>CAVLJG010000001.1:91558193-94245168 GCA_963669975.1 Acanthoscelides obtectus
GCTTCTGATCAGGTGGTCAATGTCCTCCTGTGGTATCTCATTCCAGGCAACCACCAACTCCTCTCGAAGTGCTTCTAGAGTCTGAGGAGGTCGTTGCAAATTGAGCAATCTCCTAAACATCATATCCCACACGTGCTCAATTGGGGATAAGTCGGGAGATCTTGGTGGCCATGGTAACAGTGTGACATCATTATGTTGAAAGAAGTCTATTGTGACTCTTGCAACATGTGGTCGGGCATTATCTTGTTGGAAAGTTGTATCTGCCAGGGTGTCAAGATAGGGTAAAAGATGGGGTTCTAGAACTTCGTGGATATAACGCTGCGCTCTCATGTTACCTCTGATGAAGATTAAAGGTGACCTGGAACCATAAGCTATAGCACCGCAAACCATAACTCCAACAGTGTGATGAACATGTCTTTCAACAAAAAAACTGTGGATTCCTCCTTTCACCACGTCGCCTTCTCACCCTGGCACGACATCGTGCATGCCTAAACAAAATCGAGACTCGTCACTAAAGACAATACTGTTTCCATTCCTGATCCCAGAGTGACCGTTGTCTGTACCACTCAGGCGGATTACGTCGGTGTTCTCGAGTTAAAGGGACGACCCAGTGTGGCCGGTATGAAAACAAGCCAAAACTTCTCATACGTCGGTAAACACTTCGCATGCAATAGGTCTTCCGTGTTCTGCAAACCATTCATTTGCAATGGACCTGTAGTGGAGAAACGGTCCCTTAAGGCCAATAATCTAGGCGGCGATCTTCACGGTCTGTTGTTCTACCGGCGGCTCCAGTGCCCCTTGCTCTTTGCATACGGCCTTCTCGAAGCCATGCCTGACAACACCTAACCACAGTGTCTACACTTCTTTGCACTCTAACTGCAATTGCCCGAAAAGAAAGTCAGCTTCCGTCCACTATACGGCCCATATCAAACGCACTAAGTTGACGAAATCGTACAGGTCTCCGTACTTATAGGCATCGTAACCGCTACGTAACGGATGTCAAGAACCAAAATCCGCCAACGTTGATTCTTTATACTGCGGTTGAAATATTCATTTTAGAGCGTTAGTAATTAAAAAAAAAAGCAGTATAAAACCGGATGTCCAACTGATAAGGCTGAAAAATTTTTCACTTGTTATTTACAGTAAGATAAATAATTCATCCAACTTTTTATTAAAATAAAACCATTTAAACTGGGTGTTCGGATTTATATGTCACTTAGTATAATACTATAACTAGCAAATCAATATTTCAGAAAGGAATACTTGAATTTAATAAACTAAATAATGATATAAAGTCTACTTGTAATTTAAAGATGTTGAAAAGAAAATTAAATGGACAGTGAAAATTCTTAGAGATGCAAATTTTGTTTTTTCTAAATATCTATGTTTTGTAATTGTTTAGTTTTTTAGAAGATGTAATTGTAGCAACCATACTAAATAAATCTCAAACAAACACACAAATTAGGTGTAGACATTGTCATATTTGAACAGGCAGGTTTAATAAGCGCCGCTCTGTTTATTCGTCTCATGCGACCCAAACAGTTGGAAAAATGCTATGGAAATTATAAACTGCAATATCTGTTAACATGACCAGTGTTTATTAGCCACCCTGAAATAACTATTCTCTTGCAGGTGTCGATGTCAGACGAACTTGGCCGCGATGCAGGCAGTGTAAATGCATTACAGCGTAAACATCAAAACTTTGTGCAAGATTTGCAGACGCTGCATTCTCACGTGCAGCAGATTCAGGACGAATCGGCCAAACTGCAGGCCAGCTATGCCGGAGACCGCGCGAAAGAAATCACCAATAGGGAGCAAGAGGTTGTTGCCGCGTGGAATGCATTGCAGCTCGTGTGTGAACAACGTCAAGCCAAACTGGCCGATACTGGAGATCTATTTAAATTCTTCAATCTTGGTGAGTACTTATATTTTAGTACGAGAAATAAAAATATTAATTTACGCAAGAACTTGATGGCTGGAATGTTGCATGCATTTTTAAGTACAGGGTGTCCAGTGGGAAAGTTCACTTTTGATTTAAGAAAAAAAAAATAATAAAACTTAATAAAAAGAAAATATTTATTACTATCAACATATTCTAAATTTGGTGGATTTTATTTCTTAAATATCATTCCGTCCAAATGTTTGCCATCCCTTCGGACACACTCTTATAATCGCGCACGCAAATTCTGAAACACTCTCTTGCAGAGTTCCGGAGTGATGTTGTTTGTATCTCATAGAATGTTGTCTTTAAGCTCCTCCAGTGTTCGTGGATTATTAGAATACACTTTTGACTTCCTCCAGTGTTCGTGGATTATTGGAATACACTTTTGACTTTAGATAACCCCAGAAAAAATAATCGCATGGGGTGAGGTGGGGTGACCTAGGAGGCCAGTCGCCAGACTTCGATATAACTTTTTGAGGTAAAAGTGCTTTCACTGTGTCCATCGATTCTCTGGAAGTATGGGCAGTGGCCCCATCCTGTTGAAACCATGTGTTTCTGTTAAGTCTACGTTCTGTTCTTACAATAGGAGCAAAAAAAGTGTCAATCATGTATCGGTGCTCGGAATTGACTGTTCAAAGAAATACTGCCCAACAATACCGCTAGAAGATAAGGCGCACCAGTCTCCTTTGGACTATGTAGCTGTTGTTGATGTTTCTCTTTTGGGTTCGTTGGTGCCCAATATCTGCAATTTCGCTTGTTCACATAACCGTCTAAGTGAAAACGACGTTCTCGAGTTTGCGCTGCGTAGGAAAAAGATTCAACATCCGTGCAGCACAAGATTTCCGTAATACGTAATCACTTTCCTTTAAAGGACGGACTGATTGGATTTTATAAGGATGAAAACCCATTTTTTTCTTCATTATGCCATGCAGTGTTCACCTAGGCATTTCCAAAGCAGCGGAATGCTTCCGTACAGAACGCCGAGGATTTGAAATGACCGAATCACTTACTCGACGTACATTTTGTTTGGTTGATACAGTAGGTCTGGGACCAGGAATGGGTTAACTAACAGTTGAGTCTGTTTCACGGAACCTCTTAATCCATTTTTTCAATAGGTTGGGGCATCTCTTATTCGGCGAATGTTGTATCGTATACAAAATTTCCGAAGAGCAGCTGCGTTCCAACATTCCATTGTGAGTATTTTGTAAAGTTGTATGAGAACAAATGCTTCCGAGTCTTCCATGGAATTTCGTACAAAAATAATTATTTATTGACATTTCTATTTGATCGAATATTTGATCAATCCCAGAATGGAATATGTGCCTTCCAGACAAAATTGTGTTTTTGATACCTGGAATAGATTCTTTATATACATTTTTCAAGGATGGCGCACATTATTCTTCTTCTTCTTCTTATTTTACCTTTGTGTTTGAGAAAATCATGTTTGAAATTCGTACATTGAAAGAGAACTCATTTAAATTCTCTGTACAGTATTTTTCACGATACTTCATTGTTTTGATGTCTATTGAGGTGAATAGCGGATCAGCAAGTGACATCTTGGTGGTGAAGGATTTATTAACGTATTCTACCTGAGGATAGCCAATCTAAGTGTACGGCCGCACAGAAAGCGTTTCCTGCGATTCTGGCGAGATCGCGATTCAGGACGCCGCGCTATTTCAGCGTGTCGCGCTAGACGCGCAAGACCAGCATAAATCGCAAATCAGTTTATTTTTTATCGCCGTTCGGTCAGCACGTTTTCGACGCAACGGTTTTCTCAACATGGTAATAGAAGACTTAATTGCATCTGTATACAAAAGGGAACCTATTTGGAATCCAAAAAATGAATTTCATAAGGACCGGAACAAAATAAAAGCTGTTTCGAAGAAGGTAGCCGCAGAACTATCGATAGATTGATACGTTTTCTTTATCTGGTCACTTACTGCTGCTAAAATAATATCAAAGGTGTTTTCAGACATTCTGCAATATTCATAAAATGGATTCGGATGTTTTCGATCTTCCTTGGTTTATATCATGTACACTATTTTTCTTATTATTAATAATTTAAAGGAAATTTTATTTTCTAATGACAGCAATTTTTAGCATGTTGTGTTAGATGCGCCATTTTGTATGTATTTATTTGCTCTGTTCACTTCCACATTGGAACTAAAAGCGCTTTTTATGCGGCCACTATCGCCCAAAATGCGAAAATCGCATTTACCGCTCGAATCGCGATCTCGCTTGAATAGCAGAAACCGCTTTCTGTGCAGTCGTACACTAATGCTATATTCGTGCATTCAAAAAATTTTCCTAGATTAAATGAGATATCGTAGCGTCATCTATGAGAATTTGTCACAGCTGTTTCTCTATTTACTATAGAATTATATACTTTGATTAGTGTCTCATAGAATCGGTGGATTCGACTTTTTCATCCAAATACCAAGATTCTCGTGGAACTGGGACAGAAAGTTTATCACTATGCTTAACGGGCCGCAAAGCTGATAGTAAATTAAAATACTTGACAGTATGTTTCGATTTTGGTCCAATACCTTTAATATTTATGAGGCAAAAATAGCAATCAATAGTATGGTCTCTCGGTTCTCTCCCAAACCAATTGGTACCGCAAAGTGCATTTTATGATTGTCGTCTCTTAACCAACCTGTTAACCACGTTACACAAGTCTTACAACATATATGAGGGGCCCATAGTTTATCTTGGTCGCCAACTTTAATTCCAAAATAAAGTTCGTATGCTTTCAATACAAGGGGAGTAAAAGTACGTTTTTGGGATTTAAAAGTTAGCTCTCCGCACACATAACAAAAACTGCTCGCCCTACTTGCGCAATTGCTAGGCATTGTCCATAAAGCTAGTCTCGATCACAATAAACTAAAAAAAAAACACACCGTTTTAACAGAAATTAACAGTACTCAGAACATCTCAGTACTCAACACAGAAAACGTAACTGACTCGGCTGCTATTGCAATATGAGGTATTACGTATTGTAATTCATAAAAGTAGATGTTACCGAATATCTGTGGGTGATAGAAAAATTCAGTTTTTAGATTTGATTTAAGGGTCTTAAAATACATAAGATACACCCAAAAATTGCCTTGTCACAAATCCTGTGTTTATCAGTGCTAATTGCGGTGCTCTCGTGTAGGAGTTCAGCGGCCCACAACCCGATAAATCCCCGGCACTGAGTTTCACTAATTATATCAACACCGCGCGTTGTGGGCCGCTGAAGTCCTACACGAGAGCACCAAGTCACCTTCAGCTCTCGTATTTACGGTCGACCGAAATTATAAAAAAATTGTCTTTAACTAGATGGAGAGTAGAGTACGATTTTCTACTATAAAATTATTAGACCTATAGATGGGTTTTGTTATAAAATTTATGAACTGATATAAAATTATTATTCTAAATAAGAAAAAACGATGTAATAATTTACTTTGTCAAGATATAGTTAATGTTTAGTCGACCATTAAAAGAATCTGTAACATATATATTATTTGTTGCTTATATTCCTGTTGACGGTGGCTTCGTTAAAAAAACTATTTACATTGGGTTATTTCAAAATCATATTCGCGAGGGACCACAGAGCTCTTCTAAATTTTACTTGCTCTTCCTGTAGTAATCTGCTATAAAATCATTAAGTAGCAGAGATAATTTTTCGTTACAGTGAGAACGTTGATGCAATGGATGGACGAATGGATCAGGCAAATGAATACCAGTGAAAAACCAAGAGATGTCAGCGGCGTAGAATTATTAATGAATAATCATCAAAGCTTGAAAGCTGAAGTAGAAGCTAGAGAAGATAACTTCACATCATGCATTTCGCTTGGCAAGGAATTGCTGAATCGTAATCACTATGCTAGTTCCGAAATTAAGGAGAAACTCGTTATGCTTACCAACCACAGAAATGGTGTGCTTCAACGATGGGAAGAAAGGTATAAGATATATCCCTTATTTCTACAACTGCAAGAAAAGTGGGGTTTGTCATTAGCAACGCTCACTGCGCTTATAGGTTATTTTATTCTGAATGATGGAAAGTGTTAACACAGTAATCAAATACAAGAAATCTAAATATCGAGAAGCATGCAATAAGTATGTTAGAAAGAGTGCGCCGGTAAGCCTCAGCTGCATCCGTGGTCTCGTCACTCGTGTTGCTGGGCAACGTGGAGCTTCTATCTCTTTTTAACGTACGTATTGCACGCTTCTCGCGCTTCTTTCTCGTACAAATTACGACGTCAGTGGTATATGGATTGCTCTGTATACGCGTTTACGACGACTGGAAGATTAAGATTTCTTTTTCATATACTGACCAGTTCTACTTTTTATCAGATGGGAGAATCTTCAGCTGATCCTTGAAGTGTACCAGTTCGCTCGTGATGCTGCAGTTGCAGAAGCTTGGCTGATCGCTCAAGAACCTTACCTAATGAGCCAGGAATTGGGACGAACGATCGACGAGGTCGAAAATCTGATCAAGAAACACGAAGCCTTCGAAAAGTCGGCAGCCGCACAGGAGGAAAGGTTCAGTGCGCTGGAGCGGTTGACAACAGTAAGTATATTTGTCTTTGTGAAAGGAAATGATTCACATTGTGGTACAGTTAATGGTGCATTGAACATATTAAAATATTTTGCCGAATCTCTACAATAATTTCTAACCTTCAATTAACTTAAATAAATTGAATCGCGACGATAATTGTGAGGAAAAATCTAAAAAATCAACGTTTTAATGCAAAATAAAACAGAAAAACACAAACATATTACCGCGCATATTACTTACGTGTCAGGATGGAATGATTGTAACGGACTGAAAGGCTAAGGTGAAAGTGCTTGCCAATATCTTTGCTGTCGCCTCCACCATGGACGGGCTCTCCTCTTCATCCCACAACCGCGGGTGTTCCCCAGGGATCGGTCTTGGCTTCAACAATGTTCCTCTTACATATGAACGACCTCATTTTCTGTACGGTCAACCCAATCCACAGCTTTGCTGATGACAGCACTCTACATGCAGGAATTTACAGCGTCAAGCCGATCTCTGCCGGTGAGCTGGAAAAAAGACTTCCTCTCTGACGTCAGACCTGGAGGTTATCACTGCTTGGGGACGCAACAATCTTGTACATTTTAATGCCTCCAAAAGTCAGTATGGTACCTTAACGAACAACAAGCGTCCTAGCAGTTATTTGGTTCCGATGGATGTCCGAGTTCTGCGAAAGAGCCGTTCATTTCGGCTGGTCGGAGTCGAGATCACCGAGTACTTGATCTGGCACGAACACATCTCGTCAATAGCGGCAGCTGCTGGTGAAAAGCTAGGCTATTTATTAGGGCTATAAATTACTTTTCATACTACATTATTTATGATCGATGCTGCCTAGAGGAGGGATGTCCGACTGATCTCTCAGACAGTCTCGGGACCCTTTCGCATCGGAGGGTTGTCGGTGATCTAGCTCTCTTCTACCGCTACACCAACGGGCTTTGCCCCCAGAGCTCTCTTCCATGATGGCGATGTGTGTGCCAGACAGACCCTCCTGACTTCGACCTCCCACTCTAACCGTGTCGAACTTCGTACATCCAGAACTGGCTGTTAAAACCGCTCCTTTGCCACGAGGGTGTCGAGATGGTGGAACAGATGGGATTAACAAAATCTCTTTGGGATCCTCATAACAGCCCCGATGTCCTGGCGTTTAGGCTTCTGGCTTCGCGGCTGCTTCGGTTTAAGTTGAAACGTCACATATTTTTGGTTTAACAGTATTTGGAAATAATTTCAACGAATGCATTTTTTATTTCAGTTCGAATTGAGACAAATGAAGAGGCGCCAGGAAGCAGCCGAGGCTGCCGAAAAGGCAAGAAAAGAAAAAGAGGAGGCTGAGCGAAGAGCTCAGATGGAAGCAGCGAAACCTAAGGAAGCTGAACGTGTATCCACGGATCATCCAGATACGGGTGCTCAATCGGGCGAGGAGAGAGTTGGTGAGTGTATTTTATTTAATATTTGTTTCAGTTTATTCTCCAGGAACTACAAGATTATCCTTCATATTTCATTTTGAGATGCACAGTATAGAGGGAACGAGGTGAGTTACGTGCCTTTAAAGCAAGGATATATTCTTTAACAGTTACAGGTAACTTCAGGGCTTCAAATTTTCTTGTTGGTTTTGATGAAAATTGATTTTTATTTTATTATGATTTTAAAATGTGGAGGAGCAGCTAAACCACATTATTTTTTCTTTAGGACAGCACTACTTAATAGAGTATTGGGATATGCTCAGTCTAGACGTTTCCAGACAAGGTAGTAGTCTTTAAGCAAGACGATGATCGAATGTTTAGTCTTGCATATGGATTATTTCTGATCACATCTTGTAATGGGCATTTTTACCGTTTTAAGTGCTGTTTGTCCCAATTGTTTGCTCTGCAGGTAATATTTATTGTTTTCACATATGCATGTAGGCATCTGAGAAGTAAGTAAATAACACGTCACAGTACGCCGATCAAATTTATTTTACCCTTCGATTTTAAGTTTGTTTAATATTTGCATTATCTCTTGAACGCACAATATGATACGTGCTTAGGATTACTAGCGTTGCCAGTTATGGCGCTGGAGTGTTTATCTAAAAGGTATCCCAATATGTTATCAACTTTGTACCCATCCAAAACTTGTGAGTGCGATTTCCAATTTTTTCAGCTTAGTTTTGGATTTGCTGATCTACTTGTGGTTACTTTATGTTGTCACCATGCATACAGTATGAATGGAAATACAATATTAACAGGTCTAATTTCAATATTTCCTTTAATGGAAGTGGGTGGTGTGTGATATAACTATGGATGCCAATCACAGATTCAATACTCTTCCTCCATTTTCCTCAAGTGTAAATTGACTTGCATATTTTGAATAGTTATTTGGTTTGGATTCTCCTACAACGTGGCGAATGTATAAAACAAATAAAATAAAGTATCTACAAACGACCAGTAAATACAAGACATGTACGTATGCTGTAAAAATTGTAAGTCCCAACATCAGCTTTATTAATCGCACCACCAATATTTTTGTTATATCTTCCTTTTAATGAATAAGTAGTCATCACTGAATTGTGTTTTTTGCCTTGACATACGTTTGCATGGCTTTTATTAATGCATGAGCATGTTCTGTAGTGCATGGACAGCAGCAGAGACCAGTAGGCCCAAGCACTTCAAGGTCACCTGATCCACGGGACACAAGGAAACCTCTTGCACGTAAGTACCATTGATGTGAGATGAATTATTTTTCAGAAACCTACGTCACCCTTTTAATTACCGGTTTCATACTCTGTCTCATTCACTTCATCGTTAAAGACTATACTGTGGTTTGGGTGAGATGGCTGAGCCCACAGCTTAACAGCATAGTTCGAGTTTTTCTTATTTTGTACATTATGATATACCGCATGTGGCATTTCATTGACTCTACCGTTGATTAGCATAATCCACCAGAAGATACCCACCTCATTTGACAGGCATACCTGGACGAAAATAAGCATGGGTACCGTGGCGCCATCAATTTCTTAAAAAATGTTTACCTATCAATTACCGTCTTTAGGAGCAGCGTTGCCACTTAGCGGACTGATGCCGCAGGTTACGAGATTTCTTGAAATAAATGCGACATTGTAAAGAAGCTCTTGGTAGCATAGGGGATGGAAATACGGTGCATTCCATATGAAAACCAGGATATACGAGTCTGAAAGGAAACAAGACAGCCGACACTCTGGCAAAGAGTGGGGCTAGCATACCCTTCATAGGTCCCAAGGGAGTACCCAGGGGGGCAAGGGGGGGCGCGGCTTTTCCCTAGTTCGGCAAAAATTAAATGGATAGAACATTTTTACAAAAATTAAATTGTTCATGTACACAAGCTGAATCAATATCTATTAGATGATAAAATAAATGGATTAGTTGATAATTACTTGAAATAATATGAATGAGTTACATTATGTTGTTCCTCATTCAATGAGTTTAAACCATCTATATGAAGTTAGGCACTTGAACTGTTATATCAATGCATAAAATGTATAATCTAATATTTGATATTCTAAGAAATCACTATATAATAATGTCAAGACTTACTCAAGAAAAAAATTTATAATAATGTATGACATGCTATAATATTTTAAATCAGTATTAAAAGCTATTTGCCTATGCAAAAATGAAATACTCGAGAAAAAACAGAGTTATTCCGTACCTGACGATCTAAACAAATTCATTGTTTTTGTTGATGTTAAACATTCGTTCATCCTTTATAGTCACGTGGGAAATTTTTCTATAAGAATTTGACATTATTTTCTGCGTTCTACATGAATTTGGAAAATTGTCCACATATTCTGTGATTCTAAGCTCTGTTTTTCAAATGTTATCCAACTAATTACTTTATAACGTAGAAACATGCTACACCAAACATACTAAACATACAGCAAAGGAAGGAGTGTGTTCAGTTTCTCTGTTCGTTACTTGACAAAATTATTGTAAATTATAATAAATGTATTTATTCCATTCTACCTGTTTATCCGTAGCGTACAAATCGTAGTGGATATATTACAGCATGGTATTTTTGCTATTTTTTATTATAAGCTTAGCTTTTGTGTTTTTCGTTTTTGCTATGTTTTTATGTTATGCTTGTTTGTGATTTTTCCAAAGAAGCAAGAAGCGAACTGAAGTCTAGGAAAAAGGAACGTTCACGCAGTAAGTCACCGTTCAGGAGTTTTCGATGGAAAAAGGAGAAGAAAATATCCACAGGTGCACATAGTGATGATGAAGGGGCTTCCTCAGCTTACCAAGGTATCGTTGCTTGAAATGGATATTGGTGGTGGTCAAATTTTAGCGATGTTTTGTCTAGTTGTTAGTTATGTGATATTGAATTTATGTTGAGCCTGCATTGAGCTTCAGTGATTCAGGATTGCCGATAATTTGTAGACGACCAACGTTATCAAAGGAAGAATTAAACCAAAATGCTATAATTACGTCGACTATCTGAACATTTGATTGAGGATATCTTAATCTGTTTATAATGTTATGTCACGACAATATTGGTTAGAATAAGTTCGGTATATTACTCTGTAGTATTAGGTAAACAGAAAATGGTTATTTCATGATAATGATACTTTTTCTATATCTGAACGGTAAAGTGTACTTTATGTTAATATTACCAAAGTCTCCCATTTAGCCCACCGGCTTCTTCTTTCCTTGGTGGTCCAGCTAATTTAAACTCCATCTATGTCTGGCCGTAGTTGTAGTTGTTGCTAGGCAACGGTTGCAACTACCGCCATCGGATGATATAGTATGGGCAAATTGTTTTATATCCAGTTAAAATATACTTAAAAACAACTGACTTATCTTACCCTATAGCCATAGATAAAATTTGGTATGTATTAGTGATGTATTGCGATGTCGCGACATCCATGCGAGTATTTTGCGAATATGAATATCAGAAATAAAGAATATGAAAAAGCTAGTAGGTACTTGAATCAAACCAAAAATATAATATATATATATATATATATATATAAATAATATATTTTTTTAGTAGAAAAGTATAATAGACAACTAGCAACTTTATTCCTCACATAAACTTTTTTCCTTAGTGTAATAAATATAAGTAGATATTTCTTATTAGAAAACATAATTATGAAGTAACAACTTCAAAGAAACAATAAAATATTCTTTTTCACTTGTATCAGTAGTTATCAATCAATATTATACAGATAAACCTTAAAAATACAAACGATGTGTTTTTTTGAACTTTTTGAAAAAAATGTTTTTAAACAAACTAAAAACTCTGGGACCTCGGTTGGCCGCGTGGGTCAGAGTGTCGTGCTACTGATCAGCCGGCCGGCCGGGCCGCGAGTTCGAATCTCGCCTTCGCCATGGATGTTGTGTGTTTGTTTTAGGCAGCAGCGGTGGCCGCAGTAGTAGACTCTTCGGTCTCCTGATCAGTCGCCGTACGCTGTGCGGGTTCGATTCCCGTCCCAGGAGAAATGTTTCTCTTGGCCATGGATGTTGTGATTGTCCGTAGGTGGTAGATGGTCTCTGACTGTCGAACGCGGAGGTACCACCCGGCGGTTCTCGTAGGCGGAGCCAGAATGTGTTCATGTTGCATGCACACGTGTTCCCTCGCCAGAGTCCGTGTGGCGTCCCCCCTTTCCCATGTGTCCCCCATAGCCCCACGGTACCCAATGAGTGCTTAGGCCTCAGGCCTTCGTGGTAGTTGGAGTATAAAAAAAAAAAAAACTGATTTCCCTTTTTTAACAAAAAATTGAAAATAAAGCTGAGCTAAAAGAATATTAAACTTTAAAGTAAACTTAAAAATAGTTTGGACTCATCCTATAGTCATAGAAAAAAATTGGTAAGCATTAGTGATGCATCGCGATGATTGGCGACAACCATGCGAATATTATATTATATTATAAAAAGAGAATTTGAAAATAATGTTAGATACTTAAATAAAACAAAAAAAAATCTGTTTATTATTTTTTCAGTAGAAAATCATGTTGTAATAGACAACCAAAAACTTTATTCTTCACATAAACTTTTTTTCATTGTTATAATCAAATATTTCTAATTAGAAAACATAATTATGAAATAACAACTTCAAATAAACAAAAACATGTTATTTTACTTTTATCAGTCTTTGTCAAACAATCTTATACAAATAAAAACGACTACTCTTCTTGATCTTTTCGTAGAAATATTTTAAACAAACTAAAAACTTGTTTCCCTTTTTTTACCAAAAAAATTCAAAATTAAGGTGAGTTAAAAGAATTATTAAACTTCAAAAATAAAAGCCTCGCAGTCTTTTCTCCTTATAGTAAGTTTTGTGTTATGTGTAAAGAAAAACTGAACATCCACTTGACGCCCAACAGACTTGAACATTATTGAGTGTTCAGTATATGGATGTCTAAAGGTGCCGTACCGCGGGGAGATAGCGACAGGTGACCGCGATTGGCGGCAAACCACGAGGCCGTAGTACCAGACTAGTGGCAGAGCAGTCATGCAGAAAATCCCTAACACTTTTTCATTGTGAAATATTCAAATTGAAAAATGTGGGTCAACCAATAAGAGGCATGTGCTTTCTGCCTCTAATTGGTGTTCATAATATATACATGGATTTAAGCATTTTACAGGGACAAATTTTATATATGAGTGCTAAGAAATGTATGATTCATGTCCGATTTTACTATTAAACCGCAGGAATCTACTTTTGGGAGCTAGAGGCAAATCCGACAAATCAAATAGGATTTTCGACCTAGTTGCAAATTCGACCAATCAAAAAGAATTCGGGCCCCGCTTGAAACATAGATCAAACTCAGTACAATGTAACAAATTAATATGGCAGCAATTACTGAACAGTTAATTGAGAATACCAGTGATACTACTTAACCTGATGATAATTTCAAAAAAAGGATATATTTCTAACACTCCATCAACATGTCCATTCAGGTTAGCTACAAAAACCTACTTTTTCTGTTTATAGGTTTGTAGCAGGTCAGTCAAACTAGATCATCGATTTTTGTCATTGCAGTACAAAATTATTCATAATAAATCTTTAAGGATTCGAAAAAAATTACAGAATGCTCATTATTCAAAAATCATCCAGTAAATAATCAGTTTACTTGACTACCGTGTGAACAATCCGGTTTCTACTACTTTCATGCTCAGCATCCTCTAGTGGACGCCAGTGGTATCATTGGCTACCTATTGCAATAAGCCAAGAAAATTATCATTAAAGACGTGTTGAGCATAAAAGTATTCAAAAACAAACAGTTTGTTAACGAATAAGCATTCTGTAATTTTATGTCCTGAAAAATTTAATAAGCAGAATTTTGTACAGCAAGGACAAATATTAATGATCTGGTTTGAGTTACCTGATTCAAACCTTTAAAGAGAAAAAAATGGGTTTTTGCTTAGCTGCACCTCAATGTCCGTGCTGATGAATTGCTGAAAATATATCCTTTTTTCAAAATTATATCGTCTCATGTAGTGACTCTGTTATTTCCAATAAAATGCTCAGTGATTGCTGCCATATCAGTCTAGATATTGTATCAGGTTTGATCTATGTTTCGAGCAGGACACAAATCCCTTCTTTTTGATTGGTAGAATTTGCGACTAGGTCGGTTGGTTAGTGGAAATTGTACCCTAGTCGCAAATTTTGTGCCCTGGGTCAAATGCAAAAAAAGTGTAGCTAAACCATGTGATATATGAAGTATTTCTTAATTTAATAAGAATTTTGGGACCCAGCTTACACAAATCGTAGAATTTTTCTCTAGTTTGAGAGATGTTTTACAAGAATTCGTCTAAATTCCTTAGATCCGTTACTTCAAAAACGCCATCTGATTGGCCTAGTTTGTGCCCTGGGTGCAAACTTTGCGCCGGGGATTAGTTAAACCGGGCCTTATATAAAAAGCTACAATCGACATGTGACTCGCCCATGTCATGGTTCCATCTTCACGTCGGCGCCCAATAGTGACCAGGCATTCTTCTAAATCTTATGCTTCCGTCGCTCAGTAAACCTGTAGTAGATATAGACCATTTTAGACAGCTGTAGAATAACTTTACTACCATATTTATCATATAATTTGTATGTAATATGTATATAATCTAATATACTCGTATTTATAATGTAAATAATAATCAGTGTTTGCTTTTGGAAGTAATAGAGAAGTACACTTAGGCCCGATCGCCTAAACAGTTTACACTGACGGGTTGCTATTGCAGTATTTGCTATAAAGTACAAGTAGCCCACCATCTTTGGAGGATTGACGTAATGGCCGCGTCTACGATTGTATGGTAAAGTGTGGAGTATACTTTTGGAACAAGAAAATATCAGTTTAAAGATTGCATTCAGACGTTGGCGCAATAACATACATGTGTACAAGTTTAATACTATGTGATTACTAATACAAATTATCACTGTACTAGCTTTCTGCCTCGCGGTTTTACCCGCGGAACGGGTACTCGATGACGCCACGAATAAAGTAACAAAATTTCCAAAGCATGCAAGTTGGCAAATGCCATCTAAAATAAAAAACATTTTCAAGCGTACGGAGTCGCGGGTAACAGCTAGTGCAATATAAAGCGACTGTATCACAGATGGAGTAGGGCGAAGGAAGGCTGCGCTGTTGCCGGCTTGATGCTGACGATGGAGATTTTGTTACTTGCTGTGACAGTTGATTACAAAATCGACCAAGAGTTTGCGGATAAACTCGTCTTCATAACCTTCATCGGGTATCAGTTAGTAAGTGTACAAATTTTTCAATATTGTGGTTCAGAGTTGATGCTGACACACTGGACAGACATTCACATTTATATATAGAGATAATTAATGTGTATCCTTTGCATGTACAGAACAGTGTTCGCTACTGTTCAGGAAGTCGGATGCAATCTCCTTAATAGTGTTGCAAGTTCAAGCCGTACAGCTCCACGTATATCTAGTGCTCGCCACTGATAGTACCAGTACGACACGAATCAAAATTACGTAATAAGGGCGCAGTTCATTATAAAGTGTAGTTTCCCGTTATTTTCCAAAGCAAACCCGGTGCAAATCCCACAACTAACAAAGTCTATATGTGTTTGCAACAAGCAGCTTCGCCAGAGAACCTCGGATCATAATATTCATATTACATTTATAGAAAGCGGTCCAAGCGATAGTGGCGCCAGCGGCGACGTCTTGGAAGGCCATCTGGTGCGAAAACACGAATGGGAGAACACCACAACAAAGGCGACGAACAGATCCTGGGACAAGGTGTATTGTTTGGTAAAGGGAACACAGATGAGCTTTTACAGGGACGCGAAAAATGCCAAGTCGACGCCCGATCAACGTTTCAAAGGCGAACCACCGCTGTCGTTGAGAGGTGCGCAGGCTAGCCAAGCGCAGGATTACAAGAAGAAGAAACATGTGTTCAGGTTGAGGTAAGCAGAATATTCCAAGATGCCTATGAATCCTGTATATAATTTGAAACTTTCTTTACATCTGTACATGTGCAATTTTGTTCATTAATGGTCTCAACTGTATTTCTGGGTTATAGTCTCGACCATATCTAACCAAACTAGGTGTTTTCCCAAAAAGTAAAATTTGAGTAAACTTTGACGTGAAAGTTGTCCTGCGGTTTGTATGTTCGTAGGACTCTATTGTACTGCCGAATCAAACCACACACATATTTTAACCCACTGTGGTGGCCAAAACGTCGTACAATAATCTGAAATTAATATACAGGGTTATCCAAATTAAGTGTCCACCATTGGTAACTTTGTTATTAGT
Organism: Acanthoscelides obtectus; assembly: GCA_963669975.1. NCBI lineage: Eukaryota > Metazoa > Arthropoda > Insecta > Coleoptera > Chrysomelidae > Acanthoscelides > Acanthoscelides obtectus. Next base: position 91,574,405 of record CAVLJG010000001.1, read on the forward strand.
AAAAATACAAAGTTGTTTAAATTAGCAAACTAGTAGCATTTTTAACGCTGGTAAAAATGAGAAATAAAAAAAAACAATTGAGAGTCGTTATTTTGATTTTTTTCAGTAAAATAACATTTTTTTAAATGGAAACCCCTGTATATTATATTTTTTTCTGTTAAAGCATCAAATTTTAAACAAAAAAGTTCATAATGACTTTTCCGCTAAAGTCAAAAATAAAGTCAAAATAACGATAAATATTTTTAATTATTTGCAGTATTATAATATTAAGACGGCTATGAAAACAACATGGCGTTCGCGATTTGACAGCATTAAGATAAGCGACAAATTGTTAAACTGGACATACTCGCAACTAGAAGGCTTTGGAAAACAATGATAAAATCAAATAATGTCAAACATTAGTGTAAATACTTGTTTATAAGCTTTATTGTGTCATTAATTTAAAGAAAAATGTTCTCCCATGAAGAAAAGTGTGATATGTTAGAATGCTATTTAGTGTGCAGAAAATCCTCCTTGAGAGCAAGAGAATACTACAGTGAATTATATCCCGCTCGCATTCAACCGTATGAACGATATTTTCTGAGACTTTATCGAAAATTTAGGGGCAACGAAAATGTTTTTGCTAAAACAAGGGCAAAAAAGGAATTCATAATAAGCGAGGCCACGGAAATTGCAGTTATTGGATATTTTGAAGCTTATCGTGAGAATTCAATAGCAGATATTCTCAAGGACTCTAATTTCAGTTATGGTACTGTTCAAAGGATTTTAAAAAAATACAAATTTATTCCGTATAAGTACGGACCAGGTCAAACGCTTTTGGCAGGGGATCCAGAGAAAAGACTTGTTTTTTGCCATTGGTATCTTAGCTTCTGTCGCCAAAATGTAAATAACTTTCGTTACCTTTTATGGACAGATGAATCAAATTTTTCAAATTCTGGAATGTTTAATAGAAAAAACCACCATTATTGGTCAAGAGAAAATCATTTGTTAGTACATCCAAGAGGCCCACAAGTCCGTTTCAGTTTCAACGTTTGGTGCGGTATAATTGGTTCAAAAATTGTTGGCCCGTTCTTTTATGAGGGAACCCTAACTGGTGAAAGATGTGTGGAATTTATGTCAGAAATTCTGACTAATTTCTTAGACGAATTGGATCTTATAAGTAGACATCATCTGCATTTTCAGCAAGATGGCGCACCTGCCCACAACTCCAGAGGTACTTATCATTTTCTAAGTACTACTTTTAATGATCAGTGGATAGGAACAAATGGCCCAATACAGTGGCCTCCCAGATCACCAGATCTAAACCCACTTGATTACTTCTTGTGGGGTTACTTAAAGAACCAAATTTACAAGCGAAGGTACGATAACCTTGACGCGTTAAAGACTGCAGTTAGGGAAAAGATAACCCAGATAGATGGTAGGACCATACTTAAGACAGTTCGAGCAGTTGAAAAACGTGCCCAAAAATGTATTGAAGAACAAGGTGGTGTTTTCGAGCATCTTCTTTAAAAAAAATTGTTATTGTATTTTGTAAGATTATAAGTTGATGTTGAAAATAAAGTTTGTCGATACAATTTAATTGTTTCAGATTGGAGGCCATAACTTCAACAATTTGTAACCTAGGAGAAAAGTTATTGTAAGCTTTTTTGTTTAAAATTTGATGCTTTAACAGAAAAAAATATAATATACAGGGGTTTCCATTTAAAAAAATGTTATTTTACTGAAAAAAATCAAAATAACGACTCTCAATTGTTTTTTTTTATTTCTCATTTTTACCAGCGTTAAAAATGCTACTAGTTTGCTAATTCAAACAACTTTGTATTTTCACTAATAACAAAGTTACTAATGATGGACACTTAATTTGGATAACCCTGTATATCGTCAGTCTCCGCACGTACAGGCGTAAATGACAAAAAAAAATCCAAAATATAGTTACGCCGCGATTTCACATATTTTTTTGTAGTCTCTCACCGCACGAAGTGACGTAACTGTATATCAGTTCGCTGCTTGGAAATGAAATTATTAAATAATTGCATAAGTGATAAATTTCCGAAAACAATTTTCACGCACCGCCTTAAATAGATTTACGCCTCTGCGTTAAAACTGGTTTTCTGTATTTGACCGACGATTATACAGCACGTACCGGCGCATGTGTCTCTAATAATATGTAAACATAACCTAAAAATATTGTTGTGTATTGTGTATTGTGAATGTCGACTTAAACAAAATGTTAAGGAACTACGGATGTTAGCGGTAAAAGAAAGTGAACTAAGGAATAAAATAAAATGGACAGACATGATGGAAATAATGGTAAAACAGGATGAACCTATGACACTATTTTTTTAAATATACCCTATTATTTCATAAGTATCCATCACGCTTTGACGTTTTAGGTTAAACTTACTGTAGGATGTACTCTTTGTTTGTACTTATTATGTAGAAATTAAAACGTTTTTTATTTTTTGAAACAGTATTTTCGATACTTTGATACTCATCCAGTTTTAAATCGTTGGCGTAACTACACAATTAGAGAAATAAGAGTCATCACGAAGTGGCGTAAATGTACAAAAAATATATTTTTTTAAAACTCATTTTACTTTTACAAAATTAATCCATCCCAAAACAAAGGTCTACATAATTTTAGTCTAACAAAAAAACAGCAACGTGCAGACTAAAAAATCAGTATGTCATTTTCAATCTTATTCACTGCTGATTTTCGTTTTCTAGCTCTCCTGTAAAATTTGTAAAATTTTAAGTTACGCCGGTACGTGCGGAGGCCGACGATATGTAGTTTGAGTCGGCCAGCAAAAAATAAAATGTATTAAACAGAAAATTGTTCAAGACAATCAATAAATTCCTCAATGGTATATGGTAAGTTATCGATCACAAATCTTTTTCACCTGGCTTTGAAATTCGTTAAAGTACCATAGAAAGGTAGGCACGGAGACACATGAGACTTTCTGTAAAAAGTATCATTTTAGCGGTCTAAGCACATTTCATTACGTCCACGGGTAAAGTAAGACTGAAGTTGTTGGTTTCAAAAAGTTTTTATGTGCATATCAGAGTTGCTTAGATACTTTTAAATGTAGTTCGACAATATTCTTGATAGTCAAATTCCGGGGTTGATTCACTTCCTTTCCATGTTTTCTTTTTTGCCATCGAAAGCAAACCAAGTGCGCAGTTATCACGAAATTTTCAAGAAAGTTCACTGGCTTTTGTGGATAACCATGGAGGAGGAGCCCTGATGGAAAGGTTTTAACTCATCCCTCTAGTTAAATCGTTTCTTTTACTGTTTTCAATTGTTACTGCTTAATATTGGTTGACAATGCCACTTTTGTAAATGATGTGCGACTTTCGGAGCTGAAGGAAAGGTTAGGTATCAGCGTGCTTCTCTTAACTCCCTCTGAGTCGTCACCGTACTCTTGTTTTGGAGCTTTGTCATACCGATTCATTAAAGGAAAGCACCTACATTGTAATGGGTTCTTCGTATATTTACAGATTGAATATAATATTTCATCTTATTTACAGATTGGAAAGTGGTGGCGAGTTTCTATTCCAAGCCCATGATGATAATGAGATGAATACGTGGATCAGCCACATCAACACGCAAGCTGAACTGGACGCGTCCGGTCCTTCACGATCACAAACATTGCCGGCTTCCGCACAAAAAGAGGATTCCAAAAGACGTAGTTTCTTTACCCTTAAGAAAACGTAAGTACCTTATGCATCAGCATTTCTGGGCGAAATATGCGTACTAACTACAGTGTCAGAAACAGTCGTTTCCCATAATATAGTTGATGATCTAAAACAGGCCTCTCCAACTCCGGTGCCACCAGTGCAGCGCCGAGCACCGCTCGCAGCACAGTGCTGCGGGGTGACTCCGTGAAGGTGGGGGAGGGATTAGGCAGCGGCATACCCATCGCGAGGAAGGTGTTGTGCTAACCGTAACACCCTGCGAATAGAAATGACCCAGGAGCTGGTGGCATTGAGTATACCTTCATCGCGGATTCGACTAAATTTAGTAATAATCTGTAGTTTTTAAGTAAATGAACAAGAAGAGCTCAGTAAGACGGGGCGCAACCTGCCAGAAGTACCTGTCATACCGACTTAAAGATACAGCGTGACAAGAGAATTTCACCGTCCTCACCGAATCCAATGAAGCCTACAAGGTTTGATGGAAATTTTAGGCTCATTTGGAAAAAACATGTATGACAAACTGATTTCCGCCAGAAGTTACTGTCGTACCGACTGAAAGCTACAGCAGGCAATACAAATAGATCAAAATAATACATCCTGTTTGTATGCTTCATGCTTGCATTTTAAAGCTCATTTGAGTCTGTCAGTTTGACACCAGGCTTCTAGATGTTTGAAAGTATGTAAAATGAATTTGAAACGTCATGACCGTTGATATACGTATTAGGTTATGGTAAACTCCTACCGTCACGTTGTATCTTGTACTTTCATCGACGTACCAAGCCCTTTTTGTTCATTTAGTTTGAAACTACATATTATTACTAAGTTTAGTAAAATCCGCGATAAGGTTTAATTTCGCCGGCTCCCAGCCCCAACGGAAAATGAGTTGAGTGACGTTCGTATTGGTCTGATCGAGTCAACGCGCGGGTGATAAAATAATGTTCATAATTTCGACGTAAACACATTTATTCTTAAGATGATCTTTGACAGCGTTTTGATTGAACAAGTTTTCTAAGATTTGGTTACAGTGGCTTGAGCAGTGGAAGTTCTGAGTATCGCCTCTTAAGGACACATCAGACAAAGACCTGTTTTTAGTTTTGTTCAAATTCATTAAAGAAAACATCTACTCGCAGAAGTACGTTGTACCGAACATGGAGCAAGTTTCCAAGGCCAGTGCAAGAATTTTTGGAAAATCTTGCTGCTTAACACCTTGATAAAACGAAATTAAATTACTATTGTAGTGGTAGTATCTAACCTTAAGGATCGTAGCGCATTGAAGCTTAATCAGCTCCATTTGGAACTGTTCTATTTCGAAAAGCACTGTAGATGGCGTCGTAAAAATCTCATTTGCATAAACATCTCAACGTCGTCAATGATTTCAAAAAAATCTTTCGCACTTTTGCGCAGCTTAACCAGCGCGTAACACAATAAAAGGGTATGTCACCGTAAGTTGCTTCCAGGTGTTTTGAAAATACTTCAAACTGTCGTGGTTGAGACCTTGCTTTCTGTAGAAATTACTACATCCATAATAGATTTGAAATTACGCAAGGTTTTTGCACATAGTTGTTCCTGATGTAATATGCAGTGTACCGATGATATCGGAGGTAGCCCAGCGTCGCGTACTTTTATTTTCCTTCGCCCAGTAAAACCTTGTGCTTCCGATAACACTGCTGGCGCTCCATCAGTAACAACACTACGCAAACTTTTGAGTAGTATACCCATGTCATTCATTGTGTATTCTACAGCATCAAAAATATCTTCTCTGGCCATTGTATCTTTGAGCGAGATAACGTCTAGTAGTTCGTCGGTGATAGTAAAGACTATTTCGACACCTCTAACGAAAATAGCTAATTATGCTATGTCAGAAATGTCTTTACTTTCATCGAGAACTATAGAATACTGCACAAAATGGGCACATTTTCCCGCAGTTGTTCTTTTAAATCTGCACCAAGTTCAAGTATCCGACGAGAAATTGTTTGCTTGGTACATACTAATTGTCTCAAAGTTGCTTACAGGAGATGGGCACAATTTCTGCACACTCCACTAAGCATTCTTTGACAGGTGCACCATCAATAAACGGTCTCCCACATTTTGCGATTTTCAAAGCAACAATATAACTTGCATTACGACACCATTAATAATAATCAACTACGACCAAATTAATAATTACCTCTTCAGAACTTAGAAGGGCTGGCCTCAGTACCGTGTGACAAATTAAACATTTTGCTTTTCCATCAGTATTTACAAAAATGGGCTTCTTCCATGCAGGATTGAATGACATCGTTTAAAAAAAGATGCACGTTAAGACGCTAAAAAACCTGTCCATTTTGTCTTGTCCTATTAAGAAATGGCCCGCGCCCGAGACAGTCGGCTAATATGTTTGTCTCTGTCGCGACGGCTGTGCGGTCGAGGTGGAGGGGGAACGGCACCGGTGCCGCTGGGTTCTGCACCGGAGCGCACCAGCACCAAGTGCTCGAGTTGGAGAGGCCTGATCTAAAATACTAACAAGGGTTATTATCATCCATGTTTGATGAACTTCCTTATTATATTGCAATGGTTTAGTCTACAAGCATATTATAGTTTTGTTTTTTAGATCTTATTTTTTTGTTAGAAATTGTCCCCATCATTGGACTGTCAACTTTTTGGTTTATACAGGGTGGCCGATATGTAACTGACTGGTTTGTATCTTGAATATTTGTCAAATGAAATAGAATACGTCATTTTTTTTCATCTTAATTTTTTATTGAAACCTACATGTATGAAAAATAATTTCAGATAAATGTGTCTCTAGGAGCCGCGCAAACCTGAGCCCTCTTGATTACATTTTCCATCACTTTTTGATAGGTTTCGGTAGGAATATTTTCAGTCGCTTCCGTAATATTGTTCTTCAGCTGCTCTACAGTATTTGGTTTGTTGGCATAAACCCTATTTTTCCAAAATACCCGTAAAAAAGTCGGGAACCGTTAAATCCGGTGACCTTGGTGGCCAGTTGACATCACCAAATCGAGAAATTAAACGTCCCGGAAATATTCACAAAAGATTCATGGTTTCCCTAGCTGTGTGATAAGTTGCTCCGTCCTGTTAGAGCCACATGTTTTGCAGGTTAAGTTTTTAGATTTGAGAAGCCAGAAAGTTTTGCACTATATCACGGTAGCGTTCGCCAGTGACAGTAAGAGAATTACCTGCAGCGTCTTCAAAGAAGTCAGGCCCAATGTCCAATGACACCTCCATACCAAACTGCGACTCGGCGAGGATGTAGCGGTCGTTGATGGATGACACAAGGGTTCTCTAATGTCCAGATACGACAATTCTGCTTATTAACAAATCCGTTCATATCGAAGTGGGCATCATCGCTCATTATCAGTTGTCAGTAAAAATCGTTATTTTGGGTTATAAGCTGCAATATTGAATGACTGTATTGTCGGCGACTTTCATAGTCAATAGGCTGTAGTTCTTCGGTTAACTGAATTTTGTATGACCGCAAATGCAAGTATTTCTTTAAAAAATAGTGTATAAATGACGTGCGAAGAATACCCAGTTCTTGAGAACGATGTCTGGTAGACGTCTCGGGGCGCTCCACTACACTTTCACGAACTCGCTCGATATGTTTCGGAGTACGAATACTTCGAATACGGCCCGACCTTGGCAAGTCTTTAACTTCACCTTTTTGTTCAAATTTCCGCACCAACTGACGATTGGTGTTGACTCTGGGCACATTATTTCGACCAAAATCTTGTCGTATTGTATTGTATTAGACGCTATGGTGTACTAACTTTTACGTCATCCACCTATTTTTGTGACTTAATGTTTTAACGAATTTTTTTCTTACAGCTAAACGCCGTTTCAACTCCGAACAATAATACAGAACGTATATCTATCTTCACGCGTTGCATGTGAGGAATCATACCTTCGAGAATCGTTCTACTGACATTGCATTCTTTAATATATTTTTATTCTAGCTTGCACGTTATACATTTATGATGTTAAGATGTAAAGTATATTATGCGAATATGATTGAAATGATACATGTGTAATACATAGCATTGACTGGGCATAGGTACAATCTTTCATCATTTATTTATTATTATTGTTTATTTTTCCGCATCCGGTTATGAAATATCGTAACTGTAAGTTACTAAGAAGAAAATTTCAAATTTCCCTATATGCTTCTCACATTTTGCTTAGCAAAGATTAGATGGCATCTATTATTACTATACATACATTGTAATTATTTTTATCGGTAGAATTCTATTTTATGTAAAATGTGTGCTTTTAAAAAGATAAAGTTAATATAAAATTATTGTTTTACCGTGTATTTTTTCTTCATTCCACGTATTTGTAGGAATAAAACCAAAAACACGATGAAACAAATTATTTCCAGTATGGGAGCGAAAAAAGTATAGCCTTCCTTAATAATGTTCCTCACGTTGTCAGATAATCAGTGGCTGCTAAAGAAACCCATCAGGCTTGTTATTTTCTAATATATGGAAAATAACATCTTTTTAGCAGTCGCGGTATTTTGATATTTAGGCTCTGACTTCATAGTTGTTTCATAATGAAAATATACATACAATATATTAGGAATGTGAACATATATATTTAAGCTTAATCATGTAAAATAAATAATGACCAACACAATAACAATGAGTGTAATAGCAACGCCTAACAACAGTATCACCTTATCTTCTTTGGCCCGTTTTTCTATCAGCTTCATAGTATGGTTACTCAGCCCTAGTGTATTTGCCATATCCATAATCCTGCATACAGAAAAGTAGTAATATTATAATGTCAAAATGATAGTTTTCCAATTTTTTCTTCAAAAAGCAGATTCAACTTTTTTATAGCATCTACTTTGCATGATGGATACACGATGACAGTATGTTTGAGGCTGATGAATTGGCGAATAAAACAACATATTCCATCACTACCTTAATGTTACAAGTGAACTTATGTTAGGTTATTTTTAGTTCTTGACTTTTGGGTCTTTATCCCCATAGCCTGGCACTTACAAGAAAACTTTTACGTCGACCCTATGTTATGCCGAACAAATTACAAACATGTTTTATTTATATTTATATGTAATGGATCTGAATTGACATCTTTGCAATATGTCCTGAAGATGAAAATAAATAAATTTGAAAGCTCGATCTGAACAGGGAATTTTCACACAATAAACAACGATGCAGAATGTTTTTTTATACTTGAACCACCTGAAGGCCAATGGTCTAAACACCCATGGTATAGGGGGTACAGGGGAAAGGGGATACGCCACACGGAATCTAGCAAGGCAATACCTGTGTATGCGACATGCACACATTCTCTCCCCGCCTAAGAGATCAGCCGGGTGGTACCTCCGCGTTCGACAGTCAAAGACCGTCTCTCGCTTCTTACCACTTTTCGATCATCTATGTATAAGCGACTGCGACTTCTGAGGAAATTGTGATATCCATAAACATAATCTCGGCATGAGAAAAGTTACTTTCAACATTTGTTTTGCATGTGATTCGATTTGGAAGGTCGATGGAAGTAGTTCAAAAACAAAAATAAATTAACCTACGATTAACAATTCTGTCGCCCAGATGTTTTGGAACAAGAAACCTTCAGTGTCAGATGTATGTGTCTTACTGACAATGGTAAGGCATTGACCAAAGATTGATGAATAAAAGGACATGCTCAATGAAACATTCCTGATGATTTGTTACATGTGACAACAAGATTCTTCAACAATATTGCAGAAACCATTTAATAAAACAACATGTGTACAGTATCTTTTTAGATCATAAAAGATTAATAATCTTTATTATAAATACTCTTACCGTCTTTGTGCTCCTTTCAGTGTATTCCTCTGTGACCTGAGGCTGTCCAACGCATTTGCACCCGTGTGCAACATTTCATCAACACCCCTGTTTGCATTATGTAGTGAAGTCTGGTGTTGCAGACTGTAGTCAATGTTGATGGCTGTTACGTCAGGATTGGCGGTGAATCGTCTGCTCAACAGCTGATCACGTTCTGAAGTAGCTTGCTCACGTCTAGCTCTGTTTGGAACAAAATACTTTATACTTTTTCTGTACTTCTTAAGCATAAGCATTTTAATTTTAAATTGATCCACCTGTGCACAAAAGTATACAGTGAAAAAAAAATTTGTCTGACGGCCTGAGTTCAATGTGTACGAGAGAGAAGTATATAGAGGCACATATGTTAGAAAGAAATAGAAGCCCGCTGGATAGCGAAACTCATCGACACGTTGCTTAGCAACGTTGACGCGGCAATGTACCGCGTTGCGAATACGTTACACCAGTTCCTTGAATTATGATGCACATTGAAAATATGCGTTAGTTTATTCTTTACGCCCAAATAATGGTTTTATTTTGAGCGTACACATTTGTGAATTGTGTCGGATCGGTCCAAACGGCGCTCCATTTTATGTCGAAATAAAAGATTAGGATCGCCATAAATTCTGCAATATTGCATCAGTGGTTCGCTTGGCAACACGCATCTCGTACATTCCAAGGCAAGGTTTTCACCTACATAATCATAGATCAGCAATTTTGGTCAGTACCCATCTAGCACTCACTGGCGAGTGTCATCCTGCTTTGAAATAGCTGTCACCTGCGTACATGCAGGCAGTGATAATTTGTATTGTGTAACATTATTTGTTACATTTTCCGACCGCAAACCCTTTCGCAGAATGTACCAATAACACAGGATGTATCAAGTTTAACACCATCAGTAGAGATTCTAAAAAAAATAGAAACACTAACTTCATCAAAACTGAAATTAATAATTCGAATCAAAATGAAAGCAAAATATTGAATTAAATGTTTGAGCAGACCTTCTTGGGTTTGACAGTCAGCTACCCTATTCTAGAAGCCTGTGCGAACATTTTCTGGTGCAATGAGACAGATTGCACAACATTCTGCTAGGCCATGTGCTGATGACCTTGACTGACCAGCCAGCTTCTATCTCTTTCTGACATACACACTTATCGCGCTTCTCTCTCATTACACATTAAACTCAAGCCATCAGACAAATTTAGTTTTCCCTGTAGAGTTAAGGGTGTACTCAGGATTCCATGAAAAAGGGAAGGGGAGCAAATTTACAGTTCCAACTAAAATGTCAAATGCTGCAAAGGCAAACATTCTTTTCCTAAGAGGGCAGTGGAGGTTACCACACAGGAGCAAAAAAAAATGTGGGAGATACAATAGAAGAGTCTAAAATACCCAAAAGCAGAGGAGAAAAGTTCATCTATAGGGGTTGCAGCACTCCCTCAAAATATCTCAAAGTTAAAGCAACAAACAAGCAACCTCATAACATTTAACATATGCAGTATTTGTGATTGACAAATGTCTTTCTTCACAATATATTGACAAAGGCCACAGATGTGGCTTAAATGCTCATTCAAAACATTTTTCATGTAGGTTCTTTGGTTCAATTTGGAAGCTAGTAATGAAAAGATAAAAATCAATTGAATTATCACAGGGTAAGTCTTAGGAGTTATGTTAACTCAGAGGGTTCCCAACAAAAATATTTCAGTATAATAGATCTATATAGTTGAAGTTGAGTCATTAATTTTCAGATAATGATTGTAGAAGGAAGATAAACCAAAATATGTGTGTAAAAATGAAAAAAAAATTAAAAAAATTTTTTACCTTGTTTTATAAAGTATCCTCCCGACAAGTATTTCAGTGCGGACCTGTATTTGATCGTGAGGTCCACTGTGAGGTCTGAAGTCACCTGATTCACGAGCCCGTTGTACTACTATTAACAAAGGCACGAGGGGTTGGTTGTACTCGATTGGGAAACCGATCCGCATAAACATGTGCCATTTTTTATTTCGTTTGAGCCACTATTCACACGCGACTGACACTGATTGTATGTATAACTGAACTGAATAAAGTAAACATCGTTCCAAATTCTTTCGCTTTTTTGTTTCCGATGCGATGAACCGATAAGGTGGATTATATCCGTTGTTGCCAAACACGAGCACATGATGATATTGAGACAGGGCGGTACTCAAACTTCCAAAGGGCTATAACTTTGTTACTTTAATTTTACCAGAAAAATGGTAAAGGAAAAAAACATTTCTTTTGATCAGATCTACTCACTGTTAAAATAAATGACTCAACTTCGAAGTCACCCTGTATATATATATATATATATATATATGAATTTAATAAATAATTACCTCTTTTGTTGACATGCTGTAAGAGCTGCCTGTAAATGCTTAGCATCATATTTTAACTGGTCACATCGCATTTTGGCACTAGGGCGTTGGTCTACAGGTATTTTCATTACATACAGGTCTAGTTTCATGCAGTTGCTGTATAAAACAATGTTATGATTATTTTGTTTGAGTTACTCTTACAACGACTTTAAGTTTAAAGGTAATGATCTATTGTGAGAGTGAACTATGCAACATAACATTAGCTTGCTTACTTGTTGATCAAGTTGATTTTATCCTGAATTTCCTTTTCAATTTCCACTGCATTCTTTGAGCTACCTTCTAATGACTGGAAGCTGTATTGTGTTTGCTGAATCAGCAAGTTTGTCTGATTGTACAGTGTATCCATTTCTCACTTTCATTCTTGCTTTCCGTTTCATAAATCTAAAAAATGTATCACTTCGGTAAATGCATTATTATACTGTTTTTAAAATGTAACCAGAAATGTAGTTTTTTTAATAGGTGACGTGGATCACAAAACATGACACAGACACATACGTGCATGACGTACTCCCACTGATGTGTTAACTTGTGTCACAGAAGTCATACCAAATCACAAAACGTAAGAAATGTTTGGTGTGATGGTTCTGTGACCGATTTCTCGTCATAATTTTTAGTTTTGTGGTTTCTCTTCAGTGTATATGTTTTGTGATCTTCAAGATCTGTGGACATAACCTTACTAATTTGTAAACAAATATTTATGAATTGTGGCCCGTTAATTATTATTTCTGTCTGTGATATTTTTCTTAATTCATAATGCCATGAATTCTTTTAAGGTAAGTTACATTTGAAAATTGTATCAACTTCTATTAACTCAGGGAGTGGTGGTCCATATCCATCATCCCAAATAAATTTTACAGTAATAATAAGCTGGACTGAGACAAGAGCCTAGTCATAGAACTTGTAGGATTTGATTTCTTTTTAATATAGTCAATATTTTATGACATAATATACATTTATTCCTGTAATCCTCCTTTGAAGCCCCTTTTGATATCATTCAAACTGACAATTAATAATCATTTTATCTTAGTTAATATTCTCCAAGAGAAATTTTTCTAGTGCTGTACAAGACATTTTTTACAACCTTCTTATTTAACATTATATAATATGGCCCACTTTTAATATAATACTTTTCTCAACTTCTTGAACATTATAGAACTGTTTTTAGAGATGTTTTTTCAAAATGTCATCCTCTTGTCAAAATGATACATTTTTTGTTGATGTTACATAACATTGTTGATAAATATGACTATGATTAACTTGGAAGTGTCAGAGCACCATCAACTTCATAAGATTGAGCTATTCAAAAATCTCACCTATTTTAATATTTTGTTAATCTCAACATGTCTTTGTTTCATCAGTATACCAAACTTTGTTTGTTTTGTTCCAGGGTAAAGTAACGAAAGTGGACCCAACATTATTTTACTTTGTTGTTAATGATTGTTTACATGTTCATATGTGTATGGTCATGAGCAAATACCAGTACAAGATGCCTGCTCTTGATTCATACATTAGCATTGAGAATGCCAATGGGAAAGATGTTAGAAATGTTCTCTGTGAGCACTCTGTTTTAGATGGTGATTTGTGTACTACTGTAACTGAAAATGCCTTTTCAGAACTAGTACACCAGGAAAAACTGACTGTTGTGGATCTTTATCTGATAGACAAATATATATGCTCAATCGAAAATATTACTTCAGACATGCCACTAGATATAAAAATTAAGTTAATATCAGAAATTATATCATATACCAGGAAAGAGTCTGTGTTTAGTACAACTTTTTGTGAGCATGAAAAATTGATCTGTGATATTAGTATAAAACCGCATGTAATAAAAACAGTGAGTAACTGCCGCTATGTGGAGTATGTTTCAGAAAAATACAGCAGTTTTCCTAAATGGAGTTTTGGAATACATAGTAAAGACACAAATAATACATTTCTGATAGGTATGTATCATTTGGCAAGTTTTGGGGTGCGTTCTGGGCTGGTTCTACCACATAGGTGAACTCTTGTACTAGGCAATCAATATTTTTTGAGGAAAGAAACATACAAAGTAACCTTGAATTTTGATTCTACCTAGCACTATATTCGCTTACAGTGCCAAAAACTGAGCCAGTTCTGTGTGAATTTTAAAACCCTACTTAAACTCCTTGGTTGAGGCATTTTTTTGATGTATAAACTCGTATGACAACCAGGGCTTATAGGTAGTCTATTCAGTACATCTCATCTGTCAGTGTCTCTAAACTTTAGTTGATGTGAAGTGGACACTGACATTAAATGGAGATGCATTAAGTTTTAATCATACTATTGAGACAAATCTGAGGACACCTCCAGTGTAAAAATTCACCTAGTTGTTTGGGCTGTAGCCTGTGAAAGGCAATTTGGAAGCTGAAGATGAATTCAACAACACCTCATATATGTCAAAATTCATCGAGCATTTTGGGTTGTAGCCAATGAAATAGGATTTTTGTCCACATACATACCTATGTGCGAAAAACATAACCCTCCTTCTGAGGCAGTCAGGTAAGTAGATGTAATCCAGTCTTGATTGTTTTCAGGTTATCTCACTCTAGATACTAGATATGGGTTTTTGACCTTGTGTGATTGTAACCATAAGATGCCTTGTCTGGTACTCAAGGGGTCTGAGGTAGATATTGATGGCCTGATAGATACTTTCGTTATAATAAAAGACTTTCGAATTGTTACTGAGATATTCAATGAAGAAAATGTGCCATGCCTAGAGTGTATTTGTGTGAGGTTTGAAGATATTGTGGTATTGAACTCTTCAGCTAAACATCTCGTACACTGTTCCCCAGAAAAGAATTTCAAGTATCAAACCAGTTTTAAACTGGTGAGGAAATCCATGGTATGTATAGTTGATCCACTGAAAAAATAATGGATGCTTTTGCTGAAATTAACTACCGACATTGGCATGAAATTGATGAAAAAATTTAGTAATCTTGTCTTTATTTGAACTGTAGTCTTTTTTCTTTTTTTGAGGTCGTATTTGGTAGAAGTAAAGGAAGTGAATGCTGGTTGCAAATTGAAGTAACACAGAATAATATTAATGTGATAAATGAACAGGCTTTCCTTATTCTAACCCAAAATTATATCACCTATGCAGTTACCTTTAAAGAAGGCCATTCATACACCTTATTCCACAATGATGATCTGTAAGTCTATGTTGTACGATTGATTAACATATTCCACCAGAAGATACAAAATTTCAAGCTGTGTCTGTGTGAACTCTGCCAGCCACTTATGCTTACAACTGTATAACGGGTGATTCATTTAGAGGTACTTTTCTGTTTCAGTATTGTTCGACATTTCATCATGGAAAGACTTAGTCCAGCACAGCGCCTACAAATATTTCAGCTGTACTACGAAAATCAACGTTCTGTGAGAAGTGTATTTCGTGCACTTAGAGCAACTTATGGTGTACATAATCGGCCCAGCGAACGCACAATTCGCCGTACGGTCGAAAAATTTGAAACCCAATTTTCATTATTGGATAATACCCGACCAAATAGACCACATCCAGCACGCAGTGAAGAAAATATAGCTGTGGTAGCTGAGAGTATACGTGAGGACTGTGAAGAATCGATTCGACGCCGTTCTCAACAGCTTGGCTTGTCGTATTCAACAACTTGGCGTATTTTACGTAAGAATCTTAATTTGAAACCATACAAAATTCAACTCGTTCGAGAATTGAAGCCGGCCGACTTCCAAAGCGTCATCGTTTCAGTCTTTGGGCTCTTGCACGGCTTGAAGAAGATCCGATGCTTTCTAGCAAAATTTTGTTTAGCGATTAGACCCATTTTTGGCTTAACGGCTACGTTAATAAACAAAACTGTCATATTTGGGGTGAAGAACAACCCGAAGTGGTTCAAGAGCTGCCATTACATTCAGCGAAAACAACGGTTTGGTGTGGTTTATGGGTCGGTGGAATCATCGGTCCCTATTTTTTAAAAATGAGGCCGGTCAGAACGTAACTGTGAATGGTGCTCGTTACCGCGCCATGATAACGGATTATTTGCTGCCTGAAATTAATTGAAGCCCGTAATCTCGATGACATTTGGTTCCAACAAGATGGCGCCACTTGCCACACAGCCCTTTGCAACCATGGCTTTATTGAGAGTACATTTCGATGAAGACTTAATTTCACGATTTGGACCAGTGAATTGGCCACCTAGATCATGTGATATCACACCTCTAGACTTTTTCCTTTGGGGCTACGTTAAGTTTAAAGTTTACATTGATAAGCCCAATGCGATTGAGGAATTAGAAGCCAACATTACGCAGGTCATTCGCCAAATTCCAGTCGAAATGCTCCATCGTGTCATCGAAAATTGGAACTTTCGAATGGACCATCTCAACCGCAGTCAGGGACAACATTTGAAAGAAATAATATTTAAAAAATAAATGTCACAAATAGTGCTTTTCTTTAATAAAAAAGATTTGACAAGAAAAAAGAATTTTGTTATTTTATTTTGTTGCTGAAAAAAGTAAGTATAAATGAATCACCCATTATCTGTTGATCACTGTTTTTAGGTGTCAGTCATGTCTCCTCTTCGAGTGTTGCTAGAATATATGGGATTTCCTTCTCCATTGTTGAGAAATTCTGAGAATACGAAATCTTAGGAATAATTACGTGTTAGGTTGAGGCGATTTTTTCCTGGAACGTTTATGTCGTGTTTAAGAATAAATTATTTTCTTTAACAAGAAAATAAAGGTTGTTTTTATTATTTTTATAATTGTATTATATGTAATATAATAATAATAATATTCTTTATTGCCAGCAAAATTTTACAAGAACAACATAAGCAACGTCAAAGAAAAGCAAAAATGTAGTACAATACCATAGTGGAACATATAAATAACATTTATTTTATTTAAAATATCACAAATGTATATATTAAACAATAAATAAAAAATACAAATGTAACATGATACGTTACCATTTAATTATCAAAAATTGTACAACTAAATGTTGTTGTACATGTATGCATGTATAGAATATTAAAACCCGTTAAAATAACAAACACAAGTCCAGTATGTTAAAATTAACTTAAAATGTTATTAAAATAAAATGATAATGAACTTTTGGGTGAACCTCAAAATACCACATAGGGTTAGGCATCTTCCTGGGGAATATGTTAATCAAAAGTACTACTATGTTTTTATTGATTCGCGTAATCTGTATGGAGCTTTATATTATTTATAATCTTTCAGGAAAGAAACGAGACATCCTGAACTGTCGCGAATATCTAAACACATTATATACCTTCTAAATGAACGTGGTGCACATTTTCAGATAAGGCAAGAGCCAAAAATACAGCAAGAAGTTTTATCTGTTACGGAATGTAAAAATTATGTTCTGAATAATGATAGTCTCGTAACGTTTGAAGGTAATAATAGTTAAACATATTATAAAGACGCCAAAGAGTTGGATTAAGTGTGCGATAATTGAATGAAACTAGCGTCTACTCGATTAGCAGATGCAATTACTCATCGAGCCTCAAAACGATTAGTATTTTTGTTGCAATATTTGGCTATAATTATGGCAACCATATCCCACCATCAAGAACATATTGCTTCATATGGCTCGGCAATACAGGGTGTTTCAGTTTATTGTTGCATAACTTTAAGATTCGATATAACTTTTAAAATTAATGCATAAAGTTTATATAAACATGGGTCGAAAAATGCGTGGCTTCCGAAATACAGGGTGTTTAAATTTACTTTTTAAAATAGTTTTTTTAAAATATTTCGAACAATATTTGATGTATAACAGTGAAAATTGGTATACAAGGGTTTTTTGGTACGAAAAAACGAACCATGGGCATAGGGCGCTCTCTACTGTACCTGTAGTGTATTAAAATGACCGAACATTTTTTCTTAATGCAATTTTTTACTTTTCGAATAAAAAAACTGATTCTTCGCACTTTTCTGCATAAAAAAGCTCTCCTGTGAGTTTTCGTTATAGTTAGCCGTTTTTGAGATATTTCGATTTTTAAGGTTCGATGCATTTTTAATTATTTATGGGAAAATAATATTTTTTTTACATTTTCGATTTGGGCATTACAAGTAATTAAGATGATCGTTTAGATTGTGTTTTTAAACACAGCAATAATTCCTAACTCCAAATAAACACAAAAAACAGAATATTAATTTGTTTAATTTTCCAAAATTATTTTTAACAAATGAAATTAATTATTTACAACTAAAATGCTATTGTATAGTTAGGACAAACATACAAAATCTAAAGTAGTTGCTCGAAATGTAAACCCAATTGTTCAATACACAATTCACATCTACGAATGATCGAACGTGGTATAGCATTATTCAAATAAGGCCTTATTTCATCACATGCATTCCTGATTCTGGCTATTAGC
This sequence comes from Acanthoscelides obtectus, assembly GCA_963669975.1. Taxonomy (NCBI): domain Eukaryota; kingdom Metazoa; phylum Arthropoda; class Insecta; order Coleoptera; family Chrysomelidae; genus Acanthoscelides; species Acanthoscelides obtectus. The sequence continues at coordinate 91,592,714 of CAVLJG010000001.1, forward strand.
ATATCTCTTGTGGTTACGGGAGTCTGGTACACTTTTTCTTTTAGAAATCCCCACACAAAGAAATCTAATGGATTTAGGTCAGGGGATCGTGGAGGCCAGGCGACTGGTCCTCCACGGCCGATCCATCTTTCTGGATAATTTTCGTCCAGCTAGTTTCTAACTATTCTCGAATAATGAGCTGGACAACCATCAAGCTGGAACCAGGCCGATCTTCTTAAATCTAACATAACATCATCCCACATATTTGCATGTTAGCCTTTAAAAATTCCAAGAAGGTCGCAGCATTTAACCTTGCAGGAAAAAGGTAGGGTCCAAATAGTCGATTACGATAGATACCAATCCACACGTTCACACTAAATTCATGCTGAAAATTTCTTTCCCGAACTGCATGCGGATTTTCATGCGACCATATATGTTGATTATGAAAATTTACCACTCCACGTCTAGTGAAGCATGACTCATCGGTCCATAAAACGTTACTTAAAAACTTCCTATTATTATCAGTTCTATCAATAATCCACTGACAAAATGTGATTCTTCGTTCTCCGTCCCCTGGCTGTAGTACTTGCACAGATTGCAAATGGTAAGGACGTCTATGGTCATTTCTATGAACACGGTGAACATGGCTTGCTGAAATTCCCAAGGCACCAGAACCTCTCCTAACACTTGTGGTCGTATCTCTATCAAACTCACGCAGAATCATACGGGTAAATCTGCGCTGACGAACATTTATGTTTTGATCCCTTTGGAGATTTCCTAAACCATTTTCAATCATTTGGCGATGCACTCTTACAAATACTGAGCGAGTTGGATGTCGTCTGTTTAGAAATCTTCGTGCGTATTCTCTGGCTGCTTCTGCTGCGTTTCCATTTACAAAGCCATACACAAAATGAATATCCGCTAACTTTTGATTGGAGAATAAAAATAGCATTTTTATAAAACTTACAAAAAAAAAAACAGGTAAATGAAACTAAATTTCGTGCATTCACCATTCCAAAAAAACGTTTCGGGTTTCAACAGACAACAAAACTAACTGTCAACTAATTGACGTTTAACCTTATTCTGCTTTCAATTTCAAAAATATTTGCAGGCACAGCCTACTTCTAAAAATTATCGACATACTGACTTTTTATCGTTATTTTATCATAAATAATTAAAAATGCATCGAACCTTAAAAATCGAAATATCTCAAAGACGGCTAACTATAACGAAAATTCACAAGAGAGCTTTTTTTGTTGAAAAGTGCGAAGAATCAATTTTTTTATTCAAAAAGCAAAAAATTTCACTAAGAAAAAATTTTCGGTCATTTTAATACACTACAGGTACAGTAGAGAGCGCCCTCTAGCGGCTACAGTAAAACTATGCCCATGGTTCGTTTTGTCGTACCAAAAAACCCTTGTATACCAATTTTCACTGTTATACATGAAATATTGTTCGAAATATTTAAAAAAAACTATTTTAGAAAGTAAATTTAAATACCCTGTATTTCGGAAGCCACGCATTTTTCGAGCCATGTTTATATAGACTTTATGCATTAATTTTAAACGTTCCATCGAATCTTAAAGTTATGCAACAATAAACTGAAACACCCTGTATATATATACAGGGTGTCCGCAAAGTTGGGGTTTTCCTTTTCAGAAACAACTACCCTCGAAATAACAAAGGTAATGTGTAGTGAAACGAGGGCGACCAAGTAAAACAAAAATAAAGGAAAAAGTACTCACTCTCCAGTTGACGAGAAGGGCTAAGTACGTCTCTGCCCGCAATCATACCGCTCCAACAGAAAATGAAATCAGCTGATGCACTACCGAGCAGACGCACCATGCCAGCCCAAACATTCACCGAAAATGTTTGTTGAAAATGTGCCCGACGGACAGCGTGCGGATTTTCTACTGACCAAACATGAGTGTTGCGAAAGTTATTCACCCCATTACGCGTGAATGTAGATTCGTCTGTCACCAATATGCACTTCAAAAAGTCCGGATTATTGTCATGTTGATGCAACAACCACTCACAAAACCGCACTCTTGCTGGAAAATCGTCAGGTTGAAGGGCTTGTACACGTTGGACGTGAAACGGATACAGCCTCTCTTCACGCAGCGTTTGCCACACTCTAGTTTTTGATACTTGCACTTCTCTAGCCACGTCTCTAGTGCTTGTTGAGGGATTCTCATCTACGCGATTATCTCTACAGGCGTCACCGTAACCGTCGGTTGAAGGTTGCATACTGACCTGACACACTGACCCCGACCCCCGACCCAGTTCTGTCGTTGAGCCAGTGACATTGTACCACTCCGTGATGTCGCGGCTACAGGATGGTATTCAGATATTTTTGATGTTGCAGAGCCCTTTATCTCGGTTCCCTTAAGACATTGGTGTATATGGTACTAAGAAAAATTGCTTATGTTTTCAAGATCTACACGTCGTGTAAAGGAAAACCCCAACTTTGCGGACACCCTGTATATATATATCTCGCTTTAAGAATAATAAAAATAATATTTATTCCAAATCTAGAATCACAAATACTTAATATGTTCAAATGACATACATGTGGAACTAACGTCATACCCGTGCAAAAACTAAAACGAAGCATTCATGTATTCAGAACTACTGTATGGTTCCAACTAAACTTAAGGTTTTTTTGAAGGTTTGAAGGTTCATGTACCTTCCTTCAATCGCTTTCAAATGATTAAGTTGCTTATTATACAACTTTGTGCATATATAGAAAAAGTTTTTTTCAGTTACTGTCAGCCTACGCTGCATATGCCTTGTACTGTATATGTGATCATTTTGACTGGGAAAATTGTGTCTACTTTTGACTGTGAACATAACACAATCAAAAATATAAAGTGCATGTACTGTCCCATAAACCCATACACTTAAATACGCCTCTACATGTCTCATTAAATCTTATGTACTATATCTTTTCTCTTATGGTCCTTTTTTGAATAATAAATAATTTTTTCAGTTCTGAGCTGCCTGCAAACAGTATTATTCCATAACGTAAAATCGATTCAAAATTTGCACAATATACTATTTTTGAACAGTCTGGATTTATATACCCAGACAACAGTTTTATTCCATAGCTGATGCTACTCAGTTTCAATGCATTTTTATTTGTGTGTGGAGTCCAAGACAGAAATTCATCTATATGTATTCCTAACACTTTAGACTCTCAGAAAGTGTGATATTTTGTGGTATATCAATATGTGATTACTTTGCTCTAAATATTATTGAATCAGTTTTGTCATTATTTAGTACAAGATTATTCATTGTAAGCCATTTCCTCACGATTGAAACACCTGCTGACCATTATATTCCGATCCGGTGGTGTTTTTTGTCGCTAATGAGTATGCTGGTATCATCAGCATAATTAGTGAAATGAAATTAACATTGTCTGCAATGTGCAAACACATGTCAGAATTTTCATCAGACTTGCTATAAAATCAGGCAAGAATGGCCGACGAAATTGTACACGCAACAGCCTACATTTCATTGAGTAAGATTAGTTCGGCATCTGTTATGAAGCCTCTAAACAGGCAGTATTTTTACTGCATTAAGCAGATGCAGTAGAGTAGCCAGCAATATACGGTAATAGTTTTAGTATAACCTGGCTATATTGCTACACATGTTTGACATTTCTGACTCCGACCTATTTTCATATATTGTTGTCAGATTCCCGAGCTATCTGAATATAATGTAAGTAATGTGAGCTTATGACTCGTACAACCCCGTTTGTCATTCTTACCTGATTTAGCAGACAATATTGCCAAGCTATAGCTGATATAGCCAAATCTGCAATATGTTCATGATGGCTGGTATATAGTTATAGCTTGTTGCTTGTTTAGAGGCTCCAAAAATAATACACTAAATTTATGTCACAAATGTCAAACATATCTAGAATAGCTTATATACCCGGGCTATATAGGAAATATTGTTGTTTGAGTCCTGTTAAAAAATGATTACTACAGTGTAACATAAGATGTTTCCTTGAAAATTATAATTTAGAACGTTTTTCAATGACGATCTAAAGGTATTCTTCATTTTTGCAGGTGTGCTAGAAACCAAATGCTTCGTAGACAAATTGCACTCTAGAGTCCGTAAAATTACGGACATATACGGATACGGAACACCGACTTCGAAAACTCATGTTTTGCGATTTTCGTATTCAGACGAAAACGATATAAGGCAAAACCTAGATTGCTTTCTGTCAAATTGGGAGAACATAGTGATGCCATTGGGACTCGTCAATCAGATGAGAGTGATCGTGAAGAACGTTGTACCTCAGTCTTCGAAATATTTGAAAGCAACTGCACTAACTTCATTTGAGATCGTCGGTTATGAGCCTGAAGTCGAATTTCAGACTATAAATCTGTAAGTATACGACGTTTTTAGATAACTTTGCATGCTATGTGTATCGGCCCAATTTTCCGAGACATGAATTGGTTGACGATACAAATTGCAAAGTTAAAAACATTTAATATCATTGAATTTAAGACAAATACAACTTTTTGTTACGTGTGTAATGAAATGAAACTTAATAATAGCCGTTTTCAGTCTTTTATGATTGCATTTTGGCATACTTGTCTATGTGTATTTAGAAAGATGACGCTTGATATTATTTGATATGTTCCCTGTTTTCCCCACAAACAAATCTGTTTTTTTGCATAGGCCACACATTGAACTATCGATTTTGGTAGTGTTTTCCAGGTAGCATTAGTACTTATTTTTGACGTTTTAAGCATTAAACTTGCTGCAATCGAAATATGCTTTGCAGTTGTATATTTCGTCATTGTTATCACTAGACGCTTAGTCTTTTTTATCTTTTTTTGAGAATCAAAATAAAATCAGCCAAATATAGCATGTTCATGTTTATCGTTCAGCTTTAAAATCCTACTGTTCAGGTCTGTACCAACGAATTCGAATGAAGCAGCCAAGCCTATATGATTACATAGCAATTTTTGTCGACAAAATTACGTAGATTGAGTGCACACTTTTGGCTAGATTTGCCTGCCAAAGTGACAGATAGCTAGCAAAGCGGCAAATCAACACATCAGCTTACATTCTTAGCTCTGGAATGAATATTGACCTAGCCAGTTGCACTGGATGTGTTGCAGTGTATATCGTTCAGTTGTTGTTGAAACAGGAATAAATTAAATAAGGGGAAAAGTAAATATTTATTAACTGTATAGCATTTGAACAATTCCCGATTAATAATTTTGGAAGGTCAAAATACGAAAAATTATCTTGGGATTGCATCAATGGCATTTTTTTTACATTGAAGTAGTCGCCCAGGCAGAAGCCGAAATGCCAGCAGGACACCGCGGCTGTTATAATGATCTCAAAGAAATTTTGTTTATCCGACTTTTGAATTGCCTCAGGTTAGTAGAACTGGGAAAAGCGTCCTCTTGTGAATTGTTCCACAAACTCAAGACAATCGAGACAAAGGAGCGGTCGTATCGACCAGTTCTGGATGTACAAAGTTCGACACGGTTAGGATGGGAGACAAAAGTCAGGCTGGTCTGCCTGGCAGGCCAATCGCGCGGCGGCATCATGGAGGAGAGCTCTGAGGAGCAAAAACTGTTGGCGTAGCGCTAGAAGAGAGGTAGATGGTGTCTCATCAGAGAGGAAGTCGCTTCTGGACTTCTTTTTTCCAGCTAACCGGCAGAAATTGGCTTTAAATTCCTACATGTAGAGTGCTGGCACCAGCAAAGCTGTGGATTGGGTTGATAGTACGGAAAAGGAGGTCGTTGATATGTAAGAGAAATATTGTCGGAGCCAAGACCGATCCATCCCTGGGGAACACCCGCGTTGACGTTGTGGGATGAAGAGGAGAACTCGTCAATTACGATGGATGTCTTGCGGTCAGAAAGGAAGTCAGCCAGCCATATGCAAAACTTCTCTGGGAGGCCATAGGATGGAAGTTTGCATAAGAAGGCAACGTGCCACAGCTGATCGAACGCTTTCGTGATATTAAGAGCAACGACATGAGCCTCACCATAAGAGAGGTTACTCCACAATTGCGAGACGTAACCTAGGAGGTTCCTGTCGCTAGTCAAGCCGTGATGTTCGAAGTAGTCCAGAAGCTCGCGATTTATGCAACATTCCAGGACCTTGCTTATAACAGAAAGCAGAGGTCTATGCCTGTAGTTGTAAGGGTTGATCTTAGATCCTTTTTTAGCATGGGTTGGACATGAACAAATTTACAGTTTTCTGGGCAAGTGCCGGATTCGTAAGATATCTGGAATAGACTCGAAAGAACATGTCCATAATGCCAAATTTTTCGGCCTAAGTTTCTGCTGCCACAGCGGGTTCTGACCGAAACCCTATCTCTACAACTCCATGGTCTGCGTTATCCAGGGTAGACAGGACAGCAGTGCTATAAGGGACAGGATGCGTGGTCAGAAAGAGATCCAGCAGGATACAAAAGCAGGGCTCGTCTCCAGCTGGGTCAGTTCTTTGGTAGTAGCGAACGCTTCAACTGCATGACCTGCTGCAACTGTCCAAGTTGAGCCAAACCAAAGCTCATTATGGGAATTAAAATCACCAAGGAGAACTACCTCTGAAGCGGGATGATTGATGTTAATGAATTAGATCTTGACAGCAAAGTATACAAGTAGGTCATTCCAGTTATGGCCTGAGAGAGAGCGATAAAGGCAGCAAATAAATTTAGGGGATGTTTTGGAGATGAGGCGAAGTCACACTATGTCCTTTTGGTGTGATTCCAAAGAAACGTTTCTGAAGCAGAAAAGTCTGCTGCGGATTGGAGTGAACCTCGTAACTTGGGAAGCTAAGATGACTAATCGGTGCATACATACAGACTTTTGTCTCCTCCAAAAAAAGCATGGCGCGACGATTAGATTGCATGTAGTGATGAACAGCATAAAATCCCGCAGATGTTCGTGGAACACATTTTCCCACCCCATCATTCATTTCTTTGTTGGGGAAGATATGCACATATCTAATATTGAAAATAGTAGGGCACCCTGTTTGAACTCCATTCAGTTTTTCTACATATGTGTTTATGTTGTATGTGATCCGAGCAGATCTTTGGCTAGAAGTGAACACTTCCTTGAACATAATATGGAAATTACTGCTGTGAAATCATTGTCACTATATTGATCCCGTGAAAAGGTTGAGAAGCGATTTAATCAATTTGAAATAATAGATTTTTTGGGCGTGGTGTGGTTTATTACCAAAATCTTATGGCGCTTACATGAGAAAACGTAAAATTATTATTTATAAAAGTTCACAGTTTTAAATTCAAAATGAAAGTAGATAAGGGGGGACTCAAAGTTAATGTTTTTTTTAGCATACATGATAAATTCTGATTTGTCTCCAATGTTTTATAATTTTCAGGTATGAAACACTTTTAACCTTAACGAAAAAATAATACACCCAACTGACGTACTCCAACATTAAGAGGCAGATGTCCTTTGGATTATATCAACACTTACCAATAAAGAAATCTGCTCTTGCCTGTCAACTATAAAGTTTTCTGTGTAGCCGCCCATTATGCCGATTTGTCTGCCTCTGATATATCGATATCGAAATCCTATATAGTCCGATCTCAAGAAATAACTACGAAACTGTTGTAAAAGCGAATAATAGCATTATTGTATTGATCTAGGATTATGTCATTACTTTACACTATTTTTCGGTCACCTGGGGGCTAGTCACTAGAATGACCAGAATAAAGTGTTCTATTACATTTCTGATAGCTTTTGACAGTATGAAATAATTATGCGAATGCATGTCATTTTGAAATATGATGTTTCATCACAAATCTAACTTCGTCATTAGATATTAGATATCATAATGAAGAGGCTTTCTGGCATTTTCTCTTGAGAATGGCCTGGGGAGTTAAATAACACAGTTCCCAAAAAAGGTAATAGAATCAGTAGGATATTCCGTCCGTGGTTTTCAAGAATTGGCCCCTTAGAGTATTTCAAGATATACATTTCCAGTAATCTGTTGAATTTTAGTGATTTGAAAACGTTAAAGTATTTAACCATTTTTCAGGAACGAAGATGATGTTTTCAACTGGGGTCCAAGTTGTTTCCTTGGTCTGGGTGGTAACATTCCAAAAAATGTGAGCATTTGGGGTCGAGTGCATCAAGTACAAATAATATCGCTGGAACTGTCTTCTTTATGTAAAAAGTGCAGTAAACAATTTGACACAATGGAAATGTGTATGAAGTGTCAAACGTTCGATAGGTTTACTGAGTTTTCAGCATTGTAAGTACTGGCTCACAGTGATAATCTAGATTTCAATGTAGATTCTTGCTCTGCTCATACAGGAATAAAATTTCGAATGCTAGATAGCTCCATTATTTGACGTATTTTAGATTAGAGGTGGATGATATATATGGTGAAAGCAACGTGTACGTGAAGAAGTTGACATTTTTGAAATTGCTTTTGAATTTACAAGAGAAAGAATTTTCAAGTTTTTGTAAAGAAATTGTGAATGAATCTTACAAATTCAACATTAGTAATGGAACATCTAGTGTAAGTATAATTTTAATTCTGTTACTTTTAGAACGCTATCTGCTAATCCTCTGAAGACCCAGCCTGATATGGGCCTGCAGACATTCACATATTGCATGCATTTCGTTTTCCTGCTCGATCCTGACTTTATAATAAAATTATTTAAAATTTCAATCTCATTGAAACCAGGCTGTATAGATATTTTCTTTTTCACGAGCATCCATTTCGGTAGAATAACAGCTGATTATCTAGCAATATTTCAAACTTCCCCATATCGACAAATTACACATATTTCTGACGGATCCGTCAACGCCTGGTAGACAGGTGTATTTTGCTGTTTTTTGTATGCTACAGGTTCATTTTGTACTTATGGTTTTTCTCACGAGTCTCCATTACGTTAATGTCTACTGAGGTGAACAGCTGATCAGCAAGTGATATACATATTTGTATTAACACGTTCACTGCGAAAGACGCTGATCCGCGTCCGACCGATGTTTAACGAAAGGCGGCGGGCGCGGATCCGCGCTTCTGGCTGATATAAACTCACAAGACTGTAGTGTTGTCAGTTTGTACCGCACTCGCTTTCTGTTTGGTCACCTACATATTGAACATCTTTTTGGACTATTTTACGCGTAGGGTCAAGTTTCGTTTATTTTTACATTGCGCAATGGCGGATGATGTGGAAGCAGGTTGTTCACGTCCAAAACGAGTGAAAACGTATTGTAACCGTAATAAAGGGCTTACAGAAAAAGAACTGTATGATATTCTTGCCAATTCAGGGAGTGAAATCGAGAATCTAAGTGACTCGGACAATTATGTTCCCAGTTCAGATGGAAGTGAGCAGTCTGATGGAAATATGTCTGAAACGAGTGATGATTTTTCCAGCCCACAGAAAAATCTTTAATAGGGTTTCAAGACATGTTTCGTGTTACTGCACGAAAAAAAACGAGATAGAAGAAGAAAATGTATATATGAAATAGTTTTCAATTACACAACTCACATCCAATAGGCTTACGACGCGAATCCGCGCTTCGCTTGTGCAGCGCCTAAAATCGTTTAGCCGCTACCGTGCGCGCGGCGCGAGGCAGGTCGCAGCGAACGTGTTAAAGTCTGCAACGTTGGCAATAGTGAATTGGTTTTTTATACCAAAACATAGTCAAAAACTGTTTATCTTGGTTTATTCCGACCAGACTTGAAATATAATCATGATCCTTAGCAGCAATCTTGACTGTATCGTATTTTCTTGTATGTGAAGGTACTTTTCTAAATAAAAGCGTTGTTAGGAAGTATGAACCCGCACCGTACTAAAGACTACAACAAAATACGACCCTGTCCACAGATCTAAAGGCGGGTACGCTTATGAGCACGAACGCGAATGAGGCAACCCGAGGACGCATGAGCGTACCTATGTTTCTGAACGAGGCGTACGAATTCGTATGCGTTTGGGCTCGACCCGATCCGTTTCTTCGCGGTTGATCAAAGTGAGGCACATGTTCGGCGAGTGCTCAGTCTGGACTGAAACAAACATTTCATGTCAGGGCGGTCTACTCTGTAGTAACTAGTAGTGCACGAAAAAATATTATCATAATCAAGACTATTTTTTATTGCTTTTTTTAGCAAGAAACCAACGAGTTGATGCTAGTCTTGATTCAGTTGAAATAGCTTTTCTATAGGATGTGTCTTGTCGTTCTATTCTTGGTTCGTTGCAATTTAATAGCAAAAAGAAATCTTGAGGCATCCTGGTAAAATTTTCGAAAAACCCGCTCGTTTCATCGGCCAAGAGATCTTTTGACAAACCTGTGCTATTCCACTCACTTATCTTCTTCTGTTATAATTGTGACGACCATCGTCTTGGTTTTTTCCCGTTTTTCTTTTTTAATGCACTGGTTAAAATTATAAAATACGCAGCGCGTTCACCATCAGAATCTGAATTGGCCATATTTTAAAATCTACTGAAATACAAGAATGCTCGCCACATTCCAAGAATCGATACCGTACAACGCCATGTGCGTCCACTATTCAGGACCCCAAACTTCCCGTATCCCGTCCTCGGGTTGCATCATTCGCGTTCGTGCTCATATGAGTACCCGCCTTAACGTTGACACATCCGCCAGAATTGTGTCACTTGTCGATATGGGGTATTTTGAAATGTTACTAGATAATCAGCTATTTGTTGCTGTCACACTTGTCATACTGGATACTCGCCAAAAATATTAATAATTTCACTTTTGTTATCTAAACTAAAAATCGTGTAATATTTCGCGTACGGCCCTAAACGTTAAATAGCTTTGGGGTGCAAAAGCGCTTACTAACGTCAAAAATGAATAACTTCCAGTGAACAAAAAAGTATGTACACACTCGGCACTAATACGAAATAAAACAAACAAGACACATTGAAAAGATCAAAATACAGACAAGCTCAAATCACATGTAATTACACTAAAATATATAAAAAAAGATAAAATATAAACATTATATGTCTCTGAAGTCATTGATTAGAAAGTTATCGGTACTATAAAAAGCTTCTTGCTTTAGGTATGATAACAGTGTGGTCTTGAAAGGTGCAATGTTCAAAAATCTAAATGGTTCAGGAAGAGAATTAAAAAATTGATACTGTAATAATTATGTCCATCACTGGACCTGACTAACCTACTGTAGGATATGCACATATTAGTGCCATAGTTGTGGAACCTGAGGTTCCTGTAACAGCCATCCACGTTTTTCCTGACATACGGTGAGATTCATGAAAGCCCTAATGCATCTCCTCTGGGTAGCAAACACCTCTGAGGAGCTGAGGGACCTCACAATAACACCCCATAAATCATATGAGTATCGAAATAACTGGGTGTATTTTATAGATTAGGTTGAATCCCATATTTTTGAAATGTTTCATTTTTCAGAATACGCCATTAGCAGAGGCTATAACGGCGTTTTTAAAGGTGTTTAATAAAAGTATGAATGTTTGGGAACTGAAATGTCGAAAGTCGTGGGATGATCCAAAACCTGAAGATATGAAACCGTTTTGGGTATACCTTGATGGTAGGAGAGTCTGAAAGTAAAGTATTATACACATGTAATTTTTTATATATTTTCTTATATTTTTGTATGTAATTTTTAGAATATATTATTGTATAACAGTGTTTCCTAACTGCGGTCGTAAAAAGTTATTTAGTTGTATGTCTGGAGTTGCTTCGTTTCTAAGATACACGGCGTTAGAGTAAAAAAAGTGATGTTTTAAATCATCTTAAATATCCTTAAACCGATTTGGTTGAAATTTGGTGCAATTATGATTACTAATACGGCGCTTATTGAGCTTTAACTAGATTGAAATTACTAGGTCCAGTGGTGTCTCATTTGGCACCACAGCCAGATTATTGGGAGAAAAGTGCGCCAATGACTTTCCACACCTCCTGGTGAGAAAGTATTGTAATCGCGGAAAATTAAAAAAAAATGAGATACTATCATCACGAAAAACCATGCCACTCATTTCCGTCTCTATCTGTCCACTAATCGTTGACCTTTTGTCTATAACTTGGAAAATTCCACTTGTATTTTCACATGAGATAACGAGATAGAGGCTGGATAGCGAAGCTCATAGTCACGTTGCCTAGCAATGGTGACGCAGAAGGTCGTGCAATCTGTCGCGTATCCAATATGTGACACCACTTCCTTGGAGGGTATATCTCTTTTTTGCGGCAGTATATTTATACGCTTTCAACCCCTGAAATTGTACACGCCTATTAGTACATATTTCACTCATTATAGATTTCCCCAAATATTTGCCTTTAAAACATTAATAATTTACAGACTCGACACGCGGTCGGTTGGGACGATGGCAACCTTCATGCGCCAGGCTCTTTATGTGTCTGACTGCATCGCCGGCGGTCTCGATCCCGTATTATAGTATCGTGGCTGGCCCTTGTGGCATGGTTGACCGGTGTGGTTCAGCATCATTGCCAGATGGTCGATACTTAGGGCATGGAGGAAACTAGCGTCAGCGTTGTCAAACGGGTGGGAACTAACTAATTGTATGAGCGTGTTTGACTGGCTTGACCCATTTAATTGAATGTTATACTTGTTTGTAGCTAGCTCGGAGAGACTAACTTAATATATACTGAGTGACAAAAAAAGGTAAACACATACATACGCATGTTTATTAGAATTCAATAATTTTTTACATATCGATATATCTTCCCATGCGAGCGACAAGACCGGCAGTCAAGACTTCAGTAGTACTCGAGCCATGCTAATAAGTGGTTTGAAGAGCACGGAAGGATGGTTGGTATGCGTACGGCATATCGCCGAATACGACAGTTGCGCCTTTTTTTCTTATCGCCCACATTCGGAGCTACCTCTCAGCTGAACATCGGCGAAACCGTTTGCGCTGGTGTAGAAAAAGAATCCCGCTTTTGTCTGGGGATTCACGATGGTCGGGCAAGAGTGAGAAGGCGACGTGGTGAAAGACTTGACCCACAATTTGACAGAGAGCGTCACGTTCACCACACCGTGGGAGTTATGGTATGGGGTACTATTGCTTATTGTAGCAGATCACCACTAATTTTCATCAGAGGCAATATGACAGCCCGACGCTATATTCAGGAAGTAGTGAAGCCTCATTTTATTCCATACCTAAACACCATCCAAAACCCGATTTTTCATGGATCAACACAGTATGACCGCCTGACCTATCTCCAATTGAACATGTCTGAGACATGATAGGTCGCAGGCTCTTGAATTTGCAATACCCTCCACAGACTTTAGCAGCTCTCACTCACGAAGTTGCAGTAGCCTGGAAGAAGTAACCCCAACAGGATATCGACGACCTTATCAGCACAATGCCCAGGCGTGTCAATGAGTGTATAAGAAATCGTGGATCCTCAACACATTATTGAACCAGCTTCTACAGCCAGTTGACGAATAAAGCTGAAAAATAATCATTTTATGAGTAAGGGACACTGAACATATTTGCCAAAAACATACGTAGGCGATTTCCTTTTTTTTGTCACTCATCTGAAACATGTCCAGAATGTAGTCCTTCATGAAGTGTGTGGGAAGTGCAGAATCAACCTACTTGGCGCCAATTTATTTATATTTATAATCTTTTTTCGCAATTTCGGCCTTAAAGTAAATGGCCACCTTCAGATAAAATACCCATCTGCAGTCGATTTGTCATTAAACTTTGAAACGAAGCAATCTGGCAGGGGTATTACGTAAAAAATTAAATAATCTCAAAAAATCTAAGGCAATGTCAAATTGTTCATTAGGTCAAATGAGGTAGCCACTAGTGCACATCTAGTCCAGCTACGAGAGTACCTGGAGTGAATGACAACTTAGTTCAAGTTGACATTTAGTAGGACAAATATAACATTACATAAGAAATCTAATGTAATGTCACAATTCTTACCTAACGTCAAAAAATTCTTACCTAGTGTCACTTTTCAAAGTTACATAATACCACTGCCAGACATATGTGTATAGTAGCCGATGTTCCTCAGGGTTTTTTCTTAGGACCAATCCTTTATTCACTTTATATACATGGCGTCCCTTGCCCCAGCAACCGTGAAGTCTATCTCTATGCATATGACACTGCACTGCTAGCTCAGTCTTGTTCTGGTAACCTGGTTCACGACAGGCTGCAGAGTGCGGTGGAGGAAGTATTGGAGTGGGCGGATCGGTGGTTGATCAAAATTAATACTTCGAAAACCCAGGCAATCTGTTGTACCAAAAAACGTCGCGGTGCTTCCTCAGAGATATCAGTGAATGGAACTCGTATACCATGGGAACAATCTGCCAGATACCTTGGACTCATCGTTGACAATGGGTTGACCTGGCAGAAACATACTGATATTTTGAAAACAAAATTAATTACCTTTTGGCAGCTTTATCCTTTGTTGTGCAGAAATTCAAAATTAAGTTTGATCAACAAGATTCGGTTATATAAAATGGTTATAAGACCCGCAATCACCTACGCATGCGCGGCTTGGTGTTTTCCTGCCAAGACGCACATGCAGAGACTGAAAGTTCTGCAAAACAGAATCTTACGCACAATCACTAACGCCCCTTGGTACGTATCAAATGAGACCATTCAAAGAGATCTTGATATCCCATATCTAAGGGATTATGCACAGCGGCAATATAATCAAGCCGAATCGCACAGCAACCCTCTGTTGCGTGATCCAGTAGACCACACAGTCGAGCAAGTTCGCAAACATTCCAGGCCGCGCCTCGCACTGTGATCAAAATTAAATTGTGAATTCAGACCAGCCAAAACTATTTCAGTATACAAAACTGATCAAAATTATTTTTTGGAGTTACAAAATTATTCGAGTAGTCAAAGCAATAATGCTTAAGCTATATCAAATGATTTACTCCTTTTCTTTGCTCTATTTCTTTCTTTCCCTTTTCCCCTTGTTTGGTATCTGGGTAGCCAGACCTGACAGACCAACAGACCGACGAGACTTTTAACTAAGCGCAAAGGTGCACCGGACCGCTCTGACGAACAATGACGAAATAGTATTGTGCATAGTATTTTTTCAATCCGCACTGTAATGCTTGAGATTTTATTTATTCCGAGTTGAAAAAATTGGGTAGTGAGTTTGACTGAAAAACAGCACGATAATAAAATAGATTTTGTTATTATTCAACTGTCGTAATATCATTTATTAAAAACATGAATAATAAAACGATAAAAAAAATAATCACATTGTGAGTTTTTGTAATTCTTCCAACAGCGCCGTTTCGCCTTTGATCTTCTCGAGTTGATTGATTTGTAGAGGTTTTCCTTGCGCTTGGTCTTGTTTTAATTTTTCGATCGCATCCAGTTTCTGCAATCATACAAATGCAAATTATTTTCGACCAAAATGTTCGAAATAAAGGTAAATGAAACAAATTCGAACTATCGTGAACATTACACAGTGGCTAGCTACCTTGCGTGGCACCCGGTGCGGAAGTTGGTGGTGTCACCCCATCGAAATTCAAAAGCATTCAATTCTATATGATTTATAAACTTCATGGATCATTTAATATTTATATTTAAAATATTCAAAAAATAAGAAAATATAATAAAAACTAAGACAAACATAGTTTTATCTTACAATTAGAATCTATTCTTTCTAGCTTTGACAGCTGCAATCTCAGAAATAATGTCATCAAAATTTATATCTTGTATTGCCTCGTGTTCGATGGCTAATATGTCAAGATTGCTCAGCCGTGATTGGGTCATTGTTGCCCGCAAATAGTTTTTTATTAATGTTAGATTACTGAAACTCTTTTCACATGAAGCTACGGACACGCATACCATCACGAACAATTTTAGTGCAATCATAAGATTTGGAAGAGATTCTGTAAAATCCCATTCTACAATGAACTTTAAAAAATCTAGAGATACCCAATCAGAAACTGTAACATTACCGGCTTTTGATAACTTCACAGTTTGGGTATCTCGTATAAAAATATCTCGTCATAAAACTCAGTAAATTTGGATGTAGCTAATTTCAATTCTTCAGTATTCGCCAAACGCAAAGTATTTCTTTGTGCGATCTCGAATAATGAAGCAAGGTTTTGAAAAGACTTCGATCTTGTCTCGAGCTCAACTCTGAATCAGTTAAGACATTTCAACATATCTTTTTGAAGTTCTTTCAGTGTGAGTTCTGCATCACTGACCATCTCACCAACCACCTGTTTTTTACGAATATCGTAGTCTTCTGATATTTTTGTAAAAATATCTATTACCTCTTCCACAATGTGACCGCATTTTTCTTCGATATAAAGATGAAGTGCTCTATTTTTGTAGTTTCGTCAACAGTTAACCCTTGACTTTGCGATGCAATCTGTGCAATTTTTTTATGTTTGTACATTGTTCTTAAAATTGAGACAGCCCTAGAACTACATGCAGGACTTTATCTCTAAATTATAAAATAATGACTGTCGTATCATTGTTCATTGTAGAAACAGCAACTCTTATTTTTAAAAATGATTCAAAATTTGAAACATTAAATATGTTACAATATAACGAAAACAAGATCAACACTGATGAAAGATTCAATAATTTATAATGGTCTAAAAGTTTACACGTGCCTCCCTGATGCTATTAAAATAATCAACCATTGGAAGATATTCTGTTGTGAGCTTAAAAACTCTCCCATATGAGAACCATATTATCCACATATGTTATTTTGTTATAGTTTGGTTTTAAGTTAGCTTTGTCTCTAAAAATGATTGTATTCTTCGGACAAACGAAAAAATATTGGTTATGTAGACATTTAGGAGTGTTCAAAGATCTGATAGTTTGTACTTCAGAAATGTGTACGCTCAAAATAAAACCATTACTTAAGCGCAGGGGCGGGTTCAGTGGAACAATTGTTGGGGGACAGGGGCAAGGAAAATGAAAATTGACGAATGAAGAGCGGGGGAGGTTGGTGGTTCTGAGAACGAATGCCCGTCTGATAATTTAACACTCCTCCAGTTTAATGAATGGTGCGCTAAACAACAGCCGCGCACCCAATCTAACAAATCTGTTGCCTATTTCTCCCTCGAAATCATTGAAATCCACAGGGGAAAATATAGGTTTCCAGCACCATATAGTCTGCTACTATACAGTTAAACCATACAATTCAAGCTTCATAGGGAGTGTGAAATCAGTCTAATTGACAACACTGGTTTTGTGCTGCCCATCCAACAATGTGTGCAAAGGGCGACGCGGATGTCGAGTCTTGTCGCTAGCCCGAAAAATATCTATCCGGTGTTACTACTTACATTTCTTGTTATACTCGAATTTTATATTAGTGGTAAAATGTTTATACAAGTAGTTGTTCATAACTTATTTTTCCCATTATATATTGATGTTTTCATTACCTTTTTGATACTCTTCAATTTCTTGTCAGCTTCCGGATCTCCTGTCAAATTGATAGTAACCTTACTGACGATTTTCGGCTCCTCTTCTATACCTTCTTCTTGCTTTTTAGCTTTTTTTGCTTCCCTTTTCTTCTTATTCTTGATTGAGGCTTTTGATGGGGCAGAGTCTTTACCTGACAGAAAATTAATTGGTTCAAAATACTTTTATAACAGATCAAATGTGAATGACCAATATTCTATCTGACACTGTGACTGCATAGCAAAGCTGATCATTTTTATCTGAGCCTATGAATATTACCAGTTTCAACAGTCTATATTTTTGAAGTACTCCTTCATGTGCACAGAAATCTAGACATATATGAAACCTCTCTAGAAATACATACCCATACACCATGTAATGTTAATTACCTAATCCATAATCGGGACAGAATATGACAAAGAATAACAGAGCTAACATTTATTTATATAATTTGTCAGTACAAATAGAGAACAAAATTTTGAAAATTTATCGTTGCTTTTCAAGGTTTGCTAAAAAAACTTTCCATGCAACGTAGGACCAAATATAGGTGTTTTATGTTTAGACTACACGTAGTTGAAAACTATTGAAATATAGTCATGATCATTAGCAGTCATTTTGTTTGTAGCGATTTTTCTTCTGTTCAAAAGATCTTTTCTAAATATAGGGTGATTCAAATTGGGTTTCCACATTAAAAGTATTTAAAAAAAAGAAGAAATTGAAAATTATAAAAAAGTATGTATTTGTCCTTTCGGGGCAGTTCATTACAATTATGCTTGAAAGATGATCAAGTAAATGACCGCCGCGGCTCATGTGGCATGACGTAATCCGTTTCGATAAATTTTCGACTACTCCGTGGCACAAATCAGGTCCTATATTGGTAATTTCGCGTCTGACCTCCTGTTTCAGCTCCGCAATTGTGTTCGGGTTATTCTTGTAGACTTTGCTTGTATGGGTGTAACTTCAAATCTTTTGTTAAAATCCGCTGTATAGTGGAATAAGTAAGGTCCAGTTGCTGCGATCGATGACGAATCGAGGTTCTTGGATTTTCGGCCACACTTTCGACAACAATAGCAATATTGTGTTCCGACCGACCTCTCCGAGCACGCCTAGGGGTTTTGGTGTTAGTTACGGATCCAGTTTGCTCAAATTTTTGCACCAAATTCCAAACTGTCCTCTCACAAGGCCGACTTTGTGCGCCAAAAAATTCATTCTTCCTTGATCGGCCGTTTTCATTATAGGCTTGGATAATTTTAACACGTTGTTCGGTCGCATATTGCTTCATGACTGTTTTGTTTATATTTTGTCGTTCGAAATGGCACGTTGTCGTTGACAAATTCAGTGGCGTTTCAAAAAAAAATATTATTTGTAATGTGGAAACTCGCCCATTAAAAGTGTTGTTAGTAAGTGTACAGAAGACCACAACAAAATAGCATCAGAATTGTGTCACTTGTTGAAATGGGGTATTTTGAAATGTTACTAATCAGCTGTTATTTGTGGTCACTTTTAACGTAATGGTGACTCGTGAAAAAAGCTATTCAGTTGATGAGTATGATGATGCTGATGTCACTAGAATAGCTTATTAAATAGCTTGTAGGACCTCACATGTACATTGTATGCGAGTATAATGTGGTCCACAGATTGTAAGCAATGGTAAACTGGTAAAGCTATGACTGCTATGATACATAAAACCACTGCAGCAATGAACTGCTTTAACCCTTAACTGGTAACGTGCAAATTTGGAACACAACTGGTAACGTGCAGTCTGTGAGACTGGCACCTTTTCAAATCAAAAATAAATAAATGAACCTTATAATTTTTTACAAATATATATGAAGGTATGTTAGTTGCATATTCTCAGTAATAATTTTACATAAAATATCCGGGAAAATTAACGTGAAAAAAAAATTAAATAATAATTATCAACTTGAAAAAAAAATTGGTAGTGTAATTTCCAAGGGAGCATGATAATGGAAAAAATGATAAATGAAAGCAATGTTATATATTTTACTATTAATGATAAATGAAACAATACATCAATGAAACAAAACGTTAAGAAATTTTGCATTTCAATGGTCCCAGCAGGTCCTAAATCTAAGGCTTATTCGCACAACTGTTGCATTTGGGATGTGAACACTGCAGGCATACTGGTTTCCTACACTCCAAGCACAGATATTTTGTCATTCGATGTGTGGTCTTATGACACAAATAACAGGCTTTTCGCTTTTGCAACATCAAATTTTCCTGTCTTTCGGGTAAATTTTCCGTTCTGTCGGGTAAATTTTCTTCTGGTCTACCGAGGATACGTGATATGGTGTAGCGTAACTCGCGAGGCAAACGAGGATTCTGTAGTCGTCTTTCCATGTGTCCTTGGACAAGTTTGATAGCTAGTTCTTTCGCAAATACAGATTTGTCTTTCATCACTTTATTGTTTTTGTAACACTGATGTAAGATGTATGAATTCACTACCGAGACGTCAATAATACGGTAAAAAACAGCTAAAGGCCATCTACGTGTACGACGACTAGAACTACTTTTTGCACATTTCTCATCAAGAGAATCCACCCCTCCTTTGTTGGCATTATAGTATGCAATTATTTCAGGTTTCATTGTCTCTGGATCAGTAAAAGTCCTATCATGCATTGTGGAGATAAGTATGGTAGCCTTGTTTTTCTTTCCAACATGGGAAATTATAGTTGAGTCTTCACGAAAGCCGTACAGAGTTGATCCAAGTTCCCTTGCCTTGTTCGGTAAAAAACAAGTTGGAATTTCCTTTTTATTTTTTTTCAACGTTCCAACGTATGTGAGCTTCTTTTTCAGTAATATGTCTGTCAGCTCCACCGATGAAAACCAGTTGTCTCCCGTGACGTTGCGGTTGCTCCCAAATAAAGGCTGTGCAAGACGTAAAACGGCTTGAGTTGGCTTAGAATAATTCCTGAATTCAGGGTCAAGTCCAATCCCATCGGAATCTTTTCCTGCGTATATATACGCATTGTAAAGGTAGGCATTTCTAGCATCTGTTAAAGCCATTATTTTTATCCCATATTTGGAAGGCTTGTTTGGCATATACATTTTGAATCTAGCTCTGCCACGAAAGCTCACAAGCATTTCGTCAACGGTCGTCGACTGGCCAATTCCATAGACATTTTGGCTATTCTCTATGAAACTGTTGAAAATAAAAGAAATTGCTGCTACAGGGTCCTGCTTTTTCCTTTCGTTCCTGTCCTCTGGATTGTCAAACCTCACTGCAGACAGAAGTGTAGCAAATCGTTTTTCGCTCATCACTGCCCTGAAGATGTCTCTTCCACTTCCATCTGTCGCAAAAATAGTTTTGATATTCTCATGGTTTGAATTGAAAACAGATGTGAATATCAAAAGTCCAATAAAAGCTCTCAACTCAATCTCGTCAACGTCTTTCAATGTGGTCGAATCCACTTTATACTTTGTTCGCATTGAACTTATTTTATGATTTGTCCATTTCACAATATGTTGTAACATTTCTTCGGTAAATAACAGTTGCCACACAGAAATAGGATCTGCTTCTTCTCCGAGCTGTCGAGCTTTTCCTTTGATAACAGGAACTTTCGTTACAATATTATGTTTCCTGGTACGAGATATTGGTCGAACTTCCGTTGTACACCATCTATGACGGTTTCTTCCAAATAAATACTTTCTCTCATCCACACTTTGTTGTTCTGTAACTTCGTCATTCTCGTCACTACTTTGAGATAACTCACTTCTACTATCATGATCGGAAATTTCAAATTCCTCGTCTGAGGAAGTCCAAGTCACTAGATTCACTATATACTGCGTCATCTTCTTCATACCAACGCTGAAGAGTCTCCTCAAAATCCTTATCACCGTAACGTACACGTTTTGACGGGCCTGCCATGGCTACAAGTTGCAAGAAATTCTTACACAAACCGTAACGTGCCGTCTCACAGACTGCGCTGAAGTAACAATTACAACTGTCTCAAAGATGGTTTTCCCGAATTTACCACTGTTCATCCGGTAGACAGGGCACCAATAGGAGAACGATTAGATAAGGTCATTGACCGCAGCGCAGGTACAGTTTTGTTCCAACATTGAAAAAAAAATTGCTTGCAGTCTCACAGACGGCACGTTACCAGTTAAGGGTTAAGTTCCATGAATGCACATACATCATTTAAAATTATCCTATGAAGTAACCAAATAAAATGCCATCTGTATCATTTAGAACTTACCTGGCTTAGCAGGTACATCATCATCATCAAGACTGAACCTAACTGGCGGCCTATTTCTCGCTGAAGGTGGTCTGTAAGCCTGAGTAGAAGCCTGTGGTTGATTGGAAGCTATGCCTTTAACCTTTTTATCCGATATCGCCGGCTCGGGGAATGCATTTTTAGGGTATTTCTAAAAAAACGTTAAAAATGTCAGTTTAATATAATTATTGAATCTTATAATAACTTTAAGGCTGAGTTGAAAAATACAAAATTGAAAGGTATAGTTGAATCCTACTATAGATAAACTGACAAGTTTTACCTTCCAAGAAACCCCATACAGTTCTTCGTTCTGTGGAGACGGTTTTTCATGCAGTAATGCTCCAGAGTAATGCCAGATTTTATATCCATTACTGATCCTCAATCTTGGAGCAGTTGTGGCAGTCAAAAAGTGTTCTCCATCTGCAGCCCATTCAAGAAGTGTAGAATCTGGTGCTTCACAAGTACCTATTTTTTAAATAATAACATAAAAACATTTGTTGAATATAAGCATTTGCTATACACTTTGTACAACAACCAAATTTGATGCCTGAAAAAAATTTACTTACTGATCTTTTTTTTGTTGACAGCATCCCAAATTTCGATGCCGCCTCTCAAATTTCCAAAACCCCCCAGCAGCAATATGTTGCCATGTGGATTGTAATAGATTGAGTTCCTTGCCCCAGCTCCCATTTCGAAAACAGGCTCACACTTCAAGTTGAATATGGTTGCCCTAGCTGGCATGAAGCCATAAACTACACAAAACTCTTGATTTTTAGGCGACCACTCAACACTATAGATAGGACCTTCTTTACCTGTAATAAAATAGCACGAGATGTCATGCTCATGCTGCTGAGCTGTGCTCACCACATGTCATCCAAAATAATAGAAAAATTGTTGAATATATTGGAAGTTAAGTTAAAACAAGTAACATGATGTTACCAGTTGAATAAATATGTCATTTTCTGGATACTTCGCATACGTACTCAGTGTGATCATAGAACTTTGACCATTTAGTCCCATGAAATGAAGTCCCTGTTTGCCATAGTAAGAGCCTCCAGTTTTATCTACTTCTGTTGATGTTAGCAAAAGGGCATTGCTACCTTTGAAGTTCCAATATACTTCAAGATTATCTGCTTGGAAAAAACTTTTGTTTGTCATACTTTGCTGGGCATCAAAATTAGGGTACTTGAATAACCTATGAAAATATTTCAAAAACAAAATTAGTCTCTCTCGTACACATTACCTCGACAGTGATGATGATGATGATGAAGTTTATAGGTAGCTACAGCTACAACTAAATTTTCCAAGGTATACAGTGTGTCTCAGATTCGCTTCTCTATACAGGGATCTCGACTCCTATTATACCAACAGCAAAGGTTAAATGGGAAAAGTTTTAGAGTAAACTTAGAGCATTCGATAGCCGGCTTCAGATACTGTCGGTCAATTGGTTTTGGAAATATCGGCGAAAAACTGAAAATGACGAATTTTGATTTGCTAGTAAATTCGAACCGTTCAATGTAACAGCTGTCACAATCTGACATTATTTGGACATCGTCTTTTGTTTTCCCGCAACTCGACTCAACTTTAATTTTTCTTATGGCCGCCATATTGGATTTTTCGATTTTTGAAAAAAGCGTAAAATTTCCAGCCTAGTGATGTCTCACAAGTGCATAAAAGATTGGAGTATCATCACACGAAATGTTACGTATTAATTTTTTTCTAAGGAGGCCGTGATTTGTTTGTCGGAAATAAAATTAATAAGCAACGCATCTAATGAGGCTCTGACTTTGACGTTCAATAATTCAAAGTATTAAAATTGTGTTTTAATAAGTAGAAGGTACGTTTTCTCCCATTAAAATCATAATTCTGACAAAAAAAGTTGTCATCTGGCAAAAAACGCATTAAGCACTAAGTTTCCTCTAAAACTTACCCTACTTATCCCCTTTGCTGTAGGTATAACAGGAGCGAGATCCCTGTATAGAGAAGCAAATCTGGGACACACTGTATATGTTAAATAGACAAACAGCTGTGACAAATTATCACAAAGACCCTTCAGCATCTCATTTTATCTTGGACAATCTTGTGGACCCAGGAATATAGCATTAGGGTGGCTATCTACAGGTAGAATATGTTAATCAGTGCTAATGAGCACAATGAGTTAATGACACATACAGGGTTTGTCGGGAAAGTAATAGGACTGAGTCGATTTAAAAAAATTGATTGAGAAAATCGTTACAATTCTTTGAAAACTCTCAAACTGCGTCGATGCAGCGCTGCCAGCGCGATTTCCAAGCATTGAAGGCGTCACGGAACGCATTCTCCGGAATTGCCGTTGGGATGCCGGCCTTGGTCAGGTAGCTGTTCACAGGAATGGCGGTGTGAGCCAGGGCGTTGTCGTGGTGCAACTTCCAGTCGGCTGCGATGTCTTGTCGGACCCGACTGACCCTTCGTTTGAGTCTCCTGAGCACTTTCACGTAAAACTTGACGTTGATGGTTTGTCCAGGAGGAACAAATCCACACATGTTCAAATTTTCTTGGCACACTTCCACTAGCCGCGATTTCTGGTCGTCAGTGAGCACTTTTGGGACCATCTTCGCGCACACCTTGCGCATGTTCAAATGCTGTGTCACAATGTCATGAACCACACATTTTGCTAAATTTAACATCTGGGCAATTAAACGAATACTTAGTCGACGGTCTAAGTTCAAAACTTTGCGCACACGAGTCACATTATCGGTGTTTGTCGAAGTCGAAGGTCTTCCAGCACGGTCTTCATCAGCGACCTCTTACCAGCCCTCCAAAAATGCCTGGTGCCACCGAAACACAGCACGTCTTGCTAAAGCAACACCGGGTTAAGCCTGCTTGATCATATCGAACGTCTCTGTCGCAGATTTACCGAGTTTCACACAGAATTTAATCGCGTACCTCTGCTCTAACGAACGCTGCATTTTCGGCTTGCACCGCTCACAGATACACGTCGCGCGAAAATGCCTATCCTGACTCTCCAAGTGCTTGGAGACAACTGACCAGCCGCTCATTCGTTAGCTAGGGGACGCCCTCTACCGAATCCAGTCGGTGCGCGCACGATCCGACGTACAGTCATGGCGGAAGAAAATGAGTCCTATTACTTTCCGGACAAACCCTGTATACATCTATAATTTATTTTTGCAGTTCTTCCAGCTATTTTTGTAAAACTCAAAGATTTAGATTTGTGTTTTAGACCCAATAATGTTATTTGAATGTAATTTATGTCCCTGCAGGCTTTTTGCATTAATAGTGATCCACAGTTTATTTACCTCCCAAATGATGGTTGCCCAGGGCTCCCAGGGGTATGACAAAGAACAAAGTATGTTCCCACATTTGGTGACAACTTGTAGGAAGCAACTTTGTAGCTGTTGATTCTGGCTGCCACCTTGTCAAAGTTGAGATCTTCATGAAATACTAGATCTGTATTCACAATCCTTGAGAAGAGTTTTTCATCAGCACTCCACTGGGGCTCCCAGTTAACTAAGTGAAAACAAAATATGTTATTAATTGCAGAAACATAAAAATGAATCAGTTTTAGATTAGATTTCATGAACTAAATGTATGCATATTTCACTCTGTTTATCACTAAATATATTACTTCTAGTGGCAAACATTTTGTGGGAAAAGAAAACTAAATATTAGTTTAGCAAATTTAGTAACAGTTAGTGTTGGAAAAATAATTTTATATTAAATAAATATCAACCTTGTTTCTTGTGGATGAAGCTCTTGACAAGCTCTCCATTTTCACTTTTGTAGACATGTAAATTTGGAGTCCCTTGAGGATTAGCATTACTAACTGTAAAAGGCTCCCAGCTCATCAAAAATGTGCTCTTTGGTGAAAAAGCTATGTGATAAGCTTTTGTGTTTTCTATTGTAGCTACATCTTTCCAGTCTTCAGTATGGATGATCTTTGTTCTAGAAGTAACATTATATAATTAATGACAATGAGCTTAAATACCTTAGTGCTCAATATTTATTAAATGATAAAGGATTAAATATTGTAGGATCTTTTACTCATCCCCAGGTTCATGGATGCCTTGACACAATACATATAGGTAAATTTAGTTGGATTAAAAAATGTTTGAAGTGATTTTAAGTCAATATGTACTTGGTTCCTCAGTAAAACTAATATTTTTTTGTATCATGTTACATACCAATGGCAGAGAATATTATACACCTTTCTCTTATCTTCAAGATAAAGTAAAATATAAGTGTTTATCTGGCTGTTAAAATAAATTTTTAATAGACCAATGAAGTTCTTAATTGGAAGATATCTGAATAATTCTCAAGATACTATAGAAACAATGAGAAGGTGCTAATATTGTGGATCATTACTACAGTAATTAAATGTTTATTATTAACCCTTATGGGCTTCAACCCTATATTTCATATAAAGTTAGTCCTATGCATTGTATAGCTGAATACTACTGAAATTCTGAAGCTTTGCTTTTTTACTTTTAAAATCAAGAAGTTCATTTACGTTTGGTTATTCACATAGGCCAGATATTTCCCATCTGGGCTGAACAACAGAGCTTTGCAGTTTTTGCTTTGCACAGGTGAAAATCGCTCTTCATTGCCAAACGTTGGGGGGCCCAGGAACACGCTGACTCCAGAGGAGCTACGGGCTTAAAATAGATCGGTTAATATGACCTAGAATTAATTTTTTTTCAGGTGTTTCCTCACCAGCAACCGGAATAGATGTCATCTTTTGAGGTTAGGTTGGAGTAGACGCACGTGTCAAACGCTTTGCATCTTCAACTTGATGTTCCCTGAAAATAGTCCGTTGTAGCAAACTGAAAAATAATCATTAAATGAAATGTCGGGCAAAATTAGTTGAAAATTGATAAAGAATAATAATCACCGTGAAAAACTATCCATTTGACATTAAACTGACGTCCGACAGTTCTGACACAGTGTTGCCAGATCAGAACAGTAAGGTGGGACCAAAAAAAAACGTCTATCCCAACAGTAGATTTTAATAAATGCATATTCTTCCATAAAACTTTATAAACACAAAGAAAACTAAATAAAAAATACTTATAAGTAAATAAATATCTCGTTCTTTCGTAGAAAACATAAAGTATCACATAAAGACAGCCAAATAATATAGCAATAATATATAAAAATAAAAGATAAAACTTAGAAACACTAATTTTTCCAATTGAAAATAGTAATAATATGCAATATTAAAAATAAACTTTGGAGCTAAATTGGTAAATACTAATCAGTGTAAATCTGAATAAGTCAGTTCGGAGTTTTTCATATACATCTCCGAATTATGTAACTTCAACAGCCGTCCAGAATCAAAAGAATGGAAAGATTGGTTTTTTGATCTCAAGAAGGTTTTCCCATGAGGTAGCCGTACCATACTAGAAGTAGATAACCTATTTCGCTGTTTCTTTTAAAGCAAATTAGCTATAATTAATTAAATTAAGTAGTCGAATACTAATTTTATTTACGATCGAAAATGAGCTAATACCAAGTAGAAATTGAAAAATGAACTGATTACCAGTTCATCTTCGACTTTCAAACAGATCAGTCAATAATCACTATTGCCATAGTGGCAGGTGAGAAGTATAAAAAACGTATTGTAATAACAGGAGATTTTATAGTGAAAACAGAAGAAAAGTAGCATAAGGTAAAAACAGTATATCTCCTGTTGAAACAGGAGATCTGGTAACACTGACAGCGCAAGTCTGACAAACAGTGTTGCCGAACCGAAAAAGACGAAATCGGTAGACAGTGTCGTTGAAATTCGGTAGAAGGAAAAATTTGGGCCTTCTTAACATCAGCGGTGGATCAAATGAGTTGCTGCTTGCGTCACGCAGCGCCCTCTATAAAAAATTATATTTTTGTATGGTGCACACATAACAGGTTTTTTTGAAGGCATCTGTTCCTGAAAAAATATTTAGCTCCTTATTACAACTTGTACATATAATCAGCATACTAGTCGTTCTTGAAACTCCGTTGCAACCATCATTGAAACTCCTTTTGCCATTCTTGTTTTTAAGATACTGAATATTTTGCTGTTACACCCCTGAACATGAGCCCCATCACCTGACAACATAATTTACTATACAGTCACGCTCTGGTTTCCTTATTGCTTTTCAGTGATGCGATAATGACGGTGATCTACCAGTCTGTACCTGTTGTACACAAAAAAGAATGTAGGGAAAGCGGAATAGGGGATGTGTCTACATACTTGTAGGCAATCCTAATCTACGGCCCTCGTGTGCCCTAGTGCCTGTGTACGCTTATGTATGACTGGTATGGGGCATAACACTGTATATTGTTTTTCAGCTTTATTTTTAGTTCTAGCTGTTTTCGGTAAAAAATCTGGAAATATCTGACATATTTTGAAAAATCGTGGAAAATGAGGACGTTTTCGGTATTTCCGTGTTTCATCAGGAGGTCCGGCAACACTGCTGACGAATGATGCAGTTGGAGGTGTTATGTATGAAACCGGTCCCACACGATGTGACGAATGCCTTACAACGCTGGACACATGGCCATTCGCCACATCGTGTGGGAGCGCGCTGATGGATTACATGTGTCCAACGTTCGCCACATGACACGTTTGGGCTCTTGTCGGTAAATTTGACCCGCGTCAAAGGACGTTACAACGTTGGAAGAATGGTTCGTTAGGCCAGCGCCACCTTCAACTAACGAGCCATGAACAGTAGATATGGCAACGCAGCTTTGGGGTCTTCCACAGACAGGTGTTTGCCGGGCTTTTCGTTTGTTTATATTCCTAACCTCCGACTTTTTGGTGCAATTTTGTTGTAAATCTCTGGGAACAGTGCAATTCTTACAAACCAGAGTAATCTACTTAGTTTTGCTCTTCAAACCGTGCAGAAAGTATTTATTTTAGGTAGTATAAAATCGTGCTTTGATGTGTTTAAAATGTGTGTGAATCGGTGCTTGTTAGAAACGTCTGTATAGTGTGTAGATTCGAGTGGGTACATCTTTTCTTTTAATTAATATGCCTAAGCGTTGCTGTGTACCAGGCTGCAAGGGAAACTACGAGGCAGAATCGAGATCGACACCCTACAGGTCAGTGTTTCGATTTCCAAAAAATGAGGAGTTGAAAAGTAAGTGGCTAGCTTCAATACCAAGAAAGGACTGGTCGCCTTCTAAAGATTCTGTTGTTTGTGATGCACATTTTCAACAAGCAGAAATTATCCGTACGGAAACTTATGTTCTGCAGGATGGATCAGCTAACACAGTCACACTGAGTCGTCCAAAACTTTCAGAAGGTGCTGTCCCATCAGTCTTTCCAAATGTGCCATCTTATCTAAGTAAGTCTAGAAAAACATTCCGTAGTTAAGAAAGCTTTCAAATTAAATGAAAAAACAATACACCCAAATAATTTTGATAGACAAAAGGTACATCTTGCAGATAACTTATTCCACCATTCAACTATAGCAGCTCTTAAAGATTTTGGCTTCACAGAAACTGCAGGATTTTTAGATATCATCAGAAATTGGTGGGATGTTATGAATAATAAAAGTTGCATTAAGGGTGTATGTAAGTTAAATGAATTTTCAAAGCCTGTTTCTAGTGTAGATGACTTCCGGTGCCAATATCTGAGAAAATTTCTGATTTGGCTCGAGCAATGGAACAATGGCCGCTTGACAAATGAGACTTTCACTGCTTTGTATTTAACAACTACAGTCATTTTAAAAATCATAGAACACTCCTTCCAGAAGTTTCCTGTTTCCCATATTTTAGTTGGTAAATTTTCCACTGATGCTCTAGAAAAACGGTTTGGTAATTATCGTCTTTTAAGTGGTTGCAATTATAATGTTTCCTGTGATGATGTCATCCATTCTGAGAAGAAGATCAGACTCAAACACATTATTAAATCACCATCACAATCATTTTCATTCACAGAAATCAAGAACAAATTTTAAAATCTATCATGTACACCAGGAAGTAGTGAAAATTTAGATCCTGACAAAAGTTTTGATATATTCTCAGAAATCTTTTGTAGCAATTATTTATCAAATTGTGATTTAGAAGACGATACTAAGATGTACATTTCTGGTTATGCCTCACATAGTATTTCTAAAAAACTTAATTGTCCCATATGCATTTCACTCATTGTAAAGGAAAAAGGAACAAATTTTGGAGGTGGGATATTTTAATTATTTGCAAAGAGGAGGACTGTCTATTCCAACTGAATATGTCAATATTATTTTTTACCACATGTATGCCATTTTCGAATTTATAATAAACATAGATAGACTAGAAAATGAGTTTTTACATAGTACTCAGCAGAAAAATATTTTATGTCATCTAACCTTGCAAAGTATAAAATCAGATCTTGTTTATGAGGAATTTTCTCAAACTTGCTTATGTGGGAATAATTATAGAGATATCCTATTAAACCTCCTATCAATTTTTTCAAATATTGTTTTAAATGATTATGTTAAATTTAAAAATAATACAAAATTAATTGACAAAGCAAACCTTAAACAAAATGTATCTACTTCTCGGACCAACCGTAATAGTGTAACTGTATCCCCAGTCACAAGCTTTGATTTGCAAAAGCGGAGAAAGCTGAGCACTTTCAATGTGTGAATGATATATAAAATGTGCAATATCTTTTTTAATATCCTTTTAGTTATTATTTTGTTACAATTATTTTATTTTCTCTTATTATTTAATTTTCAGTTATCGTTGTTTTTAGTTTGTTCACTGTTTTTTGTTTTGTTTCCAGTTATGTATTTTATTTATTTCTTATCTTTATTCTGAATATAATTTTTTTAGTAATTCCAATTTTTTTTTAAATTTTAAGCTCCTCCTTAAAAAAATAACATTAATTTAGAGTGTTACGGAAATTTTATAAATTATATCCGGTCTTGCCATAGAATACTTCGTCATTTGGTGTATATATTGACATTAAAAACAAAAAATCAATATTTTTTGACATATTGGGTTTTGCCTTAGTACCACAGACATATGGCTCTTGGCAAAACCTCCCGATATAAATTGGTAACTTGGTGTGGTAATGCAATACCTCATTTATACATCTCAAGTACGATTCTACTCCTGTATACGTCTGCCAGCAAACAACTTAGTTATAAGAAGCACTACATAATTAGTATTCTTGTGAATTTCCCTCTCTAGGGTTCGCATAGAGTATTCACATTCTGTAATTTCGATTTTGAACTTATGTTTAGTGAAATTGTTTTGTACTTTGTACTCGTAAATTTGAGATTCATTAAAAAAATGCTCGAATCGAAGTTTCTGTAAAAGCGCGTTTTCACGGGTCGATCTAAGTTGAACCACAGTCCACACCTGGGTTATTCGACCATGGTTCGATCTAAGTTGAACCACCTGGGTTATTCGACCATGGTTCGATCTGAGTTGAAAGCAAAAAGGTTTACACGATAGGCGATGTATGTTGACCAAAAATAAAAACGAAACCACTTTGCTTTCGATTCAATGTTCGACACAAATTGTTCGACTCAGATCGACCCGTGAAAACGCGCCTTAATAACGGCACACACCAGCTGGACGGCCGGACCCCAAAATGCTATGATGCGGTGTTGCCTTTTTCTCTTCATGGCTCGTTAGTTGAAGGTGGCGCTGGTTAGGCTCCCACACGAGATGTCATGTGTTTGACGTTTTTAGATTAGAACCATTAGCGCCAAAAAACATTATTTACTTGTTTGCTGTGATTGTGCTGAAGTAGTGGTATGTGGGAAGTATTTTGATTTGTATAACTACCTATTGATAATAATGTATGTTCCGTAACTAACTTTTGATCAGAATGAATTAAATTAGTAGACATACAAAGCATAGCCTGCCATAACAACACTTTTTTCATATTGTTAATGTTTTGTACGTTTCTCTGGTGAGTTATGTCTGGCCTAAGGATATTTATTTTAGTAAATTATAAATTATCAAGTGCTTACAGTTGTTTCATTATAATGTCCTGTTGCAATGCAAGACTAGTTTAGAAATATATTGACTTGCATTTCATATCTAACGAAAATGATTAAATGAATGATAAATCTGAAAGTAGTATCAGGATTTTGATGAAATTTTGACCCTAGGTTACAACTATGAAAATGACGGAGAAGCTCTGCAGTTTTTAAAAATCGGTAGAGTGGCGGCAGAGTTATAGTCGAAAAACAAACAAAAAACGGTCAAATGTCGTTTTCGACATTTCTGAGGCTTCTGACAGACATAAGTTTTGGTCGTTGAAGACAGATCTGAAATTATTGTTAAGCGCTCGAAAAAAATGTTACTTCGTTCATTTTGTATAATTTTTCCTTCAGTTGTAAAGGTTCAAGCGCGACACTGACACCGATAATAGACGTTGGCGCCACCGTGCGTCGAACGTCCGAGACTAAGAAGTTCATCCCATGCCCCTAGTGTGGGAGTCACGCCACTTGTGAGGTGACGAACGTTGGAAGCATCGTGTGGGACCCGTATGAATATTGTGCGCATCGATGCCAAGATTCTTACAAAATTTTTGCCTGTGAAACTAAAGGAGCCTCTGAACGGACACAATTTTTGTTGCAATATTTTGCTATAAATATGACAGCTTATACTCCCCAGCCATAATCAACAGATTGTAGAATGTAGCCCTATCTCGTTTATATCTTGGCTATATTGTCTGCAATGTGAAATCAATCAATCATACAAGAATGACTGCCGAAATTGTATGCGTCGCACCAACTTACATCACATTAAGCAGAACTCCAATAGTTCGGCATTCTGACAGCAATACGCTTATATATAAAACTACCTGACTTGACAGACGTTGTCCTATCTAAGCTATGAACTGGGATGAACAATGAATAATAAAAGGGTAAATATGTGGAATGTAGGTAATTATATATCGAAGTGTGTGCTATATGGCTAGCACAATACGTTGGAGGCACTCCCATTGCCCCATCAACTTACCTTGAAAGTAGGCATAAAATTATATGGAATGATTTTGGTTGCGCCAAATGACGTCATTTGAAAGCAATTACTAAATGCAGCTCGATTGGGATTAAATGGGATACTTTTACGTTGTTGAATTTCAGTCCCGTTCAACTTCATTTCTCGCTTCTCGTTGCTCGTCAGTTTGACTTCTTCGTATATATCTTTGACTTGCAGCATTGCGAGTTCTTCGACTTAGGTTGGTACGTCTGATGAATTACAATTCTAATATAAGGCGTGTTTGCGGTGAACTAACTTCAACCCTTGTTAATTATGTTTGAATAAACATTTCCTAAAAACTCACTAATTAAATAAAACAATATTTGTTCATCGATAAACACTGTTAAACGATAATATAAATTTGCGGCGTACAAGCTGTCAAGTTCAAAATGTTAGAGTAGCAATTAAGCAAAAGAAACGTATTTATATCCCCCATTTTTATTCATAGAGTTAACTGACACAGATAACAGTCAGGCAACACTGCAGTTTCTTCTGAAGGGGCCATCAAAAAGTACGGATTGTAAGACGTCATTGGTACGGAGCACCGTGTTTTCATAAGCAATTTTCTCACATAGCTAACTGTCAATAACTGTTGGAACAAAGATGGCGGAGAGGAGTGCCTGTCTCTTTTGGTACTTGAGATATTACTACTGCTGTGCGTGCTCCATGCTCAAGTAAACTGCCAATCGCGCGTAGCTTAAATTAATAATCATTAGGTTTTCAATTATTTCCCAATTTTATTGATTTTTCTTCCAGTAAGAACCTTCTATACAGCATTAGGAAACTTAAGGAAAGATGAATGGAATCGGTAAAGTCGTTCTTAAATTAAATAGATAGATAGGTCGGACATTACAAATATGAGTAGCAATACAGCCGTCATACCAAAAATAGTGCAGTATGTTGCTGGTTACTCTATTGCAGATAGAATACATTAGGCGATGGTTTTACCTAACAGAATAAGTAAGTATAATTATAGTGGTATATACAGTTTATAATGCGAGGGACATGATACCGATACCACAAAGGCACATATAATGAACATCTCTTCTATTTGAAAACGCTTAAACGAGAGTTAATGATTGCTTCAAAATGGCACATGTGCTTGTTTTACCTCATGAATGTCCCAAACAACTCAATTGACGAATTCTAATCAAAGTTGTAAGAGGGTTTAGAGATAAATTGTACAATTTGGCATTTGTTGTCCTACTAACCTTGACAGCTGTCAACTTGACAAGTGACAGCCGACATTGGCGCGTCGTTTTTAGGATTCACGCGATTTTCTTGTGATTTTTGCATGGAAGTGATATACGCGTTAGACAGTGTGTGATGGTGTTCGCTTAAAAATCAGATAGTGCAGCCGTTTTGGAAGAAATGGCGAACATTAATCTGGACAAAGAGACCTTCCACCGGCGTCTTAAGCGTCTTTACACAGCATGGCTGCAGCCGGAAGGCGAGAACGGCTTATCCAAAGCTGACGCCCTTGTTACGGCGGTTGGAAAGGACGATGATATTCTTTACAGGTAAAACAGCAGCCATTTAGCGCCTGTGAGAAATAAATTACATCATACAATGCTCTTATGGAAGCAACAAAAAATACATACCCCCTATCGTTCTACCGGTTTAAAACTATTTAAAATACGGGGGTAGCTCCAATATTTGCAGTATCATTTGAGGACTACAAAAAATACATCTTTGAGAATCTGCTGGGCAGATCAGTCTTTGATAAACATAACTTTTATTATATATATTCTTACAAACCATTGTAAACATGGACGTGTGTGTGTGATACTTCATCACAGTTCAAATTGTTAGTACTTAATGAAATAATGAATACAGCAAGCCCCCAAATCACCCTATTCAGGTTTATAACAATTTTTATGGGTTTTTATTCTAGTTCTGGCCACACAATTGAGTTATGATATATAATAGCTGTGATAATACTAATGTAGGGCAGTGTTCGTATAAACTCTGGTTGGATTTTCAATTTATTTTGAGGTTTTGTACAGGGCAGCACATTACCTTTACTGAGGTTGAATGTGCAGAGGATTGCTATCCATACACATGAGAGATGAGATGAGAAATTCTAGTGTTTCATAGAGAGTTGAGTGCTTTCACAGAGAGTGTATGCACAAGAGTGAGTTATAGTTCTCATGTTTCTTGACTGGTTGACAGTGAGGGGGCTTCAAAGAGGATAGAATGTCTATAGACATCTTAAAGAAAAATGTAATCTGATTAGTAACTAAAGGACTAAAGGGGACACCATAGTCACATGTTTTGATTAATTCATTTTTATGTAATATGCATATTTAAACAATCATCACTGTTAATAATATGTAATGTAATGCCTAATTCCACTCTATTCTGAAATACATTTTTCCCTGTCTGTCCTTATCTATGTTTTCATGTTTTCTTTCGTTAATAATGCCTAGTTCTCAGATTATCAGACCTAGTAACCAAAAAGGCAAGTTACCATCAGAACTCAAAATTCAAATATATTTATGTTAATCTAGAAAAATGTGTTTACAATAGTTGTTATCTGGTAAATTTCAATACAATGAAGTACTAGTCAGTACAACTAGTATATGGCATAAATGGGAAACAATAAAAGGCATAAAAATGCTGGTATTAAGAACTAGGGAGGCTATTTTTGGATATAATATGGACAATATACAAACCTGGTTTTTGAACAATAGGCTAATTCTTAATTAAACAAAGAGTAGTGCTATGTTTTTTTGAATTACTCACTGTAGAGCAAATTTCCAAAATTCAATTTGTCATAATAGTACAACAATAACAGTATCTGACAATACTAGGTTTCTTGATCTTGAATTCGATAGTTACCTCAGGTGGGACAACCATATAAGTTATTTAAGAAATAAGCTCAACATGGTATGTTATTCTATAAGAATTATTGCTAAATATTTGGATAGAAAATCTTTGAAAGTTGGGTATCACTCAAATTTTGAATCTAGATTAAGGTATGGTATTGTTATTTGGAAGCTATAGTGACTTTGATAACATTTTTGTAATACAAAATAGAATATTGAAAAGTATTGTAGGTTTGAAGTTGAATGAATCATGTAGAGGCAAATTTACGCAATTCAGGATAACAGTTTTTGGAGTCTTTATTCAAGAGTGCCTAATATATCTATCTAAAAATAAGTGAATGTTCACAGATAATGAGCCTACAAGTAACCATATTAGAGTTTTTAACTATATTTATCCTAAGCATAGATTAACATTGTTTGAAAAAGAGCCTCTTTATAGTCTAAAACTTTTTAACCATTTACCAGCAGTTGTGAA
This sequence comes from Acanthoscelides obtectus, assembly GCA_963669975.1. Classification (NCBI taxonomy): domain Eukaryota; kingdom Metazoa; phylum Arthropoda; class Insecta; order Coleoptera; family Chrysomelidae; genus Acanthoscelides; species Acanthoscelides obtectus. The sequence goes on from CAVLJG010000001.1 coordinate 91,628,582, forward strand.
AAAAGATTGTAAAACTAAGTGCATTTCAAAAGATATATATATATAGAGCGATATACAATCAATGATTTTTCAAGATAGATTTGAATAATATGCTCTAAAGCAAGATTTTATCATTAATTTTGTTTGGTTGACACTATTTGTATCACAAGTGGTTTACAGCTGTTGTATATCATTTGTATTTGCCGATAAGGATTATTGTTATCATTATTGTTATTTTGTTATTATTGAAGTATCAGAGTAATCCTATATATACTACTTCCTTCAATTTAAGAAATTGATATCACATTAAGTAAATATTGTGTTGGATTTTTACAGCAAGTCAGGTGCACTTCAGACCTGGCTCTTTGGCTATGAACTTACAGATACCATCATGGTTCTCACAGAGAAGAAGGCTTACTTCTTAGCGAGTAAAAAGAAAATTGATTTCTTACGTCAAGCAGAGAGTAAAGATGAAAATCACACACCTCTGGGACTGCTTGTTAGAGATAAAGATAGGTAAGTATCAAATAGTTAAATCATTTTTAAAATAAGGTAAATATCTTGATATTGTATGTTTATGAAGAAATCTTTTTAGTGATGTAGCCAATTTCAAGAAACTATGTGAAGCAATTAAAGAAAGCAAACAGGGAAAATCTGTAGGAGTATTCTCAAAAGATAATTATACTGGACCACTCATTGATTCCTGGAAAGCAGCTTTAAAAAAAGAAGAGTTTCAGGTAATTACAGTATGATTATATAAAAAAAAATGAAGTGTTTATTCTCCACTATACACTTTTGAGTAATTGTTTCTGAATTTGATTACATATTTCTAAAGGCTGGAACCATTGATTCTCTGTGGGCAGTGCTACCTGTGAGACCTTCCAATGTTGCTATCAAAGCGAAGAAATCATGATTGTTAAAAGTTTTAAATGTTATACTTTTTTTTAGACAATTGATATGAGTGCATATGTAGCTTACATTATGTGTCCTAAAGAAGACTCTGAAATCCTAACAATCAAGAAAGCTTGCATGGTCACTGTTGACGTTTTTACAAAGTACTTAAAGGATCAAATTATGGAAATTATTGATAGTGAAAAAAAGGTATGTAATAATCCCTTAGCTGTGAAACTTCAAAGGACAGGACCAATATATCTCTACTCTTGTTTGATATTGTAGGTGAAACATTCTAAGCTAGCTGAAGGTGTAGAACAAGCAATCACTGATAAAAAATATGTGTCTGGTGTTGATGTTAGTCAGGTTGATATGTGCTACCCAGCTATTATTCAGTCAGGTGGTAATTACAGCTTGAAGTTCAGTGTAGTTAGTGATAAAAATACCCTGCATTTTGGGGCGATTATATGTTCTCTAGGTGCCAGGTAAATACTCCCATTCAAATATTAGAGTCTTAATTTCTCTATAAATCTTGAACTTCAAAAGAACATACTTAATTTTATGGTATGTAATAACTTCAAATTTCCTCATTTTCAACCTCTATTGAGTATGCATTCCAGCTGTACAATCAAGAATAAATAATAGTTGATTGAATAAATTGTGTACTGTGATATATGACTACTTTCAGACATTTGTGCATATCTGCGTATTTGAGAAGTTGTAAAACGCATACCAACCAAGTGCAATGCTTAAGTTTGCTTACATTTGTAGGTATAAATCATATTGTTCAAACATCATCCGTACTCTGTTAGTAAACCCAACTGAAGCAGTTCAAAATAACTACAACTTCTTACTGATTGTTGAAGAAGAAGTACTTAAGAAACTGCAACATGGTACAAAATTGTCAGATGTTTATGATGTAGGGTACAATTATATCAAGAAAGAAAAGCCTGAACTTGCAGAACATGCTACTAAGAATTTTGGGTTTGCCATGGGCATTGAATTCAAAGTAAGTTATATTTTCTTTGTATGTTTTTGCAATAGACCCAAACCAGTTATGTTATGATATCACTACATTTATTAAGACAATTTTAAAAAATGCAAAAGTTTGTTTTTGAATTTAATCTAGGCTTCATTAAGTCAATTAATATTTTCATGAAGGAATTTATATTGTACTTTTATGAAAATTATCTGTAAAATTCAATATTATTGGATTGTTTTTATTTTTATTTTAGGAAAGCTCTCTTATGATTGGTCCAAAAACTACAGCTGTAGCAAAGAAAGGCATGATATTCAACCTGAATATAGGCTTTGCCAATTTGGAAAACAAGGAGGCCACTGATAAGGAGGGCAAGGTGTATGCTCTGTTTATAGGTATAAAACTTTTGTGCTAAAATTTTAATGCAAAAAAATCATTCAACTATGTCCGCATTGAAAAATGTTCATTATGAATAGGTTTCTAGATGTTAAGTCCCACTTTTCTTCCCTCAGACTTTTTTATACCCTAGGGCAGTGAAGTAAATTTTGGGCCCACTATTTATAAATTAACAGTTTTAATGCAATAAGGGACTGTCTTTATTTGAGCCTAGGCCGCAACTTAGCTGCCAGTATTGCAGTGGTAAAGTCATATTAATTATTTTTTAATTTACTTAAATGCTGCTCTAAATTTTTCATATAGTCATATATAATATTTTGTAAGTATCTCATTTATGTATATATCTATAATTATTTCTAACTGCTTTATAGGTGATACTGTCATGGTAAATGATGGTCAACCAGCAAGTATATTGACTGTGTCCAAAAAGAAAATGAAGAACATAGGTATTTTCTTGAAGGATGATTCAGAGGAGGAAGAAAATGATGAAGAGAAAGAAAATACTCCAAAAACGACTGAAGTGTTAGGTAGAGGAAAGAGATCTGCTGTGTTAGACTCAAAGTTGAGAACAGAACATAGTACTGAGGAAAAGAGGAAAGAACACCAGAAAGAACTAGCTCTTCAACTTAATGAAAAGGTAGTACTTTATACTGCATTTACATGATTTTGTATTGTAAACCATGTTAGGTTCAACTTCAATTATCTATGCAGAATTCTGGCATTTTACAGCAGTTCCATGGTATTTTCATTTTCAGGCAAAAGAAAGATTAGCTAAGCAATCGGGTGCTAAAGACAAAGAGAAGGTTAGGAAAAACACAGTATCTTATAAAAATGTCAACCAAATGCCAAGAGTCACAGAAGTGAAAGAGTTAAAACTGTATGTCGATCAGAAATATGAAACTGTAATTCTGCCCATATATGGTGTTCCGGTACCATTCCATATATCCACCATAAAGAACATCTCCCAATCTGTTGAAGGAGACTATACATACCTGAGAATTAATTTCTTCCATCCTGGATCCACAATGGGAAAAAATGACGGTAAGAGTCGCTGTTACGCGGTATAGTCTAGAAATTGTTTTTAAAATTTAAATATTTACACCTTGCCACCCTCGTCACACCGAGGGGGCTATTTTTGTAAAAACTATGTAAAATCTGTTTCCATTAATAATGCTCTTATTCCACAAAAGTGCATCAAAAGGAATTGACATGTTTGATTTGAAACTCATTGTTTCTTCAACGTGTTAGTATATATTTTTTACGAGAATAAAAATCAGAAGAATATACACGACGTTGCTTCATTTTTATCAGTTTTTAGTAATAATTTTCATTCCATTAGTAATTTCTATATGAAAAAATTAAAAAATGTTTTATACCTTTTGACGCGTTTTCACAAAATATTTTGTCCCCTTACAATTTCCCCTGGAATATTGTCGCGATTGTGACTTGTAGGTTAGTAGAAGTAGTAGTAGTGGTGGGGAGCCTGGCAACTTGACCACCTTTGACCCCTTTTTCCGACCCAATAGTACTGTACTGTACTGTACAAGCCATCTACTGGTAACTTATTATTGGATAAACTAACTTCAGCAATGAGGCTGATTTTGTTTATTCAAATAAAATTACAATTTTATATTTTCTCCCTCAAAATAACTTCCTTCTGAAGCCACAGAGCACTAGAGACTGTTCTTCCACTCCTCATAGCAGTGCTGGAACTCTGATACTGGAATACCCAAAATGAGTTCTCTTGAGGTGATTTTTCAATTTTTGCAAGAGAAAAAAGTCGCAAGGACTTGAGTCAGGCGAATGAGGAGAAGCCACAGGAATGTTTTTTACTGACCAAAAGCTCGTTTATTGACATTGCTGTGTGGCAAGGAGCACACTTTTGCTTGAAACTGATCTCACTCCTTTTTAGAACAATAGAAAAAGCTGTTTCACAAATAAAATCGTTGCGGACAATCAAATGGCTCGAGAGAGTCCAAACTTGTACTGAAGGCGGATCACATGTTCTCCTGTCTCCCCTCCCAGCCTGGCGCCTCCAGTGTTGCCAGATCGAACGCTACGCCGCCAGTCTCATCACTTAATTTACAGACCTCGTATTGTACCCACGTGATATAAACAAAACAACATCCATGGCACGGAATTAACTTCCGAGGCAGATATTCGAACCCGCGAGCCCCGGGTTGCTAGCTCGATGCGCTAATCACCGAGCTACCTAGGTGGTTAGTTCTACTCTGGCAGAAGACCCAAAAGTACTCGTAAATAAACTCTATTGGACATGAATGTGACAAAAAGGAGTACTTATTCTAGTTGGCACTGTAGAGTGAGAATTACACTGCTGATTACACAGTGGTCATTTGTGACAATATTATCTATAAATTCCGCCAAACTGCCTGGACTAGTAATTTCATTGAATAAAAAATAAAAGTAGGCTAGTCAATGAAAAATCCTTATTTATTTTAGGTACATATACAAATCCAGAAGCCACATTCCTCAAGGAACTGACTTATCGCAGTACAAATACCAAAGAACCAGGTGAAATTTCACCTCCATCCTCAAACTTAAACACCGCTTTCCGTTTGATTAAGGAAGTGCAGCGGAAATTCAAGACTAGGGAGGCTGAAGAGAAAGAAAAGGAGGATCTGGTGAAACAGGATACTTTGGTACTCAGTCAAAACAAGGGTAATCCGAAATTAAAGGATCTTTACATCAGGTAAGGGATTATCTAAAGACAATCAGATCCGTATTTAGCGAGTTGTAGCCAAACCACAGATAAACAAACTTACAAACAGACCTATTGAAATATAAGGCCACAAAACTAACGTTACGTTGGGAGCTGCCATATTTTTCTATCGGTTACTCTATCTGCAATTGTAAAGGAACATGTATGGACATGGAGGTACCTTTCATGCATTGAATGATTGTGATTTTGTTTTAGGCCCAATATAGTAACAAAACGTATGACCGGCTCTCTAGAAGCGCACACGAACGGTTTCCGTTACACCTCTGTGCGAGGAGATAAGGTGGACATACTGTACAATAACATCAAAAATGCCTTTTTCCAACCTTGTGATGGTGAAATGATCATCCTGCTGCATTTCCATCTCAAACACGCCATTATGTTTGGCAAAAAGAAGCACGTCGATGTACAGTTCTACACTGAGGTGAATCTTCTACTTTATATTAAATCTTGTTGAATTTACTTAATTTAGGGTATTGCATTTTAACATATTATTTTTTCATATCGTAGTTATGATAAACATAGACTTATTGTAATATTTTTTCAGGTGGGTGAAATCACTACTGATTTGGGCAAACATCAACATATGCACGACAGAGATGATTTGGCAGCTGAACAGAGTGAAAGAGAATTGAGGCATAAATTGAAAACTGCCTTCAAGAGTTTCTGTGAAAAGGTGAGCATTGTTCATACCACACTGCGCTATAATGTATCCAAATCTTAATTATTCTCCATTAAAACAAAAACGTGCGATGTATATTCGCGCGCTCCTATTGAACAGCGGCCCATAAATGCCTGGGCGTGGCAGTGACAAGCGAATTGAAGTGGCGATCGAGTGTCCACATTATTATTTCATATACCTAAATTAAAATTGTGAAGGAACAGATAATATAAATGTTAAAGTCTACCTTTGACTCCTGTACTAATACAAGGTTTATCTTCAAATACTCTGATAATAAAAACGCGTTTTTTTTTTTAATATCACAGTTTTTGTAACGACAAAAGTATGGAAACATTTCAGTTTTGCCATATTTATTTGTTCCGTGATACTCTGATATTGCGTGCGTTAAAAATTGACATCAGTGGGAATGGCAAAAGTAAAAGAATTTTCAAAAGACTTAAGAGACAAAGTGATTGTATTATTTAGAAGTGGTATCTGAAATGTCGACATTTCTCAAAGATTAAAAATGAACAAAGGGACGATTTCGAAAATTATTAGTAAATATCAAGAATACGGATCAACAGCAACGCTGCCCAGGTGCGGAAGACATAAAAAAAAACGATTATGTTTTGGATCGCCTCATTAAACGTTTGTCCCATTAAGATCCTTGAAAGCCAGCCACAGAGATTTTCAAAAGAGTCGTAGAAGAGGGTGCCGAGAATCTTTTTATCAGAACAGTGCGAAGTCACTTGGTGGATTTTGGGCTTTTCGGTAGGCGTCCAGTGCAAAAGCCTCTCATTTCAAAAAAATATCTTATTGCTCGGCTTGAATTTGCTGAAACTCATCTAACTTGGACAGAACAACAATGGAATACAGTTTCATGGAGCGATGAAAGCAAATTTAACTTGTTTGGATCTGACGGTACAGCATATGTGAGACGCCCAATACGAAAAAGATTCGAAAAAAGTATCAGCTGCCAACAGTTAAGTACGATGGTGGCAACATCAAGGTTTGTCACTGTAAGCCAACTGTATGAGAAAAAAATAGTCCTTAATAATAAAGAATAAAAAATTAGCGCACTTTTTAAAAATTACTTAAAATGTTTCGAAACTTTTGACCTCTACTGTATAAAAGCTAAACTAATGATCCATTAGTTTGATCATTTCTCAATTGATTGTATCATACCACGGCCAAGACATAACCTGATAATTTGTTTATATCTTGTCTGTCAGTTGAAAGAGCATGGGGTTCCTTTAAGGTTCTTTTCAGCCCTGTAATCTGAAGTTTATTTGCATCTCTGAAATTCTTGCATTTGAATGTTTCAAATATGTATTTAAACTCAAATTGACATTTTTAGTTTAGTACTTGATTATTCGTTTTTTTTATACTCCAGCTACCACGAAGGCCTAAGGCCTAAACACCCATGGGTACCGTGGGTCTATAGGGGGATACAGGGGAAAGGGGCGACACCACATGAACTCTAGCGAGGGAACACGTATGCATGCAGCCTGCACACATTCTGGCCCTGCCTACAACATCCATAGAAAAGATAAAAATTTCACTCGGGACGGGATTCGAAACCGCGCATCGCATGGCGACTGATTAGGAGACCGAAGCGTCTACCACTGCGGCCACCACTGCTGCCTAAGCTCATGATCGCTATTTCGGCATGTTTGTCCAAAATTCACCTAGTTCCACATGTCCTATTTACTATTTTTTATGTGCGCGTGGTCGGTACTCTACTCCAAACCTCTAATAAAACACACCAACAAGGAAAACATAAAAATGAATTTCATTCATTTATTTCAACTTTTCTTTTTATTGTGAACGCATTTACACCTTTATGCATCTTCTGTATAATGCGGTTTAATATAGATTTGAAGTAGGAAGTGGTGAGACCACGCGCTCATATAAAAAAAGTAAGTTTAATATTAAAAAATTAGTGAATTCAGTACTAAAATACAGATCAAACTGTTTAAAATGCATACATTCTAAAATGTCAAATAAAAAAATTTAGATATGCAATCAAATCTTAGCAAAGGGCAATAGGTAATTGTTCAGTGGGCCGTTTAGCTTATATCATGTACGCCATCACCTGCCGTATTAGATTACCTGATTCAGGATGTCCTGTAATCCGAGTCAAAGTTAACAAAAAATTACTCATTACTTTGTTTTGTTCCTATTGCAGCCTGTGTAGTATATTTATTTTTAATCTACAGGTGGAGTCAATGACGAAACAAGAAATTGAATTCGACACCCCGTTCCGCGAGCTCGGCTTCCCCGGCGCTCCATTCCGATCCACCGTCCTCCTTCAACCGACCTCCGGATGCCTGGTGAACCTTACCGAATGGCCGCCGTTCGTTATCACCTTGGAAGACGTCGAGCTGGTGCATTTCGAAAGAGTCCAGTTCCATCTGAAGAACTTCGATATGGTGTTCGTCTTCAAAGATTACCACAGGAAAACGGCTATGGTGAATGCCATTCCTATGAACATGCTGGATCATGTTAAGGAGTGGCTCAACTCGTGTGATATTAGGTGAGCCAGTACTTCATCCCAGTTGTTAAAAAATGGATCCAATATTTAGTTATGTCAATCGATATAGCTATTTAAAATAGTAATAAACTCTTTATTCATTTTTGGAAAAAAAAGTGTGATGATTTATTAGACTTGTCCTATGCCTACATATGTTACTCATAAAAAAGGATAAACTTAAATAACAATATTGAAATGAAATATACACTCTTAGAAACAGGGGTTTTGAACGTGAGGAAGTAGAGTGAGTTGTTATAAGACATATACAAGTTAAAACTCAAGTAACACATTGGCTTCAGATCAATCAGATATAATCAACATGACCGTAGTAAAAGTTTTGTAGGTTCTTTCTACTAAAAATTAAATAATCCCAAGTTTTGTCATTGAAGTCGTAATACTTGCGAAATACTACAAATAAAAAATAATAGCAGACGTCTTTTGTATCCAAATCACTAAGGTATGAAACGACTTAAACAGCGAAAGAGCTAAATAACACGTGTGTAGCACTAACACAAGGAGCACTACTAAATTAACCTCGCGCGTGCGGTGCTCAGGTACCACACCTTTTCTCGAGGTGACATAACGCTACCGACCGAACAGTGAATGTGAGAGCGAGATATTCAATGGCATGTTTCGGTCGTTTCATTACTTAGTGATTTGGATATAAAAAAAGGTTGCACTTATTTTTTATTTGTAGTATTTCGCAAGTATTACTTCAATGACAAAACTTGGAATTGTTCAATTTTTAGTAGAAAGAACATACAAATGTTATACTATTTTTAAAAGAGCATTAAATAGACTAGGCTAGTTTTTAAGATTATTTGCCGATTCAGTCTGGTACATTTTTTCAACCTTTTACATTGAAACAAAATGTAATCATTTTTTTTAGCATACTGTCCTAGTTTTCAATGAAATGAATACTCGGTTGTTGCGACCAACTACTAATGGTAGCCCACGAAAAAACTCATAAGCTAGAAGTTCTTAATAGCCATAGCAGGCAAAAAGTAGTGATTTTTTACCAAAATTCAAAAGTGTCAATATCTAGAAAACTAGAAAACTTTTACTAAGGTCATGTTGGTTTTATGTGATTGATCTGAAGCCAATCTACCTCCCGTGTCACTCTGGTGTGTTATTGCTGGGACACCCTGTATAGTGTATGTATTACGAGCAATAACAGTGCTGACCACTCAATGACGTTAATGCCCAGTCATGTTGGTCATTGTTGATTAAAACGTTATACGAGTACAAACGCGCTGTTAATGTCGTCATTGATTAACGTATTCTACCTGAAAGCAGCCAATGTTATACTAATTCTGCGTTATCCCAGATGAAACGAGATTCCGTAACGTTATCTATGAGAATTTGTGACAACTATGCTTCTCCTCTCTGCCATAATTAGAAATTCACATGGTAAAGGATAGTGTCTTATAGGTCGGGGTGAAGCTTTATGGTCACATAGTTGGCCACAGTACCATCTATGAGTCACTAACCTTTTCAAAGCAGATTTGTAGTTACTATGGAGAGGAGAAAGATAGTCGTTACAAATTTTCATAGAGGACACTACGGTATCTCATTTCATCTCAACTAATTTTTCGTATGCGCATATTAGTTTTAGATTGGCTATCTTCAGGTAGAATATGTATTCAGTGATATCGTTTACTGGGAAATGCCATAGATTTCCATCAAACAGCGGCAAATGATACAGTGGAATGTAACAAATAGTGTGTGGTTGTTTTTTTATTGCTTATAAAGGCACTGGTATTTGAGTTAATTTACGGTTCAAACCGGTATTCTGATTCGTGTTGTCGATTTGAAGTGTGATTGTAAAAAATAAATGCAATGTTAACAAATCGTCCTTTAAAAACATTTAAGGTGAAATTAAAAAATCACTTTATGAATAATCAAAATACATAGTGACGTAATTTTAATTTCAATAGACAAGAATGTAAAATTACAGAAAATGGATTGAAGAAAAATATGTAACCGAATCATTATAAAAAATTGACATTGTAGCATTAATGCTAAATAAATCTTAAACAACAACAACAAAAAAACGTTGAGTAATCTAAAAGCGTATATATTAAAGAAGCAAGAAGTTTGCAGTCAACTCCAGGATTCCGGTTTTGCCCTAATTGTTTTTTTATTTTTATTACTGCTGATATTGTTGAATATTTTTCACTCGTTTGTCATATATCCCATCTTAATCATTATCGTAAATGGTCGAACAAAGATGTTAAAATGACAATATTAACAGCACTGCCCGGCCATTTACGTCAACGTCTGAAGTATATACAAAATACATAAGAAATTGGAAGTGCGCGTGTTTAAAATTATCTATTTGTTTCAGATATTCGGAAGGCGTACAGTCTCTGAATTGGGCGAAAATCATGAAGACTATTACTGACGACCCTGAAGGATTCTTTGAAAGTGGAGGCTGGACGTTCTTGGACCCAGAATCTGATGCCGAGGCTGCAGAAGAAGAGGAGAGTGAAGATGAGGATGAACCGTGAGTATTTTTCAATACTGCATTTCTAGTGAAATTTCAGTGAAATCTCGCCTGGACGGACACCAACGGGACCCACTGAAAGTGTCCGTTCAAGAGGGGTGTCCATATAAAAGAAACACAACAAAAATCGTGTTTTTAATGAAAACAATATATTAAAGAAACCGGGACATTTAACACGCGCACGTACAGTGTTTTTAAAATAAACCAACTTTAAACTTAAGAAAAACAGTTTATCTTTAGATATACATATATAAAGTATGTACATACATATGTATGATATAATATGTATGTACAAAAATCTGCAATCGAAGTTGCACATACATTCATCTTCTGGCCTCCCAAAATACTGAACTGCAACGTCGCATTAGCGCCTAAGGTAGTTAAGCAAGAAGTGGAGAAATGATATGGACTATAGAAGAGTAGCGTCACTGCGTCATTAAAACCGTCTTTGGCGAGGTGTCTGAAATTACATCTTACATGAAGTTAAACTGTGATGTCTGTGATATAGCAGCTAGTGAGGAGGAAGGTAAACATCCAGGAATGAAGGTCACCTGAAGGTAGTTGACCGCAGAACACTGGATTGTTTTACGTGTTGCGAAACTAGCAGGAAGTGGGGTGCTAATATTTCGATGCTCCGCTAATGATGTAAAGGCGACTATTGTTATTCTAACATATCTGGAATTTGAGACATCGTCGCTTAAGTTGTACCACCGCTAAACGCAAAGAATAACTTATGTATTTGTTTAAAAAAGCCACCGTGATTGGCGGAATGTCATCAGTAGACACTATTAGCTTATGAGGTTTCATTTGCGACTAGACAAACATGGAGGATTATAAGATCATTCGATAGTGACTCCAAAGGCCCACAGTTCTTTTATGCTCTCATAAAAAGTTGTTAGTTTTAAGTTACATCATGCTGGAACTCTTTTTATTGAACAACTAAACTTTTGTGATTCATGACTGGGTAGTACCAAAAAGAAGAAAATACGATACAAATTTGTTATTTAGTTTTGCATTCTATGTCAAAGATTATTGCCAAACATTTCCAAAGTAGATCGTTCAAGTATATTGCGAGAAAATAGATGTGCTGTTCCATTTCTTTATTTAATTTTATACTCTACTCTACTTCAGTCTACATTATTCATGTTCCCTGGAAAATAAATACGAACATTCAAAAAACAAAGTTTGATTGTTTTCATCTAAACTGAAAAAGCGTTTAGGATGTAAGCACACAGTTTGGAAAATCTGCTTTCTTTTCTGGTTACTAAGTTTAGCGCTCTTACACTCATTTTCAAACTTGTGACCGAACAATAATCCATTCCAACCTCTGTTAGAATCAGTATAGTAGTTACTGATATTGCACAATGTCAAGGAAACCAGAACGACAAGTGGGTTATCGCCAATGGGTGGAACGCTAAAGCACTCTATTTTTCAAGCCTATTTTCCAGAAAAATGCTATGTATCATATATCGTCTAGACAGAAAAAATAATAATATGTATTACCCTGTATAAACTCAATTACTCTATGACATGCCAAACTAAGCACACAGCCTACGTCAACTACGAGCCGTGATGAAAGAAAGGCAACACCGCGCTCGGACGGCATGGTAGTGCTACCTGTGAACGTCGGCCGCCAGCGGCTGTGTGCTCCGTGTCCGTGTAACGTTCAAGAACTAAATTTAATTTTGGAAAAGAGGACAGTTCGATTCGATACAAATCGTCTGAATATGAAATAGCTCTAAAAAATTTAAAAATACGAAATAATCGTGATATATATGAGTCGCTAATGCAGTTAACCTAATTAAAAGTATTTAGTTTACGTTTTTTGGTGTCAGCACACTGTGTTCCAACAGGCCGAGCTTGGAAATGTTTAGTTACCTGTTTGTTTTTAATACATTTACTTTCAGTTTTACTGTTATTTTTCAATTTTATATAATCATTCAAAATTATGTTTGAAAAAATAGACAAAAGCTTAGATAAAATATCTGCATAATTGCGGCCACAGATGCAAGTTAAAGAAAATTCACTGTATATAAAGTCAGACTGAATGCTGAGCAAGGTTAACTGACACAAAATAAATTTTTGATTATTGCTTTTCAAGAAGAAAATTTCCAATCTATCTACATTAATAATAGATTCAAAAATGGCATACATATGGTAGAATATGATTGGTACATAACTGGTTGGAATTGACAGTCCTCCTCTTTGCAAATGATCAAAATAAACATTTGTTGTTAATGAACCTTTTTCTTTAACTATTAACGATTTGCATCTCTCGCAGTTTAGGTTTTTAGAGATAGCGTGTGAAGCATATCCAGATATATAAGTCTTAGTACTATCCTCTATGTCACAATTGGCTAAGTAATTTGTCTCAAATACTTCATTGAATATATCCAAAACTTCAGGATTTTGTTTGGTATCCAAGAAATCAAAATTTTCTTGAGTTTCTAAGCAGTTTTGGAACCTTGTTTTAATTTCTGCTAAAGAAAATGACGATTTCTTTTCATTGAAAATATGCTTCAGCCGTATTATCTTTTCAGCATTTAAAATTTCATCATATGACACATTGTAATTGCAGCCACATTTTTATGTATTTTTATTTATAGACTTTTGTCTATAATTGCCAAATCGTTTTTCTAAATTATCAGTGGTGAATTTTCCAGGCAATACATACTTAATGTCAAATTGATTAAATGAATATTCAATTATATTAAGTAGAGTCAGCGTGCTTTGATATAGAGCTGTATACGTTTCTGGTGTCAGGTGTCCATTATTATTCTCTAGATTATGCCATTTTTCTAACCATATCAGGAATTTTTTTAAAAATGCATCAGAATCTTCTGAAAGTTCTTATATTTCAGCTGGATTTCAATTTCTTGGCCTGAACCTGAATTTTCAACATACAAACCTTCATCTAAATTCAAAAAATCATAAGGGTTTTCATTATCAGACAATTTCAATAAATTCTTATCTGATAATACATTAAGTGGTAAGTAATCTTCTGGGTCAGGTGTATCAGCCTCATTCTACTGGTCTTCACTTTGCATATTTTTATGCTTAAATCCTGCTCTGCAGAAGCAATTTTGCACTGTTGCTTTGGCTGCTTGGTCCCAAGTGGTTTTTGCCAAATAAATTGTATCCAATGACGTAATTTTCTTTATTTACTCAAAAGCTGTCCAGCAGTTTCAATGTTTACTAGCAGTGGTCAAGTGATTGACAAGCTGATGTACAATTAGGGGAAAAATAAGATTTTTATAATATTTAAGCGAATGACTTTTGGATGAGATCCCTCATTGTCCAAAAATTACAAAATTTTCTTTTTTTTAACCATTTTCCAATCTGGGTCTTGCAACCACTGTCATAATTTGGAGCCATTTCTACAACGAATGTGTCTTTATCGCCTAGGCGTCAGACTAATATGAATGGAAATTTAATCGGTGTGTGTACTCAAAGAATAAGAACCAGCTCGGGGAAGTCCCTAATTCATGCCGGGCAGAGATTCACCACCAAGGCTGCGTTTGTACCGAAAGATTAAAGTCGGTGAATCCCAGTTTACTCGAGAAATGCAATAGCGATACTCTCAACAGAAAAAAATAAGACAAAGCGTTTCTTAATATTTTGTTTTTTGTACGGTTAGAACATTTTCTCGTGGGCGCGTTCGTTTAAGAGAATGTCCATTGAAAGGAGGTATCCGTGTAAGAGTCTTGGGAATTTTATTGGGATCGTAGGAAGTACACTCTTATTTTTTCATGAAAATTACGATAGTGAAACGGTAAATGTTCACGGCGAGTATTACCACAAAAACGGAGTTCTTAACTTTGGTCTGTTCCAGATATCAACCAACTGATGTGGAGGATGAAGGTTCGGAATGGAGTGAGGAAGATTCAGAATATTCTGAAGGTGATACTGAAGATGATGATGATGCCTCAGAGGAGCTTGGTATGTTTACCCTCATTTATTCTTTCTTTTAGTAATATTTACTATCTAGTTTTTAAATCCGCCTATATTGAGCAACAAACTTAAAGTCCCACAATAAGGTAATTGAATCGTTATTTTAAACTGACATTCTCAATTAACTGTTGCCAGGTCTAAACAGATTCAGAGTTGCTTTGTTCTCTGTCTACCAATAATTCAGAACCTCTTGCAAGCCACCGTTTTTAGTTACTGCTCTCAAACAATAGACCTTTCTTAATATTCTGAGCATACAGATCTTTTGGTTTAAACACATAATTCAAACTGTTCATTTATGTATAACAAATAACAACCATGGAGTGTTTGTTGCTGCAGTCAAAAGTTTGTGCAGTGTAGATTTAGAGCTTCCAAATAAATTAAAAATTACTACAAATGCATTAATTCAATTTTATTTCGGAACGGATAGTTTATCTCGTCATCGATATTTCCGGGAGCATTAACGTTAACTGTGATCTTGGGTCACCCGACTGGAAGAGCCCCTGAATCTGGTGATCGCGGTGGCTATGCATTATCACCAAATTTTCTTTGGAAACGCTCTTATTTTCAAAAGATGCGACGCACAAAAAAAAACGATCCTCCTAATATTATGGCTGTCAATGATCATTACTATATTTCAATTCAATCAGTCAAGTCATTGTTTGGTGTAAACAATATGGTCCTGAGTTTTATGAGATTAATTGTTGCGATGTTGCCAACAAAATTTAATACAAAGATGTCACTTGCTGATCAGCTGTTCACATCAATAGACGTCCAATCGTGATGAAGTATCGTGAACAGTAGATTGTAAGCTCTGAAAAAACCGCAGATTTGAAAAAATATATGTCGCTAAGTAAGCAAAATTAAACCTGATATGCTTCAGTGAGTTATGCAACAAGCAACATGCATGCACTCCATGCATATATTTATTTATTTATTTATACATAATTGTCCAACAGACTAATCGAATTACAGAGCAATGTAATGGTAACTTTACTAATATTATGCATACCAAAACCACATAAAACCAACATTTAAAATTAGCTATTGTAATAGTCCCTGACAATTTGACAATATTTTACTGGTAAAATCAAAATTAATGTCAAAACTGCTATGGAATTATAATTAGTGCATATAACGGAGTGTAAAATAAGTTTGTACGGGATGTACTGTAGTAGAAAGTTAGAGTTCTTCGCGAATTTAAACGCGCTATACAAAAATTCAGCTTATGGAGGAATGTCAGGCCAGCAATGGGACATTTTAATTGTAGAGACGCTAGGTTGAAACGTTGCAGCAGTATAAATTGACTGACCCCCCTTCTGGATATGCACTATCAATTTTATAAGTAAAATATTTTAGATTTTTTTTTAATATTTATATAATATTCATGAAATGATTCCATATCCATATCCAAGGAAGCATACTCAAGTTTTGGTCACACGAACAAAATAAAAAAGTTTTTAGTTTCGTTGTAAAAAGATGGGCAGTTACGCATTATGAAACCTAATCCGGGTAGCTTCATAAGTGACGCGTTCATGGACAGAAAAGTGCAACCTGCAGAAATATGTTACACCAAGGTCTTTAGTCTCTGTTGTTCTCTACAAAACCGCATTATTTATATGGTAATCAAAGATAATTGAGTTCTTTTTGTGACCATAAGAATAAACTTTACGCTTGGAAATGTTTAAGAAGATAAAAATGTTGTCAACCGGCTGTGTGAGGATCTAGATACTTCTAGAAATACTGTTCTTTAAATTTGTAATTTTGGCGTAGATTTTCAGATCATCGGCAATAGTAGTTCATGACACTTTAGTGAAGCAGCAAGGATATTTATGAAGTAATCACTATCATAATATATCCAACGAAATGGAGAACATCTACATGATGCATTCTCAAGTATATAAAATTCATATATCTCATGCTGTATTATCATCCTAAAATCTATACTATTTTTTAATTTATTTTGAACCATCTTTAAGCAATGCCAGAATCTCAAGCTCGAGCTGCCTGAGAGTGGTTATAGAAGATAATTCCTATTAAAAAAATAACAAAACACTTGAATTATTCGTTTGTTTCGATTACAGGTAGCGACGAGGAATCGGGCAAAGACTGGTCAGATTTGGAACGAGAGGCAGCGGAGGAGGACCGCCAAGTGACCCGGTTCGATGAAGAGGACGACGGCGGCCGAAGGGGGAAGGGCAAGATGTCATCTAAGGACAAAGGAAGCGGCAAGCACTCGTCCTCGCACATCAGCAGCAAGGACAAGAACAAGCATCATTCCAGTAGTAGCAGCAAAGATAAGGACCGGCATTCTAGCGGAAAGCATTCCTCCTCATCATCTAAGGATAAGCACCATTCGAGCTCTAAGGATAAAGATAGGCATAATAGGTATGACAGGTGATATAAGTATTACCAAACAAGGGTTGAGACACAATATGAATAAAATTAGAGAGATGGATTCCAAATTAAAAGATTGAGATTAAAAGTTGTTGTCACTTGTTGGTAGTTGTCTGGAAAACAATTTTTTTTGATGAAGTCATTTTCCATCACTTACGCGAAAAATTATGGATTATTTCAATTTCAAAATTACCCTGGTTTAAACGTCGTACTGGGGATATTACATAATATGTTATTCTACGGAATGTGCATGAAATAAATTAGCTTGTGTAGTTATCAATTTGTTTTAATTAAACAGGAGCAAAGTACTTGCTTCATACCTCTTCGCGTCTCTGCTATCTTGATAGCAAATCTTACTATCATCCAGTTCCGTGGCAATTTGCAAGCAGCATCAGCGTGACTATTCAATCATTAAACATTTTGTATCAGGACCACAGAAACAACGAGAGGTATTATAATCAGAAATTCAGTATTTATACCAATTCGATATTCGACTAGCCTGATCGTTTTGTATAATGATACGAAATGTCGCATGTAACGTCGGTGCGAATTGTAGAGACGCTGAGGAGTGATCACTCCAGACTTCAATTCCATTTGATATTGGAAGCAGACTACCATCTGCATACCTCCTCGCATGTCTGAATCCTGGTAGCAAATCTTACTGCCATCCAGTATGTCATTTTGCAAGTATCACCTGTGTGAATGTGACATTGAGAATTTTGTATCAGAATGACAGAAAGAGTGAAAGGTATTCTCTTCAGTAATTCAGTATTTATCTCATTTTGGTATTAAGAGCAGAGTACATTTCCATACATCATGGCGTTCAGTCTGAGTGTTTAAACAGGTGCAGAGAACTTTTGCATCCGTCCTCGCGTCTCTTGAGAAGAAATCTTAATATAGTATTGAAATGTTGATTTCCATTGAATCATAAAAATATAAGATTTGGTTATGTCCTCCTCGACTTTGCTGATATATAGTGCGTTAAACGAGTCAACTCTACTCTGCATCATTGAAATTGACTATGTAAAATTGTGGCAGATTTCCACAAAATAGTTTAAAGCCATCTGCCTGGTGTACTATTCCATACATAGCCCTATCCTATGTATTTTAGGATTCAATAGAAAAATAATGTGAAGGACCACTACTGTTGTTTCTATTTGATTCAGAGCTTGTGTGAAAGTTTGTCTTTTTATGAAAATAAGAATGGTCAATCAATTGGCGAACATCAACCACCTGTTCTTTGATCTTATTGAAATCTATTTATTCAGTTTAGAAATTTAAGCAAATAATTATTTTGTTTTACAGTAGTCGAGATAAGGACAAACACTCATCATCCTCGACAAAACATAAATCTTCAAGTAGCAGCTCGAATCATCATTCATCGTCTCGAGATAAGGATCGCCACAAGAGCTCTTCATCTCACTCCAGCGACAAAAAACGTAACAAAGATAACGACATCTCGGATAGGCACAAGTCAAAGAAGTCCAAGAAGTAGTTTAGATCACCTGATAATTTGTAAGGTTTTAATTTGAATTTTCGCACGAAATCTCAGCTAGGCTAGTAGGGTCGATAAATTAATTATTTTTCCATAATGTTTTGTGACAAAGAGGGTTTTAATAGTCGACAGCAGTGGTCCGGAACCACTGGTGGTTCGCTACACCAAAAATGCTCAAAAACACAATAGACCTCCTTGGAAATAGAAGAATTGGTACTCGTTTAATAGCTTCTTGTATTGTGCCCTTTTTCTATCAAAACATTGTTAAATTTGGGAAAAATGTTACTCATTCGTCGTACTAGCTAGGGGATCCAATCTCGTAAGATATTCGAATCCCGGGGTTTCGGGATTATCATTCTTGTAATCCCTGGATTTAAAATTAATTATTAAACATATTTTTGTTAACTTTTATTGGCTATAGCAAACTTAAAATACATTTTCTAGTAAACAAGTGAACAACATAAACAAGTACTTCAAAAAAAAAAATAAACAACGGTAAATAAAATACTTTTTCTTATAAATATGGAAATCAAAAAATAAAAATATAAAATACAAACATTACATGCTATTCACGACCTTTATTTATTCTCTCTTAGAAAATACCTAAAAAAATTAAATTACCTAACAGATGAATGGAACTTGGTTAATATTAAACCGGCTGCTGAGAAACATTTTTCAGCTTCAACACTGGTTGGTGGTATGGTGCATAAAATATCATGCTGGTTGCAGATTAGGTCCATGTTGGCCTCCATTTTTAAAAAGTTCCACTTCTTGTGACACTCTTCTAGGTTCTGACATACCTGAACTGATGTAGGCAAAATTTGTTTCTGTAATGCCTGGTTTAGTTGTTCTTTTCGTCTGTTTCTTTTTCAGGCCTATCAATTCTGGCAAGTGGTAATCCCGGGATTGGATCCCATAGTACTATAGCTGTTCATAAAATTTGAGACGTCATTCGCCAAATTTAGATATTTTGTATTTATAATTATTTCTTAACCTAGACGCGTATGAAATTAGCAAACCTTGTATTACAAATTGTCTTATTTTGTTTCCTGTAGATACCATAATTTTAGTAGCCTTTTTTGTTATGGCATCTTACTAGTAGAAATATTTTAGTTTGTATAGTAACATTTTATTTGTGAATGTATGTTTCTTTCAACTCGTTCGTGGATATTCAACTTCAAAGATATGATGTCTGAAAATAAAATTTACACATAATTTTTTTCAATATCGTTGTTTAATTATTCCCATAACCCCCCCTTTCCTTAACTTATTATTCATGAGCCTTTTACAGGATCGGTGCAGACTTTATTGCATTTGCAGAATCATCAAATTCTTAAATATCAAAGTAAGCATATTTAGGACCTAAAATGGCGGATAAGGGAACTTATCTTTTCCGCTTAGGCTATGTTTGGTAGTTTAAGCAGAAATAGGAGCAAATTACCATACCTCTTCACTTGCTTGCTATCCTGATAGCAAATCTATTATCCATTTTGCATGAAAATTCTTTATCAAGATCGCAAAAACGGTGAGAGGTTGTCAGTCATTTGAATTCTATTGCAATTTGGTATTCGCTGGAGTTCTTCGACCGCCCACCCACGTTCTCATCCTGGTAGGAGTAAACTGTTTTTCACAGGACCGAAAATGGCGGATTGGTGTAGTTCTCTTTTCTAGATAGGCGCTTGTATCAGTCTGAGTTTTTAATCGATAATGTTTTGCAAACCTCCTCGCGATTCTGCTGTGTTGATAGCAAATCCCACTAATATGGCTTTGTATCATTTTGCACGTAACGTCACTGAGGTGCGATATTCAGCTATTGATATCCAGCAGGATCGCAGAAACGATGAGATTTTTTGACATAAGCAAAATGCCCTTTCCATATCTCCTCACATTTCTGATATCCTGGTAGCAAAACTGCAGTTTTATATCATTTTAAAAGAACCACCTGTGTGCGTGTGCCATTAAGATTGAGAAATCTGTATCAGGCTCGCAGAAACAACGAAAGTTGTTCTCATTAGTTCTCTGATTTACCTCAATTTTATATTAGGGGCAGAGTACATTTCTTTACCTCCTCGTGTTTCTGCTATCCTGATAGCAAGACTTTATTACTTTGTGCGACTTCAGACACTAAAAATGCTGTATCGGGATTGCAGAAGCAACGAATGCTGTGTATGAAAGTAATTGGCTTTCATTCCATTTTGATAGTAGGAGTAGTGTACTTTCTGTATACCTCCCCACGTGTCTATAATCATGGTAGGTGTTACTGCTTTGCGCTATTGGGAATTCAGGTATCAGATCGCCGTCTGTGTGAATGTGCCATTGAGATTGAAATTTTTTATCGGGATCAACGAGGTATTCCATCAAAAAGGCGGATCGAAGTAATTTCCTTTCCTTGTTAGGCAGTGTTTAGAAGTCCGAGCTATCATTAATCAGCGACAAAGTACTTATTTCACACCTCTTCGCGTCTCTGCTAACCTGGTAGCAGATCTTACTACCGCCCATTTCCATGGCCTTGCATGCAGCATTAGCGTAAATATTCAGTCATTGAACATTCTGTATCAGGATCTCAGAAACAACGAAAGGTATTAGAAATTCAATATTTATACCAATTTGATATATGACTAGCCTGCTAACTTGGTATCATTTTGCACGTAACGTCGGTGCGAATGTAGGATATTTCGTTTTGAGAGTTCTGTATCAGGATTGCAGAAACGCTAAGAAATTATCACTCCAGACTTCCATTCCGTTTGATATTGGAAGCAGAATGCCATTTTCATACATCCTCGCATGTCTGATATCCTGGTAACAAATCTTTCTGTCATCCAGTTGTATATAATTTTGCAAGAACCGTCTGTGTGCATATGACATTGAGAATAAGCGTTTTTTATCAGGATCAATGAAAATGAGATTTTTTGATATTAGGTGCAGAATGCCCTTTCCGTACCTCCTCACATTTCTGATATCCTAATAGCAAATCTTACCATTCAGTTTTACATCACTTTGCACCTGTGTTCATGTGCCATTAAGATTGACAATTCTGTATCAGGATCGCAGAAACAACGAGAGGTGTTCTCATCAGTGGTACAATATTTACATCAATTTGATATTAGGAGCAAAGTACAATTCTATACCTCCTCGTGTTTCCGCTATCCTGATAGCAAGTCCTGAGATCACTTTGTAAGACGCTCATGTAATTATGCGATTCGGCCACTATAAATGCTGTATCGGGATCCCAGAAACGACGAGAGGTGTTTATGACAGTAATTTGGTTTTCATTCCATTTTGATAGTAGGAAGTCTTTAGGAACGACAATGGCGGCTCAGAGTACTTGTCTTTCCGGGTTAGGCAGTGTTTAGTAGTCTGAATTAACATTAATCAGGAGCAAAGTACTTATTTCATACCTTTCCGCGTCTCTGCTGTCCTGGTAGCAGATCTTACTTCCGCCCATTTCCATAGCATTTTGCATGCAGCATTAGCGTAAATAGTCATTGAACATGCTGTATCAGTATCCCAGAAACAACGGGAGGTATTATCAGAAATTCAATATTTATACCAATTTGATACATATACTTTGTATAATTTTGCTCGTAAAGTCGGTGCGAATGTAGGATATTTCGTTATTGAGAGTTCTGTATCAGGATCCCAGAAACGCGAAGAAGTGATCACCCCAGACTTCCATTCCGTTTGATATTGGAGGCAGAATGCCTTTTTTCATACCTCCTCGCATGTCTGATATCCCGGTAACAAATCTTTTTGTCATCCAGTTGTATATAATTTTGCAAGAACCGTCTGTGTGGATGTGCCATTGAGAATGAGCATTTTTTATCAGGATCAAAGAGGTATTCCCATAAAAATGGCTGATCTATGTACTTTTCTTTCCTTATTTATAAAGTCTTTAGGAACGAAAATGGCGAATTGGAGTACTTCTCTTTCTTAGTCAGGAACATGTTTCAGTCCGAGTTTTTAATCAGGAACGGACTACGTTTTGCATACCTCCTCGCGCTTCTGCTATCTTGATAGCAAATCTCATTAATAATATAGTTTCGTATCGCTTTACACGTAAATTAGGTGTGGTACGATATTCAGCTATTGGTAATTCTGTATCAGGATCGCAGTAATGCTGAGAAGAGTTTTTGATATTAGAAGCAGAATGCCCTAGCCGTACCTCCTCACATTTCTGATATTCTGATAGCAAATCTTACCATTCCGTTTTACATCAATTTGCACCTGTGTGCATGTGCCATTAAGAATGGCAATTCTGTATCCGGATCGCAGAAACAACGAGAGGTGTTCTCATCAGTGATACAATATTCACATCAATTTGATATTAGTAGCAAAGTACATTTCTATACCTCTTCGTATTTCTGCTATCCTGATAGCAACTCTTAATCACTTTGTAAGAAGCTCGTGTTAATGTGCGATTCAGCCACTATAAATGCAGTATCGGGATCCCAGAAACGGCGAGAGGTGTTTATGCCAGTAATTTGGTTTTCATTCCATTTTGATAGTAGGAACGAAAATGGTGGATCAGAGTACACGTCTTTCCTGGTTAGGCAGTGTTTAGTAGTCCGAATTATCATTAATCAGGGGCAAAGTACTTATTTCATACCTCTTCGCGTCTCTGCTATCCTGCTAGCAGATCTTACGGTCGGCCATTTCCATGGCCTTGCATGCAGCATTAGCGTAAACATTCAGTCATTGAACCTTCTGTATCAGTATCCCAGAAACAACGGGAGGTATTATCAGAAATTCAATATTTATAACAATTTGATACATATACTTTGTATAATTTTGCACGTAAAGTCGGTGCGAATGTAGGATATTTCGTTATTGAGAGTTCTCTATCAGGATCCCAGAAACGCGAAGAAGTGATCACCCCAGACTTCCATTTCGTTTGATATTGGAGGCAAAATGGCTTTTTTCATACCTCCTCGCATGTCTGATATCCTGGTAACAAATCTTTCTGTCATCCAGTTGTATATAACTTTGCAGGAACCCTCTGTGTGGATGTGACATTGAGAATAAGCGTTTTTTTCATCAGGATCAATGAGGTATTCCCATAAAAAATGGCTGATCTATATACTTTTCTTATATTATTAATAAAGCCTTTAGGAACAAAAATGACTAATCGGAGTAATCGGAGTACTACTCTTTCCTAGTCAGGCACATGTTTCAGTCTGAGTTTTTAATCAGGAACAGACTAGGTTTTGCATACCTCCTCGCGTTTCTGCTATCTTGATAGCAAATCACATTAAAAATATAGCTTTGTATCGCTTTACACGTAAAGTCGGTGTGGTACGATATTCACGTATTGGCAATTCTGTATCAGCAACGCAGAAATGATGAGATTTTTTGATATTAGACGCAGAATGCCCTTTCCGTACCTCCTACATTTCTGATATCCTGATAGCAAATATTACCATTCTGTTTTACATCAATTTGCACCTGTGTGCATGTGCCATTAAGAATGACAATTCTGTATCCTGATAGCAACTCTTAATCACTTTGTAAGAAGCTCGTGTTAATGTGCGATTCAGCCACTATAAATGCTGTATCGGGATCCCAGAAACGGCGAGAGGTGTTTATGCCAGTAATTTGGTTTTCATTCCATTTTGATAGTAGGAAGCCTTTAGGAACGAAAATGGTGGATCAGAGTACTCGTCTTTCCTGGTTAGGCACTGTTTAGTAGTCCGAATTATCATTAATTAGGGGCAAAGTACTTATTTCATACCTCTTCGCGTCTCTGCTGTCCTGGTAGCAGATGTTACTACCGCCCATTTCCATGGCATTTTGCATGCAGCATTATCGTAAATATTCAGTCATTGAACATTCTGTATCAGGATTCCAGAAACAACGAGAGGTATTATCAGAAATTCAATATTTATACCAATTTGATATACGACTAGCCTGATAACTTTGTATCATTTTGCTCGTAATGTCGGTGCGAATGTAGGATATTTCGTTATTGAGAGTTCTGTATCAGGATCGCAGAATGCTATTTTTATACTTCCTTGCATGTCTGACATCCTGCTAACAAATCTTACTGCCATGCAAGTCTATATAATTTTGCAAGAACCATTTGTGTGAATGTGTCATGGAGGTTGGGCATTTTTTGTTCCTTGTTCATGAAGTCTCTAGGAACGAAAATGGCAGATCAGAGTACTTGTCTTTCCTGGTTAGGCAGTGTTTAGTTGTCCGAGTTATCAGGAGCAACGTAATTAATTCATATCTCTTCGCGTGTCTGCTGTCTTGGTAGCAAAACCTTACTACCATCCATTTCCGTGGCATTTTGCATGAAGCATCAGCGTAAATATTCAGTCAGGATCACAGAAACAACGAGAGGTATTATCATCAGAAATTCAATATTTATACCAATTTAATATACGACTAGCACGATAGTGATTTTTTTTTTTTTTTTTTTTTTTTTTTTTATATCGAAACAGCCGCGCAGGCAGAAGCCTAAATGCCGGAACACCGCGGCTGCTATGATGATCCCAAAGAAATTTTGTTAATACGATTTTTGAACTGCCTAAGGTTAGTAGAACTGGGAAAAGCTTCCTCCCGTAGTTTGTTCCACAATCTAGACACCCTCGGGATAAAGGAGCGGTCGTATCGGCCAGTTCTGGATGTACGAAGTTTGACACGGTTAGGATGGGACGCCGAAGTCAGGCGGGTCTGTCTTTCAGGCACATCGCGCGGCGGCATCATGGAAGAGAGCTCTGAGGAGCAAAGCCCGTTGGTGTAGCGATAGAAAAGAGCTAGATCGCCGACGGCCCGCCGGTGCGAAAGAGTCCCGAGACTGTCTGTTAGAGAAGAGTCATCGATCAGTCGGACCGCCCTCCTCTGGACAGCATCGAGCATGGACAATGTAGTCGGGGCGGCAGCACCCCAAATGTGTGAGCAATACTCGAGGCTAGGCCTTATCTGGGCCTTGTATAGAGTGAGAAGGTCATGCGGAGAAAAGTACTTCTTAGCCCTAAACAAATAGCCCAGCTTCCTCCCAGCAGCTGCAGCTATTGAAGAGATGTGTTCGTGCCAGATCAGGTCATCGGTGATCTGGACTCCGACCAGCCGAAATGAATGGCTCTTTGGTAGAACTTGACCATCCATCGAAACTGTATGAGCGCTAGGACGCTTTTTGTTCGTCAAAGTACAGTACTGTGTTTTGGAAGCATTGAACTGTACAAGATTGTTGCGTCCCCAAGCAGTGATAGCCTCCAGGTCTCTTGTCAGAGAAGAAGTCGTCGCTAGTCTTATTTTTTCCAGCTCAGCGGCAGATCTCGGCTTGTCACTCTGAATTCCTGCATGTAGAGTGCTGTCATCAGCGAAGCTGTGGATTGGGTTGATCGTGCAGGAAAGGAGGTCGTTGATATGTAAGAGAAACAGTGTTGGAGCCAAGACCGATCCCTGGGGAACACCCGCGTTCACGTTGTGGGATGAAGAGGAGAATCCGTCAATTACGACGGATATCTTGCGGCCAGAGATAAAGTCAGCCACCCATCTGCAAAGCTTTTCTGGGAGGCCGTAGGATGGAAGCTTGCTCAAGAGGGCAGCGTGCCACAGCTGATCGAACGCTTTCGTGATGTCAAGAGCAACGACATGAGCCTCACCATGAGACTGGATGAGTTTACTCCACAGTTGCGTGACGTAAGCTAGGAGGTCCCCTGTGGATCGTTGGTGCCGGAAACCGTACTGCCTGTCGCTAATCAAGCTGCGACGTTCGAGGTAGTCCAGAAGCTCGCGATTTATGCACCTCTCCATCACTTTACTTATAACAGAAAGCAGAGCTATAGGCCTGTAGTTGTAAGGGTCGGTTTTAGATCCTTTTTTTGGGATGGGCTGTACATGAGCAAATTTCCAGTTTTCTGGGAAGGTGCCGGATTCATAAGATATCTGGAAGAGACGCGAAAGAACTGGAGCAAGCTCAGCTGCACATCTCTTCAGTACAATGGCAGGAATCAAGTCCGGACCAGAAGCTTTGTTGATGTCGAGCGACAAGAGCACTCGTCTTGCGGTCTTATGCCTGAATGTTACCTCCCGCATAGTGTGGGGAACCCTTTGAATTGACGGCACTTGGGCGTTGGTGGGGACGTCCATGGTGGAGTTGGCAGCAAAGATCTTGGCTAGCACTTCCGCCTTGGCCTTTGAGTCGAATACAATAGTTCCATCCTGACACGTAAGTGGTGGAAGGCTACTGTGTGAGAAGTTCTTTTCAATCTGCTTGGCCAGCGTCCAGAAAGACCGACTGCCATTGCGCTGCGACATTACCCTGTGCCTAACTTTTATATCATGCTGGGTTTTGGCATTGCGAACCGCTTCGCTATATTTGTTTCTGGACTCGACGTCGGCTTGTCTGTTCTCTACAGTGGGGTTTTGTAAGTAGGTTCTGTGGGCCTTGATCTTCTGCTGGCGAGCAGTGTCACACGATTTGTTGAACCAGCCGTTGGACCCTGGTTTAGGAACTTTCACTGTGTGAGGGATGTATTCCTCCATTCCGACGTGGATAATTTCGGTTATTGAAGAACAGACAGTCGACGCATCCGCGTCAGTGAAACAGACATCTCTCCAAGGAAAGCTAGAGAAGAAGTCTCTGAGCCCCTCCCAGTCGGCATGTCCGTAATGCCAAGTTTTGCGGCCTGTGCGAGTTTCTGCTGCCACAGCGGCTTCTGACCGAAACCTAACCTCCACAACACCGTGATCTGAGTTACCCAGGGGGGACAGGACAGCAGTGCTGTAAGGGGCAGGATGCGTGGTCAGAAAGAGATCCAGCAGGCTACTGGCGTGTGACGAGACGCGGGGAAAAAAAGTAGGGCTAGCCACCAGCTGGGTCAGCCCTTGAGTAAGAGCGAACGCTTCGACTGCACGACCTGCTGCATCGGTCTTATTTGAGCCCAACCAAAGCTCATTATGGGCATTGAAATCACCGAGAAGAACTACCTCTGAAGCGGGGTGATTGATGTTCAGGAAGTCGATCTGGACGGCGAGGTATTCGAGTAGGTCATCCCAGTTATGGTTCGAGGGAGAGCGATAAAGGCAGCAAATAAATTTGGGTGATGTTTTGGAGTTGAGGCGAAGCCACAGAATGTCCTTCCGGTCTGATTCCAAAGAAAGATCCCTGGAGCAGGAAAGACTGCTGCGGACAAAAGCCACAACTCCCCCGTTCTTTCTCAGATTGGAGTGCACCTCGTAGTTTGGGAAGTTGAGATGGTTAATCGGTGCAGCCTCCGAGATTTTTGTCTCCGCCAAGAAAAGCACGGCGGGACGATTGGATTGCAGGTAGTGATGAACAGCATCAATGTTGCTGTTGATCCCGCAGATGTTGGAAAAACAAATTTTATCTTCGATGTTGTTCCCTCGAGCCCACCCTCCACCCGGACATTCCGAGAGTGGAGTGAGTTTACGGCCGGAGTTTTTAGTGCTCGAGGGATCCATCATCATTAATTTCTTTGTTTTGGTAGATAACCGACTGCATAGCTTAGGTGTGGAAACATGCGGACATTTATAAGACACCCTGGGAAAAGCTAGCGGGTGGTACTGCCTCGGTCGACTGGTCCTTGTCTACCACCTTCTTTTTATGTATTAGTGATGTTAAATAGACCTAAAGTGGCCCGTTGTGTATCATTGCTATTGAGAATTCTGTATTAGGATCGCAGAAACTCTAAGAAGTGATCACTCCAGATTTCCATTCCGTTTGATATTGGAAGTAGAATTTTTATATCTTCTCGCATATCTGATATCTTGGTAGCAAATATGACTGCAATTCAGTTCTAATATCATTTTGCAAGGACTCAATTTGATATTAGGAGTAGGGTGCATTTCCATATCTGCTTGCATTTCTGGTATCCTGATAAGAAATTAAGAATGCGGTAGTAAGCCAGTTCAGTTTTGTATCACTTTGCAAATAACGTCTGTGTGAACGTGAAACGGTACGATTCGTTTTCGTGGGTGTTTTTATTTTAATTTCGTTTTGACATTAATAGACATACGTCGCGTGGTGTTTTCTCCAAACTTTTCCCACGTTTCTGAGATCCTGATAGCAAATTGTATCATAGTAAATAGGTGCAATTTGGAGTAAATGTCTTTAATTTAGTAACGAAAGTAGCGGGCGCGGTACTAGTTTTTTCTAGTTATGGTCTACATTTTCTTTAATCAGGAGCATAGTACTTTTTCATACCTCCTCGCGTTTTTGGCATCGTGATAGCAAATCTTACTACCATCCAGCAGAATTGTATTACTTTATGGGTGACGTATGTGTGAAATTTAACTATTGATAATTCTGCTTAAGAATCGCAGAGCCGGTGAGATATTTTCTCATCAGTAGTTACATATTACGAACAGAGTACTTCTCCCATACCTCCCCCCATGTTTCTGTGATTCTGATAAGCACAAAATTGCATCATAACACAGTTGTTATCTTGTTGGGGTAACATGCTTTCTCATTACAGAAACGAGAATAGTAAGAACTTCTTTCCTAGTTGAGCACGTTTACAGTATGAAACCTTTATCAGGGATGGAGTGCGTCTTGGTACAACTCCTCGGATTTCTGCCATGATAACTCGTACTTACATTCACTTTGGTATCATTTCCCACGTGTGTCGATCAGGGGGGTACATGAGCGTCCGCAGGACCCCATCGAGCAAAAAAACCCTTCTCTCCCTCCCCCTCCCTCTTCAACAGTGGGATGACAAGCAGCATAAGTAGATTTGTATTTTGAATGGCAAAAAAATAAATTTAGGAAATGAATGTGCCTGGTGATACATCCTTCAATTCACCTGATGATACCTACCACTCCCATTTAAGTGTTCACTTAATGTTGCGAAGTCAAATTCACTGACTGCTGTAGTAGTTACTGCCAGGGACTTTGGAGCAAGGAAAAATTAAGTGGTTCTACTCGACCGCGCACTACTCCAGGTGAAGGGAATATTAATACCATTTTCAAGACTTGAAGACAATAATTTAATTTTCAACACATTTTTGATATTACAATAATTAAAAAAATAATCTCTTTAAAATATCATTGAAAGAAAATACTTTAAAATATCGAGATAAGTAGATACTATCTGAAAAAATACAACACAGTAGCACCAACAATCTTTTTCACCCACTAAATATTTGCACAAAAAAGGATAATAAAAAAATGAAAATTACAATGACGTTAGAATGCTGGTCACTACTTCTCAGTATCAAACTGCATTATGACATATAAAAAAATATGAGCTGGAATAGACATAGCCATATCGTAAAAAAATAACGAGATTTCTTCTTCAACAGTTAGCATAATAAAAAACTATAATTGGTAGTAGTATTTTGTTTCAAGCTAATCAAAGTTGCATTTTAGATATAGTCTAGTTTCATTCGGAAAACGGAAAGGCGAGTATCCTTTGATGTTCCTACGTCTGCATTGTGAAATGATAAAAAGTGGCAAATATATTGATCAGACATCAGCTCATATATTTTTGACATGAAAAAATGTAACTTGCAATATATGACTTTTAAACTCGGCTAGATCCAGATAAACAATCAAAGCATATAAAAAATATTGATAAGACAATATTTTAACCTTACAAAATACATACACAATTATTAAGCATTTTTTTTGTTTATGAATAGCTATTTAGTACAGTCCCTCCGAAAAAATTCCATCTATACTCTCGTCCTATTGAAAATTAACATTTTTTCTTAGCAAAATAAATTACATTATCACGAAGCCAAAAAAAGTAAGCATAGTATGTCCCCAAATAAAACTGCTTTAAACGTTCCAATTTTATAGTTCAAGTGAGATCTATTCAAAAATTACCCAACTATTCTATTTTCACCAGTCAAAATATACGTATTGGTAACATCTGATTTTCTAAGCCTGAAATAAAATCTTGAGGGCGTGTACTAAACAGTGTTATTGACATGTTTAATACCAACATATAAAATAAATAGAGCTTGCCCGCTATATTTCATGCATACCAATATATTTTGGCAGTTCATAGAGGTCCGTTTCATAGGTGGGATGAAATCATAAAGAAATATTAGTATGTCAAATGCTTTAAACAATCTAATCCCTTAATTATAGACTTCTTGTAATAACACACTAGCAATGACATAACATTCATTTACCGTATTTACAAAAAATAAGATGTACATTATGAAATCAACACATTTTAAAAAAAACATCAGGACTGTTGGTGTGAAGGTTTTTTTGAGACCAAAACATGCTTGTCTGTGTTAGTTTTCCATTTATTTATGTCTCTGTTGAGGTTTGAGAGATGTTTATAGTATGTTAATGACTCCAAAAATATTTATTCAACTATGGTTTACTCAAAAAAGAAGAAAGTACGTCTACAAAGCCTGCTGTATAATCATAAACCAGTATATCAGAACTCTTAAAAATACATACGCAGCACACTACAATATTTCCTAATGTTCACCAAAAGAACCTAGATCAAGGCTTGATAAAACCATAAAATTCAAAATTAAAAGGAATAGTTTGCGACATATATTTTTAACGGCATTTCTTGATCTGACCATTAAAAATTGTTCCATTTAAATGTCAATTTTTCTGAACATCTTGTTCCATTTCTGGGCTGGCGATTCGAACCTCTATGAAACACCCTCTGGCGTGCGTGGTACCTTCCGCGAGCACACTAAGAACAACATATATATATATACACAGTAGGGTATCATCAGTCTTTTCCAAGAGGGGCGAGAACACACGTATTTGTATATACACCTACAAATAAAATAAACCTAATACAACGACAACGCTTGCAGATAGTTACAGACAAATCGACTAGATTTAAATATGCCAACTAAAATTTCGGCAAATCTTCATAGGTTTCAAAAATGTACTATTGGAATTTTAATTTTGGTGCTTATCTTGAAGGATATACACATGAGGCTGAGTTTTCAAGGAATGCATACATTTTATGATCTTTTTGTAAAATTTTTTGGTTTCAACGTATATTAATTACATTACACATACTGTAAAAGATCACTATAACAAGTTAAAAGTGTGGAATTATATATGTTCATGCATTTAATGTTCTTGGTGTATGAACGGATGTACATAATTTAGACTATAGTTATTTCCATATATTTCAGAGAAGTAGTGGTGGACATATTACTGTAATATCAAAAATATGCTGATGCTTTACCTTGAAATATGGAAAATTATCTTGTCTTAATGTTCAACATTTTTATTCTATTGTTAAAAAAGTGTGTTTACGAAAATTATCTGTATTTGATCTCTTAGTCTCAATTTTCATTTGGAAAATTATCTTGTCTTAATGTTCAGCATTTTTATTCTATTGTTAAAAAAGTGTGTTTACGAAAATTATCTGTATTTGATCTCTTAGTCTCAATTTTCATTTGCCTTCCATTTTTCTAACGTAACATCTCTGTCATAACGTTGCCAATGTAATATAACCTTGAAATATGTAACTACAGTTTTTCATTGTCGTTGTAGTCCTGAAGTTTTCTAGCGTCAAGTGATTCCTTGTAGAGAAGAAAACTGTACACTGTTGATGTAATTACCACTGCGGTAGAGGGGGTGGTGGTGGAACTGCACCCCTGTAAAAAATATTCGATGTAACAAAGAAACCCGAAATTGCAACTGTCGATGTCAAACGCAAAATTCATTTCAGTCGATTATGTTTGTTTGTTTCAGATTTATTTAACATTAATAATACAACGTCCATAATATACATATTACACAGTATATCACAAAATATATTATATCTTCAAGACTACATATTTTTATACAAAATTGTCTACTATGAATTCTGGTTTTTCATGAGATATTTTTTCAATTTCCCTGTGGGTTGATATAATACCGTAAACACATATTTCATTCATGGAAAGGGCTATATGTATTTCCAATTAAATATTCAAAACTGCAAACCGAATGAAGTTGATTTGAATACAGCATTTTTTGCGTCTCGCAGTGACGTCACCGTAACTGCCCAACTAGCAAAGTGGTGCTGTAAGTTTTTGGTAAAGGAAATGTTCAGCCTTAAAAGCTCTCTGTTTTGTTGCCTGAACACCAAAATGCTGCCTTAATGTTGTGTGGAATGCAAATTTGCTTTCGGCAGCATATTTGCTCTAAAATGAAGTGTTTAAAACATTCTTGTAGAATAGTCATACAACATCTTATAGGACAAATTTTGACCTGTTGCAGAAAGGTTTATACAGCTATTTTATATGCCATATTTGGGCGGTAGTCAAAATAGTTCTATAGTGGCATCCATGGTAACATTTATACAAAAAACCCGAGGCTTGTTGTTTCAGTGTGCAAAATTACTACTTTAGGCAATAAATTGCCCCAAATAGAAGCACTTATACAATTATTGTCGGTTAGAAAATGTTAAAGGCTGTACATCTACAACAATATCACAACTTTTATAGTACAAAATTAAAGTGCTCTGCATACATTTGTTGCTAAATACACCATATTTCACGAGTATCCAACACGCTTTGACGTATGGTGAACAGCTGATCAGCATGTGACATTTTTGTGTTAGTCTCCACACGTTGGCAATAATGAAGGTTGAAGTAAGAATCGGGTGTAAATCTAGTAAAACTTGTTTGTAAACATTGTTTTTGTATGCAAATGAACTTTTCTAAATAAACGAGCTTTTAGCAAGTACAAAATGAATCTGTAGCGAACAAAAACTAAAACAAAATATAACTATGTCTATCTGGCATTAACGGATCCGTCAGAATTATGTGTCCTTTGCCGATATATATAATAAACCAAATACACTATGAACGATGCTATGATTACACACAACCACCAGCCATATTGGGTAATAAATATATTCCTCTATTGTTTTCAGTAGGGCTATTGAATGACTCGCGCAGCAAACTTTATGTTATTATCCTACAAAAGTAGGCACGCAATTTCTAAAGGCTTCGAATTTGATTCATATTTTAATAATGACCAAAAGTATGTCTACATTTTTAAGATAAAAATCTGAACTTTTCTGCGTTAAATCTTTCACAAACCTTATATTTAGACACAATTACACTAAATGTTTATCATTTTATATATGTAATGTCGGACCGAAACATCATTATTTAAAAAAAAAATTATCTTAAAAATCTAGACATATTTTTGATCATTATTAAAATATGAATCAAATCCGAAGCCTTTATAAATTGCGTCCCTACTTTGTTGGATAATCACATAAAATTCGACGGGCTAGTCATTCAATAGCCCTATATGTCGGTCAAGAAGTTTATCATATACCTGTGTATGAAATTCACAATGGCCGATATGTAAGCAAACAAGATAACTGTAATGTGTTAGTTATATATCCTTCACTTCGCCTATACAATACATAAGCAAAAGTTAGTTGCAATAAAGTAGTATCTTGTAACAGAATGGTTCTATAGTTGACAAAAAATTAATCTTGCATTGACCCAAGTCTTCTTTAGCGGCTGCAAGAGGTTTACTCTTTTGTTGTATAAGTGTTACATGCAGCCCTTATACAGGATGGCGCAGAGGAAACTCATGTTTTCTGAGTGAATAGTATTTCGCAAAGAGAGTGGGTTAACCTTGCCTCACCGCCAGCAGAGAACACAGGCAATGCATTTTTCGCCATGGCACCGTGTACAAATGAACATCGTGTGTTTGCCGTCGAGCAATTTTTCCGAAACAATAATCAAATCCAAGCGAATAACCAAAATTTCTGTGTTATGTGCAGCGGTTATAATATGGTTCAAGATGACACACGGGTTGATGACGTCAGTTACACGAATCGCTTGAACGCGTTGGTTTTAACCGCGGTTTTGTTGCAAGTTGTTTATTTTAGAAAAGCGCGTATAATTTCTGATTATTTTTATTATCACTTAATAATCGGTGCTTTTTCGTCTACAACTGTAGATGGAAAGTTTAAATAAGAAACCTTTCATAATATTCATGGGAGAAATGTTTTTTTCAGATTTTTTTTTAATGATGAACCATGGCTTTGTAGCTATGATAACTTTCAATTCTCTAAATTTTTCCGCATGTCAAAGAAACCATTTATTGATTCAGCAGAAATGATGAAAAAAGAAATTAGCAAAACCGTATACAGGTGGATATCATCTAGTGAGTTTATATGGCCATATTTTAATATTCTTGTGGTATATGGATACAGGATACTTTGTTAAGCATAGGAACTACATTTAAAGTGTCCCCAACAACCGTAATGAGTATAACTAATAAGGTGCTCCACTTTATCGTAAAACTGAAGTCAGCCTGTATCATTTTTCTCAAAAATGAAGCTGAAGTACAATAACAATATCCAATACCCGGCAAAATTCTAACTTGTCACATTTCAAATAATAACCAGAAATATAAAACTACTTTGGAGTTGGGTAAATACCACAATTTTGCGGTGATAACTATGACATATAACAGCTGATTCGTGACGTCACGGATCTTATAACCAAACTGATAACTACACTCGCTTGAACGGATTGGTAAATACCAACCCAAAATGGTAAATACCATTTCCATTTGGTTATCCGCTTGAATTTGATGAATGATTCGATAGTTACCGTGCAACGTTTATTCCGTCGCCAGTTCAATGTTGAACGCCAAGGGTCAATTCCAGATCGAAATACGATACTCCGATGGGTTGAGGCATTTCGAACTACTGGATCTGCAATGAAGAGGAAGCCACCTAGCCTTCCCCGTACCGTTCGAACACCAGGCAATATCAAAATAGTGAGAAGAGCGGTAAGTACCACAAGTGATAGTCCTCATCGGTCCTCTAGGCGACAAGCTCCAGCTCTGCGTATGTTCCGTGGATCGTTACAACGCATTCTGCTCGATTTACAATTTCATTCCTATAAGATAATTATGCAAGAGCTAACGGAAAGTGATTCTGCACAGCGTTTTGTGCGAGAATGCTGACCATTTTTACTGATGATCCTAACGTCGTCATGATGATGAGTGATGAAGCACACTTCCATTTAACGGGATATGTAAACAAGCAGAACTGTAGGTATTGGGCGGCCGAAAATCCACGAGAGCTACACCAACGATCCTTGCATAATGAAAAATTGACTGTGTGGTGCGGATTAGTAAATTAGGTATCACTGATCCTTACTTCTTTGAGGAGGAAGAAAAAGCAGTAACAGTTACTTCAGCACGTTATGTTCACTTGTTACAAAATTTTCTTTAACTCGAACTTCAACGGCAACAAGTAAACATGGGAGAACTGTACTTCCAACAAGACGGTGCCACAGCTCACACAGCGAGAGCATCAATCGAATGTGCTCGACAAATATTTCCTGAACATGTGATTTCCCGTTTCGGCGATGTTCCTTGGCCTCCACGCTCCCCAGATTTGTCTGCATGTGACTTCTTTTTGTGGGGTTTCCTTAGGAACCTCACAAACCCCGTACGTTACAGGAACTGAAAATTGCTATTCGACAAGAACTCGCAAGAATACCACAACAAATGTGGTAACGTGTAATGCACAACTTTCAAAAGCGGTTGGAGATGTGCGAGCGCGAAGGAGGGCGACACTTGAGTGACATAATTTACCATAATTAATTTAAAAGTAAATTATTATTACTTTATTTAGCTGTAGTTAAAATAAAATTATCTTAAACATAAAAAATGCTATGCTTACGTGAAAATCATGAGTTTCCTCTGCGCCACCCTGTACAAAATCTTAAATGATTAAAGTGTCTTTTTAGACGTGCCCATTCCGTTTGTAAAGCTGTTCTAAGAGCTGTTTACCAATGCTCTTGCAACATACTGTGTGATCGTTCTTGCAACCTTAATAAGAGTGATAAGTGTTCGTTGAATGATATGTCACATGATTGATTTTTTTTGTGGGTTTGCTGTAGAGTTTTTGACATACCATTTGTTTGTAAATTTCAAACTATGTATGGGTTATGTTTATTACTACATGTTACTGGACTTCAGTTGATGTAAAGTCTGTGCTTGTGACAATAATGAAGCCATCCTAGAAGGCCTACTTTGAAAGATTATACCAAATCTCAAGAACTAAGTACACGAAAACAACCCGATAAATAACTGCATCCATTGTAAATAGACATAATTAACTGATGTTTGAATCCCTATTGCAGCTTGATTCTAGTCCTATTATAGTGGCATGCTTTGGTTAGCGTTATTATACTTTTGTCGCACGAAAGTTTGTCGAATGCAGGAATGTGAATATTATCACGTTTTCGAAGTAATCCTATGCCCCCTTAGCAGAATTTTGTTTTCTACAAAATATGTTGTAATTCAGAGTAGAATATAATATACCTGTCCAGCGTCTCATTGGACACCTCGATGATAGTATCATCGTCGAGGCTGTTCGTCGCTGTAGGCCTGGAACCCTCGTGGAAAAACTGACTGCGCAGCGCGGCAGCTTGCGAGGAGTACTTTCTGGAGACCGATGCCGATCTTGGCGCAGAAGCTGACGAACAGTTATCAGCCTCCATATCTATGCAGATGCTGTCGTTACTCAGGGTATCACACACTCTGCAAAAAATATAATAGAACATCAAGACACTGTAAAATGACTAAAATGAACAAAATTTTTGAAATAGCCTGAAAATTCTGGGGGCCAAGTATGTGAATACGTCTGCTAATCTACTAATTCATAACATGCTTGGTGTAGGGCATACATAGCATTGCAGCAGATATGGCTGGGAACATTATTCTACACTAAGTCTCGACACCAGCATTCGGTGTTGCTGAACCGAAAAAGATGAAATCGGTAGATAGTACCGTTGAAATTCGGTAGATTAAAGGCGGAAATCGGTAGGAAAAAAAATCAGGGCCGTCGCAAGATCAGCGTCAGTTCACGTGCGTTTGCGTCACACAGCGCCGTTTATAAAAAAAATTATTTTTGTTTTGCGCACGCACACACGATAGATTTTTGATGCCATCTTTGCCTGAAAAAATGTTAACTTCTTTATTATAACTTATACAATGAGCACACTGTTCGCACTCCTTTTCAACCATCCTGGAAACTCGTTTCTCCATTCTTGATTATAACATTGTGAAGATTAGTAGATATTAAGGAATGCTCCAATATTATTTAGTTTAAAACTAGGTTGAAATAATTTCTCATATCTAAATTAAAGTTATTATACCATCTCGGAATTTGTTTGTATATGATTATGGTATTGGTTTTATATATTTTTACTTATTTATCATTTTTATTCATGTAAGTTGACGAAGCCTATATACGTATTTCATTGCCCAAAGGATAAAAAATAATTTGGATTTGAATTTTGGAATATTTTTCTGTTTTACCTCTGATCTTGAAGCTTCGTCACCTGGCATTTGTAGTTAATGTTTAATTTAAAACAGACCATGTTCGGTCTCCTTATTGCTTTTCCGGTAATACGGTGATGATGACGATGATCTACCATCAGTATGTACCTCTTGTACGCACAAAAACCAATACAGGATAAGCGGAGTAAGTGATGTGTGTACATAATTATGCGCAACCCAAATCT
Organism: Acanthoscelides obtectus; assembly: GCA_963669975.1. Lineage (NCBI taxonomy): Eukaryota > Metazoa > Arthropoda > Insecta > Coleoptera > Chrysomelidae > Acanthoscelides > Acanthoscelides obtectus. The sequence goes on from CAVLJG010000001.1 coordinate 91,666,565, forward strand.
GCGCTCCTCGTGTGCCGCAAAGTGGGCGCATAATTATGTATAATTGGTATGGGACATAAAACTACATATAATTTATTTTTCAGGTTTATTTTGATTGCAGCTATTTTCAGGTAAAAAAAGTCTGGGAATATCTGAATTATTTTAAAAATTCGTGGAAAATGAGGACTGCCAGCATTTGATTATAAGAACCTGTGCACTCTCCAATAGTAGCTACAATATTTAAGTAAATTTCAGTGGGTTCCACACCCTTTTTTTCAGATATTTTGTTATGGCCCTTTTCCCAAAAGGACCCATTTCTATTAAGTCCTTGTCATACATAAATCAAAAAGCACATAACTTCAAATCAGTTTGACATATAAACTTAATATTTTGCTAAAAAAAAATACGCATCTGCAAAATGGTCAGGGGCAGGGCATAGGGATCAACTATTGTATCAGGTAACCAAATAAGTTCGTGCGGTTGCTGTATATCGCACATTGCCATCGATGTTGTAGATCGATAGCGATATTTTGTTACCTGTTGTCACTTGAGTATGTATCCTTCTTTTCTCACACACATTAAAAGTTGTTGAAAACTGTTACATACCTAGTTTTAATAATTGGAAATGGCGACGAATAAAACAGTAATTCGAAGTTGTTTACTGTATGAGTACAAACTTGGTACAAAAGCTGCAGCGGAGCGCGAAAAATATGTACCGCATTCGGAGATGAACAGCACAGAAGTGGTTCAAACATTTTTCTTCGGGGTATCTCAGTTTGAGCGATGAACCGCGCTCAGGGAGACCAAAAATCATGAACAACGAGGATCTTCGACAGGTTGTGGACGCAAATTCCAAGACAACGAGTCAAGAACTTGCAGAAATGTTCAGAGTGAGTCCTGAAACTATTCGTTTGCATCTTCATCAGCTAGGAAAGACGTGGAAGTTAAGCAAATGGGTCCCACATGAACTGACAACGCTAATGAACAATTTCTTAATCGGTTATTAACCTGCGACGAAAAATGGATCTTGTATTCGAATTCTAAGCGTTCGTATCATTGGTTGACGCCTACTGATTCGGTACGACACACGCCCAAGGCTTCCTTGCACCCAAACAAGGTTTTGTTGTGTGTTTGGTGGACAGCAACTGGAATTAACCATTATGAGTTTTTGGAAAGGGGTCAAACCATCACTGCTAACTTGTATTGTGAGCAGCTTCAACGAATGCAAGCACCACTCATCCAGAAACACCTTCTTTGATCAATCGGAAGAAAGTGATATTCTTGCAGGATAACGCCTCATACCGCAAAAGTGACCCGAGAAAAAATTTCTGAACTCGGCTGGGAAACGTTACCGCACCCGCCAGATTCTCCCGACATTTCGCCCAGTGATTATCATCTTTTTTTTTGTCTCTTGACAACTGTATGAGGCACCGATAGTTCACAACTCGAGATGGTGTAATAAATGCAGTTCGGCAATTTTTTGATTCCAAATTCAGGGAGTTCTACAATACCGGCATACAAAAATTGGTTCCACGTTGGCAAAATGTGATGGTAATTACTTCGACGAATAAATATTGCCTTATTGTTTCTCAATAAAAATTTATATTTTTCTACTAAAAACCGCACTAACTTATTTGGTTACCTGATATAAATATAAATGGCGTCATATAAGTTGACTTTGTACTTCCCATGCGACGATGCCAAAAGGATTATGTCCGGCACGAGTTGGCCCTTCTGAGAAAAAAGTTAACTAAACTGTATCCATCGAAGAAACAAAGTAAAATCCAACGACTTCATAAGGTTAGACTACGCGTTCTAGGGGAATTGTTTGAAGCCGCGAAAAATAAACAAACAAGCCCTCACTGTATGTATACATATCTGCTATTGATAGTTAGGTAATTTTAGATACCTGATTTGAGGCTATTTTAGTTTGGGATGGCCTCTGTATGATGCAAAACACTTTATAATGGAATTTGATCACTCTCAATCATAATATTCCCGTATGTAATAGCTGTCCATACATAATTAATGCGTATTTCTCTGACTGTATCTCGTTTCAGTATCGCATCGATTTTTTTTGCTTAAACTGACTGGACTATGAAGCGTCTGACTCTATCAGCCCCATGTTTATTTGTTGACTGTGAACTCTTTGTTCCGTTGTGTTAAAGCAGCTAATATACAGTGAGTCGTGAGTGAAAAATTGGTAGAAATAGACAATAATTAAAGACAAGTGTGTGTAGTTTGTGGCAGACCATACTGGAAGTAATCCAACGTGAGTTTTCGTGTGTAAGTAATTAACGCATTTATAACCTCAAAATGCATGGTCGTCCCAACGATATCATATGAAGTCGTTGGGTTGTCCTTAGTCCTAGGTTTCTTAATAGCTTGATAAGAATAATTTCACTTGGAATATTTTGAATAATGATAATGGCTTAACGCATGGTTATGTATTTCTAGTTTTCCAACTCGTTCGTCGTGCTGCCAGTTACTGAAATGGATTTGGTTGGCTCAGATCATTGTGAGGATCAGAACCCGGATGTCGATATCAGTACAAGTAGCAATAGGATGTCTGAACCTGCAGAGATCATCATTGAATATGAGCACACCTTCACAAGTACCGATGCCAAAATTGGACATTCTACTCCTAAGCGGAAAAGGTTATGAATTGTTTATACATTAGAGTACCTATGTTTTGGAAAATCATTTTCAGATGGCAGGAACTGAATCTTCGTTTCTTCAGTTTTTAGCTAACACTCATTTGTAGTGCTTGGTTCACTAACAGTAATTTGTTTTTTTCTTGCAGGAATGAATCTATGAGTGCTGCAGTTAGAGATGGAGGGCTGAAGAGACTGACAAGTCCTCAATCAGACAACTGTGATGTCTTGTCAATATCTTCAACTACAGTGACAGCATCTGAATGCAATATAAGGTATTGCTGTTATTCATTCAAGTTCTGATGCACATTAAAGACCTTATATGTTGAATTCCAGCTACTTTGATAGTTCCCAGGTCATTGAATGAATGACAAAATTGTATTGTTAATAGTTTTGTTTCCATTTTACTGCTTTGTTGACCAAACAACACTATTCATGAGAAGTTAAAGCTTTATTTTATTCTTAACGAATTCCAGCTATACTGTTGTACTTAATTGAATTGATTATTTTGGCAACAAAATCCAATTCTTGGTCAATAACATGTTGTTTGCTTTCTACTGTCCCTAGTGACTAAATAATACTATTCATCAGTCGAATGGATTAGTTTACTGCAACTGTATACATTCATTTTGACATATATTTTTGTTTATAGTAACAACTCTGACACTGTTTTGGCAAGAAATGATAGTTCAATTACTCTGTCGGCCAGCTCATTGTCAGCAACAGTTACTGCAAGCTCTGATGATGAACCTAGAGAACTACCAAGCATCTCGGGGAAAATGACTAGGCATAGGCAAATAATGCAGCAAAGGTGAGTTCAAGTTTTCAAAATTGATAATGATGAGCACACAAAGTAATATCTATTATTTCAGATCCAAAATGCATAAGCATGTATGGAACATTTCTGGCAAAACTGTAGGTAGCGCAGAAAAAACAATAGCGTCTCTGAAAAAGAAAATTAAAAATCTTCAGCAGCAAAATCGCAGACTGAAGTCTAAAGTATATTCCCAGCAATCATTAATGGAGTATTTGAGGGAGACATGTGGTTTGACGCCAAATGCAGGACTAGTTTTGAATGTAGGTATCAGTTGCATGCTGCTACACACTTCAATTAGCCTAGAACTTATTGTTTCCATTTTAGTTTAACATGTTTACAATACTGAAAAAGATTTATGTTTTTTTTTTGGTTTTATGCAAAGTTTCAATAATATTCTACTTTGTAACATGATTATTCCATGAATATATATTTGTTTTCAGGCATCAGTGGATGATGGCACAAAGGAAATTCTGAAACGATTTATCAAGGGGAAGTCAAAACAAAAATATAATGCTTCTCTCAGAGCTTTTGCATTAACTTTGCATTTTTATAGCTCAAAAGCTTACGATTTTGTGAGAGAGCAATTCAATAAAAGTCTACCACACCCCCATACTCTAATAAAATGGTACCAACGGATAAATGGTGCACCTGGCTTCAGCATGGAGGCAAAAAACAACTTACTGTGTAAAGTACAAACGGAACAGAAGCATGGCCGTAAAGTTTTGTGCAATCTGGTCATGGATTCAATGGCAATTAGGCGGCGAATAGAATGGAATGGCCAAAAGTGGACAGGATACATTGACTTGGGTTTTGATATGGATGGAGATAAACTTCCTGAGGTTAAAGAAGCATTGGTTATGATGCTAGTGGCTATAAATGGCAAATGGAAGCTACCTGTAGGATACTTCTTCATCAATGGTCTAAGTGGAGAGGAACAGGCAAACTTAGTATCAAATCTTCTTACTTTTATTCACGATACAGGTGTTATCATTTGTTCAGTAACATTTGATGGGGCCTCTCAAAATATTTCGATGATAAAGCACTTGGGAGCTGATCTGAAAATTGGAAACTTAAAAACCTGGTTCCCACATCCAGTTGATTCGCACAGGGTGTACGTTTATCTCGATCCATGTCACATGCTAAAATTAATCAGGAACTGCTTAGCAACTTATAAAAATTTCAAGACAGATCAAAATGAGTTAGTTTCTTGGGAATACTTTGAAAAGTTGGTAAACATTCAAAACAATGAAGGCTTAAGAGCTGCTACCAAAATTAAAGAAAGACATGTGAAATGGGAAAATGAAAAAATTAAGGTATGCCTAGCAGCACAAACATTCAGTAAAAGTGTTGCTGATGCACTGAGGTTTCTGGAAACAGATTTAGGTTTGAAAGAATTTGAAGGTGCTTCAGCAACTGCCAACTTTGCTGAAATGATAAATAATATTTTTGACATTTTTAATAGTAATTCGAGATACTCAAAATACGAATTCAAACAAGGCTTAGATGTCAATAATGCTCAGCAGATATTTGTATATTTGGAACAGTGCAAGACATACTTTGAAGGTCTTAAGACAGAAACAACCCCAGTACTTCAATGCAGAGGGAAAACGGGTTTCCTGGGATTTTTGATTTGTATGGCTAGTTTACAGCAATTTTATCTAGAATATGTCATTGAATTCAAATACTTGAATTACATATTGACATACAAGCTGTCCCAAGACCATATTGAGCTATTTTTTAGCGCAGTGCGTAGTAAGGGAGGATGTAATAATAATCCAACTGCTCGACAATTTGAAAGTATTTTCAAGAGATTACTTTTGCATTGTGACATTAAGGGCTCCAAGTATGGAAATGTTGTTTCACTGGACAACACTAGTATTCTAGGCACTACATATATCAACACTTTGACTAAAACTAATTGTGGCAACATTCTTTCAGAGAATGATGATTATATGGAGAATACTACAGAAGTTTTAATATTTGGTAGTTGTTCATTACATCTGTGGCAGCTAACTCCGTATGTCTGTGATATTGTCGCATACATATCTGGCTTTGTGGTGAAAAATTTGAAAAAGTGTGTATCTTGTCATGAATGCCTGCTGCTAATGGAATCCAGTGAAACACGTTCTTTGTTGCAAAAAAGGAAGCAATATGGCAACTTAACACGAGCTTCTAATTATGTTATAAAAGTCTGTGAAGAAGGGGAGAGGTCTGTAAGGTCCTTGAAAGCCATTTCCAGCATATTTAGCAATAAACTTGGAAACATCGAAAAATACTTAGTAAGCTATACACTAAGGAAGTTAAATACATCAATATTTGAAGTATTTGGTGACCATGTTCTAGATGATAGCTTCGAAAACAATCATTCACTGCAGCTGACAAAGATGATTTTGGCTAAATACATAAGGCTAAGGTTACACCACGAGTCAAATTTAGCATCAGAATTTGGTAGACGATACAGAAGTGACCTCACAAAAAGCATACTATTCAGAAATCAGTAAAACTTTGATATGATTTTTCTCTACATTTTGTTATTTTCATCTCTGACCTTTCAACCTGTTAGAACGCCTCAGCTGAGTTTACGTGATTCAGATCATTCGAGATGATCAAAATAAATTAAAGAAGTCAATGATTTGTGTTTCTTGTGAGATGAATGGGACTTGAAGCCAACTTTTCTCCCATTCTTTTTTTTGGGGGGGGGGGGCACCATCACCGATACCTTTTTTCTATGGGACATCATCATCATAAAACCTTCCACTTTGAGGGGCACCAACATTACTTTTTGGTGAGGGGAACCAACATCGCCTTTTTGAGTGCTATGATCATTACACCAACATTGCACTTGTACATGGGGCACAGTCATCACATCATTTCACCACCAGCGCATGGGACCATCCCTGTTTTAAACTCAGATTTGTCCACTCTTTGCGAGAGTAGATCAAAAGATAAATCATTCTTTTCATGTGATTCTTACCTCAATTTTTGCTTATTGTTTGGGGTTTTTTTCTAATATTGTTTGAATTTTACAACCTTGTTTTATTTGTCCTCATGCTGCTATCGTTCTTTACAATTACAACATCAACTCTACCCTGATCTCTCATATCCTACTACTGAGCAACCAAGAGCTATAAGTATGAGCTTACATATGGCATGCTGCCTCATCTTTTTCTTGGGGTATGTGTGAGGTTATAATGTGACTGCGTTCAAGAGTAAATTTTGTCTTTTTATTCTTTTGAAATTTTGTACGCGCCTCTTATACTGTTTAATATAGATTTAATATGTTTGGATAAAGTAGCTACATAGGGGTAAATTATTTATTGTATTGTGTATATCATATTTCTATTAAAGACGTTTTATTATTATTATAATAACTGAATTAAAATATTTCAAACATTTGTTGTTTAATTATCCCATTACCTGTATCCACTGTTACTGTTTTATAAAAATTATAATAAACCTACAGAAACCCAAATCCTCTTAAATACACTGCATCAGAATATGTTCTTTTGGGACTAGCTTGAGATGCTACCAAATATAACTGAATGTACCCAATAATTTAGAGTGACTGCACACTGCCAACTTTTTAGTTTCGGTGGAAACATTGCATTCCTTGCAAGGGAACATTTTATTTTATGGCATGCTGGCTCTAAACTTTGGATATTGTTCATGAACATTGTCTATTTAAACAACTCGTTCTTAGTTGTGAACTCGTTCAAGTCAATATCGGGATAATGATTACATATTGTACAACTTGCAAATTTTTCTCGCTTGAAATCGTGAAAATCCGAAACACGGATATTTTGGGTACATTGAAGTGCAATGAGATTCTGTATGAATGAATTGGTAACCTACTTAAACAAAATATTGATACGCCTATGGAAAATGAATGTCAATCGTCGAACGTTTGTTTACAAAACAGTCTTCACCTGTCCCCTTGCACCCCTGAAGCGGTTACAAACAATGACACGTATACATGCGTAGTCTAACCTTATGAAGTCGTTGGTAAAATCAAACATATACACCCGTATTGCACGTGATCAAGAACTTAACCGTAGGAGACGCTACAGGGCCGTATCAAGCTATTGTGACTGATCTATCAAAAAATGTCGTACAAGATAATATGTGTTGCTGTAAATTCTATCAAAAGCATAGTAAATTATCAGGAATATACCACGCCTTTCTAATCATATTTCGACATTAGGAATCAGTGCAAAAAATTCTGTATTCACCATTTCAGCAAAATGTTACTAAAACGCACACGAAAAAAACTTGTGGACCATCTCAATTGAAATTGTTCATATTTTATTATTAACTTACATATATACCCAATAATATTTACAAATCAACCTTCTATTCACAATGCAGAGCAAATTTTTTTGAGCAAATAGAAACTACAGACGTAGTAGTAGTAGTACAAAAGTTTATTACAGACTCCATAAAGTTTGTTAGTTTGATTGCTATTAAAATTTACATGAGAAATAGGAAGAAGGTCAAAATGGCACTATTATGCTTTCGAATTCCTAAATTAACCCTAATTTTGTGTAATTATAAATTTGGAATTTCCACATTAATAACTAGAAACTTACACTTTGATTGCAGTCTATAATGAACTTACCTGTCTTGCCAAAAAGCCCGTTAAACTGCCAGTCTTAATGGTATCAATCGATTTATATGCTGTATTCCGAGGAGCTTGAATCATCAGAATTGTTGATGTTAATTATAAGGGGTTCAACTTGGGTGTCAATGATATTGTCCATATCCCACATTTTGGTTTCAACCTTCTCTTGGACATGGTCAATACATGTTCTCCATTTTGCTGGCGTAATTCTATCGACAGCAACATCAAACAGTTTTTTAAGGTCAGAAAACTTAAAAGTGCTGTTAGTTGACGCCACGTATTGCTTGATGTCGGCCCAAATCAACTCGATAGGATTCAGTTCGCAGTGATAGGGAGGCAGCCTGAGAATCGTTTTATTTTGGTTTTTGGCCATTTCGTCAACAATTTTTAAATCATATTTATACTTATGTCGCTTGACTATATTTATCAGCTCAGCTTTGACCATTGTTTGGTCGAAGTCGATCTTCTTTGAGACAAGCCACTGTTGAATGTCTGCCTTTTTGGTGGCCATTGTTGGAATTTTTTCCAATTTTCTGGAGTGGTACGGGGCATTATCCATCACAATAATTGCGTTATCATCAAGTGTGTGCAGAATTTTTTTGAACCAATTTTCAAATGAGTTACCATCCATTTCTTCGTGATAGTCTCCAGTTTTTTGGATTCAAATGCCCACAATGCTTCAGGAACAAATCCATCTACGCTACCTATGTGGCAAATGATCAGGCGTTTTCCCTTGCCTGAAAGTAATTAGTTATTTTACTTCTCAGCGAGCGCACTAAATGACGAAATTAAGCAACTTACTCTTTTTAGGTTAGTGTAGGATAGGGTCTTAGATTAGTTTTTGGGTGAAGGAAATACTCAGAAACTTGGATGAGATAGCAAAACTGAGTTCGGAGCTTCCAAATCATTGATTCGATCAGAAAATGAATTATCTGCATCCAAAAAAGTTCATATACTTCGAAACTTACCTGCAGGATTTTTCAATCCCGTCGAAAGGCCATCTAAAAAAGCCTGCCTTGAGGACCTCACAGATCTGTCTACCCAAACCTTTCTCTGCGTATGCCCCGCGTTCACCCATGTTTCGTCTAAATAATAAATTTTTCTTCCTTCAGCGCGGAATTGCCTAATTTTTCTAAGGTATTCTCTCCTCCAGATAACAATTCCTCCTTTTCTATCAATAAACTATTCCTTTCTCTTTTCAAAAATCGAAAGTCTAGTTCTTTCAACAGCTTATGGAACGTAGATCTTTTAAAATTTGGCACGTCCTCATCATCATTCACTTGCTTCAATATTTTATCTATTGTAGGTATTTCATTCCTGAAGAAAAAGTGATGTACGTTTCTTCTAATGGCACTTTTGTCAAAGTCATCTATTTTTTCGACGATTTTTTTTCTCGCTGGATATGTTTTTGGCTCAGATAGTGAGTGATTTTGTCTATATTCCTTCAAGATTTTGTAAACACTTGATCGACCTACTCCAGAAATTTCAGCAACCTTACATACGATATTTTCTATAGCCAATCCACTATTCTCTTGCATCTGGTTCTTGTAGATATTTAGAATAATTTGTTTTTCACCTGCGCTAAGATGAAGCTTTTTAGCCCTTTTGCTGGGTGGCGTTAAGCTGATTTCAACCACTTCATCAGCTGTATCTGTGTCAGACATTTTAGACTAATATTAAATTTCCGCAAGAAAAATCAAGTCAAGACGTGCATAAAACGTTCGCGCTCATAAACGGGTATCCGTAACTGATTACAATCCTGTGCGTGGTGACGAACCATCAACGTGACGCTGAGAGTTCCCTCTACTATGCAGCGTTGACAGGCTTAATGTCACAATGATCATGTTTTATTGGGAAAATTGTCAGAAATCGCCGAATGTTGAACAGAAACATTACAAGAAGTCTAACCTTGAAATGTGAGGCTACAAATCGATATTCTTATAGGGGGGAAGGGTAGGGAGCTGTTATGGTTCCTATTAACCTTGGTGAAAGTTGGAAACGGTAATATCATATATGGCATACATTCGGTTGAAGGTGTGTGCACGGAAAATAGATTGCGGATAAGATTTTAATAGATAAATCTGCACAAAAAAACACAAAAGGAGATTTTTGTATTTCCCTGAAGAATATCTCAAGGTTATTTCAGATGTACTCATCGAAATTTTATGGAAGGATTATCGAAACCTTATTTTAAATTGCGATAGGGCCACATACCTCGACATCGCATTAATGTGAAAAATAAGACAATAGAAAAAAATTCCCTCACTGATGCTATCTCTTAGGAAAAATTTAACTATAAAGATTGCACAAAAATTTTCTTCACCTTTTTGAGCTTGTTTTCGCATCTCCGTATATGCCGTTCATAATTTGCTGCAGATCAAATTGGAATATACCTTTGTGATGCCATTTATTGTTATATAATGTCCTTTACAACAGTTATTGCACGTATTGCACCAACAGATTGATTTGTGATCCATGCGAATGTGATCAACCACTCTGGCGAAAACTCGCCGAGCGTGGCAACCGTGCGACTTTGTCTGGAGGCTCGTCGCTACAAGCCAATCAGGAAGAGGCCGACAGAGCGCCATGGCTACCGATCACGCGTTGATCACGAATCAACCACTGTTTACGATTACTTTGTAGCTTCGTTAGATACACTTTACGAGCATGTATAACAAAAAATTAAATGACTCCCCTCCCGCAGAAATTCTGCGGGCGCACATGATCGTTGCAAGACTAATCCCGCATGGGATTGATATTGACTTTTAAAGCTTACAGCCTACACGGAAGCGACTGCCGAGTGCGACGCACAGCCATCAGCCGCATTGTTGGAAGTATTTCAAAGTTTTAAGGGTAAATGTATGGGTAGACAAAAAATGTCTTGAATCTTTGTTAGGTCGGAAACTTTTCTGACCACCCTCGTAACATCCAAAAAGAGATAAACCACATTTTTAAAATTTTTTGCGATTACAATACTTCCTAGCCTGTACACGTGGGAAGTAACACGCTTTACACTGACGTTTGAATACATTTGTCCACAGGGAACTGCGGCCAGATATTTGTTAGGTCAGAACTTAAACTTGGAGCTATGGGTTTGACTTGTTTCCTAATGCATGCAACGGGTTGAGTGTTTACATTTTTGATAAATGAGAAAAATAATTACAAAATGTGCGTGAACCTCACCTGTCACTTTTCGCCAACGCAGATCTAGCACATCTAGACCTAAAACTACAGCTGCTTCCAATACTAGTTTTCTCAGCTTGCGAAGAGGTGATGAAGCTGACGTTATCGTCGAATCGCACCCTCTCCGATGTACAGTCTTCCATTGTCACGCAGCTGCACGAATCGCTGCCTGGAGTCTGGAATTTTAAATTAATATCAATCATGTACGTTCTTTACTTATACTGCGTCATTTCATAGAGACATGGTCCAATAGGAGAGAAGATTATACCTGGAGAGCAATTATGTGCAGAAGAACCTACAGAGTATTCAAACCTTATTTATCTGCGTCAAAACGAACATGAGTGGTAATAAAACTCTACTGAAGTAACATTTGCTACGCCAAAGGATCCAACGTCATATACATTTCAAATGAACGTACTAATTTCTGGAGAATCTTGCTTAGATCGAGCCTCCTGATTGGGAATGAGCTCTGTATGTAGTTTCTAGGTCCTACTTTTGTCATATTTAAGGTAAATGTGTCCCTTGCCTAATTTGCCGTGTTAATGATAAAAAAATTGTTCCAGTATATTATATACTTAGCCATAGAAAATTGGGTGATTGAGCAAGCGATGACAAGATTTTCGATAGGTTCAAACAGCGTCTCTGAAAACCATATGCACCTCATTCATGGGGAATGTAGATTTAATGCTGGTGTTGCAGCTAGACTTTATCGTGAGAGGTACCCAATTGCTGCTCGTCATCTCGATCACCGGGTTTTTGTGAATGTGAACAGTTGACTCTCAGAGGAACGATCCCGAAATCAAGCACTTGGTGAAGGAAGAATTTCCTTTCCTTACGAGGGTGTCGTACTACAAGCAGTCGGAGAAGACCCGAGTATATCAGTACGTCAAAAAGGAGCAAGCACAGGGTGCCCAAAGGAACAGCCCATCAGATCTTGCGAAAGAACGAGCTACCGCTACCACGTACAGCGAGTACAATCCCGGGATTATCTCCCAAGAGTTGAGTTTTGTCAAACAATGTTACAGAGACACTGGGAAGATCCGCGATTTTTAGAGAAAATTTTGTTGTTTCCAGTTTTCTGCTTGACGTCGATTTCTGGGACACCCTGTATAGAGCAACATTTGCTGCATCTTAGGTCTCCCAACACGTGCTAGAATTACTAGTAACTCCGTAGATATAATTACCTTGAAATTGAGCACCGCCGAGCCGGCCAAAGCTCTAACGCTGGCCGTGGCATCGTCAGCCGTCAGCACCGATTCCGTAAGGCTGGTCAGGCTGTACCGCTGCTGCCTGCCGGTACTGCCGCCTTCGGTGCTGCTCGCCCCTTGGCTGCCCACGTCCGCCTGCACCTCCAATCTCTGCGGGGCCGCCTTGATGTCTTCCGCCTTGGTACTCCCGGCACCTGCGCCGCACCGTAGGCTGCCGGCCAGCGCGCCAGTGGATGTGCCAGATTCGCGGTCAGGGTCCCCGCACCCTCGCAGGACTACGTGGCTGCTGCTTGCCATCGATAGAGAGGCTTCGCCTGGAAAAAATGGCGTCATCTAGATTGAATCTATATATACTACTACTATACTTCCAACTTCCTACAGATTTGTTGCAGCTTCTGAAAGAATTTTTCATGTATAGTCCAGACTACAGAGAACAAAAATAAAAAAGTTTAGCAGATATCTGAAAGTTTTAAGTGAAAGGGGGGGGAGGGGGCTTTTTAATGAAAAATACATAGAAAGATACAGCCAGATATGCGTTGTTTTTTATAAACAATGGGTTCAATTTATACGTCAGTGATTTTCCCAGTCATATCTCAGAGGGATATATAACCATGTTTGCAGACGATACCACTATAACTGTATTTGCAAGAAATGTCAATCACCTTCGCTCCAAAATTCTAAGTGTATTCGATGAATTCTCTGCTTGGTGTCAAAGAAACATATATCAACTTCAACATCCAACGTACAGTTGACTTAGACTTGAATATGTATGATCTTATTTTATCGGATTCTTGTAAATTACTTGGTACATATTTTGATTATAAACTACTATAAGTGCATCAAATTATACAATAAATTACCAGCTGAAATACAGCAAATTAGTACTTATTTTCGATTTAAAAACCAAGTTAAAAAATTATTATCATCAAATGCATTTTATAACATAAGTGAATATATGGAACGTTCAACCTTGAGTACTTAAAGATGAAAATGAACACTTATATGGATTGTTATATTTATATGGATTTTACTTATATTTTTATAAATTTTAATTATATTATGTAGCTTATTTATTTTATTTTTTTTATTTGTTTGAGTACTTAAAGATGAAAATGAACACTTATATGGATTGTTATATTTATATGGATTTTACTTATATTTTTATAAATTTTAATTATATTATGTAGCTTATTTATTTTATTTTTTTTATTTGTTTTTTTTTCACCACATGTAATATTCTGTATCTAAGTGGTTAATAAAGATCATTGGTGTTAATATGTGTGCTAAATTTCAGCCGGATCGGTTTAATAGTTTATGAAAAAAGCTTTTTTTTTATCCCAGATGGTCCTAGAACATTGTACAAAAGTGAAGTAAATTTTTGAAGATTTCAACTTCAAGAATTTATGCAAAAAATTAATTATTTCGAAGTTGTTATAAACGATGTTAAAACATCGTTTTTTTCAATATAATTTATTTAAACAAGTTGATCTGGACAGGTGGTATAACTATTTATGATTAGAAGCAGTCAAAAGTACTTACTGGAAATCAGAAAAATACGGGGAAATCTCGGGCGCCGTCGTAAAGTACAATAAGCACCTATCTAATGAAAAAACTTTCAACAATTCTGCATAGAAATTCTGATAGAAGATTTACACATAATTCTAAGGTAATTAATATTAACTGAACTCACTGAATATACAAAATATTAGACATGCACAGTATTATCATAAATAGGGGATAGAAAGTACGAGGTCTGTAAGTTAAGTAATGAGACTGGCAACGTAGCGTTCGATTTGTCAACACAGGAGACGCTGAGCTTGGAGAGGAGACAGGGGAACATGTGATCCGCATTCAGTACAAGTTTGAACTCAGTCTAGTCATTTGCTTGTCCGTAGCGATTTTTTTTTGTGAAACAGCTTTGCTTCAGACTTGGTCACAGTGTAACGGAAAATCTTGCTAAACTTCAGCAGGCCTACAGAGATAGTGTTTTGTCGAGAGCCCAGGTTTTTTGCACAAACATTTCCCTTGCACTATCTGTTAGAATTGAGTAAGAACCGGTGCCCCTAAAACTTTTCGACTAAAAGTCCTAAAAACTGGGAACTTAAAGCTTCAAAATTCTTTCGTTAAAGAGTAGACGCGATCATTTTTCACCGAAATGCAACCTGTCAAAGATCACTGGAAAGCTAGGATTTTTTCTTGCTCCCTTTTTTTGAATAATGTTGTTAGTTTTGACATGAATTTAGCATAAAAAAATCATTTCGTATCTGAGATTCAAGAAAAAACTAGGGCATACCAATATTGTTTTTACCCACTGTAACTCACTCAAGCATACCACTCAATTTGATTCAAGATACTAACCTATCGATGGATTCGCCCCCGTAGCTGTGGCAGCACTGTGCGCACCAATAGAGGCGGTGTCAGGCTGCACGACGCCCGATGCGCTGCCCTCCCGTTGAGGTTGCGCCTCTTCGTTGCCGCCCCCAGAGCCGTTGTTACCGCCCCCGCAGCCGCCCGAACGGCATAATGACACAGGTACTACGCCGTATACGTAGAAAAGGAGGATCGGTACGCCGATGCCTACAGCTAAGCTGGCCAAGATTGGAGAGATCACCACCTGGAAAAAACAAAGGAAATTAATAAAACGTCGACTATTCCTCAAGGTAGCTCAAACTTGTCCTATGGTTTTCTGACTGATCTATTTCCACATTTCACTGGTCTTATATGCAGAATGGAAAAATTGACTGACGTTTCGGCAAGCTCTACCTCCAAAGTACAAGGGCGTTTCTGTCATTTCTTTGCATTTGTACTCTTAACTCTCCAGTATTTTTGTTTTTATGGATTCTACTGAGGCTAATTTGATAAAATATAATGAATGTTTTTTATTTACAAATATCCATAAATATACAGATGGTCCCTATAGGGGACCTTGGGCATGGGGGGTGAATGAGCGACACAGTTTTACATAAATTATGAACTTTATATAATAAATTTCATGATAAATTAAATTGATAAAACTTTTTCACTTGGTTTTAGATTTTTGCTTTTGAATTTATATTTTAATAAAATTTATTTACATAATGTAAATTAATTATTCTATTTTTATTACAAATTTTATTTATTTTTTATTTGTTTATTTACAGAAACAAATCTCTGGAGCTCATTCATGTTTCAATAAAAACAACTACATCCCCTGGACGGGACTTGAGATAACAAACTAGAAAAATAAGTATAATTATTCTCTACAACATTTATAAATTTGATTATTTGAAGACACTCTTTTGAAAAAATACGGAAAATTCGCCACCTTCAGGGGCCTTGAGAATTTGAGGGGTAATACGAAAATCAGTATTTTTCCATATAGGTTGGGAAATCTCGAAACTGGAGATACTACAGACCAAAATATGTGAAATGACCTAAACATACCTTAGTCCGAAAGCTGATAGTTTGCAAAGAGACAATTTTATTTTCTATTTTTTCCTTATTGCTCGAGAAGTATTTCAGATTTTGGAATAAAACTCGGTATAGGGAGGTTTTCTAGTATGAGAGAACAAGAATCCGTTATTTTGTATGGTCAAACTTCTAGAGGGCGCCACTTACAGCACTATTTCGGTAAATAACTTATCATAACTTTTTTGTGCTACTCTGTACACAACGACTGACCGAAAATTGTATTTTCTCGTATTTCCACAACAAAAAAGGTTTACTTGTTAGAAGTGTCTAAAGCTAATAGTTTTCGAGATATTTGTTTTTAAAAGTCCCAATGCATTATTTGTACCATGATGATGAAAACTTTTCATAATATAATAATCAAATTGCTTTGGATAATATCTGAGTAGCGTTGCTACGATTTTTAAAAATAACAAATGAGGATGGCAACAAAACTAATAAACGGAAATAATATCTACAAAAATTGTTCAAAATGAGCACCACCTTGACTACTCTCCAAAACATGTTATTTTTCATTTCCAGGCTATGGTGGAAAATTCTTTGTCGAAGATCATCTACAGTTTCCACTGGAGTATTGTAAACGGGTCGTTTTAAATCACCCCAGGAGAAGAAATCCATGGGATCTAAATCTGGTGATCTAGCCTGCCACGATAGAGGTCCTGATCGGTCTATTCACTGGTCTGGATAAACTCTATTTAGGTGCTCTCTAACTAATATTCTAAAATGAGGTGGAGCGCCGTCGTGCTTAAACCACATATTCATGCGTGATTGTAGTGGAAGATCTTTCAGCAGTGAGGGTAATAATTTTTCTTCAAGAAATTGTAAGTATCTTTGGCCATTTAGTCTAGATGGTAACTCAACGGGTCCTATTAAATATTGTCCAATTATTCCTGCACATAAATTAATTTGATCCGCTTATTTGCCTTCCATTTGACTTTTGCTAAGAATAGAAATACAGTAATGGACAAAAGTATATAGACAAATATGAATATTTACCTAAATACCTTTAGAAAACGAATTCATACTTCATTGCTCCATAAACAAATGTGTTATTAGTAGAAAAACGAAATCCCTTGTTTTTACATTATCTGCAATGTATATATATATATATATATATATATATATATATATAAGCACTTTTTTATGAGGGACAAAAATATGTAGACAAATTCATTTCAACTTCAACATTAGTTTAGTACAGTTTCGTGTCAGAAGAGGATTAGTTTGTGTTCATCAAGTACTGTGGAATAAGTTAAGTGATTTTATGACCATGCCGCGTGGTTCAGAAATTTCTTTCGATGTGAAAACTAAGATCATTGAGTTATACAAAGATGGTCAACGACAAGTCGACATTGCCAAAAATTTGAAGCTGAAGCGTAAATCAGTTTGGGGAATATTGAACAAATATAAAAAAAATGTATCTTGGAAGCCTCCGAGAGAAGTGGTCGGCCTAAAAAACTAAATGCTAGATCAGTTAGATTAATAAAAGTAATTTCGTTAAAGATCCGTTTAAAACTCCAAGACACATAAAAGCCGAAATCGAGACAAAGGGAATTGTCAGTGTTTTTACGAAAACTATAAATAGAAGATTAAATGATTTGATGTTATTTGCACGTCGCCCGAGTGAGAAGCCGCTAATCTCGAGGAAGAACCGTAAGGACCGATTACAATTTGAACCGTTGCATCTTGATTGGAGCATCTGTGACTGAAAGAGGGTGTGTTTCAGTGACGAATCCAAGTTCAATATGTTTGGATCAGATGGTGTTCATTACGTTAGGCGTCCTAGTGGACAAATATTGAACCCCAAGTACACTTTGCCCACTGTCAAACATGAGGCGGGTCTGTTATGGTTTGGGGGTACTTTTCGGGGTTTGGGATGGGACCTTTACATAGAATAGATGGCATTATGGAAAAGATTGTATACACAGAGATACTAAAGCATGTCATGTTACCCTATATGCAAGACAATATGTCCTTAAGATCAATCTTCCAGCAAGATAATGACCCGAAGCACACTTCAAATTTCGCAAAGAAATTCTTTCTGGATGAAAAAATACCAGTTCTCAAATGGCCTTCACAGTCTCCCGATATAAACCCCATTGAAAATCTATGGGAATACTTAGGCCCGTATCGTCAGTCGTCCCTACAATTGTAGGGCGCGTTTATGGCCTCCTTGATTGTCATACTCATTTCTCTCCTTCAAAAATTTCTAGATTACACTCGTCCCGTGTCAGCGTCAGAGCTCTCCTATTGTTAAGATATGTTTTCCTTTTAAATTGTAGGAAATTTCAGGCTGATAAAACATGATAAAACTCAAATGCAAGCACAATTTGATGCAAATAGATGTTTGTGACATAACCTCAAAATAGAGCGCTGACACGGAGAAGTAGAAAACTATGACAATCAAGAAGGCCATAAACGCGCCCTACAATTGTAGGGACGACTGACGATACGGGCCTTAGATAAGCAAATACGAGATAAAAATTATTCAAACAAGGATGCACTTTTTGCCGCTTTGGTTTGGTTTTCTATAATTCAATGAACTTTGCTTCTTTTTTCTATAATTGTTTTGCTTTGTCTATATATTTTTGTCCATCATAGTTCCAGTTTTTTCAATTACTTTTTTATTGAAGGGAGTCTAATGAATTTATTTATGTATAAGTGAGTATTATGCTATAACGAATTATTGTATACAGGTTGGTGTATTAATAAAACAAGCTAAAAAAGAAATACAGCACAATATTAATTTGTCTATATACCTTTGTCCATTACTGTATATCGTACTGATGAGTGCTAAAACGTACGAAACCGCGATGTCTGCGGTTGATCATGGTTACAGACACGGAAAGCCAACATATTCAGTACAGCCTGCAGCATAAGGGCAGACGTTTCTTTTAGGTCCCACATCTAGCCACCTTTGAAGCTGCACTGTGGTATGGTTCCATTGCAAGACAGGGGTCGGCACAGTATTTTCCGTATTTCGGATTTATTTATTAGAGCTGGCACAGTGGCATCAGACGCAGATTGAAAGTTCAAATACTGAAAACTAGTAATATAGCTTTCGTTCGACAATTATTTTTAATGATAAATATCTTTATTACTAACATGGTAGCCAAAGCCTCAGGATTTGTTCTCCGAACGTGGTTTTAACTATTGGCAAAAAATGCTATAAGGCATTAGCTAGTTCGTGGTTTGAGTCGTCGGGGATGAGTTTGGATAGGAGAGGGTTGTGGTTCACATACATTCTGGAGTTGTAATTTGGTAGGTATGTATTTTCTGAAAAATATTTCGAAGGAATAACAATATTTAATATTTTACATCTAAAAAATATAATCAATGTGTTTTAATTATATATGAGAAAAAACATTTATTCTCTGACATTGACGGTTTGACATAAATTATACAGTCATATTTTATCGGAGTCCGAAATTAAAATAATTTCGAGTCCTTGAAAAAAGGGTGGTATTTCACCAATTGAAAATACAATTACGTTGAGGTTCAAAACACTCCATTTAAAAGCTTATATATTTAGCTATAAATATTTTAGTTTGTAGTTTTTGGGAGATAATAAATATTACAAAATATACGATTCTTGACAGTCAAATTCTATGATATTGTACTTCTACCACGGTTGTGATACCAGAAACGTCAGTGAGATCAATTTCTTGTGTTTTCACTCATCAGATAAAGTATGTAAGACAATCACATGACAAGTATCAGAAGATACATTAGAGTTTACCTAATTCCTGAGAAGTGCAAGAAGCAGTGAAAAATACTTTTTCGTGAATCATATGATTAGCCAACGATCCCTGAAAACGAATCGATCTAGTTGCTGCAATTTTTATTAATTGGCTATAAGCAAAATATCCTGTTGAATCTTTGTTCCTAATTATGCCAATTCCCAATTATCGGTTCTACAATCTATTCATCCGCGCCCTCGTAACATCAGAAGAGGGATTAAGAGAGGGAGCATCAGCACCGTTCGTACGTATGGTAGTATCGATTCCGGGAGCGAATCCGGGAACGATGCTATGCCATCCCCACCACATCGTCTCCTTCCTATAGTTCAGACAGCAAAGGGCTTTCGAGAAGCATTTTTCGCTTGCCCGTAACGCGCTATGCACTAAGCTATTTTGGAGCTGGAGAATCTCACAATTCGGGCAAGAAGAGCTGCCATGGCAATACTGTCGATTTTTTATGCCTGAGAGTGGCTATAAAAGCTTTCCCCTGTCAAAAAACTATTTTGTTACGATTTATTATTTAACAATTAGTTATATTAAATTGGTATTTTAATTTGTTTGTTGAAGATTTATTTAGCATTAAAGCTGCAATGTACTTGTATAATTACTTAAATATTTTTTGAATCAACTTTCTGTAATTTTACATTCTTGTCTATTAAAGTTACATCGCTATGCATTTTGGGTGTTCATAAAGTGATTTTTTAATTTCACCTTAAACATTTATAAATTCGAACACTGTTTAAAATAATTATTCAATTTATTAAATTCAAATACTCCCTTTTGAAATACAGATTTCCTAGTTGAGCTAGTATTACAATTTTGCAGAGGAAATCTATTCTGCCTCTTGTTTCGTAGTTATGGTAATGACTATTTAATTTTGTGAAGTTTTCTAAATGTGGTGGTGATAAATGATTTTTTAATTTGAATATGAAAATAAAAACAAAATAACATAAAATTTTTTACATCGAAACACTGCAGTTATTCTTGTACTTTGTAGAATTTGTGATTTTGAAAATGTTGACATTATGCGAAACTCAACTGAAGTAATTTATCTTTGACTATACGAGTATATACCCAGATATTTTCATTTTTTATCATTAATCATGAGCCTAATTGTAATATCACCTAAATGTTTCACTTTTGACATACATTTTGTTTTGTTAATGTTTAAATTTATTAACACGTATTTTTTTAATATCATCAACAGTGCCAAAGCAGTGTACAAGTGTTTGTGTTATATATAACAATGTATTATCCGTAAATATTTGAATCTGCAGTGTTCCAAAAATGTCAGAGATATCATTTAGATACTCGTATATAATGAATAGTAACTGGCCTAATTTACTCCCTTGTGGCACCCGCTTGACATATTTCCAACTTCAGTTTTTTAACTTCTATTTACTAAATAATTATGTAAAATGTTTGATACTGATTCTTTAAAACCATAGTGATTTCGTTAACAATGTTTCCCTATCTCTAGTCTCAAACGCCCTGCTCTGTCTTACGAACATATTATCATCAAATTTAGATGACTCAATTTAGACAAAAATGGAGTTAGCTTCGCTCTGAGGTACAGAAATTCTATTTTGAGGATACAATCGGAAAGTTAGCCGAAATCTCTCAATGACGCGAGTAAACGACAAATTTGCAGGATCGGAACGTTAGGGGAAGTATGTATGAATATGTGTATATACGTAACGGAATCTTTGAGCATAATTATCACCAATTTCCAGAAGTTTGATCAACCTGAAACTTCGTACACGTATCAAGAACCGATGAAAATGCAATAATTGCAATGCTTGATAAATTGTTTCTAGATCCTATGTAGGGGAGTAAGAGAGATAGAGCTAGCGCGCGATCTGCGCATGCGTGCAATTTCGGACTTACTCTTTGTTGATTCGGGCACTCGGCACAGCACAACGGCGGCAGATACTTTTTCAAGGTAGTGTATTCTCACCTTGTTCATTCCTTATTCATGCGTAGGTACTAATGAGTTTAATACACGCGAATTACTGTTTATAATATTCAAATAATATTCTTATTCACAACAAAATCATCAGAACATAAATTCCAATCTATTTATTTTACGGAACAAAATTTGGTAAACAGCAAAGCTTTGAATTTACAGTCGATATAGAAGGAATTCAATACGACCAAAGAATTTGTAATTATAAAGTCTTAATGATTAAAATACAAATTACGAATATGAATATTAAAAAAAAAACTAATTGATAAAAAATGAAAAATAAATAATAGTTTAAAAAACTAAAAAAAACACGCCTTTATAGCTGACCGAACTAAAAAGTAGAAAATGATGTTTAATTACAAAGAGTTTATGTTACAGTAGAAGATGGTTGAACAAACAATCATAATTAATGAGCTCAAAATAAGATTATAATAAAATTTAAATTATTAACAGAATGATACAAATCAGAGTAAAAAGCATGTGTTACTTGATATATTAAATGTTATAATCATTCTATTGGCAACTATCTATGACAGGAGAGTTATGAAAATGTAATAAAATGCACCTGTTAATAACTTAAATTTTATTTTGAGGTCATTAATTGTAATTTATTGTTCGACCATCTACTACTGCAATACAGGGTGTCCGCAAAGTTGGGGTTTTCCTTTTCAGAAACAACTACCCTTGAAATAACAAAGGTAATGTGTAGTGAAACGAGGGCGACCAAGTAAAAAAAATAAAGGAAAAAGTACTCACTCTCCAGTTGACGAGAAGGGCTAAGTACGTCTCTGCCCGAAATCATACCGCTCCAACAGAAAATGAAATCAGCTGATGCGCTACCGAGCAGACGCAGAAACCACAGTGTTTGTCATACACTTAATGGCACATCTTCTAACAAGGAAGGCAAAATGTTGCGTAAAAAGTCTAGGTATTGCATCCCGTCCAATCGATTTGGGAGAATAAATGGTCCAATGAGCATACCGTTCACCATGCCAGCCCAAACATTCACTGAAAATGTTTGTTGAAAATGTGCCCGATGGAAAGCGGGCGGATTTTCTACTGACCAAACATGAGTGTTGCGAAAGTTATTCACCCCATTACGCGTGAACGTAGATTCGTCTGTCACCAATATGTACTTCAAAAAGTCCGGATTATTGTCATGTTGATGCAACAACCAGTCACAAAACCGCACTGTTGCTGGAAAATCGTCAGGTTGAAGGGCTTGTACACGTTGGACGTGAAACGGATACAGCCCCTCTTCACGCAGCGTTTGCCACACTTTAGTTTTTGATACTTGCACTTCTCTAGCCACGTCTCTAGTGCTTGTTGAGGGATTATCGTCTACGCGATTACCTCTACACGCGGGACCGTAACCGTCGGTTGAAGGTTGCATACTGACCTGACACACTGACCCCGACCCAGTTCTGTCGTCGGGTTGAGCCAGTGACCTTTACCAATCGGTGATGTCGCGGCTACAGGACGGTATTCAGATATTTTTGATGTTGCAGAGCCCTTTATCTCGGTTTCCTTAAGACATTGGTGTATATGGTACTAAGAAAAATTGCTTATGTTCCAAGATCTACACGTCATGTAAAGGAAAACCCCAACTTTGCGGAAACCCTGTATAAACTCTTTGTAATTAAAAAATATTTTCTACTTTTCAGTTCGGTTAGCTATGAAAGCGTGTTTTTTTTTTAGTTTTTTTAAACTATTATTCATTATAATATTCTACCACCCTGCGTTTCTTCGGATTTTTCTGATTCATCCGTGTACGTTATGCCTCGCGAAAAGACATACTAAACAGATATATACGTAATCATATAAATCTATCTAGGAATCCAGAACTGTATCGCCTGGACTACCGTAGGGCGCCAAGCGGACGCTTACGCCAGCGCGACTACGTTAACCCTACGCTGGCGCTCTCCAGGTGCAGAGCTAGGCCACTCGACTAGGGGCGGTGCGACGTTGCAACCTGTCTACCCTGTGACATGCCAAATACTTTTACTTTTTTTATGTCTGGTGTAGTATACGCCCACGGTTACACGACCACCATCACAACGGGGCTTTTTAACAGATTCATTATTTAATAAACAAACGTGTCGTTGAAGGATTATTGTGAATCACATAAGTTTGAAGTTCGATCAATACAATAGCATATATTTATGATGAATGAATGTATTCCTGAATAAAACGTATCATTAAAAAACCCAATCAAATCAGGAACTAAATGGAGCTTCTCCAGGTCCAGCATGTGTAGGAGTTTGAAGTAAAAACAACCTAAAGCAACACATCGCTTTTTTCGTTTTAAATATATTGCAGAAATGCGTACATATTTTGTAACCCCTGGCCAAATATTTTCCAAACAGGCCTAGAAGACAATTCTTGAAAACGAGGGACTAGTTAACTAGTATAACCAATAGAAACTGGGGTAGTTCTCTTATTTTCCGAGACTTTTCTTAACTATACTATGCATGCATTTTTACTCCTGCTATTTATCAATGAAATAATGACTCAGAAAGCCAAACGTTTCAACGCTCTTTTACGTACAATGCGGTGAAGTTGATTCATACATTTGACCAAAACTTTATTAGCAACTTTTAAAAAAAAATTATAAGATCGGTTCATTAAATGCGTAATTGTTTTTTATTTTTATTTTTCTCTCCAGTTTAACTCTTATGTTTATTTTACGTCTTTTCCTGATGCCTAGAATGGGTACAAAGGCCGACTAGGCGATATACTTTTTACGTTTTAGGTTAAGGCAGCAATAAGCTTACGGATGAATGGTAATTGGCCAGAATTTGCCATTTGCAACTCTAGTACTGTATGGAGTTACAATAAAGGTGATTGAATTGATTTGAAGTAATGTATTTCCCTGAAAAGCAAGAGAACCACGCTCACTCTCTGTTAGTTATTTTGAAATTTCTCATTTTGTAACTCTTCTGCAAAATTCAATGTCACAAAAACGTCCTCTACTGGCGCTTCTGAAGAATTTCTTGCTTTAACATTTAGTTCTAAAAACGGCGATGAACAAAAGTACTGGTGGAACTACTGAGATTTTACAAATGTGTGGGGCTGTGGAATATTAAACAATATATTTACTTGATAACAGAGAAAACTTCATTCTGTAATATTTACTTACCAGATGAACCTGCATTAAACGTCACGGTATTTACTACAACTTTGTGCGTACTATTTTATGCTTTTAACCACCCGAGGATAGGCATATTTGCTGTATAAACGCGTTTGTAAAATTATATTTGTGATTGAAAATTGTAACTAGTATTTCGTTCCAAACTAAGCGCGATATCAACAAAGCGTTTTCTAAAGTTGAGGAATTGATTGCTGAGATAAAAGAAGCAAATTGAGCTTAACTTTAGGTTCTTATGTTATGCCCTGGTTGTTCTTTTGAGTTTTTTCGCTACAAGGATATCGTTAATATTTTTCTCTTTATCAACATTGTCCTGCCCTTTTTGAACATTAAGGTCAATGGTCGAACAGAGATGTTCATGCTCGTATGTTGTGAATGGTTTGTACAGTTATCTACCACTGACCACCTCCCAATCTGGCTTCAGACCATTACATAGCACCACCACTGCGCTCCTGTCTATATCGGATAATATTTATAGCGCGGTTGATCAAGGAAAGCTGTCCTGCTTAGTTCTTCTTGATTTTAGCAAGGCCTTCGATACGGTTGACCCAAATATTCTCTGTAAAAAGCTTAGATACTTTGGCCTGTCATCATCGGCTTGCACGCTGATTAAGAGCTTTTTAACTGATCGCTCACAGTCTGTCATATATGAAAACAATATATCAACTTCTTTATTCAGAAATTTTGGTGTCCCTCAAGGATCTATTTTGAGTCCCCTTTTATTTGCTCTTTATATATGTGATTTTCATGAAACCGCCAGCAACTCAATCGTTCATCATTACGCCGATGATACCCAACTTTATAACTGCTTCGATCCTGATGAATATATGCTTGGCCAACATCAAATAAATCAAGACCTGCAGTCTATTTTTGACATATCTAGTGCTCACAATCTAAAACTAAATCCTGGCAAATCATGCTGCATTTTATTTGGGCCCAAAAAGAATCGTGAAATAAATCAATATCGCATTAATATTATGGTGAATAATGAAGACATATCCTTCGTAAACGAATGCAAAAACCTTGGTATCTGGTTTGACTGCAAGCTACGCTTCACTAAACATGTTAACCAACTATGCAATGCGTCCTATAATGTGCTTCGTCAGTTATATCCGAGTCGAAGTGTCCTGTCGACACAGCTCAAGCTTAAACTCTGCGAGTCCCTTATCCTGTCAAAATTATCTTACGGTGACTCTTTATGGACCTGCTCTTTTACAACGTGATGCCGAGCGGATTCAGATGATACAAAACTCATGCATCAGATTTTGTTATGGAATCCGTAAATTTGATCATATTAGTAGCGCTTTTGACCAATCGGGATGGTTTAAGATGAACAAATTGAGGAAACTGCATTGCCTACCTCTGGTACATAAGACCCTTATCCTTAAAGCGCCATATTATCTTTATACAAAACTAAGCCTCCTCTGCCAATACGATCAAAGATCCTCTAGGAATAAACTCATCTTACTTATCCCGCGGCATTCGACAGCATTGTTCACACGCAGTTTCTCGTACTGGGCACCCAAACTATATAACTGCTTATCAAGTGAGTATAAAGAATATAGCCTAAGCAATTTTAAAAAAAGGTTAAAGATGAGTTTAAAGCAGTCGGATGGCTAAAATTTTACTTTATGCATATCCACAGGTAATTGATTGTTTCCTTTCTCTGATAAGTGTTATATTCTAAGTTTTTTTTTTCTCTCTCTCTATAGTTTGTGTCAATGTTTTCCAGGTCGGGTTGAAAAACAGCATAAGCTGACACTCCACCTTTTCGTCACTGTTCCTTTTAAACCAATTATCTTGTAATCGTGTGACGAATAAAGGCCATTTATTATTATTATTATTATCTACCTCATCCGTAACCTAAAAGACACGAGTATCTGACAAAGTGCTATTGACCAGTTATCAGGCATATTTCTACTCCAAGATGAACTATGCAATGTTGATGTGGAGACACTTCACACATGCAAAAATAATTTGGCATGCAAAGACTTTGTATCCGTTACATATTTGACTTTACTCACAGTGATTTACACAGTTTTGAAACTCAAAATAGAGATAAGATTTGTCATTGACATCACCTTGACAAAACCAGAAACGGGAAACATTTTTAAAACGCGTTGCCAAAACGTGCCAAATGGTTTAGTATTGATACTTTCCATAGGAAACTCAAAGATTATCTATCAGAAAAAGGATTCTTCTGTAATGATGAATATTTGACAAATAACTTTTGCGATATGCTTCTGTAAATATTTATATTATTTTTACTTATTTTAGGCGGTCCCACGTTTGAGCATACGTTAATGTTCATATTAATATTGCTCCGTCTCATTTTCTGTATTGATGTCTATTATATTCTGTCCCGCTTTTGCGGCTGAGTCGATATCTTTATTCATTTCATTGTATTTTGCTTTTGCGCTTTGTTTGTACGTCTGTATTTGTTACACTTTATTGCTCGTTGATTATAATTATTTTCCAAATGCCCCTCAAGGCAAGCATGACTTTTCAACAAGTTCTCTTTTGACCTGTGTAAACACATTTGTGTAGTAACACCGATAAAATTTAATTGAATATTTCCTCGATAACCCTCGTATAGAATCATGTAAGGCAACGCCGCTTTCCTGCGATTCGTCACCGCAGAACGCGTCGCGACGTCTTCCCTGCGAGTTTTCAGTCGTCCGGCGAGCATCAAACCGCGATCTATCCCTAGCGACCCAACCCCGCTAGTCCGGTTTTCCCACCCGCTTATCGTTTTGTCTTCCGGGGTGTGTTTCTCCGGAAAGTGTGACTCATACCGAGGCTCGAACGTCGAATGTAAACGTTGCTGTGAATAAGTATTCTACAGCAAAAGTACGATGTTTACATGATATTTATACGAAAATATTTCTATGATACTAGTCACTGTAATCGAGACAATCTGGCAGAAGTTACTGATAATATATTGTGAGGGGATGAAACATTTGAAGAACACGTGACATAAGGCATACTCTACAAGAGGATGGGTCGTGCCGGAAAAAAATTACTCGCAAATATTTTAAATATGGATAAAATAATTTCGTTGAATTAATTCATTTCTTAATAAAAAATGAAAACTCCTGGCCTGTAAAATATATTTCAAGAAATAATTCATGTGTTCATTTAAAATTCATTGTTGTTTAACGTGTCAAACGCGAATGGAAATGAATAGAAAAAATACAAACTTTTTACCTGTTTTTTATAAATAAAATGAAGATTTTTGTCCGAATTTGTTGTTCCAGAATTCATTTTGTAGGTATTTTAGGGCGAATTAATGAGTTGAGTTGATTTTTTTTAGCAATAAATTATATGACAAAAATAAAAAAAAAAACATATCTTTTATTAATGAAAAACAGCTGCTACTTTCCTCCAGGCACTTCCTTCTTGTAGAGCGTCCCTTTTATCACATTTTCACGAAATATTTTGTCCCAATACTATTTTCACCAGCGATTTTGCTATACTTCATGGACTGCTGATTAAAATGCGATATTTTTTTTGATGACAAGTTTCTATTTATTTAGCTAAGGCATGCATAATTCTAATTGAGATAGTATTTTCGTAACACAAGGTTTCTAGAACATCAAGTTTAGCCATATTTAATGATTCGTCCTACCGCGGGACTGTCTTCACAATATAATATAAAAATGGCTGAGTAGAATTCAAGCTCATCTAAATCAAGAGAATTTGTCTTCGCTGTTCAACTCATGGGTTCTAGCAACGCAACGTAGTTTAGTTAAATTGTCAATGATTGAATAAAAACCATTTAGTCTTAACTCGACAGTCTTATAAACAATTACCTCATTCATATAAATTTGTTATAAACGTCACAACCACATACATATTTCATAGATGAGATAATATAGTCAAATTAGTCGTTTTTTAATGATTTTTGGTCGATGAGAAATCATAACAAATGCTTTATATTCATTCAACATGCCATATACAGGATGTTTCTTAATTGATCGTCAATATTTGAAGGGGCGATTTTTTTGGCCGTTTTAAGAAGAAAACTTCATATAAACGCATGTCCCATGTGATAAAGTTTTAAAAAATAAATAATTTGGCATTCCACTGACTTTACTTTAAATACAATGAAAAAATAAATCGTTATTTATTTATGAGCAGATTTGATACCTCGAATGTTTTAGGCCGACGCAAGGTTTTCACCTTGAAAAATAAAATCTATCTCTCTGCATGGTGATACTGTCATATCAACGATATTGTTAAAAGGTTTTTATTTTTTAAGTGATAAGCGTGCATCGGATTGCAAAAATCGAGAGTTCAAATTTGCTTAGAAATGTCTAGGGATTTCAAGAATTTTTATTTAAGAGAAATCAGTGGTGTACCATCAAAGGTTGTTAAAATAGGCAGGCGAAATTCCGTACGAACGCTGCTGGTGAGAATTAAAAAAATGCGGTACATCAAAAAATGCCTCTTAATACATAGCACATTTATGCCAAATTTAATTAAAATATCTAAAGAGATCTTAATAATATATTTGAAATTTTTTCCAGCCTGTAAGAGTTAAGACGTTTTGAACATAAATTCATCTGAGGTTTTCATCTTAAAATAGACCCAAAAATCTCTCCCTTGAATATTGATATTCAATTAGGAAACACCCTCGAATACAGTGAACGTCTATAGAGTGTTAATACGCTGGCCCAAAGAGCCTCTTTGCTGAATCGTTAACTATTAAGGTGAAAAATGAAACGAAAGAGTGATGAGTACAGATGGACAAAATTGTATCTGGCAGCATATCTCCAAGCACCTCTATAATTTTCGGTGTGGATGTCTGGAGTCGATTCCACCATCGATGGATGGAAATTTTGGCCCAAGCTTTAGACGTATTTGCCACTTTATACAAAATTGTTGATCATTTTCAAGCATTGGATAAAATGTTCATTTACCGAAGGAACAAATTAAATATGTAGGCGTTTCTGACATATCTCTAAAATATCCGGTGGAATGCTAACACTATAAATTTACGAAAAAACGAATGATCAAACTTCTCAAGCATCAAGTTCAGGAACAAAATCGAAGAAACACAAAATATAGATATTTTTGACTGCTTAAAATAGTGCAAAAAAACCAAAACGTAAAGTACACAATTATTAGGAGCAATCTGTAAAATCATGATGAATCATAAATCAATGCGTGTTTTAACCATTTTGAAGGACTGTAATATTTTTTTAACGTCCTGGATTTTCTTTATTTGCTATTCTACAATTGAAGGGGAATATAGATTCCTGCACCCCTTAACGATCCCTCTGAACACAATTATTCTAAGCTACTGTACTGAGTAGGGATTAAGCTTGTAAGATTATGGCGAATTGATAAGCTATTACTTGTCTGCTATAAAACGATAAACGTAAGCTCAGTTAACACCCAACATCCTCACAGATATCTATACATGTAATCCCTAATGAGAAAAAAGTCACTTTTATCTAGTATTTTTAAGCTAGAAACTAGAATTTCCACCCATATGAGGAAAATATAGGAAACAGTCAAAATCAGTTTATCGGAACCATCCAAGAAGATACAACGAAATGTCTGAGAGCGAGGAAGAATCAACAAACTCAGCGGACTGGACAGTGACAGAAGACTGGCTCTTAAACGTCCTCAAAGAACATCACAAGGAACCCGAAGATTCGGACGCTATCAGTATATCAGACTACACAGTCACACCTGGCTGTGAGTCTGGGGAAAGCGTTCTTAGTGACATTCTAGCTGTTTCAGTTAAGTACTCCTTAAAGTAAGTACATCCTCATTTCGAAAATAAATAGCAAATCATCTTAATTAAGAATAATATATAGCGCTTATAGTCTGCTTCCTTAGAAAAAATTAGTAGTGAAGTCCGTAACGATGAGTTGCACAAATGATTTTCAGGCCTATCAGCTCATGACGTGTCAAACAGTTTTGTGTCATATATTAATCAATTTTTACTCCTTTTTGATACAAATTCCATATAATTCACTTAGTTCAAAAACATATCGTTCAAATGTAGTTTATATCGAAGTTCACTGAAAGCATTTAATTTCGGTTCAAAAATAAGGTTCTTTGCATAATGTTGATTGTCAAATTGCATGGTCACGAAGCGCGAATCTAAAAAAGACCTGATGTGAACAGGGTTTTTTTGTCAATGGGAAGGGGTGAGTTCCGGCAATATCAGCTGCAAGCAAAGCTGGAGGAGTGTGTGGTGGTTCTCCGCAATGCCTTCCCATGCTGAAGATTATAATCCCATAAGAAAATGGACGGGGTAGCACCCAAACCAAAACAGCTAAACGTAACGTACAATATGCAGGGGTACTACTCCACAAACTGGTGTTGGGCACCTAATACCTAGAATCTGGTTGTTAAATAAATGGCGCTCACACTACAATCTCAGGAGGAAAGTGACTGATACGAAACACTTAACTTTATAAAGGAAGGTTCAATGAGTGGCCTTGAAGAATATATGTTCAACACAATACTGAATCACTGAGAAAGATATAATACGTGTGAAATTATACAATCAACAAACTATGAAATTTCCAAAAGAAAATCATTGAAATGGGTTTGGCCTAGGAATGGGCACTCTACCATTAATAAAGAGGAATTCAAATTACTAGTAAGTGATCAAAATAGTAAAAAAGGTTACGTGACAAACAACAGAATGAACGATAGTTAAGTGAAAATGCATACGCGATGCCCATGAAGTGACCTGCCATTTCCTTGGCGATCAACTAATGACAATCCGAAAATTTCATTGCATTATAATATGTATATTAATGTGGAGGAAACATCAACTCAGCATTCTTCCGAATCGGAGAGTTTCAGTTACTAAAGCTTGCTGAAAACTACTTATCTTTTGCAGGAGCGATTCTGACGGCAACTCGCATAACTTGGACTTTATTATAAAACTGTTACCGCAAGACGCTTTTAGTAGGTTTTTCGTGACCGAAGCACAGTTCGACCTTAGGGAAATTAAGTTCTACACGCAAGTAAGTCGTTAGCTTTTTTCATAGAGTTCTCAGAAAGGCCATAAATAATTGCGTATAATATTCCAAGAATAAACTATTGTATGCTCTTTATTCATATTGTATCGATTAACATAAGAGGTAAACTTGCACCAAGTTACTTCGGGATTTGGATTTGACGTCATTTTCAACGACCTGGCTCAGATAGGATGGATCGCTTATGGCGAAGGAAGGCATTATAATTGTGCAACCGTCTAGGAAAGTTCTTATAATTCTAAGTTTCTATGACCAAATGAAACCTCATATGTTGAAATTACTCTTTACCGACATTTCGGCCACTACGGTGACATTTTTTCGAAGTATACATATATCAATGACACTAACAATATATTTTATATTCATCTGTCTTCCAGGTGACAGTTTGCTTATTTTTTCCGCTAGTATACAGTGTGTTGCAACAACAGTCTGAACGGTTCTGTATAATATAACATTTCACATTTTTCTAAAAATTGTTGGTGGTATGCGGCATATTGCTATTATGCTGCTATTATTATAATATAAATGAGAAACTACAACCGATTCTGCTTACTCATCTATTTAGCTGTTAACGAAGGAAATGGTTGTCACTAACTAAAAAAAAAAGTAACATGTAATTTTTAATTCATTGGTAGCGAGCCAAAAATGATGCTTTTCAATTTTGTCCGAACTATATCGCAAATACTAATACAGGTAAAGGGCTTTTCAATATCATGTGCTTTTAAATGCAAATAAAACACTGAAAAATATAATGAATCCTGAAAATTTAATTTTACTTACATCACTCAAACGTTTTTCATAATTATGGATGCAAGAACGAATTATTTGAACCCGATATCCTTTGTATTCTCTTTTAACTGGTCTTGAGGCTAATATTTTCTGATTATAAATTTCTGCTTCCTATGAATTTTATGATGAACCGTTTCGAAAGACTATAAAGTAATTAGTAATTACTAGACACGAATCTCAAGAAAGCCAAGTATAACTTTGGTAAGATGTTAGGAAAATTTGCTTCTGAATCGTTTTTCAATCCTATTTCTGAAACCCCTGAATTTACAATAAAAGTATCATCATATTTTGATTCAGCGAACTGAAAAATATCAGAAACACCACCGTTCTTGAATTTCCGCGTTAGGCCCAAAACTAGCATCCATATTTTATGGCTAATATAATTTCGTATAATTTTATAAACACAAAAGTTTCCATCTTTAATTGAATCTCAGCATTGCATTGTCCATACCTCATCCTCAGCCCGTGGTCCGATAAAAATAAGACGTCATCTCTGCCAATCTCAGCTTGTATGTATGGAAATATGACAGGAAGCGGCATACGAACCCTCTTGGTCAGTGGATCGCATGATTACGAATCCGGTGAATGCCCAAATTGGACTTCCGCTTTGATGGTTACGGATGCACGGATTATACTACGATGATGATGATCAGTGGACAGTTGCCGACTCACTTTAATTGGTTCAACAATGTGCAGAGTGATTTTCATCACGAACGAAATAACGGATTATCATTTCAGTACTTCCCACGTAATTCTGAACGAATGGACTTTGAATTTGCATTATCTATCTAACATCAACTTCTATCCGATCCGGTATATTTATTGTTTACTGGATCTGACCGAACTTTTTGACGTTCTAGTATATACCAATACTATTGGCCCACTATGGAAACCCCTTACAGCTGATCATGTAACAGAAATAATATAACTGCCAGTTTATCTTATTTCAATAATTTAGGACAACTTTCGTATGCCCTGGTATTAGTATTGTTCAATGGCTATAACGAGATGCAGTATTGTGAGTTTGCTTGAGGAAAAGGTACATAAAATATATGAGATAATGCATGTTTGATTCTTCGAAATGCCTTTATATTCGCAGGAGACTGGTGAACGCATTTTCGTTATTTCAGACCTGAATAATTACATCCCGAATCTTGTCACCTTGTATGATTATTCATATTCAATAAATTATATTGCCCAGTCGCAATTGTTACATGGTTGAGCATAGTTGACGACCTTTCCTCAGCTGTTCACGTAAAAATTCAACTTTTCGCCCAGATACTTTTTATACAGTTTTATATAGAAAATATTTCAACCATCAAGCCTTAGGGGCAGACACACACGGAAATCAATATGTGAAATATATCTAATAGGCGCCTTGGATTACTGGGGCTAGTAGTAAATATAATAAAGGTTTTTTTTTTCGTTCTTTGCCTTTAGCTCCGCCGCTATTGGACCGATTTGAAAAAACCTCAAAGATTTTTCGTCTTTGACATAGTAGTAACTTTGTGTGAAAATTTCATCAAATTCCGAACAGTGTTTTCATAGTTATAGTTACAGACGGGCCAAGGATTAGCAGACAGACACACAGACCGTCATTAAGACGAAAATGAGTGAGACAGTTTTTCGTGATGTAGATTGTTTATACATATGAACGTTATTTTATGTTTTAACGTGCCCTTAAATTTTTGCTGACAACATTCTTCAATACCCTGTACAATGATATCTCAAAAATATTTCTGTACATCCACTAAAAACTCTAGAGAGCGAGCTACCACTCAAACAAAACAAAAACATTGAAAATCGTTTCTTTCGTTACAAGATATCCAAATATAAATGACGATATTTTCTATGTTCATATTATGAATAATAAACCTCTAGAAGCTTAAATGTAAGCTCCGTTTCAATGAGACCATTAAACACATTAATGTAAATTACTAGAATATACATACCTTTCAACATTAGCTCACATCATAATGAAATATATGACGTATGACTCATATGGGGGCATATCAATCAAGAGGAGGTTATGAAATTATTAATGTACATCATACGTGGAAGGATCCGATATTTCTTGGATCACGGTTGAATATTAATCGAAACGTTAGGTTAAAAGAATGTATTATTGGATATATCTTGGACTTGAAATACCAAGGATTCTATATCTACAGCAACTTGACATCATATAAACAAAGTAGATCTAACAAAACGAAACCGATCATTATCTTTAATATTTATCACCTCATCATACGCGGATATGTAGATAACAAGAAATACCTTAATGACCACGATTTCATATGATCAGCAGCGTGACAAAATGAATAAAGAACATGCAAACCAGAACAATTTTACGCCAATTTTGGCTGCCGGAGATCGAATAATCGTTGGTTGATTCTCCTTTTAGGTAGTTCCAGACTTAGAATCGTTCAAAAAGAATATGGACGATACGATAGACCTAAGTTTGCCAATTCCTAGATGCTACTATGCACACTATTCAGCTGGTAAGTCAAACTCATCACAACAATGGGGTCAATACGCTATTTCAGCAGTTTTCGCTAAATATCGCTAGTTGTTTTTGTTGTAAAACGTGATAATTCATTATTAATATTATTAAGATTAGAATTTATTGTTATTTCTTTATATTCAATCTTCACATTGATAACAATGCATTTTAATGGCTGAAATAGATTTTTCAAGGTCAAGTCATAAAATAAAGATTATTTTCTTCACATCTGATGGATACCTAACCTCCATGGCAGAGCTTAATATGTCTCACTAGAAATTATAAACTTATAGCTTCGACGTCAAATGTCAAGTATTACCGCTTATTATTTATACAAAAGTAGCAATCAGAATATACAGGATGTCCAGTGGGAAAGTTCACATTTCAAATTTGAACTACGCGGCAACCGTATACGCCAGGAAGTGGGGAGAGGTCTTAATCGACGCGTTCGACGTGCGGGTTAAATAGTCACAATGGAACGTTGGACCGGAGCGCAACGTGCTTTTGCTATCGAGGCTTACTTTAAGAGTGGTGATTCATAAGCAGCTGCCCTTCGGAGATGTTGTACACGATACAACATTCGCCGACCAAGAGATGCCTCAAGTAAGAAACTATTGAAAAAGTGGATTAAGAGGTTGCGTAAAACAGGCTCTACTCTTAGTCAAACCATTCAAACCCACACTTACTGTATCAACCGAAGAAAATGTGCGTCGCGTAAGTGATTCGGTCATTGCAAATCCTGGGCGTTCTGTACGGAAGCATTCCGCTGCTTTGGGAATCCCTAGGTCAACAATGTATGGCATAATGGAGAAAAAAATTGGTTTTCATCCTTTTAAAATCCAACCAGTCCATGCTTTAAAGGAAAGTGATTACGTATTACGGCAATCTTGTGTTGAACGGATGTTGAATCTGTTTCCTACGCAGCGCACACTCGAGAACGATGTTTTCGGTGACGAGACCCATTTTCACTTAGTCGGTTATGTGAACAAGCAAAATTGCAGATATTGGACACCAAAAAACCCAAAAGTGAAGCATTAACAACAGCTACATAGTCCAAAGGTGACTGTTTGGTGGGCCATACAAGGACATGGACATCATTTACACTTTTTTTGCTCCTATTGTAAAAACAGAACGTCGATTTAACAGAAATACATGGACTCAACAGGATAGGGCCACTGCTCATATTTCCAGAGAATCGATGGACACGGTAAAGCACTTTTTTCTCAAAAAGTTATATCGAAGTTTGGAGACATTTACTGACCTCCTAGATCAACCGACCTCACACCATGCGATTATCTTTTGTGGGGTTATCTAAAGTTAAAAGTGTATTCCAATAATCCAAAAACACTGGAGGAGCTTACAGACAACATTCGACGTGAAATAAACATCACCCAGGAACTCTGAAAGAGAGTGTTTCAGAATTGCGCGCGCGATTAGAATAGTGTGTCCGAAGGTATGGCAAACATTTGGACGGAATAAATTGATAGTAATAAATATTTTATTTTCAGCAAGTTTGTACTTTTTTTCTTTAATAAAAAATGAACTTTCCCACTGAACACCCTGTAGTTTTTGGAGGCTAAATACTGATATTCCGTCGAAAATAAAAATGTTGGAAAAAAGGAAAAATGGATTTACATTGATGTGATAACAGTGTGAAGTTAACCCCCTTGATTTTTTGCAGGTTCTATAGAACCAGAACCTTCACCACCCGAGTCCGTCCTAGTGCTGGAAAATATGAAGCCCCAAGGTTACGTCGGCGCTGATTTCAGCAGAGGGCTGACGCTAAGACAAGCAACAGCTGCTGTCGAAGCGATATCTGTTGTACACGCTCTGTCTCTGTCCCTTAAAGTGAAAGAAGGGAAGAACTTATCCGAGAGGTACCCGTTCCTGTTTCAGACGGCTAGAGCTTCAGATTCCTACCAACAGTTGGTGGGTGAAACGCTTAACCTTGGGTTCTTTGGTAACAAAACCTTTAGCATTATAAATGTAACCTGAAGCAGTCGAGAGTATGAAAAATAAAGTGAAAAGGAAATATTGATGCCTTATGAAATATACATCAAAAATAACCATGTATCATGTCACTCATTGCACAAAGGGTTACACAGTTTGTATGTCTGTCGGGGAGCTCATGGTTTCTTAATACATGTAATTTACTCCTGTAGAAGGTTTCAATAATCATTTATCAACTAGGATACAAACATGAATGACCTTAATCTGCTGTCGGGCAAAAAAACTTATAAATTGTTTTTTCGGGCGTTAAGTCTGTGGGGATCTATATGCTCTGCTCAAGGGCGGTAAAGTAACTTTAGAGCACGATTAACCTTACGGTGCCACAAGAACTCTGTCCATTATAGGCAACGGTTACCAAAAATTATTTTATTTGTATGCTCACTTGAAGGATAAAATGCGACACCTCGCACATTGGGCTCTTATTTCACGTCACTTAATGCCACAGATAAATATTATTTTTCAGGTGGAGCGTGGTTTGCCACAACTGTCTAGCTTTCTAGAATCTAGTGCTGGATTGGAAAGCGTAATATTAGCTTTAGAAGACCTAAGGCCCTACACCAAAGATATCATTGAGAACCTCCTAGCACCCGAGGAACCCATGGCTCTGATCACTCACACCGATTTCTGGTGTAATAATCTCATGTTTCGAGAGGATGAGAATAGCTGCACATGTGCGGTAAGCATCATCATGAATTCAAAAACATTTACCTAATTTCAGCCCTTCGTAAACCTAGAGGTCATTTGCACGCTGTTCGCTTCATCGAGCGTTTCAAGAGGAGGTCATCCTATTACAAGAGTCAAAATACTTGTAACTTGGGACAATTCTAGCAGTATTCGTTGTTTTTTATTTCTTACATATTTGGTGCCAGTTATTACAAAATGAGGGAGCTGAATTATCAATTTCCGGTTTTATCAACAAAAAAAAAAAAAAACAAAAAAAATGCATCGGATTTTTCAAGCAATGCTTTTCTGTGCAAGAAACGACATATATTTTGTAATTGATTTTATAAACTTACATCAAGTCGTTAGTATTGTTTATTGATACTATCCCTAGGGTGATATTAGTGCATTTTGACCAAAACTAATATATTGTTGTTTTCTTCTAGGTCTTGGACTGGCAAATGGTTACCTATAGTCGAGCTACGAACGATTTAGCTTTACTACTGATTAGCAGTGTACCAGCAGAGCTTAGAAGGCTGCATACAGATGCCCTATTAGATCATTATTGGGAAAACTTCACTGCCTCTTGTAGGAAACTCAAGTTGGACGTAGAAACTGAACTGGGATACGATAGGAAGAAGTTAGCTGAGGATTACAAAAGGTCAAGGCAAACATTCAACTCTTTAAAGCAACGTTAAGCACTTACCCAACCAATTTCAGTTATTTGTTGTCATAGTTCAACTGACCACATATAGTTTTTCACATATTTCTGTGTAATTGTCAGACCATTATTTTAACAGTCCATCTTTTTTGGACTAGGCCTTCGCTCACATTTTAAATTTAACCTTTTTGTACGCCGTTAAATCGATCAAAAACGGATTTTCACCAGAGTGAAAGTATCTCTACAATGTCAGCTTTATTTCCAGGTCCCAACTGCTAGCGTTGTTGCTATGCATAGGCTCTGTAGATTTGGCGCTTGGAAATGCTCAAATGGAAGAAAGACTGTTAGAACTGCTCAAAGATCTTCACGAAGGTGGACTTTTGAATGCTGATCTGGTTAAAAAAGCTCAGGAGTGAAAAAGATAGAAGCATTTTAACGGAAGCAAGCTGAATATATTAACAATATTCAAGATAAGAATTTGATCATTTATAAACATACAAAAACATGATTGTTATGATGGTTCAGAATCCTTTCACGCACCTTCTATATAATTATAAACATGGGGCACATGGGACAAAAAATAACTCCAATACAGAAACAAATCTTGACGTAGTGGTAAATTTAGATGCTACAATAATTCATTAAAAAATATTATTAATATGATTATTAAACATTATTTTAGCACTACAGTTCTCAGCAAATACTCAGGATTTCAGTTTTGATTTGATTTTGATAATAAGCAACACATGTGGTTTTTGGTTGCACAGTGCTGGATATCTATGCCACTTATTATTAAAAATTAAACAAAATCAAAAATATTATAAGTCAAACTAGATCTCTATTTATCAAATATGTGGTTTATAAATAGTACAACTAGCATATTGAATGCATATTGACATTGTCCTGCCAAAAAAATGTTACTGCGGGCTTACCCTGCTTAATCTTCTAATACCACTGCAATAAAGACAACACTTATCCAAATCTTATCTTGAATAGTGTTTACGTTAGATAGGTACGAATATTACGCTTCAAATGATCGAAAAATTGGTTACAACGCGGTAGAAAGAGAGAATTTTCGATTAGTTTGTTTTGGGGTATGACGAAAATTGGTCATAATCAACAACAAAAAATGACCAAATTTCATGGTTCTCAATGTTCACAAACCATATACAAATACCCAAAAGGTATTTTTTTAAATAAAATGAAAATAATGATTTTTCTAAAACCAATATACAAGTTCCAATAGAAAATCTATATACAAATAAAAAAATAGTCAATTATCAGACAGTTGCTATGTCCAATTCCAGCAACTATAATTTTTTTTTGAAGTAAATTTTCCAGAAATACTGATATGTATATTCTCGAACAAAAATATGCTAGGCAACTGCTCAGTGTAGTTGCTATCTATAAAATACATATCCACAAATTAATAGTACAGGTACAAACACTGAAGTACTCAAAAAGGTCAAATTATAGGTATGCAAGTTCTATATCTTATAGCAACTACTATCAAAAATATTTTATAAGTTATTAAAACAAAAAACAATTTCCGACATACCTCAAATATTTACAATCACCGTATTGCATAAAAGTATAGCAATCACTTTTCTTTCTATAGGTATATATACGATACATACTATATAATATAATATAGACAAATACAATGCAGTATTTTTCGCTTGGTATACTAACGTAATATGAAATATTCTTATGTGCATGATATTGAAAAAATAACTATGTTCCGTGCCAAGTACCGTATTTTTGAGAATTCAATCAAATAAAACAGCAAAAGTTTTAGCTTCTATAGCCGTGTGGAAACGAACAATTTTTATTTGTAATTTTAGATTGTTTTAACGAAATAAAACGTTTTTCAGGCATCTGCATATTATTGATACCCTTGATATACTTGCAAGCAAACACTCAAAAATGAGTTCCAAAACAAAAGAAAAATGCTTTTGTACTCGATACATATTTGTATGACATCACTGTGTGCCGCAATAACACCAAGGAAAATACGAGGTGCTGTTTTTTACTACATCATTATCACTTGAAATCAATCAAAAAATGACTTTATACTTTAAACTCCTGATACAATTTCAAAATTTCCTAATTTCAAGTTTTGAAAAAAAGAATGGTTCTAGTCCATTCAAAAGACTCAAATAGAGTTAGATCTCCATAATAAGCTAGTACTGTTTTCATAGTTACTTTGTTTCCAGTCCTATGTTGTCAAATACTCGTATATGGCTACATAAATGAAATAAAATAGTTCGTTCTTATATATTGGCCCATTTTATAAATAGATAGTTTCCACATGGAAAATACCGCATGCTCGTCTCCGCGGAGGGCATATTTCGGTCTTTATATCTGTAGATATGTTCACTTAAGTACGATTGAACCTTTGCAGCTCAAACGTCTTTCACTATACACTCCCCTACAGTCCCCATCATCTATTTTAAAACCCTACAGCAAAAATGAAACGGTATTTAAGCTATCGAAAAATAAAGTTTCAGCGATTTTTCTTGCTTCTATTTTGCCCGTAGCTTCACCGCCACTGGCGGCATAAAGCTTTTTCGTCCTTAGCATAAAAACAATTGCAGTGGTTGGATATAAAAAAAATCATACATTTCGTTCTTATTTTTATATTTAAAATAAAAAATCATCTTTGCCACAACATTTAGATCACTACATAAAATTGAATAACGATTAATACAATTATTATACAAGAGGAAATTTAGACTTTCATTAACAAAATTGAAATAGTAATATAACTAGCAAATCAATATTCCAGAAAGGATTACTTGAATTTAATAAACTAAATAATGTAATTTAGAGATGTTTAAAAGAAAATTAAAGGAATATTTCCTGGGCAGTGAAATTCTTAGAGATGCAATTTTGTTTTTCTAAATATCTGTATGTTATGTAATTGTTGTAGTTTTTTATAAAGAATATAAGTGTAGCAATCATGCTAAATAAATCTTAAATAAACAAACTTTCTATCAACATCCGAATGGTGCTTTACTAGTTATAGGGTATACACGTATACTAAGTGACATAAATCCGAACACCCAGTTTAAATGGTTTTATTCTAATAAAATTTTGTATAAGAACTTAATGAAGCATAATAAGTAAATGATAAAAATTTCAAAATGATTGCACTGCTTTAAAGCCCGTTGACCTTTAATAATGTGTGGATGCACCCTGATGAGCTACGCATTCTCCAACGCACCTAGGCATGCTTCTGATCAGGTGGTCAATGTCCTCCTGTGGTATCTCATTCCAGGCAACCACCAACTCCTCTCGAAGTGCTTCTAGAGTCTGAGGAGGACGTTGCAAATTGAGCAATCTCCTACCCATCATATCCCACACGTGCTCAATTGGGGATAAGTCGGGAGATCTTGATGGCCATGGTAACAATGTGACATCATTATGTTGAAAGAAGTCTATTGTGACTCTTGCAACATGTGGTCGGGCATTATCTTGTTGGAAAGTTGGATCTGCCAGGGTGTCAAGATAGGGTAAAAGATGGGGTTCTAGAACTTCGTGGATATAACGCTGCGCGTTCATGTTACCTCTGATGAAGATTAAAGGTGACCTGGAACCATAAGCTATAGCACCCCAAACCATAACTCCAACAGTGTGATGAACATGTCTTTCAACAAAAAACTGTGGATTCCTCCTTTCACCACGTCGTCTTCTAACCCTGGCACGACCATCGTGCATGCTTAAACAAAATCGAGACTCGTCACTAAAGACAATACTGTTCCATTCCTGATCCCAGAGTGACCGTTGTCTGTACCACTCAAGCCGATTACGTCGGTGTTCTCGAGTTAAAGGGAGCACCCAGTGTAGCCGGTATGAAAACAAGCCAAAACTTCTCATTCGTCGGTAAACACTTCGCATGCCAATAGGTCTTCCGTGTTCTGCAAACCATTCAATTGCAATGGACCTGGTAGTGGAGAAACGGTCCCTTAAGGCCAATAATCTTAGGCGGCGATCTTCACGGTCTGTTGTTCTACGGCGGCGTCCAGTGCCCCTTGCTCTTTGCGTACGGCCTTCTCGAAGCCATGCCTGACAACACCTAACCACAGTGTCTACACTTCTTTGCACTCTAACTGCAATTGCCCGAAAAGAAAGTCCAGCTTCCCGAAGTCCCCCTATCAAACTCACTAAGTTGACGAAATCGTACAGGTCTCCGTACTCTAGGCATCGTAACCGATCGTAAAGGATGTCAAGAACCAAAATCCGCCAACGTTGATTCTTTACTGCGGCTGAAATATTCATTTTTAGAGCGTTAGTGAATTAAAAAAAGCAGTATAAAAACCGGAATGTCCATCAACTAATAAGGCTGAAAATTTTTTCACTTGTTATTTACAGTAAGATAAAAACATTCACCAACTTATATTAAAATGAAACCATTTAAACTGGGTGTTCGGATTTATATGTCATATAACATCCAAAAAACAATATCTCGTTTGAAACCCTTTCCGTTATGGCGATACTTCCTATCCAAACGAAGTGGGAAGTAAAAATCTAAACTCTTTTGGACAGTCATCGTTGCTGTCAAACGCAAAATTGTTATGCAGTTTTAATAAAAAAAATCCCTAGTTATAAACATAGTTGATAATATATTATCCAATTTGGCAACAGTTCTTGTCTCTCCCGATTTTAGTAAAGCATTCGACACCATAAGCCATGATCTACTTCTAGCCAAGTGTACTTATCTAGGATTTGATACACCCGCAGTACATTTCCTAGCATCATACCTTAAAGGCAGGCACAAGCATCTCAATTCTACAGAATGTTCCTTTCGAGGTACCACAAGGTTCAGTTCTAGGGCCCGACTTGTTGTTAGGAAATTATTCATTCACCATGTGCTTGATTTGGGAATCGTCTCTCTGATAGTAAACGGTGCACATTCACAAAAACTCGGTGACCGGGATGACGAGCAGCACTTGGGTAACTCTCATGATCAGGCCTAGCTGCAGCACTAGCATTGCATCTACATTCTCCATAAAGGAG
The DNA here is from genome assembly GCA_963669975.1 of Acanthoscelides obtectus. Lineage (NCBI taxonomy): Eukaryota > Metazoa > Arthropoda > Insecta > Coleoptera > Chrysomelidae > Acanthoscelides > Acanthoscelides obtectus. Next base: position 91,709,974 of record CAVLJG010000001.1, read on the forward strand.
GTGCATGTTGGCATTGTTGGCGTATTCCCGTGTGGTCTACACAGACATGGTGGCATCACAGGGTGTAGGTTTTCCGATTTTTATAAAGCCTATAATTTGAAAAGTACATGATTTTTTTATATTTTTCTGATAACTAGTGTGACTTGGACTATCCCCATTTCCGGTTTGACGTCGACTTCTGGGTCATCCTGCATGTACTTTAAACGGCTGTGTGCCTGCTAACTTGGGCAGACGACCGATATACTGGTGCCATGTGAGAAAATTTCAAGTAAAAATAAGACTAATTTAAGGTCTGATGGTTGACGTATATACAAATTGATCTCTCCATTGCTTTTTGTTTGAAGGTTTAGAAAAAAGTTTCATAAAAAATAGGGTCTAATTTTAAAAAATATGCTAGGTTTTTTGATGTTGAAAAATTATATATTAGTCTCTTTCACTTTTGTATAGAACATTTTAAAGTATTTTACTACATTTTCATAACTATAGAATGATTGTAATATTTAATATATCAACCACCCCACGCTTTTTACTCTGAATTGAACTATTCTGTTCATAACTTAAAGTTTATTATAATTTTATTTTGGGGTCATTAATTCTGATTGATTGTTTGACTATCTACTACTGTAATAAACTCTTTGCACTTAAACATTATTTTCTACTTTATAGTTTGGCTGGATATAAAAGCGTGTTTTTTTAATTTTTTAAAACTATTATTTATTCTTTGTTATATTACCAACTCAGCAGGTACACAAACAGAAAATAAATAATGTCTGTCAGCCCTGGGTTCTCGGACTAAGATATATCCAACGTATGATGATGTTCAGCCTTAAAACACGAAAGTAACTTCTTGAAGTAATCCAACCGGTACTTTTTTGCAAACTTCTCAGACATCTTTTATTAATGATACATCCGCTAGGCTTGTCGCACCGGCCCGTTTCCTGAGATTTCCCGATTCTACCAGAAACGTTTCCGCTTACAACATCGATCGACGTCAATCTATGTCGAGGATACCTACTTCTTTCTCTTTCGGTCTCAGATTTGGGTCAGCGGTTCACGATTTGGTTAGACAGCAACAGTGCGGATTCGAAAATAAGTTGCGACTGGACATGGAAAACAAGTTATCAAAATCAGTGGCACTATCAAGTGATAAACAACAAGCATAGTCTCTTATTTAATATAAGTTAGGATCAGGAAGGGACAGCCATCTAAAGCGTAAATATCATATTTTGTCAATGAATATTAACTTAACTTATATGCGAATGAATTCGCTTCCTTAAGGGACTGTTTTTATCAAAAGTAACTCGTCGGCAACTTGATTCAAACCGATTTCAACTTCGGTTGCGTTGGTTTTGCTTTCCCACCGAACTAACTGCTAAGCAAACAGCAGCATTGTTTCAAAGTTATGCATAAAAATACTGGTTACGTACAGTCTAAAAATCAAAAGTTTGCCAAACAAACAAGATAAACTGCTTTAAAATAAACTAACCCTAATATACTCTTCGGTGTCTTGTAGGGGAAGATTTGAACAATTTAGATACTTGAAAATCTCAAAAATAAAAATTTTTAACCGAGCTATTAAGCATTGGAGATTCCCACTTTTAAGCTTTAAATCGCGTATAACTCGAAAACGGTCAACTAGGGTTACTTTTTTTTATACTCCAACTACCACGAAGGCCTAAGGCCTAAGCACCCATTGGGTACCGTGGGGCTATAGGGGGATACATGGGAAGGGAGGAACGCCACACGGACTCTGGCGAGGGAACACGTGAGCATGAAACATGCACACATTCTGGCTCCGCCTACGAGATCCGCCGGGTGGTACCTCCGCGTTCGACAGTCAGAGACTGTCTACCACCTACGGACAATCAAACATCCATAGCCAAGAGAAAAATTTCTCCTGGGACGGGACTCAAACCCGCACAGCGCACGGCGACTGATCAGGAGACCGAAGAGTCTACTACTGCGGCCACCGCTGCTGCCAACTCAGAGAACCTAAGGACCTTTTTTGTTTAGAATAATTTGAAAAACCTAAAACGTCTTTGTCCAGAGCGAAAAAACAATTTAGGGTTGGTTTCGAAGCAAAATTCAAACTTGTTTGGTAGCCTAACAAACTTTTGAATTTCGCAGACCGTACTTACTAATATGAAGGCGGAATGAAAATATATTGGTTCTTGCAATCACGAATTAACTTAACCTTCCAAAACACATCAAATATACAGGATGAGCTTTTAGTCTGAAACTGGTGGATAGATTCGTTATTGTAAAAGACATATTTAAAAAAATAGTTGCAAACGTTGCAGGCAGTTATACGCTCCTTACTTGGGAATATTCCGCAGGGTCATTCATAAATACGTGGAAACACAAACATTTTTAAATGGAATACCCTGTATATTTTAGTATAGGTTGAAAAGCATTTTAAAAGGAACAGTTTAATATAGCAAGCTATAGGGTTTAAATCGCTACTTCTCTGAAGATGCGGCATATTTTTTCTGGAAAAAAAAAATGGCGTCAAGTATGTAGGTTAACTCTGCACTTGCCACGCGACGCCGTTGGGAGGATATGTTCAGCACAAACTAGACCCTCTGAGAACAAGATCAGTCAAACAGGCCCATACATTTAATAATAATAATAATAATAATAATCGCGTTTCTTTTTGCCTCTAAAATTTTTTTCACAAATAATCAGGACCCTCTGAAATGTCAAAAAGTTAAGTTTTTACATCTCATATAAACTCCAAGAAACACACTATCTCAGTTTCGAAAATTTTTGTTTTCAATACTTCCCCGCCAGTAGCCGTGGGAAGTAAAAATAGTCAACGTTGACAGCTTGTCAGTCACTTTTTTAGATGAGGAAATGAGCTTCATATCTCATAGTTTTTCGATATTTAAACGTGTTTTAAAGTATATGCATCATCTATCTATAAATACAAAATGTGTTTTTTCTCAATAACTTGGAATGGAGCACCCTGTATATTTTTAGGGTTTTGGGTTGTTAATTTTATAAGGTTTATTTAGGCGTAACATTTTAGAGAGGTTAAATTACTAAATTCTTGAGTTAATTGCAGTTTTCCAAAAATTACAAGCCACGTTGTCAATTTCGAAATTATTTGTTCACAGGATACAGGGTGTTAATCTGAAAACTTCCCACCACGGATTTATCGAAAACCACTGATTAAAAGAAAACACCCCGAGACACGTGAAAAGATTTGTCAAGGGATTTTTGGTTGAAAAGTTCACCCTCGGCCTCCCAGGGTCATTCCCTTAAAACATTCAAATGACAATGGGTATCGAGTAATAGCCTGTTTTGATGTTTGATTTCTTAAAAGCAGTCGATTCCTTTTACGAGAAAATTAGAAAAACCTTTATTTATCTTAATTTGTTCTGATAGAAAACAAAAACACACGAAAATATCATTATTTATTTCAATAAGTGTTCAAAATGTTGCCCGTTAGGGTTTGCCAAATCTACAATTCGTTTATAATTTAAAGCGGAATCTACCAACATAAACAGCAATTCGGAAGATTAGAAGTGGGAACAACCAAATAACAACCCTAATTTTTTCCGCATTCTTTTCATCAACACAGTTATCCTGGGCGAACTGTATTTATTGTTATACCTGTTTAGTTATTTGTTGCTAAGGAAAAGAAATAATTTAATTTGCTGTCTGTCAGTTACCTTTGTGACACTCTTGGGATAGTGAAAATTAATTTATTGATTCAGATTTTACTTCCAAAATGGTTTACACACTTAGCCGAAAGGGTGGAATTGATTCTGATTTATGGTGTCCAAAAACAATGTGCTCGGCAACCTGCCTTCACGTTTAACGCCAGACATCCAGGGAAGATAACTTCGCATTGGATGTTTTGGACCTTATTGAAATAAAAAGTGATATTTTCGTGTGTTTTGTTTTATAGCTGAAAAAAATTAAGATAAATATTTTTTTAATTTTCTTGAAAAAGAATCGACCGATTTAAAAAAATCAAACGTCAAAATAAAGGACTTCGAAAGACCTTACAAACAAGCTATTACTCGATACCCATTGTCATTTGAAATTTTTAAAGGAATGACTCTGGGGGGCAGAGGGTGAAAGGGGGTGAAGTAGTTTTTGGTTAAAAAGAAATCTTTTGACGTGTCTCGGCGTTTTTTCTTTTGATCAGTAGTTTTGGATAAATCCGTGGCGGGAAGTTTTCAAATTAACACCCATCAATTTATGCTGTCAAAGTTATCAGAGGCTTGAAAAGAACACAAAATAGTTTGTGAACTTGGAAGACCTAAGGATTAAAAACACTACTAATCCATACAGTTCTCCAAGTTTTCTGACTCTCGTAATGACATTTTCAAGCCCAGCGTCAGACACTCATTTCTTCAACGTTATTTTTCAATTTTTAGACATATGAGATATGATGGAGCCAATAAAGTGGCAGGCGATATGACGTAGCAAACTGAAAAATATATCATCCGACAGTTTGTAGTGACATCTTATTTATGTACGTTAAATAAGTTGGAATAAGAACCTCAAAAAAAAACCAATCCGTTGTCATGGTAGCGTCCTCAAGAGAGACGCCAGATGTTACGCTGTTGCCGCATGTAATAAGCTATAAAACATAAATTGAAAACATAAAAGAAGTTTCAAGCTTGCCACTGAACGAGTTAGTAATATAATCTGTTATTAAGGAAATATGACAACACTGCTCGACATATCTGCTGACCTTTCACCTGGATCAATAAGTCTAGCGAATTATTTCACGTCGCAGGACATTTCCGCCATCTGTGGTGGTGTAGACATACTCAGCCATTACTAAATAAAGAAACCTATAATTTGGAAACGAGTAAAACACCTTCCCTATTTGGAATTAATTTACTGTGTTTATAAAAATACTTCTCTTGCATCATTTTTCTGAAATAAAAAGTACTGATATCCAAGAGACGCACTGCTCAAAGTGGAGAACTAGAGTCAAACCACAAAACATAAAATATCATGGAATTTAGAAGCATACAGTAGCCGACAAAAATTTGGAAACATCTTAGTAATTTTTAAAAAGTGCGCTAATTATTTATTCTTTATTATTAATGACTATTTTTTTCTCATATAGTTTGCTTACAGTCCTGAGGATAAAAATGACAATTTGTGTTTGCTGTGGTACTACAGACTAGCATTAAGATACCTTCATACTATTTTATGACCAAAAATGAGACGACAAAAGTATGGAAACATATTTTTTAATACAAAATTAAATACAATAATTCTACAAAAAGATTTAAAAAATACTGTTCAGCTAATAGTTTGTAGCATAGCCTTCAGCATTCAACACTGCCTGACATCTGCTGCTCAATTTTTTACAGACGCCTGATGGGATATTTTGCCAAATATTTTTTACATCATCAAATAAATCGTTCCTATTTTTTTAAGTTTTTCTTGTCAGTTGTCTTTTAACATGCTCCCAGAGACGTTCTCTAGGATATTCATGGAACAAACGTTTAATGTAGCGATCCAAAACATAATCGATGTTTTTCGGTCTTTCGCACCTGTGCCGCGTTGCTGTTGATCCGTATTCTTGAATATTTACTAATAATTTTCGGAATCCTCCCTTTGTTCATTTGTAATCTTTGAGCAATGTCAACATTTCTGAAACCACTTCTAAATAATTCAATTATTTTGTCTCTTAAATCTTTTGAAAATTATTTCACTTTTGCCATTCTCACTGATAATATTAACTGCACGCAATATCAGAGTATCGCAGAACGGATAAATACGGCGAAACTGAAATGTTTACATACTTTGGCCTATACAAAAACTGTGGTATTTAAAAAAAACGTGTGCTTTTATTTTCCGAGAATTTGAATATTGATAAGATAAACTTTGTATTAGTACGGGAGACAAAGGTAGACTTTAATATTTATATTATCTGTTCCTTCACAGTTTTAATTTAGGTATATGAAATAGTTCATATTAATGTTAATATTTATTTCCAAACATATGTCCGCTACTGTATTCAATCAGTCCATTATTACCAGGTATGTCATGCATGAATAAAAAAAAACTTACCGATGCCAAGACTCCACCGATGATGGCCGCATTTCTTTTATGTTTGTTCACAGACTTATAACGTGTATAGAGTTTTCTACCCACCCATACTGGAATGCCTGGAAGTAATATGAAATGTAGACGTATCTGGATCAAAACTAAAATTCAACGATCTGGCTTGGCAGATCCTATCTCAGATAGGGCTCATTTTTTTCTGGGGAGTCGATATCGAGTCATGATGTTTTGTAAAACTTCAGGCTCTGAAGGTTCGGAAAAATGTGGAATATAGCGTTTGCCACACCTGTACCTGGAAAGAATGAGGCTCCATAACAAATGACCGAAGTATGTAAAATTGTCCAGGGAGCTCAAAAATTACTTAAAAATTGCGATTTTGTATTTTTTTTCGGCAGTCAAAATGATTTTTTCAATTTTTCTTTCACCGTTTCATTGGGCTTACAATTTGAATGTCTTTTGAAACAAAAAATCGACAAAACCAATATTTTTCTTAAAGAAGAAGGATCATTATTAGACCTTGAAGTGGAGTCATTTATTTTAACAGTGAGTAGATCTGATCAAAAGAAATGTTTTTTTCCTATAACATTTTTCTGGTAAAATTAAAGTAACAAAGTTATAGCCCTTTAGAAGTTTGAGTACCGCCCTGTCTCAATAATAATATTATGTGCTCGTGTTTGGCAATAACGGATATAATCCGCCTTATCGGTTCATCGCATCGGAAACAAAAAAGCGAAAGAATTTGAAATGCTTATCACGATGATTTTACTACAATTTTATTCAGTTGTACTCAGTCAATGTGTCAGTCGGTAACACGTGAGTGAATAGTGGTGTTTCTTGCGTGGATCAAACGAAATAAAAATTGGCACATGTTTACGAAAATGGTGAACTTGTGGACATGATTCTTATTTCTTTACAAAATGCTGCCGCGGCATCACGGATTTATGCGGATCGGTTTCCCAATAGAGTGCAACCAAGCCTTTGTTAATGTAGTACAAAGGGCTCGTGAATCAGGTGACTTAAGACCTCACAGGGGAGAGCATGCCGGTGCTCCAAGACCGCACGATCAAATAGAACTAGAAGAACAAATTTTAGAATTAGTAAATGATGATCCAACACTAAGCACCCGACAAATTTCAACTCAATTGGCGATTAGTCAATATAAAACTTGGAAAACTCTACGTAAAAATCAGTTCTATCCGTTTCACATACAAAAAGTGCAGGCCTTACAACCGGAAGATCATGAACAAAGGGTTGACTTTTGCAATTGGCTTTTAAATAAACATCAAAATGATGACAATTTTTTAAATCAAATTTTAGTGAGTGATGAAGCCCTCTTTACTAGAAACGAAATTATTAATTCACGTAATTCTCACGTTTGGGCTATTGAAAATCCCCATGAAATAAGGGAAACCAATTTTCAACAGCGATTTGAACCAATCAACCTGTGGGCTGGAATTGTTAATGGAATTTTAGTGGGGCCTTTTGAATTTTCCAAATCGCTTAACTTGTGAAAATTATCTTGATTTCTTGCAACACAATTTGCCTGGTTTACTGGAAGATGTGCCTTTAAATATTAGACAAAACATGTGATTTTTACAAGATGGGGCACCCCCCTATTATGCAAGAAATGTGCGTGAATTTTTAAATAGACAATTTAATAATCGTTGGATCGGCCGTGGCGGTTTTGTACCTTGGCCGCCAAGATCTCCGGTCTTAAATCCTTTAGACTTTTGTTTGTGGGGTGGGCTAAAATCTCTAGTGTATAAAACACCGGTTAATACACGCGAAGAATTACGTGCTCAAATTGAGGAAATGAGTACAGTGACCAGAAATCAACCAGTGATTTTATTGCGTGCTTGTAAAGAGACATGGCTGAGACGCGGCCAGCTCTGCGTCGAGCAAAACGGAAATCATTTCGAACAGTTTTTGTGACATGCTTTTGGGCGCACAGGTCCGCACTGAAATACTTGTCGGGAGGATACTTTATAAAACAAGGTAACATTTTTTTATTTTTTTTTATTTTTACACACACATGTTTTGGTTTATCTTCCTTCTACAATTATTATCTGAAAATTAATGACTCAACTTTAAAGTCACTCTGTATAAGTTGAATTATGTACTCGGGCCTTTAAAATGAATGAATAGGCCATTGGATCCCATTTTCGATATTTTGGACCAAAATTGACCATTTTGGTGATATTGGAGTTTAAGTCATGTCTCAGATCCTATGAAGACATAATATACTAAGTGACATATAAATCCGAACACTCAGTTTAAATGGTTTTATTTTAATACAAGTTGGTGAATGTATTTATCTTAGTGTAAACAACAAGTGAAAAAATTTTCAGCCTTATCAGTTGGACATTCCGGTTTTTATACTGTTTTTTTTTTAATTCACTAACGCTCTAAAAATGAATATTTCAGCCGCAGTAAAGAATCAGCGTTGGCGGATTTTGGTTCTTGACATCCTTTACGATCGGTTACGATGCCTAGAGTACGGAGACCTGTACGATTTCGTCAACTTAGTGAGTTTGATAGGGGCCGTATAGTGGGACTTCGGGAAGCTGGACTTTCTTTTCGGACAATTGCAGTTAGAGTACAAAGAAGTGTAGACACTGTGGTTAGGTGTTGTCAGGCATGGCTTTGAGAACGCCGTACGCAAAGAGCAAGGGGCACTGGACGCCGCCGTAGAACAACAGACCGTGAAGATCGCCGCCTAAGATTATTGGCCTTAAGGGACTGTTTCTCCACTACCAGGTCCATTGCAAATGAATGGTTTGCAGAACACGGAAGACCTATTGGCATGCGAAGTGTTTACCGACGAATGAGAAGTTTTGGCTTGTTTTCATACCTGCCACACTGGGTCCTCCCTTTAACTCGAGAACACCGATGTAATCGCCTTGAGTGGTGCAGACAACGGTCACTCTGGGATCAGGAATGGAACAGTATTGTCTTTAGTGAAGAGTCTCGATTTTGTTTAGGCATGCACGATGGTCGTGCCAGGGTTAGAAGGCGACGTGGTGAAAGGAGGAATCCACAGTTTTTTGTTGAAAGACATGTTCATCACACTGTTGTAGTTATGGTTTGGGGTGCTATAGCTTATGGTTCCAGGTCACCTTTAATCTTCATCAGAAGTAACATGAACGCGCAGCGTTATATCCACGAAGTTCTAGAACCCCATCTTTTACCCTATCTTGACACCCTGGCAGATGCAACTTTCCAACAAGATAATGCCCGACCACATGTTGCAAGAGTCACAATAGACTTCTTTCAACATAATAATGTCACATTGTTACCATGGCCACCAAGATCTCCCGACTTATCCCCAATTGAGCACGTGAGGGATATGATGGGTAGAAGATTGCTCAATTTGCAACGTCCTCCTCAGACTCTAGAAGCACTTCGAGAGGAGTTGGTGGTTGCCTGGAATGAGATACCACAGGAGGACATTGACCACCTGATCAGAAGCATGCCTAGGCGCGTTGGAGAATGCGTAGCACATCAGGGTGCATCCACACATTATTAAAGGTCAAAGGGCTTTAAAGCAGTGCAATCATTTTGAAATTTTTATCATTTACTTATTATGCTTCATTAAGTACTTATACAAAATTTTATTAAAATAAAACCATTTAAACTGGGTGTTCGGATTTATATGTCACTTAGTATACATACTGTAAAATCTTAAGGGTTTTAGATCGAACGGTTCGATCTGGAGCCGCGCTCTGAGTTTGAAGGTGTCGACAAAAATGAGAATTTCAACCTTCTTGGTAACCGTTTCCTCGCATGTCCTTGGAAAGCAGTAGGCCCCCTAATATATCACTATTCTAAAGTAAGGTTGCCCGAGGAATTAAAAAATTACCTCTATATTGCGATCTGATAATTCGTTCGGAAGATATTTCACTCAAAAGTGTAATTGCTCACTCTTTTATTCGGCCGACAATCCAAATCGATTCCGAAACAAAAAATCCACAAAATTATACTTTTTTTAAAGGAGCGAGTCTTCAGAAAAAAATTGAGCCTGAACTGAGATGTGACCGGCCAAATCAGGTCGTGGAACCTTAGTTTTGAGCCATGTATATGTTTGGTATTAAAGCAATGTTGCATTGTTGGAAGGTCGTAACATAAGAAGCTTGTCAAGCGGTTGTCTCGCTAATAAATCTCATTGTTTCAGTGGCCGCCAAATAAAACCACAGATGTAGAGTTGAAGATTTAGTAAAGTTTCGGCCATCTCTAGGGCTTTTTTCAAAGTACAGATGAAAAAATGGCAATGACAATACGAGCCCTAACACAAAAATGATAGGACACTATCTAATTTTATCTAAATTGTTTATTTTGTAAGGTAAAAAATTAATTGTCTTTCTTTTATGAGACAATGAAATATATTGTTTGCACATCATATTAACAAAAGTAACATGATAATGAAATATAGAATCAAACTAATATTGATAACGACGCAACATTTTGCAGACATAAATATTCGCACACGGTATTAAAAAAAATAATAGCAGGTCATGAAAACAAACAAGTGTTTACAATTTGACGCTTTGACTTAAGAATCAATTCTGCGACTCAATTTGTCGTGTGGTAAAGCAACAAACGGTGTAATCAGAGTTTTTATCATAAAATTGCTTCATCAAGGAAAGAGTTTTCGGGATATTGAAAAACAAATAAATGTCGCAAAGTCTACGGTGACAGATATTGTAAAAACTTATGGAGACAGAGAAGTTTCAAGATGGTATGCCATGTAAGATCAGTCCTAGAATGCAAAGCTTTCTTGTTCGTATTTGAAAAGCTGATCGTCGAGGTAAGGGACATAACAGCAAAATAGAATTAAGAAACGACAGGGAATGTTTCACGAGAAACGTGCCGACTGTGGATTTATAATTCTGGTTTACATTTTCATAAGGTACGTAGGTTGCATTTAAGGGACATATGGTATATTTATCCAGTAAACCTTTGCTTTAGGCAAAAGGGAAGCCGTTGCTTACAGAAAAACAAAAGGAGATGAAAATTTTAAAGCAAGCTCGGGATGGCTGGAAAAATTTGAGTCTTTTTTGTTATTTTTTTGTTTACATGTTATTTTTTTAACTTTAGACGTATTACAGAAAAGCATGCGGTGAAAGTGCTGCCGTGGACCAAAAAAGTGTGATAATTGGATCACCGGCTCTTTTAGCCCCTTACAACCCAGACGATATTTTTAACGCAGATGAGACTGGTTTATTATTAAATGTTTACCAGACAAAACCTTAACATTCAAATCTGAAAAATGTCACGGACGAAAGTTGTCTAAGGAAAGGGTGAGCCTTTTATTAACAACAAATATGACTGACACTGAAAAAGTAAACCTTGTCCTAATAGGAAGATCAAAACCACGATGCTTTCGGGAAGTTAAAAATTTACCGCTGACTTACTACAACAATAAAAACGTATGGATGACGAGTGACATTTTTTCAAACTGGCTGTTGGACCTGGACAAACAGTTTCTACTTCAAAACCGTAAGGTTTTGTTTATGATTGACAACAATTGATCACCGATTAAAGGCAATAAAGTTGATTTTTTTTTCACCAAATATGACATCCAAACGGCAGCATCTAGATCAGGGCATTATAAAAAGTTTTAAATTTCATTATAAACATAGAATCGTGAAAAAAATACTAGACGGATATGAAACCAATGCCATAATCTCTAACACTGATCTCTTGGATTGCATTCATATTTCGGCAACAGTATGGGAGGTAGATGTAACCCAAGCGACTATTCAAAACTGATTCAGAAAAGGTTGGTTTGGAACGCACACCTATTATGACTTAGAAGATGAAATGCCTCTGTCGGAATTAAGAAAAATAATTATCAATGAACAGCAAGTAGCCCTAAATGTTCAAGAGTCCATTGATAGATACTTAGAAATTTGAATGCTAATGATAAGGTCTCTTTGGATGAATTTGTAAATGTAGACGAGGATCTAATAAAAAGGAAAATCCGTACAGAAGACGAAATATTGCAAAGTGTAAGCAAAAAACAGGATGAATTGGAGAACTGATCTGATGATGAAGAGGACAGTAAAGGAACTCCAAGAGAGAAGCCTTCTGAGGCTGAAATTTTAAAGACAATTGAAACCATCCAGCTTGTCTTTGCAATGAATGAGGCTGCAACTAATGATGACTTTACTTTAATCTGCCAAATTAGACAAATATATGAATCTTACCGCCCAAAAAAAATAATCAGTCAAAGTTTAGTAACTGATTATTTTTAAAGTGCTTTTAGTACATACATTTCAAGTTTAGTAGAGACTGTTTTCTAGTTTAACGCTTTTGACTATGTAGTTTAGCTTTTTAATACATATGTTATTATGTATGTATGTATAATAATAAAAACATGTTTTGGAATATGCATGTACATATGCATGTAGGTATATACATACAATGCGGTTTTTTTATAACTGGAACTGTCTATAATTTAATTCGGCCTTTTTTTGGCTGTCCCTTCAAGTTCGAGTTATAGAGGTCAACTGTATTTCAATTTCTTATAAAAGAAAAAAAATATTTTGTAACCTTAAAAAATAAACAAATTTTAAGATAAGATATTAGATAATGTCCCAACTGTTTTGTGATAGGGCTCGTACATTTCATTTTTATCTGTCTTCTAGCTGACTACTCATTTTTTCGCCACTATACAGTGTGTTCGAATAATAAACGAGATCGGCTTGGTACAGGTCTGGCATGGGTGTTATTGGAACATACTGTATAATAGCAAAAACAAATGAAGTGTCAAATGGAAGACAAATATAAATAAAATATACTATCATTGTCATTTTTTTATCTGTATGTTGAAAATGTCACCAAGATGGCCGAAACGGTAATAATAGTAATCTCTACACATGTCATATTTGGCAGCCAATGAAAGATTGATATTCAGAGTTCACTTTTTCTTCATTCCCGGTTCAATTCCAGCAAACTTCATTTACTGGAGAGTTAAGTGGGGAAAAATTATAAGATGCCTTATCGCATCTTTCAAAAGATCCGACGTGTTGCTTTCAAGCTCCAGATTTATTTAAGCATACATAATAAAGTCTTTCCGTCCACAAAATAAAAAGAATTTTGGTTGGATTGGTTATGATTTGTTTCTGAATGCTCACCTATTATCATCGCCGGTACCGTAATACCGGCCACTAAAGCTATGCCTACAGGAGCACCGACTAGAGTACCTAGCTGCCAAAGAATCTTCTTTTTCCGGGACCATGGTTTCTTGCCCCAAAACGTACAACCCGACGGACTGAAACAAAATATAATGATGAAACTTGACAAACTCAGATATATACAACATGCTATGAAATGTCTATGAATTCCAAAACTGACCGTTTCTACTTTTCTCGTTGTGTTCATTTCAGAACATACTGATTTCAAGAATTAGATCATTTCTATATAGGTCGCTTGTAATCATGATGGGAAAATTTTAAATGCAAAACATTGCATGCATTTTATGTTTATACAGTTGCAAAGATGAAAGTCAAGAAATGGCACGCAGCATTTACCTTAAAAAATGTAAATCGTTGATTTCCTTCATGCACAGCCAACAAAATTCGGCGCCACAAACAGCGCACATCATATGATTGCAGGAACCATCGTCCATTTTCACTATCAACACCTGGCACCTCGGACATGGCTTTATATCATCTCCTGGAAAGAATAGGTGAACGTGAATAGGCCAGTTTGCAATGCTGCAATCCACAAATTGGGTTCAGGTTATCAGTCATTATGAACAATTTGTATTTTATTAAAATTTCCTGATGTTTTCCTTGACAGCAAATATTAATAAATGTTTTGAAAGAGCTGAACCTCAGGTAACGAGAGGTTGATGACATTTTAAAAAATCTTTGGGTTATGAAATATTTTCTTTCAATCTACATGTCAAAGGAGGACACATGAAAAGACTAGCGCCAAGATTTTTCGAACATCATTGTTAATAAATTCAAAATTAATTATGTAAGAGTTATTTAAATGGTCTTGATAAAATCCAAGATAGTAGTTAGGAATGTTTATATTTAAAATAAATCCTAAATATTTGTTAAACACGTATCATAACTTTTCAACTGTTAAGAGACTGAATTCAAGCTGGGTTTTGTTTTTTTTTTTGTAATTAAATGGGAAAAATAATACGATTTCGTTCATGGGACCACTGTTCTAAGATCGTCATTGTACATATTACTATTCATCAATATTCGGCATTTACAACTAACTTACTATGTTGAGAATCCTGACTATAACTGATGGACGATGATCTGATGTTTGGAGATCGCTGGGCTCTTGCAGCATCGCATGTTTGATTTGGATGCCATTCCGCCTTGCAATGGTAACAAAAATATGAATCGCAACCAGGCCTTTCGCACTTTATTTTTGGGCAGCTTGCACATTCACTAGCTGCAAAAATAAACAAACATGTTTAATTATAATTCAAATAATTCTGAAAATAGTCGAATATAAAAGCTTCAAGGACACTGCGTGTCAAAATCAACAGTATCAAGTGAGCTCAAAAGAGGTGGAAGGAATAGTCTAGAAAATGCTCAATCCGAGAGAATGCTGAAGGGTTTCAACGCAGGAAAAGTTTCAAAAATGAGTAAGGAAGGGCACATCTCAGCAAGAAGGCTGTAAGTTCTTATATGTACAAAGTGTGGAAATATAAGAAACTGTACAACTCAGCCCAAAAGTATTTTAAGCTGATAAATTCATCCTCAACGATTCTATCATTATTGTTTGGCAAATCTGACATGTTGTATACGTACCTATCACAGCAAACCTGCAATCTGGTGCAGGGCACCACCTAGTGTCTGGATCCACAGCCAAAACACGCCTAACCATAAAATCTTCATACTTCTCGTACAAAGCTGGATTCGACAAGATCGCACGAATTTCTGCAACAGAATAAAACGAAATATGATCAAATATGTGTCTTATCAATTAGCAATCTTCATAAAAATTAAATCGGTCATTTTAAAAATTACTTGAGTCATATTTTTTAACATGCCTTTTTTGCTCGAAATGCTTTCTTAAAGATTGATTGGCATTCTGGCATAATTTACGCGAGACAATACATTCCTTCATTTTCAAATAATTCCGGGTGATAGACGTTAATTTCACAAAGAACAGTCAGGGAATGTAACATTTGAAACTAATCCCCTGGTTGTCTCGCTGATCAATTTACAGGTTACAGGTGCTATCCACAAATGGAAACCACAGACGTAGAAGTGAAAATGCTCCATTTCGGTGGCCTTTCTTAAAAAACAATATTTTGTCATTGTCATTTTGAAATGAATCTCTTAAGTTTGATTCCAATCTGTTTTTTTTTGCTGAAAGTTACGCCGCTCCGCCCGCCTGGATGTAGTGTAAAATATTATTGTGAAGGAGATTAGTTTAGGGGAAATAGATACAATATTCAAAGAAATACTTCGGAAATGAACATTTTTTATTCAACATTTTAATGAAACAATATATTAATATTACATTTGTGATCAGAATCACAATAAATAATAAGTCATATAGCCTGTATGGCGTATCTTAACATATCCTAACTCAACAACTATTTATTAAACTTGAAATAACACCAAACAAATCTAAATCAAGACGATCACGCTAAAAAAACGAATGTCGAAATGCAGTAAATACACGATGCAAATGCACTATGCACCAGAAAAATTTATAATTCTATTGAGCCGTTTTTTCCTGGGATAAAAAACAGTCCGATTATAGTCTATCAGTGTATCAAATTTCATCCAGATCGGTTCAGCCATTTTGGCGTGATTGAGAAACAAACATCCACCCTTCCTCATTTATAATATTAGTAGAGATGGAAAATTGAAGAGTGGTAATTCAAAAGCGTCTAAGTGCCAAAAAGGTTTGGTTGAGAAATTAAACAAAAACATATCAGGTATAGATAGACAGATAGATAGACTGCAGGCGAATTTGAAATAAGAATATAGAACTGCAGATTCTTTACTGGCACATAGACTATTATTTGGTATAGTATTGGCAATGGTACATGGTACATACGAGGGTGGTCCCAGAAGTACCCAGCCTGACCTAGAGATGGCGATAGTTGTTTCCAAAATATTCTTTGTATTAGAAAGTATGCAACCTATAAAGCATATGTGTCAAGTTTGAAGACACCACGTTGTTTAGTATTTGTTTGGCAGCCATCAATACTGAACGTTTTCAGTGAATTTAAGAAAATGGAGAAAATTGGTCATCGTTATGTGGTACAATACTTTTATTTCAAAGGCCTCAGCCCAACCAATATAAAAGCTGAACTTGATTCTACTCTGGATAAGTCTGCTCCTTCGTTTACAACAGTAAAATATTGGGTAGCAGAGTTTAAACGAGGCCGTATGAGTTGCCAAGACGAGCATCGCAGTGGTCTACCAAATGAGGTGACGACTCCAGAAATGGTGAAGAAAATTCACAAAGCGGTACTGAATGATCGTCGACTGAAAGTACGCGAGCTAGCAGACACCAGACATTTCAAAAAGTGCGGTTCATTGCATATTATCTGAAAATTTGGTCATGAGAAAGCTGTGTGCAAGATGAGTGCCTCGATTGCTCATAATCGAACAAAAACAGTGTCGTGAAGATGTATCAATTGAGTGTTTAGCGAAGTTTCACAGCAACAAAGCAGAAATTTTGGGCCGTTCATAACCATGGATGAAACATGGGTCCATCACTTCACACCCGAGACAAAAGAACAATCAAAACAATGGACTCAAAAGGGACAACCGGCTCCAAAGAAGGCGAAAACCGTTTCACCTGCAGGCAAGGTTATGGCTTTGGTTTTTTGGGATGCGCGTGGGATAATTTTCATTGACTATCTTGAAAAAGGTAAAACTATCAACGGCGAGTATTATGCGAACTTATTGCAACGTTTGAGCGATGAAATCAAGCAAAAACGGCCGCATTTGGTTAAGAAGAAAGTGTTGTTTCATCAAAACAATGCACCAGCTCACAAATCCGTTATTACAATGGCCAAAATTAACGAAATAAAGTTTGAATTGCTACCTCATGCACCCTATTCACCAGATTTAGCCCCCTCGGATTATTTTCTGTTTAGAAACTTGAGAAAATGGCTCAGTGGTCAAAGATTTTCCAACGATGAATAAGTGATGTTGGCAGTTAATTACCACTCTTCAATTATGTTTTAAGGTATATATAATAGCGGATAAAGGTGTGTTGAACAAAGTCAGCTGTAGCTTTTCATCAATTTCTGTTTATTATTTGCAACACAAATATACATTAATGAGCGATACAAAAATCAAAACATTCACTGCCCTGCATTGTGACAGTGAACAATTCACCTATGCAGATCATTACCATAAGTCGTTATTATTCGCAGTGCGCTTGATTGAATATTTATAATTCAAATAGGCACACCATGTGGTTCATGCAAAGAATGCTAATTTCTAACTAACAATTATCTATGTAGTACTTTTAATTGTTCACTCTGTTGTATCTGATTTCAGCAACCGCTGATTTCGTATACAAATTGATATTAATTTCAGATTTATTTCCTTGTTGATTTTTCAAATCGTTAAGCAGTGCTTTAATCAACTCTCAGGGTTAACTTTGTTAAAAGTTATTACACAAGTGCATACGAAAGATACGGAAAATTTCTTTGAACGTTATAGGAAAATATATCATTTGTATTTCAATAAAAATAACCCTAAATCTATCATGTGCATAACAAGAAAAGAATATTCTTAAAGGTTATTGAAAAGGGTACATTCTAGGGGTATATTCAATTTCAATGTACAAATTAAATTCCATGGTTAAAACAATGGATGAAAGCACAGTTAAAGAAGTTTTTACAATCATATAGGAGTTGTAAAAGCGATTTTTACATAGATATAGAGTACATAACGTTTTATGCTGACACTTAAATGCACTTTATGTTACTACCTGATAACAAAAAGGGGGTTACTTATCGTAGCTATGAATCTATTCAATTCTAGATTAAAGATAAGGTTTTGGGAATAATCGGAGCTGTATCTAATTTTCCTTCAGTTAGGCGGAATTTATATGGTATGGTTGGAGGTAAAACTGTCAAAAGAAGATGGGAAGACATATTTGATAGAAAGGGAATCTATTTTTCTCGACTTCATCATGTTTCAATGGCATCTACTTCTAGCTTTCTAGATTACCCACATTCATTTCAACATAGTATTATGCAATTCATCTTAAAAATGATGGTTTTTCTTGTTGAGATTTCAAAAAATAAGTAAAATAACGAATTGAATTTTATGGGCACAACGTTAGCCATTCTATTGGTCACAGTGCAATTGTGAGATGCTGGTCCAAACAGTCTATTTGGTATCCCAACGTCATAACTTAAGGGAGCGTGGGGTCAAAACCATGATCCATTTCTAGGTTTTTAAAATACTAATATTAGACATTAACTTTTACAACATGACGTGTCCATAAGGTCACGAATGGATGACGTCATCGTATCAAATACGGCCACGTGAGTTGTATCCGTCGATTTCACGCGTCAACAAGCAGGGCCAGGTATAAATTGGGCCCTATCGACAGGACCTGTCATTACTGTTTTAGTGCGAATTAGCGAAGATGTTCCGTATACTGCCTCTGTTAGCTGCAAGTTACTTGCCTGCCCTACCAGTGGAGATTTGGTGCCTCATACTTCGGTAAGTGTCTATGATTTACATTCTATTTAATTTATATTTGTGTATTGCATTTTACCAGTAATATTAATTACTTTTTTTGTTTCAGGCTTTTGGACGACGAAGCTCTACTGTCAGCGGTGAGGTCCAATCGATCTTGGTTGACATACGCCAAAGGAGACCCGGTGTTGAATCAGCGTTTGACCACTGCACTGTTGCAAGAAAGAGAACAATTCCTGAGGATGAAAACGCAGGATGTAATACAACGTCCTCTGTCGACATGTGGTACATTCCGTAGTAATAATCAAAAGATCGTCATCAGAAAACCAGAGAATTATTACAAGAACGCAGAGCTTTACAAGCAGATATTGGAGAAGCCTAAGGTTACAAAATTAACAAGGAAAATAAAATCTGTAAAGAATCATTCTAGGAATAAACCATACCGTTTATAGTGACGATGTTGTAATGTTTACTTCAATAAACTCATATGTATAAACATGTGTTTTTTTATACGCCAAAACTCTTCTGACAAGATCAGCGATACGTGAAGTATGAGTTGACTAGATAACCCGTTTCACAGAAGTGATGTCAATTAAAGACGAATTTCAAAGCGGTCCATCCACATAACTTTAAGTAAACTAGGTAGCCTGAGTCATACTTCATGCGTGGCTATCTCGTAGCCGCTAGATACTACTAAACGTAACCAGCATTGCCTTTCAGGGATGAAAATTGAATACGCTATCTTGAAAATAAGTATTATTTTAACTTAGTTCCATCATGTGTCCTGACGAATTATCAGTATTTTTCACTTTTTGAGGTTACCGATTATAATCAATCAAGAAAATAATTGGTTACCTCATCAACAACGACGGTGGTGACAATCTTGCAGCGCCGATGATGGGAACTGTCTATACAAGTCTCAATCTACTTTGCTTGTCTAGTAGTAGCCAAAGGTAGTTACCTATGCCAAGAATGGACTCCGAGTGGAATGTCTTTAAAGTACACCAGCAGTATCATTTGACCTTGCTTGGAATATATCGAGGAAGCGGCCATGTAGACAGACAATACAAAAACTTAGCACAGGCTGTTTATGTTGTTGTTGAATCTTCAGGCACAGCTATATCTTATATAGGTGATCAACAAGAGGTCGCACGCTCATGAAAAACCTGTCATACCGACAGTGACAAGCAGAAATGTGGAAGACTCGTATGTTGACGAAAAAATCATTAAGGCAGTGGGATAAAACAGAAAAACTATTTCATATGTATTGACGAGGGAGATGGATGTATGAAAGTAAATCCTCTGGTTTTACCGTGACCTGCTAATTACCGCGAAAAGACAGTTGTCTTATTCTTGCATATTACCTATTTTCATGTTCCCCTATTAGAAAATATTTGACTCGGCACGCATTTTAAAGATCTAATAACTAATTAAGCCTCTAGGAACACTATTTATCATGAAATCCATTGGTTAGCTTGAACGAATATATATAGAAAGAATGTACGCTATCTTTGTGATTGGTGTGATCGAAACCCTCGCATATAAATATTTTGTACTAATATCTCCACCTTTATTGAACAACCCAGTGGACATTTATCAAAACTCAAATTGAACAGTCTTACATCTATATTCACAACTGAAGCCATTGCTATTCTCAAAGCCTTGGAATACTTAGATTCCAAGGTAATTATCAAAGGGATTATAATATCAGACAGTTGTCAGTCTTGGAAAGTATAGCTAATCCAGTCGACATAAATAACCCTTATATTAACCCATTCATCTTGAAAATAAAGCAGTTCCTTCATAAACTGAATGCCAAAAGCTACAAAATAAAGTTGGTATGGGTAAAGCCCATGTCGGAATTAAGCTTAATGAGAGGGTTGATAGATTGGTCAAGGAAAGCATTACTTCTGGAGAAGTCTTGGACTATCTTCTCCCCATAGATGAATATATTCATTTGCAAAAAAAACAAACGAGAACTGATTGGGAAACAATATAGAAGAAATATAAAAACTCACGAATAAATAGATATGTATTAATACAACCCGAAATCCCTAGATCAACCTGGTTTAGTAATTACAAATACTACAGAAAAACCTCAACGACACTGATAAGGATCAGATTTGGACACGCATGTTGCCCAGAGCATCTAAATCGGATTGGCGTACTGGACACTAACCTATGCACAAGTTGTAATGAAATTGGAAATCTCGACTACCTATTCTTCGGTTGTCATAACAATAGGAATCAATCTCTGTGATTAATGAACAGAGTAACGGACTTAAATGTACCGACTCCTTATAACCTCATACATCTATTATGATTAAATAGAAAGGAGATCTAGGACAGCCTGTCTGAATTTATCCATTCAATAAATATAAACCTAGCTCACATACCCTTGTTGCCTCCCTATTTGTTATATCCTTCCTCTTACCCTGGTCTACCTGTGCAAGTGTAAGAAGTCGCCCTGACCGACCCCTGAGGCGTGAAGAAGTGTCCTCTGTGAAGATCCTTAGCATCATCCCACTATAACAGTAGACTTCCAGTTTGGAAAAACATAAGTCCAAAATCAAACCCATGATCCATCATTCATATAATGCCTAGTAACTGGCTGCATGAACACCTAGTTCTAATGCCAAAAAAAAATCTCCGACATGAATAAATTATAATAATAATAATAAAATTTATTCACTCAATGTACAAAGAGAACAAACAACATGAGTAGATAAATATGAAATCCAAACAGGCCTAATAGAAGGCATTGCCTGTACATGGACCGATAATTTTAAGTTGCAACTGTAGAATGCAAATGACAAAGAAGGACAAAAATTAGCCACAGCAGATTATGTATTTAATTGATGTTCGTATTTATTAGTTTATGAATTTCAGTCCTAGATATAGAATGTAGCCATTTTTTTAAATATCTTTTGAAACAATTTCCGAAATGAAATTCTTTCAAGTCTTGAGGTATAATTTCATTAAATTTTGGCGCTAAATAGAGATATGACCGCTGCATTATAGATTTATGCGGCTGAGGAATTACTGTGCCACGAATTTTGTACTTTGAGTAATGATTATGTTTAATTTTTTGGTCGGGGTTGACAAATTTATGGTAGTGAGTGATACTGTGTAAGAAATAAAGTTGTCTGATATCATACGTTCGTACATCGGCGTATAATTTGTCAGTGGAATAAAGTTGCGGTTTTTTAAACATCATTTTTAGAATACTTTTTTGAAAAATATCTAAATTATAGATATCTGAGGAACATGCAGCTCCCCATGCTAATATACCGTATGTGAGATGAAGCTCAATTAGTGCATGGTTAAATGTTCGAAAATATTTTTCAGCCAATATATTCGCAAGGTACTTAATTTTGTAGGATACAAATCTAACTTTCTTTAAAATATAATTGACATGGATGCCCCAACGTAAGTGAGGATCCAAGACCACTCCAAGGTATTTTATGTTCGGTACTCTATTAATTTACATTTTTCGATCATTAATGTTGAAGGAGAAATTTGTGTAATTTGGCAGATGTCTAGCATAAGATCCAAATGGTAAAAAATGTGTTTTAGAATAGTTAATGCTTAATTTTCTACTATTAAATCACCAAATAATTTTGATAAAATCATTTTCAATTATATTTTTCAGATCAGACCAGTCAGTGCCTTCATATAATATTGCAGTATCATCTGCAACACTGGTTATTTTGACAACACAATTAAATTGGAAAATATAATTGAAATATATATTTAATAACAGTGGACCTAATGGGACACCACACTTAATAATTTCTTTGCTAAACGATCCTGATATCTGGACAGATCGTCGGCGATTTGACAGATAATTTTCGATCAGTGCGTACGCGTTTCGTCTTAAACCAATTTTCTCCAATGTTTCTAATAATAATTTGTGATTAATTGTGTCGAAAGCTTTCTTTAAATCGACAAAGATGCAGATAGAAGATATTTTGTTATCAATATTTTGATGTATTTGATTTACAATTTTAACTATTGCGTCCGATAAATTGAAAACATCGTAGATAACTTAGAGATTACTGTTTTCTCAAAAGCGTTTGAAAAGGTTAATCATAAAACCATGTTGAACAACATTAGGCTATCTGATATTCCGTTGAGATTTTTCGGAAGCTACTTGGCTGATAGAATGCAAGAAGTTACTAATGTGGTTTCATCTGGCGTTCCGCAGGGGCCAATTCTGGGGCCTCTGCCAAATTTAAATTATACGACTGACTTGAAAAGACTTTAGGTATGCTTTTTTCCCCTAAACACATGTATGATAACATAAAAGACGCCAATATATTGATTACAAATAAATAACTTGAAATTTGACAGACACAGCGGTTACGTGTCTCCAAAAACTTATGCCAAATTGAACATTTTATATTCCAATAAAAACTTTGAGACCAGGAAAAAGAAGAAGATTCGTCGGATCGGTAGGTTATAGAAAATTCAAAACAACTGCTGCATGTTTGAGTTTGGACTTCGTAAACATAGTCAAGTCTCTTTGAAGATTCAAGATTTAAACTGGTTGGAGATGGAATCACAGTTTCTTTATGCTGTGGTGCTATGATAGGTGTTTGTCCATAAAGTAGTTCGCATAAAAAGCCTTCGTATATTTTAGAAAAGCTGGTAACATGACGTGTCCATAACGTCACGAATGGATGACGCCATCGTATCAGATACGGCCACGTGACCTGTATCCGTCGATTTCACGCTTGAGCAAGCAGGGCCAGGTATAAATTGGGCCATATCGACAGGACCTGTCATTATTGTTTTAGTGCGAATTAGCGAAGATGTTCCGTATACTGCCTCTGTTAGCCGCAAGTTACTTGCCTGCCCTACCAGTAGAGATTTGGTGCCTCATACTTCGGTAAGTGTCTATGATTTATATTCTATTTAATTTATATTTGTGTATTGCATTTTACTAGTAATATTAACTACTTCTTTTGTTTCAGGCATTTGGACGACGAAGCTTTACTATCAGCGATAAGGTCAAATCGATCTTGGTTGACATACGCCAAAGGGGATCCGATGTTGAACCAGCGTTTGACTGCTGCACTGTTGCAAGAAAGAGAACGATTCCTGAGGATGAAAACGCAGGATGTAATACAACGTCCTCTGCCGGCATGTGGTACATTCCGTAGTAATAATCAAAAGATCGTCATAAGAAAACCAGAGAATTATTACAAGAACACAGACCTTTACAAGGAGATATTGGAGAAGCCGAAGGTTACAAAATTAACTAGGAAAATTAAATCTGTAAAGAATAATTCTAGGAATAAACCATACCGTTTATAGTGACAATGTTGTAATGTATACTTCAATAAACTCATATGTCTAAAAATTTGTGTTTTTATACTCCAAAATGTAATTGTTTTCACAAGATCAGCGTTACGTGAAGCAAGACTTCGCTCGCTGTTGAATGTATCTGCTGACAACTGCGCAGCATAACCCGTTTCACAGAAGTAATGTCAATTAATCTCGCGAATTTTAAAGCGGTCCATTCTGATGACTTTAAGTAAACTAGATACTACTGAACATAACCATCATTGCCTTTCTGGGATGTCAATTGTATCTTGTTTGTAAAACGCTTGTAGTTGAAATAAGCTATCCAGAAAATAAGTACGATTTTAACTTAACTACATCATGTGTTCTGAATAATTATCATGTTCACTTTTTTCAAGAAATTAATTGTTTACCTCATCAACAACGACGGGTTTGAGGTGGTGACAATGTCGTGGTACCGATGATGAGAATTGTCTATACAAGTATCAATCTACTTTGCTTGTCTAGTAGTAGGTAGTTATACCAAGAGAGGGCACCGAGTGGGATGTCTTTGAAGTTCACTAGTCGGCATCATTGACCTTAGGTTTGAACTCTATTACTGCTTTAGAACAAAAACAGCGATCTATGAGACTGCATGGAATATATCGAGGAAGCGGCCATGTAGAAAGGCAGAAAATGTTTAGAAACTGCAACATTTATGCAGAGCTGAATGGAGTAGTTCTATTCACCGTTTTTGGCGCCAATATCACAATATCATAGGAAATAAATAAATAGATCGTCTTAGCTGTATTACTTGCGGATATTACCTAGAGGAAATTCACAATGCGTAAGCCAATCCTTCACAC
The DNA here is from genome assembly GCA_963669975.1 of Acanthoscelides obtectus. NCBI lineage: Eukaryota > Metazoa > Arthropoda > Insecta > Coleoptera > Chrysomelidae > Acanthoscelides > Acanthoscelides obtectus. The sequence goes on from CAVLJG010000001.1 coordinate 91,734,824, forward strand.
AAAACATTCACATACACAAATTATGTAACAGAGGACCGTTGTATTCAATTCAATCTTTAAAAATAATACAAGAACTTGACACAGGCTGTTAACATTGTTGTTGAATCTTCAGGCACATCTATAACTATATATCAGAAATCAACAAAAGGTCGCACGGTCATACTAACAGTTACAAGCAGAAATGTGGAAGACTCGTACCTTGACGGAAACATCTTTAAGGCAGTACGTTGGGCTATCTGATATTCCGCTAAGATTTTTCGAAAGCTACCTGTCTGATAGAAAGCAGGTAGTTAAGATGGTTAGGGGCGTCTCTTCTACTACTGTGGTTTTATCTGGCGTTCCGCAGGGGTCAGTCCTGGGGCCTCTGCCATATTCAATTTATACGACCGATTTGCCCTCATGTGTGGAATTTCGTTCTACACAAACGTATGCTGATGACACACAATTTTCATTTTACAATTTTTTATTTTAAGTTAAATGTGTCGTTTACAATTAATAAGTAATATTACAGATTTTTTCAAAAAACACTGTCAAATACATGTATAATAACATGAAGGACGTCATTGTATTGATTATATATAACGAGCGCATTCCCATAGTAGAACATTCTAAAAACCTGGGTGTTATCTTGAAATTTGACTGACACAGCAGTTACGTATCTCAAAAAACTTATGTCAAATTGAAACTTTTAGAGTCCAATAGGTACATTTTAAGCTTTGAGAATTGAGACTAGGAAAATATTAGTTGTTTTCGTCGGATCGGTATAGGTTATAGAAAATTCAAAACAACAGCTGTATGTTTGTATTTGCACTTAGTAAATATACTCGCAGTCAAGTCTCTTCGAAGATTCCAGATTTAAATTGGTTGAAGATGAAGTTACAGTTTGTTAATGCGACGGTATTTGTCCATAAAGTAGCTCACACTAAAAAGTCATCTCATATTTTAGAAAAGCTGGTACTAAGTGGTAACATGAATGAGAAACATCTCAGACATAACCTAAATTTTGCGATGCCAGCCACTGCTCAGCCTTTTTCCAAAAAGCTTTACCTTTACAATCTACTGATCAAATTTATCTCATTAAAACTATGGTACTTTTCAGGAGACTTGCAAAGAAACGGCTGATATGATAGTTCAAAGGTACTGTGATGTGAACTGTTTAAACTGTGCATCATTTTTTTTCTGTTTCATATTACTTTGCTTTGTTAGCTCGTATATGAGCATTGTAAACACTTTGTCTACGTACTTTTCTGTTTCTCAATATTTTTTGTCTGTGTATCGAGTTTATCTTTGTTACTTTTTCTCACACAGTGAGGTTAAACGTTAAGAGTAGCGCTTTGGCTAAACTTCGCCTCACTAATGTACACAATAATAATAATTAATACATTAATAAAGACATTTATTGTTATAATAATTATTATTAAAAGCAAAAGTATTATCTATCTGGCAACACCGCATGCACCTTTCGCCAAATAACAACACGTTATTTAACACCATCAGCTGTTTAGTGTTTTAGGTATGATCAGTCTATCTCTCTCTAATTTATTCGCTTTGTATTTTTTTAGTGTAACTAATCTTTGGTAGTAGTCTAAGACATACAGTTACTAGGTGAGTTTTAATTTCGTTCTACCGGATTCTATAAATAACCTTACCATTAGGATGCATCGGTTCCAGGCATTCAGGACACGAAATGGCCACCCTGCTCTCCGTGATCTCCACCCTCAGGTACTGCTGAAGACAGGTGTGGCAAGCTCTGTGTGCGCAAGCTTCTAGCTCGCGCATTTCTTCTGACAGTACCTCGGCGAGGCATAATGGACATTCGGACGTCCCAAGAGGTCCGCCCAAAGGCATGACATCGTTTCCGGTCACGCCGCTCTGTAAGAAAGATAGCTTATTAGTCATCGGTGTTCTATTGTACATTGTAACCGACTCAAAGGGTAAGCCGGAAGTGCTTGCCAAGATCTTATCTGCCAACTACACGATGGACGTCCTCCAACGCCTGAGTACCGTCGATTCCTAGAGTTCTCTACGCAATCCGGGAATTAACCATCAGGTATAAACATAAACAAAGCTTCTGGTTCGAACTTGATTCCTGTTGTTGAAGTGAGTGTTCAGTTCTTTAGCGTCCCTTCCAGATATCTTACAAACAAACCCAGAACTTTCCCAGAAAACTTGAAATTTGCTCATGCCCAGCCCATCCAAGAGAAAAAGTATCTTAGACCGACCCTTACAACTACAGATCAACGAGGTCTATAAATGAAGTGATGAGACTGGCAACGAATCTTTTGATCTGGAAACAACTGAGGTGTCGGGCTAGGAAGGGAGACAGGGGAACATGTGATCCGGTTTCAGTACACTTTTGAATTCGCTTGAGTGATTTGGTTGTCCTGAGCGATTTTTGTTTTGTGAAACAGTTTTTCCTATTGTGTTCTAAATATGAATGACATCAATTTCGATCAACGGTGTGCTCTCAGGTTTGGCTTAAGACATGGGCACAGTGCAATGGAAACTTTTGCTGAGCCAAGGTTTTTCGGTGGTTTAAGAAATTTTTAGAAGGGAAAGAATCGATTGAGCCACCAAGCGGAAGGCTTAAGACACTGGAAAGGATAGTTGATAGATACTTAAGGGATGGCCCGCTGGAAAGGTGTGTCATTCATGCAAATCGACTGATCTGGCCTTACAGAATCTGGTCGGTAGGCTGGAGAAGACTCTAGATCAGCGAGAAGTGGCACTCGTGGCCTTTTTGGACATCGAAGGTGCATTTACTTGCACCACAATCGACTCTATCAGACATGCCTTGGTTAGACACGGGGTTGGATCAATCCTAATAGATTGGGTCCTATCTACTCTGGAGGGTCGAGTAGCAACAGCTATGCTGAATGACGTAAGCTGCAGCGTGAGCGTAGCTAGAGGCTGCCCTCAGGGCGGAGTTCTGTCACCCTTACGGTGGTGTATCGTGGTGAACGAACTCCTCGTGAAGCTCAGCAGTATGGGTGTCTACGTGCAAGCCTATGCTGATGACGTAAGCATAATAGTTAGGGGGCGTTTTTGTGGAACACTCTCGGAGATTAAGCAGGGCGCTCTCCGTTCTGTGGAATCGTGGTGTAGGGAAGTCGATCTTTCTGTTAATGCTGAAAAGACCGGTCATGCCGACCTTCTTTGGGACTAGATTAATATTGTCCCAGTCAATACAAGGTTAGCAAGGCTTAAACCCAAAGTGGTATACTGGCTCTACACGACGATAGTACGTCCATCTCTCTTGTACGGCTCCCTGTCTGGTGGCCTTGCATTAGAACTGAGACAACTAAGACCAAACTCAATAAAATTCAGCGTTTGGCATATATTAGTATTACAAGCGCAGTGCGAAAAACGCCATTGAGTGCAATGGAAGCTCTGTTGGATCTCCCACCGTTGGATCTGGTGATCCGCGGTGAAGCGAGAGTAGTCGCTCATCGACTGTGGCGTCAGGGCAGCTGGGCTTTCTTGAATCCTGTCAAGGGCATACTGCCATCTTAGTCGAATTGCAAAGGGAGGACCCCGTCCTAAGCAGGGGTGATCGTATTACCCCTAAATATCGCTTCAACCGCAAGTTTATTGTGGAGTATCCAACGAGGGAGGAGTGGGACGGCGGTAGCCGGGGACACTCCGGAGTGAGCGGGCAGGTCTGGTAGACGGACGGCTTGGTCACCGAAGAGGGCTCAGGTGCTGGGGTCTCTGGGCCTAGAACTAGGCTATCTCTGCCTCTCGGTGGATACACCACTATTTTCCAGGCAGAAGTCTTTGCGATTCTGGCTTGTGTATCTCACATTCTGGAGGAGGGTGGGCCTAGGAGAAGAATAACAATCTTATCCGACAGCCAGGCTGCAATGAAAGCACTAAGTGCATGTAAGATTACTTCGAGTCTTGTATTGCAATGCAGGGAGGCTCTGGATTGCCTCGCAGCGAGGCATCCGGTATCGTTAATATGGGTACCGGGGCACGCTGGGATAAGGGGCAATGAGACGGCGGACACTCTGGCAAAGACAGGATCAGCCCGCAAGCTCGTTGGTCCTGAGCCAGCTCTAGGAGTGACCGCGCATAAAGCTAGGAGGAAAATGGAGACGTGGGTTGCAAGATAACACTCTCAGAAATGGAGAAGTATCTCCAGACATCTCCGCCAGGCACGGGAACTCATTGAAGCGCCCAGTGCTAAGGATGGACGCTTCTGCCTATCTCTGGATAGAGCCAACCTAAGGTTGCTGGTGGGACTGTTGTCTGGCCATAACACGTTAAGGCGTCACCTGCACGTGATGAGGGTAGAGGAAGAGACCTCGGCGCACGTTTTGTGTCGCTGTGAAGCTCTGAGCTACTATAGGCAGACTATACTGGGGTCCATTACTTTGGACCCTCAGGACGTCAAGGAGCTTGGGCCCAAGGCGATTCTCAACTTCGCTAAAAGGGCCAGGCTTGTGATCTAAGGATTGTAGAGGTGCATAAGGGCCCGCTTAAGCGGCCTATGCATTGGCTCCTTATGGTGGCAGGAATGCCTCTAATTTCAAGATTCATTCATTCAAGCGGAAGGCCCTCATTTTCAAGAACCGATGAAAATATCGACATAATCCGGGATATTGTGCGGTCAGATCGTCAGTTGACAGTCAGAATGATCGGGGAAGAGTTAAATTTGACTTCCACCACCGTTCGTCAGATCAAGAACAACTGGGTGTTGCATAACGATAATGCTTCTTGTCACATATCAATCACAAAAGGCCGCGGCTCGCACTGTAATAAACATTAATTCGTGAACTTAGAACAACCAAAATTGGATCATTTTGACAAAATCTTTAAAAAAATCGAATATCTTTAGACCATATCAAAATCTGTGAAGTGATTTTAACAATGCCTAAACGCTGTATCCTAAAAGATTCTCTTCTTCCCCTTTGCTCTCGTTCTTCCTTCTCTCATTCCCTTCCCTTTTTTCCTTAAAATTGTCTGGTTTCTGGGTTACCAGACCTGACAGACTTACAAGCTGTGATTCAAGAGATAAGGTCCCACGGACCGCTCTGACAACCAACGATGACTTGTGTGTCACATATCAATGTCAACAAACGAGTTTTTGGCCAGTCAAATCATTCATGCGGCTCCTCAGCCTCCTTATTAGCCTGACTTGAGACCTTGCGACTTTTTTCTCTTCTTAAAGTTGAAAAACCATCTCAAGGGAACTCATTTTGGGACAGTCGATAACAAACGGCTGTAACCGATCAGCTTAAGGCTCTGAGGAGTAGAAGAACCATCTCCAGCGCTGTGAGGCTTCCGAAATAAGTTATTGTGAGGGTGACAATATAAAATTGTTATTACATTTGAATTAAAAAATTAAATAAACCAGCCTCATCACTTTTACAGAACTCGTATAGCTCTGTTTTCTGATATAAATAAGGTGAATGAGAGTTGTATAATCGGGAGCTTCTGGGGTATCTTGTACATAACGGCTGTGTTCATGGGGATTACGTAGAGACACAAAAAAATTAAATGTAGATTCACTTCAAGTGGGTTAGGGAAGAGGCATATAGATCAACCCTTCCTATATTACGTAAGGCTGTATAACAGATCGCAAAAAAGCATCTGAATACATCAGCAAATACTTAGCAGAAAATGAAGTCACTACTATAATAACAAACATCTAATTACAGAGAAACACTATATTTTCCGACTTACAGATATGAGACCTGAGACGAATACGGATTTTTGGTTCATCACTTCTATTTATTTGTATGGCTTACCTTTGTACTTGTAGTAAAGACTGATGTCCTACTAGTTGCCTGATGAATTTCAACGTGATGCCTCTCAGAATCCTTGGAAGAATGTCCTACTATTACATCCAATACATTTCCTGCAAATATAAACGATGCATCAAGCCATGATCAACTTTACTAACTAGGTTAAGTCCAAATAAGTAGTTTTGAGATAAATGTATTTGAAATATTTTTCTTGCATTGTATTGTATGTGACCTGACATTCGTTAAAAATTCGTAACTTCCTTATTATTACAGATAGATGGACGCTGCAGGTAGCAAATGAAAATTCACAATATTATCATAAGCTTAACACATTAAACTCTTGTTGACAAATAACCTAGTCTGGCTCTGGGATACAGATGCAAGATTGCTAGTAATTTCCGTAATAGCAATAAAACAGACTTCCATTTGCTTTTGCATAAAATTGCTTATTCTTAAATCGGACATAAATTTGATCATAGATTGTCTTAAAAGCTAACAGCTGATTATAAAACAGTGCCACATTATGTCCTCGGAAATCTGGACTCCGACCAGCCGAAATGAACGGCTCCTTAGTAGAACTCGGTCATTCATCAACGCCGATAATGAAAAGTTTCACCTCAACAGCTAACTTGAAACATGCAAACGACAATTTCAATTCATTTCAATTTTATTGTAATTTGTCAGACAGCCCAAAATTACTCCTATTGTTATCAATTTCAAATACGATGTATAATCATATCAGACTAACATAATACGAAATATTTGTTCACGCTCATAAAATTATAATCCCCAATGCAATTAAGATTACAAGACTTAATAAATGCTATTAAAGTTAAGCTTGTTATAATTTAAATTTTGTGTTTTTGGGTATTCCGATACCACCTACGGAGTTTCTCTTTTAGTAGTATTATATGTTAAGCTAATATTGTACGATAAATAACGCTAAAACAGCTTCCCTAGTAAGTTTATGTAGTTAATAGTAAACTAGTTGTCCTAGTATAAATGAAAAATGGCATTTTTTGTTGGGAGATTGGTGTTCTGGGCTTCAGAACGGTCAACAAGTCAATATTTTTCAAATGAAGCTCATATAAATAAAATCATTCTGCATTCAAGAAATAATAGGGAACGAGCTGTCAAAGTTCAAAAGAAGAAGGCAAAATGACGTTTCGTTGATTTTGAGCAAACAAAAACTACATATACATATGTCAAAAAAATACCTTACAAAACGTTTGGCTAGCAACTGCAGCATTTACGAAGTGTAAAATACTCGTAATATAAAAATTAAAAATATAGGTTATAAACGAGATGACCCACAAATTTATTTCAAACAGACGTATTCATGCAGTTAAGAAGTGTGCATTTGGAATGTTAAATTGATACAAATAAAGATAGCTTTAAATTTCGCATTTTATGAAATGCACGTCTCTCAGATGCGCATTAAAGTATACACCATTAAAGCGCACTTTTGCATATTTCTCAACAATTCTCAAGTTTGGAATAATTATGGAATATAATGGAATCAAGATAAGATTACACAAATTTTGCAATAAGCGGAGCACTCGGATGCACTCAAAATTGTGCTGAAATAATTGTTGGTCGGTTAGTAGAATAATTTTGGAATGTCTCAAGAAAATTATCAACGTTCGAGTAAGATTTCGGGATAACTTAATTTGAAAATATCGAAATGGTAAAATTGCACGCATAATGTATTTCACAAATTTCATTCCTACAAACATTGTCAACGAAAAATCTTTCATAAGTATAGGACGACATACCGCGCCATGATTAGAAGAATTAGAACAATCAAAAATAATTTCACTATTTTGTAACTTCTGCTTAACTCCATCGCTAAGAAAATATCTATTCATTTAATATTACTCTTTAGGAATACATTTAGGTGGAAATGTTTTAAATAAAAGTTGTAGGATTTTCCTCTCAACTATCGGTCGGTGACCTTGGATTGGACCTTGAAGGTTATAAACGAGCGGAAGATTTTATGTTCAGACTTGACCCTGGATGGCCCTCAATCCCTAAAGGTCAAACTGCCACTAACGCTGGATATCGATAACTCTTCGGGAATGCATTTTGAAGGGCAATGCTTCAAATAAAAGTTGTAAGATTTTTTCTCATCTATCAGACGGTGGATTCGAACCAGACATTGACCTTGAAGATCCTGAGAAACACAACTTCAAAATTTTAAATGTAAACCCATATTTTTGATCCCGGCAACAAAACGAGGGAAAAAATTTATGTTCAGATATTTTTTTTATATCGAAGCTGCCGCGCAGGCATAAGCCTAAATGCTGGAACACCGCGGCTGCTATGATGATCAGAAAGAAATTTTGTTAATACGATTTTTGAACTGCTTAAGGTTAGTAGAACTGGGAGAAGCTTCCTCTTGTAGATTGTTCCATAATCTCGACACCCTCGTGACAAAGGAGCGGTCGTATCGGCCAGTTCTGGATGTACGAAGTTCGACACGGTTAGGATGGGACGCCAAAGTCAGGCGGGTCTGTCTGGCAGGTACATCGCGCGGCGGCATCATGGAAGAGAGGTTGGTGTAGCGATAGAAAAGAGCGAGATCGCCGACGGCCCGCCGGTGTGAAAGAGTCCCGAGACTGTCTGTTAGAGAAGAGTCATCGATCAGTCGGACCGCCCTCCTCTGGACAGCATCGAGCAATACTCGAGGCTAGGCCTCAGCCTTGTATGGAGAGAGAAGGTCTTGCGGAGAAAAGTAGTTCTTAACTCTAAACAGTAGGCTGATTTTTCCCCAGCAGCTGCAGCTATAGACGAGATGTGTTCGTGCCAGATCAGGTCCTCGGTGATCTGGACTAAGACCAGCCGAAATGAAAGGCTCTTTGGCAGAGCTCGACCATCCATCGAAACCGGATGAGCGCTAGGACGCTTTTTGTTCGTCAAAGTACAGTACTGTGTTTTGGAGGCATTGAACTGTACAAGATTGTTGCGTCCTCAAGCAGTGATAGCCTCCAGGTCTCTTGTCAGAGAGGAAGTCGTAGCTAGTCTTCTTTTTTTCCAGCTTAGCGGCAGAGATAGGCTTGTCACTCTGAATTCCTGCATGTAGAGTTCTGTCATCACCGAAGCTGTGGATTGGGTTGATCGTGCAGAAAAGGAGGTCGTTGATATGTAAGAGAAACAGTGTCGGAGCGAAGACCGATCACTGGGAAACACCCGCGATGACGTTGTGGGATGAATAGGAGAACCTGTCAATTACGACGGATATCTTGCGGCCACAGATAAAGTCAGCCACCCATCTGCAAAGCTTTTCTGGGAGGCCATAGGATGGAAGTTTGCTAAGAGGGCAGCGTGCCACAGCTGATCGAACGCTTTCGTGATGTCAAGAGCAACGATATGAGCCTCACCATAAGACTGGATGAGTTTACTCCACAATTGCGTGACGTAAGCTAGGAGGTCGCCTGTGGATCGTTGGTGCCGGAAACCATACTGCCTGTCGCTAATCAAGCTGTGACATTCGAGGCAGTCCAGAAGCTCACGATTTATGCACCTCTCCATCACCTTAGTTACAACAGAAAGCAGAGCTATAGGCCTGTAGTTGTAAGGGTCGGTCTTAGATTCTTTTTTTGGGATGGGTTGGACATGAGCAAATTTCCAGTTTTCTGTGAAGGTGCCGGATTCATAAGATATCTGGAAGTGACGCGAAAGAACTGGAGCAAGCTCCGCTCCACACCTCTTCAGTACAATGGCAGGAATCAAGTCCGGACCAGAAGCTTTGTTGATATCGAGCGACAAGAGCACTCGTCTTAAGGTCTTATGCCTGAATGTTACCTCCCGCATAGTGTAGGGAACCGTTCGAATTGATGGCACTTGGTCGTTGGGGGGGACGTTCATGGTGGAGTTGCCAGTAAAGATCTTGGCTACCACTTCCGCCTTGGCCTTTGAGTCGAATACAATAGTTCCATCCTGACACGTAAGTGGTGGAAGGCTACTGTGTGAGAAGTTCTTTTCAATCTGCTTGGCCTGCGTCCAAAAAGACTGCCATTGAGCTGCGACATTAGCCTGTGCCTAACTTTTATATCGTGCCGGTTTTTGGCATCGCTAACCGCTTCGTTATATTTGTTCCTGGACCAGACGTCGGGTTGTCTGTTCTCTACAGTGGGGTTTTTGTAAGAAGGTTCTGTGTGCCTTGATCTTCTGCTGGCGAGCAGTGTCACACGATTTGTTGAACCAGCCGTTGGACCCTGGTTTAGGAAGTTTCACTGTGTGAGGGATGTATTCCTCATTCAGACGTGGATAATTTCGGTTATCGAAGAACAGCCAGCCGACGCATCCGCGTCAGTGAAACAGACATCTCTCCAAGGAAAGCTAGAGAAGAAGTCTCTGAGCCCCTTCCAGTCGGCATGTCCGTAATGCTAAGTTTTGCGGCCTGTACGAGTTTCTGCTGCCACAGCGGGTTTTGACCGAAACCTAAACTCCATAACACCGTGGTCTGAGTTACCCAGGGGGGACAGGGCAGCAGTGCTGTAAGAGACAGGATGCGTAGTCAGAAAGAAGGGGGAAACAAGTAGGGCTCGTCACCAGCAGGGTCAGCCCTTGAGTAAGAGCGAACGCTTCGACTGCACGACCTGCTGCATCGGTCTTGTTTGAGCCCAACCAAAGCTCATTATGGGCATTGAAGTCACCGAGAAGAACTACCTCTGAAGGGGGGTGATTGATGTTCAGGAAGCCGATCTGGACGGCGAGGTATTCCAGCGAAGTGAGATATGACCTTGCATGATCCTCATTCATATTGGAGTATCTGTCTGTCTCTGGAGTGTCTGCCCGAAAATGAGCGCCGCGAATCACTTATGCTTACAACTATACAATATATGATTTTATGCAAAAATTTATAAAACCTATGTCCTCCATCGGCTGAATTTTTAGCTACTGCGTGATAAATTTTCACTTTAGATGTTAGGATGTTATAAGAGGATATAAAATGAAATATTCTAGTGTAAACATGTCTTATAACATTTTTCAAGGGAATATTTTTTGTAGTTACCTTGATCATTTCTACATCAAAAACCATCTCACACTATTTTTTCTCCTCAGATGTACCGTTTGCAAAATGGTAACAGCAAATATTCACATTGAAAAATATCAGGGGTGTATCCATTTTTTGTATAACAAACTGTTTACACTAAAATATGTAATTGTATTTCATTTACAATTTGTTAAAACTAAAAACTATATTTTCTTTCAAAGATACAAATAAAAACAATGTTTTTCTTAAAAGTTCAACAATGTAAACATTTAAGCCATTGTGCACATACATAAGGCTCATATTAAGTTTTTTTTTTTATAAAATTATCTGAGGAATATCCTGAAATATTAGCACGTCAAAGAACATGAAATATCTTGTATAAGCGTCAACGACCCTCTCTAGGTGTCAGCGTTGCCACCTCTTGGACTGTTGCTGCCGGAATGGACCATATCTTTTCCGTCGTTCATAAATTCCGAGATTACGAAATCTAAGGAATACATAGTAGGAAGTTTCTTTGGGATATACATTTTTTAATAGGATAGTGGAGACTGATTTAATTACTTCTAAGGAAATTACTGCGACCCTACTCAGCAACATGGCTGTGGGCATGTTTTTACTCAACTGCCTCAAAAGAGAGGTCTTTTTTGGAAGGCCAAATGACACAAAAATCAGTTTCTTGCAAATATTTATATCATAACGCAAGGTCAACCGTTGTCTCCGATGAATAATACGCCGTATTAAGTCTATAAATCACTAAAAAATATAAAGTTACGCATTTTTTCATTGATTCATTGATACTTTTGACAGTATTCAATAATCAAACATATATATTTATATAAAATATATGTTCACATAAAAATTCGTAGAGCTCAAATGAAGAATTGTGCCACCAACAAACTCTCTCTCTATATATATATATAGCAGTACTTACCTAGGGTATAGCTTTGCAAAAAAAAATGAGGACTACATGGTGATTCTGTGCCTATAAGCGTTGACTGTCCAAAACTGAAAAAAGTTTGCAGAACTCAAACGAAGAATTGTGCCAACAAAAAAGTCATATGATGTTGTAGAGGCCCTATAGTACCTCTCCCGAAATCCTCCGTTTTTTTGCAAATATTCACCCTAGATATGTACTTCTATAAGGCCTCTACGATACATATGAGTTTTTCGGTGACAATCCTTGGTTTGAATCTGAAATATTTTTTTTTATTTTGGGTAATCAACCCTTATAGGCACAGAACCATACTGTAGTCCCCTGATTTTTTTCAAAGCTATACCCTAGACACGTACTACTGTGGGGCCTCTACTATATATGAGTTTGTTGGTGGCACAATTCTCCGTTTGGCTCGTGCGAATTTTTTTCAGGTTTGAGTAGTCAACCCTTATATCCGTAGAATCACCCTGTGGTCCCCTGATTCTTCGCAAAGTTGTAATACTAATTATGCGCAACTTTATATTTCTTAATTATTTATAGACCTAAAACGGCGTTTTATTTATCTGTAATATTGGTTGACGTTGCATTATGATGTAAACATCTAACGCTGCGCGCTCTCTGCCCTGTATGTCAACAACAACGAACAAATGTTTGAAACAAAAGTTGTAGATAATTTCATTCTCTGATAAATGCAAATAGCATTAACCCCAGAGGAAGTGATATCTTTGCAAAAAAACCGATGTTTGTGTCCTTTGACAAATTAAGACACGGACACGAGATTTTATGAGACTTTTAAGACGAAGTTTTTATAATGAAAAAATGTAGGTTTCTACAAATTTACAACCTATTATCTCTCATGCCGAGGTTGACCCTCTTTTATGGCTTATACAACACTGGTGAAAAAAATAAAATATTTTTTTGTGACATGGATTTTGGATTTGAAATTTAGCTCTCCGCACACATAACAAAAACTGTTCGCAATATTTACACAATTTCTAGGCATTGTCCATAAAGCTGGTCTCGATCACAATAAACTAAAAACAACACACCGTTTTAACAAAAATTAACAGTGCTCAGAACATCTCAGTACTCTTCACAGAAAACGTAATTGACTCGGCTGCTATTAGTCTACTAATAAACACAATATGCTCTCTAAACATAGAGCTCGCATATAATAAACAGGAATAGACCGGTCTTAACATTATATATGTGCGCCATCGCATACACGCCGAGAAATGCAGCAATATGAGATGTTACGTATTGTAATTCATAAAAGTAAATGTTACCGAATACCTGTGGGTGATAGAAAAATTCTGTTTTTAGATTTGGTTTAAGGATGTCAAAATACATAAGATACACCCAAAATTTGTCATGTCACGAATCCTGCGTTTATCAGTGTAATTGGACTATTTCACGGGCTACAGCTTAAACGGCTATATCGGCCATATCTTCATTCCTTTCAGTTACGGCAATAGGGTTGTATGTATTTTTTAAAAAGGTACTTGTTGGTAAACCATTGATTAATGTTTAAATGAGCTCATCTTACCTTCCTTCCTGTGTTTAGAAGCTCCGCCAGTACTAGCTAGCTGCACATTCTGGCTGTTCCTGCGTCTGTTCAGGATCGGGCTGGAATAGATAAGGTGTCTGAGCGACCACCTGCCCGGAAATCGTTTCTTCCGGGAGGAAGGTTGCGATTCAGAGCCGTGCATGATTGTTCAATTGGAAGCCGCTACGGCCGACGCGTCTCGATCAGTCTGTGTGTACGCTCACCATTTTGTGCTTGGTGCTCTTAGTTGGAAGCAGCATCTGGAACAAAAATGTACGTACGTTAGCTGCTATCAAAGGAAAGGATTTATGTGTTCCAAAACTAAATATCGACTGTAATTAGTCTCTAAATACAGTGTTAATAATAGATCGTAATTACACAACAAGTTGTGAATCTCTATCTAATAGCAGTCATGATACATTAGTGTTTATTAGACGTAGAGATTAAACTCAATCAATGGTTAATTTACAATGCGACAATATTAGAATTTAAATTACTACAAGCACAACAGACCCATTTATAGGCGGAATGCTGGCGTTTCAAATGGCACAATTGTAATGGCTGGTACTAGTACTTAGAAAAGAAGAGTTGTAAATTAGAAGTAAACATAATAAGTGAATATTTTGAAGTTAACATTTTTGGTTAGCTCCCAGCGGGTGCAATGTAACGTTTGAGCACATTAAACATTTTTTTGATTATCCCTCAAAGTGAGCAGAGAGATTAAAAACGTCGAAAAACGAAGTATGTATATTATTTACCAAACCCGAAGACCGTGGTTAACGCCCACGTTGATGATGTGTATTGAAGAGGAGAACCGGTCAATTACGACGGATATCTTGTGGCCATTAGTAGCTCGCAAAAAATCGAAAACGAAGTATGTGAACGTCCTGAAATTTTTCGTTTTTCGTCCATAGCTCTGCTACCACTGGAATTATTTTCAGAATCTGCAAAGGTTTTTCGGCATTGGAATAGTGATAACCTTCTGTCAAAGTTTCATAAAGGTTACAGGTCATAGAGGGATCAAGAGTTAGCGGGCAGACTGACAGACAAGCCGATAAGATGGACAAACAGACCGACAAGACGGAAAGACCGATGGAATCATCTAAAACAATAACATCACGATTTCCTGTTTCTCTCTGAGTTTCTAGCACTTTATAAATGATCAAAAAATGTCTTGCAAGAGTTCTAAAAAATTACGAAGCAGAATTTTCACCATTTTATGATATTTGAATCATGAACATGTATGTATCAGGAGTTTTCAAAAGCTCGCAAAACTATATTACGATGCACCTTCACGAAATGTCTTACAAGAAATTCAGTATTATGGTTATATAGGTGTATGAATCCGTTAGAGGTACGGAATCAATCGGTAGTTGATTATTTAAATCTCTAGTTATTGACAGGATAAGAAGCTTCTTAATAATAGAACGTCTTTCAATGATATCAAAGGTTCAACATTTGCAGCCCCCTACCGCTTACAACTCCCAATTTACAATCTCTACAAATTTTTTTCTGGAAATGATCAGTAGACAGTCAAAACACAAGTGCAACATTTTTTCGCTTTTTGCTCGTGGGTCCTCCGCCACTGGGTAGATATTCAAAAACTATAAAGTTTTTTCGTCCTTGGGACGGTAGTAACCTTGCGTGAAATGCATTGCATGGTCTTTCATTTATATGTATACATGTACGCCATGTATTAAAAAATATAACGTAGTATGTCATTTTTGTTTTTTTTTTGCGAATAAACTACTTTCTCGCCAGTGGCAATAGAGGTAAATACGCTTGATGATCGTTTTCGAAGACTGTTCATTAAGTCAAAAGGACTGAATTCGATGAGAGAGGAGATAATATGAAATGCAGACACTGGACGCATTTTTTCAATGCAAACTTTCAAAAATTTATAAAAAATGGCGCCAAGTAAGTCGACTCTGTACTTCCATGCTACGCAGTCATCAGTACGTAAAGGATTATGTTTGGACACTCTCAGAAAAAAGTTAGCTACGAACATGTGTAACAAAAAATTGAATGACCTTCCTCCTTCCCCTAAAAGGAATTGCTGCAGGCGCACATGATCTTTGCGATGTATGATGACCTTGGTCTTCACCATGCACAGTGCACATAGCCCACAGCGGTGCGGAATCGATTGCCGACTATAACGTACGACCACCGACAACGACGCTTGTCCATCGGGGGACCATGTCACAAGTATCGACACCCGACTGTAGAAGAGATTTATAATGTTTAAGGGTAATTGTACGGGGACATCTATGATGAGCGAAATATGCCTTATAAGTGCGTATAATTACTGGGGTTGGAGGCGTAGAAATATACCAACATCAAAAAATTACTTATGCTGTCCCCCAGTCCCTGCAACCCTTAAACTCCAATTTTTAACCCCTACCTTGGTCTTTTACTCCGCGCCACTGGACCTATTTACAAAAATACAAAGCTTTTGGTTCTTTGGCATAGTAGTAACATTTTATGAAAATTTCATCGAAATACGAGCGGTACTTCTCAAGTTACAGACGGTTATAAGATTATCGGACAGGCAGTTAGGTGGAAATGAGTGACATGGTTTTTCGTGATGTATGTACATGTCATATAAGCCAAAAAACATAATATCTCATTTTCGAAAATTTCCGCTATTACAATACAGTAAGTAAAAACACAATAGCGTTCAAGATACTAGATGGTTAAGTTAGGTCGCACGGGTGTCTTGAGTGATCATATGACACATGGACATTACATCGCCAGCTCTTACCCTATCAATCACATTCCGCCCCCACCATATGGCCTAAGTGGTTTTGCAGACACGAAATCTCGTCTACGTGGTTAATATTAGACTATGTTTTCCGATAAAAACAACTACTCCATCGAGGTCGGCGATATAATATGCCATATTTGCCCGCATTACTTGATCCGGGAAAGTGATTACGTTATGAATAAGTTGTTTGCTAGGTATTTAGCGGAGCTGAAAGCGAATTTTGTTGGTAATTAAACTATTATTGTGCAGGGTGCGTGACGTCAAACTTGGTAATTCAGCGAAGGGACTGTTAACTACCAGTCTCCAATCAATAGCGTAGTTTGTGGTTCGAGGGAAGGCGATTTGTTTCTATACCCTATTCGTATTAGATTTACGCCTCGGCACAACAAAGATGCAGCGCGGAAAAGCGTCAGCCACCTAAGCGCTGCAATAGCTATTCGTCATTCCGCCATAAAACTACGAACAAGTGCAGGATTAGACAGGATAGAACTCAGGCTCGGGGTATCGCCAGCAGTTGCTGTTCGTATTCGGTGCATACCTAGAGTGTGTTTATACATTAGCACGTCGTCTACGGATACCGCAGATGAAACTGAGAATATTTCTCCCAATGCTTCCTTCAGTCATGCTTCCTCTTCAGTGATGTCTCCTCCCCGAAAACGTGACAAGAAGGGACATTTGAATATTCAGGCAAAAGAAACTGTCCTTAACGAAATTTTAGAGCACCCCGAAATGAAAATTCATTTTTTTTTTATACTCCAACTACCACGAAGGCCTAAGGCCTAAGCACCCATTGGGTACCGTGGGGCTATGGGGGATACATGGGAGAGGGGGGACGCCACACGGACTCTGGCGAGGGAACACGTGTGCATGCAACATGCACACATTCTGGCTCCGCCTACGAGAACCGCCGGGTGGTACCTCCGCGTTCGACAGTCAGAGACCATCTACCACCTACGGACAATCACAACATCCATGGCCAAGAGGAACATTTCTCCTGGGACGGGACTCGAACCCGCACAGCGCACGGCGGCTGATCAGGAGACCGAAGGGTCTACTACTGCGGCCACCGCTGCTGCCTAAAACAAACACACAACATCCATGGCGAAGGCGAGATTCGAACTCGCGGCCCGGCCGGCCGGCTGATCAGTAGCACGACACTCTGACCCACGCGGCCAACCGAGGTCCAAGAGATGATATTGAAAGACATGTGGCGAAAAAATAACAGGCTTATGTCCTAAGACAATTTTCAACATTGTTAAAGGATATAAAAAAACTTGTATCCACCACACAAGAGGCTGCATTTACACGAAGATAACTTTGATCGGAATGCAAACAGACGCATCAGTCCATCAATTTTTTGAAAGGCAGGAACTTCCCACCATAGACAAAGTATTACAGGAGGTTAATAGTGATGAAGACTTACCTTCTTTCAAAAGGATGACATTCTATAGTTTAATCAAAGAACTTCATTTTGAGTTTAGAAAACGGGTCAGAAATAGTATTTTGATGGACAGCCAAGAGATTATTTTATGGATGAAACCTGGATAAATGCAGGACATGCAAAGCCTAAAGTATTGGCTGACTCTACAATTAAATAATTAATAAAACTAGAAAAAATTCCTACAATGTCCACAAGAAAGGCAGACATTCAACAATGGCTCCTATCAAAAGACATTAGTTTCAATGAAAATATGGTCAAAGCAGAACTTATCGATCTAGTCAGGCAGCACAAATATAAATATAATAAGCATAATGTTATTGACGAAATGGCTAAAAACCAAAATAAGAACGTTTTAAGGCCAACTCCTTATCACTGCGAATTAAATGCCATTGAAATGATTTGGCCACATATAAAAAACTATGTGGCTTCAAACAATAGATCATTCAAATTTTCTGACGTGAAAATTTTTTTTTATGAAGCTGCCAACCGAGTGACGGCAAACCATTGGAAATATTGCATCCGTCACGTTCAAGAGACAATCGAAACAAAGATGTGGGATCTGGACAATATGATCGATATCCAAATTGAACCTGTAATAATTAATATTAACCATTCTGAAAAGTACAGTTCTTTCTATAAAAATAACCATTTATTTTGTTAGATTATGAGGAAAATACGGACCCGTACAATCTCACTTTTGGGCATGTTCTGATTTGTCTGGGCGTAAATCGACTACGAATGGGGTATATATACCGCAGGTTCTCAATCATATTTCGACTACTGCCCATTTTGAGAATCAATGATCTTCTAGCGCCCCAAAAATTATTTTAACTGAAATATATCTAGAGCTTTATATTAATCTTAGCCATTGCATATTCTTCCCCCATACCCAATCAGTTCATCGCCCCTCCAACTTTCTATAATCTCGTTTGTTAAAAAAATATTACTTTGCATTGTTTTTTCGATTTTTTTCACAGGAAGAAATTAGATGCCCAAATGATATTTGACTATTTGATGAGTCACAGATTATTCTGCATACACATAGCTTACAAAACCTACTTTATTGACAATAAAATCAGAAAAATTGTTTAGCCTCGTATTCTGGTGTCCTAGGAGACCATAATCACTTGTTATCAAAGGCATTGTAATTTTTGGTGACAACAGCTGTTAAGTTTTGCCGCGGTAAACTCGAAACAGGTGCTGTCATACAATTTTTCCATCTAGAATCGACTCATTACATTACATTATGAATAACATTTGTTTTGATTAATGCGAAGCCTGGAATTGTTGGTGCTGCGATGAGGTCCAATTGTCATAATTTGGTTCTCTGGATGTTAATTTTAACCTGAGTTGTGGTTCTACATCCAATAATTTGTTTTTCTTTGCTTAAAGTGTTGAAAAAGTAACTTCAAATATGAAGTTGGAAAAGGCAAGATGTATTTTAAAACTTTTCCTGTTAAAGCCGGATACACAGTCTGCATTGGTAACCAGAATGATGTTGATCTGCTTTCATAATATTTCTTTTCTGAGAATCCATCAGAAGCCAATTCCAACAAATCTTGTTATTAGGAGATTAGCAGGTTGGGTCCTTGGGAAATAAAATACCTTGTTCCAGAAGCAAATTTCAAAAATTTAGCGCTGGTCGTTAAGGTGTTCATATTAAATATATTGTATCCATTAATGTCGTCGTTTTTTTTACGTTTTTTACATAATACCCCTGCCGAGCCGTACCTCCAGAGTTACAAAAGGGCCCAAGGATTTGCAGACACACAACAGAAACTAGATAGAAAATAAAATGGTAGTGACGGAAACGTACAATAAATAGGACACATATCTTTGCTTTGATTCGGCCAAACAATGGAGTCATATACAATTATTATTAGTTTTTTTTCAAGCTTGATCGTGTTTCAGGCAAGGTCAAAGACTCTTGCCAAAAATTATGAAATTGATTTTTCAAATTGGACCATTTAGCCTAAACGCTATACAACGCGGACATTCCCAAGCGACTGAGAAATAGTATGACGGGTAGTCCACAAATGCAGTAGCGTTCTATTTTTACACCAAATCGGAGACAAATCACACATTCCAGTCTACATCTCCAGTAATCTACTCCAGATTTTCCAGCCGTCGGAAAGTGTCTGCTTTCTATTTTTGTGCCAAATAGCATGTTGGTCGGGCGATTCGCGGTATTTTTGCTATATATGCATTCACAGCTCATGAAAATGCTATGTCGATGAGATTTTGCAGAACTAATATGTACAAGCCGTACTGAGTAATGGGTTTGTTGCCATAAGCTAGTTATATTTTAATGTTTCAATAAAACCTTACGACCGGAATTGTTTTAGAAAGTATGAGTTATAGGAGAGTTAGTAACGACTGAAATGAGTATCATTTTCTACTGAATTAGGCGAAGATAGATCCTAAAGACCGGAAAACCACGATTCCCGACTAACTTTTGAGGTGAAATATGTTTGGCACTGTTAAGGTGGTATAACTGACACGCGTTGCTCCAAACTTCGTCAAGTGCAGACAGTGTAGTTCGAGCAGCCCTTTCCAGTATTCCATGCCTGGTTTGGATCTTTGCATAAAGTAGAAAATACGTCCAAACTCCATACGGACAAGATAACCCAGCTTCTTTCCAACAGCTGGTAGGATTAACGATACATACGTGTGTAGGACACGAACGAGATATGATAATAGAAATATAACGATAAACGTGAAAACATCTCATCTTAGAAGATTTTGAAGTACCGCCCCGTACCATTTCATTTTTACTACATGGGCAGTACGTAAACAATTCGACATGGGCAACAATGTCAGGGTAATATTAAAGTCACTTATTTGGTGACGAAACGACAACGAGTTAACATATCCACCTTTGGCAAGCGATAAGGGCGATATGATCGGATTGTCGGGGCCATCGCTTATGAGTATCTCCCGTATTCAACTGACTCATGACATCACATGCGCAAATCTACTATTTACCATTACATTAATGTACTCCAACTACTACTATGGATTCGTCATCGACTGAATTACGGGATCGTCACACAGACTAATCCTGACCGTCACACAGACTGATCATTAAGTCGTCACACAGACTGACTAGGAGTCGTCACACAGACTAACTCGGAGTTATCACACAGACAAACTCTAACTCTTTGGTCAGACGTGCCGAGTTTAACGATTGTGACAAAAAGACAGTCCAGGAACCGGGATATCACGCTGGCCAAGGGCCGTTGTGTCAATACCCCAAAGCTCCGACGTTACTCCTGAATCAGAGGTAACCGAGCAATATGACTATCATTAAAGTAACAATCGCTGCACACATCCTGATATGAGATAAATTCAGACTCCAGCGATTGCCAAGAGAAGATAGTTAAGCGGTCATTCAGACCTAGGACGCCACTTCGGCCAAAGGCCACCGTGTCAACATCCAAAGACTCCGACGTTTCCCCCGGTAAAGGAAACCGAGCAGTAAGTAACATAACTACCTCAACCCAGCAAACGGGCTCCGAAAGTCCCATAACAACCCCCAGAAACTGGAGGCGTCCCACCTGCGGATATTTAATAACAAGTCGTAAGCAATAAGTTTAATTATGAAGGTAAAGAGTATAGCATCTTTATAAACATGCCTTAAGACATTCATGATCATGAATATAAAAGTGTTATAGTTATCAATCCATGCAGTACAACAGAATAAAGTGTGATTGCTAACCTTTCAGGTAACCAAAACACTACACCCAATAGCACATCAACACTGTAATCAAGTTCACAAAGCGCACTACTTGGTCTGAGAAGCGATCTCCTTCACGCAATAATTGAACTGCATCGCCATCCACGCCCGTATCTTTAACAAAGTTTATCCTGGGAACAAGTACCCAAAGAAGGAATGGAAATTATAATGTAAACAGGCGTAAGGGCCGTAGCGCTGAGTGACACTAAGCAGCCTTGTGAACCTACTAGAAAGGTTTTGTGTGCTACAGGGTTGGACTCGCATGCAAAAATGTGTTTGAGATATTTCGTAAGCTTACACGTGGTCGAACGAAATTCTACTGCCAGGAATCTGACCGAATTCCCATAAGCCTGAACGAATGGCTTCCTGGTAAAACTTGTTCATTCATCAAAAGCCATATACAGTAATATATCTTGAAAGCATTAAGCTGTTGGACGTCCGAGTTTTACCAAAAAGAGCCGTTTATTTAGGCTGGTCGGAGTCCAGATCACTGAGCACTTGATCTGGAACGAACAATCACAGCAACTTCTGGGAAAAGCTAAGCTATTGGATTAGGGACAAAAAGTACTTTTCTCCAAATCACCTCCTCAATATATACAAGGCGCAGATAAGACCTAGCATCGAGTACTTATCACATGTTTGGGGTGCTGCCGCCCCGACTACATTATCTATGCTCGATGATATTCAGAGGCGGGATGTCGGAATTATTGATCACTCTTCTTCAACATGCAATGTCGGGACGTTTTCGCACCGACGCTGACCGGTCGTCGGCGCTTTGGCTCTCTTTTACCGCTATGTCAACGGCTTTGCTCCTCAGAGCTCTTTTCCGTGATGCCGCCGCGCAATGAACCTGCCAGACTTCGTGCTCCCATTCTAACCGTGCCGAACTGTCCGGTACGACCGTTCCTTCGTCGCTAGTGTTCCGAATTTGTGGAATAGTCTGCCTGAGGAGGATTTTCTCAGTTCTGTTAACCATGGCCAGTTCAAAAATCGGATTAACAAAGTTTCTTTAATCTTCTCATAGCAGCTGCGGTGCCCTGGTGTTTAGGCTTCTGCCTGCGCGGCTGCTTCGGTATAAAAGTCATCAATTATCTACAGGGTGGCGCAGAGGAAACGCATGATTTTCACGTAAGCATAACATTTTCGATGTTTAAGACAATTTTATTTTAACTACATCTAAATAAAGTACGTATAATAATAGCGCACTTTTAAATTCATTATGGTAAATTATGTCATTCAAGTGTCGTCCTTCTTCGCGCTCGCACATCTGCAACCGCTCTTGAAAGTTGTGCATTACACGCACGATCATTTCTTGTGGCATTCTTGCGAGTTATTGACGAATAGCAATTTTCAGGGAGGGTTTGTGAGGGTATACTTTAGCCTTAAGGTACGAGGGATGTCTTTTAAGTTTTGCATATGGAAATAAAACAACACAGTAGGTAGTTTTAAATGACTATTGTTTTTCGAAGTATTCTCCACGAAGATCAATATACATCTGCATGCGATCGAACTAATTTTCGAAGCACTTATTCCACTCGTTTGCTGGCAGATCCAAAATGGCATTTTTGAATGCGTCAACTGCTTCTTCTGTTTTTAGTTTTCACCACTAACAATGCTGTACACAATTTTAAATTCCGGAATTGAAACGGTCAAGCGTTTTTTGACACCAATTAACCCTGGCTGATTTCTGCTCTTCAGTCAACAGGTGGGGTATCCAACGAGAAACTAATTTCCTTACTCCTAATTCTTCATGTAATTTTTTTTGGAATATTGAGGTCTTTGAGATCTTCAAGGACGCCTCAATCTCGCGATATGTCACATGTCTATCTTCAATGATGAGTTTGTGCACAGCATCGACGTTTTCCTGGGTGACTGCGGTTTTTGGTGCACCCACCCTGGAATCGTAGCTAAGACTCACCCGCCCACCTTTGAATTCTCCATACCAACGGGAAATTATCGACTGATGTGGCGCTTCGTTGCCGAAAACAGACAATTCACTGTAGTGAGAACACTGCACGTATTGTTGTGAAACTTTGAATTCAAGTTTACTAAGGAGTGAGGTTAAGATTCAGTACTGACGTTCATACCGCGCGGCCTATTATGTTTCTATGTGCAAAACTTAAAAGACATCCCGCGTAACCCCACAAAAAGAAGTCATATGCAGACAAATCTGGGAAGCGTGGCGGCCAAGGAACATCGCCGAAACGGAAAATCACGTTCAAAAATTGCTCGACGGCATACACACGATGGTCAGTTGTCCACGGTGCCATGGCTAAAACTGCATTGCCTGTGTTCTCTGCTGGCGGTGAGGGAAGGCCAACCCACGTCTCCTTGCGAAATACTCAGAAAACATGCGTTTCCTCTGCGCCACCCTGTATTTAGCTCAATCGCAGATATCGAACTGAAATTCTGAATATCCACATTACCGTATCCAACGTCATCTGCCAAGCTGTGATAAAATTTATACACACAACAACAACACAGTGTTGGAGCCAAAATCGATTGACGCTATTGTAATATGAAAAAGAAATCCCACCGATTTCTACGGATATCTGCGAATGCAAGGTCATAAGATGTACGAGGTCTGTAAATTAAGTGATGAGACAGATTTTTTTAATTCTTTATATAGAAATATTATGACACTTTGATATTGTCACTCTCAAAATAACTTCCTTCTGAAACGCTGGAGACGTTTCTTTCACTCCTCCTAGCGGCGTTGGAACTCCGATACTGGAATAGCCTTCAGCTGGTCGGTTACCCCGGCGCCTCCAATGTTGCCAGATCGAACGCTACGTTGCCAGTCTCATCACTTAATTTTCAGACCTCGTAAGTGGCTTAGGAGGACATTAATTCGTTTAATTCGTGATTTTGGTTATTTATACTAAGTGACATATAAATCCGAACACCCAGTTTAAATGGTTTTATTTTAATAAAAGTTGGTGAATGTATTTATCTTACTGTAAATAACTAGTGAAAAAATTTTCTGCCTTATCAGTTGGACATTCCGGTTTTTATACTGCTTTTTTTTAATTCACTAACGCTCTAAAAATGAATATTTCAGCCGCAGTAAAGAATCAACGTTGGCGGATTTTGGTTCTTGACATCCTTTACGATCGGTTACGATGCCTAGAGTCCGGAGACCTGTACGATTTCGTCAACTTAGTGAGTTTGATAGGGGCCGTATAGTGGGACTTCGGGAAGCTGGACTTTCTTTTCGGGCAATTGCAGTTAGAGTGCAAACAAGTGTAGACACTGTGGTTAGGTGTTGTCAGGCATGGCTTCGAGAAGGCCGTACGCAAAGAGCAAGGGGCACTGGACGCCGCCGTAGAACAACAGACCGTGAAGATCGCCGCCTAAGATTATTGGCCTTAAGGGACCGTTTCTCCACTACCAGGTCCATTGCAAATGAATGGTTTGCACAGAACACGGAAGACCTATTGGCACGCGAAGTGTTTACCGACGAATGAGAAGTTTTGGCTTGTTTTCATACCGGCCACACTGGGTCCCTTTAACTCGAGAACACCGACGTAATCGCCTTGAGTGGTGCAGACAACGGTCACTCTGGGATCAGGAATGGAACAGTATTCTCTTTAGTGACGAGTCTCGATTTTGTTTAGGCATGCACGATGGTCGTGCCAGGGTTAGAAGGCGACGTGGTGAAAGGAGGAATCCACAGTTTTTTGTTGAAAGACATGTTCATCACACTGTTGGAGTTATGGTTTGGGGTGCTATAGCTTATGGTTCCAGGTCACCTTTAATCTTCATCAGAGGTAACATGAACGCGCAGCGTTATATCCACGAAGTTCTAGAACCCCATCTTTTACCCTATCTTGACACCCTGGCAGATCCAACTTTCCAACAAGATAATGCCCGACCACATGTTGCAAGAGTCAATAGACTTCTTTCAACATAATGATGTCACATTGTTACCATGGCCACCAAGATCTCCCGACTTATCCCCAATTGAGCACGTGTGGGATATGATGGGTAGGAGATTGCTCAATTTGCAACGTCCTCCTCAGACTCTAGAAGCACTTCGAGAGGAGTTGGTGGTTGCCTAGAATGAGATTCCACAGGAGGGCATTGACCACCTGATCAGAAGCATGCCTAGGCGCGTTGGAGAATGCGTAGCACATCAGGGTGCATCCACACATTATTAAAGGTCAAAGGGCTTTAAAGCAGTGCAATCATTTTGAAATTTTTACCATTTACTTATTATGTTTCATTAAGTACTTATACAAAATTTTATTAAAATAAAACCATTTAAACTGGGTGTTCGGATTTATATGTCACTTAGTATATTAGTACTTGAATGTAACTTGTCAGGCTAAACCGATAAAATCTCAAATAATTTGATGAATTGTGACGTAAGCTAAGACGTATGCACTTCTTCTCTGCTGGAACTACACGCAGGCAGTGTTTATTAAAAAGGTCTGGAGCTTGAACGGGTCAGGTTAGCAAGATGAAATTTGGGGCAATGAAATTGATGAATGCTATATTTTAATGTGACAATTGAACATTTCAAAATGGCTGGGACGTTTTTTAAACGGAATCGGGGGGTACAGGTAATACCTCATTTTGAAACTCCTTATTAGTACCTTACAACCCTAGAGTATAAATTTACCATCTTTTAAAATGACGGACTGTCAACGTTGAACGTTTTTGTGCATTGTATCGCTTATAACACTACAACAATAAAAATGATTTAGTTTGTATATGAAACTTCTTCGAGGAACTGTCTATCTGATTGTACTTAAAATATCGGGTATTCCGTTATTTTTTTTTTCAAATTGAATGTTCCATATTTTATTTTACATTCGAACAGATCATTCCAAGACATGTAAGATTGGTATATCATACTGTAGCTTGTTGATAATTGGTTGGTGAGTTATAAACGATTTAGGGCCAATTTCACCAACAACAGTCCGTTATTCTCCACCTATAGGGTAACAGTCCGTAAAATACAGCGAATGAGCTTCAAGTTCCAATAAACAAATTTTAGCAACCAATAGCTATGAAATGTTGAAAACAAAATACTGTCAAAGCATGAGATGACATCTTGTCATTGAAACATCATCAGCTTATTGAATATTAAGAAATTACATATAATTCAGTCAAAATTTAAACAAATGTTTGATTTTTGAATAAAATTCATGATTTAATTACTATTGTTGATTTTTTATTCATGTTTATATTATTTTCTTCAATTGATATGCGATTTTAGTGATTCAAGATCATCTACTGGGTGTTTTTTCCTATAAACCTCTTGTAGATAGCCATTAAGCACCTACTTGATGACTGGCTCTACCAAAAAGTTCATAGATATTGCTCGTTTCCAAACATTCATTCATTTACTTGCCGTTCATCAGAACCATCATGGCACCTTAGATTGATATTCGCTCAAAACTATTCTGGTTTTTTAATATCCATACATCCATAAAGTTGAATATTTTTCGTTGTTCAGGAACTTAACAAACATCCACACTATATTCACAGCGTTTTAGAAATACCCAAATATATGTCGTAGAGCTACCAGCAAACCGAAAACCTGCAGAAAAACTAGAAATTTGCAATATTTTTCTTTGTTCACTGAGTACATATTCTGGGTTATATTTATATTAGACGTTATTTGAATCACAAAACATACGCTGACTTGAATAACAGCTGATTATCTCCTGATATTTTAAAACTAACCATATCGACAAGTGACACATAATTCTATGGGATCCGTCAACACTTCGTCCCAGTGCCCAGTGGAGCAAACTCTGCCAACTGTCGAAATAAACTTTATTAATTCCAAGTCTTATTTTTGTTTTACTGTGCCTGCTTAGATATTCAAATACGGCCAGGAATTATTAGCGCCTGGCTATTTTAGGCCTTCAATTACTAGTTATTTTAGATCTCTCCTTATTTTGTTTTTTCCACGCATTCATGGTAGAAAGAAAAACATGTTATCGAATATCGATACCGTATACCGTGCAGCAGGCACGCCCATCACTACTTTGACAGAACGATGTCAAGGTGACAATCGTTATGTGGTTTTGTTTTTGTCTGAAATAGGCAAGTAGGCTTTGTGTATTCATTTTTATTTTTATAGCGTTTCTAGAATTTCATATTTCGAAACGATGTCAAGGGCCGGCAGTCCAGTCCAGTCAAAAACCATAACCACCAATATTTTATCACTATTTATAATTCTTTTTGGCTCTTATTTTTCAGTAATTACTAATAATTTTAGGTCTATGTCTACAGTAATTGTATTATGCACCTCGGAGATGTAGGGATTAACATGTTTTACACATATCGGTGTTTTAGGATGGGGACGACCATACTGTTTTGATTGCTTTGAAGAAATTCATTAACCCATGAATTTATAACAAATGATTACTATTATGATGTGAAGAGAGATGAGGAATTGGTTGGAATACATTTTATAATCTATTTTCTTGCAAATCCGCACAATTCAACAGGTATGTGTAGCTATAATGATCACATAATATACACACAGTATATTGAACTTAACAAATTTCGAGATTGCCATGAATTAACAAACGACCAAACCTGCTGCCAAATTTAACAGCTAGAAAATCGACCTATTATTTCTCCCATTCCCATTCGCTGAGGGGATAACGGATTGTTAAATGTAAACCTATAACATATATCAAAATACATGAAAGTTGTCCTGTTTTTTCTGTACAAAAGCATCATGTTGGAATCAAAAAGTGGTCTTGTTTATAATACACTCGAATTTTCAGGATTTTATTCAACATTTTAATAGAAATCACTGATATTCTGAGACCTTTGACAGCTTCCGTCAAATTGCATTTCGATAAGGTATTTTCCTATTGGTCCATAATAATAATGTTGGTGAAATCGGCCCTTAATGTACAAAAACGCTCTACTTCGACAGCCTGGCACTGGAAGTCCCCTATTTTGAAAAATAGTGATTTTATATTGTATGTTTATAAAAAACCTACTCATAAGGAGCGTCACTGACCCTCCATTCGATTGAAAGATGTTCCAAGATGACACTCAACCGCCACCTCGAAATTTCCAGTTGCCACTTTTACATCGTAACTGGCGATGACCTTTCTGACAAGCACTGTATAATATAACTAAATTCCTCAACGTAGATGTGCTTCGAGTCACGCAACTATAATCAATGTAAGAAGTCTACAAAAGAGACAAACAAAACTAAAGCATGAGTTTACTTCTCACGTGCGAGGTGCGAGTGGGATATTGTGCAATACAAAAAAATGTAATCTCAGAACTACATATTAAGAATTGACCTCAAATAATACATTCATATTATACTTAACAAATAACTGACGCCAGTTTTTGTTTAATAATGGAACTTTCACCCGTTTCCTCTGCTCGTAACATAATATTATGTGTGCCTGCCTTCATTCACACAGAAGAAAACTTAACGGTCTTATATAATAAGTTGGTCAGATTTATAGCAGATCACTAGGTTACACTATTGAATAGGTACACCAGAGAGAAGTACCAACTGGTAATCTATTAGATTAATTGTTACAAGGAGACCTACAACATGGTTGGAAGCCGACACAATTTAGTCGTGGATATTTGCAATTGGCGACAAAAGATTTTCAGTGCTAATAATTTCACAGGATTGTTGAAATGCATTTATTTCTAGAACGTCTGGCACGGAGTCAACACGGTGAATAAGCTCAGCATAGTATAAGGATTATTATCAAGTTCATAGCAGTTGTTCACCTTTGAAGGTAAACTGACTTTCTACTTACTGCCGGTCTAAAGTGTTGTATAATGCCAAGCACTATGCAACGATTAAAATGTATATTTTGATACACTTGCATTATAATACACTGCCAAAATTAAATTTAGAATATTTTCTGTAAACAAAGCCTAGTTGTTACACTGCAAAAATTTGATATAATATTTATAGGTCAGTGGTTAAATATAGCGGGGATTTATACAGGGTGTAAACGTTATGGTAGTCATTATTGAAATGGGTAATAGGGGGGGTCAAAACAAGTCAAAAAGTTCATATGACTCGTGGTCCAAAAGCCAGTAGATTTTTGTCAAAATTGCTTCATAGCTTACAACTTTAAGTGCTTTATATCGACCACAATCTTACTCATTTTTATAATCTAATCTAAAACGTTTTTAAATTGGGTAATTAACAAACAAATGGCATCAAGTTAAGCCAAAATTTGTAGTCAGTAAGTAAGTTTCATTAAATTAAATATTTAAAACACATATGACAACAGCGCGTCGGTCTTTCATCACTCTTATCGAACCGGTAATCGATCGCAAACGGTAACAGTGGTTAATTATCGTTTTGCATAGATAAATTACTTTATCTTTTTGTCGAGCAAAGCATCGGGCGTGTTGTTTTGTCTTTGTTCGCGTACGTCGTCGTGTTTATTTACAGTGTTCGAATCATCAAGAATTCGCCGATATGTTGTTAGTTTACGGTGAAGCTCGTCAGAATTCAAATCTTGCAGCTCAAATTTATCGCGACAGATTTCGCCAACGGGTACACCCAGACAGAAGGACATCTGTGCAAGTGTACCAAAGACTTCGAGATACAGGAAGTGTTCAGCCCACTAATAGGTATTCGCACTCGTGAAAGACAGGTTACTGTAGAGCAGGAGGAACAAATTTTAAATATCGTGGAAATCAATGCAGATATCAGCACTCGGGAATTAGGGGCCGCGTAGGACTATCATAGTCCATAGAATCCTACGGCAAAATTTGCTTTATCCCTACCATGTACAACAAGTACAGGCCTTGTTACGAGAAGACTATCCTCGCAGACTAACATTCTGTCAGTGGTTTTTGCACAAAAAATTGAAAATCCGGATTTTTTTAAAAACATTCTAGCGACTGACGAATGTACTTTTACGCGAGACGGGATATTAAATTTCCATAATACTCACACGTGGGCCCAAGAAAATCTTCATACCATTCGTGAAGGTCATTTCCAACAAGGTTTTAAAATAAATATTTGGGCGGGTACTCTTGACGATCAGGTAATTGGACCTTAGCTGTCTAGCCAATAACCTACCAGAACTTTTGGAACATACCTTAGACAACATGCCATTACAACGGAGACAGAATTTATAGTTTCTTCATGACGGGGCACCACCACACATTTTTAGAGGCATCATTCAGTATTTGAGTGAACATTATCCAAATCGCTGGAACGGTCGAAATGCTCATGATCCTCGAAAATGTCCAGCAAGATCTCGTGACCTCAATCCGATGGATTTCTGGTATTGGGGAGAACTTAAAGGAATGGTTTATGGGGCTGGTCCAATAACAACTGAAGCACAACTTCGCAAAAAAATTATGCGGCTAAAATAATAAATGGACAACTTCGAGGACCTAGGGTAAGAAGAAACTGGGTTCGTCGTAACGAAGCTTGTGTGGAAAGTGGAGGACGACATTTTGAACACCTTCTTTAAATACAAAAAAGTGCAGTGTGGGTTTTAAAAAGAAAAACAATGTATGTATCAAAATTGTGTTCCCTATTTATAAGTGGATTTTTTTAATATGTTCAATAAACTTTCACAGACCAGGTGAAGCGCTGAGACAGTTAGTGGCGAGTCCGTTTTTTAATTGTGTGCATTTTACGAGTACATTATCAGATAATGGAATAATACCTAAGAGCCAAAAATAACAAACTCCATCTTTATTTACACTGTGGTCCGTCGTAATTTGCGTCTGGCATTGCGGCGTTGTCAGATTTTATTTTACTTTAAAGTCGCTTTTCTCTAAAAAAATGCCGTTTTGACCCCCATGTTATATGAAACTTTTTGCTTCTTTTAAGCCACTCTATCACCCATTTAAATAATGACTATCATAACGTTTACACCCTGTATATATACACTCAATACTTTCAGTACTGATATCATGTTTACTGATTGGTAAACATAAAGTACCTTAAATTTTTGAATAACATAATTGCTCACATAGCCTTAATTTCGATGACAGTGACTTCCATAAACTGTCACAAGAAATGTATAATACATATTTCCACAACCGTTAACTATTCCACACAACTATTGGCCAGCTCTTGAATTGGATAAGTAGTTACTTATCTGATCTCAGATGGTAAGATAAGGTGGGTGTACATCTCGTAGTACTCGTGTAAGTTCTAGAGTCCCGCAGGGTTCACACTTAGGTCCGTTGTTATTCAATATTTTCATCAATGATCTTGATCAATGAGCTTAGTACGCAGTGGAATATTTTATTTGCAGGTGACGTTAAGATTTTTAGAGTTGCTGGGAAAAAACATGATGCTGAATTACTGCAAAGACCCGGAGGGTTCACACTTAGGTCCGTTGTTATTTAATATTTTCATCAATGATTTTGATCAATGAGCTTAGTACGCAGTGAAATTATTTTATTTGCAGGTGATGTTAAGATTTTTAGAGTTACTGGGAAAAAACATAATGCTGAATACTGCAAAGAAACTTGGACCATATTTCTCATTGGTGTGGAGTGAATGTTTCACTTTTAAATGATGCGAAATCTTTCGAAAGTAAATTTAGTCGGTCTCATTATCCTATTACTTATTATTATAGCATCAATTATCATTTAACGTACATATTGAAAAAACAATCAACTGTGCATATAGAATGTTAGGTTTTATAGATCGCCATTATGCCGATACAATTTTTTTCTTTTAAAATTGTGTGTTGTTCTTTGGTTAGTACTTTACTTGAGCATTGCTGCTCCATCTGTTCCCCAAGTTATAACTTACAGATCAGCCAACTAGAGCGTGTACAGAAATTTTTTTTTGAGAATCTGTGGATATAAAATGGGTATCACTGGGGAGGAGTATAGTTATACTGCTACTCTTTCTACATTGATATGACTTCTTGAGCGACACAGGTTGGATTTTGACTTGCTTTTCTTGCACAAAATTATCAATGGTCACATCGAAAAATGTCAATGTGAATGATAGGAGAACGCGACATACTGATACCATCTTTGTCCCCTTTCATCAAACAAATTATGGTTTGAGTGAACCCATAACTCTTCTTAATATATTTAGAACTTCTGTTAAAGGGATTGAACGAGGTGTTGAAAGCATTACAATGTGATTCTTAAAATCAAGACTGTTTTGTAATTGTAACAAGGGTTTTACCCGTTGATTAACTAAATAAATAAACAAACAAATGTTCATGCCACTCACATCCGACGCTCTATTTTGTATTTGACAATGTTGTAACTACGTAATCTCAAAAGAATGATTCTGAGTACTTCCATGCCCCTCATATATTAAAACAATATATATGTAATTACAGGTTCTGTTGAATGTTTTCTTATGTTGTCAAGTGTTCAGTTAATGGAAGTATGTTTATCTTATAAGGGAAAGTCTGCATACCATTTTTTCTGTGATAAAACCTGTCTGTTTGTCATTCCCGCGGCTGTATCAAGCCTGACAACAAATCCTGATGTACCAGTAATATAGCTGGAAGCTAAAGTAGATTTTAACAAACATCTTTTGTTTGATCTGCAAATACTTATACTGTATTGGGGAATTAATTGACTATACAACTATAGTTGTAGTCACCGTTCTTGGCGGGTCAAAGTAAGACTACCAGTATACCTTGATATATCTCTCTCATACATAGATATGCAACCTACCCCTGTGTGTGAACGTTTGTTCGGTAAGCTCAAAGACATACGTTTTTTAGTTGTGCGTCTCTGTCTCGAAAACTTTATCGTTACGTATGAGTGCCCTTGTATCGCATTTGTCAGAGTAACAACATAATTGACATCGGCGTGCAATTTTAGTTGTCCAGTTCCATCTTCAATATAAAATTGTACAATGCCCAGAAATACGATGAGTGGAGAAGACCGACAACTCGTTCTAAATTTATTAGAGTATTTCTAGGAAGAGAATAAAAACAGCGGTTATTTTGAATTTTGTTTTCAAAATAGCAGCATGTTTCTGCCAGGTCAATCCCTTGTCAATGATAAATGCAGGTTGTCTATTGTACTTAGCCATTCAATGGCTGTGGAAAGATCGCCTGCAATGCCTGAGTGGCGCTAATCAGGGGACTTATTATTTGTTGAAGGGACCTAAGCGCAGTTGCTAGGTCCACATTCTGCGTGTTCAAAGTGGGTTGAACAGAGGGGGCAGCCGAAGATGTTGCTGCTTCCGCGTATGACTTGCTGCGTCTTTGCGTTATGACTTCCAGACTTCGCCTGGGGGTGAATCTGCAAGTGGGACTGTTAGCGGGATGCGCCCCTCCACAGTTCGCACACTTTCGCTCCTCTTGTCCTGTGAGGGGGCATAAATGTCATGTGGTCGGAAGCACATTTTAAACATTTGGGAGGTTTTGTGCAGTAAGACTGCGCATGACCATACCTTTGGCAGCGGTGACACTGCCCAATAAGTCTAGAGTTCTTTTGAACTCCAACTCTGATTGCTAGACCCAGCAGCTCATGTTCATTGAACAGCTGCTGGGACTTTTCAATCTTGGGCAGTATCACGACCACCAAAGTCATGGGTGCGCCGCCACTGCGTTTGAGTCGGATAATGTGGAGAGGAGTATATCCCCTCAGTTCTAATTCCCCTTTGACCTCCTGTTCCGAAAACATTGCGGGTATGCCTCTGACTACCGCGTGAATATTTCGTTCTGAAGGAAGAGGGAACGTATGATGGGGCACGTCCTCCTCCCTGAACAGGTGAACGATTCTTCGGTAGTCATCCTCAGTTTTCGGCAAAATCCTGATTCCCACATCAACGGCAACTGCGCGTTCTATCTTAATGCCTAATAAAGGTGTAGTTTAGATGTCGCCACTTGGTCGCATCACGCAAAACAATGGGCGTGATTCGCCCCTGGCGGGATGCTGTGCTGGTCAACTCACCAGCAACGTGAGATTGTTGAGATAATGCACCGTCAGTCGATGCAGTGGCCAAAGATTGAGAAGATATGGTCGCTGCATCGACCGTCAGAGGATAAGTGGCAGAAGAAGTTGATACGTTTAATGAAGCAGGTTTTGAGGGGACTGTCAACTTGAATTTTGATTTTGCTTTTGGAAGAGGTGGGAAGTCATCCGTCTTGTCGGTTTTGGTTCGTTTTGTCGATGCGTCTTTTCCTAGACTTGGCCTGGATGAATCCGTCATTCTGTATTTCATCGTCGGTCGATGTCACGTCAGTTAAATTTTCAAGAGGTCTTTTTAAATTGACAGCCTCGTCAGATTTAGAATTAAAATTTGCATTATTGATTAACTGTGTTACCTGGGTGGTTAGGCATCCATTTTACTGTTTTGATCCCTAACTGTCTCAGTCAGCTCCTTTATTTGCTGGGATTGACTTTCGATTATCAGGGTCTGGCGCTGGATGGTTCTGTCCTTTTCGTCTGCTACAGCTGGTGTCATCAGTTCCTTTGATTTCATGGTCTCAGTCAGCTCCTTTATTTGCTGGGCCTGGCTTTCGATGATCAGGGTCTGGCGCTGGACGGTTCAGTCCTTTTCGTCTGCTGCAGCTGGTGTCATCAATTCCTTTGATTTCTTGGTAATTTCTGTTCTCTCCTTCTGGCTGGGTCCATTCATCATCGGGGACGCTGAGGGATCATTACTTTGACTTCCAGAGTCTATCCCCATGTTTTTAAATCGGGTTTTCTATTGAAAAACTTGAAAACTTTCACGAGCAAAAATATGACGTATTGTCAATTATCCCTTATACAGGGCGAATCGTCGTCACATGATGTGGCACGAAGTTGTACCTTTACGATTACAAAATTATCTATAAGGTTATTTATTGACTTATAAATCCGCATATTTTTGACACGATCAAAAGACGATTATCGGATTTTTGAAAGTATGAGTAATACCCAATTTTCCTGAACTACATTACCTTTCAGATTTTTTATCGTCAGTGATTAAGCAATATATTATTCACGGTATAACGAAATCTGTTATAGTAATAGCTTATTATTTTTTTTCTGTCGAACCACAATGATAAGGCAAGCTGAAGCTGAACTCTGTTCCATGAACAGACAACAATGATAGGTATCTACTAAAGGTCTACGTACTTTCAAACAAAGGCTATAGCTATTATATTTCGCTTTATATAATTTGTAACGTTACACCATGTGAAGCCTAATGCGTAGAGACACTGTTTCTGACTTGATAAAACACCGTTTTATTATGTAGTCTATAAAAATTACCTCATGTAAGCTGGCTTCGAGGATTCCGCCCAATATTTGGAAACTAAAGATATTTTTTAAAATAAACTGGGGGTGTGTTTTACACATTAAAACAGTGCTATTGGTTCAAGAGCTCGAGTTTCTATGGAATTATGACACTGGTACTTGAAATGAGGTTATTTCATTGTTTCAAATAAATGTAGCTCTTACAATTGAGAAATAAACCTGTTCAACGAGATACGTCTTAGAAACACATCAAAGTCACGATCCCCTCAACCAAGAGCACACTTTTTGGGTGTACTTAAAACAACCATAATCAGGTGTAATTATCTATTCTGTAAATTAAAATAGCTTTAATTTTCAGTATTCCTTAAAAGAAGATTGTGTCTAGCCACAAAATTTGCTGTGGCATAAAGGGTGAAAACGTCCGAATGTATGCAACATAAGTTTGAAAACGTTTATTTCTTGAAAAATGCAGACATGCAGATTCAGGTATTAGCTAAATATAAAATCCTCAGTTGGGAATAAACGTCTTTTTTTGGAATCCGGCTTTTGTCACTTTTCAATTCACGAAAATTGAAAAGCTCAACGTGAGTTGCTTCTTTATGTTCATAATAATTATGAAGACTGTATCAAACAACCAAAATAAAGAAAACGGCAATAAAACTTTTTGACCTAATCCATCTGGAGTAGCAAGAAAATGTGCACCAATAATTATTTCAGTACGTTTTACTTCAATAACTTCGATCAAAAAATAATTTTTTTATAGAAATACCTACTCACTCATTGTTTCTGCATTTTATGCACCATTTATCTCAGAAAATTCTAGTAACCGCGTTAGTTGTTTGTTTTTATGGAGATGGATAAGAAAAAGAAATAACTAGCTACAAAACACTGAACTTGAAAATCTATGATCAAGGTAGTGGAAGCCTTGCCTTGGAATGTATGAGATGCGGTGTTGCCTAGCGTACAAATGATGCAATATTGCAGAATTTGTGGTGATCCTGACCTTTCATTTCGACCTAAAGTGGAGCGCCGTTAGGACCGATTCGGAATCGATCCTAAACAGTTTCGACACAAATCACAATTCAAAAATGTGTACGCTCAAAATAAAAGCATTATTTGGGCGCAGAGAATAACCTAACGCATATTTTCATTATGTATCTTAATTCAAGGAACTGGTGAAACAAAGTGGCAACGCGGCAGATTGCCGTGCCACGGTTGCTAGGCAACGCACTAATGAGTTTCGCTATCCAACCGGCTTCTATCTCCTTCTAGCATATGTGTCTATGCACACCTTGAACTCAAGCCATCAGACAATTTGGTTCTCATGTATATCCTCCGGAAAGAGCTCGTGAACATTCGTAACCAGAACAATAGCAATCAGGGATATACCGTTGAATAGGTTCAGAATTTTTGCCATAAGTAGATTTTTATCTGTATATCTTGAAAACTGTCACTATAGCATTAAATCGACTCTGCTCGGCAGGTGTTAGATTTTAACCACACACTCTACTGTGTATCTAACGAAGCTACAAAGTAATCGTAAACAGTGGTTGATTCGTGATCAACGCGTGATCGGTAGCCATGGCGCTCTGTCGGCCTCTTCCTGATTGGCTTGTAGCGACGAGCCTCCAGACAAAGTCGCACGGTTGCCACGCTCGGCGAGTTTTCGCCAGAGTGGTTGATCACATTCGCATGGATCACAAATCAATCTGTTGGTGCAATACGTGCAATAACTGTTGTAAAGGACATTATATAACAATAAATGGCATCACAAAGGTATATTCCAATTTGATCTGCAGCAAATTATGAACGGCATATACGGAGATGCGAAAACAAGCTCAAAAAGGTGAAGAAAATTTTTGTGCAATCTTTATAGTTAAATTTTTCCTAAGAGATAGCATCAGTGAGGGAATTTTTTTCTATTGTCTTATTTTTCACATTAATGCGATGTCGAGGTATGTGGCCCTATCGCAATTGAAAATAAGGTTTCGATAATCCTTCCATAAAGTTTCGATGAGTACATCTGAAATAACCTTGAGATATTCTTCAGGGAAATACAAAAATCTCCTTTTGTGTTTTTTTGTGCAGATTTATCTATTAAAATCCTATCCGCAATCTATTTTCCGTGCACACACCTTCAATCGAATGTATGCCATATATGATATTACCGTTTCCAACTTTCACCAAGGTTAATAGGAACCATAACAGCTCCCTACCCTTCCCCCCTATAAGAATATCGATTTGTAGCCTCACATTTCAAGGTTAGACTTCTTGTAATGTTTCTGTTCAACATTCGGCGATTTCTGACAACTTTCCCAATAAAACATGATCATTGTGACATTAAGCCTGGCAACGCTGCATAGTAGAGGGAACTCTCAGCGTCACGTTGATGGTTCGTCACCACGCACAGGATTGTAATCAGTTACGGATACCCGTTTATGAGCGCGAACGTTTTATGCACGTCTTGACTTGATTTTTCTTGCGGAAATTTAATATTAGTCTAAAATGTCTGACACAGATACAGCTGATGAAGTGGTTGAAATCAGCTTAACGCCACCCAGAAAAAGGGCTAAAAAGCTTCATCTTAGCGCAGGTGAAAAACAAATTATTCTAAATATCTACAAGAACCAGATGCAAGAGAATAGTGGATTGGCTATAGAAAATATCGTATGTAAGGTTGCAGAAATTTCTGGAGTAGGTCGATCAAGTGTTTACAAAATCTTGAAGGAATATAGACAAAATCACTCACTATCTGAGCCAAAAACATATCCAGCGAGAAAAAAAATCATCGAAAAAATAGATGACTTTGACAAAAGTGCCATTAGAAGAAAAGTACATCACTTTTTCTTCAGGAATGAAATACCTACAATAGATAAAATATTGAAGCAAGTGAATGATGATGAGGACCTGCCAAATTTTAAAAGATCTACGTTCCATAAGCTGTTGAAAGAACTAGACTTTCGATTTTTGAAAAGAGGAAGGAATAGTTTATTGATAGAAAAGGAGGAAATTGTTATCTGGAGGAGAGAATACCTTAGAAAAATTAAACAATTCCGCGCTGAAGGAAGAAAAATTTATTATTTAGACGTAACATGGGTGAACGCGGGGCATACGCAGGGAAAGGTTTGGGTAGACAGATCTGTGAGGTCCTCAAGGCAGGCTTTTTTAGATGGCCTTTCGACGGGATTGAAAAATCCTGCAGGTAAGTTTCGAAGTATATGAACTTTTTTGGATGCAGATAATTCATTTTCTGATCGAATCAATGATTTGGAAGCTCCGAACTCAGTTTTGCTATGTCATCCAAGTTTCTGAGTATTTCCTTCACCCAAAAACTAATCTAAGACCCTATCCTACACTAACCTAAAAAGAGTAAGTTGCTTAATTTCGTCATTTAGTGCGCTCGCTAAGAAATAAAATAACTAATTACTTTCAGGCAAGGGAAAATACCTGATCATTTGCCACATAGGTAGCTTAGATGGATTTGTTCCTGAAGCATTGTGGGCATTTGAATCAAAAAAAACTGGAGACTATCACGAAGAAATGGATGGTAACTCATTTGAAAATTGGTTCAAAAAAATTTTGCCGACACTTGATAACGCAATTATTGTGATGGATAATGCCCCGTACCACTCCAGAAAATTGGAAAAAATTCCAACAATGGCCACCAAAAAGGCAGACATTCAACAGTGGCTTGTCTCAAAGAAGATCGACTTCGACCAAACAATGGTCAAAGCTGAGCTGATAAATATAGTCAAGCGACATAAGTATAAATATGATTTAAAAATTGTTGACGAAATGGCCAAAAACCAAAATAAAACGATTCTCAGGCTGCCTCCCTATCACTGCGAACTGAATCCTATCGAGTTCATTTGGGCCGACATCAAGCAATACGTGGCGTCAAATAACATCACTTTTAAGTTTTCTGACCTTAAAAAACTGTTTGATGTTGCTGTCGATAGAATTACGCCAACAAAATGGAGAACATGTATTGACCATGTCCAAGAGAAGGTTGAAACCAAAATGTGGGATATGGACAATATCATTGACACCCAAGTTGAACCCCTTATAATTGACATCAACAATTCTGATGATTCAAGCTCCTCGGAATACAGCATATAAATCGATTGATACCATTAAGACTGGCAGTTTAACGGGCTTTTTGGCAAGACAGGTAAGTTCATTATAGACTGCAATCAAAGTGTAAGCTTCTAGTTATTAATGTGGAAATTCCAAATTTATAATTACACAAAATTAGGGTTAATTTAGGAGTTCCAAAGCATAATAGTGCCATTTTGACCTTCTTCCTATTTCTCATGTAAATTTTAATAGCAATCAAACTAACAAACTTTATGGAGTCTGTAATAAACTTTTGTACTACTACTACTACGTCTGTAGTTTCTATTTGCTCAAAAAAATTTGCTCTGCATTGTGAATAGAAGATTGATTTGTAAATATTATTGGGTATATATGTAAGTTAATAATAAAATAAGAACAATTTCAATTGAGATCGTCCACAAGTTTTTTTCGTGTCCGTTTTAGTAACATTTTGCTGAAATGGTGAATACAGAATTTTTTGCACTGATTCCTAATGTCGAAATATGATTAGAAAGGCGTGGTATATTCCTGATAATTTACTATGCTTTTGATAGAATTTACAGCAACACATATCTTGTACGACATTTTTTGATAGATCAGTCACAATAGCTTGATACGGCCCTGTAGCGTCTCCTACGGTTAAGTTCTTGATCACGTGCAATACGGGTGTATATGTTTGATTTTACTTTGTTTCTTCGATGGATACAGTTTAGAAGGTGCTATTAATTTTCAAATTATTACTCAGGTTTTTTGGACATATTTCAAGTATGCCGCTGGGAATTAATTTGAGTCTCTCATTTGACAGAACAATTCAAAATATACTTTTTGTGCCTGTTGTACTTTTTGTGTATCTAGGTTACTTTTAGACAAAAATTAAAAAAAAAACATTTTTAATGGAAAACTATATAAGGCCCGGTTTTTCATTCGCAGGTTAACTGTAATTTTACTGCTAACTGGGATTTATCTTTCAAAAACCCTTTTTCATTGCCACATTTTCCCTGTATGGGATAAATATAAACTTGTAGTTAAACCTCAATGCCTAATCTATTTTGCTTGACAGTGAAATTAGTTGTCACGGATGCCACGAGACACAAACATAGAAACGCTTAGAACATAAAGAGTTCAGATGTAGCCGCAGCGTTGCCGC
This sequence comes from Acanthoscelides obtectus, assembly GCA_963669975.1. Taxonomy (NCBI): domain Eukaryota; kingdom Metazoa; phylum Arthropoda; class Insecta; order Coleoptera; family Chrysomelidae; genus Acanthoscelides; species Acanthoscelides obtectus. The sequence goes on from CAVLJG010000001.1 coordinate 91,775,396, forward strand.
ATCAACAATTAAGCGTCAGTTAACCAGAACTAGAAAAACAAATTTACAGGCCTCTGATGGTAAACTTCAAACTCCAAAAATGTTTTTTCAATAAACACATATAAAGCACCAGGCATATATTGTATATATATATGTATTTTGAATTATTTGATGAAATTATAGTATCCGATTCAATAAAGATTAATGGCGTACTTGGTAAAATCCATGAAGTCGGGGTAATATTTTAAAATTCACTAGCTCCCTGTGGACGGAACTATCCATGTTCGATATGTTAGCAAATTAAACTAACAAGATCATGAAATGATGTGGAATCAGTGCCATAATTGCAATAACTTCAGTGGTACCGATATGAACATCCTGAAAATCGACACGTTCCAAGATAATGTTCCAATCGGACAATGAATTGGAAAAATCTGAATGGTATTTCTTATTATACATAAATAGCATTTAAATTATGTCTGATAAATTGCTATTGGTTCCGGAGCTAATCCTTCTTAAGGAAGACGTTAATTTATCAATAACACTGTATACGCTAAGAGTCACAGCTATAAACAATACTAATAATTACTCATCTAGCCGTTCACTAGTACATTAAAATTTACCGATTGCTGGTAATACCAATGTTCACTTACTCATTGTAAAAACTGTAATTATTACAATGTTTTCGTTTAACACAATACAAACGATAGCCAGTAATGATTATTATTGTTAACCTGGTATTGTAATGCACTAATGAGAGTACTCATTGTCAATAATCAGAAGACGAATAGTCTAGGAAAACTATGAATTCAGGTGGTTCAAACAATGTTGAAATAATATAACAGAAGCAGACAAAGGGGTTCATAAAAGAACACAGGACTTGCTAAGGTTAAGTAGGGATAGTTTATGGAAAATTGAATGGTATTTTATAAAATGCACTTCTTTTCTCCGAAAAGGTCAGCGGCGTAGAAAATACATCTACACAACTATTAGGGGTCCACGTATCCCAGTTTCTACGCCACTGGTTTAGTATGGGCCTGAAAACCCTGTGTGTTTATTGCTGATGATGTGCTCAGTGATATTTTTTTTTCATCTCGAAAGTAAAACTTTATCTCCGTGTATCTCGGTAGTAGAGCATCTTAAGAAGGCAGAGTATAAATGGAATATTTCTATTCTTAAAAGCAGTGACTGAAAGAAAAGCGTATAAAATAACTAATTTCGCAAATAAAATCTAACCAGAACAGTCAACAACTATATGTCGAATTTTTTATTTTCTAAAAACTCCCAATACTTAACAAAAGTAATATGAAATGAACGATATGCGGAAAGAAATACTTTGTACTCAAACATATGTCTTAAATCTGATGACCACTTGTACACTATTAACTTGCTTGTCACACTCCTTGTATCAACTGCAAGTCTCCTAGAAGGTTTTCAATGCTGCTGATTTACGTTAACCTCACCTCACGGAACACAGAAGCACGATAGAGAAGTAGTTTTATATGGTTAACAATGCTTTTTGAGGATACAATGATCTACAACTGACACAAGAGGCTCTTGAACCTGGCAGAAGAAGTTAACGTATGTAAAAGCGTATGTTATATGCAAGTATATTGTATCGGAAATACCGACTATGTCGATTGGACTATACGTATATTATTCAGTGCTGCTGACTCATCATCCGCAGTGCGTGTATTTATTTTTGAATCCAGAAGCGTTTCCGCGTTTTCCAGACATACCTCGAGCCTTCATCGAGGCTGGTACTTAATGCTGTAGTAATGAGGGGGTTACATTACTGAGAACGTGAGTTGCTTCTTTATGTTCATAATAATTTTCAGGACTGCATCAGACCAAAATAAAGTAAACGGCAATTACACTTTTTGACCTAATCCACCTGGAGTAGAAAGAAAATAATCACTTCAGTACTTTTTACTTCAATAATTTCAATCGTAAAAATAACACCGATTTTTATAGAAAAACCTACGCACTTATTGTTGCTGCATTTTATGTACCATTTATCTCAGAAAATTGTAGTTACAGGATCCGTATCGTTTGCTTGTTTTTATGGAGGTGGATAGCAAAATGAAATAACATTTATAACCCATGCATATATAGATACGGTTAGCTAAAACACAATGAACTTGAGAATCTCGTTTGTCCTATCAGCGTAACTAGTAGCACTGATTAGCGTATTATACATGGTGTAAACGTTATGATAGTCATTATTTAAATGGCTGATAGAGGAGGTTAAAATAAGCAAAAAGTTTCATATAACATGGGGGTCAAAACGGCATTTTTTTGCAGAAGCGACTTTAAAGTAAAATAAAATCTGACATACACCGCAATGCCAGACGCAAATTACGACGGAACGCATTGTAAATAAAGATGGAGTCTGTTATTTTTTGCTCTTAGGTATTATTTCTTTATTTGACAATGTACTCGTAAAATGCAAACAATTAAAAAAACGGACTTACCACTAACTGTCTCAGCGCTTCACCTGGTGTGTGAAAGTTTATTAAACATATTAAAAAAATCCACTTATAAATAGTGAACACAATTTTGATACATACATTGTTTTTCTTTTTAAAACCCACACTGCACTTTTTTGTATTTAAAGAAGGTGTTCAAAACGTCGTCCTCCACTTTCCACACAAGCTTCATTTCGACGAACCCAGTTTCTTCTTACTCTATGTCCTCGAAGTTGTCCATTTATTATTTCATCCGCATTAAAATTTTTTTCGCGAAGTTGTGCTTCAGTTGTTATTGGACCAGCCCCATAGACCATCCCTTTAAGTTCTCCCCAATACCAGAAATTCATCGGATTGAGGTCTTGCTGGCCATTTTCGAGGATCAGGAGCATTTCGACCGATCCAGCAATTTGGATAATGTTCATTCAAATGCTGAATGACGCCTCTAAAAATGTGTGGTGGTCATGAAGAAACCACAAATTCTGTCTCCGTTGTAATGGCAAGTTGTCTAAGGTCTGTTCCAAAAGTTCTGGTAGGTTCTTGGCTAGAAAGCTGAGGTATCCTTCTCCTGACAATGACCTTCACGAATGGTATGAGGATTTTCTTGAGCCCACGTGTGAGTATTATGGAAATCTAAGATCCCGTATCGTGTAAAAGTACATTCGTCTGTCGCTAGAATGTTTTTGAAAAATCCAGTTTTTCAATGTTTTTGTTCGAAAACCACTGACAGAATGTTAGCCTGCGAGGATAGTCTTCTGGTAAGAAGGCCTGCACTCGTTGTACATGGTAGGGATAAAGCAAATTTTCTCGTAGGATTCTATGAACTATGGTATGCGACAGTCCTACGAGGCGGCCTAATTCCCGAGTGCTGATATCTGCATTGATTTCCACGATATTTAAAATTTGTTCTTCCTGATCTACAGTAACCTGTCTTTCACGAGTGCGAATATTAGTGGGCTGAACACGTCCTGTATCTCGAAGTCTTTGGTACACTTGCACAGATGTCCTTCTGTCTGGTTGTACCCGTTGGCGAAATCTGTCGCGATAAATTTGAGTTGCAAGATTTGAATTCTGACGAGCTTCACCGTAAATTAAAACATGTCGGCGAACTCTTGATTCGAGAACACTGTAAATAAACACGACGACGTACGCGAACAAAGACCAAACAACACGCCCGATGCCCTGCTCGACAAAAAGATAAAGTAATTTATCTATGCAAAACGATAACTAACCACTGTTACCGTTTGCGATCGATTGCCGGTTCGATAAGAGTGATGAAAGACCGACGCGCTGTTGTCATGTGTGTTTTAACTATTTAATTTAATGAAACTTACTTACTGACTACAAATTCTGGCTTAACATAGAAAAACTTAATGCCATTTATTTGTTAATTACCCAATTTAAAAACGTTTTAGATTAGATTATAAAAATTAGTAAGATTGTGGTGATTGTGGTCGATATAAAGCACTTGAAGTTGTAAACTATAAAGCCATTTAGACAAAAAACTATTGACTTTTGGACCATGGGTCATATGAACTTTTTGACTTGTTTTAACCCCCCCCCCTATTACTCATTTCAATAATGACTACCATAACGTTTACACTCTGTATACCTGAAGATAGTCAACTTCATGCTATATTCTCACGTCAAAAAATTATCGGAGATGAAATAAGATACCGTTGGGTGATTTATAGAATTTGTCACTGCTGTTTCTCTATTTGCTAAATACACAGACTTTGAAAAGGTTTTTGTCTTATAGATGGCGCTATAGATGATTGATGATGATATACGAGCATATAGACAGTCATCTATAATATCCTTTCAAAGAATATATAGTAAATAGAGAAACAGCTGTGACAGATTCTCATAGATACGGTAACTCATTTTATCTCGCATAATTTAAGATGCAGGAATTTAGCATTAGGTTGGCTATCTTCTAGTAGCAGTACTATATGGTTTGGCAGCAAACATGAGATTGGATTTAGCCCAAAATAAACCTCTCAAGTATTACCAATGCATTTTCTATCACGCCAGGCAATACAGAAAATGAGTTTGCAAATCATCGCATTCAGATGCCTCAAAAATAAATTAGGATTAATGCAAATATATGTAGTGTACCTGAAAATGGTGATAGATAAATATGGTTTATTGTCTGAAGAATACAATCATTCTTAATGACAAAGCTAACTCAGAACTAAACTAAAACGTGACACAATATGGTTTACATATTAAAAAGTTTTTAAGTTCACAGTTCTTCAAATTGTTAATTTTTTTGATGGCATCAAAATTCAAAAAATTCAAAATATTTATTTCGTCATGAATAAACATCATAAACAAAGGAATTTCTACAATATAGAGGAATGACGAAAAAGGACAGTCTCTCGATTATAAAACCGATACATTGGACCCTTTAATGCAAAGAGTCCATGCGAGAAAGCTCTGAACACCATAAAAATCATTAAACAAAATAAAAAAACAAAGAGGCAAATGAAAAGGCGGTGAAACACAAAAAGGCAAAAACGAAGAAAGAACCCCTGGGAGCTGGCAACGGATGCGAAGAACAAATCTATACAACTTGTCAGCGAGTAGGAAGTGATTCTGTAACAACGTTTTTGTCAGTTTTGAGAATGTTTGTGACGATGAGCTTTTAACTGAAGTTCGTAAATTATTCCATAAGTGAACGCGTTCTATGCCTAGGTACGATGAAATTGAGATTATTTCTGCTCCTCTGGGCAAAGGCACAAATCTTTCTCTTAAATAGGGCAGTTGACCTGTTTTTAGAACCCTATAGATAAAATAATACATGTGATATTTTCTGCGATTCGTCATGTTTAATATATTGTAGTTATTCAGATAAGGAGTGATATGGTTTCGATATGGAATTCCAAACGCAAATCTCATGCAACTATTTTGAACTTTTTGTATGCATTTTGTGGTTCGCGACGATAGCGCATCACCATGGACGACATCTCCATAGTCAAAAAGTGATAAAATTAAGTTATTACACAAATAATATTTTTGTTTGGCTGATAAATGTTTTTTTTAATATGTTTATATTTCTTAGTCGCATGTAAGCTAAATTTGTTCTGTTTTTTATATGACTACCAAAGCCAAGCGAGCTATCAAATATAATGCTTAGATTTTTTGTCTCCTGAACCATGGGGATTCTTTCATTGTTAATAGAAATTACTAAATTTTATTCAAAATGTTCTCTTCCATTAGTGTTTATTCATAACCATTACTTGCGATTTTGAGGGGTTTAGTTTAAGATTGTGATGCTTTGCAAATCTGCCAGATCTGAATTTAGTTCTTGTTGTGCAATATGGATTGTGGTTTTATTGAAAGGGAGATATATTTGTGAATCATCTGCATATTGTTTTATCTTTTCGAATTTTACCGATTTGACCTTGTCAGATATGTAGATTGAAAATAGCAAAGGAGATAAAATTGAACCTTGAGGAACTCCTATTTTTATAGGTTTAAAATCGGTTTTGTAAATAGCGGAATCATTTGCTAACATAACTCAGTTTGAACGGTTGCTTACGTATGTTTTTATTAGATTTACGGAGCTCTGCGAAAACCCCTGGTAATGTAAGGCTAGTAACATTTCATGATTCAGAGTGTCGAACGCTTTACTAAAATCGAGAAGAACCATGCACGTACTATTTTTTTATTGTTGATGATGTCTGATATCATCCAAGATATTAACTAATGATGTACTTGTGCTAAAGTTTTTCCTAAAACCGGATTGAATATCGGGTATGATATCGTTTGTGTCACAAAAAAATCTAATCTGTAAATTCTTTAGGTTCTGCTATTTTTGGTAATGGTTTAACAATAGCTTTCTTCCATATTTCTGGAAATAATCCCCCAAAATACATGTGTTGATTATATTCAGCAAGGCATTCGTACAAAATGGGATACATAACTTTAGGTCTCTCATAGAGAAACCATCCTCTCCAATGGCATTTGATGAGATATTCCTTACAATTTTGATTAGACTGGCCCTGTCTAACAGTTGGAAGATAAGCGAATCGTTAATGTTTACATTGTTTTGGTAAAAATTGATTAATTCTTGGGAAGCAGTGTCTGGTAAATTGTCGGTCTGTTGGAAGCAATTGTGTCATTTACATTTTGTAAGTGTTTGGGTATAGTTGAGTGAGTTTTCTTGCATGTTATGTTGGAGCTTTTTGGTAGTGTCCCAAAATTCCTTCTTTGTTGAGAGTAAGTTAAAGAATGTATTTTTTTCTCGGATCATTGCATGCTTTGCATAGTTCCTTAGTTGTTTATAATATTCAAAATGAGCCCGTGATTTGGATTTTTGAAATTTTTTATGAGCTTTATCTCTGCATCAGAGAGACACATGCAAATTTTCAGACCATTATAAACGATTGGGTCTTTCACAAGCGTTGACTTAGGTACTCCTAATTTAAGTTCTTGTTTTCGTCTAATATTGTAATTAAAATTATAATGTTTCAAATTTAGATTTATTTCTAACAATAAAAGTTGATGTTTCCGAAATGAACAATGATACTACTGTCATTATTATAAGATTCACAAATAAAGACCTGCATGTAGCTCTAGGATTGCTTTCAGTTATTAAAACCGGCAACAGTGCTCTATTAGAAAGAGCAGTCCTTTATTATTAAGTCGTCGCATTCAGTTCATTTGCAAGCGTCTTACAGTGCACGTGGTGTAAACAAATTTAAGACGAAACATAGAGTTGCTTCACATCAATCAATGAACCGAACGGTTACATTTACAGGCATTTGGAAATGAAGCTCCATCCCGGGCAAGTGTGTTTCGCTGATATGCCGAATTTAAAAGAGGGCTGATGAAGAACGTAGTGGTAGGCCATGTTCTATTGTGACTCCAGAAAAGACTGCTAAAGTTCAGCGGCTAATTGAATAAGATTCTCGCTGCACATATGCGACTACAGATGCAACTCTTGGGGCAGGATCCGCAACAGTGCACACCATTTTGCATGATAATCTTCATTCAAAGAAAGTTGTTGCAGAGGTACAATCCTGCATCACGACAATGCCCTTAGCGACATTGTCCAAATAACTGTAGACTTTTTATGTCAGCGAAACATCGAAATGCTAAAAGATCCGCCTTATTCGCCAGACTTGACAATGTGTGACTTCTGGCTCTTCAAGAATTTGAAAAAAAAATCTGCGTGGTCGAAAATTTTCTTCCGACGAAGAAATCGATCAAGTAATTAATCAGTTTGTTGGAGGCATTCCAAAAACTGACTGGTTAGAAGCATTTCATTTGTGGAAGTTCAGGTTACATAAGTGCATTGATGCTGGAGGAGAATACTTTAAACATAAATAAACTAGTTTTCGAAAAATAGTTTTTAGTTTTCGTGTATCTCAAAATATATAGCGTGGCTCTCATATACCTAATAGTTCGCTTTTGGATTGCTTTTAGTTGTATATGTAATAGTTTGTTTTTGTAGAATAAGCATATTTTTAAACAATTTTGGGAGCAGATACAGCAAAAGGGAATGTAATATCTCGATCTACTTTCAAATGAGGCAAAGTAACTGCTTAAGCAACATCGAAGTCTAATTTTATTAATGCACAAATGAAGACAAAAAACATTATCCTAAAATACTATGATAAGTTTCCATTAACCGGATATGAAGCAAGGATATATAAACATGATGATATTTAAAAGGTCAATGTGCCTGAATGTCTGAAATATGGATTGACCAACGGACGTTGCGTATAAGTTGTGAAAGCATAACCTCTAATAAAGACCTGTTGGAGATGAAATTATGAAATCGTTCTAGATATCAAAAGGAACGTGGCATTATCTATTTACCTAAAAACGTTGACGAATCCTCAAGTCATCGTTGGTTGTCAGAGCGGTCCGTGGGACCTTAGCTCTTGAGTCACAGTGTCAGTTTGTAAGTCTGTCAGGTCTGGTAACCCAGAAACCAGACAATTTTAAGGAAAAAAGGGGAAGGAAAGGAGAGAAGGAAGAACGAGAGCAAAGGGGAAGAAGAGAATCTTTTAGGATATGCAGCATACGTTTCCTTAGTATTTCTTATAAATACTAGAGTTTAGCCAATAGCAGCTACACAGTCGAGCAAGTTTGTAAACACTTCAGGCCGTGTCTCAAAATTATCAGTACGTCAAATTAGTAATGCGTAGGCATTTTTCTCTTCACCTGATTCTTTTCATTTTCTTTGTTGTTTCCTTTCTTCCATTCACTTTCTTCGTTTTTTTTTGACAATGTCTGGCTCCTGGTTCTCCAGAACTGACCGATTAGACAAACGGGCAAAGGGCCGCGCTGACAAGGCATGACGAATAGTAGTGTCTTAAACGTGACCTTTGCCTTTAATGACATTTAAATCAACTGATTTACATGACATTTAAGTCAACTGGATTAAAGTCAAATGAAACATAACGTTTGCATACAGGGTGGCGCATCGAAAACGAAACAGACGCATTTACTGGCAGCTCAGTTTTTTTTTGAGACACGCTCAGACCCATCTATTTTGTTTTCGAAGGGGACACAAGTTTGGCAGAAAATCACGTTATCACGTGCAGCCCCCTGGGAGGGGGCGACACCAACCCTAAAATCTTAAATGGAAAGGAGGGTCGAGTGATACCTTATTTTAAAGGCCTTTATAATGATATAAAATCAATGTACTTCAGTTCAGTAGTTTTGAAGATTTATTGAATTAAAGCTTAAAGTAGACTTTAATAGGTACATCAGATTACGAGTAGTTTGTACTACTTTCAGAAGAAATTTGATTAAAAGAATTTACTTAATAAGTGAATGCTTTTCTTCACTACGCCCATGGGTTGTTTATCATTTTGTTGTTGAAAATAGCTATCGGAGCGTTTTTTTGTGGCAAAAAGTTTATTTCTTGAATAAAGATAAGGAAATATCTCGTACTTATTTTAAATAGGAATTTAGTACATAGTTTGCGATTGGTTTGACCAAACTTTGTTGCTAAAATAACTGTAACGCTTTATTACATAAATTAACCATGGTATATTCCACAGCAGAAAGAGATAAAATTATCGAAATATTTTTTGGAAATAATCAGTGCGCTAATAGAACAGCAGAAATATTTAATGAGCGACGAGAACAGTAACGTGCATTGAAAATATGTTCTAGAACTTGTAGCTAAATTTCGGGAAACTGGGTCAGTCGCCAATAAAAAACGCAACATTGAAAATCCCATAAGGAACGAAGCAATAGAAGTGGGGGTTTTATTGCAAGTTTATGTAGATCCTACGTTAATTACCCACAAATTGGAGACTGTGTGTAGTGTTAGTCGACATACTGTCCAACGCATTCTAAACGCCCATAGTTTTCATCCGTATAAAATTCACCTGGTACAAGAACTTAATGAAGACGATTTTGATCGGCGATTAAAATTTTGTGAAGATATGAGTGAACGAATTGTAAACGATGAACATTTTCTATTCAACACTTGCTTTTCGGACGAATGTTCCTTTTTCTTAAATGGCGTAGTAAATCGTCATAACTGCCGATATTGGTCCGATTCTAATCCCAGAATCTATCATGAGGTTCATACACCGCAGCCACAAAAATTAAATGTTTGGGCTGGTATTTTTGGCGATCATTTAGTTGGTCCTTTTTTCTTACCTGGAAATTTGACCGGTGAAATGTATTTGGAATTACTGGAAGACGCCATAGATCCTGCATTAACAGCCATAATTGAAAATCAGAATGATCGTCGGTACATTGCGCATTACGTGTTCGACAATATTTAGATCAGACGTTTCCAGATCGATAGATTCGTAGAAGAGGTGCCATTGAATGGCCCCCAAGATCGCCAGATTTATCACCTTTGGATTTCTTTATGTGGGGTCATTTAAAAGGCAAAATCTATGCTACTCAGCCATCATCATTAGAAGACCTGCGACAAAGAATTGTGAATGAGTGCCTTCAAATTACTCATCAAATATTGCAAAATGTGAGGGGAATTGAAAGACCTTTAAAATAAGGTATCACTCGACCCCCCTTTCCATTTAAGATTTTGGGGGTGGTGTCACCCCCGCCTAGGGGGCTGCACGTGCTAACGTGATTTTTTGCCAAACTTGTGCCCCCCTCGAAAACAAAATCGACGGGTCTGAGCGTTTTTCAAAAAAAAAAACTGAGTTGCCAGTAAATGCGTCTGTTTCGTTTTCGATGCACCACCCTGTATATTCGGTATTCGTGGTTTCCAAGACTATCTATTCTATCTCAGTTTTAGGAGTTAACAACCATGTACCTGAATGGAACTTAAGCCACAACGATTGCCTTTCTACTACTCAGAGCCAATATCATGTTTCATAATGCTCAAAGGAACATTACAAAGAAATATCAAATCGCGATATCTGTCAACCTTTTAAAGGTAATGGGTATTATTGGAAAACGTGCTTTACCGTACAGATTACAGATTACAAAAGAAAGGGGTTGGCTTGTTAGCTTTAACGTCTCTGCGATCCAAATGGATCTATTGTGACCTCCCAAATACACTTTCTAAAGCACTGTGTACAGCCTTGATCCTTTAATCAGACTCCATAGCAAAGCTTTACCGTAAGACCCCTGTTCGTTTTTGTTTGACAATTTATATGAAAACACCTCCAAAACGTATTTTTACGCAGTATTCGATAGTGTAAACGATTTTTTCTTGTATCAATATTTTAGTTGTCGTACAAAAATTATTTTATTATAAATATGGAACAGCCTCTTGCTTGTCGACTATACGGTTTATTCGGGTAAGTTTAGATTTAGCCTTTAATTTTACCTATTTTGTAAGTATCTATAAATAATTCTCGCTATCAAATATGTAAGTTTACATGTCTTTCGAACCTCATATAAACAGCCATTATCACCCTGAGAGTGTTTATAGCAACATGACTCATAAATCTACGAGATGCCAATTGGGTTAATAAAAATCAGATGGAAGGCCGTACACAAATTAATAATAAAGTTGTGAAATATCCCAACAGTATTATTAATACCATTCCCAGCTCGTACCAATACGTTCATTGATATTCTTCATAGCATGCCTCGTAAATTTTCCATAATAAGGGGCACATTAGTCAAGAATTTTGTTTACATACTCAAAGGATGACAAACGCCACTGTGATATGCTCGCAAGCAACAAGTGCTAGTTATTAAATGTAATTGGTGTGTAATTGGTAATACGTGAATTTTTATTTGATTACGCGAAGCTTACACATATTGGTCGAGAATATCTATTTGCATATTTAGATCGCATTTACCGTCATGTAAAAAAACACAGGATCTGTTACCAGTGAGGTGATAGAGAAGCGCGTAAGTATCTCAAACATCACAGGTTGATTAGCGACTGGCAGTATGGATTCCGTTACACCAATGATCAACGAGGGACCTCCAAGCTTACATCACGCAACTGTGGAGCAAACTCGTCCAGTCATATGGTGAGGTTTATGTCGTTGCTCTTGATATCACGAAAGTTTTCGATCAGCTGTGGCATTCTGCCCTCTTATGCAAACATCCATCCTTTGGCCTCCCAGATAAGCAATGCAGATGGTGGCTGACTTCCTTTCTGGCCGCAAGATATCCGTCCTGGTTGATGGCTTCTCTTTATTACACGATGTCAATGCGGGGTGTTCCCTAGAGATCGGTCTTGGGTCCTAGATTGTTTCTATTATGAATCAACCACCTCCTCTCCTGTATGGCCAATCCGCTTTGCTGATTGCTCTACGTGCAGGAATTCAGAGTGTCAAGCCGATCTCTGACGACAGATCTGGAGGTTATCGCTACATGGGGACGCAACCAACTGGTACAATGCTTCAAATCCACAGTACTGCACCTTGACAAGAAGCGTCCTAGCGCTCATCCAGTTTCGATGGATAGCCGAGTTTTACCAAAGAGCCGTTCATTTCAGCTAGTCGGAGTTCATATCACCCAGGATTTGAGATCTGGTACGAACATATCTCGTCAGTGGCGGTGGCTGCTGAGAAAAAACTAGGCTATTTGTTTAGAGCTAAGAAGTACTTATCTCTATATGACCTTCTCACTCTGTACAAGAGCCAGATAAGACCAAGCCTTGAGTACTACTCCAATATATGGGGTGCTGCAGCCTCGACCTCATTGCCCATCCTTGAGTCTGTTCACAGGAGGGCCGTCCGGCTGATCTGTGATACTTCTCCAGAGGGACACTTTCGCACTCTGCAACCTAGCTCTATTGTACCGCTATGTCAACGGGCTTTGCTCCTCAGAGCTGTGCTCCATGATGCCGCCGCCACAAGCCTACCAGACAGACCCGTCTGCCATCATAACGATCTCGATATACAGTAATGGACAAAAGTATATAGACAAATATGAAAATTTACCTAAATACTTTTAGAAAATGACTTCATACTTCATTGCTTCATAAACAAATGCGTTATTAGTAGAAAAACTAAATTCCTTGTTTTTACATTATCTGCAATGAACACAATACAAGTCTGAATATAAGCACTTTATTATGCGGGACAAAAATATGTAGACAAATTCTTTTCAACATTAGTTTAGTACATTCTCGTGTCAGAAGTGGATTAGTTTGTGTTCATCAAGTATTGTGGAATAAGTTTGAGTGATTTTAAGACCATGCCGCATGGTCCAGAAATTTCTTTCGATGTGAAAACTAAGATCATTGAGTTATACAAAGATAGTCAACGTCAAGTCGATATTGGCAAAAATTTTACTTGGAAATCCTCTGGAAAGATTTCGTGTGCTACAGAGTTGAACTTGCATGCAAAAATGTGTTTGAGATACTTCGCTTACAACTTTGAACATAAAATCTCTCCAGAAAGAACAGCACAAGTAACACGGCTAATAGATATACAGTAATGGACAAAAGTATATAGACAAATATGAATATTTACCTAAATACTTTTAGAAAACGAATTCATGCTTCATTGCTCCATAAACAAATGCGTTATTAGTAGAAAAACACTCTAACTATAAGCACTTTTTTATGAGGGACAAAAATGTGTAGACAAATTCTTTTCAACATTAGTTTAGCACAGTTTCGTGTCAGAAGAGGATTAGTTTGTGTTCATCAAGGATTGTGGAATAAGTTGAGTGATTTTAAGACCATGCCGCGTGGTCCAGAAATTTCTTTCGATGTGAAAACTAAGATCATTGAGTTATACAAAGATGGTCAACGTCAAGTCGATATTGCCAAAAATTAGAAGCTGAAGCGTAAAGCAGTTTGGGCAATATTGAACAAATATAAACAAAAAGGTATCTTGGAAGCCTCTAAGAGAAGTGGTCGGCCTAGAAAACTAAATGCTAGATCAGTAATAAAAGTAATTTCGTCCAAAGATCCGTTTAAAATCCCAAGACAAATAAAAGCCGAAATCGAGACAAAAGGAATTGTCAGTGTTTCTACGAAAACTATAAGTAGATGATTAAATGATTTGAAGTTATTTGCACGTCGCCCGAGTAAGAAGCCGCTAATCTCGAGGAAAAACCGTAAGGACCGATTACAATTTGCATCTTGATTGGAGCATCTGTGACTGGAAGAGGGTACGTTTCAGTGACGAATCCAAGTTCAATATGTTTGGATCAGATGGTGTTCATTACGTTAGACGTCTTAGTGGACAAAGATTGAACCCCAAGTACACTTTGCCCACTGTCAAACATGGAGGCGGGTCTGTTATGCTTTGGGGGTGCTTTTCGGGGTTTGGGATAGGACCTCTACATAGAATAGATGACATTATGGATAAGTTTGTACACACAGACATACTAAAGCATGTCATGTTACCCAATATGGAAGACAATATGCGCTTAAGATCAATCTTCCAGCAAGATAATGACCCGAAACACACTTCAATCTCGAACAGAAATTTTTTCTGGATGAAAAAATACCAGTTCTCAAATGGCCTTCACAGTCTGCCGATATAAACCCCATTGAAAATCTATGGGAATACTTAGATAAGCAACTACGAGATAAAAATTATTCAAACAAGGATGAACTTTTTACCGCTTTAGAGCAAAAGTGGAGACATGTTGATGAATCTTATATCAAGAAACTTCTACAATCTATGCCGAGACGATGCCAGGCGGTGATTGATAAAAATGGTCATGCTACAAAATATTAACACAAACATGGTTGGTTTTCTATAATTCAATGAATTTTGCTTCTTTTCATATGATTGTTTTGTTTTGTCTATATATGTTTGTCCTTCATAGTTCCAGTTTTCTTTAGTTATTTTGTTATTGAAGGGAGTCTAATAAGTTTATTTATGTATAAGTGAATATTACAGAAATATTTGTGCTTGACACATGCAATATACAAATAAAAGGATATAAATGAACATAACTGACATTTTGTCGAATTGATATCAGGAATAGATTGAAATTCAAACTGTCAATTAGCTTTTGATCAGACAAAAGACGACTGCAAACTATTTGCATCATTGCCAGGCCTCAGTTGACATATAATGTTGACAGTATGACAATTTGCTTGCCATGGGCGTGCTATTTGCGCTTGTCTTTTCTTGATCTTGGATATCAAACATACCAATGATAGAAGGTAGAACTAAAAAGTCAATAGTATGTATTAAACTTACTATTGGAGTATTTTCATAAAGCGAATGAAATGCAAGGGTCCTTTGTCACCCAATTCATGAGTGTATGCAAAAGAAGAGTGAGAAGCAGCTACGTTAAAGATCAGTTTACAATTTCCTTCACAGAAGTTAAGCTCCGCACATGGTTACTCAATCTGTTCACTCATTCCCTATGGCATAGTGATGTAATCAACAAAAAACGTGCAAAAGCCTACAATTGTCAACTGGAGTTAGTGGAGTTAGTTCAGCTAAAAACGACGAGCTTTCGACTGATGTAGGAAAAATCGGATTTACAGAACATAAAACCCTGTATGATGGACTATATGTTTTCCTATGGGAAGATTTAACATCTTTGACAATCGTTAACAGATATTTCCCACGACAAAATGTTCTCGGGATTCAAGAATTGGGCGTTTCAATGATACATCCACGAAACTTCATTAAGAAAATGGCGGAAGTAGGTTGAGTTCGCATTTCCCGCGCAACGCTGTAATCAGTTCATAAAGGATGATGTTCCATGTTCGATACAAGTTAGTCTTCCGAGGAAAAAGTCTGCCACGAATACGTATAACAAAATACAATTAGATCATAGTCACCACACCCTTGATCACGTTGCGATCTTCCCCTGGCTTACAGACCATCTGACAACGTTGCTATGACTATCCTCGGAACTAGCCAGCAAATCCACCCTATCGGTAAGACCCTACGTTCGCTGCAGGGTCGCGTGTATTGAAAATATCTCTGTATCAAAGTAAGGGCAAATATACAAAGAAACCAATCATGTATGAAATATGAATAACATGTGCTTAGAATTTCCGGTATTGAAAGCGTAGAACCACTTTAACGCAAAACATTGAGATATACCTTCCCCCACCTCCTCTAACTTCCAGTCCCACATCTCGTGGAAATGATCAGGAGCCATTCAAACGCAGTTTCAGCACCCGTGGAGCATTGTGTCAAAATTCGACCGGACTCTCCAAGTTAAGGTGAACGAATAACAGACAGACTGACATATCGACGGAACTGAGTGCTAAGCCGCGTACAGACAGAAAATTCAATGCCGAGCAAACGAATGCAAGCACATGTGACGTTGGCGTTTGTTGTTGGAAGGTATTGGAATGCGCTCGTCCACACCTACATTTAGTTTCGGGTTAGATCGCGTTATTCAAGTTCGGTGCTAATGTCGAGCGACAAGTCTCCTTTCATTGAATGCAGACAGACTAAATCCTAGAAGCGCAACAAATCCTGTCCAGACCAAATCAAACCTCCCTTTGACACACCGATTCGAACACCTCCAAATCTGCATCCACAAGTGCCTTGGCTTGTGTTGTAATCTCGGTCTGTACGCGGCTTTAGAGGTTTTTCGTGATGATCCAAATACCATCATCTTCTATTTTTGCGATTACAATAAATCCTTCCCTAAAATGAATAAAAGTAAAACCATTTGTTTCAGTCGACCTCATTCAATGTTATGCGTCGTAAAAGTTATGTACTCTAATCTTTTCGTTAACAAAAATGTGTTACGATATAATTCCTGGCTAGAAAAAACACGATATATCATATAATAATAATTTCGTCTTTATTTACAAAGCTACATACGTGCGATTCATTATGACGAAGTTTAGCAAAAGCATTTGAGCATATGAATACGAAATAAAGATTGTACACTCGCTCTAGGCAGCAGCGGTGGCCGTAGTAGACTCTTCGGTCTCCTGATCAGTCGCCGTGCGCTGTGCGGGTTCGAATCCCGTCCCAAGAGAAATTTTTCTCTTGGCTATGGATGTTGTGATTGTCCGTAGGTGGTAGACGGTCTTTGACTGGACGCAGAGGTACCACCCGGCGGATCTCGTAGGCGGGGCCAGAATGTGTGCATGTTGCATGCACACGTGTTCCCTCGCCAGAGCCTGGGTGGCGTTCCCCCTTTTCCCTGTATGCCCCTATAGCCCCACGGTACACCATGGGTGTTCAGGCCTTAGGCCTTTCTGGTGGTTGGAGAATAAAAAAAAACAAAGTGTTTCTATTGCAATTTCACAGAATTATTGAACCTAGTTAAACCAAACATGGAACTAATTTAAATGCCTTCAAACATAGTGTGCCCATAAACTAATTTATATATGTATTATTAACAGAAATTGAACAAAGAAAAGAGAAATTATAATGTGAAGCTCTGTAAGTATAATCTAACATGCGTACAGAAACAGGACAGATTCATGATCTACAGGAAAATTATTATAGATACTAGCAGCATTATAGGAAAATAGTAGTCGATAAGAGTTTTCCTGAAAAAATAAGTTTTTCTCTTGAATACTTGGGTTTACCAGTTGCAAGCAGTTTATGGAAGGAAACCAAATAATGAAGTCGTGCTTCATCCACCCAAGCGTGTTGTTAGCATGACTAACAAGGTGGTATCTTTTTAAACCACACGTGACTCTGACATAGTTGTTTTCAATCGCTTGTAAACTCCTTTTAGTGAGCTGATCCAAGCAAGGCTGGTAAAGAATTATAATTAATAATTGAGCGAACAAGGGATTCAGCTAACTTTTTTTCGCAATGCAGATGGCAGAAGAAGTCTATTTGCATATAAAACACGTAATTTCCAATGAATTTTTTAATATGCTAGAAACACAACTTTTGAATCTTAAGTTAGTATCTAAAATGACAAGTATTTTAGACTCATTGCTAAATTCTATGCGTTCCGATCCAATTTTTGGATGAAACGTTTGGAGGATGCGCTCACCTTTAATATTAGAGCAGAATAACATGCTTTTAGATTTTAAGGAATTTATCATCAAATTAAGCTTTAGTTATAAAGGGCATCAATATGTTCTTGTAGCTCGACGACTGCTTGCTGATCAAAATGGTAGAGCAATTGTATTGTAGTTAGCTACTATAGAAGGCAAATCAGTAATATATAGTATATTAAAAATAACAAGGGTCCTAAAACAGGCCCAGATATGATGTTAGTAGAGTTAGAAAAAGTATTATCAATAACACATTGGGAACGATTAGCAAAATAGTCCATGGAGAACGATATAGATATATTTTTTCGAAAACTAAATACTCCAATTTAGCAAGAAGCTGCTAGTGATTCAATTTGTTGAAAGCTTTAGACTAATCGATCGAGACCAAAATGGAGGCAATATTTTTATCTTGAGCCCGTATTATATTATCAGTTATATATTGAGCACAGCGGTAGTAGTCGAGTAAGATTGGCGGAAGCCAGATTGATTTTCTGGCAATATATGCTTACAAGATTTTCATTGCAACGAAATGTTTGGGCGTATAAGGTCTTAGAAACCGTTTATATTACTTTGCCGATGCGGAGCGGCAGGGCTATTAATTTTAATCGGCCACGGGAAAATAAAAATAACGACCAAAGTACTTTTTCGGTCGATAGTAGGAAAAAATAATTTATATCGACTAATTATTGATATTATCAATAACTAGACCAGTTTTCTATTTCTCCAGTTGCAATTTCTACGCCACAGATTCGCTGTACTGCTTCATTTGCTCTCATTTACTTTCCAGTTAAACTTACGCGATCAATTTTCTTTTTAATCGCTTGTTCTGACCTACATATAATTTCCTGCAAAAAAAGTATGTTATGCAAACACGCCATCTTAAACTGTGAAACAACCATCGTATGCGCAAGATTTAACAAGCCTGATAAGATTCTTAGTGATGGATACAAATTATTGCTTGCTACTTGCTACGCATACGCGAGAAGGTTTTGTAATCATGAAAAGATTACATTGAAAATGCATAAACAGATTTTCTTCAATAATAGTCGAGAACAAGTCAGTAAGAATAAAAAACATCAGTATCACCTTTTGGAAGCGACAAATATAAAAAACAGATTTAAAGATTCAAAATTTTTGATAGTGTCAAAATTAGCAATAACTTAAGCTCCTTAAACTATAAGCATTCTAAAGTACTTACCAAAAGTCACGATCAACTGCCAGCAGCAAAATTATTCTGCAACAAAATAAAACTGATTAATATTTCAAAGCTTGATTCATTTTTTATTATATGCTGGTATTATCTAAATAGATCGCAAATTACTGTTTGAGGTGAACGTTTGATGAAGGAGGATAGATATATATTTCCGATCATTTCAAGCAAGAATATCAACAGGGTGAGTTTTTAGTGTGTAATCGTTCGACAACTACATTGTTATGAAATATACCTGAGAGTTATTCGCAAAAATTGTGGGCAACTATAAGCTCTCGAAATACTATGTATATTTTAACTTTGACAGCTTGTAAATTAGTTTCTTTAGCAGATAGAGTAGCAAATTTTTCTCCAACGTAAGATTCATATCCCGTAGTTCTTAGACATTTAAGCATTTTGTAAAACATCTATACATATAGGGTGGTTATAAACGAAACGTATTTTCTCTCTCAAAAAAAAATGGAACGCCCTATATATTCTCAAGATTTTGGTTTATCCTTTTATAACCTTCATTTAAGCATCCAATTTTTGGTTAGTTGAATTAGATTTTAGGATTATTTGCAGTTTTCCAGAAATCACAATTCAAAATTAATAAATCTCACGATTCGTTGAAAAAAAAGATGTTTAGTGTTTACCCTCCATTCACTGCAAATCCTCGTTATCCACGAATAATGTGGTATGTGGTATTTACTTATATGTATTGAAGTTTAATTTCTCGGAAATTGCAAATAAGTCAAAAATTGAATAATACTGTAAAAATAAATAGTTTTACACATTTTTTTACGGAAAACTATATTTTACTTAGCTCTAGAAGTAACGATCGAAACTCTTTATCTTATAAACATATCTCAGGTTAATTAAGTACACTAATAGCAAACCGACACTAATTTTTTAGACTTCGTAAATAACTATGCAAGGGTTTAGTCATATCCGTGCTAAATAACTGTGATATCGTATATTTTCCGTGTTTAGATTGCTTCACTAAAAACATACACTATACACCTAATTTTACCATTTTTTACTTCCTACGCCAATGGGCGAGAAAGTATTGTAATCGCGAAAACTTTATAGAGAATGTTTTTTTTGATGTACATCACGAAAAACTAGGTCATTCATCTCCTGTCTGTCTGTCTCCTTGGAAAATACTGTACGGATTTGGATGAACCTTTTACCCAAGGTTACTACTACGCCACAGACGGAAAAGATTTGTAATTTTTGAAAATCGATCCTGTAGCAGCAGAGAAAAAAACAAAAACGAAAAAAAAATCGCTCAAACGTTGTTTTTTTTTGACGTTCCAAGGAATCCTGAACATTTTTGTAAAATGTGCAAAAAATTAGGGAGTGGGGTGTTATAGGGTCTCAATTTTTTGATTTTATTATATTTATACACTTCCAACCACAATAATTAGCCATCTTTCAAATACCATAGGTTTACTCTTACATTTGTCTTTAAAACCTAGAGTGACAGCGAAATATGTTCAATATACGCGTGACCCGCAACGCAACAAACATAGGGTCTGACCGATAGGCTGGTGAGTAGCGAGGTTGATTGTTCTGCTTGTACTGCGGCGATGTTTTGGTGGGCGCTACCACGTATGACCGTATGGGAAGGGACAACGTTGCCAGATGAACAGTACCTAAGTGCCGGGAAAGAATGTCTATGAACTAATTGTATGGGCCTGTTTAGCAGACTTGATCCATTTAATTTCGTGTGCATGTTCGTAATAATTTTTCTCAGAGGGTTTAACTTGTGCTGAACTTAATCCTTTATGAACTGATTACTGCGTTGCATAGAAAGTGCCAAGTGAACCTACTGGACGCAATTTTTATATATGTATATTAGGAGGTATTATGATTTATTATTCTTTCTTTTGTATACACTATTTTTTAATGATAAAACTTCTGTATTCGGTTGCAAACATTAATCAATCTGTTAAGTGTAGGAATATACACGACTATTATTATTTTAGACCCTGTATGAATATTTTTATCAATAATTCCTGTGAAGCAATAATTGCCATGAATATTCTAAACTTAACCTTTTTCTTAGACACAACATAAATATCTAGTTATATAAAGCACGATAGTTCTGCATAATTCTCTATCTGTTTTAAATAAATATTTCCACTGTTTTCGATAGTTGATGCAGTGTGTTTTCGTTTTCGACAAAATCGGAGGTCGTACGTCACGTTATTGCGATAAATTTGCACCAAATCCAAACGTACATTGCACAAGTGGTAACAGATGGACGCGATAAAGTTTATCTTGTATTTTACGTAACTCGGCTAGGTAGTTATCTAAGAGTCATTTATACCATAGCTCATGGGTCGACATGTAAGTGAAAGTCGTTGAATGTGTTTTGATTTTCAGAATATCGTTATTGAGGATCTACATGGTAGTGCAACAGTATCTAGAACAGAAAAACAGGCTGGAAAGACCCAGCAGAAACCTTAAAGGGAATGAAATAGGATTTTTTGAAAATATGTGATGGATACAAATGAGTAAAAAATCAAAAGTTGAAAATTTACCACACCTGGCAACCCTGATTAATTTGTGAGCGCATCGAAATATAGATAAAACAATGATTCTACATTTTTCGGCTTGGTACCACTGTATGTCCATTAGTGCATTATTGGAAATTGAGACTCATGTGTTCTGTGATTAAGGTGGCTAATTGAAAATTCAGACTTTCGGACAGCAATCTGAGAAAAAAACCTTTTTGCGGGAGCCTTAAGCGCTGTAAGAATATGATAAAAATACGTTTTGACCGACAAAATTAGGCAAGAGCGTCTTCATTGATTGAAAGGCGATGATAAGGATCATATTTATCTAACCGTAATAGTTAAACACAAATATTAACATATATACTACTTCATATTTTTGACACTTAGCACGATCGTTTTGTCTTTAGACCTGTACAGGGTGTTTCCCAAACATCGGGCAAGGATTCAATAGGTGACTCTTGGGACTATTCTGAAACTATTGTATTTGATCCACTAGATGTGCGAAACACCTCTTGATTCCGGAGAAATAGGCATGAAGGTGACGTCATTGGGAACAGTTTTTTCTTGTTTTGCTCTTTTAAAAAATTGACAGTCAAGCTGTGGTAGAACTTAGGCGACGATTTAATCCAACGAAAACTATTCACTCATTTAGTTCGCCAGAAACGCAATATATTGCTATTTTTTTTCATTGTATAATAATGACTTGGAAATAATATTTTTGGAAATTGGAACGCGCCTCGATAGTATTGACTGTTCCATCTACATCAATGTAATGCTATCTGCGGTTGTTTCAAGAAATTTATTCATGTTTGATTTTGATATCAACCGTTTTTAAGAAACAATATCCGTACTTTTCAGGTTGCTGATGACGCATCTGCTGAGAATTATCAAATTTTCAAAACGAGGGAACCAATATTCGGAAACGGTTCCATAATTTATAAAACTGTATCAAAATAATTAGGCTGTTCAATTCCAAAAACTGCTCAGGAAGTATTGTAAAATGGGATTCTTATAATAAATTTCCTCAGCTTTACAGCTTTTCTAAAATTCCTCATATTTTTCGAGGAGTAAGAAAGTATTATTTTAGCATTGTAATCTTTAACATTTTTAGAATATTAACTGCTTCAAGGTGTGGTGAGGAGTGAGTTTTGTTCGTAAGCATATTAACTACCAGCATAGTTGTATATCTAAAATTGCAGAAAAAATTTAAAGTCGGACTTTACAATATATGATTCTTGAGGGTAGATAAAAAGGTTTTTTATGTAGAGTCTAGCGTCTAGAGACAAGGATAAAATAAATACCCTTTTTTCATATATTCAAACACCTACGAAGTACAGGTAAGTACAGAACTGAAAATATAAAATAATAGCCAAAACTTAAATCCTGTATGGTGATTCCTAATCAGGCAAAATTTCATCAAATTGTTGATTAATTAGACCAATAACTTCGTAATTTTTTGAATATACCCGAAAAAGTGATTTTTTCAAGTTTGACGTTTACCTTATTCAGCAAAATTTTTGTGTCTGGAGCGGTTCGTATTTACCTACCTTTTCGAGCTCTGCACCATTGTGTAATCAAACAAGAATGTATTGGAATCAATATCAAACTATGGCGCTAGGTTATGTCAAAAGATCAAGGACTACCATACTGATCCTCACCTAAATATATGGCACACACGCACCTTCAAAGTACAAAATCTTGAAACGGGATATTGAAATACCAACTGTATTTACCCATACAATACAATTAGTATACCAGGATTATAATTTAAAATAATGTGTATTCGGAGTTAAACTGTGAAAATAGTTGCGCACCTTGCTCTCAACAGCAATTAAAAAAATCTTATTAGTACAAGTCACCGGCATGAGTCAACGAAAAGCTTGTTAAAACATAAAATTGTACCTATTTCCCACTTTGAGACCTAGATACAACAAATAACATCGTTTAGTTGGAAATGATTATAATAGCTTTGATAAGGTACACAATAATGATTTCCAATTAGTGTTCAATAAAAACAAGCAAAGCCGTCTTCAATGGCAGTGGAATCAGCAACCGGCTTTTGCAGCGGCAACGGAAATAACATCGTATTTAGTTTTTTTTTTTAATTATTGTTATACAAATGATAATGGTGAATAAACATGATTTTTTCGCCAAAATGTAGGTAATTTCATTGTCATTATTATCGACTGACGATCTTGCAAAACATTTAAAATGTTTGTTGTTATACAAAGTGTAACTAAGAGGTGCATGTTGCCAAAAAGTTCCGAACACCCTGTGGAAACATTGGATTAGTGAATAATGTGTCCTAGTATGAGAATTTTAAGCCTCAACAGTTCATGTCAATATCTCAATTATTGAAGAATATATGCTGTTTTGAAGAAAATCATGCGAATCATAGCCATAAACAAGAAATTGTTTCAAGCAGGCTTTGCCGGGTAAGAAATTGTTTCAAGTAGGCTGTGTCTTTTATAATTTTTATGGCATGTCAAAAAGATTATTGTCAAGCAATACTAAACAAAAATGACACCGGATCAAGTAGCGCGAGCTGTAGCTTTACAAGATGATGGTCGACCTATTCGGTATATCGCAGAAACTGGTTCTTACTCAAGAAGACCTGGGCAGAGAAAACGGAAAGCAACAAACGCAGTTGAAGATCGGTTTCTGAGACTCCAAGCTCTTCAAGCAAGGAGAGTTCCTGCTACAGCTTTGACTAGAAGATTGGATGAGGTTCATGGCACCATAGTTTCACCTGATACCGTACACCGAATGTTGAGAGAAGGAAACCTATCGTCTTGTGTACCTGCTACAGGTCCTCTATGGGATGTAGGTCATCGAAGGCAGCGCTTGGTATTTTCTCGAACTCATGCTGATTGGGATATGGACGACTGGAAAAACGTGGAGAACGCTATGCTCAAAGTTGTTTCGCTCCTAGAGTGCAATTTGCTGGTGGAGGAGTGATGGTATGGGGCGGTATTTCTTTGGAATCCCCCACAGATCTTGTTTCGCTACGAGGATGACACCTTACTGCCGACAGGTACATTAGAGTGTGTTTGGAAGAACATGTGGTTGCTCATATGCCCTTTATAGGAAAAACTTTTCACATAATTCAATATACGGCCACGCCCCCCCCTACTGAGCGAGGGCCGTGGCAAATGCTTGTTCCGGAAGTTGTTGTATCCAGTATACAACTTCTTCCCGTCCAAGTGATTGTACACGCGTTAAGGAATACCTCAGTACCGATTGCCGGGTGGCGGTACAAGTCCGCCAACGGGCCACTTTAGGTCTATTTAATATAACTAACACGTAAAAAGAAGGTGGTAGACTAGGACCAGTCGACCGAGGCGGTACCACCCGCTAGCTTTTCCCAGGGTTATAGGGGGATTTAGGAGAGGGGGGGACGTCACATCATGTACATGTTTCTTCTAATAACCCTTGATATTCTCGCTTGAATTCTGTTCAGGCATTATATTAATTATATACTATCTCTAACTGATACATTTGATACATTGTTTTTCTTTTCGTATTTCGTGTTGTACATGTTATTGTTTTCAAATATATTTATTTAGTTTTATTTTATATCTTATAATGACATGTTCCGTATTGTATTCCTATAATTAATTAAATACTACGTCTAGAAATCACCGAGAAATCGAAAAACTAAAACAAGGAATGTGTTGTGGTTTTTATTTTCCACGTCAGCACCAGGTGGAATTGCAAAAACATTTTTTTCCATTTCTCATATGTTACTCAACTCTGCTTAAAGGTTGATTCTCACTATACATTCCGTTTCCATTCTGTAACCGTTCCGAAAATTATTGAAATTAAATATTCGCCTTCCCTATTGCGTGTGTATGCACATTATCCGTAAGGTATACTGTGTATACAATCACATTGTACGGAACGTTTACGAAACTGATATGGAATGGAAACGGAATGTATAGTGAGAATCAACCTTAACTCGGAATATACCAGTCGGATGTTGATCGAATCTTGACGGTATGTCTGGCGTCTGTTCTTGGGCTCCTCTATAATTCAGAAAGTAAGCGGTTCCTGATGGAATTTTTTGCCAAGTACAAAAAACCTTATAAGTTTAGGAAAACGGTTGGCGATTACGACCGAAAAGTAGTAAAGTGCCTCCAAACTTCGTTTTCGATATTACGAGTTTAAAAAAAAATGTATAGGATGGGGCGAACATTTCGTAGTGAGACATTTCTTACATTCCATGTGCCACTTATGACGCATTTTTTTAAATGGTGAAACGGAGTGGCGTTATAGGCCAAAAATGTCATCAAGTAGGTTGACTCTGCACTTCTCATGCAACGCTATCAGTTCATGTTTAAAACACGTTAGCGCCTCTGAGAAGAAACTAAAAATCAAGTCAGTCATACGGGCTCATGCAAATAAAATTTGCGTATTTAGTATGCTTTTGTGTACAATTTTGAGGATTTTTAGGGTAATTGTCCTCTCCTGAGAAAATTTCTCGCTCTTCAAAAACTTTTGGAGGCAGGCATGCTTTCAGACAAAGTTATCTCTTGCCGATGAATGACACTGCTCCTTTACCCTGAGAAAAATTCCCCCGGGCGCACAATGAACGTCGCTATGACTAGTCTCGCGTGGGTAAGGATCCACGGCACTACGTCAGCCATTACCGACTTGCAAAACACACTGATCGCCCAGACTACGACGGACGTATTATCTCCAGAGACGTGTCGGTTTTATGGGAAAATGTACAGGGAAATCTATAATGTGTGAAATATGTATTTAAGGTTCCTAGAATTATCGGGTTGGAAGCATAAAAATACAACCCCCAATTATTAACGTCTACAAAAAATTTTTTTAAGTCTAGTCTATGTAATGTCAAAAAATGAAGTTGGATCAGTGTTTATTTTTTCTTTTTTTTGCGCTTAGCTTCGCCGGCATCAAACCGATGTTCTAAAACTACGAAGCTTTTTCGTTCTTGGCATAGTAGTAAGCTTGTGTGGAAAATCCGAGCGACATAGTTTTTCGAGGTGTAAACGTCATATAACATCCACAAACCATATGTTATTTTCGAGATTTTTTGCGATTACCAGAACACCACTCCAGTGGCGTAGGAAGTGAAAGGTTAAAGTTGCAGTGACTAGGCGTAAATCTAATTTTTCAAAGTAAAAGGTGGAGATAATCCAACGCACATGACATATTCCATAAATATTGTAATGTCTGAGGTCCCATCCAATTTCTGTATATCCGTTTTTACTGACGGAGTCAAAATTGACAACATGACACCACTGCGGTGGATAAATGCAGGAGTAGTCCTTCACCATTCAACAACCTGTTAGCTGATATAAACAGCAACGAAACCCACTCAACTGCAGCATTTCCGGAGTTGGAGTTGCAGCCCCCGGAGGAAAAAATAAATGACTAAAAACTTGTCGGATAAAAAGAGCGGTTTTGTCGCTTGGACAAAAGGTTGATCGCCCTGGCTAAAATGTCACTTTTTTATTTTCAATCTCCGACGGCATTAAAACGGTTTTCAACAGCCGTCCGCCTTTGTTGTGATGTCAACGATCTTTTTAGCGGACTGACACAGATTCATTTTGGTGAAGTCCGATTATGAGTGCATTGTTTGTTTATTTCTTTTATCAGTTATCAGTCATATTTGATAACGAACACTTCCTCTGCTATAGAGGTCAGGTGATTTTATCGCAATACCCAATGATGTGACTCATACTAATCGAGCGTCGATTCCTAAGGCCCGGTTTTTCAATCGTGGGTTAACTGCAGTTTCACAGCTAACCGGAAGTTGACCCTCAAAAAATGACGTCAAGTAGATTGACTCTATATTTCCTACGCCTTCGTTGGAGGATTCTAACAAAAGCGAGTCAAATCGTTTAAAAAGGCGAAATCGAATCGTAACTGAGTAGGTTCACTTAGGTACCATGAATCTTCGACCTCTGCATATCAAACTATATAAAGCAATCTATCATATATGGCATGGAAATCTATGGCATCATTTATAAAAGCATCGCAGAACGCTAAAGTGGTACGTACTCTTAATATGCAAATATTGCTAAAATATATAATTACTTCTACTGTATCGGTGTGTCAGTGACGACACCACCCCAGACCAGTTGAAGTTTGTTACTCACTGCACAGTCGGCAGTGACCTCCACGACGAGACGCAAAGTCCACCAATTTTTTGAAATGCAGGAACTTCCCACCATATACAAAGTATTACAGGAGGTTAATAGTGATGAAGACTTACCTACTTTCAGAAAGACCACATTCTATAGCTTACTCAAAGAACTTCATTTTGAGTATAGAAAACGGGGCAGAAATAGTATTTTGATGGACAGCTAAGACATTATTTTATGGAGAAGACATTATTTTATGGAGAAGAAATTATTTAAAATTAAAATCAATAAAGAAATACCGCGACCAGGGCAGGAAGATTTATTACTTGAATGAAACCTGGATAAATGCAGGACATACAAAACACCTAAAGTATGGGCTGACTCTACAATTAAATCAGCAAGGTAAGCCTTCTTAGATGGACTAACCACTGGCCTAAAGAATCCGTCAGGTACCAATTCGTCATTTGTGTTGTAAAAATGGTGTCAAGTAGACTGAATGTATGAGCCCACGCTGAAAACTTAGCTACACTAAACTTGCTATATCTGGTAGATCTGGAACCAACACCTATTAGATACTCTGCTTGTATTATTATTAGTAGTACAATATGAAATAATTATCTCCAGGAAAAGGAAAACGATTTAATTCAAATTGAACCTATAATAATTAATACTAACCATTCGTACGATGATTCGAGTACTTCCAGCGAAGAAAGAATCGTGAAAAGTATAAAAAAAAATTTATTTCGTTAGATTATTCCAAGACCATTGAGGAAAATACGGACCTGTACAATATCATTTTTGGGCATGTTGTGTTTTGTCTGGGTGTAAATCGACTACGAATGGGGTATAATTCTAAAGACGTTACATTTACAACCCCATACTCTATAATAGGCGATTATAAAATTAGCGGACAGGCAAAGAGGAAACTGACAGAGAGACCGACGGAAATAAGTGACATGGTTTTTCGAGATGTACGTATAACAGAGAAATTAAAGTAGCGACCATCTGGCAAAGTCGCCTATACCTGATCGCATGATGCGTCAGACACGACAGCGCGGCACATCACCAGTCATGCCAGGACACTAATGAAGATCGGCAAGTCAGCCGGTAAACAGAGAGCAGAAGCAGAAATCTATGATGTGTGAAATGTGTACTGATAGGTGCGTAAAATGAGCGGGATGGGAAGCGTATAAATATACCAACATCAGAAAATTCAAATTGAACCTATAATAATTAATACTAACTATTCGTGCGATGATTCGAGTACTTCCAGCGAAGAAAGAATCGTGAAAAGTATAAAAAAATCATTTATTTCGTTAGATTATTCCAAGACCATTGAGGAAAATACGGACCTGTACAATATCATTTTTGGGCATGTTGTGTTTTGTCTGGGTGTAAATCGACTACGAATGGGGTATAATTCTAAAGACGTTACATTTACAACCCCATACTCTATAATAGGCGATTATAAAATTAGCGGACAGGCAAACAGGAAACTGACAGAGAGACCGACGGAAATAAGTGACATGGTTTTTCGAGATGTACGTATAACAGAGAAATTAAAGTAGCGACCATCTGGCAAAGTCGCCTATACCTGATCGCATGATGCGTCAGACACGACAGCGCGGCACATCACCAGTCATGCCAGGACACTAATGAAGATCGGCAAGTCAGCCGGTAAACAGAGAGCAGAAGCAGAAATCTATGATGTGTGAAATGTGTACTGATAGGTGCGTAAAATGAGCGGGATGATGGGAAGCGTATAAATATACCAACATCAGAAAATTGAAATATATCCCCCCCCCCCCCCCCCCCAGCTACAACCCGCAATTTTTAACAATTACAAATTTTTTTAGGAAATCCATCATTAGCCTCTGAAACGTCAAAAAACGAAGTTTTTTTTTTTCGTTTTTGGCATATTCTTTAGCTTTTTCGTCCTTGGCATAGCAGTAACCCTGTGTGAAAATTTCATCAAAATTCGACCGTTACTTTCCACGTTATAGACGAGACATGGATTAGGGAACAGACCGACAGAAATGAGTGACGTGTTTTTTAGTGATGTACTTATCATATAACATTCAAAAAGTATCTCATTTTCGGAATTTTTAGAGATTTATTCCTCACCAGTAGGTGTGGGAAGTAGTATACGCGATATTTGGATGATTTTACTCAATTTACTTGTCTATGAAGTGTGTTTCCGGGACCTCGTCTGCGCATTAATGCAGTTACGAGAGCAAACCAAGTGAAGGGCGAATGCATCTGAACGACCTTTAACAGCAATGATGGCTGAACGCTCTGAACACTGTTGTACGGTAATTAGTAATCGCAAACAGCCTTCACCTATACTACAGCTTGCTTGTATTGTATCTCTCTATATATAGTAAGCGATAATATAACAAACTTTCATTAACTTTGTTTCATTATGAACGTTTTAAGGTCCTATAAATTTCCGCCTCAAGGCACAAGGACGTTGAAAAAGGAAAAACATGTCGATTAGTTATCATCCGAACTGAACCATAGATCATAGGTATATGTTATATTATAGTCCAGGAATTGCAATTTCAAAATTGACAAAAACAGCAATAGTAAGCTTTTTCACGAAGAATGCAATTACTTGTAATCTTGACAAGTACCCATATAGAGCTATTTTGGAGCGTCAAGCCTTTTTTTTATAAATTTCTATCGTTTGACCATTAGCAATGCTATAACCTACATGTAACAATGCTTATTGTTGTTTTACATGTTTCGGATTATGATCCTGGTATCAACCGCGACGACGACGACGAGTACTGGACATTCTAAATTTGCAGTCCATACAGGAGTCATTACTTCCCTTCAATCCTGCCCTCCTTACCTGTCACAAGACTGGATCGAAAATAAGACTGCAGTCAAAGTTTATGAAACTCATTTGGCAATATTGTTCCCCATTTACCTAATTAAAATTTTTTTTAAACTGTTGGCCTTGCAAAGAATAAGGCTTCATACAAAACCAATATAATAAATCAGACATTTAGTTTAAAATATCTAGTTATATTACTTAAGCTATATATAAAGGTCTTTCATTAAAATGTTATACTAAATACAATAATATATTGTAATAAAAAATACTAATACTCAATGAACATGACTTGAAGACTATCCTGGAATTAAGATTGCATTCGTGAAAATATTTTCAAAAATTCTAACGAGGTGTATATCTATATCAAGTAAGTTGCAAACAATTGAACAAAATGGGATAACTATGTTTGGTCAACGTTCCAGCTGGCGTTAGAAATATATAATTTAAAAAATTAAAGCTTGTAATAGTATATTTACTTTAAAACTTTGACTGAGAGCTAGGATTATAATTTTCACGTCGACGACCGATATGTTTCTAAAATCGAAATGTTTCGAATTCGTTTTTAAAAAACTCCTATGAAGGATATACAATTTCATATCCACTCTATAATTGAAAAATTGGTGCTAACATACCAAATTTTCTGATTCTACTATCACTGTGTTATTAAATAAATTCTTCTTAACTTCATTATTCTCACATATAAAACCTTATAAAATATAAATACTTAAAAATGATTACATACGTTTTTCCCGATATAAAACTTTATCAAAGTATATTACGCAATTGAATGAAAATAATTACGTTTGTAGCAGGTATCTAATCAATGTATATAACAGCAGCAACTATTTCACAATTATTAATGTAAATTAGTCTAATCATATTAGACGAAAATACTCTTGGTTTGCGAAATAATTGTAAAGTCTGGATTTATTGCTGCAAGTGGTACAAGGGGTTATTCAAAACATGGACGCATAAAATGGGTACACCAATTTCTATGGGAAAACTTTATTCGACAACAAACAATGAGAAAACCTGTTTTTTGGGATTCAATCGAAAGTGATGGCAGGACCGAAAAAACTCTTCATATAAGATTTTTAGGTATTTATGAGACCTACAAAATGAGACCACTCGTAAAAAGATACGACTAATATCAAAAAAGTTATGGCCGAAAACCGAGGCAAACTGCAGGTTAAGGCACATGTTGGTAATGCGACGATGGTTTCTCGCAGATATTTGAAGTTCTTCAAATTCGTAGGATTTGCACAAGTTTTTTCGTTCCTGACAACACTTTCGATTGAATACCAAAAAACACGTTTTCTCAATCTTTGTTGTCAAATAAAAAGTTTTCCCACAAAAAATGGTGTAGCCATTTTATGCGTGCATATTTTAAATACCCCCTTGAACAACTTGCACAAATAAAGCCAGACTTTACAATTATTTCGGGGAAATTTGCTAATATGATTAGACTAAATGTCCAAAATCGTGTATGTGGTCACGTAGTTTATAACGGTTCAACCTGCGAGTCCTACTGTGAACGTATAGGAACCAAGATATTTTGTGATAGAATTACGCAAGGATTTCATTACTGTTAGATATGTCTAGTTCAACCTCATTTTATTAACAGTCCTTACTGCAGAACCATATTTTGAAAGAACGCAAGACTCTTGCCGCTCGACATCAACAAAGCTTCTGATCGGGACTTGAGTAGTAAAGAAATGTGCAGCGGGGCTTCTTCCACTTCTTTCGCATCTCTTCCAGATATTTCATTTTCTCTGAAAACTGGAACTTGCTCATGTCCGCCCCATTCCAAAAAAGGATCTAAGACCGACCCTTACAACTACAGGCCTATAACTCTGCTTCCGTTATAATTGAGGTGAGATGTGCGTAAACCGGGAGGTTCTGGAGTAGCTTGAATTGAAGAGTGACTGACATTATCGTTTTCGGCACCAGCGATTTACTGGAGGCCTGCTAGCTTACGTCACGTAACTGTGGACTAAACTCCAGTCTTATGGTGAGACCCATGTCGTTGCTCTTGATATTACGAAAGCGTTCGGTCAGCCGTGGCATGCTGCGCTCTTACACAAACTTGCATCCTACGGCCTTTTAGAGCAGCTTTACAGATGGGTGTCTGACTTCCTCTCATCCCACAACGTCGACATCGGTATTCTCCAGGGATCGGTTTTGGCTCCGAGATTGTTCCTGTTACATATCCACGACCTCCTTTCCTGTGCAATCAATACGATCAATAGCTTTGCTGATGACAACGCTGTACATTAACTCAGAGCAATTAGCCGATCTCTGCTGGTGATGTGGAGACTAGGTGCGACTTCCTCTCCGACGAAAGACCTGGAGGTTATTGTTGATTGAGGACGCAACCATCTGGTACAGTTTAATGTTGCCAAAACCCAATCCTGTACTAATTGTATATGGACCTATTTGGCTGACTTAATCCATTTGCTTTTTTTAGTTAGACATGTTCCCTCAAAGGACTAACTTGGATCGAACGTAATCCTTCATGTACTGATGACAGCGTTGCGTGGGAAGTGCAGAGTAAACCTACTTGACGCCATTTCGCATTGCTGTTTCCGTGTTGCTCTCTACCAAGGTACCAAGGTCTTGTAGGTGTTATGACATTCTGCATTCGTTGCTTTGGTTTTGGTAAAGTCTAAAAAAGTCATCGGAATCTTTAATTTGGTCTGGTTTTTAATCAACGGTTTCCTAATAACTGTATACTGCCAGTCTCATACCTACTTGGTGATGCACACAACAATCTGGTACAGTTTGATGCTTCCAAAACACAATATGTACCATGACTAACAAGAAGCGCCCGAGCGCTCATCCGGCTTCGACGTATCGTCGAGTGCTACCATTTTGGCCGGTCGGTCCAGGTCATCGAGGAGTCTCGTGGAAATATAGGTTTACTATAGTAGAAGTACTTTTCTCCATACCTTACTCTGGAAAAGGCCCAGATAAGACCTAGCATAGAGTATTGCTCACATGTTTGGGGTGCTTCCGTCCGTGTACATTACCCATGCTCGATACTGTTCAGAGGCTGTCCGACTGTCGAACTTCGTACATCTAGAGCTGGCCGCTACGACCGCTCCTTTGTCCCCAGGGTATCGAGATTGCGGAAAGGAGTTCTCCTTATAAGTCACGATGGCCAGGCATCGGTATAAAAAAATGTCAAATCAGTACGTGCTTTTTGTTCATACTAGTACTGATATGTAACAAGAATGCAAGCGGCTGAACAACAATGCCACCGTTACATTGTTGGAATGCTGAGATGACTAACCAAACGTGAATTTCATCATCTGCTTTACATGGATAACACTCTGAATCATAATTTCTTTACCTTTCGTCGGACTTGTTTACATTGAGTCTGATAAGCTCGATTATACCTTTGCTGTTGAAAAAGCTCAGCGATTTTTTTAACAATTACAGAAATGATGATTGCCAACTGCGATAATGACGATCTAAAACCTATAAGGAAGTAATTTTAGTGATAAAATTTCTCTTTGTTGGCTTGAGCTTTTTTCATTGATTTGAGTGATTTGTATGAAAGTAAATATATTGAAATCACATTTTTCCTGTTAGGAAGATTACCGCCGCCTGTCTGACCTTATAGTTCAGATTGATAATAATTTTTCTATTTCAGCGGTGTTCAAATTCATAAAAGAATTATATAAGTAGATGATTAATTTATGAGTAATTATAGAGTTGTTAAGTAAGCAATACAAGGTTGGTCAAGAAAGTACATATATTGAAACGTAAATAAAAAATATTTTTTTTTTAAGTTTCAAAATACCACACGTAACACGTTTTTAGCACGTTTAAAGCCTCAAAGGTCACATTTGGTCTGAGAAACAAAAAATAGATGTTACGACATGTCAGGTCCGCAATTATTGAACCCATATACGCATTTAAAACCAATCAGATGCATCACAAGCTCGAAAATATAAACAAAATGTTATGCACGATTTGACATCACTTTATTTTTGGTCATTTTTTTACTCCCAGTGCACGGATTTTCAAAAATAAGGAATTATTTATTGCCTCCACATCAAATTGTGAAATCACTGCATTGTACAGGGTGTTAATAAAGTATGTAGACAAACTTTAACCATCGAATCATTTGTCAATTTGAAGACTAAATGTTCATATGCACATGGGTCCGTAACGGTTTTCCTTTCGAGCTAGAGCACTTTCACTAATGAAATACGAGTAATGTTCCACTTCATTCTAATAGAACGACAACAATAGAAAATATCGAATAGTTTTTTTTTACAATACATGTTCGAAGTGGCCATGAATTATTTGAGAAAATAAATTAATTCAACTGTTTCGGGTATGTCATAGGTGGCTAGATAAGCACAATGCTTAAATATTAAAAGTATTGCGATCAAAACAAATCAATGTCATGCTATTTTTTCAAAAAATACTGGATAACATTATCCGTATCTAGGTACATGGAGGGTCTGTAAACAACTGTAAATCAAGTTTTATTCATCACATACTTAATTAAAATAAAATACGTTCCATTCTTTTATAATTTTTTAGAACAATATAATCTTTTCTTTTAGTGCTAATATGCTCTAGCTTGAAAACAAAGCCGATGTGGACCCATGTTCATATGGAAATTTCGCCTTCAAATTGACCAAGGATTCGATGGTTAAAGTTTGTCTTCATACTTTATTAACATCATTTTTTATGAAGATTCCGAGAGATCCAGTTGATTACCTTAATCAAATTACTACAGAATGTGGCATAATACGCTACTGTTTTGGTTACTTATTCGAAATAATTAATATGAAATGGAATATTGACTTGATGAACTTCCTTCGAGGAAGATATTTCAAAAACGGCACTAGTTTGACCTTCTGGTAGAATGGGCTGATCATAATACAATAATTATTGTCTTACATCAGAAATTAAATACGATTATATAACAGCATTCACATTTATATTTATCATATAAATACTTCATCACCATAAACGTTAGGTATGTATGTATACAATGTGATTGTTAGCAAATGCTAACATAAAACAATCAGAGGATGTAGTTTAACCTCTACACAAAACACTTAAAACTAATGATTGACTATTGAGAATCAATTTTCTATAGACTGATTCAATCCTGTTGAGTAATAGTAACAATATTAATGTATCTATTCTTAAAAATATTTAACATAATAAAGCTATATTTTTGAATAGGATTATTTTGGTGATGTCCACATGATAAAACAATATTGGATCCAAAAAACCATCAATAGCGACTGACATTTTACGACTGAAAAGGATAAAAGCTGTTTCAAGGAAGGGAGGTATATGAAGGAATGTATCTTGAGTCACGGCATGGCACAGACACTGGAGGATTTAGAGGGGGGCGCCACCCCCCTAGACGTCTGACATTTGCTTTTGCAATCTAACACCATTGTGTTACTTTCTGACACGTCATGGTGAAAGAGACATACTAAATATAAGTTATAGCTATAGGAACTGAGCATTATGATTATTTGGTATACTTTGCTGTCCCTCTTTGACATCACTTGTTTACAGCACAACTCTTACGATTTATAAGAGTATTGTGACTTGTGACAAATCTAAATCTGGGTAATATATTAGCCATACAGATTGCACTTAAAAAGTGAGTTATGTTCTGTTTGTTGCTCAATAGTAATGTGAAAAGTGCGTAAAGCTTGACTGATTTTGTTCGGGGTTGGTGTTGCAGCGAAGCAATATGTTAGATGAACGCCTAAATTGGAAATAGACATTTATGAGATTTGTTTAGCGGTGCGCCTATGGCCTGTCTAGAAATTGCATCGATCGATGCTCAAAATCAATACCACACGTCCCGCATCTCTTCTCCCGTATGTGTCTATTTATGTTGCTATATTGAATTCGTTTATATCACAGAGCTGCTGCACTATACGTGAATATGTATAGCCCTGTATTCGTGTACTTTTTTAGTACAAACATACATTATCAAAATAATTACGATCTAACAGATATAGTTTTGTCCACGGATTTCCAACATTTCTACATGCGATAAACACCGGTTCTAAAACTGAGAAAACAACTATGCCGTAAATCTAAGTTCGACAACGACAGTCTGAAAAATAACCGTAACATCTATATTGAATTTCAAAACCCCAACCCCTACTGAGCGGCACCGTGGCAAATGCTTGTTCCGGAAGTTGTATCCAGCATACAACTTCTTCCCGTACAAGTGATTGTACACGCGTTAACGAATACCTCAGTACCCATTGCTGGGTGGCGGTAAAAGTCCGCCAACAGGCCACGTTAGGTCTATTTATCATTAACACGCAAAAAGAAGGTGGTAGATAAGGACCAGTCGATAGAGGCGGTACCACCCTATAGCTTTTCTTATAAATGTCCGCATGTTTCCACACCTAACCTATGCAGTCGGTTATCTTCCAAAACAAGGATATTAATGATGATGGATCCCTCGAGTACTAAGAATTCTGGATGTAAGCTCACTCGACTCTCAGAATGTCCATGTGGAGGGTGGACTCAAGGGAACAACATCGAATATATAATTTGTTTCACGAACATCTGCGGGATTAACAGCAACATTGATGCTGTTCATCACTACTTGCAATCCAATTGACCCGCCATGCTTTTCTTGGCGGAGACAAAAATCTCTGAGTCCGCACCCATCAACCATCTTAGCTTACCAAATTACGAGGTGCACTTCAATCTGAGAAAGAACGGGGGAGTTGTGACCTATGTCCGCAGCAGTCTTTCTTGCTGCAGGGATGGTTCTCTGGAATCAGTCCGGAAGGACATTCTTTTCACTTTTGAAAATCGCCTTAAGTGTATTATGAGCAAAAAGCGAAACGGCTTCAGGTCGTTGTCAAAATTTGTTTCTTTATGCATTACAACCACCTCAAAATATTTGAGCGTAATCAAACAATTTTCTGTGGGGGTTAAAATTTTGAAAAATTTCGAAAGTTTGCTTTTGTTGGTTCTGATTGCTTCAGATTAAAACGAAGTCAAACACATTATTATGGAGCTCAATAATTTCTATCTGTAGCTAGGCTTATTTTATTATAATTTGCTCAAACAGCATTGGTGCGTCAAGGACTTTGAATTTGTACATTTGGAAAACTTGAAAACATAACAAGCATGTGTAGAACGTACCGGGTAAAATATATTTTTTTTCGAAAGAAGTAGCACTAACATCTACCACTAACCAGATAGAGTAGTTACAGAATTTAAATCTTACTCTATCAATGCTTCATACGTCAATCATCATTAAACCAAGCATCTCAGTTTTAAAATTTTCCAAGAGGCGTACGCGGAATAAATTAAAAACTGATTATCTCACACAGCACCGGTCATTCGCATTAACTGGAGGATTAGTTCAATGGCACAGAATATATGTACGATTGTCCAGCAAAAATAAGTAGTATATTGTTCTTTGACGTATTTACTTAAGTTTTAAGAGGTCTTATACGCAGTCAACTAAATATTCTAGGTAAACATTAATTATGGGAAAACAGTTCGGCAAATATTTATCAGCTAAATGTTAATAATTATGTACAATCTAACTTATATTAATATAGATTTAATTATTACATTTCTATTTTAGGACCATCAGAAATTCTAGAAGATATATGCAAACATAACATTAACATGTAATAAATCAATCAAGTAATTGCCAACTCATTATGAAATATGAATTAAGGTAGAAGGTGATTAAACTTCATTAGCATAATTTAGATCAACTGTATCTAGATTTTGATGGAATTGAAATTGCGGCTTGGCTACAGGAAATGTATCCACTGACTGTAATTTCTTTGACCTCGCTAGGAATTTCACGTAACATGAATATGGAGTCATTGAGTACTAGAACGACACTGCATAATCTTACCAAGTGTTCAAGTCAAGATATCGCTGGTTGTCAGTTTAAAAGTCTGTCAGGCATGGTAACCTAGAAACCACTCAATTTTAAGGGAAAAAAGGGAGGAAAGGAGAGAATGAAGAGAGCAAAGAGGAACAAGAGAATCTTTTAGGACAGGGAGCGTTTAGGCATCGTTAATTTGTCAAAATACTCCAATGTTGGATGTTCTAGCTTCACGAATTAATTTGGTTAGAGTGTGAGCCGCGGCCTCTTGCTATTTGCTCGAATGTGGTAGTGGTGTTGGTTATCGTTACCTTCGAGTACTCGTTACTAATCGTTACTCTTCTATAAAGTAATCGTTTATTGTATTCGTTACTTTGATTACTATGAGTAGTATGAGTATAACGATTTGGCAATGTGCGTCGTGTGATTAATGTCGAATTTAAACAAGTTGAATGGAACCGAATCTTGTAAGAAAATAGACGACCTTAAAATTTGCAAAATGTTATAAGCATAGTTTATTCAAGACTATCGTGTTTAATGCAAACATTGTATCTTCAAACTGTATGCTTATCGAGATGAGTTATCATAGGATGGAGTGTCATATGACTCATATGACCCTACAAACTGAAAATACTTTGTATTTACTAGAAATACTTAAAAACATGTCTTTTAGTCAGAAAGATGATCTGTATATGGGTTTAAGGAAATTCGGAATGGCATGTGACTTTTCGAAGCATTTCACTTAAGCATAATATACCAGTATCAAAAATTCTACGTTGAGCTTGGTCTACACATACTATTGGTGGTCATACTGAATTATATTTTTTAAAGCAAAACAGTGCATGGAAACACGAGTCGAATTGACATAACTTTTATTATTGTGGTTTTCCTGAACGGTGGTGTTACCTTGTTGTCGCTTTTCTGCCTCATAATACTGCCGAACTTTAATCCGATCCAATCGACTACTTATTCCTTTTCAGGTTCCCAAGATCACAACAATAAAAGCGAATTTGTGTCACGGTGTAAATAGGTAAACTTCAGATTTAAAAACAATTACCAAATTCTATGTCCACCAATAAAAAAAAATGAGTTTCCAGGTTTCCATCTGAATGTGGGATGTCTGGCAACCCTGGTGCATGAGCGGCAGTGCTACAGTCTAACCAGCGTTACCACTTAACGATCAACGATTGTACCCGGTAGGGATACGGAAAACAGAGTAATCATTTCGTGCTCGGATTGGTACTCGTTACTTCGGGTATCTATGAGTAACGAGTACTCGAGATTCGTATGATTACTTTTTCAACACCACTAGAATGTGGTCCACCGTCTCACGCAACAGGGGGTTGCGGTCTGACTCCCTTGGGTAAGTGATATCGAGGTCTTTGTGAAAGGGTTCGTTAAAGAGATCCGATGGGGCATCAGTAACACTACGCAACGTCCCAAGAAACCATACAATGGATCGATCTGCCGTCGTGTAGGATTATTAAGGGTACATTGAGGTATAAAAAACCTAAAAACATTAGCCTTCTCCTTAGCAGTTTTAAAAATGGGTCAATTTTCCAAAACAAGACAAAAAGCAACATTTTTTACTCTTTTAAAATCAATGCTAAGGGAAAAAATCCCCAAAGATTTCCATCAAATCTTATAGGAAATTTATTCCAGTTTCCGGAAACACCCTTATATTTTCTGTGCGATCACTGGTTACCGATATATCAGTCGTAGATGACAAAAGAATCCCTTTAAAAACAGGATACTGACACTAAATAAACGGGCTATGTGATCCATATAATGATTTAACAGAAATGTTTGAAGTCCGTGGACTAAAACGAAGAAGGCAAAAATTTTGCAATAAAATTTCTTTGCATGAGATCCTAAGCAAGAGAGAGAGGGAGAGAGATCTAAAAACATGTAAGCTAGAATTCTAAAGTTTCAAAATGCCTTTTTAAAAGTCTAGATATGGAAAATTTTCACTGAAATACAGCATGTCAAAAAGTAATTTTTTTAAGTAGTGTATACATACAGGGTGGGCCATAAGAGTGTTGGCGATTAAACTCTTAAATTTTTCGGAAATCCGGGGCGCGGGTTGGCGAGATAAGCTGTTAGCCGCGCCGTTGCCTGGAAATTTAGTCGTCATGGAGCCGTACACGGGAGCGCAGCGTGCATTTTGTGTCCGAGCATATTATGAAAACAATAAATCGGTTATTACTGCACGACGTTTGTATCGACGGTTTACGCGATTTAAGAGAAGTTCCAAGCACCAATGGGATACGGAAATGGGTCAGAATGTTCGAAACAACCGGCTCGACAGTAGCAACAACAGCTCGTGGTCGTCCAGTTTCTGCAAGATCAGTCGAGAATGTAGAACGTCTTTGTGTTTCAGTTCAGCGAAATCTGCAACAGTCAACACGTAAGAGAAGTCAGGCTTTGGCCATCAAAAGAACCAGCTTGCGGCGAATTTTGAAGCGTGATTTGCATTTGAAGGCTTATAAGATTCAGCTAGCCCGAGAATTAAAACCAGATGATGCCAATAACCGACTTAATTTTGTCAATTTGATGCTCGATCGATTCAACAGTTTTAACAACGTGATGTTTAGTGATGAGGTCAATTTTCACCTCAATGGCCAAGTTAACAAACAAAATTGTCGGTTCTCGTCCGAAACTAATCCCCGACGCTTGCATGAACGTCCACTTCACAGCCCTAAACTAGTCGTGTGGGCTGGAATTACGTCAACCGGTATTATTGGACCGTACTTTGTTGAGGAGGAAAGAGGGCAAGCGATGACAGTTAAAGCTGCAATATAAATATGACTTTTTGGTGCCAGCTTTGCAAGAACTCCAAGGCAATACCTCTAGAATGTGGTTTCAACAAGATGGGGCCACATGTCATACAGCTAGGGTATCTATATAGCTGCTGAAAAATGTTTTTCCCGGAAAACTCATTTCGAAAAGGGTGGATATTGAATGGCCACCACGTAGCCCCGATCTTTCTCCATGCGATTATTTCCTATGGGGCTACCTCAAATCGGTGGTCTACGAGAATAATCCAACTAATTTAGAGCAGCTGAAAAGAAATATTGTTCAGGAAAGAAACAAAATACCGAGAGTGCTAAGCAGCCGAAGAACAACATTATTTTTAAGTCTTAAAAATTCCTATCTTTCTACTTTTTAAAAATATACTAAGTGACATATAAATCCGAACACCCAGTTTAAATGGTTTTATTTTAATAAAATTTTGTATAAGTACTTAATGAAGCATAATAAGTAAATGATAAAAATTTCAAAATGATTGCACTGCTCTAAAGCCCTTTGATCTTTAATAATGTGTGGATGCACCCTGATGTGATACGCATTCTCCAACGCGCCTAGGCATGCTTCTGATCAGGTGGTCAATGTCCTCCTGTGGTATCTCATTCCAGGCAACCACCAACTCCTCTCGAAGTGCTTCTAGAGTCTGAGGAGGACGTTGCAAATTGAGCAATCTCCTACCCATCATATCCCACACGTGCTCAATTGGGGATAAGTCGGGAGATCTTGGTGGCCATGGTAACAATGTGACATCATTATGTTGAAAGAAGTCTATTGTGACTCTTGCAACATGTGGTCGGGCATTATCTTGTTGGAAAGTTGGATCTGCCAGGGTGTCAAGATAGGGTAAAAGATGGGGTTCTAGAACTTCGTGGATATAACGCTGCGCGTTCATGTTACCTCTGATGAAGATTAAAGGTGACCTGGAACCATAAGCTATAGCACCCCAAACCATAACTCCAACAGTGTGATGAACATGTCTTTCAACAAAAAACTGTGGATTCCTCCTTTCACCACGTCGCCTTCTAACCCTGGCACGACCATCGTGCATGCCTAAACAAGATCGAGACTCGTCACTAAAAACAATACTGTTCCATTCCTGATCCCAGAGTGACCGTTGTCTGCACCACTCAAGGCGATTACGTCGGTGTTCTCGAGTTAAAGGGAGGACCCAGTGTGACCGGTATGAAAACAAGCCAAAACTTCTCATTCGTCGGTAAACACTTCGCATGCCAATAGGTCTTCCGTGTTCTGCAAACCATTCATTTGCAATGGACCTGGTAGTGGAGAAACGGTCCCTTAAGGCCAATAATCTTAGGCGGCGATCTTCACGGTCTGTTGTTCTACGGCGGCGTCCAGTGCCCCTTGCTCTTTGCGTACGGCCTTCTCGAAGCCATGCCTGACAACACCTAACCACAATGTCTACACTTCTTTGCACTCTAACTGCAATTGCCCGAAAATAAAGTCCAGCTTCTCGAAGTCCCACTATACGGCCCCTATCAAACTCACTAAGTTGACGAAATCGTACAGGTCTCCGTACTCTAGGCATCGTAACCGATCGTAAAGGATGTCAAGAACCAAAATCCGCCAACGTTGATTCTTTACTGCGGCTGAAATATTCATTTTTAGAGCGTTAGTGAATTAAAAAAAAGCAGTATAAAATCCGGAATGTCCAACTGATGAGGCTGAAAATTTTTTCACTTGTTATAAGATAAATACATTCACCAACTTTTATTAAAATAAAACCATTTAAACTGGGTGTTCGGATTTATATGTCACTTAGTATACATTTATTTTTCTGTTATATTGCGTAGTTATTTTTTAATTGAATATTGAAATTGCCAACACCTTTATGGCCCACCCTGTATAAATGCGAAAAGTCACTCGCTCATTAGACACGAAATCTCTAAAGCTATTTGTTCTATGCGCATGAAATTTGGTAGGGAGGTAGTTTATAGACAGTGCATCAGTTAAGAACGGATTTCACAACAGGGCCGGATTAAGGAAGCTAAAGGTAAATATATATAACAGCAAAAAGAGCACATTATAACTAAATCTCTGAAACTATGTGACCTTTGGCAGCGAAATAGCTTATAGATAGGACTTTTCAGCTAAAAATGGAATTTGATGCAGAGTCGGATTAAGGGATTAAGCAGTATGTGCAAATTTGTTTGAAATCGCTTGGAATTTTCTAATCTAAAAATTGGCAAGGATGATGTTCTCTTTAGAGTTGACTTAAACCAAGAATGGATTATGTAAATAGAAATTTGGCAGAGGTAGCTTTTACAATATGTATAAAATTTAGTTTAACTTAAAACGCTGATTTTTCATGCCGGTTATAGGTGGTTCCATTGATAAAATAACCAAATTTGACAATCATGCAAGTTGACTGTAAATTTACTGATGCAAAAATAATGTTATATGTTAGAAACAATTTAACGCGTATGAAGTCGCGGGTAACAGCTAGTCGTATATACTTTAGCTTGAAAACTTTTGAATTCCTTACTGTTTTTCTATGCAACAGTCCAAAACTAATTGTTATTTGAGCAACATATAAATATATTCTCATGCTTATGAGACATGAGACATTTACAGTTTTTCTTTATGAACAGAGTAAAATTTTACTGCGGGTCTTTGAAACATTTCGAATGTCTGACCATCGGTTAAAAAAATCACAGGGTAAACCCCAGGAGTGACACGCATAAACTTTATTTTCACTTCGAAC
Source organism: Acanthoscelides obtectus (assembly GCA_963669975.1). NCBI lineage: Eukaryota > Metazoa > Arthropoda > Insecta > Coleoptera > Chrysomelidae > Acanthoscelides > Acanthoscelides obtectus. Next base: position 91,819,225 of record CAVLJG010000001.1, read on the forward strand.
ATCTTGTTGAATAAAACGCGTGATATCTATGATAAGGAAAATACGCATTGTTATGTATTTGAATGTCGCTTCAATATGTCAATATTGTTGTTGTCTATTTTCGCGACATGTGTTTGGTTTACGATGTGAATGTTTGTTTTGTCTTTAGATAAGAATAGTTTGCTGTTCGCATATCGCAAATGAAATATTACAAATAAAATATAACTAAATGATAAGTTTAATGTGTCTAGGTTTGTGATATAGACATCTAAACAAAAGCAAAAAATTTACAGTTCTATTATTGTAATATTTACAGTGTCTGCCAAAAGCGGGGGGGTATTATTTAAATATTTTATGATTCCATAATGTAAAACAGATATTGTAAGTAGTCAGATAAACAGAATTCATAAAATCAAGGACTAGAAAGGACTGTAGCTAGAAAATGTGCAAACAAACTGATAAAGCTTCTTCAGGTGCTCTTAAGTCATTTTATACTCTGACGGGCTGTTAGTAAGTTATCGAAATGCCAAGGCTGTTTCTTCGAGTTTCTTATCTTCTTAACTTATCTGCGTTTTCGATCTATGGATCGTAATCAGGGGTTTCAGATCCGGGTACCAGGATCGGGTATACCCGGGTATCCAAGAGTTTTCGGAGCCGGGTAATACTTGACGAAAAACCCGGATATCAATAAAAACTGGAAAATTTAATTTGCCAGCGAAGTAAATTACTGGCGCTTTAGAGAAAAGTTCATAAGTATCTTTTCTGCTGAGAATGGCCCAAGAAAACCTAGATAAACACTGGTACGAAAAAACAATTTTTGTAAATTGTTTATAGAAATCGTTCCAACAATATTTGATGCTATTTTGTGGCTGGCAATATGCAGATTCGTTCAAAGGGGTCCTTTTGCAGGGAAACCGAATCAAACATTTTTTCGAGCGGATGCTCGAATATACTTCCTGGACTATTCGTGCTCAAAATCTTGGAAATAAAAGTGTGGTCACTTATCATTATCATGTTTCATTGTTTGTAAACTTCTTTATTCAATTATCAATTTTGCAGAACATACTTTTTTAACGATAAATAGGCTACCGGTGATTAACGACATTAAGTTTGTCGTGGAAATGTAATAGGATGGTATACACTATACATTATAGTAATATAGGTGCAAGCAACATGGCATTATTTATGTAATGCCCTTTTATATAGCTGTAAATGGATTTTTGTAACAAGTGACTTTAACGGAAGAGTTTGGTGGGGTCCTGAAAAAAAGTCACCCAGGATTCAAAAATAATACTTCCACATTCCGTTACTGTGTACGGTATTGCATTACCAAGTGATTTTATCGATTTTTTATATTTAGAAGAATAATTTGAGAAGAAGTTAAAACATACATTGTGACGCCTAGAGAAGCGGTTGGAGTAGAGATGATCTTGAAATTCTCAGTTTTTTTGATTTCTCTTTCCTGATTAATGATATTTGTTAAACTAAAAATGCTACCACAAAACATTTGAAGGCTTAATCTTCAGTTATGTACTTGACGTTGTCACAAGACGTGTATGAGGTCCGACTAAAAGTGCAGAGAGGATATGCATTAAATACAAAAATTATTAGAGGTACGACGAACTAGATCACTTTTTCGCAGTCATGTGTTAAAGATTTAAATGTTTAGCTGCACTGTACATATCGAGAAAGAAAATATGGAATCATTCACTTCCACGTGTGGCTACTGTCTTGTTATTCAAGAATTGCTTAGTGCATTTGAGGTTATGTGGGGCTCTGGGGTTCGAAGTTTTATCTGATTTGCACTATATACATCAAAAATATATATTATTTTACTGAACTCGTTTATATCTATCACACAATAGGCCCTTAGTTTGTTTATTTTACATTTTACGTTTACTAGGATATCTACCATACAGCCCCAAACGCTTCAGGCACCACACGTATGTTTCAACAATTTTTTATTTTTTTATAAATACACGGGTCCCAAAAACAACGTAGTCATAGTCACAGAGACGGAAAGCAAACAGATTCTGTGTTGGGTTCGAGTCGGGTTTTATCGAATTTTTATTATTAGGAGGAGAATTAAAGAATCTGTTAAAACATACTTTGTGGGGCGTTACGAAAAGAGTATACCCTATTTCACGAGTATCAATCACGGTAGAATATAATAGAATATAAATAATGGTAACGGCAACGTGCTATGGAGCTATGCGGTATAGTCTGTTAGGATTATTCAGATATTCGCTATTTCTAGGTTAATTAATTTTCGAAAAGTGCATCTGTGAACATCTGGACGTGTGGTGATCAGTTTGCATTTAAAGATTGCCTATATTTGCATTTTCAAAAAGTGTATACATTACGGTCGGGTTCTGGAATGCGGCGTGAACACTGAGTGCCGTTGTCACGTTGTGACAATATTCCGGTTACCATGAGCTATTCCGGTGGAGAAACAAAACGGACAACTTCACGTTCGGTTAGCAGTTCATGCGAATGTGCTGGCTTGGCTCAGATATTATCTGACGTCAAAAAGAAGCTGGATGGTTGTTATAAAATAATTAATGGGCAAAACTCAAAAATAGAACGGCTCACTGCAACCGTTGCTGATTTACGTAAAAAACTGTAGGACACTGAGAAGAATAGAGAAACAAACATAGTCGTTGGTGAGCCTAAAGTTTCTTACAGCAATGCTGTAAAGGGAAGCACGAGTAGAGGTCATGTATTGCTGGTGAAGCCTAGCAGTAACATCGATGTAGCATCCTTGAGGCAGAAGCTGCTGAGTAAGGTAAATCCTGAAAGTCTTCATGTCGCTGTGCAAATCAATAAGGTTAATAACGGTCGATAGAAAAAATTAAGGCATCGATTGAAACCAATTTGTCAGGCAATTGCTATGTACAAATGCCAAAAAAGCGAAATCCTCGAATTGGAGTGATAGGTGTTAACAAAGATCAGTATGATGTTGATTCTCAAGTTCTTAAAAGCAAAACTGTGAATCAAAATAGCAGGCTCGTCAGCCATGATGATGCTGTTCTTAATATAGTGTATAAGTTTCCAATTAAGTGTGCAAAACTTGACCTTGTTCTGGAGCTAGATCCTAAGTCATATCAGTCAGTGATGGGGGAAGGAAAGTTGAATATTGGATGGGATAGACGTCGTATTTATGAGCATTTGTCAGTGACACGCTGTTTTAAGTGTTGCCATATTCAAACAAATTGTAAAAATGCATTTGTATGCCTATTTGTGCTGACAGTCACGAACGGAAGCAGTGTAAACGCAAATCGTCATGTTGTATAAACTGACTGTATGTTAATGAAAAACAATATAAAACGCTAGATACGAACCCTGCTGTGTCGGATAGTAATTGTCTGTGTTTGCAAAAACATGAGGGTCTTATACGAAGTAAAACAAATTACTTCGAATAGATAAGCGCATTTTATCTAGTCTCTGTTCTAATTTCTAGTATATCAGTTTCCAATTAAAGGTGCAAAATTTGATCTTGTTCTGAAGCTAGATCCTAAGTCATATCAGTCAGTGATAGGGGAAGGGATGTTGAATATTGGATGGGAGAGATGTCGTATTTATGAGCATTTGTCAGTGACACGCTGTTTTAAGTGTTGCCAGTATGGCCATAGCAGTGTAAAAGCAAATCGTCATGTTGTAGACACTGTCTGTCTGTTAATGAAAAACAAGATAAAACGCTAGATATGAACCATGCTGTGTGGGACAGTAATTGTATGTGTTTGCAAAAACAGGAGGGTCACATACGAAGTAAAACAAATTGCTTCGCGCATTTGATCTAATCTCCGTTTTAATTTTTACTTGAATTTTTAAAAAACTTTCCATTTTTTATCCTTTTATCTTGTTTTTTTAATCTGTTTTTGTGTTTTTTCGCTGTATTTTTAAATGACTGTATTATCAGAATTTGATGTCATCGAAGGCGGAGAGCATAATTTGATCATAGGATGTGTAAATATTAGATCACTTACTAGCTGTTTTTATGATGTTAAAGATTATGTGTTGTCGCAAAATTTTGATATCATCGGGTTCACCGAAATGTGGCTCAAACCACACATCATTGATAACGATATCCATGTTCCAGAATTTCAGTTGTTTAGATGTGACAGGCATTGAGTCTCTCTCTATGTGAGAAAAAGACTGCATTGCTTCCAAGTATCTGATTTTAACTTTGCAACACAAGAGGGCCTTGAACAACTTTGGGTTAAGGTTAAAATAAACAAAAAACTTAAACATCAAGAAAACCGGAGCTGTAAATCTACCTTTCACGGATCATTATTTGGTATACTTTTGTACAGATTTTCCAGCCAGCTTTTACAGACAAACATATATACGTATCCGCGATTATAAGGAATTTAGATACCAACTTACTTGGTGAGGTAGCTTCATCAATGTACTGGTTAGGAGTTATCGACTTCGAAGATCTTGAAACCAAGCTAAGCTACTTGTATGATTTGATTAACATTTTGCTAGACATATGCGCTCCAAACAAAACAGTACAGGTAACAAAGCCACGCTATCCTTGGATCACCCAAAACATTAAGTTCATGATGAGATTGAGGAACAATGCATACATGAAATATAAAAAAAGGATAAGGGATGCTCCTTCTGCAGTGATCAATGTCAAATGGGTTTATTATAAACAACTCAGAAATTTTGTAACAGCTTCCATAAGAAGAGAAAAAAGGCCTATACAGAAATGCAGGTTAAAGAAAGTAGAAGTTCCCGTGATTGGTGTCGAACCATCAAACAACTAGGTGTACATAAGCCTGTTAAAGATACTGTAGAATGCACATTGCAACCTGATTTAGTGAACAAATCTATCCTAAATTCCATCCCAGATAATTGTGTGGATACCAGTATTACTCATCACTACAATAGCGATGTTTTGCCATCTATAGACAACTTGTTTCAGTTAAAACCGGTCACGGAAGATAAAATAATACAGATCTTCAATAAAATAAAATCTCGGGCGGTTGGACTAGATGGTTTGAATATAAATATGTTAGCTCTAGTGTTTCCTTTTTGTTCTAAAGCTTCAACTCACATAATTAACTAGTCGCTTGAAAAAGGGTTAAATCCTGAAATTTGGAAAGCGGCATGCGTTAGACCTTTTGCTAAAATTGATGCTCCGGAAGTATCTGATGATTATAGACCAATTAGTATCCTTCCAGTGTTAGCAAGTATTAGAAAAAATTGTATATGAGCAATTGATGCAGCACGACACTACCTTCAAGATAATTCCATCTACCCAGTCGAGGTTTCAACAAAACGACAGCACCGTAACAACTCTGCTCGATGTCTGTGACGACTTCATAAGGGCAATAGAAAATTCTAAAGTTAGTACTGCTGTCACGATAAATCTAAGTAAGGCCTTCGACTGTCCCAACCATGAACTACTTTTTGGAAAATTTCATCATTTTGGCTTCTCCGATAGTTCGATTAATTGGTTTCGCAGTTATTTTCATGAACGCATTCAGAAGGTAAAAATCGGTGACATCTTATCACAGGAGGGTACTATCTCCAAAGGTGTACCTCAGGAGTCTATTCTTGGACCTATTCTGTTTTCTCTTTATGTATCGGACTTAGATCAAGTCACTAAATACTGCAAATTACATACCTACGCCGATGATACACAGATTTATCTATCTTACAACCCTGCTCTGTACACTGAAGCGAATGAGATGCTGTCGGAGGACTTAAATAGTATATGTGTGTGGTATAACAAACATGGCTTATGTATTAACCCTAGAAAGTCGGCTATCATAACTATTAAATCTAAATTCAGCAAATTCAATAGTGAATTAATGAAGCTGTGTATTGGAGGTGATGAACTTTGCCACAAGACATCGGTTCGCAACTTGGGCATCACATGTGATGAGAACCTGTGCTTCCATGATCATGTCACCAAAGCTGTTCCTATGCTAGTTGAAGTCAATTTATAGCTATAAAAATGTATTGTCCAAGCAGACTAAGGTTAAGCTGTGTGACTCCCTTATCCTAAGTAAACTTGAATACGGTCCGTGTCTAATACAGAGCGAGGCATACAGACTTCAAAAAGTGCAAAACAGCTACATAAGATTCAGTTTAGGTATTCAAGGCGGGAAAGGGTATCTGATCATATTAAAAATAGTCAATGGCTTACTATGCGACAAAGGTGGATACTGTATCTATTATCATTGATCCACAGTATTCTGATAAATAAAATGCCTATTTATTTGAAGAACAAGCTTACCATGAGATGTGATCATCACTCAGCGAACCTGCGTTTTATAGGATATACTCTTGACTTGCCTCGGCACCGAACAACCCAATTCAGAAAGATCTATTCATATGTGGCGCCTGATTTCTACAATAAAAGTACCTCATGCTTTGAAAACTCTATCTGTGTCCAGCTTTAAAAGAAATGTTAATCTCTTTGTCTTTGATGACATGTAGCATGTATTTTTATGAATTTTTATTTTTATATTTGTTTATTTCTGCATGTTTTCTCACTTTTCACTTTTCATTTGTTTGTGTTTTGTTTACGAATCTGTTGCTGTTTACTTTTAATTTTTATATCTTTCGCCATATACCTAATATTTTTTTAAAGTTACTTCTAAGCATGGTTTTTGATTCTGCTACGTACTCTGTTGATGCACGTTTCTCTTTTGGTCATCATACAATGCATAGGCTACGACTCTGTAAATTTTTTTTTCTGCTTGAAGTTTTTATATCTTCTGTGTATTTTTTGTATTTGCATGTACTTGATTTTTATTATTATTATTATTATAATCGCCAAGTAGTCAGTGCCGTATTTTGTTTAGTTTTTTGGTACGCTACAAATTCATTTAGTACTTGCTAACAGCTCTTTTATTTAGAAAAGTTCATTTGCATACAATAAACAAAACGCCACAAACAACTTTTACTAGACTTACACAATAATGTCACTTGCTGATCAACTGTTCACCTCAGTAGACGTTATAGGTTATATTGATGATATTGTTTTGATTAGAAAATGTATTTGTTGTTCTGTGTTTGACATTACGGTGAGAAGTGTATTTTTTCACGAGTATCCACCACGCTTTGGCGTCAACTGAGGAGAACAGCTGATCAGCAAGTGATATTTTTGTGTTAGTCTCCAACTTTGGCTGTAATGAATCGGGTGTAAATCTAGCAAAAATTTATTTGTAGCGTTTTTTTTTCGTAGGTATGCAAATTAAGTTTTCTAAATAAAAGAGCCTTCAGCAAGTACAAAATGAATCTGTAGTGCACCAAAAACCAAAACAAAATATGTCTCTGTTTACTTGGCATTTATGAATCCCTTAGAATTATGTGTCCTTTGCGATATGGGGATATGGGGACAACCTATGCACTTTTTTGGCGGTAGGTTTGACTGTTCAACTGTATCGTAAGTGTCCAGAAAGAAAATATTCAATTGTCTACATATAAGCGCTGCCACAGGTAGTAGCTGTCGTTTTATTCTAGAATTTTTTCTCCCGAGCCCCGGCGGCTGGTGCATTTGAGGCTATGTGGGGACTGTGGAATTAGAAGTTTCAACTGATTTTCATTATATACATCAATAATCTAAACTTATTCCATTGAGAACATTCCTACTTGCCACATAATGAGGCCATTAGCGTGTTTAAATTTCGTAATCATCCGTACCACCATCGTTTTTTCATAAACCACACAAAGTATGTTTCAATAACCTTTTTAATTCTTCTCGAAGTGATAAATAAAACGCGATACCCATTATACCACTGAAATCGTTTGTATCTACCACATAATAGGCCCGTTAGTTTGTTTATTTTATATTTTACGTTTAAAATGATACCAACTAAGTAGCCCAAAACGTTCCAGACACCACAAAGTGTTTCGACAGTTTGTATTTATTTTTTTCGTAGTAATAAAAATTCGATAAGCCCAAAAACAACGTATATAGTTGACCAAAGTCTCAGAGATGCAAAGCAAACAGATTCTGTGTTGAAAATCTTGGGAATCAAAATCGAAAACATCATTTTAGTGCCAACAGTGTACACTTTTCATTTGAGGCTCAAAAAGTACTCACTTTTAATCGTTTGTTTCTACTTCTTACGAACAGAAGACGTCTTGTAAGGAAAAACGATCACTTCTAGTCCACATAAACACGAGAACGCAAACAAAAAACAGAATGACATAAAAAAACTCTCTTGCAGAATCTGCGGATCTGCGCGTATCAGACTCAATGAGTAATGCTAATGATAATGAAGCAATATTTCGTAAACCGATCAAATGCTGTGCGGACTGGTTCTTGCGTAAAAAAATAATTGTGTTTTCTAGCAACTGAAATCGCGCGGCGACTCGCTACAACACCGCGATGGTTGCGAAACGCGAACGCGCCTATTTGCAGGTCAGGATCTAGCAGGCGTCTGACATCGACGGAAAACGAAAGACTATCGCCGGCAGTTCCATGGCCTGCTACGCTACGTGCCCACGACGACGGTGCTAAATACAAATGAATGGCGAGAGATTAACGAAGGTAAACAGGTGGTCCGTAAATGGTTTTAACGCGACCAGAGGCGTAGTGAGTCGCATGGCTTAGAATCAGAGGCGTTTTTAGTAAGCTAGTTATTTGCACAATTCATTATAGTATGAAATATTTTAAAAAATCAAGAAATACGCGAATAAATGAGAGTGCCACAGGAAGGAAAACTCCTTGTACGTGGGTGAATAGCATTAAATATAAAAATAAGACTCAATAACGTGCATAATATAAATTATCGACATCAGGTAAATAGCACTCACAGTTCGTTAAAAGGGTAAAAAGTCACATCCAGGTTACGCAATCAAAATTTTAAGTATACAATCACAATCAAAAAATCAAACCAGACATTAAATAAAAATAAGTATTTTTTAAATCAATTTCTTGATGTATCTCTATTCGAGGAATATACAGGGTGACTTTGAAGTTGAGTCATTAATTTTCAGATAATGATTGTAGAAGGAAGATAAACCAAAATATGTGTGTAAAAATAAAAAAAAATAAAAAAAAATGTTACCTTGTTTAATAAAGTATCCTCCCGACAAGTATTTCAGTGCGGACCTGTATTTGATCGTGCGGTCTTGGAGCAGCATGCCCTCACCTGTGAGGTCTTAAGTCACCTGATTCACGAGCCCTTTGCACTACATTGACAAAGGCACGAGGGGTTGGTTGCACTCGATTGGGAAACCGATTCGCATAAGTCCGTGATGCATCCGGGAGCATTTTGTAAAGACTGCCCCCCCCGTAAATAAGAATCATGTCCACAAGTTCAGCATTTTCGTAAACATGTGCCATTTTTGATTTCGTTTGAGCCACGCAACACACTACTATTCACTCAGGATTTATCGACTGACGAAAAACATCGTGATAAACGTTTCAAATTCTTTCGCTTTTTTGTTTCCGATGCGATGAACCGGTCAGGCGGATTATATCCGTTGTCGCCAAACACGAGCATATAATAGGCAGTGCGGTACTCAAACTTCCAAAGGGCTATAACTTTGTTACTTTAATTTTACCAGAAAAATGGTAAAGGAAAAAATCATTTCTTTTGATCAGATCTACTCACTGTTAAAATAAATGACTCAACTTCGAAGTCACCCTGTATATGAGTCACTTCTCTTTTTTTTAAAATTCATTAAAATTTCTTATACATTTCATTTGAGAAGGAATGATATTGAACGATCTAGGAGCTAAGAAAGAATATGGCCTTAGAAATAAAGTTTTTGTGGTGCTGGTACTCTAGTCAAGTCTTTTCTGTTTCTCGTTTGGAAAGTAAAGTAAAATAGCTCAATGAATTTTTGTTTCTATATTGAACTATTGCAAGGATATACAACAGAGTTATGTGAAAAAACTCACACTTTCTGAATAGTTCATCAGATGGAAGTTCAAGAATTTAGATGTTTTTTTTTGCCGAACCCTACACTGTTATGCCGAAAATCAGATGATTTTCTATTAAAGCACAGTATGTATATTATTCTAAGTTGTGGAAAAGTTCGATACTACTTTAGGTGCCTTATTTTATAAACTCAAAAATTTGAGTTTCATAACCAAATAATATATATACACATTCCACTTTATGTTGGAGTCCAAATATCTGCCTAAATATTTAATACTTGCTTTCTTTTTTTTATTTCTTTCAAAGCATTGTGATTACATTTGACGAGAACGGCATAAAATAAGTTCTTCCGTAATCTGCTGTCAATAATCGAGAATTGAACCATGTGACAAGATTTGATATGTTTGCTTTCCGTCTTTGTAATGATGATCAACTGCAGATAGAGCTGTTTCCTGCTCTTCAGTACTCATCAGTGCGGTAAAGGTCTAGTAGGTGAGAAATGTGACGATCGCCAATTACCAATGGTTTGCCAAGCTGGTTTCATCCTCAACAAATATGTTGAAAATGACAGAAAGAGCCCTAAGTAAGTCTTCTGGCTCAAGCCGGTCGACGTCTGCACTATGTCCGTGGGGGTCTTTCTGTAATTTGCAGCATACGGGCTGAAAATGAATTCAGCATCTCAAACCATTGGCGATCGTCAAAGATATGGGGAAACCAGTGTTGGTGGGTTTAGGTCAACTGTTTTTTTTTTTAGGGAAAAGGACGAGTTTTTGTAACTTGTAAATCTTTTCCACCAACTTCCTTTTTGATTAATCAACATTAAATTTTTCTTTGATCAACTGTTGTCAAAAACACCTCACTATCACAACACCTTAAATTCAACTTTTTTCACCAGATTTATTAATCTAATTTTGACATGATTAAGTGTCAATAATTGTATAATTTCAAAGCTGACAACTGAGTGGTGAGAAGTAAAAAAAATATATTGATATAGCGAAAATGCTAAAATTATCCATATCATTGAATCACTACACCCCGCACACGGATCTTCAGCAGGTGTAGAAATATTTTTCTTCTTTTGGCTTAATACAAAGTAAGCTACGTAATATACTGAGCACTGAAAATGTCTCTAATTTAGCTTTTTTACTTAAAATATTTAATACATCTTCAAATAACAAAGATGACTGAAAGTGGAATTATATGAGTCAGAAATACAGGGTGTAAACGTTATAGTAGTCATTGTAGAAATGGGTAATCGATCGCAAACGATAACAGTGGTTAGTTGTTGTTCGCGTACGTCGTCGTGTTTATTTACAATGTTCTCGAATCAAGAGTTCGCCGACATGTTGTTAGTTTGCGGTGAAGCTCGTCACAATTCAAATCTTGCAGCTCAAATTTATCGCGACATATTTCGCCAACGGGTACACCCAGACAGAAGGACATTTGTGCAAGTGCACCAAAGACTTCGAGATACAGGAAGTGTTCAGCCTACTAATATTCGCACTGGTGAAAGACCGGTTACTGTAGAGCAGGAGGAACAAATTTTAAATATCGTGGCAATCAATGCAGATATGAGCACTCGGGAATTAGGCCGCCCCGTAGGACTATCGCATACCATAGTCCATAGAATCCTACGGGACCATTTGCTTTATCTCTACCATGTACAACGAGTGCAGGCCATGTTACCAGAAGACTATCCTCGCAGACTAACATTCTGTCAGTGGTTTTTGAACAAAATGAAAATCCGGATTTTTTTAAAAACATTCTAACGACGCGACGGACGAATGTATTTTTACGCGAGACGGGATATTAAATTCCCATAATAATAGGCCCAAGCAAATCCTCATACCGTTCGTGAAGGTCATTTCCAACAACGTTTCAAAATAAATATTTGGGCGGGTATTCTTGACGATCAGGTAATTGGTCCTTTCGAGTTACCCCCAAAGTTGTCAGGAGAAGGATAACGTAGCTTTCTAGTCAATAACCTACCAGAACTTTTGGAACAGACCTTAGACAACATGCCATTATGTATTCAGTATTTGAATGAACATTATCCAAATCGCTGGATCGGTCTAAATGCTCCTGGTCCTCGAAAATGGTCAGCAAGATCTCCTGATCTCAATCCGATGGATTTCTGGTATTGGGGAGAACTTAAAGGGATGATTTATGGGGCTGGTCCAATAACAACTGAAGCACAACTTCGCGAAAAAACTGTTAATGCGACTGAAGTAATAAATTTACAACGTCGAGAACCTAGAGTAAGAAGAAACTGGGTTTGTCGTATCGAAGCTTGTGTGGAAAGTGGAGGACGACATTTTGAACACCTTCTTTAAATATAAAAAAAGTGAAGTGTGGGTTTTAAAAACAAAACCAATGTATGCATCAAAATTGTGTTCCCCATTTATAAGTGGATTTTTTTAATACGTTCAATAAACTTTCACACACCAGGTGAAGCGCTGAGACAGTTATTGCTAAGTCCGTTTTTTTAATTGTTTGCATTTCACGAGTACATTATCAAATAAAGAAATAATACCTAAGAGACAAAAATAACAAACTACATCTTTATTTACACTGCGTTCCGTCGTAATTTGCGTCTGGTATTGCGGCGTTGTCAGATTTTATTTTACTTTAAAGTCACTTTTCTCTAAAAAAATGCCGTTTTGACCCCCATATTATATGAAACTTTTTGTTTCTTTCAAGCCCCTCTATTACCCATTTAAATAATGACTATCATAAAGTTTACATCCTGTAATAGATGCGTTTCACCAAATTCAAGCGGAAATACGTTTTTCTTTATTAAGATGTACGATGTTTCATTTTTTGTCACGACTTGTGATTCAGTTTCTGTCAATATTTAAACGCAAATTGTTTAAGCCAAATAAATCTGATTTAAACATAAAATCTAGTCTAAACCAATCGAAATTAACTGAAACCTCTCTTCCACTTAAAGTAGATACGTATTCGAGTAAAACCAATTATATTGACTTGGGCGGCTTATATCTAGGAACCACTTGAGTTTGGGGGCCTATGCTCACTGAAACATTTGTTCAGGATGTCAAGACGCATAGCATACAAAATTCAGCGAAATTAACTTTTCCCACAGGCGTGTTGCCGGGTCTTTGTTTTATCTAAACAGCTAAATAATTTTAGACAAGGTTTTAAGATAAATGCATGCCCAATATTTTGGATACACAAATACTGCAAATTTCTAAATTATATGATTTTCGTTTATTTTATGAGTTTCATCACCTATTAAACTATGTCCTTCAAACTCGGACACTCAGTAAAACTGACCCCATATAGAAAGTAGTAAGTTGATGTTATACTTTGACTAATGGTAATTTTGCAAACAATTTAATCGATTCTATTACCTATTTTGCGTAAGAAAACTACATGATTAATCATTACTATTAAGTTGGCAATTGATGACAAATCGTAATCACAGAAACATGCTTTATTACAAAAGTGTACAAAGTACGTTATTAAGTAACCTCTTTCGAACAGGTACCATAGAAACAGATTAGATGGAACTCAGTACACGCACAATATGCATAGGTTTGTTATAATTTTTTTGACATAATTCAAAAACATCCAAAAACCACAAATATTTCAAGAATCCGTCCATTTTCCAAAATATTTATATATATATATATACAGGGTGACTTTGAAGTTGAGTCATTAATTTTCAGATAATGATTGTAGAAGGAATATAAACCAAAATATGTGTGTAAAAATAAAATAAAAATTAAAAAAAAATTTTACCTTGTTTTATAAAGTATCCTCCCGACAAGAATTTCAGTGCGGACCTGTATTTGATCGTGAGGTCCCCTGTGAGGTCTTAAGTCACCTGATTCACGAGCCCGTTGTACTACATTAACAAAGGCACGAGGGGTTGGTTGCACTCGATTGGGAAACCGATCCGCATAAACATGTGCCATTTTTTATTTCGTTTGAGCCACGCAACAGATACAACTATTCACTGACACTGACTGTATACAAATGAATGAAATAATTCGTTCCAAATTCTTTCGCTTTTTTGTTTCCGATGCGATGAACCGATACGACGGATTATATCCGTTGTCGCCAAACACGAGCACATTGAGACAGGGCGGTACTCAAACTTCCAAAGGGCTATAACTTTGTTACTTTAATTTTACCAGAAAAATGGTAAAGGAAAAAAACATTTCTTTTGATCAGATCTACTCACTGTTAAAATAAATGACTCAACTTCGAAGTCACCCTGTATATATATACAGTAATGGACAAAAGTATATAGACAAATATAAATATTTACCTAAATACCTTTAGAAAACGAATTCGTACTTCATTGCTCCATGCTCATGCCTTACTAGTAGGAAAACTAAATTCCTTGTTTTTACATTATCTGCAATGAACACAATACGAGTCTGAACATAAGCACTTTTTTATGAGGGACAAAAATTAGTATGTAGATAAATTCTTTTCAACATTAGTTTAGTACAGTTTAGTGTCAGAAAAGGATTAATTTGTGTTCATTAAGTATTGTGGAATAAGCTGTGTGATTTTAAGAACATGCGGCGTGGTCCAGAAATTTCTTTCGATGTGAAAACTAAGATCATTGAGTTATATAAAGATGGTCAACGTCAAGTCGACATTTGAAGCTGAAGCGTAAAGCAGTTTGGGCAATATTGAACAAATATAAACAAAAAGGTATCTTGGAAGCCTCTAAGAGAAGTGGTCGGCCTAGAAGACTAAATACTAGATCAGTTAGATTAATAAAAGTAATTTCGTCGAAAGATCCATTTAAAACCCCAAGACAAATAAAAGCCGAAATCGAGACAAAGGGAATTGTCAGTGTTTCTACGAAACCTATAGGTAGAAGATTAAATGATTTGATGTTATTTGCACGTCGCCCGAGTGAGAAGCCGCAAATCTCGAGGAAGAACCGTAAGGACCGATTACAATTTGCACGGTTGCTTCTTGATTGGAGCAACTGTGACTGGAAGAGGGTATGTTTCAGTGACGAATCCAAGTTCAATATGTTTGGATCAGATGGTGTTCATTGCGCTAGACGTCCTAGTGGACAAAGATTGAACCCCAAGTACACTTTGCCCACTGTCAAACATGGAGGCGGGTCTGTTAGAGTTTGGGGGTGCTTTTCGGGGTTTGGGATAGGACATTTACACAGAATAGATGGCATTATGGATAAGTTTGTACACACAGACATACTAAAGCATGTCATGTTACCCTATATGGAAGACAATATGCCCTTAAGATCAATCTTCCGGCAAGATAATGACCCAAAGCGCACTTCAAATCTCGCAAAGAAATTCTTTCTGGATGAAAAAATCCCAGTTCTCAAATGGCCTTCACTGTCTCCCGATATAAATCCCATTGAAAATCTATTGGAATACTTAGATAAGCAATTACAAGATAAAAATTATTCAAACAAGGATGAACTTTTTGCCGCTTTAGAGCAAAAGTGGAGACAGATTGATGAATCTTATATCAAGAAACTTCTACAATCTATGCCGAGACGTTGCCAGGCGGTGATTGATAATAATGGTTATGCTGCAAAATATTAACACAAACATGGTTGGTTTTCTATAATTCAATGAACTTTGATTCTTTTTTCTATAATTGTTTTGCTTTGTCTATATATTTTTGTCCTTCATAGTTCCAGTTTTTTTCAATTAATTTTCTATTGAAGGGAGTCTAATGAATTTATTTATGTATAAGTGAGTATTATGCTATAACGAATTATGTATATAGGTTGGTGAAATAATAAAACAAGCTAAAAAAGAAATACAGCACAATATTAAGTTTTATATATACTTTTGTCTATTACTGTATATATTGACTGAAATAACGAGTTATCCTCATGTACCTATGTCTAATGAAACGGTGCAAACATGCCTCAAATTCAAAATGCTCCAATGCGTTCTCAATCATTCGCAAAACGTATTACGATTTATTACAATTTAATCAATCAAATTTAAAGTTTTAATTCATAACTGGGAACGAATTTAAAACATAAAATCGTCCTGGAGATAATTTGGGTGTATGTCCCTTATTCTCAACATCTGTATTTCAAAAAAAAAACAATTAACATTTTTAGGAAAGCGATAGGGAATTGATTCATTATATTTTCCTTTCTTATTACCACTGGAAATATTTTCAAACCATTATCGTCCTGATCAAAACAATTTGCTGTACCAATTTTTCTTATACTAATTCACCATCTACAATTGTCATTAAAAAATAATCAGAGCAAATTGCACTAAAGACGTTAATAAACGGACAGACCGACAAAACGACATATCTTTAACAAACTTAAGTCATGGTTTTCAATGGTGTTACAATATTTCACCGTGGAAGTAAAATACAAAAGATCCGCTATAAAAGTGTCATAAATAATGCAATTTCTTTGTTTCTGTGTTTCCGTCTGATAGAAGCCATATCCTCATTGAAAATCATATCCTTGTCCTTCTATACTTCCTTCAACGCGGAAGTAGTAAAACAATTATTACCTTGCCGAAAATACATCACTACTTCATGCTTACTACCAGTGGTGTAGCAATGAAGGTATGAACTTTGTAATGTTTGTAACATATTTTTGGGAAAATGAACATTATTTGGCTTGAAAGAAGCTATTATATGAGATCTGTAAATTGAGTAATGAGACTCGCATCGTAGAGTTCGATGTGGCAACCCTGGAGGCGCTATTGGAAGGAAGTCCGGAGAACATGTGATCCGCCTTCAGTACAGCAGGCCTACGGAGGTCGAGTTTTATCAACAGCCCAGGGTTTTCAGTGGTCTAAGGGAGAGATTCGATTGAAGATGATCCACGAAGCGAAAGGCCATCATCTTCAAGAACCGATGAAAATATCGACAGACTCCGGGATCTCGTGCGTTCAGATTGTCGGTTGACAATCAGAATGATCGGGGAAGAGTTCAATTTGACTCACACCACCGCAGACAAAAGAGTGCTATTGATTCAAGAGCATGCGTTTCCATGAAATTTTTATACTGATTAGAGATCACAGATACTCACAGTAATTTCGTTGTTATAAAGAAACGTAGCACTTACAATTGAGAAATTGACCTTAATTCAAAGATGTATGTCTTAGAAACATATCGAAGTCACGGTTCTTCAATTGAAGATAGTTATTCTTGCACCAAGATCACTCTTTTTTGTGTGCGTTAATCAAATCAAAAACTGAGAGTCGCATTTAGGCAGCAGCGTGGCGTTTTGGCAGCCGTTATGGGTCTACTAATCAGTCGCCGTGCGAAATTTCTCTGGATGGATGTCGATCGCTGTCTGTCAAGCGCGAAGATACCACCCTGCGGATCTTTAAGGCGGGGCCAGAATGTGTGCATGTTCCCTCGCTAGAGTCTGTGTGGCATCCCCCTCTTTCCCCTGAACCCCTATATAGCCCCACGGTACCCATGGGTGTGTTTAGACCTTGGGCCTTCGCGGTGGTTTAAGTATATAAAAAAGGAAAGTACACCTTGCCCCACAGCAATGCCAATAAACGAGTTTTTGGAGAGTAAAAACATTCCTGTGGCTCCTCAGCCCCCTTATTCTACCGACTTGAGTCCTTGTGACTTTTTTCTCTTCCCGAAGTTGAGAAATCACCCCAAGGGACCTCATTTTGGGACAGACGAAAACATTTAAACGGCTGTAACCGACCAACTGAAGGCTATTCCAGTATCGGAGTTCCAGTACTTCTATGAGGAGTGGAAGAACCGTCACCACGTACATAATGTTATTCGATAATTACATAAAAAAATTAATAACCCGCTTACTTTTGGTAGCTCGCACGCAAATGAAACAATAAGTAATTTAAATAGCGATATACAGTATACTTTTTGCACAATTTTAGCTACTTCTGAATAAAGCTGTACAAAAATTATTGGTTTGAATTTGCAAAACTTGCTTACATTCAACTATTATCAGTAATCTTGATCCCCACCAGAATTTCAAAAAAATTGTCTTCCCGACTTGTCAACTCGTTATAATGTTTATCTAGTTGCAAGAGACATTTCGATAAATTGTAAAACTGCACATATATTTGAAAGTAAAAGTAAGTTGAGCAACATTGAAAAATGTTATTCGATTTCTAGGAGGATACTGATTGAATCATAAGTACGTTGTATCAAGTTTCTATTACGAATCGGCGACACTTAACATGCAAGACAATCAGATTAATTTTTCTTTCATTGAACGAATCGTGACCGGCATTTATTCGAACTACACAAATACTCTTTCATTCATTGGTATAATGCTTTTGTTTTATGACTGTCCTAGAAAAAATTACAAAATCCGTAGATGCCTTTTACTCCCCAAGCCAATTTATTGAGAATGCCTTCAACATTCGGAGCCAAAATACAATTATTATCTGTGGCTTGAAGATCTGAAAAGTTTAAGACGCACCACTGACAAGTAAATAAAGTCGTTGCATCTCTGATACGGCCATTGCCATCTGACGGAGGTCCCAGTAGGCAGATGCGCAGAATTTTGGCATGGGTGGCATATTCGATTATGCTGTACGGAGCTACTACATACATACAGTAATGGACAAAAGTATATAGACAAATTAATATTGTGCTGTATTTCTTTTTTAACTTGGTTTATTAATACATCAACCTGTATACATAATTCGTTATAGCATATATACACTTATACATAAATAAACTCTTCAATACAAAATTAGTTGAAAAAAACTGGAACTATGAAGGACAAAAATATATAGACAAAGCAAAATAAATAATTATAGAAAAAAGAATCAAAATTCTTTGAATTACAGAAAACCAACCATGTTTGTGTTAATATTTTGCAGCATAACCATTATTATCAATCACCGCCTGGCATCGTCTCGGCATAGATTGTAGAAGTTTCTTGATATAAGATTCATAAGTCTCTCTCCACTTTTGCTCTAAAGCGGCAAAAAGTTCAACCTTATTTGAATAATTTTTTATCTCGTATTTGCTTATCTAAGTATTCCCAGATTTTCAATGGGGTTTATATCGGGAGACTGTGAAGGCATTTGAGAACTGGTATTTTTTCATCCAGAAAGAATATCTTTGCGAGATTTGAAGTGTGCTTCGGGTCATTATCTTGTTGGAAGATTGATCTTGATGGCATATTGTCTTCCATATAGGGTAACATGACATGCTTTAGTATGTCTGTGTATACAAACTTATCCATAATGCCATCTATTCTATGTCAAGGTCCCATCCCAAACCCCGAAAAGCACCCCCAAACCATAACAGACCCGCCTCCATGTTTGACAGTGCGCAAAGTGTACTTGGGGTTCAATCTTTATCCACTAGGACGTCTAACATAATGAACACCATCTCATCCAAACATATTGAACTTGGATTCGTCACTGAAACATACCTTATTTCAGTCACAGATGCTCCAATCAAGATGCAACCGTGCAAATTGTAATCGGTCCTTACGGTTTTTCCTCGAGATTAGCGGCTTCTTACTCGGGCGACGTGCAGATAAGTTCAAATCATTTAATCTTCTACTTATAGTTTTCGTAGAAACACTGACAATTCCTTTTGTCTCGATTTCAGCTTTTATTTGTCTTGGGGTTTTAAACGCATCTTTGGACGAAATTACTTTTATTAATCTAACTGATCTAGTATTTAATTTTCTAGGCCGACCACTTCAATTAGAGGCTTCCAAGATACCTTTTTGTTTATATTTGTTCAATATTGCCCAAACTGCTTTACGCTTCAGCTTCAAATGTCGACTTGACGTTGACCATCTTTGTATAACTCAATGATCTTAGTTTTATCATCGAAAGAAATTTCGGGACCACGGGGCATGGTCTTAAAATCAGTTAACTTATTACACAATACTTGATGAATACAAACTAATCCTCTTCTGACACGAAACTGTACTAAACTAATGTTGAAAAGAATTTGTCTACATATTTTTGTCCCTCATAAAAAAGTGCTTATATTCAGACTTGTATTGTGTTCATTGCAGATAATGTAAAAACAAGGAATTTAGTTTTTCTACTAATAACGCATTTGTTTATGGAGCAATGAAATATGAATTCGTTTTCTAAAGGTATTTAGGTAAATATTCATATTTGTCTATATACTCTTGTCCATTACTGTATAACTAGGACTTGAGGATAAAGAAATACAGACAACTAATACTGAAAAGCTAGCGAAAAGTAGTGCTGCGCGTGGTATGGGCTTACAGAAAGGTGTTGACCGATGCACTGCTGGTGGTGGCTGGTATCCCGTCAATTGATTTGTTGGCTGCGCTGTCCACTCTACAAGATGGGATGCAATTAGCCATGGTGCATAGACCAGAAGGCTCCCAGATATTAAAACTTGAATTAACAAGGAAGTGGTGCGGATATATTACTATACTTCACAACTCATCACAGGATAAATATGGTAGATTTGACAGCTATGTGAAGAGGGTAGGAAAGAGAGAGTACGCGAACTACGTTTATTGCAATGAGGAGGAGGATATTCCTAATCACCTAGTCGGATGTGGTAGGTGGATTGACTACCAGAGACAGCTGGAATTGACTGTCCACTAATACTAGGCCCCTCTATAACTTAGAAGGCAGAACTCGGATTTTGATAAAATTTTGACACAATGACGAAAAAGGGTTTTAGGTTTAGAAAATGGATACCGTAGCATCAGAGCTAGGTTTATTTTTTATAGTTTTTTCTGTTTAATATGCGCATAGTTAACTTTTCTAGTAGGATCTAATTTGTCGCTCTTTCATTTTGGCAGCAATATATTACTCCCGTCAACGCAAATCATGCAAATTGTATCCAGCCTGTTGAAAATATGTGCTAAGTAGGTCGACTCTGTATCTCACATGCAATTGCTTCGATTTTCTTTCCTTACAAATCTTGGAAATGTGAGTGACGAACAAGGACAGCGTTTTCACCAGGTTGCAAATAGGATAAATTTAAGTGGGTACTTACTTTTTTTGCACTTGTAAGGCAGTGTTATTTTTTTTATTTATTTTAAATGTATAACCTGCCGAAATCCTCAACATATGGTGGACATTTATTAATACATGGGATCCCACAGACTCTCCATTCTATTGTCGTCGATATTTAGGCTTTGCCTTGATGACCACTTAGGCTCGCAAACTTGTTGTGACTAGCATGGTCGAATCGTTTAGATAAACATGCGAATTTGAAGGCCGGTAGGAAGTTATAAACGGTTGCATTTATGAACGCTGATGCAGCTTTACAGTGTCATCGTTTTATTATACATATGGCAATTACGCTAAAAACGGCATACGAGTAGATGAATAATTGAGACTCATTACAAGGTAGCTACAAAATAAAGTCAAATAGCTCGTGTGGTAATTCCCACATATTAATAGAAATATATTTTCAACAACTTGCACATATGTCGATATGAAAGTGGTTACTAACTTTGATCAAAAGACCGTCAATTAGGTTTGATACTGTACTCTCCCCGCAATAATTTTAGACTAGAAATAACGATTTTGGTCAGATTTTGAAACCGTTGGTCGTAGGGATGAAAAATGGTGAAAAATCTCCCAAATCAATTGACTATATGGGTCAAAATCATGAAGGTGAGCATTTTAGGTTTTCAAATATCTGAGAAATCAAGTTTCCTTTTGAAGAAAACTAACAAGAGAAGTCTGTTGTGTCATTCATCAGGAATCTTTTCCGTGAAGAGGCACGCACAAAAATATATATTTTCGAAATTCAACCCGTTAATAAGAAGTCTAAATAATAATGTAACTAACGTATTTAAGAGCCACCTTCAATAAATTGTAACAAACCTTCCCTAAATCGGAAAATGTTATTTTGTATTTTTTCATAATCAAAACAGTTATTTTTCAAATTACTGTCCATAAATCTTCAATTGGTGTAAATTCTGCTCCAAAACTTCAGTTTATTTTATACATTTTTGCACTACGTGGTATAGTAATAATATAAATACAAATGCCCAAAGGTCATTTCATCTGGTATATGTAAAATTTAACTATAATATCACGTATTTGTGATTTATTTGCCGTTTTTGTGACGTTCCCGAAAATGATGGGGAGTGTACCCGAAATGATAATGAAGTTCTCTAAATGACGTTGTCGTTCTCTGAATGAACACAACACCTGGTTTTTGACATATTTTATGCATGAAAATAATATAAACGTTTTAGTATTATACCTTTATTTGTAAGGGATAAGCAACATGAGTATCAAAATTCAAACTTAAAATATAATAATAATAAACTTTGTACTTTTAAATAAATAGACAGCATTAGAAACATTACTAAATGCATAATTTCATAATGTCACAAAGTAACTTGAGTATCAAAGTTTCAACTGTCACAGCTGTACCTACGCTTTTATCAATTGAGATGTAGAATTGTGCTGCAGCTGTGTCCTAGTCGGTTCGTTTTGTTTAATTTGCATTCAAAATTTTCGTACTTTACACACAGATAAGTATATCGATCATTTTTTGTAGGTTGTACCACCCAATAAGGCTTCTCTCTCAAAAGTGTGGTATAAGATACTTTCCAGTCTCAGCACAAAATTGAGAATGCAAATTTTCAACAGTTTCTAGAAGCAACCGCTTTTCTTTGTTTCCCTTGAGGCAATCTTTCTCACCAGGACAGATTCTGCTAACATCGTCACTGTCAAAAAACTTATGAATTTGATCACTAATCTGATTAGTAATTAAATACATTGGACGCCTCCGAATAAATATTAAAATGTTGTCACTATTTTTATTTTTGCGGAGAAATGGCTTGGCCATATTATTTAAACATTTTGAAAATTTTATTGCTAATTTTTCAGCGGTGTCTTTTACTTGGCTTGTCAAAACCTCGCTAAATAATAGATGTTTATGAACTTCCAAAGTAATATAACATCCTCTTGTCCATTCATAAACTTTGCGAGTAGGTGTATCTGTACCCTTTTGAGATGCTCTTTCTTTACGTCTTCTACTTCTCTCTAGTTTTTTTCGCAGCTTATCTATAGTTCTCTGCATGTTTTGTATTCTTTGTTTTTTTAACGGTTCTATAAACTTCTGCTTTATCTTTTTAAACTTGTCTTCCGGATTTCTTCCTTAACATGCGAATATCGTTTTCCATCTCATTTTCAGAAACTGGGGGGCTGTTAGCTAAAATATTTAACATCATCTTTTTTTCAGTCTATATTTGTGAGAATTTTTTCTCCATGAGTTTCTGTTTTCTCTTTTCTTTTTCAGCGATATCACTAACAGTCTCAGCTTTCTTTCTTTGGTAATATTCCCTATGTTTCAGTATCTTCATCTCTTGTTGTTCAGGTGTCACATGTTATCTTTAATCTTGCGTTTTCTTGCATTATCATTTTCAAGAATTTCGTATTCTTATTATATTCATTTTTAGATATTGTTTTCAATGTTACTTGTACTAAATAGATACCTAAAACCAAAATTTAGAATCCAACAGACAGCCTGCTTTTTAGTATTGGTCGATTCTGGTAATAGATGGCACTTTGTGCTGTCTAATTTCGATAGACCTTATAACCTGGATAGAGGATAGTTGCTCAGATGAGTTGCCAAATAGCACGAAACAGCTGCCCATGGTCTGTAGGCAGGCGAACGAAAGTCATATTACTAGTTTCTACCTTGAAAATTCAACCTGACCTTGTTATCTGCTTTATTTTCGCGATCCCACACAAGTTTTCCAGGCTTTGTAAAGTGCTCCACAAAATTACATACATTGTAAACAGCCGAGAATACGTGATTCCAAATGTCAACAAATATCCAATGCAGTATCTATATGCATTATTTTCCAATTCAGTTTTATTGTTTTTCAAGTTATCAAGGCGTTATGCCAGATTGTTATGAGTCTTACATAGGATAATTTATAGATCAAATATAAACATTCACTATTAGTCACTTTTAAAATTTTATAATAATGACAAGTCCGTACGACAAAATATCCACATTTTGGTTATCCCAAGAAGTTGCTGCGTTTTAAAGTATTTGGGCGCCGTTGTCATTTGTCGATGCGACGCAATAGCCAGTAAAAAACTGCGTCGAGAAGGTTGACTCTGCATTTCACACGCAGCGCCATTATCAGTTCACAAACTAGACCCTCGGAGAAAAAGTCAGTCAATCAGGTTCATACAATCAGCCTATAGACTTGCTTTCCTTGTCCTACTGGTAGTGCATCTGTCGACCTACAAGTTGGTAGAATATTTTAGATTTCCTAAAAGAATATTATCGAAAATGTCTGCGTGTCTGTGATCTACAATAAAATATAATTTTCACAGCTTGATATCACGAATCGTGCTTTTTCGTTTCAGGTCATTATGCAGCTCTTAATGACATATTCCGAGTTCAAAACACACTTTTTCTGATCAGAGATAAATGTTTTCCAAACAACTTTTTCCTGTAATTACCACTGCGAATGAACATACGATTAGTGTGCAACGTTAATAGCCCATTAGATACCTGAAAACAGTTTATAACTCTAGAAAGTCTGCAAGCGGCATGGGCGATGTAAGCTTGGCTTATTATTTTCCGGATATCTGCAGCATAGTATGTATACAGTGGTTTTCAAAAAGATCCCCCGTACTCATTTTTGATAGTTGAAATATATATATATATATATACAGGGTGACTTTGAAGTTGAGTCATTAATTTTCAGATAATGATTGTAGAAGGAAGATAAACCAAAATATGTGTGTAAAAATAAAAAAACATTAAAAAAAAAATGTTACCTTGTTTTATAAAGTATCCTCCCGACAAGTATTTCAGTGCGGACCTGTATTTGATCGTGCGGTCTTGGAGCACCGGCAGGCCCTCCCCTGTAAGGTCTTAAGTCTCCTGATTCACGAACCCTTTGTACTACATTAACAAAGGCACGAGGGGTTGGTTGCACTCGATTGGGAAACCGATTCGCACAAATCCGTGATGCCGCGGCAGCATTTTGTAAAGACTCCCCAGTAAATAAGAATGATGTCCACAAGTTCAGCATTTTCGTAAACATGTGCTATTTTTTATTTCGTTTGAGCCACGCAACAAACACCACTATTCACTCACGCGTTACCGACTGACGAAAAACATCGTGATAAACGTTTCAAATTCTTTCGCTTTTTTGTTTCCGATGCGATGAACCGATAACGCGGATTATATCCGTTGTTGCCAAACACGAGCACATAATATTATTATTGAGACAGGGCGGTACTCAAACTTCTAAAGGGCTATAACTTTGTTACTTTAATTTTACCAGAAAAGTGTTGAAGGAAAAAACATTTCTTTTGATCAGATCTACTCACTGTTAAAATAAATGACTCAACTTGTATATGCATTGCTGTTTTTGACGTAAAATTGGTAATTGAAAATTCCAACAACACGGCTGGAGCCCTACATTTCATTTAAAATATGTTCCAAGATGGCGTCCAGTTATCCTGAAATTTTCGTTAAATACAGTATTCAGGCATCCATTGCTAACTTGCCACGTTCAAAAAATAATTAAAGGGGGGGGGGGGCACTGTATGGATGCCAGACTAAGATATGTAGATTTCTAATCTAGAGAAAAGAGCTAATTATACCATTAATATGATTGGGAATCTTACCGACTTTATTGTAAGAACGTTGGAATTAAAATAAGAAAATTACCTTTTTGGAGAGCTCTAATGAGAAGGAAACAAAGTCGACTGCGACTTCTCATGGGACATACACCATGCACCCGTTTGAATATGTTTCCGAACTTATTCCGTCTTTACCCCTTAGGTACAAGTGGACGAGTCCAGGGTTTCAGCTTGATGAGGGGCACTCAAGTGCCCAAAGAAAACGCAAGAATAAGCCCGCCCCGTCACCAATTTATATCATACAAGCTGTGAGGTTAATTTTCAGACTCACGGTTGGTCGTTGCCACATTCTAATTCTGATAAATAGAGTAGAACCTGGTACCTATCCATATCACCTGTAGCTGTCATCATAGCATTAGATCATAGTGTCATAGCATTTGTCCTCCACCGGCTACTCTCTATACCTCTATCGTACTATTTATTAAAGTATTCTACCTGAAGATACCCAACCTAATACTATATTCTCGCGCCCAAAAATTTAACCGAAATAAAATGAGATAGGTACGTTGAAAAGGTCTCATAGATGACGCTGACTATATGAGCATATACAAATGGTTATGATAACTTCCTATAGATAATTTCATCTAAGATATTTTTCTGGACGCGGGAATATAGCATTAGGGTGGATATAGCTAGAATACTTTATTCAATGATCGTACTCATGACTAGTTAAAAAGAGGTGCAGAAAAAACAATAGTGCCATGAGGAGAATTACCGAAAATTATTTCCGAATTTCTAAGATGCCCGTTACGGGTGGGATTGGATTGTAGAGCAAATTATCCTATATGATTATTAACTGTGTAAAAATAAATAATCATTTTAGTTCTATTTTTAGTAGTAATACAAATTCCTGTCCGGAAACAATTCATTTTCATATTTCCCAAATTGGAAACGCACTTTAGTTAGAGTGAAAGCTAAAAATAATAACCTCACTTCTTATTCTCTCATATTAACAAAATTATTAGAGGAAATGGTGTATAGAGGGTGACTTCGAAGTTGAGTCATTTATTTTAACAGTGAGTAGATCTGATCAAAAGAAATGTTTTTTTCCTTTACCATTTTTCTGGTAAAATTAAAGTAACAAAGTTATAGCCCTTTGGAAGTTTAAGTACCGCCCTGTCTCATTCATAATATTATGTGCTCGTGTTTGGCAACAACGGATATAATCCGCCTTATCGGTTCATCGCATCGGAAACAAAAAAGCGAAAGAATTTGGAACGATGTTTTTACAATTATTTTATTCCGTTGTAGTGTCAGTCGGTAACGCGTGAGTGAATAGTGGTGTCTGTTGCGTGGATCAAACGAAATCAAAAATGGCACATGTTTCCCAATCGAGTACAACCAACCCCTCGTGCCTTTGTTAATGTAGTACAACGGGCTCGTGAATCAGGTGACTTAAGACCTCACAGGCGACGGCATGCCGGTGCTCCAAGACCTCACGATCAAATACAGGTCCGCACTGAAATACTTGTCGGGAGGATACTTTATAAAACAAGGTAAATTTTTTTTTTTAAATTTTTTTTTATTTTTACACACATATTTTGGTTTATCTTCCTTCTACAATCATTATCTGAAAATTAATTACTCAACTTCAAAGTCACCCTGTATACAGATAAACAATTACATTGTACATTCTGAAATACCACCAGCTAAACAATACTACAGGAGCGTTAGAGGACTTAACAGAGAACATAGTAGATTCTTGGAATCAAAATTTGTCGCACCTTTGGTCCTCTTAGATTTTACCAAAGCATTTGGACACGATAAATCATTCAATTTTATTAACTTAATTTAAATATAGAAACAGATTTCAAAAAGTTGTTATTGATATGATCTCATCACCAGAAACTTTAATATCCACGGGAGTGTCCCAAGGATCAGCGCTTTGACCACTCCTATTTATTCGTTACATAGCTGATCTGGAGAAAGTGGCGAAATATTGCAATATACAATTCTTTGCCGATTATTCTCAATTATACAAGAATTTTAATAATGACAAAATTATAGATGCAGAATTTTAAATAAATGAGAATTTAAAGGCTAGATAATTACGCAAAAAGTCATAAGTTCTTAAATCCTACAAAATCAAAAGTTATTATATGTTCTCATAAAAAATTATTATACAGGTATTTTTCTTGACGAGTGTCTCAATTTCATTCCACATGTGAATACTGAAAGTTGTTTTTAAGTACTTCAAACAAAGATTCTATGCAAATCATTGATCATTTCAAAAATTCCATATTGTGATATTGTTTATCACTCATTTTTTCATTCGTTACCTACAAAACGATTGCCAAAAATTCGAAATTATTGCTGCAGATTAGTAGAACACTTGAAAAAGTACGACCATATTTCGATATCTTTTCAAAATGAGAGGAAAAGAAGTAGGTTGGGTGAATTTTGCAAAATTATATAAATCACTTACTATGTTATATATATATACAGAAATATATATATAACATATATATATATATATATATATATATATATATTTACAGAACTTCATTTTTCCATAAAAGCTTTACTTGTCAAGAGTTTGCTTTTACAATGCCGAAATATTGAAAATTCTTATCTTTAACATCTGGTAATAAAAATCGTATTTATTCAGTTATCAGAGTTATTTCATTTAATATGTATACAATACTTTTGTTACATTATGAGTCTAATTGTTATTTATCTATTTTATTCATGTTTGTATTTATTTCCTATGCGTTAAGTGTAGAAATAGCTTAAGCTAAACTTCGCCCAAATAAAAAGACGTTTATTATTATCATATGTACTTAAAAAAGAGTAGTTTATGTATATCTGTAGATACTTATTTGATGAATGTTGTTAGCAGTAAAATGAGTGATGTTATCAGTGGGCTATGTTGGAGAAATATTAATTTTATGTCAAAATGTTTTGTCATGATATGATTTTCGGTTGATGATAGACAAGGAATACAATAGAAATGGATTCTGTTGCGCAAAGAGACATAATAAAATGTCTGCAAAAATGTATAGCACCCACTAAAATTCATCAGAATATTGTGGCCGGTATGTATTTTCTTTTGATATAGACACAAACCTGTTGCAATTTTAAGTGTGAGAGAAGGCATCTTGTGTGTGGGCCACCTCTAATGATATTGACGGACTAAAACATTTAAAAAAAGTGCATGATATGGTGCTACAAGATGGACATGTACAATTACAGATACCTATTACGTAAGCTTACTCCTCAATCTAAAAATTTCCAAATACTATTCAAGAAAAGTGAGGTTTATATTGCTTCATCAGAATAACACTCCCAGCCATATTTCCTGCATTAATATGGCTGCCCTTCTACACAACAGGTGATATACAGCAGTGGAGGAGTCTTTTTCAGCAGTCGAAAAAAATTTATTGGGAGGCTATTGAAATGCTGGAGCACCATGTAAACAAAAACATTGATTTTGCTAGGGATTGAATAGAAAAATAAAACATGTATATTAAATGTTGCTTTGCTGCAAGGGGGTCATGGGTAAAGTATAGGAATCAACCCTACTACCTAGAACTAATTGTGATTCATTGCATACAAAATTAAAAGTAGTAAAGTAGTTTGTCTAATAAGGTATTTTACATCTTATTTTTATTGATTTATTATGGAAATAGGTAATTTCTAACGACTGTAATAATGTCTGTAATCTTGGTTGCGCTTGAAACAACTTTCCCATGAGCCTTCCACAATGCTTCAAAAACTAAAAACTGCATTATTCCTACTGTAAGGCTTGAAACTCATTCTGTGTTTGTCTATCAATCCACCACTCCATGTTATCCTAGACAATGGATAAAACCACAGGTTTTGAATAAATTACTTTACTGACATTTAGGATTGATCAAAACAGAATATAATAAGGAGACTTATCATCTCATTCTATATTTTTACCGGCAATCAAAAATTAAAATCCCAAAAACTGGTCAATATTTTTATTTGCCATAAAGACATGGATAAAAACATTTCAATGTAAAAAAATTTCAGGTTATTGAATCAAGGATATCTAACTATAGGGCATTTATTTATGGATTTTTTTTGCATTTTCCAACAATAAAAAAATATGCCTTCATTTGAATTTAAATACTGACACTTCCATAATGTGGTTGATAAGGTATTCCAGCAGATTTTTATGGCTGAAATAATTCTCTGTATACCTTAAATGAGGAGATACCAATTAGAAAGTATTGTGGTTGCAATGTGTTTGTATTTTATTGAAATCTTAGTTCAATGTTATAATTTTTTCTATGGTTTGGCCATGTGAGAGATTGATAAAACTAAAACATCACCCCCAAAAGAATAAAAAAGCAAACATGCAACCATGATTTAGTGTTATTGCTTATACACTTCCAAGTAAATATTTTGTTTCAAATGCACTACTTGCATGTTCTAACTAGGTGTAATATCTCACATTCAGTGATCATAAAGCGATTCAGCAGTGCAGGGCCTTTATGCTCAATAGCCATATATAATCTTTGTAAGTTTACATCAGTTTTCCCTTTGCTGTGAGATTTGATAGTATGTTTGTTAATGTTGTGAAGTTTCAAACCTACTCCATGGTTATTGCTATTCAGCAGAAAACTGCTGCAATACTGGACCAGTTTGCATGTGCTGAACACTCTCATTAGTTTGTTACTAAATGTTCTATGTCTTGTAATGCACCCGTGAATAGTTTTGAGATTTTGAAGGACAGAAGCTTTTAGATGCAGGCTAAGTTACAAAACAAAACCGGACATGACTACTCAAGCTAAATAAATACATATATGATGTAGAATCACTACCCCTATAAGGATTTCGCTATAAAATAATGTAGGAATAGTTTTAAAATCACCTCCTATACAACATTCGATTCGATACAGCTATATAAATTCTGGAAAACATCCGCCAATTGCATGAAGTTATTGTTTGAAATATAAATAAATACATGACCCTAGATAACCTCTAACAATATTAAACCTGATGTACAGATTGTAATGGAATCTTCAGGCTTGTAAGTATTTATCTATGATTTAGCAAAATAATTGTATAATGTGTGAAATAAAAGGGCAACACCAGCTATACCTTTGGAGGTCAAATTATGGAAGATGTTTATTTCCTAATTTGGAATCTGTACACTATCTAAATGCATTGCTTATGCATTATTGTATTTTGTGTATCTTCTGAATATAGAAAAATCCTAGATTCAGAAATACAACCGTAAAATAAGCTTTCAATCATAAACTATGTAGCAAACGTTCAAGAAGAAAACATTTGTGTATAAAAAACTGTCTTCTTACCTTTTATCCTAGTTCGTTGTAGCAAGATAGCACGTTTATAACATATGTCCACACTTAAAATGACGAATAGTTCTATCTAAAGTGAATAACTAGACCACGAAAGCGATAAATATAGTTTAAAACTTGCACGACAATATCAAAATAATTGAAAATAACGCCAGGAAAGCCTACAGATGAGTACCACATGCACACACGCCAAACGCTCGAGCTATTTTGACAGCTCTGTGAAATTGAAAGATGCAAAGATGTTCTACTTGTTCTTCCTTCCTACACTTTCTTCGACTAACGCAATCGGTAAGGTAGCGATCCGATAAAAAAAAGTGATGAATATTTCTTTGATTCCGGTAATGGAGTGAATAAAATTGAATATGTAACAGAAATAAGTAAAACAAAGCTGAGATAAAACTAGAATTCAACAATAAAAGGTCATATAAATTATTTATGACTAATTTCATATCAAATTATTGCTGCCACCTAGTGCTACAAAATGGTAGCGTCTATGAAACATGTCAATCTCCCAGTCAGAATCTTGATTTCGATCACTTGTATATAGATGGCACTGCTCGAGAAAAGTTTAAATGAGCAGGGACGGACCAAGAACAGCTCTCATACACAAATCATGGACCCTGGCTTCCTTATACTCTGGGCGCTGAAGAAAGACATTAAACGTAAACAGTGATCAGCACGTGAACAGATCCCTCGAAAGCATCCACGGATATACTCCAGTCACTTTAGGTCTAAACATCCTCGGCAGTGTATTTCTAGTGAATCCACAGACCCTTTTTCGTGTCATCTTCAGACTAGAAAAAGGATGACTGTTAAAATAAGTTACCTTGATCTTTCATGAGCTCCCAGTACAAAACATCATCGATATATTTTTGATGTAGGAACAACAAATTGGTTTAGAAAACATCCACTTTGAACCTAAATTGATTGGAGTAACATCGATCTACAGACAAATTCAAGGTCACTAGCAGTCGTCGGCGCTCTACGAATCTGCACAGGTTTGGACTTGTAAACGTGATTGTAGATGACACGACAGGCATCTAACAGTTAATTCACGCACAGGATTGCATTGCATACGCATTACGCATTCAGTAGCGTATACTCGTTTTTCGCGAGTGGAACGTTTTGTTTATATATTGCCTAAGATACGATGTCTGACACAGATACAGCCGACGAAGTGGTTGACATCAGCGCAACCCCACCCAAAAAAAGGGCTAAGAAGCTACATTTAAGTGCAAATGAAAAACTAATAATATTAAATATATACAAAAACCAAATTCAAGAAAAACCCGATTTGGTCGTGGACGAAGTTATATGTAAGGTAGCACATATTTCTGGAGTATGTCGGTCCAGTGTTTATAGGATCATTAAGGAATATAGGAGCACTCACTCACTTTCTGAGCCAAAACCGTATCCTGCAAGAAAAAGGATAACGGACGGAGTAGATGACTTTGACAGAACTGCCATCAGGAGGAAAGTGCATAATTTTTTCTTCCGAAATGAGATACCTACAGTAGATAAGATATTAAGATTAGTTAATGCTGATGAGGATCTTCCATCATTTAAAAGAACCACATTCCGAAAACTTTTGAAGGAACTTAATTTTCGATTCTTGAAACGGGGAAGAAACAGTATGTTAATAGAGAAAGAAGAAATTGTTGTGTGGAGAAGGGAATACCTTAGGAAGATTCGGAAGTTTCGCGATGAAAAAGAAAAATTTACTATTTGGACGAAACGTGGGTGAATGCTGGACATACTCAAGCGAAAGTTTGGGTCGACAAATCAGTAACATCATCAAGGCAGGCTTTTCTAGACGGTCTTTCGGCTGGATTGAAAAATCCTGCAGGTAAGCTCCTTCATCTATCCGGCAATTTAATTTTGATAAATTCGGGCAAATAATATGCTGTGATAGCAGATAATGTGTGATATTCTCCAAAAATGGTGCATTCGCAGTGTAGTCATTAGGAAAAAAACTTCGACCCTCTTTTAAGCGTTATTTTGAAATTTATTATCATTTTTGGGTGCAGTCAATTTGCTTTGAATGGATTTTGAGAAGTTGCAAACTTCAATTTTCTACGTTTTTCAGTTTTTGATCAGCATTCCGTGACTCTTAAATTCAGCTAAATGAACTCAATTGCCTCATTCCTTCAAATTTAATCAATCCATAGTGTAAGGAATAATTTATTTCCAGGAAAAGGCAAACGGCTGATTATTTGTCACGTAGGTAGTGAAGACGGCTTTGTTCCCGAAGCACTGTGGGCCTTCGAATAAAAAAAGACAGGGGACTATCATGAGGAGATGGACGGCAATTCCTTTGAAAATTGGTTCTCCAAAATGTTACTAAAGCTGGAGAATAACGCTGTTATTGTACTGGATAATGCCCCGTACCATTCTAGAAAAATAGAAAAAATTCCCACAATGGCAACTAAAAAAGCAAACATACAACAATGGCTGGCCTCAAAACAGATCGATTTTGATGAAACAATGGTCAAGGGTGAATTGATAAGTATAGTCAATAGACATAAATACAAATACGATTTTAAAATGATCGACGAAATGGCCAAAAAACAAAATAAAACTGTCTTGAGACTGCCACCCTACCATTGTGAGCTGAACCCTATTGAGCTGATTTGGGCCAACATAAAGCAATACGTGGCGTCGAATAATAATACTTATAAATTTTCTGATGTTAAAAATCTCTTTCACATCGCAGTCAATAGAGTTACGGCAGAGGAATGGAAAAACTGTATCCGCCACGTTCGGGAGAAGGTTGAGGTCAAAATGTGGGATTTGGACAATGTCATCGATACCCAAATTGAACCTCTAATAATTCATTTAAACGATTCAGAAGATTCAAGTTCCTCTTCTGAATGAGTGCGCGCAGCTTACTTACTAATAACTAAAAAGTGTAGTTAACTCATTTGTGAATCTCTAACTGAAATTTACTGTAAAAGATAATAATTATCTTGTATGAAATTTTTGATGACTACCCATAATATCTTGATGCGGTCCTGTAATGTCTCCTGCGCCTAAACACTCACTCACGAGCAATATGCGTGTATTTGTTTGGGTTTAGTTTCTTTCTTCAGCGCCTAGAGAATAGTTGGGTCACTAATTTACATATTCGTAGAAACTCGGAAAGAAATATAAGCCATTTATAAATACCAGTATCTTCCTAAGAGTTGACAATAATAGCTGGGATAATGTGTTAATCATATTTTATCAGGCTTTTGTACCATAAAATTCAACAATTTTGAAAGGTAAATATAATCAAAACTCATCCAGATATATATTTATTAGTATTTCAAGTTTCATAGAACAAAAAACATTAAAAAATGTGAAAAAAAGATTTGATAAATTAAAAATATCTCCTAATTTCACACATATATAGAACAAGTTGGCAAAATCACAATATATGCATTTTGCAGAAAAGCATTGCACTTTGCCTCGTCTCTCTCCATATACATATATTTATAACGCGCATCACAGATTTTTCCTCTTATTATATTTATACAACTACCCGGTTTCAAAAGCAAAAAAATATATTGGACAGTGTGAATCTAACAATGAGACTTCATTTCCGGTTACTAACATCTCAGAGGTTCCCAAAAATTAACAACAATTATAATACATAAAATAAACTTCGCATAATATTAGCATTTTTTGAAACTCCATATAGGCGCAACATTTTTCTATTCCAAGAGGAATGCCATCACTTTTTTAAATAATTCATACTAGAACAACTGATAGAAAACAACTTCTTTTAGGTTATCAACAGATTTGGACTGATTTGTTGTTTAGATACAGGGTGTTTTTAATGGTAGGTCATAATTACAAGTGCACTTTCCCGAACCAGTTTTCAGTAGAAATGTTCATAATAAATAAGCATAATCATGTTCTGTAGTATGGTATTCATTCAATTGAATTCAGGCTGACTAAAAGGTTAATATGAATTCTATCTGTCGCTCTGTCCACTAATCCTTGGACCACTTATTACTTGGAAAGTACTTCTCGGATTTGGATAACATTTTTACACAAAGTTACTATTATGCTAAGGAGAAAAAATCTTTGAAAATTGGTCCGGTTGCAGCGGAGAATAAGGCCAAAAATGAAGAAAATAAAAATTCGGATCGCGTGCCAATCGGCCGCGTTTGTTTCTGCTACCGTCGACGCGCTGGTCTTGGTAAGTGCTCTGGTATTACTGGCACAAAACATAACAGCCGCGTTTGTCTGAGTGACGTCAGGTATTGGCGAGAGGCGGCTTGCCAGATGGACTATCGGTAGGGCAGGGACTCAATGTCTATGAACTAATTGTAAGGACCTGTGTGACTGACTTTTTTCTCAGAGGGGCTAGTTTCCTCTATCCTCTATGAACTTATAACGGTATTGCATGAGAAGCGCAGAGTCAAACGAGTGGGCGCCAATTTTTTAATCTACGGTTTTTTACACGTCACACATCTACCGTTTTCCTCCACATTCGCTACGTCAGACCTTCCATGCGACTGGAGACTTGTTCTGTTATTAGCTTAGATATTTCTAAGCACTGGACGCCACATTGCAAGTGAATAACGCCATGGCGAAGTCGCCAGCATCCGAAGACATACTGACCTTTTCTCTCGGAGGGGATAGCTTGTGCTGAAAAGAATGCTTCATGAACTGATGACGGAGTTGCGTGGGAAGTGCAGAGTCAACTTACTTGACGTGATTTTTCAAAGTCAGTGGCGTACATTTTATATGTCAACATTATTTGTGGGACCGACCCTCGAGACGCGACTGTAATTCGTAATTATCGTAGGTGGTAGACGGTCTCTGACTGTCGAACGCGGAGGTACCACCCGGCGGATCTCGTAGTCGGAGCCAGAATGTGTGCATGTTGCATGCACAGGTGTTCCCTCGTCAGAGTCCGTGTGGCGTTCCCCCTTTCCCCTGTATCCCCCTATAGCCCCACGGCACCCAATGGGTGTTTAGGCCTTAGGCCTTCGTGGTAGTTGGAGTATAAAAAAAAATCTCCTAATTAGTACTTAGTACTTATTTAGCATCTTAGTGTAATGAATTGCACTGACAAAATAAACTGGCACATAGATTTTTAGATATTAATAAAAAACAATCATTTCTTCAAACTTTAACAACCTCCATCATAGAAAGCAGACTTTTCAGGACACACGTTTATATCAAATCTTTGGCTTAAATTTGGATCAGGAATGCGGCCTTATAATTACGGTCTCTCATTAAGCAACACACCGTGTGTACGTTCATTTAGCAATAGAGTGTAAAAGATTAAAATACATATACCTAGATCCCTAGATGACAAAAATTATTTGAATAAAATCACAGAACAGCAACGAAGCATAGCAAGCTTGTGAACCATAGTAAACAACAGAATCAATAATGGATTTTTAAGAACCTGATACTATTTGAAATGAAAATGGAGAAAATTCCGAGAGGTTCGCCATTTTAGATACTTAAAACTAATTGTTGACCTAAACATAGGAACCGCTGTTGAAACATCATAACTTTGACTCACACTGTAATCTTTAAGAAGAAGCACACATACAGAAAGATACATTTAACATTCTATTTAATAGAAAATCCAAGCTATTTATACCAGGCATTTAAAAAAATACATACAGGAGAATATATGTACAATTCTTTTACTCTAAACGAGTACAAAATAAATACAATATTTATACAGGAGGGTGACAATATACACATAGTATACTAAATTTCATTAATTATTATTATAATTTTGTTGTATGTCTAAACCAAGTACGGTCCCTGAGTCATTTGATAATAAATATATCTTACATAATTCTAACTCAGAATGAGTATCAATATTTTATAAAAGTCAAAACTCAGACACTGATAGTACAGATAGAAAAATATGAGCGTTTTATATCCAGAATTAAACAGAAAAAATAAGAAATAAATCATCTATGCTTAAAAAATATATTTTAATATATCCGCTGGTAGCTCATTTTATTCACACAATTGTTTACAGTTCTATCTGTACTATCGACCTCTGTTGGTAAAAACTCATAAAAAATAACTTTAAGGATCCTTTTATACTAATTGTCTACAGGGTGTACGAAAAAACAAATCTATATTCTTCTAAAGATATATACAGCAGACAACACGCCATTTCCTACACAAACAGAATAAAGTTAAAAAAATATAGACCTTAAAGCCCGCATGATGGGAGCAAAGGATGTTAATAGAATTATTTATTGGTCTAAACCTGCTTGTTTCACTTACTATATTTCTTCCTTTCACTAATTCTTGTACACCCTGAAAATTATGTTACATAAAACTATACTAAATTTTAGCGATGCACAGAGTCCTCTGTACCCGGTACTTGGCCCATTTTATGGAGTACCCGGTTTTGCCGAGTATTAAATTACTCTACTAAACGATGTTCTCCAAGATTAACACATCATAAAAAAACTCGTAACCACGGTTACAGCTAATTTTGCCGGAATCAGGGAACTAATTCGGGTGATTCTTTTAGTAAATGTCGACAATCTTCCTCAGTAAGCTTGCGTTTTCACGATATTTGGGTATCTTATTTTTTATCTACAACTACTGTTACTACAGGGTTTCGCAATAGCGATGATAGGATTTTGAAAGCTCACTGCCGCCATCTTAGTTGTCAATTTTCTGACAGCTGAGTTAATCTGTGTTCAGTAAAGCTTGCCATTTAACCATGAATAAGTTAACGTTATGTTAACTTTTGGAAATCGTCCAAATATTCTATCAAAGTTCTAGAAGTTTTGTCGCTACTCAAAGAGCATTCCGTGCTAATTATGGTCGTCATGCGGACATGGCGCACCGTCTCAACTCGCTATACGTCACATAATTCAAAAACTGGTAAGTGAATGTTCTTTCCCGATAGTAGACCACCAACCAGAATGCGATCTGGTAGTAGTGAACTGAATATTGCGGCCATATCAGCCAGTGTCGCCGAAAATGTGGCATATTTTACGTTTTGATCTCGGGCTACATCCATATAAGATGGTATTGACACAAGAACTCAAGCCAACAGACCATCGGTTGCGTCTTGAGTTTGCTGATTGGGTCCTGGAAATGATGAAAACCGATCCAGAATTTCATCTCAGATGAGGCTTATTTCTGGTTGAATGGATATGTCAACAAACAAAATTGCCGTTATAGGAGTGAGTCAAATCCAAGAGTGGTCCATGGAACACCATTACATCCAGAAAAATTCACGGTTTGGAGCGGATTATGGTACGGTGGCTTCATTGGCCCATACTAATTTAAAAACGACGAAGGCCGTACGGTTACTGTCAATGGCGAGCGTTACCGTGACATGTTGAACAAATTTGTTTTTCCTGAAGTTGAAGAAATTGATACAGATGATATTTATTTTCAACAGGATGGTGCGACATGCGATCCTGCAACTGAAACAATGGATTTACTGCGTGATAAGTTCGGCAAGTCAGTTATTTCACGAAACGGACCTCACAGTTGGCTGCCACGATCGTGCGAGTTGACACCTTTAGACAATTTTTGTGGGGGTATCTTAAAACTAAAGTGTATGCCAATAACCCAGCAACAATTCAAGACCTTGAACGCAATGTTCAATTAACTATAGTGGCCATACCAGCCGAAATGCTGCACAGTGTCATTGGAAGTTGATGTGACCGGATCAACCAGTGCAAACAGAGAGATGTATTGTTAAATCATAACTGGCATAAAAAACACTATCAAATAAAGCCAATGAGTATGTAAATTGATAATATTTTAGTTATTTTATTTCAAGTTCAAATCCTATCGTTCTTATTGGGAAACCCCTTACTATAAGGTTTTTTCATAAGAAATTAGCTGATGGAGCAGTGAGCAGTTCAATCTGATACGACATTGTAGTAATTAATGCCTTTTTTATATTCAACTTGGATTTCTATCTTTCATTTGAACACTCAAAAAACAATAAGAACCTAAATGAAATTAAACAAAATGCAGCAAATGTCGAAAAGTAAAGTGAATAACGAATATCCCTAGCCTTTGCAAAGCAAACCTTATCAAATCTGAATTACTCCCGCTATGAGATCCAGCAGTTTTAATTAGTAGTAGTCGTATTTATTTTGCTGTTGATGCATGCAATGTATATAAATACTTCAAAAGGTTCACAAATAAAGTCTAAATAGACGGTATAACAAATTACTAGTAACAATTGATTTACACGCAACTATTAAACAAAAATCTAAAAATATATATAGCACAACAGATAATTAAATAATCACAAGGTTAAGCACATATTAAATCAATGAAGATAAAAACACAGGATAGATGAAAAATTAGAAGGCACTTATGTCGTCTTCCATAAGTTCTGCACAGATGCAGTGAACATTTGATTTTAGATGGCTATAGGCGTTTTTTGAATTCAGTTGTACAGGGTGGCCAATATATAACTGATTTAAATTGCGCGCCATTTCAGTAGGTGGCGCCGTAGTAGTTGTTTAAAGCACATGTGTCCAATTCATC
This sequence comes from Acanthoscelides obtectus, assembly GCA_963669975.1. Lineage (NCBI taxonomy): Eukaryota > Metazoa > Arthropoda > Insecta > Coleoptera > Chrysomelidae > Acanthoscelides > Acanthoscelides obtectus. Next base: position 91,858,441 of record CAVLJG010000001.1, read on the forward strand.
ATCCGCGTCCGTATTGTTAAAACATTTTACTTGAATAATGAGTTGATTGTTGCAACGATTCGGAAGCTACTACAAGATTTCGGTCGAAATAATGTGCCCAGTGTCAACAGCAGTGTCAAATAAGAGAGAGTTCGTGAAAGCGTAGTGGAGCGCCCTGAGACGTCTACCAGACATCGCTCTCAAGAACTGGGTATTCGTCGCACATCATTATGCAGTATGCTTTGAAAAAAGACTTGCATTTGCGGCCATACAAAATTCAGTTAATACAGCCTAAAATAAGGTTTTTTACCGACAACAGATAATGAACGTTGAAGCCCACTTCAATATGAACGGATTTGTTAATAAGCAGAATTGTCGTATCTGGGCATTAGAGAACCCTCGTGTCATCCATCAACGACCACTACATCCTCGTCGAGTAATAGTTTGGTGCGGTGTTTGGTATGAAGGTGTCATGTCATTGGACCTTACTTCTTTGAAGGTGCTGCAGGTAATTCTCTTACTGTCACTGACAAGCGTTATCGTGATATGGTGCAAGACTTTCTGGGTTCCTCAAATCCAACAATTTGATCTGCAAAACATGTGGTTCCAGCAGGACGGAGCAACTTGTCACACAGCTAGGGAAATAATGAATCTGTTGCGAACAATATTTCCGGGACGTTTAATTTCTCAATTTGGTGATGTCAACTGGCCACCAAGATCACCGGATTTAACGGTTCCTGACAATTTTATATGGAGATTTTTGGAAAATAGGGCTTATGCCAACAAACCAAATACTGTAGAGCAGCTGAAGAACAATATTACGGAAGCGATTGAAAATATTCCTCCCGAAACCTACCAAAAAGTTATGCAAAATGTAATCAGGTTTGCGCGGCACTAGAAGCGGACATTTGTCTGATATTATTTTTCATATATAATTTCTCCAAGTTTCAATAAAAGATTAAGATCAAAAAATGGACGTATTTTATTTCATTTCACAAATATTCAAGATACAAACCAGTCAGTTACATATCGACCACCCTGTGTAACGGTAGATTTAAGTTGTTGAGTTTATATATCTTTTGCTTCATTTGTATTGGGAAGTATTGAAAAGTAAATAAAAAACATATGTTGCAAACATAAAATGTCAAGATATGGTTTCAATTTAACTTAATATTGTAGCTACCGAATTCCACTGTAAAAAAGTATTCCTAACTGTTACAGCACTTGAATATTAAAAAAGAAAAATATCCAAAAATACCGTTAATTCATTAACATCCGACGCGCCGCGACGCTGCTTTCTCAAAAAATTGTCTACGCTACGCAATTGCCTTTTGTAGTGCGTTATTTTTTTCGGAAAAGTAAATCGATTTTGAAAAGAACGGGACCTTTCAAACAAGGAAATATAATCTTAACATGACCAACAGTAGCTGACATAACCAGAAGCCAATCCTTGCGCCGAGTACCTGGTACTCAGCATTTCGGAAAAACTAGTACTCGGTACATCACTACTAAATTTTATACATACAAATGGGAGGGGAAATTGCACTCTACTAGTCACATGTAGTAAAATTTATTACAAACAAATGTATTACACAAAAATATCGTCAAATCAAAACAATTTTAAATTCAACAAAAAATTATAATTTGTTAGTATTTCTGGTCACAAGATCTTTTAGATATATCTCACCCACCTTGAGAGTTTTGATTGAAACTACGGACTCACGTCTGGTTCTAAAGGAAAAATAAGCTGGTAACTTATTTCTAATCGAAAAAATAACATACTCTTAAAATAAATAAACTATATATAAAAAATCGACACAAAGCTGTAACATAAAAATAATACGTGTGTTTAACATGTCTTTTATGTTGCACCAAACGTTTATACAGGGTGGTCAAAAATAGAATCTCCGAACAAGATATATTTCAGTCAGGTTATGTTCTTCACTTTTGTTTTTCATTAACAACCAATAAAGTATTTATAATTTTGCTTTTTTAAATAAAAAGAAGTAAACAACAAGTGTAAATCTTTTCAAGAACATAATGCTTAATTATGGGTTTATCTTAATAAATTTGATTCTAAACTTTCTGAAAGTTTTTGTATTTTATCAAATTGGAATATAAACTGAGATTCTAGCATTTTTAGTCATCCTGCACATTCCGATTATAAACATTGCAAACGAAATCACAATTGGAAAATAATATCACGCTATTTTCACCATCGATAAAAGCTTATCCCTTCTACAGGGGGCGAGGAAAAATTCGTCGTAGGACTTGAGATGTAAGCAAAAGTTTGATGATAGTCTGCTTTGGGATTGATACTTATGAAGAAATATTTTTCCACTATGCGTGCTCGAATCCCTAACAAACATGATATTTTCAGCTCCTAAGTAGTACATGAAAAGATAAACATTCTAGATACTTCTGTATTTTGATATCACTTTGAAATTAACCAAAGATTTTTATTTTGTATAATATATATGGTATTTGGTGCAATTTGGAAAATCAGTATTTACATCTCTTGCCAATTTTTAAACAATGGCCAGAACTCCCAGTCAAAAAAAAAAACACTCCCCATGAGATCTAACCGTCTGACATGCCTAGTGCTAGCAGACCTATTTTCCAACTTTTCTCATCTCATGATCCTACGACCTTTAATTTTTGTTTGCAATACCTTCCACGGGGGCCTCCTGTCACCTTCCAGGTACTGACTCAATCTGTACTCCTAAAAGTTCCTTCACTTTGGCCGAATACCGCACCAACGCTATTTTGCTTGCGCGTGTGTTGACTTTTTCACCGGAGTTGAACAGCTGGCAACAGCTCGCCTGCTCCAGGAAGTCGGACATTTTCAGTTCACGCATGGTGGACTTGTAGTTCCCAGAAGCGCCACCAGATGTTGAGGCTGGAGATGGCAGGGCGATCTGCTTCAGGAGAGCGTCCCTGGAAGAAAGAAATATGATTGAGATGGATAGGCATTAGTGAAGAGAATAGTCGTATGTAAACTAGTTTTATTCCTAATTGAAGCAGCAAAAACAATTTCGAACAAGATAAAAGGAGCAGCATACTAACTACAAGTAATGTTTCTTGAGGCACCAGTTTGACGGTGGTTGACATATCGCATTAAAGTCGTATTTTACTGCAAGGAAATATAAAAGTGCGTGGATTTCCATACAGTGTTCCAAACAGTTGCCGAAACTGGTGAAGGTTCCTTGTGGATTACAAATATATATATATATATATATATATATACATATATATATAAATATTTTTTATTGATAGGTGTCAATATAAGATGGGACAAATCTTTTCTGAGAGGAGATAAGATGGGAGCTTGCATAAGAGGGCAGCATAGTACAGCTAATCTAAAGCTTTAGTGATGTCTAAACCAATAATTATCGCGGTAAACATAAACATTCTTCGTTTACTTATTTTAAAGTCACGTTAAGGAAACTTAGCACGATATAAGAAATCTATTATATCCAATTAATTAAAGCACTCCAAAATCTGTTTGATGGATCAAGTTAGTGACAATGATACAAGAGTGATAATTGTCATGTAATGTTCAACATTTGGAAAGCTTTAGAAAAATCAAGTGTAGCTTGAGCAAGGTGCCTCACTATTTTCAAAATTAGGTATTCCGCGATTACTGTTTGATGAATACTGTTTTTCGTAACTTAACCTTCCAAAACTACAAACTAGGTCCGAATTGTTGCTGTATCGTTAACGAATATTTGCTTTCATTCGTTCGCCTTACTTAATTTATCGCAACACAGATAGTATTGTTTCTGCACGATAATACACCCAATACATCTGGCCACTTTAGCCTAATTACACTAGCAAATTTCCCCGAAATAATTGTAAAGTCTGGTTTTAGTGGTACAAGTTGTTCAAGGGGGTATTTAAAACATTGACGCATAAAATGGGTACACTAATTTTTGGGGAAATACTTTTTATTTCAACAAAGCATAACAACAACAAAATTGAGTATATTGGTCAAGTATTTTTTTTGAGAATTTCTAATTGTTTATCCCAAAACACCTGTTTTTCGGCCATCACTACTAACTTATGAGCAATATACAGGGTTCGTTCAAAATAGAAAAATACACGTGCTTACCTTACCGATATGAATCACAAACCATTCCGAAAGATAAATGTTATTTGTTATTTGTTCTAAACAAATTCAAACATTTCGTATTTGTGAGTAATGGAACAAATGCGCTACGATATTCGAAATACATATACTAAGTGACATATAAATCCGAACACCCAGTTTAAATGGTTTTATTTTAATAAAATTTGGTGAATGTATTTATCTTACTGTAAATAACAAGTGAAAAAATTTTCAGCCTTATCAGTTGGACATTCCGGTTTTTATACTGCTTTTTTTTAATTCACTAACGCTCTAAAAATGAATATTTCAGCCGCAGTAAAGAATCAACGTTGGCGGATTTTGGTTCTTGACATCCTTTACGATCGGTTACGATGCCTAGAGTACGGAGACCTGTACGATTTCGTCAACTTAGTGAGTTTGATAGGGGCCCTATAGTGGGACTTCGGGAAGCTGGACTTTCTTTTCGGGCAATTGCAGTTAGCGTGCAAAGAACACTGTGGTTAGGTGTTGTCAGGCATGGCTTCGAGAAGGCCGTACGCAAAGACCAAGGGGCACTGGACGCCGCCGTAGAACAACGGACCGTGAAGATCGCCGCCTAAGATTATTGGCCTTAAGGGACCGTTTCTCCACTACCAGGTCCATTGCAAATGAATGGTTTGCAGAACACGGAAGACCTATTGGCATGCGAAGTGTTTACCGACGAATGAGAAGTTTTGGCTTGTTTTCATACCGGCCACACTGGGTCCTCCCTTTAACTTGAGAACACCGACGTAATCGCCTTGAGTGGTTCAGACAATGGTCACTCTGAGATCAGGAATGGAACAGTATTCTCTTTCGTGACGAGTCTCGATTTTGTTTAGGCATGCACGATGGTCGTGCCAGGGTTAGAAGGCGACGTGGTGAAAGGAGGAATCCACAGTTTTTTGTTGAAAGACATGTTCATCACACTGTTGAAGTTATGGTTTGGGGTGCTATAGCTTATGATTCCAGGTCACCTTTAATCTTCATCAGAGGTAACATGATCGCGCAGCGTTATATCCACGAAGTTCTAGAACCCCATCTTTTACCCTATCTTGACACCCTGGCAGATCCAACTTTCCAACAAGATAATGTCCGACCACATGTTGCAAGAGTCACAATAGACTTCTTTCAACATAATGATGTCACATTGTTATCATGGCCACCAAGATCTCCCGAATAATCCCCAATTGAGCACGTGTGGGATATGATGGGTAGGAGATTGCTCAATTTGCAACGTCCTCCTCAGACTCTAGAAGCACGTCGAGAGGAGTTGGTGGTTGCCTGGAATGAGATACCACAGGAGGACATTGACCACCTGATCAGAAGCATGCCTAGGCGCGTTGGAGAATGCGTAGCACATCAGGGTGCATCCACACATTATTAAAGGTCAAAGGGCTTTAAAGCAGTGCAATCATTTTGAAATTTTTATCATTTACTTATTATGCTTCATTAAGTACTTATACAAAATTTTATTAAAATAAAACCATTTAAACTGGGTGTTCGGATTTATATGTCACTTAGTATATGTTACTATACACATTTTAAAACAAAGAGGATGTTTCTATCATCCTTTGTTGCGAATCACTGACAAATACAAAATGTTTGAATTTGTTTAGAACAAAATGCACAAAAATAACATTTATCTTCCGGTTGGGTTTACGATTCATATCGGCAAGGTAAACTAGTGTATTTTGCTATAAAATTCTGGGAAACAGGTGTTTTGGGATAAACAATTAGAAATTATCAAAAACTGCTTGACTAATCTACCCAATTTTGATGTGGTTATTTAGAAGTACGAATCCTACGAATTTGAAGAATTTCAAGCAACTGCGAGAAACCATCGTCAAATTACCAACAAGTGCCAAAACCTGCAGTTTGCGTCGGTTTTCGACCACAACGTTATTGCTATTAGTCGAATCTTTTTACTGGTAGTCTCATTTTGTAGGTCTCATAAACACCTAAAAAAATCTTATTCCCACAAAAATTGATGTACCCATTTTATGCGTCCATGTTTTAAATACCCCCTTGAACAACTTGCGGCAATAAAACCAGACTTTTCAATTATTTCGCAAACCAGGGGTATTTTCGTCTAATATGATTAGACTAGTTGGATATACTTTGTAAAAAAAATAATGTACGCCGATGTATTGGTTTGAAACTTTGGTAGGCATCGGTAAGCAAATCAAGCCAAAGTGCGCATGCAATCTACGTTCACTACATTTATACAGAATAGGAACAATGATGTCCCAGGAGGAAGTGGCAAAGGGACGGGGGTGGCAATTGTCCCCCATATTTCCTAGAGAGAACATCTTTTACAAAAATTAATTTATTAATTCAGAGTTTTCCACAAGCTGAATCAATATCTATTAGATTAGAAATTACTAGGATTAGTTAAAATCTATGTTAGTTGTAAACCTAATTTTGCCAAGAGCTCTATATATGTTACGTGTGTTTCAAATTCCTTGACATCTTGGAAACGGTAAAACGATCAGTATTCACTGTGGTTTGTACCATCAGTGATTCATTATTACCCTTAGATAATATAAATGAGTTGCATTGTTATTCCTCATTCCGCCGGGTGGTACCTCTACGTTCGACAGTCGAGACCGTCTACCACCCACGGACAGTCACAACATCCATAGCCAAGAGAAAAATTCTCTTGTGACGGGATTCGAACTCGCGCAGTGCACATCGGTAGACCCTCGAAATAAATGACTACATGATAATTTCAAGGCTTACTCAGGAAACATTTTTTTTTTATAAAAATGTATGACATGCTATAATATTGGAAATCAGAATCAAAAGCTATTCGCCTATGCAAAAATGGCATACATAAGAAAAATCAAAGATGAAACAGGGGGGATAAGTGACGAAAAATCATACTAATGTTCTATTTATGCCACCTTACAGAGATCTAGAAATGGCAAGGACAATGTGCAGTTCATTCTGAAATCCATTCTCAAATAAATTCAGAAAAATTAGAAAGATTTTGTAAAAATTCGTGCCCTGTTCCGTGTATCTCTGGAGGTACTGGAAGCGTCAAAACTTTTCAAATGCAGTTTATAAAATATATAAGAACGCAACTTTCACCATTCAACCGACCCGTATCTCTTACCGTTTCAGAGATCACACTGGTGAAAATATGATAAATTTGTTTTTCAGATCATTCTAGAACAAACTAAGTACATATCCTTCTACATATTCTATAAGACTATTTTTAGATGCTATCTCAACTGTTGCTTTCAAGTATTGCAAGCGAGTAAATTATTACTTAAAAAGCATCTCGCGCAATGTTTGCTTCAATGTTTCAATAACGCAATCTTAGTATAGTCAACGCCAAACAAAGTGGCGTGCACGTCATCAAGGTGGGTGTGTTGAAAAATTTACATTGTTGCCAAACTTTTTGTAAAATAATAAAATTTATTATTTACATATCTAGGTTTATAAGCAATATTAACCTCAAATGAGAACAAAAATAATAGTATAATAAAATTATAGATCTGTACTTGCATAATCATTAAGTATGACAATTATTGATCAGATGACACTATGAAACTACCATATTTAATTGATAGCTTAAAGGTACTGAATAAAAATCCAAATGGGGTCCTCCAAATTTTATGCATGGTATTTATTTTACAGAATTCATACAGAAAAATGCATTCTAAAATTAGGTAAGCTACTGGTGTAAGCTTTTTCTGTACAATAAAGTTAGTCGGAGTTTCTTTCTTCAGCGCTGTCTGAATCTGAATCTTCATCACTCTCAAAGTTGATTATTAAAGGTTCGATGTCTGGTCGATCAAAAATTCGTTCTCTTTCATACCATTTAAAAATTTCTTGCTCAGTATGTCGAACACTATTTTTCCACATGTCTGGGGTAACCGTTTGTAGAGCCTCGTTCCACATATCCAAACAGTCTTTTTCACTGTTACCATCTCTACCAATATGTCTGTTATAGTAACCTTTTTCTATACCCCAAATTAACTCAATAGGGTTAAATATACAATGGTAAGGAGGCAGACGAAGAACTTTGTGCCCATGTTGTTCCGCCAATTCATCAATCACGTATATTTTAGGTGGTTTGTTTCTAAAAAAGCAGTTATTTTAAGAATAGGAATAAACAAAAGAAATATAAACTGTCGACCAAAATATATATAATTAAGAAGCATTATGTACCGAGCAACAATACTCAATAGCTCTGTTTTAAACATTGTGTTTAAAAATGGTATGTTTTGATTTGTCAACCAGTCTTGGATATTTTTTTTTGTCCATGCATTGTTGGGCACTTTGTTCAATTTCATGCTGTGATAAGGGGCGTTATCCAGTATAATCATAGATGGACTCTCCAATTTTTCTAATAACTGATGTTGAAACCATTTCAAAAAATTGTCCTGGTTCATCTCTCCATGGTAATCGCTCAATTTTGTTTTCGAAGAAAAGATCGCTTCACTACCCTCAATAAACTCATTTTCATTTCCAGCATGTAATATAATGTATCTAAAATATATTAGTTTTAAATTTTATAGTGCAAATTGTGTAAAAGTACATACCTTTTACCATCTGTTTTAATAGCTTTCACGCTTTTTTGGTTTCCATTTTGCCAAGAGCGACCTATGGTCCCATTTTGAAATATCCAAGTTTCATCGAGGAAGACAAACTGGTATAAGGCCTCAACCTTGGCTTGATTGTATTGCCTTAGAAATTCCACCCTTTTCAAAGCTATACTTGGTAGTTCCATGAGCCCTCGTCGCGGATTGTCCTTAAGCCACTTAAATCCAAGATCTCTAAGCAACCGCCTTAAAGACGTGGCACTACCATCAAATAATGCCCTATCTCTTAATCGAGACCATAAAGTTTGTATCGTAACTTGTTCTTCTGAAACCATGTGTAATATGACATTATAATTAAGTTAACAAATTAATGCAAATTTCTGATAAGTTATTATAATAAGATCTTACTTTTGTGATACATATTATAGATCACTTCTCGAATGGCACTTGTATCCAATGTCGCTGTGTTGGTTACACGTTTAATATAACTCCCCTTTTTCTTGGGCGATTCTAAATTTGCATCACTTTTCACACCCTCGGAAATACGACTAACTGTCCTTAAACTAATTTTTAAAGCAGCAGCAACACGCTACAAAAAATGAAATAAAATTTCACTATTATTAATATACATTACATATAATTATTAGTAACCTACCTCTTGAACAGCATTTAAAGGCAACAAAGGCCCGTTGTTGTCCCTTTCTTGCTCAAAGTAGTGCATTAACGAGGCCACGAGTTCCTTACACCGACTATTTAACTGTTTGGGCATCTTTATATACCAAAATTGCCTTTATCTACTCGTAAAATGAATAATTTTGTTTTGAAACAAACAGTTGTTGATTTACAGTATGCGGGGCCAAAGGATTTATAAAGATTTGAAATGCCACAAATTGATTCAGTGTCAAAATTAATACAAATGTCAGTTCCCAGTTTAAATAAGTTTCAAGGTGACAATGTGTCAACGCTGCGAAATCGGTTTAGTGCGTTTACATGTCGATAAGTGATTGGAGCGTTTGCAAAACATTTTATTTCGCATAATGCGTCTAAATTTATCAGAAAGCAACTTATGTGATATTTTAATAACAATGTTTATATGACTATTAACCATAATAAGAGAGTAATGACCATTTTACAATTTATATATCACATTAATATGAAACTGCAATAGAGCAATTGTTTGTGATAGAAACCTAGGCATTAGGTCGGGGAATTTTTATCGTGATGACGTGCACGCCACTTTGTTTGGCGTTGACTATAGTTTTCTATATCCATATGAATTGTCATATCCTCGTGGAAGATTCTATATAAATGAAATACGAATAGGAAGCATGAAGACATATGATTTGTTAAACTTCCACCAAACATTTTTTTGAGTTGGGACGCACTTGACTAGGATTAAGATTTATTTATTATTTGCATAATGTCAAATATGAAGCAATGCTTGACAAGATGACAAGTGACATTTGTTTTAGTGTGAGGTTAGCCTCAGAATTTCTCAAATTGGATTACAGTGTTTATATCCGTAAAGACCAATTCAAATATTCGTCCACTCCTTATTTGCATGATTGGCTCATCCTGCTTAAAGGATGATCTTGAGTGTTTATATCGCAGATTTTGAATTTTAATCTTTACATCATCCTGCATAATACATAATCTAACCTATTCACTTTTTATTGATATGAGATATTTTTTCGGCATTTTTTTTGGTTTAAGTGAGTACTATCGTCAGAAAGTGGTTCCAGATGTCCTCCAACATTCCTTAACTCAAATGATCTCTAAAACGCCTTTTTTCATGCATGGTTCCAAAAGCAGTCTTGATATCACTGATGGTCATAACATAGTAAGGCATCATAATACTCGTTTTTTACCAAACCTAGAAGATACGATTGATCGATTTTTATGCTCTGTCGTATTACACATTTATAGGTTTCCACGATTTTTTGAGGGCTCTGGTGTGTTATCTGTTCCATTTAGGATTACAAATAATTTAATAATTTAGTTGGCCACCTTGTTTCACGTTTTAGGGCCTAGGACTTTGCAAGATGTTACCAGAGCATCACCATCTAGGGCTGCGTTCGTAAATTGTTACAGAGTGCACTTTGTATTACTCTGTAACCATTTTAGCGTTCGTAATTGATTGATGTACCTGTTACACAACTACAAACTAATCCTTCTAGAACGTGAAAAGTGTGCTTTTCTTCCCGAGCTCGGAGTTGTCACTTGCCATTCTCATGGTTCATTGTTTGTTTATTTTATTTGGTTATCAAAAACTGCTCAAAATTGGCAGAATATACATTTTTCATAATGAATGGAACCTCGTATCTCTAGGTTCTCTTATAATAACTCATAAAGTGTCAGTACATGGATCTGTAATAATTTAGGCCTTCTAAAAATAAAGTTTCACAGTATTCAAGAGTAAAATTTAATCTGTCAATCTACATGTACAGTATTACATTGACAAGACATTTACAAAAGCACCCCTGTAGAAGACAGAAAAATAAAAATAGCTGGAGTCAAATTCCAGCACACTATCTCTCATGTTTGTCTGGCCAATGAAACCAAATATATTCGAAATTCTTCTTTAATGTAGTAAACGTGTCACAGCGGTGACATTAAACAAGAATTTCAAATACATATGGTTTAACTGGCTAGGCAAACATGGGAGATAATTGACATGAAAACCACAGGATAAGTTTCAGATGTTACATTCCACCATACTGCTATAGTTAATAGTGATATTTGACTAAACACGCCAATATACATTTTAATAGCAATGCTTAAATGCTTACCTTGACTTAATTTTGAGAATGTTGGACAGTTCTTGTACCAGCACCCACCGTTCAGATTGATTTTCCCCTCTTAGCGTATACAGGTTAGGTAACAGTTGTTCCGATATCTCGAAATCAACGTCTTCGGGTTCTAAAGGAGAATCGGGTTCTGGACATTCGTCTAGGATGTCGTAACCCAATTGGTCCCGATGATCTGTAGGAAAAAATAGTTTTTATTACAAGTTTGAAATATTTGAATTTGTTAGAAGAAAAAACGTAACCCATCCTTTTTTGCATAAAAATAACATTTATCTTCCGGAATGATTTTCGATTCATATCGGCAAGGTAAATTAGTGTATTTTGCTATAAAATGCTATTTGAACTAACCCTGTATATTGCTCAATAAACTAGTAGTGATGGCCGGAAAACAGGTGTTTTGGGATAAAAAAATTATAGATTCTCAAAAACTACTTGACCAATCTACTCCAATTTTGTTGTGCTTACTTAGAAGTACGAATCCTACGTATTTGAAAAATTTCAAATATCTGTGAGAAACCATCGTCGCATTACCAAGTGCCAAAACATGAGGTTGTCGGCCATAACTTTTTTGCTATAAGTCGGATCTTTTTACGTGTGGTCTCATTTTGTAGATCTCATAAATACCTAAAAATCTTATATAAAGAGTTTTTTCGTCCCTTCGATTGAATCCCAAAAAACACGTTTTCTCATTCTTTGTTGTCGAATCAAAAGTTTTCCCACAAAGATTGGTGCACCCACTTTATGTCAACGTTTTCAATATCCCCTTGCACAACTTGCAGCAGTACAAGCAAACTTTACAATTGTTTCGCAAACCAGGAGTATTTTCGTATATATTTTTTTGCATCGGCACGGCTTTCGATTGAGGCTACTATACAGGGTATCCCAGAAGTCGACGTCAAGCCGGAAATGGGGGATAGTCCAAGTTATAATAGTTATCAGAGTCTTGTACTTTTAAAACTATAGGCCCTAAAACAAAAATCTAAAAACTCTACACTCCGTGATGATCTTTTAGTTTCCATGACTACAAATTTATTTTGTTTTTCTTAGACAGAGTTACGAACCGTGTCACTCTACGTAATGATAGCAAGATAGATAGTAACGCCACTTTTATTAATTCGTGAATCTATTTATTAAATTAACAATAAATATTTAAACTGCCTTCCTTCAGCAGCAATACAAGCTTGACATCTTAAAAATGATCGGGTTATCAGACGGGCGAATCTTCCGATATTAACAGATTCAGCTACTTCCGATATTGTCCTGTAACTCAGTTAAATTTTCGACTGGCTTTGAGTAACATTTTTCTTCCACCTCTTCCCAGTAAGAAAAATCGAGTGGATATATGTCAGGTGAACGGGCTGGCCACGAGATTGAAATAATCTCTAACTGAACGGGCTTAATGCGCCAGGCAGCCGTCTTGCTGGTATCTCTGTAAATGCTTAGCTTCCAATAAATTTGGTGAATGATTCTGTAGAAAGTCTAAAAAAATTTCGCCATTCAAGAACTCTGGTAGCTCAAAATGTACAATGATTCTCCTATTTAGAATAGGTCCTCCACATGTTTACTTTAAAACGATACTGTGATCTATCTTGTCTCATCAAATGCGGATTTTCTAAATGCCACTCATTTAAATTGTATAGGTTCATGTAACCATTTTTTCAAATATCCACTCAGCAGTCGATTAACAAATAATTATGTATAACCTTATTATAAAAGTTTGTTCTTACACATTCTAAATACAAAGTAAAAAAAATCATGAAACATAATAAAATAGTTGATTCCAATTAATTTATTAAACCCTTCGATCTGAACTATATTAGTATATAATATTTTTCTTATTTATTTCGATATTAAGTACTGGAATCAATGGAAGCTATCAACGTTCTCCTGAAAACTGATAGAATTTTAGAGACATGATATGGCAACATATGCTGTAATTCAATTTTATATTACATTATTCATAAGTCCTGATCGTCGATATAAATCCAGTAAAAATTCATGGGAGCTGCCAACAAAACAATTTTGTTTGTTATTACGATATTCTGGCGCTTTATTGCATTATATCCAGGTATATTTTGCTTTTTACGACTGTGTGAGCACAATCACAAACCACGTTCCATTTTTAGTAATGCAATTCTGCATATTCATAGAAGAGTAGCGTCAAGCAGGTTCACTTCCACTTCCCACGCAATGCTTTCCACAGCTCGTAAAGGATTATATTCGGCCCAAGTTGATCCCTTTGAGCTATAATGATTAACAAAAAATAAGTGGGTCAAGTCAGTCAAACAGGCCCATATACAATAAGTTCATACTCTATAGTTCCCCTCCATTTGATAACGCTGTCAGAAGCACGGCGGGGTTCGGGGTGCATAAGATCACTGGGGCTGGAAGCGTATAAATATACTGCCGCCAACAAAATGAGATAAACCTTCAGTCACCTCCTAGAATCCCCAACTCGCAAAATTTAACCCCTTCAAAAATTTATTTTGTTCGTGTTATTGCCCCTAGCTGCGCCGTTACTGGACCTATTAGCAAAAACTACAAAGATTTTTCGTCCTTGGCATAGTAGTAGCCTTCATAAAAATCCGATCAGTACTTTCAAGTTATAGGCAGTTCAAAGATAAGCGGTCAAACGGACAAACAGACCGACGGAAATGAGAGACATGGTTTTCGTGATTTACATGTCATATAAGATCCGCAAAACATAATATTTCATATGAGAAATTTTTCACGATGGCAGTATTTCCTCTACAGTAGGCGTGTGAAGTAAAAACAATATGCTTAGAAATAGTGCAATGCAGTCATACGATGCCCAAAACGTCTACCGAGATTATACGGTAGAGAAAGTATGGAATCCTTACGATACCTACTTCAATGTAATATTTAGTTATATTTAATGTATCCCGATGTTGTTTTTCGGTCATTTATCGTCGATAGAATTCTAGGATTGTAAATATTTTTTTTTTTGTACTCGATAAGCAGAGAGAAAAGAAAGAATAACAGCAATTTTACTAAACGTCGCCATAAGCAACAAAATGCATAGAAACAAAAACAAATAAAGGAATATGCTAAAGAAACACAAATTGTATAGCGAATTTTATAACCCTTATTTGCTAATGCGCTTATTAGCTATTTAAAAACCATGCCCAGGAAAAATGGCAACGTTGTCGATGATACTTATAATTGATTGTTCAGTCATATAACTTCAATGGAAATAGACTCTTTTGCAGAATCTGTATTCAAAGAGATTAATCAAGAGTTAGGATAGGCGCTCACTTGACACTTTTTAATATTTGATGCAATTCCGAAGTATTTTCTAACAGCAAGTGCTTTTCGACTCACCAAAACATGAAGCAGGTCCATAGAAGATCCACTTATCGCTAGGCTCGCCCTCAATATCATTCAGATGATTCTTGAGGAAATGCTTGGTAGTCTCATCATTGGTCAAAGCCAAAGGCGTGAGACCAGAGTATGTCGCCAGGGTTGGATCCGCCCCATACGCTAAAAGGAGTCTGGTAACTTCGACGAAGCCGTTTTCTACTGCTTCATGCAGAGGCCTGCATAAAAAAGATAACATGAAATGCGTTGAACAACTTATAGAGTAGTTAAGAAACAAATGTACAGTTTGCGAATATCAAAAGTTCACCAAATTTGTCATACTGGACAAAACTACTAATTGCTTTAAAGTGAACTAACTTTATTTATCATTTGCACTTGTTTTCGATGTTCTTGTAAATTATTTTACATATAGTAGTCAAATAAATGTTGTCTATGCTATTCCCGCTAGACTCACCCTTAGCGTTTTTGAAAATCGCTTGTCGACTTAACGTCTACTAACTGCTTAGTGTTTTCCTTATTGCTGTCTGATTCTTTATTTATATGTAGGGTGTTATTGATACAATGTTGTAATTTTTGAATACACTCCCAATACCAAGTGGCATACCAATTTACTGGCGTTAATTTAATTGGAAATATTGGAAACTTGGAGAGGCAAAGATTCGAAATTGATAACCCCTTTGAATTCTCGAAGTTTCTAAATATAATTGTATAAGAAAAGAGGATGATTTCAAGGAAATGCTGCAACCACTTTGCCAGTGATAAGTAATCGAGCAAAAGTAAGTATTAATAATGTACTAGTTGTACTTGAAAGACTGACAAAAATATAATAGCGATAAAACAATGATGCTTTTATTATAAGATAAATAGAGCAAACTGTCCTTCAGTTAATGCAGTATACAGATGCTTATACGTACATCTATGTTTAACAGAACTTTTACTAATTTTTAATTTTATTCTCTTTACATTTATTTTGCTCTGCAAATAAACGCTATTATTATCATTATTATTATTATACGAATGTGGCATTGTTTTTTCTAGATACTGTTTGGATTGTGTTTCAACTAGCTACCACCATGACAGACAGAAATCATAATATGTCTCAGCCTGCCATTTCGCTCAACCGAGGACATGTTGGTAACAATGAAAAAACCACCGTTGCCAATATGTGTCAGGCGGATTGAACTCAAAGCGTTAACCCTTTTACCGTATGATATCAGTCGCTAAGTATTTTGACTACGTTTCGCTTTGAAGATGAGAACGCTGGTTCAGATCGCTATCCGCGACGTTTCCATCTTGCACCGCGTATGTCTTTTTATCTCGTTAAAAAAGCTAGCGAGATAGAGTAGGAACGTCAAGAGCACGGTGGACCGCCTAGACATCTCTCAACTTTCAGAATGCCCTGTACGTCTCAGATTTAAAACACCGCTTTTAACGGTTGAATTGCGGGTGCCAATATGAGAAATGAAAGATAAAATGAAATGAGAAACATGGCTTACCTAATACCACCTTGTGCGCCTTCCCCAGGATCAGCACCATACATAAGTAGCAACTTTGCAATCTCCAAATGACCTCTGGTACATGCCACATGAAGAGGAGTGTATCCTGCGTTATCCTTTGGAGACGGGTTGTTTTGGAGTTTTTCCAGGCAATACGCCATCACATCCTGTAAATAATGTTGCATTATAACCATTATCGCGAAATTACTGTTATTGATGAAAGCATCTCTCCGTACTTAATAATAATAATAATAATAAATGCCTTTATTTCCAAACAGTTTTCAAAAAAAAAAAATCAGAAAGAGAAACATGAGTATTAACCAAAAAAAAAGGAAAATATAAAAAAAAATAAATAAAACAAATGTCGACTGTCTGAAAACCACAAGGGGGAGTTCACTATCTAGTGCTCTTCCACTCATCCCTTGGAATTGTAAGAAACATTATGCCAGTAAATACATCCATCAACCATATAAAAACATCAATATGAACAGCATGTAAGTTTTTTTAAAAAAAATAAGATAGAAAAGTGAGACATGTGGTAATAGATTTAAAAAAAAAAAGAAAGTCTAGAATAATATATATATATACATATACACATATATACATATACATATATACCCATACATACCGCATAAACAAACGCCAATATGAGCGACAATTAAGTTTGAAAAAAAGAGCAAAGAGAAAACGTGGTGGTAAATGTAAAAGTCTAGAATGATATACAAATACATATACGTACATGTATGCATCATAAGAAAAAAAAAATATAAATAAAATAATGGAATGCAAACAAAATAAAATTGAAATTCCGCAGTAAGAATAATTCTACTTTATACATTCAAGGTAAGAATCACGCAAAACCGCTTTGAACTTGTGAATTTCATATGATTTGAGGTACTGGGGGATAGGATTGTATAGCTTATATATATTATACGTAAATGATCTTTCATAAAATTTAGTTCTGTGGAATGGAGCGGTAATGTTTTGTTTCGAACGAATATTTACGGAATGGATGTCTTTTCTGAATGTTATTTTCTCGTAGAGGTAATGCGGCTGCCTGAGAGTTAAAATTTTATGATAAAAGCATATTGTGAATATCTCAAAACGAGCCTTCATATTTAGCCACCGGAGTTCTTTCAGCTTATGACTAACTCTTTCAAATTTTCTTATGCCATATATAAAACGTATGCATGAGTTCTGTGTTCTCTGTATTCGCATGAATGTATCACAATCTAAACATGCAGAATAAATTGGAACACAGTACGAAAACTGTGATACAACCAAGGTTTCGCAAAGAATTCTTTTGATGTCTAAATTGAGAAAATTTCGGTGAGGATATAATAATTTTAGAGCCAGATAAGATTTTTTGATACAGTTTGATATGTGCTCACGAAACCTCAGATTATAATCCATTGTTAAACCTAAGTTTTTAACTTTATCACAGTATTTTAATCTAATATTATTTATGGTTATATTTAAATTCTCAATCACATAAGAACGGTCTTTACCAAAGATCACAGCAGCTGATTTATTTGGATTTAATATTAATGAATGCTCTTGCAATCTTTTAGAGAGGTTAGTCAAGTCACTGTTTATTTTCAACTCGGCAGCTGGCCAATCTGAACTAGGAAAAGAATAGTACAGCTGGGTATCATCCGCATAAATGTGTGACTTACAGAATTCCAAACATTTAAGGATCTGACTGGTATATATAGTGAAGAGCAGTGGTCCAAGTATAGATCCTTGCGGTACACCTGTGGTAGTGGGCTTTGAACTAGATATTTCATTCTTCAGTTGTACACACTGTGATCTGCCACTTAAGTATGAATTAAAAAGTTTTACGCTGTCAGTAGACAATCCACATGACTTTAAGATAGACAGCAAAACATCATGGTTAATTGTGTCAAATGCCTTGCTGAAATCTAATAGTATTAAAGCGGTAGACTCACCCAGATCATTCGACTGAATGATATCATCATCATTCTACTAATAAATCGATTTTTCATCAAATAAGTGCAGTTAGTGTTACAGCTACTCCGATATTAAAACAATATTGGCATATAAAACATAACCCTCTCACCAAAACAATATACGAGGTTTGTCCGCAAAATACGTAAAACAGATTCGGGGCGTCCTGTCAAGGCGTTGTGGAGGGGTGGCCCGGTGGTTCCCTCTCTCTATGCAATCCTCTCTATGATCGAAGAACAGCGCATCAACATCAAGTTTCTTGCAAAGATAGGCAAGAATGGACGTGAGATTTTTGAGTGTTTGGAACAATTTTACGGAAACAATTCTCAGAAGGAACCAACCGTCAATAAGTGGTTGAAAACGTTGCGGGAAGGCCGACAAGATGTGAAAGATGACCAACGCCCCTCCTCCACATCGAGGTCCGAGGGAAATGCTGAACAAATTCGGGGATGTGTTCTTGAAGACTGTAGATTGACAGTTAGAATGATAGCTGAGGAACTGTCAATCCCAAAACAATCGTTCAAAAACTTGAAACGTAAAAAATGTGCGCGAAAATCGTTCCGAAGCTCTTGAATCCACAACAGAAAGCAATGAGGGTTGCTTGCTGCGAGGATTGGTTGGAATCAGAGGAAAGGGGGGACTTTCTCAAGCTGGTCATTACTGGAGACGGAGTCTTGCTTCTACGAATTCGATGTGGAGCTGAAATCTCAAAGCATGTAGTGGAAGCAAGCAGGCGAACCGAGAACAAAAAAGTCGAAAAAAATCAAGGTCCAATGTGAAAAAAATGTTGATTGTTCTCTTTGATTCTCGGGGCATTGTTCACCAGTAATTTGTCACTCCCAGCCAGACAGTGAACGGGAATTTCTACATTGAAGTTTTGCGTCGTGCTCGCATGTCCCGAGTTCGACCGGATTTGGCATAAGGGGCAGGTGGATCCTTCATCACAACAACGCGCCTGCTCACACGTCACTCGTTGTGCGTTGGTTTTTGGCCCGAAGCTCAATCACCGTGACAGATTCCAGCATTCACCCGATTTAGCCCTTTGCAACTTCTTCCTGCTCTCAAAATGCAAAATCGTGCTTTGGGTTCAGCACTTGGGGATGTGGAAGCCATCAAAGCAGAAACGACACGGCAAATGAAGAGCCTCACAATTGAAGACTTTCAGCGACCGTATCAGCATTGGAAACGGAGTTGGCAGAAGTGCACCTTGTCTCAGGGGGAGTACTATTAAAATACCTGAATAATTGTAAAATAAAGTTATTTCACTTTAATACGTATTTTCCGGGCCAACCTCGTATAATGTTCATTTATCTAGCAGTGTTGCTGACCTTGGCTGAATAAAATGTCATTCCGTGATGTTTTATATAAATTTACAAATCTAAATTATAACTTACCGTGTATCCTAACCTAGCAGCTCTGTGCAGATGCGTCTCACCAATTCCTTTATTCAACACCCAACTTTTGATTTCTTTTTGAATATCATCGATAGATTCTGGCGTCTTCATTACTTGGACTTTCTTTTTCTTCTTTTCTACATTCTCGCTCTCACTCGCCTCTTTCTTGACTTTCTTTTTCTTCCGAATATAATCAAATCCTGAACTCAATTTCCTTCTCATCTTTCCGAACTTTGACCTCCTTTTTCCTGATATGCTATTATCATCACCATCCATAGACATGCTGTCAGACCTGCAACAAGACCACGTGTATATTTCTTCTAGTATTTCCAACAGAACTATTTCATTTTTGTAGTCATTATAGGTTAACCAATTCAACAACAGATATGGACAATATTTAAGTTTTACTCGTCGCCAAATGAAACCACAGATTTTGAATTGAAATGTTTAATGCTCTTTCATCCAGCGAGATGGCCTTTACCATACTGAATAACAATATTTCAATTCAACTTGACTCTGCAGAGACAACCAAAGGATTGGTTTTACGAGTTAGATTAACATCAGAACTGTGACCACTTACCTCTCATCAGGGTCCCTTTTAATCACAACATCTTCCAAACTCCTAACATCATCTTCTATCTCTTCTTGCACATCAGTCTTTATCTTCTTCTCAACGAGAGTCTTCAGCAAACTGTTCTCCTTCTTCTTGCCTTTTGTTAACAGTTTTGTCTTCAAAGTCTGCTTCGTTTCGGGACTATCATCTTGGCTAGATGTATCATCTGCGTCATCTTCTTTCTCTTGTTTTATTGCTAAATTACCCATGGAGCTAGCTTGCTCGGGAGCCTCTTCTTTCACCTGATGAAAAAGGAACCGATGTTGTGATGCTATTTTCGATCAGAGATCTAATAAAACTATACCTCAACTATTATTATCTAATATCTCCATACTCAAAAAAGTACAATAAGCTCGTTTGCTGTTTTTCATGCATTATTTAAGTAAAGCGAAATGTCGAGATATACTCATTTTACATTTTGTATCGATAATTTATGAAAAAAAACTACATTTTTATGGAGGGAAATCAATACGATGTCGTGATCATATCGTAAAATTGACCATTTGATGAAATGATCGAGCATTTATCATTACCTATTGGCCAGATCATGATGTGCGTTTAACGATATGATCAACTAAGCACGCGGCTGCTTCATGATATGATCAAACATATTGATCAAATCGTAAAATATTGTGAAGAAAGTGGGATTAAAAGAGTTTACGACCAAAATTTACTCAAGTTCTCGAGTAATTTGCGAGTCACGCAAGTACCAATCAAAACGACAAAAAGACGTGGAGTTTGGACATCTTTCACAATAAAACAAAATAGGGTGGCCACCGCGAGGTAATAACTTAATTTATGATATATTTTCAAAACTTTAACTTGTGTGTGCAAATTAAGAATGTTTTCATCAAAATGGTTGTCGTACTTACAGAGCAATAAACGAGATTCTAACATATTCTGGATTTTTATTAAATATTCTATGGATTTTACGGGGTGTGTGGATGACCAAATCGTTAAACGTTGACGATTTAACGATATGCTCAAATTTAGTTGGTCTTTTTATGCTCGATCACTTCATGAAGTGAGGATTTCATGACATACCTATTATTATCCTTGTTTTTATACAGGGTGATTCACAAGTCGTGGCCACAAATGAAACAACATACACAGGACCGTATTTTAAGGAAGGTCTCCTATATCAAATTTTTTGCTCGAGGGCTTTGTTATAAAGATACGGGGTGTTGAAGTTTAAAAGTAAGAAACAATTTTTTTTAAATCTTCATAACCGTCAACTGCATGAACTAAAATTGTGTGTGTGGATTTACCTTAGTATTGTCCACATTCAAAAATGTTTACTTGAAATTAATGTGCACCAGTGGCGGATATAAAAATAGTACGACACTGTTTTTTTTTTCGAAACTCGCAATTTTTCGAATTTTATTTTCAATTTGCTACAAATAATTACTCTGCACTGCACTGTTTTCGTAAAAATAAAAATAAAACAAATTAGATCATTCATGACGAGCGGAGATTAGTTTCAAAATAAAATAGAAGGCCTTGATACCAACTTGACGTTTCTTGGGGAATAGTTTGTCAAAGTTATGTGTTTATGCACGTATTGAGATTTCTAGAGAATGTGTTAGATGATGTTCCGTTAGCAACGAGACTACGAATGTGGTATCAGCACGACGGTGCTCCACAGCACGACATAACCGCATGGTTAAATCGTCATTTTAGACAACGATGGATTGGCAGAAACGGATAACAGAAAAGTTCGGAGGTTTAACTAGATAACTACTAAAAAACCTCAAAGATCAAATAAAGTTTATAGATGAAGAAAACAAATGATATTACCAAGGTATAATAAAGGCGAACTCAATATATCCAAAGAAGAAAAGAATAAAGAATAACATTTTAAATACGTATCTTCTGATATTGTACATTTTGGTAATATTATCTGTTTCAAATAATAAAGTACTTTTCACTTCTTTCCACGTATCTTTTATTCTACCGCAGTTTAATTTTTAGTCGATAAATGAGTTATGTACATTTTTTTGCAGTTTTTCTAATAAACTAACAATATTTCAGTATTGTAATTCTAGTGCATTAAAAATACTGTACTTGCAACATATCTAACAAGTGATTTTAATCGGAACCGTAAAATAACGAAAAAAGTTCCAAATCAAACCACATTTTCCTAAATAACTCTGAACTTGCATTTTGTGACATAACACCTTTATCCACTTATGTCTTCAATTGTGTTGTGTAAATGATGAAATTACCTGTATCTCATTGAGACACGTTACTGGGGGAGCTGAAGCAGGTCTATCTTCACCAAACACTTCCTTGATGGTAGCTCGTTGTTTCAATACCCTAGTTTCCTTTCTTGTCCTACTCTTGAGAACAACGGCCGTAAACTGGTCATGAACCCCAACAATATTGTTTGCATTCTTGATGAAAGCGTCTTTGAAATTATTGATAGTACTCTTCCTGAAGCCCAATAGTGCCGATTCAGTCTTGATGATAGGCGACGCGAGTTTCTTGCTTTCTTTATCCTCTTCTGCTTTAATTTCTAAACTTGGAGTTGCAAGTAGTGGCGAGGCATCTTCAGATTTGGGGATGATTTTGGGACTGTGATCATCTTTTCGCTTGTGCCTCTTTTTCTTTTTTCCGCCACATTTTTCCAGCAACCTGTCCAATATGGACATCTCCTTTGCAGTATTGGGCAGGCTCTTGATCGAAGCGCTGCCTTCAGAGTCATAATTGGTTTTCCTACTGAATAAATTAAAGCTTGAGTTTGATTCGTTGTCACTATCCAAGGACTCTGACTTAATCTTTTTCAACTTAATTTTCTCTGCAGACTCCTTTTCAGGTTCTGCCGGCAAAGACGTGGTGGGTGACTGAGGACATGGATCCAAATCTGGAAGAGAAGTGGACAGTCTATGGAACTGTGGAGGCCTTGTCACCTGGATCAAAGTCGGAGGCATACGTAGAGACTTCTTGTATTTATAAACCCCCTCTTCCCAACCTGGATAGAAGCTGGAACCATCGCCGAAAGCTGGTTTCTTTGCAGGTCTGATAAAAGGGGGGATCTCCAGAGATGTATCTTTCTTGGGCGATGATTGTGTCTCTGAATTCTCCGGAGGTTTCTCAGCCTTAGGTTCTTCTTTGACTTTGATCTCTTCAGTCTCACTCTCACTGGACGAAATCAGTCTTTTCTTGGCTTGTTGTTTCTTAGTAACAAATATAGGATCTTCCTTTTCAGTTTCATCTTCCTCAGCTTCCAGAAGCTCATTTTCTAGCTTCACAATTAAACTAGTTTCCCTTCCAGGAGAGGCAGGCAGGACTTCCGGGGGTTCCACAACTTCTTCTTTGATTTTAGGAACTTCAGTGACCGTTTCTTCTTGCTTAGGTGCTTGCTCTTCTTCATCTTTTTGCTCGACTTTTACTTTGACTTCAGGCTCGGTTTCCAAAGGTTTTTCTTTGGTAACAGTCTCAAGCTTGGCTAGAACTTCTGGTTCGACGCCTCTTTTCCTTCTTTGCGGCTTCTTCTTGACAGGATTATTCTTCAACTGCTCAACGAACGTGTCGCATAGTTTTGCGAACATATCGTCTTCGGGACTTTGAGGCCTAGGCTGTGGCGATTCAGGTTTGAGATCTAAGGGTTGATTGCTTTGTTTCGAAGACCTTCTACCTTTTCTCATAGCTTCTAGCGATTCTTTACTATCTCGGATGTCGTTTTCAGAATCAGAGTCTGGGAAATCGAAAATAGACGTTTCCGAAGAACTCCTCAGACCCGATTTATCTCGTGAAGGTACCAATCCTGTATCCTCATCACACCTACTGAAAAGTCGCTTCCTTGGAGCAGCACCTGATTTGTCCTTAACCTTCGCAGAAGTACCACCATTGCTGCTACTTGGGCTTTCAGCATCTGGTGACTTTTCTGTAGCATTCTGCGCGTTATTATCATTATTGTTACTCAAAACAGGTCCTCCTTGTTTCAATTCCCCTTTGGTACGAATCCTGGCAGCCAAGAAAGCAGCTAAACCGTCTAGATCCGAGCCAGAATGGTTAGTTATCACAGTATCAGCAAGTTGCTTGTCAACGTTCATACTTTTATCCACAGAGTCCACAGCTTTAGGGATGTTGAACTTGTACATTGACGTGTTTTCAGGAAAACTCGTAGGAGTAAAGGGGGAAACGTTGTTTCGGCCCGTCATGCCTGGCTTGGGTTGCAGAGGAGCAGTGACGTCAGTTGACGGATGCTGAACGTCTTGCCTGGGATGCTGGGCGAAGTTTTCGAATGTTTTTTGTTGCTCCAACTTCTTTTGACCTGCAAATAATTCATCACCTGATAATGACTAATTGTAACTACTTGAGAATTTTTCGAATGGTGTGACTTTGGCTACAAACATAACACCAATTAATGTCTACGAAATAACATATGACTGTGATAATGGGGGAGCGTTCCGCCAGCGTAAAGCGGTCCACAAGATTTCCGAGAGCCACATTATCATTGGCAGCAGGATTGGCTTCATACGAATACATGTATCCCTTACACATTTTAACCTTCTATCTCTAGTCTCCGTGATTTCAATCAAAGCTATTCCACGGCTACTGCTATTCAGCATAAAAGCGATGCACCGCTGGACCGCTTAACGTTGGCTGAACACTCCCATGGTCTGTTGAAGTTTACTATTTAAACAGGCTGTACAAGAAAGGGACTTAAATACAGAGGGTCCGCAAAGTTGAGACTCTACAAGCGTATAGGTCAGACTATAACAAGCATGTTTTTATAGTAGATAATATATTTACCGGAGCTTTAAGATAACCGAGATATTAGGTTCCAAATAGCAAAAAATGATCCATTAGGACCCTGCCACCATCCCCTCCCACAATTCCCTCCTAGGTGAAAACGTATGATGTTGTACTTCAAGTAAGACTATGTGAGTCGGTATCCAAACCACGCGTCGCGTCTAGTTTAACCTAGTTTATAATCAAACTTCGTCCTCGATGTTTCTTTCCATCAGATCTGCTTTTGTTTGTTTATATCGTGCAAAAGCCGTTTGGTTGAACGCAGTTGATGGCCTAGTCCCAAATGCTGGAAATTCAGGAAGAAATAAACAAACTCGTGTTTTTGATTCGAACAGCGACAACTTCAAGCAGTGTTTACAAACAAAATATGTGACAAGGCAGTACTGGAAATTCTTTACCAAATGAATAGTGAGTATTTTTCTTCATCTACTTTTTACGTTTTCGGTGTTGTTTTGCCGCAAATTCGCTTTGGTATTGCAAAAGTAGTTGACTCTGAAAAGGAAAATCTCAACTTTCTGGACACACTGTATTATCACCGAGAAGAGTTCCAATCCTTGCTGTAAAATATAATTTCACTGTCGTAACCATTTTCCAAGTAAGATGGTCATGTTTGCTTTCCGTCTCTGTAACCACGACCAACCGCAGACAACGCTGTTTGGTGCTCATTAGCAACTCATCAGTGCTATATAGGTCGGGAAACCTTGGAGCCATGACTAGAAGGCAAACATAATGGAATGGTCGTTTGAAAATCTCTAAGTAGACGAAAAATCTGACGATTTCAACCTAAAAATGGTTTGCCAAGGTGATCTTATCCCATCGTAAGGAAATAGGATGAAGAATTGGATTTTTTGGTGGAATATGTCAATCAATTGTGAAATAAAAATATTTACCCTTAACCTCCAGACTGTTCCTCAACAGGTCCAAAACTCTTTTGTCCACAGCTCCACTCATGGTATTCTTCAAAGTGGTTAAGGTGTTCAAAGAACTGGAAGAATTAGACCTGGAGCTCGGCTGTAGGTAATTTTGCTGCTGAGAGTACCCAGCGTATCCTGGATACTGATGAGCGGCAGGTGAAGGTACGTATGTCTGACTGTGGCTGCTAGTTTGAGCTGGATACTGGACTTGTGTAGTGTTGTAACTGTTGGGTTTCTGGTCGTAAGTACCAGGTGGTTCGTGGTAGGGGTAGGAGTCCTTCGATGTCCAGCTTAGTTCGCCTAGACAAGAGACAGTAACGTTACTTATATGTGACACAAAGGACTTGGAATTTCAGTAGGAGGAACATTTTGAGTTTAAAAACCAAATTAGTGAGCGCCCTTTACAATCAGAGGTTTATTGATTATCATGGCGACAAACAAAGCAGCAACACCAACAGAGACGTGAAACGTAACGGCGCCGTAGTCAAAAACCGGCCAAGAGTGTCTGAGGTTGAACGGTCATCACGTGACAGGATGCGCGGGTGCGATGCACAATCGGTACTGAGTAGTTAAAAAATGGCCCTCGTATTTCCTACAGGCTGCGTTTGTTAAGTAATGAAACTGGCCGCCGGGCAGCGCCAAACTAACCTATTGAAATAAATATATACGGTAGCTCCCTCACGTGGAGACTGGTAGCGATGGACGCTAAAATCGATACTTCGATAGGTTAGTTTATCTAGGGATGCAGGCGATTTCGCCATGGCGTTCCGCACGGGTATTATGTAAAAAACCTATAAAACGTAAAAAATATATACAACGTAACATTTTTTTATAAAATGTCATCTTGTAGACTTAGGTAGTTTTTAAGGTGAACGACCATCTATGGAGGAGTGTCTCAACTAAACTACACGCATTGTTGGTTGCATATGTTTTGTGAACCTGAATAATCTGTAGTTTTTATCCCTGAGAAGAAAGTTGGTTGAATAGCAAGATCGCATCTGAATATGTGTATTGGTCTGCATGTGTATAAAATCAGTCATTTTTGCTGTGTAACAAAATCATTACTGAATATGCTGCCAATGAAGTAGATCTATTAACTGTGCTCTACGGGTTATTTGTGTTGTGCTTTCTGAAGAGAGGTTATGTTCAAAGTTACAAATTACGAAAAGGCTTGAGGAGAATTACGGGAAATCACCACCGCGCCCGCGTTGTGTGTAATTACTGTTAGCATGTATATGGCTTGTAATTTGCCAGTGTACAGTGAAAAAAAGTATGTCTTATCTCTCTCATTTTTGAAATTCAGCAAATTACATATGTAATTTCCAGAATGACTAAGAAACAGTGGATGCGCAAATAATGCTTAGCTCTGAATCTCAAGTAAGTGTATTTGAGACAAAAATCCAATGGAATTGTCATCAACACATACAACTTACAGCTTAGACCTCCAGTAATGCCATCTCTGAAGCAGATTTTACAGCACATCAGAGCCAAACAT
This sequence comes from Acanthoscelides obtectus, assembly GCA_963669975.1. Taxonomy (NCBI): domain Eukaryota; kingdom Metazoa; phylum Arthropoda; class Insecta; order Coleoptera; family Chrysomelidae; genus Acanthoscelides; species Acanthoscelides obtectus. Next base: position 91,885,883 of record CAVLJG010000001.1, read on the forward strand.
TGATAACTGTACAACTAAGTGCTAAGTTAACATCTTGTAAAAAACCTACATAATGTGACAAAAACTAATAAAATGTAAAAAAAAAACGGCATAATGTCAATTTTCATTCAAGATACGTTATACCCGTGCCGGTGAGGGAAGAGCTTTATTTACCAGCAATATAGCGTCCGATTGTTACACATGTGATAGGATATCTAAGCTAATAACAGAACCGCACCTGTATTACGTAACTCAAAAGTGACTTTATATCGATTTTCAATGACATTATATTTGTTTTCCAAAAAATGTAACCATGGAACTAACTCTCATTCACAGTAGATGTGCGTGTTGCTAAGGCCCGTATCGTCAGTCGTCCCTACAATAGTAGGGCGCGTTTATGGCCTCCTTGATTGTCATACTCCAAAAATTTCTAGATTGCACCTGTTCTGTGTCAGCGTCAGCGCTCTCCTATTGTGAAGATATGTTTTCTTTTTAAATTGTAGGAAATTTCAGGCTGATAAAACATGATATAACTCAAAAGCAAGCATGCAAATAGATGTTGTGACATAACCTCAAAATAGAGCGCTAACACGGAGAAGTAGAAAACTATTACAATCAAGGAGACCATAAAGGCGCCCTACAATTGTTGGGACGACTGACGATAATAGCCTTAAACGTCATTGCACTTGAGTTTGGCTCTGACCTGATATTACATCTGCTTCAGAGATGGCGCTATTGAAGGCTATTTATAGCTCCTATGGCCTGAGCTGGAAGATTTATACTATAGCTGGAAGGGAACACTGCAGTGCACAGTGATGATTAGTGCACTAATAATGTGGGTTGATGATGATTTCGTTAGTTTTATAAAGCATGCTGGATAAATGTGAGATGCAGCATCTTATTCAACCTGATCCTTGAGCCATTCCTCCATAGGTGGCGCTCACAGAGCAGGCTCGGAGTGGGCTGGCAACTACTTATTACAACATATGAGTTTTAATAGCATTAAATGATTTTTTATTTAATAACCCTGCCGGTCTGTAATCGCATGGATGGTCCGACGTAGCGAGTGCGGAGACAAGAGATAGACGTGGCGTTTAAAATAACTGTAGATTCAAAAAACGGTGCCATTGAACTGGTAAAAAGTTGTTTCGGAGCAGCGACTTGCTAAGATGAGACTTTTTATCGAAAGCCCGTTGGTGACAATTGTAGAGCAGCGGGTTCCAGCTCCCAAAACAGAAACAGTGCTACGCCAGGATATAATAGAGGGGCGTATATAACCAAAGTTTGTGTAGTAAAAAAGCGGCAAAACGGTAGCAGGAGGAACAGTAGATCTGGAAGGACTGGGACTGAACTACGCGTTAAGGTTGTTTACCAGCTCGTGACGCTTGTGAAAACGTTCACGACAGCAGCCATACACAAACAATTAGTTTTCACCTGGGAAAAACTGCTTCGGAAACTGACAAGACACCACATAAAGAAGCCATAATGTTCCTGTGGTCTAATGGTATTAAAATCGGTCATGCCAAGGTTGAAGACCTGGAATGGTCTGAAAGTCCTTCAAGTAGTCCCGTGAACGAAACTGCGGTCAAAGTAAAACAATATTTAAATTAATTTCCACATCCTCCATATTCAAATTTAGGGCGGTCGCAGACAGATCTAAACATTTTTTTGTCTCGATGCTGGCGAAGTGTACAATGTACAGGTATTGCCTCGATCCGCTGCGAACCGTTTCTCGTCAACACTCTCGGAATTACGTTTCGCTCAATTTTCTTGTTTTCTGGCCACATGCTTGTTACCGGTGCTGCTTACATAACTTGATAGATTCGATTCGAACATATCAATTTTCTGATATTGAAAGAAAAGAACGTGGTCATTGTTGAATTAAAAGTGTGCAGAAAAATTGATTCGAAGCAGAAACGTTTCGACCTGCGTGCGAGGATGCAAGTAACTCACGCAGATCGAACCATTTCGTTTCGGGACAATTTGTACCTAGGCAAAATGTTTCGATCTGTATGTGGAGGGCCGTACTGCTCAAAAAATTGCTACGGAAGATTTGGGAATGAGAAAAGTGTGCACGGAATTCATTTCCCGGGTGCTTACCCAACTAACAATTATCACTCCTATTAGAGTTGAAGAATGATTATACAGTATTCCTTACACAGCATTGTATACTGTAAGAACATTGGCAAACCCCTCTTAGAACAGCTATACAAGCGGAATGGGCACACCTAATAGGACACTTCAGTCATTTGAGAGGTTGTAGAAGGGCTGCAGGTAACAGTTATGCAACAAAAGTGTAAGCCTCTTGCAGCCGCTATAGGACATTTGCGTCAGTGCAAGATTCAGTTTTTGTCAACTATACAACTATTCTGTTACGTGATTCTACTTTATTGCAACCAAACTATTTATGTATTGTATAGACGAAGTGAATAATATATAACTGACACATTAGTCATCTTGTTTACTTACATATCGGCCATTGTGAATTTCATACACAGGTAGGGGAGACTCGGGCAAAAGGAACCACTTTAAGTTGTCAACTTTTTAAATCGTTTACTAAATTCTAATTATTATTTTTCTTATGGGCAATAAAACTCTATTACATTTAGAAACATAATATAATTATGTTACGAATATATAATTATTGTAATATATCTTAAAAAAACGTTAAAACAAAAGTTGCTTTTGATTCCTTTTGCCCACATATGAGGGCAAGAAGAACCAATGCCTTGGGCAAAAGGAATCAGCATATGAAATACATATGGGCAAAAAGAACATTACTTCAAACATAACTAAAAGTAGAATTCTATTAACAATTCTTTATTTCAAGGAACTCAAAACTGATAACTTGCATTTGTCGCAAATATAGACACCTCTGTTGTAATCAGCACATAATTGATGAGCCCAGTTTTGACACATATTGCACTCAATCCATGTTTCGCCAGGTCTAGAGTTGCCAAAAGTATCTCCACAGACGAGGCATGGTACATTTTCTTCATTGGGGTCCGTTTTATGTACCGGTGGCTGCGGGTACTGCAATTTAGGTTGATCCAAATTTGAACTGCTAGGTTTCTTTGCACGTTTCATTTCATCTGGCAATTTGGTCTTGGGTAATTTTTTATTTTCTGATTTCTCAACTCTTCTCTAATAGGTGTAGATGTTAAAATTTCTGACTGGCAAAGGCTGAATTGCAGTTAATGGTATAAAATAATTTGAATTTTCGTAAGTGGATTGGAAGGAGCACGATGGAATAGGAAAAGAACGATTCTCTTTCCCATGATTCTCATTTTCAAGAGAGCAGAGGGATATAGGCGAATGAGGAGGTGTGCGATTACGTTACGCTGTGTGTCTTCAGCAACTTCATGCCTCGAACATGACGGAATAGGTGAACTTGGAGATGCAGATTGATCATTACTAGCGGCAAGGTTTTGAGCCTTGTTGGCATCATATTCCTTTTCTGTGACTTGAGAAGGAACAACATCCAAGTCACTAAAAACATCAATATTGCCATCGAGTATTCCTGTCTTTTTGAATCCACTTATTGCATTTTGAGGAGTAGCGCCATGTAAATAAGCAGATCCAAGTATTGCTCCTAATTCGTAGAAAGTAATATGTTGTGCAGGATGTTGCTTTTGCCATTTATCAACCTCTCTTTCAAAATATGTTCCAATGGGCCCATATACCGCAACATCAAGCGGCTGTAATTTGTTTGTGGTATGTGGAGGAACAGAAAGGATTACTACATTGTTTGCAGAAGCATAGTCCAACACTTCCAAATATCGATGTGAAATATGATTATCCAATATAAGTAAACATTTATGTTCTGGAGATGGTCTAACAGATTTTACAAAAAATTTCATCCATTCTAAGAAGATCTCACTAGTTATCCAACCATTGTCGCTTACAAAATCTACAGTTCCAGGTGGAGTGCCATTTAAGTATCTTGGATTTCTCTTCTTCCGGGGAAATACGAGTGCCGGAGGGATAAATTTTCCAGTAGCGGAACAGCAACATATGGCGCTTACCAGCTGCCCCCTCTCGGCCGATGAAATTGAGCCCACTTGTTTTTTTCCCTTCAAAGAGATAACTTTTGGTGGCCGCTTTGCAGACGTTTGAATACCCGTCTCGTGCACGTTGTATATGTTGTCCACATCGAATAAATATTTTTGCCGAATGTTATTTAGATTATCAAAAAATAACTGCACTTGTGGCCTGTTAAATCCACAAGCCCGGGCAATGCTTGTAGATTGTGGAGTTCTAAGGCTTAATTCGGGATGTCGCCTCATAAAATTTGAGTACCATTGCTCCCCAGCTGATCCATTACGAAAATTATGTGGCACATTATACTCGAATGCTAAACTGCATAAGTCTTGTTTTGTGGGCCCATAAAAACGGGCGTCCATTTCTTGAATATGTTGTACAAGTTGCTGTTCCATATCGCCAGAAAAAACTGGTCTAAACCGTCCTAATTGTTTTTTGGAAGACTGCTTCAAAAAATGTTTTCGTAAGGTGGGATATGGAATTCGAAACTGCAGAGCGGCACCGCGAATAGATGTTCCTTTTTGGTTAATCGCATTTATTGCGCGATTCATTATATTTTCGTCCCATCCTTGGGCTCACTCTATTTTTCGCTTATAATTGAAAACCATTATTCAGAAACAATATTCAATTTTGAAAAAAAATCAATGTTCAACGAAATAGCGGGCAAAAGGAGCCGGGCAAATAGAACCGGTTCTTCTTGCCCGGTTCTTCTTGCCTAAAAAGTATGCAACACAAAATACCTATTCGTTATGAATGTCACGTTATGAACAGCGCCACAATTTATGAGGTTAGAGTCTACGCAAAACTTCATTTAACGCCACAAAATTTAATGCTTCAACTTATAACAATACTCAAATAATTTTTATCTATTTAAACCATGATCAACAATTCAGGACTGATACATTTTCTAAATTGGCTGTAAAAACATGAAAAATAAGCTCACCGGTATGGGTATCCAAACAAACACTGGAGAATCGCGGTACCTGCCAGAAGTAAATAGGAGATATAGGCGGGAATTTTGAAACAAAAAAATTTTGAGCTGGTTCTTTTTGCCTATATGGTTCTTTTTGCCTGAGTCTCCCCTATATGATAAACTTCTAGACTGTGATATAGGGCTATTGAATTACTTGCGCAGCAAATTTTATTGTGATTATCGGGCAAAGTAGTTACGCAATTTCTACGGGCTTCGTATTTGATTCATATTTTAATAATGATCCAAAGTATGTCTAGATTTCTAAGATGGAAAGCTGAACTTATCTGCGTTAAATCTTCTACAAATCCTGTATTTAGACACAATTACACTAATGTTTATCACTTTATATCTGTAATTTCGAACTGTAACATAATTATTTAATATTAAATAGAGGGATAAATGTTTGCCCAATATGGCGAGTGGTTATGTATAATCATGGGATCGTCCATGTTGTCTTTGGTTCATTAGAATATTTTGGTGTTTCCTGCAGGTGCTATACAACAATTTGACAAATGTCTGGAATGAAATACCGACAGAGTCGAATGATTTACCCAGAATTTATACTAGATCTATATCTTCTACTTGAACAGTTGATAAAACCTTTTGAAGCAATATGCATGCGTTGTTTGTCTTAAAGCATTGGTTATGGCATTTTAACAAAAATATGACAGCAGAAAGTTAGGTTATGGTGAAGTTGTATACCAGCATATTTAGCAACAAATGTATGCCGAGGACAGCAATTTTGTACTACAAAAGTTGTAACATTGTTGCATATGTACAGCCTTTAACAGTTACTGATCAACAGTTGTATGAGTGCTTCCCTTGGGAGCAATTTGTTGGCTAAAGTAGTAAATCTGCACAGCAAAACAGCAAGGCTCGGGTTTGTTTTATAAACCTTACCATGGATTCCACAACACAACCATTTTGACTACCATGCAAATATGCCGTATAAAATGGTGGTATAAACGTTTATGCAACAGTTAAAAATTGGTCCTATAAGGTTTTATTTAACTATGCTATAAGAATATTTTAAACACCTCATTTTAGAGCAAATATATTGCAGAAAGCAAATTTGCATTCCACACAATATTAAGCCAGCATTTTGGTGTTCAGGCAATAACAATAAAGAGCTTTTATGGCTGAACGGTTCTTTTACCAAAAGCTTATAGCACTACTTTGCTAGTTGGGTACTGTTTACCAATAAACAAAAGCAACAACGATATTTTACATCTGCGATAAAGGCAAACGGTTCCGTAGCAGTTTTGCCCAGGTTAAGCGAAATTTCATTGCGTATTGCCACTCTTGTACTCTGCTGTCTTGATTCGGGTCTAAAGGCCGTCGTCGGTTGGAATTTCTTCCTAACGTTTCGCTAGCACGAGACTGTAGTCTACATCCAGCATCGGAAATGGAAGGACCTCTGAAAAAGCTTGCCACTCGTGCTAGCGAAACGTTAGGAAGAAATTCCAACCGATGACGGCCTTTAAACCCGAATCAAGACAACAGTTTATCAACTGGCCGCGAAAGCTTTAACCAATTTGCCACTCTCGTGTTCCATCTTTGCCATTTCCACAGAAGATGTCACGAGTTGACAAACAAAGTTTACGCGAAGCCCTCATTACAACTGACCTTCATTGCGACTGCGAACCGGCGAATCCCCCGATACTGATTTAACAAAGTGAGACCACATTGCAAACGACTGGGGAGCCACACGGCGGCCGTTGTCACTACTTATCAAACTCACCCTTCATTTATAAAAAAAACTGCAGCACTCAGAAATAAACATCCGTCATCTTCAACTTGATTACACTCTTGAAATAAAGCTCCTAAACTGGAGGTAAACAATAAGCCTCAACGTTGAGATTAAAGTATTAACTCGGTAACCACACCTTCCAAGTAACAAAAATTCTATAATGGATGATTAATATGGACTTAGGCTACGGAAATATTGTTCTTTAACCTAACGAAAAGTTCTGGATCCTGTGGTAGGTAGGGATCAAGTGGTTTTGAAAAGATTTTCCTGATACGGCCCTTTAAATATTATACAGGGTGACGGGAAAATAGATGCGGAGCCGGTGGGGGGAGAAGCCAATCTGAGTCGATTTTACTATAGGAATTACTGTCCGAAAATTAGCCGTTTTCGAATTATACTAATTTTTAAGATTATATAAAATTAACGTCTTCTATATGTACGTTAACCAAGTCATAAAACTTGAAAATTTGGTGTTTCATTTGATTTTTTTTGGTTTTACAATAAAAATATTCTAAAATACGAAAATGGTTACTCAAATGTACATTATTGACGTTATCACATGCAGTAAGCTTCAAAATAGTTCAATTTTTGTTAAAAAAAATCTTCGTTCATCTCAAAAACTCAATTTACTAGAAACATCACCTACAAATTTTCCATGCAAAACAATTTTAAAATATCTACGTTTCATTACCTTTCAAATGAGGTACCAAAGTCACAAACCGGTTTAGAAATGACAAAGATATAAGTCCAACAAGAGCCAAGTCGTTAAAAATATCAAAACAGCGAGCAAACAAACTCATCCGAACGCAACAAATCGCAAGAGCAGATTGAAGCGTGGGAGGGATGGGGGTGACTAGCTTTACTTAGTCCTTACGACTTGGCTGCTGTGTGACTTGATTGTTCGTTGATCTACCTATCGATGAACAATGGCTGATGAACAAAGGAGGCGGCCGTTCAGTTTCGAAGAATTTGCCGATATCCTTTTCTACTATGGAGATGCCAGAGGTAATGCTGAAGAAGCTCGTCGTGAGTATTGGGAAATGTTTCCTAATCGTCGCCTACCTGATGCCCGCGTATTTAGGCAAACGTTCCGTCGGGTTCGAGAACGCGGTACCGTCGTAAGATATCAAGGTAAGTTTGCATCATTGATAATTATTAACTTATTATAATCAGTCATTCAGTAAGGCCTATGTAGAGCCTTGGAGGTCTGTGGGCTGAACTGATGATACTGTAACTTAGTTGTTTTGATACAGTTGATTGAACTTCTTAATTAATAGTTTATTCATTTAATTTTAACACGAGCATCTACAAGGCTCTGAAGATGGAAACATCCACACGTTGTGTATCGTTAGTTCTAAATAATATTTTGACAACTCTAGCTCATAGTCTTACCGCTATGTTTATTAGGTAATAATTTCCTCCAAAAAACTGTTGTTATTTGTTTTTTCATTTTATTTCATGTGATGTAGGTAGACCTCGACATGATGTGGAAGAGGAAGAAGAAATATTATATATTTTCCAAAGAGACCCTACTCTCTATACTCGCGCTGTGGCTCGACGGCTTGGATTATCCCAATGGCAAGTGTGGTATGTTTTGCATGCAAACATATTCCACCCTTACCACTACACACCTGTGCAAGTCATAGAGGAAGGAGATCCCATGAGGCGCATGCAATTTTGTCGTTTTATTTTAAACGCTGATGTTGAAGCAATTATTTAAGAAAAATTCTATGGACCGACGAATCAAAATTTGATAAAGACGGCATAACAAACTACCATAACGCCCACTATTGGCGTGAACGTGCAGTGGGAAATCCTCATATGAAGAGACCAAAAGGATCTCAAAGGCGATTTTGTCTGAATGTCTGGATGGGCATTATAAATAACTGTTTGGTAGGACCACAATTCCTACCCGACAACTTAAATGGAGAAGCCTACTAAAATTTCTTAAGAAATGTTCTATTTGAATTACTTGAAGACGTGCCGCAAATAAAGAATTGTGAAAAAAGTGCATTTCTTTCTATAAAAATAATCACTTATTTTGTTAGATTATTCCAAGACCATTGAGGAAAATACGGACCTGTACAATCTCGCTTTTGGGCATGTTATATTTCGTCTGGACTTAAATGGACTACGAATGGGGTAGAGTCTGTGATGATGTACTCACCATTAACAGCAGGTGGCTTTGTAGGAGTTGGTGACTTAGTGGCCAGCTCCTGCTTGTACGAAGAAAACCTCTTTTCAATAGTCTCGTCCATCATCATCTTCCAAGTGTCCACCTTTGCTATCTTACTCGGAATTATCGACGGTGCCACATCCGCAGGTCTTTTCTTGAACGCTTCCTGTTGGTAACCTCTATTGCTACTGACAGTATTACTATTTGCTACTGGTGGTACCCTCCGAGAAGCATCGTATTCTGAAGATTGTATGTAAGAGTTTACGTGGGCTACCGATGGTACTGACACAGTTGGATACCGACCCTGATACGCTGCGCTCTTTGTTTCAAATGCCGCTGGCCTGCTATTACTATGGGCTTTCTCAGGTACTGCGCTTGGCCTGGCGTCCATGTGGTACCTTCTAGCAGGATGGCTCAGCGTAGGAACATTGAAATTGGGATGGAACTCAACTTTGGGAGCCGTTGCACTAGGTAACTGAGACGACCGCTCTGTTAGGTTTCTGTTGATGGTACCAACATCCAGCTGAGGATAGTTCTGCGTTGACAGAGACGGCGTTCTGTTGAATATTTTTGCTTTACTATCACTTTCTGTATCACATAACGTGGAGTCAGCAGGGGTTCTCACTGTTTTCACTGACAGATCTAACGGTGATTCTCTTTTTATCGTACTCGCAGTCTTCGCAGGAGAGCTACTCTGCTCAACGATATTGGACGATACGACAGATTGTTGTCTGGGAGGTACTATGTTTGATTTCGGCGCTTGGTAGTATAAACTGGAAGACTGACTTTGATTCGCTGATGCATAGTAACTTGGAGTAATTGTAGTACTCACAACAGTTGAACTGGGATGTGACTGTGATACAGGATAAGTACCATACGTACTCTTTGGAGTGCTCTGAATGATAGACGTGGTTTGAGGTTGAGTATAGGTCGTAGTGATCGGGTACGACTTTGTTTTTGGTACTGTTGATTTTGCAACAGCTCTACTGGAATGATAGTTTGATATTGCTGCGATAGGAGGCAAATTATGGGTAGTTCTCGCTGATTGATCTGGTTGAGAGTTGTGGCGTACTTCTGGTTGTTGATTAGTATAACTTTGGGACTGTGACGTGTACAGATGCTTGTAGTACGGATTAGATGGCTGTTGCTGTTGTGGTTGTGTATTACTGGAATATATGGAAGGTGGTGCCTTGTAAAATATATTACTTTGCGTCGATGTTACTGGAGACTGAGGATAATAAGGTCGTGACTGAACATAGCCGTAACTATCAGAAACTTGAGGGAAATGACTTGCGCTGCTACCGCTTCTTTGCACCAAGTGTTCTTGAGATGGTACCCGAGATAATGATGCCTCTTTAGGTGCCATTTGTATGTAATGATTCGTACTTCTATGGAGTATCTCCTCCTGTGACGGTACTCTGGGTATTGGAACGTCTTTGGTACTTTGATTTGAGTAGTGGCCGACCCTCTGTATCAGCTGTTCTTGGGATTGCGACCTTACCAATGGGGCTTCCCTGGATGCCATTTGTGAGTATTGGCTCAAAGTACTGCCACCTCTATGGATCAATTGCTCCTGAGCAGGTACCTTGGACGGGTACTGATTTGTTCTTTGCATCAAGTGTTCTTGGGACGGTACCCTAGTCAACGGAGGATCCTTGGACGGGTACTGATTCGAAGCACTGCCTCCCCTTTGCATCAAGTGCTCTTGAGGTGGAACTCTCAATGTTGCCTCCTTTGAAGTAAGTTGCTCTCTTGAGGGTACCCTAGGCAGTTGTTCTCTAGAAGGTGCTCTAGGAATCTGTTGTTCCCTAGATGGTGCTCTGGGACTTTGTTGATCCCTAGATGGTACTCTGGGGATCGATTGTTCTCTAGATGGTGCTCTAGGGCTATGTTGTTCCCTAGATGGTACTCTAGGCAACTGTTGTTCTCTAGATGGCACCCTAGGGATTTGTTGTTCTCCAGCTGATACTCTAGGGATTTGCTGATACGGTGAATGCACTTGTTGTTGATAAGGTGAGTTGGGCATATAATGACTGCCATTGGATGCGGGTCTCGATGAAGGAGATTGCGCTTGCTGATAAGGGGAACCACCGGGTGCTGGAGATTTGATGGTACTTTGATGGTGGTACTGCTGTTGTTGGTGTTGCTGCTGTTGGTGTTGCTGCTGTTGATGCTGCTGTTGTTGGTGCTGCTGTTGTTGTTGTTGCTGCTGAACTTGAGAGTTTGACGTTGAGGTGTTAGAAGGTGCTTCTCGAGAATGAGGACGGGAAAACTGGAAGTTTCCTTGATGCTGCTGAAGTTGTTGTTGATACTGCTGCTGAAAGAGATATATTTCGATTAGTTGGCACAACTTTACCCAGCATGTACTAAATATTGATTATCAATAAGCGAAATTTGAATAATTTCACATAATCTACAGGTAATGGGGGAGCTCGACGATGGGCTTATAAAAATCAAGGGCATATAATATCATATTGATTATGTTTAATGATAAAGGATTCGCATGAATTAAATATTAAATGTATCGGATAGAGCAGATGAAAAGGGACGGCTTTGCCACGTGGACAGTGGTAAATGCTATGGCTCCGCGACCTTGTTTTGTTTTGAAACCGTAAAAAAGTATCAATTAAAATAGAAGCATGAGCATATTTTTCTTAAATCAATACAACGAAATATTTGGTTTCAAAATATACAAGTATTATTTAAAGTTTTAGTATGTTTCTAAAACTGAGCGCTGGTAACACCATAAAATATGTTTTGCACCACCCTGTGCGCGAGTTGGCAACACTTTTCAATGATTGTCAATGATTCGGCAGATAATTTGGAGGACAGCCTAGCCGACGAATTAGTGGAGTTCGCTTCATTGTTCAAATCTCATGTGGCCAATATTATTCGCTGGTGAATAATTCTTTAGTATTTTGTTTTCCAAACATATAAATTGCTTTGATCATTTGTGTCTCATGATCACCAACTGCAGTGGTGAATATTCTTCCTCAGTAGTAAAACGTGTTAAAAATGGGTTAAGGAACACTATGAGCCACGAACGTCTTAGTAACCTCAAATTGATGAATAATGAATATGATTTGTTCAAGGACGTCGATATTTCTAAATTTGTTCGAATTGAATCCATAAAAGTTTTGTTATATTTGATACCATAAATTTGAATACCTAAAGCAAACCAAAGGTCTCTTGATATACTGGGTGGCCGATAAGTAACTGACTGATATTTGTGAAATGAAATAAATTTTTTGCATCTCCATATTTTATTGAAACTTAGAAATTATGTATGAAAAATAATATCAGGCAAATGTCCGCCTCTAGAAGCCGCGCAAACCAGCCCTCTTGATTACATTTTCCATCACTTTTTGGTAGCTTTCGGGAGGAATATTTTCAATCGCTTCCGTAATATTGTTCATCAGCTGCTCTACAGTATTTGGTTTGTTAGCATAAACAATATTTTTCAAAAATCCCCATAAAAAAGTCGGCTAGTCAGGAGCCGTTAAATCCAGTGACCTTGGTGGCCAGTTGACATCACTAAATCGAGAAATAAAACGTCCCGGAAATATTGTTCGCAAAAGATTCATTGTTTCCCTAGCTGTGTGACAAGTTGCTCCGTCCTGCTGGAACCACATGTTTTGCAGGTTAAATTGTTGGCTGTGAGGAGCCAGCAAGTCCATTACACCTCCATACCAAACACCGCACCAAACTGTGACTCGACGAGGATGTAGCGGTCGTTGATGGATGAGACGCGAGTTCTAATGAGATCTAATGCCCAGATACGACAAATCTGCTTATTAACAAATCCGTTCATATCGAAGTGGGCTTCATATCTCACTATCAGCTGCAATATTGCATGCACGTATTGCCGATGACTTTCATGGTCACTAGACTGTAGTTCTTGGGTTAACTGAATTTTGTATCGCCACAAATGCAAGTCTTTTTTTAAAATAATGCATAATGACGTAAGACGAATACTCAGTTCTTGAGACAGAGAGTCTGGTAGACGTCTCAGGAGTACGAACATTTCGAACACGGCCAGACCTTGGCAAGTCTTTAACTTCACCTGTTTGTTCAAAGTTCCGCACCAACTGACGAATGGTGTTGATACTGGACGCATTATTTGGACCGAAATCTTGTCTTAGCTTCCCAATCGTTGCAACAATCGACTCGCTATTTAAGTAAAACGTTTTAACAATACGGACGCGATGTGGGATCGTGTAGCGCTCCATGATGAATTGGAGACATGTGGTTTAAACAGCTACTACGGCGCCATCTACTGAAATGCGTGTATCACAAATGGCGCGCAATTTAAATCAGTCAGTTATGTATTTACTATAAACCTTGCACTGTCTTAATCCGGCGCTGCAAAAAAGTGGATTTTTGAGTAAATGACCACAGGTCTCAGTCAAGGATGACTCCTTATCTCAAAAGATTTGCAGAAACTAATAATTTATTTCCAATGCCCCAGTGCGCTTCTGCCCACCCTTTGTCAAGAGTGAAATCCAGGTACTTGAAATAATTTAGTGCGCGCTTCATTTACTAAAACCTCGAAAGCGCCGCTAAAAAATGATAACCTGCGACTTCGGATGATAATTTTGGCGGGCCATCACCTCATCTACCGCGTTTTGCAGGTTCTCCTACAACTCGACTATAGTCAACGCCAAACAAAGTGGCGTGCACGTCATCAAGGTGGGTGTGTTGAAAAATTTACATTGTTGCCAAACTTTTTGTAAAATAATAAAATTTATTATTTACATATCTAGGTTTATAAGCAATATTAACCTCAAATGAGAACAAAAATAATAGTATAATAAAATTATAGATCTGTACTTGCATAATCATTAAGTATGACAATTATTGATCAGATGACACTATGAAACTACCATATTTAATTGATAGCTTAAAGGTACTGAATAAAAATCCAAATGGGGTCCTCCAAATTTTATGCATGGTATTTATTTTACAGAATTCATACAGAAAAATGCATTCTAAAATTAGGTAAGCTACTGGTGTAAGCTTTTTCTGTACAATAAAGTTAGTCGGAGTTTCTTTCTTCAGCGCTGTCTGAATCTGAATCTTCATCACTCTCAAAGTTGATTATTAAAGGTTCGATGTCTGGTCGATCAAAAATTCGTTCTCTTTCATACCATTTAAAAATTTCTTGCTCAGTATGTCGAACACTATTTTTCCACATGTCTGGGGTAACCGTTTGTAGAGCCTCGTTCCACATATCCAAACAGTCTTTTTCACTGTTACCATCTCTACCAATATGTCTGTTATAGTAACCTTTTGCTATGCCCCAAATTAACTCAATAGGGTTAAATATACAATGGTAAGGAGGCAGACGAAGAACTTTGTGCCCATGTTGTTCCGCCAATTCATCAATCACGTATATTTTAGGTGGTTTGTTTCTAAAAAAAGCAGTTATTTTAAGAATAGGAATAAACAAAAGAAACATAAACTGTCGACCAAAATATATATAATTAAGAAGCATTATGTACCGAGCAACAATACTCAATAGCTCTGTTTTAAACATTGTGTTTAAAAATGGTATGTTTTGATTTGTCAACCAGTCTTGGATATTTTTTTTTGTCCATGCATTGTTGGGCACTTTGTTCAATATCATGCTGTGATAAGGGGCGTTATCCAGTATAATCATAGATGGACTCTCCAATTTTTCTAATAACTGATGTTGAAACCATTTCAAAAAATTGTCCTGGTTCATCTCTCCATGGTAATCGCTCAATTTTGTTTTCGAAGAAAATATCGCTTCACTACCCTCAATAAACTCATTTTCATTTCCAGCATGTAATATAATGTATCTAAAATATATTAGTTTTAAATTTTATAGTGCAAATTGTGTAAAAGTACATACCTTTTACCATCTGTTTTAATAGCTTTCACGCTTTTTTGGTTTCCATTTTGCCAAGAGCGACCTATGGTCCCATTTTGAGATATCCAAGTTTCATCGAGGAAGACAAACTGGTATAAGGCCTCAACCTTGGCTTGATTGTATTGCCTTAGAAATTCCACCCTTTTCAAAGCTATACTTGGTAGTTCCATGAGCCCTCGTCGCGGATTGTCCTTAAGCCACTTAAATCCAAGATCTCTAAGCAACCGCCTTAAAGACGTGGCACTACCATCAAATAATGCCCTATCTCTTAATCGAGACCATAAAGTTTGTATCGTAACTTGTTCTTCTGAAACCATGTGTAATATGACATTATAATTTAGTTAACAAATTAATGCAAATTTCTGATAAGTTATTATAATAAGATCTTACTTTTGTGATACATATTATAGATCACTTCTCGAATGGCACTTGTATCCAATGTCGCTGTGTTGGTTACACGTTTAATATAACTCCGCTTTTTCTTGGGCGATTCTAAATTTGCATCACTTTTCACACCCTCGGAAATACGACTAACTGTCCTTAAACTAATTTTTAAAGCAGCAGCAACACGCTACAAAAAATGAAATAAAATTTCACTATTATTAATATACATTACATATAATTATTAGTAACCTACCTCTTGAACAGCATTTAAAGGCAACAAAGGCCCGTTGTTGTCCCTTTCTTGCTCGAAGTAGTGCATTAACGAGGCCACGAGTTCCTTACACCGACTATTTAACTGTTTGGGCATCTTTATATACCAAAATTGCCTTTATCTACTCGTAAAATGAATAATTTTGTTTTGAAACAAACAGTTGTTGATTTACAGTATGCGGGGCCAAAGGATTTATGAAGATTTGAAATGCCACAAATTGATTCAGTGTCAAAATTAATACAAATGTCAGTTCCCAGTTTAAATAAGTTTCAAGGTGACAATGTGTCAACGCTGCGAAATCGGTTTAGTGCGTTTACATGTCGATAAGTGATTGGAGCGTTTGCAAAACATTTTATTTCGCATAATGCGTCTAAATTTATCAGAAAGCAACTTATGTGATATTTTAATAACAATGTTTATATGACTATTAACCATAATAAGAGAGTAATGACCATTTTACAATTTATATATCACATTAATATGAAACTGCAATAGAGCAATTGTTTGTGATAGAAACCTAGGCATTAGGTCGGGGAATTTTTATCGTGATGACGTGCACGCCACTTTGTTTGGCGTTGACTATAGACCACTTGTGCGTGACATGTACCATCAACACATAGACTGAAGTCTATCTGTCGTTGCCGTGGCAACGGACGTTAAGCTAGAAAAGTGAATGTTGGATTAGTCCGAAAACTCTGGGGAATACCTAGTCTAATTGGTTGTATTGTCGACGGAGAATTATAAATTTTGATCCGAAATTTCACACCTTGAAGTTTGCATTTCAAAACGATGTGTCACTATCGCCGTGTTCAAGCAGAATTGTGGCTTCAAGTGTCAAAGGTCAAGGCTCATTGACATAGATGTTTGTAGTAAACTTGCTTAAATTTCCCTACGATGTTGAGAAACTCGTAGTTATTTTTGTTTCCAGTTTTCCAGTATGTGTTGGTATGCATGTATGCAGTAATTTATCTATTTAATACTAAACATACCAACACTTCATACATATCTATTTCTACCATAGCGCGTCAAATTACCTGCTGTGGGAGATGACGGTGTATACTCACAACAATTAGTACCAAAAATAAACAATACAAATAGAATATCAATTATATATAATTACGACAAATAATTAAGTCAAATGTACAAAAGCGATAAAATGAACCGCTCATTTACAATGAAACATTTCATGATCGGTTTTCTGACCAGTGATAATATGTTTAATGTTGAGTACCCTCTTGTGTTAATTATGTTGTACTAATGACAATTATTTATTCTATAGAGAAAATATTGTATAAGAACGATTTATTCCAACTATTTTTTTTACACCGAAGTATCCCCGCAGGCAGAAGCCTAAATGCAACACCGCGGCTCCTATGAGAATCCCAAAGAAATTTGGTTAATTCGATTTTTGAACTGCCTAAGGTTAGTAGAACTGGGAAAAGCCTCCTCTTGTAGATTGTTCCACAATCTTCGGGACAAAGGAGCGGTCGTATCTGCCAGTTCTGGATGTACAAAGTTCGACACGGCTAGGATGGGAGGCCGAAGTCGGGCGAGTCTGTCTGGTAGGTACATCGCGCGGCGGTATCATGGAGGAGAGCTCTGAGCCGGTTGGTGTAGCGGTAGAAGAGAGCTAGATTACCGACCGACCGCCGGAGCGACAGGGTCCCGAAACTGTCATAAAAAATAATGTAGTCGGAGCGGCAGCACCCCAAACGTGTGAGCAATATTCGAGGCTAGGTATTATCTGGGCCTTGAATCGACTGAGGAGGTCATGCAGAGAAAAGTACTTCTTAGACATAAAAATATACCCTAGATTTTTCCTAGCAGCTGCCGCTGTTCGTGCCAGATCAAGTCATCGGCGATCTAGACTGCGACCAGCCGAAATGAACGCCCAACTAACAATTATCACTCCTATTAGAGTTGCAAGAATGATTATACAGTATTCCTTAAACAGCATTGTATACTGTAAGAACATTAGCAAAACCTTCTTAGAACTGCTATACAAGCGGAATGGTCACACTTAATAGGACACATCAGTCATTCAAGAGGTTCTATAAGAGCTGCAGGTAACAGTTATACAACAAAAGTGTAAGCCTCATGCAACCGCTATAGGACATTTGCGTCAGTGCAAGATTCAGTTTTTGTCAACTATACAACTATTCTGTTACTTGATTCTACTTTATTGCAACCAAAACTATTTCTTATGTATTGTATGAACAATACATAACTAACACATTACAGTCATCTTGTTTACTTACATATCGGCCATTGTGAATTTCATACACAGGTATATGATAAACTTCTACACTGTGACATAGGGCTATTGAATTATTTGCGCAGCAAATTTTATTGTGATTATCGTGCAAATTAGTTACGCAATTTCTACGGGCTTCGTATTTGATTCATATTTTCATAATGATCAAAAGTATGGCTAGATTTTTAAGATGGAAAACTGAACTTATCTGCGTTAAATCTTCTACAAATCCTATATTTGGACACAATTACACTAATGTTTATCACTTTAGGTATATCTGCAAATTCGAACTGAAACATAATTATTTAATATTAAATAGACTAATAAATGTTTGCACAATATGGCGGGTGGTTGTGTATAATCATGCCATCGTCCATGTTGTCTTTAGGTTATTAGAATATTTTGGTGTTGCCTGCAGGTGTTATACAACAATTTGACAAATGTCTGAAATGAAATACCGACAGAGTCGAATGATTCACCCAGAATTTGTACCAGATCTATATCTTCTGTTTGAACAGTTGATAAAACATTTTGAACCAATATGCATACGTTGTTTGTCTTAAAACATTGACAGCAGAAAGTTAGGTTATGGTGAAGTTGTATACCAACATAATTAGCATATGTACAGCCTTTAACAGTTACTAAACAACAGTTGTATAAGTGCTTCCGTTGGGAGCAATTTGTTGGCTAAAGTAGTAAATTGCACAGCAAAACAACAAGACTCGGGTAAGTTTTATAAACGTTACCATGGATGCCACAACACAACCATTTTGACTAACGTGCAAATATGCCGTATAAAATAGTTGTATAAACGTTTATGCAACAGTTAAACATTTGCCCTATAAAGTGTTGTATAACTATGGTAAAAGAATATTTTAAACACCTCACTTTAGAGCAAATATGTTGCAGAAAGCAAATTTGCATTCCACACAACATTAAGCCAGCATTTTGGTGTTCAGGCAACAACAATAGAGAGCTTTTATGGCTGAACGGTTCTTTTAGCAAAAGCTTATACCACTACTTTGCTAGTTGGGCGGCTCTTTGGCAGAACTCTGCCATCCATCGAAACCGGTTGAGAGCTAGGACGCTTTTATTCGTCAAGGTACATACTATATTTTGGAAGCAACTGTACAAGACTGTTGCGTCGCCAAGCAGTGACAACCTCCAGGTCTCTCGTCAGAGAGGAAGTTGCTGATAGTCTTCTTTTTTGCTGTGGATTACAGGAAATGAGGTCGTTGATATATGAAAGGTACAGGGTTGGAGCCAAGGCCGATCTCTTGGGAATACCCTCGTTGACGTTGTGGGATGAAAAGGAGAACCCCTCAATTACGACGGATACCTTCCACCCATTTGCGAAGCTTCTCTGCGAGGCCCTAGGATGGAAGTTTGCATAAGGGGGCAGCATGGCACAGCTGATGAACGCTTTGGTGATATCAAGAGCAACGACATAAGCCTTACGAAAGACTGGATGAGTTTATTCTATAATTACGGGACGTAGGCTAGGAGGTCCCCTGTGGATCGCTGGTGCCGGAAACCATACTGCCTGTCGCTAATCAAGCCGCGACGTTCGAGGTAGTCCAGAAGCTCGCAATTTATGCACCTCTCCATCACCTTACTTAAAACAGAAAGCAGAGCTGTAGGCCTGTAGTTGTAAGGGTCGGTCTTAGATCCCTTTTTTGGAATGGGTTGGACATGAGCAAATTTCCAGTTTTCTGGGAAGGTGCCGGATTCGTAAGACATCTGGAAGAGGTGCAAATTAACTAGAGCAAGCTCCGCTGTTCACCTCTACAATACAACGGCAGAAATCAAGTTCAAACCAGAAGCTTTGTTGATGTCGAGCGACAAGAGCATCCGTCTTACAGTCTTATGCCTGAATGTTACTGTCCGCATAGTGTAGAACCCTTTGAATCGACGGCACTCTGACGTGGTGGAGTTGTCAGTAAAGATTTTGGCAAGCACCTCCGCCTTAGCCTTTGAGTCGGTTACAATCACTCTATGCACACACGT
Organism: Acanthoscelides obtectus; assembly: GCA_963669975.1. Lineage (NCBI taxonomy): Eukaryota > Metazoa > Arthropoda > Insecta > Coleoptera > Chrysomelidae > Acanthoscelides > Acanthoscelides obtectus. The sequence continues at coordinate 91,905,611 of CAVLJG010000001.1, forward strand.
AAGTGGTGGAAGGCTTGGAAGGCTACTCTGTGACAAGTTCCATTCAATCTGCTTGGCTGTCGTTGCTATTGATCAAAATGCATTCAATTCCTTACTTGACTTGAAGTGTAATAATCATACGCAGCCAATAAGTTCGTTCTGTGTGTGCAAAGGACCTTTCATAACTACACTATGCAAAACAAATCACATCAATGGGTCGGCGTCATTAAAAAATACGAAGCATGCTTCTATCAATTGACGACATGGGCTACTTTGAATGTGACTTCTGTTTTAAAAAATAAATTCGTTTCTAACTAGGCTTTTCGGACTCGAGTAGCCGGGTCGGGAATACCCGGGTATCCAAGAGTTTTCAGACCCGGGTAATATTTGACGAACAACTCAGGTATCCGGATATCAATAAAAATTAGGAAATCTTATTTTTCAGTGTAATAAACTGTTGGCGCCCTAGAAAAAAATTCAAAAAGACACTTTTTGTTAAGAATGACCCAAAAAACCTAGAAAAACTTTGTCTTAGTGCGAGAAAAACAATTTTTGGAATTTTTAAAGCTATTATGTTCCTGGCAACATGCAGATTCGTTAAAACAGGCGCTTTTTGAACAAGGTTATGCAGTGAAAATATAAGCCAGTTTTTCAAAAAAAAAAGAATGTTGGAAATCTCCAAAAACTTAGAATTTCACTAAAACAAAATTTTACAATCTAATACGCCATGACGTGAGCTATCTACAGTTGCACGTTATATTTACAATTGAAAATACCTGAGTACCTGGGTATTTAAAAAAAATCTTTTCAAAGACGTACCTGTTGCTGATATTGCTGCTGTTGTTGCTGATAGTGCTCATGGTACTGCTGCTGGGCCACATACTGTTGCGCCCTCTGGTCATTCTGATTAGGTTGCTGTTGCCAGTACCCGCCCCCTCCTCCAGGTGGCGGTTGATCTCCTTGCTCCGAGTAAGCTGGATCTCCACCACCACCGCCCCCTGCACTGGCCGTCGGTACGCCCTGGAAGTACTGGCGCGCACCCTCCAGCACGTTGGTGAAGGTCACATCCATACTGGACCACCAGCAGGCAGGTGATGGCGCCTTCCTGCCAAGGCCCTACCACCTGGAACAACAGAATAATACCTTGAACTCCATGATTTTCTGATCAAACGAAACCACACAAATATTTATTATTATTATTTATAATATTCCTCTACAGTGTTAATGTGACTTGTGTACACTAGTGTCTTAAGATAGCCCCACAAAAAGACATCTAAACTGTTGACGTCTGGGGACCTCGGTGGCCATTCTTGGTGCCCACCGCGGCCAATCCAACGATTAGTTAAGATAAACAGTTTGTAAATAATTACGAACCGCTGCACTGAAATGCGCTGGTGCACCTTCATGCATGTACTACATATTGTTTCTTATTACTAACGGAACATCATCAAGCAAAAAAGGCAACTGTTGTTGAAGAAAATTGAGGTAAGTCTGTCCGTCAAGTCGTCCCGGCAAGAAGAATGGACCAATAAAGTGGTTGCCAATAATTCCTGCCCATACGTTAACCGAAAATTGGTATTGGAAATGGGTTTCGGTCACGGCATAGGGATTTTCTTCTGCCCACAAATGAGTATTGTGGATATTCTGAATGGCATTTCGAGAAAAATTAGCTTCGTCCGTGAACAGAATTATTGGTTCAAATTTCGGATTTTGTGTAATTTTTTGAAGATACCACTGACAAAAGGTCACACGCCTTGGAAAACCAATGGGAAGTAATACCTGTACTCTTAAAATATGGTAAGGATATAACAAAAAACCCACTAAAATTCTCCAAACAATTTGATGACAAATATTTAAGTGTCTAGCGATCTTTTTGTACTCTTTTCAGGCTGTTCGTCGACTTCGTGCAGCACTGCTTCATCAATTTCAGGTGTTCTCACACTTGAGGTCTACCTTCAGATGTCCCTTTTCGGACAGAATCCGTCTGGCTTGCTCACCATTACCGTCGGCAAGGCCATATACAGTATGGACAAACCCCGAAAAGTTCCCCCAAACCATAACAGACCCGCCTCCATGTTTGAGAGTGGGCAAAGTGTACTTGGGGTTCAATCTTTGTCCACTAGGACCTCTAACGTAATGAACACCATCTGATCCAAACATATTGAACTTGGATTCGTCACTGATACATACCATACCATACTCTTCCAGTCACAGATGCTCCAATCAAGATGCAACCGTGCAAATTGTAATCGGTCATTACTGTTTTTCCTCGAGATTAGCGGCTTCTTACTCGGGCGACGTGCAAATAACTTCAAATCATTTAATCTTCTACTTATAGTTTTCGTAGAAATACTGACAATTCCTTCTGTCTCGATTTCGGCTTTTATTTGTCTTGGGGTTTTCAACGGATCATTGGACGAAATTACTTTTATTAACCTAACTGATGTAGCATTTAGTTTTCTAGGCCAACCACCTCTCTTAGAGGCTTCCAAGATACCTTTTTGTTTATATTTGTTCAATATTGTCCAAACTGCTTTACGCTTCAGCTTCAAATTTTTGGCAATGCCGACCTGACGTTGACCATCATTATATAACTCAACGATCTTAGTTTTCACATAGAAAGACATTTCAGGACCAAAAACTAATCCTATTCTGACACGAAACTGTACTAAACTAATGTTGAAAAGAATTTGTCTACATATTTTTGTCCCTCATAAAAAAGTGCTTATATTCAGACTTGTATTGTGTTCATTGCAGATAATGTAAAAACAAGGAATTTAGTTTTTCTACTAATAACGCATTTGTTCATGGAGCAAGTATGAATTCGTTTTCTAAAGGTATTTAGGTAAATATTCATATTCGTCTATATACTTTTGTCCATTACTGTACGTGATGCATTTCCGCCATTTCTGCATTTGAATAATTCACCATTATTAACAAGATTGTAAAAACCAAATAATGAAAAAGATGTCACAGCAAACAGATTTGAATAAAACAGACTCGTCAGATGTCAAAAGCCAGTGACATATTCCAGAGCAACTAGATATTTATTGCTAAATTGCATTCTTCAAATATTACATTAATTTTCTCGGACAACAGAACGGTTTTTATTTTTTTACTCAAAAATGGCGCATCGAAGGAAAACATTTCAAGAGAGATTGTTTTAAATTGGACGGGGGATACAAAAGATAGTTTTTGTTTGGCAAAAAACCGTTGGCATACCATTTTTTTCTTAAAAATATCGAAGTCAATACCCATACGCACGCCACTGTTAAAGCTAAAAATTATTTTTGCATTGAAAAATATGCAACTTTATTCACTTTCACTACGTACTAAATATCAGTGAAATATCTGAAGCGGTTCTGAAAATACTAATTAATTTGCATTTTCGTTCCTAAAACATTTTTGGAACATAGTTTATAGAGCAAACTAACAGTAATTTTTCATGTAGATTCACACACAAATATTCGCATTTCATTAAGGAACACCCTGTATATCATTTGCATTATTTAAGCGGTAAAAACGGAGTTGCAGAAGGCATAGTTAACAAAGCAAAAGTGTCAAAAAGCATCTTCCAGATTTGCACAATGGCTTGGCAACGTAGCATCGTGGTGGTATCGTCCGGTTCGTGGTCGACTAGATGACCTACATCCTACATTCTCTCGTCGAATGCCGCTTGCCGAGAGCGAGAAGCAAGATCGAGAGCCATAAAACCATACCACGGCACCGCGCGATTTCAGCCGACCGAGTAGACGCAGGCGACGGCGTCCACCAGTTCGAACTTGATCTTTTGACTCACTTGCCGCTGTAACCTACACACTAAAATATAAATAAACAATGTGGTCAGGCCATGCGTGCCTTTGTTTATAAATGCGAATTCTTGTTATTAAACGATTAACGAACGTTTTACATTTACATTATTGGATGATATGCAGGGTATTTTCAAAGTTGTCATTTATTTTAAGTGCTTGTAGGACTCGTCAGAAGAAGTTGATATATCTAAGTTGCATAACAAAAGAGATAGTGAAAGATTAAAAATTTTCAAAAATAAGTAATTTATTACACAATTTTTTTGATAGTCTCGACCACTGCCGTGTAAAATCTTAACGTTTTTTTTTGTTTAGTACATCGTTTATCTAAATTCGGCAAACTTTTTGGATTATTTAGCCATATTCATAAAACAAAGGATATCCTTGTACTTGCAAATTTTGAAGGAAATCCTCCAGATGCTATTTATAATAATTTGAAGTAAATGTTTTTGCTTTTTGAGTATAAGCATATCCTTCAAAGCAGTGACATAAGTAAAAGGATATTCATAATCTTCACCTTATACTTGGCATAGGAAGCATATACTTCAAAAATTCTGAGTGTGGTCAGTAGCAGACTCAACTTCGTAACGAAAGGTGGCCAGACGATGATGGCGGAAATTGTGGATGTTAGGGATGTTAAGACGTACAAACCTCGTTTACCTTCACTTGGTCGTGACTTCAAAAAATTATATCGGTTCGACGAAGCAAATGTACAATGGCTTGCGGAGAGATTTTTAGTTGAGAATAAGCAAACTCGAGGATGAGCACTTTCATGTATTCATAAAATGAAGATATGCCTATGCTATCTCGGTGACCCTGGATATCAACAAGGTATTATTGGTCAGGAACTTGGTGTTAGTCAAACAACGGTATCTCGGACTGTAGATAGAGTTGTGAACAGCATACTTGCACAGTCGAACGAATGGATCAAGTTTCCAACTACCAACCATGAACTGATGGACGCCAAGCGGATATGGCAACGTATGTATAAATTTCCGACAGCAATTGGTGTAATTGATTGTACACATATAGGAATCTTGAAACCAAATCGCCATGGAGATGAGTATATCCACCGAAGTGGGAAACCTACTTTAAATGTGCAAGCCACTTGTGATCCAAGAGAGACGTTCTCAAGTGTTGATGTCAGCTGGCCTGGATCAGTACATGATTCCAGAATATGGAGAAATTCACAGATTAGATCACAACTAATAAATAAAGCAAATGTTGTACTACTTGGCGATGACGGTTATGGTATATCTGGAGTACAACTGTCAGTGATGCTGAGTGAACGAACTCCCACGTCAACTACAAGCTGGAACAAGTCAGGAATGTCTCACAAGATACAAATACAAGTCAACCTTTTACTTCTTCTTGAAGGATATCCTCGCGAGTATAAGGCAATCATCATGAATATGAAAACAAGGATATGCTTATACTTCTACCTTTTCCTCCGAAGCAAGACCTTATACTTTTACCTTATGCATCCGAGGATATGCTTTTCTTTTATGAATACGGCTCATTGTATGGTTTTCAGTACGAGTCTTTGATTCGATCAATTGTATCAGTCTTTTAATAGTGCGTATCCTTTCATTTGTCTGATTATTTTGTGCGAAAAATGGCCCATGTTCACGAAAACAATGAACTTGTGGATATAATACTAACAAAATGCAGTCGCAGCATGCATGTTGTATGCGGAAAGGTTTCCTTTAAGAAATCTTCCGGCCTCACGGATGTTTGTAAATTCAGTTACTAGACTTCGTGACACAGGATATACAAAAGAACAACGAGGAGGTCACGCTGAAAGACCTGCTCAATCTGAAATGTTAGAAATTGAGGAACATATTTCAGAAATGGTCGAAGACGACCTAACAATGACTGCTAGAGTCATAGTAGCTCAAGTTGAAATTTCTAATAGTAAAGAGTGGAAAACAATACCACAAGAACAGTATTATCCGTATCATTATCAACGGGTACAAGCGTTACTACCTGAAGATCATTCTATAAGAGTTGAATTTCCCAGTGGCTTTTAGACCAGTTCCGCAGAAATGAAGATTTTACGAAATTAATTTTGTGTACAGACGAGGCTCCATTTACACGAAATGGAGTGCACAATTTCCACGACAATCATGTTTGGGCAGTATAAAATCCACATGCTGTAAAAAGAACTCATTTTCAACATAGATTTTCATTAAATGTTTGGGCTGGCGTGGTAAATGGCACGCTTATTCAACCCTACTTTTTTCCATCTCGACTGATCGGTGAAATTTATTTAAATTTTCTTCGACACAATCTGCCACAATTATTAGAAGATGTTCCTCTAAATGTGCGTCAAAATATGTGGTTCCTACATGATGGTGCTCTACCGAATTTTAGACGGTAAGTTCACGAACATCTAAATAATGAGTTTATGAATAGATTCATAGGGTGCATAAATGTTCTCGCTCTCCATAAATCCTCCATCAATTTTGACCTTTTTCTCTACAACTACCGAACCTATTTTCAAAAAACCACAAAGCTTTTTCGTCCTTGGCATAGTAGTAACCTTGTGTGAAAATTTCATTAAAATCCGAGTGGTACTTCCCAAGTTATAGACCAGTCAAGGATGAGCGGACAGTTAGGCAGACCAACAGTCAGACTGATGGAAATGCGTTGACATCGTTTTTCGTGATGTAACCAAAAATACAATTTCCCATTTTTCGCGATTACAATACTACCTCACCCGGGGCTTAGAAAGTAAAACGATATAAGTCAATATACCGCTAATGATCATGATCATATTTTGGGACAGGTAAAAATTTCGTAAATGTTTGGTGTAAATACAGGGTGTTTCAGAACTATGGGATCAAACTTGTAGGGGTTATTCAGTGCAACAGTAGAAAACATTTGAGTATAGGGACCCATATCCGGCGCTTGTGTGTTGTTATCTTTAAAAACGAAAACAGAGATTGTTTTTTGTAGCTGCATTCCATATGGTCTTAGTTGTGCTATCGTATTTGTGAAGTTTGCAAGAATTTAACAAACATTAATTGTTGCTAATGGAAAACTTTACCAATCAAGAATTGGCGGATATGCATTTGGCATACGGAGCAACAAGCTGCAATGCATGAGCAGCAGCGCGGTTGCATCAAGAACGTTATCCCGAACGACAGCATCCGGGATACAAAAAGTTTATTGCTATTCATCGGCGGCTCTCCGAGACAGGCATGTTTGAAACCAAGATACATGATACTGGTGTTGCTCGCACCATAAGAACGATCGAATTTGAAGAAGAGGTGCTTCAGCGAGTTGCCGAGGAACCATCAAGTAGCTCACGTCACATTGCTGAGGATATGAATATCTACGAGTAATGCTTCCGTCTGGCCGGTGCTACACGAGCAACAACTTTACCCTTACCACTTCAAGAAAGTTCACTGCAGTCGATTATCATCCTAGAGGTCAATTTTGTCAATGGCTTCTTCATCAAATAGTTGCACAACAAAAAAAATTCCGCTATGTTTTATGGACCGATGAAGCCTCTTTAACAAGAGACGGTATTTTTAATAGTAGGAATAGCCACGTTTGGGACAAAGAAAATCCCCAATGAATTTTTCCTAGAAAACATCAGCAACGTTGGTCTGTCAACGTATGGGCAGGCATTGTTGATGATTATTTGATTGGGCCATACCTTCTACCGGAACGGTTAACAGGACATATTCACCGGCGTTTCTTGGAGGAAGTTCTTCCGGAACTTCTTGAAAATGTACCATTGGACGATCGACAGCAAATGTGGTTTCAGCATGATGGAGCGCCGGCTCCTTTGCTGTACAAGTACGTGAGTATTTGGCTCAGCGGTTTGGGCACAGTTGGATTGCCAGAGGTGGAGCAGTTTCTTGGCTTCCTAGGTCACCCGATTTAACGTCGCTACATTTTTTCACATGAGGACATGTAAAGTCTTTGGTTTACGAAACTCCAGTAGAAACATAGCAAGACTTAATTGGACGAATTACAGCAGCATTTGAAATCATTCAAAACGAGTATCAAATTTTTAGTCAAGTGCGCCGAAATAATGTGCGACGTTTAAATCGGTGTATTCAGGTTGGAGGCATTTTGAATAATTGTTGTGATGATATCATGTACAAAAGGCAAAAATTAAATGCATTAAATCCTATTTAGGCATTTAATCGTCTTTCTAAATTTTAACGCGTCTTAGGGCCGTAGTGACACTTTTCCGGATATGGGTCCATATACGCAAATGTTTTCTACTGTTACACTGAACAACCCCTAGAAGATTGATCCCTTAGTTCTGAAACACCCTGTAGTTCTAAATACGGTTCTGAATTTAATCATTGCCATCAGTACAGACCTTTTGGATACAAATATGTCACTTGTTGATCAGCCGTTCACCTCAACAAACGTCAACGCGTGATGAATTATCGTGAAAGATAGATTAAACATTGCATTCAGGCCATGCATCATTGATGCAAATAACGCTATGGAGAGATAACTCTCCTAATACACTGCATACAATTTCCAATGGCAAACTGCACTAACTAACTAGGTCGTATTTTCGAGGTAGAGAGAATTCTTTTACACGGGTTTCACCTGACATTCGGAACAATCTTTCTCCGAAAAGCATAAGTCTGACAAAATGTCACGCGATTCGTGTGAAATTGAATACATTATTCAAACATTTATGTATTGACCATAATGATATTACTACATTAACAAAATTTAAAATCAACACCCTGATCCACTCGGAAGATATAATTTTTCTTTAGCTTTTATGGTCCATGTTTAGTTTCTGGAAATATTTCCACTGTTTTCTGAGTTCTCCCGTTTATGTAATTACTTTGTGATCTAAAAAAATATCTGTGTTGAATCATCTATATTATCGTGACATTAAGCACTAATACGGCAAGATTGCCTGCAGCGACCTTTACCTTGGAATTCCGATTCAGATACGGAGCGGCTCACCGTGAGACTTGAATACTTAATAGTTGAATAACTTGATTGAAGTTTTAACAACTACTTGCATTCGCTCGCGTACAAGAACATGCCACTCAATGTTTTCGCTGATAAAGTTTTGCGATATGACTCGGTACTCAAGTTATAAAAGTAAAGATGATAATAATTTGAAAATTGACCCCTTTCCCCACAATTCAAACAACTTTTTACAAATTATAAAGGTTTTTCCGTTTTCTGGAAACTTTGGAGGGACTTCCAAAAAATATGAAATCATCCTCGTAACGGCCATGATAAATTCACTATAATTCGTAGAAAGTAATGTTTTAACGATTACTTTTCCATCTACCGCTATCTTTTCCGATACCCAAAATTTCATAAAAACCCTGTCGGACCTTTGCTCTTAGTAAAAAGTCTCGACGGTCTGTTAGTATGTCACGTCTGGCTACCCAGATACCAAACATGTTTAAGGGGAAAAGGGACAGAAGGAAAGAAAGGAAGGAGGAAATAGAGCAAAGAAAAGAAGTCAATCATTTGAAATAGCTTAAGCATTATTGCTTTGACTACTAGAATTATTTTGTAACTGCAAAAAATAATTTTGATCGGTTTTGTATACTGAAATAATTTTGGCTGGTCTGAATTTACAATTTAATTTTGTTCACAGTGCGAGGCGCGGCCTGGAATGTTTGCGAAGGAAGGAAGGAGGAAATAGAGCAAAGAAAAGAAGTCAATCATTTGAAATAGCTTAAGCATTATTGCTTTGACTACTAGAATTATTTTGTAACTGCAAAAAATAATTTTGATCGGTTTTGTATACTGAAATAATTTTGGCTGGTCTGAATTTACAATTTAATTTTGTTCACAGTGCGAGGCGCGGCCTGGAATGTTTGCGAAGGAAGGAAGGAGGAAATAGAGCAAAGAAAAGAAGTCAATCATTTGAAATAGCTTAAGCATTATTGCTTTGACTACTAGAATTATTTTGTAACTGCAAAAAATAATTTTGATCGGTTTTGTATACTGAAATAATTTTGGCTGGTCTGAATTTACAATTTAATTTTGTTCACAGTGCGAGGCGCGGCCTGGAATGTTTGCGAACTTGCTCGACTGTGTAGTCTACTGAATCAAGCAACAGAGGGTTGCTGTGTGATTCAGCTTGATTATAACGCCGCTGCGCCTGTTGTTTTACGTAATCCCTTAAATATGGGACATCAAGATCTCTGTGAATGGTCTCATTTGATACGTACCAAGGAGCGTTAGTACGATAATTGTGCGTAGGGTTATGTTTTGCAGGACTTGCTCGACTGTGTAGTCTACTGAATCACGCAACAGAGGGTTGCTATGTGATTCAGCTCGATTATAACGCCGCTGCGCCTGTTGTTTTACGTAATCCCTTAAAGATGTGATATCAAGATCTCTGTGAATGGTCTCATTTGATACGTACCAAGGAGCGTTAGTACGATAATTGTGCGTAGGTTTATGTTTTGCAGGACTTGCAGTCTCTGCATGTGCGTCTTGATAAAAAAACAACAAGCCGCGCATGCGTAGGTGATTGCGGGTCTTATGGCCATTTTATACAACCGAATCTTGTCGATCAAACTTAATTTTGAATTTCTGCACAACAAAGGATAAAGCTGCCGAAAGGTAATTTGGAATTTTGTTTTCAAAATATCAGTATGTTTCTGTCAGGTCAACTCCTTCTCAATGATGACTCCAAGATACCTGACAGATTGGTCCCATGGTATACGAGTTCCATTCACCGATATCTCTGAGGGGGCACCGCGACGTTTTTTAATACAATAGATTGCCTGCGTTTTCGAAGTATCAATTTTGATCACCGATCCGCCCACTCCAATACTTCCTCCACCGCACTCTGCAGCCTGTCGTGAACCAGGTTACCAGAACAAGACTGGGCTAGCAATGCAGTGTCGTCAGCATAGAGATAGACTTCACAGTTGCTGGGACAAGGGACGTCATGTATACAGGGTGACTTCGAAGTTGAGTCATTTATTTTAACAGTGTGTAGATCTGATCAAAAGAAATGTTTTTTTCCTTTACCATTTTTCTGGTAAAATTAAAGTAACAAAGTTATAGCCCTTTGGAAGTTTGAGTACCGCCCTGTCTCAATAATATCATGTGTTCGTGTTTGGCAACAACGGTTCATCGCATCGGAAACAAAAAAGCGAAAGAATTTGGAACGATGTTTTTACGATTACAATTCAGTTCAGTTATACATACAGTCAGTTTCAGTCGCGTGTGAATAGTGTCTGTTGCGTGGCTCAAACGAAATAAAAAATGGCACATGTTTATGCGGATCGGTTTCCCAATCGAGTGCAACCAACCCCTCGTGCCTTTGTTAATGTAGTACAACGGGCTCGTGAATCAGGTGACTTAAGACCTCACAGGGGACCTCACGATCAAATACAGGTCCGCACTGAAATACTTGTCGGGAGGATACTTTATAAAACAAGGTAAAATTTTTTTTTATTTTTTTTTTTATTTTTACACACATATTTTGGTTTATCTTCCTTCTACAATCATTATCTGAAAATTAATGACTCAACTTCAAAGTCACCCTGTATAAAGAGAATGGAGGATTGGTCCTAAGACCGAACCCTGAGGTACACCGGCTCTTACGGGTCGTGTTGTTGACAACACATTGTTAATTTTGATCCGAAACTTCCTTCCTTATAGAACAGATTTCAACAGTTTTAGTAGCCAAACTGGAAAACCCTTTTGGATGAGCTTATACAAGAGGTCCAAGTGCCATACCTTGTCAAATGCTTTTGATACATCTAAAAGCAAGATACCACTACTTTTGTTCAGGGTGAACCCCCTGGTTACATGCTCCACCAGTCTAACTGCCTGTAGCTCCGTACTATGCTCAGACCGAAAGCCGAATTGCACGTCAGGAATCACATGGTGATCTGACGAGACATTCTCAAGGTGACGTTAAATCACCTTTTCAGCGAGCTTAGAAGGAGCTGACAGCAGACTAATGGGACGGAAATCCTGGGGGAATATCGAACCTGCCTTCTTTGGGATCATGATGACTTCAGCGACCTTCTACGTCTTAGGAAAGTAATGAGTTCTGAGCATTGCATTGATTATTGCCACCAGATGAGTCAAAGCCTTGAGCGAAAGCAACTTCAGTGCTTTGTTGGTGATTTGATCCTCTCCAGGTGCTTTACGCACCTTTAGGTCCTTAACGTGGCCTTGGAGCTCTGCTGGTGTGCAAAACGGAATCTCAGAGGATTCCGTTGATGTGCTATGCTGAGATTCATCTGAAGAGTCTTCCGTAGAAGAATCTTCTGAAAAGGAGTCACCGATGTTAGCACCGATGTTGGTATAGCCATTCGCTCTGAAGTATCTCCTGACAGATCTTACAATTTGTCGTTCCTTGTCAAGGTCATTGTCCAGATCATAATTGGAAGAGGATGACCTCAGCAAAAACCTCCGCTTTATCCTTAGTCCTGAAAACTATGCCTCCAGGATCATGAATATGTGGAAGTTGTTCTTGCCTTCGGTTTCTGAGCGATTTTGCGACTTCCCAGAGAGGAATACTTGATTCAAGCATCCCCGTCAAAAAGCCGCTCCACTACTCATTGCGGAATTCATGGAGTGCATTTCTCACTTCATGGACGAGGTTCGACGCTCTACGAATATCATCAGGATGAGCTTTCAGACATATGAAAGGGTCAAACATTACCGACCGATGACCGACAGACCAATGGCAATTAATGATTTTTCATGGCGTATAAGTCACCAAATTCTTGCATCGAAAATATTTTGGGGTTCGAACAAAAAGTGACATTAGGGAAAGCTGAGATTTTTTTAAAATATAGTCCTGACCAGTTCAAAAATACATGAACAAATAAACTTTGGGATTCTTTCGGTGTATCTATCTTTTCCTAAAAATCGCAGTCAGTGCGATGTTCTTTAAACATTTAACATCATTTGCGCCCTTACATTATATCACAGCCCATACTTTTTGAGAGGCAATCCGGGTTCAGAAGGAAATATTCTTGTGAAACTGCATGCCAATTTGAATGTGCAAAGTGGGAAAAAGATGTAGATGATGGTAAAGTGATTGTGTGTGTGTCTGTTGACCTAAAAAGAGTGTTTGAAACTATTGACAGGAACTTGTTGTTGAGAAAATGTGAAATGTATGGAATTAAGGGTACAGCCCTCTTGTGGGTGGGGGATTATTTGTCTGACCGGTTATAAGTGGTAAAAACTGACGGTAAAATATCAAGTAATGTTTCTGTTTTAACATATTTTTGTAAATAATATGTATTATTGTTTGAAGTAGCTTAAAGCTAAATAAATCCTTTGTATTCTATTCTATACTTCTTCAAAATGGCGTTACAGCTCACTATGTCATACTCGACTCTAATATGCCACACTAGTTTTCACAATACTTCATCATCGCATCTTGCAAAACATGTCAAAAAAAAACACCCGATTATTTAGTTACATTGAAAACACCAATATTGTCAAATGTAACCGTATTTTCTATGGCTCTTTATACTGATTCATACTTTATAACAATGTTATTGTTATTTTTGTATGCCTACTTCATAAATTCTATTATTAAAGTCCCAGTCAGTCAATCTATGCATGTGAAAATAAATTCTTTTTGGTGTTTCGTATAAATAGTTTTAACAGTTTAACAGTACTTAGCACAAAGATGTGCTAACAACTTGGGTTTCTACATTTACGTTACAAGCATTTGCGTTTTGCAGCACTTTGCCTGCCTGATTTTTGCTAATAAAGATATATTGGTTAAGCCCATTAGAAAAACTCACTGTGAATCTCTTGTTCTTTCTTAGATTAGGTACACAATGTCTGTTTACTTTCCCTTCTAAACTGCTATCAGTAAAGCTGGGCGTCAAATTATGCAGAAGACTTGTAATAGATCCAGCAATAATCTTCATAAATTTAACCCTATTTCTCATGTTTGGTGTAGCACCTGGTACAGTGGGACTAACAGCACCAGCAGCGGGACCAGCTGCACACATCAAAAGATACCGCTTTTCCCAGGATGGTCCCCTTGTTAATGCTGCTGCTGGTGTAACACCTGGTGATGTTCGTAGGCAAAATCAATCTCTTTTGACGTGGGCTGGTCCCGCTGAAGGTACTGATGATCTCACTGAATCAGCAATGAAACTAATAGCAGTAGAACCAGCAATAGTAAGACCACCAGTAGTGAGCCCAGAAGCAGTGGGACCTGGCAGCGGTGGAACCTGTAGAAGGAGGAGTGGGATCAGCTGCAGTGGACCCTGCAGACGAGGGACCAGCAGCAATGGGACTAGCAGGAGTATAACCAGCAGCAGTATTACCAACAGCAGTAGAACCAGCAGTCGTGGAACCAGCAGCAGGTGGGAACAGCAGGAGTGGAATCACCTACAGCAGAACCATCAGCAGTGGGGCCAGAAGCAGTACAACTAGCAGCACTCTGGGATCAGAAGCAGTCGAACCAGCAGCTGTGGAACCTGCAGAAGTGGGACCAGCAACGAAACCATTAGCACAAATCAAAAGATACCGTTTGTTCTAACGATCATTCAAATTTTTTCTGGCTCAATCGTCCCTTATATTGCTGACAGTGTTCGTAGAGGCTACGTAAAGCTTTAGCAGCACTTGCGATGTTGGACCCCATAACTGGGAGGAAACCAAATGTCGATGTTGATAAGAGTGCAATTGTGCAATTCTAACCAAGGAAATGTCGGGCCGGCTTAAATTCACTCAAGGTTTGCTTGAAGAGACTTGAATCGAAAAAACGTTGGGAATTGTTCGGCAAGGGTCCCTAATATATCAGGGTAGCAAAATTTGCAACAGAAAATGCTACAGGAACAAGCGATCACAGAGTTTCCAGCCCACTTAGCCCTTTAGCAGCCAGGTTATCAAAGGAGGAAACAACAATATGTCTTGCAACCTTCCACAAGGACTGGAGGTGGAATTTGTCTGGCCTTAGCAAATGCCATCCACTCATAACGTAGGCTCAATAAAGCGGTTAGTGCAGTTCTCATGGTAGCTACCTTACAACCATCGGATGCTCGCAAATTTAATATTACTCTCTTTTGGGGAGCTAATGAAAGCTGACTTAGGCTAAGAAGCAGACAGGCATCATTCGGACGGCCTAGAACCGCTATTTATTGTAAATTTCTTTGAAAAACATAGTAACTTTGAAATGTTAAGTAAGATAAATGAATTTTGTTTGATTGTTCGTAGAGATTTATGGGTTGGATAAGTGGCGGTAAGAAGTTGTAGGTTCGAATCCCACGGATACTATGTTTTTATTCCATTTCGCCCATATCATTTTTCGAATCATTCTCACATCTTAAATCCCTATGGAACATTTATAAGCACTTTACAATCTTTACACGACTAATGTGATGTTCCAGGAGATTTCTTTGGTAAATCTGGCAACGTGGCGCGTCTTTTGCCGTAACTGTAGAGCGAGAAAGAGAGAAAGTATCGTATGCGCGCATACCGGCATGCTCCTTGCCGCTCGGCCGTTATAACGTTGTCGATCTGGGAAAGTTGGCGTACCGTGTAACATTACGTGAACTTCTTCACAGACTGTTAGTCAAGTTTGGATCTCGCCGTTCTTATCTTTCCACTTTCATTTTTACGACCTTCTCGATAAGTTGATCATCAAGTATCCGAATATTTGATAGATTTATCTGCGAAACATGGACCGCACTCTAGTCATTTGACCCGGACTACGATGAGCAAAAGTATAGAGGGAGGACAGGTCTAGTAATGAATGTTGGAACAAACATAAGTATTATCAATCATAATGAAAACTGTAATGCTGTCTTTAGTTGAGTCATTAATTTTCAGATAATGATTGTAGAAGGAAGATAAACCAAAATATGTGTGTAAAAATAAAAAAAAACCTTTAAAAAAAATGTTACCTTGTTTTATGAAGTATCCTCCCGACAAGTATTTCAGTGCGGACCTGTATTTGATCGTGCGGTTTTGGAGCACCGGCAGTCTGTAAGGTCTTAAGTCTCCTGATTCACGGGCCCTTTGTACTATATTAACAAAGGCACGAGGGGTTGGTTGCACTCGATTGGGAAACCGATTCGCACAAATCCGTGATGCCGCGGCAGCATTTTGTAAAGTAAATAAGAATCATGTCCACAAGTTCAGCATTTTCGTAAACATGTGCCATTTTTTATTTCGTTTGAGCCAAGCAACAAACACCACTATTCACTCACGCGTTACCGACTGACGAAAACATCGTGATAAACGTTTCAAATTCTTTCGCTTTTTTGTTTCCGATGCGATGAACCGATAACGCGGATTATATCCGTTGTTGCCAAACACGAGCACATAATATTATTATTGAGACAGGGCGGCACTCAAACTTCTAAAGGGCTATAACTTTGTTACTTTAATTTTACCAGAAAAATGTTAAAGGAAAAAAACATTTCTTTTGATCAGATCTACTCACTGTTAAAATAAATGACTCAACTTCGAAGTCACCCTGTATATCTTGCAAAGGCTTTTGAGACAGTCCCTCACGAATGAATGACATTTAAAATTATACTTATTCGACAGCACTTTTCTGACCCTATGGTCAAAAGATAATTCGAAAAACTTTGTATTAGACCCTATAACTTTTGTAATAATATAATAACTTTTTTAAATAGTCACACAAAAAAGTTGGATGTGGGTCAATTTATAGCGGAACACCGCTGTATGTACGTGAGCTTTAGAAAGTGATAATCTTGAGAACATCTTACGTTAAAATAATCGCTTATAGGATAATTCTGTTAGTAAATTCTTATCGTAACGAAGTCAACTAAACTAGTTTATATATATATATATATATGTATAATATATGTAGACATAAACGTATTGTGATCCTAACCTTGTATACACGTATACTGTATACAAAATACTAGATGATAACCTTATGCAAACTGTCAACCAACTGAATTGAGTTCACTAGATATGATGTTGAGCATAAACAATGTAATGTGGTTAATTGGAATATTTGAAAATGCTAGCAGTGATCAAGTTTAAGTAACTTTGAAACTCCAATGACTTTATGTAGTCGCAATAATGAAGTTATAACGTTTTTTTGCGTTTCAACGGTAAGCTGCATAGTTGCCTTAACAAACGCTTGATATCGCTTCTTGTATTGCTAGAATAAATCCAGACAGATAATATAAATGAACACCCTCTTGCCTAAAATCAAACGTTTAGGCAGCAGCGGTGGCCGCAGTCGTAGATAGACTCTTCGGTCACCTGATCAGTCGCCGTGCGTTGCGCGGGTTCAGATCCCGTCCCAAGAGAAATTCTTCTCTTGGCTATGGATGTTGTGTAGGCGGGGCCAGAATGTGTGCATGTTGCATGTACACTTGTTCCCTCGCTAGAGTCCGTGTGGCGCCCCTTCCTTTCCCTGTAGCCCCACGGTACCCATGGGTGATTAGGTCTTTCTTAGCCCTTGGAGTAGAAGAGAATTTACATACATTTTAGCAAAGCATCCAATGTTGAAAAGCTAAAATTTGATATGGTTATTATAGATGAGTATTTATCTTACATAATGGTTGACCGACTCCGTGGATTAGCATCGTTTTATCACAGAGTTCCTATCGCCACCTTCCATCTCCAGCATGAGATCAGCTTCAAATGGTTAACCCCAGCAGGTTAGCTTTACATTAATTTGAAAATGTTGTAGATGTTATGTGTGCTTAAGGGATCGCGACATGCTGGTTGAGAAAATTAGGCACATAATTGGTAACCCAGAAGCTGTACTCAGTCAAAATTCCAAGTGCAACTTTCAGACTCTGTCGATCGGCAAATGGTGGCTCGCGCGCCCCGCCGTTTACAGCGTCATGTATTTTTTAATGACGCCATAATTTATGTATTCATAGCTACACAGATTTGCGAAACGACCGAGTTTTTTGATAATCATATGAGAGCTGAATAGAGAAAAGTGGAACTAACTCAAGTATTACGTGAGCAGATTTCTTACAATTATTAACCCCCAGTAACTTTCGAACTATAGGATTAGAAGACATTTGCTAAGCTTATTTTTTTAAGTCGCTTGTACGGACTCAAAACATTAATCCATATACAGATCATGTGCCTGTCGTTATTTCCTGGCTAAAGGGAGCACGACGACAGCTCCGGTTATACAGGAACCTGTACTGCTACTTGTGCGCGTAAAATCCACACCGATAAATATTAGCCAGAGTGATCCTACTGGCCCTATACTGTGCAATAACATACATATTTACAAAGGGAGCAAATTCAAAATCCCTTTTTAGTCGTAAAGTGTCGTTTTAATACCCAGTCAAAGGGAAAAGGGTCATATATCACAGCAACTCTATAGGGGGGCCGGCAACACGACGTTATGAAAAGGATCTAGATTTAGAAACCAGGTTGGGGTATAGTTGCTTGGTTTACATGGACACAAAAAACAATTTTGGGTTGAATTGCTTATATACTTGATTTTGTATAGTCCGGGGTTAATGTAGTATTTGAGTTTTAAAAAATTGAAATATCGAATAACCTTCATAGTTTAGTAATAATGGAGGTAAACCTTGAGTAAATGTGTTTGACTTAACGTTGTTTTAGCAATAAATATGGTTAGTGGAATATAACATGAGCATAATGATATTTTTCATTATCATTGAAACATTAACATGCCACATGTTTCAATTTTGCATTTTTTAATGTCTTTGAGATACAGGGAAACCAGGTTAAATCGAATTTCCCCATTAAAATACCTAACAATTGCTTGTAGAATAACCCACATGCTTGTTTGACTACTCGTACCAGACAGCAAAATGTATTTTTTCAACAAAAAAAAATTATTTTGCAAGATGGGTGTTGCGCGTCTAATTTAATTTTTATAATATCTTATGTCCACCAATTTTGTAAAATAAGGTTAAGACCATAACTTTACTTTATTGGATTTTGTAATTATAGATTTATCAATCTGGTGCTCGTTTATTAATAATCTGCCAGAAACTGTTAATTTTTATGCAACATTTCGCTGAAAGAATCTGAAGTTTACGGCAAAATATTTTTTCAATAAAGAAACCCAAAATGAAACATGCTCGTTCTTTTACTATCTGTTAATTAACCGATCATTTATTCCGCCGATTCTTGCAATATTTTGCAAATATTTAACTGCAGCAATTCCATACTTGAAACTCAAGATACCAGCACACATAGAAAAGGTTATGAGCACAGTATTTTAAAAACAATATATTATTAGTTGCGAAATTGTCAAGCACATCTCATTTCAATGTACAAACTGTTTCTCTCACGGTTTAATAATATGTAATTGTGGGCTAAACTCAGTTTAATAGGAATATGCCATTTCACCCATTGTTCATTTCCTCTTTTTTCTTCCCTTTCATTGTTCTGATTAAATTTTGATTTAGTTTATAGCGATGGGTATTTGATTATTTATATAAAACTTCTAAAATACAAGCATTGATCATCATTCGGAATCTAAAGTCAATTTAGGACCCAATAACAAACCATAAGTAAAATCTGAACGAAAAACTTATGATATAATGTTTTAGATTCAACGTTATATAGGCAGATACATTTATCCAAATGAGTCACCCATTTAGCTTTTTTGGTTTTGTGGTGTTGAAGCTACATTTTTTTTGCTCATTTATAGCAATGAATTAGCCGCCGAAGTAAGGATTGTGTGAGCACATATAGTGAGTGGTATCTTACTCATCAGAACAATACACTTAGTTCACGTAATCTTGATAATTAAATGTTCAAAATACAAGCATTTCCCATTACTCTAAATCTAAATCCAATTTATCTATGGAAATACGTCGTGCGCTAGATACGCGTCATGCGACCCAGTTCGCGGAGTTATAACCTACTTCTTCGTAGACTCGCTTTTATTTCGATCTCGGCCATTAACAAATCAAAAAAAGAACCCCGAAATCCCGCGGCAGAGTTTCTCGGGATGCCTGGGAATTACAGTTTAACGTGTTATGAAAGGCTCGTTTTAGATGAGCCAGGGGTGGATCAAGGCCAGTTGATTCACTCAAGTAGTTGGTGGAAATGGTCTGGCATCAATACGCTACCCATTACGATGAAATACCTCAAGTACTGCCGAAGTCGAGTCTATAGCGAAGAACCGAGGGGTTTTGATGGGTGCACCGGATTTTCGGAGGAACCTACTTCATGAACTAAAGTCTGAAGTCTAGGAAATTGTTTCTCTTGGTAAAAAAAAATGGCATCAAGTAGGATGACTCAGCACTTCCTTCGCAACGCCGTCATCAGTTTATAAAGGATTAAGTTCAGCGCAATTTAAATCATCTGGAAAAAAGTAAGTTATGAACATGTACAACAGAGGAATTAAATGGATCAAGTCAGTCGGACACGACCATATAGTTAGTCCATAGACATTCTTTCCGTAGCTTGCGATGTGTTTTGCTTTGCTGCTCTCTTTCTTTTTGGTACCGGTATATCGTATTGGTCTAGAAACTGCATAATTCCGTTTCAAGTATTTTTCAGATCGCACTCTATGAGTTATGATTTGAGGCATCTCTAATTTTCATTAAATTGTATGAGCCAACAACGGTGTATCCAGGAAATACTAGAACCACATCTATTGCTATTTTCTCAAACGCTTGAGTACCATATTCCAGTTCTACCACAGATAGGAGACAGTCACGAGCGCTACGTTTCACGAAGATTACTTGTAGGTGAAACATGTATTTCGATAGTCCGTTCAGAAGACGAAGCATTGCTTTTGAGGAGTTTCTAAGAGTCCACTAAGAAAAAAAAAAGATACTGGGTGCATCCGATTAATTGTGAGAGAGATGAAAAAGGAGAGTGCAGTGTTCTTTTTGATGCATTACTTGTAGATGAAAAACGTTTTTTTATATACTAACGAATGTGATTGAGTAGTTTTAATGAATTGCATGATTATATGAAAAAGGAAATAGAGAAACAATACACCCACTGGAGAAAGGCTATATCTATAAAAGAAATTTGATAGTATTTTCCCATTTCCGTCGCTATTTCAAGCCATGTTGCATTTTTTAAAAACTATTTTTACAGTCTGCGTTACTAAGTATAATAACGCCTTTCCCTAAATAAATCAGTTAGTTTTTCAATGGAAGCCACGAACGAGGCGTTCCACGAGTTCTTTGTATTTCGGACAAGAGAACGCAAGAACGCAAGCGTTCACAATGACTGGCGCGGTCTGACTGTCGCTATGTCTGCGCGACTCTATAGAGATCTATTAGTTACAAAGAACGAGGAACGCAGAACGCGGAACTCGGAACGCTTTCAGTCTGCGCGAGCCCTTAATCAATAATTTGAAAGATGTACTGGACACTAAATATCTCGATGCTGTTATTCTGCTGAATCAAATTCCAAAAAGTGGAAAGCGTTGAAAAGATAACTTGACGACCTTTCAAATGCGGTTTCGAAAGACCCCTGGATCAGATTCAAGATTTAAGAGTTAGATAAGTAGCAATATTGATAATATAATAAGACGTAAAAAGTTTCTCCCTCGACATAAAAATCGACGTGTCAGAGCGAATGCTTTTCCCAAATGCCATTTATGAGGACATTGGTCTTGTTTCGTTTTCATTTAGTCTTTTGAGAACGCATGAGCGTTGAAGGAGTTCACAAACCTTCCGGCATTCCCTCCATATGTGTGCACCGAACCTTAACTTAAATCTCCCTTCCTCAATTTCCTGCCTCGTTTTTCCACCGTTGCGCTACGTTTTTTCGTTTTGACATTTTCGTTATCCGGATCGTGTGACCGTAAAGCTTTATCTATTGCGGAAGGTCACTGCTACGCAAATAGCGAGAGCGCGGCCATATAATTACCATATAACTGAGCACAAAACGCGAGATCGCATTCAAAGGTCGAGCGCAGATATCGTTCAGCGATTTTTTGTGTTGCCCTGCCTGGTGATCAGCCCGGACCAACTACAATGAATAAGCTATGCCACGAGTTCAGGACTATAAATAGAATACGCATTGTCAGCAGGCTTTGCTAATATTTATATGCACATACATTATTTGGTATAAACTACACAAAATTTGCTATCGACACCTCGGCCTTTGATGAGGTAATACATATTAATGGTCAGTTTATTTGGATGCATCAAATGCAAGATGCAAGGGTGAGAAGCAATGGGAATTCTGTAACGCGCCTTTACGCTGAGTACGTGGTATACAGGGTGTAAACGTTATGGTATTATTATTGAAATGGGTAATAGGGGGGCCAAAACAAGGCAAACAGTTCATATGACCCACGGTCCAAAAGTCAATAGATTTTTGTCTAAATGGCTTCATAGTTCACAACTTTAAGCGCCGATTTCACCAACATTAATATTATGGACCAATGGGAAAATACCTTATCGAAATGCAATTTGACAGCAGCTGTCACAGGTCTCTGAATATTAGTGATTTCTATTGAAATATTGAATAAAGTCGTGAAAATTCGACTGTATTATAAACAAGACCACTTTATGATTCCAACATGATGCTTTTGTACAGAAAAAACAGGACAACTTTCATGTATTTTGTTATTACATTTAGCAATCCGTTATCCCCTTCAGCGAATGGGAATGCGGCAAATAATAGGTCGATTTTCTAGCTGTTAAATTTGGCAGCAGATTTGGACGTTTGTTAATGCATGGCACTCTCGAATTTACCAACTTCAATATACTGAAAGTTATCATTACATACCTGTTGAATAGTGTGGATCTGTCTGTATTTTGCAAGAAAATAGAATATAAAATACATTCCATCCAATTCCTCATCTTCCTTTACGTCATAATAATAATTCATTTATTAATTTATGGGTCAATGAAGTTCTTCAAAGCAATAAAAACATTATGTCCTCTCCATCCTAAAACATAGATAATATGTGTAAGACGTGTCAATCCCTACATCTCCCTAATGCATAATGCAATTACTATGGACATAGACAAAAAATTATGAAAAATGTTTCACAAATAATGTCTCTTAAGTCCAAAAAACCATAAAAACTAGTAATGTTTTCTTTTTGACTGGCGGGGATATCTATCTGTCACTCGCAGGGTTGCCAAGTCTAACGACGATCACGTCCCGTGGTGGAGGGTGCGAAATGAATCTTTTACATCTGCTGCTTTTGAATTTTTTTCGTGAAAATTTACTAGGTACCATGATTATAAGCATCTTTGGTAGATTGTTCGATCCGGAATGGGAGAGATCTCCTATTTATGAAAATATTTTTCTAATCATCTAACCGTTGCAATCAGTGCACAAACACTGAGACATATGATTTATAGCATAACCCGCTGCCCTATCAATACAAATTTAACGTACAGGTCGCCTAGCCGTGGGGATGCAGTGGTCGGGATGAATATCACGGCAGCAACTGATGATTTGGGCATGTCTGGTAAGGACGTATGAAGTGAAACTCGTTAACTTCACAAATTTGAAGATTTTGTACAATTTCTTTGAAAATGATGAAAGATATGTCTGATTTGGCAGGGTAATGTTGCAGCCAAATGGCAGTCACTCTTTCTGACACAGTCCGGATCGAAAGATGACGATACTCGTGAAATGTATTGATACTTCTAAATATAGGATCGTATCGAACATCCCTACTGTCAAGATATATAACCCAAGGTACCGACGGAGCTATTTTGCGGCATCATGGAGATAATTTTAAATTTTCATTTGCATTTTTTCAAGTGTTGTGCAATGATTTTGGGAAAAATGTCACGAATAGTCTTACAAAGTATAGTAGAGTATATTTCAATAGTTGGCGGAACTTACTCCACGGGGACCAGGAGGGTGAAACGGGATATTAATGCACAATCTGGCAACCTTGTCGCACCCTCACAAAATGGCCGCTGACAAACACAAAACACCGTGTTGTCATTGAATAGCATGGAATTAAACCTTCAGAGTATATGTTTTGTGACTGGTACCAAGAGTTGACACATCCCACACATTTGTGTCACTCCTTGAAATGCAATAATCAGCTGTATTCAAATAATGTCTAATATAAATATAACCTAGAATGTGTACTCGTGAAAAAAGAAAAATATGGCAAATTTGTAGTTTTTTTGAAGGTTTTAGGTTTGCTGGTAGCTTTAAGGCATATATTTGGGAATTTCTTAATCGCTGTGAATATAGTGTGGATGCTTGTTCAGTTCCTGAACAACGAGAAATATTCAACTTTATGGATGTATGGATATCAAAGTAAATGAATGAATGTTTGGAAACGAGCAATATCTTTTGGTAGAGCCTGTCATCAAGTAGGTGCTTAATGGCTATCTGCAAGAGGTTTATAGGAAAAAACACCCAGTATCACATATCAATTGAAGAAAATAATATAAACATGAATAAAAATTCAACAATAATAATTAAAACATGAATTTAATACAAAAATCAAACATTTCTTGAAATTTTGACTGAATTATATGTAATCTCTTAATATTCAATAAGCTGATGATGTTTCAATGACAAGTTGTCAACTCATACTTTGACAGTATTTTGTTTTCAACATTTCATAGCTATGGGTTGCTAAAATTTGTTGATTGGAACTTAAAGCTAATTCGCTGTATCTGACGGTCTGTTACCCTATAGGTTGAGAATAACGGACTGTTGTTGGTGAAATTGGCCCTAAGTGCTTTATATCGACCACAATCACCACAATCTTACTAATTTTTATAATCTTATCTAAAACGTTTTTAAATTGGGTAATTAACAAGTAAATGGCATTAAGTTTTTCTAAGTTAAGCCAAAATTTGTAGTCAGTAAGTAAGTTTCATTAAATTGAATATTTAAAACACACATGACAACCGCGCGTCGGTCATCATCAATCTTATCGAACCAGCAATCGATCGCCGACGGTAACAGTGGTTAGTATGTTGTTTTGTTTTTGTTCGCGAACGTCGTCGTCTTGATTTTACAGAATTCAAATCATGCAGCTCAAATTTATCGTGACAGATTTCGCCAACGGGTACACCCAGACACAAGGACATTTTTGCAAGTCTACCAAAGATTTCGATATACAGGAAGTGTTCAGCCCACTAATATTCGCGGTTACTGTAGAGCAGGAGGGACAAATTTTAAATATCGTGCAAATCAATGCAGATATCAGCACTCGGGAATTAGGCCGCCACGTAGGACTATCGCATACCATAGTCCATAGAATCCTACGGGAAGATTTACTGTGTCCCTACCATGTACAGAAGACTATCCTCGCAGACTAATACTCTGTCAGTGGTTTTTGCACAAAAACATTGAAAATCCTGATTTTTTAAACACATTCTAGCGACGGACGAGTATACTTTTACGCGAGACGGGATATTAAATTTCCATAATACCCACACGTGGGCCCAAGAAAATCCTCATACCATTCGTGAAGGTCGTAATGAAGCTTGTGTGGAAAGTGGAGGACGACATTTTGAACACCTTCTTTAAATAAAAAAAGTGCAGTGTGGGTTTTAAGAAGAAAAACAATGTATGTATCAAAATTGTGTTCCGTATTCATAAGTGGATTTTTTAATATCTTCAATAAACTTTCACACACCAGGTGAAACGCCGAGACAGTTAGTGGTAAGTCTGTTTTTTTTTAATTGTTTGCATTTTACGAGTACATTATCAAATAATGAAATAATACATAAGATCCAAAAATAACAAACTCCATATTTATTTAAACTGCGTTCCGTCGTAATTTGCATCTGGCATTGCGGCGTTGTTAGATTTTATTTTACTTTAAAGTCGCTTTTCTCTAAAAAAATGCCGTTTTGACCCCCCATGTTATATGAAACTTTTTGCTCCTTTTAACCCCCTCTATCACCCATTTAAATAATGATATCATAACGTTTACACCCTGTATAAAGTCCGGGTCTATTTATCATTGGTATTTCCAATAGCTTGGAATATTCACGTATTTTTCAGTCTATAACAAATCGAGTTAATCACAATTTACATATGGATGACATACTTTCTTTTCTTCATAGCTGGTAAATGTTTCCCTTCGTCTCACAACTTCAGTGGAAGAATTCCACGATACTCGGTTCTACTTCCATCGTTGTGTTATACATTAACGACCTTTCGAGCACGATAAATCCGATCCTCAGTTCTGCGGGTAAAAGCTTGTTACAGACCGAAAAATACGCGAATAACTCTTGGTGGTAATGGCAATAATAAATAGCGTTAAGGAGTGGTACTGAATTTCTCCAACACTTCACCTAGACTCTCTACCTCTAACCCTAGCTAACTGACAAAATATAAACAAGGCAAATGCTTATCTTGTTGTCATTTAATTACATCATCATGTTAATATTTATTACTTCATCATATGCGGAGGTGTCGATAACAAGCTTTCTGCATCCTGACCTCCATAATAGCAAAGAGCAGGGGTATTACGTATCTTGAGAAGTGACATTATGTCGTTTTTTAACATTATATAGGTTTTTTGTGACATTATGTAGGTTGTCCTACAAGATATCAACTTAGCACTAGCTGTTGTACGCTTGCTGTGTACTCGTTCCGTAGCTGGACGTGCTGTCTAAACGTTATGTTACAGCTATCAATGTGTGGCTCTGATGTGATGTAACATCTGCTTCAGAGATGGCATTAGTGTAGTAGGTCTAAGCCGTAAGTTGTATACTATAGCTGGAAGGAAACGGCAGTGCATATGTGTATAATGAGGATTTGTGTGCTAATGTTGATCACAATTCCATTGGTTTCTTGTCTCAAATACACTTAATTGAGATGTATGCAAATCTTAAAATTATTTGTGTATCCGCTTTTTCTTATTCAACCTGGAAATTACAAATGCAAATTTGCAGAATTTCAAAAAAGGGAGCGTTAAGAAAAGAAAATACCTGGTTGGTGAAGTATATTAAAAATAACAGGTAAGAGAATATGGTACATACAGGCATATTTTTATGAAACGTGAAAAAGTTATTACATTTAACATTCATTTTTTTTCAGACATTTAAATTTTATATAAATTTATTGACTATTACTTTACGATGTCAAGTAGAAAATACAAATCAGCTCTTAGATGTGACGCAGTGCGAAACTGTTTTGTATGTGATGAGTCGTTCCTAATTTTTCTGCGATGTGGCTTAATTACAGACAACCCGGGTGCGGTGCTGATTTACCGTAGTGCTTCTTAAAGTTGTCGAATGTACTATTTGCACACTAGGAACTATCTAGGCAGCAAGTTGACATTTTGCCGTTTTCTTGGCATTTTTTACGTAATAGCCGATAGATTGGAGAGAAGGAGGTTGGTTATAAGCTTCGTCGCTAACGGAGACCGACGAGTATCATCTAAAAAACCTATAAAACGTCAAAAAAACCTATAAGATGTCATCTTGCAGACTAGGTAGTTTTTAGGACGCAAAACAGTCACTCCACATTTGCTCACTAGGGTCGTTGTGAACGTCCATCTATGGAGGAATCACTCAACTAAACGCATTATTGGTTGCATATGTTTTGTCAGACCGAGTGGTCCGTGCCTGTAATTTTTATCTCTGAGAAGAAAGTTGGTTGAATAGCAAGATCGCATCTGGATGATTCTGTGTATTGGTTTGCAAGCGTATAAAATCAGTGATATTTGCTGTGTGAGAAAACCATTACTGAATATGCTGCCAATGAAGAATAATACATAAATCACGAAAAACTGAGGAGAATTACGGGAAATCATCACCGCGCCCGCGTTATGTGTAATTACTGTTTACATGTATACGGCTTGTGTACAGTGAATATAATTATTTCTTATCTATCTCATTTTTGAAATTCAGCAAATTTGTATATGTAATTTCCAGAATGGATAAGAAAAAGTAGCTGCGCAACTAATTTCTATCTTTGAATCTCAAGTAAGCGGATTTGAGACAAGAATCCAATTTAATTATCATCAACACATACAA
The DNA here is from genome assembly GCA_963669975.1 of Acanthoscelides obtectus. Lineage (NCBI taxonomy): Eukaryota > Metazoa > Arthropoda > Insecta > Coleoptera > Chrysomelidae > Acanthoscelides > Acanthoscelides obtectus. The sequence goes on from CAVLJG010000001.1 coordinate 91,933,242, forward strand.
GTTGCAGCTTAGGCCTCCAGTAATGCAATCTCTGATGCAGATTTTACATCACATCAGAGCCAAACATTGATAACTGAAGCCTCATTGAGGTTAGGCAACACGTACAACTAAGTGCTAAGTTAACATCTTGTAAAAAAACCTACATAATCTCAAAAGAAACAGAAACAGTATAATGTCAAAAAAATCGATATAATGTCACTTTTTAAGATACATGATACCCATGCCGGGAAATAACAATAATCATAAAACGCCTTTATCAAAAGCGAAGTTTACCTTTTGCTACTCACCCACTTGATCGTTGAATAAAATTACATACAAATCAAACTAGAAGAAATACAATATCCATACATTGGCATATATTAACGACATCACAAATATTTAGCTGAATAAAATTACAGTTAACTATATATTTGGATCTGATATAGGAATGTCTCTTCTGACAGGTAAATTTTGTAGGCTTTTCTAAAATGATATTTTTCACGGCTTCCTTAAGAAAAAATAATCTCCTCAGACTTATGAGGATTTAATGCAAGGATCCTATATACCAGGAGAACCGGCAAAATAAGAAAAAAAAAACGACCCTTAAACTTGAGGACTGACTGAGGGCGCAGTGATCGAATCGAGTGCTAGATACTGCGCTTGCGCAGGGTATCTGAGGTTATAGTACGAGATGCGACCGCTTGCCTTTGCCAGGCAACCCTGCTGTAATCTGTTCTACTAGTATTTAACATTCAAAAAAATCTAGTTTTATAAATAAAAGCAGATACCTACAGATTCAAGCGGCGGGATCGTAGCATAGGAAAATGGGCGGATCTGTCAAAGCCAGCGTTGCCAGATGGACCGGGCAGAATTTCCCCAAAACAAAACAAAAATTCCTCAGAATTGCTTGTTTAAAAAAAATCCGCGAAACATGTGATCTCTCAAGAACATTATATTCCCAAAATGTACTCCAAGTAAAATCCCTCAAAGTTAGGGGAAAACCTTCCAACGTGGCAAGTCTGTCAAAGCACCACTGGTACTCGGGGCGCCAAATTTCAGGGTGGTTTTTACAGCACGAACAGGATAGACGTAGTTTCTCTTGTATATAGGCTCCATGATTTAACGGACGATTACTTTTGCTTATGTGCCAATTGATTTTAGATCGTAATTTATTTAAACACGGTTGTTACCTACATTATCTTGGTTAAAAATGTTACAATGTTTACAAACTTATCCAGATCGAATATACAAAAGTAAAAAGTACGAGGCCTTCTACTGCTCCCTGGGGTACTCCAGAATATATCAATACTTGAGGTGAAAAGTCAGCACTAATGGCAGCTCTTTGGAAGTTATTTTTCAGAAATATGGTGCAGTTTAATGCTTCAATGTGCAAAAAGGACTGGGAAAGTTTAAAGTGGCGAAAGTATCCTTAATAATAACTGATATTCGTCCCGTGTTACCGAGATCATGCCATTTTTATCTAGAATGTCCATTTTCTAAATCTTCTAATATGTATATGACGAAGCGTAAACTTTATGTATATCAGCTTATAGTAACACTGATCGTGATTAGTGACACGCGGGCGATAAAATAACATGTAGTCGACGTTCAATGCTAACCAAACGGTCTCACTTTTATCAGCGAGATTGGAGAGACCTTGCACTCAACATTCAACGCTCACCGAACAATGCTGCAGTGGGTAGTAATTGCTTTTTATGAATGGCCCACGCTCGTCGAAACGTGGACAGAACTTTTCGACCAATTATTTTTGTAGTGGGGAATCAGCTGCTAAACGAAATGGGAGAAAGCACAAAGGGTTAAAGTACGGAAAGAGATTGGAATCTAGAATAAATGAGCTATTTATGAACGAAAGCTAGTTCACTTATTCGTAAGATACATAACATAACGAATAGACGTTAACTTGTCTTCTGATAATATGGAAATATTTGGAAGAATGCAGAATCTCCTTTATTTATATTTCAAGTACCTTTTCATCTAGTAAACGCGCAATACTTCATGTCATTATACAGATGTACAGTAGCAGTTTGGAAACATTCTTAGTAATTTTCAAAAAGTGAGCTAATTTTTTTATTCTTTATTATTAAGGACTATTCTTTTTTCTCATAGATATAGTTTGCTTACAGTTTTGAGGATACAAATGACAATTTGTGTTTGCTCTGCTACTACAGACTAGCATTCAAATACCTTCATATTATTTTATGACCAAAAATGAGACGACAAAAGTATGGAAACATATTATTTATTACGAAATTAAATACAAAAAGATCTAAAAAAACTGTTTAGCTAATATTTGGTAGCATAGCCTTTAGCATTCTACACTGCCTGACATCTGCTGCTCATAGAAGACCAATTTTTTACAGACGTCTGTTGGGATATTTTGCCAAATATTTTTTACATAATTAAATAAATCGTTCCTATTTTTGAAAGTTTTTGTCAGTTGTCATTTAACAAGCTCCCAGAGATGTTCCAGAGGGTTTAGGTCCGGGGATTGCGAATGCCATGTAAGAACATTAAAATTTTTTAGTCTTAACCAGTTCTTTACGAATTTTGAGGTACGCTTGGGGTAATTATCTTACTGGAATGTCCATCGTAAAGGCATTGCTTCTTCAGCAAGAGGGAGCATGTGTTCACTAAGAATATCTTTGTAAAGTTTTTGATCCATTTTCCCAACAATTTTAACAACTGGTCCCGTTCCAGAACTAGAAGAACAACCCTAAGCCATGATGTTGCCTCCACCGTGCTTAACTGTTGGCAACTGATACTTTTTGTCGAATCTTTTTCGTATTGGACGTGTCACATATACAGTACCGTCAGATCCAAATAAGTTAAATTTGTTTTCATCGGCCCATAAAACTGTATTCCATTGTTGTTCTATCTAAGTTAGATGAGTTTTAGCAAATTAAAGCCGAGCAAACCGATTTTTTTTAATGAGTGGCTTTTGCACAGGACGTCTACCAAAAAGCCCAAAATCCACCAAGCGTTTCTGTACTGTTCTGACAAATATTCTCGGCACCCTCTTCGATTCTTCTGAAAATCTATGTGACTGGGCATTCGAGGATCTTCATGGTACAAACGCTTAATGTAGCAATCCAAAACACAATTGGTTTTTTTTGGACTTACGCACCTCGGCCCGCGTTGCTGTTGACTCGTATTCCTGATATTTACTAATAATTTTCGAAATCATTTTTAATCTTTGAGAAATGTCAACATTTCTGACACCACTCCTAAATAATTCAATTACTTTGCCTTTTAAATTTTTTGAAAATTCTTTTACTTTTGTCATTCGCACTGATGTAAATATTTACCGCACGCAATATAAGAGTATCGCAGAACGAATAAATATGGCAAAACTGAAATGTTTCCATAATTTTGTCGTTACAAAAACTGTGGTATTTAAAGAAACGCGTCTTTTCATTTTCAGAGAATTTGAATATTGGTAAGATAAATCTTGTATTAGTACGGAAGCCAAAGGTAGACTTTAATATTTATATTATCTGTGCCTTCACAATTTTAATTTAGGTGTCTGAGATAGTTCATAATAATGTTAATATTTGTTTCCAAACTTTTATCCGCTACTGTATAAGGGTTTTCATAGTCGTCGAAAAGTACAACAACAAGACGTACAAAAGTTGTCCAGAGTCGATTATTTCAAGAAAATTTTAAACTCATAATACTCGTAGCAATAGCAAAGATATAAGAAAGTACGAATCTTGACTCAGATTCTATGTATACATGGCGGTTCAAAGTCCAAAAATGCAACATTTTCCAAAGTAACAACACTTTTTTTCCACTGATACTCATTCTACTCTACGACCTTATGTCCAGGTTAAGGATTTTCAAAGACGCCGATTAATAAAGATTCCAGAGAGTACAAGTTGACTCAGATATTATCTTCATTCATAATCGAAGTCCATTTGTCTAGAATTGCGTAAGAAGCAGAGAGTCACCCTACTTGACATTTTTTTACATTCTATAGCAAAGACGGTACATCGGCATTAAGGAAGTGCATTTTCGGACGGTTCAGTATAAAAGCTTCCCGCTCAAAGCAACAATCAGCTTGGGAAATGAGATTCAAGACATTCCCCTTCTAATTTGTCCTTAACCTTCTGATCCGAAAACTCATCTCAAAATAGCGTGCGACACAAATTGAAGTGTTAACTTCAGAAGGGTGAAACGTTGATATATACCTTTTGTAGGCCCATTATTAATAACGAACAAAGGAAAGCTTCCGTTATCATAAAAATCCCTCAGGAACGTCAGGGTTAATCATCTTAATTTCCCAATTTTTTTCTTAGCCGGCGAGCCGTGCACAGATCGATACAGTTTACCCGTATTGTGCACTGGCGGAACAGAATCGTATTTTTTGAGGTATTCAACAGTTTTTAGTGCTCTTGTTTTGCTGTTTCGTAATGATCTTCCTTATTTCGATTTTGCGCAGTAGCTAGACAATCGTTCGTTCTTTACAAGGTTAACAAGGCTCGCAATTCATTGCGGGCTTGTAGACTTGTTGTTGGAGTGAGATGAGGTTTTGAACACAAAGTGTTTTTTCCAACTACCACGAAGGCCTAAGGCCTAAACACCCATGGGGTACCGTGGGGCTATAGGGGGATACAGGGGAAAAGGGAGAACGCCACACGGACTCTGGCGAGGGAACACGTGTGCATGCAACATCCGCACATTCTGGCCTCGCCTACGAGATCCGCCGGGTGGTATCTCTCCGTTCGACCGTAAGTGACCGTCTACCACCTACAGACAATCACAACAGCCATAGCCAAGAGAAAAAATTTTCTTGGGACGGACAGCGTATGGCGACTGATTAGGAGACCGAAGAGTCTATTACTGCGGCCACCGCTGCTGCAGTAGTAGACTATTATTATATATACAAAATAAGGTTGTCTACACGACGATGGATGATATTGTAACAAGAATGAATAATAATGCTGGTGCCATCTGTTGGGGACTCTCCTCTCGCCAGAGCTTCATGGACGATCTCTGTTTTTACGCGGATCGCGGCCGCACATGCCGCTTCGCGACATCTGTTGAGGACCGTGCCAACGACTCGCCTTCTAGATCGACGCGAAGTGACCTCGACGATTCTGGAATGCAGCTATGTGCAGCAGAGTAGTAGAGCAGAGTGGAGTATAGTTCAGTCAATGGCGTGACATAAGAATTAGTCAGACATAAATAGTGGTGTACATAAATGTTCTACCTAGTCAAGTTAAATAAATTAGTGCATTCCTTATTGTTTAATCCAGTGTTTTAATACACACCCAAAAGAACCCAGGAAAACGCTACAATATAGTTACCCATTTAGATAGTAAACGAAATACCGCTAGAAGGTTCCGAAATTTAAGTACCGGAGTGAGACGGAAATTTCCCAAAATTGTTTTACTTTTTTCCCGACTTTATTTGTAGTGGAATTTCAAAATAAACTGCACATTAATACCGGCACTTTTTCTCCTTTACACGATGGCATAATTAGAATTTCAATATGACCTTTCGCCTCTTGTCCTCCAGCATCAACTTTATTTTTTCTTATAGATGCCACATCGGATTTTTACACAGGTGAGAAGAGTTTATAATTCTTATTCCAAAAATGTAAAAAATGTCATACCTTGACTTTGCCAAATCTCAGTTATTGCAGAAAGACGTAACTTCCTAGGTAGGCCCTGAAATTATCTTGGCAATTGATTTGGTATATCAGACCAAACTGCAAATTGTTTGCTATTTGGAAGACTGATAAGAAAGGAAATAATTCGAACAGTGAATAATGTACATTTTTGGAATCAGACTTAAAAACTCTATTCGCCTGAGCAAAAATCTAACATGGCGCCCATAAGAAAAAATAAAGTTGATGCTGGAGGACAAAAGACGAAAAGTCATGTTGAAATTCTAATTATGCCATCTTGTAGAGGAGAAAAAGTGCGAATGTTAATGTGCAATTTATTTTAAATAAAGATTTTGGGAAAATCATGTTATTTCCGTTTCTCTCTGGAAGTAGTCTGAATTTCGGGACGTTCTAAACGGCATTTTGTTAATTATTCAATACGTAACCTTTTCTCCGTTTACTTTGTATCTCTTAATGTATCCGAGATCCCAAGGGTGAGGGTCGGTTTTGAAACAGCCGGTATGCAGTCGGAGTATACCAATTTTCAAAACTACACAAATTATTTGGACTCGATTTAAGCTAATTTTTTTAGATTACCTGTATATCACGCCTAATACACCTTTTCAGTAACGCCCATGCATTAGACGGATGAAACTCGCTTTTCCGAACGGACCCTTCCCGCTTTTCTCGAGCCGTCGCTTCGTCCTCGCCTTCCTTCAGTTACAAGTCGGAGCGTCCGATTTCTCTTTGAGAAGGACCGCTTCCCTCTTTTCATTGCACGCTTGGAACGTTTATTGCGATTTATCCGCTCAAATATGCACAAAAAGGACCGAATAGGAAGTTGCGAACATTTCACTCTCCCGGATTACCTCGTTTACTTTCCGGAATCAATCGGATATTATCAGTTTCCAAATTTGGAATTTTTACTCCTCCTGATCCAATTACGTTATGATAATGCTACAAATATTAGAAAATATATATATATCCGATATACAGGGTGTCCTTAAAATTGAGACTTTCTTTGAACGTTTTTACAGTAGGGATTCCTTACACAGGATTGTATGTTGCAATAGCAATGGCAAAATGTTCTTAGGAAAACTGTAAAAACAAGAGTCAGAAAAAGATGGATTACAAAAGGTATCGTAATATCAAGAGATAAGCTTCACTATCTGTATGATTTGTCTAAGACGGGAGATGTATTTCTTATAGAGTTCTATAAAAAATATAAAAAGGTATATGCCAGAGTTTTAAGGGAAGCTAAGCAGTCGCTTACAACAAAATGATACTAAATGCAAAAAATTAAACAAATAGTGCTTGGAATGTAATAAATGAAAACAGAAACACACCTAAGCACGAAATCATCAACTTAAATATAGAAAATAAAATAACTGAACCAAAAGAGATTGCCGAAAAATTTATGCAGCATTTTATAATATTCCAGGCTCATATGAACGTAATGGTACTGGAAATAATGGAAATAATATAGATAGAAACAGTCACTCTTTCTATTTTCAACCCGCTGTAAGTAGTGACATAATATCAATAATAAATAACCTTAAAAACTCCAACTCTACTAGCGCAGATAAAATTACTGCAAGTATTTTAAAAATGTCATCTAGTTTCCTTAGCCTCTAGCATTTTCAATTAATTGTTAAATTGACGAGGGGACATTTCCAGATAAACTTAAAAGTTGCAAAAATTAAGCCCTTGTTCAAGTCGGATGATAACCACGACATCTGTAATTTTGGGCCAATTTCACTAATTAGTCCCTTTGCGAAAGTATTTGAGAAATATGTTTCCTTACAAATTATCACTTTTTTGACAGTTTCAAATTATTCAACAGCAGCCAGTTTGGATTCAGATTCATTTTCTTGATGAACTGTATCCGAAAATGGACAATGGCGAAAAGTGTGTAGGAATATTTCTTGACTTGAGCAAAGCTTTTGACTTGGTTGACCATGTAAATACTTTTGGATAAATTGGATAGATATGGAATCAGAGGTAAGCCATTTGACTGGTTCCACAGTTATGTAAGCAACAGAAAACATTATGTTGAAGTACTGACTGCACACTCTGGCCAGCACCTATATCATGCAGGGGTTCCACAGGGTTCCATACTAGGTCCCCTCCTATACATAATATATGTATGTCAATCACTTTCCCTCCACATCCTCGTTAATGTATGATACCTCCTTACTTGTTAATGGCAAAAACCTGGAGTCAGTGGTGAGAAATGCTAACACAAGCTTAGCTGGTGCAGAGCAATGGTTCATTAATAACGGCCTGGTCTTAAACCATAAAAAGACAGTGTTCCTCAGATTTAACTACTCTAACATGCCCATGGATCGTAGTCTCCTTATAAATCAAGCGGTCATGGAACAAGCAGAAACTATAAAATTATTAGGAATACACATATCGCAAAACTGCAAATGGGACACGCATATAGAGAAAGTTAGTCAAAAGGTTACCCCTCTTTGCTATTGCATGTACCAGCTGAGTTTTATCGTTGATAAGTGGATATTGTTAATGTTTTAGCATGCACATATCCATTCTACTCTGACGTATGGAATAGAAGCGTGGGGAGCATCCTCCAAGTTACAAAAGCTTCTTATATTACAAAAAAGAGCTGTTAAAACTATTGCAAAGGTGGGAAGGCGCTTTAGTTGTAGGGAACGATTCACAGCTTTGAAGATATTAACGCTGCCTTCAGTATATATATATATATATATATATTGAATATATTGATTTACGTCAAAACACAGCTGGACAATTTTAGTTCTATAAATTCTGGAATTTATAATACCAGAAACAGAGAAGTATTGGAGGTGCCGACACATAGGTTGTCTAGGACAAATACATGGCAATAAAACTCTTCAACAGTCTACCCATTGATTTTAAATCACTACCGCTGATATTATTTAAAAAAAAATGAAGCAAATTTTACTTGATAAAGCTTTCTACTCTATAGAAGAGTTTTTAATGAGTGATAGTCGTTTTTAATTGTTTTAATGTTCAATTTTAATTTGTTAATTTGTTATTTTAATTCGTTTTCATGTTTATACACTTCGCGTTTTTATTTGATGTTTTGTAAATTAATTATGTATGTAGGCAATTCTGTTTATACTAATATTCAATTGACTTATCTATCCTATATCACTTTGTGATCCGCAGGAAGAATAAATTATTATTATTATTATACAAGCGGAATGGACACACGTTCTACAACTTTGAATCGCCTGAATTGCCACCATCTATTAAATTTAGAAGCACCGGTGCAGGAGCCCCCACCCTTTCACCCTCCAAGTTTCAATCGTCAAGCATTTCATTCTCTTTGGACCACCCCTTCCCCCCATACTTGCTCTCTGGGCCCGCCCCTGGGCCCCTTGATATAATTTGCCACAGGCGCTGGCTGGCTTGATTCGGCACTGTGTATGAGCCATCAGATAATAGAATGATGACAACAGATAAACATGCTTACGGCAGTAACAGATGTAAGTAGTGACCGATAGTATTTGTAAAAAATGATCACGTGATCCGAAACGTGGTCATAAGAACAACGCGCTTTCAAAAATTTATATCGTAATGCTGATGACGAAGATACGCTCAAGCAAATATACTCAGTGACATTAGAAGTGTTTCAGCCAGAAAAAATAACTTGTTCATCTTGATTTTTTATTGTCTTACATCAAAAATGAAACGATAACATTATCAAGAAATTTTATTGACAAGTAATAAGAAAAAAAAATAATGTATTGGGCGACCCCGCAGCAGAATACACTCCAATACACTCCTATATACGTCTAGGCATCGACCAAATGAGATGATCGATGTCTGGTTGTGGCACCTCATTCCAAGCAACTCGAACTTCATGGATTATCTGTGGTAGAGTCTGTGGAGGATGGTGCAAAGTGGACAGTCTCCTCCTCATCATATCCCACGCATGTTCGATGGGATGTGAATCCGGTGAACAGGGTGGCCAGGGAAAAACGCTAACACCTATTTCTTGAGAAAAGTCGTTAGCAATAGACGAGCAATACGGGGACGTGCGTTGTCTTGATGAAGAAGGACCTGTGGACGACCATCTAGATACGGCAGAAACGTGGTTTATATGAAGGACATGATCAACATAACGAGCCTTGAACAAAGAGAAGGGGTAATCGGATACCATGGGCAATATCCCCCCAAGCCATTACTCGAACAGTCCTGTGTATATACAACAGCAAATACAATATGACGGCGGCGTCTTACCCATCTACGACCATCGAGCGTACCTAAACAGAATCGCGATTCGTCGCTGAAGCTGACATTATGCCATTCTGCCTCCCAATGTTGCCGTTCTCTGCTACAGTTTGAACGTTGACGATAGTTGTCCGCAGTCAAAGGAAGCACTAACCGTGGACGGTATGAAAGAAGTCCAAAGTCTCTCGAATGCGGCGATAGAGTGTACGCATCGTAACAGGTCTACTTTCTTCTCCAAACTATTGGACAGCGATCTGACGCGTAGAAGCAAAACGGTCTAGTAGGGCTAGTTGTCTGAAGCACCTATCTTGACGTTCTGTGGTACACCTCGGTTTGCCAGTTGGCCTTCGTGTTCCTCTGCCTTCTTCTATCCACACATGACACACACGCATTACCGTCATTGCAGTACAATTTACACGGCGGCCAGTTTCGCGATAGGACAAGCCAACATCTTAATAGGCAATAATTCTGCCCCTGTTAAAGTGGCCAACATGCTGACAATTTGAACGTCTTCTAATTCGAGGCATTTTGCTATGTTTAACACTAGTAAATGAAAGGGTAATAACTAAAAATATCTGTACTACTCAGCTCTCAGAAACTGCTTTCTTCACAATAAAATTTTAACAAAGGTGAATAAAAACAAATATAAAACGTTAACGTTGTTGCCACAGCATGCTTTAAATATAGTCATTATGTTGCCAAAAAACAAGTCGAAGAAATTGTTTTTTCTGGATGAAACACTTCTGATGTCGCTGAGTAGTACATTTTCCGATTTGGCTGCTGTTTTTAAATATGGTGGCCATGTGACCAGGACTCGGATCAACTGGTTTCAAATATCACCGTATGCATTTTATCAACTCCCGCAATAAAATTCGAAATTAGTTTTAGCTGTACTAAAATGAAACGTTTTGCATGTAAAGCAGTGTTACTTAAATGCCTTCGCCAAAAGCCTTAAAAAGGATGGTAAATGAGCTTTGGAAAATTGAGGTCGGTCTACTGGTTACGAAGATATGTTGAATATGGCGGCCAAACGACCAACATTTGAATAGCGTGACCTCGATTTACTTCCCATGTCTACTGGCAGGGATACTTTTTTGGACGTTATATGTCACGAACTTATCACTCATTTCGTCGGTCTGTCTGTCTGCTAATCTTATAACCGCCTATAACTTGAGAATTGCCTCAAACTTCGTTTTTTTTGGCGTTTCGGAAGATCGTGACCATTTTCGGAATAATTTTGCAGGGGTTAAAAACTTTGGGTTAGGGGATGCAGAGGTTCTCAATTTTTTGACGTTAACCCCAGTAATTCTATGCACATATGGGTAACTTCTTCCAAACATAATCCTCTACGAATTGCTTTTTTATGTGCTTCTGCAGGAGCCTAATAATACCTCGCCTTCAAATTGAGGGCTCAGATACGGGCACACGTGATCTTAGTAGCTGCTCCTAGAGTAATCGGCAAACGGCGCCTCAGAAGTTACTTTTTTTATAACAACCACTTTAGTTGGGCTATAGGCAGAGTTAATGTTACGAATATATGTCATGCTAACTTACCTTTTGCAGAAGTAATTTTGTTAGGGAGTCACCCGGCAGTAAGACGGGGCTCCCGCCTTAACGGGAAGCTTGACGACATTCTGGAAAAAAAACAACAATTTAGTTCTAAGATCATAGATCTAAACCTGAAGCAAGAAAACCGACACATACCATATCAGTCATGTCAAATCAAAAACCTCACATAGTTTACATTTCCAAACATGAAAATACTGTTAACGCATACATGGTGAGTCATAAGTGTGTCGATAGCTCCATTATTTTAAAATATATTTAAAAAAGTAGTAGGCAACTATACATACAATTTCTAGGAAAATGAAAATACCTCGAAAAAGTAGTAATTTAATCCCATTTTATACCAAAATAAGGATTACATAAAAGACAATTCGAAATCGTCAAAACATGCCGGGCGTTGAATTTAAGAAAAGTACATTTTGCGTTTATAACCTGTGTAGACGATGCACAATAAATTACAAGAAACTGTGAGATATGAAGCTCGTTTTACCACTTTGTCTACAAACTGGCTTGAAAACTGCCAAAACTATTTTTTCGCTCAAAATATCCCGTAGCTCCAGAAATAGCGATCCATTTTAAAAATGCATGTCTCTATTACCATGCGTGATTATTTTTCAAGTGAGAAGAATGTCGTTTCCCACAATTCTTATAGGTAACTTTTTCAGCTACCTTTTATAATAATGGAGCTGTCGTTTGTAACCGATCTATCCAAAATTCTTTTAGTCGCAAATCTGGCCACAAGTGTGGATTAATTAGGAAGTCAGGCAGGCTGATCAAAATGCCAATTGCTAAGGCAGAAAGTGCATCGAATAAATATATATACATATATACTAAGTGGCATATAAATCCGAACACCCAGTTTAAATGGTTTTATTTTAATAAAAGTTGGTGAATGTATTTATCTTACTGTAAATAACAAGTGAAAAAATTTTCAGCCTTATCAGTTGGACATTCCGGTTTTTATACTGCTTTTTTTTAATTCACTAACGCTCTAAAAATGAATATTTCAGCCGCAGTAAAGAATCAACGTTGGCGGATTTTGGTTCTTGACATCCTTTACGATCGGTTACGATGCCTAGAGTACGGAGACCTGTACGATTTCGTCAACTTAGTGAGTTTGATAGGGGCCGTATAGTGGGACTTCGGGAAGCTGGACTTTCTTTTCGGGCAATTGCAGTTAGAGTGCAAAGAAGTGTAGACACTGTGGTTAGGTGTTGTCAGGCATGGCTTCGAGAAGGCCGTACGCAAAGAGCAAGGGGCACTGGACGCCGCCGTAGAACAACAGACCGTGAAGATCGCCGCCTAAGATTATTGGCCTTAAGGGACCGATTCTCCACTACCAGGTCCATTGCAAATGAATGGTTTGCAGAACACGGAGACCTATTGGCATGCGAAGTGTTTACCGACGAATGAAAAGTTATGGCTTGTTTTCATACCGGCCACACTGGTTCCAGGTCACCTTTAATTTTCATCAGAGGTAACATGAACGCGCAGCGTTATATCCACGAAGTTCTAGAACCCCTTCTTTTACCCTATCTTGACACCCTGGCAGATCCAACTTTCCAACAAGATAATGCCCGACCACCTGTTGCAAGAGTCACAATAGACTTCTTTCAACATAATAATGTCACATTGTTACCATGACCACCAAGATCTCCCGACTTATCCCCAATTCCGCACGTGTGGGATATGATGGGTAGGAGATTGCTCAATTTGCAACGTCCTCCTCAGACTCTAGAAGCACTTCGAAAGGAGTTGGTGGTTGCCTGGAATGAGATACCACAGGAGGACATTGACCACCTGATCAGAAGCATGCCTAGGCGCGTTGGAGAATGCGTAGCACATCAGGGTGCATCCACACATTATTAAAGGTCAAAGGGCTTTAAAGCAGTGCAATCATTTTAAAATTTTTATCATTTACTTATTATGCTTCATTAAGTACTTATACAAAATTTTATTAAAATAAAACCATTTAAATTGGGTGTTCGGATTTATGTCACTTAGTATATATATATATGAACAAATACTTTTTTAAATCAAAAATCAAAAAAAACAATCTATGCGAGAGAAAAAGGCATCGATTCGAAATTTTGCATATCTAGCAAGCAGCAAACAGAAAATAACACGTTAATCTCAGTTGAAACTAAACCAGAGGCACATACATTTTGATACTTAGGAAAATATGTATATTCTATGCCCCAGCCTTTTCTTGAAAATTCTATGAAACTGTTGATCAAGATAGTAATTTCTCCTAAAAAAGTTGTTTGTATAAATTCTTATGAATTGAAATACGCTGCTGTTTTGTCATAGCAAGTTGTATTACAGTGAGATGGAAAGCAAAATTAGCTTGGATCATTTCTGAACATAAATGTTCGAAAAATCTAAACTTCCTTTTTGAACTATCCTCAAACAAACAACTGTTGATTCTAATTGTTTAGTTCCTTCAAATTGATGATACTTTTACTAACCACGCCACTGACAAGGAAATATTGTAATCGCAAAGAATTTCGAAAATGAGACATTATATTTTATGTGTTGTTTCAGGTCCTAAATGCTTCAATTTGTAATTCGAGTACCATTTTCTGCGCAAAGCTGTCTTCCAGCACTCCAAGATCGCAGAAAGATATCTTGCTGATCCAGTAACTACAAAATTATGCGCCCGAAGGATATTGAGCGCTGGAAAAGGAGAAAAGAGGGCTTTATCCGATTTATGCATTCTGTATGCGGAGGCAACGATTTGTTATGGGATGTATCGATATTATATTCGTATGTGTATTCGATACATGCGACGAAACTCCGAGGAAATTTCAGATGATGGTGAAAGAGGCACAAAGAGGCACGTTTGATATCGCCGGAATTCTTGGTGAATTGTGTCAAGAGCATCGACCAATGGCGTCGAAGAAGTAGAACATCTGAAAGTTATGCTGCGATTCGCTGAGGAATCTGGTCGCCAAATAACACCGCAGATGTAGGATTGTATACTTAGTGACATACGCAGTGGCCTTTTCCAAAGTACAAATCAAAAAATAAACAGCCATTGACATTTTTTGTACTTCTACACCTCCATCTGTGGTTTTATTTGGCGGCCTGTAAAACTATATATGACCCTGCTGGTATTCCCTCAATTAGGTATGAAAATCATTGAAACATTTTTTAGTTATGGCAATTATGTCGAGCTTCTGCCATGTCTATCCACGCAATAATAAAATTTGTTTATATCATGCACAGTTATTTACTACCTCATTTAATGAGTGACTGTTGTATAATCACACGTCTGGCTTTGAACATACTACGTATTCTTTATGCCTTATGTTTAGAACATTGCGGATAAAACCTGTTAAAATATGTAAAAATAGTATAAATTCCGAATGTTATATATATATATATGTATATCTGATATGGCCTTCAACCGAGCCAAATACTCTAGTCCACAGATTTTGACATTTCCTATTTTCTACTTTGGCATGGCAAACAAAATTTCATGAGCATCATAATCCGAGACATCCATTATCAGCCATGTTAGGAAGGTTTGCATGTTGGGTTGATAATATAACTGTCACATCTATTGATTTGTGAAGTGTGTATAAAGTTCTAGTTGTAAAAATGATCTTCGATACCCGCAATCTGCATACGTCACAACTGAGGTTAAACGAAGTCACACTCTCTCAGATCCTCTTATCTTCTTTTATTTAATCTCATTATATGTATGCTGTTTACGCATCAGTAGTATCTCTTATTGACACCAGAATCCAAATGAGAAAACCACAGAGTATGTTTTGTACGCAATATAAAAGTGCCTTATCACATCGTAAATAAAGTATGTTTTCAGATAACATTAACTCAATGATTCTTGATTATATTATTTATTGACATATGTATACGCAAAATTGAAAAAATAATTATGTTTGAATACGTAAAAAATGATTAAGTAAACCAACTATCTCTACTGTGATTCTCATGTTAGGTAATTTTCAACTCAAAAATTGTTTCTCATAAGAAAACTTTTGTTTATGTTTGAGAAGCTTGGAGAAAATGTGACAATTTTCCTCAAGAAACCGAAAGTCTTAATTGTCATGTACCCACAAATACTATATAGTATAGAACACAACACCAACAGTATCAAAAAATGCCATACGGGCTCACTCTATAGAGATACACATCCCTCTACGCTACTGAAAATAAACCTCTGAATGATAGTGTATAATTCAACGAAGTCTTAACGATATAGTAAGTGACTGAGGCCCTATACGACGGTCTGTAGAAAACAATTACCTCATTCACGAGGGATAATCCCTATGCTCGGCCCTTGACCACCTTCCAGTTGCTTATTTGATGAATGTTGCCGACTGTCAAGCAAGTGGTTTTAGCTTACAAGATACTAAGTTTATATGTGACTGTTTCCAAGTTAAGTGCTTTTCAATTCATATATAACAAGGATTTTAATAGAAAAGGAATCTGTTGGACAAAGAGCGATAATAAAATGTCTGCTAAGAAATGGTGTTAAGTAGGTCATAACAAACAAATTGAACAAACTCTCTCATGCAATAAGTCCATAGTTCCCACCCGGTAGGTAGCGTTAAAAAATTCTTCCCCGCTTAACTTAAAGTATTGACAATCTGACAACGTTACTGAACCACACCAATCATGCCATATGCGAGCGCATGCGACATGCTGTAGAAAATATTTCTCCAAGTTTTAAGGATAAATGTACCAAGGTTGGGAGCGTATAAACACGACAAAACATTGAGAATATAAGCACCTCCACCCTGTGTCCACTAACTCCAATTTTTAACAGCTATACAGATGTTTCTATGAATGGAACCTTTAAAACTTCAAAGAAGGTTGAGCGATTCTCGTTTTTTCCGACGCCGCTGACCCAGTTTTCAAAATCTACAAAGCCGTTTCGACCTTGGAATAGTAGCAACCTTGTGTGAAAATTTCACCAACTGGTGTACTGCGGCGATGTAGACACGGACACACCGCTATAGTGGAATATTTATATATTTTAGGAATATCTGGGTAGTAGGAGTAACCACTTTTTTTCAAGTTACTTGACTTGACATCAAGGATGAAACCCTGGCGGAACATTGCAATATACGACGAAGCAACTGTTCTTACAGCCAACGGTAAAAAAATTACCCCCTAACAAACACATTTACGCTGAATCACGCACAGGGCTGCTTTCAGACTGGGGTAGGTGATGTTAATGAAAGAACAGTACAGCATGGGAGGGGAGCTACACCCCCGAGATAAGGGTAGAAATAAAATGGGGGGATAGCATTTTATGAATCGTTAACTTGCTCTAGTCGTTTAAGCGGGTACACTTTACGAGGCAACTTTTGTGTCCTTGCTTGAAAGCGGTATTACGTATTTGGTCTGGCATTTTCACCAAGTTATTCTTCAATTTCAGATAAAATCTGCATCTGATTTGTTCCAAGACGGGCGTTCGGATATACAGTTGGGGCTTTAATTTACACGGCGCATAGATCTTGGTAAGATAAGCAGTTTTTAATAGTAACATATACAGCAAAGTCTTAATATTACCGCAAAATCAATCAAACCTAAACCGGTCCTGCACCTCGATCAGATCAAACGTGAATACGTACTACGCGCATCAGTACTTAATCTAGACGCTGGTCGCGATGGTAAATAAAACCTTTGCACCTCGGATCTAAAAAACAAAACAAAACTGGCACACTCATACAGCAACAACGGAGTTGTTCATATTATTTTAATTTACGGTGAGTGTCTTCGAAATGCTACCGAGGCTTTGCGAGTGCATGCAGATCGTTTTTCAACATCCTTCGTGTTTTTTTTTTTGTTTGGGGCATAATGAAATGTTTAGTGTATAAAACTGAAGTGAACACGCTTGTTGAACTACGTGTGCAGATTTAGCAATCTGCTGCATTGATTCGGGCAGTCCATTCTAAAAGATTACACCGATTCTTGGCTATGTCGAGCACATACATGTGTCAGTGAATCTATCGCAGATAAATTTGATTAATACAAATGGCAGATATATACTTTAATTTCTTTTGGATGTGCGAGTACTTTTTCATTTTTTTTTTACTTTTTCGCTGTTCTTTCACTTCACATTAGCTTTGTTATTACAAACATAGCTGTTTCTGAAAAGGATAGTCCCAACTTGCAGGACACCCTGTATAGAGTATGTTGTACTTGTCGCTCTATTAAAATATTCGGCAGACTACTGTTAAGATCGTATCTCTTGGCAATGGAAAAAGGCATGAACCAATTTTTAGAATATCCCAAAATTGTCTCATATTTTTGTTTTAAAGAAAATAGTTCATTCTTAAGGATCAACATTCAAACAACATTGACAGTTCGGTAATTGATTCAAAGGTGCGTTCACAGTGAAAGTGTGATTATCAAGTCCCATCCTGACCTCATTAAAAGGTCGTTGGATAGTGTACAGGATACGAGTAGCCCTCCTCCGTATACTTTCCAATAGGTCTCGGTCACGTTGTAGCCTTGGACACCAAACAGGTCCAGCGAATTACATACTTGGCCTGACATGACTTCCTAACCTAAACGATACTGAAGCTCCTGCGTCTCAAGTTTTCACATAAAAGCGTGATACACCATTTTCCCTCCTGCTGATAAAGCGTAACACACTTTTGTGTGAAAACTTGTGATTTTATAGCTTCAATACCGTCTAAAGGTTAGGAAGTATAAATCGAAAAAAAAATATTTCTGAATTTTAAGTTTGCTTAACAGCTGAATAAAAGATTGTTTTTAAAAATATGTTTTGTCTTTTAGTTATGCATTCTCAAATAACTAGTTCAATAATTTCTATCTATTTTACATATATTTTCATAACTTTTTACCTTATTCACATTATAAGTTTTCAATCGACATAAATCATTCATTAAGTAAATATGGGAGACGTATGTATGTAAATATGTTTGCTCGATTAATAGAAGATATAACGTACCTATATTTTAGCGAACTATCTAATGTTGAAAAGCTGAAATATGACATGGTTATTAGAGATGAATTTTATTTTACACAATAAATAGTCAACTAACTTAATCATCAGATCTTAGGACCTGAATAACTGTCAAGGAAAATGAAACGAGCCCCAATTCGATGGGTTTACGTCGATTCATTCCAAAGTTCCCATAGCCACCTCTCAGCTCCATCATCAGATCAGCTGAATCCACGTCATAATATCGCATTGCCGCCCTATTTCTTTTAGAGTTACGTCACTCTACTTATTACCCATAGGGGTTACTGTGGCAATGACCGCCATACTGTATTTAGAATGCGTCACTTTACTCATTGTGTTTCTCTCTGTATCATTTGATACTCATATCATAGGGGTTCATACGGAAATGATAAATCGCCATTTTGTAGCACCCGCCATATTGTATTCAAAATAGCGGCGTTCAATTAATTTTGTATTGTCACGCGAACCAAACCTGTATATAGAATTTCCGTTTCAATATTTGTCCTACACATACTAATAAACACGTCAAGTTAAATAAAATCTTCTAATAATAAAAATATATAAAAATAAATAAAGTCCTCCTGCTGTACCAAATGTTATATCAATACAATTACCGACAAAAGAGTACCATTTTTTTCATCCAAACCACCTCCATTTACTAGAACGTCCATTCGTCGACACTCAGATTGAACAGCACGATTCTTTGATGATTTATAAACGGGGTAGCTTGGCCTGGATCAATGGCGTAGGCGCAATAACTTTCGACGGGAGAAAAGAAAGATACAAACATGACCGTGTAGTTTCAAGACACAATTTTTGGATTTTTACACACATACCAGTTACACTAATAAAGTTTAGTAATCCTGTTTAATGACAAAATTATCTGGTAGTGACTTTCAGTGACTTAGGCTTTGTCCTTGACCATGTTCATGTAGGTAGGTCACTTCTAAGGTCTAGCTGTTTTTTTTGTAATGATATAACACAGTTGAATGCACAGTGGGGTTATACGTTTATGTTAACTGAGATTAAACACGAAACGTTGAATAAATTTCAAGATCCAAGTGATCACCAATAGTATTATAATTTAGAATAGAAGTGTGTGTGGCCAAAGTCTTGAAAGTTTTGCAAATAAAGATTAATAGTCTATCATTTTATAAAAATGAAATTACTCTGCTCTTGATACTAGGTGGAGGGCATACCACTATCATTATATGTCGCACTACTGTAATAAAAGCAACTTTAAAACAACGATAGATAAATGTCTTCCTTACGCGTGCTGCTTCTGCTCTCTGTGTTCACTGTCGGGCGTGCCGATTTATTTGGCTTTTTGCCCGTGCTGCGACGGTGCTACCGGTATGGGCTTGTTTGACTGACTTGATCCATTTAAATTATCTATTTCACATGTTCGTAACTAATTTCTCACCCAGAACGTTCAATCTATGTTGAACTTAATTATTTATGAACTGATGACGGCGTTGCGTAGGATTTGCAGAGTCAACCTACTTGACGCTAATTTTTTCTGCCGAAAATATACACAGGATTAGAATGGGTTCTTTCAAAAATATGAATTTTAAATAAGCTCTTTTTTTCGAATAACTGCGTCGTTCCTGAAAAGGGTATATAAACAATCTACTTCACTTATTGAAAATTTGATTCCGTCTAGGTAGAGAATAAAACTCTATTTGTCTAAGCGCGAAATGTAGTATGTCAAATAAACGCTTCCTAAAAGAGGGAGTAAATAGATCGATCCTACAATCACTATCCAAACAACATATCTCATTTTAGGAATTTTTCGCGATTACAATACTCCCTCGCCATTGGCGTGGGAAGTAAACGG
Organism: Acanthoscelides obtectus; assembly: GCA_963669975.1. NCBI lineage: Eukaryota > Metazoa > Arthropoda > Insecta > Coleoptera > Chrysomelidae > Acanthoscelides > Acanthoscelides obtectus. The sequence goes on from CAVLJG010000001.1 coordinate 91,953,459, forward strand.
ACGGTAAAAGTATTTACAGACTCAAAAAGGTAAATGCTGAGGTTTAAGAGACATGCTGTTTGACATTCATCAGAAAATTTCAAATTACACATTCCACCTAAAGGTTTTTTCTAACTAAAATGTATCCACATATATTTGGCAAACTCCTCCACGGCGCCACTGGCAGATTGTTGTTTATTTTGCCGTTCCATTCCCCTTTAACGGACGATATTTTTTCATCGTTTGCGTCTGCCCGGGAATAAATCCTTCCATTCCAGATAGTCCAGGAAGTAGCATCGCATTTGCTCGGAAAATATTCCGATTCTGTTTTTTGCATAATACCAAACGGGACGAATCTGCATATCGCCTAGCAAGCTTGTGTAAAATTTTGATTATTATACCTAATAGAGGAGTTGAGGAAGCACCTTGTTTGTTGCAAAATCCATTTTTTTTTTAGTTCTTTTTTGGTCTCAAGAAAAACAAAGATTGCTGTGTAATGGTTTTTGATGTTTGTGGAATACACATTGAATTTTGATTGAATCTTGTTCGGTAGTTATGAATGGTACGAGTATTTCGAATATTTAATATATTGCATTAGACCACAATAAAAATAAATTTGTCTGCAATCTGATAGTTGAGCCTCCATATATAGAGAATCACTTGAATAAATAATCTCCCTATGGAGGATCAATTTTAGAATTAATTTTTGGATTACATCAACCTTTTAGTAATTATTATTCATAACTCCCCCCAAGCCAAAATTCCCTAAAGTAATAGAGGACAAGAGCATAATAAATATTATATAGATATTTCGTATCCAGAATATCTCTGAAGTATTGGAATTTTGGAATAATACAGGGTGCGTCATCTATTTCTTTTTTTCTATTTAAAAAATCAACACGCTTTTTACGAGGTGAAATCGAATTTTTTTATTGATAAGTGAAGGTTGGTTTATGCCATTTATGTATAAAAAATAACATCAGTCATGTGACAACCGCGGCTTCGTTTACAGGCCAACATCCGAACATCAAAATTTTCAATGACTTTTCCCAGAATAATCGGGTCTATGGCCGCAATTTCAGTCCGAATATTGCGCTTTAGGTCTTAACTTGTCCGGGGACCATTTGCATACACTTTTCCTTTCAAAAATCCCCAAAGAAAATAGTCAAGAGGTGTTAAATCGCACGATCTCGTGGGCCAACTGACATCTTAATTTCGTGAAATTATGCGGTCTTGAAATTTCATGTGCAATAAGGCGATTGTTTGGCGAGATGGGTGAGCCATTGCTCTGTCTTGATGAAACCAAAGATCGTTGGCACCAATACGATCCAATTGTGGCCACAAAAAGACTGTTAACATGCCGCAATAACGTCTCCCGTTGACGGTAATGACCTTTTCTTCGGCATCTTCAAAGAAGAATGGTCAAACGATACCACCAGCCCATAATCCAAACCAAACCGTCACTTTTTCGGGATGGAGAGGTTTGTTCATGATAATGGTGTGGTTTTTCAGCCCCCCAGAATCTGCAATTTTGCTTATTCACGTACCATTGAGGTGAAAATGAGCCTCATCAGAAAAGAGCACTTTCTCCGAAAATCCTTCTTTTTCCAGCATCCTATTAACAAAAACACGCCGCTGTTGTTGGTCTGCTGGCTTCAATTCTTGTGTTAGTTGGATTTTGTATGGATGGACGTGTAAATCAATGTGTAAAATCCGGCGTAAAGTGGTCTCACTAATTCCCAATTTTTGCGAACGGTGCCTAGTCCAGGTGGTTGGATCTTCTCGCACACTTTCACTCACGGCGGCTATGTTTTTACGAGTACGAGCTGGACTAGCATGTTGGTATGGTCTACGACCTTCAGGTGAATCAGTTTCCTCAAAACGATTAACAATCCAACGAATTCCAGGCTCTGTAGGGCGTTCATGTCGGCCAAAACTAGTGCGAAGTTTGCGAAAAGTATTTTTTATATTTCGACCGTGTTCGTAATAAGTTTGGATAACCAAAATGCGTTGTTGTGTTTTAAATGAATCCATGACTATAAATGGCATACCTTTGACAGTTCATTTATGCATGCCACATGACTTTTGACTCAAATGGTAACACAAACTTATAGTTAAAAAAAAGTAAAAGTAATAGATGGCGCACCCGTACATTTCAGTCTCTTCACAAGGTACTCTGTATGGGTATTCCATTTTAAGTGTTTGTCCAAAATCACGCCCAAGTATTTTATTTTATCGGCTGACTGAATCTCTTTGAGACCACTGCTTGTATGAACTTCAAGTTTTTTAAATTGTGGTGAGAGCCTGTTGTTACAACAAAATGCTATTTGTATAGTGTGTTTGGTTGTAATTAATTGTCATCGTTCTTACCGAAAATAAATTTTTAAATGTTTTGAAATCATTTTCGATTGTGGTTTTTAGTGTATGCCACTGGTTACTTTCATAGAGTATAGCTGTATGATCTGCAAAACCGATAACTTTACCTGTACTACTTATTTTGAATAAATCGTTGATAAATAGATTAAATAAAATGGGTCCTAATACTAAACCTTGAGGTACACCGTACGATCCGATATGGGGTTCACTAAATGTATTATTAATTATTATTTCTAGGTGTTCCAGCCAGTAGAGAAAAACCCAATCGTTGACACATTTGAGCAGGTTCGTGATGATAGAGTAACCTGGCAAAGAACCATATTGATTGGCTGGTAAGATATTATCATCCATGACAAACTTGATCGTTTCACCAAGTATGTCCTTTTCGGGTACTTTGACACTTATGGAATTGAGACTGATGGGACGATAGTTATTAGCATTGTACTTATCACATTTCTCAAAAATGGGCGAAGTGAAAGAAGAGGTAAATATTATACTTAAAGGTGAGACAAGAGTAGAAGCACACCTTCTTAGGGTCATTGCTGAAATATTGTCAACACCTGGAGCATTCCTGAAGATGTGACCATCGCGCACCTTGGGTGTAGAAACTTTCTAGCTTAGCGAAGATCGAATATATCTGAAGGGCTTTTTTCTGTTTTTCGAGGATACCAGCTTATTTGTAAATTGCGGTTTTGCAGGTTTCAGTGTCTCAGAAAGTGTGTTAGAGAAATTTCGATGATTCATGAAGTCTGTTGAACAACTTTTCATCATCAAATTCTAAAAACAATTTTTTTTTCATTCCGGACAAGGTTTAGGTTTTTTGGGCCATTCTGAACAAAAAAGTTATCGTATCGACCTTTCTCTTTTCCGAGATATAAGCTCCATTTCTGACCCGAAATATGGAAAACCGAACATTTTAATACTGTCTAAATTTCTAAATATTCTTCAAACATTCATTAACCGAAGCATTTTGGGGGTAGTAATGCTGTGAACCTTCTCGTTTAAACCCTGACAAATGTATATTAAGCGCGCACTCGACTAACATTTAAAAAACAAAGGTTTCCAATAGCAATACACTCAAAAATGCTTTGGGATTTTATAATAATAATAATAACGTCTTTATTGGATAACCCGGAGGGACATAAACAGCGAAGTTTAGCCTACTCTTACACTTAACTGTTTATGTCGGTTACATCTGATGTTCAAAACATGGAAAAAAATATAAGAACAATGAAAAAAAGAACTCATATATACCTTAGTATAAAATACAAATAGATACAATCTATATCTGTAGCAGAAATGCCTATTTAATCAATCAATAGCCAGCAACATGCTTTTAGTATGTTTACGAAAACTTTCCAAAGACATCAATTTAATACTGTTGTCCAACTGATTATAAAATAGTGCTGCATTATATGTAAATCCTCGTTGGAATAATGCAGAAGTGTGTGGGGTGGTTCTGATACTATAACGATTCCTAACAGCCCTGTCATGCACTTCGTAATTAAATCTTAACTTAGCTCTTAGATATTCAGGCTTTGATGACAATATTATTTTATGAACTAAAACTAAAAATTTATGTTTAACCAAACTTCCTAACCTAAGCCAGTTCAATTCCCTATATTTATCACTTACGTGATCGTATTTACGCAACCCATAAATAATGCGAACACAGTTATTTTGGATGATTTGAAGACGATTTTTGGTCAATTGATCCAAGCATGGATAATAAACGACATCACAGTAACTGAGCATTGACTTCACCAAAGATTCGCACAGTTTTTTTCTCAGCTTAAAGTTAAGCAAGTAGCGATTGGAATAAAGAGCCTTAGAACACAGGTAAGTTTTTTCATCAAATTAGCTATTTGGCTGCGGAATCTTAATTTTGTGTCAATTTCCACTCCTAGCACCTTAGCTGTTTGAGTATGCTGTAATGTTATGCCATCAATAGTCAGATAGAAAGAATCTTCGACAGTTTTCCTCTTCTGATCAGAACAAAACAATAACACTTGTGTCTTATCTGGATTAATAGCAAGATTATGTTCCATAGAAAACTGATGTACCTTATCTAAATCAAGCTGTAAAATGTCTGATGAATTTTGCGTATCTGAGGCGTCGAAATGGAATATTATTTGAGTATCGTCAGCAAATGTTTGTATCCCCGAATTGTCAACTGCTTTATGCAGGTCAGACGTGTAAATCAAAAAGAGCACAGGTCCCAAAATTGAGCCTTGCGGAACTCCTGACGGAATAGTCGTAATATTGGATTGATCGTTATTGATTGCGACACATTGCGTGCGACCGGACAAATAGCTACGGAAAAAAACTGACAGCAGCATCATCGAAGCCTATATACCTCAGCTTGGCGCACAAAAGTTTGTGATTTATTCGATCGAATGCTTTGGAATAGTCAATTGATACCACTGCTGTTGCTAACTTTTTGTCAACTGCCCTAATAACATTATCACAAAGATCTAACAGTGCCGAGGTGGTACTATGGTGCTTCCTGAAGCCCGATTGGCATGACGATATTATTTTAAGTTCCTCTATGTAATGGACAACTTGTTGCTGTATAATTTTTTCCAAAATTTTCTATAGCACCGGCAACAAACTAATGGGTTTAAGATGTTTAAGTTCAGTAGGTTTACATATTTTAGGGACAGGTATAATTAGAGCCAGCTTCCACAGCTTAGGGTGGTAGCCATTTTCCAAACATGAGTTTATTATGTGGGTGATATGGAAAAAAGTTACGGGAAGACGTACTTTGACCATGGTTAGTGAGAGGGTGTCAATTCCTTTTGCATCTGTTTTGATATCTTTGATTGCCTTCAATATTTCCACCGGCTCGAGAACTCGCAAAGAAAAGCGATTTCGATTTTGATAATGGATGTTTGAAGAATATTTAAGAGCTCTAGCAACATTGAAATTTTCGTTTTTTTATATTTTTAGGGGTCGAAGATGGCAGATTTTGCAATTTTTTACCTGGCAACATATTCTTTCGAAGGGGTGCTTTTTGTATAAGATTTTGCAAAAAAACTGAATCAAACTTTTCCCAAGCAGATGTGAAAATATTTCCTGGACTAAGATAGAGCGTATACACGCTGCCGGGAGTGCTGCGAAACAAAGTAGGAAGAGAAACGAGGAAACGAGTGCCAGGAGTAAACAGAAACAGACTACAGCTGCACCAGCTCACTGGATAAACCGTTTTAGCCTTGGTACTCTGCGCTTAATTTACTGTCCCAGAAGTCTCCCCAAACGTTTACGTCAGATTTTGCTTTCGCGTAGATTTTGTCCAATGCTGTTTGCTGAGCCGTCAGAGTGTCAAGGGTAGATTTCCAATTAAATCAGTTGCAGGCACATGTTGCACAACATGTTGAAAATCCACAGAACATGCGGCACATGTTTCGCACCGACTTTGCCATTGTCGGAAAAGGTTTCTTATAAAGTTTTCAGAGCATCAAAAAAGTAGCTCAAATATGACCTAGATAATGAGCTGCGAAGTCATTTGGAGGTTAAGTTCGTAAATTCAAACAACAACTGCCATTTTTTTGCAGCAAATTCGTACAGAGATTGAGGTTCTACATCAGAGTGCATTTTCATATATGTGATCAAGTGGTCTACCGCCCAACATGGCCTACTGTTTTTTAAGAAAAGTACACGAACACCTCGAAAATTTGGCAACCACGTATTTCGCATTTCCAATTAAGTGGTCCATAATCTGTATGACCTACTGACCTGAAAAACATACGAGCACAACGAAAGGTTGGCAAACCACGCATTTTTTAAAAAGGTCCTAATAAAAGTTTCGGGATAAGAAAAATACAGTTTACTTTTTACCTCAAATATGACCTAAGTATTGAGCTCAGAGGTCATTTGGCCATTTTTGACAGTAAAAACAGTAAAAACATGCACTCTGATCTTGAAAACAACGTGGTTTTAAAAAAATTACCTCCAATTGACATATAAGGTCATTATCTAGGTCATATTTCTTTGACGGCTCCGCCTTTTTTGCTGGTTCAATTAGGAATAGATACAGCGTTTGTCCAAATATAAAACCTTTATTTCCATGCAGACATTTTACAAATTGTATTGGAATTGTCAGTTCCACGAACCCTATATATCCTACAACTCATCTTAAATTATTATTAAATTTGTTAACAAGATAAAAGTATTTGTGTATCAAAAATTGATTTAATAGAACGACGTTTATTCAGGCGAAGTTTAGCTACAAGCTATTCTACTACGCAACAACACTTGAAAATAACTATCACTAGAATATTAATAACAATTTTAACAAAATTTTCTTCCAAAATTTAAACAAAAATTAAACATTGAATACAACGTACCTACACATGTTTAAAACAAAGAAAAACTATAAAATATTTATATGTATAATATGCAGAAATATGGCTGAACTATATACTGGGGCTTTCATATTTGAGCATCAGAGATAATTTGTTTCATTTGCTTTTTGAAATTATTGAAATCACGATGTTTAGCAGACCATGGTAATGTATTACATAGATTGATGGCATTATAGGTAAATCATTTATGAAATAAAGAAGTTTTGTGAAGAGGCATAGCTATAGTGTCAGTGAATCGAATGTTTCTTGAATGGATATATTCACGAGATATTAATTTATTTTTTAAAAATGAAGTAATCGAAGTATGTATGACTTTGTGAACATAGCATAATAAATTAAGATTATACAATTTTCCAACATTCAACTAGTTCAGCAGTTCGAAACATGAACTAATATGATCATATTTTCTTTGGTTGAAAATCAATCTATAACATGAATTTTTATTTTTTTGTAGACGTTTAGCTGAAACTGAATCTAGAAGTGAATAGTATACTAAATCGCAAAATGTGATTTTTAATGTTATTAAAGATTCACATAATTTTTTTTGGATCTAAAATCAAGTATTTCTTTATTTAAGTACAGATGCCGTAAAACAGTAAAACTTGAAATGGTTAACATTTTAAATCGACGTAACGGGGCTTGGTAAATTATTATTAGGCTTTGTATCATAATTTTGCATGCACAGTTTCGTTTAAATTTATCTGTATTTTCAAAAACATGTACGCACGATTTGTTATGCAATAAAGCGACAGCTAAAATATTAAAACATATAAAATATTTTTTGCAACTTTTTGTTGGTGATATTCCGGCCAGTGGTCGAATACATGCATACCCCATATCTTAATCTTGAATAGAAATTATTAAAATAAACTTATATCAGTTGTTCAGTTGATAAGATTGTTTTTAATTGCCTCAACCCATAGCTTTGAAAGCTTATCTTCGGTATAACGAATTCGCAGTCGGCTTTCCAATTTAGGTTCGAAATAATATATAGTCCAAAAAATTTCATTTCTCCTCTAAAATAGAGTTTATCGTCACCCAATCTAACTTCTAATTCTTTTTTGCGCATGAAGAAAAGGAGTAAGCGTCGTTTTGAATGGATTCAAGTACAGTGAGTACTGGTTAAACCACGTATTGATATTCCTAATTAAAACGTTACATTTATTTTCCAGATTCATATCTGAATTACAGAAACGTCATCAGCATATGCTGTAAAATGAATATCTGGATTAATATTATCAAAATGATTAGCTGACTACCATATAAAACGAAGAAGATTAGTTTAAGAATAGAACCTCTAATCGAAATGTCTAACGTACAAGACACAAAGTTTTTCCTATTGTTACCTGCATCAAAAAATCAAGATGTACAAACATACCTGTATATTGCCTTCTAGGGACTACAAAGGATCTAGCCCATTTAAGAGGTTAACCAAGAACACCATATTTTCTAACAAATTTAAAGAATTTGTTTGAATTCCTCGGTCTATACCCACCACTTTAAATATGTACGCTACAATATTATATCCTTCAAATTACTTTCAAATATTATAAAGACTGTAAAGTTTTTCAGTTACAAATATTTCTTTTTACGTTGCATACATTGGCTTGTTGGAATGCAGGTTGGTACACAAATAGTGAATGTCGTCAAAATACATACACCAGTGAACGACGATGAAAACACGGTCGAGTATTTTTAGATCCTAATCGAAATAAATATATAAATAGCTCTCACGGTTCGTGTACTATACCACAAAAATAAAACTCGACGTATACGTGAATCCATTTCTCACGATAATTAATATGAATATGCTTTGGGGATAAATAATGCTTGCCCCGAAGCAAAATACCACTCCCAATAAGATTGATTCATCAAGTTTCACGTAGACGGATACCATTGTGTATTATCCACCTTATGCGCACATATTGTTTTATGGCTAATGAATTGTGAATTGTTTAATATGTCAGTTATATGTCATCGAGAGTGGGGGGGTGTTCTCGAATCTCGCAATTGAAAAAATATCGCGGAACTAAGACACTTTTCGAGGTTTTTTCTGTTTTAACACAGCTTATAAAATGAAGTAACTTAACATATGTAAGTGATAGCACAATGAGTTTTTTTGGAAGGGTTTGCATCGGTAGTCTATTTTATATAACTGTTTTGAGCTAGATGAAGTAGTTGAATAGCAGAGTGGAGAAATGTTTCTCTCTTCTCTTCTTCCATATCCTTTTCATGCTAGGAGTAAAGGGCACTGTATTGTGGGAAACTCTAAAAATGACCCAGCATCATGGATCATAAAAGCCAAACATTTTATAAAAATGTTAAGATATTATTCACAGTAATCCTACTGAAGTAGTATAAGAGGACCATGAGAGTGAGAAGTTTAAATACGATATACGATGTAGAAGGCACTCCTCTCCCAACTAGCAAAGACATAATTTTCAACTGTCCCTGCTATTTTATAATTATTTTATTTCTGCTCTTAGAACGCAATTTTGTTTCAACAAAATTACCTGTAAGACAACTAAGCTTTTAAGAAGTAGATATTATGTTGCTTTAAAAGGCAGTCGCAAGATCGTTCTTAGATACAAAATTTTGTATGATATTGTACATGTACTACTGAACAAACTTGAATCATAATCGAATTTATACTGGTATCATATGATACGAGTTAATTCATATGCGAATATCAGTAAAATTGTTTTTTAGCGCTATGTGAAGCATTTATGAAATAAATTTATTAATATTCTCTTTCTGATATTATTGCTCGCTAATTGCCTTAATTTACGTACCTTTGAAGGTTACCAAGACAGCAATGCTATTGAATCGAATTTGTAACACCCCGTAAACACGCATTGATTTTTTTATATTCTCATTTTTCCTGCAATACATATCTCTGTTTAACTAAAATATACACTAAAATTAAATATTTCATTAAAATCTCTTATAAAGCAAAAATGAAGAACTCTCAAGGTGGCAAAAGTATTTTATAACACGGAAACCTTATTTTATGTTGTTTCAATCCCACTTTACGACTAATTTATTACAAAAAATCATTTTTACAATGATAAATGACTTAACTAACCACCTCAATATATAATGGTATGATATGGTCCACTTGAATTATTTTATTACAAGACAGGTCACAATAAGAAAAAATACACAATGAAAATTTTGACGTTTTTTGCTACAATTCAATAACTAATATACTTGAGGCACTTGGATGCTATCTCCATGTATTTAACAAACAAAAAAAGATTGCAGATCGTATTTCTGTTTGTCTGTCAATCAACACATTCTGAGTTGTTGTTACATTTTGCGACAGCGCTGCGGTCGGAAAATGTAACAAATAACGTTATACAACACAAATTATCACTGCATGTGTGCACGCAGGTGAAAGCCATTTTGAAGCAGGACGACAATCCCCTACGAGCGCTAATTAGGTACTGACCAAAATTGCTACACTATGATCACGGAGGTGGAAGCCTTGCCTTGAAATGTACAAGATGTGGAATTATCAAACGATGACCAATAATGCAATGTTGCAGAATTTGTGGCGATCCTGACCTTTCATTTCGACCTAAAATAGAGCTCCGTTAGGACCGATCGGGAATCAATCCTGAACAGATTCGATACAATTCACAAATGCTCAAAATAAAACCATTATTTGAGCGTAAAGAATAAACTAGCGCATATTTTTAATATTCATTTTAATTCAAAGAACTGGTGTAACATATTGCCAACGCGGCACACTGCGCGTCAGCATTGCTAGACAACGCAAAGATGAGTTTCGCTATCCAGGCGACTTCTATCTCTTTCTAACATACGTATGTGTCTATACACATTTCCCTCTCGTACAAATATTACCATCAGACAAATTTGATTTTCAGTGTATATTGGGACTAAATGCACCTAAAAAATAAATTATTATCAGTGGGTGCACTTTAACCTTCAAAAGCAAACTTTGAGTATTAGTAAAAACAATAAAGCTGTATCTAAGATAATAAAATAAAACAACTTTTATAAACTATTTTATTCTTTCTCTATACGTATTAGATAATAATTGTCATAATAATAAAATAATACTTCGCTCTATAACTGTCCACTATACTATGTTTTATAATAATTTCAGAAATATTTAACATTACTAAAACAAATTAATAGAACAAAATAGTTGCACAAGAGAGCGCCCTTTTTGGGTTCATAAGCGTTGTATAAACGTTGTTAGAACATTTATGGCGGCATTATTATTTTATAGAAATAGTTATATATACGTTGTTAGGCAATTTGTAAAACATAAACTGTTACTTGGGTTCGCATCATGTAAACCAACTAAACTAAGTACAAAAAAATGCTTAGTAACAGAAACATATTAGCGCAAAGCTCTGTCTACAGGTCTACAGAGAGGATAGAGGCTGCGATATAGCGATTATCATTGCAATTACTCGGGATATCCACTTGTTTCGCAGCCAACCCAACTAATCAACCAAATTTAATGTATAATCTAATTTTCACCTCAAAAGTTCAATAAATTAGAGTGTAATTGAAAGGAGTACAAACCAATGACAAACGAACTGAAGTACGTCTTTCTGGACATTATATGTGCTTGCTATACATAGCGTGTGCAACTTTTTTCCATCCGTTCAATGAGCACGATCATTCTCATTAATTAGTATTCCTGTTGGCATAGCGCGAAGATGTGGCAGTCGGGCACCTGTAACTTGTAACCGTCGGCGACCGCATCACCGTTAACTTTCCACGGTAAAAAACTGTTACTTTCTCACGGAGCACGCCGCACCGCTACATGGTACGCGCTTCGGCCACCTCCGACACCCGATCCGGTGTCCATTGCTCGATGCTCGCGCTCTAAAAGAACCACCGGTCTGCTACTTGTGCATGACCTACTGCCGGTGTAAGTTTTATAACCATGGTTGCCATTCACAGAATTTGTTGAAAACTTGATTTTCGTCCCCAATACAACAAAGAAGACTGCTAGCGACATCCTCTCTGACGAGGGACCTGGAGGTTATCACTGCTTGGGGATGCAGCAATCTGGTACAGTTCAATGCTTCCAAAACACAGTACCGTACCTTGACGAACAAGAAGCGTCCTGGCACTCATCCGGTTTCGATCGATGGCCGAGCTCTACCAAAGATTTCGGCTAATCGGAGGTCAGATCACCGAGGACTTGATTTGGCATGACTTCATTACGTCAATAGCGGAAGCTGCTAGGAAAAAGCTAGTCTGTCTGATATAGGGCTAAAAAGTACTTTTCTTCACATGACCTCCTCACTCCATGATGCCGCCGGGTGATGTGGCTGCCACCATCCTTACCGTGTCGAAATTTGTAGAAGTGTCCAGAAGTGGCCGATACGATCGCTCTCTTGTCCTAGGGTGTGGAGATTGTGCCCTGGCATTTAGGCATCTGCCTGCGTGGCTGTTTCAGTGTAAAAAAGACCACGCATCATTCTTATGGGTACAGTGATTTCGGTGGATTTGCTTCAAACTTTGAGGTTGTTATCATGAGCGACCGCAGGAATTTTTCTCCAGGGGGCCGATCATCGACAAGAGATGACCTTTTGTGAAAGTGTATATGTCGGCGTCAAACGCTGAAATCCACCATTTCCTGAAATGCCTAGTCAGTCCCCGTATTGCCGGCAAACACCGTAAGTTTGATTATTACAACGTTTGACTAACATTTTAGTCATTCCCTGTAATGATTGAACAATTTCAGTCAAACACCGTAACAAGCACATAAACTTCGTTACTGCATTCGCCTATTTTAGTCAAACGCTGAAATCAATACTATAATGAAGTACATAATATAACAAGGTACTAACTACTTTATTAACAATATTAAAAGAAAAATAATCAAGCCTGAATTAATCTAAAAGGAAAGAAGAATAGATTAAAACATTGTCTTTATTTTTACATTATTGCTTTTTTAATCAAGTATTTGCTATATACTTGTATACGAAATCCAGCAACGGGATGCTGCTGTTGAGCAAGCCTATGTATACTAAGTGACATATAAATCCGAACACCCAGTTTAAATGGTTTTATTTTAATAAAATTTTGTATAAGTACTTAATGAAGCATAATAAGTAAATGATAAAAATTTCAAAATGATTGCACTGCTTTAAAGCCCTTTGACCTTTAATAATGTGTGGATGCACCCTGATGTGCTACGCATTCTCCAACGCGCCTAGGCATGCTTCTGATCAGGTGGTCAATGTCCTCCTGTGGTATCTCATTCCAGGCAACCACCAACTCCTCTCGAAGTGCTTCTAGAGTCTGAGGAGGACGTTGCAAATTGAGCAATCTCCTACCCATCATATCCCGCACGTGCTCAATTGGGGATAAGTCGGGAGATCTTGGTGGCCATGGTAACAATGTGACATCATTATGTTGAAAGAAGTCTATTGTGACTCTTGCAACATGTGGTCGGGCATTATCTTGTTGGAAAGTTGGATCTACCAGGGTGTCAAGATAGGGTAAAAGATGGGGTTCTAGAACTTCGTGGATATAACGCTGCGCGTTCATGTTACCTCTGATGAAGATTAAAGGTGACCTGGAACCATAAGCTATAGCACCCCAAACCATAACTCCAACAGTGTGATGAACATGTCTTTCAACAAAAAACTGTGGATTCCTCCTTTCACCACGTCGCCTTCTAACCCTGGCACGACCATCGTGCATGCCTAAACAAAATCGAGACTCGTCACTAAAGACAATACTGTTCCATTCCTGATCCTAGAGTGACCATTGTCTGCACCACTCAAGGCGATTACGTCGGTGTTCTCGAGTTAAAGGGAGGACCCAGTGTGGCCGGTATGAAAACAAGCCAAAACTTCTCATTCGTCGGTAAACACTTCGCATGCCAATAGGTCTTCCGTGTTCTGCAAACCATTCATTTGCAATGGACCTGGTAGTGGAGAACCGGTCCCGTAAGGCCAATAATCTTAGGCGGCGATCTTCACGGTCTGTTGTTCTACGACGGCGTCCAGTGCCCCTTGCTCTTTGCGTACGGCCTTCTCGAAGCCATGCCTGACAACACCTAACCACAGTGTCTACACTTCTTTGCACTCTAACTGCAATTGCCCGAAAAGAAAGTCCAGCTTCCCGAAGTCCCGCTATACGGCCCCTATCAAACTCAATAAGGTGACGAAATCGTACAGGTCTCCGTACTCTAGGCATTGTAACCGATCATAAAGGATGTCAAGAACCAAAATCCGCCAACGTTGATTCTTTGCTGCGGCTGAAATATTCATTTTTAGAGCGTTAGTGAATTAAAAAAAGCAGTATAAAAACCGGAATGTCCAACTGATAAGGCTGAAAATTTTTTCACTTGTTATTTACAGTAAGATAAATACATTCACCAACTTTTATTAAAATAAAACCATTTAAACTGGGTGTTCGGATTTATATGTCACTTAGTATACGTTATAATTTAGGTTAGGTTCACAAAATTATAAAAATGAACTTCTCTCCTTTAACTCATTTGTATTCCATAGTTTTTTCTTATTCACACTGTCATAGCATTCACTTAGTTTCTTGTAAAACAATTCTGAATGCTACGACATTTTTACAAACACAGAAAAGACGTTGTGTATACGCAAGCAAATGAACACAAAACTGGTACAATGAATGAATCAGGCAAATGCCGTAACGAAGATAATGTGGTTGTTACGGTGTTTGACTGAAATTGTTCAGTCATTACAGGGAATAACTGAAATGCTTAGTCAAACGTTGTAATAAACAAACTGTTGCGGTGTTTGCTGGCAATACGGGGGCTTACTAGGCATTTCAGGGAATGACGGATTTCAGCGTTTGACGCCGACATATATACTGTATATGCCCCTAAATCTTTTTGAAAGGGGGAGGGGGTAGCAAAATTTCCAAGAGGGAATCAAATCCCAGAAATCCTCAAAATTGTGTGCCAAATATGAAAATTTTAAGGTCCAACCAGATTTCCACGGGGTGCCACGGACGCCCATGGTTGTAATCTCCCAGTGATGCTGATCAACTGTTTTCATTGTCCCAACTTTTTACAGCGATCCGAAGGGATTAGAATTCGGGAATGTATGCCTTATAGAGCGAGACCGAAAAATTTCGTCCTTTTCTAGCTAATCACATACATTATGATTTGGATGAATTCATTATAGCACAAATCTCTGAAAACGATTGCTTTTGCAAGTTGTGTCAACATTTACTCTCGTTTTGCCCCTTACTATCCTTCGAAGTCGGATAAATATCCTTCACTGACGGATATTTCATTTTTATCCATACCTGACTGACAGCTCAACACGTAGGGTTATACCTTTGTACTAAAAAATCAACCCCTACAGGCTACCGCTAAGCAGGATAAAATAAGTTTTTGATATTTTATTCCAACTAGAGTATGGTACCGGATTCAAGATGGGCTTAAATAATGTATTTCAACCCCTAGAGCGAAAAAACAACCCCCTCCTAAGAGCTGAGCTGGGTAAAACACGTTTTTGTTCAAAGTGAAACCGAAGGTTCCATTCCTTACTTTAATAATTAAGCGTATAACTTCTGATTAAAATGTCTTTATTACATCAAAGAAGGCTTTAACGAAACATTTTAGGTGAGAAATAAAATGAAATAGGCCTGGTCACAAATCGGAAAAAATAAATATCCAACCATTATTGTTTATTTTTCTTCCAAGTCTAATATCTACCTCAAATAATAGCTATAAACACGTGCAACGCAAGTCATATTGACATCTCTTTGATCCAAAAATTCTATTTTCACATTCAATACGTTTGCGATACTTTGTGGCATTTTAGTGACGTGTATTCCAAAAATAGACGTCTAAAGGTGCTCTCGCGTGTTTTTCACTTGTTTCAGAGCATTGTTTTATGACTACTTGATCAAGCTCATTCCAAAGAAATTTGAGTGTATTGGGATTGGGTACTGAGAAGCGGGAAACCCCCGCACGGGTATTACGTATCTTGAAAAGTGACATTATGCCGATTTTTTTTTGACATTATGCTGTTTTTTGAGATTATTGTAGGTTTTTCTACGAGATATTATTTTAGCACTTAGTTGTACGTGTTGCCTAAACGTCATGAGGCTTGTTATCAATCTTCTCCTGAAATTTTCGTAATTTATAAGTTTGAACATCTCTTCAGAAAGCACAACATAAAAATAACCCGTCGGGCACAGCCAATAGATACACTTCATTGGCAGCATATTAAATAATGATTTTCTCACAAAGCAAATACTAGTGATTTTATACACATGCAGACCAATACACATAATCATCTAGATGCGATCTTGCTATTCAACCAACTTTCTTCTCGGAGATAAAAACTACCAACAAGGACCATTTGGCCTCACAAAACATATGCAACCAATAATGCGTTTAGTTTAGTCGAGTGATTCCTCCTTAGATGGACGTTCACAACGATCCTAGTGAGCAAACGTGGAATGACTGTTTTCGCCCTAAAAACTATCTAGTTTACAAGATGACATGTTATAGGTTGTTTTTTGACGTTTTATAGGTTTCTTACATGATACCCATGCCGGTTTGCAATTGGGCCCCGTTACGCAACAAGAAACCAGCCGACAGCTGGGTAATTTTGAAAAAACAACAAAAATCATGATTGATGCTACCTCAATGTATTCAGACAATGAACGACGTTATATGAACATAAAACTAGAATACTTGTCCTTTGTAATAATATAACAGATATTTTTGCCTATCGCGCTATAAAATTTTAAGCTGAAATCTCATTTTACCGTTTTTTCAGTGGTTCCGTGTTGCATAACGGGGTCCAATTGTGGACCAATTGCTTTTGAGCAAACAGATTCTATTAATAACAAAGACTAGAGATAGGAGGTTATACCATACGTATTCGTGTTAAGACAATTGGGTCGCCAAGCAAGTTAGTCTTTATGCGAATTTCACTCACGTTTTGCTGTGCTTTGTAGGTTTATTATTTCGTAATTTATATATATATATATATATATATATAATTACTTTGAAGTTGAGTCATTAATTTTCAGATAATGATTGTAGAAGGAAGATAAACCAAAATATGTGTGTAAAAATAAAAAAAAATTAAAAAAAAAATGTTACCTTGTTTTATAAAGTATCCTCCCGACAAGTATTTCAGTGCGGACCTGTGCGCCCAAAAGCATGTCACAAAAACTGTTCGAAAT
Organism: Acanthoscelides obtectus; assembly: GCA_963669975.1. Classification (NCBI taxonomy): domain Eukaryota; kingdom Metazoa; phylum Arthropoda; class Insecta; order Coleoptera; family Chrysomelidae; genus Acanthoscelides; species Acanthoscelides obtectus. The sequence goes on from CAVLJG010000001.1 coordinate 91,970,366, forward strand.
GATTTCCGTTTTGCTCGACGCACAGCTGGGCGCGTCTTAGCCATGTCTCTTTACAAGCACGCAATAAAATCACTGGTTGATTTCTGATCACTGTACTCATTTCCTCAATTCGAGCACGTAATTCTTCGCGTGTATTAACCGGTGTTTTATACACTAGAGTTTTTAGCCAACCCCACAAACAAAAGTCTAAAGGATTTAAGTCCGGAGACCTTGGCGGCCAAGGTACAAAACCGCCACGGCCGATCCAACGATTATTAAATTGTCTATTTAAAAATTCACGCACATTTCTTGCATAATGGGGTGGTGCCCCATCTTGTAAAAACCACATGTTTTGTCTAATATTTAAAGGCACATCTTCCAGTAAACCAGGCAAATTGTGTTGCAAGAAATCAAAATAATTTTCACCAGTTAAGCGATTTGGTAATTCAAAAGGCCCCACTAAAATTCCATTAACAATTCCCGCCCACAGGTTGATTGGTTCAAATCGCTGTTGAAAATTGGTTTCCCTTATTTCATGGGGATTTTCAATAGCCCAAACGTGAGAATTACGTGAATTAATAATTCCGTTTCTAGTAAAGAGGGCTTCATCACTCACTAAAATTTGATTTAAAAAATTGTCATCATTTTGATGTTTATTTAAAAGCCAATTGCAAAAGTCAACCCTTTGTTCATGATCTTCCGGTTGTAAGGCCTGCACTTTTTGTATGTGAAACGGATAGAACTGATTTTCACGTAGAGTTTTCCAAGTTTTATACTGACTAATCGCCAATTGAGTTGAAATTTGTCGGGTGCTTACTGTTGGATCATCACTTACTAATTCTAAAATTTGTTCTTCTAGTTCTATTTGATCGTGTGGTCTTGAAGCACCGGCATGCCCTCCCCTGTGAGGTCTTAAGTCACCTGATTCACGAGCTCTTTGCACTACATTAACAAAGGCACGAGGGGTTGGTTGCACTCGATTGGGAAACCGATCCGCATAGATCCGTGATGCCGCGGCAGCATTTTGTAAAGACTCCCCGTAAATAAGAACCATGTCCACAAGTTCAGCATTTTCGTAAACATGTGCCATTTTTGATTTGAGCCTCGCAACAGACACGATTATTCACTTACGCGTTACCGACTACCGACTGATACTGACTGTATACAACTGAAGAAAATAATTGTAAAAAGATCGTTCCAAATTCTTTCGCTTTTTTGTTTCCGATGCGATGAACGGATAATAAGGCGGATTATATCTGTTGTTGCCAAACACGAGAACATAATATCATTATTGAGACAGGGCGGTACTCAAACTTCCAAAGGGCTATAACTTTGTTACTTTAATTTTATCAGAAAAATGGTAAAGGAAAAAAACATTTCTTTTGATCAGATCTACTCACTGTTAAAATAAATGACTCAACTTCGAAGTCACCCTGTATATATTTTCCAATATTTCTGCTTGAAACTCGTCCAAACTGTCAAAACGACACGCGCAGAGCCTGAAATTCATTTTCTGTGCAGTGTACATATAGTCAACGCCAAACAAAGTGGCGTGCACGTCATCACGATAAAAATTCCCCGACCTAATGCCTAGGTTTCTATCACAAACAATTGCTCTATTGCAGTTTCATATTAATTTGATATATAAATTGTAAAATGGTCATTACTCTCTTATTATGGTTAATAGTCATATAAACATTGTTATTAAAATATCACATAAGTTGTTTTCTGATAAATTTAGACGCATTATGCGAAATAAAATGTTTTGCAAACGCTCCAATCACTTATCGACATGTAAACGCACTAAACCGATTTCGCAGCGTTGACACATTGTCACCTTGAAACTTATTTAAACTGGGAACTGACATTTGTATTAATTTTGACACTGAATCAATTTGTGGCATTTCAAATCTTTATAAATCCTTTGGCCCCGCATACTGTAAATCAACAACTGTTTGTTTCAAAACAAAATTATTCATGTTACGAGTAGATAAAGGCAGTTTTGGTATATAACAGGTGGGCTGAAAATTCCGTATCGTTTCAATGAAAAAATATTTTTTTCGTCAAAATTCGCTTTTATTATTCAACATAGTTGCCTTCAAGGGCTATACAGCGATTATAACGTTCTTCAAGTTTTTCGATACCCTTCCGGTAGTAATCCTTCGGCTTGTCCTCAAAATAGGCTTCAGTTTCGGCGATGATTTCTTCGTTGCTGTGAAATTTTTTTCCGGTGAGCATTCTCTTAAGGTCTGAAAAGAGGAAATAGTCGCTTGGAGCAAGGTCCGGAGAATACGGTGGATGGGGGAGCAAATCGAAGCCCAATTCATGCAATTTCGACATCGTTTTCATGGACTTGTGGCACGGCGCATTGTCCTGGTGAAACAAGATTTTTTTTTTCTTCATTTGTGGCCGTTTCTTGGCGATTTCGGCCTTCAAACGCTCCAGTAACACTATATAATAGTCGCTGTTGATAGTTTGGCCCTTTTGAAGATAGTCGATGAAAATAATTCCTTGCACGTCCCAGAAAACAGAGGCCATAACCTTGCCTGCTGACTGTTGCGTCTTTCCACGTTTCGGAGGTGGTTCGGATGCAGCCGTCCACTCGGCCGACTGGCGATTTGACTCCGGTGTGTAGTGGTGGAGCCATGTTTCATCCATGGTGACGTATCGGCGAAAAAAATCGGTTTTATTGCGCAAAATCACCTCCAAACAGGCCTCAGAGTCGTCGATGCGTTGTTGCTTTTGGTCAAATGTGAGATTGCGCGGCACCCATTTCGCACAGAGCTTTCGCATATCCAAATATTCATGAATGATGTGACTGACACGTTCTTTTGATATGTTTAAGGCCTCAGCTATGTCAATCAACCGTATTTTGCGGTCTCCCAAAATTATTTTGTGGATTTTTTTCACGTTTTCGTCCGTAACGACCTCTTTTGGGCGTCCACTGCGTGCGTCGTCTTCAGTTGACATGTGACCGGTACGAAATTTAGCAAACCACTTGCGAATGGTTGCTTCGCCCGGGGCAGAGTCCGGATAACACTCATCAAGCCATTTCTTGCATTCGACGGCACTTTTTTTCATCAAAAAATAATGTTTCATTAACACACGAAACTCTTGACTTTCCATGGTTTTCAAAAATAACAAAAGTAGCGTCACTCTCGATACGATAACTCAAAAACTAATGATCCGACAGCTGTCAAATTTTGACAGGCATCTTTTGAAGGTTGGTACTAGCTAAGAAGCGTATGGATTTTATTCTGGTGGCGCCATCTCATAGAAACGATACGGACTTTTCAGCCCACCTGTTAAAGATGCTCAAACAGTTAAATAGTCGGTGTAAGGAACTCGTGGCCTCGTTAATGCACTACTTTGAGCAAGAAAGGGACAACAACGGGCCTTTGTTGCCTTTAAATGCTGTTCAAGAGGTAGGTTACTAATAATTATATGTAATGTATATTAATAATAGTGAAATTTTATTTCATTTTTTGTAGCGTGTTGCTGCTGCTTTAAAAATTAGTTTAAGGACAGTTAGTCGTATTTCCGAGGGTGTGAAAAGTGATGCAAATTTAGAATCGCCCAAGAAAAAGCGAAGTTATATTAAACGTGTAACCAACACAGCGACATTGGATACAAGTGCCATTCGAGAAGTGATCTATAATATGTATCACAAAAGTAAGATCTTATTATAATAACTTATCAGAAATTTGCATTAATTTGTTAACTAAATTATAATGTCATATTACACATGGTTTCAGAAGAACAAGTTACGATACAAACTTTATGGTCTCGATTAAGAGATAGGGCATTATTTGATGGTAGTGCCACGTCTTTAAGGCGGTTGCTTAGAGATCTTGGATTTAAGTGGCTTAAGGACAATCCGCGACGAGGGCTCATGGAACTACCAAGTATAGCTTTGAAAAGGGTGGAATTTCTAAGGCAATACAATCATGCCAAGGTTGAGGCCTTATACCAGTTTGTCTTCCTCGATGAAACTTGGATATTTCAAAATGGGACCATAGGTCGCTCTTGGCAAAATGGAAACCAAAAAAGCGTGAAAGCTATTAAAACAGATGGTAAAAGTTATGTACTTTTACACAATTTGCACTATAAAATTTAAAACTAATATATTTTAGATACATTATATTACATGCTGGAAATGAAAATGGGTTTATTGAGGGTAGTGAAGCGATATTTTCTTCGAAAACAAAATTGAGCCATTACCATGGAGAGATGAACCAGGACAATTTTTTGAAGTGGTTTCAACATCAGTTATTAGAAAAATTGGAGAGTCCATCTATGATTATACTGGATAACGCCCCTTATCACAGCATGATATTGAACAAAGTGCCCAACAATGCATGGACAAAAAAAAATATCCAAGACTGGTTGACAAATCAAAACATACCATTTTTAAACACAATGTTTAAAACAAAGCTATTGAGTATTGTTACTCGGTACATAATGCTTCTTAATTATATATATTTTGGTCGACAGTTTATATTTCTTTTGTTTATTCCTATTCTTAAAATAACTGCTTTTTTAGAAACAAACCACCTAAAATATACGTGATTGATGAATTGGCGGAACAACATGGGCACAAAGTTCTTCGTCTGCCTCCTTACCATTGTATATTTAACCCTATTGAGTTAATTTGGGGCATAGCAAAAGGATACTATAACAGACATATTGGTAACAGTGAAAAAGACTGTTTGGATATGTGGAACGAGGCTCTACAAACGGTTACCCCAGACATGTGGAAAAATAGTGTTCGACATACTGAGCAAGAAATTTTTAAATGGTATGAAAGAGAACGAATTTTTGATCGACCAGACATCGAACCTTTAATAATCAACTTTGAGAGTGATGAAGATTCAGATTCAGACAGCGCTGAAGAAAGAAACTCCGACTAACTTTATTGTACAGAAAAAGCTTACACCAGTAGCTTACCTAATTTTAGAATGCATTTTTCTGTATGAATTCTGTAAAATAAATACCATGCATAAAATTTGGAGGACCCCATTTGGATTTTTATTCAGTACCTTTAAGCTATCAATTAAATATGGTAGTTTCATAGTGTCATCTGATCAATAATTGTCATACTTAATGATTATGCAAGTACAGATCTATAATTTTATTATACTATTATTTTTGTTCTCATTTGAGGTTAATATTGCTTATAAACCTAGATATGTAAATAATAAATTTTATTATTTTACAAAAAGTTTGGCAACAATGTAAATTTTTCAACACACCCACCTTGATGACGTGCACGCCACTTTGTTTGGCGTTGACTATAGAGAGAGAGATGCCCTATGCGCAGTATCAGAAATTCTTCTCACTCTACGAGTTTATCTTCTTATCTCTAGTCTTCCTGTTTAGATGAGTGCTCCTGATTGTTGTCTTGGTTTCATAACGAATACTGGCCTGATAAGTCCTTCAATTTTGAGTATCAATCGAATATCGTTTATTACTCATAGTGTTGTACCGCTGATACAGATGGAACTTGGGTGTTTTCTGAAGCGACCATAATAGAGATGCCTGCAAAGATAATGGCGAAAACTTAGGAAGTCAATATTATGGTTCCGCCGTCTTAGCGTATCAACTGTGGAAGGTTGCCCCCGCTTCGCATCATCCTCGCTGGCTTTTTATATTTATTTGGAACATCTTTATTATACTATAGACTCGATATTAACTTGTTTGTTCTCAGTATCTATACTATGTAGCGATAAAACTCGAGACGATAGAAAGTTGGGAATCCTGATTCGCACTTGCAGATTGAGAGGATAAAAATATCTAAGCGGCACAGCTGCTCGCCCTAATAAATCCCTCTCAAGTGGGTGAAGTTTTTATGATTATGGGGCATTCTGTTGTCCCAAGTTGCTAAAGAGAATCAATTGACGTAGCTCGAAAGCAAACCAGTCCCGAACTCGAAAAGTACAAACGATGTAATACACTGTACCGCAGGTAACGTAATAAGATTTTCTGAATAGCCGCGTATTACTTCCCACGCCACTCGCGAGCAAGTATTGTAACCGCGGAAACTTCCGAAAATGAGATGACATGTAGATTTTACATCACGAAAAACGATGCCATTTTCCACCGGTCTGTCTGTCGGACCATCAGTCAGCCAATACTTGGCCTTGCTATAACTTGAAAAGTACCGATCGGATTTTAATAAAATTTAAAAGAGTAGAGTAGTGCAGGGTGCGGCAGATTGGACGGACGTTTTTGGGATGGGTAGTACTCTCCGCCTCCGTCTACGAGAGAGGTGGGGAGGGTGTCGTTTGACTCGTGAGATCCTAGCATTATTTTACCAGTTGTTGTTATGGAGCCTTGGACGGTGGAGCACCGCGTTTTCGCCTATGATTGTTTCGTCCGAAATAATGAGTCAGTCATCGTCGTACAGCGTGAGTTTCGTCGCCACTTCAACATTCATCGGAATAGAGCTGTTCCCTCTCGAAACACCATCCTTCGTTGGGTTGAATCACTTCGCAGGCGTGGTGAACTGATCAACAGAAGACCAAGTGGAGCGCCGCGAACAGTTCGAACTCCTGAATGCGTTCGACAGGTCTTTCTTCGCAGTCCGACTCGATCTGCCCGGAAACATGCTGCTACACTTCCCCTTAGTGATCGTTCGGTAATACGAATTTTGCATATGGATCTCCGCTTTCACCCCTACAAATTGGCCATTGTGCAACAGTTACAGCCCCGAGATTATGCACAACGAATGAACTTCGCACGTGAGATGGAAGCACTGATCGATCAAAATGAGAACCTCATTTTGTTTATGAGTGACGAAGCGCACTTTCACAAGCCCCGAACTCTGGACGAATTGAAGGGCGAAATTCGCGGGGAAGTCGCCCAAGTTGAGAGAGCGATGTTGGAGAGAGTCTACGCGAACTTCCAAGAACGCCTCCAGCACTGCATCAACGATTTCGGCCACCACATGCCTGATGTGATTTTCCACACTTGACTGTCTCAAATGCTATTTCCTTGTGAACCTGATTCCATCAATAAATTTGTTTTCGAGTAAAAATTAACTATTTTATGATTTTTTTAAAACCGTCCATCCTCTCTGCCGCACCCTGTATAAATATTGCATATTTGACAGAAGTGAGTTTGTGATCCCGGTAGAATTACCCACCTATTAGACACAATATCACAGATGTATCGCTTAATATTTACGTGTGTGACTTGAGCAAAACCAGCTACCCAAGAACTACTAGGAACACGAGATACCCTTCACCTGCGGAGGGTCCGATCCGAATACAGCCACTCCGCCGGTGCCCTAGCCACAGCGTAGTCGAAGTCGCCGATGACGCGCGTCGATGTAATGATACCAGGGCGTACGAATGTTGTCAAGGTATTATCCACCATGAATATAGACAAAACCGCTTATTTAAAAAAATATTCAATTATATTCATCCTATACTGTAATACATACTGGATATTCGAAGTCCATTTATCCTTAATTGCATAGAAATCTACAATCTACAGGAACTACAAAGGAACATGTAATACAAACATACCGCATAATGTCCATCTCTCAAGGGAGCGCGAAGTTCCAGAGTAATAACCATTTAGGTAACAAAATCCTAGCTTCTCCAAAGTTAAATATATCTCCTTCCTACCAAGACAATATTAATAGAATAACACTAAGACCATTCTTAAAGTAAGAACCGATTGCGCAACGCTCCCGCGCATTTTGCCACGTGACAACCGTTCAACCTCAGACACTCTTGGCTAGTCTTTCACTACTCCGCCATTGCGTTTCACGTGTCTGTCAGTGTTGCTAGCTTGGTTATACTGCTTTGATGGCCGCCTTGTAATCAGTAAGCTCGCCGATTGTGCAGTGCGCTCAGTAATCCGGTTTTTGAATGCAAAAAAGTTCGTCCTGCTGTAAATACTGAGAGCTGCTATTGAACAAAGACAAGTAGTTTTGTGGGTACTCTGTTGAAAAACAAAGGGCAATCGTGAGCATGTCCGCAATAAAGGTACATGAGCAGAAACATAAGGATTGGTATCCCAAGCGACATGTGTTTTTGCTTATTGGCTTCATCGGGCAAAAATGGACGTCGATCTGAAACAACGGAGTGAAAACATATGCCAATCACATCAGGATACGGGTGTAACCTGAACAAAAACAAGGGCAGAAACGTACATCGCTCGGGTTACCAATCCTTCCATTTCCTGTTCCTTTATTACGGACATGCCCACGATTGTAATTCGTTTTTATCTAGGTTTCCATAAAACTACTTGACTTTCATAAACTAAGCGCAATAACAGTTGTATCTAGACCAAATAACTTTATACGAGGGTCTCGATATATATTTGAGATACACGAAAACTAAGTTGGGCAGTGTGGCTAAAGGCATTGTCGTGATGCAGGATTGTACCTGTGCAACAACTTTTTTTGAATGGAGATGGTCACGCAAAATGGTGTGCACTGTTGATCCTACCCCAAGAGTTGCCTCTATAGCCGCTTATGTGCAGCAAGAATCATCTTCAATTAGCCGCTGAACTTTAGCAATGTTTTCTGGAGTCACACTAGAACATGGCCTACCACTACGTTCTTCATCAGCCAATGAAACACGCCCTCTTTTAAATTCGGCATACCAGCGAAACACACTTGCCCGGGACGGAGCTTCATTTCCAAATGCCTGTTGAACCGTTCGATTCATTGATGTTCAATTAAGCTCATGGTAAATCATAGCGCGAGAACTCTCTAGAGGCAACTCTATGTTTCGTCTTAAATTTGTTTACACCACGTGCACTGTAAGACGCCTACAAATGAACTGAATGCGGCGACTTACTAATAAAGGACTGCTCTTTCTGATAGTGCAATATTGCCGGTTTTAACTAGTACAGTTAATGCGCATCTCAAAATATACAGCATGCCCCTCGTAACACAACGATCATACCTCTATTTAGGACCAAAATTATACGAAAATTTACCTGAAGATATAAATGGCGTACGTTTTGGGCATAATTTTAAGAAATAGAAGAACAGCTTTATGAAAAATGCCTAGAAATTGTGTAAATAGTGCGAACATTTTTTGTTATGTATGCAGAGAACTAACTTTTAAATCCTAAAAACGTACTTTTACTCCCCTTGTGTTGAAAGCATACTAACTTTATTTTGGAACTAAAGTTGGTGACCAAGATAAACTATGGGCCCCTCATATATGTTGTAAGACTTGTGTAACGTTGTTAACAGGTTGGTTAAGAGGCGAAAATCGTAAAATGCTCTTTGCGGTACCAATGGTTTGGAGAGAACCGAGAGACCATACTACTGATTGCTATTTTTGCCTTACAAATATTAAAGGTATTGGACCAAAATCGAAATATACTGTTAAGTATTTGAATTTACCATCAGCTTTGCGGCCCGTTAAGCATAGTGTCCCAGCTCCACCAGAATCTTGGTCTTCTGAAAGTGATGGTACAGAAAACCGTAAAAATTTCCGATCTTTCGTTTTACCTGCCAGGATGTTCGACAGCGCTGCATTTGATCACACAGGGCGAACTTAATGACTTAGTTCGAGAATTAAATCTGTCAAAATCTCAGTCGGAACTTTTAGCGTCAAGATTAAAAGGATGGAATTTTCTCCACCGAAAACGGCAACAAGATCTCACACGCTGTTTCTGTCAAGAAAGGGAGTTGATATATTGTTCCGATGTGAACAATTTCTTTGACAGAAACATGATCCAAATGGCGCCTGTTCATTGATTCCTCTAAGCTTAGTTTAAAAGCGGTATTGGTACACAACGGTAATAAATATCCATCTGTACCTATAGCGCACGCAGTTCATATGAAGGAATCATATGAAAATATGCGAGTTCTGTTAGAGCATATCCGTTATAATGAGTATGGATGGGCCATATGTGCAGATTTAAAGCTAATAATAGTCCTTCTTATTGGAATGCAACTGGGATATACCAAGAGATAGTCATTATGAACAGAAGGCGTGGCCACAGCGTCAGGTATTAACTCCGGGCCTCAAAAACATTACTCAGGAACCACTAGTTGATCCCAAAAACGTGTTGCTTCCACCTTTACATATTAAGTTGGGACTGATGAAAAATTGTGTGAAACCTATGGATCGAAATGAAAGAGTGTTTCTGCATTTAAAACAAACATTTCCGAGACTTAGTGAGGAAAAAATTAAACAGGTCATATTTGTGGGTCCGCAAATACGGAAAATCATGATGTGTTTGACAGTGCTCTAAATGAAACTGAATTTCGAGCTTGGAATGCTTTTGAATCAGTTACTGCAACTTTTTTAGGCAATATGAAGGCGGGCAATTATAACGATATTGTGAGTGAACTAATTAATGCTTATAAAGGAATGTTACATGTCTCACTTTTTGGATTCTCATCTCGATTTTTTTTCCAGAATATTTAGGTATGGTATCAAGGCAAATTGAGTGTCAATTTGTGCTTGCTGATTCTTGCTGGACATTGTTAAGAGACACTTTAGGAGCAACATAACTCCGTAAAACATCGGCAACAACATTCTGAGATTAATGTTTATTCGAGTGTTTATTGGTACTCTTACACACATAGCCTTGTATTTTACGAGTATAACTAGCAAATAAAATGCCTTATTGCAAGAAAACCATGGGTGATAGAAAGAAGAATGCTATTTCCGACTTTTTGGCTACGTTTTACATATTAACCACCTTGTTTTGTCCATTTCACAAATTATTTTAATTTTGTTCAACAGTGTAATTGACAAACGGTGACGATGTGAAAAATGCAAAAACGTTCGTATTTTAGTTTGTGATACAATTTACGGTCATTCATAAAGTTTCTCTGACTCCATTACAAAACTGTTCTTGCTTAAAAAAATTGCCCTCGTAGCATCGAGATTCCCACCCTTCAAATCTAACCAGTCTATCGAAGCTACCTGCTGGACACACCTTGCGTAAAATGCATTGTTCCGGTATGACTGCGTTTCTTATTCATACCGCCCTGCAAGCTTGTATGGGGCCACTTAATCCCAATAGAGGTTGCTGTGTATCGCCGCAAGCGTCAGGCGGCAACGGGGGCGGCAGCAGCGGCGAACTACAGGGCCCATATTGACTTCCGGTTCCGGGTTCACTTCTAAACTGGGAACGTGAACGGGAACAGACACAGATCCACTGTCGGAGCGGGTTTGTGCCGCGAGACACCACCGCATATACGATACTGCACAGCAGTGTTGCCGAACCGAAAAAGACGAAATTGTAGCACTGGAATTCGGTAGATTCAAGAACAAAATCGGGGTCGTCGCAAGATCAGAAGTTGCGTTACGAAGTGCGATCTATGAACAAAAGCATATTTTTGTATATTGCGCGCACACATACGAGATCTGCAAATTAAGTAATGAGACTGGCAATGGAGAGTTCGATCTGGCAACATGGGAGGCGCCAGGCTTGGAGAGGAGACAGGGGAATATGTGATCCGCATTCAGTACAAGTTTGAACGCGTTCGAGTCATTTGGTTGTGAAACAGTTTTATCTATTGTGTTCTAAAAATTTCGAGTAATGATGTGCTATCAGGTTTTGCTTCAGACTTGGGCACAATGTAACAGAAACTCTTGCTAAGCTTCAGCAGGACTGTTTTTTCAAAAGTAAAGGTTTCTAGGAGGTTTAAGATATTTTCAGAAGGGAGAGAGTCCAATGAAGATGAACCACGAAACGTAAGGCATCCATCTACAAGAACCGATGAAAATATCGGTTGACGGTCAGGATCATCGGGGAAGAGTTAAATTTGATTCTACCACTGAATTGGGGATGAGAAAAATCTGCGCAGAAATGGTTCCGAAAAACGTTTTGCAAGAACAAAAAGACACCAGGAAGGAAAAATGCATTGACTTTTAGAGTTCGATTGAAAATGACCACCATTTTCTGGAACGAGTCATTACTGGTGACGAGAACGAACCAGAAACCAAGCGTCAAAGCTTGGAGAGGCACACTTAAAGCTCTCCAAGGCCCAAAAAAGCAATAAAGACAAAGTCAAAGATCAAGTGCAGGTTGATTTGTTTTTTCGATATGACGGAATTGTTCACAGAGTTTCTACCTCAAGGCCAAACGATCCACACCGGTATTATCTAACCTACTGACTTTTCTGTATTTCTACCGAAATAAGACCCTATTTACCGAAATACCGTAAACGTCATCATTTTTCGCGACTTTTTAAAATAACTCAAATATTTCCATTTTTTTTTAACGAATAATCGTTGGATCCAAGAATAAAGCATATCGTCGGTCTCCGCACGTACTTCTCAAATAACAAAAAATCTAAAATCGAGTTACCCCGTATTTTAAAATATTTTTTTGTAGTCTCTCACCTCACGAAGTGACGTAACTGTATATCAGTTCGCTGCTTGGAAATAAAATTCTTAAAAAATTGCGTAAGTATTGAAATTCCGAAAAAGAATTTCACGTACCGACTAAAACTCAGTTTATTTTTATAAGATTAAACCATCCCAAAACAAAGTTGTACATACTTTTAGTATAACAGAAAAACAGCAACGTGCAGACTAAAAGATGCTAGTTATGCCGGTACGTGTGGAGACCGACGCACATCTCTTATTCTGCTACCTCCACTCCAGTCATATCGTATTCTGTATTCGTTTTTGTATGTACAACAGGTATAGACTGCTGGATCACCGTCGAATAAGATACAAGGAAACCAAAGCTCATCTGTTTTTAATTAAATATTAAATTAAAATGTCAATTGATTAAGCTTCAGCTCATTCTATAAAAGAAGGAGTTTCCAGGATTTTTGCAAACAAGTTTAAACAGCGACCAGTAAGTACAAGTTGTAATAAAGACGTAAGTAGTTTTTCAAGAAAAAATGCGTTGTGTGTATGTCTGCACGCGCGCAACTCAAAAGTATATTTTTTTTCAATGGCGGCAGTGTGTTACGGAAAGGCCCTTGGTCCGCCTTTGTTTTTGCACTGACCCCGAATCGTTTTTTGCTACCGATTTTGTCCTTGAATCTACCAAATTTCACACATTCTACCGATTTCATATTTTTCGGTTCTGCAACACTAGATCAAACATCAAGAACGACATCTTCCTTATTGACTTTTGACTCGTCCCGAAGTTAAAAAATCACCTCAAGCGAACTCATTTTGGCACAGTCGAAAACATTCAAACCGCTGTAACCAACCAGCTGACGGATATTCCAGTGACAATATAAAATATTGTAATTGTTTTTTTTGTTTTTCCGATCACCTTTTCCTTTCTACTTTTATTCATACTTTTTTAATTTTTTTTAGCTCTTTTTCTGTTAAAAAATCTGGAAATATCTGAATTATTTTAAAAAATCGTGGAAAATGAAAACGTTTTCGGTAATTCGGTAAATAATGTCTCATTTCGGTAGAAATACTGAAAAACCGGTAGGTCTGGCAACACTGCCGTACAGCAATGCTAGCTCGGCAAAGATTTGAAAACATAAGGCGTACCACTGATAAGGTAAATAAAGTCGTTGCATCCCTGATACGCCTGGTGCCATCCGATGGAGGCCCCAGTAGTGAGAGGCGTAGGATTTCGCCAAAGATAGCTAATTTGATTATGCTGTACTGAGCACCTATCTATAACAAGAGTATGAGGAAAAAAAATATAGACAACTGACGCTCAGAAGCCAGTTATAAAGTCACATAGGTATCAAGTATTCGGATCCGTAGAAGGGATTAATTTCAATCTAAAACAAAAAAATGCAGTTTTGTACATTTCTCACGTAGTCAAAAAAATACACTCTAAAAATAAATTAAAAGTGTTTCTTGTATTAGGAGCTGGTGGAATCAACCTCTTTGACGAGTCTAAACTTAAGGGCTATGTCACCAATGAAAGAATCGCGTTTCATTTATTTTCTGTCTGTAACTACTTATCTAACTTTTTGACAAGCCGTATATCAAATAGAAAACATTTCTGGGATTTGCGCCTATTGAGACATTTGATCAGCACTATATGAACCTATACGAATTTTCATTAAAATTGACCAGTGTTTAAATTCCGTAAGTTTTCTGGGTGGCTTTTTAATACGCTGTAGATCTCAACACGTAAAGCAAAAGTGTACATGAACGAGCACACGATATTCAAATTCCAAATGAGGGGTACACAAATCTGTCTTATTTTGCCGAAAATCCCAGCTGTTTACTTTCACCATTGATTATAGAGGTGTCGCCATTTTTTTAATATCCATGATATTTGATCGTCACTTTTTGAAATCAGAGATTTGAAGGCTGGACGTGATCACGACTTTCGGATAAGGCTGGAAGAGGACAGATGACACAAGGTATGTATGTAAAACCATAATTATTTCTAACATCGTTCAATACTAATTTGTTATGTGTGTTATATCATCGAATCATGTGTAGTGACGTACAAAAAAATGGTATTTTTAGCGAAACTAAACTAAAATGCTTAAATGATCTTGCACGTGCTTATCCAGACTATTTTGTAATTTGCGCAGCCTGCGAAATCGTCATGAGCTTATAATAAATCTATAATTAGTTATTATTTATTCTGAGCATAACTTTGCGATAAAATCGCATGGGCCGAACCACTAATTGAACAACGAATTCTACCTCGTTTACTGTATTCTGGCGCTCAAAAAAGAATCTGAAAGATGCTAGCACGATCTATGAGACAGTGGTAGAAAACAAAATATAGATCTGCTACTGCGTCATAGATGCCTCTAGAATCTTCAGTCCCTTGTTGACGCCCCTGTAATGCCTATTATAAATGGATATCTTAAGATGGAAAACGCTGATCAATGACTAAAATACCAAATTAAAATAGGCATTTGAAGGGTGCCAAAAATGGATTGAAGATCCTGCCGCCATCGATGAGACAGTACCAAAGAGAAACTTTCTACTTCTTTTCAAAATGAATGAATGTATTCTGTACCAGTCCAATAGATGACGCTAGGCTTTGAAAAACGTGTACCCTTCAGAGGACTAGACTAACTATATAACTCAGCGTTAGCCCCGAGGCTCGATTTCGCGCGTTGCTTTGCTGTTGTAATATTGTATATGCTGTGGTGGCGCGACGAACGGCATGTTGCCGTTCATATGGTCCGATCGGCCTTGATTTTCCATGGCGAGTGACGGCATCTACACAGCGTCGTATCAATATTATTACATTGTTAGTAGTGTAGGCGGTGTTCTGGTATTCGATATATTCTTGAGAGCCCGCAGGAATTTTTCTCAGTAACCAAGGGGGAGGGGGGGGTGTTATTAGTTCACTAGTCGAAACTTTTTATATATTTCTTGTGTATCTTCATTGATTAACGTATTCTATCTGCAGATAGCCAACCTAATGGTATGTTCCCGCATCTAAAAAATTATACGAGATAAAATGAGATACCGTGGCATTATCCATATATTTGTCACAGCTGTTTCCAGTTTCCTATGTAGATTTTGAAAAGGTTAGTGTCTCATAGATGGGGCTGCCTATATGCTAAGCTACAGTATCTTATTTTATCTTGGATATTTTCTTGGATGTGTTAATATAGCATTAGGTTGGGTATCTTCAGATATCCAACAGAAAATAATAGTTAGTTAAGCATGGATATTTTATTTGCAAAATATGACAAAAAAGTGATGCAAATACTCGCACCACCGACATGCACATTCCTCCTCACGCCCAAGTGCCATCCATACAAAAAAATTCCCCACACCATAACAATGTCGTATGTCGGGGCCACATCGTAAAATTGACGATTTCATGGAATGATCGAGCATTTCATGAAATGTGTCATTGTCTATTGGCCAGATCATGATTTGTAGCGAATCGTTTAACGATATGATCAATCAAAAACGTGGCTACTTCATGAGATGGTCAAGCATGTTTGATCAAATCGCAGAATATTTACATGATTCACCGATAGAGGCGCGGGCAGTGCTTTGAATACATTTCAATATTTTCAAATTGCTATTAAAGCTACACTCTTCAATAATATGTAACACTCTTAACCCAATTTTGAAGCAAATTTTCGATAATTTGTGGGCTATTTCATCAATAGCTCGACGGATATGTTCCTTAAGATCAATTGTTTGGGGATCATTAGTGCAACAGCGGTCCTTAATAGGACCCCATAGGAAGTAATCCATGGACGTCAAATCACAGCAATGGGCTGGCCAATGAACGTCTCCAAAACGGCTAATAATGCGATGACCGAACTTAGTGTGTAAAAAATCGATTGTTTCACGGCTGGTGCGGCATGTAGCGCCATCCTGCTGGAACTAGGGAATGTGCAAGAGCATGTCGTCTAATAGTGGCGACAAAAAACTCCTCAACATGTCTCTATAGGGTTCCCCGTTTACCGACACGCGGTTACCATATTCATCTTGAAAAAAAGTAGGGACCAATAATCCCACCACTCCAAAATCCACACCAAACAGTTACACTTTTTGGATGCATTGGTTTTTCTATGACATGTGGATTTTCAGAATCCCAAATCCTACAGTTCTGCTTGTTAACGTCACCTCCCAGGTGGAAATGGGCTTCGTCCGAAAAGATGATTTGGCGACCAAAATTGAAGTCCGTTTCCAATTGATTTAGAGCCCACTCAGAGAAACGATATCGAAGTTGTTGGTCATTTTGTTTCAACTCTTGCACTAGTTGCACCTTGTAAGGAAATAATCCCAGGTCGTTATGCTATATTCTCCGCACAGAAGTGCGACTGACGTCCACTTGTTGTGTTCTGTGACGAGTTGACATTCTTGAGTTTTCACGCACACTCTGGGCAACAGCAGCAATGTTTTCGGATGTACGTGCGGGTCGAATACGCTCATACCTTCTGTCATCCGCAAGCTGGCCAGTTTCACGAACCTTCTTTACGAATTTTCGAATACTAGTCGCGGAGCTTCATTCCGACCAAATACTCTTCTCAATTTTCTCAGTTTGAAAATAGTTTTTCAATATTTCCCACCTTTGTTCAAGATTAAAACGATCCACTGCTTACAGCGGAGGTTTGACACATTATATCTGTCAATATGTTGAGGATGGAAGTCTTACCAGCTGTCAAAATCATACAACTAAAAAAAAAACAACTGATGGCCACCCTTTAGTAACTCGCTACCAAATGAGGTAGAAAGTTGGATTAAAATACTTCAAAACACAAAATTACTCGAGTTCTCTACTACTATACGGGTCATGCAAATACCGATCAAGTCGACAACGTGTTTCATATGTTGGTACTTCTCTCTTAAATTACGTTATCATTCATTTATTTGTCAGTCAAAATGGTGTGCCAGCTAAAATACTCATCGTAGTTTTTATTTCATTTTTAGATTATACCTATAGTAATGGACAAAAGTATACAGATAAATTAATATTGTGCTGTATTTCTTTTTTAACTTGTTTTATTAATACACCAACCTGTATAACGTACATAATTCGTTATAGCACAATACTCACTTATACATAAATAAATTCATTAGACTCTCTTCAATAAAAAATTAATTGAAAAAACTGGAACTAGGAAGGACAAAAATATATAGACAATCAAAACAATTATAAAACAGAAGCAAAGTTCATTGTATTATAGAAAACCAACCATGTTTGTGCTAATATTTTGTAGCATAACCATTGTTATCAATCACCGCATGGCATCGTCTCGGCATAGATTGTAGAAGTTTCTTGATATAAGATTCATCTCCACTTTTGCTCTAAAGCGCAAAAAGTTCATCCTTGTTTGAATATTCTTTATCTCGTATTTGCTTATCTAAGTATTTCCATAGATTTTCAATGGAGTTTATATCGGGAGACTGAAGGAAATTTGAGAACTGGTATTTTTTCATCCAGAAAGAATTTCTTTGCGAGATTTGAAGTGTGCTTCGGGTCATTATCTTGCTGGTAGATTGATCTTAAGGGCATATTGTCTTCAATATTGGGTAACATGACATGCTTTAGTATGTCTGTGTATACAAACTTATCCATAATGCCATCTATTCTATGTAAAGGTCCCATCCCAAACCCCGAAAAGCACCCCCAAACCATAACAGACCCGCCTCCATGTTTGACAGTGGGCAAAATGTACGTCTAACGTAATGGCCACCATCTGATCCAAACATACTGAACTTGGATTCGTCACTGAAACATACCCTCTTCCAGTCACAGATGCTCCAATCAAGATGCGACCGTGCAAATTGTAATCGGTCTTTACGGTTTTTCTTCGAGATTAGCGGCTTCTTACTCGGGCGCCGTGCAAATAACTTCAAATCATTCAATCTTCTACTTATAGTTTTCGTAGAAACACTGACAATTCCTTTTTGTCTCGATTTCGGCTTTTATTTGTCTTGGGGTTTTAAACGGATCTTTGGACGACATTACTTTTATTAATCTAACTGATCTAGCATTTAGTTTTCTAGGCCGACCACTTCACTTAAAGGCTTCTAAGATACCTTTTTGTTTATATTTGTTCAATATTGCCCAAACTGCTTTACGCATCAACTTCAAATTTTTGGCAATGTCGACTTGGTCGATCTTTGTATAACTCAATGATCTTAGTTTTCACATCGAAATAAATTTCTGCACCACGCGGCATTGTCTTAAAATCACTCAACTTATTCCACAATACTTGATGAACATAAACTAATCCTCTTCTGACACGAAACTGTACTAAACTAATGTTGAAAAGAATTTGTCTAGATATCTTTGTCCCTCATAAAAAAGTGCTTATATTCAGACTGGTATTGTGTTCATTGCAGATAATGTAAAAACAAGGAATTTAGTTTTTCTACTAATAACGGACCAATGAAGTATGAATTCGTTTTCTAAAGGTATTTGGTAAATATTCATATTTGTCTATATACTTTTGTCCATTACTGTACGTTGTCCACGTTATCCACATGCATTATTCTACGTCAAATAAAGCAGAATAGGGTAACCACGCGAGGTAGTAACTTTGTGATATTTGATATGTGCAAACGTTTTATTTGTGAGACGTTCTGCAATTTAAGATTGTTTTAATATAATAATCTTATTTTAATTTCCTAAAGATTCCCAATATGATAGTTTAACTACAAGGACACCCTGTTTACGAAATGATCAATCGTGGATTTTCAATCGTTAAACGTTGATGATTTAACGATATGGTCAAATTTAGTTGGCCATTCAATTCTACGATATGGCCACGGCATATAGAAAACGTATGATATCAAAACAAGCCCATTTGATCAGGGTTTTTTGTTGGTCCATCCTCCATCCTAGTCAAAATTGCATTTTGAGAGCTGGAACAGAGTATTACAACCATTCTTTGGAGATTCATCGTTATTTCGTTTGAAAAACAAAAGAACCTATTTGAAAATCGTACCCTCTTCTCTTTATTTCTCACCGAAGGAATCAGCCAACATGATTTGATATTCATTCCGGATACAGGTAGAACGTGATTATTCATTGGATGAAAAACTGTTAACGTCAGATAATCAGATAATAAATATTATTTTCCTTGTATCTGAAAGAACCGTAACCTCCAAGGTAGAAGTAGGATCAAGTTATAAAAATAGGAAGTCACGCTAGAGTTTATGATGAGACAGCTTTGGCGCAAAAGAACCGGGCAGTTTTCTTATGGAAAATTAATTTCAGCTAATTTAGTCGAAATTTTACATACATGTTGTTTTAACATTGTGATAAAAAGTCTCATCGGGCCAATCTCCAGAAACTCCTCCCTGGTACACTACGGAACCCAGAAGTGTCCCAAGTAGGCGTTATTGATGGATAATACACACAGCTGCGTCGAGGCAGAGTAATCATATACACTCCAAGTAGGAAATAAATCGCCAAATATACTGCTAAAATCTTTAACATCCTTCCAAAGGATATACAAGGAATATTAAATCAAAATCACTTTAAGTATTGTTTGAAAGTTTTTTTAATACATAAATGTTTGTATGTCAAGAGTTTTTCAGTGTCTAAGTGTTATTTATTATCTTGTTTTAATATAGTTTTGTTATTCATGTCTCTGTATATAGATGCTCTCTCTTGACGATTTCTATACAAAGTTTGTCTTAAGAAAAATAAATTATTATTATTATTATTATATGGGAGGACAGCGTAAGAAATATTATCAAAGAGAAGTTAAAACATACTGTTAGGATTTCTACCAGATTGCCAAATGGTGATCCTGGATTTGACCTTGACAGTGACCATGAAGGTTATGGTCGAGGTCAGGTAAATTTCTGAAAATCGTCTACATCGTACTTCTCTCCAACTTGTTTCGTGCTATAATCTCCGTAACCATCCCACGGCGAAATATGTCCGCAGCACAAGTTATAGAAAATGCATGTAAGTACCAAATGGCAGTGTTTACACGTAAGATTATATCTTCTCGCTCGCCCTTGTATCTTTATGAGAACTTTGTTTTCAGACGAAGTAAGTCAGACATTGATTTCAGACACAAAAAAAGACTGGAGATCCCTATGTATAAAATATTTCGTAGTTCACTTACAATGCTATCATGATTTATAACGATTTAGATGACAATATAAAGGATTGGCCAGTAAAAAAATTTCGTAAGCATGTGAAACAGTTTTATTTGTCATTGTAGTAATTGTGAAAAAGTTATTTTTCACTTCTTATATTTTATTTTTCATATACTCTACATAATATATATGTGTATATACAGGGTGACTTTGAAGTTGAGTCATTAATTTTCAGATAATGATTGTAGAAGAAAGATAAACCAAAATATGTGTGTAAAAATAAAAAAAAAATAAAAAAATGTTTACCTTGTTTTATAAAGTATCCTCCCGACAAGTATTTCAGTGCGGACCTGTATTTGATCGTGCGGTCTTGGAGCACCGGCATGCTCTCCCCTGTGAGGTCTTAAGTCACCTGATTCACGAGCCCTTTGTACTACATTAACAAAGGCACGAGGGGTTGGTTGCACTCGATTGGGAAACCAATCCGCATAAATTCGTGATGCCGCGGCAGCATTTTGTAAAGACTTCCCCCCCCGCAAATAAGAATCATGTCCAAAAGTTCAGCATTTTCGTAAACATGTGCCATTTTTTATTTTGTTTGAGCCACGCAACAAACACCACTATTCACTCATGCGTTACCGACTGACACATTGACTAAATACAACTGAATAAAATTGTAGTAAAAACATCGTGATAAGCGTTTCAAATTCTTTCGCTTTTTTGTTTCCGATGCGATGAACCGATAAGGCGGAATATATCCGTTGTTGCCAAAAACGAGCACATAATATTATTATTGAGACAGGGCGGTACTCAAACTTCTAAAGGGCTATAACTTTGTTACTTTAATTTTACCAGAAAAATGTTAAAGGAAAAAAAACATTTCTTTTGATCAGATCTACTCACTGTTAAAATAAATGACTCAACTTCGAAGTCACCCTGTATGTATATGTGTATGTAGGTCAGCGAGCTATCAAGTTCATTTGTTTTGAGGCGTCTTCAGCTGCTTGTCAAAGTTTCGTTTGATTAAGTGATGTTTCAATTTATTATTAGGGTAGGTTAAGTAGAAGCCAAGAGCTAGACTTCGCCTACGTAGAGGTCACATGATATTGTAGTTTTTATAATGTGCCTAATAAAGACATTTTATTATTATTATTATTATTCAGGATCAGGAATTGAGACCATCGGAACCGACTCAGGGCGCATTCCTTTGTAGCGCTCAATGTGATGGTATATTATGGAATTGCGAGAATCGGAATCGAAAAGAATCGTGAACGAATCGGAGGAATCGCTTTCGAGACCGGAATCGAAACCAAGGAATCGAATGTTCGGAGAGAGCAGTCTCCTGCCAAATATGCTCATCATTATCGAGTGCATTCATTTAAATCTTGCAGTACGGCTCTGGCACGTGGCAAGTGTTGGAACAGAATTCGATTAGCTTTTGTTCAGTAACCAGCCCGCAGCTCGTGGCCGACCCGATGCCGGATACACTCCCGTTCTTTATGCCGCCTTTTTGCCTACATCAGATCGCCACTTGTTTCACACCTATTCGTCTTTTGTTTCGGCCGAAGGGCGCGATCAAACACCCATTAGGCACGTTTTACTAACCAGACTGCCGTTCATCGGTTTCCTAGATTGAATAGAACCTGTTTATACCTACTTTGCAAGTAGGGACAATATTGTAACCGCAAGAAGTTTTGAAATCTATCTAGTTGGAAAAACTGTGAAGACAGAGTTTATATGCCGGAGCACCAGAATTGCTACGATTAGCGGAAACCAGAAAACTATTTCTTGGTAGATGATACCACATTCTCGATAACCTGGTAACGGAGAATCAGCCTTATGGCGCTTATTACATAACTTTAGAACAATACAGATACTGACTTGATCGCCATACTTGTCACTTTGGAACTAGCTGTCATGTTCACTTTAAGCAACTGTTGAGTTGCTTTAACGTCAAGATACTTGAGGTTTGTGCTGCGGCTCTGTGATGTGACCTCTGCTTCAGAGGTGGAACTAACTGATGCTATTCATAGCTTCTATAGCCGAAATCACGAAAGATGACGAGTACGTTATCATTTTAGTCTGTATAGTAAAGACAAACGACAGTGATTTGTGAATATTTTTAATAAAGTTTCAGATATGTCAGACAGAGACAAACAGAAATTTATTGTCTAAACAGACTATATTGCCAATTTGCATGTATCCGATAGATAGACGATGTTTTCATGTTGTATGATCGATCATATTTGAAAGATACTTTGGTCCTTAGTTTTATTGTCTTAAGGTATTCTACTCATAACTGTTTCTTTCTCTCAAAACAAAAACTCCCCACTAAAATTATTATTAAGGTATCACTCAAAACCATGAAATAAAATGAAAATAAAAATACCAATCAGTGAAATAACCTAACTTCACAAAATCATAATATAAATTTGTTGTCATTATGTTCCTGACATCGTGATTTTCATCGACGTACGTCCATTGATTACTTCAGTACAATTTATGGTATGACGTAATAGTCATCTTTCGTGATTTTGACTATATACCTAGCTTCCATTCTTCCATAGGTAGCGTTCACAGCGAGCATGCGTGGTGTGGGATTTCGACTAGCTATACTGGGGTACTGAAAAGAGAGGCAAAACACACGCCACGCGTATGCTAATGCGGCATCTCTTTGGACTGACAAAGTCGTCGCGCGGATATGCCTCAGGGTGGCCACAGACCAAACCGTAAAGAAAAACGAGAAAATGTCATCTTGCAGCGCCATCAAAAGCGTCCATCTATGGAGGAATGACTCAACGACACGACATGCATTGATGGTTGCTTGTTGGTCATAGAAAGCCGAGTAGTCTGTAGTGTTTATCTCTAAGATGTGAAAGAAAGAAAGTTGGTTGAGTAACAAGATTGCATCTAGATGATTATGTGTATTTGCTCTGCTTTTGTTATAAAAAAAAAGCTTTGAATAAAATATTGAGGAATAATGGAGAAACATAAGACTTAAGGCATAACGTTTACCAAATAGCTAAATGTGACTGCGATAAATATTCCCATTGTAGGACAAACAAAATAAGATGGTCGTGTTTATGTTTTATGAAAATTTGAATTTTTACGAATTGTTATCAAACTTTCAGCATATATCATTTATATTCCGTGTCCACAATTTATACCTAAACATAAAACAATTATTATTTGTATTGTAGATATTGTAGATTTCCCTGTGTACAAATAGTGTGTGCTTAGGTACTTTGGGGTAACATCAAGAGTAGCATGATATTTTGATATTTAAATTACAGTAAAATACTATGCATAATAATAAAAATAATGCATTTAACAAAGAACTTAACTTTTTTTAGGACGAATATGGAAATCTTATAGAAAACCCTACTTTAATCACAAAAAATCTACAAAATGTAAAAAAAAAGACAAAATATCATTTTTAAGATACCTAATACCTGTAAAAAAAAAACAAGAAAAATCAGTAAAAATGTGTAAAATTGACGTTAGATGGGTGAGGCGACTAAAGAACATTTTTTTTTATACTCCAACTACCACGAAGGCCTAAGGCCTAAACACCCATTGGGCACCGTGGAGCTATAGGGGGATACAGGGGAAAGGGGGACGCCAGACGGACTCTGGCGAGGGAACACGTGTGCATGCAACATGCACACATTCTGGCTCCGCCTACGAGATCCGCCGGGTGGTACCTACACGTTCGACAGTCAGAGACCGTCTACCACCTACGGACAATCACAACATCCATAGCCAAGAGAAAAATTTCTCCTGGGACGGGACTCGAACCCGCACAGCGCACGGCGACTGATCAGGAGACCGAAGAGTCTACTACTGCGGCCACCGCGGCTGCCTGATAGCGCATACATGATTCGCATCGCATGATCATTAAACTGAACTTTATAACTATTTCATTAACAAAAGTAGAGTGATGATGAGACAATGATTGTAGGAAAAATCGACAACGCTGAATGTGTTTTAAGGCAAAATGTATGGGGAGATCAAGCATGTGAAATATGTCTAATAGATGCGTAGAATAACTGGGGTTGGAAACGTGTAAATAGAACATAGTAACACCAAACAATTGAGTAATATCTTCCCTCACCCCTACAACCACTAACTACCATTTTTAACTCCTGAAAATAGTTTTCCGGAAATGATCAGGAGACTCTGAAACAACAAAAGGCAATTTTTATCTATTTTTCATCAAAATCCGACCAGTACTTTTCAAGTTATAGCCGGGTCATGGCTTAGCGGACAGACTGACAGACACAGAGACCGATGGAAATAAGTGACATGTTTTTTTTTGTAAAATGCATGTCATATAACAATCAAAATACCTAGAATCTGATTTTCTAAATGTTTCGCGATTAAAATACTTTCCCGCCAGTAGACGTGGAAAGTAAAAATTGGTTGGTTTGAGTAAAGTATCCCGATTACTTTTTTTTAAAACAGAACATTTGGCGTTTTCATGTTATGTGAGTCACCCCAAAAAACGACAAAAAATGAGTACACCAGAAAATAATGAGTAATAATGAGAGAAATGAGTCCTTGGTCACCCTGGTATCCCGCCATATTAAAAAAAAAATGCCGCGTTCGCATGGGCGTGCGGAGCGTTTTGTTGCTCTCTTTCATTTCGGCATTCGAGCACAGTACACAAGTGACAAGTATGACGATCATAGCCATTATTTAACATAATATGGGTGTCGACTACTAAGTGCATGGGGCGCGTCATCTAATTGAGATGCATTATCATAAAGCAACGCAACTGTTTGTCTCCTGGTTTACGTTTCACGCTTGAGGAGTAAGCTTATCCATGTATTTGGAAGGAATCATAAGCGTAACTGTGTTCTTCCAAACAAACTTCGAAGATTGTTAGTATTGGCTGCATTAGACGTATTTTTGTTTCTCATTCCACACAATATCACGTCAGGATCGATTCCAACAAGAGAAAACTGTTTCTGTGCTATTCAACCTCAATAATCTAAATCAGTTCAAGGCTTCAACAATCATTTGTAATTTAAGGACTCAAAGCGAAATTCAGGGCGTTCTCAAAGTAGGGACTTACAATTTACAAAGTTCAATAAAAATAGGAAAATCTCTCTAGTAACATATATACGAAAATTTTCAGATAACCAAGGTATTCCGTTCCGAAGATACATATCTGCAATATCAAATTTATCCTTTTTTTGAAGCAGATGATGGCTGCATGTTTATGAAAATGTAAAAACTTGTACTCGTATGTATAGCAACAACAAACTTGTCGATATATGTGTTTACTGTGAATATTGTTTTTAAAATGATCGTTTACCTGGAAGTTTCCATCCTTGTCTCGTGAGTTTATTTCTTACAAAGAGTGGTTTGGACGAATGTCAATATGAAAACCCAGACATGTCAACTGTTGCTAATTGAGGATGGAATTAACAACATTTTGGTTTTAAATCGAACGGCGATAAGTTTAAACAGTATTTATAACCATTATCTATCTGTATTTGAAATTTCTTATCAAATGAACGATAGTTGTCTCTGAAGAGGAAAATCCGAACTTTTATACCCTGTAATTCGACAGTGACGTAATAAAACCTGAATGAAACCTAAATAGAAAGTTATGAACTTACGCATACTCCGACTCAGCACCTTTACATTACAATCGCGCTGTGTGAATGTAGTAAACATAATATATAAAATGCAAATGCGAAATGCCGTAGGTATGTAGCAGTTGGTTGTGTTTACATCAGCATAGCCGTGTCAGGCGTGCGGCTTCGGTGGCAGAGACAGAGGAGGCCTTGACCTACGCCAAAGAAAACAGCAGCCACTCAGCCAGGATCGATCTCTCTACACTCCACGTTCCGCGACTCTCTCCTCTCGGCCTCCGTCGATCGGTAAAGCCGCGTGTACACGAGGAAAGTAGTGGCGATAACATGTAATCGACGTTAATAGCTACGGGTAACTATCCCCTAGTAATAGATAGCACTTGGACTTCACACCAGTGATAGAGGCTCTACTTTCGTTTGTTCCCCACCTAGACCGTGCTGATGACCGCCAATAAGCATGAAACAGCTGTGTATGGTTAGTCAGACAGGAGAAAGCAGAATTATTGGATTTCAATGTGCGAATCGGCAGTCATAGAGATGACTGGACTCTTAAAGCGAACTGAAATGTCTTTACAGATCCAACCAACAGTTCACTTCTGGGAGGGCAAAGAGCACCATCACCATAATCATCGTCAACGAACGAAGAATGGGTGAATGGGGCGATATTTCCGCCTCATAGTCTCGTGTATTCAATAGACGGGTTCTTTTCCAAGGAAACAAGATCCACTGGAGCGAGATTATACCTGGAAGGCAAAGACCTTCAGGAGAGCTTCGCACATCGAACCTGCACAACAGTCTTTCAGGCAGAGATATATCGATGTATGTTATCTTAATGGTACATTCACAGAGGGGTTTCAACAGTGGACCATGATGAGCATACTTATATGCTCCGATAGTCATGGAGCCCTGGAGGCAGTTACATCTTCGAGGAAAAGTTCATCTTTAGTTCACGAACAACAATCCAGACAGAGTTATTTGCCATCTTAATTGTGTCATACCTAGAGAAGCTTCTACAGTGCAGCGTAAGGTATTTATACAGGGTGACTTTGAAGTTGAGTCATTAATTTTGAGATAATGATTGTAGAAGGAAGATAAACCAAAATATGTGTGTAAAAATAAAAAAAAATGTTACCTTGTTTTATAAAGTATCCTCACGAGAAGTATTTCAGTGTGGACCTGTATTTGATCGTGCGGTCTTGGAGCACTGGCATGCGCTCCCCTGTGAGGTCTTAAGTCATCTGATTCACGAGCCCTTTGTACCTCATTAACAAAGGCACGAGGGGTTGGTTGCACTCGATTGGGAAACCGATCCGCATAAATCCGTGATGCCGCGGCAGCATTTTGATAAGAATCATGTCCACAAGTTCAGCATTTTCGTAAACATGTGCCATTTTTTATTTCGTTTAAGCCACGCAACAAACACCACTATTCACTCACGCGTTACCGACTGACACATTGACTGAATACATCTGAATAAAATAAATGAATAAAACATCGTGATAAGCGTTTCAAATTCTTCCGCTTTTTTGTTTCCGATGCGATGAACCGATAAGGCGGATTATATCCGTTGTTGCCAAACACGAGCACATAATATTATTATTGAGACAGGGCGGTACTCAAACTTCTAAAGGGCTATAACTTTGTTACTTTAATTTTACCAGAAAAATGTTAAAGGAAAAAACATTTCTTTTGATCAGATCTAGTCACTGTTAAAATAAATGACTCAACTTCGAAGTCACCCTGTATAATCAGACAGTCACGCAAGAATCAAACACATATATAGTATAGTGTGGTTTTAAGCTTTACGCCCGACGATTTAGAATAAAAGATGATTCAAGAGTATGAAATTCAATTTTTTCTAACGTGAAATATGTGTGTGTGTGTTATTGATACCTTGCGAACTGCGTTTTGAGTGAAAGCCACTAAGATCCTGTACAAGGCCAAGATAAGACCTAGCCTCGAGTACAGCTCACATCTTTGGAGGTGCTGCCGACATGCAGCATTGCTCGAAGCTGTTCATACTCAGAAACTTTTTCACCCATGACCCGTCGGGGATCAAGCTGTCTTCAACCGCTATATTCACGGGCTTTGCTAGTCAGAGCTTTCCTCCATAGTGCCGCCGAGCGGTGTGCCTGCCAGACTGACCCGCCGGACTTCAGCATCTCATCCTAACCGTGTCAAAGCTCATACTTCCAGAAGTGGCCGATACGACCGCTCCTTTGTCCCTATGGTGTTGAGATTGTTAAGCAATCTACAAGAGGAGGCTTATACCAGTTCTATTAACCTTAGACAGTTCAAAATTCTTTAAGCTCCTCAGGACCCTGGAATTTATTCTTCTCCCTACGCGGCTGCTTCGGTATAGAATAATGTATAGGACTTCGAGCGGGTGTCTGAATGAGCGCGTCGAGAAATCATTCGGTCGACCTCAGCCTCGGAAGTTAATTCCGAGCCATGAATGTTGTGTTGTGTGTTGTCTATATCAGGCACCAGGTGGGTGCAAGATCAACGATAAGTAATCGCATCGCTGGATCTGGTTAATTCAATAACCAATTACCACAAGATAGCTTGTGGAGTACTACAGGGTTGGCAACAAGAGTTAAAGATGGCGTGATTACCAGGATCGCCTCTCCATCACTCCTAGATCCTCGCTCCTACCCTAGTGTATATCCACCTTAATAAAACGGAATATCGGCCGCAATGATCTGATCTGCACGCTTGGATTGGCTGCCTGCGCGGATTATTACATGTAAATTAGGCGAGCGAACAGGACCAGATCGGCGTGGCGTGATGTATTGCTACGAAAACATTGAATAACCGGGGTAGTTTGAAAACCGAACATATGCAGAAGCTTTCTTATAGCTATTTCTCTATTCAGTTCCTTTGATGCAGAACTAGCATAAGTCCATATTTGGCGATTGTCAGGGCTAGAAGTGACCCTCCTGATGGTCTTATGTCCGAAAATTACTCGAAGTATGATCGAATTATACAGGGTGCGGCAGAGAGGACGGACGTTTTTGGGATGGGTAGTACTCTCCGACTCCGCGAACAGTTCGAACTCCTGAAAATGTTGAACTCACAGAGCGCTACGTCGACATGATCACCAACTTCTTATGTTCATTGGCCTCCTCGGTCCCCAGGTTTATCCATATGCGATTTTTTCTTATGGGGACACCTCAATGCTAGAGTAATACGCAAACAAGCCCCGAACTCTGGACGAATTGAAGGGCGAAATTCGCGTGGAAGTCGCCCAAGTTGAGAGAGCGATGTTGGAGAGAGTCTACGCGAACTTCCAAGAACGCCTCCAGCACTGCATCAACGATTTCGACCACCACATGCCTGATGTGATTTTGCACACTTGACTGTCTTAAATGCTACTTCCTTGTGAACCTGATTCCATCAATAAATTTGTTTTCGAGTAAAAATCAACTATTTTATGATTTTTTTAAAACCGTCCATCCTCTCTGCCACACCCTGTATATAAATGCAATTCATAAACGAATGTACCGATATCCTCACGAAAATTTATTCGACTGCATTTTCTGTTCGCCTGTTGATGGTTTCGTCATCAACGACACGATTCCTTCAATGGGCGTTGTCAGAAACTCAATTTCATCCAACAGACATTTCTGTGCTCACCCGGAAAGTGAATAACTGACAATTAAAAGCTTGCTGGCCGGTCGCCAAAATTCCACTTTTTCAAAATAAAGCCAACATTGCGTCCGAGGCTGCTAGCAGCGTATGGTGTTTTAGATCAGGCTCACTAGCCAAAAATAAAGTCTGTTTTAGAACAAAATACATGGACGGATTTTACAACGGAATTTGTCTTGGAAGGTGAATGAAGAGGCTTCTCATCCAGAGATAGTTAAAAGAATTGGCCTCTATATAAGTGATATTAAGAGTTCGGACTTTACACAAGGTGTATTAAGATTAAAGAGTTATTAAGTTTCGAAAAGACCTGCGATGACAAATCCTGTTTCCAGTTTGGAAAAATGCATCAGTATCCAACACAGGCCATTAAGCGTCATCTACGAGTAAACCAAGCTGTTCATAAAAATAATTTAGAAATAAAAAAGAAAGTGGCACATTTCTATAGCAATAATGAATGTTACGATTGTTTTACTGTGAACGTCTTCAATTTCAGAAATTCATATCGTTTTCCTAGACGATTCCATCTGGCGCCGCATAGGTTTGTGTATCTCGCACAGAGGTCGTTTATGATAACACTGACGGTGTACGCAGTAGAAGGCCTAACATCCTCGAATGTTGCAAATCGAGGAAAGAATTAAACCCTTGAACTTCAGGGTGATAATTTATAGCCAATATGTGACAGGATGGTACTTGGAATGTCTTATCAATTAACAAGGGGCTGGGCAGCTCGTCACGATACCGCTTTTCTAGCAAAAAATAGAAATTTGCTATCAAATTGTCCGGGACTTACAATGATTTTTCAGGCTCACCTTTTGATTATTAAAGGTTTTACTGTTATATTCTGTTCGGTAAAAAATAAACTGTAAAATCAACGAATTGAAAATGTCACATTTTGCAGGTCTTTCCATCTTCTCTGTAAACCAATACCAATATGTATGTACTTGATAATTTTTGAAATAATGATTTTTCCAGGCTGGACGCTTGATAAAAAAGTTAGCCAGTAAAGTTTTGTACAGGGTGCGGCAGAGAGGATGGGCGGTTTTAAAAAAATCATAAAATAGTTAATTTTTACTAGAAAACAAATTTATTGATGGAATCAGGTTCAAAAGGAAATAGCATTTGAGACAGTCAAATGTGGAAAATCACATCAGGCATGTGGTGGCCGAAATCGTTGATGCAGTGCTGGAGGTGTTCTTGGAAGTTCGCGTAGACTCTCTCCAACATCGCTCTCTCAACTTGGGCGACTTCCACGCGAATTTCGCCCTTCAATTCGTCCAGAGTTCGGGGCTTGTTCGCGTATACTCTAGCCTTGAGGTGTCTCCATAAGAAAAAATCGCATATGGATGAATCTGGGGACCGAGGAGGCCAATGAACATCGTCAAACCTGGAAATAAGGCGACCAGGGAAGAGAGGGCGAATAACGTCGATGGATGCTCGGGCTGTGTGGGCGGTCGCCCCATCCTGCTGGAACCACACACGTCGGATTGGAACATGTCGCCGTCGTAATTCAGGGAGAAAGAAGTTGGTGACATCACGACCATTGCCGTATTCGAAGAACTAAGGGTCAATGATGCAACTTTGCGATACCTTACCGAACGATCACTAAGGCGAAGTGCAGCAGCATGTTTCCGGGCAGATCGAGTCGGACTGCGAAGAAAAACCTGTCGAACGCGTTCAACATTTTCAGGAGTTCGAACTGTTCGCGGCGCTCCTCTTGGTCTTCTGTTGATCAGTTCACCTCGCCTGCGAAGTGATTCAACCCAACGAAGGATGGTGTTTCGAGAGGGAACAGCTCTATTCCGATGAATGTTGAAGTGGCGACGAAACTCACGCTGTACGACGATGACTGACTCATTATTTCGGACGAAACAATCATGCCTTTGCAAAATCCGTCTAGATAAAATTTTGTTTCTGATATTCTAGTTATCCTGGTCTATATAGTGTTTGTGATGCTCAATTGTCACGGATTGGACGCCCTGGCTATATTTAAATATCGCGTGTATTTGCTTTTAGCTTTTACCGCTTTTTGCGGTTTTAATTTTAGAGAGTTTTTGTTTGCGGTGCTCAGTTCACATTCACGTGCGTTGTAAATTGTTTAGGCATCACGTCACTTCATCTGCGTAGAAGGGCCGTATTTCGGTTTATAAATTAATGCATACATGATACTATGCATACAATTTTAGTACATTATTTCTCCTACCCACACCGAGCGGTAAATTGCTCGTTCCGGAAGTTGTTGCACTAAGTACAAGTAAACAACTTTTTCGGGTACAAGTGATTGTACTCACAGGCGTTAAGGTACACCTCAGTTCATATTGCCAAGTGATGGTACAAGTCCGCCAATGGGTTTAGGTCTATTTAACATCATTCACTAGCACAAGGACCACGCGACCGAGGCGGTACCGCACGCATAGCTTTTTCCAGGGTGTCTTATGAATGTCCCCATGTTTCTACACCTAAGCTATGCATTCGGTTACCTTCTTTTTCTCCTTACTTTCCTCAACAAAAATTGATGATAGATCCCTCTAAAACTGAAAAGTCCGGGCGTAAACTCACTCCACTCGCGGAGGGTAAACTCGAGGGAACAACACTCAAGGTAAAAACTCCTTCACATATGCGGGATTAACAGCAACTTTGATGTTGTCCACCACTATCTGCAGTCGAATCGTCTGGCCACGCTTTTCTTGACGAAAACCAAAATTTACGATTCTACCCCGTCTAACCATCTTAGCTTTCCAAATTGCGAGGTGCACTCCATTTTCAGGAAAAACGGGGGAGTTATTGGCTTTTGTCCAAGAAGTCTTTCCTGCTCCAGAGACGTATCTTTGGAATCAAACCGGGAGACATTATGTGGCTTCGCCTCCACTCCGAACCATCCCCCAAATTTATTTGCTGCCTCTATCGCTCTCCCACGGACCATAACTGGGATGACCTGCTTGAATACCTTGCTGTCAAGATCAATTTTTCGAACATCTATCACTCTGCTTCAGAGGTAGTTCTTCTTGGTAATACCAATGCTTTTAATGAGTTCTAGTTGGGCTCAAACAAAACCGATGCAGCAGGTGGTGCTATCGAAGTGTTCGCTATTATCTAAGGACTGGCCCCTGACGAGCACTACTTTTTCGACGCATTTCGTCACACGCCCGTAGTCTGCTGGATCTCTTTATGGCCACGCATCATGTCCCTTCAAGCACTGATGTCCTGTCTCCCCTGGGTAATTGAATCACGGTGTTGTGGAGGTCAGGTTTCGGGCATTACGGGCTTGCCGACTGGAAAGGGCTCCGATACTTTTTCTCCACCTTTGCTTCTTTGTTTCGCTGACTTGAATGCATCAGCTGCCTGTTCGTCAATAACCGAAATTATCCACGTTGAGATGGAGGAATACATCCAGCATACAGTCAAAGCACCCAAGCCATGCTCTAACGGCTTGTTCAACAAGTCGTGAGACACTGCGCTTCGGCAGAAGATCAAGACACAAAGAAACTTCTTACAGAACCTCACTGTAGAGAGCAGACAAGCCGATGTCGAGTCCAGAAACTAACCTACCGACGAGCTTCGCAATGCCAAAGACCACCAGCACGATATAA
The DNA here is from genome assembly GCA_963669975.1 of Acanthoscelides obtectus. NCBI lineage: Eukaryota > Metazoa > Arthropoda > Insecta > Coleoptera > Chrysomelidae > Acanthoscelides > Acanthoscelides obtectus. Next base: position 92,003,603 of record CAVLJG010000001.1, read on the forward strand.
AAATTAATATTCTCGTGAGTACAGATTTTTCGAAACTTTGCGTCTTCAGCCTTTTTTGGCCGCCCTGATTCTTTGGTCGGACCTTAGTGTGTAGCCCGTGGTGTGTTTGAGGTGTTCGTTCTTCGCCCTCGCTTGTTTGCTGATGAACTATGTGAATCTGAAAGGCATATTATACAGGATATCATATTTTAAATCTCTTTTCGTGTATCTCAAAGAATCAAGATGATTCCAAGTCCGTCCAATTACACAAAAATAAACCCATCAAACGATAACGAGTGTCAGCGTTGGCTAGCGAACAAGCGACTGGTCCGCAGCGGGCAGGCGTGACCTTGAACGTGCTTCTCGCCGTGCTGCCAGCTATTTTTTCCCCGGTTTTATCAATGGCGGAGCAGATCGGGGAACAAACCGAGTCGAGTAGTCGCTTCACCGCGCGCCGACATGCGAAATGAAAATTTGCTGCTACAGCTTGCGTAGATTAGCGATTTACAGGTCGGCGAACTTTTCAAACTTTGCTCCCACTACCGATTGCTATCTGGCCCGCACGTACAGAATGAAAAATAGATCGCTCTTATTAACCGAGTTAAGGTTTCATGCGTTATATGTTGAATGAAGATGTGAATGCTATAAACATGCAATAATAGTTGTAGTGCACGAGTGCCCGTAGCCTTATGCTGCATCCGCATCCGCATGCTTGTCAAACCACAAATCCTCACAAACGCAAACGTGCGGATAGAGCGTTTGGCTTGGTTTGCGGATCCGATCAAGTGCCGGTTTTTGGTACCAAATTGGCGTTATACCCATTGTAGTCTATTTACGTCTAGACAAAACAGAACATGTCCAAAAGCGAGATTGTACAGGTCCGTATTTTCCTGAATGGTCTTGGAATAATCTTACAAAATTGATGATTATTTTTATAGAAAGAAGTGCACATACTATTTGCAATTCTTTATTCGCTGGAAGTACTTGAATCATCGTCCGAATATTAATTATTACAGGTTCAATTTGAATATCGATCGTATTGCCAAGATCCCACATCTTTGTTTAGTATAATCAAATCCAAGCGAATAACCAAAATTTCTGTGTTATGTGCCGCGGTTATAATATGGTTCAAGATGACACACAGGTTGATGACGTCAGTTACACGCATCGCTTGAACGCGTTGGTTTTAACCGCGGTTTTGTTGCAAGTTGTTTATTTTAGAAAAGCGCGTATATAATCTCTGATTATTTTTATTATCACTTAATAATCGGTGCTTTTTCGTCTACAACTGTATATGGAAAGTTTATATAAGAAACCTTTCATAATATTCATGGAAGAAATGTTTTTTCAGATTTTTTTTTAAATGATGGAACCATGGCTTTGCAGCTATGATAACTTTCAATTCTCTAAATTTTTCCGCATGTCAAAGAAAACATTTATTGATTCAGCAGAAATGATGAAAAAAGAAATTAGCAAAACCGTATACAGGTGGATATCATCTAGTGAGTTTATATGGCCATATTTTAATATTCTTGTGGTATATGGCTACACAGGATACTTTGTTAAGCATAGGAACTACATTTAAAGTGTCCCCAACAACCGTAATGAGTATAACTAATAAGGTGCTTCACTTTATGGTAAAACTGAAGTCAGCCTGTATCAATTTTCTCAAAAATGAAGCTGAAGTACAATAATAATATCCAATACCCGGCAACCGGCAAAATTCTAACTTGTCACATTTCAAATAATAACCAGAAATATAAAACTACTCTTGAGTTGTGTAAATACCACAATTTTGCGGTGATAACTATGACATATAACAGCTGATTCGTGACGTCACGGATCTTATAACCAAACTGATAACTACACTCGCTTGAACGGATTGGTAAATACCAAGCCAAAATGGTAAATACCATTTCCATTTGGTTATCCGCTTGAATTTGATTAATGTCTCTTGAACATGACAGATGCCATCGTTCTAATGATTTGCTGTCACTCTGTTGTCAGCTTCATAAAACATGTCAGGAAATTTAAAAATATTTGCCCAAATCATTTCAATGGTATTTAATTCGCACTGATCAGGGGGTAGCCTTAAAACGGTCTTATTTTGGGTTTCATCCAAATAATGAATCTTCCTGCCCTGGTCACGGTATTTCGTTATTGATTTTAAATAATTTCTTCTCCATAAAATAATCTCTTGGCTGTTCATCAAAACTATTTCTGCACCGTTTTCTATACTCAAAATGAAGTTCTTTAAATATAGATTGTGGTCCTTTTGAAAGTAAGTAAGTAAGTCTTCATCACTATTGACCTCCTGTAGCACTATGTCTATGATGGGAGTTTTCTGCCAAAAAATTTGATGGACTGTGCGTCTGATGGCATTTCGATCAAAGTTATCAACCGTATCCAACAGCTTCGCGTAATGCAGCGCCTCTTGTGCGGAAGAGACAGTTTTTTGTTTTTTTTTTAATATTCTTTCTGAATATTCAAATGTCACTTCTTGTCACGTTTTCGGGAAGGAGACATCACTGAAGAGCAAGAATGGCTGAAGGAAGCGTTGGGAGAAATATTCTCAGTTTCATCTGCTGTATCCGTAGACGACATGCCAACGAATTAAACTCACGCTTGTATGTACCGAATATGAACAGCAACTGCCGGCGTCGGCGTGCCGGCGATACCCCGAGCCTGAGTTCTACCCTGTCGAATCATGCACTTGTTCGTAGTTTTATAGCCGAATGACCAATAACTATTACAACGCTTAGGCGGCTGCCGCTTTGCCGCGCAGCATCTTTGTTGTGCCGGGGCGTAAATGGACTAGGAATCGGGTATAGAGCTTGCAATGCGTCCAAATGTTTGTTCTTTAATAATCTAGGCCCAGCTGACCTCTAGTGTTGTGGGGCCGTTCAAGTATTACGTAAGCAGATTCATTACAATTATTTACCCTCCCCCCCCATCCCCCTTGTCAGCAAAAGTAAGCAATGCTCTTACCCCCTCCCCCCATGCTTATGTAAACATTTGTCAATTAATGTATTGTTTTTTTTAATATTATAATTATAACGTTATAATTATTATTTGAAAAATAAGAAAATAGATTTAGGATAGGTATTCAACATAGAGTAAAGGACAAAAATATTATATCTTACTAACATAACAAACTTATTTTAAATTTTTGGTACATATATTAAATTCAAATTAACAGTCTTCAGTCCATGAAACCCGAATCCATGATTCTAAGATTTCGATGACATTGGATTGCTTCGATTACTGCTCAGTGTTGTGAGTTTGCTCGCTTTCATCGGATTTTGGAATGTCTACGTCGTTCTCATCGAGCCATTCAACATCATTGAGCTCTAAATTTTGAATAATGTACATCAGTTCATTAGCACGACGAGCAGCGACTCTTACAGGTCTAACTTTCCTACCAGTGTGCGTGTTTACTTTTTTATGGATATGGAGCTTTATCATCTTGAGATATGAAAAATACTTGATCTGGTCCAAGTATGGATGCTATGTTCTCTAAATAATGGATTGATGTTTCAGCGAACTTGATATCTAAGTGGCTCTTGTGGTGATCAGTTTGAGCCCGAATGAGCTTAACAGGGACTGTCGATACATGCCTTCGTCCCTCTGCAGAATTAGATTTTCTGGGAATCAAACGAAGATATGTCCCACTGCGACTAATATCAAATCCTATTTTACGTAATTTTTCAAGAGTTTTTACGCTGCGAATTGATTCCGTTCGTCTTCTATCATCTGCTGCACTCCCAAATAAAGCTATATCCGCGATTTTCTTCAATAGTGAATGTTGATTGCTTTCAAGATTATTACGTCTCACTGAATCCCTCAGAGATAGTCTTTTTTTTATTTCTGGATTTTCATGACAAATATCTTCTAACTTTCTTTTTATACCATCCCTGTGTTTCTTCTGGGCAACTTCATTTTGTTGTTTTTATTTCCTCGCGCAACTTAATTATCTGTTTATCAACTTCAGCACGGCTTGGCATAGTATCTCAGGCAGAATACAAAGCATTCAGATTTTTTTCGAGTAGAGCAATCTTATTTTGTATAGCATCCTGAGAAGGTTTTGCTCTCTGTTTATCTGTATTTTCATTAATTTCACATTGCTGTTGTGATTCATTACCGGGTTTTATTTTATCTTCTTCCTCTTTTTTAATATTTGAAGCTGACTGTATAATTTGTGTTTTTTCTGCAGGTTTCTGCTAAAGATTCTCTTATTCAGCTACATAAATACAAAGGATGGCAATATGAATGGTAAATACAAAACCCTATGGCTTTAAATCTAATATGTTTAAACGAGCAATTCGTTCCGGTCACAAAATAAGGGTGTTAGTATTCTGTATATATGTATAAAACTAACATCCTGTACTTTGTGACCAATTGACGGAATCAATCATAAGAAATAAATCTATAATGTAATGAATATTACCTCTATACTTTGAGATAGGCCATAATATTTTCTAATAAGTAAAGAGAAACTTTTTGGCGATTTCTAATGTTTCTAGTACTCATAGGTACCTAAAATGATTTTGTCACTAACCTTAGACAAAAAATTTAGTAGATTGGATTTATTCTTAGTCGCCGCTTGCAATTCTTCTTCGATTCTTTTAGATATAGTTACAATAATATCTAGTTCCTTGTCGGATTTTGCTTGTAATTTGTAATTTCGCCACACCTCGTTAACTAACTTTTGTACATTTTGTACTTTCGTACTTGTATGAGATTTTTTAAAACTTTCAAACAATTTTTGGTATAACTTGGATTTGTCTATGTGAAACGACATCTTATTTAAACATTAAACTTTGGCTAATGGAATCAATGGTAACACAAATGTTAACTTGCTTTACTATGCTTACAATACGTCTACTCGCTATAGTATCCAAACGAAACAATACACTGATAGAGGAAATTTAGACAAGCGAACACCGCGCGGTAATTCCCCTACTCGGTTCTAAAGCGAGTAGGGGAATTACCGCGCGCTGTTCACTAAACGTATCCATTATTTGCGGGAATCCCCGAAAATGCGTTTCGTTTTCAAGCAAAGACAATGTGAGGGTTGCCATTCGTGTAAAAAAGTAAATAACTACCGATGACGTAATCATCATCTAGACTCCCCTACCCCCCATGTCATCCAAAATAAGCAAAGCAATGACCCCCCGCACCACCATAGTGTTCACGTAATACTTGAACGGCCCCTGTACAATTCAACAGAATTTCTTTCTCAACTCAGTACTTGGCTCAATTGAACTGACCAATGAGTTGCATCCCTGTCAAGAATAGACAATTGGCCTTTTCAGTAGATCCGGATTTTATGAATCAGTACCATCCACCATCTTCTTGGCCGCACTTTTCGTTTTCTTGGGCTTATTTTTTGTTTTTATAGTTAAAATAAGTTGATCTAAGTGTTATGGCCGACGCAAGTTCGATATCCTTCATGTTTGCCACTTCAGAACACACCGACGCACCTACAAACGTCTGGATGGCGACGTTTGTGTCCTCAAAAAAACTAAATCTTTGTAGAGATTTGGAGTTTGTGATAAGTGCCAAGCGTGCGGACGCGGCAACAAATCGTTTAGTGCGACGTGCCTAACGTGGACGGATGAATGTGGACCTTGAACTAAAAAGAGCCAAGGTACTTGACCGCTGACACCCAGTAGGATTGCGTCACTCTATTTTCACAAATTTACATCTTGAAGATTTGTATCGTTTTCCTTAGTAAAGTGTTTTTCGAGCACTGTGTGTTATTTCGGCCGGCATCCCAAGGATGCCCTGCATTACACAATTCGCTTAGACTGGAGTGAATGAAGCTAGATGCACAAGTCAGAAGGAATTGGCAACTTATAGAGGAAAGTATCCAAAATCGGACCCCAATTCTGTTATTGATTTTAAGAAATACGATAAGGAGCTAAACTTATTTTTTGAAAGCCTGTGACATTTGGTCTTCTTTTTATTCAGAAGCAGACGCGAAGACAGAAGCCTCAATACCCAGTGCACCGAGGCTGCTATGAGGAGTTTAGACAGAATTTGTTAATTCGTTTTTGAACTGTCTAAGGTTATGAGAACTGGGAAAAGCGCCCTCAAGCAGATTGTTTCGTAATCTCGATACCCTGGGGATAAAGATCGTACTGTCCGCAGAAATTAGGCGGAACATGGAGGAAAATTCTAAGGAGCAAAACCCGTTGACATAGCGGTAGAAGAGAGCTAAATCGCCGACAGGCCGCTGGTGCGAGAGGGTGCCGAGACTGTCCGTTAGAAAAAAGTAATCGATCAGTCGGACAGTCCTCGGCTTTTTGGTAGAACTCGGCCATCCATCGAAACCGGTTGAGCGCTAGGACGCCGCTTGTTAGTCAAGGAACAATACTATGTTTTGAAAGCATATGTACAAGATTGTTGCGTCCCTAAGAAGTGATAACCTCCAGGTCCCTCGTCAGAGAGGAAGTCGCTGCTACTCTTCTTTTCTCCAGCTCAACGCCCGCTCTGAATTCCTGCATGTAGAATGATGTCATCAGCAAAGCTGAGTATCGTTAACATGTAAGCTGAACAATATCGGACCCTGTTGACGTTGTTGAATGAAGAGGAGATTCACCCATCTGCAAATCTTCTCTGGGAGGCCATGGAATGGAAGTTCACCTTACTTATAACAGAAAGCAGAGCTATATGCTTAAAGTTGTAAGAGCCGGACTTAGATTCTGTTTTTAAGATAGGTTGGACATGCACAAATTTCCAGTTTTCTGGGAAGATGCCGGATTCGTAAGATATCTGGAGGAGATGCGAAAGAACTCCGCTCCGCTTCAGTAAAAAACCCGAATTGCCATGGTTCGAGCTGCGTCGGGCGAATAATTACGGTTGCCGGAGTTCAGATAAGCCAAAGTTCGGCGGAAGTTGAAAAAGAATCCCGCAAAAAATAGTCTCTGGGGCGAGAAAGTTTTGCAAGGGTGCCGGAATAACATTGTGCGGACGCGTTGCCGTGAAGTTTCCTCTGATAAAGGAGATTATTTGTTGTCGGCCACAGATTTGATACGTTTTAGCACCGGTATTAGAAGTGAGAACTCATAAAAAATAGATAGAAAAGTTCGAGTCAGATGTTTGGCTGCAGGTAGCAGTGTTACTCAATCTTTGCTTTTGTTTAGGCGGCGGTTACACTCCGAGGTAACAGGCGACCCGTGGCGGATGGTAGGGTTCAAGATACAGGTGAAGGGTGGAGTTCCATTCAATACTTTTCACGTTGTCAGGTGTGCACATTGCCTTATTCACACAATCTTTGCGCCCTTATCTTACTATCCCTCACCCAGTCTACTGATCAATAGTAGCGCGTTTGTTTATTTTGTAGTGACGCCAATGCGATTTTAATAGCGTATAAAAAGTTGAAATTATTGTTTGGCAGTGGCATAGTTTCACACGGTTAACAGTGAATTAAAACGTCCCCAAAAATAACCAAAGGTTTCATTTTTCATGTTTGGGGGGGATTCATGTTCAGGAAGATGTGCGTCTTGAAGTGGGGTGGGTATCGGAGATTAAAAATTGAACAGCGGTAGGATCGGCGATACAAAATTGAGGAGTGGGGCTCGTATATAAAATAAGAAATCATTCAAAATTTCGTTAAGCTCAGATATTTTGGAGGGTACGGACCTCCAGGGACATCCTCAAATTGGGGAAAAATCGCCCAATCTGGCAGCGTGTTGCCACGTCATCGGGTATCTGTCTCGTATCATATTGAAAATATTTCTCTACCAGTTTCACGGCAAATGTACGGCAGCAGCGGTGGCGCAATGGTAGACGATAACGTCTACTAATCAGTCGCTATGCGCTGCGCGGGTTCGAATCCCTTCCCAAGAGAATTTTTCTCTTGGCTATGGATGTTGTGACTGTCTCTAGGTGGTAGACGGTCTCTGACTGTCGAACTCGGAGGTACCACCCGGCGGATCTCTAAGGCGGATCCAGAATGTGTGCCCTTGCTAGAATCCGTGTCGCGTCCCCCCTTTTCCCTGCAAACCCCTATAGCCCCGTGGTACGCATGGGTGTTCAGGCCTTAGGTACTCGTGGTGGTTCAAGAATAAACAAATATTGTACCTGTGTTTATTATAAATGGTGTATTAAAAGCAATGAAACATGGATACAAGCAGCGACGCCTGTCGCTTACCACCAGTCACCTGACACCTCGGAATAAAACGATAGGGTTCCCATATTCAACTCGTTCCAGATGGCACTAATTGCCCCATATTTCTAATAAAAATAATTGAGAGCTTGTGAAAAAATAGGAAATGGACCTAAACGTGAGCTTACTGTTATAGCGAAAATGGTGGACAAAATAATGGGTAAGGACTAGAACCCTCTATTTCCACCAGCTTCCGCTTTGTCTTAATTTCGTACGGTCACGTATCCTTTTGACGCATCCTTCGACCTTCCAGTCCCAAATAAACGTTAACGCACCTGACTGGTGGTGATGGATGTTAAGGTTCGTAACAGACTGAGGGCATGCATAAAGAAATAATAAGGCGGTAATGTTTCAGTTTTAACCTTTAGCCAGTTAGAAAACAGTCTTGTTAGATGCGGGTACTTAAACGTTATTACTAATTGGTCGCACGTGTCAGTATCCAACATGTTGCGGTACAAGTACCGAGAACAAAAATATGTCAAGTTACTGCAGAGCACATATGCCGCAAGTTGTGTCATGGACAATGGAAGCAGAGTGCAACATGTCCCTAGAAATTCTTGTTTTTCCATTCAGATGCAGTGTGTGGGCAGAAGCCTAAATATCAGGGCACCGCGGCTACTATGATGAAATTAGAAACACTTGGTTTAACCGATTTTTCAATTGGCGTAGGCTCGCAGAATTGGGAGACGCCTCCTTAAGTAGATTGTTCCCCAATATCGACACTCTCGGGACAACGGAGCGGTCGTATCGGCCAGCTCTGGGTGTACGAAGTTCGACACTGTTATTATGGAAGGCCGAAGTCAGGCGGGTCTGTCTGGCAGGCTCATCGTGCGGCGTTATCATGGAGGAGAGTTCTGAGGAGAAAAGCTCGTTGATATATTGGTAGAAGAGATATAGATCGCTGAAGGCTCTTCCGTGAGAAAGGGTGCCACTAGAGCAGAGTCATCGATCAGTCGGTCCTCCTCTGAATAGCATGGATAATGTAGTCGGGGCGGCAGCACCCAGAACATGTGAGCAATACTCGAGGCTAGGTCTTCTATGGACCTTGTACGTCTTCTGCTCTGTGGCATAACTATGCAGCGTTTATGCAATTTCGATGTTATGTGGTCTGAGATATTTGTTTATTTTTGTTGATCTGTAAAATCTGAATGTGCCCATCTTATTATTAAAGTATCTTAAGGGTCACAGCGCCGTAAATTGAACGTCGACAATAATTCTATGTATTCAAGATGGATGATTTGATTCCCTAGACCCTACTATGGTATAATCAGCAGACTCCTTACCAGCTTGAACTGGATAGCCTAATTACTACACGTCTTACGATAACCTGGCGTGCGCAATTTACTAGAAAATCTATCGATGTCATTATTTTTACACCATATAATGTCCTACACGTGACACAAATATCGCCCATAGACGACAGGTCGTATTTCAAACTTCTTGTTTTTTTTCTGTTATATGAATCATGAAGATTGTGACATTTACAATAAAATTATTTAGCAGCGTACCTCTGTTTCTTATTGCCGGTCGCTGATCTGTTCTGATGAGTCTAGGTGAATGACGAAACACGTATACTTACACCATACCTACACAAACATTTCAGCCATTTACCTGTAACAAAAACCATATATTAGTTAATAAGAAAGCAAGAAAACGTTGAAGGATATGACAGAAGAAGAAAATAAACATTCTCAAAGGCTTCACATGAACCAAGAACAAACTTTTTGGACTAATTTTGCGTTATGTGTGCAACCCCAACATCTTTGAAGTTATAGCTACGAATATTTACATATGATGGATCATATAAAAGGCGACCAAAAAATCTGGGTGCTGGCAGACGAACAAACTTACATTTCAAGAAAAATGCCTAGATATTTGACCTTGGATTTGAGACTAGTTTTTGAACACAATAATTATAGCTACGAAAGTCATCTAAGCAGCATTGCAGTTGTCAATCCGAGTTTGGAAAAGTAGATGAAAAAGCTGTTTCAAATCGGATGTAATAGATTCAAGTGGCATGCGTATGACGTCAAGGTCATGTCATTTTTCAACTAAAACGAAAAGATAGAAATATTATAACTATTATGAAAGGATACGACCTTGAACATCACACAGATCACAGATCAAATACAAGGTCAGCATTGCATCTGGAACAAGAATATGCATTTGCGAACAAATTACCATTATTATCTAACGAACTAGACTAGACGATCACCTAGCTACAATAACCCTCTTTAGCAAAAGTTTAATACGATTTTAATTATATTCGTAAGATTAAATAATCGTGAGAATTGCACTCAGATATTCGGAACTAATTAGATTTATTAATCTTGATAATATAAAAACGAGCATCATTACATAATGATTTGTAATCACATTCGTTCACACAAATTATCACAAAAATAAAACTCAAGGACTGCAAGTAAGTTCAATGCTGAGGTATACGTATATAAATATTGATGTCAAATGTTGTTGCGATACTACAGTGATTAGGTAGTTGAATATATGCTATTTTTATATGCGGGTATTTTATTTAGACTACTTCGTGTTTCGGACGCTCCCAAGTATTGACTAGATGTTAAATTTTTTAAAAGTACATGTGCGTCACAGGAATGTTTCTCAGGGGAAACGATTATCGGCGAGAAACTGTGCCTGCCCCAATATCTTGAATTACTAATTTTAAATATAAAAACGATTTTCTTTACGACTATTTATAACTACAAAATATCTTTTTTACGACACTTGTGATAATATCATTTCCCCTATCTTGATGTGTTTTAGAGAAAACAACATAACTTCTGATTGGTTTCATACATTTTCCTAGTTTGGTTTATTTCAAAGGATTTTAGTGCAGGCTTCTTGAATGCCAAATTTTGTCGTCTTATTTTCAATTCTTCTTCTCGTTAGGTAGCGCTCTTTTCTACGATATTTTTCATGTTGTCAGGATTTAAAAAAATGCAATGGGTCTGCTTGTCATCCCCATAAATTGCATCTACAAACTGGCGAACTAATCCAATTACAGATCAAAATAATGGTAACTAATAGAGTGCATACAAGAACCATATAAAACGAACATCATTAAAATTAGCTATTGTAATAGGCCCAGAAGTTTGACAAAATTTTACTGATATAATCGAAATTAATGTCAGAGTTGTTTGCTATGGAAGTATAACCATTGCATATAGAATATAGCGGTGAATAAACTAATACGATGGTACGAGACGTACTGTAGTGAAAAGTTATAGTCCTCAAACTTAAAAGCGGTATACCAAAATTCAACCTCTGGAGAAGGTCTCGTACATCCCCTCCCGTCTTAAAACGTCGCAGCAAAATAAACTGACTCAGCCCCCTTTCTGCATATAAATCATAATTTTACAATATTTAAGAAATTTTTGTTGTTGTTTTGGACACACCAACGAAATAACATTTAGTGCTGCTTCGTTGTAAAAGGATCGGCAGTTACGCATTATAAAACTTAAACTGGTTGTTTTGTTTTCAAGTTTTTTTACCTGCATATCGTATGTCCAAATTTGTTTGAACGGACCATTACATAATGCTCAGTAAGTCGACATTCAGCAGCTGAACTAAAACATACTAGTGAATGCTGCCTATTTCAGTTATACCTATGCAAGTGTATGGTCCTCCTTACAGATTAAAATCTCTCCAGTCAGGTCGGACATTCGTCTCTGTCCTTGTGTGGCTGGACGTTTTTGAATTGCTACATGCCTTACCTGCTCTTTCCTCTCTCGCCAAAGAATTTATGTGTGGATACGGGCGAAGTCTGAAGACAGAGAATGGCTAAAATGCCAGCGGCAAAAGTTAGGGTCACTGGTCTTCACTGTTGGACGACAAAAAAGTGGAACGGAATCGTTCCACAGATAATTTACTCGTATATGATTGTACTGTTTTGATTTGCATATGTTTATGGTAATAAAAGTTTTGTATAATAAGTAATGAGCTTTGTTATCGATATGTTCCTAAGTGATAAGTGTTTGTAATCCCCTATGTTTATCTGGCCAATCAAACCATATATGTTTGAAATTCTTTATCGTATGACGTTTCGGAAACAACGGTTACCTTCTTCAAGTACACTTGACACTTTTTTGACAATATAATTATTTTTATCTGTCCCCCACGTGACACTTCGTTTGCTGTTTCCTTTCATTTTCACATTCATACATTACAGTAGTCCGAAACGTCAAGGCATTGTCGTTCCCAAAAGGATATAGGAAATATACTAACATCGAAAAATTGCGATACATCCTCCCCCACCCCCCTACGACTCCTCATCACCCAATTTTTCACTTAATTTTGTTTTTTCAAAAATGATGATCCTTTGAATCGTCAAAAACGAAGTTGTGCGATTTTTTTTTTCGTTTTTAACATTCTTCCCCGTCGCCGCTGGAGCGATTATCAAAACCTACATTCTTATTTTTTTGTCCTTGACATACTGGTAATCTATATCTAAATCCGATCAGTATTTTCCAAGGATTCGCGGACAGACCGACGGAAATGAGCGACATGGTTTGTCGCTATATACATTTTCGAAATTTTTCGCTATAACGCGAGTAGGCGTTGGAGGTGAAATAAATATGTCGGATACTCAGAGACCCAACCTGCACGATTATCGGTATGGATGGATAGATAATTAAAAGAACCACCTCCAATACACCTTGGTTGGATACTTGGAATTTCCGTGATACCTTATTTCCAGGTAGGCTTATTCAGACTCGAGGAATGTTTCAATAACTGACGAGAGAAAAACTAGAGATTAAGATTTCAATTTCAAATAATAAACAAGCACAATAAGTATCAGTTGATATTAGTGAGAATTTATTCGAAAACCTTTATAGACTTTTTTTTATAATACTTGTCGATAATGTAAAAATGCTCAACTATTACTTTTTTTTTGACTTTAGGACCAAACCATGCAGCCAGAAACTAGGTTGTTATATTTACATTTCTAATTATGGACAAACACACGACGTCACAACGTCCATGGCGAAGACGAGATTCGAACTCGCGTCCCGGCCGGCCGGCTGATCAGCAACTATTACTTGAAAATAAGAAAATAGTTATGATCTACAAATTTAAAATTACCAGTATACGAATGTAATAAAAGAAAAACAAACTACCCCTCATTCACTTTAATATGTCTAAATATCAGTTCCACAATGGACATACTGCAAAAACACTTAAAATAGAGGTCCAGCAAAATATGAAGGAAACGACATACATTCAAAATAATAACAAATAAGGGATGTTATGTTACAGGACACCATACAGATGCTTATGCGTTGGACCTAGAAACTGGAAATTGAAGATGTTCCATATTTCAAACAGTTTGTTAGTCAATCTACGTTTTCACCCAATTTGCGGTATGATGCTACAATATATCTTGTTCAGGAAATTGAACCAAATCTTGTACAAGAAATTGCATAATTGAAAACAGTATTTAGAAAGTAAAACTAGAAAGTTTTATTACTACAGCTAAGCGCGAGAGAAGGAAAATCGTATTGCTACCATAATACATCATAATATACAAAATCAGAAATATCTTTCGCGTGCTATTTCGGTACCCTAGTTAGAAATAATCGTTTTCCCATAATACGTTCAACCTAGTCCCGCGTTTTACCTGAGAACTAAAATTAGAGCAAACGAAAATGGATTATATACGTAGTCATGCCATAAGTTCTGTCCCTCGTTTTCAAACAAGTGTAGACCTGTTAATACTTGTCCGATTGTTTACATTGTGGTGTCAGTTGATTAAGCGCTTTTCGGGTAATTACATATACCTCAGTTTGTATTGATCTCTCGAAGCATAACGATGGAGTGGGGCAAGGCAGAGAACCGTATTGCAGTGATAGCTTTACATAAGTGTAATCACAGTGCTAGTCAGATTTTTGAACTCTTACGCGGCCTTCAAATATCGCGTAAATTTGTGTCTAGGACCATTCAGCGGTACAATGAGACGTCCTCTGTTGATGACAGGCCAAGAAGCGGAAGACCTCGTCAAGTAAGGACTCCAGCAGCCATCAAAGCCGTAAAAGCCAGGATTCAAAGGAATCCACTCCGGAAGCAGAAGATCCTATCCAGGGAAATGAAGATTCCTGTCCGGACGATGTCGCGCATCATTAAACAAGACCTAGGGCTAGGGGCTTACCGGAGACGTACGGGCCAGCGACTTACGGCCACCTTGCGACACATCAGGGCGACAAGATCCAAGAAGCTCTTGGAGAGGTACGCAGCTGGGGGATTCCGAAAGATTTTGTTCACGGATGAGAAAATCTTCACCATAGAAGAAAAATTCAACCGACAAAATGACAAAGTGTATGCAAGGAGTTCACAGGAAGCTTCGGAGATCATTCCGAGAGTTGAGAGAGGCCACCACCCTGCGTCAGTCATGGTTTGGTGGGGGGTGTCCTACGAAGGGGTCACTCAGCTCCATTTCTGTAAACAGGGCGTGAAAACAAAAGCGGCAAACTATCAGAGCGACATACTGGATCCTATCGTCAAGCCTTTAAGTGGTACATTGTTTGCCAACCAACACTGGGTCTACCAGCAGGATTCCGCCACCGCTCACAAGGCTAAGAGTACGCAGCGCTGGCTGGAAAGCAATGTGCCAGAGTTCATTGCTGCGGAAGATTGGCCCTCAGGGAGTCCGGACCTCAATCCTTTAGACTACAAGTTGTGGGACCTGCTAGAGCAGTTGGCCTGCTCCAAAGCCCACCGTAATATCGAGTCCCTGAAAGCGGATTTGATCCGATCAGCGGCAGCTATTCCTTTGGAAGCTGTGCGTGCAGTGATAGATGAGTGGCCCGCGAGATTGAAGCAGTGTGTGAAGGCCAAGGGGGGACATTTTGAATAAAACTGTTTGATTATGAATTCTAAAAATGTTGTCGAATAAATAATATCTTTCATATAAATATATCTTATCTTGTTTCATTTTTATCATGAGATTATCATGGGACAGAACTTATGGCACGACTACGTATAACCATGCAGCGTTTCCATTGAATACAAAGCATAAAAATACTTGACCTAGGTTAAAATACCTATCTAATTACAGAATATTTACCGTGTTTGTTTATATACTCTTATCTCTATAATTATTGCGATGCAATTACGTTTATTCAATAGAGATTAGGTAGAATGTGTATCCTGGCTTTATTTTTGTTGAATACTTTTTTGAGCATCATTGGTATGTGTAAACTTACAAGCAAGAAAGGGAAATAACCCGACTGCTTTTTTGGAGATTACCTCGGTTATAAAGGAATTACCGAAAAGATAATGACAGTGCCGCATGGCCGTGTCAAATGTGCAACACACTCATTACACAGGGTGTTTCCAAAATATGGGGCAAAGAGTTAGTGGGCGATTTTCGGTCTATTTTAAGGGCTGCATGATACTACTCGTATATAGAACTTGATATGAACCATAAGCTGACGGCAAAACTGAAAAGAAAATGTCTGGATGAAACTGCGACAAAAAGCGTGGTTAGAGTTGATGTTTGAAACTGTGAGAAATGGCAGTTAAAAGTTGACAGTTTACTCGAATGACCACGATTCCATACGAAAATTACAAAAATTTATTCCTGTGACGGATTCTTAACAATTGAGAACTAAATTCAGTATCTTTTTAAATAAAATAAAGTTAGAGAACTGATTATGTATAAAATTTCGTATCGTGACAGACAGCTTTTCGACTACTTCTGGAGGAGCAGAAGAGCATTTCACAACGTTATATCCCAACTAGCAAAGTAGTGGTATAAGCTTTTGGTAAAAGAACCGTTCAGCCATAAAAGCTCTCTATTGTTGTTGCCTGAACACCAAAATGCTGGCTTAATATTGTGTGGAATGCAGATTTGCTTTCTGCAACATATTTGCTCTAAAATGAAGTGTTTAAAATATTCTTATAGCATAGTTATACAACACCTTATAGGACAAATTTTTAACTGTTGCATAAACGTTTATACAACTATTTTATACGGCATATTTGCACGTTAGTCAAAATGGTTGTGTTGTGGCATCCATGGTAACGTTTGTAAAACAAACCCGAGCCTTGTTGTTTTGCTGTGCAATTCACTACTTTAGCCAACAAATTGCTCCTAACGGAAGCACTTATACAACTGTTGTTTAGTAACTATTTAAGGCTGTACATATGCTAAATATGTTGGTAAACAACTTCACCATAACCTAACTTTCTGCTGTCATATTTGTGTAAAATGCCATAATCACACAAGACAAGCAAAGCATGCTTATTGGTTCAAAAGGTTTTATCAACTGTTCAAACAGAATATATAGATCTGGTACAAATTCTGGGTAAATCGTTCGACTCTGTCGGTATTTCATTTCGGACATTTGTCAAATTGTTGTGTAACACCTGCAGGCAACACCAATATATTCTAATAAACCAAAGACAACATGGACGATGCCATGATTGTACACAACCACCCGCCACATTGGGCAAACATTTATTCCTCTATTTAATATTAAATAATTATGTTTCAGTTCGAAATTACAGATATAAAGTGATAAACATTAGTGTAATTGTGTCTAAATATAGGATTTGTGGAAGATTTAGCGCAGATAAGTTCAGTTTTCCATCTTAAATATCTAGTCATACTTTTGATCATTGTCAAAATATGAATCAAATACGAAGCCCGTAGAAAATGGGTAACTAATCTGCACGATAATGACAATAAAATTTTCTGCGTAAGTAATATTCAATAGCCCTATATCACAGTGTAGAAGTTTATCATATACCTGTGTATGAAATTCACAATGACCGATATATAAGTAAACAAGATGACTGTAATGTGTTAGTTATATATTCTTCACTTCGTCTATACAATACATAAGAAATAGTTTGGTTGCAATAAAGTAGAATCACGTAACAGAATAGTTGTATAGTTGACAAAAACTGAATCTTGCACTGACGCAATGTCCTATAGCGGCTGCAAGAGGCTTACACTTTTGTTTTATAACTGTTACCTGCAGCCCTTATTTAACCTATTAAATGACTGAAGTGTCCTATTAGGTGTGCCCATTCCGCTTGTATAGCTGTTCTAAGGGGGTTTTGCCAATGTTCTTACAGTATACAATGCTATTTAAGGAATACTGTATAATCATTCTTGCAACTCTAATAGGAGTGATAATTGTTAGTTGGGATATGGAAGTACACGGCATATTGTGAGTGTGTGGTCAACTTTAGATCAAAAATCGGAATGGCTTCACGCAAGCCGGTCAACATATATTCCCTCGTAACAAGAACGTTACCTGAGATGTATAAGATATAAAGGTGAGAGATTTTTACATGCTTACCGACTTGAAAAGCAGTCACACATCGAATAGCTCTATTGAAAATAAACCGTTTGCGGCATGAAACAAATGAAAAGCTATTAGGGAACTGAATCCTAAGCAGCTGAAATAAAAGGAACATATACATTTTTAAAAACAAGCTTTTATTTTATCGTTAATAAAACGTACCAAGCCTTCAGAAATACTTTTCCGATTGGAAATAAGTCGTTTTATACTTCCTAACCTTTGAATGATATTGAAGCTCCATCGTCCCAAGTTTTCACATAAAAGCGTGTTTCCTTCTGCTTTTCGAGCGAAGCAAGCTTTTATGCGAAAACTTGTGATGAAGTTGTATTTTACTTTTTTGCATTTATATCAAATAACTAGCTAGTTTAATAATTTCTCTCTAATTTACATATATTTTATCAATAGGATTCCATGGAATTTCTTACTTTATTTACATTATACGATTTCGATCAACATAAATCGTATAATAACACTGAGAACCAAATTTGTCTGAGAACTGAGTTCAACATGTACGAGAGGATGACATAAATTATAGCAGATAGAAGCCGGCTGGATAGCGAAGCTCATCACTGCGTTGTCTAGCAACGCTGACGCGACAAGGTCAGGATTGCCGCATACATTGGTTTGCTTGGAAACACCGAATCTTGTACATTCCAAGGCTAGGTATCCACCTCCATTGATCATAGTTAAGCGAGTTTGGTCAGAAACCATCTAGCGCTCATTGGGGGGTGTCTGCGTGATTCGAAATGGTTTTCACTTGCGTACACGCAGGCAGTGATAATTTGTATTACCGCTCGCTGTCGCAACGTGTACCAATAACTCAGGATGTGTTGATTTTATCGCCATCGGTGGAAATCAGAGATAATTCTAAAATAAATTAGAACACCAAGTAAGTCGCATCAAAATTCGAATAAATGATTCCAATCAAAGTGAAAACAAAATACTAAATCGAATGTTGAGGTTGAGGTCTTTTTGGGTTTGACAGTAACCCAGTAGCGGATTTAGGGGGGTGCTAGACGTCTGACCCTTGCTTATGTAATCTAACACCATTGTGTTACTTTCTGACACATCATGGCGACAGAGGCATACTAAGTTATAGCTATATTAAATGAGCATTGCGATTTTTTGGTATCCTTTGGCATTTCAAACGCTGTCTCTCTTTGACATCGCTTACGTTTACAGCTTACGATTATACGTATATACGGGTATTGTGACTTGTGACAAATCTAACTCCGAGTAATATATTAGCTATACCACTTGCAAAGTGATTTATGTTCTCTTTGTTGCTCAATAGTAATTTGAAAAGAGTGTAAAGCTTGACTGATTTTGTTTGGGGTTGGTGTTGCAGCGAAGCACTATGTTAGATGAACGCCTAAATTGGAAATAGACATTTATGAGATTTATTTAGCAGTGCGCCTGTGGCCTGTCGAGAAAATGCGACGATCGACGCTCAAAAAAATACCACACGACCCGCATCTCTTCCCGCGTATGTGTCTATTTATGTTGCTATAATGAATTCGTTTAAATCACAGAGCTTCTGCACTACACGTGAATATGTACAACCCTGTATTCCTGTACTTGTTTTGTACAAACATACGTTATCAAAATAATAACGATCTAACAGATATAGTTTTTTCCAACGATTTCCAACATTTTTAGATGCGATCAACACCGTTCGAAAACTGAGAAAGCAACAACTATGCCGTAAATCTAAGTTCGACAACGAAAGTTTGAAGAACAACTGTAACATCTATATTGAATTTCAAAAAATAATTGACTATACCTATTGATATTTTTATCACCTGCTGATATAATAGAAGTGCTTGATTGTGTCAGTATTTGCACCAATTACTTGATTTGTATTATGGGCAGTTTAGAGTCTCAATATTTAACCTTAATACACACTAGTAGATCCCGTGCGCAATTTGTCTACAGGGAGTCTGGAGACGGTCTCAAGACACGATCTATAGATGGTCTTTAGACATCCTTCTTTGTCTCGTTTAGCGTCCATACGATAATGTGAATTTTTCGGTCTCATGTTCGTTTTCGCGATCAATGACATTGTTTTGTATGGAATGGACTGGGATATGTCTCGGGGTCCCTCAGAATGTTATATTATTATTTTTTCGGTTAACAGAGCAATGAAGTTTTTTGTTTTAATCTTTAATATTATTGCACTAGTTAATTATAAATGCCTCGTACTTATTTTGTTCTCCTATAATAAAATATAGCCTTTCTGAGGCTTTCTGAACATTTTCCATGTTTTTTCCAAGTTGGCATTGACCAGATAGAACACAATGAATTTAAGGAGCAATAATAGGTTAAATTCTGGAAGTTCCACAGAGGGTGAAAAATTACCAGCCCCAAATATCGTTTGCGTCCCCCCGAATCCTACATCCGCCATTGCAGTAACCTTACCGTACACGGTGTCTCAAAAGGTACGAAATATTTGAAAATATAATAATATCCGAGGAACGAAATATTTGAAAATGTAATAATATCCGAGCAACTTTACTCACAACTTATTTATTTCTAAAATACAAAAGGAGACATCTGGGAAATTACTTCTTAAAAATAACATTTATCAGATGTCGTCCGTTGCGTCGCTGACATTCTTCAAATACTGAGCGCATATGGATGAATACTCGACGGAGTAGATCAGGGGTGATAAGGGCAATTTCCTCCTCGATATTCCGTTTAAACTGCTCCACATTAGCTGGTAAACCCTTTCCTTAAGGTAGCCCCACAGGAAAAAGTCTATAGGAGTTAAATCTGGGCTTCGTGGGGGCCAATTGATGTCACTCCGTCTAGAAATTACAGTCCGAGAAACAGCTCATGAACCGCAGCAATGGATGCGTTAGTTGTAACCAACTGTCAATATTGTAATCTGGTCGCTGACGTAGTTCTGGCCCAAAAAACTGCTGTACCATAGCGATATAAAGGTCTGAATTCACAGTTACGGGCCTGCCTATCGCGTCCTCAAAAGAGGATGGCCCGATGATGCTTTGACCTGAGAGTGCAACCCATACCGTGACTTTCGGGCAATGCAACGGTCGTTCCTGAGTATTATGCGGATTTTCCTTTCCCCAAATCCTGCTATTGTGCTTGTTGACATGCTTATTTAAATAAAAATGGGCCTCGTCACTAAAGAACATGTCAAAATTATCAAACCTTTGCAACATCTCATTAGCAAAATTTAACCTTGAGACAAAAATCACTATCTTTTAATTCTTGGACCAATTGAATCTTATAAGCCTTTAGCTTTAAATCTTTCCTAAGAATTCGGTGCACTGTTCATCGATGGATTCGTAACGGCGTAGTTCGTTTCCGCACACTCATTTTTTTCATTTTGTCGCACAGATTGACGAACACGCTCGATGTTTTCAGGGGTCCTAGCAGTTCTCGGACGACTCGTGTGAGAAACTACTGTTGTGCTGTCAGTAGCCTCTAGCGTTCTTACCCATCGCACAATGCTATACTATAACTATCTAAAACTGTAATGACTCATCGATGTTCACGTGAACATCACTTAACTACCAGTAGTCGGCTGTTCATAGGCGGGGTATGAATGTTTAACATGGGTGAACTAGATTTGTCATATGCTTAATAAAGAGTGGTTTGAAACATATTGTAAGTCAAAAATTTGGGAATTACCTTTATTCATCGTCGCTTCCACTTACATCTGACAGTAATAAACTGTCGCTATCGCTTTCCTCATTGAAATTGACTATAACTGGCTCTATGATGGTGTCGATGTGGTGGGCAAGCTGCCACATTTTTGTTTCTTCCTTCACAACATGACGGATAGCATTCTGCCAAGCTTCGGGCGTTACTAGCAGCATGGAAGTATCAAGTAAAACCTTAACGTCTGGTAATTTGAAGGTTGTGTTATGGCGCGCAATATAACCCTTCACTTCAGCCCAGATGAGCTCTATTGGGTTCAGTTCACAGTGGTAGGGCGGTAACCGCAGCACAGTGACACCACATTGACGGGCCATCTCATCATTCACGTAACTAATGTTCGCAGGTTTGTGCTGTTTAATTTTTTCATACAATTCCGCTTTCACACATGAATCGTCAAACGGGATTCCTTTTTCGCGCAACCATTGCTGCATGTCACTTTTTCGAGATCCCATAGTCGGTACACGTTCGGCTCGACGACTATGGTAGGAAGCATTATCCATGACGATCACAGAGTTGAGCTCAACTCGCTGAAGCACCCCTTGAAACCAGGTCTCGAAGCAGCTGGCATTCATTTCGTCATGGTAATCACCTGCTTTCTTAGAGACGAAAATCAAGTCACACTCTTCTAAGAAGCCCTATCGCTACCAATATGAGTTACGATCAATCTTTGACCTTTCCCTGACGGTCCACGAAGCCCTGTTGACAAACCTTCAATGCTTGCTTGTCGGTTACTCACTACGTTTTTGTCTATCCAGGTTTTTTTAACTGTGTGACCTGCACTTACCATGTCTCGTGCAAATAATAGATTTTTCTGCTTTGTCGCCTATATTCAATCATTTCGCGTAGGTATTTTCGACGCCAGGCGACTATTTCAGGTCTCTCTATCAATACTGACTTCCGATTACGCGTTTCGTAACGAAAATTAATTTCGTGCAGGGATTTCCTCATTACCTCGACGCTCATTTGGGGTATAATTTCATTTTCCTTGATCGCTGCATGTACAGCCTTGAGGGTTGGTATCTCATTCCTAAAGAAGAATGAATGTACGGTTCGCCTTAACGCCATTTTGCTACCGTCATCCAATTTAACGGCCTTTCGTCCCTTCAAATTAAACTCTGGATCAGTAGTAGCTCCAGTTTTCTTCTTTTCTTGCACCACCCTGCGAATTGTCCACTCTGGAACGCCTGTCATACTTTCACAACGCGCGAGTGCATCTCCCTGCGACATAGTTCTGTTCAGATAATTGAAAACGTTGAGCACGATTTCTTTCGCGTCCCTCTTCAGTGCTTTACGAAGCCGTCTACTTGTTCCCTGGCTTTCAGTACTTCCACTCGTGCCATTTGTACTCTCCATGGTTAAGTATAACCAAAACAGTAACCACAGAAACCACAACAATAACAATCACACAACAATTCTTATAAAAACACACAATATGCGATCGCTCAACGAAACACGTTCCAATGCGTTGCCGACGCCTATGAGTCTGCCGGTCGAGGCGCGTCTTTGATTTCATTGGTTCTACCGGCGGAGAACAATCAGCCATTATTTCCATCTATGTCTGTACTGTTGACCACCGCAAAGCCACAGAAACGACATATGTCGTACGCTATACGGCTGTACTGGAAGGAAGCCGGGATCGAGCTCTGATCACGTGTTGATCACGCGTATGAGTCATTACAGTTTTAAATAGTTGTAGTATAGTCGCACTGGGAGCTTGTTGGAGATCATGCAAATAGTAATGATTTCGATAACGACGGCGCGCAGCTGTTAACGAATTATTGGATTGATAGTACGCCCGCACGCAAAACGAACGTTGTTCTCCGGTGAAGTTCGGCATGGTTACTAAATTTCCCGACACTTGACTCTTCAGCGCGATGCTCCCCCACTAATTAAATCTACTCAGTGGCGTGGTGTTTATTTACAAAATATTTCGTACCTTTTGACACACCCTGTAGAAGTCTGTGCGAAGATTTTCTGGTGTAACATATCGGCAACGCGGCAGATTCCACGACCTTCGGCGTCACCGTCGTTAGGCAATGTGGCGATGACCTTCGCTCTTCGGCTGGCTTCTATCCTTTTCTAACATGTGTTAATACACAATTCTCGTGCTTCTCTCTCGTACCCATTGAACTAAAGCCGTCAGACAAATTTGGTTTTACCTGTATATGGGAGACCTACTTATATCCTAGTATCCTTGCTCAATTAATTGAGCGAATAAAGTGTAACTATATTTTAGTTTGCTATTTGATGTTAAGTAGCTGAAATTTAAGGTTAGTGGTAGAAGTGAAATCCATATACCACTGACATCGTAATGAGTACGAGACACAAAGCGTGCAATACGTATGTTAGAAAGAGATAGAAGCACCACGTTGCCTAGCAACCCGAGTGACGAGGACACGGTCGCAGCTGCGGCTTGCCGGTTGCCATCGGGGCACTCTCTAACCTACGCATTGCACGCTTTTTGCGCTTCACTCTCGCACACATTACCCCTTCAATGATATTTGGATTTCTAGATGAGTTTTATTTTATATATATATATTTATTAAAGTCCCCATGGCGACCTGTCGGTTCCATCATCAGATCAGCTCCACGTAATAATGATATCGTGCTGTCATATTAGACGGCCGCTATATTGGATTTAGAGTGAAGACATTTTACTTATTGTGGTTTGCTCATCAAGTCTTTGCGGTGGCTGCCATATTGGATTTAGAATGACGTCACTTTGCTCATTGTGTTCCTCTGATCAAGCCCTTTCATTTGATATTCATAAATCGCCATTTTGGGTCGACCGCCATATTGGATTTAGAATGGCGACATTACATTTATTTTGTATTGTCACGCAAACCAAACGTGTATTTAAGTTTCAGCTCAATTGCTTAAGGTTGAATGGTTCATAATTTGGTTTCAATATTTGTTCCATACAAACATACTAACAAATAGGTTTTCTATTGGAAGTAGTTCAGTAGATAGAGTAGGTGCATGGTTCACAGAAGCTAACTGCATTTATGCCTGCAAAATCATAAATAACTCACTAATTTTCCCAGGATTGTTAGCTGAACCGTTGCCAATAAAAATTGACAATTGTCACGTTATAATTTCATTTAGTATCAGGGATAAACATTTCAATGTTTCGCGATGCATACGACAGTGGGAATGTTGCCAGCATTTAGCTCTTTCAGCCATAGAAAAAGGAAATGAATTCGGAATACCAGCATTTTCCCCAAAAATCAACAGAAGGCCTAAAGACTTTCCTACTTCAAAACATCACAACCATATTCGTGATCAGGATCATCGTTCCAAATTACTCCAGTACCAGGAGTTTAGCTCGCTTATAACAACACACCACGAAAAACCACCACAATCGGCTGCCTCTAGCGACCACAGTAGTCATTGAATAAAAAAAAATTTAAACCGCCCAAATTTTCGTTTCGGAGGATCCTGATCATTTTTTAAATAAAATTAGTGGAAACAATTAGGTGGGGGTTTTGGGAGGATGAAGACATACTTCACACATGATAGATTGCTCCGTACATTTGCCCTTCGCATCTAGAATGACATAAAAATGTTTTCGATGAGCGTCTGCTTCTACTCCCAGCGGCGTGCCGGTCTTGGTAGATGTTCTGGTATAACTGCCGTGTCTGACCGACAGGAGTAATACGTATCTTGAAAAGTAACATTATGTCGGCTTTTTTTGTGACATTATTGAGGTTTTTCTACAAGATGCGAACTTAGCATTAGCTGTTATATAATTGTTGTATACTCGTACGTGTTGCCTAAACATCAGATGCTTTTACTATCAATGTGCTCTGGTGTGACGTAACATCTGCTTCAGAGATGGCATTATCGGAGGTCTTAGATGTAAGTTGTATACTATATTTGGAAGGAAACGGCAGTACATAGGTGCATAGTGAGGATTTTTGTGCTGATAATCTGTGTTGACGATAATTCCATTGGTTTCTAGTCTTAAATACACTTACTTGAGATGTTTGGAAACTAAACTAACCGTTGAGAAAGTATGATACATACAGGAATATTTATGAATCGTAAAAAAGTGATGACATTTAACGTTAATTTTTATTTCCAGTCATTTAAAGTTTATAGAAATTTATTTTACGATGTCAAGTAGAAAATACAAAGCAACGCCTAGATGTGAAGCACTGCGAAAATGTTTTATAGGTGATGCGTCATTCCTATTTTTTCTGTGATGTGGCTTAATTACACACAACGCGGGTGCGGTGCGGATTTCCTGTAATGCTTCTCAAAGTTTTTGGAAACGCAAAAAAAAACTGGGAAAATCGTAATATATAACTTTGAACATAACCTCTCTTCAGACAGGACAACACAAATAACTCGTCTGGCAGTTAATAGATATATTTCTTCTATTAGTCATTGTCTGTCAGAGCAGTCCGTAGGACCTTTGCTCTTGGTTGAAGTCTTGTAAGTCAGTAGGTCTGTCAGGTCTGGTTGCCCAGATACCAAACAAAGTCAGGGAGAAAGAAGGGAAGAAGAAAGGAAGGAAGGAGGGAGAGCAAAGAAAAAAGAAGTGCATCAATTTGAGGGGTGCCTTGGCATTGCTAGTTAGTATTCAGCAATTAAATTGATCCTAAAATTAATTTTGGGTTTGGTTGTTGAAAAATTATAATTTTGGTTGGACCTAAAGTCGCACGATTTAATTTTGTTCCCAGTGCGAGTCACGGCCTTGTGTGCTTGCGAACTTGCTCGCCTGTGTAGTCTACTGACTCGCGCAACAAAGGGTTGTTATGCGATTCCGCTTGACTATAACCTAGCTGCGCTTGTTGTTTGATGTAGCGTCTTAGATAAGGGATGTCAAGGTCTCTGTGAAGGGTCTCGTTGGAAACATACCATGGGGCGTTAGTGATTGTACGCAAGGTTCTGTTCTGCAAAACCTGCAGGCTACGCAAATGCGTTTTGGCGAGAAAACACCACACCGCATTTGCGTAAGTATATCGCTGGTCTAATAACCATCTTGTATAGCCGAACTTTGTTGATCAAACTTAATTTTAATGTTCTACATAGCATAGGGTAGAGTTGCCAATACGAGATTTGGAATTTAGTTTTTAATGCTTCAGTGTGCTTCTGCCAGGTCATCCCCTTGTCAAGAGTGACACCGAGATACTTAGCAGAGCTTTCCCATGGTACCCTCCATTCACTGAAACCTCAGACGGGGCGCCGCTACGTTTTTAGTACAATAGATTGCCTGCGTTTTCGAATGATTAATTTTGATCAGCCACCGATTCGCCCATTAAAATACTTCGTCCACTGCACTTTGCAGCCTGTCGTGAACTAGATTCCCAGAGCAGGACTGGGCCACCAGGGCAGTGTCATCAGCATAGAGATAGGTTTCACAGTTGCTGGGGCAAGGGACGTCATGAACCGAACCCTGAGGGCCACCGGCTTTAATGGGCCGTGTTGTCGACAGAACGTTATTAATTTTGATCCGAAATTTCCTACCCTCGAGGAAGGATTTCAAAAGTTTTAGGAGCTGGAAGGGGAAGCCCTTATGGATCAATTTGTAGAGAATGCCCTTGCGCCACACCTTGTCAAATGCCTTTGAGACATCCAGAAGCAAGATGCCAGTACTTTCGTTACGGGTGAACCCCCTGGTTACTCGTTCAACAAGCCTTATGGCCTGTAGCTCCGTACTATGCTCAGACCGAAATTTTCAAGGTGACGTAGAATCACCTTTTCAGCGAGCTTAGAAGGAGCTGACAGTAGACTAATGGGGCGGTATTCCTGGGGGAATATCGAACCCACCTTCTATGGAATCATAATGACATCAGCAGTCTTCCACGCCGTTGGGAAGTGCTGGGACCTTAGCATGGCATTGATTATTGCCACGAGATAAGTTAAGGACTTCCGCGAAAGTAGCTTCAGCGCCTTATTAGTGATTCGATCCTCTCCAGGTGCTTTACGCACCTTGAGGTCTTTAATATGACCTTGGAGCTCTGCTGGTGTGCAATGCTGAGTCTCAGGAGATTCTGCTGATGTGTCATGCAGCTCTTCAGTTGAGGAATCGTCTGAAGATTCCTCTGAGGAAAAATCACTAAGGGAGGCACTACTGTCACTGACGCCGTTGGTCCTAAAATATCTCCTGCCGGATCTTACAATATGTGGCTCCTTGTCGAGGGCATTATCAAGGTCATAGTTGGGAGAGAACTGACTTTCCATCGCATCAGCGAAAACCTTCTCACATTGCAAATATCATTACACACCTTCTCAGAGTCTCTACAGACTATCTCGGCAATCTGCAACCAAGAAAGCATGATGGGAAACTGACTTGCAGCTTGCAGCATGGTCAATGAGCGTGTCGGGTCGTTGAGTCATTTCTCCATAGATGGATGCTTTTGATGACGCTCACAGAGCTCACAGCGAGCAAACGCGTAATGTGCTATTCGCACACTAGGAACTAGTCAGGCAGCAAGTTGACATTTTGTCGGTTTTTTTGGCGTTTCATAGGTGTTTTACGTAATAATCCTGCGGGCTAGGTAACGGGGATGGACTGAAGGTAGGACAGTGACATTATGTGTATGGACTAATTGTTTGGACCTTTTTCACTGACTTGACCCGTTTAATTTCTCTGTTATAGATATTCGTAACTAAATTTTTACAGAGGCTCTCGCTTGTGCTGAACATAAATAATCCCTTATACTGATGAAGGTGCTGCGTGGAAACTGCAGAGTTAACCTACTTGATTATATTTTTTTCGTGATGTGCATGTCAAGTAATTCCAAATAGTTACGAATTTTTTTTTCTCGATATTCGATGTAATCGCAATACATCATCGGCAATGGGGAATAAACTCAAAAGCTAGAAGTAGATGGGGCTAACTAAGTTGGAGGTTATGTCTAAGGTTATAAACAGACAAAGGTGTCAAGTGCAGATCAGCTATTCATGTCAATAGTGAAACAGAGGTTACCTTTGTATCAAATTTGTCTTTTTGTCATCTACGATTGTTGTCCTCCATCTGCACTAGCGCAGCCTAGCGGTAACAAAATTGGTGAGTTGTAAAAGGTAACATCGCGTCCGACCAGCAACCACTATTAAAGAATGCATATGTTCACATTTTGATTCGTCGCACCAGCTTTTGTTTTCCGGAGTCGCATTTTCCCATCAACAGTGACGCTGGGGCCGTAAAACTCCACCGATAACTTTTGTAACGCAGACACTTTGCCTCAGCGGCGCGGCGGCGTAACTAGCTCGACGTCGTTCCACCAAAAGTGGGTCACAACTTGACTGCTCGTTTCCTCTAAGCTACAACCTACGGCGACCGGCTCGAACGTAAATTTAAACGAAGAAACCTCATTACGTGCATTGTAGATTGCTATCACTGATATGATGAATGGCGGGCTAGTTTAGAAAAACTAAGTAAATTACATTCAGTGCTTCCCAGGCATCCCATACGTGATGAAAAGGTGTCATTTAGACATTTAGAGGAAGGCAGGAAGTGAATGTTCATAGTTGTAAATACCAGCTACTTGTTGCAATGCATGATCTCATTCAATAACAACAGCTACAGCCACAAGTACACAATGCTTCGAGATTAGTGCTGAATTTTCGAATCGCTTAGCGGATCCATCAAACTGGCTACTGATAGAAGAGTGCCAGATTACTAATCGCCTTTTTACCTCCTACGCCACTGGCGAGGATATTATGTTTTTGGGATGGTACATCATGAAAAACCGTGGCACTCAATTATGTTGCTCGGTCTGCCTGACGTGTCTGTCCGCTGATTTGGTTCGTCAATAACTTGGGAAATACCGCTGAGATTTGGATGAAAGGTCACTACTATGCCAATGGCGAAAAAGCTTTGTAGTTTTTAAAAATCGGTAAAGTGGCGGCGGAGCTAGGGGTAAAAAAAAAGAAAATCACTCAGACTTCGTTTTTTTTGTGTTTCACAGGCTCCTTACCATTTTCAGAAAAATGTAGCGGTTAAAAGTACGTTGTAAGAGGTATATCACAATTTTTTGATTTCAGTATATTTATACTCTCCCGACACCGGGAATTCTAGACACATTTCACACACCATACATTTCCCCGTACAGTTGCCAGACTTAGAAATGTTTTCGATACGCGTGCCTGCTCTCTGGGTTTACCGGCAGGCGTGCCGGTCTGACGAGTTAGATTTGGGGAGAGGCAACGTTGCCAGGTGAACGATACTACCGGCAGGATATTGAAAGAATGTCTATGGACTATTTGTATACACCGTCAGATATAAACAATGAAGTCGAAGCAGGAGCGCCCAAAACATCTGACAGGACTTTGGGCTGGGACATTTATTTCGTAACTGCAAAATTTAAGGGCTAGCGATCTGATCACCTTAATTGTCGCTTTGGAACTAGCTATCGTTCACTGCTAACTTGAGGTCTGATGTGATGTAGCATCTGACATGGCACCAGCGGAAGCCATTCACAGCCTCTATGCCTAAGCTCTAAGTTATATATTATCATTGTGTCATTCCTCCCTACACGTCCACAGAGATAGCGAACAATATTTCCTGATTCCCAGGTTCTTACCAGTTGCTGTCGCGATTGACATGACATGATGTGTACCTTCTTGGCAAAGTTCGACCATCCATCAACACTGAATGTACGCTACAAGACCTCTTGTTATTGAAAGAACGATATTGATAGTGTATTTCAGAAGCGTCATACGACATGACATTGGATGTCCAGTAAACGTCTTCGGTCAGAGTAGAAGTCTGTATTATTTTCATTTTCTCCAGGTCAAATACTTCGGGCTGGAATTCTCAATGTCGACATACAAAGTGTTGGTATCCGCAATGAAGTAGATCAGAACAAAGTTAGAGTCGAAATCCGATCCTGCAATCAACGAATCAAGGCACATTATCCTATCATTATAGTGTAACATCCTTGTACACGTACCTTAACACCTCAAAATTGAGTATCCTTATTGCCGTAAGATCGTTGTATATTCAGTTTTCGTCTCACAATCTAGCCGAATATCAGCAGTTGACCTTGCCTTTTCCGAACAAAATCCTGCGGATTCGTCAACAACTAGCGCGGCCAAGGTTAGGTTAGCTCTCGACTCTCGGGAATTACATTTTCGCTATACGCGTATACTGGCGTATACCTAAACATAGCCGCGAAATGTGGCTTATGATTAGTCCAGGGGCCATCTGTACCATCTGTACCCGGATGGATGTTCCAGTTGGTTCAACAATTTCTAATGAAATATCTCCAGTGAATATCAATTATACACCTGACCGCACAAGAACAAAAATTAGCAGAATTTGTACATAAGCCGTTTTAAAATTGTTTGTTTAAGTGCAAAGGTGGAGCTCGAATACCAATAGAATGCGACTTCTATGAAGATAAATGATATATTGTTGATCTATTTCTGAACCCCACTGTGGTTGTTCCACAATTTCGACACCCTAATGATAACGGAGCGATCGTACCGGCCAGTTTCCATTGTACAGACTTGGAAAGAGATTGACTACAAGCAGACACCTCGTGGGTTAATCTAACAAGTCTTAGTCTCATTCATTAGACGAAAATACCCCTCGTTTGCAAAATAATTGTAAAGTCTGGTTTTATTGCTGCAAGTCATTCAAAACATGGACGCATAAAATGGGTACCTCAATTTTTGTGGAAAACCTTTTATTCGACAACAAAGAATGTGAAAACGTGTTTTTTGGGATTCAATCGAAAGTGTTGGCAGAAACGAAAAAACTCATACAAGATTTTTAGGTATTTATGAGACCTACAAAATGAGACCAAACGTAAAAAGATCCGACTAATAGCAAAAAGTTATGGCCGAAAACCGAGGCAATCTGCAGGTTTTGGCAATTGTTGGTAATGCGACGATGATTTTTCACAGATATTTCAATAGTATGTCGTCAGCAAAACGTAATTGCATACATTTCAAATTTTCATTGAGGTCATTAGTAAGCAATAGAAATGAAAGTGGACCCAAGTTAGACCCCTGGGGAACACCGGTTGGAGCTGAATAGGCTTCGGACTTGAACCTATCATATACTTTGTGTTACTTTCGCGCTGGTAAATAGGATTTAAAGAATTTCACAGTACTTACTGTGAATCCAGAGCGCTCTAATTTATTTAACAAAGCTCAATCAATTATGTCGAATGCCTTTGGAAAATCTGTATAAATGACATCGACCTGACAGTTACCATCTAGTGCTTCAGATATGTATTGACTTAAAATAACCAAGTTCCTAACAGTGGGTCGACTATTGGCAAAACCGTGCTGCCGCTGCGAGATTTGATTTCTGATTGAAGAATACAAGCGATTACATAGAATTATTTCAAAAACCTTCGCAAGAATGCATATAAGAGAAGTAGTAGAAGTATACTAGCTGGCCAAAATTGATTCTAAAAGAAATATACAATTGTAAGATTTTTATAAACTCAGATCTTTGTTTTTTAAAAACAAAGATGAAAGCGTCCAATGTATAAAGAGAAACAACAGTTAGAACTTTTTTACTGATGACGATTTCTTTGCAACTTTCCATTTGTTTGATTTTGAATAGGGTCCTTATGCATTTTTTTTTGAAGAATCATAACCCTGTTTATATCCCGCGAGCGTCCCCAGAAGATTCTAGACTGATCAAACGCGTGGTATGCCGATAGTGCAGCGCCAAGACTAACATTATTCCTAATCACTCTCAATGCATAGCAATACCTAGAGACACCCAATGCAACATCCTCAACATGCGCCTGCCAGTCCAGTCGCCTGTCAATCCAAACACCCAGAAAAGAAATGCTTTCTGCTGTCCCAATATCTGTATTTTTAAAGAAAAAGAGAGTGCTTCATACGTTCTATTTCCAAATATAATACAATGGGTTTCAGGCATATTAAGACAGATATCATGAGCCGAAATATACCCTTGAAGTACGTCACAGACCTTCTGAACACCAGCCAACATAATGTAGTGATTTTCTTTCTACAAATTAATGTTGTATCGTCAGCATAAAGAATGGTCTGCTCACCTGTCAACCCAGGTGACGAAATGAAAGTAAAGATTGGCATGATGATAACTAATCCAAATGATACGTTATCTGCTCAGCTAAAAAATACTGATTTTTTTAAATATGGGGCGTAAATACCCAACTTTCAACTCTCCTAGACACTTTGTATCTCGTTGAATTTAGTTGATGCAATGAGAACATTTTTGATTAGTACCAACCTCAGTTTGAAGTAAATCTATCGAAGTCACTTTTCTCGTTAAAATTGTGCGTGTTCCTTTTCCTAGAAAATAAGATACTCGAACAGAAATAACATAATATTGTTCTTCGACGTCATCTTTATCAGTACGGATGGCGCCTGGACTACACGTTGGCTGGAAGTTCCTTCAAGGCTTACGACGGACGGCCGGCTGGTTGTATTATGCACGACCAGACGCTAATTGCTTTGCAACGTTCGCATTGTAATTAACAACAGCATGGCATGGTTACGTCTAAAGTTATGTAAGCATCGGCAGTTCGAGAAATCCAGCAGCAGCAGCAGCACAGACCGGCGTATGCATGATGCTGTTATCTTTTACTGCCCAGAACTGACACTGGTTTCATTACGAGATTGAGGAAAGACATGCTAATTTGCCAAAGATATGAAATGAAGGCCAAACAATAACGAGTTATATTAATGAAGTTTAGAGGCCGGCTGACATACATTTAGTAACTAGCATCGAAATTGCGAAACAGAACCTGTTTGAATCTTCGCTGAAGGAATCGTCAAATATGCTTTGCTTTCACCTTCCTGTGCCAAAACTGGCGAGGAAGGATTGTAATCGCGAAAAATTTCGAAATTGAGATATGTCCCTCATTTAAGCCGGTCTGCTTGTCGGTATGTCTGTCTGTCCGCCTCTAACTTGAGAAGTATCGCTCGGATTTTAATGAAATTTTCACACAAGATTACTACCATGCGAACGATGAAAAAGCTTTGTAGTTTTTTCTCTAATAACTTGGCAATCTTTGGCGTTGCGTGCACGGCGGGAAGCTGCATCGTCATGGAGGCCACTGCCGACTGTGCAATGGGTAACAAACTCCAACTGGTCTCCGGTGGTGTCGTCACTGACACACCGCTACAGGAGAAATATTTCTATATTTTAGCAATATTTGGGTATTATTGAAGGACGTACCACTTTATCGTTCTACGATGTTTTTGTAAATGATCACTTGACCGTTTTTATATCTACATACATGATCTTTAAATTACCTTTGATTTATGTTTCTTCGTCCATGATGATTCTCTAAATATTCCGTCAAGTAGATTGACCCTGTACTGTATTGATATACAACAGACACGGACTGACAAACCGTCTTAATGAGAAACACGGATATCTTTAAGCAACAGAACCGAAGTTCGAATATTATCGCCAGTTTAATACTTACCAGACATCGGTTAGGTAGTGGTAGATTTTGAAAATTAATTCAGAGGCGGAGGAAATAAAATCGCCGTATTACAACGTTTCAGAAATTCCTGCTCATTTTCAGCCATTGTTGGGAGGGGATGAAAATTGTAGGTTGGAAGCTGCGGTAAATTGTTGATATTCTTGTCAGTGAAAGACGCTTCTATTATTAGAAAGCTGTTGATTTCAGTAATACTATGCACCTGTTAGACATATTGATATGATAGATTTGCGATATATAGTTTGATATGCAGAGCTTGAAGATTCATCCTACCTAGATGAATCTATCTAATCCAAATTCGATTTAGCGTTTTAAAACGATTTGATTCATCTCTCTTCTTTGACAGCTCCAATGAAGGTGTAGGAAGTATAGAGTCAATCTACTTAACGCCACTTTTTATTCCCGATATCGAGGAAATGTGATCACAGACTTCATGTGACAATATCAGCTGCAGAAAATAAAAAAATACATTTGCATTTTGGAGGGGAAGCTTTATTACTTTACAATGGCCAAGGGCTTATTTATACTGGTTGATTCAGAAAATCGTGACAGGTCCACAAATAACACGAAATGTTCTTGTACATATGGGTCCTAAAATGTTGCCTGACCGAGATACAGGATGTTGAGGTTTTAATTTCGAAATCGGAAAAAATATATACATATTTATTTTAAAATATTAATCTGTTTATTTACAAAATGTATATATTTTCAATATGACATGTAGTACTCTACCTAGCATAGCCAATACCCATTTTTTTGAAACGTATATTGCATTTTTGAATACCGTGTTCAGTTTCACATGAATCGGCTCTCTTAAGAAATTGTGGTCATATTCTTTTTTTGAAGAAACATTTCATATAAAAAATCCTTAAGCCTTTGAAAGTATGCTGAAGTTAATGAATTTTGACACTGAAAATCGTTTGCAAAGCATTTGGAAAGTGATCCTACGTCATCAAACCGTTGTTTGAACAACACTCATGTTTTTCTGAGCCAGTGCATATTTACGCACCAATACGGATCATCGGCGCTCTGTGGTAATCCCAGCACTTGGCTACGCACCGTGTACACTGCCGTCATAAGCCAGAAGATAGTATCTGCTATTTTCACATTTTACAGGAACGATGAGAACGTGTTTAACTCTTCTGGAATTGTAATGTTTTAAGGAAACAGAATACAAAAATTCGTCAGTCAACAGGTTACGAGAAACTTGAGCGAAAGTCAAGTTTGAAGACGATACGTTGTTTAGTATTTGTTTTTCAGCCATCAATACTGAACGTTTTCAGTAAATTTGTCAAAATGGAGAAAATTGATCATCGTTATGTGGTACAATACTTTTATTTCAAAGGCCTCAGCCCAACCAATATAAAAGCCGAACTGGATTCTACTCTGGGTGAGTCTGTTCCTTCGTTTACAACAGAAGAATGGCAGCAGAGTTTAAACGAGGCCGTATGAGCTGTCAAGACGAGCATCGCAGTGGTCGACCAAATAAGGTGACGACTCCAGAAGTGGTGAAGAAAATTCACAAAGCGGTACTGAATGATCGTCGACTGAAAGTGCGCGAGCTGGCAGACATAGTAGGCATTTCAAAAAGTGCGGTTCATCGCATATTATCTGAAAATTTGGACATGAGAAAGCTGTGTGCAAGACGGGTGTCGCGATTGCTCACAATCGAGCAAAAACAGTGTCGTGAAGATGTTTCAATTGAGTGTTTAGCGAAGTTTCACAGCAACAAAGCAGAATTTTTGCGTCGTTTCATAACCGTCGATGAAACATGGGTCCATCACTTCACACGCGAGATAAAAGAACAATCAAAACAAAGAAGGCGAAGACCGTTTCATCTGCAGGCAAGGTTATGGCGTTTTTTGGGATGCGCGTGGGATAATTTTCATTGACTATCTTCAAAAAGGTAAAACTATCAACGGCGAGTATTATGCGAACTTATTGCAACGTTTGAGCGATGAAATCAAGCAAAAACGGTCGCATTTGGTTAAGAAGAATGTGTTGTTTCATCAAGACAATAGCACAAATCCCTTATTGCAATGGCCAAAATTAACGAATTAAAGTTTGAATTGCTACCTCATGCTCCCTATTCACCAGATTTAGCCTCCTCGGATTATTTTATGTTTCCAAACTTGAAAAAATGGCTCAGTGGTCAAAAATTTTCCAACGATAAAGAAGTGATATCGGCAGTTAATGGCTATTTTGAGGAGCAAGACAGTTCTTATTATAAAAAGGGTATCGAACTTATTGAACATTGCTGGGAACAGTGTATAGAGCTCAAAGGGGAGATTATGTTGAAAAATAAATTCCTTTTTTTACAAAATTTTTGTGTTTTCTTCGTTGGGTCGGGTACTTCTGGGACCACCCTCGTACTCCAAGACCCATCAAGCGAAAAAACGCAAAAAACTTATTTGTTGCTTATTTTATTCTGTACAAAAATAGTAGTGTTTTTTACTCTCAGACTCTTATTTTACCCATAATTAGCGGAAATATTACATTTACCTTTACCCAAAAGCAAAATGCTAATGAATTTAAAAAAATTGTTTCTATTACTTTTTTATATAGGATCGACTGTTTTCGAGATTTTCGATCAAACGCATTTCTCAAAATGGTGGCAAATACTCCAGCCAAATAATAAAATTGTAGAATATCCTTATTTCTTAGCCTATCGAGAAAACCAATTACATAACACTGCAATTATATTCTCTTATCTCTCAGACATTTATATGTCTTGCGTATATAACTGGTGTCCTCTAATGGCCCAAGTTCCTT
This sequence comes from Acanthoscelides obtectus, assembly GCA_963669975.1. Lineage (NCBI taxonomy): Eukaryota > Metazoa > Arthropoda > Insecta > Coleoptera > Chrysomelidae > Acanthoscelides > Acanthoscelides obtectus. The sequence goes on from CAVLJG010000001.1 coordinate 92,039,947, forward strand.
TCCTCCACTAAACTTATTACGGTCAGAGCGGCTGTCACGAGAAAACGCCGGGACAAAAACCCTCGCTGCTCTAATCGACTTATTCCTTTGCCTGATCCTTTTTTTCACAGCGAATTAGCGCCACGACTTTAAGAGCTATAAATCCAGTCCGGTAGGGCCGTTCCACTATAACAATCCCTTTCTTCTTCTCTTTACTCACCTCGTTTGTTTCTTTCAAAGTTCAATACACCTTCACCGTAGCTTACTTTTCTTGGCCACTGTTTATACAGGGTGACTTCGAAGTTTAGTCATTTATTTTAACAGTGAGTAGATCTGATCAAAAGAAATGTTTTTTTCCTTTACCATTTTTCTGGTAAAATTAAAGTAACAAAGTTATAGCCCTTTGGAAGTTTGAGTACCGCCCTGTCTCAATAATAATATCATGTGCTCGTGTTTGGCAACAACGGATATAATCTGCCTTATCGGTTCATCGCATCGGAAACAAAAAAGCGAAAGAATTTGGAACGATGTTTTTACAATTGTTTTATTCAGTTCAGTTATACATACAGTCAGTGTCGTCAGTCGGTAACGCGTGTGAATAGTGTCTGTTGCGTGGCTCAAATGAAATAAAAAATGGCACATGTTTATGCGGATCGGTTTCCCAATCGAGTGCAACCAACCCCTCGTGCCTTTGTTAATGTAGTACAACGGGGTCGTGAATCAGGTGACTTAAGACCTCACAGGGGACCTCACGATCAAATACAGGTCCGCACTGAAATACTTGTCGGGAGGATACTTTATAAAACAAGGTAAACATTTTTTTTTATTTTTTTTTTATTTTTACACACATATTTTGGTTTATCTTCCTTCTACAATTATTATCTGAAAATTAATGACTCAACTTCAAAGTCACCCTGTATATATTAACCAATTCACGTGTGCAAGAGCAGCAGCGTCTAAGATTGGCTTGCCCAGTGTCCAATTTTGCTATGGAGCTTCCGTAGTTCGTATGGCATTGATAACGCAACTGCCAAAAACCATGAAAAGAACTATATAAGTCTCTCTATCTCTTCTATCGCTACACCAACGGGCTTTGCTCCTGCTACACAGACCCGCCAGACTTTGGCCTCCCATCCTAACCGTGCCGAACTTCTTACATCCAGAACTGGCCGATACGACCGCTCCTTTTTCCCGAGTGTGTCGAGATTGTGAAAAAATGTACAAGAGGAAGCTTTTCCCAGTTCTACTAACCTTAGGCAGTTCAAAAATCGGATTAACAAGATGTCTTTGGCATCCTTATAGCAGCTGCGGTCTCCCGGCATTTAGGCTTCTGCCTGCGCGGCTGCTTCAGTATAAAAAAGAAAAAACTGAGACTGTAAGGAGATATTTTTGCATAGCAAATTATGTTAAATGTTCATGCCCGCCTCTTAGCCTAACAGGAAATATGCAAAAACCGCAGAGAGTCATCTGGCAACGACCGCGGCTCGGATGCGAACATGAACTGTATTTATTTAGAAAAAATCTGCCAGATTGTACGTTCAGTCATTGCACAAACTGGATTGACCGATCAAATAATGGTTTTATTTAGATGTTTTATTTACGCCATTTGGATGACAACGTAGGCGAATAAACAAATTGTTTGATGTGTTATAGACCGAAAAATACAGGAATATTTCAGATTATTGGATAACTTTTGCATATAGAAACATAGTAGGCCGCGCGGATCGAACGTCAGTACTGAATCTTAACCTCGCTTTTTAGTAAACTTAAATTCAAACTTTCACAACAATACGTGCAGTGTTCTCACTACAGTGAATTTTTAAGTGTCACCAAGTCATTAGAAAAATGGAACTCAACCGAGAACATTTTCGCGCCATAATTTATTACAACTTTCAGAGACAATTATCGCAACAAGAATGCCTTGCTGAGATACTGTCTGTTTTCGGCAACGAAGCGCCACATCAGTCGACAATTTCCCGTTGGTATGGAGAATTCAAACGTGGACGGGTGAGTCTTAGCGACGATCCCAGGGTGGGTGCACCAAAAACGGCAGTCACCCAGGAAAACGTCGATTCTGTGCGCAAACTCATCATTGAAGATAAACATGTGACATATCGCGAGATTGAGGCGTCCTTGAATATCTCAAAGACCTCAATTCAAAAAAATTTACATGATGAATTAGGAGTAAGAAAATTAGTTTCTCGTTGGATACCCACCTGTTGACTGAAGAGCAGAAAGCAGCCAGGGTTAATTGGTGTCAAAAAACGCTTGACCGTCTCAATTCCGGAAACTCAAAAAATGTGTACAGCATTGTTGTTATTTACTGTTATGAACCAGAAAATAAACGACAGTCGGCTGTTATGGTGTTCCAAGGTGAAGAAAAGCTAACAAAAGTTATCCGTTCTCGAAGTGTTTCGAAAAAGACATTTGTGCCAAAAGCGGGTCATATTGTAACAATTCCTCTTAATGAGCAAAGAACTGTTACTGCGGATTGGTATACCACCATTTGTTTGTCAAAAGTCATCACCGAGCTTCGAAAGATCAACCGCGAAAGAAGAATCATCCTCCAACCAAGGCAATGCAAGCTCGCACACAGCCCAAAAAACAAGGCAGTATTTAACGGAAGAAATCCCTCGTATAGCAATACTAAAGAGACGCGGACTTTACTTTTATCTACGACGTAGCTCGCATTAGGACGTAACATAGAATGTCTGAAGACCTCTCACTATTCTGTATCTCCAGCCACTTGACATGACATCAAAAGTAAACTGATCATGTATCATGATCATTATCGTTAATATTTACGAGTATACCTCATCATAGGCGGAGGTGACGAAAACAATGTTTCATCGAAATAAATCACAGGCGTAGAGCTCTTTGGAATCTGCGTAATCTTAGTTACCTAAGGTTGTAGTAATTAGTAAGAATCAATCTACAGAACATTGAATATATTCGCTATGATGAGGCAGAAATAAAAATAGACCAAAAACTTATTTAAGAGTGTGTAGTCAGAAAATATGTACGAATGAAGTTTCTAGACGGTATTCGGATTGAAGAACTTGATTGCTCTAAGTTAACAGGAAAAACCCCATGTAACAGTGAAGCTTTAAATGAAATGATTAGATTACGAAGTGATTCGTAAGGTATTTCAATACCACATGTCCACGAAAAGCTAATTGATAAATCGAACTAAAAAAAATGAAAAATAAATAATAATTTAAAAATTTTTAATTTCAAAGAATTCATATTACAGTATTAGATGGTCGAACAATCAATCATAATTAATGACCTCAAAATAAAATTATAATAAAATTTAAGTAACTAACAGAGTAAAAAGCGTGGGGTGCATTTTACTACAATTTCAGAACTCTCATAAATAGTTGCCAATAGAATGATTGTAACATTTAATATATCAGGCACTGCCTGATATCTGCTTCTCATAGAAGACACTAATTTTTTACAGACGTCTGTTAGGATAGTTTGGCACATATTTTTTACTTAATCAAATAAATCGTTGATATTTTTAACAGTTTTTTATGTCAATTATCTTTTAACATGCTCCCAGAGATGTTCTATAGGGTTTAGGTCCGGGGATTGCGAAGGCCGTGTAAGAACATAAAATTTTTTTTGTTTTAACCAGTCCTTTACGAATGTTGTGGTATGCTTGGTCATTATGTTGCTAGAATGTCCGTCGTAAATGCATATCTTCTTCAGCAAAAGGTTTTTGATCCATTTTCCCAACAATTTTAACAATTGGAGCCGTTCCAGAACTAGAAAAACAGCCTCAAACCATGATGTTGCCTTCACCGTGCTTAACTGTTGGCAACTGATACTTTTTGTCGAATCTTTTTCGTATTGGACGTCTCACATATGCCGTACCGTCATATCCAAACGAGTTAAATTTGCTTTCATCGATCCATAAAACTGTATTTATTCCATTCTTGCTCTGTCCAAGTTAGATGAGTTTTAGAAAATTCAAGCCGAGCAATAGATTTTTTTTTAAATAAGTGGCTTTTGCACTGGACGCCTCCAAAAAAGCCCAAAATCCACGAATTCTTCTGAAAATCTGTGTGGCTGGCATTCGAGGATCTTCATGGGACAAACCTTTAATGTAGCGATCCAAAACATAATCGGTTTTTTCTGTCTTCCGCACCTGAGCCGCGTTGCTGTTGATCCGCATTCTTGATATTTACTAATAATTTTCGAAATCGACCCTTTGTTCATTTTTGATCTTTGAGAAATGTTAATTAACATTTCTGACACCACTTCTTAATATTTCAATTACTCTTAAATCTTTTGAAAATTCTTTTACTTTTGCTATTGTCACTGATGTTAATGTTAATATATACCGCACGCAATATCAGAGCATCGCAGAACGAATAAATACGGCAGAACTGAAATGTTTCCATACTTTTGTGGTCACAAAAACTGTGGTATTTAAAAAAAACACGTGTTTTTTATTTTCAGACAATTTGAATATTGATAAGATAAACCTTGTATTAGTACGGGAGCCAAAGGCAGACTTTAATATTCATATTATCTGTTCCTTCACAATTTTAATTTAGGTATATGAAATAGTTCATAATAATGTTAATATTTACAAACTTTTGTCCGCTAATGTATGTATGAACGAAATCTCAAAACTGAAAAATATGCGAATCTACATATTTTGATAGTAATCACATAACCAGATGGGACATAGACTAACATCAGCCTTGCATACTGCTGACCATGTAACCATGACCTTGACACGAAAACAGGAGTGATGATGATGATTTCGCCATTAAACGTCTACATCTCGTAATACGGACAGGAATGAAGAAACATATAACCAACATTCGTGCTCGCTCACTTCCCCTAGATGAGATGGTTGCGTGCACAAAGGACTCCCCATTTCCAGCGTTGCCAGATTTCATTTCCGTATATACGGTAGAGAATGACTTTTTACATTCATTAATAGAAATACTTCAAAACATTTAAAAGAATCTATTAACCCACCCAAAAGTAAGAGGGAATACAAAAGTCTAGAAGAGAAGGCTGAAAGCTCAAAGTAAGGTTATACAAGGTAGACCAAAAATTCATTCATATTTTGGAATATTATATCAACAGAACTGAAAGAAATATTGACAATATAGGCAATGTACTGGAATTTGCTTTTTGTGTCATATTTAGAGGGTTGTCCCACGTCGACGCTGGAAAAAGTGATGGGAGATTCCTAATTATAACTGAGACAGTATCGAAGGTATATTAGTGGAGACACGATTCTTACACAATCCAATGAAAAATAACGACAAATCACGACTCCTAGGTGTATCACAAGCTTTGGCATTACCTGGAAATCAATTTTTACAGAAACCTTTTATGCTGAAACCAAGTTTTCTTATAGTTTCAAGATGTTCCAGGAACTGTGGTACTAGAAATTCTCAGAAAATTTAAAGTTGACTTAGCGATGCCGGAATTTTCAAGAGAACAGGCTAATGGTCCCTACGCATTGGTCATGTAACCTGTATTACAGAAAAGACGCATTGCTGCCCGAAGAGCAATCAATTGTGACTACATTTCAGCTACCTAGTGGAAATGCCCCTTTTCATGCTTCGCAGAGCACGAGCTCGTAAGGGAATTCAAATAGAAATAATAATAATGTGTTTATACTTTGCAACCTAATTATACATTTTAATAATTTAATTCTATGCGGGCGAGCGGCATCCGACAAAGTTGCTTTTCCAAACAACCCCCAGGAAACGTATCTACGGTCCACCATCTTGTATAACCTTTTCAGAGTTTTTTGTATGTTCAAGAGGAATAATACCTAAGAAACCAGAATTTGGGTTTTATTCCATGAAAATCTTCTGGCCGTCGGTCGAACGGTATCATATTTTTAGCATACCATAGTGTTCCGGATCGTCGGTAGGTATATTTACACAGGTGAGAGATGGAATATGTTTTGAGCGAGTGTTTTGACTAAACTGTTGCATCTACAGCGGCAAAGTTGTCAGATTCGATCGGCCTTCGGCAAGGTTCTTCAGTCAGAATAAAAAAATAATTATTTACTAAATGAGATTTCAATTCACTAAAACACCAATTCAATAAACCATTTCATAATAAAAAAGCGGACCTGGCCGCAAAGAGTTAAAGGACCGTCAAGTTTTCCTGTACGAGCAATCCGATCCACAGCTTTGCCGATGACAGCACTTTACTTGCAGGAATTCAGAGTTACAAGCCTTTCTCAGTCAGCTGGAGGAAAGAAGACTAGCAGCGACTTCCTCTCTGACGAGAGATCTGGAGGTTATCACTGCCTAGGGAGGCAACAATCTTGTACAGTTCAATGCTTCCAAAACACAGTACTATACCTTGACGAACAAAAAAGCGTCCTAGCGCTCATCCGATTTTGGTGGATGGCCGTTTCTACCAAAGGTCCGTTCATTTCGGCTGGTCGGAGTTCAGATCACCGACGACTTGATCTGGCACGAACACATGTCGTTAATAGCGGCAGCTGGTGGAAAAAAGCTAGGGTATTTCTTGAGAGCTAAGAAGTAATTTACTCCACATAACGTCCCTAGTATGTACAAGGTCCAGATAAGACCCTCAAGTACTTCACATGATACATGTTTGGGGTGCTGCCGCCCTGATTACATTATCCATGCTTGATACTGCTCAGAGAAGGGCTGCCCGACTAATCAATGACTCTTCTCTAACCGACAGTATCGGGATCCTATCGCACCGGCGGGCAGTCGGCGATCTAGCTATCTTCTACCGCTACTCCAACCGGCTTTGCTCCTCAGAGCCCTCCTCCATAATGCCGCCGCGCCATGTGCCTGCCAAATAGACCCGCCTGACCTCGGCATCCCATCCTAACCGTGTCTAACTTCGTACATCCAGAACTGGCCGATACAACTGTTTGTTTATCGCTAGGATATCGAGATTGTGGAACGATCCACATAAAGAGGCTTTTCCCAGTTCAAAAATCGGATGAACAAAGTTTCTTTAATCTCGCGCGGCTGCTTCGGTGTAAAAAAACTACCCTATTAGATCTGGCAACACTGTCGGTCTCCCCCGCGTGCTTCCTACCCCAAGCGAGCCTGGTGGGGGGTTGCTTTGCTGTCCACGGCCTCCCGATACAGCGTCGCCATGACGACGCCCGCGACGAGACGCGCGGCGACGGTAGAACCGCTGCTGCAGTTTTCAATTTGGATCGCTCACAGAGGCCTGGACATTCTACAGTTATAGGCGGTGACGTGCCTCCAGGCAGCCCGACCGACGTCGAAGAGCGCACAAATATTTGCGGAAGAAAGTTAGATGATGAACAAACAACAATAGGACGAAGTTATTGATGATAACAATACCAAAGTTTATCGAATATATACTGAGTGACATAGAAAAATGAAAAACCAGTAATATTTTTTCATACCCAAGCAGCCGCACAGGCAGAAGCCTAAAAGCCATGGCACCGCGGCTGCTATGAGGATCCCCAACTTTGTTAATTCGATGTTTGAATTGTCTAAGGACAAGCCTCCTGTTGTAGATTGTTCTACAATCTCCACATCCTGGGGACAAAAAAGCGGTCGTATCGGCCAGTTCTGGGTGTTCATGGAGGAGAGCTCTGAGGAGCAAAGCCCATTGGTGTGGTGGTAGAAGAGAGCTAGATCGTCGACCGGGCCGCCGGTGCGAAACGGTCTCGACCTTCTGTTAGAAAATTGTCATCGGGCAGCCCTCCTCTGAACGCATCGAGCTTGGATAATGTAGTCGTGGCGGCAGCACCCCAAACATGTGAGCAAAACTCGACTCTAGGTCTTATCTGGGCCTTGCATAGAGTGAGGTCATGTAATAAACATGTCATAAACAAATCGCCCAGCTTTTTTCCAGAAGCTGCCGCTATTAACGGGATGTGTTCGTGCCAGATCAGGCCCTCGGTGATCTGGATACGACCAGCCGAAATAAGCAATAAACTGTACAAGATTGTTTCGTCCCCAAGCAGTGATAACCTCCAGGTTTCCCGATATCCCGATAGAGAGGAAGTCTAGTCTTCTTTGCTCCAGCTCGGCTTGCGGCTCCGAATTCCTGCATATAGAGTGCTGTTATCGGCAAAGCTGTGGATTGGATTGATCGTGTATGTAATCGCTTTGAATTTTCTAAACTTTGTTTTGACCTGCTGTTAAAATGTTTGTTAGTTTTATCAAAACATGTCAGATGACACCTTATGCGTTATCTCTAGAGATGCTCGCCATTTATCCGGCTGTTTGACTGTCTATTTTACGTATCGAATGATAGCATTGCTTTTGTCTCAAATTGTAAGAAATACAAGCAGAATAAGCAAAGTTGGAACTGCATTCAGTTCAGTGGAATGGCTAAAACTCAGCAAGAAGTCATTTATCCCTGTTGAAGTGACTTGGCATAAGTTCGGGGGCTTGCGAATTGCAAAAGATGTTGCCATCAGATTCATGCTTCTCAATAACATTTGTTCGTACTCCTCACATTAAAAACTATCGAGGAGACTTGCTCATGGTTAGCTCTGCTGATATAATAAGTGGTTATGAAGTTGTTGACGTAGATGGAATATCTGACCATCTAGCCCTAATATTTTATGTAGATGCATCGGAGATAAGCAACCTATGTAAACTGAGGACATATCGTGATTACTCTACCTTTAGCCTAGACAATTTCTACCATGATTTACTTTTAATAAACTGGGATTTTATATATACGTTGAGAGATGTGGATCAAATGATTGACTTCCTGAGCTCTAATATCTTGTGCACCTTCAACTTGCATGCTCCTGTCAGAAACATTCGAGTTACCAAGCCACCAGCTCCTTGGCGAACATTCAACATAAAACTCATGATGCGAACAAAAAGTGACGCATATAAAAAATTTAAACGTACAGGAACGATTGCTGTCTGGGAATTCTATAAGAAAATCAGAAATTATGTTTCTAGTGCTATTAGGCGAGAGAAAAAAGCCTACCTCGATTATGTTATGAGACATAAAAATTCGATAGACTACATGGAATATACTTAGATCTTTGAATATCGTTAAACATAACTCCATAAGTCTACCTCCACATCTTCAGGATCTCGATTCATTAAATAGTGCTTTTTTAAACGTACCTCAAACAACCAAATCATTAACTCAATTGAACCTTTTAGACAAATATGAAAACGTCAAGAATAGTGGTACTTTTCTGTTCACGACAGTTTCCCCTGCCACTGTAGAGAAATTTATTGATCGCATCAAAAGTCATGCTAAAGGCTCAGATGGCATCACAATTGATATGATCCGTATAATACATAAGCATTTGCTCAAGTATATTACCTTCATTATTAACTTTTGTATAACAAATAATCTTTATCCCTCTTCCTGGAAGAATGCTCTTGTTCTCCCTCTGCCTAAATCTAATTATCCTTCAAGTTTTTCTGATCTCCGTCCTATAAGCATTTTACCAAGTTTATCTAAGCTTTTGGAAATGGCTCTACATGAGCAGCTGCACACATTTGTTTGTCAAAATAATTTACTGACCACCTCCCAATCTGGCTTCAGACCATTACATAGCACCACCACTGCGCTCCTGTCTATATCGGATAATATTTATAGCGCGGTTGATCAAGGAAAGCTGTCCTGCTTAGTTCTTCTTGATTTTAGCAAGGCCTTCGATACGGTTGACCCAAATATTCTCTGTAAAAAGCTTAGATACTTTGGCCTGTCATCATCGGCTTGCACGCTGATTAAGAGCTTTTTAACTGATCGCTCACAGTCTGTCATATATGAAAACAATATATCAACTTCTTTATTCAGGAATTTTGGTGTCCCTCAAGGATCTATTTTGAGTCCCCTTTTATTTGCTCTTTATATATGTGATTTTCATGAAACCGCCAGCAACTCAATCGTTCATCATTACGCCGATGATACCCAACTTTATAACTGCTTCGATCCTGATGAATATATGCTTGGCCAACATCAAATAAATCAAGACCTGCAGTCTATTTTTGACATATCTAGTGCTCACAATCTAAAACTAAATCCTGGCAAATCATGCTGCATTTTATTTAGGCCCAAAAAGAATCGTGAAATAAATCAATATCGCATTAATATTATGGTGAATAATGAAGACATATCCTTCGTAAACGAATGCAAAAACCTTGGTATCTGGTTTGACTTCAAGCTACGCTTCACTAAACATGTTAACCAACTATGCAATGCGTCCTATAATGTGCTTCGTCAGTTATATCCGAGTCGAAGTGTCCTGTCGACACAGCTCAAGCTTAAACTCTGCGAGTCCCTTATCCTGTCAAAATTATCTTACGGTGACTCTGTTTATGGACCTGCTCTTTTACAACGTGATGCCGAGCGGATTCAGATGATACAAAACTCATGCATCAGATTTTCTTATGGAATCCGTAAATTTGATCATATTAGTAGCGCTTTTGACCAATCGGGATGGTTTAAGATGAACAAATTGAGGAAACTGCATTGCCTATCTCTGGTACATAAGACCCTTATCCTTAAAGCGCCATATTATCTTTATACAAAACTAAGCCTCCTCTGCCAGTACGATCAAAGATCCTCTAGGAATAAACTCATCTTACTTATCCCGCGGCATTCGACAGCATTGTTCACACGCAGTTTCTCGTACTGGGCACCCAAACTATATAACTGCTTATCAAGTGAGTATAAAGAATATAGCCTAAGCAATTTTAAAAAAAGGTTAAAGATGAGTTTAAAGCAGTCGGATGGCTAAAATTTTACTTTATGCATATCCACAGGTAATTGATTGTTTCCTTTCTCTGATAAGTGTTATATTCTAAGTTTTTTTTTTCTCTCTCTCTCTATAGTTTGTGTCAATGTTTTCCAGGTCGGGTTGAAAAACAGCATAAGCTGACACTCCACCTTTTCGTCACTGTTCCTTTTAAACCAATTATTTTGTAATCGTGTGACGAATAAAGGCCATTTATTATTATTATTATTATTATTATTATGTGAAACGATGTACCAAATAATAATGAATTTAATTCGAAGATTTTCTAGGTATCAGTTTGTTTAGATTAAGGCAAAGAACGATCAGCTTTTCAACCATTCCGATAAAGTGATTTGTATCATACCGTCTGTTCTTACAAAAAAAGTATGCGATAGATTAGTGTTTTGTAGCTATAATTGGCAGTTGATCATCGTAAAATACGTTGTGAAGATCTGTTCGCGATGCGTGAGAAGACGAGAGTTTGATAGGGGCCGAATAGTGGGGCTTGTGTGCGGCTGGTTGGTCCTTTAGAGAAATAGCTACCAGGGTGCACAGAAGTCTAAATGGATTTGTTGTCGGACATCGAATCAGGAAGGCCGTACACGAAGAGTTATAGGTATATGGCGTGTAAGAAGAAAGCGCCCCACTTCCCGTCCACAAGGTTAATTGCCGACCAATAATAATAATAATAATATAAGTTTATTCGCGTATAAAGTATTAAAGTTTATTGAAAATAAATATGCATATATACGCAAATAAACTGAAATAATCCCACAGAAGAATTTAATTCTTGTGCATTTTTCATAACAATTTTTGCTTTCAATACAGTTAAATATAGTTAATACATGAATTTAAACACAACATAACCATGAAGGTAAGTGTAATAATATTATATTCAAATACTAATTTATTTTCATTTTAGTGAGTTTTTCTATTTCATGTCGATTATTATTTAACAAGAATTTTTTATTTCAATTTTGAATCTATTTTTATTTGAAATGGATTTTATATGGATTGGTAAAAAGTTATAAAATCTAGTGCAGAGGCAACTGAAGCATCTTTGACCTAAATTTTTTGTTGTAAATGGTGTACTTTTAACATCCTCGGCTTTATTTCTTGTTTTACATTAATTTGTGGTCCAATGAAATGAGGTTTGTTTTATTTTTGAATAAATTGATAAAACATTGTAAAAAAAGAGTTTCCTAAGTTCGAGTAGTCTCGCTTCGGAATATAATATAGATGAATATAGAATTGTCCGTTTAAAAATAATTTTCAAAAATTGTTTTTGGATTATTTCTAGCTTCTTAATTTGGTTGGTGAGAGCACCACCCCAAGCTAGTATGGTATAATTTAGGAGACATTCAATAAGTGCATGATATAACATCTTAATTGTTTCATGGTCTAGATATTTAGTGAGGTATTTGAATTTAAATAATAATCGTCTTAAATTAGTTACTATATGATCAATATGGAAATTCCACTTTAAATGAGGATCCAAATGAACACATGAATATTTTGTTTTATCAGCTGAATGTATTAATGTACTTGTATTGTCACATTTAATTTGTAAAGAGGTAAATGACGGTAATTTATTTTTAAGGTTTGTGAACGGCATATACATGGTTTTCTGAAAATTGATTGTTAAATATTTGTGTCTAAACCAATCTGAAATCAAAATAATGTCATTTTCAACAGTCTATTTAAGATATTATCCCAGGAATTGTTATTAGAATAAAGTATCGCTGAGTCATTTGCAAAACATATTATTGTGCCTTGCGACTTCAAGTTAAGTAGGCTATTAATATACACAGTAAAAAATAACGAGCCTAAAACTGTCCCAAGTCACAGGTTTTTCTGAACTTATGGAATCATTTATTTGAACATATTGCTTTCTGTAAAACAGGTAACTTCTCATAAGGTTTTGAGCGTTTCCTCTAATTCCTGCATCGTATAAAGTTTCTAATAGTTGCGAGTGATCCACCGTATCGAACGCTTTTGCTAGGTCTAAGAATATGCCTTGCTCTAATAATTTATGAATTTTTGAAGTCAAGAAAGAAGTAGATTTATTTTTTTGAAATCCAAATTGATTTTCATGTATACGCTTATTTTTGTTGAAAAAACTTAGTAAAAAAAACCTTTACGATTTTTTCAACTATCTTTGACAAATTAGATATTAACGTTATTGGTCTATAGTTGCTGGTATTAGATATGTCGCCAGATTTATGAATCGGTGTTATTATTCCTATTTTGTAAGGGTCTGGGAAAACCCCAGATTCAATTATCGATGGTTTGGAGAGCATGAAAAACGTATTGCAATGCTAATTGTTTATCGCCAAATCAACAGTTTTGGACTTACTTCATACCAACCTCAGTTTGTCCAGCCTCGACCTCGAACGGAATACCATTGTCTAGCGATGAATCCAGATTTTCTTTGGGGATACATGATGGCCGTGCAAGGATGAGAAAGCGACGAGGTAAATGCTGAGGTTCTCAACTTTCTATGGAAACACATGTGCACCACAGCACTGTTGGCAGGGGGAAATTGTTTATAGAAGCAGCTCACCTTCAGTGCTGATTATAGACAACATGAGCGCCGGGCCATCCAGGATGTGAGAACTCTGACGCTCACCAATCCACTTTTCTGATAAGATAATGCGCGACCATAAATAGCCAGAATTACGTTGGTCCTTTTTGGAGATTTCTTGCTTTGGTCCCTAGATCTCCTCGATCTTTGACCCATTGAACACGTCCGGGACATTATGGGAAGACTATTCCGTTTATCCCAAGCTCCACACAGTCCATCGGCAAGCACGGGTTGAGATACCTCAAGAGAAAATCGATCATCTGATTAGGAGTATGTCCAGACGATTCTTAGTCCAAAAGACAGAGAGAAGAGTAGTAGGTACTTATTTTTTAAAATTTTTTCAACGGTTGGATTTTTTGAAATTTTGATGAATTACTTACCCAACCCTAAGAGACTTGTATACAAAACGCAATAAATTTATTATGACTGGGTGTTCGTTTTTCTGTGTTACTTAGCGTGCCCCAACCACGCGAGGACGTAGTATTGCTCCTAAATAAAAACTGTTCAAAGAAAACTATTTATGGGTTATTATTAACACATCGTACAAATATACCGCTATTAAGCTAAACAACACCTTGCCTACCGAGTTTACTCATTACTCTATAAAGAATTTCAAAAAAAGATTGAAGCATTTTATCTCTGATTGTATCGCCCAGTAAGACCATGGCCATGAATAGGGGCTCGTTACTGGTTTTTCTTTTCTGTTTTCATTAGGATTAGAACATTTACATGAATATTTATGTTGGGTTAAGTTGAAAAACGCTTTTTTAGCGACACTTCGCCTTTTCATACTTTGTATAAATGAAGCCTTATTGTTATTATTATTATCTGGAGGCATGTTTCTAAAATATTCACAATTGCACAGATTGTCCAGATTTTGTTCCACATATCAAAGTTGATTTTTTTTAATGGAATGCACCAACAGAAAAGCCGTGCCGTGCCGTATCTGGGTTTTTGAGAATTTTGGTAAACGAACCTTCATCAAGACAGAAAAGAGCCAAGATCTTGCGGAGCGCTCAAAGGAAAAACGAGGCGAGACATCATCAGGATCTTCTGTCACAGAAAAAAACAATGCGTGTTAAGGTACAGAATCAACCTACTTTATCTTTTATAACTAAGACCAACTACAGGGTATTTCAGAACTATGGGATCAAACTTGTAGGGGTTATTCAGTGTAACAGTAGAAACCATTTGAGTATAGGGAACCATATCCGGCGCTTGTGTGTTTTTATCATTTCTTAGAAAACATCAGCAACGTTGGTCTGTCAACGTGTGGACAGGCATTGTTGATGATTATTTAATTGGGCTATGCCTTCTACCGGAACGGTTAACAGGACCTATTTACCGGCCTTTCTTGGAGGAAGTTCTTCCAGAACATCTTGAAAATGTTACGTTGAACGTTCGATAGCAAATGTGGTTTCAGCATGATGGAGCGCCGGCTCACTTTGCTGTACAAGTACGTGTGTATTTGGCTCAGCGGTTTGGGCACCGTTGGATTGCCAGAGGTGGATCAGTTTCTTGGCCTACTAGGTCACCCGATTTAACGTCGCTAGATTTTTTCCTGTGGGGACATGTAAAGTCTTTGGTTTACCAACTCCAGTAGAAACAGAAAAAGACTTAATTGGACGAATTACAGCAGCATTTGAAATCATTCAAAACGAGTATCAAATTTTTAGTCAAGTCCGCCGAAAACATGTCCGACGTTTAAATCGATGTATTCAGGTTGGGGGAAGACATGTTGTGATCTTGTACAAAAGGCAAAAATTAAATACATTAAATCCTATTTAGGCAATCCATCGTATTTCTAAATTTTAACGCGTCTTATGGCGGTAGTGACACTTTTCTGGATATGGGTCCCTATACTCAAATGTTTTCTACTGTTACACTGAATAACCCCTAGAAGTTTGATCCCTTAGATCTGGAACACCTTGTATACAAGTTATGTCCGCAGCAAGTTAGAGTATGGTGCCTTGATTTGATACCCACACTGTGCCATCCATGTTGGTAAGATCGAGCGTGTTCAGAGAACAGAGAACAAGAAAACGGGAGTATTTCCTGAGCGAGGATCTGGTTACTCTTTGCTGCTTAATCAGGCAAAATTTGTCTCTCTGAACACAAGGCAGATTTTTGTAACAACAGTCTTTTTGTACAAACATGGGATTATAATATGTGAATTTTAGTTAGGTAACATTTCTCTTAAGGTGCCCCAGCGTAACAACAGAAATTCGAGAGTGTTTTACTATGATTGTGCTAGAAATAATATTTTGACTAAATCACCTGTTTCTATCATTCGTAACAATTTTAACTTAATAGGTTAATTTCTCTCCTCGCTCGCTTGTTTACAAATTAATTTTGCAGATCACATGTAATATGCAACTTTTTCGGATATTTTTTTGTTATTTAATTGCTTATTTTTATATAACATTAGTGGTTTTTGTTTCTTCCTATGTCCGATTGTTTTTTAAGCATTTCCTGTTATTTGATGTGTACGTACCTGTTGGAAAATAAATGTCTATGCTACTATCTTGTTATGAATATATAGATAAAAGTTGCCAAAGGATTAAGAACATTTACGAGGCGCCGGGCTTCAGTACAAGTTTGAACTCGCTCGAGACATTTGGTAGCCCGTAGCTATTTTTTTGTGAAATAGTTTTTTCTATTCTGTTCTAAAAATTAGTGACAACAATTTCAAACAACGGTGTGCTATCAACAGTGCAGCGGAAACTCTCGCTAAACTTCAGCAGACCTAGGGGTGTTTTATCAAGAGCCCAGGTTTTTCGGTGGTTTAAGGCATATCCAGAAGGGTGAGAGTCGTTAGAAGATGAACCACGAAGCAGAAGGCCTTCACCTTCAAGAACCGATGAAAATATCGAGAGAATCCGGGATCCTGTGTGTTCAGATCGTCGGTTGACAGAATGATCGGGGAAGAGTTAAACCTGACTCACACCACCGTTCATCAGATGACGAACAACTGGATGTTGCATCACGAAAAAGCTCCTTGTCACACAGCAATGTCAATAAATGAGTTTTTTGGCCAGTGAAAACATTCCTGTGGCTCCTCAGCCTCCTTATTCGTTGAATCCTTGTGACTTTTTTCCATTCCCGAAGTTGAAAAATCACCTCAAGGGAACTCTTTGGGGACAGTCGATCACGTTCAAACGACTATAGCCGACCATCTGAAGGCTATTCGGAATTCCCGCACTACTATGAGGAGTGGAAGAACCGTCTCCAGTGCTGTGTGGGGGTGTTCAGAAGGAAGTTATTTTGAGGGTGGCCATATAAAAGTGTAATTGTGTTTGAATAATTTTTTTTTAATTCAATCTCAACCTTCAATTTACAGACCTCGTATAAGAACTGTTTGAAAACGGAGACCGGAGAGTTACGATTCCGTCAACTTCTTGCCGCTCTTCCTGCCGAAATATCGTTCCGAGAGGTCAGTGCCATCGCGAGACCGTAACAGCGTTTTCCATTCAACTAACTGTTGTTGTGTACCGCGTCCTGCCTACCAAGGCATGCCAAACAGCACGTTGCTGTTGTCTCAGATAATTCAAGACTATTTTAATCACAAGCAAATATTTAAGAAAAAACTCGGTCGATATGATAGGAAAAAAGAAAGCTATTCGGCACAGTATTGGTTATCTTTTAGAAGATGTTCAACTCGTCCTGATCAATGATCCCAAGATATTTTTTCATGAACTGTAATTTGGTAACTGATATTGTCACGCATCTTTTTGGTTAATTAATAAAACACTATGATAAATACTATCTAATGGTTGGTCCAAACAAAACAGTTGTCTAGCGGCGTGCAAATTTAGGTCCTAGCTCAACAAAGCGGAGAGTAGGGGAGGGGTTAAGAGCGCCAGTGACTTAGGACGGATTAAGCCACAACTACCCGAGATGTTAGTCGGAACTTTTTTTGCTTAACCACCACGCAAAAGGAGAATCTAACAGAGATGACGAAATTTAAGTAACACACAGAGAGAGTCAAATAAAACAAGATATTAAATGAATCACAATACATTGATTAATAAAAAAACGCACATGTGCTCCACTACTGGAGTGCGAGTAATAAAAAAAAACGAAAGGATGTTATAAATCTTAAATATAACCTGAAAAAAATATTTTTCGAGATAACCCCGCGAAACGTCTACCATGGTATACGCCCGAAGTATTTACAGATACTTTGCGCCTAAATACTAAACTTATCTGTAGGTCTTCCTTGTCAGGCGTGGCCGAGATGTCCTCAACTCTAGGCAAAAAGTGACCAGTAGTGGGCACGTCACTGGGCAGGGGCTGCTTGCCTCGTTGCCAAAAATTATGGTAGTAAAAAAAACCCTAGAGAGAGAAAGACTGTTTAAAAATCTACTCTACTCTCTGTCTGAGATAAAACTACTCAATGAAAACAATCGCAATTGAAACAAAACTATGTACATTTTTTTGTACAAGAAAAGTAAAGCAAAGGCAAAAAAAATGTACTAAACTAATATACCTACCCTTGTTCTAAAAAGTTATGGCAGCTCAAAAATCAAAATCATGATCAATGTAATAAAAGGTGCCATGTAGCCACTGCCCCCATATTTGAATACGTAGAATGTCCAATAAAATCAAGATGTCTCTAAGAATTTCAATAAGCAATAATAAATGTATAAAGATTTAAGAAATTGTTAATTAGAATGATATTTTA
Source organism: Acanthoscelides obtectus (assembly GCA_963669975.1). Lineage (NCBI taxonomy): Eukaryota > Metazoa > Arthropoda > Insecta > Coleoptera > Chrysomelidae > Acanthoscelides > Acanthoscelides obtectus. The sequence continues at coordinate 92,057,923 of CAVLJG010000001.1, forward strand.
CCTGTTCACATCAGGTATTTTTTTTCAAGGGGATGGCTTCCACCAATTTGCAAAACTGCAACAAGATGCTACCAACTGGAGGAGAAAGGATTATTCTCTTCTATTGACTAAAAGAAAGCAGATATTGAACGAACGCCATCAGGATACGGATTAAGGCACGTGGCCCGAAGGTATATAAAAAAGAACTTACCGCTGAGGGTCAAAATCCCATAAAAAAAATGGAAGACGTTGCACCCAAACAAAAATGACTAAACTTAAGTTACACAAAAAAAAGGGTGCTAGTCCATGAATTGGCGTTTGGGGCCTAATATCCCAGAGTCCGGAAAATGACGAAACGACCCCTGCACCACGACCTCAAAGGAAACAGACAAGCAAATCACGCAGAACATGTAACGTTCTAGAAGAAGGTATCTTGAGTGGCCTTGTAGAATATATGTTTCATAGGAAACCAACTAACGGAGAAAAACTACAGAGTTTTTTTCTGATCGTCAACACCATACTGAATCGCTGAGAAAGAAAGATATAATACGAGTGAAATTATACAATCAATAAACTATTAAATTTGCCAAAAAAAACCACTAAAAAGAGTTTGGCCTAGGTATGAGCACTCTATTATCAATGAAGAGAAATTCAAATTACGGATAAGTGATAAATGGTAAAAAAAGGTTACGCGATTTTGGCACGTGACAATATTTCTAAATATCGTATCATGACTGCTACCAGATACCGTGAGAAAGCGTGACGCGATCACGACTTCGGGAACAAAATCTTATAAATAATTGGTAAACTGGAGATTTTAGAGCATAAAAACACCTTTAACTTTATTTTTGAAGAATGAAAATCGGGGCTTTTTAGCAATATTAAATCAATGTTTATAACTATTGCAATAACAATTGTAAGTGGCTAAAGATGTGAGAACGAGGACATGATTGGTGTTAATATGTGTGCTGAATTTCTGCCAGATCGGTCTAATAGTTTATGTAAAAAGCTAATTGTTTATCCCAGAGACGAATTATTTAAGCAACTGTTCTTGCCCAAGATACGATCCTAGAACATTTTAGAAAAGTGAAATAGATTCAACTTGAAGAATTTATGTAAAAAATTAATTATTTATTTCAAAATTGTTGTTGAAAATGATGTTAAAAAATAACCATTTTTACAGTTATAAACATTTACAATAACCCCGTTATTTTTCAGTATAATTTATTTTGATAAATTGATATGGACAGGTGGTTGAAAAATGCATATTTAAAAAACCTTCTATGACCAATAGGAGCCAAGATATTTTTAAATTCATATCTCGTTTATTTATAAACATGAAGACTCAAAATTTTCACAGATTTTAAACGAGGATCTCAATTTTATGATCCAATTTATAAGTTTGCTATTAGTTAAAGGACTTTAAGAAATAGGCAGCTAAAGTGAAAGTACTCGCGTAAGTATTTCCGGGTGAGGAGGTGGGGGAATCAGCTTAAGCGCAATTTATTTTTTGAAATTGTGTCTCCAAATCGAAGCGCGTTGTAATCTTTTGCATTATCTCGGCTTCTAAGCAACGTAGTACCTTCATTTTTAATTAGTGGTAACGCGTCGAAATAATGATCTGGTACATTTACATTTTCCTGAATAATCGGGAAATCCCGGAAAACTTGAAACGTTGTTTTGTTCAAAATTATAACTCTATGAAACAATAATAGATTAACAATAAATGATTCACTTTTACTCTCACTCTAATAAAATAATTCGTATTCTACAATAAAATTGTTTAACAATTCATTATTCAGTTAATTGGTATACTCTTAGCAAAATACACTCTAATAAATTGTAAAAAATATTGATTCACGTTTGTCTTTCATTTATATTTATTTTATTTGCATTCTTTGTGATATAATAATATTATATCATGAATTTTTTAATTATTATATTTTATTATTTAATTAATCTTGATCCTCCGTTCTAAATATTTTATTTGGACGCTCTACTTCTTCTTTAATATTTGTATCTCATTTCTTCAAATAAGTCGTCGATTTTCTCAGTCTGCTCTTCATCATCGTCAATTCCTGTTACAGCAAGGTAGTAACATTTTGTGTCATCTTTACAAGTTATGCACAAAGGTGTACAATTTAACCTATGTTTTTTACTTACACCTACCTGTTTATCAACCAGTGGTACATTTTCAGCAAATTTGTTGGATAGTATCGTCTGGCACTAAACTGTCCATAGTATAGACTGGGTTCCAAACCGTTGTCACTTCGCCTCCACCCGTACTTGGTTGGATCTAATCATGTTTGTAACTGGTAATATACCTGTAGAAACTTATATTTCTTTAATATGCGTTTTTTAACAACCTATCCAGATAAACTTGTTAAATTAAATTAAAGGGTGATTTTTTTGCTAGTATCTTTTTGGCAACACTGTTTTTGACAGATGATGCGTGAATCGTGTCTTGTGTCATTGTCAAACTTATTCAGTTTGGTCTATAATTTAACCATGAATCGACTTACGAACGAACAACGTAAATTATTGAATTTTACTATCAAAATTCATGCTCGAGCATCGAGCACTGCTTCCAATTTATGGGCAATTTGGTCAGCCTCCTGAGGGAGCTATTCGGAAGCTTGTGACTAAATTTCGAACCCAGTTTACATTACTGGACATTAAACCACCAACACGCAGATGTAGAGTGAGGACTGAAGAAAATATTGCGGCTGTATCCGCCAGTGTTAGTGATGACCGTGAAATGTCGATTCGCCGCCGTTCGCAGCAATTGGGCCTCTGTTACTCCACTACGTGGAAAATTTTGCGACAGGATTTGGGTGTAAAACCTTATAAGATACAGCTGGTGCAAGAATTGAAGCCACACGACCTCCCACAACGTTTCCAATTTGGTGAATGGGCGCTGGCAAAGTTGGAGGAAGATCCACATTTTTATCGAAAAATTGTGTTCAGCGATCGAAGCTCATTTCTGGTTGAATGGGTACGTTAACAAGCAAAATTGCCGCATCTCTGGTGAAGCATTGCAAGAGCTACCAATGCATCCCGAAAAAATCACTGTTTGGTGTGGATTATGGGCCGGTGGCATCATCGGGCCGTACTTCTTCAAAGACGACAATGGCCGGAACGTAACTGTGAATGGCGAGCGCTACCGTGCGATGATAACAAACTTTTTTTTGCCCAAAATGGAAGAGCTGGACTTGGCTGACATGTGGTCTCAACAAGACGGTGCCACATGCCACACCGCACACGAAACAATTGCCCTATTGAGAGGCGAGTTCGGTGAACAGTTTATCTCACGTTTGGGGCCCGTCAATTGGCGCCTAGATCGTGTGATTCAACGCCGTTGGACTAGTTCTTGTGGGGCCATGTTAAGGCTACAGGGATAAACCAGCAACGACTGACGCACTGGAAGCCAATATTGAAGCATTTATTCGTGAGATACCGGCCGATATGTTGGAGAGAGTGTGCCAAAATTGGACGTTGCGCACGAGCCATCTAAAGCGGAGCCGCGGCCAACATTTACATGAAATAATCTTTAAACATTAAATTATATCGACCGTTCTATCGACTCAAATAAATATTTAATCGTTTTTTCAAATATGTTGTGTTTTTTTAAAAATCAAATACTATACCTCTTAAAAAATCACCCGTTATAATTAAAAATAACGAAGTTATTGTAAATGTCTATAACTGTAAATAATAAAATCATTCTTAAAAGCAATTTTGACATAAATAATTAATTTTTTGTATAAAATTCCTGAAGTTGAAACCTTCAGTTTTGTATTACATTCTAGGACCATGTCTTGGGCAAGAACAGTTGTTTAAATAATTCGTCTCTACGATAAATAATTAGCTTTTTACATAAGCTATTAAACCGATTCGGCTGAAATTTGGCACACATATTAACACCAATGATGCACCCATTTTCACAAATTCTTAGCCATTTACACCTGTCATTGCTAAATTGAAGATGTTTCTATGATCTAAAATCTCCAGTTTACCAATTATTTATAAAATTCAATTTGGAAATTAAACAAACAAAATACTAAATTTTGGGTTTTTCCCATTGTTTATAAAAACAACACATATCTGGCTGTATCATTTTATGTATTTGTCATTAGAAAGACCGCCCCTTCCATTTAAAACTTTCAGATATCTTCTAAACTTTTTTCACCTTTTTATTTCTCTAGCCTGGACTATATGTATATGACCTGCAAGCGTTATCATGTCTCATAAGCTATGATAGTTGGCTCCATGCAATTTATTTATTTACTAAATTTACGGGTGTACCCATTTTTACAAAATAAAATCCCATAGATTAAAAGGGAATAACAAGTTCGCCAGAACATTAGTATATAAAATCAGAATCTAAAAGATACTCTCTAAAGTCTGAGTGTGTACAGGTAAAAATGTCAATATCAGACTGAACCAAACTGATAAGACGAAGTGCTCTTTCGAGTGGATAGTGCTGATCATAATTGGTCAGATGGAACTTAACCGCAAACAGATTACTACTACGCAATATTGTACGGGGAACATTAAAATTTATCAATGCTAACAAAGTTTCACAATCGGTGAGCCCCAATAAAATCTTGATAGGAAAACAACTACCAGCCACCAATCGCCTATACCGACGGCGACGCTTGATTTCTATGTTTTAAGGGTAAATGTACGGGGACATCTATTATTAATGAAATATGCCTAATACGTGCATAGAATTACTGGGGTTGGATGCGTATAAATACACCAACGTGAAAAAATTGAGATATACCCTCCCGTGCCTTCTTCAACCCCTACGCCCAAATTTTTAACGCCCTAAAAATATTCTCCGTCTTGTCTCCGCCGGCACTGGACCGGTTTTCAAAACCTACAAAGCTTTGACGTCCTTGTCATAGTAAAATAAATAAATAAATAAATAGCTTTATTGCCATTTGACTTAAAAAAGTATCAGCAAATTGTCAAGGATGAATGAGAAAAAATAGTACTTTTAGGGCCAATTTCACCAACATTAATATTATGGACCAATGGGAAAATACTTTATCGAAATGCAATTTGACAGAAGCTGTCAAAGGTCTCTGAATATTAGTGATTTCTATTGAAATATTGAATAAAATCGTGAAAATTCGACTGTATTATAAACAAGACCACTTTTTGATTCCAACATGATGCTTTTGTATAGAAAAAACAGGACAACTTTCATGTATTTTGATATATGTCATAGGTTTACATTTAACAATCCGTTATCCCCATCAGCGAATGGGAATGCGGGAAATAATAGGTCGATTTTCTAACTGTTAAATTTGGCAGCAGATTTGGACGTTTGTTAAAATGCATGGCACTCTCGAATTTACCAACTTCAATATACTGAGAGTTATTATTACATACCTGTTGAATAGTGTGGATTTGTCTGTATTTTGCAAGAAAATAGAATATAAAATACATTCTATCCAATTCCTTATCTTCCTTTACGTCATAATAGTAATCATTTATTAATTTATGGGTTAATGAATTTCTTTAAAGCAATAAAAACATTATGTCCTCTCCATCCTAAAACACAGATAATATGTGTAAGACATCTCCCTGATGCATAATGCAATTACTATGGACATAGACAAAAAATTATGAAAAATGTTTCACAGATAATGGCTATTAAGTCCAAAAATTAAAAAAACTAGTAATGTTTATCGTTTGTCTATTTTTCTTTTTTGACTGGCGGGGATATCTGTCTGACACTCGCAGGGTTGCCAAGTCTAACGACGATCACGTCCCGTGGTGTAGGGTGCGAAATGAATCTTTTACATTTGCCGGTTTTGAATTTTTTCGTGAAAATTTACATCTTTGGTAGATTTTTCGATCCGGAATGGGAAAGATCTCCTATTTATGAAAATATTTTTGGTATCATCTAACCATTGCAATCAGTGCACAAACACTGTGACATATGATTTATAGCATAACCCGCTGCCCTATCAATACAAATTTAACATACAGGTCGCCTAGCCGTGGGGATACAGTGGTCGGGATGAATATCACGGCAGCAACTGATGATTTGGGCATGTCTGGTGAGAACGTATGAAGTGAAACTCGCTAACTTCACAAATTTGAAGATTTTGTACAATTTCTTTGAAAATGATGAAAGATATGTCTGATTTGGCAGGGTAATGTCGCAGCCAAATGGCGTCACTCTTTCTGACACAGTCCGGATCGAAAGATGACGATACTCGTGAAATGTATTGATACTTCTAAATATATGATCCTATCGAACATCCCTACTGTCAAGATGTATAACCCAAGGTACCGACGGAGCTATTTTGCGGCGTCATGGAAATAATTTTAAATTTTCATTTGCATTTTTTTAAGTGTTGTGCAATGATTTTGGGAAAAATGTCACGAATAATCTTATAAAGCATAGTTGAGTATATTTCAACGGTTGGTGGAACTTACTCCACTGGGATCAGGAGGGTGAAACGGGATATTAATGCACAATCTGGCAACCCTGTCTCACCCTCACAAAATGGCCGCTGACAACCACACAAGTCACCGTGTTGTGATTGAATAGCATGGGATTAAACCTTCAGAGTATATATGTTCTGTGACTGGTACCAAGAGTTGACAGATCCCACACATGTGTCACTCCTTGAAATGCAATAATCAGCTGTATTCAAATAATCTCTAATATAAATATAACCTAGAATCTGTACTCGTGAAAAAAGAAAAATATGGCAAATTTTTTAGTTTTTTTTGCAGGTTTTATAGGTTTGCTGGTAGCTTTAAGGCATATATTTGGGAATTTCTTAATCGCTGTGAATATAGTGTGGATGTTTGTTCAGTTCCTGAACAACGAAAAATATTCAACTTTATGGATGTATGGATATCAAAAAACCTGAATGGTCTTGTGGGAATATCAATCTAAGGTGCCATAATGGTTCTGATGAACGGCAAGTAAATGAATGAATGTTTGGAAACGAGCAATATCTTTTGGTAGAGCCTGTCATCAAGTAGGTGCTTAATGGCTATCTGCAAGAGGTTTATAGGAAAAAACACCCAGTATCACATATCAATGGAAGAAAATAATATAAACATGAATAAAAAATCAACAATAGTAATTAAAACATGAATTTAATTCAAAAATCAAACATTTCTTAAAATTTTGACTGAATTATATGTAATTTCTTAATATTCAATAAGCTGGTGATGTTTCAATAACAAGTTGTCATCTCATACTTTGACAGTATTTTGTTTTCAACATTTCATAGCTATTGGTTGCTAAAATTTGTTGATTGGAACTTGAAGCTCATTCGCTGTATCTGACGGTCTGTTACCCTATAGGTGGAGAATAACGGATTGTTGTTGGTGAAATTGGGCCTAAAAGTTGTAATCCAGTCAAAACTAAATCAATTACGTAGTCGTGCCATAAGTTCTGTCCCATGATAATCTCATGATAAAAATGAAACAAGATAAGATATATTTATATGAAAGATATTATTTATTCGACAACATTTTTAGAATTCATAATCAAACAGTTTTATTCAAAATGTCCCCCCTTGGCCTTCACACACTGCTTCAATCTCGCGGGCCACTCATCTATCACTGCACGCACAGCTTCCAAAGGAATAGCTGCCGCTGATCGGATCAAATCCGCTTTCAGGGACTCGATATTACGGTGGGCTTTGGAGCAGGCCAACTGCTCTAGCAGGTCCCACAACTTGTAGTCTAAAGGATTGAGGTCCGGACTCCCTGAGGGCCAATCTTCCGCAGCAATGAACTCTGGCACATTGCTTTCCAGCCAGCGCTGCGTACTCTTAGCCTTGTGAGCGGGGGCGGAATCCTGCTGGTAGACCCAGTGTTGGTTGGCAAACAATGTACCACTTAAAGGCTTGACGATAGGATCCAGTATGTCGCTCTGATAGTTTGCCGCTTTTGTTTTCACGCCCTGTTTACAGAAATGGAGCTGAGTGACCCCTTCGTAGGACACCCCCCACCAAACCATGACTGACGCAGGGTGGTGGCCTCTCTCAACTCTCGGAATGATCTCCGAAGCTTCCTGTGAACTCCTTGCATACACTTTGTCATTTTGTCGGTTGAATTTTTCTTCTATGGTGAAGATTTTCTCATCCGTGAACAAAATCTTTCGGAATCCCCCAGCTGCGTACCTCTCCAAGAGCTTCTTGGATCTTGTCGCCCTGATGTGTCGCAAGGTGGCCGTAAGTCGCTGGCCCGTACGTCTCCGGTAAGCCCCTAGCCCTAGGTCTTGTTTAATGATGCGCGACATCGTCCGGACAGGAATCTTCATTTCCCTGGATAGGATCTTCTGCTTCCGGAGTGGATTCCTTTGAATCCAGGCTTTTACGGCTTTGATGGCTGCTGGAGTCCTTACTTGACGAGGTCTTCCGCTTCTTGGCCTGTCATCAACAGAGGACGTCTCATTGTACCGCTGAATGGTCCTAGACACAAATTTACGCGATATTTGAAGGCCGCGTAAGAGTTCAAAAATCTGACTAGCACTGTGATTACACTTATGTAAAGCTATCACTGCAATACGGTTCTCTGCCTTGCCCCACTCCATCGTTATGCTTCGAGAGATCAATACAAACTGAGGTATATGTAATTACCCGAAAAGCGCTTAATCAACTGACACCACAATGTAAACAATCGGACAAGTATTAACAGGTCTACACTTGTTTGAAAACGAGGGACAGAACTTATGGCATGACTACGTATATATTGAACAAAAAAAGACGGACGAACAGATTGAAAACAGATTAAAAAATAAATCGCATTAATACAATTTACAAGTCTGATGTTAAGTATTATTCAATGTAAAATAGACGTTTAACTCGGCGTTGGAAAGCATTGAAATTGGTGACAGCTCTGATAACAATTGACAACTTGTTGAACAATCTGATAGGAATTATGAGGGGACCCTTTGCTGATAAAGCAAGGCTATGTTGAGGGGTACGCAGACAGTATTATTCCTTAGATTGTAACCGCTCTCCACATTGATTCGCGAATCATATTTTTCAAACTTCTTTCGAACATGACATACACAATTAAAAATATAAAGTGTGTGTATCGTCATGATGTGGAGAGTTTTGAATAGGTCCCGACAAGAAGTGAGCTTATTACTAAATGTTACGGTACAAGTCACTCTCTTTTGCAAAAGTAGGAAATCTGATGTATGTGAGCTGCTATCCCAGCAAACGATGCAGTAATTTATGGCTGACTGTACTTGAGCAAAATAGTACATCCTAAGCACTTCAGTACTTACGAACTGCCTTAGTCTCCACAACACAAAGCAATGCTTTGATATTTTGTTGACTAAACAGTCATCTCTTCAAGTAAGCCTTGAATCGATCATAACAAGAAATTTAGTGACCTGAACCTCGTTCACCCTGGTTCCATCTTTCGCAAACAAAACTGCATCAGTTGCGTCTTCTGTTCATTAAGTACTAGGCCGTTCCTTACACAGTACCTCTCCTTGTTATATGATGCAACTGACAACTCGGTACTGAGCTGAGTTGGATCTTTAGTTTTTACCCCCACCGTGGTAACGTCAGCAAATAATGTACCGAAATGTATGATGAATGGGCGCTTCGTTGACAAACAAGAACAATACAGGCCCTAGTATGCTTTCTTGCGGAACAACAGTTAAAGCAACTTAGGTGCTAGAAGATAATTTACATCTTCCATTATTAATGACAACTCTTTGTTTCCTGTCGGATAGATAACTTTCTGTCCAATTTAAAGCGGTTCCTCTGACTCCGTAGTTATTAAGCTTTTCGAGTAAAAGAGCATAGTTGACAGTGTCGAAGGCATGGCTTAAATCTAATAAAGACAACACGTTTTTTTCTTTCTTTTCAAGACAGGTTAAGACAAGGTCACACAAAGACAATGCTGCATATTTTGTAGATAGGTTTATCTGAAATCCAAATTAGTGTCTATTGATGATAGTAGTAACATTGTGTAAAAATTTAATCGCATTCGAAGAAGTATTTCTCAAGTTATAGACAGTTATAAAATTAGCGGACAGACAGACATACATACGGAAATGAGTGACATGGTTTTTCGTTTTTCGAAATTTTTCGCGATCACAATACTTCCCCGCCAGTAGGCTTAAAAATATGTGATATTGGGAGAGAGTCAGATATCATTTAGTATCTCCCGACGCGAGGAATAGTTATATTGTATTTTACAATTAGCTATTAGCGCAACTATTTAATGAATTCTCTGGGTTTTAATTCTACGGATGACTGTTGTACATTAAAATCATAATTTATGTTGATTGTGCAACGTTTTTTTAGATGTTTAATAACAGCAACTGCATTTATCTTTTCAGTTTTAAAACACATTACTGATTTCCTACATATTGCGATTCGCAAGACTTTACATCCGCTGCGCGCATATAAAATGATCAAGTTTCCGTTCTACCAACTAAGTCACTGTTAACATTAGTTTTCTGAAAACTGTTTTGTTAGCTATTATTACTCTCGCAAGTCAATTAGAATTGACAATAACTTATATAATCATAGAAACAAGGACTTTCTTCTACATACAATATGTACTATTTCGGTACCAATGGGACATATGGACATCTTTGAACGAAAACTCAGCACTTTGCACATCAACTTTATTTCATAGTGAAGCAGCCGCGAAGGCAAAAACCTAAGTAACGAGGTGCACACCTAAAAATGGCGTCAATTTCATTGACTCTTCATTTGCCACGCAACGCAGTCCATAAAGAGTTTGCCTCTGAGAAAAATGTTTTTTATTAACATGTATAACAAAAAATAATTGGATCAAGCCTGTTTTTAAAGCTCAAATACTGACTTCTTATCGCTTGGAGGGAATGCAGAGAACTTTGTGTTTGATCATGAAGTATATGTTATTGAATCACAGCTCTTCAAAAATACTGAAAAATACATGGAAGCATTTTTCCAGATGCAAAACTAAAATTTTACATACCTACTTTCTTCAAAAAAGCATGACTACGCTATTTTCATCATGTTTGAAGGGAAAACATTTTTCCACTATTTTTTAAAATCCACCACTCAGCGAGGTCTAACAATATACAATCAAGTTGTATTTACTCTACAAGTTAGGACGAAGAGAAAGCTAGTTTTCAGTGTTTTAGGAGCAAAATGGCATTGCTTTCAATTTGTTTTGTAGCCCGCCACTTCGGAAGAACCCTGTACAAAACACATGGAAAATGAGTCTGAGACAGTTTGCAAAATTGTTGAAAGTGTGGATTATATTCCTCAAACTAAATACAAAAATGTTTGTCATACTAAGAAAATGTTTCATTTGAAAACCTTTTAGGACGGTATTGAGAGGTGGAAGTCATGCTCTTGGCCATGATCTTTACAAGGTCAATTCAAGGACATTATGATGAGGAAGAGAAAGCGAGCTAATGTGAACATAGCTTTAAGGCATGGCGTAATTTATTGACTATTAATTTGAGTTTTTATATTTCTGCTGCCTCCGGCATATCGATCTCGAGGAATTTAAAAATAGATTTTATGTGCACATTCATCCTTTTTGCATATTTCCATCCCCTATTTCTCATTGGATTACTTTGGTCTCATTTATTGAGGAAGGCGAGAAACATATCATAGTGAATTTTGTTGCTCCTACCTTCAACTGAAAAGCTCGTGAAGTTTTTTCTTACGCAAAATATTAACTAACTAACTTATAAGACGACCCTAGTAGATGATAATATGAAATGAGTGTACAGTTAGAACTCCAAATACACGATCTAAAAACCAGGTCAGTATCAAAACTAGCAACAATCTGAAAACAGTGCGTCAACTATCATTCTCACATTATTTATATACACAAACAACCTAAAAACATATTCACAACAAAACGACGGATACAACACATATTAATTTTAAAATGACTCGTAGAGAGAGAATTCTAAGGTCGCAGCAGCAACTAGCGAAATACATACAAATTTACGCTCGCTGTGTGCGAGTGGCAGCGGTGAGTCTATTTATAAAACGTGTGCGGATGTTTCGTAATGCATAAACGCTAAAAATAAGAATAAAAAAGAACCACAGCGTTGGCAAAATAGCCGTTTTAACATACTTGGACGCTAGCCCTAAGATGAAGTTCGCGGGATTTCGCACACAAAAGGCTGATGAAAACATCGTTACTTGCACTTTGCTGATCATAAACCTCAAGATTGTTTCATCCTTCCTGTGTCCACAATTTATCGTAATTTTGTGTGTGTTCCGCTATCGTATGTCTTTAAAACTTTAAACGACTTCACGAAATCTTATCAAGGAGACTGGCTCAGTACTTCCCTGAAATTTTATATAGTCAAGTAGGCGTTGTTTAAACGTGTTAAATTTAAAGTAATTAGGCAACCCGTAGACCTTTCCATATTCTCTAAATGAATAAGGTTATACCGACCAGTTCTACTTGGGCACCTCTTATTCGATTGCCCTGTCTACCTTACCTGCTCACCAAAACTACTGAGTTGTTCGCCAAATATCGCATTGATATTCACATCAAAGATATTAGTCATCTCTCAATCGTACATCTACATACATTCGTACCAAACGACAGCCAACCATCGACAGTAATGCGTTTCTCCGCAGTGTTCGATTCTGGTGTGATACATATGGCGCTTTGCACTGTCTTATTTCGATAGGAACCTACTGTTGGTACCGGCTGAATATCAACCTATGTCCCAATCGCTTAAGATAAGTAACAATGACTTCGAAGTTAGCTCTCAGTTGTCTGTAAATTCGTATTTCAAGTTGTGGTATCCTAGCCTATAACCTATTAATACGGCAACGCTGCTTTTAGGTCTGAGCTAACGTATTTGTATTGTATTTGTGTGACAACTCATGTCACTGTCAGACAAAGTTTAACTACAAGTTTCTAGTAAGCCCACAGATGGTCCTCTGAATAAAAAAAACTAAACTACAGTTTGAGAGCAAACTACATGGAAGAATGCTTTCTGAAAGTTAAGTTTAGGTTAACAGTAAAATTACAGTCAGCCTATGATTGAAAAACCGAGTCTTAAAAGCATCAGACTGCACCACATTGCTATGGTCTTTTTTAGGAGTATCCATTACGTTTTGACGTCTACTGAAGTGAACTGCCGACCAGCAGGTGACATTTTTGACAATAATGAATTTGTGTGAATCGAGTAAAACTAAGAATCCGTATACGGAACTGTTTATCCAAACCATAGCCAAAAACTGTTTATCTTGTTTTATTCCTACCTGACTTCAAATGGTCACGATTGGACTTCATTGTCTGGCCGAATCAAGCCATATATGTTTGAATTTCTGTTTATTATAAAACGTTCCGACCACCACTGTGACCTTTTTCAGGTACAAAGTTGTGCAACAAAAAGAAATTTAAACATATTTGGCCATACAATGAAGTCCTATGAACAGTATAAGATTCAAGAGTTACATTAGATTCACGATCGTTAACAGCCATTTTGCTTGTAGTTTTTTTATGTAGTATATATATATATATATATGTATATATATAAGTATGCATCCGTAGCGTGTAACAGACTACAACAAAATACGATTCTGTCTATAGATCTAGCGTTATATTACTAAATAATCAGCTGTGTAAACTCGTGAAAAAGACTCTGCCGTCAAACCGTGACCCAGAGAATCAGCCTCCGTAAGTCGCTGCTAGCCTCATTCGCTCCAATTCATTCACAGCAGTGATTAATGTAATCCACCAAAACTAACCCAATTGAAAGCCGTGCTTGTCAACGCCAAAAGAATTTGTCGTACTGAAGAGGTTGTTAATTGCAGCATAGATAACGTATGAATCAAATTTGATCCCTGCGGTACACATGCGATGATATTCTAACGAGGATACAAGCTTTATAATGTTTGAAGATCGTTTGAAATTAACAAGTTGATGAAATTTTACGTTCAAATATTACTTAGCATTCAAGGCCATTTCAAAATTAAATCAGTACAACACAATTTGATCTATCAAAAATGTACGACAGCACACTTGTGAGGCTTGTAAGATCATCCAAAGGCGACCTTGACCATGACCTCCAAAGTCACGTCAAATTTTACACTGGAGGTCGAAAAACCAGGAAAGTTCACGACGGAAACTTTGAGGTCAATGACACAATCGGACGTAAAATTTCCTGCTCTTCCAGTGTAAATTGAGGGGCTTCATCTTCAAATTTTGACTTGGGTCAAGATCACATTTGGGTGATCCCCACAAAGCTCACAACTGTGCTGTCAAATATTTATGCTAGAGCTAGAGACCTTGAAATGACCTTGAAGGAAATAGTCAAGGTCAAAGTGATGGAGGAGTATGATTCGGTCTTAAAATTTCCTCCTCTTTTCAGTTTCGATGTAAACAAGTGAGAGTTCTATTTGAAAATGTTCTCTTAACCATGAAATGACTCCTCGAAATCTCACAACTTTTTTAAAGGATGCGTTTTTTCGAAATATTTAGGTGGGAGATTAAACTGGGATACAAATAATAACTGAAGTTGCGATGCTTTCTGGAATCTAGGTTTACTGTGTTTTCTTCACTCATTTTTCATTCAAACCAGTGGGGAAAAACGGAGTGAACCTGTTAGATTTTATGGAACATTTCTATTTAACCATATATCATTTCAGTTACAGCAAGTATCTAGTTTCTTAGAAGATGAGTAATAGAGTAGCGCTTTTTCCATACGCTTTTAAAACCCAATCGAGTGATCGAAAAACTATTTTAATAATCCGACTGACGGAATTCTATTGCCATTGAGTGAGTTGCGAATTTTTTATCCACGTGTTGGGTTATTCATCCGGCAATTCGTACAACGGTATAAACAGAATCGATCTTTACAAGTAGGCTCTTGAACTCGATCATTAGCAGTAATCAGGTTTCGGAAAACACATTTTATAGAAGGGATTGTATTAAAATTCCAACCATCCATGGGTGGGTATTTCCTTCACTTAGGCCCGTATCGTCAGTCGTCCCTACAATTGTAGGGTGCGTTTATGGCCTCCTTGATTGTCATACTCTTTTCTCTCCTTCAAACATTTCTAGATTACACTCGTCCCGTGTCAGCGTCAGCGCTCTCCTATTGTTAAGATATGTTTTCCTTTTAAATTGTAGGAAATTTCAGGCTGATAAAACATGATATAACTCAAAAGCAAGCACAATTTGATGCAAATAGATGTTTGTGACATAACCTCAAAATAGAGCTCTGACACGTAGAAGTAGAAAACTATCACAATCAAGGAGGCCATAAACGCGCCCTACAATTGTAGAGACGACTGACGATACGGGCCTTATACATCCTTTCGCAACTGTAGGTCATATTTTTATATGACTGTGGGTAAAATTTAGCGCCACACCACTTCAAGAGTTCCTCCCAGCGGCGGGTCCAAAAGGTTTTTTAGGATTCCACGACCAGTAATTTCTAAAAGTAAAGTCACACGTTGCGTGCCAGTAAATGCTGTAAATTCCAAACTCACTGCTCTAGAAGCTAAATGGTCAACCATTGTTTCGAGAACCTCAACAAAATGTCTCCTATATGTTAGGTGAGGGATATTGCACTATTTTTAACCGTATGTGATATTTTTTATATAATGGTGAATAAATATAATAATATATGAGTTTGAATCTTTGTAGCCACTTGATGCCCCCTCTATTCAAGCTATACCCCAAAATAAAGGTCTTCCTAAAATTCACACATGATTTGGATTGAATAGAAAACATAGTTTTTCTAATTTAGAATGTTATTTTCTTTATTAAAGCATATAGTCCTTAATAGAGATGGCAGGTACCATTATGTTTTGATATCTGTTGTATCTAATACCGTTACTCTTTGATATGAGTGATTTAAAAGCGTGATCTCATCACGACTTTCGAATAACGGTGGGCCACTGAACTATCGTAGGCACCTGGTCCGCGACTCTAGATCTCAGTTGTCTTGTGTATATTATCGTATCAAGTGCAATGACGTGAAGAAATTGATATTGAAACCCCCTCGTATAGCTGGGACCTCAGGTGGTGTTGAACGGCTTCGCGATGTCGACGCTAGGTAACCAGAGTTACGCGACCTGGCGTCAGTGCTTGCAGGCTTGGCCGAGATTCTATATCTAGACTACTTCCTTGGAAGTACACGACTCTGCCCAGAAAACGCTGGAATGTTTCTCGACTCATCGATAGGGGAATACATACACGACCAGACGGCTGAAGAGTCACAGTCGAGACAGACAACGGCGCGGAATTAGGATGGAATAATAGTCCAGTCGACATAGTTATAAATGTGTTATAAATTAGTTGCAAGTGTTAAAGTAATAAATTAGTCTTTGGACAATATGTAATGTCACGAGCTCATAGTTACATACAGGGTTTGTCCGGAAAGTAATAGGACTCATTTTCTTCCGCCATGACTGTATTTCGGAGCGTGCGTGCACCGACTGGATTCGGTAGAGGGTTCCTAGGTTCCTAGCTAACGAATGAGCGGCTGGTCAGTTGTTTCTGAGCACTTGGAGAGTCAGGACAGGCATTTTCGCGCAACGTGTTTCTATGAGTGGTGCAAGTCGAAAATGCAGCGTTCGTTAGAGCAGAGGTACGCGATTGATATGATCAAGCAGGCTTACCCAGGTGTTGCTTTAGCAAGAAGTGGTGTGTTTCGGTGGCACCAGGCCTGCCTTTTTGGAGGGGCCGAGAAGAGGTCGCTGATGAAGACCGTGCTGGAAGTTTTGAAGTCAGACCCCCAACTAAGTATTCGCTTAATTTAAATTTACCAAAATCTGTGGTTCATGACATTGTGTTACAGCATTTCAACATGCGCAAGGTGTGCGCGAAGATGGTCCCAAAAGTGCTCACTGACGACCAGAAATTGCGGCGAGTGGAAGTGTGCCAAGAAAATGTGAACATGTGTGAAAGTGACCCCCAATTTTTGAATAACGTAATCACAGGTGACGAGTCGTGGATCTTTGAGTAAGATCCCGAGACAAAGAGGTAATTTTCCGAGTGGCACACGACGGCGTCTCCTCGCCCAAAAAAGGGAAGAATGAGCAAATCCAAAGTGAAAACGATGCTCATTGTCTTTTTTGACATCAAAGGCATCGTCCACCATGAATTTGTTCCTCCTGGACAAACCGTCAACGCCAAGTTTTACGTGGAAGTGCTCAGGAGGCTCAAACGAAGGGTCAGTCGGGTCCGACAAGACATCGCAGCCGACTGGAAGTTGCACCACGACAACGCCCCGGCTCACACCGCCTTTCTTGTGAACAGCTACCTGACCAACGCCGGCATCCCAACGCTTCCGCAGCCGCCCTACAGCCCAGATGTGGCCCCACGGACTTTTTTTTTCCTTCCTCGCCTGAAAAGGCCGATGAAAGGCAAGCATTTTGAGACGACAGAGGGTATCCAAGCAGCATGCACCGCGGCTGTCAAGGCTATTCCGGAGAATGCCTTCCGTGACGCCTTCAATGCTTGGAAATCGCGCTGGCAGCGCTGCATCGACGCAGAAGGAGCCTATTTTGAAAGTTTTTAAAAAATTGTAACGATTGGCTCATTGTTTTTAAATCGACTCAGTCCTATTACTTTCCGGACAAACCTTGTAAAATAAAATGTTATGGTATACTTGATCTACTGATATCCTGAGCAAAATGCCGCCAGAAAGCGCATGACTCGACCTACCACCTAAAAGGCACTATTATGGCTTGAAGGACATGTGGAAATCTTACGGCCTTGATCTTGCGATAACATTCGCCATTGCACGCTGTCACAACTTTCAGGACAACCTGTATATCGCTTGGGCGTGGTACCGAATGCGTTCCATCTTCCCTATTGGCTCGTACCTCACACTCTTGAATCGGTCTAGCCTGTTTTAGACCGAAAAATACGCGATTATGTCAAGTACACATGCTTTCGGAATCGCATGAAATGAAAACTCTCAGTCCCGTAAGACGAGTGAGTTCCATCTCACTTTCTGATGTTATACAGGGTGTAAACGTAGGTAAGTAAGTAAATTTCATTAAATTGAATATTTAAAACACAAATGATAACAGCGCATCGTCATCACTTTTATCGAACCGGTAATCGATCGCAAACGGTAAAAGTGGTTAGTTATCGGGCATCGGACGTGTTTTGTTTTTGTTCGCGTACGTCGTCATGTTTGTTTACAATGTTCTCGAATCAAGAGTTCGCCGACATGTTGTTAGTTTACGGTGAAGCTCGTCAGAATTCAAATCTTGCGGCTCAAATTTATCGCCACAGATTTCGCCAACGGGTACACCCAGACAGAAGGACATTTGTGCAAGTGTACTAAAGACTTCGAGATACAGGAAGTGTTCAGCGCACTAATTATTCGCACTCGTGAAAGACAGGTTAATGTAGAACAGGAGGAACAAATTTTAAATATCCTGGAAATCAATGCAGATATAGCAGATAGCACTCGGGAATTAGGCCGCCGCGTAGGACTATCACATACCATAGTCCATAGAATCCTACGGGAAAATTTGCTTTATCCCTACCATGTACAACGAGTGCAGGCCTTGTTACCAGAAGACTACCCTCGCAGACTAATATTCTGTCAGTGGTTTTGCACAAAGACATTGACAGTCCGGATTTTTTTAAAAACATTCTAGCGACGGACGAATGTGCTTTTACGCGAAGCGGGATATTAAATTTCCATAATACTCACACGTGGGCCCATGAAAATCCTCATACCATTCGTGAAGGTCATTTCCAACAACGTTTTAAAATAAATATCTGGGCGGGTATTCTTGACGATCAGGTAATTGGCCCTTTCGAGTTACCCCCAAAGAGGAGAATGATACCTTAGCTTTCTAGCCAATAACCTACCAGAACTTTTGGAACAGAAATTAGACAACATGCCATTACAACGGAGACAGAATTTGTGGTTTCTTCATGACGGGGCACCACCACACATTTTTAGAGGCGTCATTCAGTATTTGAATGAACATTATCCAAATCGCTGGATCGGTCGAAAATGGCCAGCAAGATCTCCTGACCTCAATCCGATGGATTTCTGGTATTGGGGAGAACTTAAAGCGATGGTTTATGGAGCTGGTTCAATAACAACTGAAGCACAACTTCGCAAAAAAAAATTTAATGCGGCTGAAATAATAAATGGACAACTTCGCGGACCTAGAGTAAGAATAAACTGGGTTTGTCGTAATGAAGCTTGTGTGGAAAGTGGAGGACGACATTTTGAACACCTTCTTTAAATTCAAAAAAAGTGCAGTGTGGATTTTAAAAAGAAAAACAATGTATCAAAATCGTGTTCCCTATTTATGAGTGGATTTTTTTAATACGTTCAAAAAACTTTCACACACTAGGTGAAGAGCTGAGACTGTTAGTGGTTAGTCCGTTTTTTTAATTGTTTGCATTTTACGAGTACATTATCAAATAATGAAATAATACCTAAGAGCCAAAAATAACAAACTCCATCTTTGCGTTCCGTCGTAATTTGCGTCTGGCATTGCGGCGTTGTCAGATTTGATTTTACTTTGAAGTCGCCTTTTTCTAAAAAAATGCCGTTTTGACCCCTATGTTATATGAAACTTTTTGCTCCTTTTAACACCCTCTATCACCCATTTAAATAATGACTATCATAACACCCTGTATTATACACTCGTATATACATACACTCGTACTTATTAACCATATTTTTAGCGTTAAGTCGCGGTTTTGAAGGAACTCCGTTACGACGAGACAAAGCATATGCCTTCTATGCATAGAAATATCCTGATCATAATTGTTACTACTCATTACCTCATCATAGGTGGTAATGTAAACAGATTATCGTCAATACTTATACCTCATTATAGGAGCAGGCGTTGCTAACAAATTGCAAGTTGATAAAGGTTTTTTGGTACTAAAAGTTCGACATTTGCAAAATACCAATACCTCAATTGATATCAGGGCATAGAAGGTCAACATCAACCTACATGACACCGTTACTTGACAAGCACTCTCTTGAAAGCGTTCGATATCGAAAGTAATCGTAACACCACACCACCTAACATAATACAGTTGTTTACAAGAAGCAAAACTATGTTGAGAACGTGCCGTTATACGCGAAGAAAGAAGTAAATCGTGGCCTAGTTCCCCCCTTCCCACAGCACGTCGTTATTCGTTATGTTTCCTAAGAAAGAAACAACAATGCCGTCCTCGGTGTTATCGACAACGAAGCGTTTCTCGTGTCGAGTTCCAATCGTTCTCAGTCCAAGACGACATTACAGGTCGATTTTCTGGGGAAATTGGTGAATATTTTACGAGAGCTTTACCCTTTCCGCAAAATGCGTCTTTACTTTACAACGTCAACAGGCGAAGTATATCCTTAGCGTGCAGATTTTTGAATTAGAGGTGTTTGTTTCTTTTACGTTACGAAAAATTTTGAAACTAGATATTTTTATGGATGTTATATAATGTCATCATGAAAAACCATGTCACTAATTTCCGTCAGTCTGTCTGTTTGTCCGCTAATCCTATGCCTATTTATAACTTGAGGAAAGTACTGCTCGGATTTAGATTACATTTTTACACCAGGTTACTATGACAAAGACAAAAAAATTTTGTTGTTTTTGAAGTGGCGGAGAGAAATGTCCAAAACGAAAAAAAATCACTCAAACTTCGGGGGATTATGATTATTTTGAAACATTTTTTAGAGGTAAAAATGCGTTATTAGTAGAAAAACTAAATTCCTTGCTTTTACATTATCTGCAATGAACACAATACAAGTCTGAATATAAGCACTTTTTTATGAGGGACAAAAATATGTAGACAAATTCTTTTCAACATTAGTTTAGTACAGTTTTGTGTCAGAAGAGGATTAGTTTGTGTTCATCAAATATTGTGGAATAAATTGAATGATTTTGATTATGCCGCGTGGTCCAGAAATGTCTTTCGATGTGAAAACTAAGATCATTGAGTTATACAAAAATGGTCAACGTCATGTCGACATTGCCAAAAATTTGAAGTGAAGCGTAAAGTAGTTTGGGCAATATTGAACAAATATAACCAAAAA
Source organism: Acanthoscelides obtectus (assembly GCA_963669975.1). NCBI lineage: Eukaryota > Metazoa > Arthropoda > Insecta > Coleoptera > Chrysomelidae > Acanthoscelides > Acanthoscelides obtectus. The sequence continues at coordinate 92,078,918 of CAVLJG010000001.1, forward strand.
GGTATCTTGGACGCCTCTAAGAGAAGTGGTCGGCCTAGATAACTAAATGCTAGATTAATAAAAGTAATTTCGTCCAAAGATCCGCTTAAAACCCCAAGACAACTAAAAGCCGAAATCGAGACAAAAGGAAATTGCCAGTGTTTCTACGAAAACTATAAGTAGAAGATTAAATGATTTGGAGTTATTTGCACGTCGCCCGAGTAAGAACCCGCTAATCTCGAGGAAAAACCGTAAGGACCGATTACAATTTGCACGGTTGCATCTTGATTGGAGCATATGTGACTGGAAGAGGGTATGTTTCAGTGACGAATCCAAGTTCAATATGTTTGGATCAGATGGTGTTCATTACGTTAGACGTCCTAGTGGACAAAGATTGAACCCCAAGTACACTTTGCCCGCTGTCAAACATGGAGGCGGGTCTTTACATAGAATAGATGGCATTATGGATAAGTTTGTATACACAGACATACTAAAGCATGTCATGTTACCCTATATGGAAGACAATATGCCCTTAGATCAATTTTCCCAAGCACACTTCAAATCTCGCAAAGAAATTCTTTCTGGATGAAAAAAATACCAGTCAAATGGCCTTCACAGTCTCCCGATATAAACCCCATTGAAAATCTATGGGAATACTTAGATAAGCAAATACGAGATAAAAATTATTCAAACATGGATGAGCTTTTTGCCGCTTTAGAGCAAAAGTGGGACAGATTGATGAATTTTATATCAAGAAACTTCTACAATCTATGCCGAGGCGATGCCAGGCGGTGATTGATAATAATGGTTATGCTACAAAATATTAACACAAGCATGGTTGGTTTTCTATAATTCAATGAACTTTGCTTCTTTTTTCTATAATTATTTTGCTTTGTCTATATATTTTTGTCCTTCATAGTTCCAGTTTTTTCAATTAATTTTTTATTGAAGGGAGTCTAATGAATTTATTTATGTATAAGTGAGTATTATGCTATAACGAATTATGTATACAGGTTGGCGTATTAATAAAACAAGTTAAAAAAGAAATACAGCACAATGTTAATTTGTCTATATACTTTTGTCCATTACTGTACCTATTTCTCCTGAGCCAGCTTTAGGAGTGCCCGCGCAAAGAGTTACGAGGAAAATGGAGACGTGGATTGCAAGACAACACTCTCAGAAATGGAGAAGTATCTCCAGACATCTCCGCCAGGCACGGGAACTCATTGAAGGGCCCAGTGGTAAGGTGGAAGTTTCTGCTTATCTCTGGATAGAACCAACCTAAGGTTGCTGGTGGGACTGATGTCTGATCATAACACGTTAAGGTGCCACCTGCACGTGATGGGAGTGGCAGACTATACTGGGGTCCATTACTTTGGACTGTCAGGACATCAAGGAGCTTGGACTCAAGGCGATTCTTAACTTCTTTAAATGAGCGAGGCTTGTAGAGGTGCATAAGGGTCCGTTTAAGCGGCCTATGCACTGGCTCGTTAAGGTGGCCGGAATGCTTCTAATTTCACGATTCATTCATTCATTTCACGTATCAGATTTTCCAGTACATGTACCCTTAAAACAAAAGAAATCAGCAGGATGGCGTATCTATCGGTTGCACTGGCAGAGTCTTATCAAAGCAGGTAGCAGACGGCGCTCGGTGACGCGGATATGCACACACGAGGTGGGCGCTATATTATCTATGTCGGGTGTCCCAGAAGTCGACGTTAGGCCGAAAAAAGGGCAGAGGCCAAGTCATAGTTATCAAATATAAAAAAATCTAAGTCGTATACTTTTCAAATTATAGGCTTTAAATAAAATCGGAAAAATCTACACGTTGTGATCTTTTAGTTCCCATGTAGCTAAGCTACGGGACAGAGGAACGGAAGCATTTGTTAATAACGGAAGATTCGCCCGTCTGATAACCCGATCATTTTTAAGATGACAAGCATGCATTGCAGCTGAAGGAAGGCAGTTTGAACATGTATTGTTATTGTGAATTTAATTAATACATTCACGGATTAATAAAAGTGGAGTTACTATTTCTCTTGCTGTCACTACGTAGAATGACACTGTCTGTTACTCCGTCTAAGAAAAAAATTGAAACTTGTAGTAATAGCAACTAAGATATCATCACAGCATGTAGACTTTTAAAGCCTATAATTTGGAAAGTACACGACTTAGACTTTTTTATATTCTCCTGATAACTATTATGACTTGGCCTATACCCCGCTTACGGCTTGAACGTCGACTCCTGGGTCACCCTGTATATACAAGCATTATTCTTGGAGTGTAGTTTAATGAGGTTAAATGATATCGTGAAGTAATATTGGTAGCACTGTATTTCTTCTCCCTGGTGGTTTTAATATTCAGCCCACCTTTTCTATAGGGGCTGATATTCAGCCCAAAGGTCGGGCATAAAGTTGAGGTGGTGCAACGAGAACATTTGATCAGCATCATTTGAAAAATCACAACGTGAAAGTTTGGAGCAAATCCACCAGAATCACTTTTCCCATAAAACTGATGCGTAGTACTTCATTTTATTTTCCAGCCCAATGTTTCCTATAATTTTATTTGACTAGCCTATAACTTATAATGCCACATCAATATTGTGTAAATTATGTTTTAGGAATCGTATTTTTAAAGACTATGTCTGAAATAAACATGAAAAACCATCAAGTCCTGACGTATATTCGGCAGCCTTATCGATTTCTGTAGAATAGTAGCCTGTAAGGTCAAAAACATTTCGGTTGTGTGTACGGGGAGGTTAGTGAACGCAGCAGACGCCTGGGGATATCGCTGTGTGCGACCTCACCGTCAACTTGCGGGGGTTTATAGACTTTTCTACTTTTCTCGGAGCTGTTCTTTTGAATTGAATCCTCTTGCCATGGTATTTATAGATAATAATAAAGTGACTTCATTAGTCATCTTCCACATCAAATTTAGCTTTCTGATTTAATTAACATTTTAGCCAATACTGAATTGCTGCATTAAATATTGAATATGATGATCGTTCATAACACTTTTCCCATTTTAATTTCAAAATTTTGCTGCGGTGCCATACAGTTTCAAAATGAGTTGGAGCTTGAGCAGGAGAGAGATCAGAGGCTCATCCGAAAATCCAAGTCCGCTATACAGGTTCTCTTAGCCAGAATCCGAAAATTCATTAAGCCACCAAGAAAAGCCCAAATTCTAACTACCAGGAACTACTTAGCGTGTGCTATCGCTGAGGATCTCCAATTGCAGTCATCGTTACGCAGCAGCTTCTGAAGAGCTGAATAAGCACCTTAACCTTATCTGTCTATGTATGGCGGCCAGGAATTTTTATGTTTTCATCCAAGTCTAATCCAATATCCAAAAATCACGTCGTCTTCGTCCATCCGAATACAGACGGCAAACCATGGTCAGGTGTCCCGTGCTTTTTGGCAGATCGCCAGTATGGCCCCAGGTAAGACCGCGAACGAAAGCTGATACCAGGATATAAGTTCTATCGAAGTAGGACAGCACAAAGTGTAACTAAAAATTGCGCTCATGTATCCGTATGAGTGATCCAATCTTGGTGCTTCATTTTGATTGCATGAATTTTCGAAGGATTCGGCTGTAATATAAGCAAGGTTTTTGGCCCTGAAAATAACTCAAGTTTCAAATTGACGGCTTACATGAAATGTTTATTTTTAAATATTTGATAATTATGTATTTTAATCTTCCATCATCATTTTCCTTTTTATTTTAGTACTTGATTGTTTTTTAATGCTATTTTGGCACTTTAGTTTAAACTCCTGTCAAAGTGTATTTTATTCAAGATTTGAAGCAGAAGGTGTTGCGGCCATGCGCTCATATAAAAATACCAAGTTCAATATTCGAAAATGTGTGAAAGGACATAAATGCTACAATAGCGAGCTTTGACCTTTTAAAGAACAATCAAATACCAAAATAAAAAAATCGAAACGAAAGTTTAAAATATGAACATAATATATGTTCTAAAATATTTAAATGCCTTACTGTCAGAGATGCGATCGACATGCAATTTGAATTATTTTCAAGGCCGAAAACTCCGCGCCTTTGTGATCGTTGTACAAAGATGCTAAGAATCAAGGACAGACCCTTAAGATTTCCCAAGAAACGCTACAGAGAAAATAACGAATTATTTCGACGAAAATCTCTCTGTTATCGTATTCTCTTTGCAAAAAGGCTTTTCCATAAAAGAAAATGAAAAAACATTTGTATATCCGATGGAAAAGAAGTCGTACAGAAAAACCGAAAGTGTTCGAATCGTGATTAGTTATCGTTATCAAATTGAAGATGCATAATATCCATCAACAGGTTAGCAGTTGAACTAACGGCACTGAAATGATTTTATGTCGCCAGCAGTGTATCGATGTCGGCCGAAATCGATCGATACAGAAACTGTGTCAGCTTTCACGATGGCCGTTGTCCACAGTTAGTACCTTACAATGTTGCCAGATCATCGTTACGTATATCCTGATGACATTACGTGTCTGGTGCGGGACGTGACGCGCATACATGTTGTCCCCAGCTTCAAGTTAGGCAAGGTGGTACCACCTCGTTCGACGGAAAACATACTACCATAAACATTCGCCAAAGTGTTAGCCAACAGGCCATCAGACCTCGCATTGGAGGGTTTAAGGGGAAGAACACACATGTGATACAAATGGTGTTTTGTTTGTGTTTTAGCTTTTTTTGGCACAATTTCTAGTTAAATCTAAAAAAAGCACATGTAAAAATGTAAATGTGAATTGATACGACAGACAGCTATACCGACCAAAATGAAGAAGTAATGTTCGTATATACAGGATTTCAATGAAAATAATCTTCAACTTTTCTGCGTAGAATGAACTGACCTTGTTACTGGTTGTAGCTCCCTGTATGTAAAAAAAACCCTTAAGATTGAATAAATAATGTCTCAAGCTCGGCCTTTCATTAAGCTTCCTTTTTACCACTAAAATATGCAATACCTAATATGGCGTCAGTTAAATATGAAGATTTTATAATCATTAATTATGATCAAATTTTAATTAGATGTTGAATTTGCACATCACGATCGGATGAACCGTATATATTCGTTATATAAGTCAATTTCGTTGTCAGAATCCCATGCATTAGATCATGTTTGCCCACCGCCTTGAATGATTCTTTGTCAATGAATCAACGATTAATATTCCAACAAAATATATTTACTGATACACACGATTGCGGCTTTATACTTTGCTAAATCCCACCTCCTAGCGAAGTACGATCTTGGGTTTTCCTAACATCCGGGCGATCCAGTGTTGGACTCGATCAACGTCTGTATCAGACCATGACATCTCGAATTTCAGAAAAAAATTGTATAGACAGATTTCACCAAAAGTATATTCTTGAGGGTGAATGTAAGAGATCTAAAGATCAAAATATTTTTCTGGATAGATTTTTTTATTAACCGTCAAAGTTGAAAGAATAACTGTTTTCCATATATTTAAATAACTACGAAGTAGTGCTCAAACTGCTTCAGAAAAAAGTTTTACCAGATGAAAATATGTATCTCCAAAATGATACCTATACAGGGTTATCCAAATTAAGTGTCCACCATTAGTAACTTTGTTATTAGTGAAAATACAAAGTTGTTTGAATTAGCAAACTAGTAGCATTTTTAACGCTGGTAAAAATGAGAAATAAAAAAAAAACAATTGAGAGTCGTTATTTTGATTTTTTTCAGTAAAATAACATTTTTTTAAATGGAAACCCCTGTATATTATATTTTTTTCTGTTAAAGCATCAAATTTTAAACAAAAAAGTTCATAATGACTTTTCCGCTAAAGTCAAAAATAAAGTCAAAATAACGATAAATATTTTTAATTATTTGCAGTATTATAATATTAAGACGGCTATGAAAACAACATGGCGTTCGCGATTTGACAGCATTAAGATAAGCGACAAATTGTTAAACTGGACATACTCGCAACTAGAAGGCTTTGGAAAACAATGATAAAATCAAATAATGTCAAACATTAGTGTAAATACTTGTTTATAAGCTTTATTGTGTCATTAATTTAAAGAAAAATGTTCTCCCATGAAGAAAAGTGTGATATTTTCTGAGACTTTATCGAAAATTTAGGGGCAACGAAAATGTTTTTGCTAAAACAAGGGCAAAAAAAGAATTCATAATAAGCGAGGCCACGGAAATTGCAGTTATTGGATATTTTGAAACTTATCGTGAGAATTCAATAGCAGATATTCTCAAGGACTCTAATTTCAGTTATGGTACTGTTCAAAGGATTTTAAAAAAATACAAATTTATTCCGTATAAGTACCGACCACTTCAAACGCTTTTGGCAGGGGATCCAGAGAGAAGACTTGTTTTTTGCCATTGGTATCTTAGCTTCTGTCGCCAAAATGTAAATAACTTTCGTTACCTTTTATGGACAGATGAATCAAATTTTTCAAATTCTGGAATGTTTAATAGAAAAAACCACCATTATTGGTCAAGAGAAAATCTTTTGTTAGTACATCCAAGAGGCCCACAAGTCCGTTTCAGTTTCAACGTTTGGTGCGGTATAATTGGTTCAAAAATTGTTGGCCCGTTCTTTTATGAGGGAACCCTAACTGGTGAAAGATATGTGGAATTTATGTCAGAAATTCTGACTAATTTCTTAGACGAATTGGATCTTATAAGTAGACATCATCTGCATTTTCAGCAAGATGGCGCACCTGCCCACAACTCCAGAGGTACTTATCATTTTCTAAGTACTACTTTTAATGATCAGTGGATAGGAACAAATGGCCCAATACAGTGGCCTCCCAGATCACCAGATCTAAACCCACTTGATTACTTCTTGTGGGGTTACTTAAAGAACCAAATTTACAAGCGAAGGTACGATAACCTTGGCGCGTTAAAGACTGCAGTTAGGGAAAAGATAACCCAGATAGATGGTAGGACCATACTTAAGACAGTTCGAGCAGTTGAAAAACGTGCCCAAAAATGTATTGAAGAACAAGGTGGTGTTTTCGAGCATCTTCTTTAAAAAAAATTGTTATTGTTTTTTGTAAGATTATAAGTTGATGTTGAAAATAAAGTTTGTCGATACAATTTAATTATTTCAGATTGGAGGCCATAACTTCAACAATTTTTAACCTAGGAGAAAAGTTATTGTAAGCTTTTTTGTTTAAAATTTGATGCTTTAACAGAAAAAAATATAATATACAGGGGTTTCCATTTAAAAAAATGTTATTTTACTGAAAAAAATCAAAATAACGACTCTCAATTGTTTTTTTTCATTTCTCATTTTTACCAGCGTTAAAAATGCTACTAGTTTGCTAATTCAAACAACTTTGTATTTTCACTAATAACAAAGTTACTAATGGTGGACACTTAATTTGGATAACCCTGTATATACCTATATATGTTCGATTTTCTGCAGCGGTTAATTATTTATTCAAAAGAAAGCGCCAACTGCCAAAAGTATTTTTTACCAAAATGTGATTTTTTTCTAGGTACTTGGAAGTTTAATAAATGAGTTACCCAGCAAAAATTTGTAAATCCAGGGGGAAGGCCATTTCATTTTTCAAGTCCGTTGTAGCTTATTCTAGAATCTGGATCAATATACGCAAATACGGCGAACTTTGATAATAGGCTCTAAGATGAGCTCTTGTATCTGACAGAAATATTCAGAAAGTGTTACTCTGATATATAGTTTCTCTGTTATCCTTCTAATTCTGTGTCGTCTCACCTGAGGCTGGCTCAGGACCACATCATTACCGTATATCCCATTGTGTCCCAAAGCCCACCCAAATAAGTGAAATCAATTGTTCTTGCTGCTGACAAAAGCCCTCCCTACATTGCGAATCAAGGCATAAGGTTACTTTGCAGGCACTTAATAATAAATCGCTTTTGTTGCTCAAGTAACTACAGAAAAAAAGACAGCACATAATGGTTGAGCAAATGGCTAAAGTTCGCTTAATTTATAACTATTGTTTGTCAATTCGCGTTCGTTTACCTTACCAGAAAAATACTATTATAGAAATAATTTATAATACTAGATAAAATGATAATAAGAGACAAAGTTAGCACAGATATCCAATATCTTTCTAGCCTTTGTCAACAGTCGATCCGGCAACACCGCGTGAGACCGTTCGTTAGTAGTACCGATCGCCGTCGCTGGCAGCGCTGCCAGTTCCACTGCCGCCGGTGCCGCGTGCGCGCGATTTCACTTTCGCGAAAAAAAGACAGTCAAGAACGCCGAACGCCTCGTGCAACGTTGTTCGGAAGGTGTGAAGGTCTACCGGCTGACTAGTCAACAGTGCTGGTGCAGCTCGTCACTGAATGCGTTATAACCACGCACTTGCATGCCTTCATGGCACCTGTGCACGATCAGGTTTGCGTGAGGTTTATATCTTTTGATTCGGGATGCGGAATACTGATACAAGAGCTGCTTTCCAGTAGTTTTTGGTTCGATGTGATATGCTCCCGAACGTTTTAGAAGACGTGCTTGAGAATACAAAGTGTGGTGGAACGATATTGGTGCTGAGCACAGGAGTATAAAGATGCAACTGCGCATGCGTGCGGCAGGAGTCAAGCTGGAGCAGCGGTGCCAACCCCATCCGAGAAAAAACCTGTATATGATCTTGAAAAAAAAACTGTAGAAAATTGTAGAATATTTCCATTCAAAATCTGTTCAAATTCACTCAAGGCCAACCAGAACCACAACCGCTCAAAAATAATTTGCGTTTTGCATGTATGATCAGCTGTCATTTTTTGACATTGTTCCGCGATAGATGCTCGCGAAAATAGTATATTGCTTACGAACAGCGTACTTCTGACTTAACCTGAAGCAAGTTCTTTTCGCAGCGGTTCTGATTCTGTTTGCCCTTGAGTGACATAAAAATGACAAAAATTGATTGAATTCTGTTATGTTCATGCCCCTTAAGGTCAACCAGAACCAGAACCGCTTCAAAAAGAATTTGATTAAAAGTAGATTTTCTTGAGGGTAGGTCAGAAATAAAACCAGTGTTGCCAGGTATAGTCGATCTGTAAACGATCGGTAAACTTGTGCAAAATTTTTCGGCAATTTTCGTAGACATTGAAGTAAAAAATTACCGGTGGTTGAAAATTGAAGATGGAGGCACCTTGCTTGAGCAACATTCGGTTTTGAACATTTAAAAACTATTTAAAAAAATTAAAGAGCACAGGCAAAGTCTATTCTTGTGTTTCATTAAATTATTTCAGAAATATACTATTTAAGAATTCGAAAAAAATTTCCTTACAGAAAGTGTAGATTTGAAGGACCGAACTGAAAACTTGGAAGATTTTTGAAAAACTGTAAATCTACTGTTAGAACTGTAGGGTTTAATTTAGATACTTGGCGACCTCAAAATTTATGATTTTTAATCGAGTTTTTTAAGCATTAAATATACCCACTTTTAGGGATTCTCAGAAATCCAATTGCTTATAACTCGAAAATGGTCAGCTTTAGAGAAAAGTTAATGGAAGCCTTTGTTGATCGCAATGATCCAAGAAAATCCGAACAAAATTATCCGAGAAAAAAATTGTAATTTATTTAATGAAACTGTTTAAATTATTATGTATTAAATGCTTAAAAGGTGGAGTATAATTTTTGAGGTCGTCATGTATCTAAATTAACGATAAAACCTTGCTCTACAAGATCATGAAGAGTATTTCAAGATTTGTTTATTTTTCCATTGTTTTTAAATATCTGGATGGCCAGTTTTTGCACAGGCCCCAACTTTTTGGCTGGCGCTAGCGTGCGATTTCCGTTTTTACAAAGAGATTTATTCGCCCAAGTAGGCTTGTACAAGCACAAAAATTACTTGAACGTGAAGTGTGATTTTACTCGGAATTTGGATATTTCAATTCAAAGATATATGTTTATGCAGCATTTGCAAGCCCTCAGACATTTTTGAAAGATGACGAATTCACTTGAGGTTTATTTTATTTGATTTGGAAGGGAATTCCGAAAACAAGACGGATCAACAGTTTCTTAGTAATTTTAGTAAAAAAATAAAAATCGTTTCATTAACCAGAAATGTGTGATCCCTATCTACCTGTTAGAGAATAATATCACACATATTTCGCATAATATTGAGCTTTGTGACTCTAGCAACATCAGCTACACCGGAACACGAGACATTCTTTACCTGCAGAGGGTTTGATCCTAATTCAGCGGCCCCAGTGGCAATGGGAAATTTTCGTCACTGCTGCCTTTTTACCGTTTCGATCAGAACGTGATCGATCGGAACTTCAGCTGCATGCCGCAGTGTCATCGAGGTCTTAGACGACGTGCAACGAAGATACTAGGGGGCGTATTAAAATTGTCCAGAGATTTTTTCAATAAAAAAAATTACTTCAATTTTATTCATTCTATTACAGCACCAAGGGTGTTTGTGGCCAGCCGAACGTATGAAAGATGAGATAGTTACTATGATTTATATTCAAAGGCCATAATTTCAATGTCCTGATTTTAAGCCCGACAACAAACCACCATCGTATTTAGACTTCTGTGTACCCTGGTGGCTACTTCTCTGAAGGACCAACTAGCCCCATACAAGCCCACTATTCGCCCCCTGCTAAGATGTTGAACATTATTTCGTCCTCTCACCTTAGGCATAATGAATAGATTAAAGCAGCTCGTCACAACCTATCTATCAATGATCAAATGCCACTTGTACACTAAACACAACTATCGCTTACTTACTTTTTCAAAGAAGACGAGAAGAGATATAAAAAATTCATAGATATTGTTCGTTTCCAAACATTCATTCATTTACTTGTCGTTCATCAGTACCATTATAGCACCGTCGAGGCAGCAGCGGTGGCCGCAGTAGTAGACTCTTCGGTCTCCTAATCAGTCGCCGTGCGCTGTGCGGGTTCGAATCCCGTCCCAGGAGAAATTTTTCTCTTGGCTGTGGATGTTGTGATTGTCCGTAGGTGGTAGACGGTCTCTGACTGTCGAACGCGGAGGTACCACCCGGCGGATCCCGTAGGCGGGGCCAGAATGTGTGCATGTTGCATGTACACGTGTTCCCTCTCCAGAGTCCGTGTGGCGTTCCCCCTTTCCCCTGTATTCCCCTATAGCCCCACGGTACCCCATGGGTGTTTAGGCCTTAGGCCTTCGTGGTGGTTGGAGTATAAAAAGAACAATAATGTTTTTCAATGATACTCCTTATGTCAAGGGACAAGGATGTTCACAGCCGTCAAGGCCCATTTGCCCAGAATTGCGCACAGAGAATTTACAGATAGAAATAAATTATTGTAAACTTACCTTCGATCACAATGATGGTTTCCAAAGGTTGCATCAACACATGCTACCAGTACCGCCTGCAACAATAAAAATAAATTCCTTACTCAGTATTCGGTTAAAACTGATATTGAGAAATTGTTATAAAGATTTGAAAATTACAAGACTCACCTTTGCAAGGCCATAAGAATAAAATACTACGATCTTTGTGGATAAAATTACGTTGTACGGCTTGAACCAAGGCTAGGACGACACAGAATTATTGAAAGTGTAAATAAAGGAAATTGTACGAATATAGACGATAAATATCATTGGTATACATTAACTGATATTAGAGATTTTTTTAGAGATTTGTTTGAGAACAGAGGAGGGCTTATTTCGAAAGCTTAATATTTTCCTTATTAATAATATAATTGAAATATGAGTTAATCATAAATAAAAATGAATGAAAGAAATAGGCAGTGTTCTAAATATATTGAATTGTCCTCGTTTTTGTTATAGGTATATATGCAATGTAGAGAGGGTAGCCTTTTTTGTAGTTTTGTTGGTTTTGTGGTAATTTATCCTTCTGTTGTACTATGAGTCTAAACTTATCCACTTATTGCCCAGTTTGGAAACAAATATTACAGGAACTTTTCTACGAAAAAAATTAACAACGTTTTGAGACATATGACAGAAAGCAACCAGGGGAATATGGGTCTGTTGAACAACTCATGTGTGAAAAATACTGATCTGCCTCTATGACTGTGTCAATAACTAGTTCATGGGACTCCTTTTTTTATGGGACTAAAAAGAAAATTCACCAAGACGATCCTTTTCCGATTCCTCTCATTTAACAAACTCTCCAGGACGTCTGTGTCATGGCTACGGTATCTGGCATTCAAGCTTCGCCTTCGTGAGTCCTAAATTATTATGTTCTTTCTAACAACACTTACTAGTAGTACGTTTATATAATTATAAAAATCAAATTCCCTACATTCACAGATTAATAAGCGTAACAAGATGCATTCGAATTAAACTGTTTGTATGTCTATCGACAGTGTCCCGAATTCCCGAACAGGTGTACAGCGTCGACTGGAACTGGGACTGACAGGCAAGCAAACATTATTTCGTTCGTTCGTTCTCTATATCATCGTTCGGGAGAAGTATTTTTAGAATTCCCTGACCTCTTGCGGAGACAGTCGAGCTTTCAAGCCATGGATTATTTTTATTCTGAAAACGTTGCCTCTTATAAATCTATTATCCTGATTTCAATTGATTACTTTCTTGCAAAAAATACGCCAAGTCTGGCGACTGTATACTCACCACGCAACGCTTTCATCACTTATACATAAGATATATTGTTCGCTAAAAGTTAGCCCCTCTAAAAAAAAGTAGAACATATTTCTCCACTGCGCATAGGACTTTCCGACCACGTTGCAATCAGTAAGCCGTTTCAGCGGTAGCGGGCAGTTCGCGACAGGTTTCGCAACTATCTTCGTAGCACTTGACGCACATTTCAAGTCTTGAGGATAAACGTATACGGAATTCTATGTTTAAAATATGTGGAATGAGCAGGCTTAAAAGCGTATTTAATACCACTAACACCAAACTGTCAACATATACCCTTCCTCGCCCCCTGGAGACCCCCGCCTCCAATTGTTTACTCTTCTAAGAAAATTCAATATTTATCAGGAGTCTCTGTAACTTCAAAAGTAGAAGTTTAAGCGGTCTTTTTGATCGAGTTGATCGATTTTTCAAAAGCTACAAAGTTTCTTGTCCTTGCCACATTAGTTAAAATTTCATCAAAAACCGAAACGCAGACAGATCGTCGGAAATGACTGGCATGGTTTTTTATTTTTGAAATTTTACGAGATTACACTTCTTCCTCGCCAGTTGGCGTGTCAAGTAAAAGGCAAAAAAAAGTAGCGGGGGTAGAGACGGTGTTTTGAGTATTATTGCAGGGAGAATTTTACTTCTTGCGCAGTAGACTTGTGGACTTCATCCAATAGATGACTTTCAGTATTTTTTCAATTTATTACGCAAGTAACATGAATGACCTGTATGACCTTGAGAAAGTATTCTCCAATTGCAAGATTTTTGCTGGGTGGACCTTTCAGGTAAAAGGTCTGAAAAAGATCATGACTTCGTGGAAGGTCGCATGATATCGTCTTGGGAATATTACTCTGGAAGGTATTTTACCAAGGGGTTTCAAGAGTAAAAATATGATTACCACGCTTCTTATATCATATGTAAACAGGTAGAATACTTAACTTGAAACACGATACCAAGTATTTTTGAATAAATGAATAAAAATAACACGTATTGAAGGAGGACATGAAAAATCGTTTAAAAAAATAATATGACGAACAGAGAGAGCCAGTATGTGAGTATACTAAACCTTTGGAGAGTCTTTCTCTTCTTGTAGAATAGCCGAAAAAAGGATGCAGATTTTGGTCTAATCATAGCTTACGTATCTAGGGCTTTACGTGGGTGTTTATGGCGCGCAGCGTAATACTAGAATAGAAAGAGATAGAAGCCGGCTGGATAGAAAAGCTTATCACCGGGTTGCCTAGCAACGCTGACGGGGCAATCTGCCCCGTGGCCAATATATTAAAACCAGATCATTGAATTAAGATGCATGTTGAAAATATGCGCTACTTTACTCTCTACGCCAATTAATGATTTTACTTGCTTGCGTTTACTGCAACAATGCATCATTTGTTCGCTTGGCAACACCGCATCTTGTACATTAGGGAAGGTTTCCGCCTCCATGATCATAGATGAGCGATTTTGGTCAGTATCCATCTAGCGCTGTTGGGGAGTGTCATCCAGCTTCGTCGCTGCTGAGGCCTTTGTATGAGCAAAGTCGGTGCGCGCGGATCCCTCCAAATTCAAAGAAAGCGGTAGCCGTTTCGGTACCAAACTATAGCCAGCCAGTTCTAGTGGTCGACGGTCATCAGCAAAACTAGAGTTTAACGCCTATTCATAAGGTATAATAATAATAAATCCCTTTATTAATACTAATTGTACAGTTAGCTACTCTTACACTTAACCCCACAGTGCGAGAGAAACTAACACAATATACAAACAAAAATAATAATAATAATAAGAAGAAAAGTAAGTAGACAAAGTGGAATCCTAAGGTGTTTACAATACTCACATACGTAAGTACAAGCCAACAAGGCAAAGCAATATGAAACAGGAGAAACATGTGATTTAACATATGCAGAGTTCAAACAGTTCAACAGTATTAAGTATAGCTTTACTGCGATAAGTAGAATCATATAACCCAACAGCATGAAAGGTAAGGTATACTTTCCTACCCGGTAGTAGATGATGACTGCACTTTCTATGCCTTACGGAAAAATATTTCCTAAATGCGTTCCACAAAACAGCCTACAGTAGAATACATGTTCATGTTAATTTTTTTTTCAGTTACCATTGCTCCTTGTGGTTTACAGCTAGCTCTCAGTCTAGCAGTCTTGACTTGTTATTTCCCTGCTGGTATTGTACCGGTTCTCGATTTCTCAAAAAGTGGTTGCCCTTTATGGTCTAGACGTCGCACTCTCAAAGAAAATTGAAGATCGTCTATGCACTCTGCCTTTCTTCCACATCGCCTGAAGTTGAGATCTCCATGAAGGTATACCTTCATATCAATATATCTTATTACAGGTAGTCAGTTCTATTGCCATGCAGCTCACCAGGCGGGAAGACATGGCCAGTGTTGTGTCTTCTTCCATAGATGTCTGCTTGTAGGCTGATATCTAATTTCCGAACCAAATTTCTCAAAATCAACAACGTTGTTAGTGAAAGGGATCCCTCATTGGGTCGACAAACTGGAAGAAATGACAGACGACGAACGGCGACGGACCCCCGAAAACAAAGAAACAAAAGCAAGAAGAATCTCGTCCCGGGCGACTACGACGCGGCCGCTGCTATAAAAAACAGTTGACAGCAGCGACGCAGCGTCGATCGACGCGCCACGAAGCAATGAACTCGTTCCTCGGTTCGGCCGATATCGTTTCAAGGCCGACCCGATTTGCATAATTAACTCACACAGCTGAAAACCTATCTACATAAAACATATTTATCCCATCGCATCGGATCGAATTGATGTAGGTTGGTAGTTTCTACGTTTACACTGACTGCATCTATCATCAAAGAAGCGCAATATGCGCCTAACTATACAGGGTGTCCTCAAAGTCATGACTTTACACGGCGTATAAATCTGAGCAAAATGAGCAGTACTCAACCCAGGCGCTGGCCGCGTTGGTAAACAAAACCTTTACACATCGGTTGTAAAAAAAACAAAAATTGGACATTCTGTGTCCGTCCATATTATTTTAATTTACGATGAGTGTCTTCGAAATGCTATCGAGGCTTCGCGAGTGCTTGCAGATCCTTTTTCCAAGATCCTTCGTGATTTCTTATTTTTTGTTTGGGACGAAATGAAATGTTCAAATGTAAAACTGAGGTGAACACGGTTGACGAACTACGTGTTCGAATTTTGCAATCTGCTGTATTCATTAGGGAAAAGTGGGGATTCTGAAATTCTACACCGACGCTTTGAATCTATCGCATGCAACTAACAATACTTACAAGTGACAGAGCTGTACCTAAAACTTATTATCGATAAACGGTGAGATTTTTTTTACTTTTTGTTGTCTTTTAACAAAGGTAGTTGTTTCTGAAAAGGTTTCAACTTTCAGGACACCCTGAATTTTGGAATTTCAGGCGCTGAACAATACCCGCTTTTGAAAGCGGTTGGCACCACATCCAGCCGAAGTAGTGTAGGATTTTTTATCTTTCAGCGATTCAGCGCAAAGTGGGCGCAAGCAAGGCGTTTGATTTTCGATTAGCTTTGACATACACACACACACACACATTATATAGCCTCAGAGAAACTCAGTAACTATGACTAACCGCGTACAACGTTGTTGTGCACAAAGAGGTGGCCTATACGCTGGAAATGCAAATGACGACTAGACCTATACCTTACCGACGATTGCTAAAAAGCATGAAGCAACGCTCTATGTTGTTGCAGAGATGGAAAGCAAACATATTCAGTTCAGTATGTGTCTATTTATGCAATTTTAAGTAGTTCGCCATAGCTGGTATCCTTAAGAATTCCGGCTGATTGACGGGTCGTCCTTTTAATGATGCTGGACGACATGTATTCATTCACAGAACGGTAACTGTCATTCAATGTAGGCCAGAAGCGTAGAGAATCTTCTGCATTTCCAGCGTATGGACCGAAGATGTATCAAGCTTTAGCGAGCTATTTGTAGGTGGTTGCTGTCAACTCTTTGTATCAACGGGTCAACAAGAGTATTCTTCAGTGATCGATTTCAGCCCCAACATTGTTTCTGTTACAATATTAATGCCTTATTTACAACTGATTTAGGATTGAACCACTTTCATTTGTTTATCTACGTACACAGTATCGCGTACAAGGGCAGCTTTAAACAGGGGCGAGTGCCACCTGGGCGCCCAAGTCTAACATATTTTTTTTTCATGAAAAATTGGTATATTTTGCTGTATCTTGGTGTAAAAATTACCTTGCTAAACCTTTAATCGTCGCTATCCCCCCAATCAATGAACAACTTAGTAAACAGCAATCCTGCGGCCTCCGCTGCTCCCCATCCTATACAGATTGCTAAATCTGCCCATGTTCGCATTCCGTACTATTAATATGTTCCAACCATTCAAACTCTAATCTCTAGTTTCGTAACTAATCTTATTATTTATTTAGAGTGTATCACGGATTGCACCGTATGAAATTCAGATCAGTGCATTATTATGTGTGCGCTGGATTGCAAAATCAAGGTCAACGTTTGCAACTGCTGAACTGTTTTGTTTACCGATACGCAGCACGGTGAGTAGATACGCCAACATGATTTATTTAGTTTGTTTTCAACTTTTTCCTCGGAATTCTATTTTTGCACTAGGTTACTATTTTTGTACGAATCAGTAATATATGTGGTTAGGTAAAAGGGATAGTCAAAACAGAAAGGAACACATGCGATCGGTTTATCACTGAAACCATTGAAAAGCAATTCGAAGAGGATGGAAACCCTATACTTGATGAGGCTGAAATATATTTCCAGCAAGACGGCGTTTCCTCCTCACTATGTTCTTCCGGTTTGGCAATGGCTAGGCGACGAGTTTCCAGATAAATGGATAGGACGAAGAGGGCCTATAGAATGGTCCTGACTTGACGCCATTAGACTTTTTTCTATCGGGTCATTTGAAATCTATTGCGTTTACTTCCTAACCTGAAAATTTGGATGAACTTCGTCAACGCATCATCGAAAGCTGCCATGATATCCCACATGTTTTTGGAAATGTCCGTCAGAATTTTGAACATCGCCTATATCATTTTTTGGCCAATATGGGCAACATTTTGAACACCAATTGAAATAAAAAGTGATATTTTCGCGAGTTTTTGTTTTCTATCTCAACAAATTAAAATAAATAAAGGTTTTTCTAATGAAGGGCTTGTACACGTTGGACGTGAAACGGATACAGCCTCTCTTCACGCAGCGTTTGCCACACTTTAGTTTTTGATACTTGCACTTCTCTAGCCACGTCTCTAGTGCTTGTTGAGCGATTCTCGTCTACGCGATTACCTCTACATGCGTGACCGTAACCGTCGGTTGAAGGTTGCATACTAACCTGACACACTGAACCCGACCCAGTTCTGCCGTCGGGTTGAGACCTTGTACCAGTCGGAGATATCGCGGCGGGTCGCGGCTACAGGACGGTATTCAGATATTTTTGATGTTGCAGAGCCCTTTATCTCGGTTCCCTTAAGACATTGGTGTATATGGTACAAAGAGAAATTGCTTATGTTTTCAAGATCTACACGTCGTGTAAAGGAAAACCCCAACTTTGCGGACACCCTGTATATAGTCATAGTCACTGGAAGTGACGCGACAACGTGTACTGGCAACAGCAATTTTATCTCTCTAAACAATGGGTCTTTGGAAGAGTTTGGTCATTGATCAGAAGTAGATGTTAGCTTGGATAGGTCCTCTTGATAGATAAATAGCTGTACTTCACCTAGTTTATCTGCAGCTGAATTTTTTTTTTCAGATTAACTAGTCACATGTTATCTCAAAAAAAATGTCAATGGAATTGACTGTTCTAAAAAGATCTAAGAAGGTGATAATCTTGCAGCTAAATCGATCCTTGTGGCGCACCCACGTTGGTGCAAGAAGGACGCAAATATTTTCTGAAAAACATGTAAGCAAGTTAGTAATAAGTTCCTTTGGAATTTGCATAGTACACAGTTGATCGAAACTATGCTAATATCAGGGAGCAGCCATGTGAAACTCCCAAATTCATTGGGAGTAAGCGAGTTCTTAAACATTTGCGGAAATGGAAGCAACAACACCCAAATGGAACCCGAGTTTGCACGAGAAAAAATACTAACTACTTTTTACAATACATTGTCATGCTACTTGCTTCTACATAGTTACCAATGATGTTATTCGAGGGTTTAACGAAATTCCACCAACAAGCAACAACTTACTTGCTGCTATAACGAAATAAAAACATCCAAAAGTTGTCGACAAGTCTCATTAATATACGTTTCAGTTTTCAGCAACAACTTTCTGTAATAGGTTACCAGTGGGGAGACGTCGAGGAACGGGCGTTAAAATAAGATTCCCCTAGTTAATTTCAGGTTTAGGACACCATACGGGCTGCGAATCTAGAAATTGCCATAAAATTACTATAGTAGTGGATATGTTTTTTGTTAACATAATGCGCAAAAATTCTAATGACACATGAAATGACTTGAGTGATGAAAAGGTCTGTAAGTTCATTATTAATCTGCATCCACACAGGGTGGTCTCAATTCCCGGAGGTTCAGAAAAGAACTTTGAACCAGCGTCTGGACTTGTTCCCCAATTCCAATGCCTAAAGTTAGATCATACACACATGATAACCTGTCGAATGTGCATTTGCCGACGTTCCCCAGAACCCAACGCGACCTTGAGCATTTTAGCGAGATGTCATTACCGACTAAGTCAAGGGGCCTGTCTCCGGCATGGGTATCATGTAAAAAACCTATAAAACGTTAAAAAAACCTATAAGATGTCATCTTGCAAACAGGTAGTTTTTAGGGCGCAAACAGTCATTCCACGTTTGCTCACTAACTAACAACTAAACTACACGCATTATTGGTTGCATATGTTTTGTGAGGCCAAGTGATCCTTATCTGTAGTTTATATCTCTGAGAAGAAAGTTGGTTGAATAGCAAGATCGCATCTGGATGATTATGTGTATTGGTCTGCATGTGTATAAAATCAGCGATATTTGCTGTGTGAGAAAATCATTACTAAATATGCTGCCAATGAAGTATACTAAGTGACATATAAATCCGAACACCCAGTTTAAATGGTTTTATTTTAATAAAATTTTGTATAAGTACTTAATGAAGCATAGTAAGTAAATGATAAAAATTTCAAAATGATTGCACTGCTTTAAAGCCCTTTGACCTTTAATAATGTGTGGATGCACCCTGATGTGCTACGCATTCTCCAACGCGCCTAGGCATGCTTCTGATCAGGTGGTCAATGTCCTCCTGTGGTATCTCATTCCAGGCAACCACCAACTCCTCTCGAAGTGCTTCTAGAGTCTGAGGAGGACGTTGCAAATTGAGCAATCTCCTACCCATCATATCCCACACGTGCTCAATTGGGGATAAGTCGGGAGATCTTGGTGGCCATGGTAACAATGTGACATCATTATGTTGAAAGAAGTCTATTGTGACTCTTGCAACATGTGGTCGGGCATTATCTTGTTGGAAAGTTGGATCTGCCAGGGTGTCAAGATAGGGTAAAAGATTGGGTTATAGAACTTCGTGGATATAACTCTGCGCGTTCATGTTACCTCTGATGAAGATTAAAGGTGACCTGGAACCATAAGCTATAGCACCCCAAACCATAACTCCAACAGTGTGATGAACATGTCTTTCAACAAAAAACTGTGGATTCCTCCTTTCCCCACGTCGCCTTCTAACCCTGGCACGACCATCGTGCATGCCTAAACAAAAAGGCTCGTCACTAAAGACAATACTGTTCCATTCCTGATCCCAGAGTGACCGTTGTCTGCACCACTCAAGGCGATTACGTCGGTGTTCTCGAGTTAAAGGGCCGGTATGAAAACAAGCCAAAACTTCTCATTCGTCGGTAAACACTTCGCATGCCAATAGGTCTTCCGTGTTCTGCAAACCATTCATTTGCAATGGACCTGGTAGTGGAGAAACGGTCCCTTAAGGCCAATAATCTTAGGCGGCGATCTTCACGGTCTGTTGTTCTACGGCGGCGTCCAGTGCCCCTTGCTCTTTACGTACGGCATTCTCGAAGCCATGCCTGACAACACGTAACCACAGTGTCTACACTTCTTTGCACTCTAACTGCAATTGCCCGAAAAGAAAGTCCAGCTTCCCGAAGTCCCACTATACGGCCCCTATCAAACTCACTAGGTTGACGAAATCGTACAGGTCTCCGTACTCTAGGCATCGTAACCGATCGTAAAGGATGTCAAGAACCAAAATCCGCCAACGTTGATTCTTTACTGCGGCTGAAATATTCATTTTTACAGTATATCCAGATAAGAGATAGACCGGACATAAACAAGACCACGTGATCATCGAACGCTGTAACATTCGGCAGGGACGTATTAAGAGTCACGCAGTAAAAATTTTAGATAGTAGATGCTGCTTTGCGTAACTTTGTAGTAAATTAGCATAATTCGATGTGTATACGATTGGTGATGGATATAGGATCATGTGGGGGTGGGGTAAGAAATATATAATGATGTAAATATACATAAGGGTTTCAAAATTTTCGCTTCGATTTCCAGCTTCGGATGCCGCCTGATGTTTGGTGAAATACAGTCGAATATAATCTCAAAATGGCGTTTAAATTAGTCTAAATTAAAAATAATCGTATATCTCTTAAAATTGCTTTTAGAATATTGATTAGTATATTTTTTGATTTCTAGATAAATATGTAGCCAAATTAAAACGTTCAAAACGTAAAAAAATGTGCATGGTTGAACATTGTCAGAAAGTAGATTCTTGAATAGGTTTTGCCGAAATGGGTTCAAAAATGTCAATAATTAATTAAAAAATACAGTAGCTTTATAATTACTTATAACTTACCGAATTTGATGAACGACATCTTTTATTGGAAAGATGAGCTTGATGAGCTTTCATCATCGCTACTGCCTGAAGCACCAACGTCAATAATGAATGGCTCGACTTGTTCCTCTAAAATATTGTCCAGTTCCCACATTCTCTTTTCAACTTTGTCTTTCACGTGCTTAATACAGTTTCCCATTTTTGCGCTGTTATTAATTCTAGTGCTTCTTTGAAAAGTCCTTTGAGGTCACAAAATTTAAAAGTTGTATTGTGCTTAGCTATATAATTTTTAACCTCTGCCCATATGAGCTCAATGGGATTGAGCTCGCAATGGTATGGAGGTAAACGGAGCACAGTTTTATTTTGACTTGCTGCCATTTCGTCAATGGCGTATTTTTGATATTCCGCCTTGTGATCCTTGACAATTCTTTATAATTGTACTTTCAGCATTGCTTCTTCAAAGTTGATATTTTTCGAGCGGAGCCAATTTTGAACATCAACTTTCCTTGAAGCCGTTGTTGGGACCTTCTCCATTCTTCGAGAATGATAAGGCGCATTATCCAACACAATTACTGCGTTTTCCTCTAAGTTCGGTAAAATTTTTGAAAACCACTGTTCAAACGATTCGCCATTCATTTCCTCGTGGTAATCTCCAGTTTTCTTAGACTCAAAGCACCACAGACCGTCAACAACAAATCCATCCTCACACACACCAATATGGCAGATAATGAGCCTTTTCTTTTTACCTGGAAATCGAAGTACTAACTGGTGTAGATTTATTTCAATAAGCGAACCTTTTTCAAATGTTTTCATCACATTCAGCGCAAAAACATTGAGACATGAGTATCAGATTGCTATAATTGGGATTATTTAGTCATATTGAAAGAAAGAATATTGAACGTCGTATGATTACTCAGCGCTTCACAATTTAATTTAAAGTTATAAACCTTTAAAAATGAATGATCAGGAACCTGAAATACGCGCAAATATTAATATTAACAAATTATAACATTATAAAGCTTAAAGTATGAATTAAAATGATTAGAAATATTAGGTACACAATATAAAACTTAGTAACTTTTTTTAAGTTTATAATATTCGACATATTTTCAAGAAATATCAAATTGCAATGATGCACACGACATACGTAACACGTCTGAACCTGAATGTGACTCTGTCTTGATACGACTGCTCTGCCGCTCGGCATAGGCATTTAATTGCGAATTGACCAATGAGGGCTCCTGTTTTACGTCGAGACGGCGGCGTTAGCGTGAAAATCACCCGAACCTTTTGTTTACATCCGGTCTATCTCTTATCTGAATATACTGTAGAGCGTTAGTGAATTAAAAAAAAGCAGTATAAAAACCGGAATGTCCAACTGATAAGGCTGAAAATTTTTTCACTTGTTATTTACAGTAAGGTAAATACATTCACCAACTTTTATTAAAATAAAACCATTTAAACTGGGTGTTCGGATTTATATGTCACTTAGTATATACTGTTGGACCAGCGAAAGATTGCAAGCCGAAAGAATGCGGACAAAAAATTGCGAAGTTGTCAGATGTTCTACATAAAATGCGGTCCATACATATTAACATATTTAAGATATAGAATTGTTCCGCTGAATTTGGCAATGTAGCTGGAAAACCCAGGCCGCAGGTAAACATCCGGTCGCTGATTGGTCCAAAACTCTTATCTTATCTGAAACTAGAATAACGTGCCGATGGCACGGTCATTTATAAACCTACTCCCATAGGCGTAGGCAGTTGGCAAATACTTTGAAAATATAATTTACTGTTTAGTGGTGATAATGGAATTCAAGCATGGGAAAGTTATTCACAGCCAGGCAAGGGAAATAATAGCAAACGTGATACGTGCTTGCGATGCAGAAGCGGCTAACAATACTTTCGTTTATCCACTGGTAGCTAGAAATGCAAGGGCGGCATATTATACGGGTGTTAGTGAACGAACTATAAGTAAAATTAGAAAAGAAGATAAAGACAGGCAAAATGCAACCTCCACACAGCCTTTAGCTTCTCCCGGAAAAAAGAGATCACGCCCTTCTGTGATCCAAAAAATTGATGGAGTCGATTTTTCCATTATTCGGAGAATGATAGAAAAATTTTACTGTGATTTTAAAGTGGTACCTACTTGTAGTAAACTTCTAATCAAACTGAAGGAAGAAATGGAATTTCCATTTGGTAAAGAATCGTTGAGGCTGCTTTTAAAAGCAAAAGGATTTTACTGGCGTAAATGCCACAACAAAAGGAAATTACTAATGGAAAGACCCAGTATTTTACATTGGCGATACAAGTATCTTAGGTCTATTAAAAAGTTCCGGGAAGAAGGAAGGCATATTATTTATTTGGACGAAACTTGGGTTGATAATGACCTCACTTTCAAGAAATGCTGGCAAAGCGAAGAAATTATGGGTGTCCTGAGCAATATAAGTTCTACAGGTAATAAAGTTTCTTTCACCTCGATTTTGCTTATTATACATTTTTCTCAATTTTGGAATATTCTTAATAAGTGCTCATTTAATTTGTCTAATTGAATACATAATCCCTTGCAAGTATTTTTTTCTCAAAAATATGTTTTTTATACATAGTGATTCAAAAAGGTGTTGGCAAACTTAAAATAACACTAAAATGAGGCTATTTATTCATTTCCAGGACGACTTATAATTGTTCATGCGGGTTCGCAAGATGGTTTTGTTCCTGGAGCCTGTCTCATTTTCAAGGCTGGCTGTGCCACTGGTGATTATCACGGTCAAATGAACCAAGAAAATTTCACGAAGTGGCTTACTGAAAAACTATTTCCTAACATTCCTCCTAATAGTATTATAATAATGGATAATGCACCTTACCATTCAGCTTTGGAAGACAAGCCTCCAACTAGATCTTCTCTAAAAAGAGACATCATCACGTGGTTGAGCAAAAAAGGTATAGAGCATGATCCTAATGCTAAAAAAATGGAGCTTTATGAAATAGCTTGTCTACATAGGCCACCATCTGATGAGAAAAATTATAAGATAGATAATTTAATAAGAAGTTTCGGACACACCCCACTTCGAACGCCACCCTATATGTGTCAGTTTAATCCCATAGAGATGATTTGGGCACAAGTAAAATTTTTCATTAGAAGCCATAATACAAGCGGCGAATTTACTATAAAAAAACTAGATGAAATTTCTAATAAGGCCATCGCTTCAGTAAGTGCCAGTGACTGGCAAAAGGTTATTGGACATGTTATAAAAATTGAAGATGAATATTGGGAAAAAGACAGTCTCATTCAAGAAATACAGGAAGAAATAATAATCAACATAGGAGGTGAAAGTGATAGCAATGACAGTTCCTCAGACAGTGATCATGACTCTAATCAGGATTGAAACTATACTAGATTGGCTACCTTTTAGAATTTTTAGATATTCATTTATTATACTATTGGTTTGTGGCTTTTAGTATCTCAGTAGAAAGTCTAATTCTATGTGTTGTTTATGGGTTATTTCATCAAGAAATTACTTTTTGTTTTCCTATATTTTTCTATTCAGTCAGATATTTTTGACTTGTTGTATTCTATTTTAGAAGAATGCATAATTTGTTTTGCTGTTCAATCATAATGCGTACATAGGAATATTACTTGTTGCCTAAAAAATATATTTATTTTGTTCTCAATATTCAGTGTTTGTGTATATTTATTTCTTATAATGTATGTTTGGTATCACGTCATTATGAATCGCAAAAAAATATTAATACTACCAGTTGTAATAAAATATAAATTCAATTAATAATTCAAGTCTCTCCGATCTCCGCCTATGACTCCATATAAAATCGTCTAATGGTAAGGTTTTTTCATCGCATTTCCCCCTTTCGTCCCTAGCAATCTTTGGCTGGTCGATCAGTAATCTATTGGCTGTGCCCGATGGGTTATTTTTATGTTGTGCTTTCTGAAGAAAGGTTATGTTCAAAGTTATAAATTACGAAAAACAGGAGAATTACGAGAAATCATCACCGCGATCGCGTTGTGTGTAATTACTGTTAGCATGTAGGTATATGGCTTGTAATTCGTACAGTGAATATAATTATTTCTTATATCTGTCATTTTTTAAATTCAGCAAATTTGTATATGTAATTTCCAGAATGGATAAGAAAAAGTGGATGCGCAACTGATTTCTGGCTTTGAATCTCAATTAAGTGTATTTGAGACAAGAACCCAATGTAATTATCATCAACACATACAACTTACAGCTTAGACCTCCAGTAATGCCACCTCAGAAGCAGATTTTACATCACATCAGAGCCAAATATTGATAACAAGCCCCATGACGTTTAGGCAACACGTACAACTAAGTGCTAAGTCAACGTCTTGGCGAAAAACCTACATAATGTCAAAAAAAAAACAGCATAATGCCAAAAAAAATATCGGCATAATGTCACTTTTCAAGATACGTGATACCCGTGCGGTTCACCTTTTGCTTCCTTCAGTAAGCAAAAGAAGTTAAAAGTCCAAACAGCGGAAATAGGCGATAAAAAAGCTTAACGCAAGTATTCATACAATAGTGATTGTGCGTTTTTGAGCTTTGTCCGCTAGTGCATTACAGGAAGTTGAGCCTCATGTATGATTACGGACGTTAATTGAAAATTCAGACATTTGATCAGGAATATAAGATAAAACTTTTTCGTATCACTTCACACTTTTTTTGTTTGTAACTTAGCATGATATTGTCTTAGTTTAGTCATGTAAAGGATGTTTCCCAAACATGGCCAAGAATTCAATGGGTGACTCTTGGGACTATTCTGAAGCTACTGTATTTGATCCTCAGATTTGCGAAACACCACTTTATTCCGGAGAGATAGGCCCTTGAAGGAGACGTCGTTGGAAATAGGTTTTTCTTAAATAACCTTCACATATCGTAGATCATAATCTCGTTACAAATCCAGACAAAACGCAAATAATACTGTTTTGTTCTGGCCATAAAAGACGAAACGTTGAAGACTCTTTCCAATTAACTCATGATGGCACAGTGCTACAACATACTCAAACAGCTAAGATACTGGGTGTTGAAGTTGATAGCAAGTTTAGATTCCGCAGCCATAAGGCTAATTTAATGAAAAAAACATATCTTCGCTCTAGAGCCCTTTATTCTGTTCGATGCTTGCTCAACTCCAAGTTGAGAGAAAACTCTGTGAATCATTGGTGATGTTAATACGCAGCTACTGTGATGTCGTTTATTACCCGTGTCTGGATCAGTTAACGAAAAACCGGCTTCAAATCATTCAAAATAACTGTGTTCGCTTTATTTTCGGTCTGCGAAGATATGATCACATTAGTGAAAAATATAAAGAATTAATTTGGCTCAGGTAGGGTAGTCTAGTTAAATATAAGTACTTAGTTTTAGTTCATAAAATTCTCATAACATCGAAACCTGAATACCTGAAAGGTAAATTACGATTCAACTGTGAAGTGCATGACCGAGTTGTCAGAAATCGCTATAATATCAGAATCGCCCCATACGAGTACAATTCTGCTTTATTCCAACGTGGTTTTTCATATAATGCAGCGTTATTCTATAATCACTTGGAAAAAAGCTTAAAATCATGTCATTGCCGAGTTTTCGCGAGCAAGTCAAAAGCAGGCTGCTCGCCATAGGCTAAGACTGTGCTGTGCCGTTATGGAATGTGATTCTTATGCTCACATAGGTGTTTATGTTCTTTTTTATATTGTTATTTTTTTTTGTATTGAACATCTAATGTAACCGACATAAGCAGTTAAGTGTAAGAGTAGCCTTGGCTAAGCTTCGATGCTTATGTCTCTCCTGGTTCTTTGTGTTTAAATAAAGACGTTATTATTATATCGTCGCTTAAGTTTTAACATCGTGCAACTCAAAAAATGGCACCATCTAGATATGTGTGTCATTCGATAGGGAATCCAGAGATCTTTTTTCTCTTTTAAAAATTTGTCAGTTGGAAGAAACATTGTCCACCTAGAAACGTCAAAACGCGTAGTTATAAAATTGTTCTGCAATCCCCAGATGTAACAAATTGTGCAAAATCTAAAAATCTGCACAAGAGATCTGGGAATGCTTGTTTGACAAAGAAATGCTCAATATGATTCCCAATTGTACCAATATAAAAATTGAAGGCATTGCACCCAATTTCAACAGGGACAAGGACGCTAAGCCTACCAATATTTCTAAAATAAAGGCGCAAATTGGTATTCTCTACCTTGCCAGCTAGGCCAATCATTTGAACTTGAAGGATCTTTGGAGAACGGATGGCACCGGCATTGAAGCTTTTACTATTTTTTTTCACAATCAGATATGCTTTTAATGGTTATAATATTATATCTGAGAAATTCAGATACCTTTTTGTTATTTAGTTGTATCCTTATTTATGATTTAATATTTCAATTTCAAAGAACCTATGTGAGGAAAAAAGTGTCCCTGCTTAATGTATTCATTTTCTTACCAATAAAATTATTTAAAAACTCTTTGTGTTACTTAATTAATGTAATTGATAAAGATAGAACAATAAACAAAAAAAATACTGAAAAAAAAATATAATTACTGAACTCGGAAACATAAAAAAATCGGCCCGGAATACTAGATCGTGCGCGAGAACTGTACTAAATTTTGCTGCGAGTAATGGAAGGTTAACCATAAATGATTCGCATGGTATAGTTGTAAGTGGTTGAGGCCGCTACCGCATGTATTCTTATTTTCGCGCAAGCATAACTTTCACTTGCATTAGGTATCTTCTGGTGGTGGTGTTAATTGTATACTTTATGATCTTACGGACAGGAGTTAAAGCAAATTAAACCTAAGATTCTTACAAAACATATAATTTATCACCAAAAGAATAGAGACAAACCGAAATAATGTACTCATTTAAAAAGTAAGGTGTTCCTTGAATGTTCCCACCTCTCTAGACAAAAAAACTATTGACGCCAATTGTCCCTAGCACTAGGGGCCTGATATCACTGATGACAGACTCGAGAGGGTAAGTAGCAGTGGATATCACCTTGAGCGGTTTGTTAGCAAAAGACAAAAAATCGTGTTTTTCTAATTCCGATATCATGTTTGGTTCTTCAACCACAATTTTTTTACAAAAAACGTTTTTAAAAAAATCGAATAGTGATCCTCCTGATCCACACTTCATTTTCATATGACCAAATTTGTTGTTTGTATCTCGAAAAACAAAATGAGTCATACCATTATACAGGGTGTTTCTTACAGAAATTAAGTTATAAACCTGAGTTTCAACAATAAATTGGAAAATAAATATCTGTATTTTGCGTTCATCGGCGTGATATAAGAACACGTATTAATTTATTGTACCAAACAACTGACGAAAACAAAATACCAGGAAGTGTTTTTTCATACTGATAAGAACGTGTAAATAAGGTTTAATCTGTATCGTGGGTGATCTGAATGAAGAACGGTTGATTTTTGTGAAGTTATATAAGAAAGTATTTTGCGAGTTCTTGTTTTTAGTTATGTATTAATAAAAATGGCACATGTGTACACTAATGAGGAGTTAGTGGACATTGTTTCAGCGTACGGAGAAGCAGGGCAAAATTCGCGAGAAGCTTCTGGTTTGTATGCACGCCGATTTCTGAATAGCCACATACCACATCGCGTTTTAAATGCCGAAGACGAAATTTTGGATATTGTGGAAGCTTTTATAAGTAAGTGAACTGTTAAACTGTATTATTTTATTATATCCATTTCTGTAGGTCTCTATTACATTTTTTTTTTTGAGAAATCAACTTCTTTCGAAACAGTGCATATGTGGTTAAAATTTGTCAGATAAGTTGTGAAACACCCTGTATATAGAGTTAGACATGATATTCGTTCGGTGTTACGGGGAACAGTTTATTTAAATTATATTTGGAGTCTTAGAAAATGTTCAATTTCAATACCAATATTGCGTATATCACAAAAACTGATAAAAATGTGCAAATATGATAAAGTGATCGCGTTATGCTGTCTATAAATAATTCACGTGAAAATGTAAACATTGATTTGCAAGCATATATTATTCAATTCATGGAATTGA
Source organism: Acanthoscelides obtectus (assembly GCA_963669975.1). Classification (NCBI taxonomy): domain Eukaryota; kingdom Metazoa; phylum Arthropoda; class Insecta; order Coleoptera; family Chrysomelidae; genus Acanthoscelides; species Acanthoscelides obtectus. Next base: position 92,108,332 of record CAVLJG010000001.1, read on the forward strand.
TTATAAACCTGAATCATTGAAGAGACAAAAAATTCAATATCAGTATAAAATTTTTAGAACGTATATTTAGTATCACATCACCATATTATGTTTCCTAATTTCTCTGATGTACAAACAACTCTGTTCTATTTAATGCACTTTATCAACTGTTTGTAGTATAATAGTAACTGACAACCGCTATTTTAGCACTGGCGATTGTTAAGAAATGCAACTACTGAAATTTGGTGTGCCGCGGTCTTTGATCAGTGGCACCAATTATATTTAATACAGAATATGATCAATACATCCGTAAGATATTGGTATAATTTCTGGTATAAATACAACTAATTTTGTACCACTCAGTGATTTTCGTATCCAACTTTAAATAAGATCCCGTATTGAAAATATAAGCATACGGAAATTTCGCGCGAATATTAAATTAGTTTGTCAACCAATCTTCAACCGAGACGCAAATTAAATCTTACGGTAGCAAATGATGGGAGGAGGAAAGCATTTACAATGTTTGCGCTTTTGTTTTGTTAGGTAGAAGCTAAATATACTTGTTCACTTTATTTTTTGTCGAATAAGTAGTTAAGTATTGTAATATTAATTGATTCTCAGATAAGATGCAAGTTCGAGCGTCATAAATTCCTGAAGATTGCAGACTACAGGAAATAGTCACAATTCATTTTGACTTATAATTAATTCTAATCTGTCCACCTCCATTTGAATCTGAAGATTACAGATAATTTTAAAAAAACCGCACGCGGACGAGGTGTCCGATTGATGCTTACTTTACGATACCTGGGGTGACTCAACCGACACGGGTATTACGTATCTTGAAAAGTGACACTATGTCGATTTTTTTTTGACATTGTATTGGTTTTTTGTGAAATCATGTAGGTTTTTCTACAACATGTTAACTTAGCACTAGCTGATGGACACGTTGTGAACTCGGTTTGTAGTTCTACGTGTTGCCTAAACGTCATCAGGCTTCAATTATCAAAGTTTGGCATTGATGTGATGAAAAATCTACTTCCACTTACTGGAGCTATAAGCTGTAAGTTGTTTACTATAGCTAGAAGGAAACGGTAATGCATAGGTGCCTAGCGAGGATCTGTGTGCTAATAATATGTGTTGATGATAATTCCATTGGATTCTTGTCTTAAATACAATTACTTGAGAATCAAAGCAAGAAATTAGTTGCGCCTCCACTTCTTCTTATCCATTAAGAAATAATTATATTCACTGTACACTGTCGAATTAAAAGTTATACACATGTTAACAGTAATTACACAAAACGCGAGCGCGGTGTTGATTTCCCGTAATTCTCTTCAAAGTTTTTGAATACACAAAAAACGTAAAAAATCGTAATTTATAACTTAGAACATAATCTGTCTTCAGAAAGGACAACATATAGATAACCTGTCGGCACAGTTAATAGATATAACATACTTACTTCATTGGCAGCATGATATTCAGTAATGATTTTCTCACACAACAAATATCACTGATTTTACACACATGCAGACCAAACACATAAACATCCAGATGCGATCTTGCTATTCAACCAACTTTCTTCTCAGAGATCAAAACTACAGACTACTCGGCTTCACAAAACATATGCAACCAACAATGCGTGTCCATAGATGGACGCTCACAACGATCCTAGTGAGCAAAGGTGGAACGACAATTTGCACCCTAAAAACTACCTAGTCTGCAAGATTTTATTGTTTTTTTTACGTTTTATAGGTTTTTTACATAACTCCCGTGCGGATTAAACATGCTGCTTCAAAGATACTGTAGAGAATGTCTAAATCAACTACTTGGCAACACTGCCCATGATGTATTTCTAGGTCACAAGATGCAGTGTTTTGTGTGTTCTGTGAACTACTATTCTGACATAGGTTTTGTGAAGCATCAGTTCCATGATGGCAATAAAAGTGGAAGTATCGGCAGCTTAAGCAAAACATTTTTTAATTAAAAAATAAGTAATCGGGATGATTAATCACTCCATCAGATAAAATGCCCTAGAAGAACTCCCGCACAAAAAAGGAATGATACTTGACACCAGGAAATGTTAACCTCAGACAACTGTGGAAGAGGAACAGGGCTTCGCTGACGACTAAATTCGTGAAGTTGGTGTTCTGTGTTCACCCGTACTACACAGCGTAGCTTTCAATTTACCGAACAATCGAATTCGATACTGCTATCTCGCTTTCACAACAAATTACTCGCTTATTTAGTGCTGTTTCACAACAACGGCACCGTTCCAGCCGGCCAAAAAACTTCATTTGCGTTCAATGTTTTCATTCCTGACATTTTCACGTTGATCTGTTTCACCATCCGCTATTAGCGTTTAGGTGGGGAGATTGGAAAATATTAATCTTCAAATAAGCTTTAAGGCCAATCCGCCTCATTATACGATTCCAAATCTGTTATAAACTACCGCTCCCCTGTTGCGTAATATATATGTATATTACTTCAACTTCCAGGCGAAGTTAAGGATATCCTGCTTCTCACTTTAGATTTCCTAATGATGGTTGCTTTAGTCTAGATGATCAGCGAACATAACACTATACAAATACATACACTGAGAACCAAATATGTCTCACGGATTGAGTTCAATGTGTACGAGAGAGAAGTGTATATCGATACGTATGTTAGAAAGAGATAGAAGCCAGCTGAATAGCAAAGCTCATCGCCGCGTTGCTAATATGTTACACCAGTTCCTTGAATTAAGATGCATATTGAAAATATGCGTTACTTTATTCTTTACGACAAGAAATGGTTTTATTTCGAGCGTTTACATTTTTGAATTGTAAATTGTGTCGATTCCGGATCGGTCCTAACGGCGCATCTCTTTATGTCGTAATGAAAGGTCAGGGTCACCTCAAATTCTACAACTTTGGTTGGTTCGCTTGGCAACGCCGCATTTCAAGGCAAGCTCTCGATCTCCATGACCATGATAAGCGATTTTCGTCAGTACCAGTGGTGCCATTTCTAGGGAATTCTCCCTAGTTCTAGGGAGAATTTACGATGTTTTCTAGTTCTAGGGACTTTTAGGGAAATAGGGAAATTCTAGGGATTTTCTACCGTTTCAAAAAAAAAGATTAATGAATACTTGAATTCCAATCTATATTGCAAAAACTAAACGGACCCTGTTAACATAATTGTTAAATAAAACATAGTATACAGCTTTGCTAATTATAAGGTTGGTTGTACTGTAGATCTTCTGTGTGAATCACCGATAAGTTCTCCGCCACCTGCCGCCACCGACGACTGTATTACGCATACCCAGTTCAATATTAAAGTGTGACTCGAGGTTTTTGAGAGAATCTTTGTTCAAAGTTTTTAAGTTTAGTTTTGTGATGATGGAGTCCGATACAGCATAAAACTCTGATCAAATGTAAGTTGCATAATATATTATAAGTAATCAATAGCTGATATATTTTTAAAATCGTAGGGATCAACCCTCTACGAAAACAAAAAAAAGAAACAAAATAGGAAGTGAATCATTAAATGCCGTATGTGTTACAAGATTTTCGTCTGATAATTGCTGCCAGTCATTTAAAGTAACTAGTGAGCATCTTAAACTAATGAGCCAAAAAAATTTGTACTCAAAAGATTAGTGGCAAGTAATGTATTATTTTAAGTTAGATAATTAAGAAAATTCCGTTTTTTAATCTAATAAAGTCTTATTTTTAAATGTAATTTTTAATATATTTTTTTTAAACCATATTATGAATTCAATATGTAATACAGAAAAAATTGGGAGTAGCGAGTAGACAGAAAAAAGAGGGTAGACTTAGAAAATAAAAATCTAGGGAATTCTAGGGAAAAAAAATAGAATGTTAGGGATTTTTATCAGAATTCGTCTGGCAACACTGGTCAGTACCCATCTAGCGCTATTGGGGAGTGTCGTCTGGCTGCGTACACGCAGGTAGTGACGATTTGTATTCCGCAATGATATTTGTTACCTTTTGCGATAGCTCAGGATGTGTTGATTTCATCACCATCGGTAGAAATCAAACGTAATTCTAAAATAAATTAAAACACAAGTCGCATCAAAACTGAAATAAATAATTCTTATCAAAATGAAAATTAAATATTAAATGTTCGAACAGACCTCCTTCTTGGGACTGACAGTAACCTAATCAATATTGTAGAAGCCTGTGAGAACATTTTCTGGTATATCGATATTGGCAACGCGGCAGTTTGCACGACCTACTGCGTCACCGTTGCTGGGCAATGTGGAGATGTCCTTCGCTCTTCAGCCGGTTTCTATATATTTCTAACATATTTTAATACACACTTCTCGCGCTTCTCTCTCGTACTCATTGAACTCAAGCCTTCAAACAAATTTGGTTCTCCCAGTATAGTAAATATCTGAAGGTCATCGTTATACCTGTGGATATGAGAATAATTTGTGTTAATGTCAAGGTCGTGAAATAGTATATCCATTATTAGTCGAGGAGCATAATGTGGGAAAACAATAGAGGCCTTTTTAAACGAGGTATGTATAAAGTTTTTTCACTATTAACACTGCATAATATTTGATTTTATAAGATTTAATATACTAAGTGACATATAAATCCGAACACCCAGTTTAAATGGTTTTATTTTAATAAAAGTTGGTGAATGTATTTATCTTACTGTAAATAACAAGTGAAAAAATTTTCAGCCTTATCAGTTGGACATTCCGGTTTTTATACTGCTTTTTTTAATTCACTAACGCTCTAAAGATGAATATTTCAGCCGCAGTAAAGAATCAACGTTGGCGGATTTTGGTTCTTGACATCCTTTACGATCAGTTACGATGCCTAGAGTACGGAGACCTGTACGATTTCGTCAACTTAGTGAGTTTGATAGGGGCCGTATAGTGGGACTTTGGGAAGCTGGACTTTCTTTTCGGGCAATTGTGCAGTTAGAGTGCAAAGAAGTGTAGACACTGTGGTTAGGTGTTGTCAGGCATGGCTTCGAGAAGGCCGTACGCAAAGAGCTAGGGGCACTGGACGCCGCCGTAGAACAACAGACCGTGAAGATCGCCGCCTAAGATTATTGGCCTTAAGGGACCGTTTCTCCACTACCAGGTCCATTGCAAATGAATGATTTGCAGAACACCGAAGACCTATTGGCATGCGAAGTGTTTACCGACGAATGAGAAGTTTTGGTTTGTTTTCATACCGGCCACACTGGGTCCTCCCTTTAACTCGAGAACACCGACGTAATCGCCTTGAGTGGTGCAGACAACGGTCACTCTGGGATCAGGAATGGAACAGTATTGTCTTTAGTGACGAGTCTCGATTTTGTTTAGGCATGCACGATGGTCGTGCCAGGGTTAGAAGGCGACGTGGTGAAAGGAGGAATCCACAGTTTTTTGTTCAAAGACATGTACATCACACTGTTGGAGTTATGGTTTGGGGTGCTATAGCTTATGGTTCCAGGTCACCTTTAATCTTCATCATGAACGCGCATTGTTATATCCACGAAGTTCTAGAACCCCATCTTTTACCCTATCTTGACACCCTGGCAGATCCAACTTTCCAACAAGATAATGCCCGACCACATGTTGCAAGAGTCACAATAGACTTCTTTCAACATAATGATGTCTCATTGTTACCATGGCCACCAAGATCTCCCGACTTATCCCCAATTGAGCACGTGTGGGATATGATGGGTAGGAGATTGTTCAATTTGCAACGTCCTCCTCAGACTCCAGAAGCACTTCGAGGGGAGTTGGTGGTTGCCTGGAATGAGATACCACAGGAGGACATTGACCACCTGATCAGAAGCATGCCTAGGCGCGTTGGAGAATGCGTAGCACATCAGTGTGCATCCACACATTATTAAAGGTCAAAGGGCTTTAAAGCAGTGCAATCATTTTGAAATTTTTATCATTTACTTATTATGCTTCATTAAGTACTTATACAAAATTTTATTAAAATAAAACCATTTAAACTGGGTGTTCGGATTTATATGTCACTTAGTATACACTGTATACGTAAAATCAACGATTAAGACGTTCATACTCTACTCATTTTACAAATACTTTAGAACATGTAGTAGTCTGGTGTCAAACTGAAAAACTCTGATGAATGCAGTAGGAAGCAGATTTAGCTTGTGGACTGGTCCATTTCAGTGTCGGAGAGGAGTAAGGTGAATCTGTTTGATAGGGAAGCAGAATAATGTGAGATCATAGTAGGTCACGTTACTTGGTTTTTGAGAATCGGAGGCGAACTTATGAACAAGAAAAGTTTCTGATCATTCTCAAATTTCGTTTTTGCAAGCTTTACAACTTTTGGGCGTATGAAAAATATGATACTCGACACAGTAATGCAATCAATGCACGGAGTCAATCTACTTGATTCACAATACTGCATATATTATGAACTAACTAATCTGTATGCAAAGAACATCAATATAACTTTCAAAACTTTTTAGTACCTACTTAATATGAACATTGTAATTAGTAGGTACTTCCATAGTAATGATGTCACACAGTTGGTTGCATCATTCGCATAACAGATTTCTGCTGAATACGAAAAGTGAAAATATAGGCCAAAAGTGTCCGATTAAACCTGCGCTCGGTAGCATTTGCTCATGTGTGGATTTCTAAAAATAGATATGCAACCACTTCCATCAATTCATATTTTATTTTCAGTATGTGTATAGAGTAATTGGAAATATTAACGTTCAGAATGACACGTTTTTATTCATTGTTACTGGAAGAATATCCGGCAACTAAATTGAGTTGAAACACGAATTGAAACGAATAACTTCCAAAGGCAACCAGATACTGTAAAGGGGGGACAAACCAAATAATTGAGTGGAGAAATGTGGACAATTACGGACAATGCATTTTTTGCCCCCCAATTCATTTTAGGCTAACCTCAGACCTCACAGATTCTGAATGTCAAATGCTCCGGATCGGATTGAAGTCGTCACCTATCTCTACTGTCAAATCCGCGCTGACCGACTAGCCACGCTAACAGTAGCCTACGATGTGTTGTACTGCTCTCTTCCGTTTTGGTACTCACTTATAGGAAACACTCACATTAACATTGAGAGAGAACCCGTCAATTACGATGGATATTTTACGACCAAAGCCTGTCGAGTGACAAAATAACTTACGCCTCACAACTATGTGGAGTGAGCTAGTAACGTTTGTCCGAAAAGTTTTGACACAAAATATTTATCGGATTTTTTTAACACGTTCACGACGTCGTGTACCACATGTGGTACATGACTTCTGATCTCCACAGCCGTCGTGTACTACATGTGGTACATGACTGCTGATCTCCACAGCCGTCGTGTACCACATGTGAAGCTTGGAAAAGAGGTTAGGGCTGTACGTAAGGGTAGTACATGACCCGTGGTACATTCAGTTCTAAGTTCGATCATATTTGTATATTTTACGATTATTTTTGACTAACTACTAAATAAAATGGATTTTGGGAATATTTTCAATATAATTTTATTCAAGCAACTTTATTTTGTTACAGGGTACAAGAAACAACTAAAACCTAAGTTATAAAAACCTCTCAAACAAAAAAAAGTCAAAACTAGAAAGAACTTCTTGGATTGAAGAAATGCAAATCTAGAAACTAGGGTTCTAAAATGTGTTTCGTTAAAACCGTCCAAACACATTGGCGGCTTATTGTCACAATCATCGCAGTAGGTCATCACTCTCTTAGCTCTGGCTCTTGCTTTTTTGACCCTCTTTGTAATTTGTGGTGACCGGAAGTATAGCGTTTCCTATTGTTTCTAGCATTACCTTCAATTTTCTTTATTTTATGTGTAGATTCTTTATTTGCGGTTAATATTCTTTCATATTAATATGTTTTATGTTTTTTCCCTTGTTTTTTATTGTTTTTAGTCAAGTACCACCAGTGGTACACGACCTCCCTGAGCAACAAATATATGTCAGCGGTCGTGTACCACCGGAGGTATACGATAGAGTTGCGTTTGAGAGTATTTGGGGCACTTAAGTCTTTTCCGATATTTAAGGCCATTCCTCTTCAATTCTAACGGTATCGTACTCTTAGACGATCTGTATTGACGAGTCAGTCTCTTTGTTGACATTCCAACCTGATTTTTTGCTCTTCCCACCAATCTCTCTGACCTCTGTGTAGTAAATGCACGTGTTCTTCCACTTTTCGGGAGATTCAGACATGGCATTCCCTGCTCGCACTCCGCTATTGTTCGATAAATGGATCTGCGTGAAATGTTTTCATTGTGGAATATTCGACAGATTTCAGCTTTGGTTACCCGCCCAACCATGTAGACACGTTTTCTTATTTCTAATTTATACGATATCTTAAAGAGAAAACTTCAAAATAAATAATTGTCAACTAAGAGTAAAGTAAGTAAACAAACTTTTTTTTCCAAAGGCAATCTGATATGATTTTGTGTTTGTTAAAATTAAAGGTAATGAATGTTGTGCCAAAACTTTTAGGACATACATTACGCCCACAGTTAATAGGTGATGACGGAATCCATACTTCCTCTCTCTAATCAACCATGACGAAATGCAGCAAACACTGCCTTGGTGGGACGAATAGCGACTGACTGACTAATATCGGCTATAAAAGCTATTGCCAGTCTAACGGCCGATGTCACCAACATTAATATTATGGACCAATGGGAAAATACCTTATCGAAATGCAATTTGACGGAAGCTGTCAAAGGTCTCTGAATATCAGTGATTTCTATTGAAATATTGAATAAAATCGTGAAAATTCTACTGTATTATAAACAAGACCACTTTTTGATTCCAACATGATGCTTTTGTACAGAAAAACCGGAAGACTTTCATGTATTTTGATATATGTTATAGGTTTACATTTAACAATCCGTTATCCCCCTCAGCGAATGGGAATACGGCAAATAATAGTTCGATTTTCTAGCTGTTAAATTTGGCAGCAGATTTGGACGTTTGTTAATGCATGCCACTCTCGAATTTACTAACTGAAAGTTATCATTACATACCTGTTGAATAGTGTGGATTTGTCTGTATTTTGCAAGAAAATAGAATATAAAATACATTCCATCCAATTCCTCAGCTTCCTTTACGTCATAATAGTAAATCATTTATTAATTTATGGGTTAATGAATTTCTTCAAAGCAATAAAAACATTATGTCCACTCCATCCTAAAACACAGATAATACGTGTAAGACGTGTCAATCCCTACACCTCCATGATGCATAATGCAATTACTATGGACATAAACAAAAAAATATGAAAAATGTTTCACAGATAATGGCTTTTAAGTCCAAAAATAAAAAAAACTAGTAATGTTTATTGTTTGTTTATTTTTCTTTTTTGACTGGCGGGGATATCTATCTGACACTCGCAGGGTTGCCAAGTCCAACGACGATCACGTCCCGTGGTGGAGGGTGCGAAATGAATCTTTTACATTTGCTGGTTTTGAATTTTTTTCGTGAAAATTTACTAGGTATCGTGATTATAAGCATCTTTGGTAGATTGTTCGATCCGGAATGGGAAAGATCTCCTATTTATGAAAATATTTTTGATATCATCTAACCGTTGCAATCAGTGCACAAACACTGTGACATATGATTTATAGCATAACCCGCTGCCCTATCAATACAAATTTAACATACAGGTCGCCTAGCCGTGGGGATGCAGTGGTCGGAATGAATATCACGGCAGCAACTGATGATTTGGGCATGTCTGGTAACAACGTAAGAAGTGAAACTTCACAAATTTGAAGATTTTGTACAATTTCTTTGAAAATGATAAAAGATGTGTCTGATTTGGCAGGGTAATGTCGCAGCCAAATGGCAGTCACTCTTTCTGACACAGTCCGGATCGAAAGATGACGATACTGGTGAAATGTATTGATACTTCTAAATATAGGATCGTATCGAACATCCCTACTGTCAAGATGTATAACCCAAGGTACCGACGGAGCTATATTGCGGCGTCATGGGAATAATTTTAAATTTTCATTTGCATTTTTTCAAGTGTTGTGCAATGATTTTGGGAAAAATGTCACGAGTAGTCTTATAGAGTATATTTCAACAGTTGGCGGAACTTACTCCACTGGGACCAGGAGGGTGAAACGGGATATTAATACACAATCTGGCAACCCTGTTGCACCCTCACAAAATGGCCGCTGATAACTACACAAGTCGCCCTGTTGTCATTGAATAGCATGGAATTAAGCCTTCAGAGTATAATATGTTTTGTGACTGGTACCAAGAGTTGACAGATCCCACACATGTGTCACTCTTTGAAATGCAATAATCAGCTGTATTCAAATAATGTCTAATATAAATATAACTTAGAATGTGTACTCGTGAAAAAAGAAAAATATGGCAAATTTGTAGTTTTTTTTGCAGGTTTTAGGTTTGCTGGTAGCTTTAAGGCATATATTTGGGAATTTCTTAATCGCTGTGAATCTAGTGTGGATGTTTGTTCAGTTCCTGAACAACGAAAAATATTCAACTTTATGGATGTATGGATATCAAAAAACCTGAATGGTTTTGTGGGAATATCAATCTAAGGTGCCATAATGGTTCTGATGAACGGCAAGTAAATGAATGAATGTTTGGAAACGAGCAATATCTTTTGGTAGAGCCTGTCATCAAGTAGGTGCTTAATGGCTATCTGCAAGAGGTTTATAGGAAAAAACACCCAGTATCACATATCAATTGAAGAAAATAATATAAACATGAATAAAAAATCAACAATAGTAATTAAAACATGAATTTAATTCAAAATCAAACATTTCTTAAAATTTTGACTGAATTATATGTAATTTCTTAATATTCAAAAAGCTGGTGATGTTTCAATGACAAGTTGTCATCTCATACTTTGACAGTATTTTGTTTTCAACATTTCATAGCTATTGGTTGCTAAAATTTGTTGATTGGAACTTGAAGCTCATTTGCTGTATCTAACGGTCTGTTACCCTATAGGTCGAGAATAACGGACGGTTGTTGGTGAAGTTGGCCCTAAAAATAGTAAAATACATATGCTAAAATGACCTTTAATGAATTTTGCTTAATTGTTTTTAAGTAATCAAGAACGCTCATTCTAAATTCCGCACGGAATCGCCAGTTCGCCGCGTAATCTAAACGACACAACGCCGTCTCCTTGGATAATAAATTCTCTCTGGTAAATACAGTTCGAGGCAGCAGCTCAGAGCCAGTAAGCAATGCGCCATTGCAACAGCACTGCAAGTGAAGCCAGCCATACACGCTATGGATAGCTTCGCAGAGCAAAGTCTCAGCGAAAATCACGTCATTTGCACTTGCTTTCGATATTGATGTAAAAATATGGTATTGTCATAAATATCACACTAGATTTTTTAGACTTCAAAACGCTAAGTGGTTGGTAATGCGTCTATCCCAGACTGGGGTTTCATTTGTATCTAGGGTGTTATTCTAAGCATCTAGTGGCATACTTTACTGGCCATTAATTTAATCAGAAATATTGGAAACCGAGAACGAAATATTTGAGGCCGATGAACCCTTTGAATTCTTGCAGTTTGTAAAAAAAATCGTAAATTATACCGTCTAAAAAATAATTGTGTCGAATCTGTTTAGGATCTATTCCGGATCGCCCCTAACTGCGCTCCATTTTTGGGTTGAAATGGAAGGTCAGAATCGCCATAAATTCTTCAACATTGCATCATTGGCTCACTTAACAACACCGCATCTCGTACATTTCAAGGCAAGGTTTATCTCTGTTTTTCCCTCCATGGACATCATAATCCCCAAAATCTTAGGTATTGGTCAATGGAAAACAAACATTTAATTTTACCATTAAGGACGCAGTATCCCGAAAAAGTTAATATTTGGGGGAGTATTTTATGGGACAACATTGCCGTGGAGAACGGCGTGATATTGAATTTGCTGTTGAGAGGCAGTCGAACAATCACGTTTTTCTGGACACCTGTTTAGGTGTGGTATATGCATCGTTGTTGCCAAATACACGCTCCGGATTACCGATATTGCTCAACTGTTGAGGCTAACCTGTCATGAACAAGGATGTACCAAAAAAACTCCCTGACTAGCTCTGCAACCTACCAATAGATAGCAGCTCGCGGTTGTGCCTGCTATATAAATTACACATAGTGTGCAAAGTTTGCTCATCTCTTTGAATTTTATTTAGTACTCTTGTGCTCGCTTGGTTTCCTCTGTCGGCGGTTTGATCATGAACCAAAAGATTGAACTTTTTCCCTTTGAAATCGACAATGTATTTAGCAATTTGAGAACACCTCATCTCTTCATCACCGTAAACTTGCCTTAACACATTTAATGTTTAGTAGGCGTTTTCCAAGTTTGTTATTCACTCTTTGCTCAAACTTTTCGTTAGTGATGATAAACCGACAGAAGAAATTAAGCCAGCACAAAAACACTAAATAAAGTGCTCGTAAAAGCGAGAACGAAACTTCGTACACTACCTACTATGTGCGGTTATAAGGCACAGCCTCGAGCTGCCATCGGGAAATTTCTGATACATTTACGTATGCGCTTGCGTGTATGGCTGGCTTAATACGAAATGTATACAGCCAACTTGATTCCGAACTCGGCTCCACCACTGTGAACACGGACAAGGTTACTTTTCAGTTGTTTCGCAATAGTTCGAATTCAGGACGAATCAGCGTTGGTTGTGTGCAGTATTGTTGGTGTTTGAGGACGATTGTTATTGTGGAATTGTTCAATATCGAATTGTTACATTGCGACCAGTCTTGGTAAGAAGAGTGACTTGGTGTTTTCCACGATACCATGTAAATATTGTTTGACATGTATAAAAAGAAAATGACTGTGCACATGTACTCGAAAGAAAATGAATAAAGACTAGAGGACAGGAGGTTAAAATCATGTACACTGCGCAGAAAATTAATTTCAGTCTCTGCGCATGTGACATTACTCGCTGTTGCTGTCATGACTGTAAACAACTCCATTTTTGACAGTTCGGATGAGTTCACAGGAGAAGTAATGGATAATATCAATAAACCACGAATAAACCACAAAGTATAGCAAAACGTCAGTGAAATGCTCATAAAGATCGCGACAGATTAAGTAGACATTTTTCAATACTACGTAGACGCTCCACGACATGTTCTACGCTCACTAGATTTCCGAGAGCCACAGCATCCTTAGCGACAGGATACGAACACGTGTATCCCTTACGTAGTTCAATCTCCTATCAGTAGTCTTCGTGGAAAATGGCAGGTTTTGATAAATGACTTAACTGACGTTTCGACTGTCAGGAATGTCATTAAAAAACATCCGTGGTTTCAGTAGTTACATTATGGATGACGGATACCAACAAAGATAATTCAAAACTAAATTAGTATGTTGCCAAAATAACTCAAAACTAGTACGTTTTTATGGAAGGGTCTATCTGAATATGCATATGAATGCACAATTTAATGTTTCCGATTGATCAATAATTTATCTTATCTGTTTAAAACGTTGTTGTTTATTGTTAGCCGTAAGCATAATCGCTTTGAATTTCTAGTTGTTGATTAAGCCGTTTCTGATAAGTTACTGCCCAGTTATTAATAGAATTCCAAACAAATGTGTCAACACAAAAAAAACACGCGTAATCCCATTCAAATTTACAACGATCGAATTCAAGGAGAATGAGTAATGTAAAAAGATTAAGCATGTGGAGTATTATCTTCACATTGTTCCAAAATGATAGCCGAGGTCAAAGTGACAAAAAGTTCATTCACTGATCACTATAAATGTTATTCTGCTTTCATGCTATTATTCTCTATTTTTCAATATTTTCGTTTTTGTTAAATTATGAAATAGGTACAAATAAGAGAAATCATATTCCATAAAGTAAGAGTTGAGTTTTTTTGTATTTTTGATGATTACCTTGTTGTCAATATAAAAAAAACACTGTTCCGAGGTTAGTTCTAAACAACTAAACCATTTTTTTATCGCCATCCTTATCATGTTTGACGTTGTTTGAGGCACTTTGGCAACATTCATTAAAAAATAATTATTCTTTTTATTCGACTGCTTTTTATAATTTACTTTTTACTAAAAACAGTAACTGAAAATTTATGACAAGATATAGTATCTGTTTCTTAGTACATAATATACATATAAACAGTCACTAAATATGCGCATATAAAAGTCTCTTTATTACCATAGGTTAAATGTGTGATGGAGCAGGTATAAAGCTAGCCATAAAGTATGTGTACTTAATGAATACTGATCATTTATATTCATCCAACATCATAAGAGATTACAATCTTGAATTAACTCCGTATATAATTATTTTCTGCGGCATACGATGATGCATAAAGTAATGAAGGTTAAAAGGTGTTATTTGAACAATAATAGACGATGCCACAAGGCTTTCATGTCACATCAGGGGAAGCAAAAAAAATATTAGAAACGTTTTTTGAAAATCACATGTGCAAGATAAAGTTGGTTAGGGCAACATGGTTGTGATTGCTATTAAATTCTGCAATTTGCACTTGCATCTTGATTGGAGCATCTGTGACTGGAAGAGGGTATATTTCAGTGACGAATCCAAATTCAATATGTTTGGATCAGATGGTGTTCGTTACGTTAGACGTCCTAGTGGACAAAGATTGAACCCCAAGTACACTTTGCCCACTGTCAAACATGCAGGCGGCTCTATTATGGTTTGGGGGTGCTTTTCGGGGTTTGGGATGGGACCTTTACATAGAATAGATGGCATTATGGATAAGTTTGCATACACAAATATACTAAAGCATGTCATGTTAGCCTAAATGGAAGAAAATATGCCCTTAAGATCAATCTTCCAGCAATATAATGACCCGAAGCACACTTCAAATCTCGCAAAGAAATTCTTTCTGCATGAAAAAATACCAGTTCTCAAATGGCCTTCACAGTCTCCCGATATAAACCCCAACTTCTACAATCTATGCCGAGACGATGCCAGGCGGTGATTGATAATAATGGTTATGCTACAAAATATTAACACAAACATGGTTGGTTTTCTATAATTCAATGAACTTTGCTTCTTTTTTCTATAATTGTTTTGCTTTGTCTATATATTTTTGTCCTTCATAGTTCCAGTTTTTTTCAATTAATTTATTATTGAAGGGAGTCAAATGAATTTATTTATGTATAAGTGAGTATTATGATATAACGAATTATGTATACAAGTTGGTGTATTAATAAAACAAGTTAAAAAAGAAATACAGCACAATATTAATTTGCCTTTAATATACTTTTGTCCATTACTGTATATCTATTACCCAACCTGAGATAAGTAACGGGTTCATTCAAACTATAACTTAACGGTAAAAGAGAACAAAGAAAATATCAGTATGTCGCGTTCTCCTATCATTCACATTAAGTGAAGATTTTCCTAACAGTTGAGGACAATCAATGTGAGATTGATAATTTTGTGCAAAAAATAAATCAAATTCGACATTCATGTAGAGAAAAGTACAGCTCGTAAAGAGTAGGAAGAGATGCGAATTTTTGAACAATGAAAAACGAAGCAGTAGTCTCTTGTCGTGTCTAGCCTAGTTAGCGTACAGTCAGCGGAAAAATTTTCAGGCAGTGAAACAACTTTATTACTTATTATCTGTGAATTGTATGCATTGTTACGAATTCGTGGGTTGAATACATACAATTTTACGCTATTAATCGTCGCCATTTATTCCTCGGTGTTCTGAGATTTACTCGTTTATAATGGATTTTAAATCCAAAAGTTTTATCAGGATAAACTAGGGAGGTTGTAGCAAATGTAATATTCTTTATTCAACGAGAAGCAGACGGAAATAAACCTCTTAAAGATTTGAAGAAAGATCAGGAGCGTGCAGCCATGGCCACGGAAGTTAGTCTATCTTCGTCGATCTATAATGAATTTTTACATAACGGAAAAGAAGGTTCGAACTTGACGGCGCATACACAGGAAATTTGTTCAAGAACATAATAACACTGAATCACATGAAACTTTAAGGAAATTGATGAGGGCAATGGGTTTTCGTTGGAGGAAGGCAAGAACTAATAGAAGTCTTCTTATGGATAAACCAGAGATTCAGCCTCGCAGGAGAAATTTTCTGAGAAGGATGAAAGAATATAGAGAAAAAATCGAACTATAATTTATATGGATGAAATATACATCCATACATCACATACGCATGAAAAGAGTTGGAGCGACAATACCAATGATGGCCTTCACACGCCAGTTTCAAAAGGACACGATCTATTATTGTGCATGTTGGTAGTGAAAGTGGTTTCGTGGAAAATGCATATCAGAAATTTAAATCCAATAGAAAGTCGGGTGATTATCATAGTGAGATGAACTATAGTAACTATAAAAAATGACTTCAGGATTAAACTGATTCCAAACCTACCACCAAATAGTGTTTTGGTTATAGACAACGCTCCATACCATAATGTTCAGATAGACAAATGTCCTACTATGTGCTCTAAGAATGATCATATGAAAGAATGGCTAAGGCAAAAAACATACATTTCTCTGACGACATGTTCAAAATGTCATTCTGTTTTGAGATTGCCATCATATCACCCCAACTTGAACCCAATTGAGTTGCTATGGATATCTTTGAAACAATATGTGGCTGAGAGAAATGTAATTTTAATCTCAAGACTGTCGACTTTTTCTCGTCTTATCCCACAGAAGAATGGAAAAAGCGACGTGAGCATGCCAAAGGTTTTGAGAAGCAGTACATGGAAATGGAACCAGCACTCGACTTAGCTGTGGTTCAAATAATAATAAACCTAGACGAAGATAGCGATAGCGAAACCGAAGATTTAAGTTTAAGTAGTAGCTCAAATTCTGATTGGGAACTTTCGTATTATACGTGCCATCTCTTTTGCTCCGAATGCGTTCTCCCTCTCTCGTGTGCGCAATCCCAGCAAATCCTCATCTCTTCCTACACTTGACAAACTGTATAACTAGATACTCCTCCCCTATGAAACCCATTTTATATCCACAGATACTCAAAAAAAATTCTGCACACGCTTTGATTGGTTCATCTGTAAGTTATAAATAACTTGGAGACCAGATGGAGCAGCAATATCAAGTACCAAACAAACCAAAGAACAATAAAACATTTTAAAGGAGAAAAGTAACACATCAACACAATATCAATTCATATTCATTTGACACTCACATCACATGGGTTGCTGTTGAAATGATAAATCAACATTTTGGAAGGTCCGTAATATTCGATAAAAATGGAGGCATATATGTAATCGTGCATTGCCACAAGAACCAAACAAACGTGTGCGTCAGATTTCAGTTCAATCAGACACTGGGAACGGGTCGAATTTACCCTAGAACATTACATTACAAAAAGACGGACAAGACTAAGTACAAGCTTGTAGAAATAGTTAACTATATTCTATTCAAAACTCATTTTCTCCACGTCAAAACAAACATGTGCACTCGATCGTCGCTTTTAGTTGACTTGTCGCTGCCTGTCCAGGCATTTATGCCCAACGTCGCGCTCTGGTGTTTGTTGTGAGGAAGCTTCGATAGAGTTGAATACACTTAGTCATTCCAAAACTTTGCATTCCGAAATGCGGCGAGCAGATATAATCGTAAAGGGGGAAACACAGCATTAAGGAACAAGAGCTTGCGACGAAGCGGGGTTAGGAGGAAGGGATTGCCGGGTCGATGGCAGAGCGGCGAACAACCGGCACCCCTCATAGTTGTATGTGTATCTATACCTAGCTACGGAGTGCACCCCGAGACATTCGGAATGCCAACTACCTGCCACTAGCACTCGCACGACGCACATGTTATAGGATCGGAATGAAAGGGAGGGTGGAGCACAGTTTAGGGACCTGATGCGCCAGCTGAGAAAAGACACAATCATTTTAATAAAGGAAAGTTATGTTGAACGAGCCTTAGACATAACTTGAGGCAGAACTAATAAGGTGTGATTTATATTGTGTGTTGCACAACTTACACACACCTTATTGGTTCTCTCTGACTTAAGTCCAAGAGCATTGATTAACGTATTCCAGCCGAAGATAGCTAACCTATATTCTCCCGCGACCGAAAAATTATCCAACGTGAGATGGAAAACCGCGTCCACTATGATACTGAATAATATAAAACAGAATTTGACGGTCACCAAAACAACATGGCCGTAACAGGCCGCCAACATCTACCCAGCTCCAATTGAAAAACACTGTATTTTGTCACAGCTATTCCGGGATAATCATAGATCTACTTTGAAAAGATTAGTTTCTCCTAGAACGCTTTGTAGCTATTTTCTCATAAATAGATGTCTTCAGCGCCATCTGGGAGACCATTTAGGAGACGGTAACCTTTTCAAACTAGATCTATAATTATCGTGGAGACATATCTGTGACAAATTCCCTTACCGGACGCGACGGTTTTTCAATTCATCTCGGATCATTTTTCGGACGCGCGAATATGGCATTAGGTTACCTATCTTCAGGTAAAATATGTTAATCAATGGTTCAAGGCCATCTTAAGTTTACAAGTATACCTGAATCTGCTGTTTGTCATTATAGACTGAGTAACATTACAACTCTCTGCATATGAGGGGTACATTTATAAATTACTAATGTAATACCCTCCACAGTAATGGAATGTCGATTGACAGATCAAATTTTATATTGTGTAACGTTTTTTTTAAAGCGTCTAAATTATTACATGCAGTGACACTTGATGGCAGACCACTAATTTCCAACCATGTTTACTATAATGCCCATTTTTTTATTACAAGAGACGCTATTTATAATGAAAAATATATATTATGCCAGTTATGAGCACTTTTTGACAACCAAATGGAGTAAACTATGAACCATGAGAATGCCAAGTGACAATCGTCTGATTCCCAAGGTTCTGAGCACGGCACGGGTATTACGTATCTTGAAAAGTGACATGTCGATTTTTTTTACATTGTATCGGTTTTTTGTGACATTATGTAGGTTTTTCTACAAGATGTTAACTTAGCACTAGCTGATGGACACTTGTTGTGAACTCGTTTTGTAGTTGTACATCATGATGCTTCAGTTATCAATGTTTGGCTCTGATGTGATGTAAAATCTGCTTGACAGATGGCATTACTGAAGGTCTAAGCTGTAAGTTGTATATCTACTATACCTAGAAGGAAACGGTAATGCATAGGTGCATAGTAAGGACTTGTGTGCTAATAATATGTGTTGATGATAATTCCATTGGATTCTTGTCTCAAAGACACTTACATTAGATTCAAAGCTAGAAATTAGTTGCGCATACATTTTTTCTTATTCATTCTGGAAATTACACATGCAAATTAGCTGTTCAAATTTCAAAAATGAGTCAGATAAGAAAAGAAAATCCCTGGTTGGTGGAGGAGCAGGTGATAAAATATGCTGCAGACAGGAATATTTATGAAAGTGAAAATGTTATTACATTATGTTTTATTTCCAGTCATTTAAATAGAAAATAAAAATCAGTGCTGTTCAAAGTTTTTGAAAACAAAAAACGGGAAAAATCGTGATTTATATCTTTGAACATAACTTGTCTTCAGAAAGGACAACATATAAATAACCCGTCGGGCACAGCTAATATCATTGGCAGCATATTCAGTAATAATTTTCTCATACAGCAAATATGACTAATTTTATAAACTTGCAGACCAATACACATAATCATCGAGATGCGATCTTACTGTACAAACAACCTCTACTCAGAGATGAAAACTACAGACTACTCGGCTTCACAAAACATATGCAACCAACAATGCGTGTAGTTGAGTCATTGCTCCATAGATGGACGCTCACAGCGGTCATAGCGAGTAAACGTGGAATGAACTATTTGCACCCTTGAAACTACCTAGTCTGCAAGAAGTTTTTTACATAATACCCGTGCAGGAACAAAAGTGCACTTTTGACGTTCCGGAAGGGTTACTTTGTTCCATTTACAGGTTTGTCAAATAATATTACGAACGCTGAAATTTTTACAGTGCAACAATTCACGATCGCAGTCTATCAATAACTCTATCAGTGACGTGTCAGAATTCTGTCCAATAAGATGTTAGTCGTCCACTAGTTCATGACCTGTCGCTGGGTTTTTTCTGTCAGAATATAGTTATTTATTATACAAGGAAGAAAGTACTAGATTTTAGTTCGAGGTTTTATATTGACAAAAAACCGACGATTTAATATTGAAAAATTATATTATTACAATATTTAAGTCATGACAAAATTATCCATGTGAAATTTGAATTTTGAAATTAGTAGGCTATGTTGTACTTATAGCGACAATTAGACCTGCGTTGCTAAGGAAACTTTTGAAGTAATCAAATAGCTGTCAATTTAATTTTGTGATCTGATTCAAAAATTGTGAACTTAGTGGTTGTTTAGAAGTTATTTTTAATACTATAAAGTAAAAAATGACTGATTCCGAGTTTCCTTTGACTCCAGCGGAATTAGTAGAAGTAACCAGAGTAGCGTCACAAAAATTATTGCCAGCTAAATCGTTTATACAATATCCGGGAAAAAAGTACTATTTTTTCCCGTAGAAAAAGTAATTTCATGGAAAGAGATAAAATGTTAAACTTTTTTCCCGTTACAGAAAGAAAGCTATTTTTGATTGGTCAACTCAACGAATAGGTTATGGCCAAGTCTGTGTCAATGGCCCTGTTTACACCGTAGCGTAGGTTACCAGGTGCTCATATTTTTTCATACTTGAACCACCACTTGAATGCAATGAAAAAATGCATGAAAATTAATACATGTTTTTACTCTTCATAATTGCAGTTAGAAAGTGAACATAAACTGTTGAAAGTTAAAAACGTTTAGAGGCAGGTAAAAAACCAGTAAGTATCCCACAAGATTATAAAATTTAGCAGAGAACATAAATTCCGATAGCCTACAATAATTGAATTTAATTGTTATCGGGTTGGGCAATAACCTATTTACTATTATTATTGCTGATTTTGCAATCTTCCTAACTGACATTTTACACTGTAATTATTTTAAAGTGATCAATTTTTTACGGACATTTTCTCTCTATTGAATCGAGTCGGAACGGCGCATATAAAAACACATAGTGCGTTTAGCAATGATTTCATGTTAACCTTTTAGCTAAACCTTAAGCACCATTTCGGAAAGTTCTGCATTTCTCGACTTTTATCGCGTTGAACTCTGTATTTCAAGTAACACACTTTTGCACGGGTAAATTACGATGGCACGAAATGTGCCATTACCATACGTAACGGATTACCAGGTATACCGCTGGCATTATTTATGCGTTCTCGTACATAGTTTCCAAGATACCAGTCTGAGTAGGAAATAGTCCAATATTTTTAGAATATCTCAAGCACTCAAAACTAAAGTAGCCAATTTAGCATAGTCTAGTAGTATGACATACTTTCTCATTGTAGTTGCAGGTATGAAAGCCTGATTTATACATTGTCGCAGTCAATGGATTTTTTATTTTTCACATGACCTCGAAGGCCAAAAATGCCGTGAAGTATATTAACTCTATAATTCCTACACATTCGTTGGATGTTTCAAAGAAAAGGGATGTCAAGTCGTTTCAAAATACAAATCGAATCGTAATTAGGTAGTATAGTAAGTAAAGTAAATCTATCACATTATACTCGTACATAGGACTTTTATTATTTGATTTTCCCGTTGTTACTGGGATCAGCAGCTTCTTAATGTCTTTGACTAATAGTAAAGACGTAAAATTTATAACATCATACCTCCTACAACTCCCAATTTTCAACCCCAGAAACAATTTTCCGAAAATGATCAGAAGCCTCTGAAAGGTTATAAAACGAAGTTTTTTGCCCTCCATTCTGCCGCCACTGGATCGATTTTCAAAAACTACAAAGCGTTTTCGTCATTGGCATAGTAATAACCTTGGTGTAAGATTTCATCAAATTCCGAGCGGTACTTCTCAAATTATAGATGGTTCAAGTATTATCAGGCAGACAGACAGACAGACCGACGGAAATGAGTAACATAGTTTTTCGTAATTTACCTGTCATATAAAATTCAAAAAACAAAATTTTTCGCGATTACAATATTTCCTCGCCAGTTGGCGTAGGAAGTAAAAGTCATTTGATAACTGGTGTTGGGCTTCAGAGATATGATATAATTTGATTCCATTCGTGCACTCTTCGCCACCACCTCGAGGTATAATGGAGGCAGAAGTTTCTTTTGTCAGCAGGTCTAGCTGGACAACAAGCTACGACATGAAAAAGCAAATATACTTCGACTTAATGTCATTTGGTTAAATAACTGGAAGCATAATTATCTTGGCCTATGATACAAACATTCTGCAAATACGAATAGGGATAAACGAATACATACAGTGATGTAATATATATACGTATATGTGGATGCGAAGTAAACACCAAAAAGTCCCAATTTCACACACCATTACTCTGCGCTTCCTGGGGGAGAAAACGTTACACACTTGGAAGTTATTTCTCTTTACATCTATTATGGCTAGTATCATTGCAGAAACGCTGCAATGGTTCTATTAAAGAATGATTCCCAGATTGTATATAACGATGGAAAAGGCACTACCAGAATTTTCAATTGCATCCACGTTCAACACACACAATTAATGATATCCTTGCTACTGGGACATTGTAGACGTTATTTTTATTCGCCAGACCACTGCTATCCTGGTCATTTTTGAAAAAAATTCAAGAGGTAAAAAAATTGTGGGTTTATATTCTTAGCAGCCAGATCGCGCATATTTCGGCGTTTTCCTTTGCTCCCGGCGGAGTGCCACCAGCCTTGGTAAGTGTTCTGGTATTACACGTATTACGGCCGCGCCACAGCATAGTGTTTCCTGCGCTGTGGCAGCGCTGCCACCTCTAACCGGGTTAGGTATCGGGGAGAGGCGACGTTGCCAGATGAACTACCAGTAGGGCAGGGAAAGAATGTCTAATTGTAAGGACCTGTTTGACTGACTTTATTCTCAAAGGGCCTAGTTTATACTGAACATGAACTGATAACGGTGCTGCGTGGGAAGTGCGGAGTCAACCTACTTTACGCCATTTTTTGTGTTCATATAACGAACGTCGTCTAACTAGTGTTGAAAGTCGCCATATATAAACAAGCTTGTTATATAGTCGGTTGATGGAAATAAGTACCGTCTATTTCTAGATCTATCCAGTATCCAGAGATCTTTTGGTGTCTGTCGGGCAAACAAATGCCAGTCATATAGGGCCGCACGGCTGATAAAAGTCACGGGCAACCCGATTAACGCACCGCGTGGCACCGCTTCGGCATCGGTACGACCCGACCCGCCAAGTAGCGAGCATAGCAGTGATATCGGCGACGTTGCCACATTTTCAAAGATTTGGTTCATGATTGAGCGTGGGTTTGTAACTGCTCCAATTATGTGTGTGAAAATAAAAACAAAAAACATAGTGAAAACTACTATGTCTTGAGATGATGTACATTAATCAACTTTAGTGGAGGTGCGGGAAATAACATGGGTACAATTTTCGGCCTGGCAATGAGATACTTGCTATTTCAGTTCAAAAAATGATCTTACTTGGTCCGTTCTGGTAATAGATGATAGTTGTGCAATCCTCTTTGGATAGAATTTATACCTGGAATATACTTGTCTCTATTTTCGTTCGTTGTTCTACCTAGATATCAAGACCATGCTGATGACTGCCAATAACCTGAAACACCTCTACACGATTGGTCCTCGGTTTTCAATAATCTACTATATCGACATCATCCAGCGGTTACAGTGAGGACTTTGCTTTCAGTTCCAACTGAGATAACTCTAGTGTTTCAACAGATAGCTGCTATTCATTTTCGCAGTTGCTGATTCTGGTAATGGATGGCACTTGCGCAATTTTATCTGGATAGGGATACCTCCACTAGAAGATACTTTGCTCTGCTTTCGTTCATTGTCCCAAGCCCAGACCGTGCTGATGATTACGAATAAGCATGAAACAGCTGCACATGTACATCGTACGCTACTGCTACCCCGGTATGACAAAGTAAAGCCGTCCATCGCTTTTATGCTGAATAACAGTAGCCACGGGCTAGCATTGTCAGTTTGTCAGCAGTTTTCACATGGCTGTCAGATTTGATAGTATGTTGGTTAATGTTGCAGCTATTCCACGGCTACTAGGCCGTTTAAAGCGCTGCACAGCGTTGCCTGAACACACTTTATCATTTGGCAGTAGTTTCCCTCACAAGCGGGAAACGCAGTGAATAAGCAGCCGATCCGGAATCGATCGTAAACAGATTCGACACAATTCAAAAATGTGTACGCTCAAAATAAAACTATTATTTGGGCGTAG
The DNA here is from genome assembly GCA_963669975.1 of Acanthoscelides obtectus. NCBI lineage: Eukaryota > Metazoa > Arthropoda > Insecta > Coleoptera > Chrysomelidae > Acanthoscelides > Acanthoscelides obtectus. The sequence continues at coordinate 92,132,593 of CAVLJG010000001.1, forward strand.
AGAATAAACTAACGCATATCTTAAAACATGCATCTTAATTCAAGGAACTGGTATAGCATATTGGCAACGCGGCAGATTGCCGATTCAGCGTTGCTAGGCAACGCGGTGATGAGCTTCGCTATCCATCCTGCATCTATCTCTTTCTAACATATGTGTCTATGTATAGACACATATACTGTGTATACACACTTATCTCTCGCATACATTGAACTCAAGCCGTCAAACAAATTTAGTTCTCAGTGTACATTAACCTAGTTTATAAACAAGTCGCATCTGAAATGCCTAACGTCGTTCTCAATGTTTCCAACAGAGCTGCGTTGACATTTTAATATGGTGCAAACGCCATCTGGGTGGACAAAGTAGAAGACCTGGACTGCCCCAAATGCAGCAATTTAGGAAGAAATAAACAAATTTGTGTTTTGGATAGGAGCATCGACATTTTCAAGAACCATTTACCAACCAAACACGTGACGTCAGTACAAGGGTTCATCGAAAGTGATTGGGTTGGAATTCAATTAGGATTTTGCCCATGGATTAGGCACTAGACTAGATAATCTTTATTACTCCTTACCTAGATATTCCACTATTCACAGGGATAAGAAATAAGCGGCGATAGTGGCAACATCGTAGGATATCGGTGTCGGTTGGTCCGTCGTGCGTTTGGTCTTGTTGAGTGTGCCTTTGCGGGGCCGGGGCCCTGCGGGTTAGTGACCGCACAACGGCGCTTCGTCCAAGTCACCGCTCAGCTTAACTCACTCCTCTACTACACGACTGGCAGTCGACTATATTCTACTCGTATCGGTCTGTCCGCCTTATGTGCTTGCTGTATTTAATGCCCCATCGGTGTTGGTATATATCGAGGGACTCGTTTTTTGATCACAAAGGTTTCTCTGAGGAAAATGAGTACCTTACCGAGTAGAGGTGGATCGGTTCTGAACGAGCCGTTCCAAAGGAACGATAATGCAGAAGGAATTGAAAGAATCGATTCCGAATAACTAAGAACGAATCCGACATCGGTGGTTTCGATTGCGAGGCCTGAAAAAGGTCGGCTGTTCAGGGCTGGTAAAAACATTTTTTTTAAACCCAAACCAGGTTATTTAGTTTAAACAAATTGCGAATGAATATTGACTGAAACTAATAAAAATTGTAAGAATATATAATTGTATAGTTGCTTTTGGACATCTACTTCAGGCACCCGATAAAAAACAACTTTCCACCTGTTAAACAGTGTAGGTGGCAGGCGGATAGCATTATTTGATAGGTGGATAGCAGGTTTTGTGGAATGGTAAAAAAAGATTATGCCTTGCATATATTTACATAAACACACAAACATATATAGGTACGTTTTTAGTTGTAATCATTTATGAGAATGAGAAAGGAATAAACGTAAAGTACTAACTCTTAAACTGAAACTTAAGATAAAATCTAATAGAAAATTTAGTAATATATATTTTACTCATATAATTTCACTTTCAGTCATCTTTATTATTACTTAAAGATGTATTATCACAAATTTTGAAAAACTAATTTCGAGGCCTTTTTAGTACCCACTACATAGCTTACTTTGTATTAAGCTAAAAGGAGAAAACCTACATCTAATGAAGACGCTTGTACAACGCGTAATTATCCAATGATACCGACAATTTTATGATTTTCGCTTTATAAATACGATTTTTTTGGCTTCTCCACCACTGAATTGTCGTCACTATTGGAGTTACACTGCTTTCAAAGATTTTTTTGAATTGAGCACTCTGGTTGAAATGTTTCGAGTATTGGCAAAATATACTACATCAAAATAAGGCCACTGAATCTGGTGAAAAAGGGTGCTGTAATAGTGAGGTGTTTTCTTTGTCAACAGTTGAGTAAACTAAAGAAAAAAATATTTTAACTAATTAAAAAGAACGTTTAACCGACGACCTACAATGTAATAATTGTGGTGAGGAGTGTAAGGTAAGAACGGTTTTTGGATTCATGTTAAGTTGTCAGTTCAATGTTAAAGAACCCCTTATGGAAAACGGCTTTCCGTTAAATTAATTGGAATTTTGCATAGAGGTCCTTTTTATCATGGCGATCAAAAGTCCCAATGGGGACACCCTCCAGAAACCCTTCACTGAGCAATTACAGAACCCAGAAGTCCCCCAAGTAGGTGTTTTTGATAGATATGGGAGGACAACATAGGTATCATCACCATAAAAGTAAAATACCCTTTTGTTAGGGTGTCTCCCAATGGTGGTAATGGATTTGAGAGTGACCTTGAAGGTTATGGTCACGGTCAGGTAAAATTGGTATAATATCCTAGTGAAAAGTATTTAATAGGAAAATGGAGAGAGATTACAACTATAATTAGTAGTTAAAAAAAGCGAATAGCCAACACAAAATTAACATTTACATAGATAAAACAAACGTTCTCATGAGTCTCAATGGGCCATTTTTTCATTTTTATCAAATGGCTCTAATTATTTATTCAATCAACGGGTGAAATGCTTGTTACAAATACAAAACAATCTTGCTTTAAAGAATTGCATTGTAATGTTCTTAACACGCTTAAACTCATTAATAGTTCCAAATACTTCTGAACTAGATGTATATCTATCTGTTACCTAACCTAAAAAGACGAGTTAAGGGTAATGATCAATAAAGTTGCATCAACCTCTATATTACAGAAGATGATCGTTATTACAAAGTAACATAAATAAGTCGACTCAGGTATAAACTCATTTAACTTGAATAACTGTACAGTCGGATATGAATCTACAATTCAAACTGTCTGTGACCCAATTAATATTACTGCAACAACACGCAAATGACACCAGTCTATTAAATGCTGAAAAGGCGAATGCTGAAAAAGTGGAATTACAATTTTATGCGGGCTATGGATTCACACAATTTCGGTAATCTTGAGGGAAAAACAAAATACATTTCGAGAATATTAGGTACATATTATTCTCGTAGTATTTTTTGTTTTTAAAGGATTCCATGGTCCACTGAAAATTCAAGCAAAACAGACTATTTGAGTGAATATACTGTTTCTGGGATCTCAATGTCCGCCAAAAAAATCTTAAGCAAATCGACAAATTGTGAAAACAAACCATCCAAATAGTGGAAAATGGCACGCTTTATTTGAAAAATATGATGAAATTAAGATGATCATTAAATTAGGAACAATATGCTAGAAAATTAACAAAATGTTCCCTTAGGGTGCTCCATTCCTGACTTTCACTACAAAGAGCAACAAATCTCTGTATGTGTAACTGGTATAACAATATACAAAAACTATGTTACTTGTATTGCTAAATACACATTATAACATAGTTACGTGAACAGAGGTAATAAAAATTCATATAATAAGGGCATAATAAAAGCACGTTTTTAGAAGTTCCTAAAAATTTTAGTCATCACCCTCACTTGGCACAATTGAAATTGTATATTTTCGTGTAAATGTGACCATTTTGCGACTTGACCTTGATCAAAGCCTAGCAAATCAAAAAGTGGCAGTTTGAAACTAGTGCGACTTTGTCCTTTCTTTACAATAACTGCGACCCGCTATCAAAAAAAATCCAACTTCCAAAAACAACTCTAAAGGTCTGTGAGCTCTCAATCTATACAATTCCTTTGTTTCAAGACGGGTGGAACAGAAGACTACTTATTTATAACAAAGAGCTGCATATTTATGTTTATCACGTTTAAGATAACTTTTTCATAATTTAATTGTCACCCCTTTGGTCACTCATTTTCCTTGGTCGCTTTAAAAGCTGCTAAAATCAAAATAATATCTGACCCTGTGAAATATGTATCACATATCATATAGTCTTGCGTCATAACAAATATGAAAACAAAAATAGCTAATTTTCTTAGTTGACACCGAAAACCGAAATATCGCTCCGTACGAAACCCGTTAGAACAGCTGTTTTGAGCCTATTAATTAAAAATGGTTCTTCTTTGACGTACCTCGTGACATAACCATATCTGTACACTCTGTTCATCCCTGAACCCAATTAAATCTAATAATCACATAAACATACAGGTTTGTAAATAGAAACAGAATTGACACAACACCAAGCCGTATTTTCTTTATATGGGAAAAAATATAAAATCTCTATACAACATTATTATAAGAACATAGCAATAAATGTAGAATTTTAAATCACGAAAACGAATTTGGTCAAGTACGTATTTCGCATCATTAATCTTCAATGCTGATTTAAAGTTGACCTTCATTCGAGGTTTCAGCAAATTGGAAATAAACTGAAATCCAAATTGAGCAGTATCAAATAGATAATCATGAAGGTGTATTTTTGATGATAAATCATAATATAGCAGTATAGTATAAGTATGATGATGCATTTTATTCTAGATTTAATACGCTAGGTAAGTAACATTAATGAAAGAACGTGTTTTTGGCTTGGAATCGTCAACTGGCCGATACGAGAGACGCAGTGTTCCTGAAAGTCGAGATTGAGGAACAATCTGTCCAAGAATATTAACCTCAGACAGTTCAAACAACTGATCAATCAAGTATCACTCACATATTTTGTAAAAAATGCAAGATGAAAGTAATATAAGAATCCCCCCTTGGGATGGGATCATGAACGCCCGCAGAGCGGACCTTGGTTATTGATACACACCAAACAGTGGTAAGTTTGGTCATCGGTTGTTCAGAACTTTGTAAAAAGAAATGGGATAAAAATGTCACTTCAAATTAACATAAGCTACAAACAAAGAGCGACATATTTATTGAAATAATCCGTAACAACATAATCAGGCAGGCTCGTAGCTCACTAAAAGTAAAAACCAAAGGGTAAGATTATATCAAAATGATTTAAATATTAATCTTATAAAACTTTTAAACTTAGGATACAGTTTAAAATAAGACGTACTAAAAATAGAAAATATAAAATTCAACATCTTGGAGGCTTGGATTTGTACACTGCTTTTTATGGTACTTCTAAAATCTGCAGACCTACTCTCACAAGATACGAAAGACCGAACAAAAATCACTTGTGACATAACATTTCAATTGTCACAATATTGTAAATAAACCGTAATGCATGCCCGACAACATAGCGAAAGTGAAAGTTACGATGAATGTAAATTAAAATTTACGGGATTCAGAATCGATCCTGTTTGAAGTTTGACAAAATAATCCTACTTGATTTCTACATCAGAATGAAAAGGGAATATAAAATATGTACCTTATTGCAAAATATGAACGAACGGAAGTAAGGAAAAAGTTTTAGGCATGGAATTTGCATTAATTATCATAACTATAATGTAACGGAAACGGCTTTTACACAAAGCATAAATGGCGATATAATCAAAAACTTAAAGATTACCTTTATTCAGTGGGAACAAAGCAAGAACATTTAACATTTTGGCACAGTGGAATCAAAAAAATGGATTAAGATAACACAATACACAAAAATGCACGGGCTTCTTTTCTACAATATTATAACTTTGGCTACTTGGGACAGTTAAGTAACTAAGAATGATTATGATTAGAAAAAAGTTTCTATTATACTAAAATGTTATTTTTTGTTAGTTCGATTGCTAATCAAAGAAATGAAAGTTTAAAAAGCATTTTCAATAATTTGCTGCTTTTATAAACAGTTAAAAAAATACATCCCAAAGCAATATGTGTGGCTGTTATTCTGGATATGACATGGTTTGAATTGACCTAGGCAGGACCTGCTACAGCGGTTATTAAGCGAGGCCTTAGGGGCAGTACCATGGGGGGGCGGAAAATCTGAATATGCCTCGGGGCGCACAAACTTCGAAGCTGGCCCAGGGTGCCAGGGATTGACCACCAAAATCGTTTTTCTTTATCGTTAAAAAATATTGATTTCCATTTAATGTCCTTTTTGACTTGACACCATGTAAAAATAGGGCCTAATCTTCACTGTAAAAGGAGGATAATGATAATGGGATAATTAGTGCTCTTTGTAGGAGCAAAAAATGTAGGTAAGTACTCTAGGTAGGCATATGGTCAGGATTTTCTTTTATTTTTGATATGAATACATAAACTAAAATTGACTGATTACTGTCGGCAATTCAAGTCAGTTTGTCAGTTAAATACCTACTTCATTTGCAGGGTTAGCTAGAAAAGCACGTGACTGGAAATCTACCTAATTATTTAAGAACATATGTCTGAAGAATAAAACATTGGCTAATTAGTTTTTAGAATCACAAAAGAAATTCCTGCATAGTAACAGTTTTTCCTTTTTCAAACTAATTTGCAAGAAAGTCCTGAAGTAGTTATAGATAATTCAAACATTGAATTTGCATGGCAATTCCATCAAAATTATATCTTACTGATAATTTAGACAATATATATTACTTTTTGATTACAGCGACACATTTCAAATGCATCATTATGCATTACGCAAAAAAAATTTCAGGGGACATGGTAAGGATTAGCCACAATTATTGGAACAATATCATAACAAAGCGATTCGAAAATTCCAGGCATACGTACCTCGAGTCCAAAATCGATAATCCAAAGTGGTGTTAATCCAAATAATAGTGTAATCCAAAAAAACTGGCACTAAAAACACTAAAATCGAACACCGTCACTAAAATTTTCCCCTTAGAACACGCCAACAAGATGGGAGGTGATGGATCGCGGGTAGAGGGGAGAGACAGTGCGGAACGAGCGAGCGATTTAGTGACGTCACTTTAGTGTCGTGGTGTGTTCTTTCAGACACCTGGGAATTGATCACAAGATCACAAACGCCTGGAGGACGACATGTCTTAGGCGCGGTTCGTTCTAAGGTGGCGGCGAGACAAAAGAATGTCGCAGAGCAGCGGCGGCGGCGCTACGCGTTTCGGGCGACAACAACGTCTACGTCCGACACACACGACGTTCGGGACTCGAATAGCGAGCGCGGGAACGGTGGGGAAAGCTGCCGCCGCCAACCAAAGTGGGGAGCCGAGTGGGAGACACGGCCATGCACTGTTGCCAAATCAGTAGGTTTTTCTCAATATTTACGAATGAAAAGAAATGCTCTCGCTCCTATAATTTATATTTCTTATTAGAAGGTTTATGAGTTGAGGATTCTTATAGTTTTCTCTCTACCACTATAGCAATATGTAATTTTTGTTTTAGCCAAGAATTGTGGTTCCTCCAGCATATGAGAATATTTTAGTCAAAATTATGTGTGGGAGCGCAGCGCTACCCGTGTATTCATACGGTAAAGCATAAATGTGATTTAAACAATAAATTTAATTTAACGGTGAGTTTATATTGTAAGATAACAAATTTTATTCTTTTTTTTTTCGTGTTCCTGCAAATCGATTTATGATTACTTCTTCCGTATCGACATGGCCAACTAAGAATGCGAGGTACTGTATCTGGGAACGTGTATCCATCGTAGAGGCTTGCGGCAAAAACATGTCAACAGGGAAACTTGGAAAATGTTTTCAAGTAACTGAAATGGACGCTAGCGGGCGTAACTGCAATCTTGGATCAAACAAAGTGATGATTCTGTGAATTCCGCTAAATTAAGCTAACAAATTATCCTTCTATTCGTTTCTTTTCTGTTTTTGTGGTATAATTGTGATACCTTTTTTCTCTGATCTCAAGTCAAATCTATGACTTACAAAAAATATAGGATTTTCTTTCATTTTGTGTATACTGTGTTTCATGTTTTGTTGGTATTGTTGAGTAGTTTTATACAAGAATATATATTGTACGATATTCATTAATTAATTACTGTATTGGATTGTTTTTGCGCATACAGGTTTTTAAACTTGTTTTTATTTTGTTGATATATAGATATATATTATTTTTCTATTTGTAAAATTGGGTTTGCTAAAGAATTGTGGTAGAGTGCAGGGCGTACTGTTCTCTCCAACAAAAAAAAACTGATCTTTAAATTCGACGATAATCTGAACCTTTAAATGCATTGGGACGATTATGAAAAAGTAGCTAAACGATGTCTAAGCAAGCTCGTGAAAACCGCATCTCGATATCTTGTTCCTGAACTCGAATTTATTCCAAAGAAAGTTGTATACAGAAATCCCTAAAATTTTTATTTTTTAAAGTATTTTTTCAGGAATTCTATTTTTTTAAATTAGTTTAAAAGAATAAAAATTTAAGGGATTTCCGTATAAAATTTCTTTGGCCTAAATTTTAGGTTAGGAACAAGATGTCGCGATGCGGTTTTCGCGAGCTTGTTTAGACATCATTTAGCTAATTTCTCATAAAAAATCATACCAATACATTTATTTCTTTGAGAAAATTAACCATTTCTGTCGGAATGTCGAAAAAAGATATTCAGCAAAAATTGTCAAACAAAAAATGTTTAGATTATCCTCGAATTTAATTGGATCAAATATTATTTGTTAGGTTAATAAAGCGGAATTCACAGAAACATGACTTTTTTAGATTCAATGTTGCAGTTACGCCCCCTAGCGGCCGTTTCAGAAACTCATATTTCCTAGGATTTCCTCTTGTTTTAGTTATAACCGTTTTCCCCGCAAGCCTCTACGGTGGATAGGTTCCCAGATACAGTACCTCGCATTCCTAGTTGGCCACCCTGTACATCTTTATATACATATCAAATATTAATATTATCCAAATCAAACATGAATAAAGATCAAAACAATTGCGGCCTCCATGATTGTCATACTCCTTTCTTTACTTCAAAAATTTCTAGATTACACTTGTCCGTGTCAGCGTCAGCGCTCTCCTATTGTGAAGATATGTTTTCTTTTTAAATTGTAGGAAATTTCAGGCTGATAAAACATGATATAACTCAAAAGCAAGCACAATTTGATGCAAATAGATGTTTGTGACATAACCTCAAAATAGAGTTCTAACACGGATAAGTAGAAAACTATGACAATCAAGGAGGCCATAAAGACGCCTTACAATTGTAGGGACGACTGACGATACGGGCCTAAGACAATAGCGGCATGCTAAGTTACAAATAAAAAACGTCAAATGTATGTTTATGAACTGATAGATGAAGAGAGCGAGATTTGTACACTCTTACGGTTAGATATAACTTACTTACTATTTATCATCTCCTTTCAATCAAATAAAACCGCTCTTCTACGATTCTGTCGGTCAAAAAGTATTTTATCAAAGCTCACAGCGCACGCAAAAAGGTTTTTTCTTGTATTCCTTTACGTTTGTCTGAATGTTTAATCAACTACCTTGAACACAAAACACATGCGGCTCAATTTCTAATAATGTACTAACGGACAAGCAGTATTACCAGGCCGAAAAACGCAGTATCACTATTTTCTTTATATTTGCGTCAAGCTGAACGTATAGCTAATATGGGGCCGTTCTATAAATAAAAGCGCGCAAGGGGGCTTGCGAAGGGCTGAGAAGTCGGCTGGAGGTGCCTTCTTACAGCGAAATTTAGTCCGAACTATACGCCTAGTGAAAATTCAAGAGCGGGAGAGGGGTCAAAGAGTGGCCACCCCCTGACCCGACACACAGTGCATCATGTGCGGCATCCTAGATGCGCCCCTGTGTATACAAACAAATATTGCTCCGTTGGGAACATCCCAGAGGTCATTTCTTATTTTGTCTTTAAAATTCTTGGTACCCTCTAAAAGCTTCAGAGTCGGCGCTAGACCATATATGGACGTGGGCTACATCAGCTTTGCTTTCTATTTCCAAGTCAGGATTATTTCATAACTAACACTGGAACGACTCTAGCCGCTATATCCTCTTCAATTAATAAAATTTATAGAGCAGTCTCTCTTGGCTCATCGTGGTTCTCAAGTGGGACTTAATCAGAATTAGCTTTGACAAGCTTCTCTCAGTAGAAGCTATACTGACTGGAACTGCCAATTTTAAAAGTTGGAGCTCTTCATATATCAATATTTAACTGACTGATTTAAATTGCTCGCCATTTTTGATACACGAATTTCAGTAGGTGGCGCCGTAGTAGTTGTACATTAGTCCAATTTATCATGGCGCGCTAGACGATCCCACAATGCGTCCGTATTGGTAAAACGTTTTACTTAAATAATAAGTCGATTCGAAAGCTAGGACAAGATTTCGGTCGAATTAATGTGAACAGTGTCAACACCATTCGTCAGTTGGTGCGGAAATTTTAACAAACAGGTGAAGTTAAAGACTTGTCAAGGTCGAGACGTGTTCGAACTGTTCTTACTCCGAAAAATATCGAGAGAGTTCGTGAAAGTGTAGTGGAGCGCCGTGAGACGTCTACCAGACATCGCTCTCAAGAACTGGGTATTCATGCTTTTGTAATCTAACACCATTGTGTTACTTTCTGACACATCATGGTGACAGAAGCATACTAACAATAAGTTATAGCTATAGGAACTGAGCATTGCGATTTTCTGGTATCCTTTGGTATTCCAAACGCTGTCCCTCTTTGACATCACTTACGTTTACAGCACAATTCTTACGATTTATACGTATATACGAGTATTGTGACTTTTGACAAATCTAAGTCTGAGTAATAAGCTATACAGATTGCATTTAAAAAGTGATTTGTGTTTTGTTTGTTGCTCAATAGTAATTTGAAAAGCGTGTAAAGCTTGACTGATTTTGGGGTTGGTGCTGCAACGAAGCACTATGTTAGATGAACGCCTAAATTGAAAATGGACATTTATGAGATTTGTTTAGCGGTGCGCCTGTGGAATGTCCAGAAAATGCGTCGATCGGTACTGAAAGTCAATATCACACGTCCCGCATCTTTCCCCGCATATGTGTTCATTTATGTTGCTACAATTAATTCGTTTAAATCACAGAGCTTCTGCACTACACGTGAATATGTACAGCCTTGTATTCCTGTACTTGTTTAGTACAAACATACATTATCGAAATAATTACGATCTAACAGATATAGTTTTTTCCAAAGATTTCCAACATTTTTACATGAGATCAACACCGATTCGAAAACTGAGAAAATAACAACTAAGCCGTAAATCTAATTTCGACAACGAAAGTCTGAAAAAACTGTAACATCTTTATTGAATTTCAAAAGATAATTGACTATACCTATTGATTTTTTTATCATCTTCTGATATAATAGAAGTGCTTGATTGTGTCAGTATTTGCACCAATTACTTGATTTGCTTAATGAGCAGTTCATAGTGTTAATCCTTAAGCTTAGTACACACTAATATACCCCGCGCAACTTGTCTATAGGCAGTCTGGAGACGGTGTCAAGACACGATCTATACAGGGTGATTTCGAAGTTGAGTCATTTATTTTAACAGTGAGTAGATCTGATCAAAAGAAATGTTTTTTCCTTTAACATTATTGTGGTAAAATTAAAGTAACAAAGTTATAGCTCTTTAGAAGTTTGAGTATCGCCCTGTTTCAATAATAATATTATGTGCTCGTGTTTGGCAACAACGGATATAATCCGCCTTATCGGTTCATCGCATCGGAAACAAAAAAGCGAAAGAATTTGAAACGCTTATCACGATGTTTTTACTACAATTTTATTCAGTTGTATTCAGTCAATGTGTCAGTCGGTAACGCGTGAGTGAATAGTGGTGTTTGTTGCGTGAATCAAACGAAATAAAAAATGGCACATGTTTACGAAAATGCTGAACTTGTGGACATGATTCTTATTTACGGGGGGGGAGTCTTTACAAAATACTGCCGCGGCATCACGGATTTATGCGGATCGGTTTCCCAATCGAGTGCAACCAACCCCTCGTGCCTTTGTTAATGTAGTATAAAGGGCTTGTGAATCAGGTGACTTAAGACCTCACAGGGGAGGGCATGCCGGTGCTCCAAGACCGCACGATCAAATACAGGTCCGCACTGAAATACTTGTCGGGAGGATACTTTATAAAACAAGATAAACTTTTTTTTTATTTTTTTTTTATTTTTACACACATATTTTGGTTTATCTTCCTTCTACAATCATTATCTGAAACATAATGACTCAACTTCAAAGTATATGGTATATGTATAGACATCCTTCTTTGTCTCGTCTAGCGTCGGTACGATAATCTGAATTTTTCGGTCTCATGCTCGTTTTTGCCATCAAAGATATTGTTTTGTGTGGAGTGGATTCAGTTTTTTTTAGTTAACAGAGCAAAAAAGATTTTTTATGTTTTAATCTTTAATATTATTACACTAGTTAATTATAAATGCCAGTACTTATTTTGTTCTCATATAATAAAATATTGCGTTTTTGAGGATTTCTGAGTATTTTCCAAGGTTTTTTTTTAGCTGGCATCGAACACAATGAATTCAAGGGGCAATAATAGGATAAATTCTAGAAGTGCCACTGACGACATCCTAAATCCGTCCTTGAACTAGTGCCCATGAAAGTCGCCGACAATACAGTAATGCAATATTGCAGCTTAATACCCAAAATTAACGATTTTTACTGACAAAACTGATAATCAACGAAGAAGCCCACTTCGAAAAGATCGGATTTGTTGATAAGCAGAATTGTCATATCTGGGCATTAGAGAACCCTCATGTCATCCATCAACGACCACTACATCCTCATCGAGTCACAGTTTGGTGCGGTATTTGGTATGGAGGCACCATTCGACCTTACTTCTGTATAAAAAGGTAATCAAGAAGGCTCAGGTTTGCGCGGCTTCTGGAGGAGGACATTTGTCGGATATTATTTTTCATATATAATTTCTAAGTTTCAATAAAAGATTAAGATGAAAAAAATGGACGTATGTTATTTCATTTGACAAATATTCAAGATACAAACCAGTTAGTTGAATATCGGCCACCCTATACACAAAAAAATCGACTCACACAATTGGGATCTCGGAAACGGTAAGAGATACGAAGTCGGTTAAGTGCTGGCAGAGTTGCGCATTTAGGTAACTAAGAAAATGGAACTTAGAAGGTTTCGCAATTCCGAGTTTGTGCGGTGGCAGAAGAAAAAACAGAATTTACCAAAAATCGTTTTTATGTTTTCCTGTCTCTATTTGAGATGGCATTTCAAAATAAAAAGTAGGTAGATGGGATTGATCTAAGAGCACTTCCTTTAGTATCTATGCAAATTTCTTATGGTCTTTTTTGCTTTGACATTTTCTCAACACATTAAACTTTTTTTGTTGGTTTGTGGTTTCTATTTATGTTTTATTTTGTTATATGCTTAAACCTTTCAATACGACTTTATTTTGAAAAAGAAGAACGTAATTTTACGAATTGGACGAATGGGTCTCAGCAAAAATCGGCATTCAAAATACGACTTTTCTTTTTTTCTAGTGTTCCTGCAAAATACCTTATCTACATAACAAATATCAATGGATTAAATAATAGAAAACAATTTTTTCTTTATTAAGTAATTAGCAAAAAAATACAAAATGGGACACATTTGTCCCAACAGTAGGTACGGAAAAAATGGATACAAATGTCCCACTAGTAACAAAAATAGATATAGTTGAAAATGTAACATGAACGAAAATAATAAACTTCTAACATTTAAGTGTGAAAGGATTGGAAACAGTCATTGCCCAAGGGAAGCTTACATCTTGAACTCACAGTTGTTGTTCTTTTTTTCCACTTTTCGAGAAGTACATGAATGACATCTACTACAAGATTTTCCTAGAAACGGCAAATGATCCCCCACGTTTACGATATTTATTAATGAACTTGAAGGTCTGCCACTTTAGCGTTTTCTAACAACACCTGCTTGTTGTCGACCTGTGTTTATCAAATCTTCTGCTAGGTCTACTAGAAATGTAATAAACGGAACATTTCGCTTATGAGCTTCTTTGAACAGTATCCATGCATTTGAGGCTGATGTCAACAGTAGCTTGTAAAATGTTTTTCTCCGCCATTTTTGAGACTTCCAATCAATTTCGTATAAGCTGGACATTTCATCTGAAAGATCAACGCCACCCATAAATATATTATATGCTTTTATAGCTTCCGGACAGGGCACGTTAATTTTGGTTCCGTCTTTTTGGCGTCTTTCTACAGATCCCATTTCGTCTTTGTGACAGTTTGAAAGAATCAAAACCTCTTTAAAATATTTCCATAGATGTGCGATAACACTCTGATCACTAAATAATGTTTGGCAATCTCCTTCTCCCATTTTTTTCTTTTCAAACTGTGGCAGATTTTTTTTATTTGACATACATATTCCAACAGAAGCGAAATCTAAATTAGCAATTAAATTCACACTCGAAAAAAAAGATCAAAACACATCACGCTTGGATCATTGATAGAGCTGCATAGCTTGTTTACCACTCTTTCCGCTAATGTTCCTTCTTTTTGCTCCTCGTCTTCCCCAGCATATATGTTCATATCATATACCAGCCCCTTCTCACTTCTGTTGGCCCAACTATTGAAATCTTAGTTTTTTTCTTATCAAACACAAATAATAAAAATGTAGCAGGGTGTCATAGGTTTAAAATATTAACAATAAATATTTTGATAATATATAGTAGAAAAACCAACTTTATCACTCCCTAATCAAATTTGCAGCATAAAAATAACAAAGGTTGCAATTACAGCATATCAACCTATTTTCATTTCAATGCAAAATATACTAAGTGACATATAAATCCGAACACCCAGTTTAAATGGTTTTATTTTAATAAAATTTTGTATAAGTACTTAATGAAGCATAATAAGTAAATGATAAAAATTTCAAAATGATTGCACTGCTTTAAAGCCCTTTGACCTTTAATAATATGTGGATGCACCCTGATGTGCTACGCATTCTCCAACGCGCCTAGGCATGCTTCTGATCAGGTGGTCAATGTCCTCCTGTGGTGTCTCATTGCTCATTCCAGGCAACCACCAACTCCTCTCGAAGTGCTTCTAGAGTCTGAGGAGGACGTTGCAAATTGACCAATCTCCTACCCATCATATCCCACACGTGCTCAATTGGGGATAAGAAAGAAGTCTATTGTGACTCTTGCAACATGTGGTCGGGCATTATCTTGTTGGAAAGTTGGATCTGCCAGGGTGTCAAGATAGGGTAAAAGATGGGGTTCTAGAACTTCGTGGATATAACGCTGCGCTTTCATGTTACCTCTGATGAAGATTAAAGGTGACCTGGAACCATAAGCTATAGCACCCCAAACCATAACTCCAACAGTGTGATGAACATGTCTTTCAACAAAAAACTGTGGATTCCTCCTTTCACCACGTCGCCTTCTAACCCTGGCACGACCATCGTGCATGCCTAAACAAAATCGAGACTCTTCACTAAAGACAATACTCTTCCATTCCTGATCCCAGAGTGACCGTTGTCTGCACCACTCAAGGCGATTACGTCGGTGTTCTCGAGTTAAAGGGAGGACCCAGTATGGCCGGTATGAAAACAAGCCAAAACTTCTTATTCGTCGGTAAACACTTCGCATGCCAATAGGTCTTCCGTGTTCTGCAAACCATTCATTTGCAATGGACCTGGTAGTGGAGAAACGGTCCCTTAAGGCCAATAATCTTAGGCGGCGATCTTCACGGTCTGTTGTTCTACGGCGGCGTCCAGTGCCCCTTGCTCTTTGCGTAAGTCCATCTTCCCGAAGTCCCACTATACGGCCCCTATCAAACTCACTAAGTTGACGAAATCGTACAGGTCTCCGTACTGTAGGCATCGTAACCGATCGTAAAGGACGTCAAGAACCAAAATCCGCCAACGTTGATTCTTTACTGCGGCTGAAATATTCATTTTTAGAGCGTTAGTGAATTACAAAAAAGCAGTATAAAAACCCGAATGTCCAACTGATAAGGCTGAAAATTTTTTCACTTGTTATTTACAGTAAGATAAATACATTCACCAGCTTTTATTAAAATAAAACCATTTAAACTGGGTGTTCGGATTTATATGTCACTTAGTATAAGTCTATAACGCATAGGTGGCTGTGAAAAATAAAAGCCATGACAATTGCTTTTATTAATCACAGCTGTCAGAATACGTTTAAAATAGTTTTGGGTAGTTCAAGTTTTCAAAATGGGTAGAGGAAAGCTTATTAGTGAGAAAATTCGGTTACTGATAATTAAATTTTTTAATTCTGGGAAATCAAACTCAGAAATTGCCACTTTGTTAGACTTATCGCGGTACAGTGTGAGAAATATTGTTAGAAGATATAACGTAACTGGTTCAGTTAATATTAAGCCACGATATGTGAAAAAAAGTAATATCACAAATGCCGACCGAAGAGCATTAAGAAGAATAATCGTGAAAAACAGGCGTGCCGATTATTTACAATTAAGTGCTATGTGGAATGACGCTGTTGGAAGGAGAATTTCGAGGTCCACAACTCATTGAGAGGCCCACAAACTGGGATTTAGCACTTGCAAGGTTATAAAAAAAAGTGAAGTAAAAACCCTAAAGTTGCACAACTTGTTTATAGGCCAAAGAAAAGCCACTATTAACTCCACTGCAAAAGAAAAATCGGCTTAGATGGGCTAAAGAACACCTCAACAATGGTGTGCAATACAATGGAGTGATGAGGCCCGATTCGAAGTTTGTGTTGGTGACAGTCGCAGTAGAGTTATTCGCAAAAAAATGAAGCATTCCATGTTGACTGACTGAAGAGAAAAGTGAAATTTCCAGCATCCATTATGGTCTTGGGCAGTATGTCATCAAAAGGAGTAGGAAAACTTCATTTTATTGATGGAAATGTGGATACAAACAAATATTTGGCAATTTTAGAAGAATCGCTTTTACCAGTGATGGAAGAATGTTTGACATCCGGCCAAGATTTTGTGTTTCAGCAAGATGATGCAGTGTGCCATACCTCAAAAAGGCTATAAAATGGATGGAAGAAAATAATGTACCACTTTTGAAGTGCGTTTCTAGCAGTCCAGATCTGTCACCTATTGAAACTTTGTGGCACGAGATGAAAAAGGTTCTACGACAACATCCTGCTTGTACAATCACCGAACTGAGACAAAAGTTTCAAGAAATATGGGATTGTTTTACACCAAATTTTTGCCA
Organism: Acanthoscelides obtectus; assembly: GCA_963669975.1. NCBI lineage: Eukaryota > Metazoa > Arthropoda > Insecta > Coleoptera > Chrysomelidae > Acanthoscelides > Acanthoscelides obtectus. The sequence continues at coordinate 92,149,464 of CAVLJG010000001.1, forward strand.
AAACTTGTTTAACACTATGCCCCAAAGAATTTCAGCCGTAATAAAAAATAAAGGTGATGTTACCCAATGGTAATCTTTCAATTGTTGCTTTGTTAACCTCGCGCATTTATTCGCACATTGTTTATTTGTTCAGATGCTCTATTAGTTATAGGTCTAAGTGATTTCAAATATGTATTTTTTACGACTAGAGTGTATCTAAAATGTTTTTGAGAAAATAAATTGTTTTAGAAGTAAATAGTTTCGTCATGTTTAGTTTATAAAGGCATAGTTTGGTACAAATCTTGAAGTGGGCCAACTGAAGTGGGAAGGGGCTCGTACATATCCAGTGTCAGAATCGCGTCTCTCCCAAATCTTAATTGGTTTTAACGGGAGATATTGTTTCAGCGAGGAACGACCTTTAAATTTCACCATTGACTCATCTATACTTTCTACTACTACTACTTCTACTACTACTGTCAGTTCGAGCTTTTGGAAATGTATGTTTGAGACACGACATAACTTCAGGAATGTAATAGAGTTTGAATGAATTTTCTGTTTTTTTAGGATGGTTGTAATATGTTTTTGATGTAAGAAGAAAAAAATCTGTCTCTAGAGATGGCATTTTTAATAGCCTCATTTCTAAGTGATTTGTTAGATGACCAATAATTAGACAAAGATAGTACTTTGTTGTACGCCATGACAAAATAACAATCAATTACCAACATCATTTCGTGATAATCGGTGGGAAGATATTGCTTTTTTGCTTTCTCTTGTAATATGCTTAGCCTTTCGTTAGTACATTCAGCCTTAAAAATAAACAAATTTCTGGGAACTAATTTCAAAAAACACTCGAGGTCAGATGATTTATGAGTAATATCTGCATGTAAAATACGTGTAACATGCGCGGTAGGTACACTCTTTGAAGGAATAAATGAAGATCCACTAGTGCTCCCGTGAATATTCTTCTCACTGATGGGATTAGGCTCTATCTCAATCTCCTCAAGATCTGCCGCTAAATTGGGCTCTACGCTAAGAATTTCATCATTGGGAAAATCGTTTTTAGCTTTCTGTTGGGTGTTCCTTTTGCGTTTACGTGTAGTACGACGGGCAGGAAGCTCCAGATCACTTTCAGATTAAATATCCGATTCTGACTTATTCTCGGAACCGGAGTCTTGAAAAGGTTCTTCAACCTCCGAATTGTCAGTCAACCCATACTTATTTATTTTCCGCGCAATTTCTTCAAGTTCTTTAGCAGTTAACGCTCTTTTTCTAGAAAATAAAAAGATAGAATGAGACCTATGCAAAAATAGTAACGTTTATAGTCAAAATTATATCAATTTGTAATATCATAAATATTCCAAACGTATTCCAATGGGATTTGCTGGTGACTGCATTGTGATGTCCTTACAAATGGGTATAATTTGATTATTATACTAACTATACACTATACTATACTACTGACTACACATTACTGTTGGGACATATAAGTCCCACCCATAAAAATTCGATGTATTTCTTTAGATAATTATAAATAATTATGCATACTCCTAAATATACATAACTACTTACCTGTCTATGTTGTTTAATCACGTTTGAACGAATTTGAAGCCAAAATCTCCCAAGCAAAGAGCAGTCACAATTGCATTTGTTTACAAATTGCAGAATAATGCTACAACCTAGCCTTAAAATATAATTTCCCGTTAATAGTATCTAAGACAAAACCCACCTCACGACTGGGACAATGCATAATACGTTTTAAATTGACCTAGCACCCAATAGTCAGACATCGGTATGGGGCATACATGTATATCTCTCTACAGTAATCTGAATGCATTTACTGTCATTAATAATGCGTAACTAGATGAATGAATTTTTGCTGGGATCTATATAACCCGTTAGTATCGAAACGGTTAAATGGTTTTGGATTTGTATTTTGAATAGTGGTGGAACTGAATGTTGGATCAAACGAGGAACAGTCCGCAAAATAGATAACTGGATGTTGACGCAATACTCACAAAAACTCTTCTCTTCTGAAAAAAGTTATCGTTAATAACACACAATTAACCACACAAGGATAACGAATATGCCTTTACAATCGCTGGCAAAAGCTCCTTATCTATTAGCTCATTAAGCTTACGTGCCTACCTAAACAGAAATAATTGACAACTCGAGGATTCCCCTAGTTTAGCGCGCGGTTTAGTTTTTTCAATTTGGCATCTCTGGATTCCATTTATTTTGAACTTGAATTGCCAAATGTCTTAAAAATAAAATATTTTTATAACTTTCTTGCGAAGCCCCTTTAGGTGCGAGACCGTCGGTGGTCGAAAACGCCTAAGGCCGCCGCTGATCATTTTAGTTAAAAATTATCTGCTTCCTTAGCTCCCATATACTTCGAAGTTGAGTCATTTATTTTAACAGTGAGTAGATCTGATCAAAAAAAATGTTTTTTTCCTTTAACATTTTTCTGGTAAAATTAAAGTAACAAAGTTATAGCCCTTTAGAAGTTTGAGTACCGCCCTGTCTCAATAATAATATTATGTGCTCGTGTTTGGCAACAACGGATATAATCTGCCTTATCGGTTCATCGCATCGGAAACAAAAAAGCGAAAGAATTTGAAACGCTTATCACGATGTTTTTACTACAATTTTATTCAGTTGTATTCAGTCAATGTGTCAGTCGGTAACGCGAGAGTGAATAGTGGTGTTTGTTGAGTGGCTCAAACGAAATAAAAAATGGCACATGTTTACGAAAATGCTGAACTTGTGGACATGATTCTTATTTACGGGGGGGAGTCTTTACAAAATGCTGCCGCGGCATCACGGATTTATGCGCATCGGTTTCCCAATCGAGTGCAACCAACCCCTCGTGCCTTTGTTAATGTAGTACAAAGGGCTCGTGAATCAGGTGACTTAAGACCTCACAGGGGAGGGCATGCCGGTGCTCCAAGACCGCACGATCAAATACAGGTCTGCACTGAAATACTTGTCGGGAGGATACTTTATAAAACAAGGTAACATTTTTTTAAGATTTTTTTTTATTTTTACACACATATTTTGGTTTATCTTCCTTCTACAATCATTATCTGAAAATTAATGACTCAACTTCAAAGTATACCCTATTTCACGACTATCCGACACAGTAGAATGACAGCTGCTTATCTAGTAATATATCAAAATTCCCCATATCGGCAAAGGACACATAATTCTGACGGATCCGTCAATGCGAGATAGACAGAGTCATATTTTGTTTTGGTTTGCATTACATGTGCATTTTGTACATGCTAAAAGCATTTTATTTAGAAAAGTTCATTTGTATATAAAAAACAAAACGCTACGAACTTTATGTTAGATTTACACCCGATTCATTATAGAAAACGTTGCAAACTAACACCAAAATGTTACTTACTGATCAGCTGTTCACCTCAGTAGACGTCAAAGCGTGATGGATACTCGTGGAATAGGGTATACGAGCCCTAGTTTTTTTTTGTTCGAAATGTTGCAAGAACTCAAATGTGCGCTCTAGAAGTGAGCGATCTGCTCTGTTGGAAAGACCGTAGGTCAGTTCCTTTTTCTTCAAAACTGTGGGCGTCCCCCCAAAAGCTCCTACACAAAACATAAAAAAAATTCTGTTGACAAACTCCCAGGTGTTATTTATTCTTGCTCATCAATATTACAAGGTTCCATGGCAATTGAAGTTACTTGAATAGAATAATATACTAAGTGACATATACTAAGTGACATATAAATCCGAACGAACACCCACTTTAAATGGTTTTATTTTAATAAAAGTTGGTGAATGTATTTATTTACTGTAAATAACAAGTGAAAAAATTTTCAGCCTCATCAGTTGGACATTCCGGTTTTTGTACTGCTTTTTTTTAATTCACTAACGCTCTAAAAATGAATATTTCAGCCGCAGTAAAGAATCGCAAAGAGCAAGGGGCACTGGACGCTGCCGTAGAACAACAGACCGTGAAGATCGCCGCGTAAGATTATTGGCCTTAAGGGACCGTTTCTCCACTACCAGGTCCATTGCAAATGAATGGTTTGCAGAACACGGAAGACCTATTGGCATACGAAGTGTTTACCGACGAATGAGAAGTTTTGGCTTGTTTTCATACCAGCCACACTGGGTCGTCCCTTTAACTCGAGAACACCGACGTAATCGCCTTGAGTGGTGCAGACAACGGTCACTCTGGGATCAGGAATGGAACAGTATTGTCTTTAGTGACGAGTCTCGATTTTGTTTAGGCATGCACGATGGTCGTGCCAGGGTTAGAAGGCGACGTGGTGAAAGGACGAATCCACAGTTTTTTGCTGAAAGACATGTTCATCACACTGTTGGAGTTATGGTTTGGGGTGCTATAGCTTATGGTTCCAGGTCACCTTTAATCTTCAACAGAGGTAACATGAACGCGCAGCGTTATATCCACGAAGTTCTAGAACCCGATCTTTTACCCTATCTTGACACCCTGGCAGATCCAACTTGCCAACAAGATAATTCCCGACCACATGTTGCAAGAGTCACAATAGACTTCTTTCAAGATAATGATGTCACATTGTTACCATGGTCACCAAGATCTCCCGACTTATCCCCAATTGAGCACGTGTGGGATATGATGGGTAGGAGATTGCTCAATTTGCAACGTCCTCCTCAGACTCTAGAAGCACTTCGAGAGGAGTTCGTGGTTGCCTGGAATGAGATACCACAGGAGGACATTGACCACCTGATCAGAAGCATGCCTAGGCGCGTTGGAGAATGCGTAGCACATCAGTATGCATCCACACATTATTAAAGGTCAAAGGGCTTTAAAGCAGTGCAATCATTTTGAAATTTTTATCATTTACTTATTATGATTCATTAAGTACTTATACAAAATTTTATTAAAATAAAACCATTTAAACTGGGTGTTCGGATTTATATTTTTCATTTTTTTTTTAGTTCGATTTATCAGTTAGTTTTCGTGGACATGTGGTATTGAAATATCTTACGAATCACTTCGTAATCTAATCAAAAAGTCTTGAAAGAGGAAGACTTTGATCGGAGTAAGGACTGTTGGCATTGGATGTTAGGCATGATACGTAAAAAGAGATAATCTTTATTTCAAATTCTTTGGCCCGATGAGGCCATCTTTGATAGTGACGGGAGATGCATTATTGGTCTGCAGAAAATCTGCATTGGTCGCGTTAGAGTCTAAATGTGTGGTGTGGCATATACTGGGAGGCAGAATTATTGGGCCGTATTTTTCCGAACAATCCCTAAATGGCAATGTCTTTCTTTACTTTTTGGACAATCAATTACCGTTGTTGTTGGAAGGTGTGCCACTGGAAATACAGCAAAACCTGTTTTTGCAGTTGCTTGGTTACCCAGCACATTTTGCTATAATTATGCGAGAACATATTAATGCAGTATTTCAACAGCGGTGGATTGGAAGAGGAAGTCTGTTTCCATGGCCTTCGCGATCATCAGACTTAACTTGTATTGATTTTTATTTATGGGGATTGTTAAAAGACATCGTGTTCCAGACTCAACCTACAACCAGACAAGGTATGAAAAACCGAGAGACAAAATTGAAGCTGCAGTTTTGTCTACCCATGATGGTCAGCATTTCGAGCATATACAGGAGCTTTAAAAACCTTTCTTTTATAAATCGTCCTTTTTAGGGCCACAACTTAATAATAAAAAGAAATAATAAAATAACAGTATAAGGCCTAAATTTCAATTTAGGAACAAGATATCCTTTATATACTTTTTTATAAAAAAAATCATACCAATGCATTTATTTTTTTTTTTAGAAAATTAACCATTTCTGTCGGAATGTCGAAAAAAGCCATCTAGCGACCACGTACGAAACTAACAAATCTTCAAATATTATAAACGTTTGTAGCCCAAGAATAGCTCTTTTCAACTAGACCAAGTTTGTTAAAATCGGCTCATCCGTTTCGAAGATACAGGGTCTTCTTTACGGAAACCTTCAAATATCCCCCACCACTTTATTTTTAGAGATACAGCAAAAATTGTCGAACAAAGAAGGTTCAGATTATCCTCTAATTTAAAGATCAGGTATTTCTTTGTTAGGTTAATATAACAAAATTCGCAGAAACATCACTTTTTTAGATTCAAGATTGCAGTTACGCCCCCTGGCGGCCATTTCAGCAACTTAAATTTTCCAGGTTTTTCTCTTGACCGTTTTAGTAATAACTGTTTTTTCCGCAAGCGGCTACGATGGATAGGTTCCCCTCGCATTCTTAGTTGGTCATCCTGTACATGTTTAGTATTTCAATTCATGTTATTTATTATTGAATTTAGTTAAAGTGCCAGTGATCCTGTAACTCCAAAGTACGTCAGTGCATGAGTGTAGAAGTACATAGTGCATTCCCAAATATTTGACCAACTTTATTTATAACTGCGGTAATACAAATGACACTACTTTTATTCGTCATTGATACTCCTTTGTGACAACACTCTTTGAAATTTGTATTTTTATAATTGTATTTGGCAAATAAATAATTATTATACCAGGTTAGTTAAAGTATGTTTTATTTAATAGGTATTCAGATTATTTTTATGGGCAATCATCGGCAAGAGACAACCTTTTGTGGAAGAGTACCTGCCTCATCAACTGAAAAGTTGGATCCGTCCTTTCGATCGTCTTTATAGAAGTTATCTTGAAGATTCAATTTCGGCCAAACACAGCCCCGAATCTGGCTTTTGTGTTTCAGGAGATGCAACTTTAGGCGCACCCTACCGACAATATAAAAATAAGGTGCATGTGCTCAAGCGCCGAGATGCAGCACATTCACCATATTTTTATATTATCAGTAGGGTCAGACTAGGGTTGCCATTTCCTAAAATATAATGGCCGGGCATTAGTTTTTTCAATCCTCAAGATAGCTTTTATAAGGGCTAACGATATGGCAGGTCCAGCCTTTGAGTTGGGGGGGGGGGTCACTCAGTCACAGTGCCAGTGGGGGACTTAAGAAGTACAAGCCCCTTCCCACTGCAGTTGGCTCACTTCAAGATTTGTACCAAAATATGCCTTTATAAACTAAACATGACGAAACTATTTACTTCTAAAACAATTTATTTTCTCAAAAACATTTTAGATACACTCTAGTCGTAAAAAATACATATTTGAAATCACTTAGACCTATAACTAATAGAACATCTGAACAAATAAACAATGTGCGAAGTTCGGTGATTGTACGAGCAGGATGTTGTCGTAGAACCTTTTTCATCTCGTGCCACAAAGTTTCAATAGGTGATAGATCTGGACTGCTAAAAACCCATTTCAAAAGTGGTACATTATTTTCTTCCATCCATTTTATAGCCTTTTTTGAGGTATGGCACGCTGCACCATCTTGCTGAAACACAAAAACTTGGCCGGATGTCAAACATTCTTCCATCACTGGTAAAAGCGATTCTTCTAAAATTGCCAAATATTTGTTTGTATCCACATTTCCATCAATAAAATGAAGTGTCCTACTCCTTCTGATGACATACTGCTCCAGACCATAATGGACGCTGGAAATTTCACTTTTCTCTTCAGACAGTCAACACGGAATGCTTCATTTTTTTTGCGAATAACTCTACTGCGACTATCACCAACACAAACTTCGAATCGGGCCTCATCACTCCATTGTATTGCACACCATTGTTGAGGTGTCCATTGTCTATGTTCTTTAGCCTATCTAAGCCGATTTTTTTTTTTGCAGTGGAGTTAATAGTGGCTATTCTTTGGCCTATAAACAAGTTGTGCAACTTTAGGGTTTTTACTTCACTTTTTTTATAAGAAAACTTACCTTACAAGTGCTAATTCCCAGTTTGTGGGCCTCGCTATGAGTTGTGGACCTCGAAATTCTCCTTCCAACAGCGTCACTCCACAGAGCACTTAATTGTAAATAATTGGCACGCCTGTTTTTCACGATTATTCTTCTTAATGCTCTTCGGTCGGCATTTGTGATATTACTTTTTTTCACATATCGTGGCTTAATATTAACTGAACCAGTTACGTTATATCTTCTAACAATATTTCTCACACTGTACCGCGATAAGTCTAAGAAAGTTGCAATTTCTGAGTTTGATTTCCCAGATTTAAAAAATTTAATTATCAGTAACCGAATTTTCTTACTAATAACCTTTCCTCTACCCATTTTGACAACCTCAACTACCCAAAACTATTTTAAACGTATTCTGACAGCTGTGATTAATAAAAACAATTGTCATGGCTTTTATTTTTCACAGCCACCTATGCGTTATAGACTTATTTTGCATTGAAATGAAAATAGGTTGATATGCTGTAATTGCAACATGTGTTATTTTTGTGCTGCAAATTTGATTAGGGAGTGATAAAGTTGGTGTTTTCTACTATATATTTTCAAAATATGCATTGTTAATATTTTAAACCTATAATACCCTGCTACATTTTTATTATTTGTGTTTGATAAGAAAAAAACTAAGATTTTAAGTTGGGCCAACTGAAGTGAGAAGGGGCTCGTACTTGTGAGACCGAATGCCTTTCTAATAATTAAAGACCGGCACGGCTATTATGTAAAGGACCTATAAAATGTCAAAAAAGATCATCGAAATGTAATCTTGCAGACTAGGTAGTTTTCTGCTCGCTACGATCACTGAGAGCGTCAACCTATCGAAGAATGACTCAACTACATGCATTGTTCGTTGCAAAAAGCAAGTATATGTTTTGTGGAGCTGAGTAGTCTGTATTCTTTATCTCTGGGAAGATGTCTATTGGTCTGCATATGTATAAAATCAGTGATATTTGCTATGTGAGAAAATTAATACTGAATATGCTGCCAATGAAATACATCTATTAGCTGTGCCCGACGGGTTATTTATATGTTGTCCTTTCTGAAGACAGGCTATGTTCAAAGTTATAAATTACGATTTTTCTCGTTTTCTGTGTTTTCAAAAAATTTGAGGAGCATTACGGGGGAAATCGCCACCGCGCCCGCGTTGTGTGCAATTGAGTCAGAACAATTAGGAATGACGCATCACACTTCAATTATTTTCCGCAGTGCCTCACATCTAGACGCTGATTTGTAGTTTCTATTGATGATATCGCAAAATAAATTTCTATAAAATTTAAATGACTGGAAATAAAAAATAATGCAATAACTTTTTCACTTTCATAAATACTCCTGTCTATAGCAAATTTTCTCACCTGTTACTTCACCCACTAGGGATTCTCTTTTCTTATCTCTCTCATTTTTTAAATTCAGCAAAATTGCGTATGCAATTCCCAGAATGAATAAGAAAACGTGGATGCACAACTAATTTCTAGTTTTGAATCTCAAGTAAGTGTATTTAAGACAAGAAACCAATGCAATTATCATCAACACATATTATTATCACACAAATCCTCATTTTGCACCTATGCAATGCCTTTTCATTCCAGCTATTGTACACAACTTACAGCTTAGACCTCCAATAATGCCATCTCTAAAGCAGATGCTACATGACATCATAACATTGATAACCGAAGCATCATGACGTTTAGACAACACGTACAACTCTACAACTACAAAACGAGCTCACAACAAGTGTCCATCAGCTAGTGTGCTAAGTTAAAATCTTGTATAAAAACCTACCTACCGACCTAATGTCACTTTTAGAGACACGTAATACCAGTGCGGGAGGGGGAAGCAACGTCTGTATCAGTGCGCCTGGCATCTCAACGACTGCCGTTGTGATAATTGAAGAACTAAAATAATAAAAAACCGTAGTAAACACGATACCCGGTATGAACACTGTCGCATCGGTTGGACATTGGGAAAAAGCTAAACATATGTTGCAACCCTAGGTCGGCTTCGATCACAGTGGTCCACACATTCCGCCCTAGGTCAAAAAAGGTCAAAGTCATGCCCATCGAATCAAGGAGCAGTTAAAATACCTTTCAGATATATGTTAAGAAGTATTGAAATATGTATGCATATGATTATGGATTCTTTGTCGATTCCTCTTTGCTGACAACAGCTACGTACTAATGTTCAATGCTGTAGGATAAACCTACGACAACAGGCAAACCAGTTTATTATGCAGTGTTAATATCCTACTATTTTTTGGGGCTCATCTCTAACTACAGACACTACTTTCAAAATCTTTTTCAAAAGTCCACCTACGGTTTTTTGTACTATCAAGAATTCATTTCGTAATCATGCGTTAATGTCTTTAATGTCCATTGTGAAAAATAAAATAATGCCCTTGGTTCCTTTTGTTACTAATGGTTTTGGAAATGTTTCACGCAACTGCTATTTTACATACCAAATACCGCAGAATTATATTAGGAAACCGGCTGTTTTCAATGTAATTCTATAAACATGTAGCTGATTGAATTTGAAAGCTAATAAAGATACACTTCTTTTTGGTTTATTTGCAAAACTAATCCTGAGAGGCCGTGCTCTCCCTGAGAATCTGGATGGACCATAAAATTTGCATATTTAGCATGATTTTGTGTACAATTTTGATTTGCCCCCTGAGGAAATTTGCTACCTTTCGCACTTCAGAAAGTTTTTGAGGCAGATACGCTCTCACAAAAGGATGTCTCTTGTCAATGATTGCCCCCACTGAAAAAAAATTCCTGCAGGCGCCCATGATAATACTATAAATTCTAAAACTTTTTGGTTGTCTTTCTCTGACATACCTTAACTGACTTGATATGCCTTACCAGTTCGGAGAACAGCTTCATATTATTTAAATCTGAATTCAAATAAGTATATATCCTTTATGTATTATGTCACGTTTTATCTAATTTTAACCAGTTTCCATTCAACTTTATAATCGGACTCAACTGATAATATAAAAATATGGTGGTTGTGCTGCGTTTTTAGTGTTTGAGCACATGCACCACTTTTTTATTTCTTTATTATAAACTGGTAGCTTTTGACATAAAAACGTTGTCTGCTTATTCTGATTGGTACTCCTCCAGGATAGTCTTCCATCCGACATCCAAAATTTTTCTTGTCATGCGGAATCGCACAGCAACCCTCTTTTGCGTAAACAAAATAAAATCTTGCAATTCTAGGCCTAACCAAAATGGGAAACCAGGCCTACTGACCTACAATGCTTTATCCAAGAGCAAAGGTCGCCCACGGACAATGAGGAATAGAAGAACATTTTTCTTGGAAAACAGGTGACGTCATCGACATGCGCTAGAATTTTCTAAATCCTAATTACGCCCCGCCAAAACAAACATATGAGCATTGTATCGCAGCTTCAATTCGCTTGTCGCTGCCACCCCCAGGCATTTATGGTTCGCTGGCCAATAGGAGAGTGCACGAATTTGAACCATGCGCGCTGACGTTTGTTTTGACGGGACATAAATAAGATTTAAATAATTTAAATATATATATATATATATATATATATATATAAATAAATTTGTAATTGTACTTAAGAGCTATTCCGATTTTTTTTCTCTAATTTTTTCTGGTCATTATCTCGAGTAAAATAGGCGTTTCAGTCTATGCATGATTCAGGATGGTAAAGTAACATCACCGCCCACTAGATGTTGTCCTCACATATTGGTTGTTATGCGGCCATATAATGGTACACACAATTTATACTCATTTTTAATTCTACACAAAAGCACCTCTGAACTACGTCCCTGAAGTCAGCTTCAGATTCAGATTCGAATATGATGGAATTACAGTGGACCAGTTCAGTAGTGAGCTCAAATCGGCAGCATGCTAGAAAGCTGGTATCGTCAGCTCCTGAGGGTCCTTTTATGTTCCTTATTATCAAATAAGGCCAAATTGTTCTAGACAGTATCCCAAAATTCGATATTACCAGTGGTGGAACGAACTTACCTTAATAGGCAAAATATCAAAAACGATTTCTTTCACGACGCTCCTACTGTTTGTCACGTGCTAAAATCACGTAACCTTTTTTTTACTATTTTGATCACTTACTAGTAGTTTGAGTCTCTCTTTATTAATGATAGAGTATCCATACCTAGGCCAACCCCTTTTCAATTGCTTTCTTTTGGTAAATTTCGTGTAGTTTATTGATTGTATAATTTCACACGTAGTACATCTTCCTTTCGCAGTGATTCAGTATTGTGTTGGAAAAAAACTCTGTGGTTTTTTCTCCGTTACTTGGTTTCCTGTCGAACATATCTTCTTCAAGTCCACTCATTGAACCTTCCTTTTATAAAGTTAGTTGTTTCGTATCAGTCACTTTCCTAATGAGCTTGTTAGTTAGTGGGGTCGTACCTCTTTATACGTTTAGTTTTTTTGGTTTGGGTGCTACCCCTTTCATTTGTTATGGGATTCTAACCTTCAGCGTGGGAGCCATTACGGAGAGCCACTCCTCCAGGTTGGGTTGTAGCTGCTTTGCGGCCGGAATTACCGGACCCCTTCTCTTTTTGTAAAATGTTATTAGACCTAATTGTACTACTGCTGTAAATACCGCATACCTGTTAAACTAAATCATAGGGTGATTTCGACAAAAAAGTCTCGTGAGTACATATTATAAAACTAAAAAAATATCAGAACCCAAACGAAGACTTGTGCCACCAACAAACTCATATATGTTATAAAGGCCTCATAGGGGTATATCTTTATGGCATAACTTTGCGAAAATTCAGGAGACTACAGGGTGGTTCTGCGCATACAACGGTTGACTCCTCAAAACAGAAAAAAATTCTCAGAACCCAAACGAAGGGTTGTGCCACCATCAGACTCATATATATTGTAGAGACCTCATAGAAGTGCAACGTCATGGCATAACTTTGCGCAAAATCAGGGGATTACAGGGTGATGCTACGCATACAATGGTTAACTCCTGAAAACAGAAAAAAATACGCAAAACCCTGACCAAGAATTGTGCGACTGACAGACTCGTAAATGTCGTAGAGACCAAATGGGAGTACGACTTTATGGCGTAGCTTTGCGAAAAATCAGAGGACCACAGGGTGATTCTGCGCATATAATGCTTGACTCCTTAAAACAGAAAAAAAAAACGTAGAATCCAAAAGATTAATTTTTCCACCAACAAACTCATAAATGTTGTAGAGACCTCATAGGAGAACATCTTTATGGCATAGTTTTGCGAAAAATCTACAGGATGGTACTGCGCATATAAGGGTTAAATCAGACAAAAATCGTTGAATCCAAACGAAGCATTGTGCCACCAATAAACTTATATACGTTGTAGAGACCTCATAAGAGTACATCTCTAAGGTATAGCGTTGCGAAATATCAGGGGACTACAGGGTGATTCTGCGCATACAAGGGTTGCCTCATAAAAACAGAAAAAAATCGCAGAATCCAAACGAAGAATTGTGCCACCAACAAACTTATATATGTTGTAGAGACCTCATAAAAGTACATCTCGATGGTATATCTTTGCGAAAGATCAGGGGACTAAAGGGTGATTCTGCGCATGTAAGGGTTCACTCCTAAAAACATAAAAACATTTGCAGAACCCAAACGACGAATTGTGCCGACCACAGAGTCATATATGTATATCGTAGAGACCTCACCGGAGTACAACTTTATGGCATAGCTTTGCTAGCTTTTGGGTTCTGCGATTTTTTCTGTTATGAGGAGTCAACTCTTATATGAGGAGAATAACCCTGTAGTCCCATGACTATATGCCATAAAGTTGTACTTCTATGAGGTCTTTACAACATATATGAGTCTGTTTGTAGCACAATTATTCGTTTGAGTTCTGCGTTTTTTTTCAGTTTTTAGGAGTCAACTCTTGTATGAGCAGAATCACCCTGTAGTCCCCTGATTATATGCCATAAAGTTGTACTCCTGCGAGGTCTCTACAACATATATGAGTCTGTGCGTGGCACAACTCTTCGTTTGGGTACTGCGATTTTGTTCTGTTTTAAGGAGTCAGCCTTCTTTGTGCAGAATCACACTGTAGTCCCCAGATTTTTCGCAAAGCTATACCGTAAATATGTACTCCTACGAATCCTTTACAACCTACTGTATGACTGTTCGTGGCACAATTCTTCGTTTGGGTTCTGCAAATTTTTTAGTTTTATATGTACTCACGACACAAACGGGTCGTTTAACAAGTATGCGGTGTTTACAGCAGTAGTACAATTAGGTCTAATAACACTAGGAGCGTCATGTAAGAAATCACTTTTCGTAGATATTTTGCCTATTAAGATAGCACACTAGTCCCTGTTATCGTTTTCCGTTCACTCCAGCGCTGGTAATATCGAATTTTAGGATACTATCTAGATTTTTTTTAAAAGCCTCATTTGATAATAAGTAAGATAAAACAACCCTCAGGAGCTGAAAATATCAGTTTTATATCATATCGGCAATTTGAGCTCACTACTAAACTGATCGACTGTAATTTCATCATATTCGAATCTGAAGCTAACTTCAGGGACGTATCTGAACTTTTAATTTGTCGTTTGAAAAACTTGCAAGTATCTCTGGCGTAATAAGCGTTTCTGTCCCTATGGGCCAATCCGTCACTGCGCCAGGGCAGCCTCTTCCAAGGACGAATCGGTCGTAAATCAACCATTCCACCCGCAGCGAGAAAGAACAGGTGGTCTCAGCTTTATTCAAAAGATGAAGTAGTTCAACCTGAATTGTTTGTCTCATTACAATTTGTATAGTCGAATTCATTCCAAATATATTTTTTTTCATAAGGCTCATTTGTTAAGGAGTAAAAGATTCAACTGTTTGTCACATAGAGGGGCTTCTCTTTGACAAGTGCAAAAAAACTGATTTTTGTAGATTGTTCCACAATCTCAACACCCTTAGGGACAAAGGAGCAGTCGTATCGGCTAGCTCTGGATGGACGAAGTTCGACACGGTTAGGATGGGAGGCCGGTCTGTCTGGCAGGCTCATCGCGCAGCATCAAGGAGGAGAGCTCTGACGAGCAAATCCCGTTGGTGTAGCGGTAGAAGAAAGCTAGATCGCCGACGGCCCTAAAGGGTCCTGAGACTGTCTGTTAGAGAAGAGTCATCCATCAGACGTACAGCATCGATAATGTAGTTGTGACAGCAGCACCCCAAACATGTGATCAATACTCGAGGCTAGATCTTATCTGGGCCTTGTATATAGAGTGAGATCATGTCGTGAAAAGTACTTCTTAGTCCTTAACAATTTACCTTGCTTTTTCCAAATAGCTGCCGCTATTGACGAGATGTGTTCGTGCCAGATCAAGACCTTGGTGATCTGGACTCCGACCAGCCGAAATGAACGGCTCTTTGACAGAACTCGGTCATCCATCGAAACCGGATGAGCGCTAGGACGCTTTTTGTTCGTCAGGGTGTCTTGGAAATTGTACAAGATTGTTGCGTCTCGAAGCAGTGATAACCTTCCAGGTCTCTCGTCACAGAGGAAGTTGCTGCTAGTCTTCGTTTTTCCATCTCACCCACAGAGATTTGCTCTGAGTTCCTGCATCTTACAGTGCTGTCGATTGGATAGATCGTACAGGAAAGGATCTCGTTGATATGTAAGAGGAACAGTGCCGGAGCCAAGACCCAAAACCGATCCCTGGGAACACCCACGTTGACGTTATGGGATAAAGAGAACTCGTCAATTACGACAGATAGCTTCCATTCACCCATCTGCAACACTTCTCTAGGAGACCATATAGGATATAGTGTTGCCATTTTGTGTTCAATGAATCATTTTAAGTCATTCATTCAGCCAACATATCAACAGCTATCGCAAGGTCTCTTAAAGGAACCTTATATTAAGTGCAAGAACTCTGGCAAAGTATTTTTTACATAATTAAGATTATTTTCTAGAAATTCAAAGGAGTAAAAGGTGAGGCTACAAGAACTATGCAAAGGAAATAAAATAAGACTCAAAGTACATCTCTTCCACTTTTATTAAACAAAACGCTGTTTCTTATTAGAATACATGTCAATGAATAAACATCTTACAACCTACGACCACGTCTACCGCCCTTCCTCCTGGTAGAATCAGATGGGATAGGAGTAACATCTTCAATGCGACCAATTTTCATGTTTGATCTAGCCAAAGCTCTAAGAGCACTTTGGGCTCCTGGACCTGGGGTCTTAGTTTTGTTACCACCTGTGGCACGAAGCTTAATGTGAAGGGCTGTGATTCCAAGGGATTTGCATTTCTCTGCTACATCCTATAATAAACGTTTTTGAAATGAGTAACATAATGATGGGTATATACAATATTTTAATAGTCATAATCATAGACATAAGAGTAAACATTTGTATTATAAACTCGTTTATACAAGCTGTTATCATAAGCACTAGTCAAGAGCATCACAAGGCTGACCTTTAATTGCTCATGGAAATGTATAAACCACCAAACCACCATGAATCTGGAGTAAATTTACTTAAAAATATTTTCAAACCCACTAAAAAACTACTGGAAATTTTAAAATATAGTGATGAAAGGTTTTTAGAATATCATGTCTGGGACATGGAATCATGCATCACTTATTTTTTATGACTTATGTGTTTCTTTTGCTATTTTTGACACTACTTTTCTCAGTAAATGCTGCACCAATTTGCCTGAAATGTCTTGGTAAATGTGCAAAAATTTTTGAAAAAAGATGTGCTGTTGAGACATATCAAGACTGGTAGACTACTAAGTTGTACTACTTTATTTAGGTAAAAGGCATGCAGTTTTGACACTAACACTTTTTGAATACAATTAGAAAATTTATCATTGATCACATTATTTAACAAAAATTGTTATTTTTTTCACTTCATCAACTAATTGATATTAATTACATCGCCTAAGTATAGACACAGTATATAAATTCATCAAAGTAAAACAAAAAAACAGTAGTTTCAAACTATACTGCTTTTATTCTCTGTATGATACAAGTACTGGATTTCTAGCATTCATAACTTATTATGATGTGTACCTGTTTAGTTTTTTTTTTGGTAATAACTCCATTATTTGTGAATAAGTATTTATTATTATAAATAATTACTTTTGCTACACAAGACTAACTTTGAAAAATATTCTTCATATAACATGGCATATAAGAAAACATGATGTTTTTGGTTTATTTATACTTGTAAGTATTTCTGTTGAATGTAATTTTAAAATGTAACTATATAAAATTTAATTATTAGATATTGGAAATATTTACTTTTGTGCTATTTATGCGAACTTCAATTACGAATAAATTATGTAAAAATAAAATAAAATTCAACAATTATGATCCAAAATCATAGGTACACTTAACATAACCACATATTTAGGGCTTATTGCAGGGTTAATAGGTACACAACAGAGTAATTTGTAATTCTGCACAAAAAAATCTTTATATGGGAATTTGTTTTTCCAAAATACCAAAAGTGACATTGACCACAGGAGTTATGATAATGAAAATAATTCAATGAAAAAGGTATATGTGCTAAAAATGAGTGAATAAATAATCTAAAACAGCATCTTGCAGAACTAATAGGAAAAAAATGACAAATGGATAAACTAAAATATAATTGAGTAAAATTAAAAACAGGCTAACAATTAAACTTGACAATATTTTTGAAAAAACAACAATATATGATCAAATAAACTAAAAATATAATGCAGCATCTATTCTCCAACATCACTTATTTTGTGTTGGTTTTGACATCGAGGTATTGCGAGACAATGGTGTTTTGGAAAAACAAATTTCCATATAAAAATGCTCTATCCAAGATTTTTGCGCAGAATTACATATTACACTGTTGTGTATATGTTAAACCTACAATAACTCCTAAATACATGGTTATGGTATGTGTACATCACCAAATCACTTTCAAATGACTCTATAAAATCCCATAACTTTTCAATATTTTCTCAGACGTCCCTTTTCCACTTTACGACCTTTACTAGTACGTCAGTGTAGGTTAGGCGCTTGACAAAACAATTGTTTACAATATTTTACCTGTGCAGCCAACATAGCGGCATAAGGAGAAGCTTCATCCCTGTCCGCCTTCACTTTCATGCCTCCAGTGACTCTGGAGATGGTTTCTCTACCGGACAAATCGGTTACATGAACAAACGTGTCATTGAAACTGGCGAATATGTGAGCAACACCGAAAACTATTTCTCCTTCGCGTACTTGAGGGCCCAAAGATAGCTGGACCTCCTCCTTTTGGACTTTACCTTTTCTTGGGGCCATGGTTTACCTAAAATTGAAGAAAATTGTGAGGTTCTATTGGACATATAGATGCTGTCAGTTGACAGTAGCAACAATAATCTTCAATCATCGGTATCATTCCAGCACATTTCACTGGGAATTTACATTTTATCATAATCTTGGAAAGTATATTTTCTATAGCCAGCAAAATTTTTTGTAACAAACCTGTACTTTTCTATAATTTTCCAATTTTTACCAAATACTTGCCTTCAACTTGGTCAATGTTTTGACAGCTGACAATTAAAAGACATGACACATGACAGTCGCTGTAGAGGTGGGAAATAATAATAGTAATATTACGACTTTTTATTATTTCGGAAAGGTTGGGGGCTACATCATATAAATGTTTAATATTATCTTACTATCTTAGTTTATTTCTTTGTAAATGGCCAAGATAAAGGCAGCAATGAATGATATTTTTTTTAAGATTTCAGAAGGTGTGATAATCGAGGATTAACATAATGGTTATTTTTCTCATCTCTATCCTAGTACATAGAGCACAACAGATACAGGACACAAAACTTCTAGTTGAGGACGATTATGTCACCTGTCAAGAGTAGTTTGCTTGAATGCTGGTGCTGCGTGCTGCCGTTTTCTCAATCTTTGTAGTCAGATGTCAGATTAACATTATTTTTTTACACTCAAATTTCACAAATTTCTTAGCACACTGCTTGTGTGTTACCATTGATTAACGTATTCTACCTTAATATAGTCAACCATATACTGTATTCTGGCATCCAACATGGATCTGAAGGATAATAAGACAGTAGCAGAGCTCATAAATATCTGGTCATCTGCTTTGGACAGAGAGTGCCTGATTCTGCTACCGTCTCATACATGGCGCTAGGATTACATCCCCTTTTTCGCGCTCGTCTAAAGCCTATTTTAATATATTCTCGTTTTCCGACTCCATCGCCATATATGAGACAGTAGAAGTTTTTTGTTCTGCTACTGCCTTATAGGTGGCCCTAGGATCTTTCAGATGTCTTTTTGGGGCTGAAGTATTGTATTCTGTTGTCTATCTTCATGTAGAATATATTTTATGGTTGAGCGTTCTCATGAGATTATTGTACGTATACGCTATAGTCAATAGTCATCCAATCCACCGCACGGATGGACACTTGGAGATGGAAGGCCAGAAACATTTCCATATAGATGTGGCAATGCCGATTGCAAAGCTGGACAACGCTGTTTTACTCGACATTTGACAACACCGCGCATGTGCCATCTCGCGGAAAATATTTAACTCATAAATCAGAAAAGGAATTTTGGTTTTCCTAAAATCTCGCTGAACTCCTTTTACAAAAAGCAGAAAAATACCTAAAAACACATTTAACGAAGTACAAGTGTAGTGCCAAAGTTGCGTCATCGTTGTTCCGGTTTGATCGAGTTTTCCGAAGAATTAAAAGAATAGCTGTATCGCATTCCAGAGATGTGGGAAAGTTAGGTGAATAGCTTGAATAGTTTATTTTTCTAATACGCCAGCTGTAATCTTTCGGGCTCCCAACATCTGATGGGGATGCTCCATCAAAGAATATCATCTATCATCAAAATCTCAGAAAGCTACGAACAAGGTATGACCGATTTCAGCATTTAACATTCCTTGAATACCATGAGCATTACACCATCAATCTTTGGTATGCTATGCACTTATTAAAAAATGCCTATTAAAACTTTTCAACCTTTAGATTTGCGGTTACGCTGCTGGAATATCACCTAGCTGACCTCTCTTCGTGCGTAAAATTGATGTAATCCTAAACAAATAAATAATATGGATGTCATAGCCAAGGAATTTTATCTGTTATCAACAAATATGTATGCTCTTTTTCCACATTAACCGCGATATCATTGGAATGTGAAATAATAATATCTACTGATATTTGGCTCTAGGTTATTTTTTGTACTGTAAATAATATAATGTTTATTATTCATATACAGTCCCTTTACAATAAGCTCATAAGATCTGGCAATTTCTTTTCAGTGCTGTAGCCATGTGATTGTGTTTAGATTGAATTTGTCATTTCAAAAGCACTTATCTATTTTTTCCAACTGAAAACATTTCATTAACGTAGTTGTGAATTCTAGTTATACATGTAAGTCTTCTTTCCCTCAAATAATACCACTCAATACATGTATTGTGCAAACACATTGTAATTGGTTTTTCCATACCCAACAGCAGTGCCCTTGATTTCTCCCCATGCTTGTCGGGGTAATAAAACCTCACATATTGACAGATCTTTATCCTTGATCGGTTTTATTTTGAATAGTTTAAATAATATTAGTTTGTAGATAATTTTATGAATGAGTCACTTTATTCTCTCACTATGGTTGACTCATAGTTGGATGTGAAAAAAAAAATTTCCAGGTGTCCAGGATTCCCCTATATACTTAAAAAAATTAAAACATGTAGTATTAAGTCAATATTTAAGTGCAATTTTTAGTAATAAGCAACTAAACATCTGATGCTTTTTCTTAAGTTATATATCACTAACCCTATTTACTGCAAAAACATAAATTCATAACAGTTTTTTGTGTTGTTTTCATTATTATTATCAAAAAATTATGAAGGTTGTTTGTAATTTCAATTCTTTAGAACTCAAATATCATGTTAAGGTCCAAAAACTTACTGGCTTGCTTGTCAGTGAAACATTTTTTATTGTCTCTTTAAAAATTTATATCATGAGGTTTTTGCAATCATTGATTCAATTATAATAAGCACATTTATGATTGTGTATAAAATCAGTAATTTCTTTTAAGTTGTCTTTTGTTTATTATCAGTGCATAGTCTTATCAACAACTGGTTTATTGAAATTTATTATTAAATAAATATAAAATAAACTCATCCTAAAAGCTGCAGTCCTTCTATATCTGGAAATGACATAATATTCATTTTCTACTTATTTACCCTATCAAATTTGGATACAGTTTCAATAGCTCATTTTCATGACTTTAGACTTTATCAGCTTGAAAATAAATTATAAATTATGGTAGCCTTTAATATATCATAATATCAAATAAGTCACACTATAAAAATTAGATAACCCAAGAGTTTACAAATAGGTTTATAATATGCTTGAAAAAATCATCCTTACAATGTGACACAAAATCAGGGCCAGGTCTACCATACTGGTGAACTAAGCCGCCAGGGCCTGGGAGGCGATTGAGCAAGTGCCTGTGAGAGGGGGGCCCTAGGCACGGGCCTAAGGATGAAAGGACACCTAGCAATTCACTCGGCTAGGGCACCTAAGACTCTGGCTGTGGTTCTGCTTAGAATCTAATATTTTTTGTAATATATTTGTTGTGATTACTCTGCAAAGTATCAACCTTATCCTTCTATATAATTCTCATAACTTCTCTCTGTTTCAGCTATATATTTTGATAAATCTTAAAGAAGCCCAATGATGCAGCAGTCTAGTAATAGGTACAGGCCATTCATGCAGAAAAATCAAGGTAAAACTATGTAAAGAATGCATTTTTAGTGATTAAACAGAAAAATTGAGATTTATCTTAATATCATAATTTATTATTTTTTATAGTAGGTAACTTTCCACAAAGTCTCAGTGGTAGTGAAACAGATGTGTCCACTTCAAATGAAAACCTATCAAATGAAGAAAAATATGTCATCAGGCATACCCCTAGGCAAGAACCACAAGGGCAAGAGAACCTGACTGATTCAAAAAGGAGTTCCCTTAGAGATAGTTTACCATCCAATCGAAGTTCATTGGATGTATCTTCCTCTTCATACAATACTTTGATTATACATAGTGCAGGAGATGAGCCATGGACTGGTGAGTAGGATTTACTTTTACAAGCTACCTCTGACTGCTATGCCTATTGACACTATTTAACATTATATGTATTATTTAAAATGCAGGAATTACAAATAATGTGAATAAATGAAAATATATTTCTTACCAAGCATATGACTATATTATTTTTTTTCTGATAATTTCAGGGAGGAATTCAGGGCCCAGGGACTCAACAAATATATCTCCACCGAGCTATTTGTCACATCAGTCTTCTAACTTCTACACTGACCCCAAGTTGTCACCAATACAGAAAAGGAGTTCAGCATCTCCATCACCTTCTATCACTAGTACAGGTGAGCATGAGCTTTCTTGAATCCAGTCATCTGTGCAATGCTTTTTGCGCAACTTGTTTTAAGGAAGCTGATTTGTATTTTATTTGAAATTGAAGGAAATGATGTGTAACTGTCAGACTTCGGTTAAATACTGAAATCTAGTATTAGAATATGAATCCTCTCATTGTATTTTAAATGTATTCAAATACTCAAGATTCAAATATAAAGGAAGAAGGCATTTGAATACTTCTGATTTGAGTACCTGAATTCATCTAAATATGAATTATTTTTGAACATTCCAACTAAACAGAAACTTGATTTTTATTTATGCACTTAGGTTATAAAGATATAAAAAAATAATAAATACATGACTACTTAATAAGAAAACAAACTAATTTTACACACTGTACCTACATCATTAAAAAATAAACTTGCCTTCTTAATATCCACTTTATCTGGTATCACAGTCCAATTATAACAGATATTAAAATTAATTATAAAATAGAATTGCAATGTTGCATAAGCACAAGTGCATAAATAATCTAATCTAGTTCCTTAAGCGATCTGCCGGCATCGCGATTTCAGACGCACCACCATCAACCCAAACAAAATAAACTTATGTAGCTATTTTGTTTGTGTCAACCACAATAATCGCGAACGTGTTTTAACACACTGAAGTTGCGTAAAGCATAATGCAATATTCATAAGAATAGCCAAACATGATTCCAATACAGGATTTGAATACAAAGTGGGTATTTGAATATTGGGATTCAGAATACAGAGTATTTACCAAAAAGTATTTAGTTGAATACCAGATATCAAATACAAATTATCTGAATACCAGCCAAATGTATCCAGAATAGGATTCAAAATACCAAGTACTTATTCAAATACAACCCAATAGGATTCAAAATACCAAGTACTTATTCAAATACAACCCAAGTCCGTAACTATGAAAAATATCTGAAGATACATTTTTTACCATGTGACATATTTCAGTAGAGCATTCCAATGCAAGATAATGTATATCATAGGGATTGATATCAGTTCAGCTATAATTAATACAATAAGTTAGCTCCAACAAAATACGTTTCAACAATTTTTCTATGTTGGTCTTTGTTGTCACGCATTTCGGCTAATTAACATTCACATTTTTAGAAAATGCAAAAAACTTCAGTAACTGAAAAGAATGAAGCCCTTAGTTGTGCTATCAAATGTCAAAATATACCAAGCCATTAGGGCTGTAACCTGTGAAATAGAAATTTTGAAAATTCGCCATTTTGATTGTATACAATTTCAGTATCTCCACTGTCAGTCACATTATTAAGCAAAATCTAGAGACACTTTGTATGTCAAATTTCATCAAACTGTTTAAACAAAAAATTTCGAGGTTGAAAATTACGTTTAAAATCGTTTATTTTGAAATTGAAGTTTTAAAGTTTATATAATTTTAATGTAATATGTCACTTGCACTGCTAAAACGAATCCAAAAACACCTTACATGTCAAAATCTATCTAGCTATTTGGACTGTATTCCGTGAAATAGAATTTTTTGTCCACACATAAATACCCACACTTTTGAGGCACTCGGGTAAAAATGGGTTTTTCACCTTTTTATTTGAATAATTTTGTATTGAAGCCATGTCTCATCAGATTAGATAGAAAGTATGTAATTTGATTTGATGTGTTATAATGATTTTTTTAAATTTGACTAGGTGTACAGGAGATAACAGAAATTCCTGACGATTATCTGTCACAATCGTCGGTTTTGAAACACCTCGCAAAAGAAGTAAAAGGACCCACATCAGGCAACGCGTTGAAGGATGACAATGTAGATGGCGGTCTTTTGAGCAAATTTGACCCCTCTATCTACGAAAAACGTCTACCCCCTCCTCCCGAATATCCTGGGAAGTGGGCGGATAGATCACCATTACAGCAGGAGGTTAACGCGAAAAACAAAAATGTTATTTCCGTTGAGAAGACTAGCTTATCAAAGGTAATATTCTTTGATCGTTCACAGTGATGAGTGGTTTTAACTTAATCCAATCTCAACTAGGTGAGGCGATTAAATTGAATCTATTTCAGAAGGCACATCAAAGGATGATTTCATATAATTTGTGACTTTCACTGCCTAGACTATTGCTGTAGTTGTTGTAGTGCAATTTTCGACTTGCCTTTATCGCTCGCCTATTAAACTTGCAGGGTTGATCATGGAATCATGTAATTTTTTCAATAACTTCTATAGGAAACGGTAGGGCGAGTTTTTGTTGATAACTCTCACAAGTTGAGTAGATAACAGAACTATCCAGCATAACATGAAAGATTTTTTCATTCAGACTTATGAAACTTGACCCACAGCCTACCAAAATGAAAAAAAAAACATGGTGCCGAAAAAGTAGCAACTGATTTTAAATATTTTTTATTGTCGTAAATTTTTTACATTTTCGGTAATAGCTCTATCTTTCGACATATAAGCACTTTAATGTTTGAAAAAATGCAAAATATGCCATTTTGGACCCCTAGAAACAGTATGAAAAAACGGAAATTTTGATGATGCCAAAGTTCCTAAATATCCTTCACACAGCCAGTAACAAAATCTAAAAGACATTTAAGGGGTATTGTTATCGCAAAGGTCTACAATAACAATATCCCCCAAAATGCGTTGGGATGTGGTTAAGAGGTGTTTGAAGGATATTTAAGTACATTCCCAAAATAAAATTTCCGTTTTTCATATTGTTTTTGGAGTCGTAAAGGCCATATTTTGATTTTTCAATTTTTGAATTAATTTTAATAATAGATTACACATATCTCTATAACTGGGGCTGCTACGAAAAAAGTTACACATTTTTGAGATCAGTGCATCAAAAATTCTCAAATTCAGTCCTTACTTCTGTAGCACCAAAATGGATAAAAAGAGCCATAATTTTACTACTCACAGAAAAAAACAAATACAACTAATCACTTGATAGTTTTCTGTACTTGCAAAGATAAGCTGCAGATCGTTTTCTCTTCTTCTACATTTCACAAAAGTGGAAATACTTCCGAACTACTGAGTTTCGGATATTATATAAAATATGGGGTTCATTCAATAGGTGATGACTTACTCTAACATCAGGCTTCTGTTGAACCTGCCATAACTGTACACCCTTTATAACCTGATAGACGTCCTCTGATATCATAACGAAATAAAATTTTAAACTTTACAGTCTCAACCGGACCTGAGCACGGCAGGCACGCCCAAGCCAGACCTCGCATCATTCCGAAGAGGTGTCAGCGCTCCCAGACCTCCTACAAGAGGCCGAGAAGAAAACGATTCTAAGGTATCGGAAGTATGGCCGTCCGCCGAAATGGTCGAAATTCTCATTAGGGAGAACAGCGCATTGAAGCAGGAGCTTGAGAATTGCTATCAGAGGGTAGAGAGGACGCAGAGGGTGAGTGGTATCAGATTGGTATGTTGGAGAGTGAAACTTCCCTCATTTAGAATCGCTCCAAAAGCCTCAGTCATCGTTTAAACCCTCTCAACTTAACCCATACGTTTCCAGCGTTGATAACATTAACATTGGACTGTTGTGAGCTTTCCTCTATTGTTCTAAAGAATCACGTCAACTTATTCCGAAAAATCTAACGTTTTTGCTCTCTGTTGTTTAAAAACTAAAAAGTACTTATTACTTTATCCCACAAAATATAAAGAATACAGTGCTGTGTAACCTCACTTTTATGGTGATGGGTCTGATGGGACTAGTTCACGATACTACACTGTACATGCAAATGCCGCCTGAAAATGTGATGTTGCTTTGGAGTGATTGCGAATGGGGAACTTATGGTTGTGAGATTGCTCATTTTCTACGAAAACCAAGTGTTTCTAACTGATTAGTGGTAGTTTGTAGTCGGTGCTGGTCTTGCTTCTTCTTGTGAATGGAATACTTTCAAGAAACTATACTCGGTGACATTAGAAGTGTTACACCCAGAAAAAATAATTTCGTCAACTTGATTTTCTGGCAATGAGATAATCTTACATCAAGAACTAAACGATAACATTCTCACGAAATTTTGTTGACAAGTAATAAGAAAAAAACTAATAACACTGGACAACAAATTTTAGTTTTTTAATTGTATCTTGTGGGAAAAGTGCACTTCTTTGTTAATTTTGGGGCGCTGAATCCAAAAATGACAATGAAATTAGTTGCGGTTTAGAAAAAAAACTTTATTTTTAAGGATATATTAAAAAAAGTAACAAGATTCATATACTTATAAGAATCACTATATGCGCTGTCTTTTTGCTGTTATTTTATGGATCGTTTCTGGAGCATCTCTACCAAGAGTCCAACAGTAGTCTGCAAGCATGGAAGGATTCCACTTTCCCTGGTACCTTTTTTCCATTGTTGAAATATCCTGATGAAAACGTTCGCCGTGCTCATCACTTACGGCTCCGCAATTGTCAGGAAAAAAGTCCAGGTGTGAGTGTAGGAAATGTATCTTAAGAGACATATTACAGCCCATCTTTTGATACGATGACGGCATATTTTTGACAAGGGTTTTATAGTTGTCAGCTTTTCTTTTTCCCAAGAAATTAGTGACCACCAGACGGAAATCATTCCAAGCAGTTTTTTCAATACCTGTTAAAGTGTTTTCAATCTGTGTATCTTTCAAAATATTTCGAATCTGTGGCCCAACAAAAATACCTTCTTTAACCTTTGCCTCACTTAGTCTTGGAAATTTCTGACGCAGGTATTGAAAAGCTGACCCATCTCTATCTAATGCCTTGACAAAGTTTTTCATTAGGCCCAACTTGATATGCAGTGGTGGTAATAAATTTTTTTTCGAATCTACTAATGGCATTTGCTGTACATTTTTTTGACCTGGCTCTAGGAATTGACGAACAGGCCAGTTTTGTCTGGTGTAATGAAGTGCCTTTGCCCGACTGTCCCATTCACACAAAAAACAGCAAAACTTTGTGTAGCCTAGCTGCAGCCCAAGTAAAAGTGCAACAACTTTCAAATCGCCACAAATATGCCATTGGTGCTCATCGTATTTTATGCATGTCAATAGGTACTTCATATTGTCATATGATTCTTTCGTGTGAACTGCATACACTACAGGAAGAGATGGTAAAATATTTCCAATATACAATAACACTGCCTTTAAACTCAATGTTGAACTGTCTATAAACAATCTCCATTCTTCTGGGTTATAGTTTATATTTAAAGCCGCCAGTAAGCCGTTAATGTTACTGCAGAAAACCAAGTTATTCTCCATATTGAAAAATGGTTCTAAGTCTTTGTGGCGTTTACGAAAAACACATACCGAAACATCGTCTTTCTAACAAGTTCCACTGCTGCAGTCTTGATCCAAGTAACTCTGCCTTACATTTTGGAAGTTCTAAATCTCTTACAAGATCATTTAATTCTGACTGTGTTATTTTGTGCGGTTGGTGGCATGACGTGCTCGGTGTAAAATCAGGATCTCTTGACGTTGATGGCATATCTTCTTCCTGACGAATCACTCGATCGCCATGATCTGATTCGTTTTCTGATTCGCAAGTGTAGGATTCTGGGGGTTTTGGAATAGGATTTTCGTCACGGCACAGGTCTCATCGCAGATGGTTTGTTTGGGTAGTTAATAACCGATTTTTTTTTCTTGGACATACCTGTAGCTTGTCCAACACAAGGTACCATGCAAAAGTAACAATCATTAATATGATTTGTAGGCTCTCTCCAAACCATTGGGACAGCAAAGCGCATGGACCGTTTTTTGCCATTTAACCAGCTCCTCAGACTTGAAGCACATGTATTACAGCAGATGTGGGGTGCCCACTGTTTGTCTTGATCACCTAGTTTGCAACCGAAATAAAGCTGATATGCCTTTGTTATTAGTGGAGTAATAGACCGTCTCTGAGACGCAAAAGTCACATCACCACACACGTAACAAAACTGATCTGGATTGTTTACACACTTTCGAGATATCTTGCATGAACGCTGTCAGCCAACTGAGGAAAAAATGGCTAACATAAAACAATATAATATACACGTATGTATAACGTAACACAATCATGCCGATTACATCATCTTTCCTTGCCGAATATAAAAATGTAGCACGTGCATTCTTGTGAATTACAGTATATTAACACTGTCACAGCAGGAACACATATAATTACCGTATCTCTAAAACTTGAACTAATATTGAAAAAATAAGTTTCATTCCGGTTTTAGCACATTAAAAATAGTAATATTTTGTTGATTTTATTTAGGATATTTTTTGGCTGTTAATCAGTGTAATGTGTTGGGCGACCCCGCAGCTGAATACACTCCTGTATGCATCTAATCATCGACAAAATGTAAGTCGAACTTCGTGGATTAGCTATGTCAGAGTACGTGGCGGATGGTGCAAAGTGGATAGTCCCCCCTCCCCATCATATCCCACACATGTTCGATATGATTTAAATCCGGCCACGCCAAAACATTAACGCCTGCTTTTTGAAAAATTCCATACTACGACGAGCAATATGGGGTCGTACGTCTTGCTGAAAAAGGACGTGTGGACGGCCCTCTAGATACGGCAGCAAAGTGGTTTGTAGGACATCGTCAAGATAACGCGCAGCCGTATATTGCCTTGAACAAACAGAAAGGGTGATCGGCTACCATAGGCAATACCCTCCCAAACCATTACTCCAACAGTCCTGTGTGCATGTCTCTCAACAGCAAATCCAATATCACGCGGTTCTCAACGACGGCGTCTTACCCTGCTACGACACTCGTGCGTACCTAGACAGAATCGCGTTTAGTCGCTGAAGATGACATTATGCCATTCTGCCTCCCAGTGTTGCCGTTCTCTGCTCCAGTTCAAACGTTGACGACAGTGGTCCGCAGTCAGAGGAAGCACTAACCCTGGACGGTATGAAAAAGTCCAAAGGCTCGAATGCGGCGATAGACTGTACGCATAGTAATAGGTCTACCTTCTTTTCCAAACCATTGGTCAGCGATCTGACGCGTACCTAGTAGCAAAACGGCCTTGTAGGGCTAGTTTTCTGAAGCGCCTATCTTGACGCTCTGTGGTACGCCTCGGTTTGCCAGTTGACCTACGTGTTCCTCTACCTTCTTCTATCCACACACGACACACACGCGCGCTTTACCGTCATTGCAGTACAATTCACACGGCAGCCAATTTGGCGATAGGACAAACCAACATCTCGATAGGCAATAATTCTGTCCCTGTCAAAGTCGCCAGCATGGTGATAATTTGAACGTCTTCGATCTCGAGGCTATTTGTTATCTTCAACACTAGTAATAGTCTAATCATATTAGCAAATTTCCCCGAAATAATTGTAGTCTGGTTTTATTGGTGCAAGTTGTTCAAGGGGGTATTTAAAACATGGACGCATAAAATAGGTAAACGCCTCGGTGTTCCTCTACCTTCTTCTAGCCACACACGACACATACGCATTACCGTCATTGAAGTACAATTAACAGGGCGGCTTTAAATATAGTCATTATGTTGCAAAAAAACAAGTTGAAAAAATATTTTTTTCTGGGTGTAACACTTCTAATGTCACTGAGTATATTTTGATATAGAATGCTTAAAGTTATCTAGTCTAGGAGGGAGTAAATTAAAGGAAAACGACGCTCCACTCCATTCACAAAAAAAACTTGTCCTAGTTACTAAGTTACAGTCAAGATGCGATCTCTTTGATCGCGATAATTTAACACACTCTTAATTCGAAGTGCCCTCTTGTCTTAATTTTGTACTATTGGCATTAGGGAACCTGTTGCAGTTTCTTTTTTGTTTAAGATTATTTAGCATGATTGTTACAATTACATTCTTTTAAAAAACTGAAACAATTACATAACATACAAATATTCAGAAAAACAAAACTTGCAATTTTGCATAACATTTATTTCTTAATTGACTTGAAATGAACTTGAACATGATCGTTAGCAATTATATCAATTTGTTGATTCTGACTGTATGCAGAGTATTTTTTTTTTTGATTAATTTATGCAAAACTACACACATACGAGAGTTGATTCCTATGTTCCGCCCCTAACTCACTTGCAATAAGGCTTCTTTTAATATGCTTTTTTATTTTCTTACATAACAATATAATAAAATGATGTGGAAATACTAAAGAATATTATTTCTCCAACTAGAAAGAATGAATTATCTAAAATGCGTTTTGAAGATAGGGTAGTGACAGAAAAAACAATTATACCAGAAAGAACGAACACTTATTTTGTAGACAGTATAAATCAAATAGTGGAGACGATTGATGACGGTGATCCCAACTTATGTTCATTACAAGTATGTCATAATTCATCAATGAATCCATTTAAGACAATAAACATCAACAATCTAACAAAAGCTGTCTCAGAATTTAAATCTAATAAAAAACCTAACGAGAAACTCTCAAAAAAGATTGTAAATGATTGCTTCAGTATAATTGGAGATGAATTATTTGAGACTATACAGGGTGTTTCAGAACTAAGGGATGAAACTTCTAGGGGTTATTCAGCGTAGCAGTAGAAAACATTTGAGTATAGGGACCCATATCCGGAAAAGTGTCACTACGGCACTACGGCCCTAAGACGCGTTAAAATTTAGAAGGACGATGAATTGTCTAAATAGGATTTAATGCATTTAATTTTTGCTTTTTGTACATGATATCATCACAACAATTGTTCAAAATATCTTTCTCCAACCTGAATACATCGATTTAAACGTCGCACATGATTTTGGCGGACTTGACTAAACATTTGATACTCGTTTTGAATGATTTCGAATGCTGCTGTAATTCGTCCAATTAAGTCTTGCTCTATATCAACTGGAGTTTCGTAAACCAAAGACTTTACATGTCCCCGCAGGAACGGTGTATTCAGGTTGGAGGAAGACATTTTGAACAATTGTTGTGATATCATGTATAAAAGTCAAAAATTAAATGCATTAAATCCTATTTAGGCAATTCATCGTCTTTCTAAATTTTAACGCTTCTTAGTGCCGTAGTGCCGTAGTGTGCCGGCCGGATATGGGTCTCTATACTCAAGTGTTTTCTACTGTTACACTGAATAACTCCTACAAGTTTGATCCCATAGTTCTGATAGGGAAATATTATTAATGAAATTAAATCACTATGGTTTTAAAGGATCAGTATAAAACACTTTGCAAAATTCTTTAGTAAATAGAAGCTCGCAGACTAAAATTGCAAACATTATGTCAAGCTCCTCAGAGCTCTCCTCCATGATGCCGCCGCGCGATGTGCCTGCCAGACAGACCCGCCTGACTTTGGCCTCCTATCGTAACCATTTCGAACTTCGTACACCCCGAACTGGCCGATACGACCTAATCTTAGGCTGTTAAAAAATCAAGTTAACAAAATTTATCTGGGATCCTTATAGCAGCCGCGGCGTCATGTTGTTTCTATACCTCTTGTTTAATCAGGGTCCATGTTGTGAAAATGGGCGCATAATCAAAAATTGTTTTATAATAAACTAATCTCAAGTTTTGCGTTGGGATTTGGTAGCCTATTTATCGTATCGTATTTTTTTAAAACAGCTCGAACAAGAAATTTTCAAAGTCCACAAAAGCCATGAAGAACTGGTTGCGTCCTGCGATCGGAGGGAGAGGCTGGAAAGAGCGGCAAGAGCCAGACTCCAAGCCGACGTCAGAAGGCACCAAGAGCTGTGTAGAGCGCTCAGAGAGCAGTTGGATTTGGTTAATGCACAGCAAGCTGTTGGAAGGTCACCAGGTTCGTCACAGGATCAGGACGCTTTGATCAGGGAGCTGGCGAAAAGGGAAGCTATTATCAAACAGCTCATCACGCAGAGTAAGTTCTAGTCATTTTTAAAGCAGGGCTTAATCGACAATGCGCTGCTCTCGGTTTGTTTCGGGCTCCTTACTTTGAAGTATTCAGTCTGATATCAGTTAGAACCTAGGAAATGACGGATATCTTGGAAAATTGTGGTACACACATTGTTCACTGACTAAGCGGGTTCTGGTGCTGGGGTTACTGGGACCATTGATTAATGTATCCTCTAAGTAGTTGCCAAATTGTATACTGTATTTGGACGACCACATATAAATTCCATTACCATAGTCATGTTGCCAAGTCAGTAGGATCATAGTAATTTCCTAAATACCCAGTTTTCCTTTTGAACACTGTTTATTCTTAAACATGATGATCAACCTTTTCAGCCCCTTAGGCGAAGATTTATCAGAATTTCTGAGATGGAAAAAGAAACCCCATAACCTGCAGCACCAGTCCTACAGTTGGCACACTGACTCCTAAGGACGGTGATCGACACATATATAGTGAAATGATTAGAATAGGTTTTTACTTAGCTTTATGCTACAATGTTACATTAACATGAACATAACAAAAGTCACATGTAACTTTGGGGTTATTTACTAGAGGTAAACCATTATAAAGTCAAGAACAATAAAGTCAGTCAGCATCATGTCTACAACACAATACGGAGAGACGTAAAAATTTGGGGACTTACTAACTGATACTAGAGAAAGGTGATACCTAGGTGGTTTTATCCGCGAACTCATCGATTTTATAATCAATTGACCTGGCCACTACCAAAATCTTGACCTGTGACTGTCAAGCAATAAAATACGTTTTATTTTGCACTAGCTGTTACTCGTGACTTCGTATGCTGGAAACTGTTACTAATATTGTTTTTAAGTAATGTTCCGATCACGTGTTGCATTTTTGCATTACATTAACAATTTCTTCACGACATTATTCAGATGGATTTCTTCAAGGTCATCCTGATTGAGGTAAATCTTAAGCAGAAACTCAATTCATGAAGAAATCTGTGGATTGATTGTCATTGTAAAACAGATATTAGTAAATTGTCAGCTAACTTTAATGCTTGGGAAATTAGGTTACTTTACTAGTAGCGCACCTACATGCCAGAAACCATGTAGTTTTCTATAATAAAATTAAGTCTGCATCTGTTATGATTTCCTACACTATTAAAAAAATTAAATTTTTTCTCAAGACTTTGATTCGATACCGAATAAGGAGCTAGTAATGATGAACAATAATTGAAATATGAATATATTATTGTGCTATAGTTTAGTTTTATTACACCACGGAGAATTTGGATGTTTTTTTTCCGAAGTATCCTACATTTTTAACAATTTTTTTCTTCCCACGCATACTGGCGGACAAGTATTGTAATCGTGAACATTTTCGAAAATGAGATATTGCGCTTTTTAGATGTTATATGACATGTAGTTTACGAAAAATCAAGTCACTCATTTCCGCTGAACGTATAACCGCCTATAACTTGGGAAGTACCGCTCGATTTCGATGAAATTTTTACACAATGTTATTACTATGCCAATCACGCAAAAGCTTTGTAGTTTTTGAAAATCGGTCCAGTGGGGGCAGAGAAAATGCCCTAAAACGAAAAAAGTAAAAATCGCTCAAACTCCGTCTTTTGACATTTCAGAGGATCCTGATCATTTTTGAAAAAACTTTTTCGATGTAAGTGCATTTATAGGCTCCAAATTTTGGTATTTCTATGCACCTAATCGACATATTTCACGCATCATACTCTGTACTGTATACAATTACCCCTTAAGACTTGGAAACATATTCTCGGCAGAAATGTTCTTTTGTTCTGGTAAGGTATCACACTACCGCTCTACCACGTCTGGCCGATTATTGGTGAGAGGCAAAGTTTCCAGATGCACTACCGGTAGGGTTTGATTGATTTTTTTTTGAGGGAGTCTAGTTTATGCTGAACATAATCCTTTCTGAAGTGGAAGTGCAGAGTCAACCTACTTGACGCCATTTTTTTACTCATAGTGGTTACCGCCGTTACGGTACATATGCCCGTTTTCCCACTGGCACGGCTTTCAATTTAACTGGATATTGTCGGGTGGAATATCTTAATCAATGCTTTAACTCTCCCATTCATTTATTTGTTTTCCGCTTTGCTGATTGATTTTTGTTGCTTTCAGATAAGGAATTATCTGCGGCGAAAGAGCGTCAAGAAATAGAACTAGCGGCCCAACGTGCTACTTTGCAGGAGCAAAGAACGCACATTGACATTCTAGATACGGCTTTGATAAATGCGCAAGGCAATGTCGTGCGTCTAGAAGAAGAGGTAGGTAACATTTTTCGAAGTCTTGTTAGGTAATTAAAATTCGTGCATTAGAAAAGATTTCATTTAAATCATCTGAACGGCCTCTGGAGGGGTCAACAAACAACTTCGTTCTTTTACGTTTCAGAAGATCCTAAATATTTTCAGATATTTTTTTGCTTATGTTAAAAATTGGACGTTGAGACTTGTAGGGAGTCAGGGAGAGTATATGTAATTTTTTTTTGGTTTTGGCAATTTATACGTTTGCAACCCGGCACGGGTATTACCTATCTTAAAAAGTGACATTTTGTCGTTTTTTTACATTTCGTAGGTTTTTCAGCAATGTGTTAACTTAGCACAAGCTGCTGTACACTTGTGAACTCGTTTTGTAGCTGTACGTGTTGCTTAAACGTCAGCCAACAGCGACCACAGCAAGCAAACGTGAACTATTTGCACACTAAAAACTGCCTAGTCTGCCAGATGACATTTCGTCGTTTTCTTTTTTGCCGCTTTTTAGGTTTTTTTACATAATAGCCGTGCCGTTAAATCTATGCACCTATTAGAAATATTTCAAATATTATAGATTTCTCCGCTCTAAAAACTTGAATGATATTCAATTGAAATATATTTATATAGACAGTGTCATTATACGTAGTGACAGCAAGATAGATAGTAACGCCACTTTATTAATTCGTGAATGTATTTATTAAATTCACAATAAATGTTCGAACTGCCTTCCTTCACCAACAATGCAAGCTTGACATCATCTTAAAAATGATCGACACGGGTATTATGTAAAAAACCTATAAAACGTCAAAAAAAAAAAAACGTATAAGATGTCATCTTGCAGACTAGGTAGTTTTTAGGGTGCAAACTGTTATTCCACGTTTGCTCACTAGGATCGTTGTGGAGCCATCTATGGAGGAATGGCTCAACTACACGTTTACACGCCTTGTTGGTTGCATATGTTTTGTGAAGCCGAGTGCTCTATAGTTTTCATTTTAGAGTCTCTGAGAAGAAAGTTGGTTACTTGGTTGAATAGCAAGATCGGGTATTGGTCTGCATGTCTATAAATCAGTGATATTTGCTGTGTGAGAAAATCATTACTGAATATGGTGCCAGTGAAGTATATCTATCAGCTGTGCCCGACGGGTTATTTATATGTTGTCCTTCAAAGTTATCAATTTCGATTTTTTACTTTTTTTG
The DNA here is from genome assembly GCA_963669975.1 of Acanthoscelides obtectus. Lineage (NCBI taxonomy): Eukaryota > Metazoa > Arthropoda > Insecta > Coleoptera > Chrysomelidae > Acanthoscelides > Acanthoscelides obtectus. The sequence continues at coordinate 92,184,941 of CAVLJG010000001.1, forward strand.
TGTTATCAAAAACTTTGAGGAGAATTACGGGAAATCACGACCGTGCCCGCGTTGCGTGTAATTACTGTTAGCATGTATATGACACTTGTAATTCCACAGAGTACAGTGAAGTGAATATAATTGTTTCTTATCTCTCTCATTTTTGAAATTCATCAAATTTGCATAATGTAATTTACAGAATGGATAAGAAAAAGTGGATGCGCAACTAATTTCTAGCTTTGAATATCAAGTAAGTGTATTTGAGACAAGAATCCAATGGAATTATGATCAACACATATTATTAGCACACAAATCCCCATTATGCTGTTACCTCCAGTAATGCCACCTTTGAAGCAGATTTTACTTCACATCATAGCCAAACATTGATAACTGAAGCCTTAGGACGTAAAGCTACAAAACGAGTTCACAAAAGTGTCCATCAGCTAGTGCTAAGTTAAGATCTTGTCGAATATACGTTTTTGGATGCAAAATATTGATATTCTCTCAAAATCACAGTTTCGGAGAATACTCCGTTCTTGACGTATCCGTTTATCTATTGCTAACTTATAATAGCAGTTCTATAATTATTTTCTTTTTCACTATAGTGCCGCAAGAAACAGGTGTACATGGAGCGCGTAGCTCAACTGCAACGCGCTCTCAGCTCCTTGCAGCTGGCGAGCGACCGACGAGAGCAAACCGAACGAAAGCTACGTGCTCAGCTGGAACGAGAACTGCAGCGGGCCAAAGCTCAGCAAGGTAATCAGGGAGCCCAGGGAGGTGATGGAGAGCAAGGCATAGCAGGAGGGGTAAGTCTGGAGCTCAATTTTAGGAAAGTTTACGAAATAAAGAGAGGTTAGGGAGACACATTATTTCATATCTTGACTTTTAAAGAAGTCCTGGAATGGCAAGATATTGGACAGTGTGCAAGTGGCATGGTAAAAGTAAAATAGAATTTTTGAGTTAGGATATTCCGCTGGCTATTTAGTGAACTTTTAATTTAAGCCTGACCGTGACCTGGAAGATCAAATCAACGTCGAGACGATTTTTTTAAATGGGACACTATACTTTATACCCCCGAGCGTTCAGACGTGGTCTTAGGTGAACATTAATTTGACGAAGATAAAGCAAAAATGACAGCAGGAGCTTTCATTTTTCTCTCTGACTATTCACTGAGGAGCTTGAAACTGACCTTTACGATGACGGTCAAAGCAATGTCAAAACAATTTTCTTACTCCAAACTTTTCACCTCGGAAATGGGACAGAGTGGAAAATATCATGTTCAGATAGATATGATTGAGTGAACATCATTTTGAAATTTAATATCTTGGTCTTAACATATTTCATAAGATTTATCGAATGTTTTTTAAGATATAATATAAATGAGAATATACCTAAGACCTGAAAGCACCAGCAGCTTAAATGTTTTCTTGGATTGAAACTCACATTGGCCATAACGTTGAAGGTCAAATCAAAGTCAAGACAATTTTTTACTTTTGACCGCCAATTTTACGCTCTGGCATGATCTTTGGTGAAAATTGTTATTATCTTGATTTGACCCCCAAGATCATAAAGCTGTTTCAAGGTAACCAGTAAATAGCCAGAGAAAAATTGATTTCCCATGATTTAGAGTTTTAGATTTAGAGTTCTTATTGCTTTATCTTTAGAAATATCCCTGAGATGTTTTATAACCAGGGTTTTTGAGATGACCTTGACAGTATATAGAAGGCTCAAATGATTTCCACCCAAGGTCGTACAAAAACGTAAAATTTTTCGCTCTACGCATTTCTGGCGTTAAAAGTGCCGGGTCACATATAAAAAACATCTGAACCACACCACTATTTTGGTTTTACTTCAACCCTTGTGTATTTCCAAATATCTTGTTGTTCTGGGACTTTTGTATCACCTTTTATATGTGACAACTGCAAAACGATTCCATATTTCTAGGGCAGAAGTTTCAAGATTCATTGAAAATTAAGTTATTCTGAGCATCAGAGTTGAGGGTAGATTCATCATGTAAAAATATGAAAAAAGTTCATACAGACAGAAAATTCCCTTGATATGGGGTGTTTAAACATTATGTTTAGCAGCACTTGTTTTTGCGTGTCATTTTCTCAAAAACCATTTGATATTTGAGAAATATATCTGGCTTTATGACATTGTCATATTTTTTTGCAAAAAAGTGGCGTACTGCTTTTTTGCTGGCACGAATGCCACATATATATTTTTAACTTATCCAATATAATAAGTGAAAACAATCTGGTGGGTGCATTTGCCTTTGCATGAAAATTGATTAGAACAGCAAAATCACTGGTGAACAAAATTAAAATAATATTTTGTGACATGGACAAATCAAGGTGGTTATTATGTAAAAAGTACCCAAAAAGTCGGAAATAGCCTTCGATTTTTTCTACCGCCAACGGTTTTCTTGCAATAAGGCATTTTATTTGCTGCTTATACTCGTAAAATATAAGGCTATGTGTGTAAGAGTACCAATAAACACTCGAATAAACATTAATCTCAGAATGTTGTTGTCGATGTTGGTCCTGAAGTATCTCTTAAAATGGCCAGCAACAATCAGCAAGCAAATTGACACTCCATTTGCCTTGATACTGTTTTTCCATAGCAGAAATGTCTTGGTGGAACCGTTCACCATGTTCATCACTAACCACACCTAAATTTTCCGGAAATAAATCGAGATGAGAATCCAAAAAGTGAATTTTTAGAGACATGTTACATCCCATTCCTTGATAAGCATTAATTAGTTCACTCACAATATCTTTATAATTGTCCGCCTTCACATTGTCTAAAAATTTTGCAGTAACTGATTTAAAAGCATTCCAAGCTCGTAATTCAGTTACATTTAGAGCGCTGTTAAATACATCATCCTTCATGATTTTCCGTATTTGCAGACCCACGAATATGCCCTCTTTAATTTCTGTCTCACTAATTCTCGGAAATGTTTCTTCCATTTCGATCCATAGCTTTCACAAAATTTTTCATCAGTCCCAACTTAATATGCAAAGGTGGAAGCAATCACAATAAACTAAAAATAACATATCGTTTTAACAAAAATCAACAGTACTCAGAACATCTCAATACTATTCAACACAGAAAACGTAACTGACTCGGCTGCTATTAGTCTGCTAATAAACGCAGTATGGTATCTAAACATAGAGCTCGCATATAATAAACGGGAATAGACAGGTCTTTTTAGATTTGATTTAAGGGTCTCAAAATACATAAGATACACCCAAAAATTGTCATGTCACAAATCCTGTGTTTATCAGTGATATCTATTCTTCTTATCTAATAAGAATTTTGATTGACAACTATATCAGGTGGCGTGTTCAAAGCAATGCAACCCAAAACTGGTGAGCGCTTAGAAATCCCATCCATTAATCCTATTTCAACAATTACAGGTGGGAAATGCCGGTTGGGAATCGCCCGATGGAGCTGGCAGGCAAGACACCGGCGAACTTAAACGAAAATTACGAGAGAAAGAGGAAAGAATAATGGCATTGGAAGGGGAATGTGCGAAATGGGAGCAAAGGTTTTTGGAAGAAAGCACGCTTAGGCAGGCAGCTATTGACGCGGCCAGTATACCAAAGTAAGCAAGCATGAAAAACGAAAGAATTTGGATAATCATAAAAAAAACTCGCGTTTTCTTTGCAAAAATCAGTTGTTACAAAATGATTTTTTATAATTTCTCTGAACACAAAAAGTGATTCGTTTTGCTAATTTCAGTAATTCACACTTTATCATGCCTTATTTTCATTTCACAATCCAGAGGCGTTTACTATACTGTGTATTTTTTCAAGGGATGCTAAGATAGCAGCACTAGAAAAAACTAGCCAAGAGACTGAGAAAATAATAGCAGAAGCTAGAAACGAGAAGATTCGACATATGGATGAAGTCCATGCGGCTCAGAAAAGGGTAGCTGATTTAGAATCTAGGTAAATTAGACTAGCTACTTCTAAATTTTTTTTGTTTGCTCCAAAATGTTGAAAGTATTAAGTTTAATACCTTTTAGAAACATTACGAACATAAAATTTATGTTTTATTTTAGGTTGAAAGATTTAGAGTCAAAGTTGGCCGAGAAAGATGCTATGATTAGGGTCCTACAAAAACACACATACGACAAGGATGTTTCCAGTATGTTAGGTAGATCTCCACATCATACACCACATGGAAGCCTCAGTGGTACGGATATTGACCACGTTCTGGGTACAACAGTGTCTAGAGAAGAACTAGGTAAGTAGTGTGCAAATATACAGGGTAACCAATATTTAACTGACTGATTTAAATTGTGCGCCATTTTTGATACACGCATTTTAGTAGGTGGCGCCGTAGTAGTTGTTTAAAGCACATGTGTCCAATTCATCATGGAGCGCTACACGATCCCAGAACGCGTCCGTATTGTTAAAACATTTTACTTAAAGAATGAGTCGATTGTTGCAACGATTTGGAAGCTACGACAAGATTGCGGTCGAAATAATGTGCCCAGTGTCAACACCATTCGTCAGTTGGTGCGCAAATTTGAACAAACAGGTGAACTTAAAGACTTGCCAAGGTTGGGCCGTGTTCGAACTGTTCGAACTCTGGAAAATATTGGGAGAGTCGTGAAAGTGTGGTGGAGCACCCTGAGACGTCTACCAGACATCGTTCTCAAGAACTGGGTATTCGTCGCACGTCATTATGCACTATTTTGAAAAAAGACTTGCATTTGCGGCCTTGCAAAATTCAGTTAACCCCAGAACTACAGACTAGTGACCATGAGAGTCGCCGACAATACAGTCATGCAATATTACAGCTTAATACCCAAAATAACAGAATTGTCGTATCTGGGCATCAGAGAACCCTTGTGTCATCCATCAACGACGACTACATCCTCGTCGAGTCACAATTTGGTTGGTGTCATTGGATCTTACTTCTTTGAAGACGCTGCAGGTAATTCTCGTACTGTCACTGGCGAGCGCTACCAGGATATGGTGCAAAACTTTCTGGCTCCTCAAATCTAACAATTTAACCTAAAAAACATGTGGTTTCAGCCTGTGCAACTTTTCACACAGCTAGCGAAACAATGAATCTTTTGCGAAAAATATTTCCGGGACGTTTAATTTCTCGATTTGGTGATGTCAACTGGTCACTAAGGTCACCGGATTTAACGGCTCCTGTATATTTATGGGGATTTTTGGAAAATAGGGCTTATGCCAACAAACCAAGTACTGTTTCAATAAAAGATTAAGATGAAAAAAATTGACGTATTTTATTTCATTTCACAAATATTCAAGATGAATGAATGAATGAATCTTGAATTTTTTTAGAGGCATCCCGGCCACCATAAGGAGCCAGTGCATAGGCCGCTTAAGCGGGCCCTTATGCACCTCTACAATACTTAAATCACAAGCCTCGCCCTTTTAGCGAAGTTGAGAATCGCCTTGAGTCCAAGCTCCTTTACGTCCTGAAGGTCCAAAGTAATGGACCCCAGTATAGTCTGCCTATAGTAGCTCAGAGCTTCACAGCGACACAAAACGTGTGCCGAGGTCTCTTCCTCTACTCCGCAGCGTTCGCACAAGGGATCCTCAGCCACCCCCATCACGTGCAGGTGCCGCCTTAACGTGTTATGGCCAGACAACAGTCCCACCAGCAACCTTAGGTTGGCTCTACCCAGAGATAGGCAGAAGCGTCCATCCTTAGCACTGGGCCCTTCAATGAGCTCTCGTGCCTGGCGGAGATGTCTAGAGATACTTCTCCATTTCGGAGAGTGTTGTCTTGCAACCCACGTCTCCATTTTCCTCCTAGCTTTATGCGCGGTTACTCCTAGAGCTGGCTCAGGACCAACGAGCTTGCTGGCTGATCCTGTTTTCGCCAGAGTGTCCGCCGTCTCATTGCCCCTTATCCCAGCGTGCCCCGGTACCCGTATTAACGATACCGGATGCCTCGCTGCGAGGCAATCCAGAGCCTCCCTGCATTGCAATACAAGACTCGAAGTAATCTTACATGCACTTAGTGCTTTCATTGCAGCCTGGCTGTCGGATAAGATTGTTATTCTTCTCCTAGGCCCACCCTCCTCCAGAATGTGAGATACACAAGCCAGAATCGCAAAGATTTCCGCCTGGAAAATGGTGGTGTACTCACCGAGAGGCAGAGATAGCCTAGTTCTAGGTCCAGAGACCCCAGCACCTGAGCCCTCTTCGGTGACCGAGCCGTCCGTGTACCAGACCTGCCCGCTCACTTCGGAGAGTCCTCGGCTACCGGCGTCCCACTCCTCCCTCGTTGGGTACTCCACAATGAACTTGCGGTTGAAGCGATATTTAGGGGTAATACGATCACCCCTGCTTAGAAGGACGGGGTCCTCCCTTTCTAATTCGACTAATATGGCAGTATGCCCCTTGTCCGGATTCAAGAAAGCCCAGCTGCCCTGACTCCACAGTCGATGAGCGACTACTCTCGCTTCACCGCGGATCACCAGATCCAACGGTGGGAGATCCAACAGAGCTTCCATTGCACTCAATGGCGTTGTTCGCACTGCGCTTGTAATGCTAATACAGGCCAAACGCTGAATTTTATTGAGTTTGGCCTTAGTTGACTCAGTTCTAATGCAAGGCCACCAGACCAGGGAGCCGTACAAGAGAGATGGACGTACTATCGTCGTGTAGAGCCAGTATACCACTTTGGGTTTAAGCCCCCACCTTACACCGACAACACGTCTACAAGCCCACATCGAATTGCGAGCCTTGCTAACCTTGTGTTCCACATGCTCTTTCCAGTTCAGTTTGCAGTCCAGGATAATTCCCAGATATTTCACTGACTGAGACAAAACTAATCTAGTCCCAAAGAAGGTAGGCATGACCAGTCCGTCAAGCCTTCTTCTCCTAGTGAATAGGATCAGCTCGGTCTTTTCAGCATTAACAGAAAGATCGACTTCCCTACACCACGATTCCACGGAGCGTCCTTGTTTCATTTGTTTCTTATCAAGTACATACCTTCTTTAACTTACAAAGGGATGCATTTTTTATTCCTTACAGGTCTTTACCTTAAACGTCAGTAGGCGAGGAAGTGTTTATTGTATTCGCGAACAATTTCGGAATCGTTCTACTGTTTTTGGATATTGCAGTACGAAAAAGCATGGCAATCATTTTCAACGGCCTGTCCGGTAATCTTTCGACTCAATATGATTAAGTACTGCTCGAATTTTCGTAAAATGTTGATTTGAAACGTACTACCACGTCAAAAAAGAAAAACGAATTTTCATAAAATGTTGATTTGAAACGTACCACCACGTCAAAAAAGAAAAAACTTTTGTAGGTTTTGAAGATCGGTAGTGGCGAAACAGGGAATATGGCGCAGAAAGCCAACTTCAACCTTATTTTATGCGTATGCGCTATAAAAATTACGAATAGTAATAAAAAGTGAGAAAATTACGCGACAAATTAAACATATCGAAACGCTACGCAATTGATGCGACGTCACGATAGCGGCAAGTGAGCAGCCAAACCTTTGTCAACCTATCAGTTTGCTCAGTTCCAAAGAGTACTAGTTTACATCATATAGGCCACTGAGCTATGCACTACGATGCTTCAAGCGCCTTTTTCAACATAGATGTCAACGCCGTTAGACGGCGGACGTGCTGCCACCAGCAGGAGATTTTCGCCAGCAGGACAACACGTCGGAAAAACAACAAAAGAAAAATTGAACCCTTCAAAACTTGACAGCAAATGAACCAAATATAAAGCAGTTTTAAGCGGTCAACCGTGATAAATCGCAGTTATTCCTTGATTATGCCCTTGATTATTCTGTGATTGCTACACGCAAACGGTTTGTAGTGCAACGGCTATGATTATAAATATAATTCAAATATAAACAAATACTGTGATACTAACAGCACACCTAATTACTTTTTAAATTCTGCTAAAGAAAACAATGAATGACTCCATTGAAACTCAGTAGTTCTACACTTATTGTCATTTGATATCGCTTTTTTCACTGATAACTTTTTATGGAAAATTATGTCACAGACGACACAAAACAAAGACAAAAGGCACAGAAGAACAGGAAAGGGTTAGGTTTTATAGAGACCGCCACCTGTGCAAGGTTGTTATTGGTCTTAACTGTCAGTAACAGTGGCGTCACGAAAGGCCAGTTCGTGACGTGATCATTTGACTGCTATTACAAGCCGCTTCGCTTCAAATGGAAAAATTAAAACCAGACAGGACCGGTTTATGGTTGGTAGATCGCTTAAAATTGCTTATAGAATAAACCATGAATATAAAATAAACATTTAATTAAAGAAATTGAAAAAACTGAATTTACTATGAAAAAAAAGAAAAAACACAAGTTCGTTTAGGCGCTTTTCACTTCAGGAAGTAGTAAAAATAATCTTTGGTGGGTTCATATGGAGCATTTCTCATATTTTTGCCTATCGCTGTCGATTTCTTGGATAAACTCAATATTTTAAATAAAGTTACATCATTGCATGTAGAGTGCTGACGCAATCAACTTGACTTGATTTCTACCTGACTACTGAAAGAGGAGGTTTATGTTTTTCGCGCGTGTGTATTTGTGAGGCCAAAAAATTATATTTCACGGGCTACAGTCCAAATGGCTTTAGCAATGCGAGTTACACTGAATATACTAAAATTTTATAAAATCACCACAGCGGATTTTGATCGAAAATTTCAACTTTGACGTTTCTATTCCATGGGCTACAGTAAACGGCTTCGTGCATTTATGCATATATGAGGTGTCTTTAGATTTTTCTTGAAATTGCGAGTGACACTATGTATACAATCAAAATGGCGGTTTTAATGAAAAAGTTCAAATTTGAAATTTCCGTTTCAACTTAAACGAATTGATAGATTTTGAGATATAAGGTGTCTCTAGATTTGTCTTAACAGTGAGGGTGACATTGAGTACACCAAAATTTCACTAAATAAAAATGTGAAATTTTTGTTTCACGGTCTATAGCCCAGTTTCATGTATTTTCACATTTGAGATGTCCTTAGATTCGTCTTGATAGTACAATTAAACATTGATTCTTTTCAGTTACTGCAGTCGTTTTTTTGTACTTCTTTAAAATGAACTGTTTTGTAAATGATGGTATCCCATGCCTGTGGGGCACAGTTATAGTTTGTGCTCACCATTTGGGTGGTTATCTTAGGCTAACTTATTGTCGGCATTGAAAGGGTTAACTTATTGCCGGCGGGTGTAGTGGACGGCTTGATATTTTGTATCTTTTCACTAATTGTCAAGTCTGACGAGGTCTGTAAATTAAGTAGTGATACTGATTTAAAAAAATATTCATATATAATTACCCAGCATGGGAGTCGGTTCTTCCACTCCTTATAGCAGTGGGTCGTACTCAAACACCCAAGACTCGTCACCAGTAATGACACGTTCCAGAAAATCGGGCTCATTTTCAATCGAATCCTAAAAGTAAGGCTCCTTTTCTTCCTGATGTCCTTTTGGTCTTGCGAAATGTTTTTTGGAACCATTTATGCGCAGATTTTTCTCATCCACATTCACTTGATGAACGATGATGTGAGTCAAATTTAACTCTTTCCCGATCATTCTTCATCGGTTGTTGAAGATGAAGGTCCTCCGTTTCGTGGTTCGTCTTCAATCGACTCTCTCCCTTCTAAAAATGCCTTGAACCACCCAAAAACCTGGGCTCTTGACAAAACACTATCTCTGTAGGCCTGCTGAAGTTTAGCAAGAGTTTCCGTTTCACTGTCGCCAAGTCTGAAGCAGAACCTTATAGCACACCGTTGCTCCAAATTGATTCCAGTCAGTTTTAGAACTCAATAGAAAAAACTTTCTCAAAAAAAAAAATCGCTGCGGACTACCAAAAGAGTCGAGCGAGGTCATACTTGTACTGAATGCGGATCACATGTTTCCCTGCAAGCCCGGTGCCTTCAGTGTTGCCAGATCGAACGCTACGTTGCGAGTCTTTTTACTTATTTACAAAGCTCGTATCAGTTGGTTAGACTTTTGGAAAAAGTAATAGTTTTTAACTTTTGCTTGAATAACTCAAAGTTTTTCTTTGAATTACAGTAAACAGCGTCCTGAACAATTCCTCGGCGTACGGCTCGGCGTCCTCGTACAGCGGAGCTGGCGGGTCGAGTTCCTCCGCTTCAGAGTCAGCGTACCACCATCGACATGCTGTTAGTCAACAGGGGGCGCTCGAAGCGCGGCGATTGCAGGACATTGATACCCAATTGGATTCGCAGCTGCTCAGCAAGGTAGGACACAATCTGGAGACGTTCATTTGATGACTGTGTCGCGCTTTACGTTATGGGGAGTTACGTTCGATCTAAGGTGCTATGGGGAAGAGGTATTATTGACCGCCATTTTGACTCTATTCAGTGGCGATGAAATTCTTCCCGCGAGATAATTGCGACAAGCACTGAGATCGTGCTTAAACTCAACGAGAATTGTAGCAAACACCAAAGAATAATTAATTTTATCAATATATAAAGCAATGTCGGGTTGGTACTTCATCATATCATTGATTAATATATTATTCCATTAGAAGATACCCAACCCAGCTGAAAGCCGTGTGTTTCCGAAAATAAGCATGCCTAACGTGTGTATAGGTGTCACCTCTAAACTGTTTCACTGGTTAATGGATTTTCTTTTCCGTCGTTGAGAACTTATGAGGTTACGTGCTCAGGAACAAGTACGAGGAAGGTTGAGGGGTGATCTTTCTTTGGGAGATTGATGTAGTGTTTAAGAATAAACATTTTGCTTTAAATGAAAATTGAGATATCACAGTCTGTTTTTATAACTTCAAAGGGAATTACTGAGACCTACTTGACTCATGGCTGTGGCAATGAAAATTGTATGCGAACGTCCAAATATGGTTGGGCATCTTCTTGGAGAATGCATTAGCGATGTCGAAAATTAACTTTCTCATACATGTATAACAAAACAATGCTCACTGTCTGACATCCCAATCTGGAATGACTGAAATCAAATTGGTCGTCAAAGGTACTCTTTTCTGTAAAGCCTTAGTTCGTTCGTTGTCTATATCATCCTGTTCTGTACTCTGGATTCGCCATGGTATACCTGTTGTAGTATGCATTGGAATGATGGCATTAGTGGCAGCCGTAATAAGCAAAATCGCATTGCAACGTTGTCGCGCAACTCAGTTGACTACGCGGAGAAGCAGGTTCGCGAACATTCCAGGCCTTAACTCTTGCTAACGGCAGACACGTAGATTTTAACAGCGTTCAATGAGAATGTCTGCCAATCAAGATTTTTGTAGTTTAGACAATTTTTTGTATAAGATTTGGTTGGATTTCTCAGAAAATTGGTTGAAAAATGTAGATTAAACAAGAAATTGTTTGCAAAATATAACGTGTTCTGTGGTCTTTTTCACGAGTATAGTTTATGTTATGACGTCTACTGAGGTAAACAGCTGATCAGCAATTGACATTTTTGTATTAAAGTGTTTAGTGTTGTCAATAATGAATCGGATTTCAGCCGTTTTCAGAATTGTTTATACAAAACATGGTGAGAACTGTTTATCTTGTTTTGTTCCTACCTGACTTGAAATATAGAAATGATTGTTAGCAACCATTTTGGTTGTCAGGAAGTACGAATCGCTATCATACAAAGGCTACAACAAAATACGACTCTGTTTACAGATCTAGCATTGACAGATCTGTTAGTGATGCATGTCACTTGTCGATATGCGGTGTTTCTAAATGTTACCAGAGCCGCTTTCCAGTGCCCTATTTGTGTTACTCAGAGTAATGTGGAGCAACCCACCACCTGTCAATACCGTTCCAGTGCTTAAGAGTGTCAAACATCTGAGTTACTCATTTTTGAAATCCCCTGCCCCCTTATGCATCAGCTTTTTATTCGGTGTTATACGCTCCGAAATAGTGGAGATAACGAAAATGACAATGTGCCAAGATTTTTAGGTTATGTTTTTCGATACCAGACAATGGAGGATGGTCAAAAACTGATAATTTTATGACCCAGAGTCACAATGCACATTAGAGATGTTCCTGAATAGTAAAGATCACAAGAGAGTGCAAGAATGCAGGTTCATAGCGGCTTGTAGCCACTTTGAAAATAATTTTGAATGTCTACACTAAAATATGAATTCCAGAAGCTTTACAATAAAAATGCAGATCTCTGTTGTGCCATCAATTTAAAATCATCAGGATATGACAATTTTTTATTGAGAAATAGGATCCTAAATGCACAGAAGTGCGAACTATTTCTTGTACCTTAAATTGCGTAACAACATTTTCTCACTCCATATCTTGCCCCCAAAAATCTACAAGAAACATTGTCTAAAACAGTCTTTAGACTTATCAATTTCGAAACAGAAATGCTCATTGCTACGTTAAATCCGATAAGTCTGTTTAGCTTCGAATACATTCTGTATCAAAATACATTTTTATAAAATCTGTCCCTCCATTTGTCTTTGTCTTTGTCTTTTTTTTTTCTTCATTTTTGTTTTCTCTCCTCTCTTTCTTCGACTTTGCCTAATTTCTCGGTATTCAGATCGACAGAGTGACTGAGTGAGAGGGTACGACATAAAGGCAACGGTCTTGTGTATAAAAAGCGTCGTTAATATATTGTTTTGTGTTATTTCTTTTTATTTGAGTACTTAAATAAAATTGAGATGACGTTTGTGTTCTATTTACGTTGCCCATCTTCGTGATTTTCCGGAGCATCTGACATATAAATTAGACTACTTCTCATCATCTTATCTATCCTCAGAAAGTAAATATGGGTCTGATAACTTGTATAACTATTGTTATTAAAATTGAATATGTTAAGGCCTTAGTAATATGTTTCCATTCTGAACGTTTTTTTCAACAACAACAGAAATTACACAGGTGGGAGTCAATTTTTCTACAATCTATATGATCATATTTGAATGCATACTCAAGGTACTAAAAGAAGACATTTAGATATCGGAAGTGAAATTGTAAATGTACCCGAAAATATTGCATTTTTTAAATGCGTCCAAATTTTTGATGTCGACAAAAAACTTTACAGCATAAAGACCATTGATTTTTGATTATACGATTTTTTTTTATTTAAACTATGTACTATATTCTGTAATGTACTAAATCTGTATCATTATTTAACTTATTTTTAGTAACCAAATAAATATAGCCATGGTAATTCCATACATAGATATAGGATCACAAATATTGTAAACATAATTTTTATGAAACAAACTTACTCCAAGATAGTATTTTTGAAATTTGAATAGTACAGAACAGCCTAAACATGATCCTTTCAGTATTTCTGTAGCAATTTTCACAGTCAAATAGTGAGTCTTTGTTTGCTTTTTTGGGGTTGTCTTTTTTAATTTCTATATAACATATTCATAATGCTGTGTGTTTGAATTACTTTTGTACCGAATTTTTGTTGCTGTCTTTCTTTTCTATTTTTTGTTTGGCTTGTGGATCTATATGCATGTATTTTATGTTTGTTGTATAATAGCATGAACAATAATAAAAAAATCAAATGTTATTTTGAATTTGCGCAGTTTTCATTTCTCCTGCTTTAACCCCTAATTGAAAAGGTAGTGAGAATTACATCTTCTACATCTATATAAAACATCTTTCAAAATCACTAAACTTACTGCACATTTGTCTTGAGCAATTTTACTTCATTCTTTTATTTGGTGTTTTATTTTGAATGATGTTGGTTGCTGCTCAAAGTTTGTTATCGCTGTTATACCATAACTAATGATGACGTTGAATTTTTCCATTGAAAATAGAACACCATTCCTTTGTATTTAAAATTTGGACAATATTTCTAAAGCGTTATGGTAAGTAGAATATTTTTCTGACACAATAAAAGGTGAGAGGCCAGTGTAATTCTCAGATTTTGGTTAGAGCTTTCGATATACTATTTAAAATACCATGTTATCTGTTTTGGTTGATACATTTTGGGTTCAAAGCTTTTCAAGCTTTCCCGCAAACAATTTATATTGGGAAATATAAAATAAATCAGAAGATAACCGAAATAGTCAGATTTGATATTTTTATGTAGTGAAAATCGAAAGCTCTAATATTTTCTAGTCGTTCGGCGTAACTAGATGCTCTATTAACAATTACAGGCTGTCGCACACACAATACCCAAAAATAAGAAAAAAAACGTGACGAGTTTGCTTTTATGTCTCTGGACATCATTTTTTTCTTATTTTTGACTTGTATCAGTGCAACATCCTGTAAAGCCCCGCATGTGCAATGTACAGGGTGAAACTGAAATACACGTGAACACGTATACGTATTTGTATTCGCAAACAGTTGTCTGTGCTGATCATGTTTACGAAGAGTCCCGACGGTATAGTTAAAAATGTAAACCAACAAACTTCAACAATGAAGTCGGAAAGCATTGCAGAGTGACATTTTCGCGTGACTCGAATCGCTGCTGTTCTCATTGATGTGTGTATAGCTTTAGTCGTGTGAGGTCGTCTAAGTCAGTAAGGTACGGTACATTAACCTTACGACAGCTAACATACTTTTTTGTATGCTGTGATGAAGGAAAGAACTAGAACGTTGAAGTGAACACAAAATTTTTAGTTTACGTGCTCACACACCAGTGCAAAAAACACCTCTTCATGAGTCTTGAAGGAAGGGGTAACCACATATATTCCCAAAAAATGTGTTACTTTGCAGACAAAACCTATTTAGCACATTACATATCCAAGGATTTTTCCGCAAGAACTAATCTTTAAATTAATTTTTGGATTTATTCAAAGTACTCGAATACCAGTTGACAGTGGCAAGTCTCGATGTACTTCCTTATCCTTGCTCTCCCTGATCTTCTCCTTTCATTTTCACTTTTCTCCCTGACTTTGCTTGGCTACCACACCTGTAAGACCCTCTGACCTACAGTACTTTAACCAAGAGCAAAAGTCCTACAGCTCAGACAGACAATGACTAATAAAAGAAAAAAGCCAGGATAGTCTGCAAAGTACTAGGGTTACAGATTTTGTCTTGAGTATTTTGGAATATGAAAATAACAATATGGTGAATAAAAGAAGTTTATGAATCCTTTATTAAATTTGATCCCAAAGAATGCTATATTCTGGGCATAATTTTGCTTTTAAGTACTTTAAGAACGCCATGTTATTGTGACCTGTTAAAACTTTGAACATATGGTGCATCATGCATACAACGTTCTGCAGAATGTGTTTGTATTGTGCATGTAGATAGAAAGGAATTCAGGAATATGTGTATAGGATGAACACTACAAAATAGCGTAAGTATAGTACGTAGCATTTGAAATAAATTATGTTTCTGTATGACCTGATTGTAATGAATGAATGCTTTATGGAAGGACGGAAGAGAATACTAACAGTTATCTTCCCAGAAGTCAGAACATTTAGTTACACTCTAATTATTGCTATAATTCGCAAACTTAGCAGCAGATCGTACGTAGAGTTGGGTTGCAGTAATATTGGAAATTCCATTGTAGCCTCCGAGTGTGTTTAGTCTTTGGAAAACAAATTTTTGAAAGAGAAGCCTATACGCTATTATTATACATATATTTTTATGACATTCTCAGATGTGACACTTATCCTGTTATTAGAACACTATGATATTCTGGTCAAATGACAGGTAACCAAATAAGTTCGTGCGGTTTTTAGTAGAAAAATATAAATTTTTATTGAGAAACAATAAGGCAATATTTATTCGTCGAAGTAATTACCATCACATTTTGCCAACGTGGAACCAATTTTTGTATGCCGGTATTGTAGAACTCCCTGGATTTGGAATCAAAAAATTGCCGGACTGCATTTATTACACCATCTCGAGTTGTGAACTGTCGGTGCCTCATACAGTTGTCAAGAGACACAAAAGGTGATAATCACTGGGCGAAATGTCGGGAGAATATGGCTGGTGCGGTAACGTTTCCCAGCCGAGTTCAGACATTTTTTCTCGGGTCACTTTTGCGGTATGAGGCTTGGCATTATCCTGCAAGAATATCACTTTCTTCCGATTGATCAAAGAAGCCTGTTTCTGGATGAGTGCTGGTTGTACTCGTTGAAGCTGCCCACAATACAAGTTAGCAGTGATGGTTTGACCCCTTTCCAAAAAATTATAATGGACAATTCCAGATGCTGTCCACCAAACACACAACAAAACCTTGTTTGGGTGCAAGGAAGCCTTGGGCGTGTGTGGTACCGAATCAGTAGGCAAACGCTTAGAATTCGAATACAAGATCCATTTTTCGTCGCAGGTTAATAACCGATTAAGAAATGGTTCATTAGCGTTGCGTGAAATGTTTGCTGAATAAATGGTAAGACGACTTAATTTGTTATCATTTGTCAGTTCATGTGGGACCTATTTACTCAACTTCCTCGTCTTTCCTAGCCGATGAAGATGCAAACGAATAGTTTCAGGAATCCCTCTGAACATTTCTGCAAGTTCTTGGCACGTTGTCCTGGAATTTGCGTCCACAACCTGTCGAAGATCCTAGTTGTTCATGATTTTTGCTCTCGCTGAGCGCGGTTCATCGCTCAAACTGAGATCTCCCGAAGAAAATTTTTGGAACCACTTCTGTGCTGTTTGATAACTAACGGCATCATCTCCGAATGCGATACATATTTTTCTTGCCGCCGCTCCAGCTTTTGTACCAAGTTTGTACTCATACAGTGAACAACTTCGTCGCCATTTTCAATCATTAAAATGTAACAATTTTCAGCAACTTTTTATGTGTGTGTGAGAAAAGAAGGATTCATACTAAAGTGACAACAGTTAATAAACAATTGCTATCGATCAACAACATCCTTGGCAATGTACGAGATACAGAAACCGCACGAACTTATTTGGTTACCTGATATATCTAAATTACTTTTTACTGACTTTTAGGCCACCACACCACGGTGACCTTTATCAAAGTACACGTTAATGACAATACATTTCATATTTATCTGTCTTCCACGTGACAACTCATTTGTTTTTCGTTTCTTCGCTACTATATTGTGCGTTGCGACAATAGCCTGAACAGTGCAGATGCAGCATTAGTAGTCGCAGATTGCAACAGTTCTGGGTGGAGGACGTTTGGCGTTTTCGGGGCGATGAACGGGGGTGACTTGTCTATCCAAAACAATATATAACCTCATGCTCGCTTATTGCTTTGGAGGGGCTGGACAACTTTCGGAAGAGGGAACTCGTACACCAGACCGTTCTGGGCTTTGTTGGTTTTAAACGGCTTCATCTTAAAATTGTAATGATTGCTTCGCGCGATCTCGTCGTGGTACAAGGCCGTTCAGGCTGTTGTCGCAACACACTGTTGAATAGCGAAAAAAAGAAAAAACAAATGAACTGACACCTGGAAGACACATAAATATAAAATATATTGTCACTTTCACTGTACTCCGGAAAAGGCCACCTTGGTGGCCGAAATGTCAGTAAAAAGTAACTTATATGGTTTCGTTTACCCAGAAAATTACGGAGTGCTATTCTCAGATTTATTTGGTCTCCTCCAATATATGAGATATTCATTTTTCGAAGTGCTCATTCCTTCCTGGCGTCATATGCGTATGACAATGTCGCTACTTATATTTTTATGATGAACAGAAGCGCATGAAAAACGTCAGCAGGCATTGTTACAACCAATTAAGTGGTGATATAAAACAAGGCTATGCAATTATTCTTACTTGAAGATATCTGAAACGAATCTTATGTATGCCTTTAGCATTACCGATACTAACGTGTATTTCAATAATCCCTGTGTATATATGTGTGGCCCGGTGACGCGTGCAGTTTTTCAGTGTGGTGTGCCCCCGAATTAACATAACCTCAACGGCGATCGATCAGTTTCAGTGGGCGGCCGCACCAGTCTAATGTCCGGCTCTCTCTCCTTTTGTGTGTTTCAGCGGGCGCTTTGCTGTTTTCCAGGATTCACTAATCCAGTCGCTGCGCAGAGAAAGGGAAAACTTCCCAAGCCACTATTGGCAGGTGTAGCGCGCGGCTCGGGGACCGGAGGCGTGGCTGGCGGCGCAGTGCAGAACAGCCCCGCCCCGGTCGCCGAGATGCTGCTATTGGAGAAGCAGGGCAGGGCGTCGCAACAGCAGCGCGGTCCGATTGGCGGAGGAGGCAAGGTGGGCGTTCCCAGCTCGCTGCCCCGCCCTCCTAGGGAGGGGCGCGGGAGCGGTGGGTCAGGTGGCTCCGCCCATCGGTCCGGCTTGCCGCGGTATAACAGGCTGGAGACACCGCCTCCGTCGGAGAGGAAGAAATCGCAGGATGGAGGAAGTGGAGGGGGGAGCAGCAGAGCGTCGCCAGCTAGATCGTCGCTTATTCCGTCGCCCAGGAAACTAGGTAATATCTATATTTTGTTTCATATTTTTTAATTTGGAACTAGGTTAATAGTATAAAACAACTTGAACAAATTCTTTGTTATTTTAGTTGATCTATCAATCTTCAATGATTTAAACCATAAATCTCGTCGCGCTTTCGACAAGTTGTCCTTTATCATTCTCATCAAATAATACTCTACCGCACAATCGAAAAATTTGCAACAGTTCCTCACAATTAAATAGATAACTGTGATAATTTGCAACAGATTCCCGACTATTTGCGCAAGGAATTATAAGAAATAAGCAAAAATAGTGGAACTAATTTACATTGAACTAAATAGCAATCAGTTTGGTTGTCCTCCAACCAATGCAAAGCTAGGCCGTGACGTCATATAAAAATGATCTATTCCTGCATCATACATGAAGCATTTACTTGCTCTAAACATTTATCTAGCTAATCCATTATTATTAATTATAAAAAATTTGTTTTTCATTCGAGAAAATAAGGTATTAGTAAAATTTATGTCGATATTTTCATTGGTTCGTGAAGATGAATCAATTTCGCTTCGTGGTTCATCTTCAATCCACTCTCTCCCTTCTGAAAATGAATTAAACCACCGAAAAACCTGGGCTCTTGACAAAACACTCTCCGAAGGCCTGTTTAACAAGAGTTTCCGTAGCACTGTGCTCAAGTCTGAAGCAAAACCTGATAGCACATCGTTTCTTCAAATTGATGTTACTCATTTTTAGAACCCAATAGAAAAAACTGTTCCACACAAAAAATCGCTACGGCATCCAAATGACTCGACGAGTTCAAACTTGTACTGAAGACGGATCACATGTTCTCCTGTCTCCCCTCCAAGCCCGGAACTTCCAGTGTTGCCAGATCAAACGCTACGATGCCAATCTCGTCACTTAATTTCCAGACCTCGTAGGAACTGTTTATCTATGCCCAGCTCATGAAAAACTGAGGAAATGCTTGACTAATGATTTGATGAAGCAAATGATTAATAATTTCAAGGCCTACCTAGGACATATTGTTTTGCACGGGAGTCAGGGGTGGAGCATAGGGATCAACTCTCGTAAAAAAGTCGGCGTGGCTAGGAAGTAGGAGGTATGGAACTAGCTGTTACCTGCGACTTCGTATCCATCTTTATAGAAAACTTGTCTCATACGTCATTAATTTTTGTTTCAGGCGAATACGGTCGTCTATCAGAAAGCGGCGGTTCTAGCGCTTCATTGCGCAAGCCCCCATCTTCCGGGGCTCGAGCCCGTTCTGGATCAGCGGGCGAGAGGGACTCCGCTTCAACCCTTAGCGGTGACTCCGCTAGCTCCCTCCCACCTCCGTCGAGGCTACGTTTGTACGGATCGCTGCGTAGAGGCGGATCGTTGGGTAGAGAAGATGGTAATGGGAAAGATACGGGCAAGTATCGGATACAGTTTTGATAGTCCAAGGGGTATATCGCAGGTGATTAACTAATTTATGATTTTTGAAACGTGGTTTCATTCAGAAGTCCTCTACAACGTGTTCAAAAATCTCTTCAATAATGCTTTGGAAGCTTCGTAGCGCCCTTGTGAAGTTTGATTCATTTTTGATATGGACATCCATGGAATGTGACGTTACCGTACTCTCAAGGCATATAGCGCAATTTTATTCGAAGTATAGAGTGAACATTTAAAGTTTGAATCGGCTTTAAAAACAGTTATGACAAATCATCACAACTGGCAGCGAAGTGAAAACTAACAAAGCCATCCCATAACATTTATCCTTAATGCCGCTTCCCACAACAATAACAATCATCAAGTTAAATCTCATGCCTGCGGAATATCCAATATTGTCGGATGAAGAAAAATACCAATCAATAACGACCGGTATATTTTGTCCGCGAGGGCAGCTTACTATTCATCTGTAAAGCTTGTTTGGCAGGCCTCAGCACAAAAGATGCATCTCAATATTCGCAAAACTGTTCACAAAAATTACTTTGAAGAGCTACACGATGATGCCAGAAAAACGTCCTTGTGCGGACTTTGACAAGATTTGGTTTTGGATATGTTGTATAGGACTAATAAACAAGATTCAAAAATCATAAATAATCCTGTGGATTTTTGTTTTACCGCGTCTGACTGTATTCGCTGGACTATATTCTGATTTTGAGTTCTGCCGACTAAGTCCGGAGAGGAGAAAAAGAGACAGCATTATATGAGACAGCTTGAGAACTACTTATTGATTTTGCTGAAAAAAGTAACTTTGATAACATTCTTTCAAATACTGTTAGTGGCTAAATTTGCTTTAAAGCTTTCGTTAATATCTTGAAAATGTTGGTTGTGTAATATCATAAAACCTCAGAAGAGTCAGAACAGAAGAACGCATTTCTATGATCGTGATTAGTGTATCTGCCTATTGAGAATCAAATTCAGAATTTGGTTATCCAAAGGTTAAAGCCATAAATGCTCTTATTAAACATTTAACAAATTATGAAGTGTCTAGGCGTAGCTTGACAACTTGACTTTTGTTTCATGGTCTTTTGACATCTTGAGTTGGTGAAATGATTATTAAGTGACATGTCTCTGCTGTTCATATATTTTGTAAGCAAGATCTAATTCTCCATCAAGTGACATACTGCTGGTTGCTGACGCAAACACCTGTTGTAAATAAATGTGCCTTATTCGAAATAAATAGATAAGGAAGTTTCATATTATTGGACGAACGAATGTTATGTTGTGTCGAACGTATTTTTCCATCACGTATTTTGTGCTATCAAATGTGATTTGTATTTATCTCTACTATACTTTTAATACACTTTAATGAAAACATTGTCTTTGCCTGAGGTTACTGAAAAGGAGATATATTGTACATGATTTATGATAAGTTATATCTCTGTTGGTATTAAAAAACAATATCTCAGAAATACGGTTTTTGAAAACAAATGAGGCATATAAAGTGACTAGTGTCACCAGTGTTGGTCAGAGCTGATACTCCTACTTTGAGATATTGAATCAAACATCTGGATGCTAGGTGGCCATCAAGCAGGTCAAGGATGCTGGGCATAAGGGTGAATGGATATAAAGGGTGATTTAGAAAACGATGTCAATATTTTTAGAGCAGAAAGTACTTTCAAATGCCCCATTACCAAGATACATGGTGTTGTAAATTTCTACTTCACTCATGAATATTGAACAAATAATAACGCTATTCTGAGTTAGGATTATTCTTTACACAAACACGGATACCATTTTCAGTGCCAAACTTTACTAGCTCCTAAGGTATTTTTAAATTTCAAATTTCCTGTATATCAGCTTTGACAAACAAACGGGAGTATGCCGGAATGATGATTCCGGACAAGGATGAAACTGCACCGCACACGATTGACAATGCAGACGGAAAACAATTACATACAATGAAGTGTGTTTTGTACAAGTCCTAGGGATAAGACTTTTTATGAGATATTAGTTCTAATGGTACCTGTAACTCTTTTTCATAGGTACCATCGACTTCACATTCACCTATCCTAGTCTTTTACCAAATACTAAATATATTCGTTTTTGAATATATTGCACCTGTCAACCTCTAATCTATTTTATTTTGTCCTTATACGAGGGACCAAATAGCTGTCTTTATTACCTAGTTGGGTAAAGGCAATGTAAGCCATACTCTGTCAATTTCGAGTGCCTTGTAGATTTACGACGAAAATTAATTTTTATTTTTTGTCAAGAATCGCTGTTCATACAATTTTTATACTGTTCATTCGTAGCAGGATCATTCAGAGCATTGAACTTAATGATGTATATTTGGTCAAGGTATAGAAATCATTACAGATTTGCAGTCCTACGTATATAGGTTTCATTTTTTTCAATTGCGTTCTCCTTAATGAGATTTTATGTGATTCTGTTCATGGAGTCAATGCTCTAATGGTTTTAATTTATGCTTTTATTTTACAACTTTATAGCTAGTCTGTATTTTTAATATATTGATGTACTATTATTATTACCAAATAAAAGAATGGAAATCATAATATCGAGTTTTAATGAGTTATTGATATAGCGCCTGATGTAATATTATTCGGTGATCAGCTTATTTATGCAACATCCAAGTACTACAGTTGAATGGGTCCCGAGACAAAGTTTCCTATGTGGGTCTAATACTATTTTTTCATCACTGTTCTCAAGAAAGGTACTTGCCTTTGAGGTCGCTGTCCTCGAATAGCATCGATTTTGTGCTCTCAAAATACGAGGAGGTATGAAAGTGTACTTTGCTTTTGTCAAGGTGATTTCCGACAAAATTGCGAACCCAACAATCTGAAAAGTATAAGTACTTTACAATTTTGGTTCATATCCTGAGGAAGCAGATCACAGAAATACGAGGAGGTATGGAGAAAGTACTCTGCTACTAATATCAAAATAAAAATAGAGTTACTGATGTGAACACCTGAGGTCTGATAGTGCAATGCAATGCAAGCACCCCCCCCCTCCCTCTTCAATTATTAATCGACCGGATTCGCTTCCACAACCGCTGCATAAGCACGCAATTACCCCCCTTTGTCCACGAAAGTCTACCTGGAAAATTCTGGCCATTTGCTCCTCCCCTACTAGACAAATTCATAGTACTGTCGCTGTCTCAGACAAAAACTGCAATATTGTTCCAACACCTCCTCACAAAACGATACAAAACTTGTCGGATGATAACATTTACTATCAGGATAATAGAATCGTGCGGAAGTATAAAAAACGTATTTTGCGGAGAGGTCTCATTCCTCTTGTCGTTTCTGCCATTCTGATACAGATTTCTAAATGACTGAATATCGCAGGTTTTACACAAACGTTCATTGCAAAAAATCACTCAAAAAACTGGATTGATAAGTTGTGCTATAAAGGCAAACGGAACGAGAGTAGGTATCGAAGAGTGCTCTATCCTTCGTTAAGGAGATCTCTGACGAAAGCTCGTGCCTAACTCAAGGGCGGCTTTAGGATTTCGTCTACGGGGGGACAAACGATACTTGGGGCTGGTAATTTTTCGACCGCGGTGGAACTTCAAGAATTTATCCTAATATCGCTCCTTAAATTCATGTGTTATATCTGGTCAATGCCAGCTTGAAACAAAACCATGGAAAATGCTCAGAGTATCTGTGATTTAAACGAATTCAATATAGCAACATAAATAGATACATACGGGAGAAGAGATGCGGGACGTGTGGTATTGACTTTGATCGATCGACGCATTTTCTGGACAGGCCATAGGCGCACCGCTAAAAAAATCTCATAAATGTCTATTTCCAATTTAGGCGTTCATCTAACATAGTGTTTCGCTGCAACACCAACCCCAAACAAAATCAGTCAAGCTTCACACACTTTTCAAATTACTATATTGAGCAACAAACAGATCATAAATCACTTTTTAAGTGCAATCTGTATAGCTAATATTATTACTCAGAATTAGATTTGTCACAAGTCACAATACTCGTATATACGTATAAATCGTCAGAATTGTGGTGTAAACGTCAGTGATGTCAAAGAATACCAAAGGATACAAAAAATCGCAATGTTCAGTTCCTATAGCTATAACTTAGAGTTAGTAAGGCTCAATCGACATGATGTGTCAGAAAGTAACATAATGGACCCCCGCGCCCTCCCCTTAAATCCGCCACTGGCTCAACTAGGAAAAAAGGGAATCAGCACAACTAAACCTTGACCCCACAATTAATTTCGATGCAATTTCCTATGTATCACTTCACAATTAGGGAAACAGAATGTGAGGAGCTATAGAGGAACTTTTTTGTTTCAAATATCAGATTGGAGTGGAAATGCAATTACCGACGAAGACACCTAAAAAACACGGATATTCCTGATACAAAACTGGGTGGGTAATACGAGTATTTGCTGCCAGGGTAACAGAAGCGCGAGGAGGTGCTTTGCTCCTGATTAAGTATATCGTTAACAAAAATAATTGCATCTCTTACATCAAATTGGTGTAGACACCTCTCATCGTTTCTTCAATTTTGGTATGAAGTTTACATAACTTTTAATTTTAACCAAAATGGTAAACATGTTTATTTTCATTTTATATTAGAGTGACAGTAGCTGAACAATACACAGGCGTCAAATAAAACCATCATTCCCATTCCCATTAATTCATATTGTATACTAAGTGACATATAAATCCGAACACCCAGTTTAAATGGTTTTATTTTAATAAAATTTTGTATAAGTACTTAATGAAGTATAATAAGTAAATGATAAAAATTTCAAAATGATTGCACTGCTTTAAAGCCCTTTGACCTTTAATAATGTGTGGATGCACCTTGATGTGCTACGCATTCTCCAACGCGCCTAGGCATGCTTCTGATCAGGTGGTCAATGTCTTCCTGTGGTATCTCATTCCAGGCAACCACCAACTCCTCTCTAAGTGCTTCTAGAGTCTGAGGAGGACGTTGCAAATTGAGCAATCTTCGACCCATCATATCCCACACGTGCTCAATTGGGGACAAGTCGAGAGATCTTGGTGGCCATGGTAACAATGTGACATCATTATTATTGTGACTCTTGCAACATGTGGTCGGGCATTATCTTGTTGGAAAGTTGGATCTGCCAGGGTGTCAAGATAGGGTAAAAGATGGGGTTCTAGAACTTCGTGGATATAATGCTGCGCGTTGATGTTACCTCTGATGAAGGTTAAAGGTGACCTGGAACCATAAGCTATAGCACCCCAAACCATAACTCCAACAGTGTGATGAACATGTCTTTCAACAAAAAACTGTGGATTCCTCCTTTCACCACGTCGCCTTCTAACCCTGGCACGACCATCGTGCATGCCTAAACAAAATCGAGACTCGTCACTAAAGACAATACTGTTCCATTCCTGATCCCAGAGTGACCGTTGTCTGCACCACTCAAGGCGATTACGTCGGTGTTCTCGAGTTAAAGGGAGGACCCAGTGTGGCCGGTATGAAAACAAGCCAAAACTTCTCATTCGTCGGTAAACACTTCGCATGCCAATAAGTCTTCCGTGTTCTGCAAACCATTCATTTGCAATGGACCTGGTGGAGAAACGGTCCCTTAAGGCCAATAATCTTAGGCGGCGATCTTCACGGTCTGTTGTTCTACGGCGGCGTCCAGTGCCCCTTGCTGTTTGCGTACGGCATTCTCGAAGCCATGCCTGACAACACCTAACCACAGTGTCTACACGTCTTTGCGCTCTAACTGCAATTGCCCGAAAAGAAAGTCCAGCTTCCCGAAGTCCCACTATACGGCCCCTATCAAACTCACTAAGTTGACGAAATCGTACAGGTCCCCGTACTCTAGGCATCGTAACCGATCGTAAAGGATGTCAAGAACCAAAATTTGCCAACGTTGATTCTTTACTGCGGCTGAAATATTCATTTTAAGAGCGTTAGTGAATTAAAAAAAAGCAATATAAAAACCGGAATGTCCAAATGATAAGGCCGAAAATTTTTTCACTTGTTATTTACAGTAAGATAATACATTCACCAACTTTTATTAAAATAAAACCATTTAAACTGGGTGTTCGGATTTATATGTCACTTAGTATATTTTAATTTAGCCTAGTCCACGGTTACCTATTCGTGGGAAATTTTTGATGGTAACATATTACATGAGCTTTCTCTGATTCTTAACCAAACATCTAAAAAACTTTACCAATACAAAAGCATTACATGATATTATTATCGATAATTTTCCGGCATCCTATCGAATCTGATATTTTCGGCAGCGATCAAAAAAATATCTTGCGGTAAACAGATTTTAGATGATATCAGCGTGATACAACATCAGTAGCCGAGTGCTTTCATTCTGATTTCGAATGATTAATTGCTTTCAGAGAATGA
This sequence comes from Acanthoscelides obtectus, assembly GCA_963669975.1. Lineage (NCBI taxonomy): Eukaryota > Metazoa > Arthropoda > Insecta > Coleoptera > Chrysomelidae > Acanthoscelides > Acanthoscelides obtectus. The sequence continues at coordinate 92,211,044 of CAVLJG010000001.1, forward strand.
TAAGTCTTTTCGTTTCAAAATTGATGCTACCGAGATAAGAAGTCATACTACCGAATGCCATTCCAAACCAAAGGCGTAGAAATAAGAGAGCAAAGGGGCTTAGACAGAAAACACTAAACAGTGTGTTGTTCAATGGCGTATCCAGAAAAACTCATTTCCTCTCATTATTTTGTGATGTATCATGTATTACGGGTGCAACTTTGGCATAGCATTTGGTTAAAAGTTGTCTTCCTGACACTTCTTTGTTGTTAACAGCATTACGCGTTCAACAGTTTTATGGTACTTTAAAAGAAATTTCATACATTTATGAAAAAATTGACACTAACCAGCTTGGATCCACACATGTTGGACTCAATTCACGGTATCTACACCGGAAATGAATAATTTAATGTCTGGGGATATCTTACTGGACATAGTTTTGCAAACCTTCTATACTCATTCATTACCGCATCCAATTCGAATGTGTAATTTTAAAGATGTCAGACTCAGATCGTTGAGATTTACCATAGAATTTTGGACTTCGAATTGACACCTAGACAATCTAAAGTTTCCAGTTTGCGAATGAAACGTGATACAACACCGCTCCCCCAGTTGATCTAACATCAAATTGATGCCGGATTGGTATTTGTAATCCGTTGATGATGCATTCATCCGATTTACCAAGATTAGGGCACTAGCTCGAAATTGACTCCGAAATAGCAATCTGAAATATGTATGTACGTATGTCTCTTTCCAAACATCTTTGTCCGAAATTCTGGAATTTAGGCGATTACAATATACTAAGTGACATATAAATCCGAACACCCAGTTTAAATGGTTTTATTTTAATAAAAGTTGGTGAATGTATTTATCTTACTGTAAATAACAAGTGAAAAAATTTTCAGCCTTATCAGTTGGACATTCCGGTTTTTATAATGCTTTTTTTTAATTCACTAACGCTCTAAAAATGAATATTTCAGCCGCAGTAAAGAATCAACTTTGGCGGATTTTGGTTCTTGACATCCTTTACGATCGGTTACGATGCCTAAAGTACGGAGACCTGTACGATTTCGTCAACTTAGTGAGTTTGATAGGGGCCGTATAGTGGGACTTCGGGAAGCTGGACTTTCTTTTCGGGCAATTGCAGTCAGAGTGCAAAGAAGTGTAGACACTGTGGTTCGGTGTTGTCAGGCATGGCTTCGAGAAGGCCGTACGCAAAGAGCAAGGGGCACTGGACGCCGCCGTAGAACAACAGATCGTGAAGATCGCCGCCTAAGATTATTGGCCTTAAGGGACCGTTTCTCCACTACCAGGTTCATTGCAAATGAATGGTTTGCAGAACACGGAAGACCTATTGGCATTCGAAGTGTTTACCGACGAATGAGAAGTTTTGGTTTGTTTTCATACCGGCCACACTGGGTCCTCCCTTTAACTCGAGAACACCGACGTAATCGCCTCGAGTGGTGCAGACAACGGTCACTCTGGGATCAGGAATGGAACAGTATTGTCTTTAGTGACGAGTCTCGATTTTGTTTAGGCATGCACGATGGTCGTGCCAGGGTTAGAAGGCGACGTGGTGAAAGGAGGAATCCACAGTTTTTTGTTGAAAGACATGTTCATCACACTGTTGGAGTTATGGTTTGGGGTGCTATAGCTTATGGTTCCAGGTCACCTTTAATCTTCATCAGAGGTAACATGAACGCGCAGCGTTATATCCACGAAGTTCTAGAACCCCATCTTTTACCCTATCTTGACACCCTGGCAGATCCAACTTTCCAACAAGATAATGCCCGACCACATGTTGCAAGAGTCACAATAGACTTCTTTCAACATAATGATGTCACATTGTTACCATGGCCACCAAGATCTCCCGACTTATCCCCAATTGAGCACGTGTGGGATATGATGGGTAGGAGATTGCTCAATTTGCAACGTCCTCCTCAGACTCTAGAAGCACTTCGAGAGGAGTTGGTGGTTGCCTGGAATGAGATACCACAGGAGGACATTGACCACCTGATCAGAAGCATGCCTAGGCGCGTTGGAGAATGCGTAGCACATCAGGGTGCATCCACACACTATTAAAGGTCAAAGGGCTTTAAAGCAGTGCAATCATTTTGAAATTTTTATCATTTACTTATTATGCTTCATTAAGTACTTATACAAAATTTTATTAAAATAAAACCATTTAAACTGGGTGATCGGATTTATATGTCACTTAGTATATTTATCTCACTTATTTGTTGGAACGAAGAGATATTTTGGTACAGTGTTTGTAATTACTCGGAAGTCAATACGGCACAAATTTCTCTCAAATTGTGTAAGTTATTTCTTGTAGTATAAAATTGCGCGTCAATCTAATCTTGCACAAAGCGGTACTTGCCTATGCTTGTCCTCAGACGAAAAGGAAAGGGAAGGTGATTTTGGTGAATCATGCTTTTTAGGGGAAATGAAATCAAAATACTCTGTGAAGCTGAATTATGTATAATTAAAGCATGTAGGTATAATGTATACAGTGCTTTTCGATAAGCCCCGCAATACTTATTTTTGAATGGGTCAATGTAGATGATGCATAAATAAGCGTAAAAGTGGTAGTTGAAAATTTCTAGATGGCGGCTGGGAGTCATTTTGATATATTTTAAATGGAATGAGAGGTCGCTCTTTATAATCTTGTGAGGAAATTACTAAATTTCAAAATGATTATCTGTCAAGCTGTCAAAGCTTGAAGTTTTGGTATATTGAGTCATTTATAACTTAACAACCAATCATGTATTCATTATATATCAATATATCAAACTCCTTTTCTTGAAAGGATCTATCCGAATCCATGTAATACAGAACATTACATTAAAAACATTTGACAAAATCAGTCAATTTTTTTAAGCGGAATGTCCATATTTCATTATACATGCAGCTAGACCCTTCCGAAAGAACATACTATAACGTTTTGAAGATCTGTCTAACAGCAATGTTGTTTCCAAATGTTCTTTACACTAAAATACAGTAATCATGTGTCAATTTAATTGCCCGGATTTTTAGCTCGCTAACGTGACCCGTTCACAAAATGAAGTGGAAGGGGGCTTTTTTGAAAAGGACTGAATAATATAAAAATATCATCATATTGACTAGAGGCATTTTACGTAAATCTTACATAAAGAACGGAATAAATAAAACCACTTAAACTATGTTCACAAAACAAACCCCTATACATGGAAAAGCAAATTAGTCTGACGACTTTAGTTCAATGTGCACGAGAGAGAAGCACGAGAAGTGTGTATCAACATATTTTAGAAGGAGAAGATGATCACATTGCCTAGCGACGGTGATGAAGAAGATCGTGCAACCTGCCACGCCAGAAAATGTTTTTTTTTTTTGTTTTTTTTTGTCTTTAGGACCAAGCCATTCAGCCAGAAACTAGGTGATCCAATCTTGGATACGTCTAATTGTGGACAAACACACGACGTCACAACATTCATGGCAAAGGCGAGATTCGAACTCGCGGCCCGGCCGGCCGGCTGATCAGTAGCACGACACTCTGACCCACGCGGCCAACCGATTTGCCACCCCCAGAAAATGTTCGCACAGATTTCTACAATAGACTAGGTTACTGTCAAACCCAAGAAGGAGGTCTGTTCGAACATTTACTTAATTATTTTGTTTTCATTTTGATTATAACTATTTATTTCAATTTTAACGTGACTTAGTGTTTTAATTTACCTATTTATTATCTTTGATTTTTACCGAGGGTGATGAAATCAGCAGAATCTTTTTACATTTTTCGACAACAGGCGGTCGGAAAATGAAACAAACACAATTACGCAATTCAAAGTATCACTGCCTGCGTGTACGCGATGGGTACTGACCAAAATCGCTCATCTATGATCATGTAGGTGGAAACCTTGCCTTGGAATGTACAGGATGAGGTGTTGACAAGCGAACCAATGAAGCAATGTTGCAGAATTTGTGGCGATCCTGACGTTTCATTTCGACCTAAAATAAAGCTCCAATTCATAATTTAAAAATGTGTACACTCCAAATAAAACCATTATTTGGGCGTAAAGAATACACTAACGCATATTCTCAACATGCATCTTTATTCAAGGAACTTGTGTATTCATAAAAGAGAAGCATATCCTCGGAAGCATAAGGTAAAAGTATAAGGTCTTGCTTCGGAGAAAAAGGTAGAAGTATAAGCATATCCTTGTTTTCCTATTCATAATGATTACCTTATACTCGCAAGGATATCCTCCAAGAAGAAGTAAAAGGTTGACTGGTATTTGTATCTTGAGCGACATGTCCTGACTTGTTCCAGCTTGTAGTTGACGTGGGAGTTCGTTCACTCAGCATCACTGACAGTTGTACTTCAGAGCTTACACAGACCGTTCCGTATTTTTACTGGATATAGTTTTTTATCAAATTAATAAGAATGTGATCCTTAACTGATGAGGAAACTATAGAAAATGATGGTAACGACCTGCAGTTCATCGCAGATGAAATTGCCATTGCTCCCATTATTTTGAAAAAGTTACAAGTTCCAAAAATGAAAATGAGAAAGGACGATGCCTTGAAGAAGATGTTGAAAAAATACGAATCAACATTCGGTAAACCATTAGACACTAAAGGCTTATTAAAAAAAATCAACAACATGATATCAAGATTGAAGAAAAAAACAGATCTAAAAAAACTGGTAATAAAGCAATTAAATTGTTAGATTGGGAAAGAAAGATGCTGAAAGCTATGGAAGGTGACTGCAATCCTATAATTGGGAAAATTAGAGGTGCCATTCAGGTTGGTAGTGTTCAAGAAGAAGGCAGTGAACTATATACCGAGCGCAGTGAGCAAACAGTTACAGCGCCAGCAATTCAGAAGACATTGCCACCAAAAAGAAAATTAGCAACAGAGAAATATGAAACTGAGGAAACCAAAGGGTTAACTAAAAAGAACTACAACGTCTGGTGCTATTACAGTAGTACCAATCAAGTCTTTTACAAGAGTATTATAAACCGAAATTAGAAATGATGCCCACCTGTAACTTATGATGTTCACGAACATAAAACTTATTATAAGTTTAAAATACACTTTAATCAGTAAAACTATTTATTATAGTACTCAGGTTTCTTCTTATTTGTTGACCTAGTTGGCGGAGAGGAAGTTCGTCATTCTCATGATTTTCTTCATCTTCATCTGGGTCTTGTTAAACTAACTCAAAGTCAGGATCGCCCAAGCTCTTCGCAACATTATGGAGTACAATACAAGCAATAATTATTTTCGGCACATTTTCCAACTTTACGCGGCAAACATACTGTAGGATAGGAAACCAGCGTTTCAGTTGGCCGAAACAGCGTTCAATTATAACTCTTTCTTGTTATTATTATTATAATTGATTTCTGCACCTGGAGTATGATTTCTGAAGGTAGTCATAAGGCATTGCTCAATACCATAACCGTCATCGCCAAGTACGAGTAGTACAACATTTGCTTTATTTATTAGTTGTGATCTAGTCTGTGAATTTCTCCATATTCTGGAATCATACACTGATCCAGGCCAACTGACATCAACACTTGTGAACATCTCTCTAGCATCACAAGTGGCTTGCACATTTAAAGTAGGTTTCCCTTTTCGGTTGATATGGTTTCAGGATTCCTATATGTGTACAATCAATTACACCAATTGCTGTCGGAAATTTATGCCTGCTTTGCCATATCCGATTGGCCTCCATCAGTGCATGGTTGGTAGTTGGAAACTTGATCCATTCGTTCGACTGTGCAACTATGCTGTTCGCAACTCTATCCACAGTCCGAGATACCGTTGCTTGACTAACACCAAGTTCCTGACCAATACCTTGTTGATATCCAGGGTCACCGAGATAGCGTAGACATATCTTCATTTTATAAATGCACGAATGTGCTCCTCCTCGAGTCTCCTCATTCTCAACTAAAAATCTGTCCTCAAGCCATTGTACATTTGCTACGTCGAACCGATATAATTTCACGACCAAGTGAAGGTAAACAAGGTTTCTACGTTTTAACATCCCTAACATCCACAATTTCCGCCATCATCGTTTGACCACCTTTCGTTTCGAAGTTGAGTCTGCTACTGACCACACTCAGAATTTTTGAAGGATATGCTTCCTAGGTGAAGATTATGAATATCCTTTTACTTATGTCACTGCTTTGAAGGATATGCTTCTACTCAAAATAAAAAAGCATTTACTTCAAATTATTATAAATACTCGTACCATCTGGAGGATTTCCTTCAAAATTTGCATGTACAAGGATATCCTTTGTTTTATGAATACGGCTCATTGGCAGGGTGGCACATTGCGGCGTCAGCATTGCTAGGCATCTAGGTGATGAGATTCGATATATCGGCTTCTCTCTCTTTCTAAAAAGTGTCTCTTTTTAACGTAGAACTCAAGCTGTCAGACAAATTTGGTTGTCAGTGTATACTTAATCCTGGTCTTTTGTCACAAGATGTTACAGTTTCGTAAGCCTTTGCTCAAGAACACGTCTAAAATAATGGGATCCAATAGCGATCTGTAACAGTGATCCCAATATTTTATATACATTGAGATATTTTTTATGTATTTCACATAATTTTGTAAGACCTTGTATACTTATAAACTAATTGAAATCACCGTAGTTCGTTAAATGTTCGTTAATGTTATATGACAGACACTTAATCTACTCTATATTATTTGGATAACAATAAACTTAATCTAACACTTATTTTAATATCAACAATTTGATTTTAAAGTAGCGCAGCCCATATCTAGTTATACGTACAGTACCTTATTAATAAGTATAGAGGCATAGGTAGCACTATATGCTTTTACAATAAGGCTATAACTTAATTCCAAGTTTGAATAATTATCAAAACCATGATGTCATCTAAGCGTTTTGAGAAATAATTGATGGTAAGGCAATACTGGAAACGGGAACCTACAGCTAGACCCATAATGACGAAATACACCGCTCAGTGTCATAGTGGACCGCATAGCGAGCTACCATGGGCGCCCTCAGGAATTTTTCTAAGGGGGCTGATCATTTGAAGAGTGGGGGTAACAAATCTTATTAAGGGATGCCAAATCCTAAAGATCCACAGAATTATACTCAATTGTTCACAATGCCCCCCATGGCACCCCCTGCTGACTGCCATGTGAGCGATCGAGCGTTTTAAGCTGAAATACCGAATTTTCTCACACTTAGGGCGCAGAAGGATAGAGAGTACAGCTATATACATTTCGATATCCATTAAAGCGACACAAATATTTAAAAAAATCTTTATGGAGGAACTCTGCAGGGTTTCGTTACTTGATGTAAACTTAGTTACAAAGTCTGAAATGATACAACTGAGTCTAAAAGTTTAATTGTGTGACTTACCAGGTTTCTTTGCATTGACCGATACAAATCCTTGAAAAAAGGCGCTAAATTTATATCCCGAGTTGCCTATTGGGTAGTCATTTGGAGCAATATTGTGTGCATTCTGAATCTCAAATCATGCCCAAAAAAGCTTTGTTGTAAAAATGTGGAGTGCGAATTTAGGTAGCTGTATCCGAGTACAAAATATTGTAGATACATATACAAAAACATTCTGTCACTTATACTCGTACTGACTGGTATCTGACTCGTCCCATTTCTACATTTGGAATGACACACAGCCAAGGGATGAATCCACTTAACATAGTGTTTGCTGTATGTGCAAATTTATTGCGTTCCGCCCCTGAATTAGCAGTATTGTGTTGGTCGACATTCTCTTTCATTATATGCTTATGATTACTTTTTCTGGAAATTATGTAAATATGGAATTTATACAGAGGAAAAAATACATTTGCGTTGTGGTTTACTAATAATAGCGATAAATAATTATTACCATACCGACACCATACTATCACTTCCTGAGATTTATGAATTTAATTATTGTTTCTATTTAAAATCGGCAGCATGTATGGCAATTGCTGGTCAACAGGCTGGAGTATCCTTGATTAAAACCGCAAAAACATTGAGAACTGAATCATTCAACATTTAGACATAGCAGGTTCATGGGAGATCATACTTCTCAGGAAGGCTACCGTAAGTGTCGGGTTTTTTTGCATTTCTTGTCAAAGAGCTAGTTCAGGAATGGATTGTATGTGTTTAAAAAACAGTCGCAGGTTCGAGGAATTTCTCGCACAGTGGCGATGGGTTAAATGCAAAGGTTAAGTTGAAAATTTTAATGTAGATACCCTCAATATTTCAACGTCATTACATATTGGTAAATCTTTCGGAATCACCACTATTTCTAATGCTTCCAAAACTTACAGAAATTCCAAAATTCATACTTTATATTATATTATTAAACTACTCGTAATATCATGGGAAACCTAGACAGACTGAATCAACCTACTTGAAGCCAGTTTGACTTGAGTGCCTCAGAAGGAGGGTTATGGTTATCTACAGTATTTACACGTTGGAGGAAGACATTTTGAACAATTGTGATGAGTACAAAAGACAAAAATTAAATGTATTAAATCCTATTTAGGCAATTCATCGTCTTTCTAAATTTTAACGCGTCTTAGGGCCGTAGTGCCGTAGTGACACTTTTCCGGATATGGGTCCCTATACTCAAATGTTTTCTACTGTTACACTGAACAACCCCTAGAAGTTTGATCCCTTAGTTCTGAAACACCCTGTATATGTATGCATGCATTTGGACAAGAATTATTCTATTTTAAGGGCAGTCCAAACGGTGTGATGGATTTTGATATATGAAGTTTTGTTGTTGTAGCGCGAGTGACACTGGTTATACTAATATTTTATAAAATCAAAATGGATTTTAAACGCATACTTTGAAATTTCTATTGAGCTACAGCCTGAATAGCTTGATGGATATTGGCATTTGGGAAATCCTTAAATTCATGATAACATAAAACAAACTTATTTTCTTGCACTAACTATACAGGGTGTTTAAAATTCGATCCTCACCATTGGGATCTCGGAAACTGTAAGAGATACGAAGTCGCTTGAATGGGGGCCAACTTAGGTATTTAGGTAGTTAACAAAGTTAAGCTTAGAAAGTTTCGAAATTCAAAGTACTTCCGGTGAAAGACGGAAAAATCGAATTTTCTCAAAATTGTTGTTTTTTTTCCTGACTTTATTTGTAGTGGGATTTTGAAATAAATTGCACATTAGCATTGCCACTTTTTCTCCTCTACAAGACAGCATAATTAGAGTTATAATATGACGTTTTGTCTCTTGTCAACCAGTACCAACTTTACTTTTTCTTATGGACGTCTTCTTGGATTTTTTCACAGATGAATAGAGTCCTTATGTGATGTAAAATCTGCTTCTGAGATGGCATTACTGGAGGTCTAAGCAGTAAGTTGTATGAGTTGATGATAATTACATTGGGTTCTTGTCTCAAATACACTTAATTGAGATTCAAAGCTAGAAATTAGTTGCGCATCCACTTTTCCTTATCCATTCTGGAAATTACATCTACAAATTTGCTGAATTTCAAAAATGAGAGAGATAAGAAATAATTATATTCACTGTACATTGTCGAAGTACAAGCTATATACATACATGCTAACAGTAATTAGACACAACGCGGACGCGGTGACGATTTCCCGTAATTCTCCTCAGTTTTTCGTAATTTATAACTTTGAACATAACCTCTTTTCAGAAAGCACAACATATAAATAACCCGTCATATTCAGCATATTCAGTAATGATTTTCTCACACAGCAAATATCACTGATCTTATACACATCCAGACCAATACACATAATCATCCAGATGCGATCTTGCTATTCAACCAACTTTCTTCTCAGAGATAAAAACTACAGACACGGATCACTCAGCCTCACAAAACTATGCAATCAATAATGCGTGTAGTTTAGTTGAGTGATTCCTCCATAGATGGACGTTCACAACGATCTTAGTGAGCAAACGTGTGAATGACTGTTTGTGTCCTAAAAACTACCTAGTCTGCAAGTTGATATCTTATAGGTTTTTCTTTGATGTTTTACATGATACCCGTGCCGAACTCTGTTGCCACGTTTAATTTGAGGTCTGCTCTGATATACGAAACAAATGGAATTTTATAGTTTCTAAGACCTATCTAGAAAATTCTGTTTTTTTTCTAAATAACTAAGATTGGGCAAGTCAGTGTATGACGTATTACACACTTTTGGATTCAGAATTAAAATCTTTATTCATCTGAGCAAAAATCCAATATGGCGTCTACAAGAGAAAATACAGTTGATGCTGGAGGACAAGAGACGAAACATCATGTAGAGGAGAAAAAGTGGCAATTTTGACATCACAAATAAAGTCGGGAGAAAATAAAAATGATTTTGGGACAAATCTTGTATGGGAAACAACACTATCCGGTAATTTCAAAGCCTACCTAGGAAATTCTGTTATTTTTAAATAACAATGTCAATGTATAACGTAAAATCCAATATAGCGTCTCTAAGAAAAAATAAAGTTGATGCTGGAGGACAAGAGACGAAACGCCACCCATATTGAAATTCTAATTAAGCCACCTTATAGAGCAGAAAATTTTAATGTGCAATTTATTTTGAAATCCGACCACAATAAGGGCAGGAAAAAATAAAACGATTTTGAGAAAATGTGGTCTATTCCGTCTCTCTCTGGAAGTACTATGAATTTCGAAGCTTTCTAAGCGGCACTTTGTTGATTACCTAAATACGCAACTTTGCCCCCATTTAAGCGACTTCGTATAAATTACAGTTCCCAAGATTCCACTGGTGAGGTCGAATTTGTATTTTATGTATCTAGGGCGTTAAGCTGGCGATTCTGGCCCGTAATGTGAAACTAGAGGTCAAAGCTCATAAACGGTTACGACGACCGATATACTTAATTTTAACGACGACTGGCTGAAATCAAAAATTAAAGTAGCTTATAAGTAGGGTTAAAAATAACTACGGTACGAAACTTCAGAGAGTGATTCGTCAGGTCGCTTTAAGAAAAAAAGTTTCTATAAATATATATGCCTGGAGTGTCTGAGATACAGGGCATTGAAGATTGAAGTTGAAAAAAGATATTTATGAAATATCACAAATATCCTTGAACAGATTTGTTTGAAATTTGGTGCAATTCTTTGACGTATTAAGGTTCTTATTTAGCTGTAACTAAATTGAAATTATCAGGTCCAGTGGCCTCTCAGCGGGCACCACAGTTGTGGCGCCATATATTTCACGCACTGTGGCCTAACAACTGATTTTCATAAATCACGAGTCGTGACTGTTACGAAATACTATGAAAATGCGTGACATTATCCCGACTTCGGAAACTAAAGTCTCTCTATCCGTTCGATAATATTAGTCAATTCTTCAATTTTGACTATTCATAATTTTATAGCAAGATTCATACTTTTTCTTGACGTCAGTCGAGCAAAACTCGAGCAATCGCAGGAACTGCTGAATTGGAAATCATAATGACAACGTTTCCTCACGAATTCTCATTCCACCGCATTTTATAAGGTGCAGCCACAGGTTTTTGACAGCAGATGACAGCATCACTAATGTCACCCAAGATGCGTACTTTCACATTTATTTTGACAAAAAACTGCACTTTTGGAGTTGTAACATAGAGCACCAGTACAAAAAGTACCACCAGGCAATATTACGCCTTTGGTAGTTGGCTCCATGCGATGTCGTCGCGAGCTTTTGCTCAGAATATCAGTATACCAATAATCGTTAAGCACCGTAAAGAACGTGTTTGTGTCAAAGGTACTAACAGCGAAACATCCAAAATAAAAATCGGTGTACCACAGGGTTCAGTTCTAGGACCTTTTTTGTTCCTGCTATAGGCTAACGATTTGTCTGGCTTTATATCTGAAGGTAGTACTGAATATAAGGCTTTGGCGTATGCAGATGATACTAACATCTTGATTACCAGTCCAAAGAGCACTGAGCTGCCTGCATGACTGAGAGTGCACATTACAGAATCACTAAATGGTTTGAAAAAAGCTTCATCCGACTAAAAAACAGAAAAGACGAGCACTGTCGAATTCGATTTAAAAGGTGAACAAGGTTTCAATATTTTTGATAATACTAACAGAGCTATTCCATCATCTAATTTAATTACTGACTGACGTGAAAGTTTCACGCTGAGTTTTTATACACTAGATTGCGAAGGAGTTGTTATGGCTTGAAATTCTTAGCAAATCAGTGCAGTAAGCGAATTTCAATAACTTCATACTATGCCACCATCAACTGCTATATCCGTTATGGTATTCTTAATTGGGAAAGTAATTCACTAATTAAAAGAGTTCTCCTGCTGCAACAATATGCCATTGGAATTATTGATGACCTTGGTGGCCACCAATCCTGCAGATAATCTTTATAAGTATTTACATTTATGAGTTGGCTGTGTTTGTTTCGAAAAATAAGCGTGAATGTGAAGTCATCGAACTACGGCATACCAAAAAACATAAGATTTTTAATAAGCTCAATAATGACATAAGTAATGAGTCAAGTATAGATGTTTTCAAAAGAAAACCAAAACATTTTTGGTAGACAAATGTTTTTACACCTCGGAGGAGTCTTGTTTATTTATATGTATAGCTCATACATTTTTAATCAGTCACCATTGTTTTTGATGAGCTTTTTATTTGTTATAGAATTTTCTGTTCTAGGGTGGCCCATAAGTCCTTTGAGCTGGAAAAAAAGGAATAAAACCAAACTAGTTACATTATGAAGAATTATTATATTTTGTTATCATCTTTATTGAATGGGAATTATGTTTTAAAAATCACATCGTCTAAATGCAATCCATTACGATCACGGCACTCATATAAACGACGTCTAAAATTGTCGATGACTGCGCGGCAAGTCAACACTGTAATGCTTGCCATTTCTCTTCGGATATTTTCTTTCAGGACATCAACTGATCGCGGAGTGGTGTCGTACACTTTACTCTTGAGGTAGCCCCATAAAAAGAAGTCCATTGGGGTCAAATCTGGACTACGTGGTGGCCAGGAAATGTCTCCTCTTCGAGAAATTACTTTGCTGGGAAAAAGTTGACAGACGACGGGCATAGAAGTGTTGGAGGTGTGGGCAGTTGCTCCGTCCTGTTGAAACCAGGTCTGCGTATTATAGCCTGGAAAATTCTGCAACGCTGGTGTCAAAAACTCTTCTATCATTGCTACATACCGCTCCGAAGTAACAGTTAATGCGCGACCTCTGTCGTCCTCAAAAAAATAAGGGCCTACGATGCGCTGACAGCAGCCCAAACTGTAACTTTAGGGCTGTGTAAGGGCTTCTGATGTTTGCGCCTTGGATTTTCGGGGCTCCAATAATGGCAATTTTGTTTATTTACATGCCCGTTTAAATGGAAGTGAGCCTCGTCCGAGAACAACACATTATTGAGCGAAGAAAATCGATTCAACATTTCATTCGCAAAGTTTAGTCTCTGAATAGCGTCATTATCTTTTAATTCCTGCACTAATTGAATTTTGTAAGCGTGCAGACGTAAATCTTTCCTTAATATCTGCTGTAAAGATGTTCTGGGTACGTTTAGTGCACTGGAACGCTTACGAGTAGACTGGGTAGGATTTTGACGAACAGACTGTGCCACAATGTTGATGTTTTCTTCAATACGAGTTGTCCTTGGTCGACCCCACTGCTGTTTATCTAACGTCGAACCAGTCTCTTCGAACTTAGCAACCCAGTTCTTAATCGTTTGAGCTGTTGGACACTTTGTAAAATTGTGTAAATTGTGGTATTCTCGATATTTACGCCGCGCAATGGTTGCCGAATCATTATTTTGATAAAACGCGCACACAAAAAGCACGATCCGCTCCACTGAAACACTTCATGGCGACTGAATTCCCAGACACTGAAGATACTGCCCCCACCTCGCCCGCGCCGCTCACGCTCACCCGTTATATTTTATTCAAATTTGAAATTTCAAAGGACATATGGACCACCCTGTATTCAACAATGAAACAAATTATTATTATTATTATTATTATTACTATTATGATTATTATTGTTCTTATTCGGAAGCCGTGATCACGTCACGATTTTAAATCACTGATCTCAAAAAGTAACAGTACCAAATATGACAGATGTTAAAAAATAACGATATTGGCCATCTCCATTCCTTGATATCTATCAGCATCGTGACACGATGACAAGATAGAGGTCGATAATACCCCCATTCGCGTGAGCCGTTTTTAATTGGGGATCAATGGCTAGCCGGTAATCGCTCATCTTTCACACGGCTTGTTCCCATTGGCTGTCGCCTAATCATAACTGACAGGGTGATTTTGTACGTCGGATCGGTGTTGACACCGTCAAAATAAACGCTGAACCGATTATGAGATCTCAGTGAACTTATGTGACGCAGCCGAGTCTTGGTGGTCGACGGACTAAGATCTTAAGTCGCGTGGAAACCACGCAGTGTCATCGAACATCGAGAGAAATTTCAATAAAAAAAGTCAAGAAGTTTGACTCTGAATATCTCACGTGGTATTAGCTTTAAAAGTGGAATCATGTAGATCAACTCAGTGCTTCCAACACATTCGTTTTTCTTACTCTAAATATATTCTACCTGCAGATAATCAACCTACTTCTATAGCGTATTTTTCGGCGTTCACAAAATTATTTGCGATAAAATGAGATACATTGGTGTCATCTATTAGAATTTGTTGGAGTTCTGGCTCTCCGCAATACTGGGGAGTAATCTAGAAAGCTAAATTCAGATGGCGCTACTTAGGCTGGGTGTCATATCCGTCAGATCTAAGGTTATGAACAGATAAACATGTCTATTTCTGATCAACTGTTTACATCAATAGGCCTCAAAACGTAAAAATAGATCTTTTTCCGATCACCTGTCTATCAAATCTGTTGTTTCCATCACCGTTCTCTCAAATCTGTCCTTTTCCCATCCATGTTTGACAGATTTGACCTTCTATTATACAAGTGCTCCCTGGCGGGAGCAAAATCGGAGATTTACTTTTAAAAGTCTAGCAGGAGTATAATGTAAAAATCCTAAAAAACGTAAAAAAAATCTTGAAAACGAGGTATTTTTAGTGTGCTTATAGTTTAAAGCATGCATTGTTTTTTGCAGAAAGCTAAGCAGTGTTTATCTCTGAGAAGATGTGAAAGAAAGTAGAGTAACAAGATCGCATCTGGACGATTATGTGTATTGGTCTGCATGTGTATAAAATCAGTGATATTTGCTACGTGAGAAAATTTTTACTGAATATGCTGCCATTGACGTATATCTATTAGCTGTGCCTGACGGGTTATTTATATGTTGTCCTTACTGAAGAAATGTTATGTTCAAAGTTATAAATTACGGTTTTTCCAGTTTTTTTTGTTTTCAAAAACTTTGAGGAGCATTACGGGAAATTACCACTCCGTCCGCATTGTGTGCAATTAAGCCAAATCACAGAAAAGTTAGGAATGACGCATTACACATCAAACATTTTCGCAGTGCGTCACATCTAGGCGCTGATTTGTATTTTCTATTGACATCGCAAAATAAATTTCTAGAAAATTTAAACGACTGGGAATAAAAAATAATGTAATAACTTTTTCACTTTCATAAATATACCTGTCTGTAGCATATTATCTCCCCTGTAACTCCACCAACCAGGGATTTTCTGTTCTTATTTCTCTCATTTTTGAAATTCAGCAAATTTTCTTATGTAATTTCCAGAATGAATAAGAAGTGTGTGCGCAACTAATTTATAACTTTCAATACATCTCAAATAAGTGTATTTAAGACAAGAAACCACTGCGTTTATAATCAACACAGATTATTAGCACACAAATCCTCACTATGCACCTATCCACTGCCGTTTCCTTCCAGTTATAGTATACAACTTACAGCTTAGACCTCCAATAATGCCATCTCGCAAGCAGCGAGAGCCAAACATCGATAACTGAAGCATCATGACGTTTAGGCAACACGTACAGCTGCAAAACGAGTTCACAATAAGTATACAATAGCTAGTGCTAAGTTAACCTTTTGTAGAAAAACCTACGTTATGTGACAAAGAACCTACAAAATTAAAAAAAACGACAAAATGTCACTTTTCAAGATGCGTATTACACGTGCCGGTGTTTTAGAGAATCGAGCTGCTTCCGCTTGTAAGGTCGCGGGTTCGAATCCCACCCTCGGAAATAATCCTAACTATAGAAGCAGTGGTGATATGACCATTGTGGATTATCTGCCTCATTTGAGCGTATTTCATATCAGTTAAGTAAAAATCTACTACCCAGGACACTTCAAAAGGAGGCTGTTGATTGTGCGAGAAGCGCAGATACCAATAAATGATAAATGTGTGTGCTTTGGACGGGTTAGTGTCTTATATAAGCGCATACAGTGCCATCCATGAAGTGCTAACATTTTCAAAGTAAATTTGTGAATCTTGTGGAGAGGAGAAATATAGCTGTGACAAATTCTCATAGATGTTGACCATCTTATATCAATGTACCTCGGATAATTTATTGGATGCCGAAATACAGTATTAGGTTGGTTATCTTCAGGTAAAATACGTCAATCAATGATATAACATGAATATCCGATAAATTGTAGCATTTCATTATTTTAGGGGACCCTTCGTAAAATGATGTAATTTATTGGTAGATTCTTATTGACAGAACAAGAATTAGTTTGCACAGATGAATATAGTCTTTAATTTTGATTCAAACAATTCATTGACGTTGCCAAACCTTAGTTACTTAAAAAAACAATTTCTTAGGTAAGCCTTGAAATTATCAGATATTTGTTTCGCACCAAATTTATCCAAAAATCGCTCTATTTTTCCTGACTTTATTTGACATGGGATTTTGATATAAATTCAGTGATGTACTTCGTTAGTTGACCATAAATTTGTTGTTAGATGAAAATTATAAGGAACGATAAAGATATGGTGAAACCTGAATACAAAATGAAAATTTTATTGATGGTGATAACAGTAATAACCATATATAAGCAGAGGTCTTCACAGTCTTCCAAACTCTGTTGCTATGCAAACAAATGAAATCTAATAATTTCAAGGCCTACCTAAGAACTTCTGGAATAACTAAGGTTTTGCAATGTCAATGTATACATTTTTGAAATCAGAATGAACATTCTATTCATGTGTGTAAGAATCCAATATGGCGTCTATAAGAAAAAATTAAGTTGATGCTGGAGGAGAAGAGGCGAAACGTCATATTGAAATTCTAATTGTGCCGTCTTGTAGAGGAGAAAATGTGGCAGAGTTGATGTATAATTTATTTTGAAACCCCACCATAAATAATGTCAGGAGGAAATTTAAACTATTATGGGAAATTTCTTTTTTTACGTTTTTTTTCCGGAAGTACTTTTAATTTCAAGACTTTCTGAGAGAAACTTTGCTGATTATCTCAAGACGCAACTTTGCCCCTATTTAAGCGACTTCGTATCCTTAAAGTTTCCGAGATCCCAATGGTGAGGGACGAATTTAAGGAAAATATTATTTTCAAACCAGCAGAAACAGTCGGCCACTCCCTCTCCGTGGACACCCGTGAAAAAAGCTATATCACAAAATCTCCAGAATTCGTTATTTTGTTTTTTTCATCAGCTTTGGGTTGGAATTACATAGCTATAAAATATAGAATATATCATATAAATACTGTTTGTACATACACTTCGAGGCTGGGCGACAAGGGAACAAAAACAATACTATCTGAGTTTTATTGAAAGTCGTTCACAATATTCTGTACATTTCTCATGCATAATCACTGCAGGCGTTTATTCAGAATTCTTACTATGTATTTACTTCTTCAAATTGTCATTTGATGTGAGGAATCAAATTTCTTCGAATTTATGTTTATACTTTTTATATGAGAATTGAATGGGAATGATCGAGTAAATCTACTTAACATTTTTGGGTGCTGTTATTTTTTCTAGAAAGTGTCCATGTTTTCATCTCTAGAGGAGAATTTGGGGACATTGACTAAAAATCCTAGATCATTTTGGTTTACAGCAAGTGAACATACCCCAACTTTTATACAATCAGCGACGTGTCAGTGACAGCTAACTGCGTAAACTAGGTCATGACTTGTCGCCGACTATCAGTTTGCTGATTGTCAGCAAACAGGCTGTACGAACAAACCATTAATAGCTCATCTGGACCGTATTCAGAACTATTCGCATCAATCTCCGAGAAAAAATCGTTGCCACACACATACGTTCACAGACTGGAAAAATTGATAACAATATATATGCGCAGTACACATACATAATTACGATAAATCAGAAAAATCGTTGTTGGATAGTATGAATCAGTATCTACAAAAATCAGCAACAAAATACCGGCCACGTAGACTCTTAATACGACTCTGTACATATATAGATCCGCCTGAGCGGTGTATCAATTGACAATCAGCTGTTATTTGTTATTACGTTTTGTTGTGATGATGGACCGTCAAAAGAGTGTAGTAGCTCAGTCGAGCAAGTAACGCAAACATTCCATTTCCTTTCAATTCCTTTTCTTTGCTCTATTTCTTCTTTCCTTTCTTTCCTTCTTTCCCTTTTCCCCTTAAACATGTTTGGTATCTGGGTAACCAGACCTGACAGACTAACAGACCGACGAGAATTTTAACTAAGAGCAAAGGTCCACCGGACCGCTCTGACGAATAATGACGAATAGTAGTAAGAGTGTAGCTAATGTTGTGTTATTGCAGGCAGACAGATTGTGGTTCGTTATGGGAATCAATGGAGGCGGGGGTCAATGGCCGCTATGCCCTGCCTGGCTTCCGTTTGAGGAGTAAGATATTCTCAATAGAGTACCATAGTACCCGGTCTTTGAACTAGAAGTGGCGTATGTGCTTTTATACTCCTCAAAATATCCCTACACAGATTCTGTTATTTCTCCCATTGCCTTAAACAAGTAGCAACTCTTCTGCAAAGGGGTTAACTGGGTCTCTGAAGGGCTAACTGCCCCCCTCTGAATTCTGCTACATGGGAGCCCATGTTCAGTGTTAGGAGTTGTAGGTCTACCGATTTTTCGGATATCTACCGATTTTACTCCTATTCTACCGATTTTAACGCAAAATCTACCGAAAATTTTCTCAAATTTTTAAATAGTATATTTCTTATATAATTTATCGGAGCAAGAATAGAACACTTTGCCACGATTTGGTGCAACCCTGAGCTCTTCAAATTTTTAAATAGCAGCGTTTCCGCATTTAGTTCTTTATTACAGCTTGTACAATAATCACACTGGTTGTTCTTCAAATCCCTTTGCAATCATCATTGAAACTCCATTTGCCATTCTAGTTTATAAGATACTGAATATTTTTTGTTTCAGTCCTGAACTTGAAACCATCTAACCTGACATTTTAATTTATTATTAAATTAAGTAAAGACGAGCTTTGGTTTCTTTATTGCTGTCTGGTGATTCGAAAATGGCGGTCATCTCCCAGTCTCTACCTGTTGTACACAAAAACCAATTTAGGGGAAGCGTACATAATTGTAGGCAACCCAAATCTACGTCCCTCGTGTGCCCCACTGCCGAATTGTATGACTAGTGTAGGGCAACTACATAGACTACATAAAATTTATTTTTTCAGCTTTATTTTTGGTTACAGCTCTTTTTCGGGTTCTTTAAACAAAATCTTGGTAAATGTGGAGGTTTTCGGTATTTCTGTAAATAAGGTTTCATTTCGGTAGAAATACCGAAAAATTGGTAGATTCGATTACACTGGGTCCCAATCACCGCGCTGTTCAATTTTTAAAATAGCTGCGTTTGATGCTCTTTAATTTTCAAGACCGAGTAGAGCTCAAGCGAGGTGCCGCGCTCTCCAATGTTCAATCACCGGCAAGTTTTTGGTTTTTGTTTTGATGTCTACCGAAATATACCAAAAATTTTCGCACAAATCTACCGAAAATAGATCGTAATTAGAGACAATCACAACATCCCAGCATAGGATTCGAACTTGTACGACTGCTTCTCATAGATTTTTCTTGGACATAACATTTCTCTGTTAGCCTCAGACCGATATAAACTCTTATCTGTTCATATCTAAGAATGACGCCGTTCGGCCGTTATGGTTGCAGTTAATTGAAACAATCAATAACTGAACCATGGGACCGAACATTAATTGACGCACGGTCACTCGCCACTATCTTCAAGACACGTTCAAAGTCAAGCGATACCGGTACCGGGCCTCTCAGGGAATCATTTTATGTTTGACCGATCCATCATTGCTGGCTATATGGAGATGTCTGCGGGGATATGTCACAGGTGTTAAGCTCCATTCACACTTTTCTGTAACCAGGCACGACTCAAATTCGGGATACACGACTTGATGTGATTGTCAAGCTATTTGACTTGAAATCAATACGAGTACACTACGCAACGACTTTGTGAGAAGTAACATAAAAAACAATGATAATAAAAAATAAAATTCATAACAAAATAATCTGTTATCGTTATATCGTATAACAAATGAAAAAACGATAAAACTGTAAGCTCAAATAGAAAAAAATAGCTTTTCTTAATCAGTTGATCCACAGAAATGTAAAATTCTGAATGAGCTTTTCATTCGCTACCCACGAGTTAAGACACATGAGGCGCATATCACGTGAACCGGACAGCGAAAAGAAACTAATGTTTTAAAATTCGTTCATATTGGACCTGCTTGTATATCTAGTATATGTGCAAGAGAAAACACGATGTTTTTCGCGGCTCGTTCATTAATTTGCCAAGTTACGGCACTCGAAAGAGGAAAGTATCATACTGCAATATGAAATAGCGTGTCATATAGGAAATTATCTGTTCCCTTTGATAAAAGGAACGAATTTGAAGTTAAAAAAAAACAGGTGCTAAAGGAGAAGTAAATATTTCAAACCAAAATTTGGGCATGTTCGGATTCTTTATTTTCGATCTTTTATTCCAAAAAATAGCCCAAAGTGTATTTAAAATACATCAAAAGTTTTCAAATGGTATGCGCATTAATTTAAAGAGCCACGTATTTTTGCCCTCGGTATGACGTTAGACGCTTGTTTAGTTCGACTGGTTTGCGAGATATTGCATTAACAGGCAACACTATGCATATTTTTCAGCTCTAATAGGTATTCTAAATATATTTTAACATGCTTATAATTATGCGATTATCTTAAATATTGAAATTTGAGAAAAATAGTGTGCAAAACCGGAAGTATGGGCTCAGATCATAATTTGGGTAACTTCTATCATTTTTATGCTGATCTTTTTTCTCAAAAATATAGACCAAACTGCGTTCAAAACCCACTAGAAGTTTTAAAATGGGACGCGCATTCACCAATGAGAAATATTTTTGACTTGCAAGATTCGGCATTAATACGCTTCTATACGAATATTTTTAAGATATGATAATGATTTCAAATATTTGGACGAAAATCGTTGATCTAATACCATGTGTCAAAAATATTTTTTCATACACGAAAAAATCGTCTTCTCTCTTCCTTATCTACTAAATATACTAAGTGACATATAAATCCGAGCACCCAGTTTAAATGGTTTTATTTTAATAAAATTTTGTATAAGTACTTAATGATGAAGCATAATAAGTAAATGATAAAAATTTCAAAATGATTGCACTGCTTTAAAGCCCTTTGACCTTTAATAATGTGTGGATGCACCCTGATGTGCTACGCATTCTCCAACTCGCCTAGGCATGCTTCTGATCAGGTGGTCAATGTCCTCCTGTGGTATCTCATTCCAGGCAACCACCAACTCCTCTCGAAGTGCTTCTAGAGTCTGAGGAGGACGTTGCAAATTGAGCAATCTCCTACCCATCATATCCCACACGTGCTCAATTGGGGATAAGTCGGGAGATCTTGGTGGCCATGGTAACAATGTGACATCATTATGTTAGAAGAAGTCTATTGTGACTCTTGCAACATGTGGTCGGGCATTATCTTGTTGGAAAGTTGGATCTGCCAGGGTGTCAAGATAGGGTAAAAGATGGGGTCCTAGAACTTCGTGGATATAACGCTGTGCGTTCATGTTACCTCTGATGAAGATTAAAGGTGACCTGGAACCATAAGCTATAGCACCCCAAACCATAACTCCAACAGTGTGATGAACATGTCTTTCAACAAAAAACTGTGGATTCCTCCTTTCACCACGTCGCCTTCTAACCCTGGCACGACCATCGTGCATGCCTAAACAAAATCGAGACTCGTCACTAAAGACAATACTGTTCCATTCCTGATCCCAGAGTGACCGTTGTCTGCACCACTCAAGGCGATTACGTCGGTGTTCTCGAGTTAAAGGGAGGACCCAGTGTGGCCGGTATGAAAACAAGCCAAAACTTCTCATTCGTCGGTAAACACTTCGCATGCCAATAGGTCTTCCGTGTTCTGCAAACCATTCATTTGCAATGGACATGGTAGTGGAGAAACGGTCCCTTAAGGCCAATCATCTTAGGCGGCGATCTTCACGGTCTGTTGTTCTACGGCGGCGTCCAGTGCCCCTTGCTCTTTGCGTACGGCCTTCTCGAAGCCATGCCTGACAACACCTAACCACAGTGTCTACACTTCTTTGCACTCTAACTGCAATTGCCCGAAAAGAAAGTCCAGCTTCCCGAAGTCCCACTATACGGCCCCTATCAAACTCACTAAGTTGACGAAATCGTACAGGTCTCCGTACTCTAGGCATTGTAACCGATCGTAAAGGATGTCAAGAACCAAAATCCGCCAACGTAGATTCTTTACTGCGGCTGAAATATTCATTTTTAGAGCGTTAGTGAATTAAAAAAAGCAGTATAAAAACCGGAATGTCCAACTGATAAGGCTAAACATTTTTTCACTTGTTATTTACAGTAAGATAAATACATTCACCAACTTTTAAAATAAAACCATTTAAACTGGGTGTTCGGATTTATATGTCACTTAGTATATACAAACAGCCCCAATATGACCAAATTCGAAAACTCACTTTTTTTTGGTTCTATGCCATTTCCATGTCTTTCCCATAATTTTATTTGCATTTAAATACAAAATACGGCTCGTCGGTTGTACAAATAAATATCACTAAATGTCTTTAGTGGAACAAAAATATAATTTGCAATCAAATATCAAGTAGTTTGAAAATGCTTGACCTCTAGTCGTGAAGAGCAATAAAAAAAATCAAGTTGGGTCAACCATTAACGTTTCAAGTTGGATTTTATTTTCAAGTCAAGTAGCTTATAAAAATATCAAGTTACTTGACTTGGTGAGTCCCTAACACAAATGTTGTAACGAAGAGGAAATCGTAGACAAACGTTCCTTGAAAGACCATTACAAATTTTGTTCATGTTCAGAATATTCCGTTCAGAGTGTTCTGAGTCCATGTGTATCTGTTTATTGGATCGATGACAACTACCTTAGTAGCTCCAGACAACAGCTGTGGTTTGCGTTTGGACTCTGAGTGCTTTGGAAGAATTTATAATATGACACATAACTTACTTAAGGGACTACAACAAACAACAGGCGCAGTTACGTTATAGTCAAGCGGATTCGCACAACAACCCTCTGTTGCGTCAGCAGACTAAACAGTCGAGCAAGTTCGCAAGCACATAAGACCGCGGCCTGCACTGTGAACAAAATTAAATCGTGCAATTCCAGGTACAACCAAAATTACACACACAAAGCTCTAAGTTATTTTTTCGATCAATATAAAATTACTGAATACTAGTCAACAATGCCAAGGCACCCATTCAACTACCTCATCTGTGTTCTTTCCCGCTCTGACGGAAAATGAATAGAATAGAATGAGACGTGACATATCCTTGTGTAAGATGCTTGGTTTGTAACTACCCAGCTGTCATATCAGTGTGAAAATCCATTCTGGGGAGCATTCGCCTTCAATGGCTATTACAAGGAAAACTCCACTAGAAGTCTCGTAGCAGCACTTTCTTCAATAGTTTGAGGCAGCTGAAGTCCAGTCCAGTCTAGATTTTAGGTGACCTTCATATACGAAATACACGGAATAATCATAAATCAGTGTTTGGGTTAGTTTCTATCATTACGACTTAAATCTTGTCTTTTCACGAACTGGCATTTCATGTAGGTACGGTACTACAATACCATTTTCTTTTCGAAGAGAATCAGCGCTCGTATGCAACATTTTTAGTTCCTGCGCCACTGGCGAGGTAGTATTGTATTTGTGAAAAATTTCGACATTGAGATATTTTTTGATATCATATGACATGTACATCACGAACAACCGTGTCGCCCACTTCCGTCAGTTTGTCTGTCTGTCTGTCCACGAATCCTTGACACTGCTATAACTTGGAAAATACGGGTTGACGAAATTTTTACACTGCTTTATAGTTTTTGGAAATCGATCCAGCGGCGGCAGAGCTACTGACAAAAAGGAAACCATAAATATAGATCAAACCTCATGTTTTTGACGTTTCAGGGGTCCCGATCATTTTTAGAAAACTTTTTGTATGGGGTTAAAAATTGATATTTGGGATTGTAGGGGGTGGGGGAGGATACATCTCAATTTTTTGATGTTGATATACTTATATGGCTCCAGCTCTTCGCACCTATTAGACAAATTTAACTCATCATAGGTTTCCCCGTACTTAGAATGATTGAGAAGTATTTCCAGCCGGCACGTTTCTATAATACGTGTTTTGTGGCCCAGCCAATGCATGTGCGTCTCAGTCGACCACCGAGTTTCGATCATGTCCGACTGTAGGAATTTTTCTCAGGAAGAGAAGGAACGCCATCAGATCAGATAACTTTGGGTGAAAGCATTCAAAACCTTTTGTAATACTCGTATATGTTCGCAGCTAACTTTTTTCTCAGAGGGGCTAACTTGTGTGCAGAGTGCAGAGTCAACCTACTTGACGCCATTTTTATGAAAACTGAAAGTCACCCTTGCAGCTATAATATCTTATGTGTTTGTGGTTTGTCAGTGTAGTAAAGGATGGTTTCTTTTTTAAATTGGTATTAAAACTACATTCTTCAATAATATGTAACACTCGATACTTTATTCAAAGGAATTTCAGTTAAATGGCTGTTGCGGCTGGCCTTGCAGTAGTCCATCCTCTTAACCCAATTTTGAAGCACATTTTGGATAGTTTGTGGGTCTATTTCATCAACAGCTCGACAGATATTTTCCTTAAGAACATCATTTGTTTGAGGACCGTTAGTGTAACAGCGGTCCTCTACAGTGCCCCATAGAAAGTACTCCATGGGCGTCAAATCACAGTTGCGGGCTGGAAAATGAACGTCTCCAAAACGGCTGATAACGCGATGACCGATCTTAGTGTGTCAAAGATCGATTGTGTCACGGCTGGTGTGGCATGTTGCCCCATCCTGCTGGTACCAGAGATTGTGCAAGCACATGTCATCTAATAGTGGTCACAAAAAACTCCTCAACATGTCTCTATAGCGTTCACCGTTTACCGTCACGCTGTTACCATTTTCATCTTAAAAAAAGTAGGGACCAATAATCTCACCACTCCAAAAGCCACACCAAACAGTTACTCTTTTTGGATGCATTGGTTTTTCTATAACGATATTTGGTTTTCCAGAACCCCAAATCCTACAGTTCTGCTTGTTAACGTAACCTCCCAGATGGAAATGGGCTTCGTCCGAAAACATGATTTGGCGACCAAAATTGACGTCCGTTTCCAATTGATTTAGCGCCCACACAGAGAAACGATATCGAAGCAGATGGTCATTTTGTTTCAACTCATGCACAAGTTACACCTTGTAGGGAAATAATCCCAGATCGTTATGCAATATTCTCCCCACAGAAGTGCGACTCATGCCCACATGTTGTGTGACGAGTTGACATTCTTGCGTTTTCACACACACTCTGGGCAAGAGCAGCAATGTTTTCGGCTGTACGTACGGGTCGAACATGCTCATACCTTCTCTTATCCACAAGCAGGCCAGTTTCGCGAACCTTCTTCACGAATTTTCGTATGCCATTTGCGGACGGAGCTTCATTCCGACCGAATAGTCTTCTCGATTTTCGCAAAGTTTTTGCACAGCACTCACTTTGAAAATAGTTTTTCAATATTTCCCACCTTTATTCAAGGTTAAAACGATCGAGAACTGTCAAAATAATACCAACTCAAAAAAACTAACTCATGGCTCACCCTTTATAATAATTCAAGGGATGTCTATTTTTTTCAGGCATTTGTCTAATGTTACGGAAAACATAATACATATACAATACGGATTTGCAGTCCGGAAACTGAGAGAAGACATCAAAAAATTTTTTACCTGAAATTCAAAAATTCTCACTATTGCTAATTTCCTTCGGTTGTGACGGGAATATAAATCCATATGTTCCTGACTCAAAAAATGGACTTTACAATGTAATAATGATTTTATTGATTTGGATTGGATTTGGAATTCCTACTATTTTTGCAAGGTCAAATCCGGTCAGTCACGCAATGCACTATGCCAAGAATGATATTTATGACAGATGACATAGAAATGCGACAAATACGTAAATATATGGCATGTACCCACCTTACTATCAATATGAAAAATGACAACGACTTCCTATATCTACGTAAATAAATAACGAATCCAGTCAATAAACGTATATGAGTGTGCTCTTGAAAGTCGGCTAATTGGACGATATATTTTAAGGAAAAGGAACGGTACAGACGTGAATAAACTTGGCGAATGGCGTAAATGTTATTGGTTCTATTAGCATTCTATAACAGCGTTGATATCTTAAGGCTAACAAATTGATAGCTTACGTATACGGTAGCTGTAAAATCCAAAACGTATGTAGAGTGGCTCGAACAACGTCGATGAGATCGATAAGTTTGCTGTATCTATTCGAAAATCAACTTTCAAATGTTTTTCACTTCTGTAAAATTGTTCATTATATCTAACAGCGTATATTTTTAACTAATTGTATTGTTTTTGATAGCATATACCGGATGTTTGGGATCTTGGAAACAGTAACAGATACGAAGGTGCTCAAATGGGGCACTGTTGCGTATTTAGCCATCTTATTTTGGAGGTATTTCTATCCCTAATTGCCTTTTCTGGACCACTTTCTCATATTTTATTTTCTTTCTCCCATATTCTACAGATCCTGGTCTATCATTACAATACGGGAATCCAATCTTCTTGACTCAACTTGTGTAGAATCAGAGGAATCCGTTGCATTTAGTGAAATAAATATAAATAAATTTTCACTTACATCACGACATATGTTTTCAAGAAATATTCATGTAGTGATTTTCGTCTATATAAATTTTTCGTATCTAATGAAGATCTCATTAAAAATGATAAACGCAGGTCCTCGTAGTTCCGTGGTTCCATCTAGCATTACCATCTATCATCGCTAGACACACATATACTTATGAAACGTTAAACTGTATGATACATACCTATATACAACTTGATAAATATTAATTTTCTGTAATTTTTTCCTTACACGCAACTTATATGTAATTTAATTTATACATATTCAAGTAGATATGTTTTTATCACATACTTGTACACCTACTCTATGTCATTATACAGTTGTGACACTAAGAGGCAATTTTATATTCACTTACCTATTTTGAAGCAAAAATGAAAAGTAGCTTATTAAGATGATGTTGTATAATAGTTTTAACCTACCTTTTAACCTGTCCGCCTATCTCCAAAGCTGAAAGGAATTGAAAGATCTGATTCATATTTGAATCAATGCACATAACTAAAAAATGTTATGCTATTCTACTTTTAATACTTAAGCTGAGCAAAATATCTAAGCCTATACTATGTACAAATATATACATCACTGAATCTGAATAGTTAACCTAACGATTAGTTAACCTAAAGATCCCTGTGTTATGCTATCTTCTTCTGTATGATTTCCACTTGAGTCTTCAGCTGTTGAGTCCAGTTGGGTATTGTTGTTGTTATTGATGTTGATAGTTTTGCATTTGGTGCAAAAATCGTCTTTTGTTGGTCCACTGAGAAACGGTTTTCTGCATCTGATACACTCTTCTTGAGGATCTCCTGAAAGAGAAAGCATGTTTGAAAAAAGCTGAAAAATATTTGTAAGCTACCATGGCGGTTTTTTGATTAAACAATTTCATTGGTAACTTTATATTTTAGTTTGCTGTTTGAAAAGTGTTTAGGAAGGTCTTGATTCTTTAAATAGAGTCCTAGGTACAGAGGGAGTATTTCAGCTAAACGGAAAACGAGAAAAAGTTGTCCAAAGTTTGGACTTGCAATTTTCATTTACTAAATGGACAGAAACAGAATTTCAGAACTTCATATTTTCAGACTTCGTAATTACTTTATTTATACAGGGTCGTACCAAAAAACCTTTGTATACCAATTTTCACTGTTATACATCAAATATTGTTCGAAATATTTAAAAAAAAAACTATTTTAGAAAGTAAATTTAAACACCCTGTATTTCGGAAGCCACGCATTTTTCGACCCATGTTTATATAGACTTTATGCATTAATTTTAAAAGTTCTATCGAATCTTAAAGTTATGCAACAATAAACTGAAACACCCTGTATAGAGATTGGTGAATTTCGTGGAAGTATAATTGCTACATTTTGAATAAGTAGATATAGCCAACAATAAACAATAACTGATGTAAAAGGTATGAGCCAAATCCCCAGATGCACAGCTTATGTACCAACTGAGTGGTATCTGGGAGACTTATGGCCAACACGCTTTTGAGGTAAAATATTGCTAACCAACATACTAAAGCAAAAAAGTGGTAGCTGTTATATTGGTAATGCATAAAGGACGTACATACACGTTACTAGGCGAAAATGTATCTGCAGCAGCTATTCTTATTATAGTCCCTTACACCTTGGTAACAACATTTTTGTAGATACGTAAAACAAAAATGTTGGATTTTAAGAAGACTGTTATAATACGGCCAAAATTCCCAGTTCTCGGTGCCTAATCTAGATCAATAGATTGTATATTTTTGTTTCGAGTTGGAGACTTCAACAGGCGCAGTGACAACAAACCTCAACATCTCTTCTGCAGTATGCTGATATTTTTAGGAGCTTTAGGTAGGAGCCTCCAACAGCTAAAAGATTATGAAAACGAATATTTTATTCTCAAAAATAAAGTGGAGCATATTTGTGTTATCAAATCCATAGCAGATTAGATTGCATTTTTGTTTTGAGTTGGAGACTTCAACAGACGCATAGACAACAAACCTCAACATCTCTTCTACAGTGTGCCGATATTTTAGGAACTTTAGGTAGGAGCTCCAACAGCTAATAGCTTATGAAAACTAGTATTTCATTCTTGAAAATAGAATTTTGTTTTATCAAATCCATAGCACCTATTTTGAATGATGAATTCATAATATTGTAACACCCTGTATACTGTTGTAGGCAGGTAGGACACAGACAGCTAGTGTATCAAGGACAATGTTTGCACATTGCTATTGACGAGATGTGTTCATTGAAACCGGATGAGCGCTAGGATACTTCTTGTTCGACAAGGTACAGTGTGTTTTGGAAGCATTAAACTGTACCAGATTGTTGTATCCCCAAGCAGTGATAACCTCCAGGTCTCTCGTCAGAGAAGAAGTTGCTGCTAGTCTTTTTTTTCCAGCTCACCGACAGAGATCGGCTTGTCACTCTTAGTACCTGCATGTAGAGCGCTGTCATCAGCAAAGCTGTGGATTGGATTGACCACACAGGAAGGGAGGTCGCTGACATGTAAGAAAAACAATGCCGAAGATAAGAATTATCCCTGGGGAACACCCGCGTTAACGTTGTGGGACGAAGAAGAGAACCCGTCAATTACGACGAATATCTTGCGGTCCGAGAGGAAGCTTTTCTGGAAGGCCATATAATGGGAGTTTGCCTAAGAGGGCAGCACGCCACAGCTGATCGAACGCTTTCGTGATATCAAGAGCAATGACATGAGCCTCACCATAAGACTGAATGAGTTTACCCCACAATTGCGTGCCAGAAACCATAATGTCTGTCGCTAATCAAGCCGCGACGTTCAAGGTACTCCAGAAACTTCCAAATTATGCATATTCCCAGTTTTCTGAGAAAGTGTCGGATTAGTAAGATATCTGGAAGAGACGCGAATGAGCTGGAGCAGGCTCCGTAGCACATCTCTTCAATACAAATGCAAATGCTGTTCTGTGTCCGTCTACAACCTGAATATGCGTCATAAGCGCCTGACTACCAGCTGTGTAGGCATGGCCAGTGATCAAGTTTACACAGTGTCTAGCCGAGCGCTTAGATAGCTAATAGATACAGCACCATAGTTTTGTGCCTAAATTGTGTACCTTTTTATATAAGCGCTTGGCTACCTACGCTACGCCGTAGCGTAGACCGTAGTCTTACAACGCCATTAATAGTCAATACAACACTAGAACAGGGCATGATCTGGGTATACCGACACATAAAGATGCCCTATTCCAAAAATCTCCCGCTTTAGGCTGCACTAAGGTATACAATAATCTGCCGAGTGAGTTGCGGAGAAGCACT
Organism: Acanthoscelides obtectus; assembly: GCA_963669975.1. NCBI lineage: Eukaryota > Metazoa > Arthropoda > Insecta > Coleoptera > Chrysomelidae > Acanthoscelides > Acanthoscelides obtectus. The sequence goes on from CAVLJG010000001.1 coordinate 92,241,445, forward strand.
AATATCCTTGCAATGAAAAACCATCTCAGGAAATATCAGGTTGAAAAATGCTTTTACTCTCTACATGAGTTTTTTTAACACATGATAGTATCTGTTTTTTAATTCTGTTAAGCTGTTAATCACTTCGTTATCAGTGAATTGTCTATTATCGTGGAGTAAATTTATTTTAATTTCACTTTTTATTCGTGCTTTAACGATACTATCGATGACTTCTTTTGAGCTTTTAACCATTTTTCTTCACTGCTCGATGTTTATTGTGTTTATATATTATGTATTTCTAACAGATTCTCCTACCGTTTTTCTATGTATCAGCTTCAATGATTTTTACCGGCTAGATGAACACATACCGATTCTTGCGCTGTTCCTATATTGTGCTTTAACCTGTTGAAATATTTTGTAATTGTAATGTCCTTATTTATTTTATATATATATATATATATATATAGGTGAAAAATTAAAGCTTCCGCCTTTTGTTGGGTACTTCGACAAAATTTAAGCAAAGAGGACTCTTTATACTTTTTTTAATTCTCTCCAGCTTTCAATGGACTTTGCCATCATCATCAGGAGCTGCAATTACAATGAAAACAGTAGCAACAAAAGTGTAAAATGAATTTAAATTGACTCAACTTACAGTAGTTTGTGAGGATGTTGCTAATTGTTGTTTACGTATAGGATGAGGGAAACGTCCAGTAACATGGTGAGAGCTGGATAGATTGTACAATGGTCAAAATTATATAAAATATGACAAGAACAAGTTAAAAACAGATTAAAAATTATTTAAAAAACATTAGAGCATTACATCGTGAAGCCACTTGATGATTGCACAAATTAGTGGTCATGGAATAATGAGTGAGATGACACCCTTTGACAGAAGGCTGAAGGATGTCAATGTCTGTGTTGAAAGATGGAACGAATTGTGGGCGTGTGCCAAACGTTGCAACACAGACATTGACATCCTTCAGCCTTCTGTCAAAGGGTGTCATCTCACTCATTATTCCATGACCACTAATTTGTGCAATCATCAAGTGGCTTCACGATGTAATGCTCTAATGTTTTTTAAATAATTTTTAATCTGTTTTTAACTTGTTCTTGTCATATTTTATATAATTTTGACCATTGTACAATCTATCCAGCTCTCACCATGTTACTGGACGTTTCCCTCATCCTATACGTAAACAACAATTAGCAACATCCTCACATACTACTGTAAGTTGAGTCAATTTAAATTCATTTTACACTTTTGTTGCTACTGTTATCATTGTAATTGCAGCTCCTGATGATGATGGCAAAGTCCATTGAAAGCTAGAGAGAATTAAAAAAAGTATAAAGAGTCCTCTTTGCTTAAATTTTGTCGAAGTACCCAACAAAAGGCGGAAGCTTTAATTTTTCACCTAACTGGTCTAGACGACAATGACCACGTCTCAAGTTATATATATATATATAAGTATTTTTCCGGCATATTTGCTCAAACGCATATATGACTCTCAAATTCATCATGTAACATGATCTAATAGGACAATAAACTGTATATCTATCTATCTATCTAAACATGGCCATTGTTAGTAGTCTTAAGTTTTGTGTTGTCAGGGAGAAGGTTAGGTATTTTGTGATAAGTTATCATCAGTTCTATTTATGATTAGATGTTCTCGATTTTTCTAGAAATTAAATGTTCACGTGTTATTAGGGTATAAAAAGGAATATGGGGTTACGTGATTTTTGGAAGTTTTGAGAGAACAAAAAGTGAAGACTTGCGAAGTATTTCATTTCAAGCTCAAGAAGAAGAGACATTTTTTTACAATATCGAGAGTTAAATGCACTAAGGATATTTAAAAACGTATATTTAGTAACAGAAGAGGGTAAATGTATACAGGATGATCCGAAAACAGTAGTGATATAATTATATATAGGGCAGAAGGTAGGTAAAAAAATAAAACGAAAAGTTCCTATAAATATGGGATCTATAATGCTTCATCACCGAAATACAGGGTTGCTGAAGCTATATTTGTAAAATAAAAAAAAACGTAACTCCGGACTTAAACATGTAATGCCAACAGCATACCTAGCTAATAGGTCTATGAAGTTATCTCAAAAAAAAAACGGGGGCTAGACATTTATTCATACCATTCGTTTGCCCATCATATGTCCATATTTGTTTACCAATTTGTCTACCGTTCGTATTCTCCTAAGATAAAAAAAAATAGATTTTGGGCCTAACTTCATGCAGCCCGAAAACTTTCGAATACTAAAAAATCGTTTTGATCGCATGTTTCACCATCATTATTCCACATTTGTCCACCATTTAGTTTCATTTGTCCACTTTTGATTTAGGTGAAGATGGAAAAAAGATCGGTCCACACAGACCTCAAAAGAAAATCATTTGTTGGGAATAAAACTAGTTCTGAATATTTGCTTACCGTTGAAGCACATAAAACACCCACTGAGTTAATTAAAGCAACCCTTTGGAACCTACAAATATGTTTCTTAGAGGAATTGAATATGGAGCTAACTACACACCGCTACAGAATCGCCGGAGACAGTGCATTGAGGATGAATATCATTAGATTCGTCCACCCATTGTAGACATTTGTCCACCCTTCAGGTATAAAAATTTAATTTTCGTACATAAAGACTCGTGACTCAAACACACCGGTGACATAGTAACTGATACGTCCACAAAAGGAGACAGAAAAATTGTTGAGTTGTAAAATTACACCTTGAAAATAAGTTGACATTTAACATTAAACTTTCAGATGAGTCTTCCAGGATGACGTTCAGTATACAAAAAATACGGATTCGTACCTATTGGCAAAAAAGAGGAAATCAAATTATTCAGTGAAACATGGTCGATTCTAAAAGAGTTCAAGCAAAATGGAAAGTAACCTATATGAACATTTCCCATTCTTTGGTTCAATATTTAATTGGGGAGGCATTGCTACCACCCACACGCATATAATACTATGATTGAATTCGAGATATTTCACTCGACTTTAAGCATATAAGATAACTTGACCAAATATGGGCACCCCTAAGCAAATTATGTCATCAAACGTTTAATTATCCATTATAAAACAATTACATTTCTGGTATATATACCTTGGGTGGTGGAAATGAGAAAAATGTTGAGCGAATAGGAAAATACATCCTTATTATGGATTAAAAAAATAAACAATAAATAACTGTCAAGTGCCCATATTAGGCCAGTGGGTGCCCATATTTGGATACACATTTTTCTGGACTCAAGATAAAACAAAGAAATATCCATAAATTTAACAGAATTTTCTAAGAAAAAGAGTAATTATTTCATTACTTGAAAAATATAAAATCCAGAAACAGGGGGAAACGCAAACTTTATATGGCAGCAACAACAAGCTGCTCACAAACTAAACAGTATGTTCACATTGCGGGCATCGGACATTTTTTATGTCTTTTGAGGTCAAACCGCAGCATTCCTCGTGTACCCATGTCTTGAAAAAGGTGCAATGCCTCATATCTCTCTTCTGGTCTTCTCCACATAAAGGACAATCCACGATTCTGCCTTGCGTTGGACAAACCAGTAGAGGTAGCTTTATTTTGCTTCTTTGGTGGATTCTGTGGCATCTTTGATTGCGTGTTTTTTGTAGAAAATACTACTCGGGTTACTTGAACAGCCTTGTAGTTGATTGCCTTTTCAGCAGGCCTTAGAGTCGCAGACTTAGCAGGAAGCTCTATTGTTGGCAGTAGCTGTGAACAAGATTGTGACTGTTCACCGTCTGAGTTGTCGCTTATTTCGGGAGTGGACTGTACAGGAGAAGAGGATGATGAAGGAGACCTCCCATTCCATACTTTCATCTTCTTCGATATGTGTTCGTGGAGTTGAAGGCCTGGGAGAAGAAGTTGCAGGAAGGTCAACAATATTTTCATCGATATTCTCTTGAGGCCTCTCTGATAATGTCGATGGTGCAAATGCTGTTTCCGGTATTACTGTCGAATCAAAGGGATATATATTAGTTGCTCAAGAGCCTGACGATGCATTTGCAGGTCTAGTTGCTTTTGGCTATACTTTGGAAAATACAAAGCCTGATTTTGTTAATTTTCTGTTTGGATGAACCACCCAAAAGCGCTGCAGTTCATCATCCCAATGGTATTCAAATGAGCAGAATACCAATTTATCCATGGGTTGTAGCTCATGTGTGCAATTGCTAGGTAGACAGAGCAATGTTAAGTGAGCTTCTTCTGCAACAGTAACGCTGTTGTCATCTAGGTGTGATTTGGCTCCATCAAAAATTGAAAGTGCATTTTCTCGAGGCTTGTGTTCTGCAAAGTGATCTACCCATTCAACGAATGTAGTGCATATCATACTTCCTTTTTGGGTCTGCTCCAGGGGGAAGATTGTCAGAAAATTCTGGCTTATTTCTCTTGCCTTTAAACAAAATGACTGGAGGTATCATTTGTCCTAGATCATTCGCACAGGACACCACAGAGACATTTTCCGCGTGTTCTGGAGCTACAAAAGGTACTTTTTTAATTCCCTTGCGGGTTAACACAACAGGCTCCTTATCGACAGTTAGCTGACAGCCCTTCTCATCCATGTTAAAAATTAAATGCGGTTTATCCATCACATCTAGATCTGTCATCACTTTTTTCAGAGTAATAATGTGCAACAAAAAGTTTGTTTAGCTTTGCTGCTCGTGCTGGGTTAACGTTTTGCGATTTTCTTCGAGCAACATTAGGGTGCCGTCTAAGAAATAACTTCAGCCATTTTGTTCCAACCAGAGTTGACTGTTGCTCGTTGCTCGCTTAAACGGCCACTGAATATTGTTTATTTGACAAAAAGAGTACACTTCTGCGCAATAGTTTGGATGTAAGGGGCATTCCTATAGCCTAAATATTCTTGAGCACAACTCATCTTCCTGGTCCTTAGTCAAGATAGATTTTCGAACCAAACGTTTCACTTTGTTTCCAGATCTGGCATGGCGTTGTAAAGTGATCCGCTGTATACCAAAATTAATTTCTGTCCGCTTTATTCTCATACTCTGCTGAATTGCCATAATAGCGTCACTTAAAGACTCAGAACTTCACTGAGCTCTTTTTTTGGTGTTATTTCCTGGAAAAATGAGCCCAGCGTAAAAAAACTTAGTTCAATTGAGCAAAATATGATAGTGTTCCAAATATGGGCCCTGTTCATATTTGGCAAAATGGAACTATGTGACTGTTCCAAGTAATACTTACTAATGCATTTTTATATGTAAAAATCATGAACAAAGTAAGAGTTACCAACTTCACATTGATATATGATGACCAATATTTTATTTACATTCACAATAAAAAATCGCCGAAAGTATTACAGACAGAGATTACACATACACGGCAGCCATTTTCTCTATTTACATATTGTAGAGCGCCACATCGTAGATGATATAGGAAACAACTTATACAGTACACGTAAAAAGAAGGTGGTAGACAAGGACCAGTCGACCGAGGCAGTACCACCCGCTAGCTTTACCTTATAAATGTCCGCATGTTTCCACACCTAAGCTATGCAGTCGGTTATCTACCAAAACAAAGAAACTAATGATGATGGATTCCTCGAGCACTAAAAACTCCGGACGTAAACTCACTCCACTCTCGGAATGTCCGGGTGGAGAGTGGGCTCGAGGGAACAACATCGAAGATAAAATTTGTTTTTCGAACATCTGCGGGATCAACAGCAATATTGATGCTGTTCATCACTACCTGCAATCCAATAGTCCCGCCGTGCTTTTCTTGGCGGAGACAAAAATCTCAGAGACTGCACCGATTAACCATCTCAACTTCCCAAACTACGAGGTGCACTCCAATCTGAGAAAGAACGGGGGAGTTGTGGCTTTTGTCCGCAGCAGTCTTTCCTGCTCCAGGGATCTTTCTTTAGAATCAGACCGGAAGGACATTCTGTGGCTTCGCCTCAACTCCAAAACATCACCCAAATTTATTTGCTGCCTTTATCGCTCTCCCTCGAACCATAACTGGGATGACCTACTCGAATACCTCGCCGTCCAGATCGACTTCCTAAACATCAATCACCCCGCTTCAGAGGTAGTTCTTCTCGGTGATTTCAATGCCCATAATGAGCTTTGGTTGGGCTCAAATAAGACCGATGCAGCAGGTCGTGCAGTCGAAGCGTTCGCTCTTACTCAAGGGCTGACCCAGCTGGTGACGAGCCCTACTTTTTTCCCCCGCGTCTCGTCACACGCCAGTAGCCTGCTGGATCTCTTTCTGACCACTCATCCTGCCCCGTACAGCACTGCTGTCCTGTCCCCCCTGGGTAACTCAGATCACGATGTTGTGGAGGTTAGGTTTCGGTCAGAAGCCGCTGTGGCAGCAGAAACTCGCACAGGCCGCAAAACTTGGCATTACGGACATGCCGACTGGGAGGGGCTCAGAGACTTCTTCTCTAGCTTTCCTTGGAGAGATGTCTGTTTCACTGACGCGGATGCGTCGACTGTCTGTTCTTCAATAACCGAAATTATCCACGTCGGAATGGAGGAATACATCCCTCACACAGTGAAAGTTCCTAAACCAGGGTCCAACGGCTGGTTCAACAAATCGTGTGACACTGCTCGCCAGCAGAAGATCAAGGCCCACAGAACCTACTTACAAAACCCCACTGTAAAGAACAGACAAGCCGACGTCGAGTCCAGAAACAAATATAACGAAGCGGTTCGCAATGCCAAAACCCAGCATGATATAAAAGTTAGGCACAGGGTAATGTCGCAGAGCAATGGAGTCGGTCTTTCTGGACGCTGGCCAAGCAGATTGAAAAGAACTTCTCACACAGTAGCCTTCCACCACTTACGTGTCAGGATGGAACTATTGTATTCGACTCAAAGGCCAAGGCGGAAGTGCTAGCCAAGATCTTTGCTGCCAACTCCACCATGGACGTCCCCTCCAACGCCCAAGTGCCGTCAATTCAAAGGGTTCCCCACACTATGCGGGAGGTAACATTCAGGCATAAGACCGTAAGACGAGTGCTCTTGTCGCTCGACATCAACAAAGCTTCTGGTCCGGAGTTGATTCCTGCCATTGTACTGAAGAGATGTGCAGCTGAGCTTGCTCCAGTTCTTTCGCGTCTCTTCCAGATATCTTATGAATCCGGCACCTTCCCAGAAAACTGGAAATTTGCTCACGTACAGCCCATCCCAAAAAAAGGATCTAAAACCGACCCTTACAACTACAGGCCTATAGCTCTGCTTTCTGTTATAAGTAAAGTGATGGAGAGGTGCATAAATCGCGAGCTTCTGGACTACCTCGAACGTCACAGCTTGATTAGCGACAGGCAGTATGGTTTCCGGCACCAACGATCCACAGGGGACCTCCTAGCTTACGTCACGCAACTGTGGAGTAAACTCATCCAGTCTCATGGTGAGGCTCATGTCGTTGCTCTTGACATCACGAAAGCGTTCGATCAGCTGTGGCACGCTGCCCTCTTGAGCAAACTTCCATCCTACGGCCTCCCAGAAAAGCTTTGCAGATGGGTGGCTGACTTTATCTCTGGCCGCCAGATATCCGTCGTAATTGACGGATTCTCCTCTTCATCCCACAACGTCAACGCGGGTGTCCCCCAGGGATCGGTCTTGGCTCCAACACTGTTTCTCTTACATATCAACGACCTCCTTTCCTGCACGATCAACCCAATCCACAGCTTCGCTGATGACAGCACTATACATGCAGGAATTCAGAGTGACAAGCCGATCTCTGCCGCTGAGCTGGAAAAAAGAAGACTAGCGACGTTTTCTTCTCTGACAAGAGACCTGGAGGCTATCACTGCTTGGGGACGCAACAATCTTGTACAGTTCAATGCTTCCAAAACACAGTACTGTACTTTGACGAACAAAAAGCGTCCTAGCGCTCATACAGTTTCGATGGACGGTCGAGTTCTACCAAAGAGCCATTCATTTCGGCTGGTCGGAGTCCAGATCACCGAGGACCTGATCTGGCACGAACACATCTCTTCAATAGCTGCAGCTGCTGGGAAAAAGCTAGGCTATTTGTTTAGGGCTAAGAAGTACTTTTCTCCGCATGACCTTCTCACTCTATACAAGGCCCAGATAAGGCCCAGCCTCGAGTATTGCTCACACATTTGGGGTGCTGCCGCCCCGACTACATTGTCCATGCTCGATGCTGTCCAGAGGAGGGCGGTCCGACTGATCGATGACTCTTCTCTAACAGACAGTCTCGGGACTCTTTCGCACCGGCGGGCCGTCGGCGATCTAGCTCTTTTCTATCGCTACACCAACGGGCTTTGCTCCACAGAGCTCTCTTCCATGATGCCGCCGCGCGATGTGCCTGCCAGACAGACCCGCGTCCCATCCTAACCGTGTCAAACTTCGTAAGTACATCCAGAACTGGCCACAAAATTTCGTTGGGATCATCATAGCAGCCGCGGTGTTCCGGCATTTAGGCTTCTGCCTGCGCGGCTGTTTCGATATAAAAAAAAAAAAGTGAGTTTGTCTATGCTTAGTGGCTATATTAAACTGTGAATTACAGAGACACCTGTATTAGAATTATTTCATTCCAGACAGTGCCCAAGTTTGGGTCAGTGCCCATTTTTGGTTCATGTACCTTACTACAAAATTTAATTCCGCGATTTGGGAAGATCTATTGTGCTGTGATACGTTCTTCTGTGAACTGCGTTTTTATTTTATCTTGTAAACAGAAATTCATACACGACGGCAATGAAGAATATGAAAACGTCGTGTAAGCTGGATATTATGACGGTAAATTGCTCGGCGCGTCCAGCATAGCCATCAAGCCGTCATTTTTTCATTGTCGCGATGGCGGCGTACGCTATTATTACGTAAAGTAGTGAAAAAACCAATGAATATTAAGAGGACCCTGTATATGGCCCCGAGGGTAATTGATAACGCCCGCCACTACACTCTGATCGTAGATGGTTATGATTAGCCAAGCTCGGTAGCTTGGTAGCTGTCCAGTACACGTATTGCCATCTGAGCGGAAATAGTAATTTTATTTTATGCTCACGGTGTCGGGTAGGTTGACTCTGCGTTTGTCTTGTAATATTATTATTTTAATAAATAAAAGGAAAAAACAATTTCAAGAAAATGTACCAATTTAGCCGCTAATAACAACAACAAACATTCAAATATAATTCTTCCGACTGGAAATGAGCCGTTTTGTACTTCTGAAGCTTTAAATGATAAAGAAGCTTCTTCGTTTCAAGTTTGCAAAAGAATGTTACACCCTTTCTTCCTTTTGCTGTTGAAATGTATACTAAGTGACATATAAATCCGAACACCCAGTTTAAATGGTTTTATTTTGATAAAATTTTGTATAAGTACTTAATGAAGCATAATAAGTAAATGATAAAAATTTCAAAATGATTTCACTGCTTTAAAGCCCTTTGACCTTTAATAATGTGCGGATGCACCCTGATGTGCTACGCATTCTCCAGCGCGCCTTGGCATGCTTCTGATCAGGTGGTCAATGTCCTCTTGTGGTATCTCATTCCAGGCAACCACCAACTCCTCTCGAAGTGCTTCTAGAGTCTGAGGAGGACGTTGCAAATTGAGCAATCTCCTACCCATCACATCCCACACATGCTCAATTGGGGATAAGTCGGGAGATCTTGGTGGCCATGGTAACAGTGTGACATCATTATGTTGAAAGAAGTCTATTGTGACTCTTGCAACATGTGGTCGGGCATTATGTTGGAAAGTTGGATCTGCCAAGGTGTCAAGATAGGATAAAAGATGGGGTTCTAGAACTTCGTGGATATAACGCTGCGCGTTCATGTTACCTCTGATGAAGATTAAAGGTGACCTGGAACCATAAGCTATAGCACCCCAAACCATAACTCCAACAGTGTGATGAACATGTCTTTCAACAAAAAACTGTGGATTCCTCCTTTCACCACGTCGCCTTCTAACCCTGGCACGACCATCGTGCATGCCTAAACAAAATCGAGACTCGTCACTAAAGACAATACTGTTCCATTCCTGATCCCAGAGTGACCGTTGTCTGCACCACTCAATGCGATTACGTCGGTGTTCTCGAGTTAAAGGGAGGACCCAGTGTGGCTGGTATGAAAACAAGCCAAAACTTCTCATTCGTCGGTAAACGCTTCGCATGCCAATAGGTCTTCCGTGTTCTGCAAATCATTCATTTGCAATGGACCTGGTAGTGGAGAAACGGTCCCTTAAGGCCAATAATCTTAGGCGGCGATCTTCACGGTCTGTTGTTCTACGGCGGCGTCCAGTGCCCCTTCCTCTTTGCGTACGGCCTTCTCGAAGCCATGCCTGACAACACCTAACCACAGTGTCTACACTTCTTTGCACTCTAACTGCAATTGCCCGAAAAGAAAGTCCAGCTTCCCGAAGTCCCACTATACGGCCCCTATCAAACTCACTAAGTTGACGAAATCGTACAGGTCTCCGTACTCTAGGCATCATAACCGACCGTAAAGGATGTCAAGAACCAAAATCGGCCAACGTTGATTCTTTACTGCGGCTGAAATATTCATTTTTAGAGCGTTAGTGAATTAAAAAAAAGCAGTATAAAAATCGGAATGTTCAACTGATAAGGCTGAACATTTTTTCACTTGTTATTTACAGTAAGATAAATACATTCACCAACTTTTATCAAAATAAAACCATTTAACCTGGGTGTTCGGATTTATATGTCACTTAGTATAACATTCATTATAAAAAGAAAAATGTTTCAAAAATGTTTTTACTTCCCTTTTCCAAATTGAGATATGTTATTTGGATGCTATATACATCACGCAAAACCAAGTCACTCATTTCCGTCGATCTGTCTGTCTGTCAGTCTGTCGGTCTGTCCGCTACCCTTATAACCGCCTATAACTTGAGAAGTATCGCTCGGATGTTGATAACATTTTCACACAAGGTTACTACTATGCCAATGACCAAGTTTTTGAAAATCAGTTCAGTGACGGCAGAGATAGGGGCAAAAACACGATCAAAAAATTGCCGAAATTTCGTTTTTTGACGTTTCAGCTATTGTAGGAGTTGAAAATTGGAGGTTGGGGTTGTAGGAGGTTGCAAATGTTACGCCTTTAGTATTAGTCAAAGACGCTCTATCTTTGAGAAGCTTCTTGTTCCGGTAACAACGGGAAAATTAAATGATAAGAGTCCGATGTATAATGTGATCATAATTCGAAATAAGTTGCAATCGTTGGTGCTGCGTGCACGATGCGATGCTGCATCATCGTGGAGGCCGCTGTCGATTGTGCAATGGGTAACAAACGACAACTGGTGGATCTGCGGTGGTGTCGTCAGTGACCCCGCTACAGGAGAATATTTATATATTTGTATTTTAGCAATATTTGGATATAAGGAGCACATACCACTTTAGCGTTCTGCGTTGCTTTTGGGAATGGTGAATCAAGTGTTTTTGTATCTACACATATGTTTTTCTGAAATTTATGATCCCTAAATGTACACTTCGCCTAACCTTTAATTTGTGTTACACCGTCTATGATGGTTCTCTGACTATTTCGTCAAGTAGATTGATTCAGTACTTATGACGCTTTAATATACAGCAGACACGGACTGACAAACCCATATAAATGAGAATGACAAACCCATATAAATGAGAAATACGGATTTGTGTGATGCATATATCTTTAAACAACAAAAAACTTGTGAGCCGAAGTTCGAATATTATCGCGAGTTAAATACTTCAATCGTTTAAGTAGTCGTAGATTTTGGCAATTGAATCAGAGGCGGCAGAATTTCAGACAAAAAGTAAAATCTCTGGAACGTAGTATTACAACGTCACAAAAAATGGTATGTTGGAAGGCTGTACGCGGTAAATGGTTGTAAGTTATACTATGCACCAGTTAGACATAAAGAGTCACACATATTTTCCCTATATCTGCCATGGAAACTTAGATATGATTTGCTTTATATAGTTTCATATGCAAAGACTGAAGATTCATCGTACGATTTGGTTTCGCCTTTTAAAACAACTCAACTCGTCCCTTTTCCTTTAAACCTCAAACAAAGGCGTAGGAAGTATACGAGCCCCTTCCCACTTCAGTTGGCCCACTTCAAGATTTGTACCAAAATATGCCTTTATAAGCTAAACATGACGAAACTATTTACTTCTAAAACAATTTATTTTCTCAAAAACATTTTAGTTACACTCTAGTCGTAAAAAATACATATTTGAAATCACTAAGACCTATAACTAATAGAACATCTGAACAAATAAACATTGTGCGAATAAATGCGCGAAGTTAACAAAGCAACAACTGAAAGATTACCATTGAGTAACATCACCTTTATTTTTTATTACGGCTGAAATTCTTTGGGGCATGGTGTTAACCAAGTTTTGGCAAAAATTTGGTGTAAAATAATCCCATATTTCTTGAAGCTTTTGTCTCAGTTCGGTGATTGTACGAGCAGTAGACCCTTTTTCATCTCGTGCCACAAAGTTTCAATACGTGCAGGTCTGGACTGCTAGAAACCCATTTCAAGAGTGGTACATGATTTTCTTCCATCCATTTTATAGCCTTTTTTGAGGTATGGCACGCTGCGCCATCTTGCTGAAACACAAAATCTTGGCCGGATGTCAAACATTCTTCCATCACTGGTAAAAGCGATTCTTCTAAAATTGTCAAATATTTGTTTGTATCCACATTTCCATCAATAAAGTGAAGTCTTCCTACTGCTGTTGATGACATACTGCCCCAGACCATAATGGATGCTAGAAATTTCACTTTTCTCTTCAGTCAACATGGAATGCTTCATTTTTTTGCGAATAACTCTACTGCGACTGTTACCAGCATAAACTTCGAATCGGGCCTCATCACTCCATTGTATTGCACACCATTGTTGAGGTGTCCATTGTCTATGTTATTTAGCCCATCTAAGCCGATTTTTCTTTTGCAGTGAAGTTAATGGTGGCTTTTCTTTGGCCTATAAACAAGTTGTGCAACTTTAGGGTTTTTACTTCACTTTTTTATATAAGAAAACTTACCTTGCAAGTGCTAAATCCCAGTTTGTGGGCCTCTCTATTAGTTGTGGACCTCGAAATTCTCCTTCCAACAGCGTCACTCCACAGAGCACTTAATTGTAAATAATTGGCACGCCTGTTTTTCACGATTATTCTTCTTAATGCTCTTCGGTCGGCATTTGTGATATTACTTTTTTCACATATCGTGGCTTAATATTAACTGAACCAGTTACGTCATATCTTCTAACAATATTTCTCACACTGTACCGCGATAAGTCTAACAAAGTTTCAATTTCTGAGTTTGATTTCCCAGAATTACAAAATTTAATTATCAGTAACCGAATTTTATCATTAATAACCTTTCCTCTACCCATTTGGAAAGACTTAACTACCCAAAACTATTTTAAACGTATTCTGACAGCTGTGATTAATAAAAACAATTGTCATGGCTTTTATTTTTCACAGCCACCTATGCGTTATAGACTTATTTTGCATTGAAATGAAAATAGGTTGATATAGTGGATACCAAATAAAACCCGATGCACGTCATCGATCTGGAGCTGTGCGCTGTTGCCAGAATTGATATGAGCTCTTTACACCGACTGTTAAGTTGTTTTGGCATTTTGGATACTTTATACCACTTCACAGTAACTTTTGTTCTGAGAAGAACAACTTTTAATTGGCAAGGCAACGATTCATAGCTCAAATAGTGCAAAACTCACAAACTAAACAATAAAGAAATAATAGTACGACAAAAGGACAATGGCAACTGATGTCAACAAATGAGAAGTGGCAACCTCACATTTCTCTGCACGGCACTACCAACCGAATCGAGACGGGGAAATTTAAACTTCAAGTAGAAATGTCACATTGAATGTAGTCAACTGTTGGTAACCATGATTTTTATGAATGACATCACCTATGACGTGCATCGGATTTTATTTGGTATCCACTATATGCTGCAATTGCAACATGTGTTATTTTTGTGCTGCAAATTTGATTAGGGAGTGATAAGGTTGGTGTTTTCTACTATATATTATCAAAATATTCATTGTTAATATTTTAAACCTATAACACCCTGCTACATTTTTATTATTTGTGTTTATTAATAAAAAAACTAAGATTTCAATAGTTGGGCCAACTGAAGTGGGAAGGGGCTCGTAAAGTCAATCTACTTCCCGGCATTTTTTCATTCAATGAAGTATTAGTATTTGATTGCATATTTCCCATCGTCACCTCCTGGCTCCATCATTATATTAGCTCATTGTCTCGATAACATTCCACTGTCCATCATATTTTGCTTCGCTCATCAAGCCTTTTCATTAGATACCAATATCATAGGGGTTACTGTGGTAATGGAAAATTGCCATTTTGCGGCGGCCGCCATATTGGACTCAGCGTGACACCACCTTACTTAGTAAACAACAACTTGAGAGATAGGAAAAATGGGCGCATCTCCACCGTTCCGTGGAGCCGACCTAACCAATTAGTCTACAACACCATTTGCCAAGCAAGTTTCAGGATCGCTTGATAGAGGCAAATTCTTCCCTACCCAAGAGCATCCGGAACAGCGAGTATGATTAGCAAACAGCAACGTAGGAGAGAGAAAAATTGGCATCGACGGGATTCGAACCCGCATCTCTACCATTTCGCATGCTCGCTGCTCTTGATATTACGAAAGCGTTCCATCAGATGTGGCACGCTGCCCTCTTATGCTTATGCTGACTTTCATCCTATGACCTCTCAGAGAAGTTTTCTCTCTGGCCGCAAGATATCAGTGATAATTGACCGGTTCCCCTCTCCATCCTAACCGTGTCGAACTGCGTACATCCAGAACTGGCCGATACGACCGCTCCTTTGTCCCTAGGTTGTCGAGATTGTGGAACAATCTACAAGATTAGACAAAGTTTTGTTGGGATCCTCATAACAGCCGTGGAGTCCTGACAATATTATAGTATAATCATGCTATACACAGCCAAGGAGCATGTTAAATGTCATATTGGCATACCCGGTAATTCACTGTGATGTATCATAATCTTGTCGGCGCTGGCACTGATCATTAGTAGGTCTCGACCTGGGCCTACCAGAGCAATTTTTGGAGACATTATGTCAATTTATAACGCATTAGGGTACGGACAAGGCACAAGATCCTTTTTTGACGGGTTTATCGATAGATCAGTGGTGTACGTAAAGGTAAATAACAGTATCTTTGATCACACATTTTGGAAGCTTTATATAATAATAGTAATGAGAATAATAATAAGAAGATAACACACCCTACTACAAATATACACCAGAATCTGTGACAGAAAATGAAAATTTCAAGCTGTACTACAATCGCTCTATACTCACGGATAGAACTATACACAATAATAGACCAGACATGATAATACACAATAAAAAGGTAAAAAAAACATACAAACAACTTATTGAACGTCAACCAGGAGAAAATACGTAAATATACTGACCTGAAATATGAGATAAGTCGACCATGAGAATCGAAGAGCGTAGTGATAGTCCCTATAACCATATCTATCACAGGTTTGGTACCCAGAATCTGAGGAAAAATCTACGTCTAATCGGACTAGATGAGAACATTTATATAAAAGTTCAAAAGGCAGCAATACTTAATATATGCCGTATAGTCAGAAGATTCTTAAATGCAGACGAATAGAAAATTGGTCAAACAACCTGCACTCTACATGCCCCATAGTATAAAGCTGAGTATTTAACGGAAATAATAATAATAATATAAGGGAAATATGAGCCTGCAAGAACTGGAAGCACACATTAAGATGAAAATCGCAGCAAAAACAAAACGTCTCACCCGGTATACCAACAGGAGTAACCATTACCATCAAAACAAAACGTTCAACAAAGACACCAAAAAATTCTACAGACAGCTTAACAGCCAAAACAGGGGGGTACTGAATCCTCCA
The DNA here is from genome assembly GCA_963669975.1 of Acanthoscelides obtectus. Lineage (NCBI taxonomy): Eukaryota > Metazoa > Arthropoda > Insecta > Coleoptera > Chrysomelidae > Acanthoscelides > Acanthoscelides obtectus. Next base: position 92,257,338 of record CAVLJG010000001.1, read on the forward strand.
CCTCAAGTTGAAACCTTCTGGAGGCGTATCCTTGAAGAGGAAGTTCACCATAAGCCCGCCTCATGGATTGAACGTGAGAGGAATTGGCTCTGAAAACATTGAGCCCATAACATGGCAACAGCTTTCGATGGAAGAAATACAACAAGCAGTAAACAAAACGCAGAGCTGGAAGTCCCCGGGACCTGACATATTACCAAACTTTTGGCTCAAACAACTAACAGCGCTGCATGAAGACCAAACTCGAGCGATAATCGAAATACTGGGTAACTCTGAGAGTATTCCAAGCTGGCTAACAGCTGGAACAACTTACCTTTTACCGAAAGGAGCAGATACGCAGGACGCTAAAAACTAGGCCTATTACATGTTTGCGAACGATGTATTAGCTTATAACATCTGCTTTAGCAGTTCACATGTACACCCATTTGACTGGAAACAACACACTGCCAGAGGAACAAAAAGGGTGTCGTAAATCGTCGAGGGGGTGTAAAGATCAGCTACTGATTAGCAAAATGGTGATAACTACAGTAAAAAAACCATTGTTATTTTGCCTTGCATTAATACCTCTCAGTAACATCTTGAACCGTGAAGGTGTAGGGTTCACCGTCGACCAATCAACTCGGGTTAGCCACCTATTATATATGGATGATCTGAAGATATTCGCCAAGGATGAGGCACAATTAAACCGAGCTTTCACTCTTGTCAACGAGTTCAGTGATACCATAACAATGGAATTTGGTTTAGATAAATGTGCCGCCGTACTATACAGCAGAGGAAAAATGGTGAAGAGCCAGAAAATCAAGCTAAATGACGATACATCCATAAGAAACTTAGACATAGGAAAATCGTACAAGTACCTTGGTATTGAGGAGAAAGATGGGATTGATAATGAAATAATGAACAGCAGAGTAACTAAAGAGTACTATCGAAGAGTTCGCCAAATCCTGAAGACAGAGTTAAGCTCTAAAAATAAGTTTTCTGCTATCAACGCACTAGCTGTACCTGTGGGATCCTTACCATGGGAAAAATTCATCATCCTAATGCTGATGTTCAGAGGTTGTATATCAGAAGGCGTGAAGGCGGGAGAGGACTGATAGAGCTTGAGTCTGCTTTCAACTCGGATATAGTTCAGCTAAGCGAATATATAAGATCCAGTAACGATAAACTTCTGAAAGCTGTTAGGCATCATGATGAGGAAATCTCTCTCAACTCTGAAGTGTTCGGTCAAAACATAAAAGACATGATGCACCGTAACGCTGAAACCGAAAAAAAGCAAGTCTTGAGAAACAAGCCTCTGCACGGTCAATTTTTCAGAAACCTCGATAAGCTATCCATAGACAAACAGGCGTCAATGGCGTGGTTACAGAGCTCTGGACTAAAGGGCGAGACTGAGAGTCTTTTAGTTGCAGCACAAGACCAGGTACTAAAAACACGATATTATACAACAGACATCTTGATGCAGACAACAGACAGCAAGTGCAGACTATGTGGTCAGGCAGAAGAGCATATCAGTCACGTAATAGTAGGTTGCAAGGTGCTGGCGCCCAGCGAGTACATGCACAGGCATAACAACGTCGCTAGCTATGCCCACTGGACCATATGTAAAGATTTAGGGTTGCCCGTGGCTAGCAAGTACTACGAGCACGTTCCAGAAAAAGTAGTAAGCCTTAACGACACCACTGTCATGTGGGACGTGCCTATAATCACCGATCGAACAATCCGAGCAAATCGGCCTGATATTGTGATTCACAACAAACAATAAAAGACCTGTCTTCTGCTAGATATCGCAGTACCTGATGACTCAAACGTGCTGCTGAAAGAATCTGAGAAGATCTCAAAATATCAAGACCTAGAGATAGAGATCAGTAGAATGTGGCATGTTAGAGCTAAAACTATACCCATAGTAGTGGGCGCCCTGGGAACAATTAAAATAGGTCTAAACAACTATCTTCAGATGTTACCAGGCCGGCCCAGGGAAACTGAAACAAACAACACCAATAATAATAATAATAATAATAAGTCCATGGAAACTGAAAAATGCTCCAAATATCATGACCTCAAAATAGAACGCTTTGTCAGAGAATTTGATGGTCTTGAACCTTCCAAAGGATGTATACAACGGCAGAAGGCAGTGATTCTCGACACTTGTCAGATTACAAGAAAGTTTATATCGATATAGGAAATAGACGGCGGGTCATGATGAATTTCATTCCCACCCAGAGCCACACTCTATAAACATCACTCGAGGTAGTCAAGATATTACCAGCGTAAGATGTGCAAACCCAGAAATAATAGTAATAATAATAATGGTAATTATTGCTGCTTTATTAACGTAAATGATTTACAAAATCAAAAACGTGAAACTGGCGACACCATTCTGCTAGTAGCGTGTGCATAATATTATTTTTGAATAATATTGCGTATTGTTTTATATCATTATTCAATGATTGTGAATTTCATAGCGTTATATGAAAAAGATCTCTTGAATAGTCTTAAATGGTGACGAGGTATATATAAGTTACCCCGCGTCTTAAATTTAGAGAGTGTATGTTTCTTCCAGGTATAAATTTTTCAAATAAATAAGATGGTGTGGAAGGCAGTACTAATTAATACACAAGAGCGTGGTAGTGCAATTTTACAGTTTTTTTCACATTCAGTCAACCAATCTCTTTAAACTTTGCTGATATATGATCGTACTTTCTTAATCCATAAACAAATCGAAAGTAAGAATTTTGCACACTCTGTATACGTATCCTCGTCACACTGTCCACGCATCTGTAATAAAAGGGTTGTCCAATAGGGACGCAGGAAAGTAAACGTCAATTTGACATAAACGCAATCTTTGTTTTCTGTCACCGACATGTCATTTTGTTAGTTGAATGTTTACCATTGATCGCTATGGAGTCGTATTCGATTGAAGACCGCATTAAAGTTATTCAAGAGCACTACAAAAATGGTGCAAAAATAAATAACACGTTTCGCGCGCTTCGTGAACATTTCGGTCGCAACAACCGCCCAAACGAAACAACCATCGGTCGTCTGGTGCGTAAATTCGAGGCAACAGGTTCTGTGGCAAATCTGCCAGGCTCTGGCCGGCCAAGGAGCGTTCGCACACCGGAAAATATTGCTGTTGTGAAGGAGAGTGTGAGAGACGATCCGAAACAATCCGCATTCTCCACAAGGATTTGAATGTACACGTCTACAAGATCCAATTGACGCAAGAGCTCTCAGATTGGCTCCTTGAACACCGCCAAATTGATGCCAATTTTTCATTAAAAATCATGTTCAGCGACGAAGCGCATTTCACTTTGAATGGGACGGTAAACAAGCAAAATTGCCGCATCTGGGCGAACGAAAATCCCCGTGAGTATCAAGAGCAGCCGATGCATCCTCAAAAAGTGAGTGTGTGGTGTTCATTGTGGTCAAAAGGCATCATCGGACCTTACTTTTTCGAAAATGCGGCCGGGGACGCCGTTACCGTCAATTCTGAGCGATACCACGTGATGATAGAGGACTATTTTTTGCCGTAGCTTGAAGGAATGGATATGGACGATGTTTATTTCCAACAAGACGGTGCAACATGCCACACAACCAACGTCAATATCCATCGATTGCAGTCCTTCTTCGGTGATCGCGTGATTTCGCGCAGAGGAAATGTGCCATGGAGACCAAGATCATGCGATTTGACTCCCTTGGACTTCTTTTTATGGGGATATTTGAAAAGCAAAGTCTACGTCAACAAACCAGCCACCCTCCAAGAACTCAAAAACAACATCATTGCCGAGATAAATGCCATAGAACCAACCATGTTGCAAAATGTCATTGAAAATTTCGACCATCGCGTGGACGTCTGTAAATCCAGTCGTGGTGAACATTTGAGCGATATTATTTTTCATACATAAATGGTACAAATGAACCTTCAAAATAAAGTACCCAACTTGATTTGAATATCAATCTTTCTTGTTTTAATATGCGCTTACTTTCCTGCGTCCGTTTTGGACAACCCCATATAAGATATAACATTGTGGGCAATGATTCGGATAAGGCTTTTTAACGTTAGTACTGAAGAATATGTTTATTCGCATATAAAATTTTTAATTTTTAATAAGATTTTTGTATAATACTGTTGATATGACTTCCATCAAACGTTACACTCATAATTTTTAATTTATCTCTGAATTATAAATTACAGGTTAATATACTGATGTTAAAATTTAACTTTATGTGATTATAAGATCTTCTTTGACACAGTAACTATTAATTGCACTTACTGGGATTTGATGACAGGGTCTGGCAGCAGCATATTTAACAAAACTCTCTGTATCTTCATTTATTAAATGTATTGTACTCAAGATAAGTTTTCCGGATTAAATTGGTGGATCACTAGTAGTAGGTAGTAGTAGTAGTGGTGGGAAGGCGAAGCGAGGCAAGTAGACCTTTGTCCCTTTTTTCCAGAGCGGTAAAGCAACTGGGTATCATCTGCACAAGCAGCCACCGAACAGTGTGACAAAGCAGTCTGAAAATCGGCAGTGTAAATTATAAAAATTCAGCCCTGGGGAAATCTTGAAACAATTTGTTCACTTTAAGATATATCACTCAAAATTTTGACTTTTTCAAAAATATCGGATAGGTATGACTTGAAAAAATTCAAAGATATGCCATCAAGGCCACAAAATTGGAGCTTGGCATAAAGCATTGCATGATCAGTGGTATCGAAAGCTTTGGAAAAGCCGAGAAAAATCATTACTGTAGCAGTTTTTCTATCCAATGCTCTGATTATATCATCAGTGATGCCAAGTAATGATGTTGCGGTAAGCGGTACTGTGACCAGCGCGACAGCCAGATTTGTGAGGCGGTGGACTATTATCTCTAGCAGTTTAAAAATAGAGGTAGTGCGCTGATTGGACGCAAATCAGTTACCGTACGTTAGGCAAGTTTTGTGACCGTGGAAAAACATCTTATTGCCTATCACATCAACAATATCTATCTGTCTATATGTCACTCTTTGTCCGACATCTGCAAGGCAGTACCACTTGACGCTGCTATATTTTTGGAAATGAGTGTATGGTCGGCCTCAATATATACAGACAAATATAGTGAGTACGTTAGAATCTACCACATTTCCTTTCTTCAATGTCACTAGTACTTCTCGAAAATTATTACAATTTTGGAACTCAAAGTTGCCAAAGTCAAAAAATAGAATAGAATTTGTAGGTGTGGAACTAGGAACAGTGCTTTATTTTAATGCGAGGAAATTGCCGGACCTCCTTCACCTCACTTTTTACTATATTGAAGCCGGAATCATTTTATCAGTATTTTCTTTTGACCTACATAGTTACAGATAAAGAAAAAATGGGCTTCACATTATGCATTATGTGTTATATTATAGAATATAGACACCAAGCTACAACTGCGCAATGCTTTACTGGAATCAATCCAAACATAAGGCTTCCCGTTATGCGGTACAGCGAGCAGCAGCAATATCGCCATACTTTAGCCGTTCCAGAAGAAAGTCCAGAGATACACCATACTCCGTCCCAAATGAAGTTACCCACGTGTTCAGTGAAAAGGTTGAAATACACTGCATTGTGTTAGCAAACAGATTATGTATGTGTCTAATAATGAGCAAGAGGTTAAATTGGTTAAATTCCAGAACAAAGTCCAGAGATACAGCATACTCCGTCCCAAATGAAGTTACCCACGTGTTCAGTGAAAAGGTTGAAATACACTGCATTGTGTTAGCAAACAGATTATGTATGTGTCTAATAATGAGCAAGAGGTTAAATTGCCATTTACCATCTAACTTGGTAATATTACAAAGATAGTAAGTACTAAGTGATGCGTATTGCCCACACGGGCAGATTACTGATTACTCTCAGGAGTTGTATAGAAAACTCCTTCTCTTAAATTTTCGCAAACTACAAAACGTCTCAATGTCAGATCCAAACTTAGCTATGGTCCTCGCATCACATAGTCATTTGCTTTGGACAGTCATTGTCAAGGTCATTATCCGGCGTTTATAAGGCATTCAACTGAAATATGTTGTCCAAGAAAAAGCAAAAGTTAATATCAAGGCGCTTCGCAAAGTCCATGTCTCTTCGTTACACCACTGATTGGCCATTTACAAAAATCTCGCATTCCTATACATAGACGGCACTACCTTAAGTCGTTTTAAATTGGTCCTACTAAGAAATTTTGAAAACATATGTGGGTCGATTCTTTTTGTGGTATATTAGCCCAGGGCATGAACGTTAGGTGAATTATGATAATTTTTAAGGCTTTTGAAATTTGAAGCGATCCTAACGACTGTTATACAAGGGTGGTTCAGACTATTTGCACATGAATACTGACAGAAAATACCACATTTGAAATTACCATTCCTTCATCCATTATATTATGTACATGTAGATCTTTTCAAAGAACTCATTCATTCTAATCTGAAGGCAATATTTTTTGTCTAATCCTTTAGCTGATAAAATATTCCCAAAGCCAAAGACAGTAGAGCACCCAGTAAGCATGATTTGACTTGGATGAAACCTTATATACAGCAAGAGCTGGCTTCAGAGCTCTGTGCGCCCTGAGGCAAAATGATGTAAGATGCCCCCACTCCCCACATTAATTGAGAACAAGGGTTGGTCCAGCCTTTGAGACAGATGGGGTTATTACGGAGCGGTGAACTTAGTACTGATATGAACAGGGTTTTTTCAAGGGGATGGCTTCCAATTTGCAAAACTGCAATGATGCAATTGACTTGGGGGAGAAAAGACGAGGATTTTCTTCTGTTTCGCTGAGGTTCAAAATCCCATAAAAAAAAGGAAGACGTAGCACCCAAAATAACTAAACTTAAGTCACACAACAAAAGGAAAAGGGTGCTAGTCTATGAATGGGTGCTTGGGGCCTTATATCCCAGAGTCTGGAAAACAACAAAGAGACCCCTGGACCACGAGATCAACGGAAGCTGAAAAGCGAATCACCGAATACGTAACGTTCTAGAGGAATGAATCTTGAGTGGCCTTGAAGAAGATATGTTTTATAGGAAGTCAACTAACGGAGAAAAACTGCAGAGTTTTTTGCTGATCGTCAGAACCATACTGAATCGCTGAGAAAGAAAGATATGGATATAATACGAGTGAAATTACACAATCAATAAACTATTAAATTTGCAAAAAGAAAATCATTGAAAGGGGGTTTGGCCTAGGAATGGGCACTCTATTATCAATGAAGAGAAATTCAAATTACTGATAAGTGATAAATAGAAAAAAAAAGGTTACGTGATTTTGACACGTGACAAGGAGAGGGCACATACTTCACGGAAATCAGTGAATTAGCTTTGGGGATAAGTTCTAAAGAGCATCCTAATCCAAAGCCGTCATGGGCTTTTAACAATCCTATGAAGCGTTTCTATGATATACAAGGTGTCCCAAACATACGATAAATTATTGTTGTTCATAAATGAAAACTTTTATCAAAGAATATTATACATTGTATTCGTGGACAAAAGTACTCGTATCAGGTAACCAAATAAGTTCGTGCGGTTTTTAATAGAAAAACATAAATTTTCATTGAGAAAGAATAAGACACTATTTATTCGTCGAAGTAATTACCATCACATTCAATGACCTTTTGCCAACGTGGAACCAATTTTTGTATGTCGGTATTGCAGAAGCCCCTGGAGTCAAAAAAATTGGCGGACTGCATTTATTACACCATCTCGAGTTGTGAACTGTTGGTGCCTCATACAGTTGTCAAGGGACAAAGAAAGGTGATAATCACTAGGCGAAATGCCTGAAGAATATGGCGGGTGCGGTAACGTTCTCAGCCGAGTTCAGAAATTTTTTCTCGGGTCACTTTTGCGGTATGAGGCTTGGCGTTATCCTGCAAGGATATCACTTTCTTCCGATTGATCAAAGAAGACTGTTTCTGGATGAGTGCTGCTTGTACTCGTTGAAGCTGCTCACAATACACGTTAGCAGTGATGGTTTGACCTCTTCATCAGTAGTCGACAACCAGTGATAAGAACGCTTAGAATTCGTGTACAAGATCCATTTTTCGCCGCAGCTAAATAACCGATTAAGAAATGGTTCATTAGCGTTGCGTGAAATGTTTGCCGAACAAATGGTAAGACGACTTAATTTGTTATCATTTGTCAGTTCATGTGGGACCCGTTTGCTTAACTTCCACGTCTTTCCTACCTCAAGATGCAAACGAATAGTTTCAGGACTCACTCTGAACATTTCTGCAAGTTCTTGGCACGTTGTTCTGGAATTTGCGTTCACAATCTGGCGAAGATCCTATCGATTAACATCTATGGCAATGTGCGATATACAGCAACTGCACGAACTTATTTGGTTACCTGATACTCACAATTATACAGGGTGTACCAATTTTTACCCACATCCAAGATATTTGTTATTATTACACGCGTGGATAGTCCCCTTTTAAAAGAAGAAGATTGATATGGGTTTTGACGATGTGGCGGGTTCAACTTTATTGTTCGCAAGAAATATCGCTTTAGGGCAATAGTCTGTCCGTGGCAATCCAAAGAAATTCTTACTATTCCGAATAAGATCCCATTTAGTTACCATATTGATAAAATAAAAGATATCATCATCAATCGAGTTACAGAATATTTTTGGGCATGTTGTGGAGACGAATTCCTTCCGATGCTATCTATACGTATGATGCCTCTTTATTGATATTGCTATCAGAATGAGCTTCGGCTCAGGTGGAATTTACAATTATTATTGGGCTGCCATAACTGTCATTAAAAATTAAAATTACTCTATCCAACTTAGAAACCACAAGCTTTATTGTCTTCACCACCATTACTTTCACATCTTCATCAAACGTGACGAAGCTCTTTATTGCCTTCTACCCTTGTATCTGGTCAAAATGATTTGATCCTTCCCGCACAATCACGTATTGCCTTATTTTCCATGCACCACGGGTCATTTAAAAATGATTCAACCGTGTAGTTATGTTTATTAAAAATTAAAATTCAAAATCGGGCACACACAATAACCTGCGCCTGTGATGCGCACCTATAATTTTCTATGATAATAAAACGGTGATTTGGACAGCAGGTAGCCGCAAAAGAACAAAAAAGGAGCGGTTTTCCCATAGCGTGCTATTCTATTGGGTATTTTTGATAATGCTGAGATTCCAATACTGTGAATACCAATCCAGTACAATTTAATTTCACAACTTTATTTGTATGTTTCTTTATTTATCCTGGACAGTTTGGGGCTCATGATCCCCAAAAATCGGAATTGATGGCAGTGCCTCATCTTCGATGCGGAAAAACCGTAGTTGCCAGATTTCAAAAATGAGTTTACCTGAAAGTGTATGATGAAATTAGTAAGAACATTTCTCCATTCTCTGATGATTGGCAAGGAATTCGTAAAACATCAGTTTGATAGTTTAGTACTAACGTGGAATTGCCGACCATAATGACAATATGACAAGCCTGCCAGGATCCGAGCAGTCCATCATCGGCACGTGGATTACGTATCCTGAAAAGTGACATTTTTTCGATTTTCTTTTGACATTTCGTAGGTAGGTTTTTTTTGTGGTATAGCGTAGGTTCTACTACACAGTCGAGCAAGATTGCAAACATTCCAGGCCGTGCCTCGCACTGTGATCAAAATTAAATTGTGAATTCAGACCAGCCAAAACTATTTCAGTATACAAAACCGATCAAATATAATTTTTTGGAGTTAAAATTATTCGAGTAGTCAAAGCAATAATGCTTAAGCGATTTCAAATGATTTACTTTGCTCTATTTCTTCCTTCCTTTCGTTCTATCCCTTTTCCCCTTAAACATGTTTGGTATCTGGGTAGCCAGACCTGACAGACTAACAGACCGACGAGACTTTTAACTAAGAGCAAAGGTCCACTGGACCGCTCTGACGAACAATGACGGATAGTAGTAGTAGCGTAGGTTCTTCTACAAGATGCTAATTTAGCACAACCTGTTGTACACTTGTTGTGAACTCGTTGTCTAGCTGTATGTGTTGCTGAAACGACAACGAACAGCGATCATAGCGAGCAAACGTGGAATGCACTATATGCTCACTAAAAACTACCTAGAGTGCAGGATGACATTTCGTTATTTTTTTGACGTTTTTCAAGTTTTTCACCATTCACCCCTGCCGGATTGGTCTATAACTCCCTACGCTTTACCGCAGTGTTAAAGATACCACCCTTTGGGGGCAAGACCGATAGGTTTTTACATTCATTCCAGTGGCGCAGCCTAAAGAGAATAGTTATAACGCAATTATACCGTGGGATTCAAATTCGCCCCTCACCATTGGGATCTCGGAAACTGTAAGAGATACGAAGTTGCTTATATGGGAGTAAATTTGCGTATTTGGGTAATTAACAAAATGTTGCTTAGAAAGTTTCGAAATTCTAAGTACTTCTGGAGAGAGACGGAAAATTCAGAATTTTCCCAAAACGTTTTAATTTTTTCCTTACCTTATTTGGATTACAAAATAAATTTCACATTAACATTGCCACTTTTTCTCGTCTACAAAGTGGAATAATTATAAGTTCGATATGATAATTCGTCTCTTGTCCTCTAGCATCAACTTTATTTTTTATTACGGTCGCCATATTGAATTTTTGCTCAGTTAAATAGAGTTTTTAATGCTGATCCCATGAAACTATAACACGTCATACATTGACATTGCCAAACCTTAGTTATCTCAAAAAAAAAAAAAATTCCAATTAGGCCTTGGAATTATCTGATTTGTTCTGTATGCCTTTAGGCATCAGCTGCGTGGGTTCGAATCCCATCCCAAGAGACATTTTGCTCTTGGCTATGGATGTTGTGATTGTCCGTAGGTGGTAGATGGTCTCTGACTGTCGAACGCGGAGGTACCACCTGGCGGATATCGTAGGCGGGGCCAGAATGATGCATGTTCCCTCGCCAGAGTCCGTGTGGCGTCCCCCCTTTCCCTGTACCCCCCTATAGCTCCACGGCACCCCATTGATGTTTAGACCTTAGGCCTTAGTGGTAGTTGGAGTATAAAAAAAATTGTCTCAAAATCATTTTTATTTTTTCCTGACTTTGTTGACATGTTGTCATTGCTACGTAGTCTCCTCTACAAGATGCCGTAGTCAAATTTTTGATTCGAGATTTCTTTGGCGTTCTTTGTTTTTTCATATGAACACTGTAACATATTGTAATGTTGTACATTTGAATGTAGTTTTCATTCCTAAATTCAGTGATATATTTCCTTAGTTGGCCATCTATATAATGTTGGATGAAAATTATAAGGAAACAAAAAGGTATGGTGCAATCTGAACACAAAAAGAAAAGGTTTATTGATGGTAATAACAACAATAATCATAAATAAACAGAGGTAAATCATAGCAGATAATCAAACTGTCGTCGGTTATTTTGTAAGCAAAGCCCGACCCTTCTCTACATACTACATTGTTCACTGCTCGATTTATTTCTCTTCTTTTCAGACTTTGAAACTATGGTGCTATGTTCAATTTGAGGTCTGGTCTGGTATATGAAACAAATCTGATAATTCCAAGGTCTACCTAGGAACTTCTGTTTTTCTGGAATAACTAAGGTTTACCAATGTCAGTGTATTGTTTACTATATATTTTTGAAATCAGAATCAAGTACCCTATTCGTCCCGGTAAAAATCCAATATGGGGACATAAGAAAAAATAGTGTAGAGGAGAAAAAGTGGCAATGCTATTGTATAGTTTATTTTTAAAATCCCAGTACAAATAAAGTCAGTAAAATGATTTAGGAAAAAAAATTCGAGATACCAATAGTGAGGATCGAATTTGAAGCACCCTTTATAGTGATGGAGAAAAGTCGAGGCAAATAATGGACGGACAAACTGAAACTTTGACACTAGAATTTTTTCTAAGGGGGAAAAAGAATTAATACACAACGTTTACGACGGACTTCGTGCGAGAGACAAGACACTTGGTGTTCTTGAAGCTATTTTACTTTGTAGCAGCTTAACAAAAGTGCCTGTATGCACTGTTTTACGGATATTCAAATAAAGAACTTCAACTGACAGAGAAGAACACTCGACGACTAGCGGTACTACGAGGGAAGGAAGAAAATCGGAGGATACCAAATATGATGTTCGCAGACATTTACATTTTTTTCCAAAATGAGAGGTATTTCAGGTATTTGAAGTGGACGAGGAAGTCTATAAGTTTTCGCTAATAATAGTTATTTTTAAAATACTTTATGCATGTGAAATTTAACCTAACTCCGGTTAAAAAGAAATAATTTGTCATAGCGTGCTATTCTATTGGGTATTTTTGATAATGCTGAGATTCCAATACTGTGAATACCAATCCAGTACAATTTAATTTCACAACTTTATTTGTATGTTTCTTTATTTATCCTGGACAGTTTGGGGCTCATGATCCCCAAAAATCGGAATTGATGGCAGTGCCTCATCTTCGATGCGGAAAAACCGTAGTTGCCAGATTTCAAAAATGAGTTTACCTGAAAGTGTATGATGAAATTAGTAAGAACATTTCTCCATTCTCTGATGATTGGCAAGGAATTCGTAAAACATCAGTTTGATAGTTTAGTACTAACGTGGAATTGCCGACCATAATGACAATATGACAAGCCTGCCAGGATCCGAGCAGTCCATCATCGGCACGTGGATTACGTATCCTGAAAAGTGACATTTTTTCGATTTTCTTTTGACATTTCGTAGGTAGGTTTTTTTTGTGGTATAGCGTAGGTTCTACTACACAGTCGAGCAAGATTGCAAACATTCCAGGCCGTGCCTCGCACTGTGATCAAAATTAAATTGTGAATTCAGACCAGCCAAAACTATTTCAGTATACAAAACCGATCAAATATAATTTTTTGGAGTTAAAATTATTCGAGTAGTCAAAGCAATAATGCTTAAGCGATTTCAAATGATTTACTTTGCTCTATTTCTTCCTTCCTTTCGTTCTATCCCTTTTCCCCTTAAACATGTTTGGTATCTGGGTAGCCAGACCTGACAGACTAACAGACCGACGAGACTTTTAACTAAGAGCAAAGGTCCACTGGACCGCTCTGACGAACAATGACGGATAGTAGTAGTAGCGTAGGTTCTTCTACAAGATGCTAATTTAGCACAACCTGTTGTACACTTGTTGTGAACTCGTTGTCTAGCTGTATGTGTTGCTGAAACGACAACGAACAGCGATCATAGCGAGCAAACGTGGAATGCACTATATGCTCACTAAAAACTACCTAGAGTGCAGGATGACATTTCGTTATTTTTTTGACGTTTTTCAAGTTTTTCACCATTCACCCCTGCCGGATTGGTCTATAACTCCCTACGCTTTACCGCTGTGTTAAAGATACCACCCTTTGGGGGCAAGACCGATAGGTTTTTACATTCATTCCAGTGGCGCAGCCTAAAGAGAATAGTTATAACGCAATTATACCGTGGGATTCAAATTCGCCCCTCACCATTGGGATCTCGGAAACTGTAAGAGATACGAAGTTGCTTATATGGGAGTAAATTTGCGTATTTGGGTAATTAACAAAATGTTGCTTAGAAAGTTTCGAAATTCTAAGTACTTCTGGAGAGAGACGGAAAATTCAGAATTTTCCCAAAACGTTTTTAATTTTTTCCTTACCTTATTTGGATTACAAAATAAATTTCACATTAACATTGCCACTTTTTCTCGTCTACAAAGTGGAATAATTATAAGTTCGATATGATAATTCGTCTCTTGTCCTCTAGCATCAACTTTATTTTTTATTACGGTCGCCATATTGAATTTTTGCTCAGTTAAATAGAGTTTTTAATGCTGATCCCATGAAACTATAACACGTCATACATTGACATTGCCAAACCTTAGTTATCTCAAAAAAAAAAAAATTCCAATTAGGCCTTGGAATTATCTGATTTGTTCTGTATGCCTTTAGGCATCAGCTGCGTGGGTTCGAATCCCATCCCAAGAGACATTTTGCTCTTGGCTATGGATGTTGTGATTGTCCGTAGGTGGTAGATGGTCTCTGACTGTCGAACGCGGAGGTACCACCTGGCGGATATCGTAGGCGGGGCCAGAATGATGCATGTTCCCTCGCCAGAGTCCGTGTGGCGTCCCCCCTTTCCCTGTACCCCCCTATAGCTCCACGGCACCCCATTGATGTTTAGACCTTAGGCCTTAGTGGTAGTTGGAGTATAAAAAAAATTGTCTCAAAATCATTTTTATTTTTTCCTGACTTTGTTGACATGTTGTCATTGCTACGTAGTCTCCTCTACAAGATGCCGTAGTCAAATTTTTGATTCGAGATTTCTTTGGCGTTCTTTGTTTTTTCATATGAACACTGTAACATATTGTAATGTTGTACATTTGAATGTAGTTTTCATTCCTAAATTCAGTGATATATTTCCTTAGTTGGCCATCTATATAATGTTGGATGAAAATTATAAGGAAACAAAAAGGTATGGTGCAATCTGAACACAAAAAGAAAAGGTTTATTGATGGTAATAACAACAATAATCATAAATAAACAGAGGTAAATCATAGCAGATAATCAAACTGTCGTCGGTTATTTTGTAAGCAAAGCCCGACCCTTCTCTACATACTACATTGTTCACTGCTCGATTTATTTCTCTTCTTTTCAGACTTTGAAACTATGGTGCTATGTTCAATTTGAGGTCTGGTCTGGTATATGAAACAAATCTGATAATTCCAAGGTCTACCTAGGAACTTCTGTTTTTCTGGAATAACTAAGGTTTACCAATGTCAGTGTATTGTTTACTATATATTTTTGAAATCAGAATCAAGTACCCTATTCGTCCCGGCAAAAATCCAATATGGGGACATAAGAAAAAATAGTGTAGAGGAGAAAAAGTGGCAATGCTATTGTATAGTTTATTTTTAAAATCCCAGTACAAATAAAGTCAGTAAAATGATTTAGGAAAAAAAATTCGAGATACCAATAGTGAGGATCGAATTTGAAGCACCCTTTATAGTGATGGAGAAAAGTCGAGGCAAATAATGGACGGACAAACTGAAACTTTGACACTAGAATTTTTTCTAAGGGGGAAAAAGAATTAATACACAACGTTTACGACGGACTTCGTGCGAGAGACAAGACACTTGGTGTTCTTGAAGCTATTTTACTTTGTAGCAGCTTAACAAAAGTGCCTGTATGCACTGTTTTACGGATATTCAAATAAAGAACTTCAACTGACAGAGAAGAACACTCGACGACTAGCGGTACTACGAGGGAAGGAAGAAAATCGGAGGATACCAAATATGATGTTCGCAGACATTTACATTTTTTCCAAAATGAGAGGTATTTCAGGTATTTGAAGTGGACGAGGAAGTCTATAAGTTTTCGCTAATAATAGTTATTTTTAAAATACTTTATGCATGTGAAATTTAACCTAACTCCGGTTAAAAAGAAATAATTTGTCAATTAAACCGGCAATTTGTACCACCATTCGGTTTATCAAATTGTACCTGAATATCTCTTAGGGGATATGGTCAGGTGCAAATAATGTGTAATGTCTGTGACTTTTGTGCTAAGAATAAACAAATATTATCACTTGACAGAAATTTTTGCCAATCACAGACACCGCATACGTAAACGTTAAAATTTTGCATTTTCAGGAAGCAGGCTTTGTATGAAACTACTGTGAAACTACAATGTGCCTTCCAAATAGACCTGCCTGGCTTCGGCCTCGCATCCTAACTGCATCGGACCTCATACATCCAGAACTGGCCTTTATCCCCAGCGTTTCGAGATTGTAGAACAATCTACATGAGGAGTAACCTTGAGCAGTTCAAAAATCGGATTAGGTTTCTCTCCTCATAGCAACCGCGGTGCCCTGTCATTTAGGCTTATGCCTGCGCCGCTGCTTCGGTTAAAAAAAATAAAAAACGTCATTTGTCATTTGTTACACGGCTTAAATGTAGAACAAATTTATTTTAACAATTACATATGCCGTTTTTGCGATTGCTTTCTATTGTAGTAATAATACGTGTTATGATAATGGCACTGTTTTGCCAATGTGCTCCAAATAATGTTCAAGTTCTATAAATTAAACTTTTTGATTTACATGGATACCCTAAGTTAATTTGTTAGGCTATTTTTTATCTCACCTAAGTTCCTCATTTACGATCTCTGTACAATTAACAATGAAAATCGGGTGATTTTTGGTGAGGTACACCGCGTGGAGCAACGTAACGAATCAGTTTGATACACTGTGCCGTTAACATGTTAACATGTTTTTAAAATGCTTATCATTCTAAACTCTCAGAATTTATACAGCTTTTTTGGTGTGCCGTTTGATAGAAACATATACAATATTCTTTGTTTAAATTATCATTAAATTTGTATAAGTAATTTACGAGTTATTTTATAAAATATGCCAACTGGTAGTTATTTCCCAACTACCCCATTCTTCTTCATGGTTACAAATAGTTCGTATTATATATTAACAACTTTTATAAAAGCTTGTTCACACAATCAGGGAAAAGTAAGTAAATGCCCCGTTCAATTTAAAACAAATGATCTCTCTTGAATTGTTTTTTTCGATGCGCCATTTTTGAGTAAAAAAATAAAAACCGTTCTGTTGTCTAACTTGCAAAATTATTATTAATTTAATTGGAAAGATTAAACAAATTAAGTAATGAACAACAACAACTGACAACATAAACATAGCATTAAAACCAACGAAATGATTACAAAAATTGTTGAAAATGGCCCCCTTCTCTTAGTATGCATGCTTCCGCCCTCCCTCTGATGGAATAGCGCACTCGTTGAAATATCCCTGGAGTGTTTTTATTCTATCACAAGCTGCAACTATTCTTTCTCTTAATTTCTCTACAGTGTTAATGGGACTTGTGTACACTAGTGTCTTAAGATAGCTCCACAAAAAGAAATCTAAACTGTTGAGGTCTGGGGACCTTGGTGGCCATTCTTGGGGCCCACCGTGGCCAATCCAACGATTTGGTTTGTAAATAATTACGGACCGCTACACTGAAATGCGCTGGTGCACCATCATGCATGTACCACATATTGTTTCTTATTACTAACGGAACATCATCAAGCAGCAACGGCAACTGTTGTTGAAGAAAGTTGTCTGTCCGTTAAGTCATACCGGCAAGAAGAATGGGCCAATAAAGTGGTTGCCAACAATTCCTTCCTGCCCATACGTCAACCGAAATTTGGTGTTGGAAATGGGTTTCGGTTACGGCATAGGGATTTTTTTCTGCCACACAAATGATTGTTGTGGAAATACTGAAAGGCATTTCGAGAAAAATTAGCTTCGTCCGTGAACAGAATCATTGATTCAAATTGCGGATTTTGCGTAATTTTTTGAAGATACCACTGACAAAAGGTCACACGCCTTTAAAAATCAATGGGAAGTAATGCCTGTACTCTTAAAATTTGGTATGGATATAACAAAAAATCCACTAAAATTCTCCAAACAATTTGTTGGCAAATATTTTAGCGATCTTCCTCGTACTCGTTTCAGGATGTTCTTCGACTTCGTGCAGCACTGCTTCCTCAATTTCAGATGTTTTCACACTTAGAGGTATACCTTCAGATGTCCTTTTCGGACAGAACCACTTTCAACAAGACGACGATGATTATTAGAAAAGGTTCTACTACCTGGCAAAACACGATCGGGATATCTCTGGTGATAAATCCGTCTGACTTGCTCACCATTACCGTCGGCAAGGCCATATACGTAATGCATTCCCACCATTTCTGCATTTGAATAATTCACCATTATTAATAAGATCGTAAAAACTAAATAATGAAAAAGATGTCACAGCGAACAGATTTGAATAACACAGACTTGTCAGATGTCAAAAGCCAGTAACATATTCCAGAGCAACTAGATATTTATTGCTAAATTGCATTCTTCAATTATTACATTAATTTTCTCGGACAATAGAACGGTTTTTATTTTTTTACTCAAAACTCAAAAACGGCACATGGAAGGAAAACAATTCAAGACAGATCATTTGTTTTAAATTGAACGGGGAATTCTGAAATAATTTTTATTTGGCAAAAAGCCATCAGCGTACCATTTTTTTCTTAAAAAATATCGAAATCAATACCCGTATGCACGCCACTGTTAATTCTAAAAATTGTTTATGCATTGAACTTTATTACCTTTCACTACGTACCAAATATCAGTGAAATATCTGAAGCGGTTCTGAAAATATTAATTAATTTCAATTTTTTTCCTAAAACGTCAACACCCCGAGTTTTTGTATACAGCATGCTATACCTTTTGTGAAATGTAAGCCTCCCCAAGGGCGGATCAAGCACCCCCCCTCCTAGACAAAATGCGATTGACTGCAACCATATTTTAGACCCCTACCGGTGGCCTAGTTGCCAGGCTTCGCCCCCCCCCCCACCACTACTACTACTACTACTATTACTACATTAGACCCCACCGCTCTCTAATTGAATTGATGAATGATACAATAATTGAGACACCCAGTCTGCTCTCAGTTTTGAGCATTCAAATAAGGTGACAAGTACGTCTAGACGTTGTTCGAATATTATACCAAGGGTTATTCTTTATTGTTGTTTTCAGTATTGCGTATATGCCGGTTCAAAATCAAACATCAAATGTATAGATTTATGGTAATTGTCGGTATATTGTTTTAAAGGGTCTTTTCATACCGAGGCAGAAGTCTAAATATCGGCGCCGCGGCTGCTATGAGGAGCTTAAAGAAAGTATGTTAATCCGATTTTTGTACCGTCTAAGGTTAGTAGAACTGAAAAAATCCTCATCAGGCAGATTTTACCACAATCTTGATACCCAAAAGCAACTATATCGGATATTTTGATATTTGGTGATTGGATTTCTTTATGTTTGACAAACTCAGTGGGTTGCGAGAGTAAAAGTTTTATATCGTCTCTAAACTTGTATATTATATGTATATATTGTATATATACGTATATTGTCTTTCGATAATATTTGGATGCAGTGAAAGCATTTTTGGAGTGATATTTTTGGAAAAATACAAACTATTTATCAACGCTTTCAAGCATCTGGTCACTTTAGGTCGTCTTCAAATATTTCTTTGCGACCAGCGTCTTCCCAAAAAAATCGGAAACTTTATTTTTCATAGTTATTCAATTTCAAATAGTCGCTTTAGAGTGATGTTAGAAACAACTTAGAGTCACAAAATTCCTAAAACCCAGCAAGCTTCATAATAGGAATGCTGATTCTGAAAGTACATCTATTTATCTAGAACTTTAAAACTTTTTTATATGGTGCAACTTCATAGATGTTATGATAATAACAAAATAATAATGATATACCATAGCAGTTTCTTCTAGATTCTTTATTAGGAACCATTAAGCTCAAAATTACCGGAATTTAAAACAAAATAATTTGATAGAGTTAACGAATATCGTGAATATCCAAGAGCAAAAGTAGCTAGTAGACTTTTATATATGTACACTAAAACATAACAATAAATGCATTCTAAAATAGAAGACCCCTCTAGTTTTATTGTCACGTATACCACTAAAATTCTTGGAAAGCCCTTATTCCATCTACCATTTCAGCATTTGCATCTGATTATGTAGTGATTACCTTGCAATTGACGAGTCCGAAGAATAAAAAATAAATCCCTCATAATCTGTACCCTCAGACGACCTTTTAGTGCCAATTGTCCCATAAAACCCAGTCTGAGTTCAAGGAATTGTTCAGAGGATTAAGTCTGGGGTAGACACCTCTTGTGGCCTTTAAATTTTAAAACAGGTAGGTTTTTGCTTCGTCGAGTTTTCGTTCAGTACAGAGACATTGTAACTATTACTACAGACAAGGGCGTATGCAGATCAGGCCAGACGGATACCTGCTCCACCGGCACCTGTCGAGGGAATCCTAGGCATCTCATCCGGTATAGAAAATATACTATAATATGTTATAATTCGTATTTTCAATAGCGTACCCAGAAATCGACCTAGAGGGCGAGGAAGGAGGACAGTCTACCTCTAGGGAAGCGCCTCAGGCCAATGTTACACTAAAAATCATGTTTACATACGCACAAACAACACACTCAATAATGTGTTTAGTTATAACACTATTAATAATAAGCCTTTATTGGCCAACAATTTAACACCATTTACAAAGCTTACTATAAAAAAGAAATAACAATGATGTATCGATACAAAAAAATTATATTTAGCAGAAAGAGTAAAGGAAATAAAAAATTAGCATGCAGGATGCTCTTCAATTCGCCTACGCTACAAAAAAAAATCGCATACGTCGGTGATTTTATTAGCATTCACACGCATCATGTTAACGGGCGCTTTCGACAATAATTTCGTTTGAGCTCGTTGGCATAAAAAGTAAGATTATATCTAGATGTTAGTAATGATACCAGAAACTGTATTTGTGAAACTATTGTGGGACAAAAGACTATGCAAGAGCTTATACAAAACTGGAATTGCTGAAAGTTACGCCGCTGTTCTAAGGATTGAAAGTCTAATCTATAAAGACGGGTGTTATATTCTGTACCCCTAGTATGATATATGCCATCCATCTTGGTACAAAAAAATTTTAAAAGTTTTTTTTTGAAGTTTATCAACTGCATCAATATATTGCTTTCTGCTCATATTCGAGCTTAGACCCTACCAAGCTAAAGTATAAAATCTGTAAAGTACAAGCGTTAACATTTGTTCAATTCCTGATAATTGTGTCATACGTTTTGAAAACGCTTGTAATAGTTTGATCAATATGTTCATTGAATGTTAAATGTAAGTAGATGCCTTGGTTTTTCTAGAAAAAGATACTATTCTACCTTTATTTATATTAAGACGAAGTTGATTTTTGATGCACCAGCTTTACAGTAAATTAATCTGGCATTGGATAAATAAACAGTCTTTCAGGCAGAATACAGATAAATAGAATTTTGCGAACATCAATTTAGAACAAGCCAAAGATTCACACATTAACGAATAATATGAACAACAATGGTCTAAAGTTCGAACCCTGTGGAACACCACTGAATGAAATATAAGCATGTGATGTGTAGTCATTATAAAAATCACTGTTTCCCGAGGCAAAACCATTGGCGTGCACAGGAAAGGTTTAATGAATGGTAAGGTTCTAGACTGAGGACAAGACATGCATATTATTCAATTAATGTGGTAATGTTGTAATGCTTTCTTCACATGCCATATAGTATTTCCAATATCAAGCTTCGCGATGCTTTCAGAATAGGGAAGGATAAACCTTGTCATGAGAATATTTTAGGATTTTACCTCAAATATTCAAAACTAAATATCTCCAAAACGAGTGACATGACAAAAATTCCTTATGGAAAATTGAATGTTATTATATAAAATGTACTTCTTTTCTCCGAAAAGGCCAGTTACGTGGAAAATATTTCCTTCCAGGTGTCTAGGTCCAGGTTGCTACATCCATGGTTTGGTTTGTGCCAGTACACTCGGTGTATTTAATAGTTATGATGTGCTCACCAAACCACTGAAGTCTTAAATCAGTTCCTTTACCCGCTCTGTAGATATATATATATATAGATATATATATAATATATATTTTAATTTTGTGAATAAAACTCGAGTACCCTTTGTCTCGGTAGGGGAGATTCTTTGAACCCATATTTGTGGGAGCTTGTTTTGTTATTTTTGGATGTACTTTCTACCCTAGCAATATTGCCACGTCTCCCTGAAACACCTTGTATAGAAAATTAGGGTAATTCAAACTTGTGAATTATCGGAACCTATTTTTCAAGTTGCAAGTACTATCAACGAGGTTTGAGGTACTTTTTGTACTGATGAAATTTTCAAAACCCTGATTTGTCAATGTCTTCCGACACATTTCCATGCAGCCTCAAAAATACTCAACAAGTTTTCTGGAGGAAGCACTACGTCAATATACTTGACCATATTTTTGGAATCAGTGTAAAATGAAAAATATTGTGGATACTCCCCATACTTACCTTCGTGCGTTTTCATGTGAGCCCTCAGATTGCAAGCCAGTGCGAATTTTTTGTTGCACAGCTGACAGGAGTGGGGCTTATCACCTGAAACAAAGTATATAGTTAACATGAGCTGACTCCTAGAAGCAAAAATATGTGTTAAGGCTATAAAAAGCCACCCATTGA
The DNA here is from genome assembly GCA_963669975.1 of Acanthoscelides obtectus. Classification (NCBI taxonomy): domain Eukaryota; kingdom Metazoa; phylum Arthropoda; class Insecta; order Coleoptera; family Chrysomelidae; genus Acanthoscelides; species Acanthoscelides obtectus. Next base: position 92,279,454 of record CAVLJG010000001.1, read on the forward strand.
TCATCTTTCTTAAGTAACTTTAGTGACTATAGCCTTGCAAATGGAAGTGGCATACCACTTGCACGCCACTGCTTACGCGGAATTTGAAGTGGCATACATTTTTGGACCCTTGTATAGTGAGAAAAAAAAGATGTGAAACAAAAAATTAAACTGATCAAGTCAATGAAGCAGGTGCATAGAATAAGGGCCTACTCCCCATTCATATGACAACGCTGCGATCTAAACATTTCTTTTCTGCCCTACCGACAGCACCGATCATTTGGCAACGTCGCTTGGACTAAACGTATATCTCCCTACTTTAGTTGCATTCGTTACGTGCATTGAAAATACTTCTCTGTAAGGACAAATGTGCTGAGAAATACATATATGTGTGGAATATGTCTAATGGGAGGGTAGAACAGTCGGGGTTGGAAATGAAATATACTAGCTCCAAACAATTGAGGTATATGCTTTCCCACCCCTAATTCTAAAATCATCCCTAAAGCGAAGTTTGAACGGTATTTAACTTTTCTATTTATGCCCGGAGCTCAGCTTCCACTTGATCGATTTTCAAAAACACCAAGCTTTTTCGCTTAGCATAGTCAACAGTAACGTTGTATCAACATTTCCTCAAAATGTGAGCAGTTCAAGAATTAGCGGACGGAGAGACCGACAGAAATGAGTGGAGCTTAGATGCTTCCTTGCCAATTGGTGTGGAAAGTAAAAGTAACCCACTGAATATATTTCTCAACAAAAAGAGTAAACTGAACTGGTTAGATATCGAGGATGCTGCTAATAATAGACAAAGTTATAGATCTCAGAGAAAGTTTGAAACTAGTTCAAATACATGGCAGATCTTCCAAGGTCTATGACATTTTCGGCATCCCCAATATATCACGACCCTAATGACGTCACACATATTATACGAGTGTGCAAGATAGGCACGCATTCCGGAGCAGAATCTCTTTTTAACCATCCGCTCTTTTTGGCGTTTTTTATAAACATTGTCTTCTATATCGATGGTCGGTCAGATTCCAATAAGACAACTAAGGCTCTAACAAAAACGGCAATTTTTAGCCGTTGGATCGCTCTGGTTTCAGCACCAAAAGATATGCTTGCGATGCTGTCTGGTATTGTACAGTGTGAGCAAAAATAGTATCTTGAATTACATTATTTTTTACCAGTCTCGCTGTCGATAATAAAAGCATTGACTAACGTACTCTCCAAGGAGATGCCTGACCCTGCGCTGTATTTGGACAGTCACATACAATTCCATTCTCACAGGCTCCCAATAGTTTCCTTAGAAGTGATAGAAAACATAATCCCTCTCCTTTTAAGAAAATTGTTAATTTTTAAGCTTGAGACCCAACTTCCAAAGAAGGATCACTCCTCAACCTCAACGTAAGAGATTATCTTCTGGCGGAATATTTTTAATGAATGACAAAAGCCTTTGTTCAATAAATTGTTGAGATATGAATGTAGTGTAATTTTTCTAGTATCGACATATGTCTCAGACCAAGACGGTTAAGATAGACAGGGGGATGATTTTACAGAAGAAAACATGTTGTCAAGTAGGTTGACTCCACTTTCCTTTTTGAGAAAACTGTTCATTTCTAAATATGATACTGACGTTCAAAAGAAGGATCAATCCTCAACCTAAATATGAGGAGAGTATCTTCTGGCGGAATACTTTAATGAATGACAAAAGCCTTATACTATTGCGATATGAACATAGCGTAATTTTTCTGGTAGGGCTGTGCAGCACGAAAGTACAGGTGGGTTTGAACGACGTATGTGTCAGTCCTTGGCGGTTAAAATAGATGCAGAAAAGCTTAGTTTTTAGAGAAGAAAAAATGTCGACAAGTACTCTCCATGCAGCGCTGTCATCATTTCATAAAGTATTATGCACAACCCAAGTAAGCTCCTTTAGAAAAAGTTAGCTAGGAACATGTATAACAGAAACAAATGAAATAGATCAAGTGAGCCAAATAGGCCTATACAATTACTCCATAGTCCCCACCCATTTAATAACTCTGTGATACAGAAATTTCTTTCCTGTGCTACCAAAAGTATGGATCATCTGGCAAGTCAGCCTTGTTATGTTGATCAGCACAAGCGGTGTAGCGTAGAACGATGAGCGATTAGGCTACAGACGCAGACAAGATTTTGTGCTTACAGGTATAAATTCGTGGCGCACAGCAAATGCGACAGAGCCCCGACACGATGCTTGTTTGAGGTTTCTTCAAGTTTTAAGGACAATTGTATAGTAGTACCCTTGAGTGAAAATTCATAGCATAGAGAGGTCAAGGATTAGTGGGCAGATAGACGACGAAAGTAGGTGACATTTCGGGATCTACATGTCATGTAATATCGAACAAACATGATAACTCGATTTAGAAATTTTTCGAAATTGCAATACTTTCTAGTCAATTGGCGTGGGAAGTAAAGGGAAGCTGGAGCCCCCTGGTGAGATGTAGAGAGATTTGGCTCGAGTCCCTCCCCCATTTTTAAAAATTTATATTTTTAGCTTAGATACATTGGGCCTGTTTTGAAGAGCGCTAGCTGCTTGTTTGTTTTTATTTAAGACTAGATCACAGTAGAATTTAAGATGCTTAAATGTTATACTAAAATTAGAATCTTTATAACACCTCTGCTTTTTGTGGGAAAATATATATCCCCCATACGATTGGATAAAATTCGACTCAGTCCCCCTGAACACCTTACGTAATTAATGGATACCATATGAAATTTTCATAATCTTTCGTATTAAGGATTTAATATAAGCATGAAACACGCAATGAAAAGTATACTCAGCCCCCATTGGAACCTAACACGTTCTTCATTATACAAAACAACATGTTATAGTACAATCTTTTGGGAAATATTTTGGGACATAAGAGTCTTCTGTAGAGTATAATACAATATGAATACAGCTCTCCCAGGATTATAGTATCACCAAGTTTTAGGAAACCTATTTTTTCTGAGGTAGCACTTTGAAAGAATTCTCACTAGACAGAATGTCCGTAAAAAAACCAAAGCAATCTCCATATAAATAATTTTTTTGTTAAAAGCTCACTTTAAAAATAAGAACATAAAACATCTTTACCAGCATTCTCAGGCAGCATTTTAGTACATTTGAATATCTGTACTTTTATTTTTCCATATAGTTGCTTCTGTCCTGAAATTTTGAAAAAAATGAGGTAATTTGCTTGGAGTACCTCTTGTGAAATGTAAGCACTCCCAGAACTTTCGTCTTGATACGCTACTGTTGGAGCACAATGCGTGGCCAGAAAGTAGGATAGTTGTGTCGGCAATACCATTGCATTTTTTCTGTTTAGATATACAGGCTGTAAGGAAAATAATATTCGTAACTTTAAGAGGTGATTCCTTGCATTATTCTAAGCAAAAAAGTTCATTATAAGGTATGTCCGAAAATCAATCGTTTTCGAGGAAAGTGAGAAGTAAATAATTAAATTTTCTCAAACATTTGGCAACGCTGCAACGCAACCGCGATACAAGCGCACGACGACCGCAACTGATTCATCGAATTGTTTAAGTTTGTATATTTTTGTTGAAAATATGTCTTGAATTATTGAATATTTTTACGCAATTTTTTGTGGCTAGTATTTTTCATTTAATAACGCTGTCAGTACAGTACATTTACTTAAAAAAAAATTACGGAACTTACAAGCACGTGGCGATACACACCACCAATTCCCACGATTATCAGTCACTCATTTGAAACGATGCTCGAAAAAAAACAACCGTAAATCCGTAAATCACATAAAGTTACAGTTAAATGTATTAGTGATCACAACACACAACACGCGATGATTCATGCAGTGCAGGCGGAGTACGACGTTGCCAGTTGTGTGAGAGATTTTGTTTGTCTGTTTTTCTTTGGAAAATTGTATTTAATAAGCAAGAACATTCTTTTGTTGGAGACACTTTTTAATAAATAGATTTATTTTACGCTATTAGGCATATGAATTTTAATTATTAAGGTGCAAAATTAACTTATTTGATGACTAAAAAGAAATAAGTTCAGCATTTTTTTCCTCGGAAACGGTTGATTTTCGGACATAGGTTATAATGCACTTTTTTACTTAGTATAATGTAAGGAATCACCCAAGTTAGAATATTATTTTCCTAACATCCTGTATAAATCTGTCAATATCAATTTTTCAGAATCACTGAACTTCAGTCAAAGCTTCTTATACTGGGGAATCTCCTTCCTTGGTCCAGGAGTGTTTGAAATGTGAAAATCAGGATTTTAACAAACATTTGTTTAAAAATGGGGATTTAGGGTTGTAGATACATCCAAGAAACCAGGTTTTTTGAAATTAACGTTGAATTTAATGTGCTCCGCAACTCATGTAGTTTATGTATTAGCTATTAAGTTATCAAGTTTGTGTAATTTATTTTTTATCCAAATTGAAGCCATAAAAGAAAATAATTTTTTAAGAATTGCAGAGTTTTGGTTGTCTTTGAAGATATTGTGTCTTTTTTGTAGCAGCGCCAAGTCTTTGTTGTGTGCTGCTACCTTCACTACCTCTTTGACTTTACCCACTTCTCCTTAAAACTGATCAATGTCGAAGAGTGTATCAATACTTAGAATTTCAATGTCGATTGATACGTAAGTGAATGACTCGTCCTGGAGATGAAATGGTCTAAATAAGTCTAATCTGCTTTCCTGGAGTTCGTATACAGTTTAGATGTGATGCGTAAAACATTTTTAAACCACGCACATCTTTTTTATATTTTCAACCTTATCATCAGGTAACCAATTAAATATGTTGCTACACGTGAATCACACAAATTCGCATTCAACCATCTGCATGTGTCTAATTTTTATTCTGAGTTCAACCATTATTTTTTGGCACTTAGAAGACAGCAACGTTGCCTTTCCCAAACATAGTACTGCATCTTCAAAGACTTTCAGAGTGTATTTAGGTAAAATGACAGAGAAAGTTCCGTTTCGTCAGACTCAAGGTATTGCCACTACGCAATTGGACATTCGTCTTCTTCCAACGATATAAAATAATATTTTAGTGCATTTCATGCAATTTTATCAGGGTATTTTCCTCAGAGCATCAGTAAGCCCATAACCTCATCGTTATTCGAAAGTCGTGATCACGTTCGCTTTTAAATAACTGATATTAAAAATTAACGAAATCAGACATCTGTAAGTGGAACACCATCGCTAAACGTTCACCATTCTAACAAGATAACGAAATATAGTTACATCTGTACTGCCGTGCTTAAGTAAAAGGCATTTACTAAAAAAAGTTATTTTTGCCCTTTGTCTGCGAAAGGTTGGAAAATTTCGAAATTGGAGACATCAAAATATGTGAATTGACCTTAGCATACCTTAGTCCAAAAGTTGATCGTTTGCGAGGTACAAAGTTTCAATTTTATTTTCTATTTTTCCTCATTGCTTGAGAAGTATTTCAGATTTTGGCATAAAACTCGGTATAGAAAATAAAATTGTAACTTTCACACCCTGTACCTCGCAAACTATCGACTTTTAGACTGAGGTATACTTAGGTCAATTCACGTATTTTGGTCTGTAGTATTTCCAGTTTCGAGATTTCCCAACCCATCGCAGACACATATATTAAATAAATTTCCTAAACAGCCAAGCTGTAAATCAATTTATCAAAGTAAGTCATAGTTTTCAAACTATACCGCTTTCATTCTCCGTATGATATAAGTACTGCCTTTTTACCTTCCGTAACCTATTATGATGTTTGGTTTTTCAGTTTTTTTTATGTAATAATTTTATTACTTGTGAATAAAAATTTATGGTTATGAATTACTTTTTCCCTGAAAGAATAATTTTGAAAAATATATTCGTTTAACTTTATATATAATCAAACAAGCTGTTTATATAATTATTTTTGTTGGATATAATTATTCAAATTAAACATTAAAATTAATAATTAATTTCGATATCAATAAATTATTTTAAAGCAAAATAAAATTCTGTATTAATAATTCTGTTTCTTCACTGGAAGAATTATATATCTAAATAGATTATGAAATCTGTGCAAAATCCAGTAAATTTGTTTTTGCAGAGTATAAAAGCAGTAAATTACATGTTACTGCTTTTTGATTTACGACTATTAAAGAGGGAATTGTCATTTATTTTAGGCCTCGACAGCAATAATGATCCAAAGTCACATTTAAATGACTCTCTATAAAGTCATGTAACATTTCAGTAATCATTCAAGTTTGTTCTGTCGTAATAATATCTACTATTTATTTAGTTCGGAAAATCCAGAATTTTGACCTCAATTTTCTTAGATTTCGATTTTTTCACTTCTCTTTCACATAAGTACGGCAAGTGGCGCTAGTGGAGTGACGGGTGCTCGCTCTCGACATAGTGATATGATGCGTTATCAATTAATTTCTTAGTAATAATAGTGGTTTTTAATAAATTTATTGATTTATAGGGACATCTAATGTACTGGTCACGTGCAGACCCCTTCGTACGACCCGCGCAAATCGGGATACCTGGCAACGTTAATCCCCGCTCGCCTCCCTTGCTACGACTCTGGATTGCACGCCTAAGGCTTGATACATTTTGATTTGGGCTACCCGGTATGGTGATCCATGGCGCACAGCAAAAAACTCCGATCGTTGTTCGAAAAAATCATTAAAATTCCGCCGGCGAAGTACATCTGCGGGCATCGATGATGCCTCATGCTCTTCTTCTCCTTCTTCTGTCCATCGCCTATCTCGGCAGACTCTCCATACATATTTATAGGGAGAATCCACGAAAATCTCTTGTTACCTGTACGCTACGTTTATACTGCAAGTGGCTCAAAAAGTAACAAGATTACTCAGCAGGCTAATCTACCAACTGTTTGTTCACTTCAAGTAATAAATTAGGATGTTGTCAATACATCGTTATTACTTTATACCAGTGTTTGCCAAAGTGGTTCAGGTGGATCCCAGGGGTCCACAGAGGACTCAACGAGGATCTTCGTTGGCGTGAAATTATAAGGGTATTCCCACGTTGAAAGTGGGAGTTCACGCAAATTTATCCGATTTCGATAGTAAGGAACAAAAGTCTTGTCAAATAATAGGCTATTGGCTGTCTACCGTAAAAACTTGTATATTCGATATTCGGTAAAAGCTTTCACATTTGTTACAGTCATGATGATGATATTCAAAAATATGTTCAAAATTCAAATGTCCTACACAATAACGTTAAAAACAGATTTGGCGATATTCTTACGATGGAAATACTACCATGGCTCATGAAATGGATGTTGCAAATGTGCTGTTACAAGACGAGATACCCAGGCTTTGTACTAATGAGGAGCTGAAGGTGAAAGGTTCTAGTGTTGTTACAAATATATTAACAGAATAAAGGAGCAGATTGAATATTGAAGGCCAAAGATATTTGCGGTTATTCCTTAAAAAACTGATTCCAAATATAGATAATATGTCGTCAATCCATCAAGTGCATTGTTGCACTGTTAATTTGTATTGCGGAAGAAGTTTTACGTTTTGCATTGTGAATGTTTGGTCTTATTCCTAATAAATTTGTAATCATGCTATTTTAATATATAGGATATAAGAAAATATTTGTCTTTTTACTTTTACTACTGCAAATATAAAATATAATATTCACACTTCTTTTTGAGCTCTTGGAATAGGCAATCATGTAACAGGAGGGGGATCCACTGAAATCAGATTTTTTTTGAGTGGTCTACCAGAACAAACAGTTTGTGAGTCACTGCCTGATACGACACTTTGTCAACTGTATTGAGGGCCTGCTACTGAATAAGAGCAATACTAGTTTCATCATTTGATGATCTAGTAAGGGGTTGCGTGGAAGTTTAAAGACGTTGATGTGTTTACAGGTGGTGAACTGCTCTTTCTGAATTTTCACTTTGTTACTTCGTATCTTTCCCACTCCGTCTTTTGGAATGAGATACATCCAAAAACAGTTACTCTACATATACAGGGTGTCCCGAAAAAAGTGTGCAATATTCTACCAGCGCTTTCTAGAGCTTAAAATAGGAAGAAAAGTTTATATAAACATAGGTCGACAAACGACCCCTAAGGGCGCTACGGTTTTTTAAAGGGGCTCCCCTGAAGATGATTTTTCCTTAATATTTCCGAAACGTGTTGAGATAAAGACATAAAATTTGGTATTCTAGCCTAGTATTTTATGCTGGATTTAAAAATATTAACAATTTTAGACAGTTTTGTTTGGAAGCGTTTGTAACAGGGACGGACTCAGGTTATTTTAGCCCCAAAATTTTGGTGTGATTCTATTCTTGAAATTGAATTTTAGAATTTGAAAATTCAGGGTTTTCTACATAAAAAAGATACTCTTATTGTATATCGATAAATTGTGCCATTTTTGAATAAAATCAAACTAAAAAATTTGTCACATTATAGCTTTTGTTGGATACAGAGTCTCGCTCGACGAACTAATGATTGCGTAGCCCGAAAAGTGGAAAACCTTATTCTTCTTATTTCATTTGCAGCCTGATGGATTCTTTGAAGTAAATCTAACTAAGTCTTTTAATGACCTCCAAAAATAGAAATCCAATGGATTTAGGTCAGGTGAACGTGGAGGCCACGCTATAGGACCTCCTCGGCCTAACCACCTGTCTGGAAAATTGACATTCAACCAATTTTCGAACATTGCGTCCAAAATGTGCAGGGGCGCCATCATGTTGAAAAAACATATTTTCTTGAAACTGCTGGCGCACATCCAATGGTATTATATCCATGAGCTCATTCTGAAGAAAGTTCAGATACACCTCTGAATTAAGGCGATTGGGAAGTATAATATTCGCAATTACTTGATCCCCAATTACTCCTGTCCATAAGTTCAATGAAAATCTATGTTGGAAATTTGTACGGCGAACAGCTTTTGGATTTTCATCTGACCAGTGATGCACATGAAAATTAAAAGCACCATTCCTAGTAAATATTGACTCATCCGATCATAATATTCTAGGAATAGTGTTTTCATTTGCTAATATCCACTGGCAAAACTCGATTCGTGGTAAAAAATCTGCCTCCGTCACATGCTGCATCCGTTTAAAATGATAAAGATGTAATCCTTACATTCTTGTCATTTTCCTATCTAAAATTATTATTTTTAGGATAACTATCAAATAGGTATTCATAAATTTTTCTTACTATTGATTGAGGTATATCCATAATTTCTGAAACATTTCGTATGCTTATTTGCGGATTATTTTCAAACATATTTAAAGCAATATCCATACGATGATATCCCAGTGGCCTTCTTGAGACCTGCATGCAGTGAAAACTTCCATGGTTTGACAAATTCCGGTGAATATTAGTGAACGTTCGACGTCCAGGTACTATGCGATTGGGAAATCTTCTTTGATATTCTCTTACGGCTGCCAATGAACTGCCATTGCAAAACCCGTACACAAAATGCATGTCAGTCAGTTCTCTGTCTGTAAATCTTGGCATTTTAAATCGGTTTAGTAAAAATTTTGATTTCAATCTAGTAATTTTACACTGCTAACGTCAGATTAACGTTGAAATAAGTGATATCAAATCAAAACAACTTTTGTTTGCAGTCATGGCTAACTATGTATAATCAACAATTCATTTAAATTCGCAGTACATTTCCTAACATGTGACAAATTTTTTAGTTTGATTTTATTCAAAAATGCCACAATTTATCGATATTCAATAAGAGTACCTTTTTTATGTAGAAAACTCTAAATTTTCTAATTCTAAAATTGAATTTCAAAAATAGAGTCACAAAAAATTTTGGGGCTAAAATAACCTGAGTCCGTCCCTGTTACATACGCTTCCAAACAAAACTTTCTAAAATTGTTAATATTTTTAAATCCAGCATAAAAAACTAGGCTGGAATACCAAATTTTATGTCTTCATCTCAACACGTTTCGGAAATATTAAGAAAAAACCATCATCACGGGAACCCCTTTAAAAGACTGTAGCGCCCTTAGGGGACATTTGTCGACCTATATTTATATGAACTTTTCTTCATACTTTAAGCTCTAGAAACCGCTGGTAGAATATTGCAAACTTTTTTCGGGACACCCTGTATAGCTAAATCTACCTACATCACCAGGTACGCAATGTTATCCCATGATACTCCAGTGGCAACAAGTCATTAAAATCCTCAAGCAGCCACACATATTCCACAAGTATACTTAATGAACATAAAAAAGTCGCTGACTAAATGGCGAATTCAAATAAATAGTTCAAAATTAGTTCAATTCGAATTCAACAGAAACAGCAGTTACTCTATAGATCTATTTAGATCTACCCACATTAACAAGTACGCAACATTTGCTGACAACGTTGCAGTGGCAACAAATCATAAAAATCAAGGTGAAATAGTCATGTGTGCTTTCCGTCTCTGTAACAATGACCAACCGCAGACAGCGCTGTTCCGTGCTCGTTTGCACTAGTAGTGTTTACTTGTTTATCGTATGCACACGTGTTCCCTCGTTAGAGACCGTGTGGCGTTCCCCCCTTTCCCCGTTATCCCCCTATAGCCCCACAGTATCCATGAGTGGTCAGGCCTCAGCCCTTCGTGGTGGTTCAAGTATATAGGAAAAAATCTTCATCGTATGTGATGGACGAAAATCAGATTGGCAGATCATTGGCAGGTGGCGATAGTCACCCAACTTTCACAAGATTACATGAACAAGGTGGGTGAAAAGATGGCGCATGACTATTTGCTTGTCAAAAATTGTTCAAGTCACCTGCCTACTAGTACATATAATATTAAATAACTGGCCAAAATGTGAACTGCAGAAAACAGCAGTTTGGAATAACCTTCAATGAAATACACTGCTTATTAGGACTTAGGTTAAAATTGACGTTTGCAAATGGTCCAATTAGCAGATGGTTGTTTGTGGAAAATGTCTCTTTAGAGAACTTCTGGAATAAAAATGTTTCCTAATTTAATGACAATAGTTAAGGGAGCAATTTTTGGGACCATTTAAGCAGAAAACTTCATGCGAACGTATTTCTTGACTTTTGTGATAAAAGGTGATCAATTTTTCAAGTGTGGCACGCCACTGACTTTTCTTAAAATAAAATTGAAATCTGTATTCATTTATGAACACATAATTATTCTCTTGAATTTTTTTAATTCAGATCACGTTTTTCACTTAAAAAGTGAAATCTATTTCTTTGCATGGTGATATTGTCATACTAACGATATAATGTTGATGCAGAGAAACAGCTTTTATTTTTTGAGTAAAAACCCTACATTGGATTGGGAAAATCAAGCAACAAGATTTGTTTATACATGATTGCGGATCTTTAGGATAATTTTCATCCTAAGAGAAATTGCTGGCAGTCTATCAATGTCTGCCAAAATAGGCAGGTGACATTTTGTACGCCATTCGTAGAAATTAAAAATTAAAAATGCTCCTTGATACATAGTACGTGTATGTCAAATTGAATTAATATAGCTAAAGTGATTATTACATATATTAGTGTAAAGCGATTGATTATTTAAAACCTTACCACTCCGTAACTCAACAGTTAAGAGGCTTAGGACACGTTCATATCGAGTTTTCTTCTTAAAATGGACCTAAAAGTCACCTCCTCAAATAGTGGCATTCAATTAGGCAGCACGCTGAATATTAAAATATTAAGGTATAGTATATTTAGGTTCTAGATTAGGATTTTCATTATTACTAGTATGACTGACCCACAACATCTAATAAGTATCATACGATTTCCATACTTCGGCAAATCTTTAATATTTTTATCCTGCCCACCTAGGTTGTAGCAGTGCCCGTTGACTTTTGCCAAAAATGAGCTACAGTCCTTTTAGTACCCCCAATATAATTAAACGGCCCATATAAGCAGAAACCAATACATTTGTCGCGTATTTTCTGCAATATTCTGCCCAAATGCTTCGTAAGGACGGGTATGGAATACAGCTGATCTTACGGAATTTGATACGCAGGCCTAACAAGACCTTCGATGAACCCTGTCAGCAAAAACCCATCAATTAAGGACGACTATTTTGGTAAGGACGTGCCCCATGTACAACCGTACTCGTTCGGTATATTATATCTTGCATTCAGGATCGGATTCAGGAGGAATCTTTCATTTCGTTACTTTGTCCCAAAATAAACCAAAGACACAAAAATTATAGAATAATTGCACAATTAGCGAAATACAGTTATAGCTTCAAGCTTGATGTTTTCTGAGTGGTTAAGAGACCTGAAATTACTGGAAGAACAATGTTAACGAATCTACATATGGGCAGATTAGAGGGACATAGCCTTTCAGTTGGTAGAATTATGTTTTTCCTTCCATACTAATCTTATGAAAAATATGAGTGGAAGATAATAAAGCTTAATTGAATGAAAAATACTCACGAGGATGTATATATAGTGATTCAAGGAAACAGTGGTAATATTACAAAAGCACAAAGTATATTCAATAAATAACATCAAATGTCCAAAGCTACCCCATTAATAAAAAACAAGGTCTTATAGTTTTCTACGTTGCTGACGATAACATGAATATTCTGCAAATAGCGTTAGGCTCAGATGAGATTACTCTAATATATTACAAAACATATTGCGTATGAAATTTCTATATCGCCAGTGTATTTGAGCAGAACGGATTCAAGTTTAAGTCAAACTAGCTACGAACAAAAAACGAAAAAACTGAGTTTTCTTAAACTTTTCTCATAAACGTATTCCGAAAAAAATATTGTCAATGTTGAACATTGGAAGTTGAAGTTATAGGGGGCAAAGGGTTGTAAATGTTGCATCTATGGTATCAGAAAGAATTTCTGTTGAATAAACAATGTGCGAATAAATGCGCGAAGCTAATAAAGCAACAATTGAAATATTACCATTGGGTAACATCAACTTTATTTTTTATTACGGCTGAAATTCTTTGGGGCATAGTGTTAACCAAGTTTTGGCAAAAATTTGGTGTAAAACAATCCCATATTTCTTGAAGCTTTTGTCTCGGTTCGGTGATTGTACGGGCAGGATGTTGTCGTAGAACCTTTTTCATCTCGTGCCACAAAGTTTCAATAGGTGATAGATCTGGACTGCTAGAAACCCATTTCAAAAGTGGTTCATTATTTTCTTCCATCCATTTTATAGCCTTTTTTGAGGTATGGCACGCTGCACCATCTTGCTGAAACACAAAATGTTGGCCGGATGTCAAACATTCTTCCATCACTGGTAAAAGCGACTCTTCTAAAATTTCCAAATATTTGTTTGTATCCACATTTCCATCAATAAAATGAAGTTTTCCTACTCCTTTTGATGACATACTGCCCCAGATCATAATGGATGCTGGAAATTTCACTTTTCTCTTCAGACAGTCAACATGGAATGCTTCATTTTTTTTGCGAAGAACTCTACTGCGACTGTCACCAACACAAACTTCGAATCGGGCCTCATCACTCCATTGTATTGCACACCATTGTTGAGGTGTCCATTGTCTATGTTCTTTAGCCCATCTAAGCCGATTTTTTTTTGTAGTGGAGTTAATAGTGGCTTTTCTTTGGCCTATAAACAAGTTGTGCAACTTTAGGGTTTTTACTTCGCTTTTTTTATAAGAAACCTTACCTTGCAAGTGCTAAATCCCAGTTTGTGGGCCTCTCTATGAGTTGTGGACCTCGAAATTATTCTTCCAACAGCGCACTTAATTGTAAATAATTGGCACGCATGTTTTTCACGATTATTCTTCTTAATGCTCTTCGGTCGGCATTTGTGATATTACTTTTTTTCACATATCCTGGCTTAATATTAACTGAACCAGTTCGTTATATCTTCTAACAATATTTCTCACACTGTACCGCGAATTCTAACAAAGTCGCAATATCTGAGTTCGATTTCCCAGAATTAAAATTCTTAATATCAGTAACCGAATTTTCTCACTAATTACCTTTCCTCTACCCATTTTGAAAACCTTAACTACCCAAAACTATTTTAAACGTATTCTGACAGCTGTGATTAATAAAAACAAATTTGATTAGGGAGTGATAAAGTTTGTGTTTTCTATTATATATTATCAAAATATTCATTGTTAATATTTTAAACCTATAACACCCTGCTACATTTTTATTATTTGTGTTTGATAAGAAAAAAACTAAGATTTCAATAGTTGGGCCAACTGAAGTGGGAAGGGGCTCGTATTTGACACATTGGTTTTCTTTTTTTGTATCAAAAGTAGATTTAACGTGAGTCTTTTGAATAAAAAGCTCAGTAGGTAAACCCTAAATCTCACATCAAATTGCTTTGATCGATCTACGTTTATACAGGTGTCTCAAAATCGACCCTCTTCATTGGGATCTCGGAAACTGTAAGAGATACGAAGTCGCTTAATGGGGGAAAAGTTGCGTATCAGATAATCACTTTTATTTTTTCCTGACTTTATTTAAGATGCGCTTTCAAAATAACAATAATAATAATAATATTTATTTACTCCTGAAACGCAATACAAAGAATGAGTAAATAAATATGAACTAACGGTTCAGTGGAGGCATTGCCTGTACAATGAACATGGACCATTGACGTTGCAACTGTATCATTGAAATATTAATACAGATACAACTAACCCACCAATTATTTGATCGCATTTACTATCAATTTTTATACGTTTGGTCTTGCCAAAAAAAAACCATTCTTTTATCTTTTTTCTCGAACTTATTCCCAAAGCGCAGACCCTTTAGATCGTCAGGTAGATGTATATACAGGGTGGCCAAACACGTGACATACATACTTGGGCTGTTGAAAACCCCCACCAGTCAAGGCCGTCGACATTTCAACATCGTTTTAGTGTGAACATGTGGTCAGGAATATTCAATATGGAATTTATCGGTCCATTTGAACTGCCGTCAAGGTTGGGTTCGGTAGCCTACAAAAGCTTCCTTGAAAATAGCCTACCATTATTGCTGGAAGATTCAAGCCTGGAAGCCAGACGGAACATGGTGTTCCAGAATGATGGTGCACCATGCCACAACGCAACGATCGTGCGAAACTACTTAAACGAAAGGTTCCCAGACAGATGGATCGGACGAAACGGACCGATACGATGGCCTCCACGCTCCCCTGACCTCAACCCCATTGATGTTTTTGTTTGGGGATATTTTAAAGACATAACATTCGCCCAAGAATGTGCAAATGAAAATTCATTGAGGAACAAAATTCAAGAAGCGACAAATGTGTTGAAAAACAACACACAAGCATTTAGAGATTTAAAACAAAATTTCATACGTAGGTGTACACTGTGCATTTCTGTTAGAGGCAGACATTTTGAAAACCTCTTGTAAATAACATAAATGAATAATAATCTGCTGTTCAGTAAAAATCAAACGTGTTTTTGTGGTTTTTGCAATTTTTTTTTCCGAAACTAACAATTTCTATTGAGCAGAGGGTTATCCAATTTTGGGTTCGGTTCTATTTGAGCCACAATTACGGTAGCATGTAGTAAAGCTAGGTTGATGAAATTTTTACAGTAAATAGCTGATACCGTAAGGAAGTTTCTAAGATACTTACGAATAGTAAGAACATGTTTTTTCAATTTTTTATAAACGTTCAAAGTTGTTGCACTTTTTTACTTTTTTGTTATGTTCGAAGATTTTGAAAAAAATTAAAAAGTAGTATTAGTTACATGACTTGAATGATTATATGATAGTTAAGCCTTAGGTCTTAGCTACATAATCGTGAAAAAAGCAGGCATTTATCACAATTATTAACGAAGTTATGGTAAAAATAAACACAGAACTCAAAAATTCTCGAAAAATCCGAAAAAAAATCATAACTCCTAAACTAAACAAAATCGGACCATATATATGGGGGTGATTTGGGTTCCTCTCGATGTGGGGAATCTAATTTTTTTTTTATGACGTCACGTGTTTGGCCACCCTGTATAATTTTGGACCTAAATAAAGGTATTACCGTTGCGTGATGGATTTATTAGGTCTAGGTACAACTGTTCCTCTTAGTTTATGCCTTGTGTGGTGACTATTTTTTGGTCGTTATTGAATTGAATATTGATAGTTATTTATAGCATGTTAGAAGTAAAGCTGTTTTAAGTCATATGTATGTGTATATTTGTACATGTTAAGACATCAGTTCAATACAATTTTCGTTTGTTGAACATTGTTATTAAAATCATTTTTTGGAAAATATCCAAATCATGAATATTAGCTGAGCATGTAGCTTCCCATGCTAATATACCGTAGGTTGAATGCGGTTCGATCAAGGTATGGTATAAGGTATAGAGATATTTTTCTTTTAAAATGTTTTTGATATATTCAATTTTATATGATACATATCTAACTGTTTTTAAAATATAAGAAATATGAACATCTCAACGTAAGTGTGGATCCAGGAATATTCCAAGATATATCATATCTGATGCTCTGTTTCTAATTTCTGTTTATTTACGATAAATGAGATGTTTGTGTAATTTGAAAGATATCTGGAATAAGAAGAAAATGGATAATTTTGACAAAATCATTTTCAATTATTTTATTATTTTCAAACCAATTATCACCAATGAGTACATCTTTCCCCGAAATGCCAACTTTCTCCAATGTCTAACAATAATGTATGGTTTACTGTGTCGAAAGCTTTTCTTAGATCAACAAAAATTCAAAGACAAGGAAGTTCATTGATAACATCTAATATTGCGTCTGATGTAGACTTCCCTTCCGTAAATCCGTTTTGTATTTTACATAAAATTTGTTATTTAGTGACAAACTGAAGCATTCTAGCAGATATTATTTCTTCAAATATTTTTGTGATATTAGAAATCACTAATACAGGTAAATTGTTAATATTTGTCCGATCTCCTGACTTATATATTGGTGTTACGATACCTTTTTTCATATACCAGATTCAAAACATAAATTAATTATATATTTCAATGGTTCTGCTATATCTTCGCCTATAATTTTAATACCGTCAAATCCTGGGCTTTTGCGATTTTTCAGGGACATAATTCATCGTGAAACCTGAACATGAAATAAAAATTTTTATTGATGGTAATAACAATAATCATAAATAAATATAGGTGAATGATAGCAGATATTCAAAATGTTGTCCGTTATTTTGTAGGCAAAGCCTGACTTTTCTCTGTACATTGTTAACTACTCGATTTATTGTTGCTATATTAAATTTGAGACCTGGCTGGTATATGAAACAAATGAAATCTGATAATTCCACAGCTTACCTAGGAACTTCTGTTGTCCTAGAAGAAGTAATGTTTGCCAATTCCTATGTATGACATATTACATTTTTGAAATCAAAATTAAAAGCTCTATTCATCTGCGCGAAAGTCCAATATGACGTTAATAGGAAAAAATAAATTTGATGCTGGAGGACGAGAGACGAAACGTCATAACGAAATTCTAACTATGCGATCTTGTAGAGGAAGAAAGTGCCAACGCTGCGATATTTTAAAATCACACACACACACACACACACACACAAATAAAGTCAGGACAAGATTAAAACGATCGGTTTTTCCGAGCGGCATTTTGTTGATTACCTACAACTTTGCCCCCATTAAAGCGACTTCGAATCTCTTACCGTTTCTGATATCAAAATGATGAGTGTCGAATTTGAAACACCCTGTATATCTATTAGTTTTTGAGATATTGAGTTTTCGAAGTCGTTCATGAAACTAAGGTTGAATCTCTTCCAAACAAAATATCGAATAGAAACAGTGTGTTGAATGAGATTCCAAAAATTTAAAAAGAGGATCCTTGTTTTAAAATTTTCGAGATTGATAGTCAAAAGAGTCGTGAAGTTAGAAGAATTAGCCTTACAGACAAAGTCGATAATAGTTGCAAGCACATCCGCTAATCGCGTTTTATAAAGTAAAATATAGAGATTTAAAAGTCCTTGGATTACGATGTCTGTTAAGGCCCGTATCGTCAGTCGTCCCTACAATTGTGGGGCGCGTTTTTGGTCTCCTTGATTGTCATACTCCTTTCTCTTCTTCAAGAATTTCTAGATTACACTTGTCCCGTTCAGCGTTAGCGCTCTCCTATTGTGAAGATATGTTTTCTTTTTAAATTGTAGGAAATTTCAGGCTGATAAAACATGATATAACTCAAAAGCAAGCACAATTTGATGCAAATAGATGTTTGTGACATAACCTCAAAATAGAGTTCTGACACGGAGAAGTAGAAAACTATTACAATCAAGGAGGCCATAAACGCGCCCTACAATTGTAGGGACGACTGACGATACGGGCCTAAGTAAGGCCCGAAGTAACATTTGTAGTAACATCTGATTGCATATCACATCCTGTTAAGCAAAGTTAGCTCACCTGAACTTGTAAGTTAAGGTATCCCGGACAATTCGCCTACAGTTATGGGTTAATATTAGGCTTGGGTGACTAGATCTTACGTATCATCACCTATTAGATGGTTATAGCGTATCTCATGTTTAGGCTGGGAAACATATTGCTGAAGTGATCGCGTCACAATAAAACTTAATTCGGTCGGATTTGAGCCTAAATGGTTTGAAGCCTTGGCTTGACCCACACACACGTTTTGACAATGCAGGTGTTTGGAAAATGACTGTTGACCTGGGGGAATGGGGAACATTTATCAGCGGAATCGCTGTGCCGTTTTCGCTTACATAATGAGCATGTATTATAAGCGTTCAATAAACATGCAGTATGGTGTACTGAGTCCGTCTCTGTACCGTTATCATATGGTACTGAAATCAATAATCCATGAGCGGTTGATTAATTATTTATGATGGATCGTTCATTATATTATGTTAAAAATATAAAATAACGACAGGCCGAACCCGAAGCCGAGCGTCTGCGAGATGGATCAGGTGGTCGCATTGCATTGTTCTTACCCGATTAACATCAATTTATAGAAAATATTATGCCGTCTCTTATCGAGGAAGTATCTGTCCACTTTTAGACGATCAAATTGCTTGTTAGTACAACCGATGGTTTAACGATGGGAACTCATTTTTATTTATCTTCGTTTGGTGCGCATACTGGGTATTTTTTGATGGGAGATCCAAAGCGGGATAGGATACCGCACGGGTATTACGTATCTTGAAAAGTGACGTTATATCGATTTTTTTTACATTATATATATATATATAGTTTTTTTTTGACATTATGTATGCGTTTCTACAAGATGTTAACTTAGCACGTTGTGAACTCGTTTTGTAGTTGTACGTGTTGCCTTAACGTCTTGAGGCTTCAGTTATCTGTTGTGATGTAAAATCTGCTTGAGAGATGGTATTACTGGAGGTAAGTATGCATAGGTGCATAGAGAGGATTTGTGTGCTAATAATATGTGTTGATGGTAATTCGATTGGATTCTTGTCTCAAATACTCTTACTTGAGATTAAAAGGTAGGAATTAGTCGTATACGAGCCCCTTCCCACTTCAGTTGGCCCAACTATTGAAATCTTAGTTTTTTTCTTATCAAACAAACTTAATAAAAATGTAGCAGGGTGTTTAAAATATTGACATTGAATATTTTGATAATATATAGTAGAAAACATCAACTTTATCATTCCCATACAAATAAGATGTTGAAATTACAGCATATCAACCTATTTTCATTTCAATGCAAAATAAGTCAATAACGCATAGGTGGCTGTGAAAAATAAAAGCCATGACAACTGTTTTGATTAATCACAGCTATCAGAATACGTTTAAAATAGTTTTGGGTGGTTAAGGTTTTCAAAATGGGTAGATGAAAGGTTATTAGTGAGAAAATTCGGTTACTGATAATTTAATTTTTTAATTCTGGGAAATCAAACTCAGAAATTGCAACTTTGTTAGACTTATCGCGGTACAGTGTGAGAAATATTGTTAGAAGATATAACGTAACTGGTTCAATTAATAATATTATGCCACGATATGTGAAAAAAAGTAATATCACAAATGCCGACCGAAGAGCATTAAGAAGAATAATCGTGAAAAACAGGCGTGCCAATCATTTACAATTAAGTGCTCTGAGGAGTGACGCTGTTGGAAGGAGTATTTCGAGGTCCACGACTCAAAGGGAGGCCCACAAACTGGGATTAAGCACTTGCAAGGTAAGTTTTCTTATAAAAAAAGTGAAGTAAAGACCCTAAAGTTGCACAACTTGCTTATAGGCCAAAGAAAAGCCACTATTAACTCCACTGCAAAAGAAAAATCGACTTAGATGGGCTAAAGAACATAGACAATGGACACCTCAACAATGATGTGCAATACAATGCAGTGATGAGGCCCGGTTTGCAGTTTGTGTTGGTGACAGTCGCAGTAGAGTTATTCGCAAAAAAAGTGAAGCATTCCATGTTGACTATCTGAAGAGAAAAGTGAAATTTCCAGCATCCATTATGGTCTGGGGCAGTATGTCATCAAAAGGAGTAGGAAAGCTTCATTTTAGTGATGGAAATGTGGATACAAACAAATATTTGGTAATTTTAGAAGAATCGCTTTTACCAGTGATGGAAGAATGTTTGACATCCGGCCAAGACTTTGTGTTTCAGCAAGATGGTGCAGCGTGCCATACCTTCAAAAAGGCTATAAAATGGATGGAAGAAAATAATGTACCACTTTTGAAATGGGTTCCTAGCAGTACAGATCTGTCACCTATTGAAACTTTGTGGCACGAGATGAAAAAGGTTCTACGACAAGATCCTGCTCGTAGTTTTACACCAAATTTTTACCAGAACTTGGTTAACACTATGCCCCAAATATTTTCAGCCGTAATAAAAAATAAAGGTAATGTTACCCAATGCTAATCTTTCAATTGTTGCTTTGTTAACTTCGCGCATTTATTCGCACATTGTTTATTTGTTCAGATGTTATATTAGTTATAGGTCAAAGCGATTTCAAATATGTATTTTTTACGACTAGAGTGTATCTAAAATGTTTTTGAGAAAATAAATTGTTTTAGAAGTAAATAGTTTCGTCATGTTTAGTTTATAAAGGCATATTTTGGTACAAATCTTGAAGTGGGCCAACTGAAGTGGGAAGGGGCTCGTATATACCTATGCTAACAGCAATTACACACAACGCGGGCGCGTTGGTGATTTCCCGTTACTCTTCTAAAAGTTTTTGAAAACATAATTAACGTAAAAAATCGTAATTTATTACTTTGAACATAACCTGTCTTCCGAAAAGACAACATATAAATCACCCTTAAGGCACAGCTAATAGATACACTTCATAGGCAGCATATTTAGTAATGATTTTCTCACACAGCAAATATGACTGCTTTTATACACATGTAGACCAATACACACAATCATCCAGATGCGATCTTGCTATTTAACTAACTTTCTTCTTACAGATGAAAACTATAGACTACTCGGCTTCACAAAACATTTGCAACCAACAATGCGTGTAGTTGAGCTATTTCTCCATAGATGGACGCTCACAGCGATCCTACTGACCAAACGAGAAATGCCTGTTTGCACCCTAAAAACTACCTGGTATGCAAGCTGACATTTTATAGGATTTTCTGGCGTTCTATAGATTTCTACATAATACTCGGGCCGGAAAGATCGGCGCACAATATGAGAAACCGCGGGAAGGGTAAAAGATACGAAGTCGGTCGAATGGAGGCAAAATTGGCCATTTGGATGGTTGAGAAAATAGCAGTTAGAAAGTTTCGGAAGTCAGAGTACTTCCGAAAATAAACAAAAAACAAAGATTATCTCAGAATAGGTTTTATTTTGTCCTGACTTCATTTGTAGTGTGATTTCAAAATAAATCGCACATACACATTGGCACTTTTTCTTCTCTACAAGACTGCATAATTGGAATTTCAGTATGACGTTTCGTCACTTGTAGTGCGTTGACAAGTTTACTTTTCCACATGGACACCTGAATTTCTACATTGATGAAAAACTTTTATTTCTGATTCCAGTACCAGACTGTGCATTTTTCTTTACTTATCCAATGTGGAGTTCCGCAGAGTACAGTCCTTGGACCGCTGTAATTCACGGCTTACAGGAACAGACTATTTCAAAAAAACAGCTAAGGTCATATTTTAAGCTTTCTAGATGACACCCTTGTATTTTATATATCAGAGTCGTGGAATTTACTAAAGGAAACAGTATAAATTGATTTTAAATCAATAGTTGATTGGATCCGATTCAATTCATTAGCAATGAATAGTGATCAAGCAAAATATATCACATTTACATCTTATACTAATAGTCAATCCAATTTAGAAAAAATTCAAGTTGATAAACATATAAATATCCATGACACTGACTGTATGAAATACTTTTCGGTCATGGTGAACAAGCACCTAAGATGGAATTTACGCGCTGCATATATTTGCAAAAAATTCAGAGGCCTGATTCCAAGATTCGAGCTTCTGAAAGATTCCCTGAGCAAATATCACTTAAAGATACTGTACACAACATTGTTCCAATCACAGCTGTCTTATAGAATCATCGGGTGGAGTAACAACACACGTTTAAAAGACTTTGAGGTATTGCAAAAATGGATTTTAAAAGTAATATATGAGAAAAAAATAGCATCCCATGAATCTGTTATACACCGAAACTGCCATTCTTGATATACGACAAATCTACTGTTTTACTATACTAAAGAATATCCATGCAGGCAAAATTAAATTGCAAAGTATTTCTTCTGCTTATCAAACAGGTCACAAGCAACATTGCTATGGGATCTCTCGAAGAAATAAATCTGTGGGACACTTTTCGTATCTTGCACGAAAATTAAACAATATGCTGCCTCTGAATCTTAGAAATAATTTAATATCAGTATCGAGATTTAGAACTCAAATAAAGAAATGGAGTGGAAAGAACGTTTTTCGATAACTTATTGAATAATATCTCAAAAATCGTGTAGTGTAGTAAGATAGACCCTGAGTGGATACCCAATATGGACCCAAAAAAGTATTATTATTATTAACCTCCATATAGACCAAGGGCGGATTCAGAGTGTCGTCTAGAGGGGGGGGGGGGGGGCGCAAACGATATTTGGGGCTGGTAATTTTTCAATCTCAGTGGAACTTCTAGAATTTATCTTATTATTTCTCCTTAATTCCATTGTGTTCTGTCTGGTCAACGAAAGCTTGAAAAAAAAAACATGTAAAATGCTCAGAAAACCTCAGAAGGGCAATATTTTATTATATGAGAATAAAATAAGTATGTGGTGTTTATAATTAACTAGTGTAATAATGTTAAAGATTAAAACAAAAAACTTTTTGCTCTGTTAACCAAAAAAGTAAATAAATAAATAGAACATTCTGAGGGACATATCCCAGTCCATTCCACACAAAACAATGTCTTTGATGGCGAAAACGAACATAAGACTGAAAAATATACACTATCGCAAGGACGATAGACGAGACAAAGAAGGATGTCTATAGTCCATCTATAGATCGTGTCTTGAGACCGTCTCCAGACTGCCTAGAGACAAATTGTGCTACGGGATCTACTAGTGTGAAGGATTAAGACCCTGAACTGCCCGTTAAACAAATCAAGTAATTGGTGCAAATACTAATATCAGCAGGTGATAAAAATATCAATAGGTATAGTATTTTTTTTTAGATTCAATATAGATGTTACAGTTATTCTTCAGACTTTTGTTGTCGAAGTTAGATTTATGGCAAAAGTCACAATACTCGTATATACATACGTATAAATCGTAAAAATTGTGCTGTAAATGTAATTGATGTCAACGAGGTACAGCGTTTGGATTACCAAAGGATACCATAAAATCGCAATACTCAGAAAGTAACACAGTGGTGTTAGATTACAAAAGCAAGTGTCAGACGTCAATGGGTGCGCGCCCCCCGCTCCTAAATCCACCACTGATATTGACAAATCAGTGTATTGGACAATTATACCGATATGGACAAAAACACTGAATTGTAATTAAAAAAATTACACACAAGCTGCAAATAATTTCTTCAACTTCAATTTTTGGCAATAATGTTGTTCTACAACAAGAATGAAACGGTAACATTCTCACACATTTTTTTGACAAGTAATAAAAAAAAATAATGTGTTGGGCGACTCAGCTGAATACGCTTCTGTATACGTCGAGGCATCGACAAAATGAGATGATCGATGACTGGTTGTGACATCTCATTCAAACTAAATATATCTGTACTACTCAGCTTTTAGAAACTGATTTCTTCACAATAAAAAACTAAGAGATATCATTTTAATAAAGGTAAACAAAAACAAAGATAAAGCATTGACATTGTTGCCACAGCAAGCTTCAAATATAGTCATTATCGGGGGCGGCTGGCCCTTAAGTTCTGCAGAGTTGCAGAACTGCCAAAGCTTTTGTCTTAACAGGAAAAAGCAGTAGTAGTTTTATCATTATTTATTTTCCATGTTATCACACAAATCCGTTATCCGTTATAATCCGTTAAACCTGATTATGTCCCAAGCTGCTTCCGCAAATGCTCAGGTTCGGGTGTTCTTTGGGGATTTGAAAGATATTCCGGATTTTTTAATAATTCTCCTCAACGCGTAGAGGTACTGAACAGAATTGTGAGGAAAAAAATTTCCCAAGGAGCAACACCTCGTTGGAATTTTAATATTCGAACAATAAATGTAATGCTTGAGAACAGAGAATCACTCATTGAATGCATGGAAGAAATAGAAGAAAATTTCACTAATGAAACCGTTTGCAAGGCAGCTTGCGGTATTCGCCGTATGTCAAACGATTCTGTTTTCGTGTTTTGGTTGACATTTTTTCATCATGTCATGCCTCACGTCGACATCTTGTTCAACCAGTTGCAGAAGAGAAAAACCGAGCCAGCGCAAGTTAAAACAGCTATCGATAATTTTGAAAAATGTATTGTCGATGTGAGAAATAAAATTGATGACATAATAAATGAAGCCAAAAGTATTTGCACTGAACCCCAAGGCATCAAAAGGAGACGACGTAATAATAGCAGTCACGATCACCGAGTTGCTGCATTAGAAGTATGCGACAATATAGTGAATTTTGCAAATGACAGATTTCAATTCAAAGATCATTTGGTAGCCGCATCCCTTTTTTTCGTCGAACACATTGGAGAATACTGTGGTAAGTTTCCTGATGGCAAGTTGGAAACTACCTGCTTGGCTTATTCCGAATTAGAAAAAAGTCCTTTAAAGACAGAGTTATATGTTATTTATGCACGGAATGATTGCCGAGATTTACATGGAACTCTGTCTCTTTTGAAATTTTTGATACAAAATAGTTTGGAGGAAACACTAAAAGAAACAAAAAAACTATTAGAAATTATTGTTAGAACTCCTATGTCAAAATCAGAGGCTGAGCGAAATTTCTCAACATTGAAAAGAATCAAGACCTTTCTTCGAAATATTATGACTCAGGATCGCCTTACAGAATTATCGATGCTATTCATTGAAAAGGAATTTATTTCGACCATGGAAAATTTGAACGGGAAGGTGATCGACAAATTTGCTGCCAAGAAGGAGCGCAGCATCGAACTGACATATAAAAAATAGGTAAGTTCGGATTTGCAGAACACCTGTTTTATTTTGGCACGAGCCGCCACTGGTCATTATGTTGCAAAAGAAAACAGTTTAAGAAATTATTTTTTCTGGTTGTAACACTTCTTACGTCACTGAATATATCTATTATTTAAAAGCAACATATTTTGCATCGGTTTAGATATGACGGATATGAAGCGTGTCGTACAGCATAATAGCAACCTGAAACATCGTCGAGCCTTTTACTCTCTCTGGAGTGGTTCTATTAGTTTTTATAGTTATACCGTTTTGATTGCTTTCATTACTACCCTTAAATAATATGAATGGTTTTACCGATTCCGTAGCTTTTTGCGAGATCCCAGTGACGAAAGTCGAATTTGAAACACCCGGTGTAAGCTCTCGTACTATTTGCTATACTGAGTTCAAGTCAGCTTGGAAAAAACCGTCTGGGGGACGTCCGTCACCAAACAAATGACGATCTTGGTCTCGGAGAGAACGGGAGCACGGGATGAGGCGGCGGAAGGAGAAAAAAGTCCTGCTGCGGGCTGATTATCGTGATCCGGCGGGCCAAATGGACGGCCGGACGGCGGGCCTGCCAAAAGTGAGTAGAGCCATACATCACGCTGTCAACCAGCAACGTGGAGCAGCAGCAGAAGAAGAAGCCAGACGCACACAATGGCCATTGTCGTCTTCTTCTTCTTCAGCTTCTTCTCTGCCGCCGTGCTTTATTTATACATTATTGGTATATAGATCGGGACATGGGTGCGACCGATTGTTTTTGCAGAGGTGTTTATAACATCACAAAAATTAGGCGATATCCTAAAATAGAAATTCTGAACTTGGCGGCAAGCAGGAGTCTGAGGGCTCCCTCTGGCAGATACAGGGTCACCTCTGCGTGTGATCGACTATCCATAAAAAGACTCCAGCTACAGCCGTCTTTTATCCCAATAACAGTAACAAAAGCCAAATAAAAGCAGTGTAGGTCGGATATTCATTTATCCAGGTAGAGAAGGCCCAAAGAGCTGAATATAACAGAATGACGTGACTGTTGATCCTAGCCGCGTAGAATGTGGAAAGGTTCAGGATCTATACCCAAGTCGCACACGTATATTGTCCCAATATAGGAACAATATTACGGATACATTGGTCCAAGCCAATTTTCCAACATTGGCGCAAGAAAAAATGTGGACATTTGGATACATTGGTACAATATTGATTTGCAATATCAAACCAATACGGCCTTTGTTTATTGGCTCAATGTTTCAATTCAATATTGGTTGTATGTTGAAATTGATGCTTGGATACCATATATTAGAATAAAATTGACACATGAAAATGTCAAGATGGCCGCTGGGCGCTATCTTGGAAAAAAGTTATATGAAAACGGGGGTCTTGTGGCAGATCATATTGAAGCTCCTGACGAGTATTTTATAACCCTAGAATATAAAACATACTAAAAAATGGTGGTACATTTAATAATTACTTGAACACAAACCCACTAACATGTACATCTCTACATAATAACGTGTTGCATAGCGACTTTAAAGGTTCATATAATTTTAGGAAAGCTGACTTTCAGCTGCTCTATGAAATGATTCTGAATATTAGCTGTGACGATTTGAGAAATTTTAGTGACGTTGATTTAGCTTGTTAATAATTATGTCTATTCTGAGATCTATAAAATTCTTGATTGTTGTGTTCCTGAAGTTAGAATATCTTATAATAATAGGTATCCTCCTTGGTACAACAGCCCTATCATTAGAACCCTCAAGCAAAAAATGGTGGCATTCAAGACTTTCAGACACACTGGTGATACATTTTATATAGAAAAATTTATAAGACTTCGCTCAGAGATGAAGGAACATGTAGCTGTTTCATATCGTCGCTGCATCCACTCTTTAGAGCGTGAAATATCCAATAGCTCCGGCAAATTCTGGTCCTTTGTTAATAGAAAAAGAAACTGCACTGGTATTCCGAAGGATCTGCTGTTCAATGGGCTGGGGTTGAATACACCTAATGATGTAGCATTTGCGGAACACTTTAGTGGGAGCTTTAATACTCCAACAGCTCAATCTGATTTTTATACTGACTACCATTTCACTACTACACTAGCTATGTCTAGGGTACAGGAAATCGATGTGCTACAGGCGCTCAAGAAAATTAAGCCAAAAATGACTGCAGGGCCTGATCAAATACCTGCAATTTTTGTGAGAGATTGTGCGTTCATTTTAACAAGTCCACTCATGATCATTTTCAATCTCTCTCTGAAAAATAATCACTTTCCATCTATTTGGAAGTTGTCTAGGGCAACTCCTGTTTTTAAAAAAGTGAGAGGAATTATGTAGAAATCTATCGGGCTATCACAATTATCAGTAATTTCGCTAAAACATTCCAAATAGTGATACAAACTGTGCTACATTTCCATGTAAGCAGGTCTATCTCCGTCAGTCAACACGGTTTCATGAAGGGCAGGTCCACAGTTACCAACTTGCTACATGTTACTCAATATGTTTGTGAATCAATCGATAGACAACTTCAAACGGATTTAATTACTGATTTCTCTAAAGCGTTTGATAGTTTAGACTTAGACCATAACATCCTACTTAATAAGTTATCTAGATTTGGTCTTTCAGATGTATTGTTGCTATTTTTCAGATCTTACTTATTTCATTATGTGCAATGGACATAAGTCAAGCGAATACCCTGTAATGTCCGGTGTGCCTCAAGGATCTAATTTGGGACCTCTGTTTTTTATCATGTTCTTAAATGATATTTCTGAAGTTATCGATGTCGATCTTATATATGCTGACGATACGAAACTTTTCTGTAGAGTCTCTAACATTGACGATTGTCATCGCTTGCAATGCAACATTGTAAGGGTTGACAACTGGTGTCGTGAAAACAGACTGGTTTTGAATGCTGCTAAGTGTCACGTTTTGTCGTTTACTTTAAACACAGGGGTAATGATGTATGAATATAGTATTGGTGACAGGAAACTTGACAGACCTAACACAATTAATGACTTGGGAGTCACATTTGACAGAAAACTTTCCTTCTCCCATCACATCGGAAATGCTGTTGTGACTGCATCAAAGGCGTATGGTTTTATTGTAAGAAATACTGGTGATATCCACAAAACCTTTACACTGAAAATACTGTACTACGCTTATGTAAGATCTAAGCTTGAGTATGCGTCCCTTGTATGGTATCCTCATCATCAAATATATATTGACCGCTTAGAGTCCGTTCAAAGAAAGTTTTTAAAATACCACTCATACAAAGCTGACGGGATATATCCTGCTATTGACTTTCCTCATAGTGAGTTGATGGTGAGACACAAAATCTATAATTTAGACAGCAGACGATAAAAGAATTCACTTAAGTTCACTCACAAGCTCATCCATGGCTTTATTGACTCCAGTGTCATCTGAGAACAGCTTAACTTCTTAATTCCTAGATTAGCGTCACGAACTAGTTTAACTTTTTACTTAGCTAGGCCTAGGACTGACATGCATAAGTTTTCCCCTATCTATATAATGTGCCGTAATTATAATTCAGTTAATAGCGTTTTTGATATATTTTGGTTTTGTCCGACTTTGGGAGACATTAATGCTTATTTTCGTTAATGTTTGCCGGTGAGATTTGCTGGGTAGGTAAAGCTACAACGCTTTTTTTTCCTCGCAGTTCTGTTTTGAGGTATTTTTGCAGCGTTTTAGCTTTCTCTATATACATCCACTACATGCATTTGTTTATATTTTCATGTTTATCCATCCTGTAATGGGTTATGGCTGTTGGATGTTGCTAAATAAATAAATAATAGTAAGTTAGGTATTCGAAAATAAGTTAATTTTGGACAAAACACCAGAAGTGCGACCTTTGGGCTTTTAAAAACAATCAAATAGTAAAACACAAAGAAAAAAGGTTTAAAATGTTTAAATGTAAAAATACCATTGATGCGATTTTACTTGAGGTTTTAGTTATTTTCAGGGAGTACTATATAAATATATTATAATATAAATATATTTCAAAACAACTCTGCACATATAGAAATTATAACATCGGAAGGTGCAAGGCACTAAAACTTGCATATTCCTTAAAATTTTGATCCCACCGGAGGCTGTTATTATTTTTTTGATCTGAAATCCGTTGAATCTTGAAATATGTATATACAAAAATGATCATTTTTTTTGTTTTCAGTCCGCACTTTATAACCAGAGGTAAAAATGGAGTCAATCAGATTGATTTAGTACTTCCTATGCCTTGATATAGATTTATTAAGAGATTTCGATGAATAAACATTTTTAACCATATAAAATATCTTTAATTAAGACCAAAAATCATCAAAAACAGGAAAATTATTGAAAAACGAACTTTTTGAGGACGATCTGAGGTTTTCATTTGTTGGCTTATAATCCCCAAACAGGACTGATTTTCAAGACCCAAAAACCTTTTTCAAGGTCAGCATGGTAGTAACCCTAATAAAAGTTTCACTAAATTCCGATCAGTACTATCATAAACGGGCCAAATATCACCGAATGAATAATAAATGGATGCAAGACGGCAGAAAGAAAAGTTACTTATCACCTACTGTTAAAATTCCCGCAGTTGAAAATGCAATAATTCGAAACTATACTAACTATATCGTTACCTAATTATTAAAATCGGTTCAGCGGTTATTGAAATTACACGGTGAGAAGACAAACTATAGGCCGATCGACACACGAAGAATATGTACTACTAAGATTCTTATTTCGCCTATGTCCTAAACAGTAGGTTATCCTTTCCAAGCATGCCATAAAGCCAAAATATCTGAAATTCTGACCTATTAGGGTAATACATCGTGGAACATTTTATATACGCATTTTCGTGGCCATATCACATTCTCTTTCATTGATAGTTTACGTAAGATAACAGTTGTTTGATCATCTGGATCATCAAGCACACACTACCAGGAATATCTAGTAATTATTTTAAAATCTAATTTGACAATGTTGTTTCGAAGAATTCTAAATGCACGGACTTTTCTTGAATTTGATGTTAGGATAAAACTACCTGTGACAAAGTACCATAAACTATAAAATTTACCTGAGACATGCAAATGACCCTCGGATTATCCCAAAAACGATTGAGCCAATGAGGCGGCACTCTTTGAGGATAGAGATTCGCATGGATTATCTTAGAGTTCAGTTACATTGACGTTATTGCCGGGTGAAGGTGCGATATTGAAATAGTGAAACATGATGTTGAATACATGCAACAACAGATCCAGCAGGATGAAAATGCCAGCAAAGATTTTGAAAAAGTTGAAGAGCGCTTTCAAGCACTGCCATAGGCCAAATCAGTCCGGTGAGTATCCTCTATTTGTGCAGAGTTTTTCCAATACAATTCGGTAGATATGTAAGTCACAATGGAATACGGTAGATTTGTATTATTTCATTGAGAAACTTGTACAAATAATATTATACTAATATTCTATTTTATTGAATATGTAATATATACAGTGATTTTCAAAAAGAGTTATTTTGCGAACGAAACAATGAAATCAATATTTGAAAACGATATTTTAGCGCAAAAGTGATAGCTAATTTTCAAGATGGCGACTAGACGCCACTCTTCCAAAATGGTGGCTGTCCGTTTGTGAATGCTGAACGTTTTTGTACACTGTGTGACTTATAGTTCAACTTCTAACCATCTGAACTTTACAGTATTTCATATCAATCTTTTTATTTTGGCATGATCCATCTGAATGTGCAATAAAATATGGAACATTCAGATACAAAAATTGACAGATTTTGACAATTTAAGAAAATGCTCTATATTCTATTTAGGTCCTTCTAATAGCGGAAGATTGATATAGCATATTATAGGCTTTGATTATTGAGTTACAAGTTATTTGTTCCAAAAGTGCGTCCAGTCGCCATCTTGAAGTTTGGCACTTTTACGCTGAAACATGGCTTCCATGCATTTATTTCATTATCCCAAATTTTAACTGGATAACGTGCTAAATTATGTTTTGTTAGGTGGATATTCCATATATATTTTGATACCTTTACAGCTCAGATAGTCACAATATTTGCACAAAGCTTCACGATGATCAACACTGAGTAAATCGTGACGCGTTTCTCTCGAAAATTAAAGCGTCGGCAAAGTGATTCTGGCATTGATTGGCAACTAGAACTTATTATTATGTTGTAGCTAATATTATGTAATAATTATAATTAATAAATTATTTATTCTTTTCTCTTCACTGTTACAAAACTATGTTTTTGTTCGCCGAATTGTGGCGAAGAAAACCCCTAAAGCCATTTCAATCGGTGAAACTTCAAGTATGTTAGGTACTCAGTGTCGATGTAAATATAAAGATGCTTTGAAGAACAGCGGGACCCTTCTTACTTTACCTCTTCATTTCTAATCTGAGATATTATACAAATATTACCCCATCGATCAAATGATTGACAGTATTTAACTATAATTATTCAACACACTTTTTGCGCTTAACTAAAAAATTCTACTCGCTAAACATCGTTTTAGAGACGGCGGATACTGTTATTTTAAATATCTGTTACCTTTTTATATCAGTGATTTAAACCCGTAACGTGATACCATCAACTTTCGAATAACGATGATATTTTGGGTATAGCTACATATATCATAAGCAAAAATACCGCGTTGAAATCGGATGAAGCCAACTACCAAAACTTATAAAGCACATTATTGCTTGCAAGCTATAGTAGTCTTACGATGGTGTACGATTTTCGACCTTACCGGCCACGTCACGCTTTTTCGCGATATTTGGTAACATTCGTGATTTAGAAATATCAGTTACTAAATCATATTTCGTTAAATATCAGTCGGAGTTTTAATTATTGCAACAACAGATTAATATTTTTGGGATGCGTCAAAACAACATTTTTCTTTAAAAAACTATTTTTTGTGACTATGACTTGCATATAATATTTACCTAATCTGTAAAAAGTCATTATAATTTTATTTCACTTCGTTAACTCTGTTCTGTTCAATTTGATATTCACACCGCATACAAGCATGATCCAGCTGGTGTAGCCAGTTCATCGACCATATGAGTATAACCGTGGTTATTGGTTATTATGACCTTAACAATTTAAGCATTAATAATCATTTTGTCATTATTCATTACTGAGACAAGTTGTTCAGTTAATTAGTATTATGATACAGTCCGTTTCATATCGCAAGGCCCCAAGTGGTTTCAATATTTAAATTGTATGTTATAAATTTTTTGTAAAAAATGCATTTTTGATGCATTCTATTGGGCATTCCTTTTTATTAAAAATTTTATCAACTATGTGACAGTTAACAAGTTTAATTAGCTTGATCAAACTCCAAAAATAGTTTACTTGAATCTATGAAATTGGATTAATTAAATTTATTAAACTTTTTATTTAGATTGAGTACACCAATTTACTTAAAGTTAATAAAGTATCAGAACGAGTTTGCCTGCTCCAAGTAGAAAAAATAAATTAAGCCCATTAAATTTGTTTTACTAGTTTAGGTCAAAGTATTTGCCTAGTTTTATTTAATTATATTGTAAAAAATATTATCCAAATATATAATGGATTGAAAGAACAAATTGGATTTTACTGAATGATGAATATTATAACAGTGCTTTAATAAATCTCAGATATCAAAAAAAAAAAAAATGGGAAAACTTGATCCTGATATCAGAATCAGAATAAAGACTTACCGAATTTTATAGCCCTAACAAAATTATATTTTGAATCAGAAAAAATGAACTAGTTATTCCCTGAAAATATATAAGATGCTTTAATTTTAAAAATACAACATTATCCGATAGCCTTTTTCTGAGACACGCTGAACACAAAAAAAATATTACATGAAAAACTATATACGAGTATATAACTTTTAAATAAAACTTTTTTCTGGAAGGTCAAATACAAAAGTTTAAGTGAGGTCAACTTATAGCCCCTACTAGCAACCTCAACTTGCGGATATCGACAAATCAATTTTGTATTTAATAGTTTTCTCGGCATCATGGTTTTATTTTCCAAGCCCGCCAGTCATTTTGGCGTTACAACAACAACATTGTGATACGAGATTTTTTGTAACAAAATGCCTTTGGTGGTATGCATGACATCAACTTGTGTTAGTTTGAAAATTAAAGCACCTGCTTTTTTACTGTACAGGGTGTCCCAATATTCCGTGTAGTTAGCGAAAATCAACAAGTATGATATAGCTTATTACAATTTTATTTAATAAGGCAATAGTGCGAATTGTTCATAAAGGGTGTTCACTGACAACGCAAAGAATTTTAACACTTCATGTACTAAGAATTTTTTTTAGAAACTAGCTCCGATAAACTTTTTTCTCTCACTATGTAAGGTGGCCTGTTTTTATAAGAGAAAAAAAATGAAGTAAATAAAAGGATCCTTTACATAACAAAAATCAGAGTCGTTGAGAGAGTTACGAAAAAATTCTGCTATAATTTATTTAGAGGTGGGTAGTTTACAGCCTTCTCGAACCCTTTTGTTTTTTTTTTTGTAAAAAAATCAAATATTAGGAGAAAACAGCTGAAAAAAGTGTTTTATAAACAAACCTGACGCTCCTTTGCATAACAGCAAATCATGTCCAATCGACTTATTTTGAGTCCAAAAAATGGGGACACCCTGTGTTGCTTTTTTACATCCTGTTTAATAATTATTTGATTTTTTCCAGAAAAAACGGATGCTTCAACCAACGCCACCGACGAGCAGAAGTTATGGAGCGAAGGTCCATCCTCTCCCAGCTACATAAATCAAGGCACAACCTTTTGTCTCAGCTACCAAGACCAAGGCCCAAATTCTTACCTCAGTTGCCAAGATCAAGCTCACTACTCTTACCCTACATATCCCAGTTACGAGGAAATCATGGTAACCGACTCCAGGGAAAGCATTGCACGAACGATTTCGACAATAGACAGTGGTGTCAATATCTCCAACGAACATAAAGAACAGACCAGGCCGTACACAGTGACTGTGGAAGCAGTGATTGAGGCTAAACCGTTTTTGCCGCATTGCTACAGTACACCCAACTCGCTCAACAGCGAGTCCAATACTGGGTCGGATAAGGGAGATAAGAGTTATAAAGAGGTTAGTTTCATATATAATAAAATAACATAAAAAAGACTAGGTATATCTCGAACTTCGAAGTTCAAGTATTGAAGTTTTGTGTATGTCGTACAGCGTGCGTCAACATAACGTTCTTTTTTCAAAACTTGAAACTCATTGTATGAACCATTTTTATTTGTCATCCATAATGTAGGCGCATGTTTAAAGTTTTGAATGTCAAATCACATAGTAGTTGTCCCTCATTCTCCATTCACTGCATAAACCGATTTCTGGCGTTTGTCTTTACTCTTGCCAGCTTAGCAGGCATTATCTTGGCAATTTCTTCCTGGGTGTTGCACTTCAAATCCTGTAGGGTCCTTGTTTCGTTCATAAAAATCAATACGGGGCACATCTGGAGAGCAGGCCGGCCACTCCAAATCATCTCTAATGGAGATATGGCGCTCTGGGAAGCGTTCCCTCAAAACAGCCACCGATTCTCTTGAACTGTGTGTTATTGCACCGTGTTCTTGGAAACCAAATGTCCTCTAAGTTCAACTCATCTAGAGGTGGAAAAAAATCCTATAACATATTTACCGTTTAGGAGGCAAATTGGTTTCAATGTTTCAGAAGTTGGGAAAAAACAGGTTGCGCCTGGCTCGACTCGGTCTTGGCCGGCGCGTAAAAACGTCAAGTAGAATAACTCTGTTCTTCCCATTTTATTGAAGCTTCCGGTTCATATTACTCACGACATTCTTATTTTCAGGTGAATTACAGCACATACACAAAGGCGAACCCTGCTACTTTGGAAAGGGCCATACAAAACGTGAACGCCATTTTGACCGTCGAAACTCCGACCGATCAGTATGAGGCAGTAGTATATGAAAACTTCGATGGCCCTAAGACGAAGAATGAGACTGAAGAGAAGTTCATCGTTAACCTTTTCGAAAGCAGGCCCTCGAAGAGATGGCAGAGGAGATTGCTTTCTCCCAAGCTGTTCGAGAAAGACGACTTTGATAGGGGGCATGCTAAGCGACACACTAGCAGAAAAGATCAGCAGAACAATCGCACTGTGAGTAGAATTCTGCTTATTTATATGAAAATGTTTCTTTTCGACATACTACTGGACCTAAAAAAAAACAAACCGTAATAGTAAAGAGTGTTTCCAAAATGTGGGGTAACAATTGATTGTACAATATGTAAAACTAGCTTGTCGTTTGACGATTTTTGAATCGGCGTTTGTTACCAATGTATATATTTATGTATATCTTATTTCCGAGAAGTAACAGATTTTGTCAGTAGAAATTTCTTTTGAAGGTATTTATTATTTAAAAATTAATCAATGTAATTCGTGATCTATGAAGAGGAGATAAGAATCTTACATACTACCTGCCACAGTTTTTGTAAGTTAGAAAGATGTGATACGGCATGGTTTTCTAGGAATTGTAAAAGTAAATTAGAATAGTCTTGGAACCACTGAATTCACATCTTATACAGTCGTGAAATCTCATGATTTGTTGTTGCGTAGCTGTTTTTAATGTACTGGGGAGGTTCCTATGAGCTAGAATTATCAAGTATTTTATATCGTTTTTCAACATTTTCAATTTTTTGTTGCTATTACTTATATTTTTTCGATACGTACTCGAAAAGTATCGATACAGCGAGTTTCAAACTCCGCATCTAATTGATTTTGATAACTGTTATACCTAATGGTTTGGATGCAAAATTTGAAAAAGTAAGCGGTAAATTTGATAGACATACTTCAAATTAATGTGGATATAAAATTTGGAACCCGTTACATCGGTACTATTCGAGACCTAAGTACGTAGAAAATGGAAGCGGAACTAGTCCAACTTTACAAAAAACTGACCCAAAATAACAGGAAAATGAAAACAAAAACATGATGAGCGACCTTCCTCTTGCTTTTAAAAGGAATTCCTAAGAAGAAAATTCGTGCGCTAATAATATATAATATATTATCATCATCAATTTGTTGACTGGTACCAATCGCACACTTTCCTGGTCCAAGATAAGATAACGTACGCCTTTAGTATCACATCAAGTGCTGTTGATAATGTTGTTGATAAGATGTAATTGCATGCTGATTAGTATACAGAAGAAAAGGAATCTTTATCTTGATGAGTCCTTATGCAATTCTAAATAGTATTCATTGATAGTGAACAGTTTATACGCGAGGCACGTATTGCGTACAACAACAATCGTTCATAAATATCGCGGAATGTGCT
This sequence comes from Acanthoscelides obtectus, assembly GCA_963669975.1. NCBI lineage: Eukaryota > Metazoa > Arthropoda > Insecta > Coleoptera > Chrysomelidae > Acanthoscelides > Acanthoscelides obtectus. The sequence continues at coordinate 92,316,210 of CAVLJG010000001.1, forward strand.
ACGCAAATTATTTACAGGTAAAGCAGATAATCAAAAACATAATCCACCTTACGAATGTATTCAGAGATCAGATATCTACATTTTTTGTATAGCTTTTATTAGATCGGATATTATTTTACACTTTTCAATTACTTTTTGCTGATTTTACAAATATATTCTTTATAAACAATACTTTTTGCTTATTTTTAATATCCAACAAAACCAAGGTCGCTGAAAATCAAGTAAAAAAATAATAAATATTGAAATAAATTTTAACCAGCCATAGACTAAGCTCGTGAAAAGAATCTTGAGCCAAAAACGACTTAGATTTTGGTTCCCGAAGCCTTAATACCTACTCAAAATCGTTATTTCTCTATAGTTCGGGTTCTTAACAATTATATAAAAATTATGAATCGAGTAGTTTCTGGAGATGCTAAATATAATGATGTCCTTTTTTTCAACACACATAAAATATTTAGAGAACGCTACATACTGCCTTATAATGTCATAGTTTTCTTGCTAGCATCGTTTCATTATCTATATACAGGGTGGCGCATCGAAAACGAAACAGACGCATTTACTGGCAGCTCAGTTTTTCTTTGAAAAACGCTCAGACCCGTCGATTTTGTTTTCCAGGGGGACATAAGTTTGGCAAAAAATCACGTTAGCACGTGCAGCCCCCTAAGCGGGGGTGACACCACCCCCAAAATCTTAAATGGAAAGGGGGGTCGAGTGATACCTTATTTTAAAGGTCTTTCAATTCCGTTTGTAATGATATAAAATTAATGTACTTCAGTTCAGTAGTTTTGAAGATTTATTGATTTGAAGCTTAAATAAAACTAATACATCATCATTAGTGGAGATCAATACATTTGGCAGCAAAGTAATTTAAAAATGAAGAATGAACTGACCCGTTAGGCAAGTAAATGTTGAAAATGGCCACCATGACTCTCCATGCAATAATAAAGATTTTGCTTCCTTATCTTTCTTCAAGAAATAACTTTTTTGCCACAAAAAAACGCTCCAATAGTTATTTTCAACAACAAAATGTTAAACAAACCATGGGCGTAGTGAAGAAAAGCATTTACTTATTAAGTAAATTCTTTTAGTCAAATTTCTTCTGAAAGTATTACAAACTAATCTGATGTACCTACTAAAGTCTACTTCAAGCTTTAAATCAATAAATCTTCAAAACTACTGAACTGAAGCTCATGTATTTTACATCATTATAAAGGAAATTGAAATACTTTTAAAATAAGATATCAGTCGACCCCCCTTTTCATTTAAGATTTTAGGGTTGGTGTCACCCCCGCCCAGGGGGCTGCACGTGTTAACGTGATTTTTTGCCAAACTTGTGTCCCCCTCGAAAACAAAATCGACGGGTCTGAGCGTTTTGCCAAAAAAAAACTGAGCTGCCAGTAAATGCGTCTGTTTCGTTTTCGATGCGCCACCCTGTATTTTCAAATAAAGAGGGTATTCTACATTTGGTCAGATTAGAGACATTTACATTTGAACATTCTATCGGTCAAAAAACAGCTCTTCCTCCCACATGGATTCAATTACTCTTGCAAACTTCAAACCTCAATCTCAACTTGACCTCAAAATCATCTCGCTAGGCAAAACAAACGTCGCAAAATTTTGATTAAGAAAACTACAATTTTATTTTTTAATTTATATTCTGAATTTGACGATTAAATAATGTTAAATCTAAAATAATTAGGTCAACCCCAATATTGGGCCCAGTGATAAATCTTAGATCAAATGTTCACCTATGTTATCATAAACTTTTTGTACTTATCATACAACTTCTATAATCTTATGTCATTTTAATTCGAAAACAAAAGAACTACGTTTGGAAGCATTTCGATGAATTGAGCAACATTCTCAGACTTCAAAATACATTATAAATTTCTGGACTCAACATTCTGTCAGGTTTTATTAAAATTTACGAGTGCATTTCCACCTATTCCGTACATTACTCTATATATTTGATATTCAAAGCTTGATGTTTTGGGCATCACGAACTATGAATCATCAGTGCGGAGTATTGGCATTCTTTTGTTTTATGCCAATATACCCACGGTGCTATGTCGCGACTTGTGTTTACCCGGCAACTGTTCCGTTAGTCATGTGTCAGTCACTTCCCAGGCCTACTGATCTGCAGTGTCAAATTGAAGTCTTGTTCGAAAATAGCAATGTTGTAGTGTTTGCTGCTGGAAGAGAGAACTGAGACTTCCCTGTAAAATTATATCGTTTTGAAGCAGTTCGCAAAAGTCTCGAGTACCACATAGTTTTGTTCGAAAGACGTAGTGCATTTATTTTTTGTTGTGTAGAAGTTACGTGTATAAGTCATAACTTTGGTGTTGGTTATTCTAGAGTGCATACTCTCAGCTCTCGAAGTCGGACGAAATGTACCTGCAGCTGAAAAAGATCAGGGATGCAGAATGTGTAAAAATGAACCAGGCCTCGAATGCTCTGATGACTATCAAGACTCAAAAAGATCGTGAGTGGAATAAGGAGCTTGTTGCTGAGAAGATTCTTCTTGAATGTGGTGAGTTGAATTTCATGAGAATTTTTATGGATTTTTTATAATTTTTCAATCTTGCCGTAGGAAAAATAAAAAAATGTCTTTTGTCTTAGATTCTTTATGTTCTAGGAAACGAGTATACGCTCTTTTGAACAGACATTTAATTCGGAAGAAATGATTAATAATCACTTGTTTTAGCAATTGATTTTGTAGTTACTTTTACAAAGGGATCAAAGTGTCTTCAGCTCAAAAACTTTAATATTGTCTAGTAATGTCTATATTTGTGTGAATATTATACAAGATTACAGTACTTAGGCTCTATTGGTCTCATTATGCGTCCTCGCAGAGGTAATTCAGAGTAAAATAGAGTTTTGTACTGATATGGCAGTTGGGAAGTATCAAAACAATTGCTTTATTGCCTTATTTCCTTGCTTACACGCACACATGGGAGTATAGTTTTTAAAGCCTTTTGGGCGAACCCTTAGCGTAGCTATAATGATTAAGACGGGAAAAGAACGCAAAGGGGCTTAGACCTCATAATTCTGGATTCGGCATCTAGATAATCCAGAAAGTATCTTCGCATCAGCTTGGAGAAATATTTTGATTACATTTTTCTGCATAGCCTTATTTGAGTCTGCGTCTTGTTAAACCAAAAGATGAAAGAAGCAATTTTTATATATGTTACAAAAAATACTTACTTGGCTCCGCAAAAAAAAATAATTAAATTTTCTTGGGCCGTCAGGCACAAGAAGTGTTCTCTGAACTCTTCCCTAATGTTGATAGCTTTCAAGATATAGGCAAATTCATATTTAATAAATGCCTCATATCATTTTCGACCCGGAAAAACGAAAGTATTATTGTCACCGAAGTTATTTAATATTCTTCAAACATCTATTCACAATAGCCCAAAGCATCCTAGCGGTTTCCTTATTGCAGACCTTTGTTTTTTAATTGTTGATGACGTGCACGCTCAATGATTCTGAGCACACGCAGAATATACGTATCTTGGTGATGCTCATATTTAACTTGTAAGCATATTGTTTTCGTCACATTTTCCTTACAAAACTTGGCATACTCTGAGGAAAAAGTGAGCTACGGGCATGCAAAAAAAATAATCAATGGCCAAAATGGCCTATACAATTAGTCCATAGTCCCCACCCATTTTATAACTCTAGAAATTTATTCCCTGCCCTACCGAAAGTAACGACATTCTGGCAACGATGCTGAACCACAAACAGATATGGTACTCTAGATCGTGAGCGCCAACGATGCAGTCAGATGCAGACAGGGCTTGATGCTTGAAATATTTGTTTTAATTGGCAAATGTACGATATGCGAAATATGTACTCATAAGTGCGTAGAATTGCCGGGGTTTGAAGCGTGTAATATACTATCGTCAAAAGATTAACATTCACATTCCTCTACATCACAAAACCCCAAACACTGAAATGTATTCCCCAAAAATGATCAGAAACCTTTGAAACCTCAAAAAAAAAAACTGTTTTTCAGTGATTTTTGTTTCCGTCTTTTTAAGACCAATTTTTAAAAACTCGAGCGGTGCTCTCCAAGTTATAGACAGGCGGAAGATAAGCGGTCATACAGACCTAACGAAGGAAATGAGTGGTATGGTTTCTCGTGTCACATAACATCCCAAAAGTATATCTCATTTTCGAAATATTTCGCTTTTACAATACCCCCTAGAATGCTTTAAGGTTTTGTTAATAAAGAATGTCTAGTTGATTTGGTAACATTAAAAGCTTCGTCCTTTCATAATGTTTTCGGACTCAAAAATGTCATATTTTGTACCTTTTCAGATGTTGTTAAATCACTATTAACTTTTGGGAATGGTTCATAATAAGATGCTTTTGTTCAGAACAATAATAACAATAAAATACTGAAAAACTAGAAATAGTCCTTTTTGAATATAATTATGCAAAAAACCGTATCAGGAACTTTTTCCAATGATTTAGTGAATGTAGTAAAATAAATCTTTTCCGTGACGTCAATATTCTTGAATTTGTTAATTTTATTTTATAAACTCATACCTTTTGAACTTTTTACAGATATACGTAATAAGCTGATCGTACAGAAAATCCGCGAACTGAAGTGCCCAGATGATTATTCCCAGGTCTACAAGAAGAGGGTGCCTCACAAGGGAAGCATCACTGTCTCCAACTTCGAGTTCGACATCAAGATGTCCCAGGACAAACCCAAGAAGAATACATATACAGACTTCTATGTTTTGGCGCTTTCATATGGTACCACACTGCACATGTCCAACATAGCGAAGGTTAACGAGAACAAACTTGTATTCAAAGACACCTTTATTTTGAAGGATCTTGAGGATAACTTCGGAATCAAGGCTGAGCTTTTCACTTTGAGGCTGAAAACAAAAAAGGACAGCATTCGAAAAATCTGCAGGAATATGTTTAAGAAGGTATGTGCTTTTCTTTCAAGCAAGATGAATTCATTATTGTTAAATGATACGTCGCAAAAATCTGAACTGTAGCAGCTGAATTAATTTCAGTAAAGTGATAGCTTTATCCTATGAGGAGGTTAAGGTGTATACTCAAGTATAGACAATACGGCTACCTTTTGAAAATCTGTGCATTTGTGCAAAACATTATCAAACTGCTTTCATGTATGTTTAACAAGTTACCTAAATACATTTTTGGAGACGCTTTAATATTTCAGTGTTTAGTAAAATTTATTATTTTCCATGTGATGGCGATTTTCTACTATAGTAATCTCGGAAATGTCGCAAATTAGGTTCAGCTTTATGAGATGATGTAAATCACAATTAGGATTCTTTTTAAAATGCAGGAATGCAAATGAATAAAAGGAAAAATAGATTAGTTATAAATTGCAATTTCGCAAATCTTATGCAAAGGAAAGTATGAAAAAAATGGCGTCAATTAGATTGACTTTCTACTTCCCACGTCTTCGAAGCGACTTTACAATTTTTTTTGACAATGGCGTCAAAGAGACGTAGGTTTTGTCAGAACCATTAGTTCACCAGTTGGGATTTTCATGAAAAAAATTTGTTGAATTGCAGCAATGGTAGCCTCTTGTGTAAGACTGTTTGTTAGCAATGTTTGATAACTGATTATAATAGCTCCTGATACCCACTTATATGCTATATAATACTACCTTACGAGACCAAGTACTGTCATTAAATTACACTCCATGCATTATGCTTGTATAAATAGGTATCGCGACCCTCGGATCGACCAACAAAGATGCAGTACTTAAAACTCCGTGGCTGCACGGCAAGTGCGACCGATACGTACGCGACCCGGTCTCTGGAAATATTAGTAATAAGTAAAATAAGATTTGAGGGAAAATGTACTAGAAAATACGATGTGCGAAATTTGTCTAACGGGGTTGGTATTAATATATTAATTTCAAAAAATATGATCCACCTTTTGTAGGTGGCAGCCGGTCTTTGTCTGTCGTACGTGGAGGTAAGTTACGACGGGAAAAGGACAGACAGGAAGACCCACGGAAATGAGTGACATAGTTTTAAGTATTGTACGTCATATAACACCCAAAAAACGTTTTTAAAATTTTTCGCGATCACAATATTTCCTCGTCAGTGGGAATGGGAAGAAAAATAAAAATAAGAGAAAAAACTCTGGTTTAAAAATAGTATCGAAAAAATAACAATTAAAAAACAATGTATTTGTACTAGTTAATGTAACGTAGAACCGTCTTAATGGGTTATAAGGTAACGGTTGTTCTATTTTAGTACTATTGAAATAATTATCTGGCCAGTTGGTCATCGACCAGTACCATTAACAAAATAAACGATGACAAGAAAGGTTACATTGATTTTGATGAAATTTGAGCAACGTGATGCTACAGGTCATAGTGAATAATGCTGCGTATTTTCGGAAATCGATGTAGTACTGGCGGAATTTCAAATCTGTCTAAACTTCGTTTTTGCATGTTTACAGATTTATGATAACCATTGGGCGCAGTCAATATTCTTATTAGCCCCCTCTACATCATTCAAAGTTATGTTTGGAAAAATTACGCTCACAAATGGACTATCAAAGCATCAGAGTGAACTAATATCTGTATGCCTGCCATCACATTACATTTTTCGTCTATCAATGGTGAAAAAGGATATTTTGTCTTTATATCTGTTAGACGATTCTAGCCCATTATTTCACTTTCAGACGACACACAACTGCTGCACGAATAAAATTTACTACGAAGATCTGAACCTGAACGAACTGCTCCAGTCGGACATCCTGACACCGTCATTCACACACTGCCTTCAGTTTATGCTGACAAAAAATCAAATTGACAACGGCGCACTTTTCATCTCACCGCCGCCCGAATCGAAGTTCAGGAATTACGTCAACGTCAACGTCGCTGTCAACAAATTGGACCTTGATACCGATCTGTCAGGGTTCCTGACTTGGGGCACCAAGAGAGAGTCCATCATCACTTGGGAAAGAAAATGGGTCTCGCTTAAAGGTACCCAATTTTCAGTCTACAATTATCCACAGGACGAGGAGTATGAAAGAGACCCTTGCCAGAGCATCAATTTGCAGTACTGCCTCCTACCGTTAGTTAAGGAAGTTGAGAACTGCCCAAGAAAGAGGACATTTGTAATCAAAACAGGCAGACCGAGCACCTTTGTGGAGAATGAAGAAGAAGTTGCTTTGAAAAAACGATATAACTTTGTGTTGGAGAAGTTCTATATTTCAGCGGATAATAATGTAGATTATAAGAAATGGACCGAAACTTTGGAATCATCTTTAGATACTATGAGGGATTGGAAGCAACTAGTCTTTATAGACGATTATTATACAAAGTAATAGTAATATCATTAGATTTTCGCGTTCAACGATGTAGATCTAGTTATGTTTATGTTATACAGAGTGTCCGCAAATTTGTGACTTCTCTTCTCTTTACGCGGCATATAGATCTTGAAAAAACAAGCGGTATTTTAGTAGCATATATTCCAAAGTCTTGAGATAACCGAGATATTGAGTTCCGCAAAATCAAACCAAAGTCAAACTTAATCCGCTCCTGTATTTCGATCAGATTAACAGTGAGAAGCCACGACATGGGTCAGTCCTCAACCCAGACGGGGGCAGTGTAGGTAAACAAAAGATTCATTTACCAATCGGTACAAAAAACAAAATGGCACACTCGTACAGCAATATCGTACTTGCTGAAATTACTTTAATTTCTGGTGAGTGACTTTTAAACGCTACCGAGGCTTCGCGAGTATATGCAGATCGTTTTCCCAGGCGTTATCACCCAAGGCTGCGTGAAAACGCGCATGCTCACTGGACCTTTTATTCTGCATGGTTTACAATACCTAAACTTGCTACGAAACATTTTACCAAGAGCGACAACTTCGAAATGTTATAAGTGACAGAGCCGTACTTGAAATTTCTCTGCAACTGAACGTTGAGTACTTTATCATATGTTTTTTTTACTTTTTCGCTGCTGTTTCACCACACATTAGCTTTGTTATTTCAATCATAGTTGTTTCTGAGAAGGAAAGTTCCAACTTTCAGGACACCTTGCAGTAAGAGTAGCGATACAAAGCGCTTTGTTCTGATGAACGCGAACGAATGTAAGCGTGTTGTTACGTTCTGTGTCTGTAAGTCATCAATGTATATATCTGTAAATATTGAACTGAATCACTATGGTGCACTTGTCGAATCGTATAGCGAAAATTAGCTCTACCTATTTGATAAAATCAAAAGATATAAATAGTATAACTTAAGGTGATCCTTCAATATATTTTAATTAGATATATCAAGTTTTGTTTATGTTATTTGACTTTTTTGTCTGTCTATATCTGTAAATATTGACATGAATCGTAGTCTATGGTGCTCTTATCGATTCGTATAGCGAAAATTGGCTGTACCTATTTGATAAAATGTAGATAGTATAAGTTAAGGTGACCATTCAATTTATTTTAATTAGGTATATCTAGTTATGTTTATGTTATAGTGCGATTAGCGCTTTGTTCTGTAGAACGTGACTGATTTTAGCGTGATGTTACGTTATAGTCTTTGTCATCTGACATTTTTGTCTGTATGTGTCTGTAAATATTGAACTAAATCGCTATCATGGTGCTGTTACCGATTTGTATATCGCAAATTAGCCGATAAAATCATAAGATGTAAATAGTATAGATTAACGTGGCTTTATTTTCGATAGGTATGTCTAGTTATGTTTATGTTATAGTGAGATAAGCGCCACAAAGCGCTTTGTTCTGATGAACGTGACTGGTGTTAGCGTGATGTTACGTACCATGTATGTACGTATATTGAACTGAATCTCTATATAATTGATAAAATCAGATGTAAATTGTATCATTTAAGGCTATTTTTCAATTTATTTTCGTAATTAGTGCAATGATTTCTATATATATATATATATATATCTATTATTTGTAATGTAATATCTGTGTTTTCCAATAAATTTTTTATAATACTAAATATTTTTCTTCTATTACCTAAGATTTTTGTGAGGTCTTTTTTGCTTACGTCTTGAAAAAAAGCACAGTTCCTTGGATTAAAGTGTGACATATTTTTGGCAAAAAAACCTACGAAGCGCGAAAAATATTAAAAGTTTGTACATAGCACACATAGACCAAAACAAATAGCGTAACTTTTTTCCACCAGCTACCGCTACTGACGAGATGTGCTCGTGCCAGATAAAGTTCTCGGTAATCTGGGCTATGGCCAGACGAAATGAATGGCTCTGGTAGAACTCGGCCATCCATCGACAACGGATGAGCGCTAGGACGCTTCTTGCTAGTCAAGGTGTTTTGGAAGCATTAAACTGTACAAGCAGTGATAACCTCCAGATCTCTTGACAGAGAGGAAGTCGCTGCTAGTCTTTTTTTCCAGCTCACCGGCAGAGATCGGCTTGTCTCTCTGAATTCCTGCATGTAGAGTGCTGCGATCAGCAAAGCTTTGGATCTGATTGATCGTACTAGGAGGGAGATCGTTGATATGTAAGAAGAACAATGTCGGAGCAAAGAGCTATCCCTAGGGAACACCCGCGTTGATGATGTAGGATGAAGAAGGGAACCCGTCAATTACGACGAATATCGTGCGGCCAGGGGGGAAGCCAACCATCCATCTTCATAGATTCGCTGGGAGTCCCTAGGATGGTAGTTTGCATAAGAGGGCAGCATAGCACAGCTGATCGAATGCTTTCGTAATATGAAGAGTAACGAATTGTGCTACACTTAGACTGGATGAGTTTACACCACAGTTGTATGTCGTAAGCTATTTCCCGTGGTGCTGGAAACCATAATGCCTTTCGCTAATGACGTTCGAGGTACTCTAGAAGCTTCCGATTTATGCACCACTCCATACAACAGAAATCAACCCTGTAGCTGTAAGGGTCGGTCTTGGATCATTTTTTATGCGATGGGCTAGACATGAGCAAATTTCCAGTTTTCTGGGAAAGTGCGGGATTCGTAACATCTGTATCTCAAACTAAAATAATAGCCAGCATGTATCCAGTAACACTTGAATTCTTCGAACACCCTGTATATGAAGAAATGACTGCACCTATAGTGGACTGTGGCGGTATTCTTTGAAGCACAGTGCATTCAAAAAATTCCCGAGCACATAATCCAACTACCGGCCTTTTCGGTATTCGAACCGCTGGCCGCGGTTCGCAGGGCATGATTTACAACGCCGGACCTGCCGATGACATTTTAATTATTGCCGATTTAGACCGGGATGCAAATGAGCTTAAAAAGACGAAAAAATGAATAAAAAAGAAAGAAAGGCGGCCCAGACACGCCGTTGCTTGTTGGCGTATATGCATTTATATGTATAGGTAAATGTAGCTGTCCGGATGGTAGCTTGTTGTTCGGTGAAATATTATCTCAAATTGAATCTGTAGTCGCTTCTGCAGTGTTGTCGAAATCTTGCTGATAAATTGGAGGGCTTGGTCTGATAAAAAAGGGCAATTTGCAATGATTTGACTAACAGGCCCAAAGTCAAGATAAACCAGAAACTTTTAGCTAAAAAAGTCCATTGTTAATAGAAGTGATAAGCTAATGGCAACAGCAATTGTCAATCAAATGAAAATAGTCATATGCTATCAAGTACATGAATTTGTCAACGAAAAAGCGTCAAAGGCCCCATACAACCTTGGAAGGGGAAACTCTTCCAAGGAAAAGAGTTGATTGGGAGCTATACAAGTCGCTCCTTAGAGAGTTCCCCAATATCCCGATCATAGATGATGAGAACGATATAGATACTCCTCAAGCGGAGTGGACAAGTTCCGTTCAGCAAGCTCTGCAGCGTGCAGCTGTACTACTAGTACGACGACACGGCAGACCTTTTCTCCCTGCAGGCATTCGTCAGAATATTTCTGACAAAAGAGCTGCAATTAAGCAAGCGAAGAGGTCTTGTCACCCGGATGACATTCACAGAGCAACTAATCTTGTTCATGAAGTGAGAAATGCTCTTCATGAATTCCGTAATGAGCAATGCAGCGACTTTCTGTCGAGGATGCTTGACTCAAGTATTCCTCTCTGGAAAGTTGCAAAGTCGCTAAGAAACGGAAAGCGAGAACAACTCCCGCACATCCATGGTCCTAGAGCTTAGTCTGTAGGACAGAGGAAAAGGTCGAGGTTTTCGCTGATGCAATGGAAAGTCAGTTCTCTCGCAACTATGACCTCGACGAGGAGCAACATATTGTAAGATCCGTCAGGAGATATTTTAGGGCAAACGGCGTCAGTGGCAGTAGTGCCTCTCTTAGTGATTTTTCCTCAGAGGAATCTTCAGAAGATTCCCCAATCGAAGAGCTGCACGGCACATCAGTGGAATCTCCTGAGACTCCGCATTGCACACCAGCAGAGCTGCAAGGTCATATTAAAGACCTCAAGGTGCGTAAAGCACCTGGAGAGGATCGAATCACTAATAAGGCGCTGAAGCTACTTTCGCGGAAGTCCTTACTTATCTCAATAATCAATGCCATGCTAAGGACCCAGCACTTCCCAACGGCGTGGAAGACTGCTGATGTCATAATGATTCCAAAGAAGGTGGGTTCGATATTCCTTCAGGATTACCACCCCATTAGTCTACTGTCAGCTCCTTCTAAACTCGCCGAAAAGGTGATTCTACGTCACCTTGAAAATTTCTCGGCAGACCACCGTGTGATTCCTGACGTGCAATTTGGCTTTCGGTCTGAGCATAGTACGGAGCTACAGGCCATAAGGCTTGTTGAACGAGTAACCAGGGGGTTCACCCGTAACGAAAGTACTGGCATCTTGCTACTGGATGTCTCAAAGGCATTTGACAAGGTGTGGCACAAGCGCTTTCTCTACAAATTGATCCATAAGGGCTTCCCCTTCTGGCTCCTAAAACTTTTGAAATCCTTTCTCGAGGGTAGGAAATTTCGGATCAAAACTAATAACGTTCTGTCGACAACATGGCCCATCAAAGCCGGTGTCCCTCAGGGTTCGGTTCTTGGACCAGTCCTTTATTCACTTTTTATTCATGACGTCACTTGCTCCAACAGCTCTGAAACCTATCTCTATGCTGATGACACTGCCCCGGTGGCCCAGTCGTGCTCTGGGGATCTAGTTCACGACAGGCTGCAAAGTGCAGTGGACGAGGTATTGGAATGGGCGAATCGGTGGCTGATCAAAATTAATCATTCGAAAACGCAGGCAATCTATTGTACTAAAAAACGTAGCGGCGCCCCGTCTGAGGTTTCAGTGAATGGAGCTCGGGTACCATGGGGAAGCTCTGCTAAGTATCTCGGTATCACTCTTGACAAGGGGATGACCTGGCAGAAGCACACTGAAGCGTTAAAAACTAAATTCCAAATCTCGTTTCGGCAACTCTACCCTATGATATGTAGAACATCAAAATTAAGTTTGATCAACAAAGTTCGGCTATACAAGATGGTTATTAGACCAGCGATCACTTACGCAAGTTCGGCTTGGTGTTTTCTCGCCAAAACGCATTTGCGTAGCCTGCAGATTTTGCAGAACAGAACCTTGCGTGCAATCACTAACGCCCCATGGTATGTTTCCAACGAGACCCTTCACAGAGACCTTGACATCCCTTACCTAAGGGACTACATCAAACAACAAGCGCAGCTACGTTACAGTCAAGCAGAATCGCATAACAGTCGAGCAAGTTCGCAAGCACACAAGGCCGCGACTCGCACTCTGAACAAAATGAAATCGTGCGACTTTAGGTCCAACCAAAATTATAATCCCAAAATTAATTTTAGGATCAACTTAAAATTGCCGAATACTAACTAGCAATGCCAAGGCACCCCTCAAATTGATGCACTTCTTTTTTCTTTGCTCTCCCTCCTTTCTTCCTTCCTTTCTTTTTCCTTTCTTTCTCCCTGACTTTGTTTGGTATCTGGGCAACCAGACCTGACAAACCTACTAACTTACAAGACTTCAACCAAGAGCAAAGGTCCTACGGACCGCTCTGACAAACAATGACGAATAGTAGGCCCCCATACATTTCCTCAAATTTGACATATTTATTGTCCAGGAACTATTCTGTTTTTCGAAATCGATGTCAAGATAAAGTATCATACTTCCAAAAACATATATTTCAGTTATTATTTACAGCGCGTAAAAAATTAACGAAATATGTTATGTGCGTTCCGCCTGACCCGTCCCTGACACTCTAAGCGGGTTAATTGTTTTAAATATAGCGCGCAAAGGAACCTACGACTATGATGACGTCACTTCTGCTATCTGTCACCACTGACACATAACAACTGCCATTTATTTATGTGACCATAACGTCAGATCTTATGTTTGTAGCACAGACTATAACTATAGACAAGAAACTCTCTACAGTATATTCAGATAAGAGATAGACCGGATGTAAACAAAAGGTTCGGGTGATTTTCACGCTAACGCCGCCGTCTCGACGTAAAACAGGAGCCCTCATTGGTCAATTCGCAATTAAATGCCTATGCCGAGCGTCACAGCAGTCGTATCAAGGCAGAGTCACATTCAGGTTCAGACGTGTTACGTATGTCGTGTGCATCATTGCAATTTGATATTTCTTTGGACGTTTTCGTTTGTTATCTTATTAAGTTGTTGAGTTTGTCGTTGTTATTGTTATACCTTGTTATTGATTGTTATTGTTATCAACTGCTTGCGCAAAATGCCCAGTAGTACAGATAATGCCGATGAAGTTGTAAACTCCTGTAGTCCACCTAGGAAACGCTCTAAAAAAAGACACCTGAGTGCAGAAATGAAAGAGGTCATTTTGAATATATATAAGATCGAGCGCGAGGAGAACGAGGCATCAACCATCAAAGAAGTTGTTGTGAAGGTTTCTCACAAAGTTGGGGTGTGTCGCGCATCAGTGTTTAATGTGTTAAGACAATACAAAAAAAATCACACCTTTTCTGAGCCAATGACCAGTAAACATCACAAAAGTATTGTTAAATCATTGGATGAAGCTGATAAGCATGCGATTAGGAGGAAAGTGCATGAATTCTTCTTTAGGAATGAAATACCTACTATAGAAAAAGTACTGCAGGAGGTAAATGGAGATACAACGTTGCCAAATTTCAAACGATCAACTTTCCATGCGTTACTGAAGCATTTAAATTTCAAATGGAAAAAACGGGGTCGTAATAGTTTACTACTGGATAGAGAAGAAATTGTGCTATGGAGGAGGTTTTATTTAACAAAAATTGGGAAATATAGAAATCAAAACAGGAAGATTTATTACCTTGATGAAACGTGGGTAAACGCAGGACACACTACAAGTAAAGTATGGGTTGATGATTCTGTAACTTCATCCAGGAGGGCCTTTCTAGATGGACTGTCCACCGGATTAAAAAATCCAGTAGGTAAATACGAGTAATAGACAACAATCGGATGTTTTTCAAACCTTGGGAACAAGGTTCTAAACATTAATTCCAGGGGGCAGATAAAACATATTACAAGTAACAAAACTTTTATAACTTTCGATAAAATGCGTGGATGTTTTATTGTCATTTTCATTTGTTAGAACTTTTTGAAGCCATGTTTTTATGTGTTTTCGATATTTCAATAATTTTTTAATATGATTTTAAAATATGTCGAATATTATAAACTTAAAAAAGTTACTAAGTTTTATATTGTGTACCGTTCCTAATATTTCTAATCATTTTAATTCATACTTTAAGCTTTATAAAGTTATAATTTGTTAATATTAATATTTGCGCGTATTTCAGGTTCCTGATCATTCATTTTTTAAAGGTTTATAACTTTAAATTAAATTGTGAAGCGCTGAGTAATCATACGACATTCAATATTCTTTCTTTCAATATGACTAAATAATCCCAATTATAGCAATCTGATACTCATGTCTCAATGTTTTTTCGCTGAATGTGATGAAAACATTTGAAAAAGGTTCGCTTATTGAAATAAATCTACACCAGTTAGTACTTCGATTTCCAGGTAAAGGGAAAAGGCTCATTATCTGCCATATTGGCAGTGAGGATGGATTTGTTGTTGACGGTCTGTGGTGCTTTGAGTCCAAGAAAACTGGAGATTACCACGAGGAAATGAATGGCGAATCGTTTGAACAGTGGTTTTCAAAAATTTTACCGAACTTAGAGGAAAACGCAGTAACTGTGTTGGATAATGCGCCTTATCATTCTCGAAGAATGGAGAAGGTCCCAACAACGGCTTCAAGGAAAGTTGATGTTCAAAATTGGCTCCGCTCGAAAAATATCAACTTTGAAGAAGCAATGCTGAAAGTACAATTATTAAGAATTGTCAAGGATCACAAGGCGGAATATCAAAAATACGCCATTGACGAAATGGCAGCAAGTCAAAATAAAACTGTGCTCCGTTTACCTCCATACCATTGCGAGCTCAATCCCATTGAGCTCATATGGGCAGAGGTTAAAAATTATACAGCTAAGCACAATACAACTTTTAAATTTTGTGACCTCAAAGGACTTTTCAAAGAAGCACTCGAATTAATAACAGCGCAAAAATGGGAAAACTGTATTAAGCACGTGAAAGACAAAGTTGAAAAGAGAATGTGGGAACTGGACAATATTTTAGAGGAACAAGTCGAGCCATTCATTATTGACGTTGGTGCTTCAGGCAGTAGCGATGATGAAAGCTCATCAAGCTCATCTTTCCAATAAAAGATGTCGTTCATCAAATTCGGTAAGTTGTAAGTAATTATAAAGCTACTGTATTTTTTAATTAATGATTGACATTTTTGAACCCATTTTGGCAAAACCTATTCAAGAATCTACTTTCTGACAATGTTCAACCATGCACATTTTTTTACGTTTTGAACGTTTTAATTTGGTTACATATTTACCTAGAAACCAAAAAATATACTAATCAATATTCTAAAAGCAATTTTAAGAGATATACGATTATTTTTAATTTAGGCTAATTTAAACGCCATTTTGAGATTATATTCGACTGTATTTCACCAAACATCAGGCGGCATCCGAAGCTGGAAATCGAAGCGAAAATTTTGAAACCCTTATGTATATTTACATCATTATATATTTCTTACCCCACCCCCACATGATCCTATATCCATCACCAATCGTATACACATCGAATTGTGCTAATT
Source organism: Acanthoscelides obtectus (assembly GCA_963669975.1). NCBI lineage: Eukaryota > Metazoa > Arthropoda > Insecta > Coleoptera > Chrysomelidae > Acanthoscelides > Acanthoscelides obtectus. Next base: position 92,332,302 of record CAVLJG010000001.1, read on the forward strand.
TACTACAAAGTTACGCAAAGCAGCATCTACTATCTAAAATATGTACTGCGTGACTCTTAATACGTCCCTGCCGAATGTTACAGCGTTCGATGATCACGTGGTCTTGTTTATGTCCGGCCTATCTCTTATCTGAATATACTGTAAGTGTGAATTGGCACCAGATTTTCATGGCACAAGCCATCTATTGTGTTGTGAACTAATGCGTTACAGAAAACTGTAGACAATAACACAAAAGATGCGTGCATAATGAAGTGCTGAAGCAAACAATAGGTGACAGGTTAGGCCGCAATAAGGGTGGGAATTTTGAACTGATTTACATATACAGGGGGTGTTAATAAAGTACTTGGGTAAAGTTCAATAGGTGGCTTCTTGGGAAACTTTAAGAAAAATAAGTTCATATAAACGTGTGTTCAAAAATACTTCGCTTTCATGATACAGGGTGATTGAATTTATTTGAAAGTCCCATTTTTGTAAGTTAACCCCTTAGCCGATTTTGCTAAATTTTAGTAATATTCAGACGGTACTGACGTAATAACGCCAAGAATTTAGATAAAGTTGAATGAATAAAACGATCTAATAGAAAATAAAAAAGGAATAATTCCAAGACCTATATGACAATTCTTGGATGTATAATGAGGTGTTTTTCTTTGAAGATTGTGCTTGAATTTTTTAACAAGGGTAATCGAATAGTTATGACGATTTTTTTCGAAAAAACAAGAAATGAAACAGAACACTTTGACTCCATGTGTCTTGAAAACTGAGCAATTCCGGACATACGGTTAAATAAACCTTTTTCTTTAAATTACCCAAAAGGTCACCCCACGTAGAGCTTCTCCTTCCCAATAACAAAACTATATTTTTTGAACAAATAAACTTTCTTGAAGCTTTGGAATGATCTGCGACTGTTATTAAAATAGCAAGAAGAAACTAGTAAATGAGGACTTAAAAAATGGGTAGATACAGTCGGAAGGCCGGAAAGTAAAGTCCATTCAGTAGACATATGTGGTTTTGACAATTTATTGAAAAGAAAAAAAAATCAATCTATTGATGCGTCTTTGATTTTCTTCTCAAAAATTTTACCTCATCTGCAGAAAAATATAAACAAACCTAATCTTCAATTCAATTGCCAAATTGTTCAGTTTGTGGTTACCTGTTGCTGCTACTCATGAAAGGATTATATTGTATGATGTTCTTCGATTTGATAATATACAATTTCGACTATTGCATCGTTTGGCTAAGTAATATTTATTTGTCTAAACCATTCTGAAATTATTTATTTATAATTAATGATGTCACTTAAATTTTGTAGAAATTTATGTCAATAGAAAATACAAATCAGCGCCCAGATGTGAGACATTGCGAAAATGTTTGATGTGTGATACGTCATTCCTAATTTTTATGTGATGTGGCTTAATTGCACACAACGCGGACGCGGTGGCGATTTCCCGTAGTGCCCCTCAAACTTTTTGAAAACCCAAAAAACGAGAAAAATCGTGGTTTATAACTTTGAACATAAGCTGTCTTCAAAAAGGACAACATATAAATACTTATACTTTTTAATGCTAAATATTCACAAGTTTTCTATAAATATTTGTCCTACTGGTTGCAATGCCTTCGGAAGTTCGATAACTTATACAGTATGTTTTAGGACCTATTTAAGTAAAAAATAGTGTTCCAGTGCCTTTGGAGTCTATATCTTCATAGCGAACCCAGTAGAGCATTCTCTTATTGTATTTTGTCGCAGTCCTTTTTGTGTTCCATATGAACCAGTCAGATTGGTCCCACATTTTGGGACACACTGTATAACGATCAACACATGGACAAAACGATGTGCTCATAAACAGACTGCAGGGAACGACCGGCAGGAGTTTATTTGTTATAATATTGTTGTAAAACCCTCGTATAACTGTGACCTTGAGCGGCGAGGGGCTGCCTTGCAGAGTCGACGCTTAGGCAACCAGTTACGCGACCTGAGAAAGGTTAGACCGAGATTCAAGACTAACTGAGACTCGTCTGAAGGCACCTGTCGCCATCTAGACTACTTCCATGGAAGTTCCCGAAAACTCTGGAAAGTTTCTCGTCTCGTCGATAGGGGGATAAATACCCAACCAGATGGCGGAACGAATTAGTCACAGTCGAGGCAGTGGAAAGCAAACGAATATGGGATGATAGCCCCGTATTCATAGTTATACATTACTTGCAAGTGTTATAAATTAGTGTACCAGTGATAAATTAAACTTTGGATATTAAAACGTGCTTTTATTAAACTATTAAGCTTCTGGTAGATTAGATTTGAGCCCTTTTCGTACAGCTCTCACCAACCTGTCAGTGATCGTGTCTGAGCTCCGCCATACATACATACATTTTGCTACGCTATACCTGTAGAGATGAAATTCAAACGCCTGGATCCCAGACACAATCACCGACAAGTCACCGACCACTGTACGAACAAACCATTGGTCAAAAGTGGAATTGTTGTAGAGAAGAGTGTATAGACGGAATTCTAGATATCCTGATTTGTAGGTGGGATTTTTCGAAATAGAAGCAAACATTATTCAGTCACCTATTTTATTCCTGATCTACTAGTCTTTATAAATGGTGATGTCATTTTCTATACCATTTCGTAGGTCCTTATTATGCAGCGACATGTGTTGTATTATACTTACTCTCTCTATCTCTCGTGAATGCGTTAACACCTGAATACATTCAGAAACATCCAATTACCACATACTTGCACTGAAGAATTCCATTGAAACATTAATAACGTTAAATATTCCAATAATACACTTATTGAAGTGTACTGACTTCATCGAGTTATGTAAACAAAAAGTCACCCAGTCAATGTCACACAAGATTAATATTTATAGTGCCTTTATATGTATCTGTTAATTAGTCCATAGTTTGAGGATGTTGATACCCAGTTTACTGGAAATAATATGTTTGCATCTACATCGGTCATTCGTGGATTTTGGCTTTTTAGTTTTAGGGTCTGCATTATCTCCATCGACTCTTATGTAAAGATTCATACGTAGCTCCATGATAACCCGTTTATTGTTTTGAAATGGTGAGTAAAAGATCTGGAATACGAAGAGGATCATGTTTTGAATTTTCAATTTTTTTCTGAAAAAAATTCATTATTAGAACCTCCGCTACCGACATGATTTATACGATAAGACTGGTAGCCCCTAACAAGATATTACTTATGATCGTTCATGAGTATACATCACACCGACTAGCGGGTTGATGTTAGTTTAAATTTCTAGGGTTGAACATCTGTGAAAATTTTTTCAGTCTCTACTTTGTTATGTGAAGTATGTATGTGCGTGAATTATTGAATAGTTCAGCTGTTTTCGAACCTGTAACACCTTGCAGGATACTTTTTCCTTATTACCTGTGCGGTAAGACTCTTAATCGCCTAACACGTAGATTCAGTTTTGCACATGTATTTTTGTACTTAGCTGAGCAAAAAACGCATTCTTCATTTGTTTTCCTAACAGATAGTCCAGGTATATTAGGTCCATGCAATTGTCATGGCACCTGATATAGATGTCTGTAACTTCTGCGAGGACAATTTCATTGTTAAAACCAAACTTGTCAAATGCAGTTTATGTAGCGGTAAATTCCACTGCCATTGTGATTCCTTTAAAGATGCTTGGCTTAAAATATTTTCAGATTGTGATAACATCCACTGGGTATGCAGCGATTGCAAAATTGTAATGCAATCAAAAGCGTCTCTTACTAGAATCAGTATTGAATCTATGCAGAGGGAAATTGATCAATTGAATCGTGAAATTAGTATAGCTAAGAACCATCTTGATGACTTGCAGTACACAGTGTCCCTTCAAAAATCTGTCATTGAGTCTCATGAGAAGATTTCTTCGCCTTCTGTTAGCACTGACCAATCCGCCATCATTCCTGGACCGAGCAAGTACAGCGATGTAGTGAAGAGAACTAAAGTAATTTCTTCGACCCTCCTGATTAAGGCTGATAACGAGGCAGATGTGAACTCAATTCTCAGTGAAGTAAAGTCTTCTGTTAATCCAGCCAGCCTTAATGTTTGCATCAATAATACTCGAAAAATTCGTAATGGTATTGCTGTGGACTGCAAAGATGGCAGTTCCCTGAGCACACTGAAAGATAACCTTTGCAATAAATTGGGTTCTAAATATTCAATATCTGAAGCTAAGAAGCTGAATCCACGCCTGCTTATAAGAAACGTTAATTTGGATGGTCTTGACAATCCTGATGATTTGATTTCGAACATAGCTTCTCTCAACAACATTGATGGTTCTCTACTTAAGTTTGTCACTAAGCTCAAATCCTCCCGCGGAATCAACATCGTAATTGAAGTCACTCCTACTCTAAGATCGGAATTATTAAAGACAGGGTTTTTATATATTGGTTGGAAAAAGTCACCTATCTCTGATCACTTTCGCATATTAAAGTGTTTCAAGTGCTGTTCGTTTGGCCATTCTGAAGCATCTTGTAAAGCTGATCTGTCCTGCCCAAGGTGTACGCGAAATCATAAAATCAAGGAGTGTAACTCGAGCGCCCTACAATGCGTAAATTGCCTGAACCATAACAAAGTGTACAAGAAGATGCTACCAGTTGATCATTCGGCTAATTTTCTAAACTGTGTTTCTCAATTATGTTCAAACTCTAAAAGAAAGGGTGGATTATGGCTAACACTTGAAACTATGTCACTTAAATGTGCGTTCTCTAACAGCTCACTTTAATGATTTTGCCTCTCTTGTTCAATATAAGTTTGATGTTGTAGCAGTCACTGAAACATGGCTGCATTCCAGTATTGACAGCACTGTAGTCAATATACTTGGGTATAATTTCTTCCGTAAGGGCCGTGGGAGCAGAGGGGGTGGCATCGGTCTCTATGTTAAATTAGATATTAGCACTAATCTTATGCCAGTTGAGCTCGATGACTTTATAAATCCTCTTGCAATGTTATGCTATAAATTTAAACTGCACGGGTCCAGTATGTTAATTGTTGTTATATATAGGTCACCACATTGCTCTATACATCAAGCCATCCAGTGTTTAGAAAATCTTATCTCATTTTTCACTCCCCAATATGACAACATTATATTCTTGGGCGATATGAATGTCGACTTGCTTGCTCATAACAACATCCTCAGCAGCTGCTTTGATTCATCCAATTTCATTCAAGTCATTGATGAGCCTACACGTGTTACAGCACATTACTGGATCCAATATTTGTTAGTGACAATACTATCGTCAAAGGGTCAGGGACACTCAATGCAGACTCACATACTGTGGTATTTCCGTTTGTTATAAAAAAATAGAGCCTAAATTTGTAACATATAGAAATCTTAATAGCATTGATATTCAAAGTTTTAAGACGCAGATTGCATCAATGCAGCTTAATGACATTTATTTCGTGAATGATGTGGATATTAAAGTCTCTATCTTTACTGGCCGTCTTCTTTATCTATTCGATCTCTACGCTCCGCTACGTACAGTACGTGTCACAAAACCTGCTGCGCCCTGGCTCACTCCTAACTTGAAAATGATTTTTCAACTCAGAGATGAGGCATTCGCTGTCAGCATAACAGATCTGATCAGAATTGGGCCAGCTACAAAGATTTGAGAAATTATGCCCTTGCATCGCTTAGAAGAGAGAAAAAAGCGTATATGTCACGTTTCCGGAATCTTAACTCTAGTCAAGCTTGGAAACACCTGAGGAGGATGAATGTGGTAGCCCAGAAACATGTTGCGATACCTTCCAGTCTCCTTGAGCCTAACATTTTAAATAATTATTTTCTTTCAATTTTCCAGACAGCTGCAGCTGATCCAAATTTGATTGATAGTGTCTCTAACTCTTATAGCGATAGACGCCGGATAGACCGGATGCACCTCTGTTTGCTTTTAAACTCCTTACTCAGCAAGACATCGTCAATATAATCTCTCACATTAAGTCTACTGCATGTGGCTCTGATGGTCTAACTTTAAATATGGTTTGCTTATGTTTGCCTGATACCATAGACCATATAACTCACATTATTAATGTCTGTCTCGAAACAGGTTACTTTCCTGCCAGTTGGAAAAATGGTATTATTATTCCAATAGCTAAAACTAATCATCCAGAACAATATTCGGATCTCAGGCCAATTACCTTATTATGCTTTCTATCAAAAATACTCGAAAGAGCTGTCTACTCACAACTAGTGGAGTTTTTCGAACAAAATTACTTATTTCCTCTACATCAGTCAGGTTTCACAGCTGGTTACAGCACAACTTCGTCTTTATTACATCTTACTGATTCCATCATTAACAATTTAGACAATCACATCAACACCGTCTTGGTACTGTTAGATTTCTCGAAAGCCTTTGATATGGACAATCACCAGATACTACTGAGTAAGTTATCTCATTATGGAAGGTCAGATATAGTTCTAAGGTTCTTTGACTTCTTTGACTTGCTAAATTGTCAACAAACAGTGAAAACTGATCAGGGAATTTCCTCCTCTGAGCCAGTTCCTTCAGGAGTTCCTCAGGGCTCAGTATTAGGTCCCTTACTATATCTGATTTATACGATCGATCTGCAAGACTGTTTAGTCCACTGTAGTATGCAAACTTATGCAGATGATACTCAGTTAGTGTTTGGTTTCGATCCATCAAAGGTTGATGAAGTTTCTTTTAAAGTTAATTTAGATTTGGCTAACATCGGTGATTACTGTAACAAAAACTGCTTGAAGATCAATCCCAATAAAACTACTGCAATGTTGTACTGTTCGAAGAACTCCTACCGTGAAATGAAGCAGAGGATTTGTGTTTTTTTGGATGAGACACTCATCCCTTTTGTGGATTACGCCAAGAATCTCGGTGTTACCCTTGATTTAAATATGAGATTCGATCGGCATGTCTCTTTCTTATGTAGAGTGAATTTTAAAACCCGAAAAAAGCTCGCTGAAAGTCTTGTGTTGTCTGTCATTTCTTACTCCCTTGTTCTGTATTACCCATGTTTAGACTACGTCCACAAAAGGAAACTCCAGAAAATTCAGAACAGCTGTTGTAGGTTTATTTTTGGATTGCGCAAGTTTAGTCGCGTTTCAGATAAAATCAAAGAACTCAACTGGTTGCGAATTGATAAGTTATTTTTATATCTTTTGACCGTCTTCACGCATAAAGTTCTACTATCTAACAGACCAGCTTACCTCGCTAGCAAATTAGTTCACCGAGGTAGTTTTGTTACCAGAGCTCTTAGAGTTAATGCTAATTTTAACATGCCTCCTCACAATACCTCGGTCTTTGAAAGAGGTTACAGCTATAATACTGTCAAGCATTACAATGCAGTCAACAGTGGCTATCGATCCAAACAGGTTGTTTCTTTTAAGAAATTAATGAAAAGTCAGCTGCTGGAGTCCATTTAGTTCAGTTTTTCTTGTACTCATGTGATTTTTTTTTATTTTTTTTTGTTTGACTATTTTCTACTATTTTTGTTTCAAATTTAAAACTCTCGCAATACTATCGCATTTGTCTCGTGCAATCAATGTTGTCATTCTTATGAATTGTATTTTTTTTTTGGTATGTTATTATTTTGCTTATGTGTTTAAGTATTAGTTTTTCCTGTTGTGGGGTTGAGTGTAAGAGTAGCCGTCTGGCTAAACTTCGCCTCACTGCAGTTAATAAAGGCATTATTATTATTATTTCTAACAAGAAATTAGGCCCCCTGAGGCTTCACCTTATTTGACGGAGACCTAAGTTCGCCAAGTTTCGTTGTCTTCTAAAAACAAGAGACGAAATTGAAAATTTTGCGGAAATGAGAGTGCAAAATGCCACCTTAGAATTGACCACTGCGACAGTGAGACAGCAGGTTGCCTGTGGTTGACAGCCGGACATCACTGTGGCCGCTAGATGCCACCGATTCTGGTTGCACAGCAGATACGGTCTACTCGCTATTGAACAGACTAGTAATATAGCTTTCGTCAGTCCGACGACAGATGGCTATTCATAGATAGCTGTCTCGTGCTTTTTGGCAACTCATCAGCATGATGCAAAAAAGCCCGCGAGACCATATGCATACTGTTATGTCACGATTTTCTCCATTTTCTTTCAAACTGATCGATCATGTGTAAGTAAACATTCGATTATATAGAGCGTTCTGGCAAAAGATAAGCAACCAGTAAGTAGCCAAATGGTGGCGCGGCTCATCTGGATTCGATCTCCCGTAAAGAATTTTCTTTTGGTGTTCTTTTTAAACATAATCCAGCAGTGTAAATGTTTTATCCAAGGGAGTACATATTCATATAGTTAGCAAGCAACAGCTAACCTTGAGAACTGCAGCATAATTAAGCTATAGGAGTGCCCCTTTAACTTTTACTTCTTCAAGCTTTCGGTCAACAATGCAACCATTATCAGGAGATAGAGTTACTAAAGTCGCAAAATTTCACAAAAAAATTGACGAAGCAGAAACAACTTACTAAGTTGTTGAGGTAGTCGCTACATCGATGCTATATATAACCTCTTGTCAATACTAATCAGTAATGGGTTTTTCTCCCAAAAATGTATTCCTTAATAATTTTGACATCTTCAGCAGTTTTCATTATAACTTTACACATATTATTATTCCTACTTATCCTGTACTGTAATTTGATTTAGTCGGATATGACCTTCACCTGTATTTTACTTATAGTTGGGTTTCTGTTAAAATAATATCATAGTTTTTCTTATAAAATGTGAACACGCGCTTTCTAAAAAAAATTGTGGATCAATACTTCAACAAGATTTTCAATTGTCATAGAATGCGTCATCTTAGATGTAATTTGGTAGCTAGATAAACCTCAATTTCTAGATCGCGACATTGTCAAATGGGTGGGAACCAATAGTGTGTGTGCTATGAACTGAAGGCAGCATTGCGTAGTACAGTCAGCCTACTTGAAGCCTTTTCGTGGGCTTTTGTGTAGTGGGAGATCTGTTAAGGAGCGGCAACCCTCACATATCCTCAAAGTAAAAATTACATATCTCAAACCATATTATATTTCATATACTAAAGGTCGATTTATAAACTCCCAAATGAAAGGGAGCCAGCAAGTGTTTGTTGAAAGGGATCAGCTGTTTTCTCCACATGCTTTTCTTTTCTGTTTGATATTAACATATGTTTTGTGATGAAGATCCTCCATCTAGTTTTATAGCTATAACTATTTCTGGTCTAATTTTGTAGCTCATGCAGTTTTTTGACTTTCAAAACGGCAATTATGCAACAAATCAATCCTAATTTGCGAAGGTGTCAGGCTCATTTGCATCATCCATTTATGCAAAATCCAAATCACCTTTTGTCATATTTAAAAAAGGATGCAATTTTCGGTTAGATTATGCGTCACGCATCGTGACGTTTGTATAAAATGGCAGCGTTACGGTACGCCGACATTAGGGCTTATAAATTCAGTTATCGGCAATATACCGATAACATTTGCAAGTAAGACGCACTAACTATAAATCATTTCAACGTTCTTTATTAAAAATATTTATTCAAAATTAAACAAGTTGTCTTTTACAAATTATATATTTCTTAGACTTATACATATTTACAATATTGGATAGATTTATAAAAAAAGTGCTTCCTGAGTGATCACTGATTTCTGCCATAATGACTCAAGTGCCTCTACAGGTTAAACGCAGTGAATGATCACTCGAGTAGTCTTAAGCTGCATTCCCATTGATGTGAAGTTACGCGAAGCGAATAACAGCGATGTTCAATTTTGCTTCCACTATACTCGGGTCCGAAAAGGAAGAGAACGGCTGAACACGTCGCACGCCACTGTAAGCGTTTCGTCTCTTTGAATATGGGACGTCGCACATGCAGAAGAGTGCGGATAATTTTGCTACACTTTTCCCTTTCGGTACCAGGGTATATGCAGCGCTAGTGTGGTTGGAGGTCAAACTGCCAAATGCAGTTAGCAAAAAAGATAGATTTGATAGGGTAAAGAAAGGCAAATATTTTAAATTCAATGACAATTTTATTTTCTTCTCAAATATTCTGCGATGCTGGTCTTAACCTATTTATAACTTTAGGCATGACGTCAAACTAACTAAATTACCCCCATTGCCATTGCGTTATATAACACGTCTCCTCCTTTCGCGTCCCTCCAATATATGAGTTTTAGTTTGAGTATATGTTTCTCTTCTCTTTACTTCCCAAAGCACATGCACCGAAGTGCAGAATTTCCCCCTTTTCATCCTAATTTCCCTCCCGTTTCTCATATCTTCCCGTTTCTCATAAAATTTTTGTAGACAATGATAACAATAAAAAAACGTTCATCTTTCATTTTTACCCCTTGCATAGAGAATGAGCCTCTAAGAACCAACGAATTCAGAATAGGTAGAATTAGCAAGCCTACTATTCGCTTATCTCCCAAATCTATCTGTAGTCAGGATGAAAGTGCATACTATAGGAACTATAGGTGAACTTGACATAAACTAATTTTTTGATAGTGCTGTCATTAAATTGCCATTTTTAGTAAATGTAACATCTGCCTTATCCTGTGGTTTACATCTCGATTATTGTCCCATGTTTGTGGCCAATAAAACCACATGTATTGACAGATCTTTGGTATTAGTAAACGCTTCAATTACACTGGTACAATGAGAATATTTGATTTATCTGTCTTAGTGGAAATCACCTTGTGATTAAGTACCTTAACGATCTGTCAGTACATGTAGTTTTATTGACGCGCATGGGGAGATTGCATTTCTAGTATCATTTTTCTAAAGTGCGGGTGTTTGCAGATAGTTGTGGTATTAGAAGATATGCCTTGGATAATTTGCAAAGCTTAATGAAGGCAATGGTAGTTAAATGAGTCAAAATGATGCATTAGGCCTTTGTAATTTTTTCGGCAAACAATGCGATGTAATGATATAGGCTTGGCTCCTTCTAATCTATTCGAATTCGTTGGTAAGAATTGATTGGGTCCTGGACCCTGATTGCACCCCCCCTTACATCGTACACAACATATCAACACTAAGACATCTGCCGATATTCTCCTTTAGCTTGGTTGGTGACAGCTTATTCAACATCAACGGTGCTGACAGATCACTCAACATTCTTGATGTCAACTTATTGAACGAGGATTTCGTAGACTTGGCTGTAAGTGTGAATTTACCACAGCTCTGGAAGGACGACTTCACTATTCGTGACCCGTTGATTTTGAAATCATCGTAGAATGAAAGATTACACCAATCCTGGAACAGAAACAATTATGGTTAGAATCCGCCGTACTTATGGAAAAAAAATGTGAAAAAAATTTACAAGTGTTCGAAAAGGTATAGTCAAATGTTATCTAATACCTATACATCTCGATTCAAATTTTATAATTGAGTCAGGATCTGGACTTTTTGTGGACGACTTTTATGACTCATTTCAATGGTATGCTAGAACCTGAGTATCTACAGACGATTACTTATATCTGCTTAGAGAAACGGAAACAGTCAAGGGTTCTGCAGTCGCAAAGTGTTGCTTTTAGTAATTTGATTCCATCGTCTCGGAACCGATACCTCTGATTTGTTCATGATTTCTTTTAATTCCGATTTCGTTGGATTCCAGAATGAAAAAAAAAATCTGCAGATAAATATTAATCAACAGATGTTTTGATGTTTTTTGAAATTATATAAAACTTTTGTGACCATGTGGGTTTCTTACCTCACTGCAATTGGCACTGTCGTCATCAGCTCGGCCGCCATGTAGCCTTATAGAGAACACTTCAACTTGAACATCAAGGGAGTCTTCGAAATCGAACACAGTGAATTCATCCTTGAAGCTCAGTTTTCCGTCCTTATCAGGCATCATTGGTTCCGACATGTAAAGATCGTCGTTGTGTGTCACAGCAATCATCCAGTAGTCTCTAAAGAAACCTGAGCCTGGTTCTATGGTAAAGTTAATTTCTGATATCTTCACCGTGCTCATTTTCTTATTTGAAGCAGTTTTTGATTCGTCTTTTTCGTTCTTCAGAGCCATGATTTTGGATTCAATGAGTTTTTTCTTCAAGTCTGGAAGAAAACAATTAATTGGGTTAATGAGATACTAGACACTATATTAAAAAAATGCCAGACAAATTACCAAAACTTCGAGCAACAGTACTTTTGTTAATAACCCGACACTATGTGTGGCAAAGGGTATCTATATGCATAGTGCTTCTTAAAAAGGCTCCCCTACTCGTTTTTGTACGGGTTATGTTAGCATGTTGAATTTCGGAATGAGGCATGGATAATAAATACTATATTTTAGTGTAAAAATGGCAGTTGAAAATCTCGAAATTGCGATTGGTGCAATCTTGGAATATTTCTTTGAATGGAATATAGGCTAATCATATTAGCAAATTGCAAAGTCTGGTTTTATTGGTGCAAGTTGTTCAAGGGGGTATTTAAAACATGAACGCATAAAATGGGTACACCAATTTTTGTAGGAAAACTTTTTAGTTGACAACAAAGAATAAGAAAACTTGTTTTTTGAGATTCATTCAAAACTGTTGACAGGAACGAAAAAAGCTTATATATCAGATTATTAGGTGTTTATGATACCTACAAAATGAGACCACACGTAAAAAGATCCGACTAATAGCAAACATTTTGTGGCCGAAAAATGAGGCAAAATGCAAGTTTTGGCACTTGTTGAGACTTGTAAGTAACAACAACAAAATTGGATTATATTGGTCAAGTAGTTTTTCGAGAATCCTTAATTGTTTATCCCAAAACACCTGTTTTCCGACCACCACTACTACTATATTGAGTAATATACAGGGTTCGTTCTAAAAGCATTTAATAGCAAAAGCGAAAGATAAATGTTATTTTTATGCAAAAAATAAAGGTTACGTTACTTTCTTCTAAATAAATTCAAACATTTCGTATTTGTGAGTAATTGAACAAATGTGCTACGATATTCGAAAAAACATACGTTACTCTACACATTTTAAAACAAAGTGGATGTGTCTATCACCTTTTGTTGCGAATTACTCACAAATACGAAATGTTTGAATTTTTTTAGAAGAAAAAACGTAACCCATCCTTTTTTTCATAAAAATAACATTCATCTTCCGGAGTGGTTTGCGATTCATATCGGTAAGGTAAACTACTGAATTTTGCTATAAACTGTCCTTTGAACTAACCCTGTATATTGCTCAATAAACTAGTAATGATGGCCGAAAAACAGGTGTTTTGGGATGAACAATTAGAAATTCTCAAAAACTACTTAAACAATCTGCTCCAATTTTGTTGTGGTTATTTAGAAGTACAAATCCTACGAATTTGAGGAATTTCAAATATCTGCGAGAAACCATCGTCGCATTAACAACAAGTGCCAAGACCTGAAGTTTTACTTCGGTTTTCGGCTATAACTTTTTTGCTATTAATCGGATCTTTTTACGGGTGGTCTCATTTTGTATAACTCATAAATACCTAAAAATCTTATATGAAAAGTTTTTTCGTTCCTGTCAACACTTTCGATTGAATCCCAAAAAACACGTGTTCTCGTTCTTTGTTGTCGAATAAAAAGTTTTCCCACAAAAATTGGTGTACCCATTTTATGCGTCCATGTATTGAATACCTATTTGAACAACGTGCAGCAATAAAACCAGACGTTACAATTATTTCGCAAAGCAGGGGTATTTTCGTATATGATTAGACTAATGCGTCTGATGCGACACTGTTATCTGAAACTCCTTATGAGAAATTTATGATGCTATTTATGTAATAGTAGTAATTTATGATCAGTTGAGCATCTTTGTACATTGAGTAGTTTGTAAGTCAACAATCGATTTTATCAAAGCGCTAAAATGTGTTACACCGTACTTCCCTTGGCCGGATCACTCCCAATATGTATAAAATATCGGCAATTCCATTTGAAAATTAACAAAATCTGTTAATTTTTCAAAGAGAATAATCATATTTTATTGCAGATTCGAATAGATCCTTCCATAATAGGTTTTTGAGCGACCTTTTTAAGTAAATATGTTTTTATGTGTTTAAGCAAGCGTCTTCGAGGAAAAAAATTAGAAACAACTTCATTGCATGTCGAAAAATTGTTAAAATATGGGAGCAAAAGCCTGCTTAGAAGTGAGATTATTTTTTGTAAATAGTTATGTCAAATTCGTTATTGATCATTTATTTTAAGAGATAAATACAGTGAATCTTCAAATAAATTAAATTAATTTTGTTTAAAAAAATCGACATGTAATGAAGCCATTTTTATTCCTCGAAAACGAAGGTACGTAGAGATACTTTGCATTGTTAGCTGCTTCATTCAAGAAAAAAATTAATATTTTTTAAAAATCCTGTGGCGTACATTTTTTTCCGTTATAATTCGTGGAACTCATAACTATATTCTAGTTAATGCTATCTTAGCATCTTACGGCAAAGAATAACAGTGGCTAAATTCGGCACAAGTATCTTTGGAAAATGAACAAAAAATTTCATTTGAACTTTGACATGTATCCTGGGAACCAGAACTTTTAGGACCCCTTTTTTTAGAAACTTTTATACCTAAATATGGCTCAAGAGTGAGCCCTTGTAATTACGGCCTAACACTAAGTAGCGCCATTGTTTAAATCCCGGAGCACCGTGTTTTTTATTCGGAACAGTGCTAGCAAATAAACATGTATCTTTTATGTGGAACATCCTATATGTTTTCAGTGAAAATTGTAGTTCATTTTTTCTGATTATATATATATATAAACACACACAAAGTTATTGTCTAAAGTAATAAAAATTAGTTAAACAAACCATATATATCTGGAATTAAAAAAAGGGACTATCACCCTTACTAAAAATATACATGACGTTCCCTTTAAAAAATACTACTCTATTCGATAGCACTTCTCTGAGATAGCCTATAACTTTTATACACATTTTTTTTCTTCTAGATGGTCATATAAGAAAGTTAGAGGGGGGATCAATGTACTCAAGTACTTTAGAAAAATCAGTGTATGTAGATAAATTTTCCACTTACAACTTTCCAACAAAGTCCTCTCCGCTTTCAGTTCTTGCATAAGATCGGCAGCTCCAAGAATTTTGATGTCCAAGAGCCTTTCCGAAGCATTCGTCAACTTCACAAATTGAGCGTCTCTCATCAGCTTCAACTTGAGGTATTCCAGATTCTTGGAACTCATTCTGCTCAAACTCACCGCGCTTGTAGTTCTCTTTGACCTGCTTCCTATTTCGGTTACAGTGGGAACTGTTTCGTTGCAATTTGGGTCCACCTTTAAACAAAATCATGTTTTATGCTGATATGCTGGTAATTTATTTTTCAAATGGTTTGCAGTCAAAACTGATCTCAACCAAATTGATTACTAATCAGAAGCTTAGTTTCTGATTCTTACATAATTTAATGACAGGAATTTTGACCTCACTTTAAATGTGATGCTGCTATTAGTACGCATAAAAATGTAAAAACAAGTGTTTGCATTTCCAGTTTAAAAAAATCCAAATTCCCTGACATCTGTTGGAAACCAAGTGATCTGACTTAGGGGAAAGTAAGAATGAGTCATAAAAACCAGTGCAGTTGAATATATGGATAGTTAAAAACAATGAGTCAGCAGTTGTGTATCCCGCATTTTGTTTGCTTTCACTTTTACAAGTGCTGCTGGCTCCAGGTGTACTATTACACTAGTACCTCAAAAGAACAAAATGTTATGCTGCTGGGGCCCCCACTATATTTTTTCCACTTATTTTTTTTTCGCTGAAGTCAGGCTTGAGGGACACTGACAAATTTTAGAGAAAATCCACAAAATCGATAAAAATCATATTCAACAAAAAAAAGGGATGTGTACTGGAAGGTCTTCCTATATTTGCCCATCTATTTTTTCCGCTGAACACGAAGTCAGAATTGGGGGTCGCTGGTCAAATTTAAAAATAATGAAGTTTTAAAATCACACATTTTGGTATTTTTGCTGGATGTTTTTGGATATCTCTCTTTTTTATTTTGTGGGCCTGGGTAACAAAGACTGGATACAAAATCGTCTTACGCTGCACACCCTTATTTTGCCAAAAAAAATTAGGCATTGATTTTTGGGCACACATCAAGCCAGAGCTCTAGTCCCTGGCCTCGTAGGTCTGGGAGGGAATGAGACGGAATAGACTGAGTAGTAAAGTCTTCTGGGCGTTAGGTAGAACACGGGCTTCCACTGTCCACAGTCACTGATTAGTAGATAACAATTTTAAATAACTGACACTGAAATATAGTACGATCAATTCAGAAGGATACTCTAAATTTTTGAATCATTCTACAGCCTCGCATCAACAATTTTTTATGTCTCGGGAGTAATAAGGACTTGAACTCATTTCATGCCGCGGAATCTAAACGCCCACTTGATGTCCTTGTCATATAAATAACTATTGTAAAAAAAATTACCATTTCAGCAACGACGGGGCTGCTTTTATAAACGAAAATCCTTTTGGGCTTTGGTGGTGGAGTCGTGGGATCTCTAGCGCCTCTAAATGGAGAAAATCTTGAGAATGACGGCGAATTCCAGCGTCTATAAGTAAAGCGATCTTTCTTTTCTGGGGTTAGCGTTAGATTTAACGCTTTATCTGGAAATAAAAGAACACTTAGTCGAGGGTGAAATATATTATTATCTCATGAATCGTGGATGTCAACCTGTTCGGCCATATTCAAGCAATACATAGAAACTACTGAAACAGATATCTCAATAAAGGATCTAAACTATTTCCTACTTCATGGAATATTTAAGCAATTGAGAAAAATTCTTCACTTAAATCTGAAATGGCACAAATGCTCCAAGAAAAGCGACTAACAGTTTTAAATCAGGCAAGAGGTTTTGTAAAGTTGAGACATTTATTTATGTGCACGCTAGATTCAAATAATTTTCAACAAGGTTGTCCAAAGGAATATTGATATTCTTGGGAATAACGATTTTTCTATCACAGACATGAGAGTACTACCGGTCTATGTTTTTATGAATTTATAATTATATCATCCAACAAACTTGAAGTTTATCCAAGGCCATATTTTTATTGTATTCTCAAATATCTAACCACTAAAATTAGCGGTTAACTCTAAATCGAAAACAAGAAAGTAGCTTAATTTCGCATGTCCAGGTTTTCTATACAATCTCATAAATACTGCACTTGTAAAATTTGCTTGACAGTTCGTATTCTTTTGTATTGCTTAATGAGTGCGAAAGGAGATTTATTATTTTCTAAAAATAGTATTCACTGAATCTTTGAATAACAAAATCTAATTAAAAAGATATCCTAAACGTAAAAAGTCTAGAGGAGTGGTTGACTTGCATCATTCTACTATTAAAATATATCCAATTGGAAACTAGAAATATTTTCAAACTTTTCAATTAATAAGACACTTACCTGGAGTGCTAGGGGTCGAGCTGCTTACTCTTGCACCACGTTCCCTGAAAGCCCTCTTCAGCTTTTTCAAAGATTTCTTCACCTCCTTCAACATGTTCACTTAAATTATCACTTCACTTCAGGATACGTTCTTGTCAAATGTTTGAGCGTAAATGAACCATATGGTCCCGAAAACTGGGGTTTTTATGCAAAGTTGAAAGGGTACCTGCTCAATCTAGGGTAAATGTGTTATGAATGGCAACTGGAAGTGCTGAAATAATACCTTCAAGTGCAATTCTCTATTATTCGAATGAAAAGGCACAAACAGGTAGTATATGTAACTGAGAACCATCCAGTGGCGCAGCAAGGGGGGTGGCGGGAGCGATCCGCACCGGGTTTGGGGTGACACCCACCCGGTGACTCAGCTTTAAGAACAATGTACAAACATCAACAAAATTAAATCGCTAGCACAGCTGTCCTTGATTCCTACACAAGCACTAGCTCAGCTCTATTATGTAAACGAGATCGTACAAACAATTCTGGAGAATTCTGAAGCACTAAAATTAGATACATCCTAATTTACTGATTTTTATGACGAGGTCTCAGAAACAGAATTACCTTTGGAGATACCAAAACTGCGAAGGCACTTGAACATTACAGTTTCAGATTGGGTATCTCTGAATCTCTGAATTTTTTAAAGTTTATTGTAGAACGGGATTTTAAAGAATCCCTTACAAATCTTATGATTACACAAAAATTGTTCATGACGGTTTGCGTGTCCGTAGCTTTATGTACAAAGAGTTTCAGGAAACTAAAATTAATAAAGACTATCTGCGGGCAACAACTACCAAATCGCGGCTTAGTAATCTTGGTATACGTATTAGCCATCGGACACGAGGCAATACAAAATATATATTTTGATGAAGTTATTTCTGACTTTGCAGCTATCAAAGGTACAAAGAAGAGATTGTAGTTGTAAGCTAAAAATATTTTGTCTGTCTTGTTGTTCGTTCAATATTTTAAATATAAATATTGAATGATCCATGACGTTTATAAATCATATAAAATTTATTGCTTTTGACTTTCGATGGGGTGACACCACCAACTTCCGCACCGGGTGCCATCCAAGGTAGCTACGCCACTGGAACCACTTGTTGCATATTGTAACCTGGTATACAAGACCTAGTAACAGGGTATTTCGCGAAAGGTTTGAATGGGATTAAACAAAGCCGTCCTGTACCTTTAAGAGGCTTATGAAATGGATACGAGTAATGATTACGTGGGGTTTTCCCAATTCGGTTCTACTTAGAAGCGTTGATGTAAAATAAATTAGCTCAGAAAGTCACTTAAACGTTGTTCCAGACTAGAAGGGCTTTCTTTGTCAGTAATTTTTTTGATGATATGTATTACTTGCAGCAGAAAATCAGACATATCGTTTACAAATGGAAACCCTAGGGTTCGTACAGTTTTCTACAGTTCATTTGAAAACTTCCCATTACGGATTTATCGAAAACCACTGATTAAAAAAAATCGCCGAGACACTTCAAATTATTTGTTAAGAGGGACAACTTTTTAACCAAAACCTCCTTCATCCCCTCCACCCTCGGCCCCCCAGGGTCATTCCCTTAAACATTTTAAGTGACAAGGGGTATCGAGTAATGGCTTGCTTGAAAGGTCTTTCAAAGTTTTTTTTTTGACGTTTGATTTTTAAAACCAGTCGATCCGCTTTCGAGAAATCGAGAAAAATCTTTATTTATCTCAGTTGGGTTCAGATAGAAAACAAAAAGACACCTTTTATTACAATAATTGTTCAAAATGTTGCTGTTAGCAAAGATAACTTCGCATAAGTATGTTTTGGACCTTGTTACTAAATTTACTCAACCTGGATCTGTTGCAAACAAAAAAGAAATATCATAGGAGACTTTTGGATAAAGCCGCTCAAGTTGAATTTTTGAGTCATTTTGGAATAAAACCTAATAATTCATTTCGCAAAATGTTGCTGCGACTGGTTCATTAGGCTCTGTACACACTGTTACTAAACTACATAAATTTCATCCATTCAAAATTAAAGTATTGCAAGAGTTAACCGAAGATGATTTCGATAGGCGAGTTGAGTTTTGTGAACAAATGACTGTAGCGATCAATGATAATACCATTCGTGTAAAGAATAACTGCTTCAGTGATGGATGCACATTTTATCTAAATTGATTTGTTAATAAGCATAACTGTAGGTATTGGAGCAACGAAAATCCTCATGTTTTTGTAGAAGGGCATACCCAGTACCCCCAAAAAATTAAAGAATGGGCAAACATTTTAGGAAGCAAAGTGATTGGGCCATTGTGTATAAATGGATAGGGCGAAGAATGCCTATAGAACGGCCTGCTAGATCTCCTGATTTGATGCCATTAGACTTTTTTCTATGGGGCCATTTGAAATCTATTGTGCTTACCCCCAACCTGAAAGTTTGGATGAATTTCGTCAACGCATCATCGAATGCTGCCATGATATCCCACATCATGTTTTTGAAAATGTCCGTCAGGAATTTGAACATCGCCTATATCATTGTTTGGCCAATAACGGGCAATCTTTTGAACACTTATTGAAATAAAAGTGGTATTTTCGTATGTGTTTTTGTTTCCTATCTGAACAAATTAAGATAAATAAAGCTTTTTCTAATTTTCTTGAGAACGAATAGACCTATGTTATTTTGAAAAATCAAACGTCGAAAACAAAGAAATTCGAATGACTTTTTACTCGATACCCCCTGTCATTTCAAATTTTTAAGGGGATGACCCTGGGAGGCAGAGGGTGAAAGGGGGTGGAGTAGTTTTTGGTAAAAAAGTTGTCCCCTTTGACAAATTTTATGTCGTGTCTCGGCGTTTTTTCTTTCATTCAGTAGTCTCCGATAAATTCGTGGTGGGTGGTTTTCGAATGAACATATACATCCATGAAACATACATTTAGTTCAAATACAAAAGTTTTAATATACAGGGTGGCTCATTCATGCGTGGACGGTATATTACTCATAAACAAATACATTATGGGAAAATCATGGCGTGATATACGTGATATTTGAGGGCACATTTATAAAATATTGGCAATTATCCAGGGTGTCCCAATTTTGACCTACATATCAAAGTTGTGATTTTTTAAATGGAACGCCTCAAATTTGATTGCGTATTTGGATAAACCAATTCAAAAGAATCAAAAAAGAAGATTGATATAACCTACTATGGGGTTTTGGTTATTAGCTACTGAGATGTAAGGTGTTTTGTCCAGAAAAACCGTCTAGTTCGGCAACCGCTCAAACCGCCATTTTGAAATTTGGAGTGCTGAATTTTGTATCAAAAAAAACTTACACACCTCGGCTTTTATTGTATATGTTATTTTTTCGAAGTTTCATTTTTGCTCATACAGGGTGGTCAAAAACGCGAACTGTACTTTTTCTCAAAAATTTCTCCATTTATTTTGGAAATCTATTTGCCTAACCCAGTAAGAGTTTTCCGTCGCATAACAGTGCATGATATGCCTGTTGACAACATCTATGCTGTTAAAAGTTGGCTCATCGCTAAAAAGAACCTTATCCAGGAAAGTAGGGTCTTCACTCACTTTATTTAGCATTATTCTACTACTTTGGATAGAAGTTCTGCATATATCAGTTTCTGTTCCAATTTGCCGTGCACTTAATGGGGACTTTCCTGTAACTTTAATAGAACCTCCAACTGATTCGCCTCATTGGCGATACATGGATTATTTATACATTTACTATATTCCACTGTCCCACTTGATCCACAACGTTCCCGTAGTGTAGGAAACCATATTCACTATTTCTTCTTTAGAAAAATTCATGTGCAAACACGTTTTTACTATAATGCTCACAAAGCCAATTTTGACTGTTTGTAACTAATCAACAATTTATTTGTTTCCAAGCATGATGCGATATTTTAGGGAATCATGCCGTTCCATAAAAGAACCTAAAAATAGCCGTGAAAACCCTTATGTGTCTAGTACCAAAAAAAAGCTTATAAAAATTAAATCCAAACTTACACAAATATACAGGGTGATGCTTTTGAAATTTTTGAGATAAACTACAATTTGCGTTTTTGACTACCCTGTATGAGTAAAAATTAAAATTCGAAAAAGTAACAAATAAAATGAAAGCTGAGGTGTGTTAGTTTTTTTTGGTACAACATTCAACACTCTAAATTTCAAAATAGCGGATTGAGGGGTTGCCGAAGTGGTTTTTCTGGACAACGCACCTTACATCTCAGTAGCTAATTACGAAAACCCCATAGTATGCTACATCAATTTTCTTATTTTGAATTGGTTTGTCCAAATAAGCAATAAAGTTTCAGACATTCCATTTGAAAAATCACAACCTTGATATGTAGGTCAAAATTGGGTCACCCTGTATAATGGCCAATATTTTATAAATGTGGTCTCAAATGTCATGTATAACATCCCATAAATAGATTTTCCCAAGATGTATTTGTTTATGAGTAATATTCCGTCCACCCATGGATGGGCCACCCCTGTATTCAACACCTTTAGACTTTCTTATGACTTGGGAGTCGACAAAAGACCACTAATTATCAGCGAACTGTCTAATTGGAAGCATTGAATTACTCAGAATTTGGGGCATAAGAAACTTCTAAAACTTATTATTGTTAAGTGATATATGGGACATTGCTGGATATTCAACCTTTTAGTCTCCGTAAAAAAATTTTGCCTACAACCTAAAGGGTTTAAAGAACCAGGTAGTTTCCTGATGAAGAAAGGCTTTCGGCTAAAATTGAAGAAATTTCGCATGAGGTAGTTTTCAACATGGCGACCGAAATACCCAATATGGGCCAACTCTGCAAGCTAAGATTTCTCTCAGACTAGCCAATAGTGATCATGGTCAACTTTTAAAAGTGGTATAGCCTACTTTTCACCAGGAAAATGAACAAAGCGGAACATTTAACTTAATGTAGTACTTGGCCATTTCGAAAACGCATGGTCAGGAAATCCCTTCCAGACCGATAGAACCCAGAAGTCTCTAATTGGGGCGTACGGAGAGATACATGATATTATTATAACTTGTAATATTGATAGACAAGAAGTAACACGTACTTTTGTCGAGATTTATTCCAGAGTGTCCAATGGCGAACATGGGTTGAGCATGACCGTAACCTTGCAGCTTATGGCCA
The DNA here is from genome assembly GCA_963669975.1 of Acanthoscelides obtectus. Classification (NCBI taxonomy): domain Eukaryota; kingdom Metazoa; phylum Arthropoda; class Insecta; order Coleoptera; family Chrysomelidae; genus Acanthoscelides; species Acanthoscelides obtectus. The sequence continues at coordinate 92,354,816 of CAVLJG010000001.1, forward strand.
AAGTCAGGTCCATTTTTACTAGACAAACATCCCATTTGGCAGTGTCGTGGCTTATTTTGACTGACTCAGCGCTAATGACTCTTGCATTAACTGGTCGTAAACACTTTTTAGGCTCCGAAATCGTCCTCCACATGCTTAAACAGAAGGGATCTAAAAATTGTGTACGACCAGCTAAAGCAAGACCCATCACCCCTCAGTCAGCCAAAATAAGTCACATTACTGCCAAATGGGATGTCACTTGAAAACATTGACTCGACCTTGACCATATCATTCAAGGTCACGGAAATTCTGCTTGTGGGTTCTATAGAAGGTCGGAGGTCTTGATGATGACCTTCAAATGTTGCGTTTTCGAAGTGCTCAAGGACTACATGAAAGTAGATGTTTCGTTTTGTCCCTTTTCCTGGATAAAAGTAAGATGTACGACTTTTAAAAATCTACTTGACCTTGACCATAATCTTCAAGGTCATTGTCAAGGCCAAATCCATGATCTCCATTAACAATTCTTTGAGTAGTAACCACTACTTGGTAGTTATTGGGTTCTGTAGGGGGTAAAAAAGGGTTGTTAGCGGGTTAGCCTCTCTGAGACCTTTGATCGCCATGTGAAAACTACCTCTATGCGAAATTTCAACAAATTAGGAAGAAAAACATTTTCCATATAGAAACTGCCTGGTTCTCACAGAAAATATTGAAGCTTTTCATTTGCAAATGTAACATCTGAAGCTTATCCATGGGCGCCCGCAAGAAGGTGCCAGGAAGGCCATTTTCCCTTGAAATCCGATTGAACCATAAGTTTGCATATTTAGCTCAATTTTGTGTACTATACTAAGTGACATATAAATCCGAACACCCAGTTTAAATGGTTTTATTTTAATAAAAGTCGGTGAATGTATTTATCTTACTGTAAATAACAAGTGAAAAAATTTTCAGCCTTATCAGTTGGACATTCCGGTTTTGATACCTGCTTTTTTTTTAATTCACTAACGCTCTAAAAATGAATATTTCAGCCGCAGTAAAGAATCAACGTTGGCGGATTATGGTTCTTGACATCCTTTACGATCGGTTACGATGCCTAGAGTACGGAGACCTGTACGATTTCGTCAACTTAGTGAGTTTGATAGGGGCCGTATAGTGGGACTTCGGGAAGCTGGACTTTCTTTTCGGGCAATTGCAGTTAGAGTGCAAAGAAGTGTAGATACTGTGGTTAGGTGTTGTCAGGCATGGCTTTGAGAAGGCCGTACGCAAAGAGCAAGGGGCACTGGACGCAGCCGTAGAACAACAGACCGTGAATATCGCCGCCTAAGATTATTGGCCTTAAGGGACCGTTTCTCCACTACTAGGTCCATTGCAAATGAATGGTTTGCAGAACACGGAAGACCTATTGGCATGCGAAGTGTTTACCGACGAATGAGAAGTTTTGGCTTGTTTTCATACCGGCCACACTGGGTCCTCCCTTTAACTCGAGAACACCGACGTAATCGCCTTGAGTGGTGCAGACAACGGTCACTCTGGGATCAGGAATAGAACAGTATTGTCTTTAGTGACGTGCCAGGGTTAGAAGGCGACGTGGTGAAAGGAGGAATCCACAGTTTTTTGTTGAAAGACATGTTCATCACACTGTTGGAGTTATGGTTTGGGGTGCTATAGCTTCTGGTTCCAGGTCACCTTTAATCTTCATCAGAGGTAACATGAACGCGCAGCGTTATATCAACGAAGTTCTAGAACCCCATCTTTTACCCTATCTTGACACCCTGGCAGATCCAACTTTCCAACAAGATAATGCCCGACCACATGTTGCAAGAGTCACAATAGACTTCTTTCAACATAATGATGTCACATTGTTACCATGGCCACCAAGATCTCCCGACTTATCCCCAATTGAGCACGTGTGGGATATGATGGGTAGGAGATTGCTCAATTTGCAACGTCCTCCTCAGACTCTAGAAGCACGTCGAGAGGAGTTGGTGGTTGCCTGGAATGAGATACCACAGGAGGACATTGACCACATGATCAGAAGCATGCCTAGGCACGTTGGAGAATGCGTAGCACATCAGGGTGCATCTACACATTATTAAAGGTCAGAGGGCTTTAAAGCAGTGCAATCATTTTGAAATTTTATCATTTACTTATTATGCTTCATTAAGTACGTATACAAAATTTTATTAAAATAAAACCATTTAAACTGGGGATTTATGTCACTTAGTATATTTTGGAATTTTCTTCGCTCCGACTTTGGAAATTTAGGTGCAAGTACACTTCCGTTCTTAAGTTTTTGTGGCAAAAAGATTTTTTTATGTACCGAAGTAGTCACGCAAGCAGAAGAGTAAATTACCAGGGCACTGCGACGGCTATGAGGAGCTTAAATAAGCTTTTTATTCGATCCGATTTTTGAGCTGCCTAAGGTATTCGTAAGTAGAACTGGTAATAAAACCTATGGTAGATTGTTCCTCGAAACCCTAAAGGTAAAAGAGCGATGGTTCTGTATGTATGGAGTTCAACACGTATTGGATCGGAGGCAGAAGTCAAGCTGTTCTGTCTGGCAGGCACATCGCGCGGTGGCAAAACGGAGAACAGCTCTGATGAGCAAAGCCCGGCGACGATCCGTCGGTGCGAAATAGTCCGGATACTGTCCGTTAGAGCAGAGTCATCGATGAGTTGGACAGCCCTTCTCTGATCAGCATCATGCACAGATAATCTAGTCGGGGCGTCAGCACCCCAAACATGTGAGCAGCACTCGAGGCTACGTTTTATCTGGGCCTTGTGCATAGTGAGGAGGTTATATGGAGATGAGTATTTCTTAGCCCTAAACAAATAGCCTAGATTTTTCCCAGCAGCTGCCACCATTAACGAGATGAAGTCCTCGGTGATCAGCTGAAATAACGGCGCTCCTTGTTGTACAGTTCTGTCTTTTGAAATCATTAAATAGTACCCGACTGTTGTGTACCCAGTAAATGTAAACCTCCAGATTTTTCGCCAGAGACGAAGATGCTGCTAGTCTTCTTTTCTCCAGTTCACCGGCAGAGATCGGCTTGTCGCTCTGAATTGCTTCATGCAGGGTGCTGTCATCAGCAAAGCTGTGGATCGGATCGTACATGCCGTTGATATGTAAGAGCACGAGTCGCAGTCAAGACAGATCCCTGCGTTTACATTGTAGGATGAAAAGAGGATTGAGACTGATATGAAGTATAAGAATGCAATTTGCTGATAAAAATTTCTTCTAACATACTGTATAATATTTTCAAAATTTAAAATCACCTCCATACCACATTTAACAGTAATATGACAGTTTTCTTATAATAATTTTTCCACTATACTATTCGTCATGGTCTGTAAGAGCGGTCCGTAGGACCTTTGCTCTTGGTTGAAGTCTTGTAAGTCAGTGTAGGTCTGTCAGGTCTGGTTGCCCAGATACCAAACAAAGTCAGGGAGAAAGAAGGGAAGAAGAAAGGAAGGAAGGAAGGAGGGAGAGCAAAGAAAAAAGAAGTGCATCAATTTGAGGGGTGCCTTGGCATTGCTAGTTAGTATTCGGCAATTTTAAATTGATCCTAAAATTAATTTTGGGATTGGAATAATTTTTCCATTAACCTGTTGATTGATGTAGGCGTGATCTCAGCAAGCCTGTAGTTAAGATCTATAGCTTGCATATAAAACTTATGTTGTAGAAAGCTCAATTCGATAATTGAGAGCGACAAATGTTTGCAGGTATCTCCGACCACTACTTTAAAAAAATACTGTTGCATTTTCGTGCATTTGAATCACCGTATTTTAATCTTAGCCGTCCATATAGCCGCTTCTGCCCTTTAAGTTTGGTAAGAAATAAAGAATCTTGCATATGAGCAATAAAATAATAGCAGCAAATTGCAACTGAAGCAGGAGCAACATCCTGCGTTGGTACACCACTGCAAAAAAACCGCGACATCAGCAAAAAGGTGTTGAGATATTCCCAACGGCCGGCGCAGTTTATTTTTCATAATTTACAATGTCGGGGTATATTTTTCATGTGGATCAGTGCCATAATGTCACCGAGGGAAATTAAGTATTGCTTGTTTATCGGCGGCGATTCGACGACGAAAGCTATGAGGACAGAGGCGGATCCAAGGGGGCGCGGGGTACTTTATCGCGAACTATTATATAATATGACTTTTTTCTGACCTGTAGGCATTAAACTGGCTCATATTATTGATTAAACCGTTCTTTCTGAACATAGCTAGCCTAATACTATATTTGGGCATCTGAAAAATTATGCTAGTTGAAATTGGATATCTACCGTAGAGTGACCTATGGGAATTGTTCACAGCTATGTTTTTCCTCTAAGCAATAATCTAGTTTGAAAATGTTAATATCTCATAGATGGCAATGTAGTAGTAGTAGTAGGCATTTATTTACTCCATTATATAAGAACAATAACAACATAGAATAGGTAAATAAATGTTTCAACCCATAGAAGGACAATGCCTGTATATGGATCAGTCGTATGTTGGAACGTGCTCCAAAATCAATACAAAGAAGTTAAAAGAAATTTAAAGAAAGACTTATACCAAACAGGTTTATTTGTAGAGGATGATAGATTTTAAGGTCTTCCTATTGCGCGTATCCATTCTGATAATTTCTTTTTAAAATTATGTATATTTCAAAATTGTTTTGAGTCTTTCGGTATGTGTTTTGGAGCAAAATAGAGAAAATACCGCTTGATTAAATTTTTTGCTCGTGATTTATATTGTGTTTCATGGTAATGTGTGCACGTAAAAAAAAAGTTGCTTGAGATCAAGTAATTTTGTTCCGTTATATAAATCATTTGTTGAATATAATTTTGGTTTTCCGAACATAATTTTTAAAACAGTTCTCTGTAAAACTTCTATGTCGTCTAAGTATACTGGACATGCTGTACCCCATGCTAAAATATACCATACCTTAGGTGCGGCTCAATTAAGGCACGATATTATAGTACGCATATAATTTTCTGTCAATATACCTGTGATGAATTTAAGTTTGTTTGTTACATATTTTTCTTTAAAATATATGCATGTCCCACCTTAAATGTTGGTCTAAAGTAATTCCTAAATATTTAATATTGTTTACACTGTCAATTTTTAAATTTTATAGTTTATTTTGAAGGAAATATTTGAATAATTGGGTAGAGTGGCGTATGATGTGAAGGCTAGAAAAGGTCACTGTTAATTTTCCAGTGTTGAAAAAATGAATGATTTTATAAAAGTCATTCCCAATGATTTTATTCACATCATACCAGTCTTGCCCTTTATATAGTATTGCCGTATCATCAGCAAAATTAATTGTTTCACCTATTCAGTTAATATTGAATATATCATTCAAATAGATATTAAATAAAAGAGGGCCTAACACTGTACCCTGAGGTACACCACATTTGAAAAATGCAGACAAATATAGTTACATCGACGTATACGAGACACTAGCCTTTTCAAAATAATTCCTCATAATTATGCTCATATTCTAGAATCTATAGAATACTGGGCGAGTTTTTAGAGCTCTTAGGTCGATCCCTTGGTTATTGGAAAAGATATCTGAAAAGTTATTTAGGAAAATTATTGGCAAATATACGCTCCTTACTTAGAATATATGACGCTGCCTACAGGGTGATCCATAACTACGTGGCAACATAAATGTGCATTTTTTAATGTAGGCTCTGTTTATTTTAAATTGTAATTTATGGGAAATTGTTAAATTTGGTATTGCAACTCCCCAAAATTGTATACCAAAATGAAGCATACAAAAAGTACGACCAAAAACCGTAAAAATGTTCAGAGTGTCGCATTTGAATATCTCGAAAAAATGACATTTTGCATGTATAGACATTTAAATGACGATGTGTCCCATAGCCTATAACTGGATACCATATAAATTGGTTTCAAAAAAACTCTGTAGAGTAATAGCTTGTTTCTCTGAAGTCATGAGTTTGATGCCCATTAGTTTCATTTTTGAAGAAATCTGGATTAGCCATGTATACCTTCTATCTAAATGGATAGACAGCATGATTTGATTGTGGAATTTCTAAATTATTGATAATTATTGGTGAACATTTTTTCACATACGGTGAATATGTGTGGACGTAGTTTAATTAACCTTAGTGTGTCAGACAAGAACTTGTGATTTTCTAAGAAAAACTTTGAAAAATAAATGTGCATACAATTGCAGTTTTATGCCATTCCCATTATTGGCCTTTTGAGATGCTTAACGAATGTTTAATCAACTTTCGTAGTCATAGAAGCGAGATGGATTTAATCGAAAAAATAAAAAACAGGATAATCCCAAGTAAATGTTTGCTTGTGATTTGAGTAAGTCTTATATATTTTCTAGTTTGAAGGTTAATGTGCTTTCTAGTTGACTTGACTTATTTAATACACTAATCTGTTATTGAATTCTTATGTGTTTGATTTGTGGGTGAAAATCTCATCGCCTTGTGTAGTGAAATATTTCGGATGCACTGTTTGCACCAGAAATAATGCCATTGTTGTTTTAACCACCTGTACGCGAAGTATTGCGGCTTCCAGAAAATATTTTGGATGCGTCCCTGGATAGGGCTGAGACCCGGACGATGAGATGGCTCTGGCTAACGAGCCGTAGTGGAGCGATCTCGCATATTTATTTTTACGAGTGGTACTTCGGCCGCTTGGTAGTACTGCCGCCGACAAGGTTTTGATTTACGGGTTCGATCTGCGACGCCGAGATTGCGGCTGGAGATGTTACATTCATGCCAGGTTTCACTTTCATGAACTCTTGGTAATTTGCAACCCTTTCACACTGAATGCTGGATCTTAGACATTATTTCGAGTATCAAATCAAATATATTGATTTGATACTTCCAGTACAGCCTCTAAATGAGCTTTTTCTTTGTTGTAATATTGGCTATTGCTATGACAACGATACAAGAGATACATTTTCGTGATAGTGTACATGTCTCCAAAACTTTTTGAACAGTGAGAGGTCAAATTCTGAAAATGCTGAAACATCTGCACAAAATCATGCTAAATAAGATATTCAAATATGTTCCGATTCCCTGCCTCGTCCCTTGAGGGCGCTCATGAGTATAGCTCAGGCATAATGCAGCATATGGCCCGGCCATACACGTACATACAGGGTGTTTCAGTTTATTGTTGCATAACTTTAAGATTCGATAGATCTTTTAAAATTAATGCATAAAGTCTATATAAACATGGGTCGAAAAATGCGCGGCTTTCGAAAATAGTTTTTTTTTAAATATTTCGAACAATATTTGATGTATAACAGTGAAAATTGGTACACAAGGTTTTTTTGGTACGGCAAAACGAACCATGAGCATAGTTTTACTGAAGCCGCTAGAGGGCGCTCTCTACTGTACCTGTAGTGTATTAAAATGACCGAAAATTTTTTCTTAGTGCAATTTTTTGCTTTTTGAATAAAAAAACTGATTCTTCGCACTTTTCAACATAAAAAATCTCTCTTGTGAGTTTTCGTTATAGTTAGCCGTTTTTGAGATATTTCGATTTTTAAGGTTCGATGCATTCTTAATTATTTATGGGAAAATAATATTTTTTTTTACATTTTCGATTTAGGCATTACAAGTAATTGAGATGATCGCTTATTTTTAACAAATTAAGTTAATTATTTACAACTAAAATGCTATCGGATAGTTAGGACAAACATACAAAATCTAAAGTAGTTGCTCGAAATGTAAACCCAATTGTTCAATACAAAATTCACATCTACGAATGATCGAACGTGGTATAGCATTATTCAAATAAGGCCTTATTTCATCACATGCATTCCTGATTCTGTCTATTAGCATATCTCTTGTGGTTACGGGAGTCTGGTACACTTTTTCTTTTAGAAATCCCTACACAAAGAAATCTAATGGATTTAGGTCAGGGGATCGTGGAGGCCAGGCGACTGGTCCTCCACGGCCGATCCATCTTTCTGGATAATTTTCGTCCAGCCAGTTTCTAACTATTCTCGAATAATGAGCTGGACAGCCATCAAGCTGGAACCAGGCCAATCTTCTTAAATCTAACATAACATCATCCCACATATTTGCATGTTCAGCCTTTAAAAATTCCAAGAAGGTTGCAGCATTTAATCTTGCAATTTACCACTCCACGTCTAGTGAAGCATGAATCATCGGTCCATAAAACGTTACTTAAAAACTCCCTATTATTATCAGTTCTATCAAGAAGCCACTGACAAAATGTGATTCTTCGTTCTCCGTCCCCTGGCTGTAGTCCTTGCACAGGTTGCAAATGGTAAGGACGTCTATGGACATTTCTAAGAAGACGGTGAACATGGCTTGCTGAAATTCCCAAGGCACCAGAAACTCTCCTAATACTTGTGGTCGGATCTCTATCAAACTCACGCAGAATCATACGGGTAAATCTGCGCTGACGAACATTTATGTTTTGATCCCTTTGGAGATTTCCAAAATAATTTTCAATTATTTGGCGGTGCACTCTAACAACTACTGAGCGAGTTGGATGTCGTCTGTTTGGAAATCTTCGTGCGTATTCTCTGGATGCTTCTGCTGCGTTTCCATTTACAAAGCCATACACAAAATGAATATCCGCTAACTCTTGATTGGAGAATAAAAATGGCAATTTTATAAAACTTACAAAAAAAAACAGGTAAAAGAAACTAAATTTCGTGCATTCACAATTGCAAAAAAACGTTTCAGGTTTCAACAGACAACAAAACTAACTGTCAACTAATTGACGTTTAACCTTATTCTGCTTTCAATTTCAAAAATATTTGCAGGCACAGCCTACTTCTAAAAATTATCGAGATACTGACTTTTTAACGTTATTTTGTCATAAATAATTAAAAATGCATCGAACCCTAAAATCGAAATATCTCAAAAACGGCTAACTATACCGAAAATTCACAAGAGAGCTTTTTTATGTTGAAAAGAGCGAATAATAAGTTTTTTTATTCAAAAAGCAAAAAATTGCACTAAGAAAAATTTTTCGGTCATTTTAATACACTACAGGTAGAGTAGAGAGCGCCCTCTAGCGGCTACAGTAAAACTATGCCCATGGTTCGTTTTGTCGTACCAAAAAACCCTTGTATACCAATGTTCACTGTTATACATCAAATATTGTTCGAAATATTTAAAAAAAACTATTTTAGAAAGTAAATTTAAACACCCTGTATATCGGCTATATCTTGGTAATATTTTGTGCAACACCTTTTAGATCAGCAGGGCTACAAAATCAGTCAAGAATATTTGTTTAAATTGTACGCATTGCGATAGGCTACATTATTTTGCTTTAAGACTCGGATAGTTCGGAAATTGCAGTATGTGAAAATATAAACGTGTGATGCAATATAGCCGGGTTGCTGGCTACTCTATTGAAGATAGGTCATGCAGAAAAAATGTTGCTCGCTTAGAGGTCCCATTAGAAAAATAAAAGAATGAATGTTGTTTAACTCTTTAAAAGTTTAGAAGCACGACAAACCAAAATTAATAATTTGAATGAAAAAAATCACTTCAAAAAATTTATCCTAGTACTAACTTACTACACCCTGAAATGGTTAGAAACTTTAAAACACCAAAAACCATAGGAATCAATGGAGCGGTTGCAGAGGTAAATCGGGGTAATAAAATCGTTATCGACCAGGTAGATAAACCAATGGATTGACAGAAATGGGTGAAATGGATTTAAATGATCTAGAGAGAAACTTCCAAGAAACTCATTATCCCAAATTCTATTAATTTTATCCTTAACACTTTTTCCCTTCGATTCTAATTTTCTGACAAGAAGCACTGTTTGATATCAGCTACTGTATATTACATTTAGAGAAACTGTTGGATTTGATTCTAAAACAGCCATTAAAACTACCGCAGTCGCGGAATTTTCTGCAGACAAATTAATGCAGTTATAGAAAGAAGTGACGGGTGTATATTAAGCAAGGGCGTAACATCTACTAGACCTCCTGCAGCATGTTGCGCCACATGTGCCCGGTACATGTGCCTGCAACTTGTTATATTGGAAACGCCCTATCTTAATTCAGTAATGTCATTTAATTTCGATGCCAAATCAGAATGGTTTGATGATTTTTATTCTTAAGATATACAGCGTGATTCACAAGTCGTGACCAAAAATGAAACATCATACACAGGACCGCAAAGATAAGATAAAAACAATTCTTCTAATATCTTCAAACCGTTAACTTTAATGAACTGAAAGTCAGTATGTGGATTTACCTATTGTCCACATTCAAGTCTTTACCTAAGACTAACGTGCACCAGTGGCGGAGATACAGGGAATTAGTGAAACTATGTTTCCAAATAAAAATAGTACGACACTGTTTTTATACGAAACCCGCAGTTTTTAGAATTTTACCTTCAATTTTCTACAAATTATTACTTTTGTGTTTGTTCCTAGATTGTTTTCGTAGAAATAATAAAAAACAAATTACACAATCAAAGCTTCATTTCAATGAATGTTCAAAAAGACCACCACCATTCTGACGGGTACAAGTGCGGCATCTTTTAAATAAAGAAACACGTATTTCCGCAAAATTTGTTGTGGATTGAATTTGATGAAACGCATTATGTATTCTTTCATGTAACTGATCAACAGTATGTATCAATTTGTTCAGCATACGCTAGTTGTTTAAAAGCGCCTAACAGAAAGAGAGTTTAAACCAGGAGGCCTCGCAGGCTAATGTACGGGCCTGTTTCTGCCATTGAAAATGCCGCACCAGACATTTCTAGAAGATCTGTGTTGAAACGAGTGGATTCTTACAGAACGGGGACCTTCTAACGACCAAATACGTTCATTATAATTCTCAAATTAAAGGCTCCACTCGTAAAAAGCGATTCATCTAACCACAAAACCAAATCAATAAAATCGGCACTTTTTTTTCGTCGGTTGCAGACTTTGCACATTTTGCCGACGGTAAGGATGTAAAACTTCCGGATTTAAAATTTTCTAGTTTCTTTTGAACAGTATATCGGACACCACGGGCTCTAACTCCGGGAAGTTTGGCAATTCCATATTGCCGAAGTCTTAGAAATGAACGCGTAAAAACCTTTGGGGCAGGCTGGCTGGCATCTGGGAAATCTACGCTGATACTCCCGAGAAGCCGCTGAAGCATTTCGATTACAAAACCCGTACACCAAAATAATATCGGCTACTCATCACTGCTAAATTCAATTTCACAGCACTAAAAAATGGAAAAAAAGGTACGTTTGACTTGATTTTTACAACAACAAAAAAAAGCCTAAAACATGTAGAACTTTGACAAACTATATCGGTTCTTCGTAAATGATCTATTTTGTTTTATTTTTATTTTTACGAAAACAGTGCACTGTAGGAAAAACACAAAAGTAATCATTTGTAGCAAATTGACGGTAAAATTATAAAAATTGCCATAATACCAAATTACACGCAATACCAAATCTTAGTTCATTCCAGTTGACGATTTTGAAGATATTAAAAAAATTGTTCTTTATTTTTAAACTTCAATCTTTTTGATGAAGCCGTCGTGGAAAGAATGTACATAGAAGACCCCCTCAAAATGCGGACATGTCCATGATGCTTCACTTTTGGTAAGGACTTGTGAATCACCCGGTATAGATACATGGAATTACGGTTAGCTTTTGTGAATGTAGCATCTCAAAGTTATTCTGTGGCTTACATGTCTATAATCCCCTTACTTGGCCAATGAAACCACATGTAAAGACAGAATCTTCTTTATTGTAAACGATTCAATCACAAGGGTGATGTTCTTCAGTGCAATGACAATAAAATTTACATCTGTCTTCCAGGTGCGTTTGTTTTTTCTTTATTTCCATTATTTCATTCCTATACACTGTATTACTACAATAGTATGGAAGCCCCGTAACATGCTCATATTACTTGAAGTCATCACTCCAAATTTTAAGATGACACCATGTAAAAGCAGCATAGTCGAGGATCGCCTGGGTAGCCATTTCCGTTCCCAAAAAAGGACATCCAGCCCTCCAAAACGACAAGCGAGCAAGATTCAATCTGTTGTTTTTAATGTGCAAGTCGCCACCCTCGTCCATCGTCTTGAAAACGCTAAAAGCCCAGAAGAAAAACGTGAAATCCCACCCAGAATTGCTGTCTTAATACACCGGTTAATTGTGATGCAATCTTAGACTAAAATGCTGCAAGTGCATTGTTTTGGATTTAGACTTCGACATCTAAAGGCAACCATGTTGTTTGTCTGGTGAGAAAATAATACAATGCGTAACAGTTTGGCCTTGTGATGGAAAAGCAGACAATCTGTGTGTTATTCGTACTGAAGAGCCAACATTATTATTTACTTTCACAACTGCTTATTTCTATTAGATGTCACAAATTCCTTTCTCTCTGTTTTCTATAACATCGACTGTCTTGACGAAATTTTCGCACAAGGTGATACTAAGGCAAGGAAAGAAGCTTTGAAGGTAGATCTGAGAATGGTGGAGCTATGAGCAAACAAAATTTGGTTCGCACCTGAAACTCGCCTTTGCACTTGTTAACTCTTTACCAATTTCTATATAATCATAACGTTAAGAGAAACAATGAACTGCATTCCACCCAAAAGGGAGGTTGAACTATGCCTAAAGCATATTTTTTTAGAATACTCAAAACCAGTACCTATTATAATCTCAGACTAACTAGCCACCAACGAGCTCTGCTTTAGAAAAATCACAAAAGATTAGTCGAGGATAAACAAAAAAGCCTCACCTAGAGGCAAAAAATTATTAGTCAATTATTTGGAGCAATCATTTTTTTTTTCGTGTACTCAGAGAAACATTTTCAAAATAGGTTTGCAGAAGGTGTAGGGAATGCAACCTCAAAATGAGTTTTTATGTTCAATCCGTCTCAAAAAAATAATAATAATGATTATTTTAACTTAACTGCTGCAGCAAATTGAACTCATACGTTCTCATTTTAACGCCTTTTCACCACCTACGGCTCTTATGTTGACTATTTGTGATTGTTCATTGTTCTTTAACAAACTTTTTTTGTTCAGTTTTGTCTCTTAATAAAAAAGCTGTCCTGTGAAGTTTTTTGTATCATTATATTAGAGACCTTTTTATTAACTCACAAGAATTTTATTGTAAGACCTGACTCTTATAATTATTTTTCTGGTATACCATATTTTCATTGGCCACCTTTTCTCCTTCAAATAATATTTTCAACGAAAAATTTCAATTACATCATTGGATATAATTCCGGAAAATTATTATACTTGCGAATTTATACATTAAGCAAAGTAAGTAAGCAAACATCAATTTCGAGCTACATGTACGAGCGAAAACTACAATAATGAGCTTGGTCCAGTTGTCCTCAAAGTATTGAATGAATGAATTACTTTCCGTTAGAAGAATTTTAAAAGCATGAAAGCATCAGTCTGCACGAAAAATCACCTTTCCAATCCATTTCCTAGTGTAGATAAGTACGTCACGTACCTTCATAGTAAATAACTTCGTTCCCATACGTTCATCGCCGGAATTTGACCAAGTCATGATGAAAGGCATCTTTTTCGGTCGAAAGGTGTATAATTTCTGTTTACTTTTTTAATTAGACGACTCTGCCTGGCGCCCTGTACAAATACAAAAAGAACCGACATTCGATTACAGAGTATGACTTGACACAATGCCTGCCGATATTAACTTATATCGCACCAAATACCGGGTGATGCAGTTATCTTGAGGCAACATAATATTTTAGCTTTAGAAATAACATAGGTCAGATAGAAATTTTAGATCGTGTCAATATTAATTTTGTATTCGTGCTAGCATAAGGTAGGCAACGACTACACACTACTCGTACTTATTAACTGTGGCAAGACTATGACTTATTCTCCATGGAATTATTAGAAAACATTAGAAAAACTCCTATTATAGCACCAGTCCAGTCATTATCGATACATTACTTCAATTTTGCATTTATACAGGGTGACTTCGAAGTTGAGTCATTTATTTCAACAGTGAGTAGATCTGATCAAAAGAAATGTTTTTTTCCTTTACCATTTTTCTGGTAAAATTAAAGTAACAAAGTTATAGCCTTTTGGAAGTTTGAGTACCGCCCTGTCTCAATAATAATATTATGTGCTCGTGTTTGGCGACAACGGATATAATCCGCCGTATAGGTTCATCGCATCGGAAACAAAAAAGCGAAAGAATTTGGAACGATGTTTTTACAATTATTTTATTCATTTGTATACAGTCAGTGTCAGTGAATAGAGGTGTCTGTTGCGTGGCTCAAACGAAATAAAAAATGACACATGTTTATGCGGATCGGTTTCCCAATCGAGTGCAACCAACCCCTCGTGCCTTTGTTAATGTAGTACAACGGGCTCGTAATCAGGTGACGGCATGCCGGTGCTCCAAGACCTCACGATCAAATACAGGTCCGCACTGAAATACTTGTCGGGAGGATACTTTATAAAACAAGGTAAAAATTTTTTTATAATTTTTTTTTTATTTTTACACACATATTTTGGTTTAACTTCCTTCTACAATCATTATCTGAAAATTAATGACTCAACTTCAAAGTCACCCTGTATAGTTTAAGAAAATGAAATAGTAAGAAACAAGAATTCAACCAAAAATAACGACTAGGCAGGGTAAACACTGATGTAGTTGTAGTCACCGTTCTTGACGGGTCAAAGTAAGACTACCAGTACCTCTTTATATATCTCCATCACTCTCATACATACACATGCAACCTCCCCCTGTCTGTGGACGTTGGTTCGGTAAGCTCAAAGAAGTATGTTTTTGAGTTGTGTGTCTTCGTATCGAAAACGTCGCTACGTATGAGTGCCCTTCAATCATATTTGTCAGAGTGACAACTTACTTGACTTGTTATCAATCTTCAATATATACTAAGTAATATATAAATCCGTACACCCAGTTTAAATGGTTTTATTTTAATAAAAGTTGGTGAATGTATTTATCTTACTGTAAATAACAAGTGAAAAAATTTTCAGCCTTATCAGTTGGACATTCCGGTTTTTATACTGTTTTTTTTAAGTCACTAACGCTCTAAAAATGAATATTTCAGCCGCAGTAAAGAATCAACGTTGGCGGATTTTGGTTCTTGACATCCTTTACGATCGGTTACGATGCCTAGAGTACGGAGACCTGTACGATTTCGTCAACTTAGTGAGTTTGATAGGGGTCGTATGGTGGGACTTCGGGAAGCTGGACTTTCTTTTCGGGCAATTGCAGTTAGAGTGCAAAGAAGTGTAGACACTGTGGTTAGGTGTTGTGAGGCATGGCTTCGAGAAGGCCGTACGCAAAGAGCAAGGGGCACTGGACGCCGCTGTAGAACAACAGACCGTGAAGATCGCCGCCTAAGATTATTGGCCTTAAGGGACCGTTTCTCCACTACCAGGTCCACTGCAAATGAATGGTTTGCAGAACACGGAAGACCTATTGGCATGCGAAGTGTTTACCGACGAATGAGAAGTTTTGGCTTGTTCTCATACCGGCCACACTGGGTCCTCCCTTTAACTCGAGAACACCGACGTAATCGCCTTGAGTGGTGCAGACAACGGTCATTCTAGGATCAGGAATGGAACAGTATTGTCTTTAGTGATGAGTCTTGATTTCGTTTAGGCATGCACGATGGTCGTGCCAGGGTTAGAAGGCGACGTGGTGAAAGGAGGAATCCACAGTTTTTTGTTGAAAGACATGTTCATCACACTGTTGGAGTTATGGTTTGGAATGCTATAGCTTATGGTTCCAGGTCACCTTTAATCTTCATCAGAGGTAACATGAACGCGCAGAGTTATATCCACGAAGTTCTAGAACCCCATCTTTTACCCTATCTTGACACCCTGGCAGATCCAACTTTCCAACAAGATAATGCCTGACCACATGTTGCAAGAGTCACAATAGACTTCTTTCAACATAATGATGTCACATTGTTACCATGGCCATCAAGATCTCCCGACTTATCCCCAATTGAGCACGTGTGGGATATGATGGGTAGGAGATTGCTCAATTTGCAACGTCCTCCTCAGACTCTAGAAGCACTTCGAGAGGAGTTGGTGGTTGCCTGGAATGAGATACCACAGGAGGACATTGGCCACCTGATCAGAAGCATGCCTAGGCGCGTTGGAGAATGCGTAGCACATCAGGGTGCATCCACACATTATTAAAGGTCAAAGGGCTTTAAAGCAGTGCAATCATATTGAAATTTTTATCATTTACTTATTATGCTTCATTAAGTACTTATACAAAATTTTATTAAATAAAACCATTTAAACTGGATGTTCGGATTTATATGTCACTTAGTATAAAATTGTAGAATGCCCGGAAATACGATCAATGGAGATGGCTGACAGCTCGTGCTAAATTTATTAGAGTATTCCCAGGAAGAGAATTAAAACATCGGTCTTCTGTTACCCACTTCATGCGTACTGGAGAGACTAGCAGGTGTGAAGATCCGCCCATGTTACGGTGACTCGATCTGTTTACTTATTTCATATGGAGTTGATGAGGTAACCTCCAAGAACGGTGACTACAACTATACTGTCAGTTTTGTATTCATGCTAGGAGTTAGTGCGCATATATAATCTGAGTAGCCAATCAGTGTCAATGTCAGTCTGACGACGATTTTCAAATTGAAGTAAAACGTCTCCAGCATTTTATTGTATAAGTTGTACAACTCATTTCAATATTCAATTGCGTATAGACGCTCATTGTATTTTATGCATTGTCTACACAGGGTGTTTATAAACTCAAAATATATGTTTAAAGAATGGAATCTCCTGTATAATATGACGATTTCGGGTTTTCCGTTTTGTAGGAGTTATTTTGGCATGAAATTTCTGGGGGACTAAGTTGTTGAATTTTTGGGTTATTTGCAGTCTTCCAGAAATTACAATTATAGATACAAAAATAAATACCATATTATTCGTGGAAGAGGGGGATTTTTAGAGGAAAGTTACAAACCTTCATTAAAATTACTTCCCGTCCACTCAAAATTCTCTCTTTCCACGAATAATATGGTACTTATTTCTTCTGTATTGTAATTTCATACCAAAATGATGGTTATAAAGCGGAGAGCCCAAAACTTTAAAAATGTACAGGGTGAATAATTTGATCTGCTGTGTTTTCAGTAATCCTGTATAGCCGATGCACAAAACTCTATGCACTCTACAGGCGTGCAAAGTTAACAGCTTTTAACTTGAAAATAGTGATTTTTGAAACAGCCATTTAAACATACTTCTCGTAAATTGACAATTGGAGTAAATTTTTTATTAAAAACATGAATAAGAAATATATAATTCTCATGAATGTCTTTTTGAGCCGTGTAAATGATATTGAGAACTGTTAAATCAGAAGACCGTTACATTAAAGTGTATAGCTTCTATCTGCAACAGTAACTGTTAAAATTTTGCATTGGACAAAATAGCCCGTAGCCTCAGAAGTAGCGATCCAAACCCCTATGGTATAAACTTCTGTTTGTGAAAATGTCTTCCAGAATATCTTAAAATGTATGGAGTGCTTCAGTTAACGTAAGTTATGAATCACCCTGTTGAAACCGGTATATTTTCCAAGTTAAATAGTATAGTTGCCAACGATTCTAGTAAGAAAACAAGAGTTTCAAGAGAAACTAGCAGACCCTCTATCGATGATCGCTTAACGGCATCGATAGAATGTGCGAGGTAAAGGGAACCAACCCGGCGTTCCCAGAGACTGAAACACATGAGGAGACGTTGTAGCAGACCGCAGGTCACGCACAACACATGGCCTACCGAGACGCTGATGAGTCGGGCCACGCGGAGGTTTAGGGTTTAGTGGGTATTAGGTGATCTCCTCAAGACCCTGGAGCCCCACACACGTCGTAGCTCGTGCTATGGTATGGTGCGTAAATGCATTCCCCCCTCGTTAAAAAAAAAAAAAAAAAAAAAAAAAAATTCTAGTAACTATTTTAGACGTAACTTAAAATAACTGAGCTGTCGATCGATTACACGCTTAAATCTGAGCCGGTATGTGTTCAATATGAGTTTGAGAGATTGATCACATAGTCAAGGATATCCTTGCATAAGTTGTCAATACGGTGAGGTTGAAAAGGTTTCATAGCTTTGTAATTTAGGTTTTTCGGGCTGTTCTTCAATTTCATAGTTTTGGTTAAGCAGTTTAGCATCTAACTTGTGGAGGAGTGAAAAATTCTTAGGGTGGGCGTAAAATCTTATCAAGTTGAAACAATTTAGCTTCTTATATCTAACATACGTGAGAATTTGCCTCGCTTATATGGGCATGTACTCGTATTTGCAATGGTTTGTATCCAAAAAGAGGATTCGACAATAATGTATTGCTTTGAAATGTTGATATAACATTGCTTGAAGTATGCCGAAATATTTCCGCTTTGCCTTTTTTGTTTAGTTGACTCCACAATAAAAGTTACTGTCCATCTATTTTAAGTAACATCAGAGGAGAGACAGTCTCGGGATCCTTTCACACAGGGGGCTTTACTCCTCCGAGCTCTTCTCCATGACTGCGCCGCGCGATGTGCCTGCAAGACAGATCCGCCTGACCTCAGCCTCCCATTCTAACCATCTCGAACTTCCTACATCCAGTACTGGTTGATACGACCGCTCCTTTGTCCGCAGAGTATCGAGATTGTGGAACCACTTACTTGAGGAGACTTGTCACTGTTCCTCTAACATTAGGCAGTTTAAAAATCCAGTCCAACAAAGCTTCTTTAAGCTACTCATAGCAGCTGCGGTGTGCTGGTATTTAGGATTCTGCATACGCGGCTATTTTGGTATAGAAAAAATCATAAATAACAAAGCTCACACACTAGCTGTCTCGTACTTATTCCCCGAATTTCGGCTCGCTAATTTGACTTGTTCAAAATTTTGGTAGGCAGGACCTTTTTGAAAAAATCTACATAAGGCGGCGTTTCCTAGTTATACTAACCTTAGGCAGTTTAAAAATCGGATTAACAAAGTTTCTTTTTGCACTAATTGTGATTCTCTCTATTTTGACGGCTACTTTTTTGATAAATATATGTATTTATGATTAAACATATTCTTAAATTTTGATGATAATAATGTACATATACAGGGTATTTCAGTTTATTGTTGCATAACTTTAAGATTCGATAGAACTTTTAAAATTAATGCATAAAATCTATATATCTATGGGTCAAAAATGCGTAGTTTCCGAAATACAGGGTATTTAAATTTACTTTCTAAAATAGTTTTTTTTTAAATATTTCGAACAATATTTGATGTATAACAGTGAAAATTGGTATACAAGGGTTTTTCGGTACGACAAAACGAACCATGGGCATAGTTTTACTGTAGGCGCTAGAGGGCGCTCTCTACTGTACAGGTATTAAAATGACCGAAAATTTTTTCTCAGTGCAATTTTTTGCTTTTTGGATAGAAAAACTGATTCTTCGCACTTTTCACATAAAAAAGCTCTCCTGTGAGTTTTCGTTATAGTTAGCCGTTTTTGAGATACATATTTCGATTTTTAAGGTTCGATGCATTTTTAATTATTTATGGGAAATAATATTTTTTTTAACATTTTCGATTTGGGCATTACAAGTAATTAAGATGATCGTTTAGATTGTGTTTTTAAACACAGCAATAATTCCTAACTCCAAATAAACACAAAAAACAGAATATTAATATTAATTTCCCAATATTATTTTTAACAAATTAAATTAATTATTTACAACTAAAATGCTATTGGATAGTTAGGACAAACATACAAAATCTAAAGTAGTTGCTCAAAATGTAAACCCAATTGTTCAATACACAATTCACATCTACGAATGATCGAACGTTATTCAAATAAGGCCTTATTTCATCACATGCATTCCTGATTCTGTCGATTAGCATATCTCTTGTGGTTACGGGAGTCTGGTACACTTTTTCTTTTAGAAATCCCCACACAAAGAAATCTAATGGATTTAGGTCAGGGGATCGTGGGGGCCAGGCGACTGGTCCTCCACGGCCGATACATCTTTCTGGATAATTTTCGTCCAGCCAGTTTCTAACTATTCTCGAATAATGAGCTGGACAACCATCAAGCTGGAACCAGGACAATCTTCTTAAATCTAACATAACATCATCCCACATATTTGCATGTTCAGCCTTTAAAAATTCCAAGAAGGTCGCAGCATTTAACCTTGCAGGCAAAAGGTAGGGTCCAAATAGTCGATTACGGTAGATACCAATTCACACGTTCACACTAAATTCATGCTGACAATTTCTTTCCCGAACTGCATGCGGATTTCCATGCGACCAAATATGTTGATTATGATAATTTACCACTCCACGTCTTGTGAAGCATGACTCATCGGTCCATAAAACGTTACTTAAAAACTCCCTATTATTATCAGTTCTATCAAGAATCCACTGACAAAATGTGATTCTTCGTTCTCCATCCCCTGGCTGTAGTCCTTGCACAGGTTGCAAATGGTAAGGTCGTCATTTCTAAGAACACGGTGAACATGGCTTGCTGAAATTCCCAAGGCACTTGTGGTCGGATCTCTATCAAACTCACGCAGAATTATACGGGTAAATCTGCGCTGACGAACATTTATGTTTTGATCCCTTTGGAGATTTCCAAAACCATTTTCAATTATTTGGCGATGCACTCTTACAAATACTGAGCGAGTTGGTTGTCGTCTGTTTAGAAATCTTCGTGCGTATTCTCTGGCTGTTTCTGCTGCGTTTCCATTTACAAAGCCATACACAAAATGAATATCCGCTAACTCTTGATTGGAGAATAAAATTGGCATTTTTATAAAACTTCAAAAAAAAAAACAGGTAAAAGGAACTAAATTTCGTGCATTCACAGTTGCAAAAAAACGTTTCAGGTTTCAACAGACAACAAAACTAACTGTCAACTAATTGACGTTTAACCTTATTCTGCTTTCAATTTCAAAAATATTTGCAGGCAGAGCCTACTTCTAAAAAGATACTGACTTTTTAACGTTATTTTATCATAAATGATTAAAAATGCATCGGACCTTAAAAATCGAAATATCTCAAAAACGGCTAACTATAACTAAAATTCACAAGAGACCTTTTTTATGTTGAAAATTGCGAAGAATAAGTTTTTTCATTCAAAAAGCAAAAAATTGCACTAAGAAAAATTTTTCGGTCATTTTAATACACTACAGGTACAGTAGAGAGCCCCCTCTAGCAGCTACAGTAAAACTATGCCCACGGTTCGTTTTGTCGTACAAAAAACACTTGTATACCAATTTTCACTGTTATACATCAAATATTGTTCGAAATATTTAAAAAAAACTATTTTAGAAAGTAAATTTAAACACCCTGTATTTCGGAAGCCACGCATTTTTCGACCCATGTTTATATAGACTTTATGCATTAGTTTTAAAAGTTCAATCGAATCTCAAAGTTATGCAACAATAAACTGAAACACCCTGTATAAAGGTATACCTGACGAGTCTTATATCATACCTATTATTCGAACACAATAAACAATCTACCCATCTACCTATCAACAAATATATATCCATCTATATTTCCCACAATTCTGTGTATATGCTACTTGGAAGTAAGCTTATTATTATTACTACTATTAATATTTTGCGTCCCTAGCTTCCAGAAAATACCGCGTTAAACAAATTGATTGCATTTTGTAAAGCTACTTTGCCAAAATGTTTAAAACAATCAAAGCAATGTCGATATCGCTCTTACAATGTCTGTTCCAAGACGCAAATCACCATAACAGATCTGTTGCACCAGACTGACGAACGCAGTGTCAGTATCGCCGGGGTATAGAATTACAAAACCGCTCGTCTTCTTCTCCACCTTGACACCAGATCGCACTGGGTGTATAGCGTACACGAGTATACGGTTCGCAAAAAACCTCAGCGTAACTGATACTCTACGATGGGCAGAAAAGGGGCAGATGACGATGACACACACACTCGACTCAGTTTAATCTGAAAACGATACTTGCTCGTGAAATACGCTTGAAAAGAGGTTTATTTTTCAGTAGGAGTAGTGGACCGTGTTTGATTTAGGGAATGATACCTGAAAAAGATAAACAATGTCGATACGTGGAATGATGGACTAATTCGAGTCTGATATAATGCTGCTAAGAGGGTGGATATGCTTTCAGAAAGAAATCATCTATCATACGCCTCACATGGATGTAGTAGAATGAGATGTAAGACGAAAGCACAAGCAGTATTGCAACTTAGCGTCTGAATGTATATAGATACAAGCAGTAATACTTTTTGGGGTCATGCTAATCCATGCAGTCTAGCTAAAATCGGCCAAAATTTCGAGAGAAATACTAAGGGCACAAATTATTTGGTCAAAATATGTGAAAAAAGATTACTGGTCAATAATATTGGCCCCTTTGGTAGCCCTAAAATACTCACAGATTTAATTATTGAATATCAAAATCGAGCAAGCATTCCCCCACCACTGGTCGTAACGATATTTGACGTAATAGCTTAAGGCGCGTCACTTTGCTGCAGAACTATGATAAGAGCAGATGCTCACTTACAGAACTACTGTAAGTCCAACGTCATCAATAATTATAAGTCCACTTTCATGGACTTGTCATACTTTTTTCCGGTAAAGCATTCTATGTCCAAAACTTCTCAGAAATATTACCCAAGTCCGCCAATTGATTCTTGATTAATCAATCTTGTTGTTTCACTGCAAATGCGTCGCTATATTTAAAAAAGTTATAACGGATTCCCTTCAAACACGAAAAATAGCTCTCATGTAAAATTTGCATTTTGTGGCTTTGAATACTTCTGCATTCAAGCGACGATATGTGC
This sequence comes from Acanthoscelides obtectus, assembly GCA_963669975.1. Classification (NCBI taxonomy): domain Eukaryota; kingdom Metazoa; phylum Arthropoda; class Insecta; order Coleoptera; family Chrysomelidae; genus Acanthoscelides; species Acanthoscelides obtectus. The sequence goes on from CAVLJG010000001.1 coordinate 92,377,579, forward strand.
CCTGACTTTTTATAAAAGCACAGGAAATTCCAAATCAAAATATTTTAGACTGTTGTTGTTATTGCCGTTTTTTGAAGAAAACTGTTTTCTACAAAAATCTATCCTACAACCTAGAGAAGCTCTACGATTGTGGGCTGTCGCTTATTTTGTGGTGGAGAAGGTATTGAAGTTGCAAGGTAATGATTAATAAAGCCAGAGATACAGCTTATCTAAGGTTCAAACAAAATAAGTCAACTGCCGACTGGAACTATTATAAAGAACGTAAGTCCTCTGTTAATACCCTACCAGATAACTTCAGTGACGCAGATGAAATAAATTCACATTTCAAAAATATTCCGATCATAACCAAGACACAAAAGCAATTAGAACTACTGAACAAATATCAAAACAACCAGTTTTCCAAGTCATTCTGTTGTCAAAAGGTTGCCAAAGAATCTGTTGCAAGGAGTTTCTCAGCCATCAAAAATAATGCTGTAGGGGCTGATGAAATCTTACTCAAAATACATTTTCATATTACTGTTATAGTGGATACCAAATAAAATCCGATGCACGTCATAGGTGATGTCATTCATAGAAATCATGGTTACCAACAGTTGACTACATTCAAAGTGACATTTCTACTTGAAGTTTAAATTTCCCCGTCTCGATTCGGTTGGTAGTGCCGTGCAGAGAAATGTGAGGTTGCCACTTCTCATTTGTTGACATCAGTTGCCATTGTCCTTTTGTCGTACTGTTCTTTATTGTTTAGTTTGTGAGTTTTGCGCTATTTGAGCTTTGAATCGTTGCCTTGCCAATTAAAAATTGTTCTTTTCAGAACAACAGTTACTGTGAAGTGGTGTAAAGTATCCAAAATGCCAAAACAACTTAACAGTCGGTGTAAAGAGCTCATATCATGCTTATTAGAATACTTCGAACGGGAAAGGGATAATAATGGCCCACTTTTGCCTTTAACTGCTGTAAGGGAGGTTAGTTTACACTTGTTGATAGCATAAGTAATAGGAACATTAAGGTTAATCTTCTTTTTCTTATTTTTAGCGTGTAGCAGCAGCATTGAAATTAAATGTGTCTACTATAAGTGGTATTTCACAGGCAGTCAAAAATAAAGAAGTTTTACAATCGCCTCCTAAAAAACGATGTACTCCAAAGAGAGTCACTAATATTTCAAGGCTCAATACAAGTGGTATTCGTAATACTATTTACAACATGTATGAAAACAGTAAGTTGCCCAACAAACATATTTTGAATTAGAGAAAGTTTTTTTGCCGCTAGTTGCCGGTATTGTGTAACATCGCATCATCCGAGTTCTTTCTTCTCTTTGATGTGAATTGAAAAAGTGTTGTAGTTCCCATATCATAAATAAATAATCAAATTAATTAAAATACGAGAAAACAATTTATGTTCTTTAAATATTTTGTGTTTTTGAATATCTACCAAATCAGGTGTTTTTATTTACAAGTTTATTCATTTTTAATATTATGGTATTATAGTAAATGGTAGGTATATATAAACAATTTATTTTATCAAATTTATTTGCTTAAAAGAAAATGTGCAAATTCTGGCAACAGCGCACAGCTCAAGATCGATGACGTGCATCGGGTTTTATTTGGTATCCACTATACACCGTATTACATTTATTAACAATCACGCCATAGCAACATCCTGTTTCCCTGATGCTTGGAAGCAGGCTATCTATCGTCATACCTATTGCTAAAGTAGCGATTACCACGTCTGTAACGCAACTTAGGGCAGTCAGCTTACTTCCCGCATTTTCGAAGCTTTTGGAACGGGAAATAAAGATACAAATATCTGAGTATATTTTCAGTAATGAAATAGTTCCATCTATGCAGTCAGGATCATGGAAATGTCACTTGTTTAGTTCTGCTAGATTACACAAAAGCTTTCGATATGATAGACCCTGAAATTTTGCTACTTAAGCTGTCATACTATGTACTACATACTACGGACGCTGCAGAAATTAGAAGGTCCTATCTGCTTCGAAAGTGTCACAGTCAATTGCTATAAAGTTTGGCGTTCCTGAAGGTTCCATATTAGGACCTTTACTTTTCTCTCTGTATATATCAGATTTTCATCAGTATGTCCATAATTGTACAATCCAACACTATGCCGATGATAATCAAATTTATTTTAGTTTTCAACAAACAGATTTTAAAATAACAGAAGCATTGCTTTAACAAGGCTAGTAGACGTCTCGGGCTCGCATAACAAAAATTAATCCATCTAAATCTTCGGTTATGGTTTTCGGCTCAAAAAACAAAAGAACATCAACCGAAACGGAAATTAACCTTAAAATCTATTTTAGCCGGCTTTTAATAATGAGCGAGTGTAAAAACCTGGGACTCTGGATTGCCGCAGAGCTAAGATACAAAAAACATGTAAATTTGTTATGTAGTGCATCATTCTGTGCATTTTGAAGCAGTTTTATCCGCATTGGCAAATAATGTCTACTTCATTAAAGCTGAAACTGTGTGAAACATTTATTATGTCAAAGATCAGTTACTGTGACACTAGACGAGTATATGGCCCCGATTTTTTTGCGGAATACGAAAGTTTGATTATATTTCTTATAAACTTAACGAACTTGGTATTCTGCAGATTAAAGGCATGCAAAAACTCCACTTATTGACAATCTCACATAAGGTGTTAGCTAACAAAAAACCACGATATTTGCATAAAAATTTAGCACGACGTAGTGACATAAATCAACTGACTGCAAGGAATAGAAATATGCTAGAGATACATTTACATTCTAAGGCTGTCTACAAAAAATCATCTGGCTACAATGCAATTAAATTATATAATAAACTGCCTGTTACATTCCAAAATTATTCACTTTTTAATTTTAAAAAGAGGCTTAATCTAAAACTACACGCCAAGGTCTGATGATGAACTCAAAATGCTGAAAAAATGGACTACTCTTGTAGTTGATTCTATTCTTTCTGTGTTGTTAATTGGTTAGTTATAATTGAGAATTATGCATATATTTCTATTGGTTGGATGTATTATTATATTATTTTTTTATGTTATCTCAAAGGTTAAGTTGAAAAAACCTACTATTAGCGGCACTTCGCCTTATTTGTACTTTGTACGAAATGAGGCCGATTTGTTATTATTATAGTTGCATATAAAAAATTGTTTCTAAAGTTAAATTGCTAAAAATGTACAATGCAATGAAAATGAATTCCCTGATTGATCACCCTTTTTCTTCATTTATTGTTATTAAATGTAACTATTAACTAGCCTACTTGAAAAAAAAATTAACTCTCCAGGTGCAGTGGGGTGCATTGAGATGATTTTAGATATTCAAAATATCACCAACTGTTGATTATAAATATTAAAAGGTACGATATGCTCAGGTGTTCAGTAGATATATTTAATTCTGCTGCACTATTACACAATCACAACACGTTCTGTACAAAATAAACACCAGTCGACATTCGTAGAACTTCCCTGAGCTGTAGAGTAGATTTTTAAAGAAAACCATTTTTTTGACTAGACATATTTCTCAAAGGGTAAGAGCACAGTTTCATGCGGATATATAGTAAATTTCTGTTTTTTTTCCGGTTCTGTTGTAATAACTTCCAAAAACCTTGCTAGATTTTGGTGTTGAAAAACTTAATTTGTGATGTGTAGCACCTAAAAAAGGGACTAAAGCTCTTATCGATAAAATAACTGAATAAACAAAACAAAAACCCTACTATTTTTCCAAATCAAACATTGAAGCGGAGCATTCTTTTCCGCGCACCACCCATATTCTCGGAGGAAAACTCTTTTAAGACATCTTCACCAAATCATTTGTCCTAACGATTTTAATTTCTTACACTACGCTGGAAAATGACAAAACCATCTATTCTCAAAGGTCACAGGTCAAATTCGTATAGTATCTAACGCAGAGTGTTTTTTTTATACTCCAACTACCACGAAGGCCTAAGACCTAAACACCCATTGGGTACTGTGGGGATATGGGGGGATACAGGGGAAAGGGAGACCTAACCAATTTACCATATACAATGCCTAGATGGGACCTAGCCTCGAGTACTGCACACATGTATGGGGCCCCGACTACATTGTTCATACTCGATGCTATTCAAAAGAGGGCTGTCCGACTCTTACAGATGGCCTCAAGACACTCTCGCACTGACGGGCTGTTGGCGATCTGGCTCTATATTATTGCTATGTCAACGAGCTTTGCTCCTCAAGGCTCTCCTCCTCCTCAGAACTGGAATCGCTCCTTTGTTCCTAGGGTATCAAGATCAATCTGCCTGAGGAGGTGTTTCCCAGATCTACGAGCCTTAAGCAGTTTAAAAATCAGATTAATACCTTTTCAACCTCTTTATTGCAGTCGCGGGGCCCCGGTATTTGGGCTTCTGCCTAAGCGGCTGCGTCGTTATAAAAAATAAAATCTAAATAAAGCGTTCTATACGAACTGTATTAAAAATGCATAGTGGTATCACTGTTTGAAATATAAAAAACACTATTGTTAATGGTAAATAATCCAAAGTTCAAAAAATACTAGGAAAACTGCTGTTTTCAAAAATTAAAATGTCTTGATTTCGTAGTAGTGTTAAAGTGGTGAAAAAACATCGAGCGAAGCTTGTGTGAGAGATTAAGAGCGGGGGGGACATAGTTTCACAACACTAAAAGACGCATTGCTTTTTGCATCTGGAGTTCGAATACTACGCATTTACTTCATGTATCTCAATATCGTATGAACATAAAATCGCCCATATCCATAACTAAAAAGAAGAACAAAGGATGAGCCTTAATCGACCCATTTGCAGTGTACGAAATTCAGGTTGGAAGCGGCTGTATAAATTTACAATACCAATAAAACACATTAGGCAAACAGACCAGTAAATAACGACGCCTAGCCTGAGGTTGTCGGTGCCAAGAAATCATCTTAAGCAGTGGCGTCCACTTTATTTCTAGTAAGGAAGTCTGCTGGAAAGTCTACGGGCAAACAATATATGAAAACACTATACATTTGTTCTGTTGATTAGTACCTTGTTAACATACAGTGAAAAAAGCTATGAAATGCTCAGTGAATACCGAATTTTGTTATCGGGGTTTCTTGTCTACGCGCCTGTTGAAGTCTCCGACTCAAACACACCAAAACGAAATAGCACTGGCAGAAAACCCAGAATACTCGCGCCGTCGACAAATTTTGTTATGAAATATAAAGTAGATGATTCTGTAATGCATATTTAAAGCGCCAAACCGTGATATATTTATCAAATTATGACCTCCGAACAGCTGATGCTTTACAATGTTGCACCTTAGATTGATTTAGGGCTGTATCGTCAGTCGTTCCAGATGATATAAATCAAAAGCATGAACAATTTGATGCACATAGATATTTGTAACATAACCTCAAAATAGAGCGCTCACACGGAACAGTAGACAACTTATGAAAATCAAAGTGGCCATAAGTATTCACGCAAGAAATATCTTTTTATACAAAGAGCGTAAATTCTCATAAAACTCCTATTCTCCTATTCAGAGATTGTGAGAAGGCACTTATTTGTGATAGGTATGCATGCTCTAAAATAATTCTCTAGGCTTGTTACGATCTTTCCATGTCTTCGGATGAAATTAATAAGATTGAACCTTAGAAGTTGAGCATTTGAGTTAGAAATATTTAACTACAGTTTTACAGTTATTGGCAATCATCTGCACGATCTAGGTGGGGAAATGAACTGAATCGCAGGTATAAAATTGATGACATGGCTAGCAAAGACAGACAGACGGACTGGAAAGATTTTTGGCACATAGAAGCAATAGGATTATTATGGATAATAAAAAATGAGTTGAAGATAGCTCCCAAGAAGATGGAAGTACTGACACTTTCCAGCAGATAGAAGCTAAGTTTATTGGCATTTAAGGTTGATAAGCCAAAATAAGATTAAATATCTTGGAATATGCTATTTGAAGACCTTGGAATAGCTGAACACATAGGGCGCCCCACTGATAAGGTAAATAAAGTCGTTACATTGATCATTTAGATAATGTTATCTAAAGGAGTTTCCATTGGTGAGAAAGGTAGGACCTTGGCATGGATAGCAAATTCGATAATGGTCTACGGAGCCGCTGCCTAAGCCAAAGCTTTGCAATGCGTATAATCTGGGCTTATAGAGCGTTGCTTATACGAGCCGCTTCCCACTTCAGTTGGCCCAACTATTGAAATCTTAGTTTTTTCTTATTAAACACAAATAATAAAAATGTAGCAGGGTGTTATAGGCTGAGAAAAATAATAATAATAATATTAAGCCACGATATGTGAAAAAAAGTAATATCACAAATGCCGACCGAAGAGCATTAAGAAGAATAATCGTGAAAAACAGGCGTGGTAATTATTTACAATTAAGTGCTCTGTGGAGTGACGCTGTTGGAAGGAGAATTTCGAGGCCCAGAACTCATAGAGAGGCCCACAACTGGGATTTAGCACTTGCAAGGTAAGTTTTCTTATAAAAAAGTAAAAACTCTAAAGTAGCACAACTTGTTTATAGGCCAAACTTCACTGCAAAAGAAAAATCGGATAAGATGGGCTAATGAACATAGACAATGGACACCTCAACAAAGGTGTGCAATACAATGGAGTGATGAGGCCCGATTCGAAGTTTGTGTTGGTGACAGTCGCAGTAAAGTTATTCGCAAAAAAGATGAAGCATCCCATGTTGACTGTCTGAAGAGAAAAGTGAAATTTCCAGCATCCATTATGAGCTGGGGCAGTATATCATCAAAAGTAGTAGGAAAACTTCATTTTATTGATGGAAATGTGGATACAAACAAATATTTGGCAATTTTAGAAAAATCGCTTTTACCAGTGATGGAAGAACGTTTGACATCCGGCCAAGATTTTGTGTTTCAGCAAGATGGTGCAGCGTGCCATATCTCAAATAAGGCTATAAAATGGATGGAAGAAAATAATGTACCACTTTTGAAATGGGTTTCCAGCAGTCCAGATCTGTCACCTATTGAAACTTTGTGGCACGAGATGAAAAAGGTTCTACGACAACATCTTGCTCGTACAATCACCGAACTGAGACAAAAGCTTCAAGAAATATGGAATTGTTTTACACCAAATGTTTGCCAAAACTTGGTTAACACTATGCCCCAAAGAATTTCAGCCGTAATGAAAAATAAAGGTGATGTTACCCAATGGTAATTTTTCAATTGTTGCTTTGTTAACTTCGGGCATTTATTCGCACATTGTTTATTTGTTCAGATGTTCTATTAGTTATAGGTCTAAATGATTTCAAATATGTATTTTTTACGACTAGTGTGTATCTAAAATGTTTTTGAGAAAATAAATTGATTGAAGTAAATAGTTTCGTCATGTTTAGTTTATAAAGGCATATTTTGGTACAAGTATTGAAGTGGGCCAACTGAAGTGGGAAGGGGCTCGTAGATTCAGTATTGCAGGTGAAGGTAGGAGCAAGTCGTCTCTATGAAGATAGCGCCAAAGTTAAAGCCGTCGAAAGGGAATTGGATGCAACTGGTTATGATTCATGGACTAAAAGGTTCTAGATATAAAGACCTAGATTGACAAGGGAGCTGTGCGGACTAATGTTTTTAGGGACCCATCCGATCAAGATCCTGAATGCACTGCAGCTTCTTGGGCTTATTGCTGTGTGACTAAAAGAATTTCACTGTGAAAAAAATGCATGTGGGATGCCTTTACATTTCCAACCAACAGTTACCTGTTTTTTGTTATTACGTATCATCATAAGACACCATACGACACCTCGTTTTTAGAGAAATGTTTTGGAAACGTATCAAATTGCACTGAACATTTTGGTATTCGAGGTAACAAGTATTTTTGAGAATGTCTATCATATGACATTTTCATCCGTTTCTGGAGTCTATCATCTTGCTGTAACAAAAGCGGCTTTCAGTCCGAGTTCGTACCTACCTACGCTTATGTTTGAGGTGGAGTTCGAAGGGGTATAAATAAAATTTATGGCTTCGTAAAGTACAGCCACCGTTCGATGTTCGATCGAACCCTGGGACCAGATCGAATAATTTAGGAAAAATGTAAATCAATAGCTGGAGCCTTATAAAGGTACCTTCATCAGCCGTAAACGCACCAACTTAATTGTGGGCGAAATCAAACGCGGCGATACAGTGACGTTCTCTTTTTATTTCTTGAATGGGTATCGCTCATTTGTACTTGTACAGGTAGTGAAATGCCGACCAATATGTGTTTAGAGGATGTTCACTTCATTGATTGTACTTGATATTCGTATAATACGATAATCAGTGGTACTAGGTATAGTGCAGAGGCGGATCTTGAAAATATGAGGGTCCATCTGATGAATTTGAATCTTTTTATGAGGGTTGTGGAGAAGGGTAGTGGCTCAGGTGGCTCAGGATTTATTTCCTTCCCAACTAACCATTATCACTCCTATTAGAGTTGCAAGAATGATTATACAGTATTCCTTAAACAGCATTGTATACTGTAAGGACATTGGCAAAACCCTCTTAGAACTGGTATACAAGCGGAATGGGCACACTTCAGTCATTTAAGAGGTTGTATAAGGGCTGCAGGTAACAGTTATACAACAAAAGTGTAAGCCTCTTGCAGCCGCTATAGGACATTTGCATCAGTGCAAGATTCAGTTTTTGTCAACTATACAACTATTCTGTTACGTGATTCCACTTTATTGCAACCAAAATATTTCTTATGTATTGTATAGACGAAGAAGAATATATAACTAACACATTCCAGTCATCTTGTTTACTTACATATCGGCCATTGTGAATTTCATACACAGGTATATGATAAACTTCTACACTGTGATATAGGGCTATCGAATTACTTGCGCAGCAAATTTTATTGTGATTATCGTGCAAATTAGTTACGCAATTTCTACGGGCTTCGTATTTGATTCATCTTTTGATAATGATCAAAAGTATTTCTAGATTTTTAAGATGGAAAACTGAACTTATCTGCGTTAAATCTTCCACAAATCCTATATTTAGACACAATTACACTAATGTTTATCACTTTATATCTGTAATTTCGAACTGAAACATAATTATTTAAAATTAAATAGAGGAATAAATGTTTACCCAATATGGCGGATGGTTGTGTATAATCATGGCATAGGTTATCAGAATACTTTGGTGTTGCCTGCATGTGTTATACAACAATTTGACAAATGTCTGCAAAGGAAATACCGACAGAGTCGAATGATTCACCCAGAATTTGTACCAGATCTATATCTTCTGTTTGAACAGTTGATAAAACATTTTGAACCAATATGCATGCCTTGTTTGTCTTAAAACATTGGTTATGGCATTTTAACAAAAATATGATAGCAGAAAGTTAGGTTATGGTGAAGTTGTATACCAACATATTTAGAATATGTACAGCCTTTAACAGTTACTAAACAACAGTTGTATAAGTGCTTCCGTTGGGAGCAATTTTTTGGCTAAAGTAGTAAATTGCACAGCAAAACAACAAGGCTCGGGTTTGTTTTATAAACGTTACCATGGGTGCCACAGCACAACCATTTTGACTAACGTGCAAATATGCCGTATAAAATAGTTGTATAAACGTTTATGCAACAGTTAAAAATTTGCCCTATAAGGTGTTGTATAACTATGCTATAAGAATATTTTAAACACCTCACTTTAGAGCAAATATGTTGCAGAAAGCAAATTTGCATTCCACACAACATTAAGCCAGCATTTTGGTGTTCAAGCAACAACAATAGAGAACTTTTATGGCTGAACGGTTCTCTTACCAAATGTTTATAACACTACTTTGCTAGTTGGGTTCTCTGAAGAGCGGGGGGAGGGGTGAAGGGCGTCTGCAAGTTGAAGAAAAACACCTTCGTTCTAAATTTTTCTAAATCTGATATTTAGGGGTATCCATACCCCCATGACACCCCCTTGGATACGCCACTGCTATGGAGCATTTGTACCCTCTAGTTCTAGAGAACAATTTTTTGTTTGCCTAGGGCCTAAATATCCAGGGGTGTCGTGGGGCTATATGGGGATGTATGAAAAGGGACCTTTCACCTTGCACTAGCGATGCATATAACATGCACGCATTCTGGTCTCGCTTTAGAGATTTGCTGGGAGGTACTGTGTACCACCCACAGACAATCAGAACATTCATAGCCAAGAGGAAAATTCTCTTGAGATGGCTTTCGAAGCCGGGCAGCTCACGACGATTGACCCGTAGCATCTGCCACTGAATGAGTAACGAGGAGCAAATGCCCAATGAGCATATAACGGCCCCTAAGCAGACATGATGCTTGGGAAAATTTTAGAGCGGGGAGGTACTCGTACATTCTGATTCTTAGGCATTTGGGGACCAACTATCCAGCCGGGTCCCTGAGCCCGGGTCCGACGGACCCATAGGGTAAAGACGGAAAAACTGATGAGTTCTTCTAGTAGGCTCAGAATGAAGTGGCATTACATAGTGGAAAGAGCCAAGATCACTGATCGAGAACTGTGACCGCTATGACAGTACATTTATTCTTAGGGTATCAAGAATGCGGAACGACCTATCAAAAGATGCTACCTCTAGTTATTTCTCTTTTGCTACACTGAAGTAGTTCTATACACGTGAGTCAAATGGGCCCATAGTCCTTAGTCTCCCACCCATTTGAAACTGCGATCGAAAAAGTTCTGCTTTGTCCTAAAACTCAGGTAATCCTAACCTTAGCAAGCATAGCTAGCGTTAACGATCAGCTTACGAAAGGTTTTTTCTATGTTTATTGCACTCGATGCGGGTATTGAGGAAAGACGTACAGCGAAATTTTTGTATCAAATATGTTGAATAAGAGTGTAGAATTACCACCTATGCAAATATACCACTGCCAAAAATTAGAAATAGCCTGCAACTTATATAAAAATCAAAAGTGGGCAGAAGTCCCTGACATTGAAAAAAGAACTTTGAACGATAGGTAGTGTTTTTTTATTGTTTCGCTTATACTGACCTACAAGGCCGTTTCGTCCTTGGTATAGTGGTATTCTTATGTTAAAAATTCATCAAAGTCTAAGAGTCACTTTGCATGTTATAGATTCACCAAGGATTTCGGACCAGCAGAACCACACAGACCGGTAACGTCATGTAACAACCAAGCAGGATATCTCATTTTAGAAATTTTCCACCATTAAAATACTCCCTCGCCAATTGAAGTCTTAAAGTAAATCGATACCTCCACAGGTAGATGAAATTATCGCCTTGAATTGCAGTGCCTGTAGTACGAATAGTATAACCAATATAAACATTTTGGTCACCCAAACTACATCCGCGGTGTAGATACACGTACTTTGATCTATATCTTTCTACAAGAAAATAAGGATTCTCTGAAACGTCAAAAAAAAGACGTTTGATCAATTGTCATTTTTTTCGTTTTTAACCTTTTTCCTCGCTACCGCAAGACCGATTTTCAAAAACCTTTTCGTCCTTGCGCAAAAAACTTTATCCAAATCCAACTGAACCTTCCAAGTCATAGAGGGGCCAAGAAATTCCAGACTGACCGACGGAAACGAGTGACATGATTTTTCTTGATGTACATGGCATCTAGCATCCAAAAAAATTTTCAACAATACCTCCTCGCTCATTGACATAGGAAGTAAAAAGATACATACCAGATTACAAATTAAAAGCTCTAAGTGCTACACGATGGTCTAGCAGAATCAAAGCAGTCAAACCATTACGGTACCATCTTGAAAAAATATTTGGTGCTTTGCTTTCGTCAGAATGGAACTGTGCAACATCTCACAATGCTCATTTGCATGCGCTGAGTCTTCAAAATTATAGATTTACATGCTCAATAATAATTTAGTTTGACATTTTAAACGAAATTAATGCTTTAAGCAAAATGATGCAAAGCCCCACAATGACCATACAAATCTCTGAAAATTTGTTGGAAAAATTGATCATCAAGTTAACCGAATATCGCACAGAAGAGCACTTTGAGAAGCTATTACAAGAAGCTACTAATGTAGCTCAGGACTTCAACGTACAAGCAAATTGTACTGGCGTATTTGGCTTTTTAAATAATAACTTATGAATTACTGCAATGACGAATCAATGATACATTGTAAAAATTTTAATCTGAAGCTTAAAGACGAATCTACTGGCGAAACTGACATTGACGGTATCGATTCATTTAATGAAATTAGAGCTTTGAACCTGCACTTTCCAGAAAATCAGTCAAATGATTCTCATGCTTTGTTACAATACCTTTTCACTAATAATTTAATTTCAACATTTCCAAACACAGCAATAGCTCTACGAATATTATTTACATTGCCAGTCACAGTTGCATCCGGTGGAGGGCCTTTTTCAAAGTTGAAGATTGAAAAAAACTTTTTGAGGTCAACAATGCACCAGAAAACACTAAGCAATCTTGCTACAGCTTCTATTGAACATGAAGTTTTAGACAGCTTGGATTCGAAAAATTTATAGCAGATTTTTCAAACATAATGGCAAGAAAAGTTCAATCTCTGAACATGTAAATATGTATACGTACTTATGTATAAAGATAGTATTTTGTGTGTGTGTGATTCACCAACACAGAAAGAACTCAGCGTAGAGTTGTTGTGGTTGTACATGGGGCGGCTAAGTCGGCATTGCACGCGGGCGTTCAAACAAATAGCGGCGGGCCTGCATCGGCGTGAAAGGATCCTGAGACCGTCCGCTAGAAAAGTGTCTTTGATCAGTCGGACAGCTCTTTCCGAAAAATCATTTAATATGGATAGTGTAGTCGGGGCGGTATCACCCCATACAGTTGTGCAATTTCCGTGGCTGGGTCTTGTCTGGGCATTGTTCAGTGTAATATAGAGAAAATAGGAACACCTAACATTTCTCCTCCAGATGGCGCATCGCTTCACTAACTTGATTTGGCCAATTACAATTCTCAAACAAATAAATCGCGATGTGCGCTGGCCGGTGTGGTGAGAAACAAAAAACTCTCTCCGGACCGCTGCGCTACCCGTGCACGGCCTGCTAGATGCCTTGGCGAGATACGCGCTTGGAAATGATTAAGTTCGCGACTGTAATCCAATAAAACAGCAATTATACTCGCAGGCCGAGCCTTGCTAATGAAAGAAACAACAAAACGCCGTTTCAGAAGGAGGAAATTGAGAGAGCAGGAGCCTACCCGATGCTACTTACATTCTTGTATTAATTGCGATATGAATCTAGTGAGCTTTGCTCCACATACGGTGCATATACAAGTTTTGTTCTATATAATAAAATAACAAAGCTAAACTGTAAAATAATGTTGTTATTATTGAGGCAATATACAAACGCTTATAGTACCAAAAAATAGTATGCTAGATGTCTAAGTTGAGAGTTAACCTATCATTTGGTCGTGTACTTTTATATACTAAGGCGCATAGCGCCGAGAGATCAATGATGGCCTTTTCAAATAAGACATTTAGGTTATATAATTTGTCTCACTACTAACATTAATCAGTACACCCAATCTTGTAAGATTTAAATATTTTCATTGTATAATGCCATTTATCCTAGAATTTTCTTGGGTGCCAAAATGAAAGAGTAGCATAAAGCATCGTACTGGCACATCTGGTTAGCAGTGGCGTACGGTACATTATTCTACTCTCTTCTATTTTGGTACGCGATTATATACCTAAAGTGTATCTAACGAAGCTACAAAGTAATCGTAAACAGTGGTTGATTCGTGATCAACGCGTGATCGGTAGCCATGGCGCTCTGTCGGCCTCTTCCTGATTGGCTTGTAGCGACGAGACTCCAGACAAAGTCGCACGGTTGCCACGCTCGGCGAGTTTTCGCCAGAGTGGTTGATCACATTCGCATGGATCACAAATCAATCTGTTGGTGCAATACGTGCAATAACTGTTGTAAAGAACATTATATAACAATAAATGGCATCACAAAGGTATATTCCAATTTGATCTGCAGCAAATTATGAACGGCATATACGGAGATGCGAAAACAAGCTCAAAAAGGTGAAGAAAATTTTTGTGCAATCTTTATAGTTAAATTTTTCCTATGAGGGAATTTTTTTCTATTGTCTTATTTTTCACATTAATGCGATGTCGAGGTATGTGGCCCTATCGCAATTGAAAATAAGGTTTCGATAATCCTTCCATAAAGTTTCGATGAGTACATCTGAAATAACCTTGAGATATTCTTCAAGGAAATACAAAAATCTCCTTTTGTGTTTTTTGTGCAGATTTATCTATTAAAATCCTATCCGCAATCTATTTTCCGTGCACACACCTTCAACCGAATGTATGCCATATATGATATTACCGTTTCCAACTTTCACCAAGGTTAATAGGAACCATAACAGCTCCCTACCCTTCCCCCCTATAAGAATATCGATTTGTAGCCTCACATTTCAAGGTTAGACTTCTTGTAATGTTTCTGTTCAACATTCGGCGATTTCTGACAATTTTCCCAATAAAACATGATCATTGTGACATTAAGCCTGGCAACGCTGCATAGTAGAGGGAACTCTCAGCGTCACGTTGATGGTTCGTCACCACGCACAGGATTGTAATCAGTTACCGATACCCGTTTATGAGCGCGAACGTTTTATGCACGTCTTGACTTGATTTTTCTTGCGGAAATTTAATATTAGTCTAAAATGTCTGACACAGATACAGCTGATGAAGTGGTTGAAATCAGCTTAACGCCACCCAGCAAAAGGGCTAAAAAGCTTCATCTTAGCGCAGGTGAAAAACAAATTATTCTAAATATCTACAAGAACCAGATGCAAGAGAATAGTGGATTGGCTATAGAAAATATCGTATGTAAGGTTGCTGAAATTTCTGGAGTAGGTCGATCAAGTGTTTACAAAATCTTGAAGGAATATAGACAAAATCACTCACTATCTGAGCCAAAAACATATCCAGCGAGAAAAAAAAATCATCGAAAAAATAGATGACTTTGACAAAAGTGCCATTAGAAGAAAAGTACATCACTTTTTCTTCAGGAATGAAATACCTACAATAGATAAAATATTGAAGCAAGTGAATGATGATGAGGACCTGCCAAATTTTAAAAGATCTACGTTCCATAAGCTGTTGAAAGAACTAGACTTTCGATTTTTGAAAAGAGGAAGGAATAGTTTATTGATAGAAAAGGAGGAAATTGTTATCTGGAGGAGAGAATACCTTAGAAAAATTAGGCAATTCCGCGCTGAAGGAAGAAAAATTTATTATTTAGACGAAACATGGGTGAACGCGGGGCATACGCAGGGAAAGGTTTGGGTAGACAGATCTGTGAGGTCCTCAAGGCAGGCTTTTTTAGATGAAATTTCGACGGGATTGAAAAATCCTGCAGGTAAGTTTCGAAGTATATGAACTTTTTTGGATGCAGATAATTCATTGTCTGATCGAATCAATGATTTGGAAGCTCCGAACTCAGTTTTGCTATCTCATCCAAGTTTCTGAGTATTTCCTTCACCCAAAAACTAATCTAAGACCCTATCCTACACTAACCTAAAAAGAGTAAGTTGCTTAATTTCGTCATTTAGTGCGCTCGCTGAGAAGTAAAATAACTAATTACTTTCAGGCAAGGGAAAACGCCTGATCATTTGCCACATAGGTAGCGTAGATGGATTTGTTCCTGAAGCATTGTGGGCATTTGAATCCAAAAAAACTGGAGACTATCACGAAGAAATGGATGGTAACTCATTTGAAAATTGGTTCAAAAAAATTTTGCCGACACTTGATGATAACGCAATTATTGTGATGGATAATGCCCCGTACCACTCCAGAAAATTTAAAAAAATTCCAACAATGGCCACCAAAAAGGGAGACATTCAACAGTGGCTTGTCTCAAAAAAGATCGACTTCGACCAAACAATGGTCAAAGCTGAGCTGATAAATATAGTCAAGTGACATAAGTATAAATATGATTTAAAAATTGTTGACGAAATGGCCAAAAACCAAAATAAAACGATTCTCAGGCTGCCTCCCTATCACTGCGAACTGAATCCTATCGAGTTGATTTGGGCCGACATCAAGCAATACGTGGCGTCAAATAACAGCACTTTTAAGTTTTCTGACCTTAAAAAACTGTTTGATGTTGCTGTCGATAGAATTACGCCAGCAAAATGGAGAACATGTATTGACCATGTCCAAGAGGAGGTTGAAACCAAAATGTGGGATATGGACAATATCATTGACACCCAAGTTGAACCCCTTATAATTGACATCAACAATTCTGATGATTCAAGCTCCTCGGAATACAGCATATAAATCGATTGATACCATTAAGACTGTCAGTTTAACGGGCTTTTTGGCAAGACAGGCAAGTTCATTATAGACTGCAATCAAAGTGTAAGTTTCTAGTTATTAATGTGGAAATTCCAAATTTATAATTACACAAAATTAGGGTTAAGTTAGGAGTTCCAAAGCATAATAGTGCCATTTTGACCTTCTTCCTATTTCTCATGTAAATTTTAATAGCAATCAAACTAACAAACTTTATGGAATCTGTAATAAACTTTTGTACTACTACTACTACGTCTGTAGTTTCTATTTGCTCAAAAAATTTGCTCTGCATTGTGAATAGAAGGTTGATTTGTAAATATTATTAGGTATATATGTAAGTTAATAATAAAATATGAACAATTTCAATTGAGATGGTCCACAAGTTTTTTTCGTGTGCGTTTTAGTAACATTTTGCTGAAATGGTGAATACAGAATTTTTTGCACTGATTCCTAATGTCGAAATATGATTAGAAAGGCGTGGTATATTCCTGATAATTTACTATGCTTTTGATAGAATTTACAGCAACACATATCTTGTACGACATTTTTTGATAGATCAGTCACAATAGCTTGATACGGCCCTGTAGCGTCTCCTACGGTTAAGTTCTTGATCACGTGCAATACGGGTGTATATGTTTGATTTTACTTTGTTTCTTCGATGGATACAGTTTAAGTCCAACAATCGTGGCATTTCATACTCATTTTACAAATACTTTGTAACATCTACTAGCGTGATATCAAACTGACAAACTCAAATGCAATTCGGGACAGATTTGGCCTGCGGAACGACCTTTTCATTTTCAGAGGGGCGTAAGGTTTTCATTCATTGGTTGTATTTCTATTGCTTCTATTCTGCTAGCATTTAAATCAATTTTCCTATACTTTTCAGATTGAAAACCTTAAGAAGGGTACTTATTTTAGCACCTATTTTCAAATGTTTCGGAATTTAAGGTTTAATTGTCAAACTGACGTAATGAAGTTAGCAGGATAATAATCTCAAATGACATTAGTACTTATTTATAGCTTCTTTCAGGGTTTTTGGTAGGTCGTATTCAAACTAACTTTTTTGTGTAAGCTCAGACATACGTTCCGTATAAAGCATTTAATATTTCTATACCAGGTGTCAACGAAATCGTTTTACAAGGCACTATTCAATTGCTGTTGTGTGAGGATATGACTTATAAAAACTCAGATTATCCATAAAAAAGAAGACCGGAAGTGAGTATGAAACAAGAATTTTAAATAGGACCCTGTATATATTTTCACATATTTGCAGAGAGCTTAAAATTTCCTTTTCATCGATGTGTCACAAGTTGTCATTCTTTTTCAAAATTGCGACATAAATGGTATTTATGCCAAATTCAATATGCCGACGTTTTGATAACACCTATGGATTTTTTGCCAAACTACTGAAATAAGAGGAAAAATCGATTCTCAACTTCTGGATTGGGTTGGCAAAACAAAAAAAAAAATTAATTTGCGAAAATTTTAGTTTTTGCTTAAAACATATATTTAAAATTTCCTCAGAATTTTGGATAGAAAACGGTGTTTTCTAAATACTACTAATAAAGTATGTCGGATTATCTCTAAAGAAATGTCCACTATAAGGAACTTGTCTTAGAGAAAAAAAGCTGGTAAATTTTGGAGAGCTATATCATGCATTATAACTAATTAGAAAATCAGTACTTGTTATTACCTAAGCATAGTTAATAGGTATTTACCTAGTCACGTGACTGATTTTCATTTTTTGTCATAATTATTTTGTTTTCTTTTCTTTATTTTAAAAAGCCAGAATTGTAATAAGCAACAGGGACGAATATTTTACTGGTTTGCACGGAGATCTGGGGATGCTTCGGAAACGAATGAACGAGCAAGCCTTTAAAATTATTGTCAACCATCTCGTTTCCACGCGTCAGCGTCGTTTATTGTATAACATTTTTTATTCTAATTGTTTATTTCATTTGAAATCAATTTAGTAGTTAACTGCTACAAGGTATAATGCATTATTTAAGAGATCATCAATCGACATGCTCCTTATTTATGGTGAGTGCCAAAGAAAAAAAATCGAGACGCGCCGCAGGATTATATCAGGAGCGGTTTCCAGATCGTCAAGCTCCATCACACACCTATTACCCTTAGCTCGTAGAATATTTGAAAAGTGAACATAACGATCCTGTTAATGATAATGGTTTTATAGTAAGCGAAATAAACGTCCTAGCGTTTATAGAAAATCATCATATCTTCACAAAATTTCAAGGTTCTTCTTTAAACAGGAATTGTAAAACGATGTCGTTGACACCCGGTTTGCGAAGCAGACTACGGGATAGCTTCCAATTTGCAAAACTGCAACGATGCAACTAACTGGAGGAGAAAGGACGATGATTTTCTTCTGTTTGGATGAGGGTCAAAATCCTATAAAAAAAATGGAAGACGTAGCACCCAAACCAAAATAACTAAACTTAAGTTAGACAACAAACAGAAAAGGGTGCTAGTCCATGAATGGGCGCTTGGGGCCTAATAGCCCAGAGTCCGGAAAACGACGAAACGACCCCTGCACCACGACCTCAACGGAAACAGAAAAGCGAATCACGCAGAACGCGTAACGTTCTAGAAGATGGCATCTTGAGTGGCCTTGAAGAAGATATGTTCTATAGGAAACCAACAAACGGAGAAAAACTACAGAGCTTTTTTGCTGATCGTCAACACCATACTGAATCGCTAAGAAAGAAAGATATAATACGAGTGAATTTACACAATAAATAAACTTTAAATTTTCAAAAAGAAGATCATTGAAAAGGGTTTGGGCACTCTATTATCAATGAAGAGAAATTCAAATTACTGCTTAGTGATAAGTTTTGGCACGTTACACCTTATACAAATTCAACCCTATTTCCACCGGTGAAATTATAAGGCGTTTTTATTTGAAAAAATTAAGTTTTTAGGTGTTCTGAAATATAATTGTTTTTCTTTCTTTTTGACCACCAATTCGTTATCCAAATACTGAATAAAATACACTAAGGTGCGAACCCTACTATGGGACATCCGTTATAAAACACATCATGGCAAAGGCAAACATACAATAAAAAGTTGTTGTAATTCATACATAAAAAACTGATAGACGATATACATGGAAAACATTTGGAATCTTAGGTAGAAAAAAATAAATAATATACAGCGTGTGCCATATAAAGAAATCAACTTGCCTGTATTTTGGAAGTAATGTCATTTGAAGTATATTCATATTCCGCCCCCAACCAATGCCATTTGTGCCGTTGAAATTTACAACACTCTGAACCTAGACCAGGGAACATGGATGACCTCCTATGTTTATAGGTCCATTTTTGGTTTGATCGTACAGTGGTCGCTGACTTGTCGGTGACAGTGTCAGAGATCCGGTCGGGTGAATTCCATCTACATAGCGTAGCAGAATGATTGGAACTTGTGCGGCGGGATCTTGGACACGATCACTAACAGATTGGCGACAGCTGCATGAACAGGGCTTTTATGTTATTTTTGGATAACCTGTCTAATCCACAAATATTGCTACTGTGTTTTGTGTCCTGCATTTCTATGTTTATAAGAATTGTGACACGTATGCATTTATACAACTCATCACAGTAAAAATCAGAAGCTGCCTTCTGAAATGACTTGATGGCCTTGTAATTACTCCAATCATTTTGTTGGTAGCCCCGTTATCACCTAAATGTCCCCATATTCGTCACCATTACCAGCATGGTCGGCAATCGCGCCCATTTTAAATTTGTCTTCGGTTCGGTATCGTCTCTCATTAAGCGGGGACCGCCGCCGACGGTAGCTTCATTTCTTAATTAACATCTCTTGCGTGTTATCTGCAAGACAGAAATACGTTGGGCGCTGCCTGTCCGAAACAGATAGCCCCTTTTAACTTTCAGTGTAGGCCTGCTGTGACTGATACTTTCGTGCCTCATATACCTGCACGCACGACCATAGGCACCAGTCTAGATCAAAAGAACACTAACGAATACAGTAAAACGTATATTTTTAAAAATACAATTTTATCTATCTGTTAAAAAGAAACTAAGAATGAAATGTCTTTTACTTCCCACGCCTACTGGCAAAAAAGTATTGTACTCGCTAAAATTTTCGAAAATGAGATATTTTGTTTTTTGGATGTTATATGACATATTCATGATGAAAAACTATGCCACTCATTTCCGTCGGTCTATCTATCTACCTGCCCGCTAATGCTGTAACCGCCTATAACTTGGAAAATACCGCTCGGATTTCAAAGCTGTGTAGTTTTTGAAGATCTGACCAGTGGCGGCGTCAGAGAAAAAAGCCAAAGACAAAAAAAGCTCTGTGTTTTGAGCGTTTTCGAAAATTCTTTGTTGAGATTAAAAACTAGGGATTAGGGGTTGCAAGAGATATGGAAGGGTATAACTCAATTTTTTGAAGTTGGTCTATTTATACGCCGCCAACCCCAGTAGTTATACACATATTAGGCCTATTTTACTCATCATAGATGTCGACCTTTAAACTTAGAAGTACCTATCTCATACAGTCAGGTGTCGTTACGTGCAATGTGGTTTCCCGATGGACAAGCGTCGTCGTCGGAGATCGTACGTCAAACTCGGCAATCGCTTCCGTACTGCTGTGTGCCATGTGTACTGTGCATAGTGAAGGCTAATACCGTTATTCAAGCGGGATTTGTCATTACAACGATCATGTGCGCCTGTTGAAATTCTTGTCAGGGGGAGGAGGGATGTTATTAGATTTTTTATTATATATGTTCGTAGTTAATTTTTTTCTCAGTAGGGTTAACATCTGCTAAGCACGGAAAAACAGGGACAACTTACTTGACGGCATTTTTTACGATTGGAAATAAGCCGTTTTACTCGTATACGTCCTGACCTTTAAACAATATTAAAGCTCTTTCGTCTCAAGTTTTATATCAAACGTGTGTTTCACCCCTTTTCCGTCTTGCCGTTAAAACGTAACGCGGCACCGTAATTAGACTTTAGATGAAGGAGCTTCGATATTGTTTAGAGGTTGAGAAGTATAAGATGGCGTACAATTATTTCTGAATTCTTAGTCGGTTTTCGGAGCTATATAAAAGCTTCTTTTTAAAAATGTATCTTTTTCTTTTATTAAGTTTCTACTTTTTAGTAGGTATTTGTTAAATAAATAATTTCTATGCACTTTGCATATATTTTATTAATAATATTTCATAAAACTCATTACCTTATTTACTTTATAAGATTTCGATCGCTATAAACCACACATTACGTAAATACGTGTACTTGTATCTATAAGTATCCCTTCTCATTCATTGAGGAAATGAAGCATACCTATATGTTAACGCACTATTTAGCGTCAAAAACCTGGTTGAATGAACTGGAATTTTTCAAAACCAATAAATAGATAAACAATTCTCTGATGTTGATGGTTTGACTTAAGATGTATAGTCACGTTCTATTGGTATCTAGAATAGAAAACAGATCCTGTTTACTGACTAAGATAACGATGATTTGAAATGATTCTCATTCACTGTGGAATATTTTTCCAATCGCACTAGTAAACAAATGAAGGCAAACTGTATCATCTAAACTAAACATGATGCTTTCGTCTCTCCGACCAACTACTCCTTTCGACATGACGTACGTGATGAAGAAGCACATTGTCTATAAGCAACAGTTTACGATAGCGTTCAATGCAAGTCCTCCTTTTCAGAAGAATTCGATACCGACACCTATGGTGTCGATTTTAAATCCAGGCAGACGGTGCCAGACGATTTCTTCTGTTCATTTTCGGTCTTAATTTACCTGCAGCCCCCGTGTTGTATGGGTTGCCACAGCTTATCTCTAACAACTTTATAATTGGACCAGAATGGACGACTATGGGAAAATAGGGACAATATGCGGATGACAGCAGATGATCAATCTTTTGAGTGCAAAGGAAACGGAACGCGTATACAGATTCAATATATATGTGTGTATACCATATATATATATATATATATATATATACAGGGTGACTTCGAAGTTGAGTCATTTATTTTAACAGTGAGTAGATCTGATCAAAAGAAATGTTTTTTTCCTTTACCATTTTTCTGGTAAAATTAAAGTAACAAAGTTATAGCCCTTTGGAAGTTTGAGTACCGCCCTGTCTCAATAACATCATGTGCTGGTGTTTGGCAACAACGGATATAATCCACCTTATCGGTTCATCGCATCGGAAACAAAAAAGCGAAAGAATTTGGAACGATGTTTACTTTATTCAGTTCAGTTATACATACAATCACTGTCAGTCGCGTGTGAATAGTATCTGTTGAGTGGGTCAAACGAAATAAAAAATGGCACATGTTTATGCGGATCGGTTTCCCAATCGAGTGCAACCAACCCCTCGTGCCTTTGTTAATAGTAGTACAACGGGCTCGTGAATCAGGTGACTTCAGACCTCACAGGGGACCTCACGATCAAATACAGGTCCGCACTGAAATACTTGTCGGGAGGATACTTTATAAAACAAGGTAAAATTTTTTTTTTATTTTTTTTTATTTTTACACACATATTTTGGTTTATCTTCCTTCTACAATCATTATCTGAAAATTAATGACTCAACTTCAAAGTCACCCTGTATATATATACAGGGTGGCGCATCGAAAACGAAACAGGCGCATTTAATGGCAGCTCAGATTTTTTTGAAAAACGCTCAGACCCGTCGATTTTGTTTTCGAGGGGGACACAAGTTTGGCAAAAAGTACGTTAGCACGTGCAGCCCCTAAGCGGGGGTGACCACCCAAAAATCTTAAATGGAAAGGGGGGTCGAGTGATACCTTATTTTAAAGGTCTTTCAATTCCCTTTACAATGATATAAAATTAATGTACTTCAGTTCAGTAGTTTTGAGGATTTATTGATATAAAGCTTAAATAAAACTAATACATCATCATTAGTGGAGATCAATACATTTGGCAGCAAAGTAATTCAAAAATGAAGAATGAACTAATCCGTTAGGCAAGTAAATGTTGAAAATGGCCGCCATGACTCTCCATGCAATAATAAAGATTTTGCTCAAAACGTTGCCGCACACTTTGCAATTTTTGAGGAGTAATTTAAAGGCACTCATTCACAATTCTTTGTCGCAGGTCTTCTAATGATGTTGGCTGAGTACCATAGATTTTGCTTTTAAAATGAACCAACATAAAGAAATCCAAAGGTGATAAATCTGGCGATCTTGGGGGCCATTCAATGGCACCTCTTCTACCAATCCATCGATCTGGAAATGTCTGATCTAAATATTGTCGAACACGTAATGTGTAATGTGGTGGGGCACCATCCTGTTGGAACATCAACCTATTCGCAATGTACCGCTGATCATTCTGATTTTCAATTATGGCTGTTAATGCAGGATCTGTGGCATCTTCCAGTAATTCCAAATACATTTCACCGGTCAAATTTCCAGGTAAGAAAAAAGGACCAACTAAATATCGCCAAAAATACCAGCCCAAACATTTAATTGATGTAATTTTAATGAGCGAGAGAGCAATGATTCTGATGTATTTGGAAGATTTTGATTGTCTGTGAATACGTAATTATTTTGAAGTTCCTTGTAGATTAATAAGAGTGACAACTAATTTTTCCACAATACATAAAATATGATAATCGACATTTTTGAGCATCCTGTATTTTGAAAATTGTCATACGACGAAATAGTAGAAAAAATCATCTCTAGAATTATTGTCCTTATTTTCGAAGAATCTCATATAAGAATGTTACATCAAACGGTAATTTAAATGTGTGCATTTACAGAAATCCTTTCAATTGCATGATGCCTTTAAAATATCGTTTAAGGATTGTCATAATCTTCAAGTAGGCGCAAAGCTAAGGTCCTGTTCCTCTTAATATCATTTTGGTTGCTACCTGCTCTACAGTGTTCATCAAAGAAGCAACATGTCGAATAGGTAACGACTTTGGAAGTGATCTACTAAGCCTAAAATTTGGATTATTACCTGAGTTTCATTTTAATTATGAGCAAGGTAGATAGAATTTTACTCTGAACACAAACTTTTTGTGGGGCTTAGTTATTCTCAGAACTGGATTTTTGGTCAATGTATGTGTAGTGCTTCTTAATGCCTCTAGGCTAAGAAATATGGAGACTTTGTTTGGAAGAGAGTTGGGTAGTATTGTAATATTATTCAAATTGACGTCATAATAGGCCTGGAGCATTTGCTGCCATTTTGATAAACGCGTTTGATCAAAAATTTCGGAATCCATCTTTCCTGTGTAAAAAAGTAAATCATTTTTGTGGGGAATAGAATTCTTCATCATTTGCCCTTTATAAAAATGTGTCAACAGATTACGAGAAATTAAAGGGTATAATATATGTATGAGTATGATATTTCTGCTTATAATGGCTAAACTAAGAATCTAAAAGAAAAAAGACTACTATGCTTTGTAGAAAATGAAATTTCCTACAAAAAATGTACATTACGTTTTTTGACACCTTGGCGGTTCTTGGAGTATAAGGAGGGATAGTTGAAAATTCGTATCAAAACAGTCGCGCAACATGCTTCTCTCGCTACTTATGTACATAAATGGACGATCCAACTTGTACAAACCTCTCACTTTTTCTGGCCTCCACAAACCACCGACTTGCAAGGTTGTATTAGCGCCTAAGCTGGTTCAAAAATCATCCAGATAGTGTCTAAATAATATGGATATAGTCCAAAGAAGAAGAGAAACGTCACTTCGTCGTTAAAACAGTTTTTGGTGAGGTGTCTGAAATGATATTCTGGTATCCAAAATCCTACATGCAGTTTAATTGTGGTGTCTGTGATATACCAGGTAGTGAGGAGGAATATAAACATCCAGGTAATGAAGGTCACCTTCAGGTAGTTGACCGCAGAACACTGTCAGAAATGTTTCACGTGTCGCAAAACAAGGGTGCTGATATTTTGATGCTCCTCTAATGATGTAAACGCGAGTATTGTTATTCCGTCATATTTGCAGTTTAAGATATCGTCACTTAAATTCTAACACCACGTAACTAAAACAATTAAGATATGCATTTACTTGAAAAAGGCTACCGAGATTGCCGAAACGTCATCTTTAGACAGTATTTCAAGCATATGAGGTTTCATGTGCGGCGAGACAAACATGGAGGATTATAAGATATATGCATGTCATTCGATAGCAAATCCAAAGTTCTCTTTGCTCTAGTAAAACATGTTTTCTCTTACGCGATGTTAGAACTTAAGCGATATGTTCTTTTTATTGAAAAGCTGTATCGGATAATATCCACTCCAAATTTTTGTATGATTCATGAGTTTAGAGTACCAAAAAAAGACAATACAACCCAAATTTGATATTTAGTTTTACATCCCACGTCAATGAACATTAGCAAAAATTTCCAAAGTATTTTGAGATTTATATCGTTATGGCGATTCATGATATACCCAAAAAGTATGGATTCCTTTTTACAACGTCGCCATCGGTTGCAGATTGTTTAAGTATGTTGCGAGATAATAGGTGTGTTCTATTTTTTTTACTTTATTTTACACTCTTTCCACTGAAACATAAATACAAACTTTTGAAAAACAAAGTGGTTGTTTTCACCTACACTAAAAAAGCTTTTAGGATGTAAGCATAAAGTACAATAATCCCTTCCAAGCTTTGTTAGAATCCGTATAGCGGCTATTTAGATTGCACGGTGTAAAGGAAACCAGAACGACAGGTGAGTTATCGCCAATGAGCGGAAAGTTGTCTACGGTAATCAGCATACAATATTACTTAACGTGTTAATAACTTCATAATCATTATCGAGAATGGAAACTCAAATCCATTCTTTAGTACCACGTGCAAGTATAGAAAATTTAGTATTTTTGATAATTTGTGAATTTTTCATTATAAACATCAAGTTGCTCACTCCCATCAGTCTGTCAATTGGCAATTTTGTCACTGAGTAATTTTAGTAGCCATTTCAGCGATTTTAATGGAAGAGGAGAGGTAGTGGATAATGAGGAGCTCATGGCAGCACAAATCGTTGCAAAAAAATGGATTCATTGTAAAGTGTACCTTTGATCATAGATAAAATGACTTATGGAGTTATCCCGACATGAAAACATGTATGCTGATACTTGGACAACGTACCTAGAGTGTGGAGTATGCCGCGCGACTGTTTGCTACGAATTTTTTACTTTTGCTCCTTATACATGAAAAACCATCAAGTTGTCGAAAAAACATAAGAAACGTTCTTTCAACATCTTTTTGTATTCTCTACAAAAACGATGCACGGCTTCATACGCTTTGGTTGTTAATTTAACCTAGGAGTTTATATATGGAAAATAGCTTTCGGCTAAATATGTTGAAATTTCGCATAGAGGTAGTTTTCGACATGGCGATCAAAAGTCTCAATAGAGTCAACCTCTTGACACCCTTTCTTTACCCCCTACCGGACCCAGAAGCCCCGAAGTAGGGGTTGTTGATTGATATGGGAGACCAACACAAGTCTTAAAATAATATTACCAGAGGAGAAGTAAAACATACTGTTGCTAGGATTTCTCCAAGACTGACCATTGCTGATCATGGATTTGACCTTGAGAGTGACTTTGCAGCTACGGTCAAGGTCAGGTAAATTTTTATCAGTCGTACATCCGACTGTTAAGCAGGAAAATGGATAAAGCTAAATATATACTTTCATGTAGTCCTTGATTATTTCGATAAACGCAACATTTGAAGGTCATGATCAGGAAACCCTTCCCTGTCCTCCTATAGAGGCCTGCAGGGAGCGTATAGATAGATGATTTTTGTAACACGTGTTACTGAAAAAGAAGAATTAGCACGAACTGTTGTTAAGATCCATTCCAATGACCAATAGTGAACATGAACTTGACCGTATCCATGAACTTGAGTGTTATGGTCAAGGTCAAGTCAACTTTTCAAGTGATACATCCTATTTTGTAGTGTCGTGGATTATTTTGAGTGTAATAAATCTTGGTCGGACAGACTTTTTTGTCCTGAAACCTGTTGATAATATTTTATAGTGGAAGCCAAGAAAGCATATTGCTTGTCTCAAATTGTCAACAGGAAAGGAGACTGAAGAAACACATGATGTTCTTCTTTTTGTACACAATTAGAACATTTTCTGCATTGATCATTGTAAAGTTCGAGGCTGTTACTTATAAGGATATGTGCTAAGTGCCAGAAAATCGGTTTTTCATTTTATACTTGTAAAATGTAATAGGTGCCATAACCAACAATATAGATAAAACGCTAGGTGAAATGGCTATCATATTGTACTGAAAAAATTCCAACACAGTGCGCGCTTGTCGATCGCCACAACGCCACCGTTAAAAAACGTGCTAAGTGCCAATAAGTATAACCTTGTTTATTTGTATAAATAAATTATATGAATATAAATGACATGCCACAGTAGAATCTCTGAAGAAAAAAAAAACAGATCTGCTGGCAATGTTTCCTTATTTGAAGCAAGAAATTAGACAATTTATCTATTGAATACTAATATTCATTAGAAGCTATTTCTTTGTTTTTTTCGTTATTATTTACCACAATATTTTTATTTTTGTAATGGAACTTAGCACGTTCTATGATTTTGTAACTGTTATAATTTTTTTCTGCTATTTTTTACTGAAGATTCTCGAAAATATTAAGTACACAGAAAAATACTTACGTGAATAAACCTGTGTTTAGTTTTCAGATAGTTTTTCTTAATACATTGATTGTAGAACAAAAAAAAGTTTATCTCAAAATAATAATTTTGGCACTTAGCTTATTATTTACTTCAAGTCTTCATGTGAAGTAATGAATGGAAATATTGTTGAAATATGGGCTAAAAGGTAGGGTTGTGGGTTTTTTAAGTTACTGGGAACGGGGAATATGGAGAAGTGTTATCAATATGAATGAGTTCCGGCCTTCTGTAAAAAGTCTGTCCGACCAGATAAACTAAGACCCATTACAGCTGAGTCAGTCAAAGTAGCCCATCAGCGCCAAATAGGATGATCCACTTAAAAAAGATGATACGACTTTGACTATAACCTTGAACGTCACAATCAAGGTCAAATCCATATCCACCATTGACAACTCTGGAATAAATCTTAGCAATAGTACTATTTGCTTTTTCTCTGTCAACATTACAAGTTATAATAATATCCTACATCTATCATTACTACTTAATTGGAGGCTTCTGGGTTCTATTTGAGGTTGGGAAGGGGTCTCCTGATCCTGACCTTCAAATGTTGCGTTTTTAAAGTGCTCAAGGACTACACAAAAGAAGATGTTTCACTTTGTGCATATTTCAGTCTGGGAGAAATATTATTTCAAGAATTATGTTGTTTTCCCCCTACTTGGGGGTTTCTGAGTTTCGTAGGAAGTTGAGGAGGGGTGACAATCTCCATGCTGAAAACTACCTATATGCGGAATTTCAACAAATTTAGCCGAAAGTCATGTTTCATAAGGGAACTGCCTGGTTTTTTCTTGTAACGTGTTGATCATACGATAAGTTTTCATTAAAGCAAAATGATAGATAATTTAATTTCCTACAAATTTTTTTCTATTACTTTTTACATATAATCTGTGGTTTTCGAGATTTTCGGTCAAACTCATTTTTCAAAATGGTGGAAAATGCTCTATCCCTATCATGACTCGAATTTGAACTCATCACTAGGAAGCAAGAATCTAACGATACCACAAAAAAATATATTGTTGCCGAAATTGCAAAACAAAATTACCATTTTCTGGCCTACTCGTTGAGTTTTAAAATTAACGAACTTCCGCTACATTCTAAATCGGTTTTTTCCAATTTATTCAGCTTAGCGTGCTTAGAAGAAGCCATTCATGTCCAGCAGTTACTGTTTCAAGTTTGCTTAAGGAACAACTTAGCTTCAATGTTGCATGTATGCTGGTACTACCAATATTTCCATCACAGAATAACGACCGATCCCGCCAAGATGAAGCCATTAGTTTTTTAATAACCGGCTCATAACCGTTGCGTTAATCACTTTTTTACGGCACTATCAAACTTCATAACCTATAAATTGTTGCTGGAGATCTCAATCGAGAGCCAAAAGATCCATTTGTCCAGGCATGCGTCGTAAACTGTTTGAATAACTTTTACCACCTATTTTACAAAGTGCAAAATTTTCGACGATGCATAATTTTCAGGGTTTTATGGAGTTTTTGTTATGAACTTTATAAATATGTACATGGGTGGAAGTGTTGAAGAATTTCGGAGGGTACGTTTTATAATTTAAATAATGAGCAAATAAATATTAAGTAACGGCCCATAGCAGGCATTGTCCGTCATATGTACCATTAATGTTGCAATTGTACATATTATTGAAATATGAATAGAGTTACATCTAATCAACGAATTATTTGATGTTCACATTTACTATTAATTTGCCAGAGAAAAGTCCATTTTTTTAACTTTTTCTTGAAACTATTCTCAAAGCGTAGACATCTTATATCGTCAGGTAAATTTACGTACAATTTTGGACCTAAATAAAGGTATAATCGTTGTGTTATAGATTTATTTGGTCTAGGTACAACTGTGTTGTGATTGTGTACAATCTGTTGATCGTTGTTAATAAATTTGTGATAGTTAAAACATGTAAGAATAATATATCAATTGAAAGCAACTTTGGTTTGTTAAACGTTGCTTATAATATTATTTTTGAATAATATCAAAATCATAAATATGATTTGAACATGTCAAGGTATGGTATAAGGTATAGAGATATTTTTCATTTAGAATGTTTTTAATTTATTTAATTTTAAACGTGCCTAACCTCATTTTAAAAAAAGTATATGAAATATGAACATCCCAACGCAAATGTGGATTCAGGAATATTCCAACGTATTTTGTACTTGATGATCTTTTTAATTCTAGTTTTTGATTTCTTACGATAAAGAAATATTTTTGTAATTATCTTGATGTCTGGAATAGGAAGAAAATGGTAGAAACTTTTTTTCAGAATCATTAATGCTGAACTTTCTGTGATTAAGTCTCTAGATAATTTTGATAAAATCAACTGCTGTGTCATCTGGGAAATTTACTATTTTCCCTGACAGTCAATTTGGAATATATATCATTTAAATATATAATATTAAAAAGCAGTGGACCCAAAATGGTTCCCTGTGGGACCCCACATTTAATTAACACTTCTTTACAGAAAATGTTTGATACTTTGATGGATTGCTGTTTGTTGGATGAGTAATTTTCTAGTGTTGAGCACATTTTTCCCTGAAAACCAACTCTCTCCAATGTATCTAACAATAATTTATGGTTTACTGTGTCGAAAGCTTTTCTTAGATCGACAAAAATACAAACATAAAGAATTTTGTTAACAAGATTTTGGGGTATTTGATTAACAACAATATCTAAGACTGCAACTTCCTCTCCGAACTCCGAAGTGGTTTTCAAATAAAATTTGATATTTAGTGAGAAACTAAAGCATTCTAGCAGATATTATATTTTGAAATTCTTTTCTACATTCGAAATCACTGATATATGTCGATAATTGTTAATATCTGTCCGGTATTACGATGCCTTTTTTTAAACGAAGAAACGGAGGGGAATATACCAGATTCAAAACATAAACTAATTATATATATATATATATATATAAATCAATGGTTCTGCTATATCGTCGCCTATAATTTTCAGATGCTTACCTTTAATGTCGTCATATCCTGGGCATTTGCGACTTATCAGGGACATAATCCTTCATTTATCTGCTTTTAAAGACAAACTGTAACTCTCAGTTGTAGATATCAAGAACATTACAAAAAACAAAATTACGCAATCCAATTGGTTAAGGCTTTCGCGGCCAGTTGATAAACTGCTGTCTTGATTCGGGTCCAAAGGCCGTCGTCGGTTGGTATCTCTTCCTAACGTTTCGCTAGCACGAGTGTGTCTACATCCAGCATCGGAAATGGAAGGACCTCTGAAGAAGCTTGCCACTCGTGCTAGCGAAACGTAAGGAAGAAATTCCAACCGACGTCAGCCTTTAGACCCGAATCAAGACAGTAGTTTATTACGCACTTTGCCTGGGCCAGGGGTAGAGTGAGTACATATCACAAGTGCGTACGAACTTCATTGCATACAAAAATATTATATACTGAAGCAATGCACTATAAACGCTCCCAAGTTTTGAAAATTACCTATGACACCACTGGTAGTATACATTACCGTGACTGTTCATACATTTCGTAGTTTTGTGGGAATAAATTAAGATTTTCTAACCACCATCATTTATTTGTTTTGCATCTGCATCCAAATACCAGTTTCAAGTTCAATAATAACAATAATGATATGATCGAATACAGTATCCACATTGCCCTACTCACTTTGCCCGAAGTCACTACTTGAGAGCTTTCTTGTTTTCTACCAAAACTATTGATTCAATCCTTCTCATTTGTCATCTAAATGTAAGCGTATTTTGGATACCCTATTCATAGTATAAAATTCGTACCTTGTGTAGTAAATCTTTTGGTTTGAAAAACAAATTGTCCAGTAAGCAACTAGATCTTTCTACAACTATACTACAACTATTTAAAACTGCAATGACTCATACGCGTGATCAACACGTGATCAGAGCTCGATCATGGCTTCCTTCCAGTACAGCCGTATAGCGTACGACATATATTGTTTCTGTGGCTTTGCGGTGGTCAACAGCACAGACAGAGATGGAAATAATGGCTGATTGTTCTCCGCCGGTAAAACCAATGAAATCAAAGACGCGCCTCGACCGGCAGACTCATATGCGTCGGCAACGCATTGGAACGTGTTTCGTTGAGCGATCGCATATTGTGTGTTTTTATAAGAATTGTTGTGTGATTGTTATTGTTGTGGTTTCTGTGGTTACTGTTTTGGTTATACTTAACCATGGAGAGTACAAATGGCACGAGTGGAAGTACTGAAAGCCAGGGAA
The DNA here is from genome assembly GCA_963669975.1 of Acanthoscelides obtectus. NCBI lineage: Eukaryota > Metazoa > Arthropoda > Insecta > Coleoptera > Chrysomelidae > Acanthoscelides > Acanthoscelides obtectus. Next base: position 92,409,762 of record CAVLJG010000001.1, read on the forward strand.
CAAGTAGACGGCTTCGTAAAGCACTGAAGAGGGACGCGAAAGAAATCGTGCTCAACGTGTTCAATTATCTGAACAGAACTATGTCGCAGGGAGATGCACTCGCGCGTTGTGAAAGTATGACAGTCGTTCCAGAGTGGACCATTCGCAGGGTGGTGCATGAAAAGAAGAAAACTGGAGCTACTACTGATCCAAAGTTTAATTTGAAGGGACGAAAGGCCGTTAAATTGGATGACGATAGCAAAATGGCGTTAAGGCGAACCGTACATTCATTCTTCTTTAGGAATGAGATACCAACCCTCAAGGCTGTACATGCAGCGATCAAGGAAAATAAAATTATACCCCAAATGAGCGTCGAGGTAATGAGGAAATCCCTGCACGAAATTAATTTTCGTTACGAAACGCATAATCGGAAGTCAGTATTGATAGAGAGACCTGAAATAGTCGCCTGGCGTCGAAAATACCTACGTGAAATGATTGAATATAGGCGACAAAGCAGAAAAATCTATTATTTGGACGAGACATGGGCAAATGCAGGTCACACAGTTAAAAAAACCTTAATAGACAAAAACGTAGTAAGTAACCGACAAGCAAGCATTGAAGGTTTGTCAACAGGTCTTCGTGGACCGTCAGGGAAAGATCAAAGATTGATCGTAACTCATATTGGTAGCGATAGTGGCTTTTTAGAAGAGTGTGACTTGATTTACGTCTCTAAGAAAGGAGGTGATTACCATGACGAAATGAATGCCAACTGCTTCGAGAGCTGGTTTCAAGGGGTGCTTCAGCGAGTTGAGCCCAACTCTGTGATCGTCATGGATAATGCTTCCTACCATAGTCGTCGAGCCGAACATGTACCGACTATGGGATCTCGAAAAAGTGACATGCAGCAATGGTTGCGCGAAAAAGGAATCCCGTTTGACGATTCATGTGTGAAAGCGGAATTGTATGAAAAAATTAAACAGCACAAACCTGCGAACATTAGTTACGTGACTGATGAGATGGCCCGTCAATGTGGTGTCACTGTGCTGCGGTTACCGCCCTACCACTGTGAACTGAACCCAATAGAGCTCATCCGGGCTCAAGTGAAGGGTTATATTGCGCGCAATAACACAGCCTTCAAAATACCAGACGTTAAGGTTTTACTTGAGACTTCCATACAACTAGTAACGCCCGAAGCTTGGTAGAATGCTATCCGTCATGTTGTGAAGGAAGAAACAATAATGTGGCAGCTTGACCACCACATCGACACCATCATAGAGCCAGTTATAGTCAATTTCAACGAGGAAAGCGCGATAGCGACAGTTTATTACTGTCAGATGTAAGTGGAAGCGACGATGAATAAAGGTATTTCCCAAATTTTTGACTTACAATATGTTTGAAACCACTCTTTATTAAGCATGTGACAAATCTAGTTCACCCATGTTAAACATTCATACCCCGCCTATGAACAGCCGACTACTGGTAGTTAAGTGATGTTCACGTGAACATCGATGAGTCATTACAGTTTTAGATAGTTATTGTATAGTTGCCGATGATTTAAGAGGGTTGCACGAGTAGGTCTATGTGCCTTTTCACGATAGCTGATTCATAATTTGAATGGAAATCGTGAAATTTGCGTTCCCTTGGTTCTTGCTGTGATTATAGCGAGATAAGCGTATTTCACGAAAGCAAGCGTCATTCAAGAGAGCTAGATTTCTAGGCGCTGTGCTACATTCAAGGAAATCCAGGGCGACCTAAGGGGATTTTCTATCCCAGTGGGAGGACATCCAAGAAAATTCAAGGATATCCAAGGCGATCCAGGGAGATCAATAGACAGATAGATAGATATATTGTTTGTCCACAGATCATTGTTTGATATGTGATAAGTCAAAGCGACAAACTGTACAGTAATTAACAGTATACTTTTCCTGCACAAAAATGCATAAATTGTAAGTAAAAACAAAGACATACACATTTGTTTAAAAAACAAACGTTAAAATTTACGAGTCCTTTAATGATATGCGGATATTCAAGGGTGTGAATCTACATGAAAAATTAAGTTTTTCTAAGGAAACATGTTTGGACCATGGTTTATAAACCAAACTAACATTAATTTTTCATACAGATTCACACCCTTAAATATTCGCATATCATTAAGGAACACCCTGTACACATTCAATGAACCTTTAAAACAATGCTGAGCAATTAAATATATAGAAGCTACATCCACATATTACAATAAGATACCTAACGGAAGAGGACCAATTAAAATACGTAACGTACGTAAAAATTAAGTAAAAATACGTAAATTACGCTATGTGAAAAAAATATTTTTCAGTTGTTTTTTTAAATAGCAGATGTTGGTTGATCTTCGGAGATTAGCCGGTAGATTATTATACATATTTTGGTACACATGAAGAGGGGCGGTTGTTCAAGGTTCCAAGTTTGCAATGCGATTCAAAAAGATCCGATTCAACTTAAGGAGATCCGGGTCTATCTAAAAAGATCTTTTATTTTATTGAGGGAAGACTTGAGGCAATCCAAGATCTCCTATTCCACTATCCAGAAATCCTATGCAATCTAAGTAGATCCATTGCAATTCAGGGATATTGCCAATCAATGTCACTTGGAGAAAATCAGAATCAAACCAGGACGATCTTGAGCAATCTAAGAAAAACCAAGGTTGTGATGATACTCATGGAGAATCGAGCTAAGTCATGAACATCTGAGTCGCAGGAAATCCATGGAAATCATGGCGATTTTATATCTCAATTAGGAGGAGCAATTCAAGGAGTTTCGAGGATCAGAAGCAAGCAAGACAACACTCTCAGAAATGGAGAAGTATCTCCAGACATCTCCGCCAGGCCCAGTTCTAAGGATGGACGCTTCTGCCTATCTCTGGATAGAGCCAACCTAAGGTTGCTGGTGGGTCTGTTGTCGGGCCATAACACGTTAAGACGTCACCTGCACGTGATGGGGCTGGATGAGGATCCCTTGTGTGAACGCTGCGGGGTAGAGGAAGAGACCTCGGCGCACGTTTTGTGTCGCTGTGAAGCTCTGAGCTACTATAGGCAGATTATATATATACTGGGGACTCAAGGCGATTCTTAACTTCGCTAAAAGGGCGAGGCTTGTGATCTAAGGATTGTAGAGGTGCACTGGCTCCTTATGATGGCCGGAATGCCTCTAATTTCAAGATTCATTCATTCAAGTTCGAGGCAATTCAAAATATATCCCACTGGAAAGATATATGAGGAATTTCAAGGAGACTGGAGACAATCCAAGGAGATACAAAGTCATCCAAGGAAGACCTATCCAAAGAGACCCCATATGACTTACGGAGATCAAAGGCAATCCATGGAGATTCTCTAACAATCTTTGAGAGTTCTGGAGCGATCTAAGGAGAATCAAGCTTCTGAGGCAATTTAAGGAGAACCGAGGTGATCCCAGGTAATCCAAGAAGATTCAAGAGGACATTCGGGACTATCCACAAAGATTCTGTGTTTCAGTTATGGGCAAACAAGGGGAACTCCTATTCCGCAGGGATGCAATTCGGAGATTCGTGGCTACCCAAAAAGATCTGAGGGTATGTATGTGTGTAGCATGTTCCTGGCACCATTATATCTTCGTGTTGCTATTTCTCTCGATTCAAGAGTAGATCATACAATCTTTTCTGATGTAGACACAAATCCATCCGAGGGAAACTGGGAATATCTAAGAATGACCAAAGAGATCCGAAGAAATCTGATGCAGAAATGTTTTGTTCCAAAATAGTATCAGCGGTTGACCAAACGGTTTTACGTCGCAACAACTACTATTACTTTTACTTTTTGAACAGTGGTATTTGTAGCTCCTGGGATAGGACCATTTACTGGCTATAAACCGGTATAGGCCACCTTCTCTTTCCTCGCATGGATACGTTCATGTCGAATATGGATCTCTGCAGAGCCCGTACGGTTTTATGGCATAATATCGCCATGTATAAATTTCGTGTTTTATTGATACGGCCACTGTAAACATGTCAATAAAATTATTGAATTGTAACGTGTTTTAAGTGCGCTCACTTAAAATGGCTGGTCGGTGCAAACAGCGGGTGCCGTGTTAAGCGGTTTTTCAGATGCCGCGGCAATCGATTGATATGATGGTGACGCGACACTACGACGACTAGATCTCATTCAGGTTCACGAGAGCAACACGGGGAATATTAAATAATGGTTGTTTGAAGATTGGAATAGCTGAGCAGAATTCAGTCAGTGTCACGCTGGGGATTGAGCGTTGTTTGAGGAATGATCTTCCTTTGGATTTTGAATAAATGTAAGACGATGATAGATCGATAAACGTGAAACGCAGCAAACAGCCGCACAAATAACAGAATTTAAGTGTGAAACTGTGTAGAAGCTCTTGGTAGCATAAGGGGTGGAAATAAAGTACGTCTCATATGCATACAGGTCTGATGAGAAACGAAACGGCAAAGAATGGGTCTAGCACACCATTTAGCTAGCGATCGGAATCGCGTACAATACGGCTAAACAAATAGTCCCCGCAAAGATGAACACAGGGTTAGCTCATGCTAAGGCAGCTATGCCACTATGCCAATCTTAACAAAAAAGGTAACAGACACTGCTGCGGCTAAACAGGAATAGCCTTAAAGCTTTGGTGGGACCGTACTCTGATCATTGCAAATTGCATCATCACAGGAGCAGGCTGGGCATTACGGAAGAGCTAACTGCAGACTGTGCTATGAGCGAGACGGAATGGTTGAGCACATTTTGTGGAGATACTCTGCAGTGACCAGAGTCAGGTGCAATACACATGGGGGCATGGCAGTCCAAGTAGAAGACCTGAAAGATATTTCTCCAAATAAGCTGATCGGAGGTCGGAGTTACTGGGAGAAATATAAATAGTCAGTGAGTCGCAGTGAAGAAACGTGATTGCTCCACTCACAACCTAACTTAACGCGTTTTAAGTTTAAAGATCTTTTGTTGGATTTTAAACAGACAGTACTGCTTTCTTGAGGAACGTTTAAGGGAGGATTTGATTTTTTCACTTCACAGTAGGCTGTGACAGTTATTATCCCAAGCTGTCATCGATACCAGAAAGATTTTTCTTTGTTAGCCGTATATTGTTAGCATTTTGATTATTACGTGCTTGCTTTACCGATTTAATAGCGAATTGCTCGCGGATCGAACTCGACTGCATGTGGGCAACCAGTATTGCAGTAGTCTGCACTGGTACTATATCCCTTGCATTCATTGTGGACATTTGGAGACAAAGCTGGCGCATCTGACACGTGCAGGTACACAGCTTTTGCACTTTCAAAGATCTTCTACTTGTAGTGGGGTATGTAACCATGTAGATGATGGTGCTTATAGTATCGCATCAACACAACTAACTCTAAAACAATATAGTTTTGTGCTTGCAACACCTTTTAATGGAGATAGTAGTATAGGATCAGACTTTTCTATAACACTTTATTGTTTACCTTATCTCTAATGTTACTGCTTAATAGCCCAAGAGATGAAAACGCTTTCGTTCTTCTCTAGGCATTTGGGGATGAAAAGAGTTTTGTCTAAGATTTCCTCAGTTTCTCCTCTACACTTATGTACCAATCAAGACGATTCAAGTTAGTTTGTTGCTAAGAATATATGAAATCCGTAGTGAAATTGGTTTCGTATACGAATGTAGTAGAGGTGTGTGCCTCAGTATTTCAAGTACTATTTCACCTATTCGTAAACAGAACTCCTGAAATCGCCAATCCCTACTAATCCCTACTATTCCTTATCTACTAATATTATTATTGAATAAGTATGGATTTCATGATAAACTGCATATTATTATTGACACTTTTTCTCCTTTACAATATAACATAGGTAATTAGTATTTCAATACGAGGGATGTCTTTTAAGTTTTGCATATAGAAACATAGTAGGCCGCGCGGATCGAACGTCAGTACTGAATCTTAACCTCACTCTTTAGTAAACTTAAATCTAAAGTTTCACAACAATACGTGCAGTATTCTCACTACAGTGAATTTTTAAGTGTCACCAAGTCATTAGAAAAATGGAACTCAACCGAGAACATTTTCGCGTCATAATTTATTGCAACTTTCAGAGACAATTACTGCAACAAGAATGCCTTGCTGAGTTACTGTCTGTTTTTGGCAACGAAGCGCCACATCAGTCGACAATTTTCCGTTGGTATGGAGAATTCAAACGTGTACGGGTGAGTCTTAGCGACGATCCCAGGGTGGGTGCACCAAAAACGGCAGTCACCCAGGAAAACGTCGATGCTGTGCGCAAACTCACCATTGAAGATAGACATGTGACATATCGCGAGATTGAGGCGTCTTTGAAGATCTCAAAGACCTCAATTCCAAAAATTTTACATGAAGAATTAGGAGTAAGAAAATTAGTTTTTCGTTGGATACACCACCTGTTGACTGAAGAGCAGAAAGCAGCCAGGGATAATTGGTGTCCAAAAAGGCTTGACCGTTTCAATTCCGGAAACTCAAAAAATGTGTACAGCATTGTTAGTGGTGATGAATCGTGGATTTACTGTTATGAACCAGAAAATAAACGACAGTCGGCTGTTTGGGTGTTCCAAGGTGAAGAAAAGCCAACAAAAGTCATCCATTCTTGAAGTGTTTCGAAAAAGCTGGTGGCGACATTTGTGTCAAAAGCAGGTCATATTGCAACAATTCCTCTTAATGAGCAAAGAACTGTTACTGCGGATTGGTATACCACCATCTGTTTGCCAAAAGTCATCACCGAGCTTCGAAAAATCAACCCCGAAACAAGAATCATCCTCCACCAAGACAATGCAAGCTCGCACACAGCCCAAAAAACAAGGCAGTATTTAACGAAAGAAAACGTGGAATGATTAGACCATCCTCCATATAGTCCTGATCTAAGTCCTAATGATTTCTTTACTTTCCCGAAAATTGAAAACAGACTGCGTAGTCAAGGGTTCCAGTCACCAGAAGAAGCAGTTGACGCATTAAAAAATGCCGTTTTATATCTGCCAGCAAACGAGTGGAATAAGTGCTTCGAAAATTGGTTCGAGCGCATGCAGATGTGTATTAATCTTCATGGAGAATGCTTCAAAAAACAATGAAGTCATCTAAAACTACCTACCGTGTTGTTTTATTTCCATATGCAAAACTTAAAAGACATCCCTCGTATAACGACTTGTTTCTTGTTCTCCAGCATCTTCTTATTTTTTCTTATAGACGCCAACGCCATTTTGCACATATGAATAGTTTTAAATATGTCATACATTGACATTGGCAAACCTCAGTTAAAAAAACAGAATTTCCCAGATAGGCTTTGATATTGTTAGATACGCATTTATTTCGCATGCCAGATTTATTTTTCCTGACTCGAGATGAGATTTCAAAGACATTACATGTTGTCATTGTCAATTTTTCTCTACAAGATTACGTGGTCAAATTTTCGATTCGAGGTTTCTTCTTTCAACCTCCATCATCAACGGTTTTTCATATGAACCCTATATTGGAATTTTGTACAGTTAAATGAAGTTTTCAGTCATAATTTTAGTCATACATATCCTTAGGTGGCTATGGATTTGTTGTTGAAACCAGCATTATAAGGAAATTGAAAAATATGGTGAACACCAAATGAAAATTTTGTTAATAGTAATAACAATAATAATAACCAGAGGTAAATCATAATAGATGTTAAAGATCTTGTCCCTTATTATGTAAGCGACGTCTGACTCTTCTCTGTACGTTATTTACTGCTCGGCTTAGCCCCCTTTTACTCAGTCTTCCAAACTCTGTTACAATGTTCAATTTGAGATCTGGTTTGGTATAAGAAACAAATGACTAACTGATAATTTCGAGGCCTACCTAGGAAATTCTGTTTTTCTGAAATAACTGAGGCTGGCAATGTGAATGTGTGACATACTACAATTTTTGGAATCAGAACTGAAAACTCTATTCACCTGTGCAAAAATCCAATATGGTATCTATAAAAAAAATAAAGTTAATGCTGAAAGATAAGAGACAAAACGGCATATTGAATCTCTAATTATCTCTTCTTGTAGAGGAGAAAAACTGGCAATGTTAGTGTGCCATTTATAGTGAAATCCCACTACAAGTAAAGTCAGGAAAACATTAAAACCATTTGGGGAAAATTTGTTTTTTCCGTCTCTCTCCGGAAGTACTTTGAATTTCGAAACTTCCTAAGCTGCATTTTGTTATCTATCTAAATTCGCAACTTTGCTCCTATTCGTGATTCCATTGATGAGGGTCTAATTTGCAAAACACGGTATATTTCAAGCAACATGCTAAGTTAGTTTTAAATTCAGACCCCTAATAGTGTGACGTAACTGCTGATATTTGATAGCTAAGCTAAGAGCTCGGTTACACTTTCTAGATGGAAATACATAAATCAAATAAGAAATATATGCTAGTATACTGCATCTTTGCATGAGACCATCTTCACTTGCATCGTAAACCACGCAATATCCTACAAGTTGATCCGTGTGACATTTGGAAATAAAGTTGGGACGTCTCCATCGCAGCTTCTTCTGCGGCCGCAGCCGGGGGCTGGAGATGGCGTGCTCATGCATCACGGGCGGCGGTGATCGATGTGTCCGGTCGCGTCGCGATGTTCGTTTGTTTCTACCATCGATCGGCATCGGACATCGATCGACATTATTGATCGGGTGAGCGGCGAACGCGTATACCCGGTCCGCACTGACAACTGCAGACGAAGACACGGATAGATGAGGTTAAAGCGGTCATAAAGCTGGAGGTTTCTATGTACTGTGTAAAATTGAAGATGCTTCTGGTCAACTATTGAAGACTTACTAGCTATCCGGCCTTGCAACACTTGAGAAGAATGGATATACATTTTTACTACCTATGCCAAAACTGGCGAGGAAATATGGTAATGGCAAAAAATTTCGAAATTCAGATATGTTTTTTGGAAGTTATATGACAACTGTCGGCCTGTCAGCTAATTTTATAACCGTCTATAAGATGAGAGGTATCGCTCGGATTATGATGAAATTTTTTCACAAGGTTACCACTATGCCAAGGAAGGAAAGGACCTCGCTTTTTTGACGTTTAAGAGGGTTCTGATCATTTTCAGAAAATTTTTTGTAGGGGTTGGAGTTGTAGACGGCGAGGCATATGATTTTTGTTGATCTTGGTATATTTATACGTCCCCAGCCTCGCTCGGCTATTATGTAAAGAACCTATTAAACGTCAAAAAAAAAAAAACAACGAAATGTCTTCCTGCAGACTACGTAGTTTTAGGGTTCCAATCGCTATGATCGCTGTGAGCGTCGATCTATGGAGGAATGACTCAACTGCACGTATTATTGGTTGCAGAAAGCAAGTATATGTTTTGTGAAGCAGAGTAGTCTGTAGAGTGTATTGGTCTGCATGTATATAAAATCAGTGATGTTTGCTATGTGAGAAAGTTATTACTGACTATGCTGCCAATGAAGAATATCTAAAAGGTATGCCCGGTGGGTTATATATAGGTTGTCCTTTCTGAAGTCAGGATATGCTCGAAGTTATAAATTACGATTTTTCTCGTTTTTTTTTGTATTCTCAAAAACTTGGAGGAGCATTACGGGAAATCGCCACCGCGCCCGCGTAAGCCACATCTCAGAAAAATTAGGAATGACGCATCACACTTCAAACATTTTCGCACTGCCTCACATCTAGGCGCCGATTTGTATTTTCTATTGACATCGAAAAATAAATTTCTATACAACTTAAGTAACTGGAAATAAAAAATAATGTAATAACCGTTTCAATTTCATAAATATTCCTATCTGTAGCCTATTTTCTCACCTGTTACTTCACCAACCAGGAATTTTCTTTTCTCATCTCTCTTATTTTTGAAATTCAGCAAATTTGCATATGTAATTTCCAGAATGAATAAGAAAAAGCTGATGCGTGACTAATTTCTAGCTTTGAATCTCAAGTAAGTGTATTTGAGACAAGAAACCAATAGAATTATTATCAACACATATTATTAGCACACAAATCCTCATTATACACCTATGCACTGCCGTTTCCTTCCAGTTATAGCATACAACTTACAGCTTGTACCTCCAATAATGCCACCTCTGAAGCAGATATTACATCACATCAGAGCCTACAACTGAAGCATCATGATTTCTAGGCAACACGTAAAACTACAAAACGAGTTCACAACAAGTGTCCATCTGCTAGTGCCATGTTAACATCTTGTAAAAACCTACGTTATGTCAAAAAAACTACGTTATGTGAAAAAAAGACCTAATGTCACGTTTCAAGATATATAATACCCGAGTCGGAAATTTTTTGCACCTCTTATCTATATTTCGCACATCATAGATTTACCCGTACATTTGCCTTTAAAACTTGAAATGATAGAAACATATTCTCAATTCGCGTGCACGTGCCTATCAAAGCGAACAGCCTGGCAAACCAGTCCGGTTTATATATGTATTCGTACTGAAGCCATAAAAAACATATCGAGCTCCCACGAATGAGAGGCAGGGTAGATTTGGAAAGGGACAACGTTGCCACATAGTCGGTAACTACCAGTATGGCAGGGAAAGAATGTCTGTGGACTAACTGTATGGGCCTGTTTGACTGACTTAATTTTTAAATGTGCGTAAATCAATATGTTCAAAGAGGATTTGTAATTGCGCTAAACTTAATCTTTTATGTACTGATGACGGTATTGCGTACGAAGTGCAGAGTCAACCCACTTGACGTCATTTTTTCACCCTGTCTTTGCTCTTCTTCTACTTAAGGAGCCTGTCCGCTCCAGGATATCATTCTGACAATCATAATTTTGTTGGTAGCTATCCTTTATAGTTGTTAAAGTTTTTCCAATTTCTTAGGTTGGTCAGCCATGATGCTTTTTTTGGAGTGGATCCGTCTCCTCCGGTTCTTCCCTATAAGATGCACTAGAGTATTTCGTATGTGCCTTGGTTCCTATTATGTGCCCTAACTATCAGAGCTTATGAGATTTGACGATATCGACTAGCTTTGGTGTTGCATTCATCCTCCGTACCACTTAGATACCGCAGCTACTATATTCGGTTTTCTTTGTGCAGTCATGGCTCGAAAGCTTGATGTTCCTCGTTCCACCGTACAGAAGTTCCGAGTACACTATATATATTTTAAAAGCCTTATTTTTGTTTGTAAGACAGGGCCGTTGAACCCTGGGCCTATCATCAGAAATGAACTTCTGGCCTTTGTAATTTGACATCGAATTTCTTGGGTGTTATTCCATGATTTATTGAGCATAACGCATGTACTAAAGGTATTGGCACAAAATTAATTGGCTTCAATTTTTACAAACACAAAGTAATATGAAGTTGCCTTTGGAAACAAAAGTTTGTTTACTTACTTTACTGTCAGTTGACATTTATTTATTTTGAACTTTTCGCTATATGATGTAAAAATGAGAAATAAGAAAAAGTATCACAAGTTGTTGTGCGGATGCCCATCGCTGAAATTAACTGCCTTTCCAAATTGCTTTAGTTTCATACGTTAGTTCCTAAATACGAGCCCCTTCCCACTTCAGTTGGCCCAACTATTGAAATCTTAGTTTTTTTCTTATCAAACACAAATAATAAAAATGTAGCAGTGTGTTATAGGTTTAAAATATTAACAACGAATATTTTGATAATATATAGTAGAAAACACCAACTTTATCTCTCCCTAATCAAATTTGCAGCATAAAAATAACACATGTTGCAATTATACGTACAGCATATCAACCTATTTTCATTTCAATGCATAATAAGTCGCATAGGTGGCTGTGAAAAATAAAAACCATGACAATTGTTTTTATTAATCACAGCTGTCAGAATACGTTTAAAATAGTTTCGGGTAGTTAAGGTTTTCAAAATGGGCAGAGGAAGGGTTATTAGTGAGAAAATTCGGTTACTGATAATTAAATTTTTTAATTCTGGGAGATCAAACTCAGAAATTGCAACTTTGTTAGACTTATCGCGGTACAGTGTGAGAAATATTGTTGGAAGACATAACGTAACTGGTTCAGTTAATATTAAGTCACGATATGTGAAAAAAGTAATATCACAAATGCCGACCGAAGAGCATTAAGAAGAATAATCGTGAAAAACATTCGTGCCAATTATTTACAATTAAGTGCTATGTGGAGTGACGCTGTTGGAAGGAGAATTTCGAGGTCCACAACTCATAGCGAGGCCCACAAACTGGGATTTAGCACTTGTAAGGTAAGTTTTCTTGGACAATGGACACCTCAACAGCGGTGTGCAATACAATGGAGTGATGAGGCCCGATTGGAAGATTGTGTTGGTGACAGTCGCAGTAGAGTTATTCGCAAAAAAATGAATTATTCCATGTTGACTTTCTGAAGAGAAAAGTGAAACTTCCAGCATCCATTATGGTCTGGGGCAGAACGTCATCAAAAGGAGTAGGAAAACATCATTTTATTGATGGAAATGTGGATACAAACAAATATTTGGCAATTTTAGAAGAATCGCTTTTACCAGTGATGGAAGAATGTTTGACATTCCGACAAGATTTTGTGTTTCAGCAAGATGGTGCAGTGTGCCACACTTCAAAAAAGGCTATAAAATGGATGGAAGAAAATAATGTACCACTTTTGAAAAGGGTTTCTGGTAGTCCAGATCTGTCACCTATTGAAACTTTGTGGCACGAGATGAAAAAGGTTCTACAACATCCTGCACGTACAATCACCGAACTGAGACAAGAAATATGAGATTGTTTTACACCAAATTTTTGCCAAAACTTGGTTAACACTATGCACCAAAGAATTTCAGCCGTAATAAAAAATAAAGGTGATGTTACCCAATGGTAATCTTTCAATAGTTGCTTTGTTAACTTCGCGCATTTATTCGCACATTGTTTATTTGTTCAGATGTTCTATTAGTTATAGGTCTAAGTGATTTCAAATATGTATTTTTTACGACTAGAGTGTATCTAAAATGTTTTTGACAAAATAAATTATTTTAGAAGTAAATAGTGTCGTCATGTTTAGTTTATAAATGCATATTTTGGTATAAATCTTGAAGTGGGACAACTGAAGTGAGAAGGGGCTCGTATGTGTACGATGATACATGTTCAATTCTCGTTTGGTTCTCGTATAGATTTACTCCAGTGACGATCATAAATTTAGTTTTATGGTATGCATGTCAAATTCGTAGTCATTAGATTTATCCGCAACTTTGTTCATTAAGTGTGGGAAACACTGTAATATTTTCAACAGAAATTCTCCAAAAATGTGCTGAGTACAAATTAAATATATTTGGTGAAATAATACGGTTATTCAGGGTATACTCAGGGAAAAAGAGTTGATTGTATCATTTTCCCTATCAAGGAGGAGCGGAAAACAGGAATAACTGAAGATAATGTTATATTTGATTTTATAAGATAACTGACAAATCAAGAATAAAGGCAGCAGCATAGCTCAGAAGGCTTTCAAGTTTATCAAGAATTTGGAATGAAACTATTCATAAGCAACTAAAACTTTGTATCTAAAACGATAACTCTAGGTCTACCGGAAAAACCTGGAATATTTGTACTTTTCAGATTTGTCTTAAATTGTGGATTGGTACTATAATTAGCATTCCGAAAAGGAGTTTCAGGTATATCTATGTACAAAATTCCAAAGGATCATGTATTTACCGGGCCGACGTTTGTTACTTTTTGCCTAATTATTATGAAAGGTAAATAACCTCTTTACCTGCATTTCTACACTTACCATTGCAGGTGCGAAATTTGTGTTACATACCTGGAATAAAGAAAAATATTAGAATACGAACAAAGCATACAGAATTAAATTCTTAGTATATTCATCGTGTAGCTTACTTGGGTGGAGAACTAAGTACTTTATAGAGGCAACCATTTTTTGGGAATGCACAGATTTAAAACAAAAGTCTACGAAGAGAATTTTGGAAATTTTAAACATAGAACTACAATCCAAATTTTAAATAATGGTGATTATGGAATAGTAGTTGATTGGAGGTATCGAATATCATACGAGTTTTTCACAATTTCCTAAACCGAAGGATACAGTTCCATTTTAATCAAATATTCGATCTAAACGTGTAGATCTTCATGTTTACTGGCTGTTAACTGAAGCCAATTATATAGGCTTGACCTTTTACTAACATTTTTAGCCAGGGTACAAATAAAAGAGTGACAATGACAACATATCTTGCATTTATCTGTCATCCAGGTGACAGTTAATTTATTTTTGCCGCTATTATACAGTGTGCTCCAACAACAGCCTAAGAGACCCTATACCGTGCCGAAATCACGTGATTACACTTTTAAAATGGGATCGCGCGAGCCCAGAAAAGTCCAGGATCGCCTGGTGTGGACATTCTAGCTCCTAAAACGTCAAGTATTGTCGCAACACACCTTCTGATCGAAAGGTTAGTTACGATAGAATATTTTATTGGTGTTATTGTTTATACAGTACTTACACACGTCACCCTGTAACAAAGTTTTGTAGCAATCACAGAGAATCGAATTCTTATTGTAGCCGTTGAATGCAGACCATATAAATGGCGTATAAAAATATACAGTAAAATAATAGAAGCAATTCAAAAATCAATAACAGATAAAGCTAATAGTAAGATTTAAAATCCAAGAACTTTTGGTATGAATGAAGCATATTTTCAAAAAGGAAACTTCTTATTGTATGATTGGACGGATTTAAGCTTAAGGATCTTATTTGCAATGGTGATTTATTATAGTACTTGGGTGCTGGAATTTTTTAACTTTTCTGACTTTTTGATTATCTCACGAAAGGAATATTTAAGTTTTCAGCGCTTCTTGTATCACAGTCAGTATGCGAGACATGTTCTCGGCAATTAAAATATGCTTAGCATACACCAGTGCTTTATAAATACAGGGTGGCGCATCAAAAACGTAACAGACATTTACTGGCAGCTCAGTATTTTTTTGAAAAACGCTCAGACCCGTCGATTTTGTTTTCGAGGGAGACACAAATTTGGCAAAAAATCACGTTAACACGTCCAGCCCCCTGGGCGGGGGTGACACCAACCCAAAAATCTTAAATGGAAAAGGGGGTCGAGTGATACGTTATTTTAAAGGACTTCCAATTCCCTTTATAATGATATAAAATTAATGTTTTTCAGTTCATTAGTTTTGAAGATTTATTGATTTAAAGCTTAAAGTAGACTTTAATAGGTACATCAGATTACTTTGTACTACTTTCAGAAGAAATTTTACTAAAAGAATTTACTTAATAAGTAAATGCTTTTCTTCACTACGCCCATGGTTTGTTTATAACTTTGTTGTTGAAAATAGCTATTGGAGCGTTTTTTTTGTGGCAAAAAAGTTATTTCTTGAAGAAACATAAGAAAATATCTCGTACTTATTTTAAATAGGAATTTAGTACATAGTTTGCGATTGATTTGACCAAACTTTGTTGCTAAAATAACTTGTAACGCTTTATTATATAAATTAACCATGGTATATTCCACAGCAGAAAGAGTTGAAATTATCGAAATATTTTTCGGAAATAATCAGTGCGCTAATAGAGCCGCAGAAATATTTAATGAGCGACATGAGAACAGTAACGTGCATCGAGAATATGTTCTAGAACTTATTTCGGGAAACTGGGTCAGTCGCCAATAAAAAACGCAACATTGAAAATCCCACAAGGAACGAAGCAATAGAAGTGAGGGTTTTAGGGCAAGTTTATGTAGATCCTATGTTAAGTACCCGCAAATTGGAGACTGTGTGTGGTGTTAGACGACGTACTGTCCAACGGATTCTAAAGGCCCATAGTTTTCATCCGTAAATTCACCTGGTACAAGAACTTAATGAAGACGATATTGATCGGCGATTACAATTTTGTGAAGATATGAGTGAACGAATTATAAACGATGAACATTTTCTATTCAACACTTGCTTTTCCGACGAATGTTCCTTTTTCTCAGATGGCGTAGTAAATCGTCATAACTGCCGATATTGGTCCGATTCTAATCCCACAATTTTTCATGAGGTTTATACACAGCAGCCACAAGAATTAAATGTTTGGGCTGGTATTTTTTGCGATCATTTAGTTGGTCCTTTTTCCTTACCTGGAAATTTGACCGGTGAAATGTATTTGGAATTACTGGAAGACGCCATAGATCCTGCATTAAAAGCCATAATTGAAAATCAGAATGATCGGCGGTACATTGCGAATAGGTTGATGTTCCAACAGGATGGTGCCCCACCACATTACGCATTACGTGTTCGACAATATTTAGATCAGACCTTTCCAGATCGATGGATTGGTAGAAGAGGTGCCATTGAATGGCCCCCAAGATCGCCAGATTTATCACCTTTGGATTTCTTTATGTGGGGTCATTTAAAAAGCAAAATCTATGCTACTCAGCTAACATCATTAGAAGACCTGCGACAAAGAAGTGTGAATGAGTGCCTTCAAATTACTCCTCAAATATTGCAAAATATGCGGCAACGTTTTGACCAAAATCTTTATTATTGCATGGAGAGTCATGGTGGCCATTTTCAACATTTACTTGCCTAACGGGTCAGTTCATTCTTCATTTTTAAATTACTTTGCTGCCAAATGTATAAATCTTCAAAACTACTGAACTGAAGAACATTAATTTTATATCATTATAAAGGGAATTGAAAGACCTTTAAAATAAGGTATCACTCGACCTCCTTTCCATTTAAGATTTTGGGGGTGGTGTCACCCCCGCCCAGGGGGCTGCACGTGTTAACGTGATTTTTTGCCAAACTTGTGTCCCCTCGAAAACAAAATCAACGGGTCTGAACGTTTTTCAAAAAAAAAAAACTGAGCTGCCAGTAAATGGGTCTGTTTCGTTTTCGATGCGCCACCCTGTATATATTAAAGTGTACTTCAGTCGTACAATATGCTAATTGCCCGCCTATATAAGGAGAATAGTCGATGCTAGTCTGCACCCTCATCCCAAACTAAGATACCATATGATATCAAAGAGTGGCATATAGCAAAATAAACTCTCCAATGTATCAATACTCAACTCATACGATAAGCATATAAGAAAATGAATCTTTTTTCTTAGCTTTTTTGCTGTTTCATCATGTCTATGTGTATACCCAGAAATTTTGTATGTTCTTTCTGTTGTGATTCTAGATCTTGTAATGTAAATATCATATTTATTGCCTTGTTTTCATTGAGGGTAAGCTTATTTGCGGTAAACCAGTTTTTTATAATCGACTGTGTCTTCCCAGGAAGCTCCGAAACATTTTTAAATCTAACAGAGATTGTAGTATCATCAGCAAATGGAAAACGCAGAAAGCATTTGAGAAGCCCAAGCTATATTGAAACGAAACAAACACAACTGGAACAGCCGCAAAAACCTTAACCCAAAAAAGGAAAACAAATGCGAAAAAAGAATTATTCATCATCATCGGAATCCAACGAAAATATGTCAACCCATTGCTCAAGTGATGCAAGCAATTTTGACGAATGCACAGAATGTTTTGAAAGCTATGAAGCTACTAAATCAAAAAAGGATTGGATAGAATGTATATGCTATGGACACTGGTTACATGAGTCGTGTTCAATATATGAAACTACCTGTAATGGATGCGGAAGGTTTTTGTGGAAGACCGCTCACGCAAAAAGAAGAATTCATTATTATTTTTCATAACCTATCTCTCCCACTACGTGTGCGGGAACTCATCCATAGCATGTGGGAGACTTGGCCAAATACTTGTCATAAATAATACGTTTTCATTTGTTTATTTTTTGTTATAGTTGCTTTTTGTTGATATATTTCATAAATAAAAATTTTTAAAATACACCACAATTTATTTTTATCGGATAATATATAACCATTATGCAAATTTTTAAAAACATGCGGCATCTCTCCCACATTCAACCTATACAGTTTTCATCTTTGTGGTTCGGCAAATCATGTATATCGGAAATAAAATAAGCCGAAGTACTGAACCTTGGGGTACACCGTGTTCAATATATGTTTTACCTGATGTCTTATTTACGATTTTTCCTCATTGTTTTCTGTTGTTTGAATACGAATCGATTGGGTTGCAAGGTACTGTTTCTAAGTTAGACATTCTGAGCTTTTTGATTAAAATGGTATGTGATACAGTCGAGTGCTTTGCTTAAATCACAGAATATGGTCTGCAAGAATTATTTTTCTTCGAAAGCGTAAAGACAAGCCTGTTTAAGTAGTTTCATGAATCGGTCAGAAAACATACACTATTATCAGCTTGAAAACCACACGGTAAGTTTCAGATGTAGCAATTATCAAAGACAGAAACCTAAATACCCGGACACCGCGGGTGCTATGATGAGCTTAAATTAACTTGTTTTATCCGATTTATGAACTGCCTAAGGTTAGCAGAACTAGGAAAAGCCTCCTCAGGTGGTTTATTCCACAATCTCGATATCCTAGGGACAAAGAAGCGGTCGTATTGGCCAGTTCTTGATGTACGAAGTTCGACACGGTTAGGATGGATGAGAGAGCGAAATCAGGCGGGTGTGCCTGGCAGACTCATCGCACGGTGAAATGATGGAGGAGAGGTTCGGAAGGGAACCGAGACTGTCTGTTAGAGAGTGGCTATTGATGAGTGAACAACACCTCTGGATAGCATCGAGCATGGATAATGTAGTGGGGGCGGCAGCACCCCAAATATGTGAGCAGTACTTGATGCTAGGTCTTATTTGGGCCTCATACAGAGCGGGAAGGTTTCGTGGAGAAAAGCTAAACAAGTAGCATAGCTTTTTTACAGCAACTGCTGCTATTGACGAGATGCGTTGTTGCCAGATTAATCCCTCGGTAATCTGGACTTAGACCAGCCGAAACGGCTGAGAGCTCATTATGGGCATTGAAATCACTGAGGAGAGCTACCTCTGAAGCAGGGTGACTGATGTCCAAGAAGACGATCATGAGAGCGTTATTCAAGTAGATCATCACAGTTATGGTCCGAGGGAGCGCGATGGAGGCATCAAATAAATTTGGGGGATGATCTGGAGTTGAGCCAAAGCCACATAATGTCCTTCAGGCCTGATTCCAAAGAAACGTCTCTGGAGCAGGAAATACTGCTGTGGGCAAAAGCCACAACTCGTCCGTTCTTGCTCAGATTGGAGTGCACTTCGTTCTTTGGAAAGCTAAGATGGTTAGTCGTGGCAGATTTTGGTCTCCACCAAGGAAAGCGTGGCTGGGCGATTAGACTGCAGATAGTTGTGTACAGGATCAATGTTGTTATTCTAGCAGATGTTCGTGAAACAAATTTTATTATCCATGTTGTTCCCTCAAGTCCACCCTCCACCATTCCGAGAGTGGAGTGAGCTTACGCCAGGACTCGAGGAAACCATAATCATTTTCTGTTGAGAAATACTTGCAAGTAGTAGTGGAAGTAGTAATCAACTCAATCTATATACTATTTATCTACTAGTGAAACTATAAGTCCTTTATAAACACTGACAAATCAAAAAGGGAAACAATGGAAGAAAGAATGAAACGCAGTATCGGCAAAGAAGGAAGGATATCGATACAAACTACTATAAGAATCGTGAAAGAATAGTAGGTATAGTGTAGACTTGTACCTTTGTTCCTTGCGCCGATCTGTGGGCATCAATGGGAACAAAGGAAACCGAACATGTTAATGGCAATTAACAAAAACAAAAAAAAACGGCATCGTCTGCGTCGACTAGGATGCAGCCAGCTACTGCGGTTGGGTATCGAACCGACAAAAACAATGAGAGATAAATATATCTAAAATATCCAAGTTGGTAGCACTGTGTAATCGGAGATTTAAATATTGTCCGCCTGGATGTCGGAATGTCGCTTCCAGCTAACCGAATTGTTCCCACAAAACCCATTTAGGCAGTGGCGTACCATAAATTGATGGATGAAGAGAATTCGCAAGACTGACAAATCGATAATATGAGATATCGCCAAGTTTATTACATGAATCTTAATATTAATAATAATAATAGTCTTTATTGACGAAAACATGGTGCATTACATGAGGTGAGTAATTACTCCTCAAATATTGCAAAATGTGCGGCAACGTTTTGAGCAAAATCTTTATTATTGCATGGAGAGTCATGGTGGCCATTTTCAACATTTACTTGCCTAACGGATCAGTTCATTTTTCATTTTTAGATTACTTTGCTGCCAAATCTATTGATCTCCACTAATGATGATTAGTTTTATTTAAGCTTTAAATCAATAAATCTTCAAAACTACTGAACTGAAGTACATTAATTTTATATTATTATAAAGGGAATAGAAAGACCTTTAAAATGAGGTATCACTCGACCCCCCTTTGCATTAAAGATTTTGGGGGCGGTGTCACCCCGCTTAAGGGGCTGCACGTGCTAACGTGATTTTTTGCCAAACGCATGTCCCCCTCGAAAACAAAATCGACGGGGCTGAGCGTTTTTCAAAAAAAAAAAAACTGAGCTGCCAGTAAATGCGTCTGTTTCGTTTTCGATGCACCACCGTGTATATGGCCCGCTTATACCATCTCTGAAGCGGATATTACATCACATCAGATCGTCAGCACATAGCTCCAGTATCTTGATGTCTAGGCAAGTGAACATTATTGCTATCAGATAGTTATTCACTAACATTTTGCAGTAACGTTCGGAAATCCGACATATAGAAAAATATATCGCAACATGTTTAGCTGATCTAGCTGGACCTTACAAAAATATTGCCGTATGCTGCTGGCTACTATACAGGGTGTCCGCAAAGTTGGGGTTTTCCTTTACACGACGTGTATATCTTGATAACATAAGCAATTTTTCTTAGTCCCATATACACCAATGTCTTAAGGGAACCGAGATAAAGGGCACTGCAACATCAAAAATATCTGAATACTTTACGCGACATCACCGACTGGTACAAGGTCACTGGCTCAACCCGACGACAGAACTGGGTCGGGGTCACTGTGTCAGGTCAGTATGCAACCTTCAACCGACGGTTACGGTCGCGCGTGTAGAGGTAATCGCGTAGACGAGAATCCCTCAACAAGCACTAGAGACGTGGCTAGAGAAGTGCAAGTATCAAAAACTGAAGTGTGGCAAATGCTGCGTGAAGAGGGGCTGTATCCGTTTCACGTCCAACGTGTACAAGCCCTTCAACCTGACGATTTTCCAGCAAGAGTGCGGTTTTGTGAGTGGTTGTTGCATCAACATGACAATAATCCGGACTTTTTTTGGTGACAGACGAATCTACGTTCACGCGTAATGGGGTGAATAACTTTCGCAACACTCATGTTTGGTCAGTAGAAAATCCGCACGCTGTCCGTCGGGCACATTTTCAACAAACATTTTCGGTGAATGTTTGGGCTGGCATGGTGAACGGTATGCTCATTGGACCATTTATTCTCCCAAATCGATTGGACGGGATGCAATACCTAGACTTTTTACGCAACATTTTGCCTTCCGTGTTAGAAGATGTGCCATTAAGGGTAAGACAATCAATGTGGTTTCTGCGTCTGCTCGGTAGCGCATCAGCTGATTTCATTTTCTGTTGGAGCGGTATGATTTCGGGCAGAGACGTACTTAGCTCTTCTCGTCAACTGGAGAGTGAGTATTTTTTCCTTTATTTTTTTTACTTGGTCGCCCTCGTTTCACTACACATTACCTTTGTTATTTCAAGGGTAGTTGTTTCTGAAAAGGAAAACCTCAACTTTGCGGACACCCTGTATTGCAGCTAGATAATATAGCAAAAATATTACCCATTTAGAGAAGCCATTACACAAGACAATCACCATTCCATTTGACAGATCGCCGATAGATACCAGAAAAACATCTGAAAACATTTAATACGTCGCTACCTGGCGTCTGACGTAGCGCTTTCTTCAAAGAGCTCTTCTAATCATCTATTGATATCTGCGGATGAATGAATCCTCTGCGAGCGTGCTTCAAATATCAAACGCCGCTTTTTTATCACCGCTCTACGACTCTACACCACTATTTATATTGTTCGGTTCAGATCGAAGTACCTGGAGCACGTATGCGATCTGATTACGTGTGTAACGGTACTGCATGCGCTGTGGCACTAGACCGCTGATGGAGAGTTTATTGTATTTTGTGATGCCTTGCGGTGCTATACAGATAGATTGGAAGCTGGACAGCGGGGCTTGTAATGTGGAACGTTTTTTTATTACGTGGTGTGTTATTAGCCTGGTATAGTCAAGATTTGATTCAATAACAGCAAATTGAGAAAAAGTTGAGTAATTCTGGGTGCGGCAGAACGAGTAGCCGTTTCAAAAAGTTATAAAAAAGATATCTATCATAGACATAAAAATGTTTTCATTTTCGGAGTGAGCAACTTATACCATTATTACATTTGTCAAGTTTTGAAAATGTTTTCTACATTTCGGCGATTAGCAGCAACATACAGTTGAAGACAGTTCGCTAGATGTCGCCACACTTTACAATTTTCAGACGGCTTTTGCGATATCAGCGCCCCAATTTTACTAGCGCCCCAATTTTACCAGTGCCCCAATTTGGGGCGGATTCAGAAAACAATTTGGGGGAGGGTCCATCTACTTAATTGGATTTTCTTTGGAGGTTGAAGAGGGGGTGGGGCCTCAGGATCTGTGACCAGGAAGATGCGCATCACAGCGATTGAAAATTGAAGGGCTGGAGGGAAAAACACGTTCCAAACTTTTTCCACCGCAGGTTTTTTGGGAGGGCTGATTGGCCACTGCCCGAACTTACTACAATATACAAAGCTTTGTTTGCTTTACGAATATCTAAATTGTGTGTTGAGATGCTTTCAAAACTTAATGAAGATCGTCTGTCTCAGTTTCTTGCTAAGATCGAAGGAATGCCCCCAAGATCCAATTTTATGAATAGGGCTTCGCAATAGTTCACAGGCGTCTGTAGGCATCGGCAAGAGGAAATTTTCTATACAAAATGCTTCCCAATTGAATGTCAATATTTAAGGGTTTGGTATGTTGGTCAATTTCAAGAAGAAAACTTCATATGAACGTTGCTCTCAACGTGTTCACTTTCGATATACAGGGTGGTCAGATTTTTTAAAAACCATCTGGCACCCAATTAATTTTGCTTATAATTAAAAAAATGAAGTATTTCTCTGTCGGGTGAAATTATGATCATGCAGAGAAAAGATTTTTATTTTTTAAACGAAAACTGTGTCGGATTGAAATAAAATCAAGCCATAAGATTTGCATAGAAATGATTATGAACTTCAGGAATATTTTTTTATTTTTAAAGAAATCAGAAGAATACCATCAATGTATGCCAAGCATGTGGTATGTACCAACGCCACGGGCGGAAATTCAAATATTTAATGTAACACCTGAAACTAATCCTGTAGTTTTCATGTCGATAATCTTCCATGTACTCGTATGTACATACATTTGAAGTTTACCACCAAAGAATAATTTGCCTGACAGATAAAAATATTTATTTTTGAATACTTTAGCTCTGCATCTCAAGTTAGAGATATACATTTATATAAAGTTCTCTTCTTAATATTGACCCAAAAATCAACTCCTTAAAAGTTGACATTCAATTAGGAGACACCAGGTATGTTGTGAAAGTTGCAATGAGTCCATGTTTTTAGGGAGGAGAGTAGCAAATCTTTTCAGAGGGAGGGAGGAGGTAGCAATTCCAAAAAACTCCACACATTGTACTTGTCTCCTACAGGCGCTCTTGTTTTTTTTTTAAAAACGGTCAATGCATTTCTTAGGTTTCTCGTCCGGGTGACCGTTGAAATCTCTCTTGGATCCAACACATTTCGAATACCCGCCTTACAGTCAGCAAGAGCAAGATAAATATTGATCAGACGCATGCGCTCTTATAAAACAGCTCATTCTTTCTGTCATTTTTTGCAACTGCCAGGGAATTCAATCAGTTGGATTTTTAAGGCAATATTTTTTAATAGTAAATTCCAAGTTACCAATGCATGCAAATGTCCCTATGCCCGCCCGGTGGCTTGTGTGGTTATACTTAATTGTTTACACATATACATTGCAGTTTTTGAATATCAAAATCATGTAAAGGGTAAAAAACCAAAACCAAAATTTTAGTTTCGTTTAGTCTTGTAACTGCAAGTGATTGGATGCAAGAGCTTGCACGGAATGGTCTTGCGGAACATGAAATGGTTTTAAGCAATGAACTTGTGATCGAGTGCATGGATACTGAAAAATCAAATTTGAAGTGAAAATTTAGCATCCAGTATTAAAAAAATGGTTTCGAACGAAAAGTTCACAAAAACCCAACTTCCCAATTCATTCTTTTTAGAAAGCGTTAGTCCGATTGAAGTACAAGAAGCTGTCCTATCACTTAAAACCAAAAAAAGTCCTGGTGTGGATGGTATCAAAGCTGAGCATTTAAAAATAATAGCCTACGACTTAGCCGAACCACTTTCTTACGTCATTAATTGGTGTTTCCAATCTGGAATTTGTCCTGATGCATTTAAAACAACTGTTATTACTCCTGTTTATAAAAGCGGTGACAGAATGGAAACATCAAATTATAGACCCATATCAGTACTATCGAATATAGCCAAAATTTTCGAAAAATTACTACAAAAAAGGATATTGCAATTTTTGGACAAAAACAAAATTATATGTTCTGACCAATATGGATTTAGAAAAGGAAAATCTACTATAGATGCAATTTTGGCTGCAATGGATGAAATTAACTCTAATGTCAACAAAAAGATACCTATAGTCAACGCCAAACAAAGTGGCGTGCACGTCATCAAGGTGGGTGTGTTGAAAAATTTACATTGTTGCCAAACTTTTTGTAAAATAATAAAATTTATTATTTACATATCTAGGTTTATAAGCAATATTAACCTCAAATGAGAACAGAAATAATAGTATAATAAAATTATAGATCTGTACTTGCATAATCATTAAGTATGACAATTATTGATCAGATGACACTATGAAACTACCATATTTAATTGATAGCTTAAAGGTACTGAATAAAAATCCAAATGGGGTCCTCCAAATTTTATGCATGGTATTTATTTTACAGAATTCATACAGAAAAATGCATTCTAAAATTAGGTAAGCTACTGGTGTAAGCTTTTTCTGTACAATAAAGTTAGTCGGAGTTTCTTTCTTCAGCGCTGTCTGAATCTGAATCTTCATCACTCTCAAAGTTGATTATTAAAGGTTCGATGTCTGGTCGATCAAAAATTCGTTCTCTTTCATACCATTTAAAAATTTCTTGCTCAGTATGTCGAACACTATTTTTCCACATGTCTGGGGTAACCGTTTGTAGAGCCTCGTTCCACATATCCAAACAGTCTTTTTCACTGTTACCATCTCTACCAATATGTCTGTTATAGTAACCTTTTGCTATGCCCCAAATTAACTCAATAGGGTTAAATATACAATGGTAAGGAGGCAGACGAAGAACTTTGTGCCCATGTTGTTCCGCCAATTCATCAATCACGTATATTTTAGGTGGTTTGTTTCTAAAAAGCAGTTATTTTAAGAATAGGAATAAAGAAAAGAAATATAAACTGTCGACCAAAATATATATAATTAAGAAGCATTATGTACCGAGCAACAATACTCAATAGCTCTGTTTTAAACATTGTGTTTAAAAATGGTATGTTTTGATTTGTCAACCAGTCTTGGATATTTTTTTTTGTCCATGCATTGTTGGGCACTTTGTTCAATATCATGCTGTGATAAGGGGCGTTATCCAGTATAATCATAGATGGACTCTCCAATTTTTCTAATAACTGATGTTGAAACCATTTCAAAAAATTGTTCTGGTTCATCTCTCCATGGTAATCGCTCAATTTTGTTTTCGAAGAAAATATCGCTTCACTACCCTCAATAAACCCATTTTCATTTCCAGCATGTAATATAATGTATCTAAAATATATTAGTTTTAAATTTTATAGTGCAAATTGTGTAAAAGTACATACCTTTTACCATCTGTTTTAATAGCTTTCACGCTTTTTTGGTTTCCATTTTGCCAAGAGCGACCTATGGTCCCATTTTGAAATATCCAAGTTTCATCGAGGAAGACAAACTGGTATAAGGCCTCAACCTTGGCTTGATTGCATTGCCTTAGAAATTCCACCCTTTTCAAAGCTATACTTGGTAGTTCCATGAGCCCTCGTCGCGGATTGTCCTTAAGCCACCTAAATCCAAGATCTCTAAGCAACCGCCTTAAAGACGTGGCACTACCATCAAATAATGCCCTATCTCTTAATCGAGACCATAAAGTTTGTATCGTAACTTGTTCTTCTGAAACCATGTGTAATATGACATTATAATTTAGTTAACAAATTAATGCAAATTTCTGATAAGTCATTATAATAAGATCTTACTTTTGTGATACATATTATAGATCACTTCTCGAATGGCACTTGTATCCAATGTCGCTGTGTTGGTTACACGTTTAATATAACTCCGCTTTTTCTAGGGCGATTCTAAATTTGCATCACTTTTCACACCCTCGGAAATACGACTAACTGTCCTTAAACTAATTTTTAAAGCAGCAGCAACACGCTACAAAAAATGAATTAAAATTTCACTATTATTAATATACATTACATATAATTATTAGTAACCTACCTCTTGAACAGCATTTAAAGGCAACAAAGGCCCGTTGTTGTCCCTTTCTTGCTCAAAGTAGTGCATTAACGAGGCCACGAGTTCCTTACACCGACTATTTAACTGTTTGGGCATCTTTATATACCAAAATTGCCTTTATCTACTCGTAAAATGAATAATTTTGTTTTGAAACAAACAGTTGTTGATTTACAGTATGCGGGGCCAAAGGATTTATAAAGATTTGAAATGCCACAAATTGATTCAGTGTCAAAATTAATACAAATGTCAGTTCCCAGTTTAAATAAGTTTCAAGGTGACAATGTGTCAACGCTGCGAAATCGGTTTAGTGCGTTTACATGTCGATAAGTGATTGGAGCGTTTGCAAAACATTTTATTTCGCATAATGCGTCTAAATTTATCAGAAAGCAACTTATGTGATATTTTAATAACAATGTTTATATGACTATTAACCATAATAAGAGAGTAATGACCATTTTACAATTTATATATCACATTAATATGAAACTGCAATAGAGCAATTGTTTGTGATAGAAACCTAGGCATTAGGTCGGGGAATTTTTATCGTGATGACGTGCACGCCACTTTGTTTGGCGTTGACTATACTATTGGTATCTTTGTTGATCTAAAAAATGCCTTTGATACGGTTAACCATGTCGAGCTTCTGAAAGTTATGGAAAGATTGGGATTTAGGGGAGCGTCACAAATCCTTTTAAAAAATTACCTTTCAAGTCGGGCACAGACTGTCAAAATCACTAACACTTACAGTAAAAAAATGTACATCAGGTGTGGTGTGCCTCAAGGAACAGTACTAGGCCCACTATTATTTAGTCTCTACTTAAATGACTTATTCAAAATTAACAGTTCTGGAAAGATTATATGTTTTGCAGATGACACCCTCGTATTATATAAAGCTGATGACTGGAGCACACTGAAGCAAATAGCTGAAAAGGATTTTATAAGGATCATTGACTGGTTTGATACTAAAATTTTAACAGTTAACTTCAAAAAAACAAAATTTATTGCATTTACATCCTATTCAAAATTTTTACCTACCTTCGAACAAATTCCCGTTAATTATCATGGCCAAAAGACCAAAATCGATAGAGTTAACACTTTGAAATATCTTGGAATATTTATAGACTCACATCTAAGGTGGTATAACCATATTAAATATGTTATCAAAAAAATTAGAAATGTTGCCTATAAACTCAAAATGCTTGCTAACATTCTTACAGAAAGTTATCTGCGAATCCTATACCATGCCTTAGTTGAAACCCATACAATATACGGCATCACAGCCTGGGGTGCCGCCTGCAAGACATATATTTCTGACCTGAATATAGCACAAAAAACTGTTTTGAAAGCCATTTTCCATAAGCCAAGATTATATCCAACGAACAACTTATATCAAGAAACAGGGATACTTGATACAAGACAACTTTATTTCTTACATGCCACCACCTTATACCATAAGTATTGTAATAAAAAGAAAAAATCCTATAAACACGAGCATAACACACGATTTCGAATAGGCTCATCTAATATCCAAAGACCACACAAAACATTCTTCAAAAAATCATTTAAATTCTTAGCGGCTAAATTATATAATGTAGTACCAAACGAAATAAAGATACTTAATTTTGGAAAAAAAATTAGAAGAAAATTGAAAGACTGGGTTAGTAATGTGCAGCGAATGACTATACATAATTATATAGAAAACTAAAAGTACAAAATTCCAATTACATTAATACCTTTTAGATTTAACAATAATTGTTATACACATATATGATTGATTGTTAGTTATTAAGACATAAACCACACACAGGCGATGCCTTCTGTGGTTTTTTCATATTTATTTGCCCATTTTTTGTATTTTGGCGAATAAATATTATTATTATTATTATTAATTAATGGCGCTGTAATTTCCTGAATTGAGAATTTTTGATTTTGTATTTTCAAAAAATTCATGAAGAAATTATCATATATAATCAGATACGTTTTCTGCAGGAGAATTTTTATTACTAACTAACCCGAGAAATCGCGATTATTCATCGCATTTTTGTTAGGAGAAGTTAAATTTCCCCCCAAGGTAAAATCTAAAAACCCTTGGTAAATAATAAATGTGCTCATTCACGTAGAGCTTTTCTGGCATGTTGGACATATAATTGTCATTTCTATTAAAACCTGTATTCATTTTTGGATATACTGACATAAATTTATTGTTGTTTGATTGTATTTATTTCATTATTTTTACAGCCGGAAGTTGCATGTTACTTGACACATTGGTGTACTTGAAAATGAGTGTGTCCACCAAGGTATGTAATCTACTATTTTTGCAGTAGAGTATTTTTTCATATCAGGCTTATATCTGACCATCGTGTATTTCAATATTGTTCTTTGTTTGTTTTAGGTATGTATGAGGGATGTCTTTTAAGTTTTGCATACAGAAATAAAACAACACGGTAGGTAGTTTTAAATGACTTTATTGTCTTTCGAAGTATTCTCCACGAAGATTAATACACATCTGCATGCGCTTGAATCAATTTTTGAAGCAGTTATTCAACACGTTTGCTGGCAGATCCAAAACGGCATTTTTGAATGCGTCAACTGCTTCTTCTGGTGACTGGTACCTTCGACCACGCAGTCTGTTTTTAATTTTCGGGAAAGTAAAGAAATCGTTAGAACTTAGATCTGGACTATATGGAGGATGGTAAAATAGTTCCACGTTTTCTTCCGTTAAATACTGCCTTGTTTTTTGGGCTGTGTGGGAGCTTGCATTGTCTTGGTGGAGGATGATTCTTCTTCCGGGGTTGATTTTTCGAAGCTCGGTGATGACTTTTGGCAAACAAATGGTGGTATACCAATCCGCAGTAACAGTTCTTTGCTCATTAAGAGGAATTGTTGCAATATGACCCGCTTTTGACACAAATGACTTTTGTTGGCTTTTCTTCACCTTGGAACACCCAAACAGCCGACTGTCGTTTCTTTTCTCGTTCATAACAGTGCATCCATGATTCATCACCACTAACAATGCTGTACACATTTTTTGAGTTTCCGGAATTGAAACGGTCAAGCGTTTTTTGACAAAAATTAGCTCTGGCTGCTTTCTGGTGTTCAGTCAACAGGTGGGATGTCCAACGAGAAACTAATTTTCTTACTCCTAATTCTTCATGTAAAATTTTTTGAATTGAGGTCTTTAAGATCTTCAAGGACGCCTCATTCTCGCGATATGTCACATGTCTATCTTCAATGATGAGTTTGCGCACAGCATCGACGTTTTCCTGGGTGACTGCCGTTTTTGGTGCACCCACCCTGGGATCGTCGCTAAGACTCACCCGTCCACGTTTGAATTCTTCATACCAACGGGAAATTGTCAACTGATGTGGCGCTTCGTTGCCGGAAACAGACAGTAACTCAGGCATTGTTGCGATAATTGTCTCTGAAAGTTGTAATAAATTATGGCGCGAAAATGTTCTTGGTTGAGTTCCATTTTTCTAATGACTTGGTGACACTTAAAAATTCACTGTAGTGAGAACACTGCACGTATTGTTGTGAAACTTTGAATTTAAGTTTACTAAAGAGTGAGGTTAAGATTCAGTACTGACGTTCGATCCGCGCGCCCTACTATGTTTCTATATGCAAAACTTAAAAGATATCCCTCGTATAGATTCCCTGCATTAACTACAACTGTGAGTATTCATAGCGACGGATAAGCTTATGTTTTACCTATATAAAGCATAAAGCTTTAATATGCTAGCACAAAAAAATACCAATACATCGGTACTCATAGATGTATAGTGATTGTGCCTGGATACTCAATTTAAGTTTTTTCGATACAGTATAAATAGGTTTGAAGCTCATATTGTCATGTGGCAAAACAAGACATGCATGATAGTTTTGGCAACACAAATACTGCACACGATAACCTATAATCCATTTACTTCTTATTACATAGGTGTCAACGTTAACTGCCTATTAGCATTCACGGTTTGAATTGTGCTGTTCTGAGACAAATCATTTCTTAGGAGAGCAAGCATTTCATTACTTAAGAAATGCTTTCCTATATTTGAGTTTTGAGGATTTTTCAAAAGTTAGTTTTCTTAACACTACAATTTCTGCACTTTTTCATAGCTGAGGCAGAGCTAGGAACATCTTCAAAGCACCTGGTGGACTGTAAACTTACTTAATATATAGAGGTACGATTGGTCGAGCGTCAATTAACAGGTTTATTATAAGCAATTATCGAGCGACTTTATCTGTGCACGAGGCAATTCCGATGAAAATTCGTTTTACGTTCAAGTACCACAATTCCGTGCTTACTGCAGATCGATATGGAAGTCTAATAAGGCAGAACGTAGATGAGTTGATTAAAACAAAAATGCTTTCCTACATCTGAAGTATGATAAGCTTTTGTACCTATTTCTTGAATAAAGTGGCTGGGAACATTTTAGAGGTACATATCTAAGTCAAATTTCTCTTCTTTTTGGGGATACAGGTATCCAAAAAATTCTGGATTCACACAATGAGAATCTTTTTTAGGTGACCAGATACCGACTCGTCCTAACGCAAAGACATATGTTTTTTAGATGTGTCTCCGTCTGAAAACCTTGTCGTTACGTATGAGTGCCCTTCAATCATATTTGCCAGAGTGACAACTTACTTGACATCGGGGTGCAATTTTAGTTGCAATTTAAAATTGTACAATGCCTGGAGATACGATCAATGGAGAAGGCCGGCAGCTTGTGCTAAATTTATTAGCACTTCATGCATACTAGAGAGAGTAGCAGATGCGCTGTAGCTTAAGATCCGCTCCTGGTGCGGAGACTCGATCTGTTAACTGATTTCATATGGCGTTGATGACGTAACCGCCAATAACGGTGACTACAACTACAGCCGAAAAAAGACATTTTTGTAAACTCTAGCCTTTTATCAGGAAAAAAGTATTATTGTTTCATTTAGGGCGTATCGTCAGTCGTTCCTACAATTGTAGGACGCCTTGATGGCCTCCTTGATTTTCATAGTCTTTTTTCTCATTTAGAAAGCCTGTGGTGTTTCTAGATTTCTACTGTTCCATGTTATTATTATATATATATTTTGAATTGTAGAAAATTCCGGGCTGATAAAAATCAAAAGCATGTACAAATTTTATCCAAATGGATATTTGTAACATAACCTCAAAATAGGGCGCTGACACGGAGCAGTAAAAAACTATGAAAATCAAGGAGGCCATCAAGGTGTCCTTTAATTGTAGGAACGACTGAAGCTACGGCCCTTAGATAAAATGAACCGTTTTTGATGAAACTAGTATTGTTTCAATACTACTCAAATTGGTTTACACTGCAGTCAATCCTCAAAAAGGTGTATGAAAGCCTTTGTTATCTATGGCAAAGTTTATATTGGGCTGTTTCTCGGGTCGTTGATCACGAAACTGTTATATAACATAATGTTTTAACGATATCTTAAATTAACTTGCATTGACACTATTGTACAAGGTTTCCGCTGGTTATTATAATGTCAAAATTTCTTTGATTAATACACTATTGCAGATATCTATTAGGTATGAATCCTAAAAGAAATGGCGTCAACTAGGTTAGATTATGATATCTTCAGATCTAACGCCATATGAATTATGATTCAAAAGAAATATATCAAAGCAATTATACGTGAGATATAGAGTTTAGTCAAATGCGTTAAATTTACTCATGATACTTAAAAAGATACAAAAATAGATATTGTAGATAGATAGATACATTTATTGTCTTGTAGATCATAAAAAATGACACATGACTCTTCCGAAGAGGAGACACATAGCACACATAACAGGAACAACTTAAAGGCGTACAGACATACACATATAACTTGTTTTAATGTGATCTATCACAGAGCGAGGGACTCAGACAGAAAGTAGACATTTTTCAACTAATAATTGTTTTAGCTTGCGTTTAAAACTAGTAATGCTACTGACATTCCTGAGTCTGTTATATATTCTGATGCAGGTGTGTTTTCGTTACTTATTAAAAAGCGTTAACGTGAGTTTTGGAATACTCTGACTCTCACCTGCCCTTATATTATAATGTGGGTTGATGTTTTTGTTCTTTATAAATTTTACTAATTTCCGCCAAAACGTGGTAAAATATACGCGTGCGGCCTATGGCCTTTCTGTACATTTGCAACAAACGCCTGACAATTTACTGATGT
This sequence comes from Acanthoscelides obtectus, assembly GCA_963669975.1. Classification (NCBI taxonomy): domain Eukaryota; kingdom Metazoa; phylum Arthropoda; class Insecta; order Coleoptera; family Chrysomelidae; genus Acanthoscelides; species Acanthoscelides obtectus. The sequence goes on from CAVLJG010000001.1 coordinate 92,442,517, forward strand.
TTTCGGGTAGTGAAGCGGTGAGTGAGACTTAAGACGTGTTAGAACTTTTGATTATCTGATAGATCCACAGTTTTACCGAGATCAGACGCTTCTTGATACCAATACTAAAGATGTGACATTTACAATCTTCTATATCCTACAGTCTTCAATTTTCAAGCCCCACACAATTTTTCTGAAAATAATCGGTCGTATGAAACGTCAAACGACAAAGTTTGAGCGATTTTCATTTTTGTAGGTTTTCGTCCGTAGATCCATCATCACCGGATCTATTTTAAAAAACTATAAAGATTTTTCGCCCTTGGAATAATAGTATCCTTGTGTCAAAATTTCATTTAAATCTGATGACATATCAAAGAGTCACTGCCGCCTAGAGTATGACAACTTAATAAGCTGTTTTCCTATTCGCTTATTTATAGTTGATTGTTGCGGGGAAATAGACTACAGGGTTTTAGTGTTGGCGTTCGAAGTTCAGCTAGGTGCCTTATCAACGGTTATTAGAAGTCACAGGCCTGCCAATGAGCAAGAATATTTCATGATGCTAATCGTCTTGCTCATAGAGTAAGTAGTAGTGATGGTAGTAGTAGCGGGGAGGAAAATTCTGACAACTAGGCCACCTTCTACCTTTACTGCAGACCCCGTAGTACCAACACCCCCCCGTACTACTCCCTGAGCCATCTACTGGTAACTGATATAATAAACCAACTTCTGCGATGATATGTACCTGTTTATATTGCACCATGTGCGTGACATAGATCACACAACATTCACGGCAAGGAATGAACTTCCGTGGCGGAGATTCGACCCGCGAGCCCCGGGTTACTAGCTCAACGTGCTGACCACCAAGCTACCGAGGCTCCATGGTAATCGAGAAATCTCAGCGGACCAAGAGCATAACTGTACGGAAACAGACAAGTATGATAAAGAGAGGATTTGTACTGCAGAAAATAGGTATTGTTGATTTTTAATATTACTCAAAGAGATTCTTGTAAGGAAACGTTTATCCGATACAATCTGCTCACAGTTCCCCTACCCCCTGTATCCCCCTATAGCCCCACGGTACCCAATGGGTGTTTAGACCTTAGGCCTTCGTGGTAGTTGGAGTATAAAATAAAAGTAACAGCACTATATATATATATATATATATATATATATATATATATATATATATATATTTAGAAATGCTCTATCTTTGAATTTTGTCATAGGAATAAATTCACACAAAACAGTACAATCAACATCTGTTACATCACAAAAAGTTGCTATGATTTATATGTCCTGGCACATAACTCTACCTTATTTGAGAGATTTACAATCACTTACCTACAGATTTCAGAAGAGCCACCAACATTAACCTAAATTTTGTTGACGCATGCCCTCACAATCTAGCCGGCTATTTTTTATCCGAAACTTGTATACCAATTTATTTTGTGTGTATTGTATGTATGTTTCTTTATGTATCTTGAATGCGATTGTTTAAACGTCTCCATTTTATATACTCTTAAGTTTACCTATTTATATATCTAATATTGTATCCAAAGTTTATTTAATATTCTTGCTAATGTAGTAGCAGAAAATAACTTGTTTCTTTTTAGTTTGAATTGCACATTACTTTTATTGTGTCTTTATAATGTACACCATTTTTAAATGATCAAAACCATTAATTATCTATCTCTCATTTAGTGGCCAAACATTGAGAATTATCTCATATATTGAGACTCGTTATACTTACTCCCCCGTTCGTAGTAGCTGAAACCAAAGTTTAGTGGCCTTCTTGGAATTTATTCACAAGGTATTAGAAATTCTCAAATGGCTGGGTAATGGTATACGCCTTCAAAACAACGTGAACTTCATTACGAATGTGTAAAAGCTCATAAATTCCTATGCATTGGTCAATCTGCAGGACCGTATTGACCTCTGAGTAACGACCACTTAAGAGCAGATCGATTATGCAAATCACACTCGGGCTACCTGCCTGTCTTTAATGGTCCGCAAAATACAACCTAATTAGACTATTATAGTATTACTCTGGTTAATTGACTGGCAACACTTCATCTTGATAAAAGTACTACTCTTTGTTTTTGAACGATGGCAGGTTTAATTTTTTCTGTACCTGTATCATTCTGAAAAACATGGTGGTTAAGAGTGATGTCTGGTCTGGTCTGTCTTATATATAGCCTGCGATGTTACATTGAAAAGATTGAAATAAGTAGGATGAGTCGACGGTATTAACCTATCTGTGTCTAAGTTATAGACATATAGTGGTTTTTGAACGGGAGAAGTTAGCAATCTGAAATTTGGCATGTTGAAACTGAAAATGACAGTTCAGGATGGCGGCTAGGCGACATCTTCAAACATTTTTGTTAAATGGAATAGGCGGTCACGGTACTTTAATTTGAAGCCTTATACCTTAGTCTAATCTTCTCAAATCGGCGTGGCCTATCTGAATATGAAATAAAATATGGAATATGTCATTTAAAATGACGTGACAATTTGTTAACTGAACTGTATGTCCCATATTTTATTTCAAATTTAGACATAGCGTTCCTTAAGAAGAATATTAATTTCACATACTATAACGTTTTGATGATTAGTTGTTGAGTTATAAGCAATTAGTTGTAGACAAAAGGCGAACATTGACAGTATGCGATTTTGAGAGACAGTAAACATCATATGTTATTATTATAAAATATTCGGAAGGAGATTCAAAAAGAGGTATCGAGTGATACCTCCCATGCTATTTTGAACAATTCTCTCTTATCAGCCACCTTGAAACTGCCACCTCTATGCTACAATATAGTATTCAGAACATCAGTTTAATCACCCCAGCTTACTAACTGTATGCCTTCAAAAAGTAGTTTTTTTTAAAAGCACTGTATACGAATTACAGTCAAACTAAAAGTGACTTTGATTATGTTAAAAATATGCACATATATACATAAAATATATTATTGAACATTTTATACTCAAAAATTCTTTTATTACTAGTCGATGGAACGATGGAGAAAAGACATTCGGAATAACCAGATGGTTCCCTATTACCCCGAAATTGGTTCAGCAGTTTCTGAGACTATATGGTTACAAAAGCGCCAAGCCTTAACTGGTGTGATAGATACAGTAGTGACACAGCAACTGAGAAAATTGCTTACAAGCTCTGATCCTAGAATAACCCCTTACTGCGATATTACACAGGTTATTCATAATTACGGAAATAACATGATTTTTTTTCAAATAAAATTGGTATACTTTACATAGTTTGTAATGTCAAACTTCAACAATATTGGCATACAGCGCAATCCAAATACCACTGACATCGTAATGTGTAAGAGAGAGAAACGCGAGAAGCCTCGTTGCCTACAGTATATTCAGATAAGAGATAGACCGGACATAAACAAGACCACGTGATCATCGAACGCTGTAACATTCGGCAGGGACGTATTAAGAGTCACGCAGTACATATTTTAGATAGTAGATGCTGCTTTGCGTAACTTTGTAGTAAATTAGCACAATTCGATGTGTATACGATTGGTGATGGATATAGGACCATGTGGGGGTGGGGTAAGAAAAATATAATGATGTAAATATACATAAGGGTTTCAAAATTTTCGCTTCGATTTCCAGCTTCGGATGCCGCCTGATGTTTGGTGAAATACAGTCGAATATAATCTCAAAATGGCGTTTAAATTAGCCTAAATTAAAAATAATCGTATATCTCTTAAAATTGCTTTTAGAATATTGATTAGTATATTTTTTGATTTCTAGGTAAATATGTAACCAAATTAAAACGTTCAAAACGTAAAAAAATGTGCATGGTTGAACATTGTCTGAAAGTAGATTCTTGAATAGGTTTTGCCAAAATGGGTTCAAAAATGTCAATAATTAATTAAAAAATACAGTAGCTTTATAATTACTTATAACTTACCGAATTTGATGAACGACATCTTTTATTGGAAAGATGAGCTTGATGAGCTTTCATCATCGCTACTGCCTGAAGCACCAACGTCAATAATGAATGGCTCGACTTGTTCCTCTAAAATATTGTCCAGTTCCCACATTCTCTTTTCAACTTTGTCTTTCACGTGCTTAATACAGTTTTCCCATTTTTGCGCTGTTATTAATTCTAGTGCTTCTTTGAAAAGTCCTTTGAGGTCACAAAATTTAAAAGTTGTATTGTGCTTAGCTATATAATTTTTAACCTCTGCCCATATGAGCTCAATGGGATTGAGCTCGCAATGGTATGGAGGTAAACGGAGCACAGTTTTATTTTGACTTGCTGCCATTTCGTCAATGGCGTATTTTTGATATTCCGCCTTGTGATCCTTGACAATTCTTAATAATTGTACTTTCGGCATTGCTTCTTCAAAGTTGATATTTTTCGAGCGGAGCCAATTTTGAACATCAACTTTCTTTGAAGCTGTTGTTGGGACCTTCTCCATTCTTCGAGAATGGTAAGGCGCATTATCCAACACAATTACTGCGTTTTCGGTAAAATTTTTGAAAACCACTGTTCAAACGATTCGCCATTCATTTCCTCGTGGTAATCTCCAGTTTTCTTAGACTCAAAGCAACACAGACCGTCAACAACAAATCCATCCTCACTGCCAATATGGCAGATAATGAGCCTTTTCCATTTACCTGGAAATCGAAGTACTAACTGGTGTAGATTTATTTCAATAAGCGAACCTTTTTCAAATGTTTTCATCACATTCAGCGAAAAAACATTGAGTCATGAGTATCAGATTGCTATAATTGAGATTATTTAGTCATATTGAAAGAAAGAATATTGAACGTCGTATGATTACTCAGCGCTTCACAATTTAATTTAAAGTTATAAACCTTTAAAAAATGAATGATCAGGAACCTGAAATACGCGCAAATATTAATATTAACAAATTATAACTTTATAAAGCTTAAAGTATGAATTAAAATGATTAGAAATATTAGGAACGGTACACAATATAAAACTTAGTAACTTTTTTTAAGTTTATAATATTCGACATATTTTAAGATTATATTAAAAAATTATTGAAATATCGAAAACACATAAAAACATGGCTTAAAAAAGTTCTAACAAATGAAAATGACAATAAAACATCCACGCATTTTATCGAAAGTTATAATAGTTTTGTTACTTGTAATATGTTTTATCTGCCCCCTGGAATTAATGTTTAGAACCTTGTTCCCAAGGTTTGAAAAACATCCGATTGTTGTCTATTACTCGTATTTACCTGCTGGATTTTTTAATCCGGTGGACAGTCCATCTAGAAAGGCCCTCCTGGATGAAGTTACAGAATCATCAACCAATACTTTACTTGTAGTGTGTCCTGCGTTTACCCACGTTTCATCAAGGTAATAAATCTTCCGGTTTTGATTTCTATATTTCCCAATTTTTGTTAAATAATCCCTCCTCCATAGCACAATTTCCTCTCTATCCAGTAGTAAACTATTACGACCCCGTTTTTTCCATTTGAAATTTAAGTGCTTCAGTAACGCATGGAAAGTTGATCGTTTGAAATTTGGCAACGTTGTATCTCCATTTACCTCCTGCAGTACTTTATCTATAGTAGGTATTTCATTCCTAAAGAAGAATTCATGCACTTTCCTCCTAATCGCATGCTTATCAGCTTCATCCAATGATTTAACAATACTTTTGCGATGTTTACTGGTCATTGGCTCAGAAAAGGTGTGATTTTTTTTGTATTGTCTTAACACATTAAACACTGATGCGCGACACACCCCAACTTTGTGAGAAACCTTCACAACAATTTCTTTGATGGTTGATGCCTCGTTCTTCTCGCGCTCGATCTTATATATATTCAAAATGACCTCTTTCATTTCTGCACTCAGGTGTCTTTTTTTAGAGCGTTTCCTAGGTGGACTACAGGAGTTTACAACTTCATCGGCAGTATCTGTACTACTGGGCATTTTGCGCAAGCAGTTGATAACAATAGCAATCAATAACAAGGTATAACAATAACAACGACAAACTCAACAACTTAATAAGATAACAAACGAAAACGTCCAAAGAAATATCAAATTGCAATGATGCACACGACATACGTAACACGTCTGAACCTGAATGTGACTCTGCCTTGATACGACTGCTCTGCCGCTCGGCATAGGCATTTAATTGCGAATTGACCAATGAGGGCTCCTGTTTTACGTTGAGATGGCGGCGTTAGCGTGAAAATCACCCGAACCTTTTGTTTACATCCGGTCTATCTCTTATCTGAATATACTGTAGCAAGTAGAGCGTCGCGGCCACGGAAGCAGCTGCAAAAAAGCGCACAATTTTTCCAAGGCGGTTTAGGAAGCAAAAAGTATTGGATCTTTCATTGTACTATCGATCGACTTCTACAGTATACTTTGTAAAAATAATGTTTAACTTCAATTTATCGAGCTAACACTCCTATTTAGCCATTCACGGTCCACACTAAATGTCCGCACGTTCTGATCGAAAAAAATAATTACCTAAGGAAACAATTTAGCGACTCCATATTTCTAGTCGATTTAACATAAGAAGACAAGCAGCGGGCACGTTCATGGTTTGCTAGACACGGAACATATATAACGGTCATTCAATCTGGTCTAATGACACTATCATAATCTTTAATAATAAAGGCTAGTGCACCTGCATCACGCATACTTGTCATTTAGATTTTTGCTTGTCTTGCCCATAAACGTGTAACTGCTTCAGGCGTATCATAGTGCTACTTGTTGAGATACAGTGCCGGCACACTGCGCTTAGTATAATAAACATGGTAGGTAAATTTGCAACATTATCAAGGAGCTGTTCATGCCTCTGCTTTATACTGAATAGTAAGAAGAGGGCAGATGAAAAACGGCGCCACTGAACTGCTAACTACATTGATTGACAAGACAATGTCCGACCACAGATCAACCATAGACAGCTGTTTTGTGCTATTTAGCAACACCTCAGCATGCTCTAGGCTTGGTCATAGGTAAGACAATGAACAAAAGCTGAGCGATAATCTTCTATCCAGAATATAAGGTATATCGGTATAAGACAGCACAAAGTGTCGTCTATTACCAGAATCGACCCCTGCGATAGTGAAAACAACAAACTGTCTGTTGGAACTGTATCCTAGTTCGCATTGTTAGCAGAGTCACCACGGTGGCCGCTAGACGCCGCCGACTCTGGTGCTATAGTAGCTGTCCATGATTGGCGGTCTGTGGTAATACGAACGAAAGCTATATTACTAGTTTGTTCAGAGACGAGTAAATATGTTAATAATAATATTTATTTACTCTCTAAACATATACTAAGTGACATATAAATCCGAACACCCAGTTTAAATGGTTTTATTTTAATAAAAGTTGGTGAATGTATTTATCTAACTGTAAATAACAAGTGAAAAAATTTTATACTGCTTTTTTTTAATTTAATAACGCTCTAAAAATGAATATTTCAGCCGCAGTAAAGAATCAACGTTGGCGGATTTTGGTTCTTGACATCCTTTAAGATCGGTTACGATGCCTAGAGTACGGAGACCTGTACGATTTCGTCAACTTAGCGAGTTTGATAGGGGACGTATAGTGGGACTTCGGGAAGCTGGACTTTCATTTCGGGCAATTGCAGTTAAAGTGCAAAGAAGTGTAGACACTGTGGTTAGGTGTTGTCAGGCATCGCTTCGAGAAGGTCGTACGCAAAGAGCAAGGGGCACTGGACGCCGCCGTAGAACAACAGACCGTGAAGATCGCCGCCTAAGATTATTGGCCTTAAGGGACCGTTTCTCCACTACCAGGTCCATTGCAAATGGTTTGCAGAACACGGAAGACCTATTGGCATGCGAAGTGTTTACCGACGAATGAGAAGTTTTGGCTTGTTTTCATACCGGCCACACTGGGTCCTCCCTTTAACTCGAGAACACCGACGTAATCGCCTTGAGTGGTGCAGACAATGGTCACTCTGGGATCAGGAATGGAACAGTATTGTCTTTAGTGACGAGTCTCGATTTTGTTTAGGCATGCACGATGGTCGTGCCAGGGTTAGAAGGCGACGTGGTGAAAGGAGGAATCCACAGTTTTTTGTTGAAAGACATGTTCATCACACTGTTGGAGTTATGGTTTGGGGTGCTATAGCTTATGGTTCCAGGTCACCTTTAATCTTCATCAGAGGTAACATGAACGCGCAGCGTTATATCCACGATGTTCTAGAACCCCATCTTTTATCCTATCTTGACACCCTGGCAGATCCAACTTTCCAACAAGATAATGCCCGACCACATATTGCAAGAGTCACAATAGACTTCTTTCAACATAATGATGTCACATTGTTACCATGGCCACCAAGATCTCCCGACTTATCCCCAATTGAGCACGTGTGGGATATGATGGGTAGGAGATTGCTCAATTTGCAACGTCCTCCTCAGACTCTAGAAGCACTTCGAGAGGAGTTAGTGGTTGCCTGGAATGAGATACCACAGGAGGACATTGACCACCTGATCAGAAGCATGCCTAGGCGCGTTGGAGAATGCGTAGCACATCAGGGTGCATCCACACATTATTAAAGGTCAAAGGGCTTTAAGCAGTGCAATCATTTTGAAATTTTTATCATTTACTTATTATGCTTCATTAAGTACTAATACAAAATTTTATTAAAATAAATCCATTTAAACTGGGTGTTCGGATTTATATGTCACTTAGTATAATATGAAAATATACAAATAATGATTAATCATCAACCCATTAAATGTTTATATTACAATTAATTTGTGTCTGGCCTTGCTAAAACATGTCCATTCTTCATTTTTTTACAAAATTATTCCCAAATCGTGGGTTCTTTATACTGTAAGGAAAATTTAAGTACAATTTTGGTCCTGAATAAAGATATGATCGCTGTCTTATAGACATAAACAACCGTTTCTTGTAGTGATAGTTAGTGATAGCATGTAAGTGAAAAAGTTGTCTAAAGTCATATGTGAGAGTCAATAAACGTCAGGCTCCTTGGTTGACATTTCCTTTAAAAGTTATTCTGGAAGAGCATGATGCTGCACTGAAAATATAAAATAAACGTAATTTTGCTCTTGAGTCAATTTGGCGCGAAACAGCGGGACACGTATCTTCCTTGCAGATCACCATGTGTCGAAACAACTCCAGAAGGCCTTAGGTAACATAAATGTCGGTGGCTTTAAGTCACTGAATGCATTCTGTCTCACATTAATGACCCAAACGCTATAAACGATTATTTTGCATCAGTGTTCCATTCTGCCCAGTCACACGAAGCAACATTTAATTTTCATGATGATAACAAGTTCGGAGGTTCACTCTGGTTGAGCCTAGCACTATGAGGACTGTTGTCAGTGGCCTTAAATCAAATGCAAAGGGTATTGACGATATATCTTCTTTCATGTCTAAGCTATCTCTCCCTATTATACTACCTTACTTGACCCATATTATCAGTCTGTGTTTAGAGAAGGGATACTTTCCTAAATCTTGGAAACGAGCAGTAGTAAGGCCAATACGCAATGTCAGGAAACCTGCCGATTTCTCGCATCTTAGGCCCATCAGTCTGTTGAGCGTTTTGTCAAAAATCTTAGAGAAAATCGTTTATTTGCAAAACTTAGATTTTTTTGTGATGAGATACTTCCAGTACATCAGTGTTGACTTAGAAAATTATACAGTACTACAACTGCTCTTTTTAATTATGTTGATAACATCATTAGGGCCCTTTATAAAAAAGATGTGTGTCGCTTTAGTATGACTGGATTTCTCCAAGGTCTTTGATAGAACTGATTACGCACTAATGTGTGCCAAGCTAGAATTGTATGGTTTTGATAAACCAGCACTGCAGTTTTTCAAATCATACCTGCAGGTCTGAGCGTGTCTCAGTTTCTGGTGTTTGGTCAAATGAGCACTTAATGAGCACTGGTGTGCTTCAGGGCACAATTTTAGCTCCTTTGTTATATTTAATTTATGTAGCCGATATTCAAAATTCACAGACAGCTACAGTCACATGCGGATGACATTCAACTGCTTTACTTCTTTTACCTTGAGAACCTCCGGACTGCTACTATTGAAATTAAGGAGGACCTTGACTCTATTTGCACCTAATAAGCCAATATCAACCTAACCGTTAATACTTCTGTTGTGCTGTCCAAACCACAGAAGAGCTGAAGTCAAAGCCTTTCTAAGTATGTGAATTAATAGTCAAAATCTTCCTTTTTCTGAAAGTGACAAGTGCCTAGGTATGTTAATTGATGAAAACGTGCGGCTCTGTGATTATTCAAATAACCTCTTACAAAGTACTTATATGCGTCTAAGAACCCTGTATGCAAAGAGAAATTTGCTGAATTTTAAAGAGCCAAAAATGTTGTGTGAATCTTTTGTGCTATCAATTTTTAATAATTATTACTGCAATCTAGTTTATTATTCTTGCTTAGATGCTGCGAGTAGTAACAGAATATGCAAAATAACTGCATACGATTTATATTTAGTCTAATAGGTTGATTAAAGATGACAGATTTAGTAAAATACAATTACCTAACTTTTGCAAGTTACTTATCTCTGGAACTCCAGTTTATTTATGTAAAAAACTGATTTTTAGATACAATGACTATCAACAACCTATCTGTAACACATCTCCATTAACAATACCTCTCACTAGTTTATCTCTTTTTAACCCGTCCTTCTCATATAATGCAGGCATATTGTACAACTACTCAAATTATAGAACAAAGCCTACTTCTATATAGTTTTAGAAAACATTTGAAAGCTGTTCTGCTCAATGGCGCTTTTTAAAGGTGTTTTTCTCCAGCATTATACTTTTATGCTAACATTTGTTTAGATTGTGATCAGTTTCTTGCGCGTTTTCCTGCTTTTAATTTATTTACACCTGTACTTTTCTACCACCTAATATTTTCATGCAGTAAATGGTTACGTGTAAGGATAGCTGTCATAGCTAAATTTCGCCATTAAGCTGCTCACTAATCTATTTGTAGGTAATACATGCATTAGTTGTAATTGGTTTTTAATAATAGACGGTTTATTATATATACGTGTACATCTTCGTAGGTATAAGACATAAGGCAAGGTATGGTATAATTTTTAGATATTTCTCTTTGAGGTATTTAGGTTTATATGAAATAAATCTAGCTTTAAAAAATTATGAACATTACGCATGTGTGGATCCAAGAATATTCCAAGGTATTTTGTATCTGGTAATTAATTTACTAATTTACTAAGCCATTGAATAATTTTGACAAAATCAGTTTTCAACTAAGTATTATATTGTTTAAATCATCACGTTCATAAAGGACTGCAGTGTCATCTGCAAAACGTGAGACGCCACATTTGATAAACATTTCATTAGTGGGATGTTTGGATATTTTAACAAATAAGTGGTTTTCTTAGAATGAGTGAGTACATCTTTCTCCGAAAGCCGAAACTCTCTCATGCGTCCAACAATAATAGTTTATGGTTTACTATGTTAAAAGCTTTCCTTAAATCAACAAAAACATAATAAAAAGACTTAAAGACAATTTATCAATTTGCTTTTAACAGATTTTTGGAGCGTGGTTAGGGGTTTCTTAACAGAATTTCGTGGTGCTGGCCCAGATCCGTTAGGAGACCCCAACGAGCAGTCAGACAAGAAACCTAGAAAAGAAAAAGCGGAAAACGTACTTTTGTTCACTATTGATTTACTCAGCCTTTTGAATGGAGGTTTCGAGCAACTATTGAAGAATATTCTCCTTTGTTGAATGCATTTTTGCTCAAGATGTCACATTCATTCAATATTGAAGAAAAAGTATCTGCTTATCCCTAATTGAATGGGCAGTTTTGGACATTTGTTGTAGTATAAGGTGTAAAAGAACAGTACCAATCTAACAAGATGAGGTAAGCCTCTCGTTTGAGCATGGCTACTGTAAGATATAAAGAAAAATATTATTACATAGGATGATTCACACAAAGCATTGTCAGTATCAATAAGGCAGCAAGTACAAGAGTAATATAACGTATAAGGCATTACAAATAGTGAAATTTCCACGTTTGTCTGACCACTAAATGAAATTGCATATATTTGAAATACCGTTTATTGATGACGACCTTTCAGCTACAATGGGTTGCCTTTTTTAAGTGAAACGACATCATCAGTAAGCATTATTTTGAACATTCCACGGTATATAGCGGATCACACTAAAACTATTTTTATAGATCCATCTATGATTCATACAGGATATTTCAGAAAGATGTTAACATATTTCTAGGGTACTAAGTACTTCAAAAAATAACAAAAACCTCAAAAGCTTATATAAATATAGGCCCAAAGATGCTCGCCTACCGAGATACAGGGGGCAGAAGAAACCATATCTACGGCGGGTCTGGGGAGGGGGGGGGGTAAAGATACTGATTTAGGATCTTGGACGTTCCGTAAGTGCATCATCAGCAATGAACACACAGAGTCTTCCGGCACAAACTAAACCAGGGACGTAGAAACTGGGTACCTGGACACCTAATAGGAAATATTTTCTACGCCACTGGCTTTTTGAAGGAAAGAAGCACATTTTATGAATTATCCATGAATTTTGTCTCTTAAGGAATTTTTCTCTGATTACTCGTTTTGGAGATATTTAGGTTTGAATATTTGAGGTAAGATTCTAAAATATTCTTACGAAAAGGTTTAGGATGCCCTAATCTGGAAACACCGTGGAGCTTGATATTGGAAACACTCTGTGCCACATCAAGAAAGCGTTATGTATAATTATTATCAATTTTTACGGTGTTCTCAGAATAGTGGAGGCTAAACCTTTTCATAAAGAATATTTCAGGATTTTACCTCAAATATCCAAACCTGAATATCTAGAAAACGAGTGATATGACAAAAATTTCCTTGGTGACAAAATTTATGGAAAATTGAATATTTTATGAAATGCTCTTGTTTATCCTTATACTCGTATTTGTATTTCGGTAAGAGATCATCTTTGGACTCATATTTATAGGAACTTGTTTCGTTATTTTTGGGTGTACTTCCTACCCTAGGAATATTGCCACGTCTTTCTGAGACACCCTGTATACAATCGCCACCTCGAAAATTTTCTAGTCAGCGTATGAGTATTCCTTATCTATGCTTGTCACTGTCGTCCGGTTGAAGTTCAGCCTTCTACAGGGGCCTGATTGTAAATGAGTTTCAACCACTGAAATTAGTTTCGATGGCGCGCTGTAACATTATACTTGATTCGATAGTTTTGACATCTGATTATATCGATCTTCTATATTCATATTATCATTGCATTAAAAATTATCATAGCGAATCAAGTATATCGTTACAAGGCACCATCTGGATCAATTTCAACGGTTAAAACTCATTTAGATATTCGTAATATAAAACAGCAATACCTGAAAATGCATTTAACGGATAATATCGATAGGTTTGCTGAAATTGTTGGGGTATCTTGAGAAAATGAATGAAAGCAATTAAGCAATTCATGTGTACAATAACAGCTGCGTTTAAGATCGGTTTGTCCATTGTGCAGTTTTCCTGTGCAGCTTCAGCTCCGCACATCGTTAAGTTAGTCACTTTACTTCCTTATTTCATATGGCATTGATGAGGTAACTGCCAAAAACCGTGAAAAGAACTATGGTTACTTTTAGCGACCATACAAATATGGAGGATTATCAACATGAAATCCACACAGTAAGTTTCAGGTATCACATTAGTAAAACGATGGATATGACCTTAAATATTTTTCAGCTTTTGATAGATATGTTACCGGCAATCCGTATAATCCGGTATTCTATACAATACCTAGGTAATGTATAGAATACCTAAACCGTGTAGGTAATGTATAAAATATTATTTGTTTTACACTTTGCCTAGGTATTCTATACAATACCAAGTGCGCAGCCGGTAATGTATGTAAACGACGAGAGCAAGGAACGGGTTGTACGTACCGGTAGGCAGGCAATAAACGAAATGCGTTCTTGTAAGCAAAGAAAATTACATTATGTTACTTATAACCAGAATAATTTTTATTTTCACATCAATTTTACTGTAGTAACAGAGAGGTGCTTTTCTTGTACCCTTTTCATAAAGCTTATTTTTAAGAAACACTCTAATTTTTAATTTTAAGAATATTGATCTTAAATAATATAACTTGTTTCTTTTGCCCGTCATTTCATAGGTATGCCTGATAACATTGATAAATTTAGACCAAGATCTATTTATTTTACACATTGCCGGTGGAACAGCAGGTACTCTATACAATCGCTAGGAATTGTATTCATTACCTAGGTAAAGTATGTAATGGATAATATTCTTAATATTTCATACATTGCCTGGGCAACCCAGGTATTCTACATATTGCCTAGGTTTTGTATGGAATACCTGAATTGTACAGATTACCGGTAACAGATACATTATAGTATAGTCAACGCCAAACAAAGTGGCGTGCACGTCATCACGATAAAAATTCCCCGACCTAATGCCTAGGTTTCTATCACAAACAATTGCTCTATTGCAGTTTCATATTAATGTGATATATAAATTAAAAAATGGTCATTACTCTCTTATTATGGTTAATAGTCATATAAACATTGTTATTAAAATATCACATAAGTTGCTTTCTGATAAATTTAGACGCATTATGCGAAATAAAATGTTTTGCAAACGCTCCAATCACTTATCGACATGTAAACGCACTAAACCGATTTCGCAGCGTTGACACATTGTCACCTTGAAACTTATTTAAACTGGGAACTGACATTTGTATTAATTTTGACACTGAATCAATTTGTGGCATTTCAAATCTTTATAAATCCTTTGGCCCCGCATACTGTAAATCAACAACTGTTTGTTTCAAAACAAAATTATTCATTTTACGAGTAGATAAAGGCAATTTTGGTATATAAAGATGCCCAAACAGTTAAATAGTCGGTGTAAGGAACTCGTGGCCTCGTTAATGCACTACTTTGAGCAAGAAAGGGACAACAACGGGCCTTTGTTGCCTTTAAATGCTGTTCAAGAGGTAGGTTACTAATAATTATATGTAATGTATATTAATAATAGTGAAATTTTATTTCATTTTTTGTAGCGTGTTGCTGCTGCTTTAAAATTAGTTTAAGGACAGTTAGTCGTATTTCCGAGGGTGTGAAAAGTGATGCAAATTTAGAATCGCCCAAGAAAAAGCGGAGTTATATTAAACGTGTAACCAACACAGCGACATTGGATACAAGTGCCATTCGAGAAGTGATCTATAATATGTATCACAAAAGTAAGATCTTATAATAACTTATCAGAAATTTGCATTAATTTGTTAACTAAATTATAATGTCATATTACACATGGTTTCAGAAGAACAAGTTACGATACAAACTTTATGGTCTCGATTAAGAGATAGGGCGTTATTTGATGGTAGTGCCACGTCTTTAAGGCGGTTGCTTAGAGATCTTGGATTTAAGTGGCTTAAGGACAATCCGCGACGAGGGCTCATGGAACTACCAAGTATAGCTTTGAAAAAGGTGGAATTTCTAAGGCAATACAATCAAGCCAAGGTTGAGGCCTTATACCAGTTTGTCTTCCTCGATGAAACTTGGATATTTCAAAATGGGACCATAGGTCGCTCTTGGCAAAATGGAAACCAAAAAAGCGTGAAAGCTATTAAAACAGATGGTAAAAGGTATGTACTTTTACACAATTTGCACTATAAAATTTAAAACTAATATATTTTAGATACATTATATTACATGCTGGAAATGAAAATGGGTTTATTGAGGGTAGTGAAGCGATATTTTCTTCGAAAACAAAATTGAGCGATTACCATGGAGAGATGAACCAGGACAATTTTTTGAAATGGTTTCAACATCAGTTATTAGAAAAATTGGAGAGTCCATCTATGATTATACTGGATAACGCCCCTTATCACAGCATGATATTGAACAAAGTGCCCAACAATGCATGGACAAAAAAAAATATCCAAGACTGGTTGACAAATCAAAACATACCATTTTTAAACACAATGTTTAAAACAGAGCTATTGAGTATTGTTGCTCGGTACATAATGCTTCTTAATTATATATATTTTGGTCGACAGTTTATATTTCTTTTGTTTATTCCTATTCTTAAAATAACTGCTTTTTTAGAAACAAACCACCTAAAATATACGTGATTGATGAATTGGCGGAACAACATGGGCACAAAGTTCTTCGTCTGCCTCCTTACCATTGTATATTTAACCCTATTGAGTTAATTTGGGGCATAGCAAAAGGTTACTATAACAGACATATTGGTAGAGATGGTAACAGTGAAAAATACTGTTTGGATATGTGGAACGAGGCTCTACAAACGGTTACCCCAGACATGTGGAAAAATAGTGTTCGACATACTGAGCAAGAAATTTTTAAATGGTATGAAAGAGAACGAATTTTTGATCGACCAGACATCGAACCTTTAATAATCAACTTTGAGAGTGATGAAGATTCAGATTCAGACAGCGCTGAAGAAAGAAACTCCGACTAACTTTATTGTACAGAAAAAGCTTACACCAGTAGCTTACCTAATTTTAGAATGCATTTTTCTGTATGAATTCTGTAAAATAAATACCATGCATAAAATTTGGAGGACCCCATTTGGATTTTTATTCAGTACCTTTAAGCTATCAATTAAATATGGTAGTTTCATAGTGTCATCTGATCAATAATTGTCATACTTAATGATTATGCGAGTACAGATCTATAATTTTATTATACTATTATTTTTGTTCTCATTTGAGGTTAATATTGCTTATAAATCTAGATATGTAAATACTAAATTTTATTATTTTACAAAAAGTTTGGCAACAATGTAAATTTTTCAACACACCCACCTTGATGACGTGCACGCCACTTTGTTTGGCGTTGACTATAGTAGGATGACATACGCCATTCTGGATAAGCTCAGATGTGTCAGATACATATCAAATTTGAGGCACAGGGATCCTGTAGAAATGAATTCTTTAAATTGAATATCATGACTTTTTCTTGCGTATACATCCACGCTTGCCTCATGCATGTTAAAGCTCACTATCACAAATATCCAGCTCATTAAGGTACTCATAATTAAAACACCTGAAACGAAGACCATTTGTGTCCAAATTGAACAACTTGACAAAACTGTGGAATGGTTCCTACCATCCGAAGCTTTTTTCATAATTTTTTAACCATCTATATTATTTATTGTTTATCTAAATTTTAACTTAGGTTTTATTAACTTTTTTATCTTTATTGTCTCTGTGTTTTATGTTTGTCTTATCTGATGGATTGTTTGTTGTTGTTACTTACTCTATTTGTTATACTCTAATTGAACTGTTCCAATACATGTTTGTGTAATAGCACCAAATTAATATTATACAATAAATACAAAGGTACAACCCTGTAGGCATGTGTGCCACTTGCACCCTCCGAAGAAGACACCTCTCTCTGAATCTGCCGCGTGTCGGCTTCGATTACGGGGTGAGTGGTTGAAGATCCATATAGGATATTACCGGCCTGGACAGGTGTCCGATGGCACCTGTTCGTCCATTCGGTTTGGCCGTTACGAAAAAACGCGCCAGTTAGTGTCAGTAACGGCCATTTCAAGGTCGGGATGACCTGCGTTTGTCAGACCTTAGGGTAAAACTAAAATTCTATTTATTAGGAAATATTTTATATAAGCATTCATTCATCTACTAATATACTATGAGGAACGTTAGGTCGCGGTTATACTCCGAGGTGGCACGCGACGGGAGGTGCGCGATATGCTATGGGTGATGATCCACTTTTTCATACGAACCAGCCGCGTAGACAGAAGCCTAAATATCAGGGCACGGCGGCAGCTATGAAGAGCTTAAAAACACTGGAGTTAATCTGATTTTTGAACTATCTAAAGTTAGTAGAACTGAAAAAGGAATATTTAGGCAGATTCTTCCACGATTAGTACGAAGTTCGACGTAAATATGATAGTAGGTGAAAGACTGAGGGACAAAGTCCGTTGACATAGCTGTAGAAGAGAACCAGATCACCGACGGCTTGCCGATGTAAAGGGTTTCCGAGGCTGTCCCTTAGAGAAAAGTGATCGATCAGTTGGACAGCCCTCTTGTAAACAGCATCGATCATAGGTTATGTAGGCAGGACAAAGTAAACCGACTCTCTTACCCAGTAACTGGAGCTAAACTATCCCAAAGGTGTTTTATACGATTTAGAATAAATCGGTGGTCCACATCTCTCAGTTGGCTCTAGTTGCCTAGATATCCTAATCAGAAATAGCGACTTTTGCCTATATTTGGGATTATGTAGCATGACGAATTATTACTTTTTTCAAAAAAATCTTAAAGAATAAGTCTTGCGCTCTCAAACAGCGTTGAGTTTATCTGAATATCTTTTTCCACTGAAATATTGCACTTTGATATTTTATTTTTTTTTATCTTGATCGGTTCAACTTTTATCAGAGTTATTTTATCATTTCAAAATGATTTTTAAACATTCCCTGGAGCATTATATATTCGGTAGAGAAAATTTCATATTTGACAGATGGGCTAAAATTAATTTCTGACAAGCATGCACCTCTAAGAATTGTAGGTGTAAATAAACCGTATGCACCCTGGCTATCATCCCAGCTTAAACGTATGATGAAAGACAGAGACAGAGCTTTAAATCAGTTTAAAATTAATAAGACAGAAGATTCCTGGAATCGCTACAAAGAGCTCAGAAATTCAACTTTGAGTCAAATTAGATATGAAAAAGCAGCGTATGTATTATCCCTCCGTCAACAAAATGATTCAAAAATGTTTTATAGATCCTTAAAATCAATGCGCATCCAGCAGTCACAAAATACCGCCATTTGTTCATGCACAGAGAAGATTGAGCATTATGAAAAGAATCACTATTCTAGTGATCGATTCAAGTTTAAACCAATCGATATGACTGATTTAAAATCGATGTTCCAGTCTCTGAAATCGAATGTCTTAGGAAGCGATGCCGTGTCACTCAAAATGCTAAAACTATGCTTCTTTGCGATTTCAGGTCACATTTTACACATCATAAATACCTGTTTAGAAAGGTGATTCTCTCCAGAATCATGAAAGAAGCATTAGTGTTACCTCTAGCTAAAATAAGTAAGCCAAAATTATATTCTGATTTAAGACCAATTAGTATTTTACCTGTTTTGTCCAAATCATTAGAAAAAGCAATGTACTTACGATTATCTCTCTAAACATAAGATTTTGCCTCCCAAACAATGCGGTTATCGAAAAGGATATAACACTGCAGGTGCCCTATTAAACTTAACCGATAACATTGTTAGAGCCTGGTGTCAACATATGACCACATCATTAGTTCTTCTTGACTTCTATAAGGCATTCGATACCATAAATCATCGTCTTCTAGTAGCAAGTGCAAATAGTTTGGTTTTTCTGACTCTGCCTCAAAAATGATTCTGAGGGTACAGATTGACATGGTTCTATCTTTAAAGTGCCTCATTTCCTCCGGAGTGCCTCAAGGGTCTGTACTTGGGCCACTTCTATTCATTTTGTATATTTCTAATCTCCATTCAGTTGTTAAATACTGTAATATCCAATTATTTGCCGACGATTCACAGATCTACAGTCATTTAAATAATCACGAAATTCGAAATGCTGAATCTGAGGTGAATGAAGATATAACATCTATTAGTAGCAAAAAATCATAACCTTCAGTTGGACCCTTTAAAATCGAAAGTCATCATTTTTTCACCAAAACTATTTAGAAGTGATGCCAAAAGAAATTTCAAAGTAAAATTATATGGTGAGACTAGAAGTAAGTGAGTCAGTAAAAAACATGGGCGTAACTTTAGATGAATGTCTAAATTTTATAAAACATGTAAATGATATCAGTAAGAGCAGTTTTTCAATTTTACGTCAATTTCTTGACTCAATATCTCTAGCATGTCTCCAAAAAATCCAAAACTCATGTTGTAGGTTGATCAATAATTTGAAAAAATATGATCATATCAGCCCTTTTTTCAATGACATGAAGTGTTTGAGAGTAAATGAACTGGGTGAGCTACACCTAGTTACTTACACCCACAATATTTTACTGTCATCCATTCCACCGTTTTTGAGAAATAAGCTGATATCTACAAGCTATATCCATTCTAGGGACATTCGATTCACTGAAACACTCACAATGCCCCTCCACAGGACATCATTCTTTCGTAAATGCTTCACCTACAACGCAATTATTTTTTACATTGCTCTGCCTCGATCCACAAAATTGCTATCATACGATGAATTTAAAAGGCATATGAAGACATTTATTTTGAGTAGAAGTATATAAATTTGTTGATAAAATTTATCTGTCACCCCACACAAAAATATTTCCAATATAGCATTCCTTTGTCTTGTATGACTGTTACAATTTTATACTTTTAAATCATGAAATATTAAATAGCCTTCACTTATATATGTTATATATCATATTTTTTATACACCTACATTTGTAATCTTCTAACTTATCAAATGTATTTATGTTTTTTGTATTGTTTTTTCAGTTTTTATTTTTTTTTGGGGGGGGGGTTAAGTGGCAGAGTAGCATTATGCTAAACTTCGCTCCCTAAATAAAGACGATTTATTATTATTATTATTATTATTATTATTTACGTACGATTGAAATTAAGAATATTAAACTTGGCCTTGATAGGGTTGGGTGGATTGTGGGCCTGTAGTTTGGGCAAGTATTTTATGGATTTAGAGTTGAGGATTTATGAGTTTTTTAGTGTGCATGCCTTTTATTACATAAAAATAAATACATTACCTTTTTATAAAATTTTTGGCGTATTATAATGCCAACGACAAGTTTGATGTGCACGTAATCATAACGTATAAAATATATTGAAATTCAGAAAAATAAGAACTTTGAACTGACATATCTCGGTAAAAAAGTATTTAAGACAAATCAGCACGGTGTAACACTTTGGGATGTCTATGGTCATTTGAAGAAACAAATAGCTCGCCATGCTGCATAGTTTCAATTATGAACAAAAATCGCTACTTTGCAATTTCAGGTTCAGATATCTCTAAAGTAGAGCCAATTGAGAGATTTGGATCATGGATTCATCACATCAAAAACCATTTGGAAAGTATACTCTACTTTGTAGGTGAACATTTTGTCGGCCTGTGTAATTTTGACGGTGTCGGTTATTGGCTGAGGGTTGCGGACAGAAACGACAAGATATCGGTATATCCTTACTGTGAATTGTATCATGAAATGTTGCTAGATGGGTCAGATCAAATCAAAGTCTTACTATCCCACAGTAATCGGTACCAGCACGATTGAGAGTCTGTGTTTGTTTGTTTTCTGATGGACTAAATGCCATTTGAATAGGTTATACAAGCTATAAAAGTTGAAATTGTTGTTTGGTAGAGGGTATTTTTACAGGACTAAGGGTGACGTAAACTACCTAAGCAGAGGTTTTAATATCCCCAGAAAAAAATTCCCAGGAGATTATATCCTCAAAAATTTCCGAAATTTTGTAAACTTTTGACGATATTAGGGGAACATCGCCCAATATGCCATTTTCCAGATGCGGCAGATATCGCCGCGGTACCACTGCGACGTCTCCTACCACCTATGATGAGTATAAATCCGATATAAAAGTTTCGAATAATTTCTGATAGAACTTAGTCCAAATAGGAAACATTTTGTCAAGTTTTTGTTTTTGTCTGGTGGATCAAGCGCTTGCGCAAACAACTATCTTATCAAAATTCGACCGGTACTTTCAAAGACAGATAGACAAAAATACGGAAACGTGTGACATGGTTTTCTGTGATGTATATTTTTTGATACCGGAGCAGCCACGTAGGCAGAAGCCTGAACACCAGTGCTCCGCGGCTGTTATGAGGACCTTAAAGAAACTTTGTTCCAGTTTTTGAATTGCTTGGGGCTAGAAGAATTGGAAAAAGTCCCGTCATGACGCTTGTTCCAAATTGTCGATATCATAGGGACAAAAGAGCGGTTGTATCCAGTTCCGGATGTACGAAGTTTGACACGGTTAGGATGGGAGGTTGAAGTTAGGTGGGTCTGTGTGGCAGGCACGTTATGCGGCGGCATCATGGACGAGAGCTCTGAGGAGCAAAGCCCTTTGACATAGCACTAGAAAAAAGGTAGATCGAACACCGGTGTGAAAGAGTCCCAAGACTGTCCGTTAGACAAAAGTCATCGATTAGGCAGGCAGTTGTATGTAGTCAGGACAGCAGCACCTCAAACATGTGAGTAGTACTCGAAGCTATATTTTACGTGTGCCTTATACAGCCCTAAACAAGTACCCGCTTTCCCAGCAGCTCCCACTACTGGCAAGATCTGTTCGTGCCAGAATCTCGGCGATCCGCACTCCGACCAGCCGAAACGAACCACCATTTGATAGAACTCGGTCATCCATCGAAACCAGATGAGCGCTAGGGCCCTTTTTGTTAGTCGAGGTGTAGTACTATGTTTTGGATGCATTGAGCTGTACCAGATTGTTGCGTCCCCAAGCAGTGATAACATCCACGTCTCTTGTCAGGGAGGAAGGTGCAGCTAGACTTCTTTTCTCTAGACTAGCTCAAAAGCAAATATCGGCTTTTTACTCAGAATTCCTGAATGTATAGTCCTGCCATCAGCAAAGCTGAGGATGAGGTTGACCATACAAAGAAGGTGGTCATTGATATGGAGAGAAACAGTATCTCGCCAACTCAAAATCATAAAGATTCTCAATTTCAAAGCCTCGTACAAAACAATTTTTTTGTTCTTTCCAAGTTTTCTATACGATATTTTATAAGTTTAAGCACTTCCAAAGCAACCGCCAGATTAAATCGACACCGGACCATGCTACTGTATACTTTTTCGCAACACCGACTCCATAGTAGCTGCTGCCCCTTTGACTTTAATTGCTCGCAATTCCAGTTGATTATACTGGTTGTCTCGCTGGATGCAGCTTCCATAATTAATATTACTCAGTTGATGATCCTGCGACTTGCGTCAGTACATCTTGATAAGCTAGAAGACTAACTACTGTGCTTTGCGAGAAAAAAAGGGCAGTGATGGGCTGAAGACTAGTAGCCGTTATCGAGAGTACTGAAAGTGGTACCTTGCGCAAGTATGCGAATTAAAAGCATGGACGTAGAAGTGTGATGGTTAACCAGTATAATATTGTTTCGAACAGCATCTTTTTGGGACCATTCTACTGTCAATATTTTATAAAATAGTTTACCCTCAACCTCTATTCGTCATTGTCTGTCAGAGCGGTCCGTAGGACCTTTGCTCTTGGTTAAAGTCGTGTAAGTCAGTAGGTCTGTCAGGCCTGGTTGCCCAGATACCACACAAAGTCAGGGAGAAAGAAGGGAAGAAGAAAGGAAGGAAGGAGGGAGAACAAAGAAAAAAGAAGTGTGTCAATTTGAGGGGTGTCTTGGCATTGCTATTTAGTAACCGGCAATTTTAAATTGATCCTAAAATTAATTTTGGGATTGATTGTTGAAGAAAAATAATTTTGGTTGGACCTAAAGTCGCACGATTCAATTTTGTTCATAGTGCGAGTCGCGGCCTTGTGTGCTTGCGAACTTGCTCGACTGTGTAGTCTACTGACTCGCGCAACAAAGGGTTGATATGCGATTCCGCTTGACTATAACGTAGCTGCGATTGTTGTTTGATGTAGTCCCTTAAGTGAGAGATGTCAAGGTCTCTGTGCAGAGTCTCGTTGGAAACATACCATGGGGTTTAAGTGATTGTACGCAAGGTTCTGTTCTGCAAAACCTGCAGGCTACGCAAATGCGTTTTGGCGAGAAAATACCAAGCCGCAATTGCGTACATGATCGCTGGTCTAATAACCATCTTGTATAGCCGAACTTTGTTGGTCAAACTTAATTTTGATGTTCTACATAGCATAGGGTAGAGTTGCCGAAACGAGATTTGGAATTTAGTTTTTAACGCTTCAGTGCTTTTCTGCCACGTCATCCCCTTGACAAGAGTGACACTGAGATACTTAGCAGAGATTTCCCATGGTACCCTAGCTCCATTCACTAAAACCTCAGACGGGGTGCAGCTACGTCTTTTAGTACAATAGATTGCCTGCGTTTTCGAATGATTAATCAGCCACCGATTCGCCCATTCCAATACCTCGTCCACTGCACTTTGCAGCCTGTCGTGAACTAGATCCCCAGAACGGGACGGGACCACCAGGGCAGTGTCATCAGCATAGAGATAGATTTCACAGTTGCTGGAGCAAGGGACGTCATGAATAAAAAGTGAATAAAGGACTGGTCCAAGAACCGAACCCTGAGGGACACGAGCTTTGATGGGCCGTGTTGTCGACAGAACGTTATTAACTTTGCTCCGAAATTTCCTACCCTCGAGGAAGGATTTCAAAAGTTTTAGGAGCCAGAAGGGGAAGCCCTTATGGATCAGTTTGTAGAGAAGACCCTTGTGACACACCTTGTCAAATCCCTTTGAGACATCCAGAAGCAAGATGCCAGTACCTTCGTTACGGGTGAACCCCCTGGTTACTCGTTCAACAAGCCTTATGGCCTGTAGCTCCGTACTATGCTAAGACCGAAAGCCAAATTGCCCGTCGGGAATCACATTGTGGTCTGACGAGAAATTTTCAAGGTGACGTAGAATCGCCTTTTCAGCGAGCTTAGAAGGAGCTGACAGTAGACTAATGGGGAGGTAATCCTGGGGGATATCGGACCCACCTTCTTTGGAATCATTATGACATCAGCGGTCTTCCACGCCGTTGGGAAGTGCTGGGTCCTTAGTATGGCATTGATTATTGTCACGAGATAAGTTAAGGACTTCCGCGAAAGTAGCTTCAGCGCCTTATTAGTGATTCGATCCTTTCTAGGTGCTTTACGCACCTTGAGGTCTTTAATATGACCTTGAAGCTCTGCTGGTGTGCAATGCGGTGTCTCAGGAGATTCCGCTGATGTGCCATGCAGCTCTTCAGTTGAGGAATCTTCTGAAGATTCGTCTGAGTAAAAATCACTAAGGGAGGCACTACTAAAATATCTCCTGACGGATCGTACAATATGTTGCTCCTCGACAAGGTCATTATCAAGGTCATAGTTGGGAGAGAACTGACTTTTCATTGCATCAGCGAAAACCTCGACCTTTTCCTCTGTCCTACAGGCTATGCCCCTAGGACCGTGGATGTGCGGGAGTTGTTCTCGCTTTCCGTTTCTGAGCGACTTTGCAACTTTCCAGAGAGGAATACCTGAGACAAGCATCCCCGACAGAAAGTCGCTCCATTGCTCATTACGGAATTCATGAAAAGCATTTATCACTTCATGAACAAGATTTGTTGCTCTGTGAATGTCATCTGGGTGACAAGACCTCTTCGCTTGCTTAATTGCAGCTCTTTTGTCAGAAATTTTCTGACGAATGTCTGCAGGGAGAGTTACCCTCAACCTCAAATCAACTGTTGAGTATGTAATGCCTTTCTCAACTAATCCCTTACTCCTATTTGTCTTTGAATGAGATAAGTTAGCAAGCTTAAATTCGGAATTATGAAATCAATACAGAAATACTGTATTTTAGCGTTAGAGTGATATTGGAATATTTAGATTTTACTTCCCTACTGGCGGGAAAGTATTGCAATTGTGAAAAACTTCGAAAATGAGATATTTATTTTTTTGCATGTTATATGAAATTTACACCACGAAGAACCATGTCGCTCATTTCCGTCGGTCTGTCTGTCTATCTGTTTGTCGGCTAATCCTTGGCCTGTCTGTAACTTCGACAGTACTGGTCGAATGTTGATGGAATATTTAAACAAGGTTGCTAATATCTCAAGGACGGAAAAGCTGAATGGAAAAAAGGAAAAAGAAAAAACTCTAACTTCGTTTTTTGATGTTTTAGAGGATCTTGATCATTTTTGGAGAATTCTTCAGGGATGCGAAATTGGGAGGGTTGGGATTGGAGGAGGGTGATTCGAAATTTCTGCATGTTAGTGTATCAATTCACATCCAGCGCCGATAATTCTAGGGTTGCCCGGTACATTTGCCTTTAAAACTAGGAACGATAGAAAATGCTTTCGACAAGCGTGTCTGCGTGTGTTGAGTGTCACACATCACGCTTTCAGATATTGGGGAGCTTCAGCGCGAAGTTGTCAGATGAACACTACAACGGGTAGGACAGGGAAATAATGTTATGGACTAATTGTACCTGCTGGACGGAATGGTTCGTTTAATTTCTCTGTTATACATTTCCGAATTATAACTCATCGCCCTGTATCCCGGTAAGGGGACATTCTAGTGTTCGATAACAAACTCACTTTTAACGATGACATATCAGATATTGTATCATCTGCATCACGGTTGATGGGTTATTGTGTACGTAACTGATCAGGTTTCTCTGATGTGGACTGTTTAAGAATATTCTATTTTTCATTTATCAGGACTAAGTTAGAGTATGCGTCCTTAGTATGGTCCCCCCTATATCAGAATGCAATCGGTAAACTGTAGGCTGAACAACGTAAAGCTCTAAAGTATTGGTATTTTAAATGCAGTGGTAGATACCCAGAGAGAGGATTTGATCATGACGTTTTATTAGAGTTTTTTGGTATTGAATCACTAAGGAATCGTCGTGACGCTCAAGCTCTCACTTTCCTCTATAAGTTAATGAATAATCATATTGATTGTGGGTTCCAACTGAGTAAGATTAATTTTCATGCTCCCAGATTAGTTGGTCGGCATAATCACATATTTTACGGTGATACACCACGGACGAATATTTTATGCAGATCCCCAGTAATGGTAATGTGTCCCTTATTCAATTCAATCTGTAACAGAGCTGATGTATGTCATGACAGTCTTAATAAAATATTAAACATTTACAGGGAGCAATTGAAAGAAAATCGTTTTGTTGATCGTGTCAGTTATTGTTATTCTTCAATTGGAGCACTTTTATGTTTTTTTTTCTCTTTTTTCATGGAAGTGTTTAATTGTTAAAACACCAACCTATATATTATGTGTTCATTCAGATCACTGATGTTTTCCTATTTTCTCTTTTTTTGTTATTATTTTCTGATTCATTGTCTATATATATGTGTATATATGTATATATATATATGTGTGTGTATACATGTGTATACAGGGTGTTTCACTTTATTGTTGCATAACTTTAAGATTCGATAGAAACTTTAAAATTAATGCATAAAGTCTATATAAACATGGGTCGAAAAATGCGTGGCTTCCGAAATACGGGGTGTTTAAATTTACTTTCTAAATTAGTTTTTTTTTAAATATTTCGAACAATATTTGATGTGTAACAGTGAAAATTGGTATACAAGGGTTTTTTGGTTCGACAAAACCAACCATGGGCATAGTTTTACTGTAGCCGCTAGAGGGCGCTCCCTACTGTACCTGTAGTGTATTAAAATGACCGAAACATTTTTATTAGTGCAATTTTTTGCTTTTGAATAAGAAAACTGATTCCTCGCACTTTTCAACATAAAAAAGCTTTCTTGTGAATTCTCGTTATAGTTAGCCGTTTTTGAGATATTTCGATTTTTAAGGTTCGATGCATTTTTAATTATCTATGATAAAATAACGTTTGAGTCAGTATCTCGATAATTTTTAGAAGTAGGCTGTGCCTGCAAATATTTTTGAAATTGAAAGCAGAATAAGGTTAAACATCAATTAGTTGACAGTTAGTTTTGTTGTCTGTTGAAACCTGAAACGTTTTTTTTGCAATTGTGAATACACGAAATTTAGTTTCTTTTACCTGTTTTTTTTGTAAGTTTTATAAAAATCAACATATTTGGTCGCATGAAAATCCGCATGCAGTTCGGGAAAGAAATTTTCAGTATGAATGTAGTGTGAACGTGTGGATTGGTATCTACCGTAATCGACTATTTGGACCCTACCTTTTGCCTGCAAGGTTAAATGCAGAGACCTTCTTGGAATTTTTAAATGCTGAACATGCAAATATGTGGGATGATGTTATGTTAGATTTAAGAAGATTTTTCTGGTTCCAGCTTGATGGTTGTCCAGCTTATTTTCCGAGAATAGTTAGAAACTGGCTGGACGAAAATTACCCAGAAAGATGGATCGGCCGTGGAGGACCAGTCGCCTGGCCTCTACGATCCCCTGACCTAAATCCCTGACCTAATTCCATCAGATATGCTAATAGACAGAATCAGGAATGCATGTGATGAAATAAGGCCTTATTTGAATAGTGCTATACCACGTTCGATCATTCGTAGATGAGAATTATGTATTGAACAATTGGGTTTACATTTCGAGCAACTACTTTAGATTTTGTATGTTTGTCCTAACTATGCAATAGCATTTTAGTTGTAAATAATTAATTTAATTTGTTAAAAATAATATTGGAAAATTAAACAATTTAATATTCTGTTTTTTTTTGTGCTTATTTGGAGTTAGGAATTATTGCTGTGTTTAAAAACACAATCTAAACGATCATCTTAATTACTTGTAATGCCCAAATCGAAAATGTAAAAAAAAATATTATTTTCCCATAAATAATTAAAAATGCATCGAACCTTAAAAATCGAAATATCTCAAAAACGGCTAAAGTATAGCGAAAACTCACAGGAGAGCTTTTCTATGTCGAAAAGTACGAAGAATCAGTTTTTTTATTCAAAAAGCAAAAAATTGCACTAAGAAAATTTTTTTCGGTCATTTTAGTACACTACAGGTACAGTAGAGAGCGCCCTCTAGCGGCTACAGTAAAACTATGCCCATGGTTCGTTTTGTCATACCATAAAACCCTTGTATACCAATTTTTACTGTTATACATCAAATATTGTTCGAAATATTTAAAAAAAACTATTTTAGAAAGTAAATTTAAACACCCTGTAGGGAAGCCACGCATTTTTCGACCCATGTTTATATAGACTTTATGCATTAATTTTAGAAGTTCTATCGAATCTTAAAGCTATGCAACAATAAACTGAAACACCCTGTATATGGTACCATTTTGTTTTGATTTCACTGATTTCCTGTGACTGGGTGTATACCTGTTGGAAATAAATGTATTATTATTATTATTATTCTAATATCCATGTCTTTATGAACTTTTCGTATTACTTCTTGATCTAGGTTTTGTCAGAAAGAATCTCGTTGCCTTCTAAGTTCTATGAAATTATAAGACAATGAAGTTGATATGATGTAGGAAATACATGTGAGGTGTGAGTATTTACAGGTATTTTTTGGCGGTTACGCCTCAATGAGCGCGTTAAGCCAACATAAAGTGGATCAACAGTGTAACGCTTTTATGAGGAATATCAGTAGCAATGGGATATGTTTATCAGTTTAACAGTAGTTTTCATTTCGCTGTCTTATTGGATAGTTTGTTGATTAAATGCTGCGCACTGTCAAGGCTCTCCCATGGATATTGATATTTAGCACACAAGCTCTGGAAATATGGTTCAACATGCCCGTTTAATACGAAATATGTAAATTGACTGACTATACCAGATGATGAGCCCAGATCCCACAAGACAACATGGTCCTTAACGCAGCAGCTACTCGCTCTTGCACACACACATGAATTGGGTGGAATATACTTGCTGTTATTCACTTTCCGAAATTACTTCAATCAATTTAAAATAGACTGTCAACAAGGTCCCAAGCATTGCTATATTTTGTGCAAAGAATCACCAAAAGGAGAACCCTTAGCGTACGCCCATGCCAATGAAGTTGTCATACGTTGTCGGTAACCGAGTATTTTCAATTTTTAATGCTGTCCATTAGTTTGGTTCTTTCAGATATACAGGGAGGCGCATCGAAAACGAAACAGACGCATCTACTGGCAGCTCATTTTTTTTTGGAAAAACACTCAGACCCGTCGATTTTGTTTTCGAGGGGGACACAAGTTTGGCAAAGAATCACGTTAACACGTGCAGCCCCCTGGGCGGGGGTGACACCAACCCTACAATCTTAAATGGAAAGGGGGGTCGAGTGCTACCTTATTTTAAAGGTCTTTCAATTCCCTTTATAATGATGTAAAATACATGAGCTTCAGTTTACCAGTTTTGAAGATCTATTGATTTAAAGCTTAAATAAAACCCATACATCATCATTAGTGTAGTAGTAATTTAAAAATGAAGAATGAACTGACCCGTTAGGCAAGTAAATGTTGAAAATGGCCATGACCCCATGCAATAATAAAGATTTTGCTCAAAACGTTGCCGCACATTTTGCAACATTTGAGGAGTAATTTGAAGGCACTCATTCACAATTCTTTGTCGCAGATCTTCTAATGATGTTGGCTGAGTAGCATAGATTTTGCTTTTTAAATTACCCCACATAAAGAAATCCAAAGGTGATAAATCTGGCGATCTTGGGGGCCATTCAATGGCACCTCTTCTACCAATCTATCGATCTGGAAACGTCTGATCTAAATATTGTCGAACACGTAATGCGTAATGTGGTGGGGCACCATCCTGTTGGAACATCAACCTATTCGCAATGTACCGCCGATCATTCTGATTTTCAATTATAGCAGTATCTATGGCGTCTTCCAGTAATTACAAATACATTTCACCGGTCAAATTTCTGGGTAAGAAAAAAGAACCAACTAAATGATCGCTAAAAATACCAGCCCAAACATTTAATTTTTGTGGCTGCTGTGTATGAACCTATGATAAATTCTGGGATTAGAATCGGACCAATATCGGCAGTTATGACGATTTACTACGCCATTTAAGAAAAAGGAACATTCGTCGGAAAAGCAAGTGTTGAATATAAAATGTTCATCGTTTACAATTCGTTCACTCATATCTTCACAAAATTGTAATCGCCGATCAAAATCGTCTTCATTAAGTTCTTGTACCAGGTGAATTTTATACGGACGAAAACTATGGACATTTAGAATCTGGTGGACAGTACGGCGACTAACACCACACACAGTCTCCAATTTGCGGGTGCTTAACGTAGGATCTACATAAACTTGCCCTAAAACCCCCACTTCTATTGCTTCGTTTATTTCCAAAAAATATTTCGATAATTTCAACTCTTTCTGCTGTGGAACATACCATGGTTAATTTATGTAATAAAGCGTTACAAGTTATTTTAGCCACAAAGTTTGGTAAAATCAATCGCAAACTATGTACTAAATTCCTATTTAAAATAAGTACGAGATATTTCCTTATCTTTCTTCAAGAAATAACTTTAAAAAAAAAACGCTCCAATAGCTATTTTCAACAACAAAATGATAAACAAACCATGGGCGTAGTGAAAAAAGCATTTACTTATTAAGTAAGTTCTTTTAGTCAAATTTTCTCTGAAAGTAGTACAAACTAATCTGATCTACCTATTAAAGGCTACTTTAAGCTTTAAATCAATAAATCTTCAAAACTACTGAAGCTCATGTGTTTTACATCATTATAAAGGGAATTGAAAGACCTTTAAAATAAGGTATTACTCGACCCCCCTTTCCATTCAAGATTTTGGGGTTGGTGTCACCCCCGGCCAGGAGGCTGCACGTGTTAACGTGATTTGTTGCCAAACTTGGGTCCCCCTCGAAAACAAAATCGACGGTTCTGAGCGTTTTTCAAAAAAAAACTGAGCTGCCAGTAAATGTGTCTGTTTCGTTTTCGATGCGCCACCCTGTATATTTATACATACATAGATATAGTTTTGTAGTGTATGGAGTGTTGACGCATTAGTTTTTTAGTTTGATTTTACATGACAAGCTCATCGCTTCGAAATATAATTCGGGCCCTTCGTATTATCTCCTCACATTTACCTAGGCCATTTTTATTTTCATTATATACATACTTAGAGTGAGAAATACTATTTCTCAAGAAGGCATTGCGGCCTATAATGGTGATTTTACTCTAATCATATTAGCAAATTCCCCAAAATAATTGTAAAGTCTCGTTTTATTGCTGCAAGTTATACAAGGGGGTATTTAAAACATGGACGCATAAAATGGGTACACCAATTTTTGTGGAAAAACTTTTTATTCGACAACAAAGAATGAGAAAACGTGTTCAATCAAAAGTGTTGGCAGGAACGAAAAATCTCCTAACATAAGATTTTTAGGTATTTGTGAAACCTATAAAATGAGACCACACGTGAAAAGATCCGACCAATAGCAAAAATGTTATAGGTATAGGTGAAAAAATTAAAGCTTCCGCCTTTTGTTGGGTACTTCGACAAAAATTTAAGCAAAGAGGACTCTTTATACTTTTTTTATTCTCTCTAGCTTTCAATGGACTTTGCCATCATCATCAGGAGAGTAGGATGTGAGGATGTTGCTAATTGTTGTTTACGTTCAGGATGAGGGAAACACCCAGTAACATGGTGAAAGCTAGATAGATGGTACAATTTTAAAAATTATATAAAATACACACAATTGTGTGACAAGAACAAGTTAAAAACAGATTAAAAATTTTTAGAACATGAAAGCATTACATCGTGAAGCCACTTGATGATTGCACCTATAGATTTCAATGGACTTTGCCATCATCATCAGGAGCTGCAATTACATTGATAACAGTAGCAACAATAGTGTAAAATGAATTTAAATTGACTTAACTTACAATAGTATGTGTGATGTTGCTAATTGTTGTTTACTTTCAGGATGAGGGTGAAAGCTGGATAGATGGTACAACGGTCAAAATTATATAAAATACACACGGTGCAATCATCAAGTGGCTTCACGATGTAATGCTTTCATGTTCTAAAAATTTTTAATCTGTTTTTAACTTGTTCTTGTCACACAGTTGTGTGTATTTTATATAATTTTGACCATTGTACCATCTATCCAGCTTTCACCATGTTACTGGGTGTTTCCCTCATCCTGAACGTAAACAACAATTAGCAACATCCTCACATACGTACTACTCTCCTGATGATGATGGCAAAGTCCATTGAAAGCTAGAGAGAATAAAAAAGTATAAGGAGTCCTCCTTGCTTAAATTTTTGTCGAAGTACCCAAAAAAAGGCGGAAGCTTTAATTTTTTCACCTAACTGGTCTAGACGACAATGACCACGTCTCAAGTTATATATATATATATATTTGTTCATCCCAAAACACCTGTTTTCAGGCTATCCCTACTAGTTTATTGAGCGATACACAGGGTTCCTTCAAAGAGCATTTAATAACAAAATACACTAGTTTACCTTGTCGATATGAATCACAAACCAGTCTGAAAGATAAATGTTATTTTTATGCGAAAAACATAAGTTAGGTTTTTTTCTTCTTAACAAACTCAAACATTTTGTATTTGTGAGTAATTGAACAAATGCGCTACGATATTCGAAAAACATACGTGACTATATAAATTTTGAAACAAAGCAGATGTGTCTATCATCTTTTGTTGCGAATTACTCACGAATATGAAATGTTTGAATTTGTTTAGAAGAAAAAACGTAACCCATCCTTTTTCCATGAAAATAACATTCATCTTCCGCAATGGTTTGCGATTCATATTGGCAGGGTAAGTTAATGTATTTTGCTATGAAATTCCATTCGAACTAACCCTGTATATTGCCCAATAAACTGGTAGTGATGGCCGAAAAACAGGTGTTTTGGGATAAAGAATTAGAAATTCTCAAAAACTACTTGACCGACCTACTCCAATTTTGTTGTGGTTGTTTAGCAGTACTAATCCTACGAATTTGAGGAATTCCAAAAACCTACAGTTTGCCTCGATTTTCGGCCATAACTTTTTGCTATTAGTCAGATCTTTTTACGTGTGTTCTCATTTTGTAGGTCTCATAAATACCTAAAAATCTTATATAAGGGATTTTTTCGTTCCTGTCAACACTTTCGATTGAATCCCAAAAAACACGATTTCTCATTTCATGTTGTCGAATGAAAAGTTTTCCCACAAAACTTGGTGTACCCATTTTATGCGTCCATGTTTTGAATACCCCTTTGAACAACTTCCAGCAATAAAACCAGACTTTATAATTATTTCGCAAATCAGGGGTATTTTCGTCTAATTAGACTATTTCTCTGGTTAGTGAAAAAACAATTTTACACGTCTTACAATGTGGTAATAGTGATCTACTACTATTACTTACCAATTCTGTGTAGAGTGCCAGTGCCCGTATTTTCAAGTTGTTCGTTTTCTGTGCGTAATTGTAAATTGACGAATAGGATCTGCTAGAAAAAAAAAACTGATTTGGTTCTACTGCATTATCCTATTAAAAAAGAACCTCTTTCAATAAATTTGCATATTATCAGGCACAGAATAGCGTAGAAGTTTTCTAGGTTTTTGGGTCATTCTCAAAAAAAAAGATCCTTATGAACTTTTCTTTAAAGCGCAAGTAGTTTATTACATTGAAAAATAAAGTTTCCTAGTTTCTATGGATACCGGGAAATCGGGATTTTCGTGAAGTATTACTCGGGTCCGAGAAGTCTTGGATACCCGGGTATACCCGACCCGGTAACCCTGGTCCGAAGACCCTAGTTACGTCGCTTACATGGCGCACTCTCTAACAAGCGTCTTTTGCTTCTCTATCTCTCTCTCTCTCGTACACATGGAAATGTAACAGAGGAAAAGACTTTTTGGCCAGCACTGTAGATACTTTTAATTGTTAAATCGCAAAGGATCTATGCTGAGTAAGGGTATAAAAGTGCGATAGAAATACATATAAAAGGAAGTTGTTTCGACAGGAGGGTTAAATTTAGCTGTGCTAAAAATTCGCAATGGGTACAGAGTGGTAGGATCGTTTTCCTGTTTTGTTCATGTGAGGTAAATAGTAAGCTTAAATATGACGTCAACCTGTGCGACGTAAAAAGGTTCTACCATACATAAAAGAGAAAAAGATTGTCCAATCGCAAAATTAATCAATCGCCATAAACCGTCCTCTGCGAATTTATACGAAAATATCGATTTATCGGCAATAATCCCTTGAGTTTGCTTCCCATTAAAATTTTACGACGGTCACTGTGACGGAGACACTTGGTATATTTTTACCCTATACGGTCCATTTTATCTGTCGTAATTGAGTTATAAAAACGAAATATAACACAAGCGCCTCTTTAGTGGATGTTTGTTTAAAAAACCCATATTAAAAAGGGGTGTGGGATACTATAGTTCATGGGCGTCGCAAGAATTGTTTGATTTTTCATCTGTCTTCGTGGATTGTGTGGATGTTAGCGGATGCATATTTGGCATATTATAAAAATTTCGTCCATTCGAGTAAGCTAACACTTGCATGTACACGTTGATACAAAGTTGTTCTGCAGTCTCAGCCAAAGCCGGAATCTCAGAAACGAACAGTGCACAGAAGAGGTAATGAAAAGGGTAAGCCTCGCTATAAATCCAGCCCTCTTTTAATATCTCTATATGAGCTTTCACAGCCTGAATTTTTATATGTCATCCTGTCTTATACCAGATTACATACAGGGTGCTCATTTGAAAATTTCTCCCCACGGATTTATCGAAAACCATTAATTGAAAAAAAAGATTTGTCAATGGGGACAACTTTTGAACGAAAAACTACTCCACCCCCTTTCACCCTTGCCCCCCCACGGTCATTCCCACAAAGTTTTAAATGACAATTGGGTATTTCGAGTAATAGCTTGTTAGAAAGGTTGTTCAGTCCTTTAGTTTTTAAAATCAGTCGATTCGTTAAAATTAGAAAACTCTTGATTTATCTTAATTTGTTCAGATAGAAAACAAAAACATCCGAAAATACCACTTTTCATTTCATTAACTGTTCAAAATGTTGCCCGTTAGGATTTGCCAAATCTTCACTTCATTTATAATTTAAAACGGAAGCTACCAAAATAAATAGCAATTCGGAAGATTTGACGTGGCAACAACCAAATAACAACCCGAATTTTTTCCGCATTCTTTTCATCAACACAGATATCCTGGGCAAACTGTATTTATTGTTATACCTGTTTAGTTATTTGTTGCTAGGGGAAAGAAAGAATTTAAATTGGTGTCGGTTACCTTTGTGACAATCTTGGGATGGTAAAAATAAATTTATTGATTCAGATTTTACATCCAAAATGGTTTACACACTAGCTGAAAGAGTGGAAACGATCCTAATTTATGGTACCCAAAATCAATGTGCTCGGTAAACTGCGGTCACGGTAAACGCCAGACATCTATACTTCTCATAGGTATGTTTTGGACATTGTTACTAAATTTACTCAAACTGGATCTGTTGCAAATAAAAAACGTGAACATCGGACAGTTTTGAGTGAAGCCGCCCAAGTTGTAGCTTTGGGTCATTTTGCAATAAATCCTTCATTACTCAAAATTGTTGCTACGACTGGTATTTCATTAGGCTCTGTACACACAGTTACTAAACTCCATAAATTTTATCCATTGAAAATGAAAATATTGCAAGAGTTAACCGAAGATGATTTCGATAGGGGAGTTGAGTTTTGTGACCAAATGACTGTAGCGATTAATTATAATCCCCTTGACGTAAAGAATTATTGCTTCAGTGATGAATGCACATCTTATCTAAATAGAATTGTTAAGCATAACTGCAGGTATGGGAGCAATGGATATCCTAATGCTTTTATAGAATGTAGAAGGGCATATCCAGTAACTCCAAAAAATTAATATTTGAGCAGGCATTTTAGGAAACAAATAATAGGGGCATTGTTCATTAATGGAAGATTTGGATATGTTGGAAAATGTCGTCAATCCGCTTATCACTGAAACCACTGAAAACCAAATCGAAGAGGACGGAAGCCCTATACTTGATGAGGCTGAAACATATTTCCTCCTCATTATATTCTTCCGGCTCGGCAATGGCTAGACGACGAGTTTCCAGATAAATGGAGAGGACGAAGAGGACCTATAGAAATGGACTTCGAAACACCTTTCAAACAAGATATTACTCCATACCCCGTTTTATTTAAAGTTCATAAGGAGATGACGCTATGGGGCAGAGGGTGAAAGGGGGTGAAGTAGTATTTGTTTAAAAAGTTTTCAAATTAATATGAAGACTAGAAATGTAAGTACAAAGATATACAATATGCACGAATAAAGACACACAGAATTTAAGTTTTTTAACAAACTAACGAAAATAAGTATGACAAACGTCATAGACCTGGAATCAGAAAAAAGCGACTCATTTTCACTAAAAAGATACAGGCTGCTCCAATGCGAAAATACAACTTTATTTGATGGCACCCTGTGACACATGGTACCTAAAAAAGATATGACACGAAAAACTTTATACTAGACCATCCAACTCTTACAGTAAATGTTTTTTCTTATGAGTAGAAAAGAGTTAGAGGGTGATTAAATCATAGCTCGATACTCTGTACAAAACTATGTTTAGTCATTATTTCTAGACACCACTATTGGAATTATCCACTTCCAATAGTTAATCATAGCTGTAGACTTTTTGGATGACACTCTTCAATCATAACTAACCCCTTTTTTCATCTCTAATTATGTGTGCAATTTTTTCCTGTGTATTATCTGTGTTTATATTGCAGGACCTTTAAAGTATTTTTTGAAATTTAGGAGGGATGTGTTTTAAGTTTTGCATATAGAAACATAGTAGGTCGCGCGGATCGAAGGTCAGTACTGAATCTTAACCTCACTCTTTAGTAAACTTAAATTCAAAGTTTCACAACAATACGTGCAGCGTTCTCACTACAGTGAATTTTTAAGAGTCACCAAGTCATTAGAAAATTGGAACTCAACCGAAAATATTTGCGCGCCATAATTTATTACAACTTTCAAAGACAATTATCGCAACAAGAACGCCTTGCTGAGTTACTGTCTGTTTTCGGCAACGAAGCGCCACATCAGTCGACAATTTCCCGTTGGTAGGGAGAATTCAAACGTGGACGGGCGGCAGTCACCCAGGAAAACGTCGATGCTGTGCGCAAACTCATCATTGAAGATAGACATGTGACATATCGCGAAATTGAGGCGTCCTTGAAGATCTCAAAGACCTCAATTCAAAAAATTTTACATGAAGAATTAGGAGTAAGAAAATTAGTTTCTCGTTGGATACCCCACCTGTTGCCTGAAGAGCAGAAAGCAGCCAGGGTTAATTGGTGTCAAAAAACGCTTGACTGTTTCAATTCCGGTAATTCAAAAAATGTGTACTGCATTGCTAGTGGTGATGAATCGTGGATTTACTGTTATGAACCAGAAAATAAACGACAGTCGGCTGTTTGGGTGTTCCAAGGTAAAGAAAAGCCAACAAAAGTCATCCGTTCTCGAAGTGTTTCGAAAAATTCTTCTTAACGAGCCATGAACTGTTACTGCGGATTCGTATACCACCGTTTGTTTGCCAAAAGTCATCACCGAACTTCGAAAAATCAACCTCGAAAGAAGAATCATCCTCCACCCAGACAATGCAAGCTTGCACACAGCCCAAAAGAACAAGGCAGTATTTAACGGAAGAATACGTGGAATTATTGGACCATCCTCCATATAGTTCCGATCTAAGTAGATTATTTTTTATATAAATGAATACATTTTTTTTTCGAGCAGGAACAACATATTTCTGTAAAAGAAACTTACACTTCGGCTGTAGCGACAGCCGTTTCTAAGACACAAATTCAAAAGGAGCCAACAATTCGCTCTAAAGGTTAGTTCCTTCTTGCCGAATGTAGACAACTGAAACCTAACTGAATGCTTTGTTAACGCATGTAATTTTTGTTACTAATGACCGGGAATGTATCAGAACGTAGCTGGATAGTAGGTGAGATGCAGATATATCGTATGAGTTGGCTGGCTGCACAAAGAAGCAAGTTCGGAACTTTCCTTTACACGGCGCATGGATCTAGGAAGAAAAATAGGCAGTTTTTTCTAGTAGCATATACAGTAAAGTGGTATTAAGCTCCGAAAAATTAGTCAAACTTAAACCGCTCCTGTATCTCCATCAGAACAAAGGTGAGATGGCACGACATACCTACGTCACTACTCATGGCGAACATTCCGAATAATAGTTATAAATGACAAAGCCGTACTTTAGTTACTTTCTTTTTATTTTTTCGCTGTTGTTCCGCCACACATCAGCTTTGTTATTTCAAGCGTAGCTGATTCTCATAAGAAAAGTCCCAACTTTCAGGACACCCTGTATAGAAGTACCGAAGAGAGCGAAAGAAACATCAAAGAAGAAAGAAGCCATATTAAAATAGTTATAATCTCAATCGCAAAGTTATAATCAACTTACGTACGCTTATGACTTTAAAAGCTCATATATAGGGAGTTTAGCATTGGGCAGATCCGACTGATAAGTTTCATTTTTTTAGAGTAATTGGTATCAACTCCGTATTTGGACTGATGCTGGTATCCGAAGAGATAAAAAATGAACGACGAAGCTGAAACCTGCCTTTATAATTGGTCAGGTGCATTAATTTCTGTATTACATTCTTATCTATAATAGGGAGTGATATTTAAGTTATGGGTCAAACTTTAAATGACCATTGTTTTGGCGATCCTAAGATAAAAGGTTTATATGAACATAGGTCAGATACTAATACGTTTTATTTCTTTTTTGATTGATTCTTCGATTACGCATATCTTCTATCCCAATCAAATATGACTGGGCAATTCTAGGGGTTTTGATATTGTAAAAGCAGATTTTCTGGCAAATAAACTTAAGATATCCTGATATTTGATACCCCACTCGAAGGAGATTCGAGACAGTCCAAGGCAACAACCATTCTAGAATCTTCTCTGGTAACTTTGCTTCTAGATTCAGATTCCGCTCTATTATTAGGAGATTTAAATATAAACATGCTTGCTAATTCACCTGCAAACGATATGCTATTGTATTTGCTGGAATCCTTTGATTTAAAACAAATTGTTAATGAGCCTACACGCATCACAGGGCTTTCGAACACTCTAATAGATTTGATTATCTGCTCTAAAGACCAAGACACTAGAGATGTTCAAGTTTTACCGTCCCACAATATCTCGGTTCACTGTATCATTACATGCGAAATTACTACTGCACTAATCCGTAACAAAGTTAGACATTACACCTTCCGTGATTTCAAACACTTTGACCAGCAAAAATTCCTTGAAATGTTTCATTTGATTCCTTGGGATCAGATATACAACAACATGCAAGATGCGAACGAAATGGTATATTTTCTGAATGATAACGTGAATAGACTTTTTGACGTTAGTGTACCAGTAAGGATTGTTAGGATATCAAAGTCTCCGGCACCATGGTTAACATATAATATAAAAGAAATGATGAAATCGAGAGATAAGGCATATAATAAGTACAAGCAGAATAGGTAGGCAAGTGGGTTTTCTATAAAGAAATGCGCAATGAAGTTGCGAAGGCTATCAATAGGGCTACCTGGAAGTGTCTTCGGAGACTTAGCATCATCAGCAGCAACTTGAAAGAGTTATCGGACCATCTGAAGGACGTTAATGACATAAATAAGTATTTTTCTAGTTTACCTACCATTGTTAAGTCTGAGTTACAAATGAAACTGCTGGATAAATATACTAAGTGACATATAAATCCGAACACCCAGTTTAAATGGTTTTATTTTAATAAAATTTTGTATAAGTACTTAATGAAGCATAATAACTAAATGATAAAAATTTCAAAATGATTGCGCTGCTTTAAAGCCCTTTGACCTTTAATAATGTGTGGATGCACCCTGATGTGCTACGCATTCTCCAACGCGCCTAGGCATGCTTCTGATCAGGTGGTCAATGTCCTCCTGTGGTATCTCATTCCAGGCAACCACCAACTCCTCTCGAAGTGCTTCTAGAGTCTGAGGAGGACGTTGCAAATTGAGCAATCTCCTACCCATCATATCCCACACGTGCTCAATTGGGGATAAGTCGGGAGATCTTGGTGGCCATGGTAACAATGTGATATCATTATGTTGAAAGAAGTCTATTGTGACTCTTGCAACATGTGGTCGGGCATTATCTTGTTGGAAAGTTGGATCTGCCAGGGTGTCAAGATAGGGTAAAAGATGGGGTTCTAGAACTTCGTGGATATAACGCTGCGCGTTCATGTTACCTCTGATGAAGATTAAAGGTGACCTGGAACCATAAGCAATAGCACCCCAAACCATAACTCCAACAGTGTGATGAACATGTCTTTCAACAAAAGACTGTGGATTCTTCCTTTCACCACGTCGCCTTCTAACCCTGGCACGACCATCGTGCATGCCTAAACAAAATCGAGACTCATCACTAAAGACAATACTGTTCCATTCCTGATCTCAGAGTGACCGTTGTCTGCACCACTCAAGGCGATTACGTCGGTGTTCTCGAGTTAAAGGGAGGACCCAGTGTGGCCGGTTTGAAAACAAGCCAAAACTTCTCATTCGTCGGTAAACACTTCGCATGCCAATAGGTCTTCCGTGTTCTGCAAACCATTCATTTGCAATGGACCTGGTAGTGGAGAAACGGTCCCTTAAGGCCAATAATCTTAGGCGGCGATCTTCACGATCTGTTGTTCTACGGCGGCGTCCAGTGCCCCTTGCTCTTTGCGTACGGCCTTCTCGAAGCCATGCCTGACAACACCTAACCACAGTGTCTACACTTCTTTGCACTCTAACTGCAATTGCCCGAAAAGAAAGTCCAGCTTCCCGAAGTCCCACTATACGGCCCCTATCAAACTCACTAAGTTGACAAAATCGTACAGGTCTCCGTACTCTAGGCATCGTAACCGATCGTAAAGGATGTCAAGAACCAAAATCCGCCAACGTTGATTCTTTACTGCGGTAAAAATATTCATTTTTAGAGCGTTAGTGAATTAAAAAAAAGCAGTATAAAAACCGGAATGTCCAACTGATAAGGCAGAACATTTTTTCACTTGTTATTTACAGTAAGATAAATACATTCACCAACTTTTATTAAAATAAAACCATTTAAACTGGGTGTTCGGATTTATATGTCACTTAGTATATAACACCAGCCAGCAAGCCAGACGATTCACATTCTCCCAAATTAGTTGCTACGATATAATGGGATTTTTCCGGAGTATCAAAAGTAATGCCCTGGGTGTTGAAGGAATCAACCTAAACATGCTAACAATCATATTCGGTTTGCTAATTGAAAATATAACCGTCATCAACTATGCAATTGCATCATCAAACTTCCCTAACTGTTGGAAAAAAGCAAATGTTCTCCCCCTAGCTAAGATAAGTAACCCTAAAGATATTTCTCATCTGAAGCCGATAAATATACTAACAGCATATTCCAAGTTATTAGAACTAGCCATGAAACATCAGGTATCTGACTACGTCTTATCTAATGGTATCATTCCTGAAATCCAATCGGGTTTCAGGATAAACCATAGCACAACAACGGTTCTGGCTAGCATCACGGATGACTTAATCAGCTGTGTAGATCAAGAAAATTAGCATGCTTGTGTTACTTGATTATACAAAGGCTTTTGATACTATGGAACCATCTATTCTTGTGAAAAAGCTTATATACTTTGGTTTTTCGGAATCTGCAATTAATTTGGTATTAAGTTATTTCACTGACAGGAGTCAGATGGTTGTGATTGGATCAAGTATCTCGGAGGAGATACCAGTTAAACTAGAGGTACCACAGGGTTCCATTCTGGGACCATTATTGTTCTCAATTTACAATTCTGACTTCCACGAGTACGTTGAACACTGCAGTATTCATCACTATGCTGACGACACTCAATTGTACGTTGGTTTGGATATTAAAATTTAAAAAAATGCCGAACATTTGATTAATAATGATTTGATAAATTTATCTAACGTATCTTGTGCCCATAATCTCAAAATTAACCCGTTAAAATCATCCGCAGTTATATTTGGACCAAAAATAAAAAAAAGTCAGGCAAAACCATTACTATCATTGAGCATTTTAGATCAACTGATCCCTATAAAAAATGAGTGCAAGAATTTAAGACTCTGGATTGATTCTGATTTGAAGTTTGAAAAACACGTTAGTCAACTGTGTCGAACATCATTCGGTGTCTTGAAGCAATTATTTCATCATAGGAAAAGTATGAATACTGGTCTCAAGCTAAAGTGGTGCGAAACCTTAATATGGTCTAGAATTCACTACTGTGTCTGTATTTATGAGCCTGCACTAAGATGGATTGATATGAGGAGACTTCAGACTTCAGATTTGCTTGTGGAGTGAGAAAATTTGAGACAGTGTCACATAAATATCGTGTGCTGAGTGTTCAAAGAATAGAAGAGCTACAAAAAATGCACGTATTGACCTTGACCCATAAGGTAATCACAACACAAGCCCCTCCATATCCATCAACCAAATTTATCAGATACTCAGATGTTAATCAACTGAACACAAAGAATAAGCATATCTTGGTTAGCCCGAGACATTTCCCAGCTATATTCAAAACTGCAATAATAACACCCATATACAAAATTGGGGACAGGTCGGAAGTAACTAACTACCGACCTATATCGTTAATATCTTTGTTAGCTAAAATTTTTGAAAAGATTCTGAAAAAACGTATGATAGCTTACTTAGATAAATACAAAATAATATCTAATAAACAATTTGGATTTAGACAAGGGAAGTCAACAGATGATGCAATACTTGATCTTATGACTAAGGTTTCCAGTAATATAAACTCTAAGGACCCAACTCTATGTGTCTTTGTCGACCTAAAGAAGGCATTCGATACAGTTAGCCAC
The DNA here is from genome assembly GCA_963669975.1 of Acanthoscelides obtectus. Classification (NCBI taxonomy): domain Eukaryota; kingdom Metazoa; phylum Arthropoda; class Insecta; order Coleoptera; family Chrysomelidae; genus Acanthoscelides; species Acanthoscelides obtectus. The sequence goes on from CAVLJG010000001.1 coordinate 92,486,038, forward strand.
AATCAACTCCTCGGGCTTTAGAAAGAGTAGGCTTTCGTGGCACTGCATACTCATTAATGAAATCCTACCTATCAAATAGGACACATTATGTGAAGATTAATGATACTTTGAGTGATGGTAGAACAGCGAAGTTTGGAATACCACAAGGGACTGTACTGGCACCGATATTATTTAATATTTACATTAACGAACTATATTTATAAGAACATCGAGGAAAAATCATAAGTTTTGCTGACGACACGGCCATCATATACAGTTCTCAAACCTGGGAAAACCTAAAAACTCTAGCAGAAACAGAATTTTGCAAGATTATCAAATGGTTTAACTCTAGACTTATAACCGTAAATTACAACAAAACTTGTTACATCCCATTTTCATCCTGTGAACGATATATGCCGAAATATTCAAATTTAAACATAAAACTGAAGAACAACCAAAATGACCAATTAAAACTAACTTCTTCGCGCAGTGTTGAATATCTGGGAGTGTACCTAGATTCCACCCTTAAATGGGACACGCACATACATTTCGTAATTAAAAAATTGCGTACAATACTTTACAAATTTGAAAATCTTATGAAATACTATGACTTCTATCAAAGGAAAGTACTTTATTATTCACTAGTTGAGAGCCATTTGAGGTCTGGTGTGATCGCGTGGGGAGCAGCGTGTAAGACACACATGAAAAATCTGGAGACAATACAAAAGTACATTCTAAAGGTAATATATAATAAGCCAAGAATATACCCAACAGAACAACTATATATCGAAATCGGAGTTTATGATATTCGACAACTCTACTTCATCCAGACCATCATGAAGCAGCACCAATTAAAACATAAGTTACGCCAAACTGAGCATGACTATGATACTCACCATAAAGTGAGAGCATGTTTACCAAAGCCTCATGTCAATGTCATGAAGAGATCATTCCAATACCTAGGACCGAAGCTTTATAATAGTTTGCCTATTATCTTAAAACAGTATAATTCTATGCAGTTTAAAAAAGAACTAAAAAAGTGGATTAATGAAATACCTCGCCTCCACATACATCAGCTAATTCTTTCAAATAGTACATATAAAAACGATTAAAACCTTTTTTTTAAACTGTCATGGATTTTTTTAAAGCTCTTAATATATACATAAGGTTAAGCATATCCAAGTATGCAACAGCTAAAGCAAATTAACTTCCTAATATGACATTCTCTGATTCGTCGCACACCCGATTATGACGATTGTACCTATAATGACAATTATACTGATATAGACTGAATATTGGATAGACATCTCACCACGCAGAGGCTTTGCCTTCTTTGGGTATTTCATATTTATTTGCATGTTTTTTATTTCACCTGTAACATTTGTAACTGAATTGAAAGCAAATAAATCAGTACTATCGAATATAGCCAAAATTTTCGAAAAATTACTACAAAAAAGGATATTACAATTTTTGGACAAAAACAAAATTATATGTTCTGACCAATATGGATTTAGAAAAGGAAAATCTACTACAGATGCAATTTTGGCTGCAATGGATGAAATTAACTCTAATGTCAACAAAAAGATACCTACTATTGGTATCTTTGTTGATCTAAAAAATGTCTTTGATACGGTTAACCATGTCGAGCTTCTGAAAGTTATGGAAAGATTGGGATTTAGGGGAGCGTCACAAATCCTTTTAAAAAATTACCTTTCAAGTCAGGCACAGACCGTCAAAATCACTAACACTTACAGTAAAAAAATGTACATCAAGTGTGGTGTGCCTAAAGGAACAGTACTAGGCCCACTATTATTTAGTCTTTACTTAAATGACTTATTCAAAATTAACAGTTCTGGAAAGATTATATGTTGAACTGAAGCAAATAGCTGAAAAGGATTTTATAAGGATCATTGACTGGTTTGATACTAAAATTTTAACAGTTAACTTCAAAAAAACAAAATTTATTGCATTTACATCCTATTCAAAATTTTTACCTACCTTCGAACAAATTTCCGTTAATTATCATGGCCAAAAGACCAAAATCGATAGAATTAACACTTTGAAATATCTTGGAATATTTATGGACTCACATCTAAGGTGGGATAACCATATTAAACATGTTATCAAAAAAATTTGAAATGTTGCCTATAAACTCAAAATGCTTGCTAACATTCTTACAGAAAGTTATCTGCGAATCCTATACCATTCCTTAGTTGAAACCCATATAATATACGGCATCACAGCCTGGGGTGCCGCCTGCAAGACATATATTTCTGACCTGAATATAGCACAAAAAACTGTTTTGAAAGCCATTTTCCATAAGCCAAGATTATATCCAACGAACAACTTATATCAAGAAACAGGGATACTTGATACAAGACAACTTTATTTCTTACATGCCACCACCTTATACCATAAGTATTGTAATAAAAAGAAAAAATCCTATAAACACGAGCATAACACACGATTTCGAATAGGCTCATCTAATATCCAAAGACCACACAAAACATTATTCAAAAAATCATTTAAATTCTTAGCAGCTAAATTATATAATGTAGTACCAAACGAAATAAAAATACTTAATTTTGGAAAAAAATTTAGAAGAAAATTGAAAGACTGGGTTAGTACTGTGCAGCGGATGACTATACATAATTATATAGAAAACTAAAACTATAAAATTCCAATTACATTAATACTTTTTAGATTTAACAATAATTGTTATACACATATATGATTGATTGTTAGTTATTAAGATATAAACCACACACAGGCGACGCCTTCTGTGGTTTTTTCATATTTATTTGCCCATTTTTTGTATTTTGGCGAATAAATATTATTATTATTATTATTATTATACAACGCGTTGCCTACAGAGTTCACTCACTACTCTATAAAAAATTTAAAAAAGATTGAAGCATTTTATCTCTGATTTCATTGCCCAGTAAGTAGACCATGGTCATGAATAGGGACTCGTTACATTTTTTTTTAACTTTTTGTTTTCATTTGGATCAGAAAATTTACACAAATATTTGTTGGGTTAAGTTGAAACACGCTTTTTAGCGACACTTCGCCTTTTAATACTTTGTATAAATAAAGCCGGATTATTATTACCAGTGGTTTTCATGTTCATAGTACTCCACTGTCGGGCTGCATCAAACCACACATACATTTAAATTCTTCTCTATTGTACGACTATCTGGTACACGCAATGGAGCTCTATGAAATGAATCCAAGCAGATCTGAAGCAACTCCAGGAGATCGGGAGTTATGCAAAGAGATTTTGTACGCTAATGGGAAAGAGTAGGAGAAACTCAATTTTCTATTCCAGTGGGAGAAGAGAAGAGAACTCAGACAATCGAAGGAGGTCCGAGATCATCCAAGGAGGTTTTTCCTACCTCAATGGGAACGGATTCGAAAAAATCTGAAAATCTTCTATCCTAGTGAGAGGAGACCCGAGACAAGCTAAGGCTATCCACGGGAATTTTATACTCCACTGGAAAGAGTCCAAGGAAATCCGAAGCAGCCGGGCATATAGAAGCCTAAATGCCAGACACCGCGGCTGTCATGAGGATACCCAAGAAATTTTGTTAATACTATTTTTGAACTGCCTAAGGTTAGTAGAACAGGAAAAGTTTTCTCTTGTAGATTGTTTCACTATCTCGACACCCTCAGAGCAAAAGAACGGTCATGTAGGCCAGTACTGGATGTACGAAGTTCGATACGGTTAGAATGGGAGGCCGAAGTCAGGCGGGTCTGTCTGGTAGGCACATCGCGCGGCGCCATCATGGAGGAGAGCTCTGATGAGCAAAGCCCTTTTGGGTAGCTGTAGGAGAGAGCTAGATCTCCGACGGCCCGCTGGCGCGAAAGGGTCCCGAGACTGGCTGTTAGAGAAGAACCGGCGATCATACGCATAGCATTGAGCCTAAATAATGTAGTTGGGGCGGCAGGACCCCAAACGTGTGAGCAATACTCGACGCTATGTCTTATCTGGGCCTTGTATTGAGTGAGGAGGCCAGGTGGAGAATAGTACTTCTTAGCCCTAAACAAATAGCCTAGCTTTTCCCAGCAATTGACACTATTGACAAGATATGTAGTGCCAAATCAAGCCCTCGGTGATCTGGACTCCGACCAGCCGAAGTGAACTACGGAAATCCAAAGTAATCCAAGGAGATCCGAAGTAATCCAAAGAGGTCTAATCCAAAACATAATCAAAACGATGGAGTGATGGTGTATGTACGAAACAATCTTCCTGTTAACCATACCATATTTACAATCAACAATGAACTAAAAGGTATCAATCTAACAATACAAATTGAAAATAGTAGAGTCAAAATTACTTGTGTTTACCGGCCACCATCTTCAGATCTTCATACATTTATAAGAGACATAGATGACCTGTTAAAAAACAATCATCTTCAAAATCAAATATTTATAGGCGACATCAATATAAACATTTTAGAGGAAGATTCTATGGTGAAAGAATATTTAAACATTTTATCAAGTAATGGTTTTTTATCATACATAAATAAAGGAACACGACCCACCAGTAAAACCTGCATTGATCACTGCTTTATAAAGGATATCTCCAATATTTTTTCTTACATGCCTATTATCTATGAAACCGATATTACAGATCATTAATCCACTGTATTATTGATATCTTCACAAAATAAAAACCAGAACTGCCGAATGGCAAAAAATGAAAGAAACCTTAAATACAAATATTTCATTGACAACTCAAAATTAATATTTAACGCACAAACGGAATCGTGAGACGATTTTTTTTAACAAATTCTGTAGACGAAGCTACAAATTTCTTGATACGCAAAATTCAAAAAGTAATTGAAGTTAGTACTAATAAGGTTAAATTAAGTCACCAGGAAAAAAACAGAAATGATTGGATGACCAAAGGACTAATAAAATCTGCAAACGAAAAAGAAAGACTGTATGAAATCATGAAATATTTACCCACAAAAGAAAATATAGATCAGTATAAAAACAAATTTATAGAACTTTTGAGAAAAGCAAAAAATTACTATTTAAAAGAGTTGAATAATAATTCACATGACTCTAGACACCTATGGTCCACGGTCAATGATATATTCAATAAGTCATCCTATTCAAAAAACAATATTAATGAAATAAAAACAAAAACAGGACAGAAAACAGACAATATTCAGCAAATATGTGACGAGTTCATAGAAATTTTCACGAATATAGGAGAAAATAACATCAAACAAAATATTGATGTTCATCTGCATGAAACAAGACTGAATAATTCATTTATATTAACTGAAGTAGACTATCAAGATATTTTCAATGCCATTATGACTCTGAAAAATAAAAAAAGCCCTGGAGTTGACGAAAAATTAGAGCTGAACATCTAAAGATACTGGAAAAACAAATAACAGAATCACTTGCTTATATCATTAACAAATCCTTTCAATCTGGAGGGTTTCCATCAGCTTTTAAGACAGCAATCATAATACCTATCTATAAGGCTAATGATAATACGGATGTCACTAACTATCGGCTTATTTCACTTATATCAAGTTTAGCTAAAGTTTTTGAGAAATTACTCCTTAATAAAATGATTAATTTTCTTAATAAATTCAAAATTTTAAATTCAAATCAATATGGTCTTATAACGGGCAAATCTACAACAGATGGGGTATTAAGTATAGCAGATGAAATTACCCAGGAAAAGTACCATCGATAACCATATTTGTGGATTTACAAAAAGCGTTTGACACAGTTCACCACAATATAGTTTTGGAAATCTTAGAAAGAATAGGTTGGAAAGATGTATACTTTAATGGAAAATTATTTATCAAATAGACCGCAATCAGTAAAATTATTAAACTCATATAGTAAAAAAATGTTTGTTAAATGTGGTGTACCACAAGGTACAATTTTGGGTCCTCTGTTATTCAATATTTATTTAAACTATATATTCAAAATTAATAGTGCTGGTAAAATAGTCAGTTTTGCAGACGACACTGCTCTACTACTCTATAAAGGAAGGGATTGGAACGACTTAATGATGTTATCGAAAATGACTTTTACAAAATTATTCAGTGGTTTAATAACCGAAAATTAACAATTAACTTTACTAAAACTCATTTTTTACCATTTTCATCACTATCTAATCATCTACCAAAATATAACCACCTTCGCTTTAAGGTAAATGATAAAAATCTAAAAATCAATAGAGTTAATGATACAAAATATTTAGGAATTCATCTAGATCCCCACTTGAGATGGGATGTAACCGGTATATTAACTGAATATTATCTACGAATAATATATCAAGCTTTAGTCGAGCCGCACATAACATATGATATAGTAGTATGGGGTGCTGCATGCACGACATACCTTAACGATATAGATGTGCTTCACAGAACAATTTTAAAATCAATGTTTGGCAAATCAAAATTGTATATCAACTAATGACTTATAGGTGTATAATCATAAACAAGTATATGATACTAAACAACTTTACTTCTTACATACCATCACTCATTATCACAAAATTATTAGTGAACGCGACATAATTAAACATAGTCCTAACACCAGATATAAATTACGAGCAAAAAATGTTCCAAAAGCAAACAAATCTTTAATAAAACTATGTCACCTGTATTTAGCTCCAAAGTTGTATGAATATTTACCAAATAATTTAAAACAATTCGCAATACACTAGGTTTCAAAAAAAAATTAAAAAAATTATTAATACGATTGGGAGAAATCATATTAATAGAATAATCTCAAATATTACACAATAAATGCTCAATAATTTTTTTTCTCTCTATTTTTTTTCCTTTTGCAATTCAACGTACATAATATGATCCATACACAGGCGTTGTCCTCCTATGGATATTTTATATTTATTTACTCGTTTCATGTTTCCTATATTTTAGAGTAAATAAATATTATTGTTATCCTAGGAGATTTTTTTCTCCACTGGGCAAAAATCCAAGAACGTATCCCAGTGAGAGGAGACCAGAGACAATCTAAGGAAATTCAAAGTAATCCAAAGCGAGCCTAGGCAATTCAAACAGATTCGACGTTATCCAAGCAGATTTTTCCAACTTTCGGAGAAAGTATCCGAGAATAAATGTGAAAATTGTTTATCCCAGTGGGAGGAGTTTTGGGTAAATCTAGGGAACTCTAAAGTAATCCAGGCAGATCCAGATCAATCCAACGAAATCCGAAAAGGTGCGAATTTCCAAGGGGATCCAAAAAATATGAGCAAAGATTTTTTGTTTTAAAAATGCAGTACGGGACACGATGTGAGGCTTCTCAAAGAATAGCGTCAAGTAGGCTGACTCCTCACTTCCCTCGCAGCGCTGTCATCTGTTCGTTAAATATTAAGCTCAGCACAAGTTAGCCTGTCTGAGGTACCCCAGTCTTTACGTCCCTGGTTTTGTTTGTGCCAGGAGTCTCTGTGTGTTTATTGCTTTTGTTGTGCTCACTGAACGTCCGAAAGCTTAAATCAGTATATTTACCCGCTCCGTAGATAAATTCTATTTTCAGTTTCGTAAATAAAACTTCCTGGCCCTGTATCTCAGTAGGGGATATTTCTGGATGTTCTTTCTACCCTACAAATAATGACACATCCTTCTAAAACACCCTGAATGTCATATAACATCCAAGAAACATCTCATTTTTTTAAGTTTTTCTCGATTACAATACCTGCATGTGAAGTGACTTCTACGTCTAGAATTTCAGAGCCTTCGGGCACCACTAGTCAAGAAATCAGAACAATCGCGAATGGCCCTGTGCGGTTCGTCTCATCAGGAGACTGATTGATCGTCCGTAAGCGTCGGCTACTTAGCATGTTGCCGTGTGTTGCTAGCCTGCTCTGCTTCTCTGCTGATGCTGGTTATTAGCCGGTATCTCTCGGCATCTGTGCCATGGTGGTCCCATCCTTCTCCTACACAGTTCACTTGATGCCGTGCCGGCGTGCATGCTTTCAACTACGTTTCAATGGATTTCATTCTGTTTCATTACATCTAACATCTTGATTAATCTCCCGCTTAAAAAATTGCCTTAAGTATATTCACTTTGCACGTCCCACGCCACGCTGTCATCTGTTCATAAAAGGTCATTTTCGGAATAAGTTATCCCCTCTTATGAAGACGTATACCAAAGGAACTCAAATAAGTAAAATAAGCTCATACAATTAACCACCAGTTCTAAGCCCTGCCGTCAGGGGTGTTATGTAAAAAACCTAAAAAACGTCAATCTTGCAGACTAGGTAGTTTTTACTGTGAAAATAGTTTCTTCCACGGTTCCTCGCTATGATTGCTGTGAGCGTCATCAAAAGCTCTATGGAGGAATGACTCCTCGACACGCTCAAGCATTCATTTTTGGTTGCAGAAAGCCAAACAGTGTTTATCTCTGAGAAGATGTGAAAGAAAGAAAGTCGGTTGAGTATTAAGATCGCATCTGGATGATTATTTGTATTGGTCTGCAGGTGTTCAAAATCAGAGATATTTGCTATGTGAGAAAATGATTACTGAACATGCTGCCAATAAAGCATATCTATTAGCTATAATACCCCACATGTTATTTATGTTGTCCTTTCTGAAGACAGGTTATGGTCAAAGTTATAAATTACGATTTTTCCCCTTTTGTTGTGTTTTCAAAAACTTTGAGGAGAATTACGAGAAATCACCACCGCGCCCGCGTTGCGTGTAGTTACTGTTAGCATGTATATGACTCGACAGTGTCCAGTGCATCAAATTTCTATATATGGCTTTTTTTGTCCGTAGCTGAGCCGCCACTGCTATGATTTTCAAAATCTAAAAGGCTTTTCGTCCTTGGCATAGTAGTAGTTTTATGTGAAAATTTCATCCAAGTATCCAAGTACGAACAGTAATTTCCAAGTTATCGACGGGCAAAGGATTAACGGACAGACAGACGGATAATCAGTCTGTACACCGACGGAAACGAGTGACACGGCTTTTCATTATATACATATAGCATCTAAGGAATAATCTCATTTTCGAAAATTTTTGCGATTATACAACCTCGAGAACGTGGAAAGGTGATTTAGATTCATGCAACACACAAAATTGCTACGCAAGAGCCTAATTTGTAGATTGGCTTGTGTTACATTGCTTAGTACAGTTCATTTAAATATTTTCTACTTAGTATCCAATCAGCAAAAGTAAGCACCTGGATCTAAAATAATCAAGTGCGACAACAGAAGATAAGAATAGGGAGATATCTCAACACTGAATTATTGAGCCCTATTAAACTAAAGTGTGACACCTAAGACCATTTCTATCCATGTATTTTTGTCACTTATCTAATAATAGGTGTTCACACTTATGTGACGGCGCCGACTCTTTACTCTGTTAAAATTAGGGACAAATCTGCTGTAAATGGGATTCCGGATTGATACATGTTCCGTTAAGTGAATTGCAAACATTATGTAGATTGTTATACAGTGCCATTTTATAAGTCGGAATGTTATCTTCAGGACATGTTGTAAGAATCATAAAAGAATATGTTTGGTCGGTTCCTGGTGAGTTCGCATCTTGCTGGTCGCTAAACCGTCGTATTTAGTGCATCCGACTGTTGAGTGAATCAAGTCGGTCTGGAGATGTGGTTCGCTCGCGCTCAACATCAATGGCCCGCATTAAAATAACATACAGGGTTTATTAAGTCATTGCCAACCTTAAGAAGATTACGGTCTCCCGTCAGATCGCTAAAAATCTACCATCACTGCTACATTTATTAATATTATACTATGGCGTTATACTGCCGTCGATACGACATACCGTACAGGGGCGGATCGGGGTATTTTCTCATCAGGAAAAGCTCGAAATACGAAATTGACACAGTAACCCCTAGAACTGTCGCTGGTTCAGTGAGCTGATGTGCGATGATCTGCGTTCGACACTAACCTTAGATAGTTTAAGAATTGGATTAACAAGTTGCCGTTGCACCTAGCAGCCGCAGTGCCTCGGTATTTAGAATTCTTTGGTATAAAAAACACCAGTGAATGACGATCATTTCAATTTCAATTGCTTATCAAATCCTCTAGATTGTTGATGATTACGCATAGCTACATTATCGCCATTTCAATTAGAAGTAATCGACATCTCGGAAGAATAATTTTTCAGAAAATATCCCGGATTCCTAGATACTTACATTTTGGAAACAGAAAAAATTTAGAAAAATTTCAATATAATAGAGCATCAATATTTCGAAAGCTTCGGGCATTTTTAAAATTATTATAATGATCACGGAATCATTATTCTCATTGCCATTGACAATTTTAGCTTTAGCTACTGTAATCAGGAATTAGGATTTCCAACTACAGACAGACATGCAAAACTTTTATGAATTTATGATACTGTGATCTGAGAATCCATAAAAGAATATTGACTTAAGTATGCTTGGATGAAGGTTCTTCTTAATTTACCCCCCTGGCACATATACCTGGAAGACGAGGCAAGAAGGACATCTTATAGACTACATCATGTGGTAAATGGTATAATGGACAGTATCACTATGGAGGAGACGGAGACATGCTGGTGGACTTACAAGACCACCACAGTCTGGCCTTCTGATGTAATGCCAAAGATAACAAGATATGCTAAACCCTACTCAGTGACAATTCCACACAGGAATCAGTGAGAACAGCAAGTCAATCTAATAAGGAAATGTATCTGTGCATACACAGATGACTCCAAGACCGAGGTAGCCGAGGTTAGCCTAGGAACCTGGGCATCGATCTTCCAAGCAGAACTAATGCTATAGAACTGTATGCCAGAATGATCGTAGAGCGGCAACTGAGGCACAGAACTATAATTATTTTTTCAGATAGTCAAGCCGCACTTAAGCACCTGACTCCACCTACTCGGCATCGAAATTAGTGTGGAATTACAAAGAAGCTCTCGATGGCATAGGAGAGGGAAATGAAGTCCGTCTCATATGGATACCAGGACGCACATGTCTAGAGCGAAACGAGACAGCTGACACTCTGGCAAAGAGTGGAGCTAGCACACCCTTCATAGGGCCTGAGCCAGCGATTGGGATCGCATACAATACGGCTGAACAAGTAATCTCTGCAGAGATGGACAGAAAGATCCATCATTACTGGGAGGGATTAGCAGGGTTAACCCATGATAAGGCAACTATACCAATCTTGACAAAGAAGGTAACAGACTCTTTGCTACGGCTGGACAGGCATAGCCTCAAAGCTCTCGTAGGACTGTACACTGGTCATTGCAAATTGCGTCACCACAGGAGCAGGCCGGGCATGGCGGAAGACGCTGAGTGCAGAAGGTGCATGGTGGGAGATGAAGCGGTCAGGCATGTATTGTGCAGATGCCCTGCAAATGCCAGAATCAGGTACAACACACTTGGAGACGTAGTACTCCAAGCAGAAGACCTGAAGGATATTTCTCCAAACAAGTTAATCCACTTCCTCAGGAGGTCGAAGCTACTGGGGGAAAGATAAATATGTATGAGCCACAGTAGACCAAAGAGTCGCAGTGGAGGATCGTTATTGATCCACTCACAAGAAACCTAACCTAACCAAAGTATTTTTGGAAAGTATGTTTTTTGCCTGATAAAATGTATTTTGCTTGATTCCTATTTTTTAAACAAAAAGTCTTGTATCTTATCGATTTACACTAATTAACAACAAGTTAGACAGATGCCTAAAACTTTATAAAGATATCCATAAAACTTTTTTTGTTTCTTTGGTCGTTGATTCGAATCTGTTGTCAAAATATGCGTATTTTTAAAATGACGAAACCAGTAAATGGGAATCAATATCATTATCGATAAACCTGTAGCAATAAGACTGTTTTTCTCAGAAACTGTTCTTTTATTTAACTAAAAAATACATTCGGCCTTTCCGGAAATATTGTATAATTTTATTTGAGCTAGTACTTCCCTGACAAGCTAAATTAGTTTTTCTTTTCCTTGAATACCGTTATGTGAGGCCTCTCAATTGGTTAGCTTTCTATAAAATTTTTATCGCATTATAGTTGCCGATCAAAAGTTATTTTAGGAGGACCGATTTGTAGGGACGATATATTTTAAAACACAGCGGTACTTCATCGTCAGAGGGCTAAATAGTTCAAAGTAAGACGCCCTGAATTCCTGCTCCTTGTTTTGTAAACAGTTACGAAATTGTTTCATTGTGCTGTTTCCATTTTCCTTATTTTAGTACATAATATATACGATAAAAGTTTTTTTTCAAAATCGGAGCATGCAAAAGTTTAGTTCAGCGTGTACTTTCAGTAGCCCTTGCAATAATTTCAATGAAGCTTGAAAGCTGTAGCAGGTAATGCGCTACTTCATTTTTATCTACGCACGGGCAGTGGCATTATGTAAAAAAAACCTAAAATACTTGTCATCTTGCAGACTAGCTAGTTTTTAGTGTGCAAATAACTCATTCCGCTCATGCTACAAGTGAGCACGAAGAGAAGGTCAGCTAGTTCCAAGGTGACATCTCGTAGAAAGTTTTATGTGTACATACAAAAGTCTCCTACACCACTGCACTGTACCATGTATGTACAATGTAGAGCAAATGAGGTGTATATTACATTCGAGCCTTGTCCACATTAAGGGATTAAAATAAAATTACACATATCGGAAACATTTTATGATCACTTTTAGAATTTGTGTTTTAATTAAACCCCTAAAATAACATCTTTAGGAATTAATATGCTGATTATTGAGGTAATACAGCTAATAAATGTTCTTTATACATGGATCCAGATGAAACTTCTTGCTACTACCTTAATAATAAAATATGGGAATATGGTAATATTCTGTACTGATGGTAATGGCGGGTAAGACTTCTAAGTATTCTTGAAGAGAATGTGCAAACATAATTGAGCACATACCTTATGAAATCTGATAGTCATTTCCTTAAAAACCAATATCACACTTTTAAGCATACTTTTGTTTTATTAGCCTCATTCTCAAGTTTATATTAATAGTTCAAATGAGTTTAACTTTTAACCGTCGCCAATAGGATACTAAGTCCGTTTGTCTGTAGATGTGTGGTTAACTCCAGAACCAATATAAATGTGATGCTTAACCCGTGACATAAAAATATTACAAATTTAACATGTGTATGTGTATCTCTGTTCGTGGCATCATAGCTCCCCAATGGATGGACCGATTTGAATATGACTCCGACATTGTTCTTCGTCCTCCTGTACGATCAATCGGATCCATAGCTTTGCTGATAACAGCACTCTACATGTAGAAATTCATAGTAACAAGCCGATGTCTTCCGGTGACCTGAGGAAAAGAAGACTAGTACTACCACAGAGCAATCCATTTAAGTTGGTTGGAGTCCAGATCGCCGAGGACTTGATCTGGCACGAACACATTTTGTCTATCGCAGTAGCTGCTGGGAACAAGCTAGACTATTTGTTTTGGGCTAAGCAGTACTTTTCTCCAAACAAGACCTAGCCTCACATGTTTGGGGTGCTGCCGCCCCGACTACACAATCCATGCTCGATGCTGATCAGAGAAGGGCTGTCCGACTGATTGATGACTCTTCTATAACGAACTTTCTCGAAACCCTTTTGCGCTTCTTTTTAATTGTCTGTCGGGATGGTTCTTACCTGTTTGATGAATATCGGTTCAGCTGCTTAAAGGTTTTAGGGACAAACGTGGGGGTGAGCAACGCCAAATAAGGGAGTATGGTTGAATAAGCTATCAGATAAAAGGGTTTAGTTCGTGAATTAATAAATTTTTCTTTTAATGAAAATCCAAGTCGTTTAAAAACCATTCTCAATGCGATTTGTGTTGCCTTAGAGGAAAAACTCACAACAAATCGGGATCATTATTTTATCTGTATCTGGGTTGATATGTATTGGTTGTTTGCTAATAACAAACATCAACGTAAGACTCTCTTTAAGATTGAATAACTTAACTTAAAATTTGTCAAACATAAGCACTCTTAATTTCGCGAACCATAGCTTTCAAATGTATTCGATAAATAGAGGATGAGAGAAATTAATAGAGCATTTTCTATTCCGAAAAGAAAATAGGAATACACTTGCACAAGTAGTCTACACAATGTGGTAATGAAAAACAACAAACAGTAAACAAAAATAGAAGCGTTCAAGATTTGCGCTGAAAGAGCCAAAAGCCCGCAAGGTTTTGTGTGCATCCTTGTGTAATCCTTTTTATTCAGGTCGTTTTCATCTTGTTAGATCTAAATTGTGGAGATGTGCCGCCGTCCAACCCTCCAGCCCTAGATCCTCAGGCTCATAAAAAATACACATGTACATTTATAAAAAATGCAAACAATGTGACTGCAGTACCTAAAAATGTCAAAATCCATCAAGCTACTTGGGCTGTACCCCGTGAGATAGAAATCGTTTCTTATTTTCTAAAATTTCAGTATACCCAGTGTTACTCGCAAAGTCGATCAATCTGCTTAAGCTTTAATGCGTACTATAAGACCTTGAAAGTTGTGATTTTCAATAAAATTAAAGGACCGCTTTATTAGAAGGTGTCGCTTTATTCGTTTATTCTACATGGATTGAAATTGGTTTTACAATAAAATAAATAATGAAATGCAACCTCAATTTTTTTACTACCCTCCAAAGTTGAGGGATGGAAGAGATTTTTCTCAAAAAAATTAATAAGATTTTTTGCGTTGATTTCTAGATAGCTCTGTTAAAAAGTGACATAACCGTTGCTAAAAATAACCATTTAGCTCGTCTCAGAAAAAAACCACATCCCTAAACCTAATGGTTTAGTTGTGATTGCGATTGAAAGTTGATTATCCCGTTTTCGAAATTCCACAAAATTGCAAATATTTCCCGAACTATAAAGTTTTGGAGCACACATAGGGGTTCATTCGTTTGGTTTTGAGGCCCTCTAGCACTTGATATCCGTTGATCCACTACTAACTTTACACCCTCTATATCTATCTAACAAACGCTTGCATCTTCCACATTTTTCTGGTGGATGGGCGCCACAACACATTTTAAGGAAGTCACATCATTGGTAATCCCAGAATATCTAATTCTGGGTATTGCATTTTATATGTCACCTAGTATACATTACATATAAAAACTCGACAGTACGCATACTTTTATGACAAACGTTTGAACTAAGATAGTCAGTAATGGAATAAAAACAATGTTCAGTCACTTCTTCAGAATATGTTCAAACTGAATTGTGTTAAGTAGGCGAATACTTGTTGGTTGATGATTACACGTGGGAAATTCTGTTTTAATATCGATAGAGAGAATTCGGGTCCATTCACGTCGCCAAATGATCTAGTTTGGTAACTGTGGAAGCTAGAGTTTGTGAAGTAGTTATTTATATTTTTTATGAATTTCTATCAAAGTGGCATATATAAATAATGTTGGAACAGAATTTGTTTCCAGATTTTGAAAGCGATCTCTAAGAAAAGTAATATCTCAAGCCTGAATCATGAATAGTTTATATTACCCCATAACGTTATACCATAGCTAATTAGTGAACGAAATAACCCCAAGCAGCAACTTGTTGTTACGTGTGATTTCAATTTCCACAAAAGGTATTTGCATAATTTTAATAATATAATTTTATTAATAATTTTAACTTAATGAGTCATCTAAAACTACCCCAAGGACTTATTTTTACCTATCGTTAAAGACCTAGAAGTGGATAAGATCATATTTTCAAATTTTTCTCCGTTTTCTTTTAATTAGTAGTGAACCATTTTCTCAAATTGTCAGTAGCCATTTTTTCGGGCACAGGTCAGTGATGTGGTATCATCATATACTAGATACACTTTGTATGTTTATAGGATGTATCTGAACATGAGATAACACAGGTGAATTGGAAAAAGTTCGGAAGTCCATGTATTCTAGCTGACCTAAGTGATTTTAAATAGCACTTTGAAAACGAAGCGGTTGCTCTAAAGTCGCTTAAGGATAAAATAGTCATGATACAGCCCAAACAATTATCCTTTAGAGTGTTTACCTTCAAGTTCTGAGAATATACTTTTACACTAATCGCATATCTATCTATTCATCAACGACGAATTTTTTTTTTAAGAAATAGGACAAGCTAAGTCAACAAATTATGAAATTATGCTCGTCCCATTTCATGCAGAAAGCCTGTAAAATGTTAAGAGTGGTGTCAGTTGCGCATGTATAAGCTCAAATCACAATCCATATAAATATAGCCGTTTGCGATATAAACAAGATCATGTTCATTCGAACAATAAAAATGATCGGGTATAATCTAAGCTGGTCGATGGGTGACTGGTGATTTTCGAAAGGAAATTACCTCTGAATATGAGCGTAGTGGAGGTGAGCGAAATATTCTAGCAGTGTTTACGGCGGATCTGAGCCATTCCACTGACAGTTCAATCCAATAAAATGTCGAATCGATGGATAAGAGCATTATAAGAGTGGCCCGGCTTGACAAGATCGACAGAGATCTTCCTACGAAGACTGGATACGTACCGGCGCAACAGCGTCGACGTCGTACCGTGTTGTTTGCTGAAAATCCACAGGACCGTAGTTTGCCATTTTAAGAACAAACTGAATAGCAAACATCAGAAGGCTATGAAGGGTGTTTCAGAAAATCGTGGAAAGTACGGTGGCACTATATGGGTTCGGGTGTATTGATATATAGTGTTAACACCTAACGATGGTTTCCGTCGTCATCAATAAGCCCAAAGTGCCCGTCCGTTTGGTTTTATATTTGTAACAAGTGCTCTCATCCACGAGTTCGTTTTGAAACACCATTTGGCTGCAACCTCAACGACGAGTAAGTTGTTTGACACTTTAAATCTTTCCCGTATTGGTTGCTAGCATCATAATTGTGTTTTCAGCTCCTGAAGATGGCTCCATAGAGAATGCCGAAAGCTCGAGATTACCGTTAAAAGAGTTCACTAAAGCCTAAAAAGTTTTCCAATTAACAATTAATTGTATATATATATATATATATATATACAGGGTGGCCCATCCATGTGTGGACGGAATATTACTCATAAACAAATACCTTTTTGAAAAATCTATTAGTGGCATGTTATACATGACATTTAAGGGCACATATCTAAAATATTGACAATTATACAGGGTGTCCCAATTTTGACCTAGATATCAAAGTTGTGATTTTTTAAATGGAATGCCTCAAATTTTATTGCATATTTGGATAAACCAATTCAAAAGAAGAAGATTGATATAACATACTATGGAGTTTTTGGTAATTAGCTACTGAGATGTAAGGTGTTTTGTCCAGAAAAACCGTCCACTTCGGCAACCCGTCAATCCGCCATTTTAAAATTTTTAGTGCGGAATTTTGTATCACAAAAAACTTACACACCTCAGCTTTTATCTTATTTGTTACTTTTTCGAATTTTCATTTTTGCTCATACAGGGTGGTCAAAAACGCGAATTGTACTTTTTCAAAAATTTCAAATGCATCACTCTGTACATTGGTGCAAGTTTGCAAGTTTGGATTCAATTTTTTATAAGGTTTTTTTTGTTTAAGGTTTGATTCAAATAAAATCACTAGATTTTGAGTTATTAAGCTTTTAATAGAACAACACACAAAAATTTAGACAAACAGTGCGCTAGTTCCATATTGCCACTAAGAGTACAGATTTGACGTAAAAACTAATAATAATCAGAACAGTATATAACAACAACATAAACAAACAACTATCACTACTCAAGACCTAATCTACAAAAACTGCTCGAAAATATTTCCGCCATGTTGAATAAACAGCTGAAGTCTTTGGATAAATGACCGTTGCACATCCCTCAGCATGTGTTCCCTTATGTTCAGAAAAGCATCCTTAATCCTTTCCTTCATATTTTCCGGGGTAGATGGTAGATATCTATAAACCTCTTGCTTAACGTAGCCCCATAGAAAGAAGTCTGTCGGTATCATATCTGGTGATCTAGGAGGCCAAGATATAGGCCAATATATAATACGAAATGCTAGGAAACCATTTCATTGGGCTTCCCCCAAAACGAACACCATCTTCACCATTTCTTGTTCAGAAAAATTCATTTTCAAACACGTTTTTGATAATAATGCTCACAAAGCTAATTTTGATAGTTTGTAACTAATCAACAATTTATTTCTTTCCAAGGATGAAGCGATATTTTAGGGAATTAATCCGTTCCATAAAAGACGTGCTAATAACCGAAAAAATAGCCGTGAAAACCCCCATGTGTCTAGTATCAAAAAAAACTTTTAAAAAATTGAATCCAAACTTGCACAAATATCCATGGTAATGCATTTGAAATTTTTGAGAAAAACTACAATTTGCATTTTTGAGCACCCTGTATAAGCAAAAATTAAAATTTGAAAAAGTAACAAATGAGGTAAAAGCTGAGGTGTGTATGTTTTTTGGTACAAAATTCAGAACTACAAATTTCAAAATGGCGGACTGAGGGGTTGCCGAAGTGGGGGGTTTTTCTAGACAAAGCACCTTATATCTCAATAGCTAATTACCAAAACCCCATAGTATGTTATATCAATCTTCTTCTTTTGAATTGGTTCATCCAAATAGGCATTCCATTTAAAAAATCACAACTTTGATATGTAGGTCGAAATTGGGACACCCTGTATAATGGCCAATATTTTATAAATGTGACCTCAAATGTCATGTATAACATCCCACAAATAGATTTTCCCAGAATATATTTGTTTATAAGTAATATTCCGTCCACTCATGGATGGGCCACCCTGTATATGTAAAACTTCATCACCATGTATCTCGGTAGGGGCGCATCTTTGAACACGTATTTATAGGAACTTCTTTTGTTATTTTTGATTGTACTTTCTGATGTACCTATAAGTATTGGCACCTCTCTCTGAAACACCATATATATATCTTTGGATTATCTGTATAAATTTATTTTCGTTCATGTGACTACATCAGTGTCGGAGAAATTGGGAAATTAATGTTGATTCCTATTGAAGAAAAAAGACAATTATTTTCTACACCTCCGACTTTTTCAAAGCTGGATTGTATTTTTGTACAAGGTATTTCAACTTTACATAAATTACACCTCTTAAGAAATTTTTTTAGGATACACATTTTGGAGGAAACTTGGTTTTAATATTTGAAGTTCAATCCATATAAAAAAACTTCGATCCGATCCACTTTGAGAATACGCTGAAGTTAGTAAGGTTTGTCATTGAAAATTCAGTCTCATCAGTAGCGTACAGATTTGCAACACTGGATCTTAGTAATGGGACACTTTAGGACCTATACTTAATGTTAACATTTTTTGTTATATTTGGATGTATACTCAATAGATCGTTTTACGGTTTTTGGCCGCTACTTCGGCAATATCATAGGAAACAAGTAAGGAAATTGGCTAACTGAGTCATGTGCGGAGCTGAAGCTTCAGAGGAAAATTGCACATTTTAACCGCAGCTGCTCTGGCACATATGAATTGGTTAATAGAGAATCGTTGCTTTCATTCGGCTTCTCAAAATATTCCAATAAATTTGGCAAAAACTATCGATATTGTCCGTTAGTTGTGTTGTCAGGCACTGCTAAGTTTCGTATTACGAAGATCAGTATTTTACCATTGTGAGCCCATGTCAAGTGTCTATGGTTGAATGTAGCGATTTTTTTTGTGAAACAGATTTTCCCTTTGTGTTCTAAACATGAATGACAACAATTTCGAGCAACGGTGTGCTATTAGGTTTAGCTTCAGGCTTGGGTACAATGCAGATCGTCAGAATCTGGGACCTTGTGCGTGCAGATCATCGGCTGTCAGTCAGAATTATCGGGAAAGTGTTAAATTACTTCCTCAGCCTCCTCATTCGCCTGACTTGAGTCCTTGTGAGTTTTCCTCTTTCCGAATTTGAAAAATCACCTCAAGCGAACTTATTTTGGGACAGTCGGAAACATTCAAACGGCTGTAAGCGACCAGCTGAAGGCTATTTCAGTATCTGAGTTCCAGCACTGCTATGAGGAGTGGAAGAACAGTCTCCAACGCTGAGTGGATTCAGAAAAAAGTTATTTTGAGGGTGACAATATAAAATTGTAATTAAGTTTGAATAAAAAAAATAAAAAAAAACAGTCTCATAGGGAGATGGATGTATAAAAGTGATGCTGGTAGTTAGGGGTGACCATTCTAGAAATATTGCTATATTTTTCTGAATCACCCTGTATAGTATTATGGAAATCAAACATCCTGAGAAATAGGAGATTAGGTACTAAAAATTTATATGTTAAATGATATTGGGCCCGAAACAAAAATCTAATTTTCAAGATCTGCTGCCACAGCTATATCAAAATTCCAAACTTTGAAAGAATGAGTCATTATTATGCTTAGGTTGTAAATCATGTCTTTGATCTATGTAATGGTCTCAGTATGTTTCTGTTTTATTTGAAGGAGTCATAGTGTGATTAGAGCCTACCTTGGCGTAAATTCATAATAATGAGGGAGTAGAACAACTTATACAAAGTGGATGTGGTTTTACTATTTTTCGAAAAAGTGTATTCCGATAGAAAAGTCGCTCCCCGGGTCAGTCTTGATAGGTAGGAAACTTCTAGGTTGCTGAAAGGCAGGATAACGTCACACAAAAGTGATGCCAGATTACATCCAGAAAGATGTGCTTTGGCGTCGCATATTAACAACACAGGTCATTCTATGAATTATGGCAGTATTGAGGTTCTTGCTAAAGAAAAAAGACTCTCAAAACGTTTATTTTAGAAATGTCCCACATTTTCATGACAGATCATTGCATGAATAAAAAGGCTGATGTTGAGCAGCTCAGTGTCGTTTATTCCTACCTGTTGAATTGCGAAGAGCTAAAACGGCTACATGTCCAAATTGATCCAACATCTTCACAAAATTAGAATACATTTTCTCACTCACATTTTTAATATAAACTCACATAACCCATCTTTTCAAGGTTGTATCAATATCACGCATTCCTGCACTCATACGAACCACACAACAAGTTATTTCAGCATTTTAGTAATTTTGGGTGGAGATTTACCGAGGGTCCCTCGTATACTTCATACCCAAAGTTGGACAGGGAGGTGTACATTTCCACGGTCCGTCGCGTCAATCACTTGTCATCTGTCGACGCTTTACCTTTCCGTGCCTTCCCCCTCTCCACGTGTAGCGGTAGTAGAAGGTTAGGGACTGCATTCCGATTGTTTCAACAAAATGTCTCCCCACGTGTAATATTTTTAACTTGCTCTTGTGTATTGATATAATTTTTATTTTTTCTTAACTTTTAACGAAGGTATCTGTCGTTTTTCAACAAGCCCAATGTCCCCGTCCTTTTGTTTTTATACTGATCACAAGTTAGATCTTCTCTACGTTCTTTCTGAAACACCTTGTGGCTGCAACCTCACCTACGAGTAAGTTGTCTGACATATTAAATCTGTCCTGTTTTCTTTGCTAGCATCACAATTGTGTGTTCAGAATCCTGATGAAGGCTCCATAGAGAATGCCGAAAGCTTGATTTTATCGTCAAAAGAGTCAACTTCAGCCTAAAAGTTTTGCCAATTTCCCAATTAACAATTAATTATATATATATATATATATATATATATATATATATATATATATATATATATGCTTAAGTATCAACATATTTCAGGAACATTTTATTTATCCTGTATCGACTTATCGGTGAACTTATTTGGATCAAACAAAATGATGCTGCTCGGACTTTAAAAAAAATCATCTCCATTAGCTATTAATCATGTTTTTTTATTTTTTTTTCGGCCTCTAGAGTACCAAACAACTCATACTTAATTATAGTTTCTTGTATCGCTTTTTCAAGAGATTTGTTCAATGTAAATACTCGTCTTAGCATACAGGTAGTTCTCTGTCTACCGCATTACTGCTCAAGCATAACGGTTTTTTAAAGGCTGATTCCAAGATACAAATCCAACTATTTTGATGGAACTCCATACTCTCCCTATTAATTTCAGCAATTTCCGCAGACATCATCGGCGCGGACAAATATTTTTTGCTCTGACTCGCCGTTAAAAGAGCCGAGTTAGTCGATTAAACCGCTGCATCGCTGGTGTACTCCTATTATAAAGATTATCTCGTGGAGGCAATTTTATGGGAGCGCGTTCTATCTGGCGATATGATCGAGGAAAGCCGAGCAATAAAAATCTGACTGTCGCTACTTATACAGTGGCCAGCCGCTGCCGACCAATTACCTAGAGCGATCTTCAAATTTCCTTTGGACGCAATCTACCATAGCTCAACCAAAGGCGGCGGATATTGCTGAACTTTGAGTACGAGAGATGTTTTTTAAATTTTGCATATGGAAATAAAACAACACGGTAGGTAGTTTTAAATGACTTTATTGTTTTTCGAGGTATTCTCCAAGAAGATTAATACACATCCGCATGCGCTTGAACCAATTTGCGAAGCACTTATTTCACTCGTTTGCTGGCAGATCCAAAACGGCACTTTTGAATACGTCAACTGCTTCTTCTGGTGACTGGAACCTTTGACCACGCAGTCTGTTTTTAATTTTCGGGAAAGTAAAGAAATCTTTAGGACTTAGGTCGGGACTATATGGAAGATGGTCCAATAATTCCACGTTTTCTTCCGTTAAATACTGCCTTGTTTTGTGTGCGAGCTTGCATTGTCTTGGTGGAGGATGATTCTTCTTTCGGGGTTGTTTTTTCGAAGCTCGGTGATGACTTTTGGCAAACAAATGGTGGTATGCCAATCCGCAGTAACAGTTCTTTGCTCATTAAGAGGAATTGTTGCAATATGACCCGCTTTTGACACAAATGTCGCGACCATCTTTACCGAAACACTTCGAGAACGGATGACTTTTGTTGGCTTTACTTCAGCTTGGAACACCCAAACAGCCGACTGTCGTTTATTTTCTGGATCATAACAGTAAATCCACGATTCATCACCACTAACAATGACACCAATTAACCCTGGCTGCTCTTCAGTCAACAGGTGGGGTATCCAACGAGAAACTAATTTTCTTACTCCTAATTCTTCATGTAAAATTTTTTGAATTGAGGTCTTTGAGATCTTCAAGGACGTCTCAGTCTCGCGATATGTCACATGTCTATCTTCAATGACGAGTTTGCGCACAGCATCGACGTTTTCCTGGGTGACAACCGTTTTTGGTGCACCCACCTTGGGATCGTCGCTAAGACTCACCCGTCCACGTTTGAATTCTCCATTCCAACGGGAAATTGTCGACTGATGTGGCGCTTCGTTGCCGAAAACAGACAGTAACTAAGCAAGGCATTCTTGTTGCGATAATTGTCTCTGAAAGTTGTAATAAATTATGGCGCGACAATGTTCTCGGTTGAGTTCCATTTTTCTAATGACTTGGTAACACTTAAAAATCCACTGAAGTGAGAACACTGCACGTCTTGTTGTGAAACTTTGAATTTGAGTTTACTAAAGAGTGAGGTTAAGATTCAGTACTGACGTTCGATCCTCGCGGCCTACTATGTTTCTATATGCAAAACTTAAAAGATATCCCTCGTAATTGTCACTATACTATTATAGTATTATAGGTATAGTTTGAGCTTGTTATCAGTTTTTCAAAAATATTTGAGACGGTAATGAATAACAGGGTATTGATTTTTTCCTATCTAGATGATCCGAAAAATGAAACTCAACATGATTAAATTAAAGAACCTTACTAAGGCGTATGACCGACTAAATCATAATATACGAGTATCATTGTGAAAATTAGAAAGATACGGCATTAGAGGTCCAGCACTTTCTTGAATAGAATCATTTCTCAGCAACATCCGAAAAATCAATAAAACAGAATCATACTTGACAATGACACAAATCTCACAAACCACGACACGTCACGTTATTTTACTTGATTAATTCATATTCTGACATTGGTTTATGGAGATTTTATTCACTTTTTTAAAGGCTGTATACAGGGTGGCCCATCCATGTGTGGACGGAATATTACTCATAAACTAATACATTATGGGAAAATCTATTTGTGGCATTCTGACCTACATAAGTTGCAATTTTTTAAATGGAATGCCTCAAATTTTATTGCATATTTGGATAAAGCAATTCAAAAGAAAAATATTGATATAACATACTATGGGCTTTTGGTAATTAGCTACTGAGGTGTAAGGTGTTTTGTCCAGAAAAACCGTCCACTTCGGCATCCCCTCAATCCACCATTTTGAAATTTGGAGTGCTGAATTTTGTATCAAAAGACCTTACACACTTCAGCTTTTAACCTACTTGTTACTTTTTCGAATTTACGTTTTTGCTCATACAGGGTGGTCAAAAACGCGTATTGTACTTTTTCTCAAAAATTTCAAAAGCATCACCCTGTATGCAAGTTTGGATTCAATTTTTTATAAGCTTTTTTGGGATGCGGTTTGATTCAGATAAAATCACTAGATTTTGAGTTATTAAGCTTTTAGTAGGATAACACACCAAAATTATGGAGAAAAATCACATCATCCATGGAAAAAAAAAAGACAAACAGTGGGCTAGTTCCATCTTGCCACTTCGAGTACAGATGTGACGTAAAAACTGATAACAATCACAACACAGTATAAATCAACTTCAAGCGTAATAGAGAAAAACAACTAAAACAACAACATAAACAAACAACTATCACTACTCAAGACCTAATCTACAAAAGCTGCTCGAAAATATCTACACCATGTTGAATACACAGCCGTAGTCTTTGGATAAATGACCGTTGCACATCCCTCATCATGTGTTCCCTTATGTTCAGACAAGCATGCTTAATCATTTCCTTCATATTTTCCGGGGTAGATGGTGGATATCTATAATCCTCTTGTTTAACATAGCCCCATAGAAAGAAGTCCATCGGTGTCATATCTGGTGATCTAGGAGGCCAAGATATAGGCCCATCACGACCGATCCAACGATTGTTACTCCACGTGTTCAAATAGTTACGCACACGATTATGATAATGCACAGGTGCGCCGTCATATTTTAAGTACATATGCATCCGAGTTTGCAGATTGACATCCTCCAAAAGCAAAGACAAATGCTCGATCAAAAAATTCAACTATTGACAACACCTATGCTGTTAAAAGTTGCCTCATCGCTAAAAAGAACCTTATATCCAGGAAGGTAGTGTCTTCACTCACTTCATTTAGCATTATTCTACTAAACTCCATTCGAGCTGCGAAGTCCTGAGGACGAAGGCCTTGATGCAAGTATAGGTGATATGGATGGTACCTATGCTTGTGAATAATCCTTTGGACAGAAGTTCTGCATATATCAGTTCCTGCTCCAATTTGCCGTGCACTTAAATGGGGATCTTCCTGCAACTTTAATAGACCCTCCAACTGATTCGCCTCATTGGTGACAGTTGGATTATTTATACATTTTTTACTATATTCCACTGCTCCACTTGAATCAAAACATTCTCGTAGTGTAGAAAATGTTTCCGGCCTTGGATGTCGCATATTAGTGTACCGTTGATTATTTTCAGACACGTTTTTATTATAATGCTCATAAAGCTAATTTTAACAATTTGAAACTAATATTATATTATATAAAGCCTTTCCATAAAAGACTTGCTAATAACCGAAAAAAATAGCCGTAAAAACTCGTGTCTAGTATTAAAGAAAAGCTTATAAAAAATTGGATCCAAACTTTGCGTTTTTGGCCACCCTGTATGAGCAAAACTTAATATTCGAAAAAGTGAGAAATAAGATAAAAGCTGAGGTGTGTAAGGTTTTCTTGATACAAAATTCAGCACCCCAAATTTCATAATGGCGGACTGAGGAGTTGCTGAACTGGGGGGGTTTTTCTAGACAAAACACCTTATATTTCAGTAGCTAATTACCAAAACCTCATAGTATGTCATATCAATTTTCTTTTTTTGAATTGGTATATCTAAATATGCAATAAAATTTGAGGTGTTTCATTTAAAAAATCACATAGATATGTAGGTTGAAATTGGGACACCCTGTATAATGGGCAATATTTTGGAAATGTGCCCTCGAATGTCATGCACACCATCCCATAAATAGATTTTTCCAAAATGTATTTGTTTATGAGTAATATTCCGCCTACACATGGATGGGCCACCCTGTATAGTAACGTTTTTGATATCACATAATTACCCTTAAGAGTGAATTGCAAATCACGATTTTACTGGAAGGAAATAATTTTTTCGATGAAAATAAGAATGATCCAACCATCAAGTATCTTGATATCATTCTTGACACGACGATGATCTATAGTAAGTATACTGAAGCGTTGAAGATCAATTTTTTCCAACAACATGACCCTAAATATTATGAAGCACATCATTTATGCATGAGTAACTTGATGTCATAACGCATTTGCGAAGCTTGTGAGTTTTGCAGAGCAGAGCTTTCCACGCAGTTCCTTATCCTATTAAACAATCGTAGTGGTGTTATAGTAATATGACACAACACCACGGCTTACACACAATCATCCAAGTTTTTCAATAATAGACTTTGAAAGTATTTCATTTGTAACAGAGCAAACTAATTTATTACCAGTCAAAAGCAATACGCCTGCCTATGGGTGGCTTGTTCTCGATCGTTCCAGTAAGTTTAAGAGTTATCGAGGTTTCTTTTGGAGGTTCTATACCCCATTCGTAGTCCATTTACGCCCAGAAAAAACACAACATGTACAGGACCGTATTTTCCTCAATAGTCCTGGAATAATCTAGCAAAATAGATTATTATTTTTATACAGGGTTACAGGAAAAGTCGTGCTAGATCCGTTAAGGGCGTGTAGTACCCATCATTTCTGACTTATTTCATTATGAAACACCCTACCCTAAACTTAACCCTTTTCGAGATATTCAACTTTTAATGTTTTTATTGAAAATTGCCGATTTTTAGGCTACTAAATGTATTTATTTTTATTTTGTGTGTGTTATTATTACTATTATTGCATTTTAACATGTGTAATAAGATGCTTTAGGACGTCAATCATTAAAATAGTCCATAAGTTAATTGAATAGGCCGTAGTAGATAAGTGAATGTTAAGAAATTGAAAAAAATATCAGAAAGTTTATTTTTCTCGAAGGGATATCTAAAAAAAATATTATGGCAATTGTTCGGCAGATGTGTTTTAAAATATCTATGTTTTATCAGCTATCTAACGAGGTATAACAATCTAGGATTTGTATTACATTTCGTAGAAAAAAAGTAGTTGGGACGCTCCAGTAGCAGTTCCCACGCCTATTCTCCTTCAAGTTTAGACGCACCGTGCGAGCGAGACATGACGATTTAATGTGGGTGCGAATGAAAGAAAACATATTATAATAACCGGTTAGGGCTGGAAATCCAACACGGGATGTTGTTTTGGTTGTCAGTCTGCTTTTGTGCTTCGTACATAGTAGATGTGATATCGTTTTGCTCTTTTCCTCGACTTGGCTACGATTCTGGACTATTTCTTCTGATTTGTGAATACTGTGCTTGTTCACTGGACTCTGATTTGTACTTGTGATACGGAAGTGTTGAAGATGACGTCCTACACACCTGAGGAATATGCTGATATGCTTATTTGTTACGGATACTGCGATTGTGTATCTGCGCAAGCTCGCAACGAATACAGAACTCGCTTCCCCGGTCGTCGAGTGCCGGATGTGGCCGTTTTTAACAGAGTTTATCTAAGACTTCGAGAAACTGGCTCTGTTTTGAGACGAAATACAGACCTGGGAAGACCACGAATTTATGACAACGAAGAACTGCAGGACAATGAGATAGTGCAACGCTTTCGAGCGGATCCGACCATTTCCACTAATCGTGTTGCCCGTGATCTGGGACTTTCGCAATGGAGAGTGTGGTTTACAGTGCATACTGCTGGCCTATACCCGTACCATTACACGCCGCTACACACTATTGAAGAAGGAGACCCCGCGAGAAGGTTGGACGTCAGCGGATTTATGCTAAATGCTGACGTAGAAGACCCAGATTTTCTAAGAAATATCTTATGGACAGATGAATCCAAATTTGATAACGATGGCATAACTAACTATCACAACGCCCATTACTGGGCCCCAAAAGTACTAAGGAATCCCAATAAGAAAAGAGTGGCGAGGTCCCAACGAAGATTCAGCGTGAATGTGTGGATGGGCATTATCTCCAACCATTTGATTGGACCTTACTTTCTCCCGGACAATCTAAATGGGGAAAATTACGAAAACTTCTTGAGAGGAGACTTCAGAGATTTGCTGGATGATCTGCCACTCAACTTGAGAAGGGACATGTGGTTCCAACATGATGGCTGCCCTGCCCATTTCAGGAGAAGTGTCAGAGACTGGCTGGACACAAATTATCCAAACAAATGGATAGGACGAGGTGGGCCGTTGCCATGGCCAGCAAGAAGTCCGGACCTAACCCCCATGGATTTTCATGTGTGGGGGTGCATGAAAAGTCTTGTCTACAGCGAGCCAAATCCAGTTTCGTCTGTGGAAGAATTAAGAGAAAGGATTGTCGATGCAGCAAATCAACTAAGGACAACGTTGACCACTGCAGTTGTAAAGACTGGTCTCCGTAGAAGGATGCGACAATGTATTAGAAACAGAGGCAGCCATGTTGAACATGAACTGTAGAGTAAGAAAAAGTTGTGTGAAAACCTGATTTAATAAATGATACTTCATGCTTACCTATTGTTTTATTTTACTTTTTAGGGCTAAGTATCAATTTTCTTCTCCACTGTCGCCTATGAAACTAAGTTTTTTCAATGCATTTAAATAAAATCCTAGATTGTTATACCTCGTTAGATAGCTGATAAAACATAGATATTTTAAAACACATCTGCCGAACAATTGCCATAATATTTTTTTTAGATATCCCTTAGAGAAAAATAAACTTTCTGATATTTTTTTCAATTTCTTAACATTCACTTATCTACTACAGCCTATTCAATTAACTTATGGACTATTTTAATGATTGACGTCCTAAAGCATCTTATTACACATGTTAAAATGCAATAATAGTAATAATAACACACACAAAATAAAAATAAATACATTTAGTAGCCTAAAAATCGGCAATTTTCAATAAAAACATTAAAAGTTGAATATCTCGAAAAGGGTTAAGTTTAGGGTAGGGTGTTTCATAATGAAATAAGTCAGAAATGATGGGTACTACACGCCCTTAACGGATCTAGCACGACTTTTCCTGTAAGCCTGTAGAAACAAGTGCACATACTTTTCACCATTCTTCATTCGCTAGAAGTACTTGAATCATCGTCCGAATGGCTAATATCAATTATCCAGATCCCACATCTTTGTTTCGATTGTCTCTTAATAATAACACCTTTATTTGTCGTACATGTTAGGGACAAAGATAGCGAAGTTTAACCTAGGCTACTCTTACACTTAACTATCTTTGTCAGTGCATTTAGAGCACGATGTAATGTGTGTTGCCTAAAATGTCATAAAAGAAATTATAGTTATAACTAAACTATACTATAAACTGAAATACACAACTATATACAGTATGTACAGGGATGCCCAAATATAAATATACACATACGCATATATACATATATACACACATATATATATATATATATATATATACTTTTAAGTTTTGCATATAGAAACATAGCAGGCCGCGCGGATCGAACGTCAGTATTGAATCTTAACCTCACTCTTTAGTAAACTTAAATTCAAAGTTTCACAACAATACGTGCAGTGTAGGTACTCACTACAGTGAAGTTTTAAGTGTCACCAAGTCACTAGAAAAATAAAACTCAACCAAGAACATTTTCGCGCCATAATTTATTACAACCTTCAGAGACAATTATCGCTACAACATTGCCTTGCGGAGTTACTGTCTGTTTTCGGCAAGGAAGCGCCACATCAGTCGACAATTTCCCATTGGTATGGAGAATTCAAACGTGGTCGGGTGAGTCTTAGCGACGATCCTAGGGTGGGTGCACCAAAAACGGCAGTTGCCCAGGAAAACGTCGATGCTGTGCGCAAACTCATCATTGAAGATAGACATGTGACATATAGCGAGATTGAGGCGTCCTTGAAGATCTCAAAGACATCAATTCAAAAAATTTTACATGAAGAATTAGGAATAAGAAAATTAGTTTCTCGTTGGATACCCCAGCTGTTGACTGAAGAGCAGAAAGCAGCCAGGGTTAATTGGTGTCAAAATACGCTGGACCGTTTCAATTCCGGAAACTCAAAAAATGTGTACAGCACTGTTAGTGGTGATGAATCGTGAATTTACTGTTATGAACCAGAAAGTAAACGACAGTCGGCTGTTTGGGTGTTCCAAGCTGAAGAAAATCCAACAAAAGTCATCCGTTCCCGAAGGGTTTCGAAAAAGTTGGTCGCGACATTTGTGTCAAAAGCGGGCCATATTGCAACAATTCCTCTTAATGAGCAAAGAACTGTTAATGCGGATTGGTATACCACCATTTGTTTGCTAAAAGTCATCACCGAGCTTCGAAAAATCAACCCCGGAAGAACAATCATCTTCCACCAAGGCAATGCAAGCTCGCACACAGCCCAAAAAACAAGGCAGTATTTAACGGAAGAAAACGTGGAATTATTGGGCCATCCTCCATATAGTCCCGATCTAACGATTTCTTTACTTTCCCGAAAAATAAAAACAAACTGCGTGGTCAATGGTTCCAGTCACCAGAAGAAGCAGTTGACGCATTCAAAAATGCCGTTTTGGATCTGCCAGCAAACGAGTGGAATAAGTGCTTCGAAAATTGGTTCGAGCGTATGCAGATGAGTATTAATCTTCGTGGAGAATGCTTCGAAAAACAATAAAGTCATTTAAAACTACCTACCGTGTTGTTTTATTTCCATATGTAAAACTTAAAAGACATCCCTCGTATACACACATATATGTACATACAGATACATATACTCGTACATACACACATATAATATTTAGATACATATATACATAATAAAAGATACTGCACCAATATCAGGTAAGGGTAAATACAAATTATTTTATTTGTTTACGGAAATTGACAGAAGACATGTTGTTGTATTTACCTGGCAAAGCATTGTACAGTATGGCAGCATTATACGAAAAACAACGCTTGAAAAGTGTCATATAATATTCAAGAAAACGAATAATAATACAAACAGTGTATCTAACAGGTGTTGATTCCACATCTACCAGATATAGCTAAGTTTAGTGTACACATAGCTAAGTTTTCCGCGTCAGCTCATAGATTCAGTCTACTTGACAACATTTTTACAAAACAAATGACGAATTTGTTAGATACACGTACCTGACGGATTCTTTAAGCCAGTGGTTATTCCATCTAAGGCTTGTCTTGCTGATTTAATTGTAGAGTCAGTCCATACTTTAGGTTTTGTATGTCCTGCATTTATCCAGGTTTCATCCAAGTAATAAGTCTTCCTGCACTGGTCGCGATATTTCTTTATTTATTTTGAATTTCTTCTAATGTGGTCCTTTTGAAAGTAGGTATTAAGTCTTCATCACCATTAACCTTCTGTAATACATACTTTGTCTATGGTAGCAACCTTCAGCCTTTCAAAAAATTGATGGACTTTGCGTCTGATGGCATTCCGATCAGTTATCAACTGTTTCCAACAGCTTCGTGTAATGCAGCCTGTGGTGTGGTGGAGACAATTTATTTTTTAGGTAGAGTCGTTTCTTTTAATCACACCGGCACCATTAAGTTGAAAACCCTTTATTCTATTCAACAATGACAAAATGGCTCTAAAATGTTCTCCCCTATTTTCCCTCTTTTGCAATTTCTACCAGGATTTGTCTGATATATAGACAACTCGTCCTGACAGACAAACTGTCCTGGAGGGATCTGATACAGAGCAAACACCATACGGACCACTCTGATAGAGAACCTCAAATTCTCAAATCTAACAGAAAACTTCATTATTTAATTAAAAGAGTTGCCTACAGGGACACGTTTGGTATTCACTGTCTAGTTTGCTGCCATACTAACGCCAATATTACATTACAATAAACAAGTTTAGAAGTTACCGATGCTCCGCCACTGAGATTGCGTGTTCGCTTCGTCCGTTTCGCCCGAGGTTGTCATTTTTTCCAACGGATTCCAATCTGGATCGATCAGTGGCTTTGCCAAAAAGAAAATTTAGAAGAACATTAATATCTCGAAAAGATTTATATGCGAAATGGTAGCTAAACAATCAGGTGTGTATGTATAGTCAGTTTTAGCAGCATAGTAGCTTCAGGTATCAATACTGCTGCCAGATCAAAAATGCTCAAAACGGTAGACATCGAAAAACGGTAGATTCGAATAATGAACTGTAGATATTGAAATATAGTCACGTCTGCTTCCAGATCCCAACATATAGCAATTTGTCCAATTTTTATAAAAAATGGTAGGGAAGGGAGGGGGGGATGGTAACCTAGGACTCAAAAGGTAGATCTGGCAGCACTGGGATAAACACACACTAGATATTGCAGGCGAGATGGTGACGCGTTAAACCGCTTAGACAGGTAAGTTTTTTGAGATATAAATGCTAGAATCGCAAAACAGTATTATACAATCAATATTATTTGGAATAACGTCATGTTTGCTCACTCCTGAGTCCGTGTCTTTGGTTTGTTATCCTCAAGAAATGATAAGACATGTACCCACATAAAATCCGTCGGTGTGAGATTACGCAATTTTGGAGAACAACTGATTGGCCTATATTTCGTGAAAAATGGTACCGCATGTTATAATGCATGGAGAGCGCTAAAGATCCGTCCTTAGGCCCGTATCGTCAGTCGTCCCTATAATTGTAGGGTGCGTTTATCGCCTCCTTGATTGTCATACTTCTTTCTCTCCTTCAAAAATTTCTAGATTACAGTTGTCCTGTGTCAGCGTCAGCGCTCTCCTATTGTGAAGATATGTTTTCTTTTCAAATTGTAGGAAATTTCAGGCTGATAAAACATGATATAACTCAAAAACAAGCACAATTTGATGCAAATAGATGTTTGTGACATAACCTCAAAATAGAGCGCTGACACGGAGAAGTAGAAAACTATGACAATCAAGGAGGCCATAAACGCACCCTACAATTGTAGGGACGACTGACGATACGGGCCTTAGTAACTTCTTCATTTACCAATTCAAAAGAATAAACGCGGACGGACTAGGAATTAGATTTGTTGAAGAAAAAACGTAGAATTTCTCATGATGGACCTGAGAAATAGTAACATCCGATATGCTTTAGGCCCGATTTCACCAACTTCATTGAAGCTCATGAGCTTCAGAACTCAAGAACCGCTCAATAAAAATTAGATTTCACCAATGACAGTACTGATCTTGGTTCATGGAACCCTGTTAAAACTCGTGATAGATTGATACAGATCAAAAACGTCAGAAAACTATAAAAGGAGATCTCATAAATAGAGAACAAGCTTCATTTGGTGGAACTCAGCATCAAAAGATGATCGGGAACTGATATTTCAGATCATGCTTTACTTCCTATGCCACTGGCAAGGAAGTTTGGTAATCCAGAAAAATGAGATATTATACTTTTTCGATGTTATATGATAAGAAAAACCATGTCACTCCTTTCCATCGGTCTTCCTGT
Source organism: Acanthoscelides obtectus (assembly GCA_963669975.1). Taxonomy (NCBI): domain Eukaryota; kingdom Metazoa; phylum Arthropoda; class Insecta; order Coleoptera; family Chrysomelidae; genus Acanthoscelides; species Acanthoscelides obtectus. The sequence continues at coordinate 92,519,527 of CAVLJG010000001.1, forward strand.
TTGTCGGGCTGTCTGTCCGCTAATCCATGCCTATATTTTGTGAAGTAGGGTTACAACTATACCAAGGACAAAATCGGTCTGTGATAGCGGAGCTACATGGGAAAAAAAATGCTGAAACTTCGTTTTTTGAAATTTCGGAGCATCTTGATCTTTTCCAGGGGTAAAAAATAGGATGTTGGGGATTGTAGGAGGTAGAGGAGAGTATATGTCATCTTTTTGTGCTACCAATTCGACGTTTCTAGCCGTGGCAACTATATACACAACATAAATAATAACATAATCTATATAATTCAGTGAAAGTATAGTCTTTTTAACGATTGTTTTTGGTCTTGCCCTGTTTTAAAGATCCAAACGTAGGCATATTTTGTTACAATTAGCTTCCGAATGAACAACGATTACAAATAAGCACAAGAAGATGGATGGTGACAACTTAATGTTTATGTGGAAACTGTGACTTCGTATGGTGCGGCCACTGTGATACATAATAATAATAATAATAATAATAATAATAATAATAATAATAACAATAATAATAATAATAATAATAATAATAATAATAATAATAAAGCATATATTGCCCAACAGTATACACCATTTACAGAGCAATGGGTAATAAAAAACAATTGATGTACTAAATTTACCTAAAACTAACTTTAGCGAAACTACAAACTGACAGGACACTGGGTTCTTATTTCTGAAAAACTGCAGCAGAAAATGTCACAGACGTTAGACAGTTTGTTCGCGCTTCCACACATTTGATTAATATGTGCTTTCATTAATATATTTGTTTGAGCTCTTTTACATAAAGATGTGTAATGATCTCTAGCATTAAGTCTCGGTACAAAGATTTAGCTGTGATAACAGGTCAACACAGTCAATTTTGCCATTTAGTAGTTTATGCAAAATCAAAACAGATGCCTGACCTCTACGGATCTCTAAAGTTTGAAAGTTGAATCTGTTCACAAGCATCACATAATCACTAACCTCTTTGTGGATATACCCCATCAGGCTTGAAAGAAAAGTACTTTAGAAATTGTTGTTGAACCTTTTCGATACATGTTTTATAAATATTGTAAAATGGGTCCCATATTAGTGAACAGTATCCTAATTTCGACCTGACTAGACTGGAATACAATAAAATTAGTGCCGACAGATTAGTAAAAAGCTTACAGTTTCTTATGATAAAGCCATATGATCGAAACGCATTCATAATAATTTGATTAATATGTGAGTGGAATGTTAACTGACTGTCAAAGCAAACGCCTAGATCTCTGATTGAGTCAGTTCTCGAAAGGTCTGTACCTTAACACTGTGACTGATTTTATCAAATGCCTTAGAAAAGTCAACATAGACAGTATCTACCTGACCCCGTTGATCTATTGTTTCGCACAAATATTGGTCGAAGTTTGCAAGGTTACAAATAGTTGATCGAGAATGTGGTGGTAAACTTTCATAAAGACGGCCATATAAAATAATTTCTAAGAGTTTCGCTGGATTGCAGAGAATAGATATTGGTCTGTAGTTGCTTATAACATTTAGCTGTTGCGACTTGTGTATAGGGCATACCTTGGCAATCTTCCACACTTCAGGAAAAGTTGATGTCTTGAGAATTCGGTTGAAAATAGCTTTAAGTGGGTGAAGTAGAACTATTACGCAATCTTTGAGAAAAAATGAAGGGATCTGATCATGACCTGACGTTATTTTATTTTCAAATTTCTTTCCTGCCTTCAATATTTCTTCCTCCGTTATTGACTCGACACTCACATCCAATGTATCAATGAGATCAAGACTGAATGTTAGGTTCTCTTCGGCATCATTGTCAGCCGAAGTGAGGGTGCTCTCAAAAAAACTAACAAAGGCATTGACTACACTTTTAGAATCACTAAACGTTTCATTATTATAAATCATCTTGGCTGGGATTTTCGAAGTTCTGTTTTTTTGATTAATAAATGACCAAAATGAATTAGGATTCAGCTTCAACTGATTGTGAATATGCTGAAGATAGCATTGATAATCTTTGTTTTATGTTTCAATTTCAGTCTGGTATTACTAAAAAGTTCGTAATCGGCTAAGATTCCGGTTGATTTATGCCTTTTGTGTAGTTTTGACTTATAGCTTTCTTGTATACCACACGAGATATTTATTACAAAAAACTTTATGAAGTGGCACATGGTCATCAAATATTTTGCATAATGTTTTATAAAAAATATACACAGCTGCATTTACGTCATCTATATCTACCAAAACCTTCCAGCCTGTATTCAGCGCTTATATATAACTATATATAACTTCAAGATGAGAAAAGGAAATATATTAATAACAAAAACTGCAATTTGAATAAGATATACGATTTTTGATAGGATACTTATATCGATATTACTAATAACACTATAATAATCAAAAGGTACACCGTTCTCTCAGTACTTCCTGATTCATAAAAATCATTCACCCGTACAAAATTATTTCTACTCAAGAAAGGATAAAACAATATAATTAGCAATTACGCAATCTCTCCGAATGACAAAAATTATCGACGACTTTTACAAAAATGTTCCCGAAAGCCTAATTATAATATATATCCTTTGTTATAGTTCATAAAACTCTACTTGCGACAACCAAAGTTAATGTGTTTCCGCATCATAATAATAATTGTCATTAATTAATCCAATTATTACGGTGACGGTCTATATTGGTCAGCTAAAGCTAGCCGTACACAAAGATTTATTACCCTTCCCTAGTGGCTTCCATATTAAGTTTTAGAACATTTTTATTAACCTTCCTCTGATTGTGTCCTATTTGGTACATATTTCCTAGCCAATTTTAAAATAGTCTTCAAATGAATTATAGCTTGGAACTTCGTAAGATAATACTACAATATTAACTAATTTTATACTATATTAATATATTGTTAAAGTATGTATAATTGTTAAAAAATTCTAATCAGATAGTCATTTGTTTCATAGTATTCTCAGCCAATCATTGCTTATTCTTTTATGAAGTGTAGTTATAGGTAAACAGACCCTATTTGGCTTGTTATTGTAAGACTCCAAATATTCAAAATAGTAATCTAACTGCCGCTGGTCAATGCAATGCTAACCCTTTAATCATTGGAAACATTGAGAGCAGCATAATTAAACAAATACGATCAGGAATATTTCGCAGAAAGTAACACTCTCGAGGATATTTCAGGTTGCTAAATACATATGACATCCGTCATATCTATACCGACGCACATATCTTGCGGCTGAGAAGACACGTAGAGAAGCGGTAGAGTTGATAAGTGGGCGACTTATTTGAATGTCCTTTAAATACGCTTCTCAAAAACTGTAGCACTCTTTTATTGGTGATGTGATTGAATAAACTAAATTCAAATAAAGTTGATGACTAAAGTTAAGAGACGAAACGTCAAACGTAAATCCTTATTATAGTACCTTTTAGAGCAAAAATAAAAACGATTTTCTGTCTATCCCCGACTGGTTAAGCTTTCTGTTATTTTTTTTGTCATCTGCGCAACTTCAGCCCCATTTAACTAACTTCGAATGCCTTACCGTTTAGAGATCTCGGTGATATGAGTCAAATTTGAAACACCTGGCCTTAATGGAATTGGATGTACTTACGAATGCAATTGATCTGGAGATCAAAATGTGTACGTACCTGAAACAACAAAGAGTTGAACTGTTAAAACCATCAAAATTCAAGTGTATATAGTCAACGCCAAACAAAGTGGCGTGCACGTCATCAAGGTGGGTGTGTTGAAAAATTTACATTGTTGCCAAACTTTTTGTAAAATAATAAAATTTATTATTTACATATCTAGGTTTATAAGCAATATTAACCTCAAATGAGAACAAAAATAATAGTATAATAAAATTATAGATCTGTACTTGCATAATCATTAAGTATGACAATTATTGATCAGATGACACTATGAAACTACCATATTTAATTGATAGCTTAAAGGTACTGAATAAAAATCCAAATGGGGTCCTCCAAATTTTATGCATGGTATTTATTTTACAGAATTCATACAGAAAAATGCATTCTAAAATTAGGTAAGCTACTGGTGTAAGCTTTTTCTGTACAATAAAGTTAGTCGGAGTTTCTTTCTTCAGCGCTGTCTGAATCTGAATCTTCATCACTCTCAAAGTTGATTATTAAAGGTTCGATGTCTGGTCGATCAAAAATTCATTCTCTTTCATACCATTTAAAAATTTCTTGCTCAGTATGTCGAACACTATTTTTCCACATGTCTGGGGTAACCGTTTATAGAGCCTCGTTCCACATATCCAAACAGTCTTTTTCACTGTTACCATCTCTACCAATATGTCTGTTATAGTAACCTTTTGCTATGCCCCAAATTAACTCAATAGGGTTAAATATACAATGGTAAGGAGGCAGACGAAGAACTTTGTGCCCATGTTGTTCCGCCAATTCATCAATCACGTATATTGTAGGTGGTTTGTTTCTAAAAAAGCAGTTATTTTAAGAATAGGAATAAACAAAAGAAATATAAACTGTCGACCAAAATATATATAATTAAGAAGCATTATGTACCGAGCAACAATACTCAATAGCTCTGTTTTAAACATTGTGTTTAAAAATGGTATGTTTTGATTTGTCAACCAGTCTTGGATATTTTTTTTTGTCCATGCATTGTTGGGCACTTTGTTCAATATCATGCTGTGATAAGGGGCGTTATCCAGTATAATCATAGATGGACTCTCCAATTTTTCTAATAACTGATGTTGAAACCATTTCAAAAAATTGTCCTGGTTCATCTCTCCATGGTAATCGCTCAATTTTGTTTTCGAAGAAAATATCGCTTCACTACCCTCAATAAACCCATTTTCATTTCCAGCATGTAATATAATGTCTCTAAAATATATTAGTTTTAAATTTTATAGTGCAAATTGTGTAAAAGTACATACCTTTTACCATCTGTTTTAATAGCTTTCACGCTTTTTTGGTTTCCATTTTGCCAAGAGCGACCTATGGTCCCATTTTGAAATATCCAAGTTTCATCGAGGAAGACAAACTGGTATACGGCCTCAACCTTGGCTTGATTGTATTGCCTTAGAAATTCCACCCTTTTCAAAGCTATACTTGGTAGTTCCATGAGCCCTCGTCGCGGATTGTCCTTAAGCCACTTAAATCCAAGATCTCTAAGCAACCGCCTTAAAGACGTGGCACTACCATCAAATAATGCCCTATCTCTTAATCGAGACCATAAAGTTTGTATCGTAACTTGTTCTTCTGAAACCATGTGTAATATGACATTATAATTTAGTTAACAAATTAATGCAAATTTCTGATAAGTTATTATAATAAGATCTTACTTTTGTGATACATATTATAGATCACTTCTCGAATGGCACTTGAATCCAATGTCGCTGTGTTGGTTACACGTTTAATATAACTCCGCTTTTTCTTGGGCGATTCTAAATTTGCATCACTTTTCACACCCTCGGAAATACGACTAACTGTCCTTAAACTAATTTTTAAAGCAGCAGCAACACGCTACAAAAAATGAAATAAAATTTCACTATTATTAATATACATTACATATAATTATTAGTAACCTACCTCTTGAACAGCATTTAAAGGCAACAAAGGCCCGTTGTTGTCCCTTTCTTGTTCAAAGTAGTGCATTAACGAGGCCACGAGTTCCTTACACCGACTATTTAACTGTTTGGGCATCTTTATATACCAAAATGCGTTCCCAGAGACTGAAACACATGAGGAGACGTTGTAGCAGACCGCAGGTCACGCACAACACATGGCCTACCGAGACGCTGATGAGTCGGGCCACGCGGAGGTTTAGGGTTTAGTGGGTATTAGGTGATCTCTTCAAGACCCTGGAGCCCCACACACGTCGTAGCTCGTGCTATGGTATGGTGCGTAAATGCATTCCCCCCTCGTTAAAAAAAAAAAAAAAAAAAAAAAAAAAAAAAAAAAAAAAAAAAAAAATATACCAAAATTGCCTTTATCTACTCGTAAAATGAATAATTTTGTTTTGAAACAAACAGTTGTTGATTTACAGTATGCGGGGCTAAAGGATTTATAAAGATTTGAAATGCCACAAATTGATTCAGTGTCAAAATTAATACAAACGTCAGTTCCCAGTTTAAATAAGTTTCAAGGTGACAATGTGTCAAGGCTGCGAAATCGGTTTAGTGCGTTTACATGTCGATAAGTGATTGGAGCGTTTGCAAAACATTTTATTTCGCATAATGCGTCTAAATTTATCAGAAAGCAACTTATGTGATATTTTAATAACAATGTTTATATGACTATTAACCATAATAAGAGAGTAATGACCATTTTACAATTTATATATCACATTAATATGAAACTGCAATAGAGCAATTGTTTGTGATAGAAACCTAGGCATTAGGTCGGGGAATTTTTATCGTGATGACGTGCACGCCACTTTGTTTGGCGTTGACTATAGTTATTTACGCATGAATCGGTAGGAGATCTCAATAGGCGATCAGAATGGAAACCTCAGCAAGACCACTGATATAAGTTTTTTTTCATTTGCATGTTATGATACTCGTACAGAATGTTTTATTTTAGTTTGATTCGATAATCAGTCAACGTAAAGCGGTCCAGCGATGCGATTTATGCTGTATAGCAGTAGCCGTGGGGCGGTAACAGTTTGGTGGTAGCTTTAAATTAGCTGACAGATTTGATAGTTTTCTGATTAAATGTTAGAAACTCACAAATTTTATATTGAAAATTTATTGGGAAGCGAAGAGTTAAGAAAACTACTAGTTTAAGTATATTTATCCAAAATTTGTATGTGTAATTTTATGGCTCGTGGAAGTTCCTTATAAGAATAACTCCGTTGTATATGAAGCATTTACGAAAGAAGGATGTCTTGTGGAGACGCAAAACAAATATCTCTTGTGTGAATGTGGTAAAATAAAATAAAAGCACGCAGATTCTAACGCAACATCTTGCGGTTGTTCTGAGAATGCTGGTCAAAAATGTTTTTTATTCTTATTTTTCAAAGTAAGCTATTATCTAAAATGTTTGATATGAAGATGGTATAGGTTTTTGTTACCGAAATTCTGCAATCACACCGATGGCATGGCTATTGCAATAAAAAACTTATCAAATGTCGATCGTTTTCAACATACCTACTATATCAAAAATGAATAAATGAAACTTTGTAATACTGTAGTAGTTGGAGAGCAAAACATGTCAGAGGCTTTAAATATAGAAAATTTGTGTACAATGTGCTACAAATAATGTATTTTCATGTGTGTTTTGATCACACTGTAGTATAATCTAGAGAAACAATACTCGTATGTCACCAAAATATTTCAAGGGAGTTGTAACATAGCATGCTGTTTTATACAAGGAGACACGTATTAGGCTATGGGGTTGTTGTGGAAAGGGGGGGGGGTGCTTGAGGTAACTTGTATATAAGTAAATGTGTTAGGATAAACAAGCCTGACTTAGGATGGGTTGCCAAGAACCGGACATTAGATACTACCGTGAAACGAGTTTGTCTATCTCTTTGACTAAATTCACGAGCTCAATTTGAAACGTAGTGTAGGTACTATAAAAAGTACTAACAGTATTGTGAAAACAGGTGTTTGAATTGAATTTTGAATTGATCCATTGAGACCTCTACTGCCCGATTCCATAAATGAAGCTTGAACCCAGGTTACATGATCTCCGTTTATAGTTGACTGACATTTTTAATCTGCTACACCAGGGCTAGTACCATGAGTCATTCAAGACAAAGGGATAACTTTTCGCAATCACATTGAAACGTTGAGAACTGATTTCCAAATTCCGTTTCCACAAACGTTCAAAATCAAGTTTGATTAACAAGATTGGGCTCTATAAGGTGTCCTAACACCAGTAATGACTTACGCTTGTGCGGTTTGGTGTTTTATTGGGACTACATTGATCGCACAGCAATCATTTCTTGTGGGAATCAGTGGACCACACAGTCCAGTACACAGAAATTAATTCGGGAATTCAAAATCAAATATTTTTAGGCCATATCAAAATCTCTCTTTCGTTCCTCCTTTCCTTTCTTTTTTTCCTTAGGATTGTCCAGTTACCAGACTGGACAGACTTACAAACTGACACTACATACAAGAGTTATGGTCCCACGGACCACTCTCACAACCAACGGTGACTTGACCAGGGTTACGTCAATCAAAAGCCAGGATGAGTAATGTTAATGAATGTCACCGGTGAAATCCAAACCTTCGTTCAAATGTTACTAAGCTTCAGGATTTTGATCTTAGTTCTATGAAATTGGCAAAATCAGCCATAATAATTGCTTTACATTTATAGCGGCTGTTCCTCCTATTACAGTCAACAGTTCTACAATTGGAGTTTGTATAAAGTCATATGACCATACGTAAAAAAACATAAAAAACCTTATACATATACAGGGTGTTCCTTAATGATATGCGAATAGTTGGGAGTGTGAATCTACATAAAAAATTAATGTTAGTTTGCTTTATAAAATGTTTCTTTACAAAAAGTCGGAGTGTTGAAGTTTCAGGAAAAAAATGGAAATTAATTAATATTTTCAGAACCGCTTCAGATATTCCACTGATATTTGGTACATACTGAAAGTTAATACAGTTGCATATTTTTCAATGCAAAAATAATGTTTAGCTTTAACAGTGGCGTGCGTACGGGTATTGACTTCGATATTTAAAAAAAAAAGTGGTACGCCAATTGTTTTTTGCCAAATAACATTATTTTTGAATTCCCCGTTCAATTTAAAACAAATGAGCTATTCCGAATTGTTTTCTTTCGATGCGCCATTTTTGAGTAAAAAACTAAAAACCGTTCTATTGTCTAACTTGCAACAAAATTATTATTAATTTAATTGGAAAACTTAAAACCCATTAGGTGTAATGAACAACAACAACTGACAACATAAACATAACATTCAAACCAACGACATGAATACAAAAATTGTTGAAAATGGCCACTTTCACTTGGTATGCATGCTTCCGCCCTCCTTCTCATGTAATTGCTCACTCGTTGAAATATAATAATAATAATAATAATAATAATAATAATAATCCGGCTTTATTTATACAAAGTATAAAAAGGCGAAGACTCGCTAAAAAGCGTTTTTCAACTTAACCCAACAAATATTTATGTATATTTTCTAATCCCAATGAAAACAAGAGTTAAAAAAAACCTGTAACGAGTCCTTATTCATGGCCATGGTCTACTTACTGGGCAATGAAATCAGAGATAAAATTCTTCAATCTTTTTTTGAAATTCTTTATAGAGTAGTGAGTGATCTCGGTAGGCAACGCGTTGTATAGCTTGATAGCAGTATATACGTACGACCTTTTAAATAGAGATGTTGAATGTCTCGGGAGAACCAAGATATGCTTATTCTTTGTGTTCAGTTGATTAACATCTGAGTATCTGATAAATTTGGTTGATAGATATAGAGGGGCTTGTGTTGTGATTACCTTATGGGTCAAGGTCAATACATGCATTTTTTGCAGCTCTTCTATTTTTTGAACACCTAGCTCACGATATCTATGTGACACTGTCTCAAATTTTCTCACTCCACAAGCAAATCTGAGACACGCATGTTGAATAGTCTGAAGTCTCCTTATCTCAATCGATCTTAGTGCAGGCCCATATCGCTGGAGTGTTTTTTATTCTATCACAAGATGCAACTATTCTTTCTCTTAATTCCTCTACAGTGCTAATGACACTTGTGTACACTAGTGTCTTAAGTCCCATAAAAGGAAATCTAAACAGTTGAGGTCTGGGGACCTTGGTGGCCATTCTTAGGGCCCACCGCGGCCATCCAACGATTTGGATAAGCAGTTTGTAGATAATTACGAACCGCTACACTGAAATGCGGTGATGCACCATCATGCATGTACCACATATTGTTTCTTATTACTAACGGAAGATCATCAGCAGCAAAGGCAACTGTTGTTGAAGAAAATTGAGGTAAGTCTGTCCGTCAAGTCGTCCCCGCAATGGGAAATTCTGAATGGCATTTTGAGAAAAATTAGCTTCATCCGTGAACAGAACCATTGATTCAAATTGCCGATTTTGTGTAATTTTTTGAAGATACCGCTGACAAATAGTCACACGCCTTGGAAAATCAATGGGAAGTAATGCCTGTACTCTACTAAAATATAGTAAGGATATAACAAAAAAATCCACTGAAATTCTCCAAACAATTTGATGGCAAATATTTAAGTGTCTATCGATCTTCCTCGTACTCGTTTCAGGATGTTCTTCAACTTGGTGCAGTGCTGCTTCCTCAATTCCAGGTGCTCTCACACTTAGAGGTCTACCTTCAGATGTTCCTTTTCGGACAGAACCAGTTTCAATAAGACGACGATGAATATTAGAAAAGGTTCGACTATCTGGCAAAGCACGATCGGGATATCTCTGGTGATAAAGCCGTCTGGCTTGCTCACCATTACCGTTGGCAAGGCCATATACGTAATGCATTTCCGCCATTTCTGCATTTGAATAAGTCATCATTATTAACACGATTGTAAAAGCTAAATAATGAGAAAGATGTCACAGCGAACAGATTTGAATAACAGATACTTGTTGGATGTCAAAAGCTAGTGAAATATTCCAGAGCAACTAGATATTTATTGCTAAATTGCATTCTTCAATTATTACATTCATTTTCTCGGACAATAGAAGAGTTTTTATTTTTTTACCCAAAAATGGTGCATCGACGAAAAACAATTCATTGGTTTTAAATTGCACGGAGAAATCAAAAATAATTTTTATTTGGCAAAGAACCATTGTCGTACCATTATTTTCTTGAAAAATATCAAAGTCGATATCCGTATGGACGCCACTGTTAAAGCTAAAAATTATTTTTGCATTGAAAAATATGCAACTTTATTAACTTTCACTACGTACTAAATATGAGTGAAGTATCTGAAGCGGTTCTGAAAATATTAATTTATTTCCATTTTTTTCCTAAAACTTTAACACCCCGAGTGTTTGTAAGGAAACATTTAGGACCATAGTTTATAAAGCAAACACATTAATTTTTCATGTAGATTCACACCCTTAAATATTCGCATATCATTAAGGAACACCCTGTATGTAGAGTTCCTACGGTGCACTATTCGATAATGTTTCAAGTCATATTTAATATGACTTAGAACCAGCCAAACTGACAACGGGGTCACATTTAAGTTACCCCGACTATCTAAAAATTGAAATATTTATCACGTCACCTCGTATCAGGAGCCGGTATAAAATTAAGTTGTGATACAGGCAGTTGAATGTATATGGTGGTGTGTTGGTGAGCGAAGGAACGGAGAGTGGAGTGGTAGCAGAGCGACGAGCAACAAATCTGGTGCAAAACTGGAACTAGCCGAATAAATCTCGCGCAACGTACAAGGCTCATTTGCATAGAACAAACATTAAGGTCTTAATTGAAGTTCGCGTGAGTTGCCTTTATTATGGCCTCCGCTGCTGCTCATTCCACTCTGTCTCCTTCGCGAGCAGATAGATTGAAACGGATCCACCCATAGTAGCTAGTGACGTTTTATACTGTAACGAAAACACCGTTCTACTGTTCAAAGTCTAATTTATTACTGCTACACTAATTTATAACACTTGCAACTAATTTATAACTATGTGGACTGGACTATTATCTGCCACTGCCATCTGGACGGGTATTTATTTACCTATCGTCGCGTAAAGAAATACTCCGGTGCTGTCGGGAACTTCCATGGAAGTGGTTTTCATGACCCCAGAAAGTTTAAAATTCATATCAATATGGACTGTTTAACTTCAGCAGTTGCGATACTCCGGCATGTAGACTCTTGCTTGAAGCAAAAAATTCCTGAGATTCAACGCCTTGTGCTCAATAGGTGGCCATACTTCTTGCAACAATTTAAGAGGATTTAAAAGAAAAACTATTTCCTTTATCATCTACCTCACAGGATTTGTTGATATTTTTTAATATTTCTGATCTCCAGTAATGATGATCTTAATCATTTATGGGAACCACATGATCACTGCCTTTGAAGACAAGCTTCATGGATTATTCGGGAGCTTTCGACAGAGTAGATCACGATCTACTTTTGGCTAAATTAGAAAATTTTGGAGTATCAAGCAATCAACTATACTGGTTTAAAAGCTATCTGTCTGGACGAACAGATATGCTGGATCATCATCTAATCCCATCAATGTCAATGTGTACCGCAAGGCTCCCACATTGGTCCAGTTTTTTCAATTTATTTGTTAACGATGTTGCAGGATCTATATCACATAGCAGATGATCTTAAATTATTGAGAGTAGTGAGAAATGTCCTCGATGCGGAAACCTTACAAATAGATCCCATAAACCTCACTTGACGGTGTAGTACTAATAATGTCAACATCAATTTGATTATATGCTACCCGATAAGCTTGAGCCGTAGTTCAAACTCTCTCGTGTATGAATATAAAGTTGCAAGCCGTTATCTCATGAGAACTGATACAGGGATTTAGGTATAACTCTTCATACATAATTAAGTTTTAAAACACACATTAGACAAATTACTTCCAAATCATAATATACACAATATTGAGATGCATTTATTTTTACATCTATTAAGCATCTCTCTGTAGAAATTTTCGAATTTTATACTGCTCTTTGGAGCAGAGTATTTTGGAGTACAACACAGTGATATGCTCGCCAAAAATAGTGCAAGGTAGATTTTTAAAACAGACAGCTATGAAAATAGGTCGGAGTCAGAATATTTCAGAACTAGTGAGTACGTCGGACATAGACTCCTTGAGACACCGCAGGAAAATGTCTGATTTGTTTTCTGTTTAAAATAGTCGATGGTGTCATATAGTAGATTGCCCTAGAAGTGATTGCACAAATGAATCTTAATGTTAAAGACGAACTCGCAATATAGAACTGTTTACGATTCCACATCGTTCTACCTATTAGGTATGGTAAGACTGAACCAGTTACTAGAATTCATAGACGCTGTAAGCTACAATATACATATTTTCAATAGCAATATTAAGCACATTAAAAGGTATATAAAAGATTTTTCCGTTTAACCTTAGTTGCTAAGTTTTAAATATAAATAGGTTGGGTATCATGCATCTTTAGTTCTTCTTTAGTTTAATAATATATACCAATGTACGCTGTCTCATAAACGTAAAGTTTTTGATGTAATTAATGGAAGTTGTAAATAAATATATAAATATTTCCCACTTTTCGTCTAGTTCTAAATGTAAAATATCAGTGAATGGTATACAGTGTGTCCCAGATTCGCTTCTCTCTACAGGGATCTCGGCTCTTGTTATACCTACAGCAAGGGTTAAATGGGGAAAGTTTTAGAGGAGACTTAGTGCATTCGATAGCTTCAGATTGATGATCGGTCAATTGGTTTTATCAATATCGGTGAAAAACCGAGAATGTCGATTTTTTTTATCTCAGTAAATCCGAAAATGTTAATTTGACAGCTATCGAAAAGTGACATTTTCCGGACATTTTTTAAGGCAAATGAGAGCGTGTATGACATGTCTCAATCGTCTTTTGTTTTCCCGCAACTTGCGTAAACTTTTTTTTTCTTATTGAATTTTTCGATTTTTGAAAGAGCGTAACATTTCCAGCCTAGTGATGTCTCACAAGTCCATAAAAGATTGGAGTATCATCGACATATCATCACACGTAATGTTATGTATCAATTTTTTTCTAAGGATGCCATGATTTATTTGCCAGAAAATAAAATTAATAACTAACGCATTTGTTTGATCTAACGAGGTTCTAACGTTGACGTAAAATAATTCAAAGTATTAAAATTGTGTTTTAATAAGTACTAGTTACGCTTTCTCCCATTAAAATGATAAATCTGACAAAAAAATTATCAAAACCTGTTGAAAATGGCCAGTATTCCCTACTCAAATGAGGAAAAGTTTGACATGTTACCGCTGTACTTGCAGTCACACAGAAACGCCGACATTACCTCAGCAAGGTATTGGAGAAGTACCCCGAATAACGGCAGCCTCATAAAACACAATTTAGAAAAATAGTAGTTAATTTAATAAATCAACACCAACAAACTAGAAGCGGATACAATATTAAAAATGAAAATCGCGACAGAAGCATTTTACAAGCTGTCAACGAAATCCCTAGTGCATCAGTAAGAACTATTGGTGTGTCATAATATAAGGTCCGGATTTTTATGTGGTATAAAACTGCAAAATATGTTTATTTATGCAGTAAAAAATAGACGAAATATGGATTTTATATCTGGGAAAACTGAAACAGAAATCTGCGTACACAAAAGAAATAAACGCTTATATATTAATATATTATGTTTAATATAATAATTAATATAATATCATATCAAATAATATTAAACTAAAAGTCAACAAAACAAAATAGGTTTTTCTGTAATGAACAGTACAGTACTAATCCAAACTAACCCACACAAAAAGTTAAACGATAGGGTTGCAGTATAAAACTAATAACTGGTTAATACTATCCATGCTTAAATTATGGCGTTTGTCTGTTAATAAATTTTTAAATGCCGAAAATGAACGCTCCACATCACATGATGTGATCGGCGCAAATTTCAAGGAAGCTATGTCTGAAGGCTTCATTTTAATATCCGGATCAATTTGGTTCTGTCCTCTCAAAATGTAACAAACATTTTTTATTTGTTGGTATCCAGGACTGCGAGATAAAAAACTTTCCCATTTAACCCTAATTTTGTTTCCAGTTTCAAGAGGAATAAGACTTAGTTCTTCAATCACCTTTTCTAAGATTCTGAAAGAGTCGTTTAATGACAACTAGGTAGTTTCCAGCTCCATTATTGCTTTTGCTAACATGAAAAAATGAGCTTTAATAAAGTCTAAGTCTTCTAAAATGTGTGACTCTAGTATCGATTCCTTACAAAAGATCTAAGTGCTATAGAATCAGCGTCAAGCGAATGAAAAATTTCTTTGATTATTACGAAATTATCTGCATAAAACAAGGCAGCATTGAGCCATGTACCCCATCTTGTAATAACATGCTCAGGTGGTAAGGGCAAGCCAGGAGCCATTTCTTTGTAAAATTCTACCCTTAGGGGAGCTTTTAAAAAGACCTTTTTTCCGTTATTAATTAAATAATTAACAGAAGGATATTCTGCACGTACTAATTCGGCTAATCTATTCAATGCATGAGCCATACAGGTGAAATGTATTAATTCCGGGTAAAATACCAGTAAAGTTTTTCCAGCCTTGATCATATAAACGGCTGCATCAGAAAGCATCAATTTTTCGTTTTCTGATTTAACTGGATTTGGTGCATATAGTAGGGTTAAACTATCATTATTAAAACGTGCAACGGTCGAGTGATTGGTTTTTTCTAAGGCTGCTGAATTAATTAAATAAGACACTGGAGGGGTAGACTCGTTTAAAATACCAACAAGTATATTGGCAACATAGACCACATGCATCTGTTGTTTCGTCAACTTGAATATAAATATTTGTGTTGCATAACTTTTCCCTAATATTTTCTAAACGTACCTGGTAACATTTCATCAAATAGTTTTTGCGCAATGTGGATTCATTTGGGATATGGCGGTTACAATATTTTTCTAAAAATTTACGGAACGCCGGTTGTTCTAATTTATTCCATGGTATGTTTGATTGTGCCATGGAGTTGCATAAATCAAAATAAAATTCATTTTTAGAATCCTGGTTTTGTTGGGAGCTGCCACATCATGTAGTTGAAACAAACGTTTGTTGCACTTTCCCGTTAAATTGTTTCTCCATTTCCTTGTGAATGGCTGTAGCAAGGTGTTGATCGATTTGAAATTTCTGGTTTGAGGATACCTAAAATCAAACGAGCTCTAAAAAAAACTTTAAAGAAACCTTGAAATAATGAATATTTACAATAATAGCTCCGTAGATAATGAAATATTAATTAATTATTATATTAATACATATACTCACTTGCTTTGAACAGGCGTTATAGTATACAACTGTTCCATCAGTGGATAAATGTTTAGCATTCTTTATCCATTTGTTAAGTAAATCAGCTTTAGAGCTTGATACCTTCGGCATGGCGATCTTTTTAAATATTAAACTGCAGCGAAGAATAATACGTGTTTATTTACTACTCAAGTTTTCTAAATCAAGATTGCGACAGGTGCACGGCACGGAGCCAAGTTATTAATCGGGGAATCACCGATATGCTTTGTACCTAGTCTTTATAATTTGTGCATCGTTGTCAGATTTACATAACAATGAGTAATAGTAAATGTGTTTAGTCTGAATAAAAAAAAATAAAAGCCATTTTATGTTTTTTAAAGCGTATGTCTTTGTATATGGATTATACATAGAAAAAACCGAAAAAACCCTAAAATATTATGTTATATGTAAAAACATGTAAATACGTATAAATCCGGTCTTTAGTCATAATCAACAGTACAGAGAGTTTTAAATAAGAATAACTACCGTCCATACAAGCCTACAAAAGATCAAAGATTTGAGGAATCTGATTTTCCAAGGCAAATGCGCTTCTGTGAGCGGTAGGTATACTAGGAAGTCTAATGAAAATCCCGATTTTGTAAATCATGTCTTGTGATCCGATGAGAGTAGGTTTACGAATTGTGGAGTTTAATAGGCACAACACTCATCATTTGACTGTGGAAAACCCTCACCAAGTGGCAGAGAGACGCCTACTGACCAGATTTGGAACTGACGTTTGCTGTGGGGGGATAATTTAATCTAACTTACCTTTTTTAATTGGGCACCTATTTGAAATTAGGTATTAATCATTTCAGGAAATCGACTTATTGAACCATTTTTGTTTGACTCGAACCTAAACGGACAGAGGTACCTAGAGCTTTTGCGGAACCAGGTTGTGCCGGCTGTACGAATCGAAGATGAGTTTAGAAGAACCTGTTTTTAACAGGATGGATGTCCGGCTCACAACACCATTCAAGTCAGGGACTTCTTAAGATAGTAGTATGATGAAGAAATAATTTCATTGAATGGTTCAATATATTGGCCTCCTAGATCTCCTGACCTTTCACCGTTGGATTTCTACATCTGAGGTACATGAATTTGATCCTCCCGCAACCATGGAAATCCTGAGACAAAGAATTTTGAGCACAGTTAGAAATATTGACAGAAATACACTTGCTAAGGTTGTATGGAAAACAGTCACCAAATGTCAAAAATGTCTGGATGCAAATGGACGTTATTTTGCAAATCTGTAAATTAATACCCGCCTGCATAATTAGATTTTACATTACAATTTTGTAAAATGTTTATTTGTTCATGTGTAAAATAAATGTACAACGATTTTTCTGACTTGCTTTACTAACACACTGATAGTTGGGAATTTGTCCCAAAACATTTGAATTGTTGGGAAGTCGATATAAACGTTAATATTCTATTGAAAATTCAATTAGTTTATGTTTTTTATGCCTTACTCATTAATGTTATTTTCTGACAAATAAATCATGGACCCCTTAGAAAAAAAACTAATACATAACATTACGTGTGATGTGATACTCCAACGTTTTATGCACTTGCGCACTAGACTGGAAATTTTACACTCTTTTCAAAATTCAGAAAATCCAATATGATCGATCGTTAACCTGAAACCGACCATCGAAAGCACTAAGTTTCCTCTAAAACTGTTGCCATTGAACCTTTGCTGTAGGTATAACAGGAGCCGAGATCCCTGTATAGAGAAGCGAATCTGGGACACACAGTATACAATATATTGGAAACAGGCAAAATAATTGATCAAATAAATATCGAATGAGATGTTAGATAAGCGCACAGTAGGCCTTCAAAATAGTATATATATATATATGCAGATCAATCATATAATCTGTAATAGTCCTTGCTTCCATATTTTTCTTGTTGAGTGATATTCAACAATAGCCAGCAAAGCGTATCGATTTTCAAACTGTTGCTTATTGCACCGTGGCAGAGACAATTGTCGCACGTTAACAGACTATTTTTCACGAAATATCCATATTCATGCCAATTAGAAAATAAAACAGACATTACACAACAATTGCATTGACTACGTTTATATTATAACCGCATGTACGCCGAATTTACATTCATCTAGAAAGACAGGATATTGATGACGTTTTGAAGTTCTGCTTCATCTACTAACCCGTAGAAGTAGAGTAGAAGTGAAGTGGAATAAGAAGTAAATGAAACTAAACGAACTAAGTCTATCCATGTTTGATTTACTAATCAAAAATTAATGAGATCTTCTTAAATAAGTATTAACGGTAAAATCATATGAATAAAGGTAAATAGTAAATACTTAGATCACGTGGAAATGCCACACAAAAAAAGAAGATAGTTTAACCTCCACAAATTGCAGGTTATTGAGAATATACTCAAAAATCTACGGCTCCTTACCAAAATCTTGCTCTACAGCCAGCATTCACATGTTTGACCTCGTGTTACATGTAGGGCTGTTTCAAAGATTGCAACATCGATAAGATCCAAAGCCTCCAAAAAGTTTTGAGAATTACGTGAAGCTCCTCTTGGTATGTTCACAATAGGCATATTCTTTGAGATTTTCAAGTCTCTCAGGCTATCGACGAAATGGATAGGCATTTGGTGAAGAAGAAGACCCTTTCAAATAGAAGGCTTTTTCAAATAAGTCGTTGTGGATAAAATTGTCGAAGATGTGGCTTGAAATGGAAACGTATAGTCGATTACAATTAGGATAAAGCTAATTTACCTAATTATTAATAGAATCAATTTTCACAAGTTAACCTTCGAAATCCAGACAAGGCCCGTCTTGGAGTACTGTCCTCACGTCTGGGGTGCTTCTGCATGATGCAGTTCGTAGAAGGACAATCGGAAAAACCTGTGGCATTTACTTATCGGATTTAGAACTACGTTGCTATGTCAACAGGCTCTGCTCCATGACGCCCTACTAATCTAGGCGGTTCAGAAATCGGATTAATAAGCCGTCTTTAAGTTCCTTATAGCAAACGCGTTGCCCCGGTATACAGGGTGCCCCATCCATGTGTGGACGGAGTATTACTCATAAACAAATACGTTTTGGGAAAATCTATTGATGGCATGTCATAGATGACATTTGAGGGCACATTTCCAAAACATTGGCAATTATACAGGGTGCAAGTTTGGATTCAATTTTTTATAAGCTTTTATTTGATACTAGATACATAAGGGTTTTTACGGCTGTTTTTTCTATTATTAGCACGTCTTTTATGGAACGGCTTAATTCCCTAAAATATCGCATCATCCTCAGAAACAAAATACATTATTAATTAGATACAAACTGTCAAAATTAGCTTTGTGAGCATTATAATAAAAACGTGTTTGAAAATGAATTTTTCTAAAGAAGAAATGGTGAATATGGTGTTCGTTTTGGACGAGTGAGTGAGTGAAGACACTACTTTCCTGGATAAGGTTATTTTTGGCGATGAGGCAACTTTTAACAGCATAGGTGTTGTCAACATGCATAACGTGCACTATTATGAGACGGAAAACCCTTACTGGGTTAGGGAAATAGATTTACAAAATAAATGGACCTTGAATGTTTGGGGAGGAGCTATTGGCAGACAAGTTATCGGGCCTTTCTTTTTCGACAACAGATTAACAGGTACAGAATACTTGAATCTTTTGATCGAGCATTTGCCTTTGCTTTTGGAGGATGTCAACCTGCAAACTCGGATGAATATATCATAATCGTATGCGTAACTATTTGGACACCTGGAGTAACAACCGTTGGATGGGTAGTGATGGGCCTATATCTTGGCCTCCTACATCACCAGATATGACACTGATGGACTTCTATGGGGCTACGTTAAGCAAAAGGTTTATAGATATCCACCACCTATCACGGATAATATGAAGGAAAGGATTAAGGATGCTTTTCTGAACATAAGGGAACACATGCTGAGGGATGTGCAACGGTCATTTATCCAAAGACTATGGCTGTGTATTCAACATGGTGGATATATTTTCGAGCAGTGTCTTGAGTAGTGATAGATGTTTATTTATGTTGTTGTTATAGTTGTTTTTCTCTATTACGCTTGATGCTGATTTATACTGTTCTGATCGTTATTAGTTTTTACGTCAAATCTGTACTCGGCAATATGGAACTAGCCCACTGTTTGTATTTTGTTTCCTTGGATGATGTGATTTGTTTCCTTAATTTTGGTGTGTTGTTCTATTAAATGATTAATAACTCAAAATCTAGTGATTTTATCTGAATCAAACCTTATACCGAAAAAAGCTCATACAAAATTGAATCCAAACTTGCAGAAATATACAGGGTGACGTATTTGAAATTTTGAGAAAAAGTACTATTCGCATTTTTGACTACCCTGTATGAGCTAAAATTAAAATTCGAAAAGGTAACAAGTAAGATAAAAGCTGAGGTGTGTATGTTTTTTTTATACAAAATCCAGCACTTCAAATTTCAAAATGGCGGATTGAGGGGCTGCCGAAGTGGACGGTTTTTCTGGACAAAACACCTTACATCTCAGTAGCTAATTACCAAAACCCCATAGTATGTTATATCAATCTTCTTCTTTTGAATCGGTTTTTGAAATATGCAATAAAATTTGAGGCATTCCATTTAAAAAATCACAACTTTGATATGTAGGTCAAAATTGGGACACCTTGTATAATTACCAATATTTTAGAAATGTGCCCTCAAATGTCATGTATAACATGCCGTTAATAGATTTAACCAAAACGTGTTTGTTTATGAGTAATATTCCGTCCACGCATAGATGGTCCACCCTGTATAGTTTTTTACCTATGCGACTGATTTAGAATAGTAAAATGGAATCCTTGAATCATTTTTTTTATACTCCAACCACCACGAAGGCCTAAGAAGCCTAAAACACCCATGGGGTACCGAAGGGCTATCTGAAAATTTACTATCATACTCTCGGTGCAAGAGGTTACAATAGCTTTGTCCGTCATTGTGTTGAGGCTATAAAGGCTTTATCGGTTGGAAATCCTGATAAACAATTGTGTACCGATATAAACGTAGTCAGCTCACACCTAATAATACACACATAATGCATATGGGATCATAGATGGGCGAACCAAGGATAAAACGACGTAGAATCTAGCTATCTGTGTGTGATTATGCAAAAACGATTGCTACCGCGTTTACTTATTATTCGGAAATTTTAATGGAAATACTGTGCATAGTCCAGGGACGTGGGAGTCGTTCAGTATTGAAAGGTGGTCGTTGCACACAGCACAAAATATAAAAAAATCTTGCAACTGAGCGATTCCTTTCTAATTTATTGATTCAAAGTCAAGGATTGGTATGCTTGGTGGATCCTTTTGTTTTTATTGCTTGGCCTTTGATATACTAATACGTATATAATTTATCTCAATACTATCTAAAAAAGAAAGAGGTTGAAAGCAAGGGCAAGGTTTACATATGAGCAGTGGAAATATTCAAATAATCTTTAGTGATATGCACATTTTGCCAGCCTTCGGTTTGTTTTTTCATGTTATATTTATTATTTTTGTTCCTTTATAGTTGATCTAAAGGATGTTTTGTTAACCCTTGGGATATGTTTGTGGGATATCATAACATATCCTAATCCGATAACTATTTAATCACAGTATTAGGCTTGAAATAAGGCAAAACCCTAACAAATCTAAGCCAAGACGATCACGCTAAGAAAACGAATGTCAAAATGCAGAAAATACAGGATGCAAATTCTTCATCTATAATTCTTACTCATTTCAGTAGGACCATCCACTGAGTGCTCTCGATCTTATGTCAATTTCCATATCTCGGTGTAAATCTTAACACAAAACTAACTTTTCGAGACTATTTGCTCCATTTGAGGAAAAAAGCCGCCGCTCCTAGACAGTATATTTACCCATATATCTATATTCACTTACCATTAAGCCACGAATTGAAATTACAACTTTGCACATACATACATTTACATACATACTACATACGTTTAAGTGTATTATCGTGTGCATCACCTATTTGGAGCTTTGTAGCAGAATATCTGTACAAATCTACTTCTGTCTGTGAAACAACTTGTCTAAGACTGATACTAAGTAAGAGACATTTCCAGAATAGCAGCAGAGAATCTTATAGAGCCTTGCCTATAGAGCCACTGGGACAATTAATGTATAAGATAACTGAGAATTTTTCAACAAGAAAGTTCTGAAGATGGAGATTAAAATATTGGCCAGCTATATGTGAATACAACACCATTCAGAATTAAAGATAGACTTATCAATCAGATCATCATCATGCTGACTGAAGTTAAATCAAATAAATGTCCAGAAAAGCGAGAACAACACTAACAGCTATTTTGCTTTGATGCTTGGGAGTGTTAAAAAAGAGAAAAAGAAAAAAAAACAGGAAAATATAATACAAAAGAAACAAAAAACATATAAAAATAAAAAAGAAATGTTTTAGATAGCATTAGATAGCAGAGGGCTCGCCGAAAAAGGACTTCTGAAACATATATCACTCAACTAGTATTGTGTAAAGTTAGTCGAATGTAGTAGGGTAAAAATGCCGCAGCCCGCGAAATAATTGCTGTTGTGTTCCAGACTATAATCTTTCTGTGCGCTAAATTTCATCAAGATCCGTTAAATAGGATTTAGAGAATATTTTTGGGAGGGGTCCATATGGTGACTTTGAAATTACCCGCGTCTGCTGCATCGGAGTTCCTTAGAGCGATTGCCCTTGTGACAAATGAAAGTAGCAGGAGGGTGTCGGTGATGCCATTAGAAATCAAAGGGCGAAGGCAAATCGTGACGTCTGCGAATTGAAAAACAAGTTTAACCTGTTTTCTGACCAGGATATTTTGGGGAGTTCGGACCCCAATATACTCCACTTGGATCGCCACTGCCATTCAGCCATTTTGGCGTAATTGAGTAACAAACGTCCACACCTTCTGATTTATACCATTGAGTAGGGATGCCATTGATAATGTATGTACAATTTCTGTTCTTACTGTTTAATATGCTAGGAGACCCTAATGCGCAGTCAGACAATGAACCCCCTAAAGGTTCCAAAGACAGAGCTTTAACTGAATGAGCTAGTTAGGTTTAGTCGTGCAGTAAATAACATTACTATACATTTATAAAGTCAACGTTGCCAAACCCAAAGAGCGCTACTGCATTAACAACGTCTTCCTGCATCTCACCTTGCATTTAGTTTAATTGTTGCAATTATGTAGCTGAACCGAACTGTAATGCACTGTACCAGTGAGTCATGTTTCTTGCATATTAATTAATAGTTCAGACACGAGCCAAGGAAACATTATTTCAGCTAACGCCTTTTATATGATTATGTTGTAATTAGTTTCTGCTAGATATAATTGACAATAGCAAGTGACTGGTACCAAAGTTTGTTTGGCTTGGTATAACTGAAGTATCACTTGGAAGCTGATGAAATCCTCATATGAAATGCGAGATGGATAAACATCTCAGTGTGATACACAGGGTTTTGTGCGCCCTGAGAGGGAGCTGGTCGAGACGAATGAACATTTGCTTGTCTACATCAGTGCTTCTAAGAGCTGCAAGGAAGCAGTAGTAGCGGTGGGGAGGCAAAGCCTGACAACTAGCCTTTGACCTTTTTTGGTAACTCAGTATGGAATAAATGTGCGATGTACCTGTCGTAGATCTTGCACCAAACTGGTGCGTGAAATAGAGAAACGTTGTCCCTGAAGTATCATAAAGAATAATATTGGGATCTGCACGGATACTAGACAGGAAACATTAGCTTTCAGTGGCTGCAAACTTACAAAACCAGCGAATACTAGACAGCCATTGCACTCTTGAATGTCTGAATGAAGGGGGGGGACAATATTTTTAAATCTTTAAGCGGAACATCCTTGGAGGACTATATGACAGAAGAGCACATCCAAAATGACTTCAAAAACATGTATGGTGATAGGTACGCCTGGAGTCCTATGCGCTATTTATCACGCTGAGGCAACGGCGAAATGGTATGTCTATTTCAAGAAGTAATAAGAAACTCGGTTGTATCATGGTGTTTATCTCCAATGTATAAACTCAGATTATTTGTCACTGACTTGCACTTATACTCTGACGTTTCTTGTAAGTTCCTCTATGTTTTATATATATATAACGAAGCAGCCGCCCAGGCAGAAGCCTAAATGCCGAAACACCGCGGCTGCTATGAAGATCCCAAAGAAATTTTGTTAATACGATTGTTGAACTACCTAAGGTTAGTAGAACTGGGAAAAGCTTCACCTTGTAGATTGTTCCTCAATCTCGACACCCTCAGAACAAAGGAGCGGTCGTATCGGCCCGTTCTGGATGTACGAAGTTCGAAATGGTTAGTATGGGACGCCAAAGTCAGGCGGGTCTGTCTGGCAGGCACATCGCGCGGCGGTATCATGGAAAAGAGGTCTGAGGAGCAAAGCCCGTTGGTGCAGCGATAGAAAAGAGCTAGATCGTAGTACTGTGTCTTGGAAGCATTGAACTGTACAAGATTGTTGCATCCCCAAGCAGTGATAGCCTCCAGGTCTCTTGTCAAAGAGGAAGTCCTCGCTAGTCTTCTTCTTTCCAGCTCTGCGACAGAGATCGGCCTGACACTCTGAACTCCTGCATTCAGAGTGCTGTCATCTGCGAAACTGTGGATTGGGTTAATGGTGCGTTGACGTTGTGGGATGAAGAGGAAAATCCGTTAATTACGACGGATATCTTGGGGCCAGAGATAAAGTCAGCCACCCATCTGCAAAGCTCTGTAAGGCTATAGGATGGAAGTTTGCTTAAGAGGGTAGCATGCCACAGCTGATCGAACGCTTTCGTGATGTCAAGGGCAATGACAAAAACCATAAGACTGGATGAGTTTACTCCACAATTGCGTGAGGTACGCTAGGAGGTCTCCTGTGGATGATTGATGCCGGAAACCATACTGCCTGTCGCTAATCGAGCTATGACGTTCGAGGTAGTCCAGAAGCTCGGGATTTACGCAACTCTCCATCACCTTACTTACAACAGAAAGTAGAGCAATAGGCCTGTAGCTGTAATGGTCGGTCTTAGACCCTTTTTTTGATGGGTTGGACTTGAGCAAATTTCCAGTTTTCTGAGAAGGTGCCGGATTCATGAGATATCTGGAAAAGACGCGAAAGAACTGGAGCAAGCCGCTGCACACCTCTTCAGTACAATGGCAGGAATCAAGTCCTTACCAGAAGCTTGGCTGATGTCGAGCGACACGAGCACTCGGGCTTATGCCTGAATGTTACCTCCCGCATAGTGTAGGGAACCCGTCCATGGTGGAGTTGGCAGCAAAGATCTTGGCTAGCACTTCCGCCTTGGCCTCTGAGTCGAATACAATAGTTCCATCCTGACACATAAGTGGTGGAAGGCTACTGTGTGACAAGTTCTTTTCAATCTGTTTTTCCAGCGTCCAGAAAGACCGACTGCCATTGCGCTGCGACATTACCCTGTGACTAACTTTTGTATCGTGCTGGTTTTTGGCATTGCGAACCGCTTCGTTATATTTGGTTCTGGACTCGGCTTGTCTGTTCTCTATAGTGGGATTTTGTAAGGTTTTGTCTGCCTTGATCTTCTGCTGGTGAGCAGTGTCACACGATTTGTTAAACCAGCCGTTGGACCCTGGTTTAGGCACTTTCACTGAGTGAGGGATATATTCCGACGTGGATAATTTCTATTTTGTGTCGAAGAATCGACAGCCGACGCATCCGCGTCAGTGAAACAGACATCTCTCCAGGGAAAGCTAGAGAAGAAGTCTCTGAGCCCCTCCCAGTCGGCATATCCGTAATGCCAAGTTTTGCGACCTGTACAAGTTTCTGCTGCCACAGCGGGTTCTGACCGAAACCTAACCTCCACAACACCGTGGTCTGAGTTACCCAGGGGGGACAGGACAGCAGTGCTGTAAGGGACAGGATGCATGGTCAGAAAGAGATCCAGCCGGCTACTGGCGTGTGATGAGGCGCGGGGGAAAAAACTAGGGCTCGTTATCAGCTGGGTCAGCCCTTGAGTAAGAGTGAATACTTCGACTGCACGACCTGCTGCATCGGTCTTGTTTGAGCCCAACCAAAGGTCATTATGGGCATTGAAATCCGCGAGAAGAACTACCTCTGAAGCGGGATAATTGATGTTCAGGAAGTCGATCTGGACGGCGAGGTATTCGAGTTGGTCATCCCAGTTATTGTCCGAGGGAGAGCGATAAGGGCAGCAAATAAATTTGGGTGATGTTTTGGAGGTGAATCGATGCCACAGAATGTGCTTTCGGTCTGATTCCAAAGAAACATCTCTGGAGCAGGAAAGACTGCTGCGGTTAAAAGCCACAACTTCCCCGTTCTTTCTCAGATTGGAGTGCAGCTGGTAGTTTGGGAAGTTGAGATGGCTAATTGGTGCAGACTCTGAGATGTTTGTCTCCGCCAAGAAAAGCACGGCGGGACGATTGGATTGCAGGTAGTGATGAACAGCACCAATGTTGCTGTTAATCCCGCAGATCTTCGATGTTGTTCCCTCGAGTCGACCCTCCACCGTACATTCCGAGAGTGGAGTGAGTTTACGTCCGGAATTCTTAATACTCGAGGGATCCATTATCATTAATTTCTTTGTTTAGGAAGATAACCGACTGCATAGCTTAGATGTGGAAACATGCGTACATTTATAAGACACCCTGGGAAAAGCTAGCGGGTGGTACCGCCTCGGTCGACTGGTCCTTGTCTACCACCTTCTTTTTACATGTTAGTGATATTAAATAGACCTAAGGTGGTCCGTTGGCGGACTTGTACCGCCACCCGGCAATCGGTCCTGAGGTATTCCTCAACGCGTGTACAATCACTTGAACGGTAAGAAGTTGTATAGTGGATACAACAACTTCGGAACAGCATTTGCCACGGCCCCGCTCAGTAGGGCTACTGGTTTATGTATCGTTGAACATCGTGATTTCTATACTATCTGTCGATTATTTACGTTAATACGACATCCTAAATACATATCTCATTCATGGAAATGTTTATATTTATTTTTATTAAAAACTTAAAACAGTAATCTGAATGGCGTTGATCGAAACGCCGCTTTTTTGAGCGCATCGCAGTACGTCATAATTCATTATTTGTCATTTAATTGTATTTTTGTTTAGGTTGATGTCAAGTTTTTGACATACCGTGAAATTGCAGTATAAGTATTTATAGGTTATTGCTGCCAATTACACTGGAAAGCGGGAACATCAAACTGACAGGTTGACAATCCATGGCAGTGAGAACAAACGCCTTCCATTTTAAATCGGACTGACGACAAAGGATAGGTTGATACTCCTAATTTTAGAGCGCTGAAATAAGGTTGGAGGCGTCATTCTGTTGCATATAGATTGTCAGTAAAAACAAGTGGTATTGGATTCACTTGGATATTCCCTATTGCAGATTCTCAAGCAAGCGCTCTGCAAAAATTAGAGGTCATTTCTACAAAAATTAAATTATCCGTGTACAGGGTTCTCCACAAGTTTAATCAATATCTATTAGATGAGAAATTACTTGAATTAGTTGAAATCTATGTTAGATAATTATAAGCTTTATTTTTCTAAAATTGTTACTTTTCTAGATATACAGGGTTATCCAAATTAAGTGTCCACCATTAGTAACTTTGTTATTAGTGAAAATACAAAGTTGTTTGAATTAGCAAACTAGTAGCATTTTTAACGCTGGTAAAAATGAGAAATAAAAAAAACAATTGAGAGTCGTTATTTTGAGTAAAATAATATTTTTTTAAATGGAAACCCCTGTATATTATATTTTTTTCTGTTAAAGCATCAAATTTTAAACAAAAAAGCTTACAATAACTTTTCTCCTAGGTTACAAATTGTTGAAGTTATGGCCTCCAATCTGAAACAATTAAATTGTATCGACAAACTTTATTTTCAACATCAACTTATAATCTTACAAAATACAATAACAATTTTTTTTAAAGAAGATGCTCGAAAACACCACCTTGTTCTTCAATACATTTTTGGGCACGTTTTTCAACTGCTCGAACTGTCTTAAGTATGGTCCTACCATCTATCTGGGTTATCTTTTCCCTAACTGCAGTCTTTAACGCGTCAAGGTTATCGTACCTTCGCTTGTAAATTTGGTTCTTTAAGTAACCCCACAAGAAGTAATCAAGTTGGTTTAGATCTGGTGATCTGGGAGGCCACTGTATTGGGCCATTTGTTCCTATCCACTGATCATTAAAAGTAGTACTTAGAAAATGATAAGTACCTCTGGAGTTGTGGGCAGGTGCGCCATCTTGCTGAAAATGCAGATGATGTCTACTTATAAGATCCAATTCGTCTAAGAAATTAGTCAGAATTTCTGACATAAATTCCACATATCTTTCACCAGTTAGGGTTCCCTCATAAAAGAACGGGCCAACAATTTTTGAACCAATTATACCGCACCAAACGTTGAAACTGAAACGGACTTGTGGGCCTCTTGGATGTACTAACAAAAGATTTTCTCTTGACCAATAATGGTGGTTTTTTCTATTAAACATTCCAGAATTTGAAAAATTTGATTCATCTGTCCATAAAAGGTAACGAAAGTTATTTACATTTTGGCGACAGAAGCTAAGATACCAATGGCAAAAAACAAGTCTTCTCTCTGGATCCCCTGCCAAAAGCGTTTGAACTGGTCGGTACTTATACGGAATACATTTGTATTTTTTTAAAATCCTTTGAACAGTACCATAACTGAAATTAGAGTCCTTGAGAATATCTGCTATTGAATTCTCACGATAAGCTTCAAAATATCCAATAACTGCAATTTCCGTGGCCTCGCTTATTATGAATTCTTTTTTGCCCTTGTTTTAGCAAAAACATTTTCGTTGCCCCTAAATTTTCGATAAAGTCTCAGAAAATATCGTTCATACGGTTGAATGCGAGCGGGATATAATTCACTGTAGTATTCTCTTGCTCTCAAGGAGGATTTTCTGCACACTAAATAGCATTCTAACATATCACACTTTTCTTCATGGGAGAACATTTTTCTTTAAATTAATGACACAATAAAGCTTATAAACAAGTATTTACACTAATGTTTGACATTATTTGATTTTATCATTGTTTTCCAAAGCCTTCTAGTTGCGAGTATGTCCAGTTTAACAATTTGTCGCTTATCTTAATGCTGTCAAATCGCGAACGCCATGTTGTTTTCATAGCCGTCTTAATATTATAATACTGCAAATAATTAAAAATATTTATCGTTATTTTGACTTTATTTTTGACTTTAGCGGAAAAGTCATTATGAACTTTTTTGTTTAAAATTTGATGCTTTAACAGAAAAAAATATAATATACAGGGGTTTCCATTTAAAAAAATGTTATTTTACTGAAAAAAATCAAAATAACGACTCTCAATTGTTTTTTTTTATTTCTCATTTTTACCAGCGTTAAAAATGCTACTAGTTTGCTAATTCAAACAACTTTGTATTTTCACTAATAACAAAGTTACTAATGGTGGACACTTAATTTGGATAACCCTGTAGAATAACCAGCTATTCAATTATTTTTTTACGGTTACCCTATCGCACCAGGACTGATTAAAAAACTATAAATATTTTTCTGTCTGAAATGGAGGGAAAAGGATGAGCGCCACAAAAATGTACCTACTATGTTATATCTGAAAATTACTCTTCCATTTGAAGTTTTTTCGCGATTGCAGTACTTTCCTGGCCTATTGACTCGACTGAAATAACGAGCATCCTGAATTTTGAGGGATATTTACGCCTAAAAAAAAGATTGTCTTATATTATCTCAAGTGTTGCTTTCAAGTATTGCAAATGACTAAAATTATTACTTAAAAAAGCATCTCTTGCAATATTTGCTTGAATATTTAAAAAAAATAACCCTAGTATCTATATGAATTGTCAAATTATCGTGGAAGAACTCTATATCGATGGATAAAACAATGAAAAGTAAATAGTTTGGTAGATATGATCTGTGGAACTTCCACCAACATTTTTGTTTCAAGGTGCCCTCCTTCCATTTTGAGCGTTGTATAAGGATTTAATATACGTTAGCGACATATAGAAGCTTTGTCCAAGGCCTAAACATAGTCTATTACTGGCAGTATCCCAAACATTCTAAGACTTTAGTTTCAGCAAGGCTGTCTAAACAATCCATAATGCTTTAAGGCTAAACTGTGTTTCACGCCTGACTATTCCTCTTTCATAGTGAACATAGTTCACAATCATTAAAAGTATGACTCGGTAATAACAAATTGTCTTGATGTTATTATCTATTTGCAGAATGGTAAGCACCAAGTTGCCGAGTTGAAGATAATAATCAAGGCACTGAAGGCAAAATAGCTACCGGGTACCCATTACAGAGTTGACAGTATGGTAGTTCCTAATGCCACGCACCGAGAGCAGAGTCATATCCAATTGTGCAAAGTTGATCTCGAGCTGTACAGCTAGATTATAGCTTGCAGAGCATATTTGCCCGCAACCAAAAATCTGTAATTTATACCCATCCGCAGAGAATGCTCAAATAAAAACAACATCTCCGACCACTCCCGTGATCCGCAAGCTGCTATCTTGGCTACCATTTAATTATTTTCTACTCACTTTATCCTTTTCTATTATACGGATGTTCTTCTTTGGCACCGCGCACAGTTGCCGAAGTTCCGTAGTGCTGGTTCTTTAAAAACGGAGTAACGTATGTCCATGTTGATGAGTAGGCAAAAAGCATGAAACAGCTGACCGTGGTTGGCTGCCTATAGTTCGGACTAAAGTAGCTTTTCTTATATTCCAACTACCACGAAGGCCTAAGGCCTATGCACCCATTGGGTACCCTGGGGCTATAGGGGGATACAGGGGAAAGGGGGAACGCCACACGGACTCTGGCGAGGGAACACGTGTGCATGCAACATGCACACATTCTGGCTCCGCCTACGAGATGCGCCGGGTGGTACCTCCGCGTTCGACAGTCAGAGACCGTCTACCACCTACGGACAATCACGACATCCATAGCCAAGAGAACAATTTGTCCTGGGACGGGACTCAAACCCGCACAGCGCACGGCGACTGATCAGGGGACCGAAGAGTCTACTACTGCGGCCACCGCAACTGCCGCTTGTTTAGTTTGTTCAATGGCAAGTAGACCACATCTGTTTCTTAGCTAGAATTTTCGTCATCTAGCCAAGTTGCTACTAAAAGATGGAATTGGACGCCTTTAAGAGAATTTACTGCACCTTTCAAGAAGTAAAGAAAAAGTGATGGCCATCCAGCTGCATGAAATAGTTTTTTTGCATTGGGCTTAGCACAGATTTTATCTAAATATCTTGTTCTGACAGGGAGTGATGGCCAACAGAGATGAATAGATAGTTTAAGCGTGACGAAGCTTTTCCACGCCCTGTAACTGAGAATGTGATCTTTCTTTTGCCATAGAGGTCCGATTCCCGTGAGGTGCTTTGGAAATAACTTTTACTCCTCCGACCTTAACAGTTTAACATGAAATGTATGGTTAGGTTCTACCGGTGTGGGTATACAATTCAAATTCTAATGGATGATTCCTTCGATGGGAGGTACAGAGTACACGTGTGTTTATTAACTCTGACGCCACCATTTCCCCCTTACCTCTCCCCATCACGCGCAGAGGATTATTTTTGTAAAACATGTCTCAGATATGCCTCCATATAATTACAGAAGCTGCAGGAAATAGTTTGTCTATTGCTTTGCACATTTTTAGCAGTATACACGTAAACATTATTTTAAAATAATTATGTTTAAATATGAAATAATTTTGTTGGACTGCCATGAAACTATATGCAGTACCTTATTAATAAAACAATCACTCACTGAGAACTGTAGCATCCCGAGCTGTCGAACTGAATTTAAGACATAATTTTTTTTTAAATTGTAACAAAAGGGAAAATTGAAAATACTTTTGTTTGAAATTTATTGTATTTCTTTCACGGGTTGATACTTTTTGAAGAAAATTAAAAGAGAGTGCTTCCGTAGGGTCAAAAAACAGAGATGAGTTGCATTTTGTCAGCAATAAAGAAAACAAAAAATTATCTTTATGCCTATTTTGCACGAATAAAAAATAGATCTGATACCTAACACGACCTATATTCTTATAGAATATATTTTTCTACACATTTTCACCGGGTATATTGTTGCCTTTCAATTTCCCCAAAATTATTTTGTTGTATTTCTTAGACTAGGTAGTTCAATGATTACAGTCCGTGGAAATATAGTACTGGGTATGGTTGATGATTTGTTGCTATTGTATCGCTTAAAATCGTCCAGGGGATAGTCCCTGAAATTTGTGTCGGTTGTTGAGACGGAGACACTACCCCAAGGTCAGTTTCAAAAGTTGAATAAATGAATGAGTAAATTAAATTAGAGGCACACCGGCCACCACGAGGATCCGGCGTCTGGCCACATAGCGCCCTTACGCACCACTGCATTTCCTAAGCCTCAATCTCCGCGCTCCTAAAGAAGTTGAGTAAGGTACGAGCCCCTTCCCACTTCAGTTGGCCCACTTCAAGATTTGTACCAAAATATACCTTTATATATTATTATTATACCATGACGAAACTATTTACTTCTAAAGGAATTTATTTTCTCAAAAACATTTTAGATTCACTCTAGTCGTAAAAAATACATATTTGAAATCACCTAGACCTATAACTAATAGAACATCTGAACAAATAAACAATGTGCGAATAAATGCGCGAAGTTAACAAAGCAACGATTGAAAGATTACCATTGGGTAACATCACCTCTATTTTTTATTACGGCTGAAATTGTTTGGGGCATAGTGTTAACCAAGTTTTGGCAAAAATTTGGTGTAAAACAATCCCATATTTCTTGAAGCTTTTGTCTCAGTTCGGTGATTGTACGAGCAGGATGTTGTCGTAGAACCTTTTTCATCTCGTGCCACAAAGTTTCGATAGGTGACAGATCTGGACTGCATTTTATAGCCTTTTTTGAGGTATTGCACGCTGCACCATCTTGCTGAAACACAAAATCTTAGCCGGATGTCAAACATTCTTCCAAAATTGCCAAATATTTGTTCGTATCATCATTTCCATCAATAAATTGAAGTTTTCCTACTCCTTTTGACGACATCCTGCCCCAGACTATAATGGATGCTGGAAATTTCACTTTTCTCTTCAGACAGTCAACATGGAATGCTTCATTTTTTTGCGAATAACTCTACTGCGACTGTGACCAACACAAACTTCGAATCGGGCGTCATCACTCCATTGTATTGCACACCATTGTTGTGTCCATTGTCTATGTTCTTTAGCGCATCTAAGCTGATTTTTCTTCAGCAGTGGAGTTAATAGTGGCTTTTCTTTGGCCTATAAACAAGTTGTGCAACTTTAGGGGTTTTACTTCACTTTTTTTTATAAGAAAACTAACCTTGCAAGTGCTAAATCCCAGTTTATGGGCCTCAAAATTCTCCTTCCAACAGCGTCACTCCACAGAGCAATTAATTGTAAATAATTGGCACCTCTGTTTTTCACGATTATTCTTCTTAATGCTCTTCTGTCGGCATTTGTGATATTACTTTTTTTCGCATATCGTGACCAGTTACGTCATATCTTCTAACAATATTTCTCATACCGTACCGCAATAAGTCTAACAAAGTTGCAATTTCTGAGTTTGACTTCCCAGAATTAAAAAATTTAATTACCAGTAACCGAATTTTTTCACTAATAACATTTCTTCTACCCATTTTGAAAACCTTAACTACCCAAAACTATTTTAAACGTATTCTGATAACTGTGATTAATAGAAACAATTGTCATGGCTTTTATTTTTCAAAGCCACCTAAGCGTTACAGACTTATTTTGCATTGAAATAAAAATAGGTTGATTGCAACATGTGTTATTTTTATGCTGCAAATTTGATTAGGGAGTGATAAAGTTGATGTTTTCCACTATATCTTATCAAAATATTCATTGTTAATATTTTAAACCTATAACACCCTGCTACATTTTTATTATTTGTGTTTGATAAGAAAAAAACTAAGAATTCGATAGTTGGGCCAACTGAAGTGGGAAGGGGCCCGTACCTCTTTCAAATAAGGCCACGTTAACATTTGCAATAACTTCATATATATTTGCGATACGAACATGAAATTTTAAAGGTATTATTCTAGGTATATTCACTGATTAAGCTGTATCGGGGAGCTCCGAGAACTTTTCTTTTCATATAAAAAATAAATATTTTTTGAAACACTACCGTTGGCCTTATTAGGAACCCAGAGATCCAAATAAGGCCATGGTTTTTAATAAAGCCACGCTCAAAATATAAATCAAGACTGTTGAAGAAAGTTATATTTTTAATTAGCAACAATAAATAATTCTTAAGTCCAGATAGATTTCAAGTAAAAAATCAACTTATTTTTGCCTACGCATTTGTGACAAACAAATGATACCTTATCGCCTCTACACAAGCCTACATATCCTTCATAGACATATCTTAAGGATACTACACACAGACGCATGTCACGTATTCCATCATTATCGCATATGAAGCAGTCCCAGCTTTCGTCTTTATTCTTCTGGAAACCATAAGTTACGTTGCCGTCATTAAGCACTTTATTAATTGATATAATAATTGCATTGTATTCCTGTTTACTAACTCATCACTTTTGGTTTATATTAACGATTGTATCTTAATTATGAGTCAGTTATTCAATCTCAGTCACAGCGAACACGCACACTGTAATTCCGGTTCGGTCCATGTAAACTATTGTTGGAATCAAATAAAGTTTTTTAAAAACGAATTTTGAAGTTCCGACTACATAATTCATATAACATGGCCTTATTACGCACATCTAACCTTAAATATACAATTTGCAAAATTGAAAACATTCAAAACGTGGCAACAACAAATAACTACCTGCATATGCCTTATAGACTTACCTGTTTGAATTAACAAGAGATTCCGCAAAAAGAAGTCGACAACATGCAAAAACGGAGACAAATTTGAAACAGAAATTTTATAAGGCACATGTTGAAAACCGACGCTGTGCTACTGCGCCATCTAGAGCCGCTCCACAGCTGCTGAATTTATGGCTGCTAACTGCTCTCAATGAAATTGTAGAACTGCAGAAATCTTTAATTTTAAATGTTAATAGTTTCTGTAAAACCGACGCATGGTCTTATTAGGTGCACGGCCTTATTTGCTACAGGTACCTTATAGCCCTGAGCCCAGCTAAAAGGTAAAACCTGTAGGAAAATCGAATTTTTATACAATCGCTAGATGAGGGAGCTTACAATGTGGCAACAGTGTTAGCGGAATGGCGGGAGCCGTTGATTGTAGCCTGTATCCCTCTTGGACGCGTGACATGCGTACCATCTAATTACCAGTCCATCATTCCAGTCCTCGCCGGGCACCAGGCAACCAGGCTATGTGTTCTTGATCGAGATCCAATCTGCTACCAGTGTACACTCCATGCAACTATCGCTCCTAATTTCAACTCAATTATCTACCGGAAGATATACTGAGACATACGTATTCATTGAACCAAGAGTTGTTATTTTATTCATTGCTTCATAAGTATTCGTAAACAAGTCCGTTTTGTCTTCCTGAGATGCTCA
This sequence comes from Acanthoscelides obtectus, assembly GCA_963669975.1. Lineage (NCBI taxonomy): Eukaryota > Metazoa > Arthropoda > Insecta > Coleoptera > Chrysomelidae > Acanthoscelides > Acanthoscelides obtectus. The sequence continues at coordinate 92,555,084 of CAVLJG010000001.1, forward strand.
GTGAGAGGCAAGCATCAAATAAATGAGTTATGATCATTTATTCAAGATGTGAACGTAACCTGTGCAATTCTGTCAGCTGTGAATTGAACTTTATTAAGACAAGGACATTTGAGGCCATAGATAGAGACCAAGCCTAGACCATGCTGATGAGTTGCCGAAAAGCACGAATCAGATGTTCGTGGTCCGCTCTCTTTGGTTGGATAGACGAAAAGCATGCTTAGTTGTTCAGTGGCGAATACAGCACATCTGGCATTCCACCAGAATCGACTGTCTTCACATGTCTCAGTGGTTAACAGACGCGAACTGAAATATTTTCAGTTCCAACCAATTGCTTTCTATACAGTCTCGCAGTGGCCGATTCTGCTAATGAATGACTATTTACACTATTTTATTTCTATAGATCCATAAACAGAGGAGAGTTGCCATGTTTTCGTTCTTTGTCCCAGACACCAAGCCTATAGTGCCGCCATAAGCCAAAAGGCAGTATGTGCACACAATGCGAAAATGAGATCTAGTCATTATACTATGAAAGGAACGTAGAATAATCATATTTCGATGATGAAATACAGTATGTGTCACGATAAAGACCGAAAATCTAAAATTTTTCTTTTACAGTATCCAGCATTTTCACGAGTTATATCAGCCGTTCCTGCTGATATTCCAGGAATACTGCCGACGATGCTACTAATTTCCTAGAAGACCTAGAGCCTACTTTATTGTTCTCAACACATTTTATAGTCAGTCGGATGTAAGCCTTTGTACTGTTAACATCATAATAACCTTGTAATAATTTTGTAAAAGTACGTTTATGAGTTTTGTATTTTCGAAAATAAGCTTTTTGAAACGCGATCTCGAGGCATCCATCTTATAACTCACGATTATCTTGAATTACAATACGGTATCTGCACATCAATAAATTGACCCGTACTTACTGCATTCTTACTTGGAAACCACACAGATACTGTGTTTAGATTTATAACCAAAGCAATAGCGCTAGCAGATACTATTAAACATACACTTAATCACACCGAATCCATAATATCTTTAATTACATTTCGTCGATTATTTAGTGTATTTGTCAGGATATTGTAGAACATTTTCATAGGTTTCATATACTAAAGATTATAGACCCGGAATGTGTGATAAACAACATTGCGGAGTACTTACCGTGTTATTAATTAAAGAGACAGCAGTTCAGATAATCTGGAAGCAACAGTATATGCTTTTTGTATTTATAGGTAGGCATCTTTGGTAAAATTAATGATTTCGTTAGAAAATATTATCAATCTTAACCGGGTACAAACCAAAAGTATTATTTTTCCTCAGAACGTTACAATTCAAGAAGGGTTAAAACACGTTCCCTTCGTTATTGTAAAATGTGAAAATAGCAGATGCTACCTTCTGGCTTATGACGGCAGTATATCATACTGTACTGTAGCATGTTTAGTGGTACAATGGCGAGTAGACAACATCCACTATATCACCAGAATCGTCAGCATCTGGCGGTCACAGTGGCGACTGATCGATTCTCCTAATAGATGGCGCTTTGCGCTGCCTTATTTGGATAGATATCATGCTATGCTATGTTTTTGTTCGTTGTCCCTGAGACCAAGTCTAGACCATACTGCTGAGTTGCCAAAAAGCACGATACAGCTGTCCATGTTTGGCTATCTTTGGTCGGGCGGTTCTAAGCAGTCTGTTTAGTTACTTGAGACTATTCCAGAGTGTTTTTGCTTCTTTTGATGATCTTTTGTAAAATATTTGGTACTCCTGTATCCTAAATCCACTGATAAAAACAGGATTTAGGACATGACAATTTTTGGGTGTATCTTATATATTTTGAGACCCTTAAATCAAATCTAAAAACAGAATGTTTTTATCACACACAGATATTCGGTAACATCTACTTTTATGAATTACAATACGTAACATCCCATATTGCTGCATTTCTCGGCGTTTATGCGATGACGCACATACATAATGTTAAGAAATGCCTATTCCTGTTTATTGTATGCGAGCTCTATGTTTAGAGAGCATATAGCGTTTATTAGTAGACTAATAGCATCCGAGTCAGTTACGTTTTCTGTGTTAAAGAATACTGAGATGTTCCGAGTACTGTTAATTTTTGTTAAAACGGTGTGTTGTTTTTAGTTTATTGTGATCGAGACTAGCTTTATGGACAATCCCTAGAAATTGTGTAAATAGTGCAAACAGTTTTTGTTATGTGTGCGGAGAGCTAACTTTCAAATCCCAAAAACGTACTTTTACTCCCCTTGTGTTGAAAGTATACGAACTTTATTTTGGAATTAAAGTTGGCGACCAAGATAAACTATGGGCCGCTCATATATGTTGTAAGACTTATGTAACATTGTTAACAGTTTGGTTAAGAGGCGACAATCGTAAAATGCCCTTTGTAGTACCAATGGTGTGGAGAGAACCGAGAGACCATACTACTGATTGCTATTTTTGCCTCACAAATATTAAAGGTATTGGACCAAAATCGAAACATACTGTTAAGTATTTTAATTTACCAACAGCTTTGCGACCCGTTAAACATAGTGATCAACTTTCTATCCCAGTTCCACCAGAATCTTGGTCTTTGGATGAAAAAGTCGAATCCACCGATTCTAAAAGTGATGGTACAGAAAGCGTAAACATTTTCGATCCTTCGTTTGACCTGCCAGGATGTTCAACAGCGCCGCATTTGATCACTCAGGGTGAACTTAATGATTTAGTTCGAGAATTAAATCTGTCAAAATTCCAGTCAGAACTTTTAGCGTCAAGATTAAAAGGATGGAATCTTCTCCATGGTAATGTTAACATTACTTTTTACCGAAAATGGCAACAAGACCTCACACACTGTTTCCGTCAAGAAAGGGAGTTGATATATTGCTCCACTGTCAACAATTTGTTTGACGCGTTAGGACCGAAACATGACCCAAATGATTGACGCCTGCTCATTGATTCCTCTAAGCTTAGTTTAAAAGCGATATTGGTACACAAAGGTAATAAATATTGATCTGTACCTATAGCGCACACAGTTCATACGAAGGAATCATATGAAAATATGCGAGTTCTGTGAGAACATATCCGTTATAATGAATATGGATGGGCCATATGCACAGATTTAAAGGTAATAGCCCTTCTTCTTGGAATGCAACTGGGATATACCAAATATTGTTGTTTTCTTTGTGAATGGGACAGTCGTGCGCAAGATCGTCATTATGAACAGAAGGAGTGGCCACTACATCAGGTACTAACTCCAGGCCTCAAAAACATTGCTCATGAACTACTAGTTGATCCCAAAAACGTGTTGCTTCCACCTTTGCATATTAAGTTGGGACTGATGAAAGATTTTGTGAAAGGTATGGATCGAAATGGAAGAGGGTTTTTCTGCATTTAAAACAAACATTTCCGAGACTTAGTGAGGCAAAAATTCAAGAGGGCATATTTGTTGGTCCACAAATACGGAAAGTCATGAAGGATGATGTATTCGACAGTGCCCTAAATGAAACTGAATTACGAGCTTGGAATGCTTTTAAATCAGTTACTGCAATTATAAAGATGTTGTGAGTGAACTAGTTAATGCTTATAAAGGAATGGGATGTGAAATGTCTCTAAAAATTCACTTTTTGGATGATCATTTCAATCTTTTTCCAGAAAATTTAGGTGCGGTAAGTGATGAACATGGTGAACGATTCCTTCAAGACATTTCTGCTATGGAAAAACGGTATCAAGGCAAATGGAGTGTCAATTTGCTTGCTGATTATTGCTGGACATTGTTAAGAGATACGTCAGGAGCAACATATCGCCGTGAAACAACAACAACAACAATATTCTGAGATTAATGTTTATTCGAGTGTTTTTTAGTACTCTTACACACATATGCTTACATTTTACGAGTATAAGCAGCAAATAAAATGCCTTATTGCCAGAAAACCGTGGGTGATAGAAAAAATCGCTATTTCCGGCTTTTTGGGTACGTTTTACATAGTAACCACCTTGTTTTATCCATGTCACAAAAAATTATTTTAATTTTATTCACCAGTGTTATTTGCGTTTTTCATTCTTATACATAAAATATCTTAAAACGCTACATGATGTACCTCGACAGTACGCATCGGCGCCTGAGAGGGTTCCGAGTCCGTTCATAAAAACGCTGCGCCGTTTCTTCCTATCTCGTACACGGGAACAGCGAATCTACTCTGCGATCGACGTTTACATACGCTTAACTCTGAAAAAGATCGATTCACTTTCAGCCGGAGAGACAACTGATGAGATCACGATCTCAGATACGATAGGCTATGGGAACGATCTTATTAATGCTGAGTAACTTTGCTGCCACTGGTATGTAGGGCTATTCAGCCGATTCTGTACTGCAACATCAGCAAGATAATGCATGACTGTTAGACTAAGCTTATAATATGCAGACTGAGCTCATTGTTCTGAGTTATAGGACCCTCCTTATAATAATAATACGAGCCCCTTCCCACTTCAGTTGGCTCAACTATTGATATCTTAGTTTTTTTCTTATCAATCACAAATAATAAAAATGTAGCAGGGTATAGGTTTAAAATATAAACAATGAATATTCTGATAATATATAGTAGAAAACACCAACTTTATCACTCCCTAATCAAATTTGCAGCATAAAAATAACACATGTTGCAATTACAGCATATCAACCTATTTTCATTTAAATGCAAAATAAGTATATAACGCATAGGTGGCTGTGAAAAATAAAAGCCATGACAATTGTTTTTATTAATCACAGCTGTCAGAATACGTTTAAAATAGTTTTGGGTAGTTAAGGTTTTCAAAATGGGTAGAAGAAATGTTATTAGTGAAAAAATTCGGTTACTGGTAATTAAATTTTTTAATTCTGGGAAATCAAACTCAGAAATTGCAACTTTGTTGGACTATTGCGGTACGGTGTGAGAAATATTGTTAGAAGATATAACGTAACTGGTTCAGTTAATATTAAGGCACGATATGTGAAAAAAAGTAATATCACAAATGCCGACCGAAGAGCATTAAGAGAATACTCATAGAGAGGCCCACAAACTGGGTTTTAGCACTTGCAAGGTAAGTTTTCTTATAAAAAAAGCGAAGTAAAAACCCTAAAGCTGCACAACTTGTTTATAGGCCAAAGAAAAGCCACTATTAACTCCACTGCGAAAGAGAAATCGGCTTAGATGGGCTAAAGAACATAGACAATGGAGCCCTCACCAATGGTGTGCAATACAATGGAGTGATGAGGCCCGATTCGAAGTTTGTTTTGGTGACAGTCGCAGTAGAGTTGTTCGCAAAAAAAATGAAGCATTCCATGTTGACTCTCTGAAGACAAAAGTGAAATTTCCAGCATCCATTATGGTCTGGGGCAGTAAGTCATCAAAAGGAGTAGGAAAACTTCATTTTATTGATGGAAATGTGGATACAAACAAATATTTGGCAATTTTCGAAGAATCGCTTTTACCAGTGATGGAAGAATGTTTGACATCCGGCCAAGATTTTGTGTTTCAGCAAGATGGTGCAGCGTGCCATACCTCAAAAAAGGCTATAAAATGGATGAAAGAAAATAATGTACCACTTTTGAAATGGGTTTCTAGCAGTCCAGATCTGTCACCTATTGAAACTTTATGGCACGAGATGAAAAAGGTTCTACGACCACATCCTGTGCGTACAATCACCGAACTGAGACAAAAGCTTCAAGAAATATGGGATTGTTTTACACCAAATTTTTGCCAAAACTTGGTTAACACTATGCCCCAAAGAATTTCAGCCGTAATAAAAAGATAAAGGTGATGTTACCCTATGGTAATCTTTCAATTGCTGCTTTGTTAACTTCGCGCATTTATTCTAACATTGTTTATTTGTTTAGATGTTCCAATATGTTATAGGTCTAAGTGGTTTCAAATATGTATTTTTTACGACTACGGTGTATCTAAAATGTTTTTGAGAAAAGAAATTGTTTTACAAGTAAATAGTTTCGTCATGTTTAGTTCATAAAGGCATATTTTGGTACAAATCTTGAAGTGGGCCAACTGAAGTGGGAAGGAGCTCGTAGTATGTTCAAGTGAAAGATAAGTATTTTCAATTTTGGCACTGTAAAAGCAGATTCTTGATCTTTTTCAAACTTATCAAATGTCAAAGATTTAATTTCAGGAAGTAATGAAAAATTAAATCCTGAGGATAGGCGGTGGTGCACTTGGAAAGCCGATATCTTTAAAATGAACACATACGATTTATTAGCCTTTGCTTTAAAAACGGGGTACTAAGCTCATGAACATAACATAGTAAGTGATAGTTGTATAACATGTAACATACAACCAACCTAGGTTTTGAAAAGATATCGAAATATGGTCGTACTTTTTCAAGTTTTCAACTAATCTACAGCAAGAATTTTGAATTTTTTGTAAGGGTTTCGATAGATACCGTATCTAAAGATGAATGGTAAACAGTATCGTAGTATGTGATTTTTGAAACGATCAATGATTCGTATAAAATTTTCTTATTTTTTTAATCTAGAATTTGTTTATTGACGACTGGCGAAGTACTGAAAAACTCTTAGGGATGCGATGTAGAATGAAATTTAGACACTTGTCAAGAAAAATATCTAAGTTTTTAACTGACTCATATACAGGAATAGTTTCGCCATCCAGAGATATGTGAACAGGTGCAGGTGCTTATAGTGAGCAACGACCGTTGCAAAAGCATGTTTTTGAGAGCTGGGAGACACGAATTTATTCCTGAAATCTTCCTTTGTGCTGGACATGAAGGCGGAGGTCAAGACTCTTGCCAAGGAGATTCTGGGGGACCCTTACAGGTTAAAAGCAAAGATGGCCAATACTTCTTGGCAGGTATAATTTCCCGGGGTATTGGCTGTGCCGAGGCGAATCTACCTGGAGTTTGCACTAGAATTTCCAAATTTGTGCCTTGGATCCTCAAAACTGTCACGTAACATTAAAGGCGCAAATTGTTGAAATATGTAATACTGTCATTAATTGACTTATTCCAAAACGTTTACAGGTGTAGTATCTACATGCCGTTTCTCAAAATTTGGTGCTCCAAGAATGAGAGACGTTCTAAAGCGTGACACAGTTATTTAATAAAAATGTTAGAGACAGCCTTGAATGCAGCTTTAGAAGTCGGCTACCGCCACATCGACACCACCTACGTCTTCGAAAACGAAAAGATCATTGGAAGGGTGATATAACAGTGGATTTCCACCGGCAAGATAAAAAGGGATGATTTCTACATCACCACCAAATTGGCGCTATGCGGCGTACATCCAGACAGGGTCGAAATGATGTTGAAGGAGTCACTGGAAGAATTGCGTTTGAACTACGTTGATTTATATTTGCTGCATTTCCCAGTGGGCACAAACTACGTGGAGCGATGTTTAGTTACTCCACCCACTATGTTGAAATTGGAGAACAGTGATCACGTGGAACTGTGTAAGAAAATGGAAGAGCAAGTAGATGCCGGTAGAACAAAAGCCATTAGACTGTCCAACTTCAACAAAAAACAAATAGTAACGATACTGAAATCGTGCAGGATAAAACCAGCTTGTTTGCAAATAGAAATCCAGGTTGCCATACAGCAAAGAGAATTGGTAGATTTTTGTCACAAAAACGATTTCGTCGTTGTGGCATATTCTCCTTTAGCATCACCAGGATATAATAATTTCCTTCACACCATTGGACATGAGGGCAAGGAACTACCGAAAATGCTCCAGAATCCAGTCATAAAACAAATAGCAGAAATTATAACGTAAAGGTAAGATAAGTTAAACGAACTAATAAAGGTAATCAATACTTAATCATGAAGATAAAAGATAGTCGAAATAGGTAAATTAAATCAAGGAATGAATATGTCAAATTTAGCATAACATTCAGCAGTCTCAGAAGAGAACAAATTGTATTCCCACTTGTTGATATGTGCAGACATCAAGTTTTCCGCCAAGCAATCTACCCATACCCAACAAATTGTCCACTCTACAGGACAGAACGTAAGATAAGACAGGATAAGATAAAACTAGTCATTGAAAACAATCGCGCTTGTAGTAAAACCATGTACATTTTTTTGTACAAGAAAAGTAAAGCAAAGGAAAAAAAAGGTAAAAATGGACTAAACTAATATACCCTTGTTCTAAAAAGTTATGGCAGCTCAAAAATCAAAATCATGATCAGTGCAATAGAAGGTGCCATGTAGGCACTGCCCCCATATTTGAATACGTAGAATGTCCAATAAATTCAAGAAATCTCTAAGAATTTCAATAAGCAATAATAAATATATAAAGGTCTATGAAATTGTTAATTAGAATGATATTTTACCTCTTCACATCAAGTTTTTTTTCAAGGGGATGGCTTCCACCAATTTGCAAAACTGCAACAAGATGCCACCAACTGGAGGAGAAAGGATGACGATCCTCTTCTATTTCTATTGACTAAAAGGAAGCAGATATTGAACGAACGTCATCAGGACACGCATTAAGGCACATGGTCCAAAGGTATATAAAAAAGAACCGCTGAGGGTCAAAATCCCATAAAAAAAATGGAAGACGTAGCACCCAAACCAAAATGACTAAACTCAAGTTACACAAAAAAGGGTGCTTGGGCACTTGGGGCCTCATATTCCAGAGTCCGGAAATGACGAAACGACCCCTGCACCACGACCACCACGGAAACAGAAAAGCGAATCACGCAGAACACGTAACGTTCTAGAAGAAGGTATCTTGAGTGGTCTTGAAGAAGATATGTTTTATAGGAAACCAACTAACGGAGAAAACCTACAGAGTTTTTTGCTGATCGTCAACACCATACCGAATCGCTGAGAAAGAAAGATATAATACGAGTGAAATTATACAATCAATAAACTATTAAATTTGTCAAAAGAAAATCATTGAAATGGGTTTGGCCTAGTAATGGACACTCATTATCAATGAAGAGAAACTCAAATTACGGATAAGTGATAAATAGTAAAAAAAAGGTTACGTGATTTTGGCACGTGGCAATACCTTTCCATATATTTCGCCAATTGCTTGTGAGGTAAGTAGGCTTTGTGTATTCATTTTTATTTTTATAGCGTTTGCAGAATTTCATATTTCGAAACGATATCAAGGGCCGACAGGGGAAAATCTTTCTCTATCGTCGCCATCCCTATATTGTATCCCATCCCCACCAGTCACCAGTCAAAAACCTTAACCACCAATATTTTATCACTATTTATAATTCTTTTTAGCTCTTGTTTTTCAGTAATTACTAATAATTTTAGGTCTATGTCTACAGTAATTGCATTATGCACCTCGGAGATGTAGGGATTCACATGTTTTACACATATCGGTGTTTTAGGATGGGGACGACCATACTGCTTTCATTGCTTTGAAGAAATTCATTAACTCATGAATTTATAACAAATGATTACTATTATGATGTAAAGAGAGATGAGGAATTGGTTGGAATACATTTTATATTCTATTTTCTTGCAAATCCGCACAATTCAACAGGTATGTGTAGCTATAATGATCACATATACACACAGTATATTGAACTTAAATTTCGAGATTGCCACGAATTAACAAACGACTAAACCTGCTGCCAAATTTAACAGCTAGAAAATCCACCTATTATTTCTCCCATTCCCATTCGCTGAGGGGATAACGGATGGTCAAATGTACACCTATAACATAAATCAAAATACATTAAAGTTGTCCTGTTTTTTCTGTACAAAAGCATCATGTTGGAATCAAAAAGTGGTCTTGTTTATAATACAGTCGAATTTTTACGATTTTATTCAACATTTCAATAGAAATCACTGATATTCTGACACCTTTGACAGCTTCCGTCAAATTGCATTTCGATAAGGTATTTTCCTATTGGTCCATAATAATAATGTTGGTGAAATCGGCCCTTTGACCATAATTTTTCCATTATTGAAATTGTTGTATACCTAATTGAGAATCATCGGCAAATAATTATGTTTTGCAATATTTTACCACTTTGTCTAGATGTAAAGAGTAAAAAGGAGTGGTCCAATCACTGTTCACTGGGCACTCCCGAGGATATCAAAGTTTCTGGTGATGATTTTATATCAATAACAACTTTTTGAGATCTGTTTCAGAAAAACCATGATACTTAAATTTAGCTAATTAAATTAAGTGATTTATCATGAAAAATGATTTGGTAAGATCTAAGAGGACGGCGAAGTTTTGATCCCAAGCTTTCACGATGTTATCTGTTAAGTCTAATAACTCTCCTGATGTATTGTACCCTTTCCTAAATCCGCATTGCTTAGGTAGTATATACCTCATTTTCTCTAATAATTTTGATCATATGGGTAGGATGCTTATGGGTCTTAAATTAGAATAAGAGGTGGGATTACTACTTTTATCTATCGGTCTGAGTAAAGCTCGTTTCCGCGATTTTCTATAATGGGTAGAATGTGATATGAAATAACATTCTAATAGATAAACGTTCCTTGATGATTAAGTGCCGTTCGAGGAACGGTCTCTTATTGGATTTTAACACTCAATAAAGCACCCTTGAGGTAAGTTCAAGGGAGGATTTAACATTCAAATTCCACAGCAAGCTGTAACATTTGTCATCACAGGCTGTCATCGATGTCAAAGAGGTTTTTCTTTGTTGACCGTATCTCTAGATAACACATATTTACAAAATGTATGCTAAATTTAAGTGCATGATTGAAAATAGTATTGAAAATTGTATGGTTTTTCCTTTACACAGCAAATATTAAACCCAAACACTTGTATGCAACCAACATGGTAATAAAGGTACATTGGAGAGTTTCAGCGTATTCATTCAGGTTGAAACTTATTTCACAATCTGCAAATTAATCAATAACCTTAATCAATTTCATGAGTCTTTTGAATTACTTACTAAAATTTATCTCAGAAAACGAAATTGTCTAAAATTCATCAACGCCTAAAACTTGTCTGGTTTCTGGGCCAGCAGACCTGGCAGACTAACGACAGACACTGACAGCTATGATAGTCTGTGTTACAACCTACTGTGAAATGAAAACTTTTAAGTCCTCCTCCATTGAACGTTCCTCAAGGAATTTATAAGATCCAAAGTTATAATTGACCCTGAGTAACTTTGTCGCAGTAATCGTGGTTAATTTAGTAGGTATATGAAATATTATTTGCTTTGGATATTACATGATATGTGTATCACGAAAAACCATGTTACTCATTTCCACCGGTCTGTCTGTCTGTATGTTAGTGTGTCGGTCTGTCTGTCTATCCGCTAATCCTTGGCCACTCCAGAACTCGGGTAAAACACCGCTAGGATCTTGATAAAATTTTGCAGTGACAGTGAAGGGTAATATTAAGAAAAATGCAATTGGGAGAGATGAAAGCTAATGCAGGTTGATTATTTACTTGTAAATTCTTTGAAAAATTATTCAGATGATGCACCTAATCAAGTTATCTTTTTATTACTTCCACTACTCAGTTCAAAGCACCGATTTTGAGAAAGGTGTAGAGACGTGACGAAGGAAGTACAAATGGGATCTACAGGGTCCGTCAGAAAGAACGCAGGTTTTTAAATGAGTAGTACAGTCAAAATAAGTATGGGAAAAGATATTTTATTATATCAAAATACTCAGAAATACATGCTATTTTTTGAGTAAAAAAAAATTAAGTTCTAAAAACTATGGGGTATGCAGCGGGTGCTCATGCAACTATTGGGAGTTCACTGGAGACCAATATCGACAATTTTGTGCTTCATCACTCATAAACAACGTCATGTCATTCTTAACCAACTGTTCAATCATGAGCTGTGCAAAATTAACACGTTGTGCATAATCCCCTGGCAACAGTTGTTGAAAAATTTGGATTTTGTAAGGGTGGAACACTAAATCCTTCTTTAAGATGCGCCGTACAGAGGACGCGTGGATCCCTAGAACTGGCACGCAAACGGACGGAACGTTCGGGCTTTGCAGCATGTGAACTCTTACTCTGTCTACGTTTTCGGGGGTTTTATGAGTACGGTTTCGCCCTAGCGATTTTTTCTTCACCACATTATCTGTTGTGTTGAATGCTTCCACCCATCTCAAAATGGTGTTACGGCCTAGCTCTGTCCCACGACGTGGAACACGAAAGTGAACGCGAAACTCACGTTGCGTTCACTTTTGAAGGTACCGAAGTAAAATGAACACACGATGCTCAACGTTCCAAACCATCCTGCCAGCTGAAACGGCACTTCTCCCACTATTCAACACGCCCTTCCTCACCGACACAGGACCAGCCCACTCGATGTAGTACCCATTCGAAAAACATGCGTTCTATCTGACGGACCCTGTATTTATGACTCATTACCTCATTACGCTGTATACTGTAACATTTTTCTGAAGCACAGTAATGCAACTCGTGCAAAATACTGCAATTATTTTCTCAGTATAATATAAAAGGGCGCAGACAGATGCACTGAAGTGCTCAGCAAATATTTTAAAAATGAAGTTTGACAGCAATACACGAAATCATATCGGAAATGACAGACATGTCTAGCTTATGTAGCCTGGCCATACTAAAAATACCGCCTTATATTGCAGCTAGATAATGCAGTAAATATTGCCCGCTTAGAAGCACCATAGGAAAAACTGCATGAATAATACAAAAACGCTTTTAGTTTTTTGACATTTCATAGAATTCTACTTATATTCACAAAGCTAATTAGGGGGATTGCAAATCGGTGGTTGAGAGTGGTGAATGTTACATATTTGGTATGAGTGAAAGGCGTTCTGGTTCCCGTAATATTGCCCACCTGTCAAACATAATAGTCAAACATACTTCCATACATTTTCCATGTAAAGAGAAATACGATTTATTTTCGTGGCCATCAATGTCAAGTCCAGTATCGTCGCACTTGCTAGGAAAAACATTCTGATTGGTATTTTTTTTGCATAATCGCATTCAAAAAGGACCCATTCCAACGAATCTACATGTTGCAATGCCCATAATTGGAAGATTAAAATGTTCGTCTTTTCATATTGCTTTTCGGGGACGGCAAATGGAATATTTTGCACTTTTCCAAATACTGAATTGCTTATATCTTGAGTACGACCAGTGTTAGAAAAAAGTTCTAAATCGCCTTTTCTAATCATAATAGCCTAAAAAAACTAAAAACCCTGACCGGAACAGAATTAACAAATCTTGAAAATTGTTCAAAAACTTGTTTAAACAATATTTGACGCAATTTTGGGCCCGGCAACATGCAAAATGGTTAAATAAGATTATGCAAAAATCAAAACCAGAATATCTTTCCGAGCAGATGCGAAGATACTTACTGGTCTATATGGTGGAGGTGTAAACAAAAATTCATTGTTTGCATATGTGGACATGCTCAGTTCCGATTCTGTTCTACTCTTTTGATTTTCATCACCTTAATTCTCAAATATGCCGTAGATTATTACTATAAATACTTCTATAACAAGCTTGCAGGTTGCACTGCATTTCCGGTCGAACCCAAAACAAATAATTGCCTTTTCGCTAACATCATTTCAAACATTACTATGTATAAAAAGTAGGTACAAAGCAACCCCAGCAAGACTACACGTGCTTCACGAATCACGTAAGTCTCGAGCAACAGCTGTCATTTTCTGTCCAATTATTTTTTGTAAGCGCGCGGGCCCAATTTTAAAAATATGCGAAAGCCAAATTGGTTCTGAGCGGGATTTTTCAACCATGTGCGTAATGAACAGTTGTTAAGATGTAATGCAGTAGCAGGTACCAGTCTGCAACCGGGTATTTTTGAGCAATGAAAGTTTGCCAAAAAAACGTGGAGTATCATCGGAGTATTATAGGAGACGAGTTAATCAGTTGGATTGAGTATACTGCTTTGAACATAATAAGGGAAGATCAACGTTTTCCGGATAATTCTTAGTGGTCTTCGTTTATATTTATCAATATTTTGTTAAAATTGTTGAGAATATGAGAAAAAATGGTGTAAAGACTATGCACTTCCCACGCAATACTGGCATCAGTTCATAAAATATGTTCAGCAGAAGAGTTAACTACGCACATGAATATCAAAGAAATAGTATGAATCTAGCCAGTCAAACAGCACGACAGCCGCTACCCTTGTTACAGAACTCCTCTTTTTGTTGCGCTCAATGCGAGAATCAAAAATATTTCATTCCAAGTCTGAAGAGCAAATATACTAAGTGACATATAAATCCGAACACCCAGTTTAAATGGTTTTATTTTAATGAAAGTTGTGAATGTATTTATCTTACTGTAAATAATAAGTGAAAAAATGTTCAGCCTTATCAGTTGGACATTCCGGTTTTTATACTGCTTTTTTTTTAATTCACTAACGCTCTAAAAATGAATATTTCAGCCGCAGTAAAGAATCAACGTTGCCGGATTTTGGTTCTTGACATCCTTTACGATCGGTTACGATGCCTAGAGTACGGAGACCTGTACGATTTCGTCAACTTAGTGAGTTTGATAGGGGTCGTATAGTAGGACTTCGGGAAGCTGGACTTTCTTTTCGGGCAATTGCAGTTAGAGTGCAAAGAAGTGTAGACACTGTGGTTAGATGTTGTCAGGCATGGCTTCGAGAAGGCCGTACGCAAAGAGCAAGGGGCACTGGACGCCGCCGTAGAACAACAGACCATGAAGATCGCCGCCTAAGATTATTGGCCTTAAGGGACCGTTTCTCCACTACCAGGTCCATTCCAAATGAATGGTTTGCAGAACACGGAAGACCTATTGGCATGCGAAGTGTTTACCGACGAATGAGAAGTTTTGGCTTGTTTTCATACCGGCCACACTGGGTCCTCCCTTTAACTCGAGAACACCGACGTAATCGCCTTGAGTGGTGCAGACAACGGTCACTCTGGGATCAGGAATGGAACAGTATTGTCTTTAGTGACGAGTCTCGATTTTGTTTAGGCATGCACGATGGTCGTGCCAGGGTTAGAAGGCGACGTGGTGAAAGGAGGAATCCACAGTTTTTTGTTGAAAGACATGTTCATCACACTGTTGGAGTTATGGTTTGGGGTGCTACAGCTTATGGTTCCAGGTCACCTTTAATCTTCATCAGAGGTAACATGAACGCGCAGCGTTATATCCACGAAGTTCTAGAACCCCATCTTTTAACTTATCTTGACACCCTGGCAGATCCAACTTTCCAACAAGATACTGCCCGACCACATGTTGCAAGAGTCACAATAGACTTCTTTCAACATAATGATGTCACATTGTTACCATGGCCACCAAGATCTCCCGACTTATCCCTAATTGAGCACGTGTGGGATATGATGGGTAGGAGATTGCTCAATTTGCAACGTCCTCCTCAAACTCTAGAAGCACTTCGAGAGGAGTTGGTGGTTGCCTGGAATGAGATACCTCAGGAGGACATTGACCACCTGATCAGAAGCATGCCTAGGCGCGTTGGAGAATGCGTAGCACATCAGGGTGCATCCACACATTAAATTTTTATCATTTACTTATTATGCTTCATTAAGTACTTATACAAAATTTTATTAAAATAAAACCATTTAAACTGGGTGTTCGGATTTATATGTCACTTAGTATACATGAGAAATCCTATTTGAGAAACTACCGGGGTAAGAAGCGCCCAAAAAAATGAGGCATACTCTTTCCCACCACCTATAACTTCCACCATCTCCTATCAAGCCATACATTTTTTTTAAATGGAGTAGAAGTAAAAAAATCAAGTCCTAGCGATTATTTTTGTTCTGTTGCCCATGGCAGCGTCATCACTTTATCCAGTTTCCAAATTTTAAAAGTTTCTTTGTCCTTGGCGTAGGTCAAAGTCCGAGAAATCTACAAGCTTTAGAAGGGTGAAAGATTAGCGGACAGACAGACAGACCGACCGAAATGATTGATGCGGTCCTTCGTGATGTACATATAAAATTCAAAAACATATTTTATTTTCAATAATTTTCGCAATTACAAGACTTCCCTCCAATTGTCGTGGAAAGGAAGAATCATAGTGATTAAAAATTTGGAATCTCTCATCTGCCTTATTTCAGTTATCTAATGATGCTTATAATTTCTACAGTTATAATAAACTTGTAATAACATCAATTCAAAAGAAAAGATAATCCAAACAGTAGAAGCAGAACTCGGAAATAAGTATAGTGTAGAGGAGAGAAGAGAGAAGATATTTTGTTAGATGATTAAAAATTTGGAATCTCTCATCTGCCTTATTTCAGTTATCTAATGATGCTTATAATTTCTACAGTTATAATAAACTTGTAATAACATCAATTCAAAAGAAAAGATAATCCAAACAGTAGAAGCAGAACTCGGAAATAAGTATAGTGTAGAGGAGAGAAGAGAGAAGATATTTTGTTAGATGAAAATGACAAAATTATTGAAGCACTAAAACAACAAAATCAATTAGAAGATATTGATGGGAAACTTTTTACTGCGATGGCAAAACTGAAGCAAAAAGGAAAAAATAAAGGTAATATAATTCTACAAGTGGATCCGTGTCTTAAAGAAAAGATCTGTGCCATGGGCAAGCTGGACATTGGATGGAGGCTATGTGTGGTGCATGAGTATGTCCGAGTTGTTAGATGCTTCAAGCGCGTGAGACAACACAAAAGTTATAGTTGTACATCTAATGTAGAAAAACTGTATCAATTGCATTGAAACAAACAGGAAGTTTAAAAAATCTCTAGATACAAACCACTGGGTCACAGATCCAAATTGCTTATCTATCAAAGAATATTAAACATTGAAAAAAGGAAAACAGAGGAATAGCCACTACACTCCTATCCAACTGGTCAAGTAAATTTATCCAGTCAAACAAAAAAATCTGCAACAGCTAATATAGGTAATCATTATGTTACAAACGAACGGGTGCTAGTCAGCATCATACATCAAAATGTGCAATCACTGGGAAATGCTGTTGATCTTATGGACGATATGTTAAATAACAACCAGAATTGTCAAATAGTATGTGTGACAGAGCATTGGAAAACGAGTCAGCAACTACCCTACTTAGTGCTAAAATTTTTTAGTCTGTCATCAGCTTTTTGCAGAGAAGATGGCTTTGGAGTAAGGGCTATTTATGTGAGAAAAGGTGTGCATCAAAGGAGTATAAATGTCAGATGTCAAGTAGCAGAGGAAGGTGTGTTTGAATGTGCAGTGAGTGAATGTAACATAATGGTTGCGGTGTTAGTTGTGTACCGACCTCCGAGTGGTAATTTTTCAAAGTTTATTAATAAGTTAGAATGTATATTAAATGAGATTTTTGTTTTAAACAGATATTTGTGTGTATCAGGAGACTTCAACACTGAAATGTTAATAGAGAATGAAATCAAAAATAACTTATTGACGCTTATGAGCTCATTTAATTTGGCACCAAAAATAAAAGAAAATACACGAATAACGCATAGTACTGCTAGTTGCATAGATAATATACTAAGTGACATATAAATCCGAACACCCAGTTTAAATGGTTTTATTTTAATAAAAGTTGGTGAATGTATTTATCTTACTGTAAATAACAAGTGAAAAAATTTTCACCCTTATCAGTTGGACATTCCGGTTTTTATACTGCTTTTTTTTAATTCACTAACGCTCTAAAAATGAATATTTCAGCCGCAGTAAAGAATCAACGTTGGCGGATTTTGGTTCTTGACATCCTTTACGATCGGTTACGATGCCTAGAGTACGGAGACCTGTACGATTTCGTCAACTTAGTGAGTTTGATAGGGGCCGTATAGTGGGACTTCGGGAAGCTGGACTTTCTTTTCGGGCAATTGCAGTTAGAGTGCAAAGAAGTGTAGACACTGTGGTTAGGTGTTGTCAGGCATGGCTTCGAGAAGGCCGTACGCAAAGAACAAGGGGCACTGGACGCCGCCGTAGAACAACAGACCGTGAAGATCGCCGCCTAAGATTATTGGCCTTAAAGGACCGTTTCTCCACTACCAGGTCCATTGCAAATGAATGGTTTGCAGAACACGGAAGACCTATTGGCATGCGAAGTGTTTACCGACGAATGAGAAGTTTTGGCTTGTTTTCAGACCGGCCACACTGGGTCCTCCCTTTAACTCGAGAACACCGACGTAATCGCCTTGAGTGGTGCAGACAACGGTCACTCTGGGATCAGGAATGGAACAGTATTGTCTTTAGTGACGAGTCTCGATTTTGTTTAGGCATGCACGATGGTCGCGCCAGGGTTAGAAGGCGATGTGGTGAAAGGAGGAATCCACAGTTTTTTGTTGAAAGACATGTTCATCACACTGTTGGAGTTATGGTTTGGGGTGCTATAGCTTATGGTTCCAGGTCACCTTTAATCTTCATCAGAGGCAACATGAACGCGCAGCGTTATATCCACGAAGTTCTAGAACCCCATCTTTTACCCTATCTTGACACCCTGGCAGATCCAACTTTCCAACACGATAATGCCCGACCACATGTTACAAGAGTCACAATAGACTTCTTTCAACATAATGATGTCACATTGTTACCATGGCCACCAAGATCTCCCGACTTATCCCCAATTGAGCACGCGTGGGATATGATGGGTAGGAGATTGCTCAATTTGCAACGTCCTCCTCAGACTCTAGAAGCACTTCGAGAGGAGTGGGTGGTTGCCTGGAATGAGATACCACAGGAGGACATTGACCACCTGATCAGAAGCATGCCTAGGCGCGTTGGAGAATGCGTAGCACATCAGGGTGCATCCACACATTATTAAAGGTCAAAGGGCTTTAAAGCAGTGCAATCATTTTGAAATTTTATCATTTACTTATTATGCTTCATTAATTACTTATACAAAATTTTATTAAAATAAAACCATTTAAACTGTGTGTTCGGATTTATATGTCACTTAGTATATGTTCACAAATTTCGAAATTGAAAGTGCATCTGTTCTTCGCACTCATATTTCCGATCACAATACTCAGAAAATCAATTTCTTTGCAGTTCCAGTTACAACGTGCAATCTTTCAATTTGTTCAAACAGTACTTAAGCAATTAGAGGAGGGAAACTTAGAAGTTGGTTTCTAACTGGACTTGTCCACAGCTTATGATTGCGTTGACAGAGACATATTGTTATTAAAGCTACAAAGATATGGTGTAAGAGGAACTGCGCTAGAATTGTTAAAGTCGTACCTCTGTAATAGGCAACAGAGGGTTGAAATTGTTACAGGAGGTCAAACTTATAAGTCAAACGTTGAGTTGACTTCAACCGGCATTGCACAGGGTAGTATACTTGGGCCCATGTTGTTTGTAGTTTTTTAAACGATCTTTATTTTGTTACTAATGGTGATGTGAGCAAGCATACAATTATCTGATATGCTGATTAACAAATTTGGTGTTGGGCGAGACAACTGTAGAGGACCTAACTGCTAATGGGAGTATCTTGTTCAGTAGTGTGAATACATGGTTTTCTGATAACAAACTAGTGCTGAATAAATCCAAAACTGATGCAACATTATTTAGAACTAAGCAGAGTAAAATCGTTAAGCCACAATGTATCGATATAGATGATCATTAACTGCAGTTGAGTGAAAGTGTAAAATTCTTAGGCATCTTAATTGATGCATTTTTAGATTGGACAACATATGTATTCGAACTGCTGAAGAGGCTCAATTCCATTTGCTATGGTTTTAGAGTAATATCAAGATATCTAAATAATACGAGTATGAAAATATTGTACCATGCTAATTTTGAAAGTGTTCGAAAGTATGAGATTATTTTTAAAAAAGAGCAGTACGTCTGCCAAAGGGACTAAATTTCAATGAAACTTGCAGAGTGGTGTTTAAAACTGAAAAAACCATGACTATGTATGCCATCTGTGTATGAGTGTCTTATATTTCATTTCAAAAACTGTTTATGATACTCGATCAGTCAATGTTGATTATCCAATACATAGATTATCCTCCACAGAAAAAAGCCTTATTTACATTTGTGTTTAAAATTTTTCAACAATCTACCAAATGAAATTAAAAACATAAACAGTTTACATAAATTTAAAAAGACCATTAAGCAATTTCCAGTACAGTGAGAGCCTTATACAATAGATGAGTTCTATGGGAGTTGTTATAGTTTCAGATTGTAGCTGTTTTAAGATAAATAACCATGTAACACAAAAAAAGGTCTCAGGTGAACTACTATAGTTACGGTGATAGTGACGCAACATTTCATTTTGTAGTGGCTATACAATTTTTGTACTGTCATTGTACAATTTGGAATATAGATTATTATTATTATTGTTATTATTATTATTATTATTATTACCTCTTTTTCAGATAACCTTTTACCATTACAGGTACTGAGCTAATCTAGAAGAAAATTAGACGCCAATAATTTTGGAAATCTGTCTTGTTTTGTGAATTATATGTACCCATAATCATACCTACAAAATATTTGTATATTAAGAGTTCAAATTATTTTGTATCCTGAAATCATTTCAGAGCAGTCTTAGGAAACAGATTTGAGAAGTGTAAAACTTACTTATTGTTTCAATTCCAGTGTGAGCATTTGTCATCAGTATAAAACCATCCTCATACATTTGGCACCAGTGGCGTGGGTAAATAAAAGGGAAACAATATGACGATTTCGAAATTACGAGAGCACTTACTCTTAGCTTGAATACAGTCAAAATTTATTACAAGACATGTATACAACATTGTATCCTATGTTATTGACCATATCTACCCATATAGCGTGATCGATGCTAAGCCTCGCTCCCTGGCAAATTGCGATTTTTATTGACATTTAAAGGTATTTACTTCCATAAAAACCCTCAAACTCCACCATAAACCATCGTAATTAGCCAGCATTGGAATAATGACCGGCAATTTGAGGCGTACGGGAACTGTGGGGCGCAGTGTGGTGAGGTACTGCGGCGAGCGCAACTTTTTACTTATACCGCGGTCGGATAGTACGATAAAGTTAGACCAATAATTTCGGTAATTTAAACTCTGTATTTCTCACGCAGTTCTGTTATCACGTGTAGTCCGGCAAGTATCTTCATATCCGCTCAAAAACGTATGAATTTTTACATAATTTTATTCCGCCTTAACGTACCTTCATGTACCGATGATCTATATTGCGCCAAAAATTGTGTAAACAATATTTTTAAACAATTTTCACATATGTTTCCTTCCAGTATCGGGGCGACCACTAGCTGCATCCATCTCGCGCTCATGCAGAATATACAATGGAAGCGCGCTTGATTAACAAATAAAAAAGGCTTTCAACAACAGTACTCCCAAAAATGCTTCAAAATTTTGTTAATGGATATTTGACCTATATCTGGAAACTTTGGCAACACTACATGTTTGTTTTTACTGCTCATGCCTACTAGCAAGGAAGTATTGTAATTGCAAAAAAATCTAAAATGAGATGTTATGTTTTTGGATGTTATGTGACAAGTACATCACGAGAAACTATGTCCACCATATTCATATTTGGATTAAATTTTCACGCAAGGTTACTATTGTGCCAAGGATGAAAGAGCTTTGTGGTTTTTGAGAATCTGACCATTGGCGGTGAAAGCTACGGCAAAATACGAAAAAATAGAAGTCATTTAAACCTCACTTTTTTACATTCCAGATCTCTTTCAGAAAAAAATTGTAGGGTTTCACTTCGAAGCACTTTTTTGCTATTGCCAGCTTGCTGGGTCGCCCTCTATATTTAACCATTGATGTATACTAAGTGACATATAAATCCAAACACCCAGTTTAAATGGTTTTATTTTAATAAAATTTTGTATAAGTACTTAATGAAGCATAATAAGTAAATGATAAAAATTTCAAAATGATTGCACTGCTTTAAAGACCTTTAATAATATGAGGATGCACCCTGATGTGCTACGCATTCTCCAACGCGCCTAGGCATGCTTCTGATCAGGTGGTCAATGTCCTCCTGTGGTATCTCATTCCAGGCAACCACCAACTCCTCTCGAAGTGCTTCTAGAGTCTGAGGAGGACGTTGCAAATTGAGCAATCTCCTACCCATCATATCCCACACGTGCTCAATTGGGGATAAGTCGGGAGATCTTGGTGGCCAGGGTAACAATGTGACATCATTATGTTGAAAGAAGTCTATTGTGACTCTTGCAACATGTGGTCGGGCATTATCTTGTTGAAAAGTTGGATCTGCCAGGGTGTCAAGACAGGGTAAAAGATGGGGTTCTAGAACTTCGTGGATATAACGCTGCGCGTTCATGTTACCTCTGATGAAGATTAAAGGTGACCTGGAACCATAAGCTATAGCACCCCAAACCATAACTCCAACAGTGTGATGAACATGTCTTTCAACAAAAAACTGTGGATTCCTCCTTTCACCACGTCGCCTTCTAACCCTGGCACGACCATCGTGCATGCCTAAACAAAATCGAGACTCGTCACTAAAGACAATACTGTTCCATTCCTGATCCCAGAGTGACCGTTGTCTGCACCACTCAAGGCGATTACGTCGGTGTTCTCGAGTTAAAGGGAGGACCCAGTGTGGCCGGTATGAAAACAAGCCAAAACTTCTCATTCGTCGGTAAACACTTCGCATGCCAATAGGTCTTCCGTGTTCTGCAAACCATTCATTTGCAATGGACTTGGTAGTGGAGAAACGGTCCCTTATGGCCAATAATCTTAGGCGGCGATCTTCACGGTCTGATGTTCTACGGCGGCGTCCAGTGCCCCTTGCTCTTTACGTACGGCCTTCTCGAAGCCATGCCTGACAACACCTAACCACAGTGTCTACACTTCTTTGCACTCTAACTGCAATTGCCCGAAAAGAAAGTCCAGCTTCCCGGAGTGCCACTATACGGCACCTATCAAACTCACTAAGTTGACGAAATCGTACAGGTCTCCGTACTCTAGGCATCGTAACCGATCGTAAAGGATGTCAAGAACCAAAATCCGCCAACGTTGGTTCTTTACTGCGGCTGAAATATTCATTTTTAGAGCGTTAGTGAATTAAAAAAAAGCAGTATAAAAACCGGAATGTCCAACTGATAAGGCTGAAAATTTGTTCACTTGTTATTTACAGTAAGATAAATACATTCACCAACTTTTATTAAAATAAAACGATTTAAACTGGGTGTTCGGATTTATATGTCACTTAGTATATATCATGGATTCGTTTTCAGTACAGCATTGATATTTTAACAAAATTCATTTGAGCATTTTGAACAGAATTCGTATGGTCTAATATCTACTACAATAGATGACCTGATATAAAAGAAACAACAAAAATATTAAAGAACTATCGGAAACATAGACGCCTGACAAGACAGAAGAATGGTATATCCACATAAGTAGGACGGGAGGAAACAGACTAGTAAGAACAGTGAGAGACAAATCACCAAACGGCCAAAGGAGTATAGGGAGGCCAAGAAAAAGATAGAGTTCCAACCTAGATATGAAGAGGCATCCGAAGATAAAATAGAGGTAACGCTATTAAAGAAGAAGGAAGAAGTAGGAGAGAGCAACAGATTACCAGCTGTTTACTGAGTAAGTATGTAAGACTACGAAACTAATATTAAGCCTTGTTGTGGTCGTTATCGAGAAGCGTAACTCTATGTTACATGAGGCTGGATAATTTTCTCAACCCCTTCAGGGTTTATATTTAGGAATATTAAATATTTACAAAAATGGTGAAATGAAGCAATGGAGATTTTTATTGTTAATATGTTAAATAAAAAAAAGCTTTATAACGCCCTACACAATGGTAGACGAATATTCTTTTGTAGTCAAACCGATCTTCAATATTCCCCTACCTTATATTAGAATAGTAATGATATATTTCCGTTGTTGATACTAATCGTTAGCAAAGTCTAACTTGACCGAACTAGATGGAGACCAATAAAAGCTGTGGGAGTTCTCTCATTATAAATCGTTAAACATTGTTTAATAAGCGTTAATAGCAAGTGAGAATAATGTTTGCTTATATTTATGACTGATAATTAATTGTGTTGTAAGGAGAGGTTAAGAAAATGTTCAGAAAGTGCGGCACTTTACCAGCGGATGGTTATGAATATTACTTTCCCATAAGCTTCACTTATTTGCATCGTTTACGTGTGAATCTAATTATGATCACTTTTTCTATTTAGTAATATAAAACCAAGATAAATGTACGAGTAGTTTTATAATAACAAAATGACATATTGGGAGCATTCAGCTAACGTAAAACCGTCTAGTAGTGCAACGCTTTCAAGCTGAATAGCAGTAGCCATGGGATTACTTTGTCAGTTTGATAGCCGTTTTTACCTAGCTGTCAGATGTGATAGTATGGTATGTTGATTAATGTTGAGAACTGTCAAAGCTGTTCCACGGCTACTGCAATTTAGTATAAAAACGCTGCACCTCTAACACCTCCCAATATCATTCAAATCAGAATTATAAATTCTGCCTATACATATACCTTCAAATATGTTAACCGCTACACTGCCAATCAAAAAGTCCCCCCTCCCAGTCATTTTTTTAACAATTCCAGTTAGTATGCTGAAATTTTGGATGATAAAATTTATTTGTGAATACCGTATTTTATCTGTCATTTGATGGTTTCAAGGTGACGGCTAGGCACCATTTTTGAACATTTTTCTCAAAATAATGAGTAATCGTATGTTACCTCATTTTAAAGCTCCTTATGAGTACTTTGTAACCGTAGAATATGAAATCACTGTCTTTCAAGATAATGAAGCACAGTCTGTCAAAGTTGAAAGCTTGTTTACATTGAATCGCTTATAAATCAACAATGGATATAATTTAAGGTCATATTTATAAATAATCGCATGTAAAATCCTCAGATGTTATAAACCCGCCTAAAATAGACCCTCGGTTATAGCGGACTATTTTCATTCATTATATGCGAGCTATTTTGGTAGTTCCCCGACGCAGATTTAGCTGATGCAATCGATTACGGCGGCTTGGCTTCGCAGTTTGCATTCGAACTTGACCACCAGTGTTATACTGTATTTATTAGAGTTATAAACATGTCGAAAAGTGCGAAACGTGCATTTACTTTACACAAAAAGTTCACAATAAATAGTGAGCTTGAGCAGGGTCTATCTCAACCAAATATACAGGTATGTGCCCGTATGGCTATGAAAAATCCACTGTGTCAAATATTTGGAAAAACCGTGACAAATTTAAAAATGACTGGAAATCAAATAATCAAAAGAAAAAAATGTGGCTATCGCTGCATCCCCAAGTCGATGATATGCTGTTTAAATGGTTTCAACAAAAGCGTCTAATAATTTTCCAATAAGAGGACCTATGCTACAAATAAAGGGTGAAGAATGTGGGAAATTGATTGGAGATTACTTCAAATGTAGTTCCGGTTGGCTAGACAGGCTTAAGAAAAGACATAACATTGTTTTTGGAAAAATGTATGGTGAGTCAGCTTTAGTTGACAAGAACGTTACCAATGACTGGATTTCTCAAGTTTGGCCCGTAAAATCTAGTGATTATTCAGACGATAACATATTCAATGCAGATGAAACCGGAATATTTTATAGAATGATATATATATATATATATATATATAACGTATATATGATAAAACTCATAAATTAAAAGGTGAAACTTGCAATGGAGGGAAACTATCAAAAGAGCAAATAACTGTTAAGATTTGTGCTAATACTGAAAAACGGAAACTATTGATAATAAATAGGTAAGTGAATGAATAGAAATTCATGTTCTAATTTTTTTGATATTCAATGACAGTGCTGCAAAGAATTTATGACCTTTTTTTTATTTCAGGCAAATTTATTAATCCCATGTTTCAAAAATGTTAAAACAATTCCCGTCGATTATGTTGGAAATAATAAAGCTTGGATGACTTCATCAATTTTTGAAGAATATTTAAAAAAGTGAGACGCTGAACTTGTTAAGAAAAATCGTAAAATTTTGCTCTTGTTCGATAACTGCCCCGCTCATCCAAATATTTAACTTAATAACATCAGCCTTCAAATTTTTCCACCCAATGTGACATCAGTTCTGCAAGCAATGGATTAGCGTGTCATTTGGAGTCTTAAACAATGCATCGGAAACATATGTTGGTGAAAATTATGGAGCTTCAAGAAGATGTCTCCATCTTAGATGCTATAAATTTGCTTACTATTACATGAAAATTGGTTACTCCAGAAATGATTCGTAATTGTTTTTGCCTTGCAGGTTTAGTGAAAAACATAACTGAAATAGCCAACGATTTTAATCCAGAAGATGAAATTACATTAAGTGATTTACTGAAAATTAATAGTTTACTGAATATATACAACTTTAATGAGTATGTAGATGTTGACAAGCATTTAATAGCAACACAGGAATTGTCAGACTCCAATTTGGTTAATGAAGGATCCGTTAATAATGAACAGGAAGACGAACTAGAAAACAACGATGAAGAAGAGCTTCGAGTGGCAACTAAGGAGGCATTCGACTACTTGAAGAAGTTGCAACGTTATTTTCAGCAAGAAGAAGACAGTACAGCCACACTTACCAAATAAAATAAAATTGAACTTGCTGTTCTAAATAATTATACAAAAGAACAATCTGTTCAATTAAAAATTACTAGCTTTTTTACCAAATAGTTTACAGTTATTACACATACTGAAAAAATGCAAATTTCAAAATTACGTATAACTTTTTTGTATGTATCTTTATTTATGTAATACAACATGTTAAACAAACAAATTTTAAGCTTTTAATATGTCATTTCTTTTGAGATGGTCATCCGCTTATAATAGACTATTTGTCACAGTCCCGCCGAGTCCATTATAAGCGGGTTGCTTCTATTGCAGGATCTAGCACAAAATGTACTAAATTTTAAGATTTAAAGGTATAATCAAAACTTGTCAATTTTCGAAAAGAAGTATTCCATATTTTACTGCACATCTAGACAGATCTAAAAATGTTACAGAACATGCATAAGTTGCATAAGCCTCTTCTGATAGCCCCTGATAGAAACTTCGTATTGAAACTAAGCATCTATGAAAATGTACTCTCTCTAATTGTCGGTGTGCGCAGTTCGGATGGGTCGCAGAAGCCTGGCAGGCTCAACGGGCGGCTCGTTGACATAGCAGTAGAAGAGGGCAAGCTCGCCGACCGCCCGTCGATGCCAAAGGGTTCCAAGACTGTTAATTATAAGTGTATCGATGGGTCCAACAGCCTTGCTTTGAACAGTATCTAGTACGTACAATGTAGTCGCGGCGGCAGCACTCCAAACATGTGAACAGTACACAAGTCTAGGTCTTATTTGAGCCTTACCCATAAACAACTAAACCTTCTTTTTCACATCGCTGTTGCAATGAACGTGCCAAATCAAGTCATCAGTGATCTTGACTCCGACCAGCCGGAATATATGGCTCTGCCACCCATCGAAACTAAATGGAGGTTATAGCATTTCTTGTCTTGATTGATGTAGAATACCGACAATAAACAAAGCTACAATGGCGTTGAGCCCGATCTGGAATCCTTGATAATTCTCCTGTCGCTTCCTTGTGTCAAGAGTGTCAAGCTGATAAGACATCTTCATAATAAAATGTTAATGATTAGTCAGTTTGCGTGTTAATTTCTTAAATGTTTTCAGATGCATTATTTTTGGCTACCTGTAAGCGATTAAGTCTATTGCATGATAGCATTGGAGCATAACGTTCTGTTATGGGGCATCTACTGCCCGTAACCCATAAATACAAATTTGACGTTTCTCGCGAGTAGGGAAGTCCACTCTTTCACCTCCACTGAAGACGCTGTCATGATTCCAAAGAAGTTCAAATCTTCTAGACTGTTATATCATCATGTCGCAGATGCAATAAATAAAGAATTAGCATAATGGGATACTTGAAAAAGACTTCCTGGTGACATTATTGGAATCTTGTGGAAGTTTGATTCTTTAAGTAAGATGAGAAATATATGTCAAAGCTCGATATTAAGATAGTTTAAGATAGCTAGTAGCAAGAACTGAGGTAACAAGCATCGCTTTCATTTCTATATTTTGTTGATCTGGATGACTTTATTACACTATTGGACTCTTGAGAACAGTTTCACCAAACTGTATATTTTTCCATGCCTTGAATGCCTAATACACGAGTTGGCAAATTTGTTTAATGCTTTAAATTAATTTCAACTCCGAAGGATTAAATTTTTTTAGAGCTTTCGTGGTTTTCGTTTATCATGGGATATTTACAAAAAGTATTTTTCCCTTCGGCCTTCGAACCTAACTGGAATTAGTACATTGAAAAAGAACTCCTTTAAATTCTTTATATTTCATTACGTGATTATAGATTTTATGTCAAACAGCGACCATCATTATTAAGACCATTCCTTTAAGAAGAAGTGATATTTCTCCCTTTAGGTAACTAATATTAAAAGAATGTAGAGCTTTTGTGACCTGTTGGGCACTCAATTCTTACAACTATTAAGGTATTAAGCTCTTTATCCTTTTTGGAATATATCTACTAATTACTTTTTATTTTATAACTTAAATTTACTTATTTGATTAATTTAAGACTTTTGAGGTTCTAAACTACTTGATAAGCTGAGTATTTGAAAATGAGTGGGAGACAAAATATATGTCGACATCGTAGCATCTTCTAGCTTTGTCACACTCTATCACATAGCAGCAGCGTCACTCTCCTACGCACCATTATGTGATGAAGATAGATATGCAATATTTCAACAACTAATCTTATTAAGTCTGGGAATAAATAATAGCCTGAAATTTATAGACACCTCGGTGGGGAAGGCCATTATTGTCCTCGCAAACTATTCTTTATAGAGGTACACCTGATACAATTTGACAAAATCCGCATACATTTATTTGGTAGAATCTGTAACCTTTGCTCTTCCTCATTGTACATGTAATTGAAAGTGATGCACAATAAGTAAAATTAGGAAAATTATTGTATTGTACACCCTTCTGCACTAGGGACTTGGGTTGTCACAAATTCTACGAAAAGACCCGATCTTGTTGCCATATTTCCGAGACCTATTGACAGGGAGAAATTGTTAACGAAATTGCAGTGCTATGGATTTCAAGGTTCAGTATTCAACTTATTACAAAATTAATCAATAGAAGTCAAAGAACTAAAATTGGCAATACATTATCAAACATTAAAAACACTTCGGTAGGTTTGCCACAGGGTAGCAAATTGGGTCCATTACTATTTATTTTATATATTAACGATATTCCTGATATTTTGCAACACTGCAAGGTTCAACTATTTGCTGATGATATATTATTATATATATATATATATATATATATATATATATATCAAATAAAGACATTGAAACTGCAATAGAGCTGTTAAATATTGATATGAAAAACGTAATAAATTGGTTAAATGTAAATAAACTTGAACTAAACACAAAAAAAACAAAATATATGCTAATAGGAAAATACGATAAATCTTATAATTAATCGTGAAAAAATTGTGCCAATCGAATCACTTAAATA
Source organism: Acanthoscelides obtectus (assembly GCA_963669975.1). Taxonomy (NCBI): domain Eukaryota; kingdom Metazoa; phylum Arthropoda; class Insecta; order Coleoptera; family Chrysomelidae; genus Acanthoscelides; species Acanthoscelides obtectus. The sequence continues at coordinate 92,584,494 of CAVLJG010000001.1, forward strand.
TTACTTTTATAGAATTTCGCATAGCCTAAGCGTTTACTCTAAAAAAATGTGTACAACACTATCATTCTTCCTCATTTGTTACATTGTTCGACTATTTTGTTCAGTGCAAATGAAACTGTATTTTCAAAATTATAAATACTACAAAATATAGCTACGAGAATCATCTTAAATAAAAATAAATGTACTAGAATAAATTTTATGCTGAAAGAACTACTATGGTTAAATATCAAAAATTTCATAGCCCCTTGGTTTTCATTTTCATATTCAAGTTAAAAATCGTCTTCTACCAAATCACTTAGAAAATTATATTGTATTGAACAATGAGTGCCATAATTATTCTCCTAGAGGAAGTATAGACTTTCATTTACAAAACTGGAGTAGCAATATAACGTCAGTATTTCAAAAGGGATTGTACGAATTTAATAAGTTAACTAATGATATCAAGATGTGTGTTAATTTGAAAATGTTCAAAGGGAAATTGAAAAAATATTATGGATATTGTAGCATTAATGCTAAATAACTCTGAAGTCAAGTACCTCTCCCCCAATTTTTATTGACAAATTTAAATCTACTAATTTCTTGCAATTACTTTTCGAAGCTATGATCCTACTTTTCGTTTTTCACATTTAATTTAACCTTATTTGTTTCTAACCATGAAGTCAGTTTGTTCATTTCACTATGAATTTTATCCACAATTCCGGTATTTACTAAAACGCTAACTGAAATCAATATTTAACTTCGAAAATAATTTTTGGGAAGGAACCCCATTTTAAGCTTTGTTGTATTTTCTCTCAATGTCCATCACTAGTTAAAAAAGATATAGAACGATGTTGATTGCTTGAAATTCTAGCAAGTTACGTGTTCTGTGGTAGCTTCCGCTACGGTTTGTTAACTGTCAGCTTGTAGCAGCCGTCTCGGTACCAAGTGGGTGGGTCACAAATGGAGCGAGACGTGCTCCAGAGAACAAATATCTCGCTATAACTGATACCGGTCACAGATTTACTGATTGCAGAAAGCAGATAGTGCCGGGTATTGTTTCCAAACGTCATAATTCTGGAGACTTGTAGGAAACATCTGAACGTAAACGTCGATTTGTTTTTATTTGTACTGGACAGAAGTGAATGGCTGCCAACGAATCAACTGGGTTAACAATTTGCAAGGCTGCTGCAAACTTCCGTCAAAGATGGATAGCTGTTTTGCGGCATACAGACTATTATTATTGGTCTCAGTAGCTTTCGCTTGTCGTGTCATTACTCGCTTTAGGAGCGATAGCCATGTCATATATATTTTGAGATCATATTTTACCTAACCTAGGATTTCGTCTTGACAGTATACAGGGTGAGTTTATAGTATGGTCGATAGTTCCATTATAACGAAAGTTATCTAAAAAAGTTAATTACAAAAAATCCTTTCCTTTTTTTCTTCCCTTTCACTTGACCGGTTTGAAAGCAAACGGCGAGTAGAAATCCGCTCCACTTTGACAACCTACCAGTCCAGCATTTTGAAAGTAAGTGCTGTTATATCCTAAGGCTATAAAGTATTATATCCCAAATTTCAGCTTCAGGCAACTTCATCAATCTAAGATGTAAGTGGGGTCACAGCTCTTTTTGAAAAGCACACTTGCAGTTGCTGGGATCAACTTTTGATGTCTTACTTCCTACGCCTACTAGCTGGAAGTATTGCAATTGCAAAAATTTTCGAAGATGAGATATATTTCGGATGTGTTGTGACGCACATAATGAAAAATTATGTCACTTATTTCCGTCGTTCTGTCTGTCGGTATGTCCGAAAATTCTTGACCCGTTTATAACTTGGTAATTTTTGCTGCTTGGATGAAATTTTCACTCAAGATTACTACTATACCAAGAACGAAAAGGCATTGAGGTTTTTGAAAACTGGTCTCTCAAACCTTTTTCATATCTTAGGGAATGCTAATCATTTTTGAAAGAAGTTTAGGGCTAAAAATTGGTAGATATGGGGCTGTAGGGGGTGGGCGAAGGTGTATTGCAATTTTTTGATATTCGTATATTAATTCACTTCCAGCTTCGGTAATTCTACGGATGTACTTGACATATTTCACACATCATGGATTTCCCGGACCATTTGCCCTTAAAAGTACTATATGAAAAATAATGTTGATAATGGCACTCGAGGGAAAAAACCTCGAATTAAAAATTTGATTACTTCATCTTGTAGAGGAAAAGTGTCAATGGCAATATGCAATTTATTATAAACTCAGGAAATAAAAATGGTTTAGCAATAAATCTGGTATGAGAAACAAATTACTATCTGATAATTTCAAGACCTACCTAGGAAATTTTGTTTTTTGAAATAATTAATTGATATATCGTACATTCTTGGAATCAGACTTAAAAACTCTATTCACCTGTGCGAACATCCAATATGGTGTCTTTGAAAAAAAAAGTTGATGCTGGAGGACAAGAGACGAAACGTCATATTGAAATTTTAGATACGTCATCTTGTAGAGATAAAAGTGGCAACGTTAGTGTGCAATTTATTTAAAAGTCCGACTACAAATAAAGTCAAGATAAAATCAAAACGATTTTGAAAAAAATCATTTTTTTCGTCTCTCTCCGGAAGTACTTTGAATTTGAAAACTTACCAACCGGCGTTTTGTTAATAACCTAAACTTTACCCTCATTTAAGCCACCTCGTATCTCTTACCGTTTCCGAGATCCCAATTGTGAGGGTAGAATTTGAATCACCCGGTCTACTACATAAGTGCATATCAAGAGCTATTAGTAATGTTCTAGCAACACATTCCCATTGGTTTGACATCCGATTGCGAACGCGTTGTCAAAATACTAGTTTCAAGCTGATTCAAGTTTGATTCTGCTAGAACACATTTTTCTATAAAAATACCTTTGAGTTGACAGTGACAGCAACATATCTGATATTCCTATGAAATTATATGCGTCTTTCCTCATTGTTAGGCGCGTGAATTTTACCTTAAACATGATTAAACGCCTTATTATGTAGAATAAACAACTAATCGTTATATCAAATCTAACTGCTATATCACGAAATGATAATGTTTCATGTCTTGAGAACCACAAATAGATGAGTTTTTGCGCATAAGCAGAAAGTTTCTCATTGCCTCCAGTCGTCTTTTTGAAGAACACGCTGTGTTCGTATTTAGTTGATATATCTTTAGCGGCTTGGCGAGTCACTCTGAAATGTTCCATGAATTCACTATCATTGTAAACAGGTACCGTTACATTTATTCAATGCTCATTTTTTTTTTGCGAATGCTTTGATCACCAGTCAAATCGATACCTAAAGATGCGATTCCACCAGTGTGCTGAACTGTGCGGCACTCTAATGCACAGTGTACAGCACAAATGTTTCTTCTGGTCGACTCACTCACGCAAACAATAGCACATTGTGCGCAAACATTTCGGAAACGTTCGCGAACATCAGTTACTTTTGTGCGCGCGCACATACAAGCAGTGGACTCGCGTCTTCGGGTACATACTTGTTGTTCGCGAACTCAGTATTGCTTCCGCTCCTGGACTGAAAACATTTGTTTGTACGCGCACTTCTTTTACGAAATTTAAAATGGACTGGACGAATGATAGGATTATAAAATTTATTCAAGCAATTGAAACTTATCCTCTTCTATGGGATTCCAGTCAGCATGATTATAAAAAAACGACGCCACTCAAGAGTTGGCTCAAAGTTTCAATTGTGACTCGACTGAGGTAATGAGAAAATGGAAAATTATTTTGGCTCAGTACCGAAGAGAAAAGAAGAAAATAGCGGATTCAAAATCTTCAGGTTCGGGGTTTTCAGATATATTATTTGTTATTTTCTATTGTTTCAAGATGTAATGTAATTGCAGTCGTGCTAACACAAATTTGATTTTGAAATCACCTGGAAGGGTTATGTGTTTGAATTATAATAGTATTTTTAAGTTTTGTGACATATTTTTATGTTCTATTTCGGAGTTAAAATGTGTTCTGCGGGAGCGCCTTAGATAGTTTTATAGGTTAGGCTTTTGTAATATTTCTAATTTAAGATTTTGGCCTATAAATGGAATATTATCTGTTGGGCAATAAAAGCTATAAATAAGCGTTATTGAAACAGGGACACATTTTCTGTAGTTGGTGTCTTGCTTTGAAATATGAGGACTATGTGCATTGACCAGCAACTCAAAATCTTCACACGATATACGAGTAAAATTTTTAAATCCACTTAAGGGATCTACTTTTATTTCTTCTACAAATCTATTCGTTTCTTCATTCCATCGCTGCAGAAAAGGTCTCACCCAACATCGTGGTTTTCTTCTTCGTTTCTTTTTAAGCAGACCACCTATTAAAACACAAGCTGCGGCACAAAACACTACATATTCCCGCCCATCCATATTAAGAACTGAAGTTAGTGAGAACTTTGCTTGGTAAACATGTTCGTGCACAAGTGTGCTACACTGTACGCTTACAAAAGTTATGCACTGCTTTGCCGGTGGACACAGAAGATAAATTCGATAGCAGTGAGCACATTCAATGCTGGAGTTTCACACAAAATGTTTGTAAACAAATGTGCTGAACACTATTTTGGTGGAATCGTACCATAAGATCCAATCGGATTCTGAACTTGAACTATAAGAATCTTATATTTCTGTGAGCAATACAAACAGGTAAACATAATAAAAAATTAGTACACACCTAATCTTATAAAAACGGATATCTGGCTTCAATCTTTTCAATTGATTCAAACTATACTAAGTGACATATAAATCCGAACACCCAGTTTAAATGGTTTTATTTTAATAAAATTTTGTATAAGTACTTAATGAAGCATTAGAAGTAAATGATAAAAATTTCAAAATGATGGCACTGCTTTAAAGCCCTTTGACCTTTAATAATGTGTGGATGCACCCTGATGTGCTACGCATTCTCCAACGCGCCTAGGCATGCTTCTGATCAGGTGGTCAATGTCCTCCTGTGGTATCTCATTCCAGGCAACCACCAACTCCTCTCGAAGTGCTTCTAGAGTCTGAGGAGGACGTTGCAAATTGAGCAATTTCCTACCCATCATATCCCACACGTGCTCAATTGGGGATAAGTCGGGAGATCTTGGTGGCCATGGTAACAATGTGACATCATTATGTTGAAAGAAGTCTATTGTGACTCTTGCAACATGTGGTCGGGCATTATCTTGTTGGAAAGTTGGATCTGCCAGGGTGTCAAGATAGGGTAAAAGATGGGGTTCTAGAACTTCGTGGATATAACGCTGCGCGTTCATGTTACCTCTGATGAAGATTAAAGGTGACCTGGAACCATAAGCTATAGCACCCCAAACCATAACTCCAACAGTGTGATGAACATGTCTTTCAACAAAAAACTGTGGATTCCTCCTTCCACCACGTCGGCTTCTAACCCTGGCACGACCATCGTGCATGCCTAAACAAAATCGAGACTCGTCACTAAAGACAATACTGTTCCATTCCTGATCCCAGAGTGACCGTTGTCTGCACCACTCAAGGCGATTACGTCGGTGTTCTCGAGTTAAAGGGAGGACCCAGTGTGGCCGGTATGAAAACAAGCCAAAACTTCTCATTCGTCGGTAAACACTTCGCATGCCAATAGGTCTTCCGTGTTCTGCAAACCATTCATTTGCAATGGACCTGGTAGTGGAGAAACGGTCCCTTAAGGCCAATAATCTTAGGCGGCGATCTTCACGGTCTGTTGTTCTACGGCGGCGTCCAGTGCCTCTTGCTCTTTGCGTTCGGCCTTCTCGAAGCCATGCCTGACAAAACCTAACCACAGTGTCTACACTTCTTTGTACTCTAACTGCAATTGCCCGAAAAGAAAGTCCAGCTTCCCGAAGTCCCACTATACGGCCCCTATCAAACTCACTAAGTTGACGAAATCGTACAGGTCTCCGTACTCTAGTCATCGAAACCGATCGTAAAGGATGTCAAGAGCCAAAATCCGCCAACGTTGATTCTTTACTGCGGCTGAAATATTCATTTTTAGAGCGTTAGTGAATTAAAAAAAAGCAGTATAAAAACCGGAATGTCCAACTGATAAGGCTGAAAATTTGTTCACTTGTTATTTACAGTAAGATAAATACATTCACCAACTTTTATTAAAATAAAACCATTTAAACTGGGTGTTCGGATTTATATGTCACTTAGTATATTAAAAGTTGCAATGAAACTTGTAAATCCCCAAATCGTACACAAAACAAGATCATGTGCGATCTGCGCATGTCAGAAATTCCGAGTCCCGCCAACATCCTGAGTACAGTTTCGACCCTCCGGAACCAGTTTTAACAAACCAAAAGTTGGTTTGTTGAAACAGCGGACCGATAATCCTTATTGCCATGCCTTTTTTATGAACAAAGGGAAACGGTGGTGTGTTTCCTCCTTTCTTTTTTTTGCAATTAATAGATTAATAAAACACGATAAATGATACCAAATGGCAAGTCAACGCAAATCAGCTGTCTAGTGGTGTGCAAACTTAGGTCCTAGCTAAATAAAGACGAGAATAGGAGGCGGAGGGTTTAAGAGCGTCAGTGACTCAAGACCGATTAAGCCACAAAACCCAGAGATGTTAGTCGGTACTTGTTTTGCTTGACCACCCACACAAAATAAAAGAATCCAATAGCAATGACGTAAACTAATTAATTGTACAGAGTCAAATAAAACGCATGATATTTAAAACAATCACAATAGATTAACTGATTAAATAATATATATGTTCCACCACTGGAGTGCAAGTTAAAAAAATATCGTTTAAAGCTGCCGCACTATAAAAATGCCTGCAACACGTTAACCATGGTATACGAACGAAGGTTTTACAAATATTTTAGCTCTTAAACCTAAACTTATCTGGATAGATGTCATCTTCCAGTCACGGCTCTAGGCGCAGCCGAGATATCCTCAGCTCACAAAACCTCAGGTTGAAACCAGTGGCCAGTAGTGGACAGTGATCACAAGGTTGAGGCTACTTGCCTCATATTAAAAATTTACTGTGTAAAAAAACCTTGGAGAGAGAAAAACTGCTTAAAAATCTACTCCCTATTCTCTTTGTGAGACAAAACTAGTCATTAAAACACACGAAATCAAAAAACCATGTACATTTTCACAAGAAAAGTAAATCAAAGGCACAAAAAAGAAAAATGTACTAAAGTAATACACCCTCAAAAAGTATTGCAGCTCAAAAATCAAAATCATGATCAATGCAATGGAGTAAGCTTAATGGAAGGCACTGCCCCACATTTAAACACGAAAAATGACAAACAACGTCAAGTACACTCTAAGAATTTCAGTCAACAATAATCAGTATATAAATACCGATAGATGAGTTAAGTAAAACGATATTTTACCTGTTTACGTGAGGGTTTTTTTCTTACGAGGAAAGGGTTGTTTCTCATCGAAATCGGCTACAGAACAGCTACAAGAGCTACACGGCTGGAGGAGTGCAGATGGTGATTTTTCTCAATGCCTTTCCACTAAAAGGAAGCAAATAAAGCACTCCCAAACAAGAATTGTTGCATTTCTATAACAACAACTCCTTGCTTAATGAAACCTTCTCATTTAACCTAATCGACGAAGATTTTGTTTTAAATAGTATCCTCAGTATCAAGACGAAGGCTTCTGGCGCTGATAGCCTGAACGTTACCCTGATTTCCTTGTGTTGCCCTTTTATAGTTCCTTATATTACCCATATTATAAATAGTTGAATTAAAAGGTCTTATTTTCCTAAAAGCTGGAAGCTGGCCTATGTTCTTCCATTGGCTAAGGTTAACAATCCAACAGAATTTGGTCAACTACCTACAGCACATAGGTGAAATCACACTTTCAAGATTAGGTAATTTTCGAGCTGAAAAAATTATAAAGTTTGCCAAAAGAAAATCACTGAAAAGGGTTTGGCCTAGGAATCGGTTCTCGATCATTAATAAAAAGAAATTCAAATTACTGGTAAGTGATCAAAATAGTAAAATAAAAGGTTACGTGGTTTTGGTACGTTACACCTTGCTTGTAGATGTTTTCTTCACTGGACAGGCTTAGTCGATTTCAAACCACTGGAAATGTGATGCTGAAACATTTCTTCCATAATCAGTAATCAAACATCGTTGACAAACGTTTTACACCAGACCTCCAAACAAATAAGGCTACCGTAAAGATACCCCAACTAACAATTATCACTCCTATTTGAGTTGCAAGAATGATTATACAATATTCCTTACACAGCATTGTATACTGTAAGAGCATTGGCAAAACCCTCTTAGAACAGCCACACAAGCGGAATGGGCACACCTAATAGGACACTTCAGTCATTTAAGAGTTTGTATAAGGGCTGCAGGTAACAGTTTTACAACAAAAGTGTAAGCCTCTTGCAGCCCCTATAGGACATTTTCGTCAGTGCAAGATTCAGTTTTTGTCAACTATACAACTATTCTGTTACGTGATTCTGCTTTATTGGAACCAAACTATTTCTTATGTATTGTATAGACGAAGTGAAGGATATATAACTAACACATTACAGTCATCTTGTTTACTTACATATCGGCCATACACAGGTATATGATAAACTTCTACACTGTGATATAGGGCTATTGAATTTCTTGCGCAGCAAACTTTATTGTGATTATCGTGCAAGGTAGTTACGCAATTTCTTTGGGCCTCGTATTTCATTCATATTTTAATAATGATCAAAAGTTTGTCTAGATTTTTAAGATGGAAAACTGAACTTATCTGCGTTAAATCTTCCACAAATCCTATATTTAGACACAATTACACTAATGTTTATCACTTTATATCTGTAATTTCGAACTGAAACATAATTACCTAAAACTAAATAGAGAAATAAATGTTTGCCCAATATGGCGGGTGGTTATGTATAATCATGGCATCGTTCATGTTGCCTTTGGTTTATTAGAATATTTTGGTGTTGTCTGCAGGTGTTATACAACAATTTGACAAATGTCTGAAATGAAATGCCGACAGAGTCTAATGATTAACCCAGAATTTGTACCAGATCTATATCTTCTGTTTGAAAAATTGATAAAACCTTATGAACTAATATGCATGCGTTGTTTGTCTTTAATTATTGGTTATTGGATTTTAACAAAAATATGACAGCAGAAAGTTAGGTTATGGTGAAGTTGTATACCAACATATTTAGCAACAAATGTATGCCGAGCACAGCAATTTTGTACTACAAAGTTGTAATATTGTTGCAGATGTACAGCATTTAACAGTTACTAAACAGCAGTTGTATAAGTGCTTCCGTTGGGAGCAATTTGTTGGCTAAAGTAGTAAATTTTCACAGCAAAACAACAAGGCTTGGGTTTGTTGTATAAACTTTACTATGGATGCCACAACACAACCATTTTGACTAACGTGCAAATATAATATAAAATAGTTGTATAAACGTTTATGCAACAGTTAATAATTTGTCCTATAAGGTGTTGTATAATTATGATTTAAGAATATTTTAAACACCTCATTTTAGAGCAAATATGTTGCAGAATGCGAAATTGCATTCCACACGACATTAAGCCAGCATTTTGGTGTTCAGGCAACAACAATAGAGAGCTTTTATGGCTGAACGGTTCTTTTACCAAAAGCTTATAGCATTACTTTGCTAGTTGGGACACGCTCATTGATGCAATCCGAGGAAACGTTTTTCATGAAAAGCCCAAACAGGGTAATAATATTTCTAGCAAAACTTGCGTTTTTTTTTGATGATATTGTGCCACATACAAAATTGTACGAAAAGTTTTTTCGAAGGCGTGGAAAGTATAGACTCTACTTGGGTCCATTTTTATTGCGAGATTAGTAAGTCAGGATTCTCAATTATCATTGCCTTTTGTCATTTAAGAATCAGTCTACTTGACGCCACTTTTATAGACTATAAAATCAAGAGGTTTTATCCAGCCTCTCATCGTAATCTACCTACCGTTGCATTAGAAATATGAATCGCCTCTCGCTGAAATGCGCTGGTGGCCATATCGCTATTATGTGCCGGACAAGCTACTGTGCATTATATTGAAGGGTATCGTTAAAAATAATGTACAGTATTTTTTCTTATATAAAATAGATAGGCAATCTAGACGGGAGAGAGCCTGGCGGAACCTGTTCTTGCACGTTATAATTTGCCAACGAGAGAACAGGCTACTGCGTTTAACCATCGATGCTGCCGAGGCTGGTGCGTGGTTTTATATTAATCTTTCATAAATTCCAAAAAGGAACACAAAGATGCGGATCGGCCCATCGAACAAAATTAAAGTAATAACAATAATTGACTGATTACGGTTAAGCGATTACACGTTATTGCCAAGGCAACAGCAGAATACACATGCAGGGCCGGGTTGAAGACGGCCAGGACATCATAGAAAAAATTGTCGTCAAGTAAGTTGACCCGACTTCCCACGCTACGCTGTCTTCAGCTCGTAAATTGTTATGTTTGCACAAGTTTGCCACGAACATGTGTAACAGAAATTTAAATGATCTTCCACCTGAAAGACGACGTTGGTCTTCCGCATTCACAGTGTACAGAGCACGCATGCCTCAGTCATATGGAAGCGATTGCCGAGTGAGACGTACGACCACTGATGACGACGCTTGTCCATCCGGGGACGACGTCGCACGTATCGACACCCGAGCACTGTAATCGCTAACTCCTAATTTTTAACCCTTACAAACATTTTTCCGAAGACGATCAGGATCGTCTGAAACGCCAAAAAATTGGAGTAATTCTTATTTTTGTTTGTTTTTGGCATCATTCTCCGCCACCACTAGACCGATTTTTAAAAACTATAAAGCGTTTGCGTATTTGGTATTGTAGTAAGATTGTGTAAGACTTTCATCGAAATCCGAGCGCTACTTCTCAAGTTATAGGCCACTATAAGATTAGTGGCCAGACCGACAGAGAGACCAACGGAAATGAATGACATGTTTTTTCGTGATGTACATGTCATATAATATCCAAAAAACATAATATCTCATTTTATAGAATTTTCGCGATTATAATACTTCTCCTCCAGTACGCTTGGCAAGTAAACTGTTAGAAAATACTTGGCATAAAGAAGTACGAGCTCCGTTTTAATGGCTACAGGCGAAACTACATATGGAAAATTGCCCCCAAAGGGATATCGATCCATATTAAGGAGTATTGGGTGAAACCACATTAGCCAAATTATCAGATCGACAAAATTTTTCTTGCATTCTTGATAAAATTACCAGTTGTTATATACTACATAACTGTATTTTTATAGATTTACGACACTTATAGGTTTGAGAAATTGTTGAAATATTTTTCAAATTTTTGATTAGGCTGTGAGTGCTTGTGTAGTTTTTGAGAAGGAACTTAGAAAATGCGTGACATACAGGGTGTTCCTTAATGATATGCGAATATTTTAGGGTGTGTGTCTACATGAAAAATTAATGTTGATTTGCTTTATAAACTATGGTCCAAAAATGTTTCCTTACAAAAACTCGGGGTGTTGAAGTTTTAGGAAAAAAAATGGAAATTAATTAATATTTTCAGAACCGCTTCAGATATTCCACTGATATTATGTACTTAGTGAAAGTTAATAAAGTTGCATATTTTTCAATGCAAACATAATTTTTAGTTTTAACAGTGGCGTGCGTCCGAGTATTGACTTCCATATTTTTTAAGAAAAAAACGCTACGCCAATGGTTTTTTGCCAAATAAAAATTATTTTTGAATTATCCGTTCAATTTAAAACAAATCATCTCTCCTGAATTGTTTTCTTTCCATGTGCCATTTTTGAGTAAAAAATAAAAACCGTTCTATTGTCCGAGAAACGTAATAATTGAAGAATGCAATTTAGCAATAAATATCTAGTTGCTCTGGAATATGTCACTGGCTTTTGACATCTGACAACTCTCTGTTATTCAAATCTGTTCGCTGTGACATCATTTTCATTATTTAGTTTTTACAATCTTGTTAATAACGGTGAATTGTTCAAATGCAGAAATGGCGGAAATGCACTACGTATATGGCCTTGCCGACGGTAATGGTGAGCAAGCCAGATGGATTTATCACCAGAGATATCCCGATCGTGCTTTTCCAGATAGTCGAACCTTTTCTAATATTCATTGTCGTCTTGTTGAAACTGGTTCTGTCCCAAAAGGAACATCTGAAGGTACACCTCCAAGTGTGAGAACACCTGAAATTGAGAAAGCAGTGCTGTACGAAGTCAAAGAACATCCTGAAACGAGTCGAGGAAGATCGCTAGACACTTAAATATTGGCCATCAAATTGTTTCTAGAATTTTAGTGGATTTTTTGTTATATCCTTACCATATTCTAAGAGTAGGTATTACTTCCCATCGATTTTCCAAGGCGTGTGACCTTTTGTCAGTGGTATCTTCCAAAAATTACACAAAATCCGCAATTTGAATCAATTATTCTGTTCACGGACGAAGCTAATTTTTCTCGAAATGCCATTCAGAATTTCCACAATAATCATTTGTGAGCAGAAGAAAATCCCGATGCCGTAACCGAAACCCATTTCTAACACCAATTTTCGGTTAACGTATGGGCAGGAATTATTGGCAACCACTTTATTGGCCCATTCTTCTTGCCGGGACGACTTGACGGACAAACTTACCTCGATTTTCTTCAACAACGGTTGATGATGTTCCGTTAGTAATAAGACACAATATGTGGTACATGCATGATGGTACACCAACGCATTCCAGTGTAGCGGTTCGTAATTATTCATTAACTGTTTATCCAAATCGTTGGATTGGCCGCGGTGGCCCCAAGAATGGCCATCTAGGTCCCCACTAAGTGTTGGGAGCCATTTTCAACAATTTTTGTAATCATTTCGTTGGTTTTAATGTTATGTTTATGTTGTCAGTTGTTGTTGTTAATTACCCCTAATGTGTTTCATTTTTCCAATTAAATTAATAATAATTTTGCAAGTTAGATAATAGAACGGTCTTTATTTTTTACTCAAAAATGGCGCATCGAAAAAAAAACAATAGTATTTATTTGGCAAAAAAGAATTGGCGTACAATTTTTTTCTTGAAAAATATCGAAGTCAATACCCGTACGCATGCCACTGTTATAGCTAAAAAATATTTTTGTATTGAAAAATATGCAACCTTATTAACTTTCACTATATACTAAATATCAGTGAAATATCTGAAGCAGTTCTGAAAATATTAATTAATTTCCATTTTTTTCCTAAAACTCTTTGTAAGGAAACATTTTTGGACCATAGCTTATAAAGCAAACTAATATTAATTTTTCATGTAGATTCACACCCTTAGATATTCGCATATCATTAAGGAATACCCTGTATATACGCCTCACAAGAGATAGCGTTACTAACTCAATCTCTTACACTGACACTTCATTCTATGCTCCTGTCCGCTGGCGTTGACAGTTTGTCATGAAATGTATGGAAAATTTAAATAAATTCTATTTTCAAGTACTGTTTCAAATACATTTATTCTCAACACACGAGGAAAAAAAGTTGGATCAACAATATTACGGAAAATGCATGTAAATAATTTATTTTAACGATTAAATTAGAGTTATGTCTGGGTATTGAAAAAACTATCACGTCTTGCGGATGGCTAGATAGACAAGACGTAAAACTTGCATTCTTGAACACTTAGATGAGCAAAAATAGTATCCTAGATAGACAGTCTTCTGTTGAAAATCCTCTGATTACGGTCCTGTACCTAGTCTCGCAGATCACTCAAAAATTAATGATATATTAGAACGGCCGAGAGTGCTACTAGTATGTAAAATAGCTTTATAATCTATATTGAACGGTCTGCCTCGAGCCCAGTCCGCTTGAGATGCGGCTGAAGAGTTCCAATGATTTGCAACGATACAGGGTGAAGTCAAGAAAACACCGATAATGAAATACGCTGGCTTGATATAGTGATCCAGAATAACATGTGTGTTTGCATTTTAAGTACAATCAAATAAAATCAAAATAAGAAACAATGAAAACCTGTTACTGTACATTTTCAAGTTTCCACTTATCGTTTCTTTAACCTTAGCATTACCTTTTATGTTGCATGTCCTTCCACAATGGAACAGTCATACGGAACCAGATTCAACTTTAATAAGCCATTATTATAATTGTAGTCTTTATTTCAATAACCCTAGCATTGATATCATTCAAGTAATTCTAAAATGCTCTATTTTAAAGCATTAGTTTGGATTCCGAGAAGGATAAAGAGATATATACACGTACAATAGAATTAATAATTTCGTGTGCTTAAATAAACTTTAGTCAAAGTTTGGCATTACCGTATGAAAGTCACGTTACATCTTATCTTCGACTATTCGTATTTAAATATGTTATCAGCACTCAAACAAATAAAAAAAATCAGGGGAGTGTTCTAGAACTTACAGTTTATGAACTCTATAGGAATATAAAACGATAACGGTGAGTGGTAATCAAATAGCTCTCTTTAATATATCTCGGCATGAGTTTTGCAAAGGGCACATTAAAAATAAAGGTGTAGAATTCGATATCAAGTAGGTATAAGAAAATGCTGTGTAAAGAATCTCATCTCTCGACAGCTTTCGATACGACAAATCCTTGGTCTGAAACAACACAATGAAACCATCCTGGACTAAGGGAATGCAGTTTAGATCTTGTTCAGATCATCCAAACATTTCAAGTAAAATTGAGATAGGTGAAGGCTCTATTATTTTTGCTGCCCCTGAAATTGCTTTTGATTACGCGCTAATGTGAACAGAGAAATATTAAAAAACAAGTTTTGGGTGTGCTCTGAATTGTTTAGGCTTTAGTTCATAGCTCCATCGGTATCAGAAACTGATCGATCTCTAAAACCTTATAAGCTTTTTGGTCCTTGACATGAAGTACACGTCAAGTCCATGTACATGTTACACGAGGTCTGTAAATTAAGTAATAAGACCGGCAACGTACCGTGCGATCTGGAAACACTGGAGGCGCAGGGTGTGGAGGGGAGACAGGGTACATGTGAGCCGCCTTAAGTAAAAGTTTGAACTAGCTCGAATCATTTGGTAATCTGTAGCGAGTTTTTTTTGTAAAACAGTTATTCCTATTATGTCCTAAAAGTGAGTGACATCAATTTCGAACTACAGTGTGCTATCAGGTTTTGCTTCAGACTTAGACATAGTGCAACGGAAACTCTTATTAAACTTCAGAAGACCTACGGAGATATGCGCTTTGTCGAGAGTCCAGGCTTTTCGATGGTTTAAGGCATTTTTAGTAGGGAGAGAGTCGATTGAAAATGAACCACGAACGAAGAACCGATGGAAATATCAACAGAATCCGGGATCTTGTGCGTTCATATCGTCGGTTGACTTTTGACGTTACGACTCACACCACCGTTCATCAGATCAAGAACAACTGGGTGTTACATCACGATAATGCTCCTTGTCACAATGTTAATAAACGAATTTTCGGCTCGTAAAACATCCCTGTGGCTCCTCGGCCTCCTTGTTCGCCTGACTTGAGTCCTTGTGACTTTTTTCTTCCCGAAGTTCGAAAATCGCCTCAAGGAACTCATTTTGGGACAGTCGAAAACATTCAAACGGCTGTAACCGATCAGCTGACGGCTATTCCAGTACCGGAGTTCAAGCACTGCCATGAGGAGTTAGAGAACCGTCCTCATAAAATTATACTTTTTATTTGATTAAAAAAAAAATAAAAAAAAAACGTCTCATCACTTAATTTACAAGATTCAAAAGACATGATATCTTGATGTAGCATTTTGGCGGTCGAATTAAATCTCGACAACTGACGGCGAAGTAAAAGTTTAGTTGTATTTAAAACGTTTAGATACGTGAACTAGGAATAAATTCACTTCTTACAATGATGGTGGTGGTAAACAACATTCATTCAGTAGCTTATTTGATCTACGCTACTGTTTCCCATTAAACGCATCTGCGTTGGCTCAAAACAAGCCAATAATGATATAAGTGTGTGTGTGTATATATTCAACCTCGAGAGATAACCGTCGGCGACGACGACTACATGCCGATATTGGCGGCCATCTTGCCGCTGCTCCAGTACTACCACCGCCTCCGTACCTACACCTATATACATTATATATACATACCTACACGCATATGCATATATATCATTAGACTCTCAATCCGCGCCAGCTCTCAGCTACCGATCTTGCTTCGAACACTATCAGGGTGGACATCGTAAGAGAACGAACAGCTTCCGTTTTTGAGTTTCCACTTGAGGATCAGGCAGGCTCTTACCGAAAGCAGCACCGACGGCAACTCGAATTCGATCACACTTCGACTTTAGCTGCATGGCTTTTGTATTCCAAGGTTGTGGAAAAAGTCGCTATTTGCGTACTTACTAGTAAGAATGAGAGAATGAATATAAATGGACTACTATCATTCTTAAAAACCTTGACTGAAAGAAAGTTGTACAATGTGGCCGAAATATAACTATTGATACGAAATTATGTATGAAAACTAATATCAAACAAATGTCCGCCTCTAGAAGCCGCCCTGATTCCTCTTGATTACATTTCAGATTTCTTTTTTATAGGTTTCGGGAGGAATATTTTCAATCGATTCCGTAACATTGTTCCTCAGCTGCTCTACAGTATTTGGTTTATTGGCATTAACCCCGTTTTTCAAAAATCTTCATTAAAATGTCAGGAGCCGTTAAATCCTGTGACCTTGGTGGCCAAATCGAGAAATTCAACGTTCCGGAAATATTGTTCGCAGAAGATTCATTGTTTTGTAAGTTAAATTGTTGGATTTGAGGAGACGGTTAGTTTTGTACCATATCAAGGTAGCGCTCGCCATTGACAGTAAGAGAATTACCTGCAGCGTTCTCTAAGAAGTAAGGTCCAATGACACCTCCATACCAAACACCGCACCAAACTGTGACTCGACGAGGATGTAGTGGTCGTTGATGGACGACACGAGGGTTCTCTAATGCCCAGAGATTACAATTCTGCTTATTAACAAATCCGTTCATATCGAAGCTGGCTTGTCGTTATTTTGGGTATTAAGCTGCAATATTGCATGAGTGTATTTTTCTTGGGTTAATTGAATTTTGTATGGCCGCAAATGCAAGTCCTTTTTAAAAATAGTGCGTAATAACGTGCGATGAATACCCAGTTCTTGAGAACGATGTCTGGTAGACCTCGCAGGGCGCTCCACTGCAATTTCACGAACTCTCTCGATATTTTCCGGAGTACACGGATCGCGTAGCCCTCCATGATGAATTGGCTACTACGGCGCCACCTACGAAATGCGTGTATCAAAAATTGCTCGAAATCAGTCAGTTATAGAGGGTGCAAACGTTATGATACTCATTATTTAAATGGGTGATAGAGGGGGTTAAAAGAAACAAAGAGTTTCATATAACATGGGCGTCAAAACGGCATTTTTTTAGAGAAAAGCGACTTTAAAGTAAAATGAAATCTGACAACACCGCAATGCCAGACGCCAATTACGACGAAACGCAGTGTAAATAAAGATTGAGTTTGTTATTTTTGGCTCTTAGGTATTATTTTATTATTTGATAATGTACTCGTAAAATGCAAACAATTAAAAAAAACGGACTGTCTCAGCGCTTCACCTGGTGTGTGAAAGTTTATTGAACGCATTAAAAAATCTACTTATAAATAGGGAACACAATTTTGATACATACATTGTTTTTCTTTTTAAAACCCACAGTGCACTTTTTTGTATTTAAAGAAGGTGTTCAAAATGCCGTCCTCCACTTTCCACACAAGCTTCATTACGACGAACCCAGTTTCTTCTTACTCTAGGTCCTCGAAGTCCTCAATTTATTACGTATATTTCAGCCGCATTAAAATTTTTTTCGCTAAATTGTGCTTCAGTTGTTATTGGACCAGCCCCATAAACCATCCCTTTAAGTTCTCCCCGTTACCAGAAATCCATCGGATTGAGGTCAGGAGATGATGCTGGCCATTTTCGAGGATCAGGAGCATTTCGACCGATCCAGCGATTGGGATAATGTTCATTCAAATACTGAATGACGCCTCTAAAAATGTGTGGTGGTGCCCCGTCATGAAGAAACCACAAATTCTGTCTCCGTTGTAATGGCATGTTGTCTAAGCTCTGTTCCAAAAGTTCTGGTAGGTTATTGGCTAGAAAGCTAAGGTATCCTTCTCCTGACAACTTTGGGGGTAACTGGAAAGCGCCAATTACCTGATCGTCAAGAATACCCGCCCAAATATTTATTTTAAAGCAGTGTTGGAAATGACCTTCACGAATGGTATGAGGATTTTCTTGGGCCCACGTGTGAGTATTATGGAAATTTAATATCCCGTCTTGCGTTAAAGTACATTCGTCCGTCGCTAGAATGTTTCAAAATAAATCCGGATTTTCAATGTTTCTGTGCAAAAACCACTGACAGCATGTTAGTCTGCGAGGATAGTATTCTGTTAACAAGGCCTGCACTAGTTGTACATGGTAGGGATAAAGCAAATTTTCCCGTAGGATTCTATGGACTATGGTATGCGATAGTCCTACGCGGCGGCCTAATTCCCGAGGGGTGATATCTGCATTCACTTCCACGATATTTAAAATTTGTTCCTCATACTCTACAGTAACCTGTCTTTCACGAGTGCGAATATTAGTGGGCTGAACACTTC
The DNA here is from genome assembly GCA_963669975.1 of Acanthoscelides obtectus. Lineage (NCBI taxonomy): Eukaryota > Metazoa > Arthropoda > Insecta > Coleoptera > Chrysomelidae > Acanthoscelides > Acanthoscelides obtectus. The sequence goes on from CAVLJG010000001.1 coordinate 92,603,109, forward strand.
CTGTATCTCGAAGTCTTTGGTACACTTGCACAAATGTCCTTCTGTCTGGGTGTACCCGTTGGCGAAATCTGTGGCGATAAATTTGTGCTGCAACATTTGAATTCTGACGAGCTTCACCGTAAACTAACAACATGTCGGCGAACTCTTGATTCGAGAACATTGTAAATAAACACGACTACGTACGCGAACAAAAACAAAACAACACGCCCCGATGCTCTGCTCGACAAAACGATACAGTAATTTATCTATGCAAAACGATAACTAACCACTGTTACCGTTTGCGATCGATTGCCGGTTCGATAAGAATGATGAAAGACCGTGTGTTTTAAATATTTAATTTAATGAAACTTACTTACTGACTACAAATTTTGGCTTAACTTAGAAAAACTTAATGCCATTTATTTGTTAATTACCCAATTTTAAATCGTTTTAGATTAGATTATAAAAATTAGTAAGATTGTGTTGATTGAGGTAGATATAAAGCACTTAATGTTGTAAACTATAAAGCCATTTAGACAAAAACCTATTGACTTTTGGACCATGGGTCATATGAACCTTTTAACTTGTATAGACCCCCCCCCCCATTACCCATTTCAATAATGACTACCATAACGTTTACACCCTGTATATTGGTCACCCTGTATAAGCATGGACGTAGCCAGTAGTACACCCTGGGGGGGCTATCAAAAGAAAAGTGCCAGATTGTAAACTGAAGAGCAAAAAAAAATCTTCGGATCCTCGTATTTAGAAAAATGTGACACGCTTGCCGGGAAGGAGGGGAGGGGGTGGTAGCGCACACTCACTAGTTGATTTTTGGAATCATAACTCATGTATCTGAAAAAACCTTTTGTTAATTTTTCAAATTGCCTCTGACTTTCTTCGATCTTTGCTGTGACACCTTTTGTTGATGATCCTCTTATTTCCACCCGCTTTTGTAACAAAAACTTAAAATATTGCATGGAAAAGGATGAAAGATGTTGGGTTGCGACTGGGGAATGGGTGAATAAGTTTTTTTTATTTTTTAGTTATTTTTTAATAAAATTGCCACGTGTGTATTGATGTCAAGTCACCCAGCTGACCAGGGTACTGTCCAACTCGGTCATTAAACCTGACACACAGGGAGATAGGGAGAATTTTCAGGTGTTGAACTGTTTTAGTTGCAAATCGAAAGTGTTCCCTGCCCTTTACGGTACTGCCGGTATTTCTTCCAATAAATATTAGAAAACGTTTAAGTTTTTTTAGAACTCTGAAAATAGATGCTTCTTTCCAAAAAGTTCCTAAAAAATTTAGGTTCTCAAAAAGTTTCTCAACTATCCAAAAATTTCTGCAAATCGAAGTCTATTTGGCCGATTGGCAACACTGCGTGGTTGATTAATATTGGAAAGTAAGGATTTTGCAGCTCATGGAGCCACTATTTGTGTTTAACATAGTTTTCACTTGCACTTCATTTCACATATAGTCACACTGCACGGTTGAAATCAAAGAACAAATAATAATAAAATTGACAGTTGCGAGATTCATGCAGCACTGTAAGTTTTAATTTTAATCAAGAAGTTTTATGAACTATTACTTAGAATTCAGAATTTACTAACAATCCGTGACACCAAAAACAAAAATCTACTCTCCAATAAACAATTGCTTTTTGGAACCAGCATCAGCCATTGGTCTGGGGGATAGGTACTAACCCCCTCTAAACCATCCTTTGCTACGCGCATGCGTATAAGTAATGATATCAATCAAATAATCAACATATCAAATATTTTTTTATATTTATTTTATTTTTACCAAAAACTCCCAATACATAATGAATGTAATTAATGTACAATGAACGTTCTTGAAAAAATAACATCTTGTAAGCAAACAGTATGGGTATGATGGTCACGAATAAGCTATTAACTTGGTTGTAAGACTTCTTGTAACGACCTGTAGCTCTCCTGGAATGCCATTTTCTAAGATACTGAGTGCTGAGACTGAACATTGAAGAGCGGAGGGAGTTATTCGCAATTTAACATTGATAAGCATGAAGTGCTGATGTTTCTGATAGTGATGCCCTTGTGATAATTGAAGAGCAGCGGGGACGGCGGTTTGTCGATGAAAAAAAAATTGAACAATCTGAACTACCTTTCCGCCTGAAATAAAAAGGCCAAATGCATAAAAATTTGTCCGGACAGGTGAAAAAAATCCGAACACTATCCTGCAAGTCTTTAAAGACGCACGTGTCTGAAGGAGTATTCTTAATGGCTTTCGTCTGATCGTTTCATGTTGTGTATAGAGATTGCTGAAAAACAATGCTATCAGTTTCTTTTTTGTCAAAAAATGTGTGCTTTTTTATGCGTTTCTTTACGGTAACCTGTCATATAAATATACTAAGTGACATATAAATCCGAACACCCAGTTTAAATGGTTTTATTTTAATAAAAGTTGGTGAATGTATTTATCTTACTGTATATAACAAGTGAAAAAATTTTCAGCCTTATCAGTTGGACATTCCGGTTTTTATACTGCTTTTTTTAATTCACTAACGCTCTAAAAATGAATATTTCAGCCGCAGTAAAGAATCAACGTTGGCGGATTTGACATCCTTTACGATCGGTTACGATGCCTAGAGTACGGAGACCTGTACGATTTCGTCAACTTAGTGAGTTTGATAGGGGCCGTATAGTGGGACTTCGGGAAGCTGGACTTTCTTTTCGGGCAATTGCTCTTAGAGTGCAAAGAAGTGTAGACACTGTGGTTAGGTGTTGTCAGGCATGGCTTCGAGAAGGCCGTACACAAAGAGCAAGGGGTATTGGACGCCGCCGTAGAACAACAGACCGTGAAGATCGCCGCCTAAGATTATTGGCCTTAAGGGACCGTTTCTCCACTACCAGGTCCATTGCAAATGAATGGTTTGCAGAACACGGAAGACCTATTGGCATGCGAAGTGTTTACCGACGAATGAGAAGTTTTGGCTTGTTTTCATACCGGCCACACTGGGTCCTCCCTTTAACTCGAGAACACCAACGTAATCGGCTTGAGTGGTGCAGACAACGGTCACTCTGGGATCAGGAATGGAACAGTATTGTCTTTAGTGACGAGTCTCGATTTTGTTTAGGCATGCACGATGGTCGTGCCAGGGTTAAAAGGCGACGTGGTGAAAGGAGGAATCCACAGTTTTTTGTTGAAAGACATGTTCATCACTCTGTTGGAGTTATGGTTTGGGGTGCTATAGCTTATGGTTCCAGGTCACCTTTAATCTTCATCAGAGGTAACATGAACGCGCAGCGTTATAACCACGAAGTTCTAGAACCCCATCTTTCACCCTATCTTGACACCCTGGCAGATCCAACTTTCCAACAAGATAATGCCCGACCACATGTTGCAAGAGTCACAATAGACTTCTTTCAACATAATGATGTCACATTGTTACCATGGCCACCAAGATCTCCCGACTTATCCCCAATTGAGCACGTGTGGGATATGATGGGTAGGAGATTGCTCAATTTGCAACGTCCTCCTCAGACTCTAGAAGCACTTCGAGAGGAATTGGTGGTTGCCTGGAATGAGATACCACAGGAGGACATTGACCACCTGATCAGAAGCATGCCTAGGCGCGTTGGAGAATGCGTAGCACATCAGGGTGCATCCACACATTATTAAAGGTCAAAGGGCTTGAAAGCAGTGCAATCATTTTGAAATTTTTATCATTTACTTATTATGCTTCATTAAGTACTTATACAAAATTTTATTAAAATAAAACCATTTAAACTGGGTGTTCGGATTTATATGTCACTTAGTATAGTACAGCTCTCAAATTGTATGTGAATATTCCACTTCTATGACAGAATTGAGCGAGTAATAACTTTTTCACTATCTCTCTTCAGAAAACCTTGAATCCACATTTTACATGCAAATTGAGCTCTCAGGAAAAGCAGAAGATTGATAGGAAAAAAGTTATAAGAATAAAAGTAATCACCCCCTCAATTCTAGTATAAAAGTAAAGTTTTGACTTATAATTTCAGAGTTATAATAGTATTTGTTAACAGGTTACGATTGAAAAAAGGTGCACAATAATAGAATGCACAAAAATCTATTTTTTCGCCAAAAATAAAATGGATAACATTGTTTTTCAGTCATCTCAAAACACACCATGAACTAATCAGATGAAACGGATTCAAAATACAGCTCCAAGCAGGCAGTTAAAAAGATTGACTTGCGACCTTAACACTCCTGCTCCAACAGTCTCACTTCAAAAAACACAAAAACGCGATGGAAAAAACATTCTCTGATTTTATTATTGCCAAAAACTGAAGATTATAAGCCTAAGATCTCGCTCGTACTTATTTGGTGAAGAAACCAAATTTACACTTTTTTGAAATTATTTGTCGTCTACGAAATCATTATCTAGTGGTATTGTGAGACTAATACAAAAAAAATTCCCTGCGTAAATAAAAAGTATAAGCCACATCTATAATGACAATAAGTTCATATCCACAAACAAGCGTGTTACATTTTAGTAGCAAGAGAGAAACGGGGTGGGGAGTCATATTCTTTTAAATGGAGACTTGGAGAATGTGATGAGTACAAAAAACATATTTTATATATAGTTTTTTTATACAGAAGCAGTCGCGCAAGCATAAACCTAAATGCCAGGACATCGCGGCAGCTATGAGGAGCTTAAATAAACTTTGTTAATCCGATCTTTTGAACTGCCTAAGATCAGTAAAATTGGGAAAAGCCTCTTCATCTAGATTGATCCTCAATCTTGATACCCTAGAGACCAGGGAGCAGTCATATCGGCCAGTTCTGGATGTACGAAGCTGGGCACAGTTAGTGTAAGGGTCCGAAATGAGGAGGGCCTGTCTGTCAGGCACATCGCGAAGTGGCATCATTGAGGAGAGCCCGCCGGTGCGAAATGGACCCGAGACTGACTGTTAGAGAAAAGTCATTGATCAGTCGAACACCTCTTCTCTGAACAGCATCGAGCATGGATAATGTAGTTGGAGGAAAGGAACTTCTTAGCACAAAACAAATAGCCATCTGGACTCCGATCAGCCGGAAAGAACGGCTGTTTGGTAAAACTCGGCCATCAATCGAAACCGGATGAGCGCTAGGGCGCCTTTTATTCGTCAAGATACATTAATGTGTTTTGGAACCATTAAACTGTACAAGATTGTTGCGACCCCAAGCAGTGATAACCTCCAGATTTCTCGTCAGAGAGGAAGTCGCTGCTGGTCTTCTTTTCTCCAGCTCGCAGGCAGAGATTGGCTTGTCACTGAACTCTTATATGTTGAGTGCTGTCATCGGCAAAGCTGTTGATTAGATTGATCGTACATCGTTGATATGTAAAAGGAACAGTGTCGGAGTCAAGGCCGATCCCTGCAGAACACCCGCGTTGACGTTGTGAGACGAAGAGGACAACCTGTCAATTATGACGGGTATCTTGCGGACAGCGAGAAAATCAGTCATCCATCTGCAGAACTTCTCTGGGAGGCCATAGGATAGAAGTTTACATAAGAGGGCAGCATGACACAGCTGATCGAATGCTTTTGTGATGTCGAGAGCAATGACATGAGCCTCACCATAAGACTGGATGAGTTTATTCCACAATCGCGTGACGTAAGCTACGTTTTAACATACAGGGTGTTTATAAAGTATGTAGACAAACTTTAACCATCAAATTCTTGGTCAATTTCAAGAAGAAATTTCTATATGAACATGGTTCCGCAACAGCTTTGTTTTCGAATTAGAGCAAAAGAAATGATATTGTTTTAAAAAATTATAAAAGGACGGAACGTATTTTATTTCAATTAAGTATGCCCTGTGGTGAATATCACATAATTTACAGTTGTTTTCAGACCTTACATCTACGTAGATACTGATAATGCTATCCAGTACTTTTCGAAAAAATAGCATGACATTGATTTGTTTTGATCGCAATACTTTTAATATTAGTCATGTCTGACTATACAAAGTACTCCGGGTATTTTCAATAGAGTTCATCAGTCAATGTGTAACAGACTAGACGACTGTTTTGAAGTCGAAGGTGGCCACTTTGAACATTTATTGTAAAAGAAACCTATTCGATATTTTCTATTGTTGTCGTTCTATTCGAATGTTACTGTTCAAATCTATTGACCTTCTAGATAATTTTTCTTTCCAAAAATACAGGAAAATATTATTTTCATCCACGTTCATATTGAGCCTCAGCAACTTGTAAAACATGCAAAATTTATCATAAGTTATACCAACTGCTCAATAAATACGTTTCACTATTCATAGAAATATTTGGAACATTACGCATATTTCTTTAGTGATGTGCTCTAGCTCGAAAAGAAAGCCGTTACGGACCCATGTTCACATGAACATTTAGTCTTCAAATTGACCGAGTATTCGATGGTTAAAGTTTGTCTACGTACTTTGTTAACACTCTGTATATAATCATGACATTCGGTTAAGGTTAAGAAGTATAGAACGGATTATTTTCAATCTGAAAACCTTGTTACTTACCAATTGTCAAATAAAAAAAAATATTCTGCTCTGAATCTAGAAGCTTATAACACAACAAATGTCGAATCCATGACTATATTTTCTCTTGTAAGGAAATCATTGAAAATACAGATATTCCCCTCATTACAACGATGGTAGTACCTGGCAACCATAAATTATCGGTGAGCTTGAAAAAATGACTCAGGCTATTCACGTTTCACGCGCTCGGTACTTGACACTGAAAACAAAATATATGTAATTACATTTTTACGTTTTAACAATTAATTTACATATCCTTAATGCCTTCGCTGCTGCCGATGCCGTGCAGAGCTGACTTCAACCTGTTTTTCCTTGCAAAGACGAGTAGCACCTTACCCTGAACAGTTTTTTCGATATGCGTTTGGCGCATAAGCGTATACAATATATGCATTCATCCTGCATCGCCAAGGGCGCGTTTCTTACAGAGTGAACCAGTCCACTGGTTGTCGATCGGAAATGCAACCTTAAACCATACTTTTTAAAATATTTTTACCAGAATGAGGTATGATGTGTTTTGGATGTTATACAACACCTACACCGCTTATATTTTCACACGAGGTTACTACTATGTCACTGACGAAAAAGCTTTATAGTTCTTGAAAATTTATTTAGTTGCGGCGAAGCTATGGTCGAAAACGATTATAAATATGCTCGTCAGTTCAGATACTTGTTAAATGACAGACATTATCTGATCCAGTAACGGCGCAGTTATGGGAAAACAACGTAAAAAGTAAAAATCGCCTACACCCCGTTCTTTGACGTTTCAAAGACTCCTGATCATTTTTTAATACGTTTCGGCGGGTTAAAAATTGTGGGTGTGGAGGAGTTGCGGGCAAAAGTGAATTTTTTGGCATTGCTATATTTATAGGCTTCTGATGCCGATCATTCTACATATGTAACTGCAGTGCAACCCGCTTATAAGGGACTGTGACAAATAGTCTATTATAGGCAGATGATCATCTTAAAAGAAACACTTTTTTAATGAAAAAAGCAGTAGAAATAACATTAAAAGACTAAAATCTGTTTGTTTAACATGAATTACATAAATAAAGATACATTACAGATAAAGATACATTATATGTAATTTTGAAATTTGCATCTTTTCAGAATCTGATACACATATTACAGGCATACGTACGTTGTAGGTATGAGTAAAACCCGCCAATCATTTGGTAAAAAAAGCTAGTAATTTTCATTTAGACAAATTGTTTTTTTTGTATAATTATTTAGAGCATTAAGTTGAATTTTATTTAATTTGGTAAGTGTGGCAGTACTGTCTTCTTCTTGCTGAAAATAACGTTACAACTTTTTCACGCAGTCTAATGTCTCCTTAGTTGTCACTGGAAGCTCTTCTTCATCGTTGTTTTCTAGTTCGTCTTCCTGTTCGTTATCAACCCTTCATTAACCAAGTTGGAGTCTGACAATTCCTGTGTTGCTATTATTATAAGCAACTTCATTATAAGTGGATTCCACTGTATTAGACATATTCCTCGAGTTAATTTCCCCTATTTCGGTAGCGCCCGCCAAGTAAGCGTAATGAAGGTAGAAGGACAACCCGTCGCGACCTGGCTGCTGCCGAGGTTTAATCATCGCAACTGTGATTGGATCGCAACGTTACCAAGTGGGTGAGGGCCAATTATATTGGCTTATTATAAACCTTTTCCAAAGAGGGGCTAAGCTGATTGATTGCCGTCCGTCGCTTCGGTGTGAACGCTTGTATTTGAATACATGGCCGAGTCAGATTGATGTCGGGTTGCGGTAGCCAGTTATTTTCGCTGAGAATGATTTTCAATTATTGGTCACAGAAAACGCCATCCAAATCAATCTACTTGACGCCATTTCCTTTTGATACTTTGGATACAGGTGTTCCTATACTCATTTGTCTTGAAACCGTTATTCACAAAAAATAAACACAAAATAAGTGGTCATATGCATGGTGCTGTGATCGAAGATGAAAAATTATATGTGCGAAACGTGTGCATAGAACATTTCGGGATTTAATTATGAAGGATTCATTAGTGATCTACGATTTGAATGAGGTTTTGAAAGGGCGATTCGATTCGATTTTGATATATAAAGGGATCCGACCCTTTTCTTTAGAAACAACTTAACAATAGGTTTACCGTTAGGTTCCAATGTCCCATGTGGAATATGGTTAAACGCTATTAGTTCATAAAGCTTTTCCATTGCTACTATTAGATGAAAGTTTAAGAGGATATTTCGTGAAGAAAATAAAAGTATTAATAACATCCTATAGAGTTAGACTCTACATCTGACTACTTGAAGTGACCATCGAAGTTTTTATAGAACAGTTTTCCTACATGAACGCAAAACATAAAGCTACCGGACAACGTGAATTGATTCCCAAAATTTGTCGCCTAAAAAGGCTAAATTGATATAAAATCGAAGGTTCACAAGTTAGAGGCAAACGCGAAGATAAGAGTGTGGATGAACGGTCCAAGCTCAAACATGTACATATTCTGAATCGGTCAAAGTAACTGAATAGTATCTAAGGTTATTCTGGAAAACCTTAAACTAGGTCCTATATTAACGAGTAATCTTGTGTTTTCTCATAAATAAGCCCCATCCCACTATGCTATCTGACGACTAACTGGCAACGTACTTAATGCTGGCACCGCGCGACGTGCCTGCCAGTCCGACCCGTCTGACTTTGGTCTCTCATCCAAACCGCGTCGGACTTTGTACTTCCAGAACTGTCCGATCCAATCATTCCGCTGTTCATAGGGTAACGAGATTGTAGAACAATCTACCTGAGGGGGCTTTTCCTACTTTTACTAGCCTTAGGCAGTTCAACAATCGGATTAAAAAGTTTTTTTAAGCTGCTCGTAGCAGTTGCGGTGCCATGGTATTTAGGCTTCTGTCTACATGGCTACTTCGGTATAAAAAGAATAAGCTAAAAATACCAAAATTGACACATTAGCTGTCTGTGACCTACCATACTATATACGGTGTTATAGTAGTACTTATGGCTGAACTATACTTTAGCGCATATCGCAAATATTTCATTTCTTATTTTAAAATGGAAGATCAGGATTTAACTTGTACCAAAATATCATTAAGGAACCCTCTGCTTGCTATTTTATAGAACTTCAAAGTTGCATTTTGGATGGTAATACTGTGGTATAGAGTACTGCTTTATAAGGTGTTTTTTCCTTGTTTACACAAAAGAATGGTCAATATTATATGAATATAACATAAACTGTATACTACTGTGACACTTTTCATCGCAACAATGCAACTTTCCATTAATGATGAAAATAGAATATTGTAGTCATTTCTTTTATTTCAGATAAATATTACCATCACTATATCACCATCACTATCATTAGTTCTGCACCTAGTTGCGATGTAACCAAATCATGGATAGTAATATAATTTGATTTGGTTTGTCAAATTTTTACTTATATACTAGCGCAAAAATGAGCACACGTCACAGAATTGCCATGAAAGTGCGATTTGGAGGTGTGGCCAATAGGTTCTGCTGTACTAAATCTACCTCGTGATTACGATAGCGTTAGCTCAATACACTTTTCTGAAGAATGCCGTGCCTAAATGTGACATATATGAGAATTTACTGAAAAAATAGGTATTTTCAGTCACTAAATAATGAAAACATAACAAAGAACTGGTCCAAATCGACGAATTGAAGTTGGGCATGTTTAAATGCAATGAACGCTGGTGCTGTTTGTATATTTTATACGCGAGCCGCTGGAGCATTTTCTACTGTTTAGACACGTACCTACTGTTCAAAATTTTATTCAATTTTCTGTAAGTATTGGGATAACTTCTTATAAAACAAACCATTTACAATAAATTAAGACTTTTATTTTACAAATAACCTCATTTTTTTATTACATATTTCTCCCAAAAAGAAGCACAGCTTGGCAACAATTTATCTTATCTGTCAATGAATGAACGTTATAAAATCTTCATTGAGAATTATTTTTACTTGAAAATATTTCTTATAAAACGCAAAAACTTTGCTCTCGTTGGAAATACGAGAATCAAAATGGTCAAGGAATTTCAAGAAGACATTAAAAAATCTCAGCACAACATCTCTAACACAGTTTACCAAGTAAATACCATCATTTACGATATATATTTTGAACTGTTGTTTTAGCTTTTTAAATGTCTGACATTTGGCATTTTGAAACTTGTCAATTGAATTAACCACCCATTGTTTAGTTGTTCGATTTCTACGTTAACATGTTAAGACTGCGCTAGTAGTTTTGTATCATAATCCTGCCTCACAACTACAACGATTAGTTAATCAAAGCTACACTTTTTAAAACGATTATGATAGCTGATATAATTTGTCAATCACAGTATTTTTGAGTGCTTTCACTAAACATTTCATTTGCTTTATATATTAGCGGACGACAGTAAAAATTTGCAAAGCGCTCTTGAGACGAAATGCTTGATAGTTTTCAGTGATCACGACTCCACATAAGCGCTAATGGAACATGTACAATCAAAATCGACAACCTGCGGTTAACCAATCTCCTAAAACCCCCATTTAATATAATTACATCTAGCAATCTATGCCAACAATAGCGACCGAAATGAATAAAGCGCGGTAACCCCGTTAGGTGATCGCAGCGTAACAATTGAGTCGCGCAGCGTGGATCTAGATACCCATGGAGTCATGGGATATAATGTACAGTGGGTGGACTACCTGGTTGAATGCTCAGACGTCTGGGCAACACCTGACTTGCACAGCTATTATTGTAGGTATCATTATCTCGGGAATCCGGTCAGATCGAAATACAGTATAGTGAGGAAAGCTCACGAAATGTTGAGGTTTTGGCATCGTTAAAATAGTCTAACTACGTACGCCTGCGGTCGGCATTTGCATGCAGTGCTTTCCAAAAAGCCCCTCCCCCTTTCTGATTATCTTTGAATGGGTTAAGTTAGCAACAGGCAGTTTGCTGTTTTCATTCTTGAAGTGGTCGATTCTAATAATAGATGGCACTTTGTGCTGTCTTATTTCGGTAGACCTTATAGTCTAGATAGCGGATAGTTGCTCAGCTTTCGTTCTTTGTCATATCTAAGACCAAACCGAGAAATTGCCAAATAGCACAAAACTCGTTCGTTTAGTGGCGAGTAGACCGTACCTCTAATAGCTCCAGAATCGACAGCATCTAGCGGTCACAGTGGTAACCCGAGTGATTATACGAACTGGAATACAGCACCCCCCGACAGTTAGCTTACTGTTATCACTATCGCAGTTGTCAATTCTGGTAATAGACGGCACTTTGTGCTGTCTTATTTTGAAATACCTTATACTCTGGATAGACGATAGTTACTTAACTTTCGTTCAGTACCCAAGCTGGGACTAGGCCTAGACTATGCTGAGGAGTTGCCAAATAGCATGAAACAACTGTCCATGGCTTGACATCTGTGGTCGGAGGAATGAAAGCTATATTATTACTTTTAGTCATATTAGCAAATTTCCCCGAAATAATTGTAAAGTCCGGTTTTATTGGTACAAGTTGTTCAAGGGGGTATTTAAAACATGGACGCATGAAATGGGTACCTACACGAATTTTTGTGTTAGAACTTGTTTTTTTGGGATTCAATCGAAAGTGTTGACTGGAACGAGAAAACTTTCTATATAAGATTTTCAGGTATTTATGAGACCTACAAAATGAGACTACACGTAAAAAGATCCACTAATAGCAAAAATGTTATGGCCGAAAAACGAGGCAAACTGCAGGTTTTGTCACGTGTTGGTAATGCGACGATAATTTCACGCAACTACGTGAAATTCTTCAAATCTGTATGATTCATACTTCTTAATAACCAAAACAAATTTGGATTATATTGGTGAAGTAGTTTTTTGGGAGTGTTTATCCCAAAACACCTATGTTCCGGTTATCACTACTAGTTTATTGAGCAATATACAGGATTCATTCAAAGAGCATTTGATAACAAAACACACTTGTTTACCTTGCCGATATGAATCACAAACCATTCCGAAATATAAATGTTATTTTTATTCGAAAAACAAAAGTTACGTTTTTTTCTTCTAAACAAATTCAGACATTTCGTATTTGTGAGTAATTGAACAAATGCGCTACGATATTCGAGAAACACTCGTTGATATACACATTTTAAAACAAAGCGGATGTGTCTCTCTTTTGTTGAGAATTACTCACAAATACGAAATGTTTGATTTTGTTTAGAAGAAAAAACGTAACCCGACATGTTTTGCATAAAAGTAATATTTATCTTTCGGAATGGTTTGCCATTCATATCGGCAAGGTAAACTAGTGTATGTTGCTATAAAATGCCCTTTAGGCTAACCCTGTTTAGTGCTCAATAAACTAGTAGTGATGGCCGGAAGAAAAGGTGTTTTGTGTTAAACAATTAGAAATGCTCAAAAACTACTTGACCAATCTACTCCAATTTTGTTGTGGTTATTTAGAAGTACCAATCCTACGAAGTTGAAGAATTTCAAATATCTCCGAGAAACCATCGTCGCATTACCAACAAGTGCCAAAACCTGCAGATTGCCTCGGTTTTCGACCATAACTTTTTTTGCTATTAGTCGGATCTTTTTACGTGTGGTCCCATTTTGTAGGTCTCATGAATACCTAAAAATCTTTATATGAATAGTTTTTTCGTTCCTGCCAAGACTTTTGATTGAATCCCAAAAAATACGTTTTCTCATTTTTTGTTTTCGAATAAAAAGTTATCCCACAAAAGTTGGTGTACCCATTTTATGCGTCCATGTTTTGAATACCCCCGCAGCAATAATACCAGACCTTACAATTATTTCGCAAACCAGAGGTATTTTCGTCTAATATGATTAGACTATTTATAAAAGGGGAAGTTGAGAAATTCAAACTGGTGCTGGAACGCCATCTTGGAACGTTTTTAACGTAATTGGGGACCTTGTTATATTTCATTTTCGAGCTCTTTATAACTGCTTTATAACAAGCGAAAATGAGAGATCACTACAGGTATTTGTAAATGGCGGACTGGCAGGCTGTGAAATTTGAGTGTTTTTGTACAATTCAACAACAAATCATCAAAACGCTATTATAGTATATTATGCCGATCTTCTTCTCATGGACGGATCTATTTCAGTAGGATACATGCCATTTATAAGATTGCGAAAAATTGTAATTTTTCTCTAGCATACTTCATTGCGCATTCAGATAGATCCCTATACAAGAAGATTGGTATAATATACGGCGCTTCGATGATAGTTATAGGCAAATCTAAGTACAAAAACGCTTAACTTTGACAGCCCGCGAGTTCATCATTCTTAGATGTAGTAAATTTATCATTTGGTATAGTACTGATAAGGAACTTCACGGTGCTCTGAGATGGCGCCAATACACCATCTTATGTTTTTCAATTATAATTTTGCATGGAAATATAGTATAAAGCATCAATTTCATCATCCCAAATATCAGCTTGTTAAGTTGTCCCATTCAAGAAATAGCTAGGGGAGGGAAACTTGTTAAAGTACCTATTGTATAAGCATGAGGTACGAAAATCTTGAGGTTTCAGCTCCACCTATATATTATTTTTTGATATCTTTACCCTCAGAGGTACGCTGTTTCTCAATAATATAATCATTCTAACTCAAACGATTCCATCTTATTTCTTTTAACGTCCTATTGCCCAGAACGTGAAACTTAATGAAGCGCTTATTCTGATTCAGACAGTGCTGGTATTTTTTTTCAACTGATCTAGTCCAGATGAACTTCACAGTTATGGCCATAGCACGCAGCATGACTGGATCTTGAAGTATTTTATTTTGGGACCTTAAATAACCTAAAAATTAGCTAAATTCAGCGTCAAAGTGGCAGTAGAAAATTGATGGTGTCTGAGCGCCACCTTGGACATATTTTGTGCGATACATCACTATAAATCCTTGCTATTAGTACTTTATAAAGCTTACTATATTTCAAAATAGCAAACGAGTTATTAAAATTTGGGAATTTTGTACGTTGACTTGCGTCAAAACGCGAATTTTCATCATTTGAAAGTACATATCTATCAAAATATACAATAATGGGCTATGATGTTTAAAGGCTGTGACGAAATACCATCTTCGGACAAACAAACTAGAGCGTTGTAGTTATGAAATGTTGGGATAATGTTACAAAGATAGTTATTTTTTAAAAGATATTTACTGACTATCAGAGACTGTCAAATACAGTCATTCAAACAAATCAATGAGATTCTGTTGCCTAGCTTCGCTCTGATCCTCTGTGAATGATTATCAGATACTCATTGTTGTAAAAAACCGGATGTGACCTAGATATTTTATGGTTATGAGCCACATAAATCACTTCAAAATAATATATCACAAGACCCTCATTCCATATCATAATGGTTAATTTGTCCTGTTAAAAAACAAAAGGGTACTGAAGAAAATCATCGTCTGATTCACCTTGTATGTGGGCGATCGAAGAGAGCTAATACAGCGTTTAAGTAGATATTTTTCGCCGTGGATATAAATGCACACATATCCTCGTACGTACAGGATGCATAATGCCCGGTAATTGTCGTCGATTTTCCAATTTCCATGCAAACTCTTACCCTGAAGCACCATACGTCTTATAGGGTATGCTAAGCGAAGTCGTTTTTGCCATGTGGGCATAAGCTCTGACCACCGCTATTACAAGAACGTACAGAGTGAAATGACCGGAAATTCAAGGTTTTTTCCTCGTAGCATATGCACATCTTTTCAAAAAACGTGACGTCAAGTAGGGTGACTGCACTTTCCACGAACCATGTCATCAGATCACAGAGGATTATTTTCAGCACAACTTACCCCGCTAAAAAAGATTAACTACGAACATGTAAACTAAGGGAATCAAATGATTCAAATCATTCAAATAAACCCATACACAGCAGCAGCCAGATCACGACGGGTCCCTTTTCTATCTTCGTTGCGCTTACTCTGTGGGATAGATTCTGCTCAGGGTTGTTATTGGAAAGATTTCTCCGCATTCGAGACTTTGGATTTTTTTCATACCGACCACGGTTAGTGCTTCCTCTGACTGCGGACCACTGTCGTCAACGTTTGAACTGGAGCAGAGAACGGCAACAATGGGAGGCAGAATGGCATAATGTCATCTTCAGCGACGAAACCCTGTTTATTTATGCACGATGGTCGTAGAAGGATAAGACGATCGTTATACTGGATTTGCTGCTGAGAGGCATGTACACAGATCTGTTGGAGTAACGGTTTGGGGGGCTATTGCCTATGGTAACCGATTACCACTTCTCTTTGTTCAAGGCAATATAACTGCTGCGCGTTGTGTTGATGATGTCCTACAAACCACCTTACTGCCGTATCTAGAGGGCCGTCCACACGGTTTTCAGCAAAACAACACACGTCTCCATATTGCTCGTCACAACAAGAACATTCTTCAAGAATCAGGCTTTAATGTTTAGCCGGAGCCATCCAGTTCACCGGATTTAAATCCCATCGAACATGTGCTGCGGGGACGCCTAACACATTATTAATTCTTTTCTCATTACTTGTCAATAAAATTTTGTGAGTATGTTATAGCTTTATTCTTGATGTAAGACTACCTCATTGCCAAAAAATCAAGTTGAAAAAATTAATCTTTTTTCGTGTAACACTTTTAACGTCACTGAGTATGTGTGAAAGATGTCTAATAGTCACATAAGTAGAATTACTTGTGTTAGAAGCATATAAATATACTAACGGCAAGAAATTACTCCCGAATCCATCATCTCATTCTATCACTCAAAATGTTTCCAAAAAGGCAAGAGTCTCTGAAACGTCAAAGAAACTGAAAGTTATCATTACATACACGTTGAATAGTGTGGATTTGTCCGTATTTTGCAAGAAAATAGAATATAAAATACATTCCATCCAATTCCTCATCTTCCTTTACGTCATAATAGTTATCATTTATTAATTTATGGGTTAATGAATTTCTTGAAAGTAATAAAAACATTAAGTTCTCTCCATCCTAAAACACAGATAATATGTGTAAGACGTGTCAATCCCTACATCTCCCTGATGCATAATGCAATTACTATGGACATAGACAAAAAATTATGAAAAATGTTCCACAGATAATGGCTTTTAAGTCCAAAAATCAAAAAAACTAGTAATGTTTATTGTTTGTCTATTTTTCTTTTTTGACTAACGGGGATATCTATCTGACACTCGCAGGGTTGCCAAGTCTAACAACGATCACGTCCCGTGGTGGAGGGTGCGAAATGAATCTTTTACATTTGCTGGTTTTGAATTTTTTTCGTGAAAATATAGTAGGTATCATGATTATAAGCATCTTTGGTAGATTGTTCGATCCGGAATGGGAAAGATCTCCTATTTATGAAAATATTTTTGGTATCATCTAACCATTGCAATCAGTGCACAAACACTGTGACATAAATATGATTTATAGCATAACCCGCTGCCCTATCAATACAAATTTAACATACAGGTCGCCTAGCGGTGAGGATGCAGTGGTCGGGACGAATATCACGGCAGCAACTGATGATTTGGGCATGTCTGGTAAGAACGTATGAAGTGAAACTCGCTAACTTCACAAATTTGAAGATTTTGTACAATTTCTTTGAAAATGATGAAAGATATGTCTGATTTGGCAGGATAATGTCGCAGCCAAATGGCAGTCACTCTTTCTGACACAGTCCGGATCGAAAGATGACGTTACTTGTAAAATGTATTGATACTTCTAAATATAGGATCCTATCGAACATCCCTACTGTCAAGATGTATAACCCAAGGTACCGACGGAGCGGCGTCATGGAAATGATTTTAAATTTTCATTTGCATTTTTTCAAGTTTTGTGCAATGATTTTGGGAAAAATGTCACGAATAGTCTTATAAAGCATAGTAGAGTATATTTCAACAGTTGGCGGAACTTACTTCACTGGGACCAGGAGGGTGAAACTGGATATTAATGCATAGTCTGGCAACCCTGTCGCACCCTCACAAAATGGCCGCTGACAACCACACAAGTCACCGTGTTGTGATTGAATAGCATGGAATTAAACCTTCAGAGTATATATGTTTTGTGACTGGTACCAAGAGTTGACAGATCCCACACATGTGTCACTCCTTGAAATGCAATAATCAGCTGTATTCAAATAATGCCTAATATAAATATAACCTAGAATGTGTACTCGTGAAAAAAGAAAAATATGGCAAATTTGTAGTTTTTTTTGCAGGTTTTATAGGTTTGCTGGTAGCTTTAAGGCATATATTTGGGAGTTTCTTAATCGCTGTGAATATAGTGTGGATGTTTGTTCATTACCTGAACAACGAAAAATATTCAACTTTATGGATGCATGGATATCAAAAAACCTGAATGGTTTTGTGGGAATATCAATCTAAGGTGCCATAATGGTTCTGATGAACGGCAAGTAAATGAATGAATGTTTGGAAACGAGCAATATCTTTTTGTAGAGCCTGTCATCAAGTAGGTGCTTAATGGCTATCTGCAAGAGGTTTATAGGGAAAAAACCCAGTATCACATATCAATTGAAGAAAATAATATAAACATGAATAAAAAATCAACAATAAAATTAATAATTGATTAATTAAAACATGAATTTAATTCAAAAATCAGACATTTCTTCAAATTTTGACTGAATTATATGTAATTTCTTAATATCCAAAAGCCATAATAGCTTGCTTCTCAGCCTAGGTATGTCGTGTACTACTATTCCCAGACGAAAAAAAAAATGGAGAGCTCAAAAAACCATAACAAAGCGGGTATTGTCCTCTGGAAAGTAATAGGTAGAAATAAGACCTCTAGACATACTGGTCATGAAACGGATTCAAATTAATAACGTAAGAGAGATAAATTCAATTTAGCACTGAATCAATCAGCTGACTCGTGGTACCAGGATCAATGTCAAGTTTATCTAATTAATCATTTAGTCAATTTTTTTCTGAACTATTGTGTATCAAAATTATAATTGTTATCTAAACTTCAATCTGACTAGCTTGCAAAAAAGCGCACCGTACTAAACAAATATGTTTCATAATGTTTACAGGCTACTGGTAAATTGTTGTCTCAATTATTTATCATTAAGTTTTTCAAGGTTACGATATTATAATTATAAGGTTGGTACTGATTGAAATTGAATCTATCCAACACCTGCTGTAATATTAGATATTATTCAGTTTGTTACATATTCTGTTTATTAGTATTATTAAGCCGTGCTATAAATAATTATTAGCAATTTTACGAATTTTTAAAGCTGATTCAATTAAAATTTTGCAGTGCTTGACATACTTGTCTAGTATGGACTTGTACCAGCTTTGTAACAGGATCTGTACATACATATAGATAAGGATAGTCAATATGAGCACTATCCCTATATTTCTACTAGTTATTTATAGCGTTTGTTCTTCTTACCCAAAGTACGCTTACACAGAAATTACTCACACAGTATTTTTTTCAAAATGCAAAATGAATATGCTGTTCAAACTGTAATTTTTTTACCGAATGATAAGTGATTTTGGACTTGCTTAGAAAAAGTCCGGGAACCCCAGGTTGTTCCACATTCGTAGAAAAAATACAATCGTATGTACCTATTCTAGGTGTTTTCGTCATGTTGGACCCTCGATTCATAAAATGAGAAACAGTTTGACGGATCCGTCTAGTTTTAATATTTATTAGTAGAAAAGCGCTAAGCACTTTTGTATTCTCGTTCTTAGAAACGCTCAGTGTTTTCATGTCGCATTATACAACAAAAATCTACTGACCCAAATTACCGACTGAGTTTTGAATAAGCTTGTTAAGGAAGTGTCACTGATTTATCGGATTGCCGTGTTGTTCCGTAGCATAATCAGAGCTACAAGCATCTGATTAGTAATCCAGGCTGTACCTTATCTAGGCTTTGTACAGAGAGACGAGGTTAGATAGTGCATGTTATTCCATCTCCTAAATCTAAATAGAACTTAGTTTTTTTCAGCAACTTGTACAAGTGAATCAGTCATTGCAAAAACCTCAGAATAATTTGAACTTTTCAGAAATCAATAACAAGTATGTCAGTGACAAATAAATCAGTTTTAAAGTACTTTTTTGGGCTTAATGTAGTATTTGAGGTTTATTATCAATAATAATAATGGAAAGAGCGTGAAAACCTGTTATGGAATTAGGTTGTTCTAGCAGGAAATAGGGTTAGTAGTATATAACTTAAGCAATACTGTCCTTTGAATATATTAAATAACTGTTGGTATAGATAGTAAAAGATAGCACTTCTGTATTACAATGTCTACTTTTTTGTTGAAGAATTAGATTTTGGATTGAATTTTACTGTTTTTTAAATGAGCCGTTCAAGTACCCGGTATTTTTTGCATAGCTGTGCTCTATTGATGAAGAGATTAACTCTTGAAGCGAGTGTAGTTCTCTCACGATTTGGGGGAACTGTATTCAAGGTCATTGCTAGAAGAGTAGCTCCCCGAGTCATTCTGGGGAGAAAAATTCAATACTATCACCATCGTCTATCCGTCTCATCTCTAAAGGCAAAGTTAGTTCTGGAGTAGAAACTTGTTTTACATACTCAAGCCATCTACGGTTCGTTCTACTGCGCTCAAGAATTTCCATCTCTAGCAGGTGTGCCATTGAAGTAAATGTGCACGAGTACGTTGCGCCGCAAAGGTATTTTAAGGATTTCTTGATGTTTTTGAAATAAATAAAATAAGTGTCGGACTTTTAAAGCTATTTATTATAATAACTATTTACAGTTTTTACATTATGACATAGTACGTAATACAAAATATATCCATCTATGTATATAAATAGCAAATATCTCGATAACAATATAAATTAATAAAACTTAACTCACTTACAACAATTTGTCAAAAAATTTGGAAATTTTGTTCAGCCCTTGCGCGTCCCATTTGGCTTCCCTAGAACCAAAAGAAAACGAAAATTAGAAATATATTACATACTATGTCATAGAGTAAACAGTGCATATAAATACTGTGACAGTAGAGTACAAAAGCTCTTATTTAAGAGAAAAATTGCATCGGCAACTAAATTTGCACCATACGTTGCAGAATGCAAATCCAGCTGATAATAAGCGTGCAAAGCAAATTGTGTCCTACAAGATATAGGTATAGATATACACAGACAACATTATTTGATGTTAGTAAATTCCGTAGTAGATGCCGGGAGTTCAGCTCACCCTGTATCAATGCAAATTTCAAACTTGTTCCATTAAATGTAGAAACTATACATTTGTTTTGACTTAAGCTTCGAAAATAGTATTGTGAGCCACAAGTAGGCGCAAGTGTAAGAATTTCTGATCAATGTCTCGAAGTATACTTGTCACCTTATTTCAAGCTCTATTTCTTTTTGCACCCATTAACATATGAATGCAGATGCAAACTATATTCAAATATAAAACATATGAAGAGTCAAATGGCCAGTCTTGAGGATATAGGAAGAACAATGATTAACGAGCATATTCATAAAATTGTAATAGAGTTTCAGTAATTAACTGTATTTATGAAGCTTTTATGTAATCTCAATCAGGACTTGGTTATGGTTGTGATATTATGTAAGCTAATAGTTATGGTATTCGTCTCAACTAAAGGAGCATTGGCCGTATTTAGAGGGAACATATATTTTTCACAGAAATTTTTTGCTTTTTAGTGTTTTTTGCATGTGTTAAAAATAGAAAAGACCTCTTACGAGATAACTGGCATATTTTTACTTGAATATTCGATGTGGAGCTAAGAAAATAATATCAGAGAAGCTATGCACACAACTATTCCGAAATCCGAAATCAAAGCTTTTACGTCGCTAGGTACTACCACAGATTACTTATATCTTTGTCAGAGCATATACAAATTTTGATCCTTTTCAATAAACCATGAAATTGTAGTCTATTTAAATTCCATTTGCTTAACGTCAAAGCAAAGGAGATATCAGCACCCAATCTCTGCTTTCATTCGCTTGTCGCTGCCTGCCCGGGCATTTGTGACATGCTGGCAAATACACACAAAAAAGGATTTTTTGGAATCAGAAATTCCTATGAAATTGTGACATTGATTCAAGGTCATCAGTACTTGAAATGAGGTTGTAACATTGTTTTTCACAATTAAGGAATTAACTTTAATTTAAGGAGATATAGAAATTGAAATGTCGCGCGCTAGTTTCTTTTTTGACGGGGCCCAAATGACGTATTTAAATACATTATAATGACAATCACAAAATTGCTATTTTGAAATGATACTACGGCATTTAAGGGTGTTTTGCTAACAATAATTAAATATCAACGGTCTGCACTGAAAAAAAACCAAAAATGACAGACAGAATCTGAAATTTTAAATCTTATTTTTAATCGGCACCTGAGCAACCTCGCCGTCACTGTCGTTTTAAAATTTGATCCACCGATCTACCAGTGTTCCACGAGGAATTTTAATTTCAATCTCACAAATTATATGGTACACACACACACACCATCCGCTCTGACTGTTCGCAGTTGATGGGGAATACGTGGGTCGAATGTTTTAGTATACACATCACGGGATGAAGATGGAATTAAGTATCTGGTGTTCTATAACACCCTCTTATTCATAAAATATTCTGAAGAGGTGGATCCGTTCTAGATTGGAAATGGGAAGCTGTATCTCGATTCTATAGCGTAGTTATATATAGAAGGCTTTATTTTGTATGGAATTTGTATTACTTCAAACATTACGGCATGTCTTAATTTCAATACCCATGCCTGGGCGATGATCAGTTGGTTGAAAGCCTAATAATTCGGCACTAGATTAAGTATTTGTAGTTGCAATCCTAGATTAATCTCTAAAAATATTGATATTGAGTCAAAGGCTTAGTAATGTTTCTGGAAATGTAAAATTTTAATCGTCGTGCTCCTTTTGGGTTATTGCTATGAAAACTGGAGAAAGTGTTTACTATAATTTTCAACATAAAATAATGTGACAGTTTTGACAAGAAGCATATAATATCGGATGTCGAGATTACAAGATGTAACTAACGCCCGCTACGTAAGGAGTGTAAGGCTATAAATTGACTCCCCTCTAACTTTTTGGCACGATCTCTTAGAAAAAAAAAGTTATATACAAAAGTTGTGAGGCCTAATATAAAGTTTTCGATGCAATGAGGTTGTTGAAAATGCAACACACTGTATATTGTCAGTTAAAATAGTAGTCACTTTTTCTCTGATTCTATGTATGTGTGGCTATATCACTACTTTAGTCAAAAACTTGAATCTCATGTATCAGATAATCGTTATGAATCCGGCCATATGCCGGATTGCATAGGCGGCTAGATGAAAAATGACACAAAAGTTTTTGAACAAACTGATGACAAAAAATATAACAAACCATATATATTTGGAACAAAGAAAGCGTCTATTCACTAAAATTATGTACAACTTCAAACGATTCGAACCTTAGTATGAAATTCTTTTTAACCGGCATACGAAATAGTTAGAGGGGTCAACTTATAACGGGATACCCAGTACCTTGTCGACAAATTAGATAATAATCATATTTACTACCATCACAAACGACGATTTTAAGAATTATACTTTGGCGCCCAGCATTTCACTAACTAGTGTTACTTTACTATGACATATTTGTTTCACTGTCACTATTTCTACAGGTTTAATCTAGAAGCCACTTTTGCCGCATTAATGTGAAGCACTATGACAAAGTAACGATCTAGTGATTGCAGTGAAATTTCGTCTCAGGTTTGTTGCCTATGCGCTCATCGAGGTCTCCTTCTAAAGCTTGCAAAAGCTTAATAGTGTAAGCTTCAGACGTTGAGTATGGGAAATATGTGTATTGCTTTTTCCTTACCATGCTTACTGGTAGGTGTATCTCAGTTTTTTATGTTAGTTTACTCGTGCGCTCCCAACCTCAATAATTCGACGCACCTACTAGACATATTTGACACATCATAGATTTCCCCGTATATTTACCCTTAAAACTTGGAACAATAAAGAGAACTAGATTTATCCATTTAGTTTCTCTGTTATAAATGTTCGTAACTAACTTTTTTTTTAGAGCCTCTAGCTGCGTGGGAAGTGCAGAGTCAACATACCTGACGTAATTCTTTCTGATTGAATTTGCTAGTACATTTTTTTCTAATAATTCATGAGAACGAGTTTCAGGAATATAGCCTTTACCAGCTGGTTTGCTTACTTATTTAATTTACAGTGTGCAGTGTGTTATTTAAAAACATGACAGTGATGTAAACTTTGTCTCGAGGATGGTTTTTTACCAATGATCCGCTTTACGAAAATTTTGCTAATATGGTACATTAAGACCAGAAAACGTACAAGTATCAATTTTACGAAATTACACTCAGATAACATCTGATACCTCACCGGTCAATAGCCCTACATCCCAGATCTTTAACATATTTTATGACTGTGTTTACATCGATCAACGTAGGTACTTGCTCCGAATTTCACTAAGTGCATGTACGTGTACTTGCAAAAACCACAGAAATCTATAATTTGGAAAGAACCGTTAACCAAAAAATGATATGCTGATGGCATCTTTTGGACCTTTACCGATTTCGTGACGTGCTGTAAATCTGTAAGGTATTGAACCGAAGGCAAGGCATTGAAGTACGCAGATCCTGAATATGAATTTGTGTCAAATAGTGGGTGCAGAAAATCGAATTTCTTCTATATACTTCTTCGAAGTTGAGTCATTTATTTTAACAGTGAGTAGATCTGATCAAAAGAAATGTTTTTTTTCTTTAACATTTTTGTGGTAAAATTAAAGTAACAAAGTTATAGCCCTTTAGAAGTTTGAGTACCGCCCTGTCTCAATAATAATATTATGTGCTCGTGTTTGGCAACAACGGATATAATCCGCCTTATCGGTTCATCGCATCGGAAACAAAAAAGCGAAAGAATTTGAAACGCTGATCACGATGTTTTTATTCAGTCAATGTGTCAGTCGGTAACGCGTGAGTGAATAGTGGTGTTTGCTGCGTGGCTCAAACGAAATAAAAAATGGCACATATTTATGCGGATCGGTTTCCCAATCGAGTGCAACCAACCCCTCGTGCCTTTGTTAATGTAGTACAACGGGCTCGTGAATCAGGTGACTTAAGACCTCACAGGGGAGGGCATGCTGGTGCTCCAAGACCTCACGATCAAATACAGGTCCGCACTGAAATACTTGTCGGAAGGATACTTTATAAAACAAGGTAATTTTTTTTTAATTTTTTTTAATTTTTACACACATATTTTGGTTTATCTTCCTTCTACAATCATTATCTGAAAATTAATGACTCAACTTCAAAGTCACCCTGTATAAACGAAATACTTCCAATTCTCAACCTTCTTCAATGGGAAATTCGACAATAAATTTGAACTGATTAGTACTATAGATTTCTAGTGAGTGCGGCAGCATAACTTCTTTCTTAAAAATTCAGTCGGTTGATGTAACGGAGTCTCGTTCGAGTTTTGTCCTGACTCAGTTCACTACTTTATTTTCGCCCCGTTGGCCTCTGTCCCACACCGGAAATCAATTGATACGCGGGTCCGACAAGATGAAGAACTGGAGTCCCTGGGCCCATTAGGTCACCTAAAACATTGAGGCAGTGAGAGCTTCAATGTTACGATCACCACAGCGTCTGCTCTTGAACCTTCCGATAGTTCTACGAGGAAAATTCTTCATGACAAGATGGCAATTGCGCAGGAACTTTCTCGTGTGTGAGCATCTTCTCGAAGTCGTTCCTGAGGACGCTATTGTTTCTTTTTTTCGTGATCGGTCAACAAACAAAACATGCGCTACTGTGCTGACACCAATCCTCGAGAATTGCACCAAACACCTTTGCATTAACCTGAAGTCACAGTGTCACAATTTCCTGAGCTGGAACTATTGGTCCCTGGTTCTTTGAGGAAAATGAAGTCGCAGTGACAGTGAATGTAAATATGTTACAGGCATTTTTTTCCACGGCTAGCTGACTTGGACTTTTGGTTCCAGCAAGACGGTGCAACGACACACACTTTCAAGGACCCTACAAAATTTGAAAACCAACATCCAGGAAGAAATTGCCAACATACCGCCTGTTATGCTGGTAAGAGTCAGGGCAAATGCCAGAAATCGGTTTACTAGTGTATAGAGAATGGGGGGACGTCACCTAACTGATTTGATCTTTAAAACTGTGTAGACCAGAACTTTAGACACGCACATTATAAAAAATAAATCCATTCGATGGTTTTTATTAAGTTTTCAAAAAAGGAAGTTATGTTGCTGCACGCTGTACTTGTTCAATATCGAGTGGACCGTATCTACTATACCGCCAGAATTGGCGGTATCTAGCGGCCACAGTGATAATCTAGCTGTCAAATGCAATGCAGTTTCAATATGCAGCTCGCTGTTTCATTATCGCAGTGGTCGATTTTGGTAATAGATGGCACTTTGTGATGTCTCATGTTGATATATTTGAAGCTCTCGATGTAACACTGCTTTCCAAAAACGTCTCCCTATTTATTTCTTGTACGAGTATGCTGCATGCTGAAATTTGGGGTATAAATGCATTAATAGTATATTTCAACGCAAATTTGAAAGTTGGAAACTTCAAAATGGCGACAAGGCGCCATCTTGGAAGATTTTATAAATAGGATGGCAGATGATGGAGTCTCTCTTTTTGAAGTTCCTTATAATCCTAGAATATAAAATGACTACCTTTCAAAATGGTAGACTGAGGGGCTATCGTGAATAAGGATTTGGTGGAACCATGGAGGAGGGCTCAGAATTAATCCAGTTAATTAATCCTATATGGTAATATAGGCAAAAAGGAGATGTCACCAAATGCTAGTCGATGGGAAACGGCTTGGAACAGTATGTTAAGGAAGTCATACTGATTATTCAGATCGTAGCCCCCTTAGTGGGAATTTTGAAGAACAGGCAACATATTACAGCTAACCGAAAAACCTTGGCGCCTCAAGGGTTATGGCGAGAACATCGCCAAATGATTGGATAAGCTTGCTTCATAAATAAGTGACATAATATTGAAGTCTTCTAGTAGATGTGAGGTTTCAAAAACCAAGTCAGAGGTAGCTTCTGATCGATCGATACGTTTTTGGGGGGAAATCTTCAATCTTCTGAGAAAATGCTGATACTGTAAGACATATTGAAAAGAATTGACAGAGCGGGCCGAATTGTTGGTATACATTGCTCAAATACTACGGTCATGACTTGCTAGTTTCAGCCGACTCTAACACCCAATTATGCTTGAAAATTGATTGTCTCATAGAGTGAAGAGTTTTTAGTTATCGATGACACTTGATGTTTTAGGGGACGTCCCTGATAGGGTTGACAAGAAGATCATTCCGCTCGAGCAGTGTTAACTTTTGTCACTACGAATAATGTTGTCTCTCTTATTAGACCTGATGTCGTCTTGTCTGTTCTCAACTATGGATTGGATCCGTGCCCTTATCATGTAACTACAAACTCACTTGTAGTAGCTATGAATGTTGTATAAACTTCAGGTATGAGTTTGAATTATTGTAATATCTGCTTCAGGGATGGCACTGAAAGAGGGCATTTATAGTTTCTATGACCTAAGTTCTATCTATATTATAGCAGGAGAAAAACATCGCAAAGCACAGGCAAACGACGGTCGTTGTGCCATTTCTCCATAGGTGGCGCTTACAGCGAATGGGCGTGACATGGGCTATCCGACTAGCTATCAGTATCATATCACCTATATTACATAATACTCCCGCTTTTTAATCTTTCCCGACGAAGTGATGGAAGATGAGTTTTAGCTACTCAGACGACGAGACGCCACTGCGGTCAGCGTAGAAAATCCAATGGAAACCCAGTAGCCGCGTTGTTGCCCGGGGCCAAATCGCGTCTAAGAAGGCCGTGATTACCCCAATCAGGGCCTACTGCCTGCCGTACAGCGGTAATAACACGTTTACCCGCTGCAGCACTGCCGTGCCTTCGCCGACGGCCCAGGCCGCATATCGACAGTCTTTTGTTTTTCCGTGCTCTTCGTTCTTTTTCGCGCGCTTTTTCTTTTGTTTTTTCGCCTACTGTATACGTTGCTATAGGCGAACAAGTAATTTGGATAGGTTGAAAAGTTCGTACTGGGCGTACCTAGTACTTTATGAGTGCCTCGATAGGCTTGAGGTGTGTCCAAGAGCGCGGATTTTTATTACAAATTTGCGTGTGAGGTGTATGTTTATGGAAAAAAGAGATTTTTTTTTCGATATCGTGGCCAACTTTTTGGTATCTTCTACATTCTGCTATACTTTCCGTCACGCGCGCCAACGAAAACGGTGCGGTTGCATAAAAATTGTCTGCCTTAATTCTCCTATATTAGCTTTTCATATACAATTTGCTGGGCTTCGAAGGGTAATTAGTGACGCAACATATTTTTTGGCCGGCTCTGTTTTTCATTCTTAGGTAGTTCATGATTTGATAGTTTTTAGGTCGTCCTCCCAGTCTGTGATCCAATTGGTTCCTCATTTACTTGAAAGTAGCGCCTTACCATTAGCATTTTTTAGTGACAGCCATTAGAGAATATAAATATCGTTTAATTACTTAGAGCCTATATTGCTACAAAAATACAAAAAGCCATCTTCAACTTTATTTTATACTTATGTGTTAAAAAATTACTAGTATTAATCAATAATACGTAAGAAAATGGAATACAATTCGGAGCAAATTTGGTTGTCAACCTATCAATCTGTCCAATTCCAAAGAGTTGAAAGAGAGTTGATGCGAAATCCGCGACTTAAACATCTAACCATATCGGGTATGCCCATTTTTCAGCATAGATGTCAACACCGTATGACAGCAGACGTGCTGCTATCAGCAGAAGAATTTCGCTGTCAGGATAACGTCGCAAAATGACAAAGGCAAAATAAAGCCTTTCAAAACTTGTCAGGAGTCAGGAAATCATGACAGCAGATTAAAAAATATAGAATAAAATGACAAACCATAGTTGTGATCACTGAGATTCGCACAGAAAAGGCGGCGTTCAAGTCAACGTCATTGGCATTGCACTTATTAACGTAGATAATCAACAGAAAAGCACCAGAAACCTGCATATTCTCTATTGTCACCCTTACTTTTTTAGAAGATAGCAGTATATGTCGACTGCAGATTACGTTGATTGCAGTTAGAGATGATTTATCAAGAATTAAGAAGCTGACGTAATAATCACCAACATCATAAATGTGTCTTAAATTATACAAGGCAAAACCAGGAAGAAACATTATGAGGACCAATGTTTTCTTCTTTCATCGTTTACGCTCGATACTACTGAATCTGTAGTGATTGCTTATCGATCTTTATTGGATGACTCTTTCATCTCTTTTTGTAACTGTTAATACGGCAGTAAACCGAGCAACGCAAACTGTATGGGGCAGTGTGCGAGCTGTCCGTTATCAATAATATTTTGCAGCAAATTGAACCGAGTCCAGTTGATTAGTTTTATTTTTTCAATATATGGTAGAAACATGTGAGGCATCAATATTTTTTGCTTCTAAATAACTTCCAGACAGATAAGGAAAGCAGCTGCCTTATATCGACCAGACGCCAAACATTTCAATACAATAATTGCCTTCATTAATTCCTTTCCAAATAATTAATTAGTGGATCGAATAAACAGCTTACGAAGAAAGTATTACTAAGAGAATCCGATTAATATACTCTATAGCAGCCAAAACCAAATAAAAGAAAATCATTATTTCATTTATCTACGACTCTGCGGTAATGTATGCTTTATGGAAAGACTGTTCGGGCGATAAGCACTACTTTTCAGGTCACTGGCTCCTATAACCTCAGGGCCCCAAATTAACTTCTAGTATCTTTAAGAATTCACCATCTTCTGTTCGTCATTGTCTGTCAGAGCGGCAGTGTTACAACGAAAAATGTCAAAAAACCGATAGAATGTCAATTGGTAGATAGCTGGTAGCGTGCAAATAGTTCATCCCACGCCTGTTGACCTCTTCTTGGAAGAGCTACATAATGTCATAAAAAACTACATAATGCCAAAAAAAACGACATAATTTACTCTTCAATATATGAAATAGCCCTGAGGTATGTATGACCTTTGATGTTGGTTCAAGTACCGTAGATCAGTAGGTCTGTCAGGTCTGGTTGCCTATATACCAGGCAAAGTCAGGGAGAAGCAAGGAAAGAAGAGAGACAGGAAGGAAGGAGGGAGAGCAAAGAGGAGTTAGTGCGTCACTTTGAGGGACTGGTTGACTTGCAATTACTGTTGGATCTAAAGTCGCGCGATTTATTTTTGTTCACAATGCGAGCCGCGGTCTTGCTCGACTGTGTAGTCCTCTGGCTACGTAAGGTAAGCAAGGGATATCGAGGTCTCTGTGAATGGTCTCATTGGGAACATACCATGGGGCGTTAGTAACGGGCGCAAGGTTCTGTTCTGCAAAACCTGCAGACAAAGCAAATTCGTTTTCGCGAGAAAACACCAAGCCGCTCATACGTGTGTGATCGCTCAATTTTGAGGTTCTACGTAGCATAGGGTAGAGTTGCCGAAATGTAATTTGGAATTTTTTATTTAACGCCGCAGTGTGCTTCTGCCAGGTCGTCACCTTGTCAAGAGTGACAATAAGATACTATTACCTATCATCCTCCGCTAGAACTGTCTGTATTTGTTGCTAGGCAACGCCTACAACTACGGGCATCCGGTGGTAAAGAAAACGATCTGGTTTGTTTATTTAGTTTTCCTTCACTAAAAGGCTATTATTTTCAGCTCACAGCCAGATGGAAGTTGCTTAACCACCAGAGGGTGATAGATCGTGGGCTGGAAAATAACACCTACCTTTCAGAAAACTTACTCATGAAGTATACTTCACTGCCCGGTTGTAGGTACGTTAGCGGAGAGAGAAGGTGAATACCTTAAGCGTTCTGCTCTTATTATAGGACTGTTAATGAGTGAGAAAGAAGAAAATATCTAAGTTAAATCGGTCTTCAAAAAATTATTATTTGTTGGAATTAGTACACATACAACAAAGAACAAAACGGTATGGATTATCTTCTTTGACCACCAGGTAAAGCGGATACAGACATGATGCAAAGTTATTTTATACAAGTATTGCAAGTGAATACTTTTATAGACAAATAGACTGGAAAATAACCATCATTGTCCTCAAATTTTCAATATCCATGAGAGCACAAAGGATTATTTGGCAACACCGCCTTCATCTCTGACCCAATAAGAACAGCACGTGGCTAGACGTAAATGCCATGTTTTTGGTTACATCACTTATCTCTTTCTAATTTTTTCATCTTGTCTACCTTGGTATAGCAACCCCATGTTTTGGATGTAATAGGGGATATTAGCTTTGCCCTGGTCTCCTCTCCCTATATTAATTTCAGCCCCATCTCCTAGTTGAATTCTACTAATGCGCTGCTTATGATAAAACTATAACAAACTAGGTTATGGTTCATAGTAGTACTTACCAGTATGCAAGAAGAGATGGTTCTTGAGATTCGTGT
Source organism: Acanthoscelides obtectus (assembly GCA_963669975.1). Classification (NCBI taxonomy): domain Eukaryota; kingdom Metazoa; phylum Arthropoda; class Insecta; order Coleoptera; family Chrysomelidae; genus Acanthoscelides; species Acanthoscelides obtectus. Next base: position 92,634,100 of record CAVLJG010000001.1, read on the forward strand.
GTTTGGAAAAGCCCCTACTACAGATGTGACATTTGAAGGGCCATGAGCCGCTGTGGACATACATGTGAGATCGGAGATCGCCTGGTGTGGGGAAAGATTTGCTGCATAGGTTGCACTTATGAGGTTTGTCCTGGAACAAACGCAAAAATCATTACTTGAACCAATAGAAAAAGGTGAGATCTGATTATATTAAGACACAGGCTCAAGCATTTCTCAACTTCATATCAATAGTTGCTATGAGGAAATTAAAGATATTTTTTTATATGAATTTCCAACTGATCAGCGTTCTTCTAGTTGTAATCCTAGAGGAGGGGTGTCAGTTTAACATCCTATATGTGACTATTTGACCAAGAGATCGTAGCAGCCAAACTAATGATCAGACTATCGTCTGTATCATTTAGTCTGAATGATGACTTATCGTGAATGTGAGTACGATACAAGAGAATTTGTTTAGCCTTTGACGTGGGAGTCTTCAAAATGTTTAATCCAAACTTGTTACGGTGAGCTGTTGTTTCAGACATTCTTCTGATGAAAAGGTTTATGGTCATAAAACATACAAATTTTTAGTTTTTTTAATTTTTATGCATACGGTGATACACGTACTCTGTTTTTGATGAGTATTTTTAAATTCTGCTAATAATGCTCTAGGCGCTTACTTCCTATTTTCAATCATCTTGTAGATCTGAACATCACCTGCTTGCACAATCAATAAGAATAACCAATTTGCGTTGCTAGACATATCGGTCTCATCTATCTTGTGTTGCGATCTTAATTAAAAATCACGCATAATCATCGTGAATAAAAAAATAAACGTATGTTTCACCTGCTGTAAATAAGAAAAATGAATGTTTACTCAGCTTGAAGTCATCAATTTTTGGCGTTTTGATAACACCGCCCGTCAGAAATATTTTTTTTTGCCACACATAAGCTACGCAACTTTCAGAACAGAAAAAAGTAGGTGTACTCTGCACTTTCCACGTAATGCATTATGTTTGGCATACATTGAGGAAAGCCACGAGCGTGTATAAGAAAAAAATTAAATTTTAGTTATTTTACCATTAGTCTACACCCACTTGACAACCTTGCGATCTCTCCTGTCTTATCGACAGTACTGACCTTCTGGCAACGTTGCGTTAGCTGACAGTCACCCATCCAGCCACCGGTTAGAAGTCAGACCATACAGGGATTGTGAGAGATATGCGGTATGCGGTTGTGTTGAAAATATGTTTCTATCAAAGCTTTAAGGGCAAATATATGGGTCTAGGTCAAATCATATTAGACGAAAATACCCCTGGTTTGCGAAGTCATTGTAAAATCTGCATCTAAGAATTTTAGGTATTTATGAGACGTACAAAATGGGTCCACACATAAAAAAGATCCGACTCATAACAGAAAAGTTATGTCCAAAACCGAGGCAAACTACAGGTATTGGCACTTGTTGGTAATGCGACGATGGTTTTTCGCAGATATTTGAAATTCTTCAAATTCGTAGGATTCGTACTTCTAAATAACCACAACAAAGTTAGAGAAGATTGATCAAGTAGTTTTTGAGAATTTCTAGTTGTTTATCCCAAAATACCTGTTTTCCGGCCATCACAACTAGGTAATTGAGCGATATACAGGGTTCATTCAAAAATCATTCAATAGCAGCATACACGCGGTTGCTTGCCTAGCCGATATGAATCACAAACTATTTCGAAAGACAAATGTCATTTTTATGCGAAAACCAAAGGTTACGTTTTTTTCTTCTAAGCAAATTTAATCATTTCATATTTGTGAGTAATTGAACAAATACGCTACGATATTTGAAAAACATACGTTACTATAAACATGTTAAAACAAACCGGATGTGTCTATCATATTTTTTGCGAATTACTCACAAATACGAAATGTTTGAATTTGCTTAGAAGAAAAAACGTAGCCCATCCTTTTTTGCATAAAAAAGAAATTTATCTTCCGGAATGGTTTACGTTTTATATCGGCAAGATAAACTAGTGTATTTTGCTATATAATGCCCTTTGAACTAACTCTGTATATTCTTCAATAAACTAGTAGTGATGACCAGAAGACAGGTGTTTTGGGCTAAGCAATTAGACATTCTCAAAAACTACTTGACCAATCTACTCCAATTTTGTTGTGGTTATTTAGAAGTACGAATCCTACGATTTTAAAAAATTTCAAATATGTGCGAGAAACCATCGTCGCATGTCAAAACCTTCAATTCGCCTCGGTTTTCGGCCATACCTTTTTTGATATTAGTCAGATCTTTCTACGTGTGGTCTCATTTTGTAGGTCTCATAAATACCTAAAAATCTTATAACAAAAGTTTTTTCGTTCCTGTTAACACTTTCGATTGAATCCCATAAAACACGTTTTCTCATTTTTGTTGTCAAATAAAAGGTTTCCCCACAAAAATCGGTGTACCCATTTTATAAGTTGCACCAATAAAACCAGACTTTACAATTATTTCTGGGAAATTTGTCAATATGATTAGATTACATATATATCTATGTGTAAAATATGTTTAATAATCGCTTAGAATTACCAGGGTTGAAACTATATAAATATCCTAATGCCGAAAATTGATACACCGTCACCTATCCCCTACATTCGCCAACACTCCTTTTTAAGAACTATTAACTTTTTTCTAAAAATGATTAGGAACTCCTAAAATGTTAAAAAAACGAAGTTTGAGCGATTTTGCAAATTATAGAGCGGTCAAGGATTAGCGAACAGACAGATAGCAGTTAGACCGACGAAAATGAGTGTCATGGTTCTTCGTGATGTACGTCATGTAACATCCAAAAACAATTTCTCATTTTCAGAACTCTAGCGATACATCTTCGCCAGTGGCGTTGGAGGAAAGATCGTCAGAAGTACGGAGTCGGTCTACTTGTCAGTGCTTCTTCAGAAAAAATGAATGAGAAAAAATTACAATGTGTCATATGTTGCATAGATGTAAACATCTTTTTCTTCATTAAATCATGTAGGAAAGCATCAGTTTGGATATTTCATATAATACTACTTATAAAAGATCATATTGGTAAAAAAAGGTAATCAGTACTCCTTCCAAGAAATTTCACTAGTTGTTTTCCTCCATTATTTTCAAGTTATTGGTGCTAACCCCTTGCGATCACGAATCTAATTCTATTACGAGATGCCAGATTTATGTTTACTGCCGATCGACAAACAGTGACCAATAAGATAAAAGAAACACATTATCACCTATAAATTTCTGGATCTCTCATCAGATTGCTCGTGAAAAGAGTCGGTCATCACGTTGCGAGAACTGACATCTGAAAGAGACCGAAACGTCGACGGTGCTACCAACGGGCACTCGCCGTGCTGTTCCAAAGTAACAGTCAATCAAACATCAGATAAGTGCACGTGAATTACAGGCGGCTAACTCTGGACGGGTATTTAGCCGACTAGCACTGCACCACGACGTGTTCTGCCCATGCTTGATGCTTACAAGACGTCTTGGTGAAGAAGATAGAGAGATGGATGAGGAAACAGAGGCGTCCAAAATCATTGATATTATTCAGCTGTGTTTCAGTACTTTTAAAACCCATATGTCACCGAATAGGAGGTTGTCACCAAAGACTACCCCGTAGAGATCTAGCTTCCTAGCTTACGGACAGATATTCTAAACCACATCCGCTGATGAGTATTCAAATTATGGTATCACCCTCGTATATTCAGTAAACATCTTATTATTCCTGTATTTACTTTTCTTATGAGTTCTTGTTAATTATGATGTCAATGATATTTGCGGGTACTTCCTTATATTGATGAGTAAGTAGTAGTAGTTTCTTGTGTACTTTCTCATCATAACAAATTCCTTCAACATACCGATTCATTATAAATACGAATATTGTTTGAGATAATATTACTCTATACCTTGCTGTACAACTTTCAACATCTCGATAAATAATTTTTGAAGTGGTTCGTCGCCTATTTTATTTAATTTACATAATCAACAATGGAGTATTGATATTAGCTGGAGTGGGGATATTGCTTATTATAAAAACTAGTTGGGCTGACTCGTGGGGGCATTCCCGCTCTGGGGCTGCAAGCAGTTCCCCTCGGGGCTCATCTAGCAGTCAGGGTAGTCACTCGTGACAAGGTCAATAATAATAAGTTCATTTCCAACAGGCACATCCGCCCAATTGCAAGGAATAACAATAAAGCACAGTAAACAAATAAATAGATACGAATAGCACTGTATATATTAAGTGACATATAAATCCGAACACCCAGTTTAAATGGTTTTATTTTAATAAAATTTTGTATAAGTACTTAATGAAGCATAATAAGTAAATGATAAACATTTCAAAATGATTGCACTGCTTTAAAGCCCTTTGACCTTTAATAATGTGTGGATGCACCCTGATGTGCTACTCATTCTCCAACGCGTCTAGGCATGCTTCTGATCAGGTGGTCAATGTCCTCCTGTGGTATCTCATTCCAGGCAACCACCAACTCCTCTAGAAGTGCTTCTAGAGTCTGAGGAGGACGTTGAAAATTGAGCAATCTCCTACCCATCATATCCCACACGTGCTCAATTGGGGATAAGTCGGGAGATCTTGGTGGCCATGGTAACAATGTGACATCATTATGTTGAAAGAAGTCTATTGTGACTCTTGCAACATGTGGTCGGGCATTATCTTGTTGGACAGTTGGATCTGCCAGGGTGTCAAGATAGGGTAAAAGATGGGGTTCTAGAACTTCGTGGATATAACGCTGCGCGTTCATGTTACCTCTGATAAAGATTAAAGGTGACCTGGAACCATAAGCTATAGCACCCCAAACCATAACTCCAACAGTGTGATGAACATGTCTTTCAAAAAAAAAACTGTGGATTCCTCCTTTCACCACGTCGCCTTCTAACCCTGGCACGACCATCGTGCATGCCTAAACAAAATCGAGACTCGTCACTAAAGACAATACTGTTCCATTCCTGATCCCAGAGTGACCGTTGTCTGCACCACTCAAGGCGATTACGTCGGTGTTCTCGAGTTAAAGGGAGGACCCAGTGTGGCCGGTATGAAAACAAGCCAAAACTTCTCATTCGTCGGTAAACACTTCCCATGCCAATAGGTCTTCCGTGTTCTGCAAACCATTCATTTGCAATGGACCTGGTAGTGGAGAAACGGTCCCTTAAGGCCAGTAGTCTTAGGCGGCGATCTTCACGGTTTGTTGTTCTACGGCGGCGTCCAGTGCCCCTTGCTCTTTGCGTACGGCCTTCTCGAAGCCATGCCTGACAACGCCTAACCACAGTGTCTACACTTCTTTGCACTCTAATTGCAATTGCCCGAAAAGAAAGTCCAGCTTCCCGGAGTCCCACTATACGGCCCCTATCAAACTCACTAAGTTGACGAAATCGTACAGGTCTCCGTACTCTAGACATCGTAACCGATCGTAAAGGATGTCAAGAACCAAAATCCGCCAACGTTGATTCTTTACTGCGGCTGAAATATTCATTTTTAGAGCGTTAGTGAATTAAAAAAAAGCAGTTGAAAAACCGGAATGTCCAACTGATAAGGCTGAAAATTTTTTCACTTGTTACTTACAGTAAGATAAATACATTCACCAACTTTTATTGAAATAAAACCATTTAAACTGGGTGTTCGGATTTATATGTCACTTAGTATAAGTATATGATCAGTAATAATAATATACTAGGTTACAACTTTATCAAGGTGAAGTTCGATGACGCCAGATTTTGTGTCATTGAATATGTCCCAGTTACTGATACATTGAGTACATCCAATCAGTGGGCGACTTGAACAAAGTTTTGGTGTTGCGGAAGTCACAGTAAAATGTAGCACAATAACCATTACCTTAGCAAGGAATATTAAAACCAATATTAGTCAAAATATATGGACAACACATTTCATTGTGGAGTGAACTGAACATAATATTTCGGCGTATTTCAAGTGATTTGATAACAAAAGCTAAACATATTATGGCCAAAGCCTCTCTGAGAATAGAAGCCATTGCATTTGAAATATATCTATATATATATATAAATATATAGGTGAAAAATTAAAGTTTCCGCCTTTTGTTGGCTACTTCGACAAAATTTAAGCAAAGAGGACTCTTTATATTTATTTCATTCTCTCTAGCTTTCAATGGACTTTGCCATCATCATCAGGAGCTGCAATTACAATGATAACAGTAGCAACAAAAGTGTAAAATGAATTTAAATTGAATCAACTTACAGTAGTATGTGAGGATGTTGCTAATTGTTGTTTTCGTATAGGATGAGGGAAACGTCCAGTAACATGGTGAGAGCTGGATACATGGGACAATGGTTAAAATTATATAAAATATGACAAGACAAGTTAAAGACAGATTAAAAATTATTTAGAAAACATTAGAGCATTACGTCGTGAAGCCACTTGATGATTGCAAAAATGGTGGTCATGGAATAATGAGTGAGATGAACCTTTGACAGAAGGCCGAAGGTTGTCAATGTCTGTGTTGAAAGATGGAACGAATTGTGAACGTGTGCCAAAACGTTGCCAAATCACTTCAGATGATGTGATTTTCAGAATGTTATGTAAGAAATTGTTAAACCGACCAGAGGCAGTTGAATAAACTATATTTTAATTAATGGGAATTTTAAATTAACAATTATTAATAAATCGTGAGAAGAGAATTATTAGATTGTGAGTGGAATGAAATTTGTTGGTGGAATCGGCCAAAACACAGATTATATTTATGGTTGTGAAAAGTCGAAATTTGGGGAGATACGTAAGTTCTCTAATTTTTCGCAGTTTAGCAAATATGAGTAAATGACACTCAGTTGTTTAATATCTGTCTTTTTGTTGATACAGTTGTTATTCATGAAATTGTGGGACATTTCCAGGAATAAACGTTTGGAAAGGTGTTTTTCTTTATCAAGAACTTTGATACTTGTGTAATTCATAGAATGCCCTGTTGTGTTAACATGAGATGCTAGAGTCTACTCCATCAATTGCAACAACTGCAACCAAATATACATAGGTCAGACCTCCAGATCTCTTAAAGGAAGGATTACATCACACAAAAGTGATGCTAGGCTTCATCCTGAAAGATGCGCTCTAGCATCTCATGTTAACACAACAGGGCATTCTATGAATTACACAAGTATCAAAGTTTTTGATAAAGAAAAACACCTTTCCAAACGTTTATTCCTGGAAATGTCCCACAATTTCATGAATAACAACTGTATCAACAAAAAGACAGATATTAAACAACTGAGTGTCATTTACTCATATTTGCTAAACTGCGAAAAATTAGAGAACTTACATATCTCCCCAAATTTCGACTTTTCACAACCATAAATATAATCTGTGTTTTGGCCGATTCCACCGACAAATTTCATTCCACTCAAAATCTAATAATTCTCTTCTCACGATTTATTAATAATTGTTAATTTAAAATTCCCATTAATTAAAATATAGTTTATTCAACTGCCTCTGGTCGGTTTAACAATTTCTTACATAACATTCTGAAAATCACATCATCTGAAGTGATTTGGCAACGTTTTGGCACACGGTCACAATTCGTTCCATCTTTCAACACAGACATTGACAACCTTCGGCCTTCTGTCAAAGGTTCATCTCACTCATTATTCCATGACCACCATTTTTGCAATCATCAAGTGGCTTCACGACGTAATGCTCTAATGTTTTCTAAATAATTTTTAATCTGTCTTTAACTTGTCTTGTCATATTTTATATAATTTTAACCATTGTCCCATGTATCCAGCTCTCACCATGTTACTGGACGTTTCCCTCATCCTATACGAAAACAACAATTAGCAACATCCTCACATACTACTGTAAGTTGATTCAATTTAAATTCATTTTACACTTTTGTTGCTACTGTTATCATTGTAATTGCAGCTCCTGATGATGATGGCAAAGTCCATTGAAAGCTAGAGAGAATTAAAAAAAGTATAAAGAGTCCTCTTTGCTTAAATTTTGTCGAAGTACCCAACAAAAGGCGGAAGCTTTAATTTTTCACCTATATATATATACAGGTATATATTTTACAGCTCTGCATTAAATAGATTCCAATCTGCAAATAGGCTTTTGATACATAGGCGCTCAGATAAGCCAAGTGTATTCAAGCTTGCTTCTGATGTTAGATATAGAAGCTTAATTGTTCGAGAAACCTGATCAGTACCCTAGCATTCTAGATAGATGTTATGTTATCTATATGATAATTAAAAGTGAACCTGGTATCAATAATTTATAATTAAGACCTGCGCGAAATAATGGTGACACTTTTACCTAAGAGTAATGTCAGCGATTGCGGTACTACGAACTAGTTCAAATGAAGGAGTGTCATGACTGAATTAAGTGAACAAGTTCATGATTCCCCCAAAAACTCACCAACTCGTTCACAACGAACGACTGGTATTACAGAATCCCGCAAGCAAGGGAACGAGAACAGGATAAAAGACGGGATACTGCCATAGGCAACCAAGTAAGCAAAATATTGTACAATCAGTTGCCTGAATTTGCTCGCGGTTCGCCTCAAGGTTATCGAACCGAATAAAATTAAGTTATTAAAAAAGATAACAGCAAATACTGTTCGTTACAAATGCTGAAACAAGTAAAAACTAGCTAAGTTTTATACATGTTGAAGCTCAAAAAGAAATTAAAACAAGACTAACATGAAAATGTAAATTAACTACAAATTTCCAGTAAAAAATTTAGTTTTCTGAACTTCCTCGGTTTCTAGTATATTTTATCTTCCTGGCAACACTTGTTCAGGCTTCCAAATTGAAGCTCACATGTCACAGATGTCGCTACAGGACGTGAAAATAGGGTTTTTAAGCCATCTCAGAAAAACAGCGATCCTCAAGTACGTGACGTAAGTTAAAATGTACACAAGCCAAAATATAGATAGATAAAAATTGTTTGATAGATATACCATTTTACATTAGATATGTCGATATTACAAGATAGACTCCACCGCTGGCGGTTGCCCAATAAGGCATTTGGCGTCGCCTCTGGCACCTTATCAGATATGTAGTATTTAGTAGTTCGTGAGAGAGAAAGAGAAAAAGAGAGAGAAAATGCAGAAGCAGCGAGACAGCCCCCGAATGTTCGCTGTCTACCACCGACGAATATAAAACACGCGTACGTCAATCAATCTGCCGACTATTCTGCTATCCTCGACGTTATCTGCCCATCGAGCCATTAAAATCATATTGTAATTAGCGTGAAACCGGACTAATTGATTCCTCATAGCGGCCTTTGTCGTTTACATCTAGATAATCGCGTCGGAAAATAAATACCTTTTTTATTGTATATTTGACACCGTGCCAAGCGGCTTCTGAAAAATGACTAATAAAACATCTCCCGAGTGATGGAGCAAGTCTTAGTATATCTCTATGAAGCCTAACCAATTGCGATGGTACATACACGAGCATTCGTTACCGTCATGCAATCCTGTCGTTCTTCCCTGTCACAAGACTGAAAGAAAAAGAAAACTAGGACTCCATTGTCTGGCGTTATCAAGCCACATATAGTACGTTATATGTTTTAATTTCTTTTTTCTGTACAATTGTAAAACATCGTAAAATAGACTGAAAAAAAACATATGTGGTTTGATTCGGCCAGAGTCCTATGAACATGAAACCACAGAATAAGTTGTCTCATCCTTTTTATTTTATATCTTATCCTTTCATGCGAGAGTTATTTCATATTTTAGGAGACAAATTATCTCTTTAGGGTGGATTTCACCAGTATTGTCAAATCAACAAGCCGTTATTTTCCACCTATAGGGTAACAGTCCGTCAAATATAGCGAATGAGCTTCAAGATCCATTCATCAAATTTTAGCAACCAATAGCTATGAAGTATTGAAAACAAAATATTGTCAAAGTATGAAATGACAGCTTGTCATTGCAACTTCACCAGCTTATTGAATATTAGGAAATTATATACATACAATTCAGTCAAAATTTAAAAAAGTGTTTGATTTTTGAGTAAAATTCATGTTTTTTTTTACTATTGTTGATTGTTTATTCATGTTTATATTATTTTATTCAATTTATATGCGACTTTACTGATTTAACATCACCTACCGTGTGTTTTTTCCTATAAACCTTTTGCAGATAGCCATTAATTACCTACCTACTTGATGACAAAGATTCTACCAAAAATTTCATAGATCGTTTCCAAACATGCAATCATTTACATGCTGTTCATCAGTACCATTATGTTACCTTAGAGTGATATTTGCCGATTATATTTACAGCGATTAAGAAATACTCATTTGTCGTAAAGCTACCAGCAAACATAAAACCTGCAAAAAACTAGAATTTGTAATATTTTTTTTTCACCGAGTACACATTCTAGGATATATTAGACATTATTTGAATTACAGCTGATTATCTCATGATATTTCAAAACTCCCCATATCGACAAGTGGCGCATAATCCTGTGGGATCCGTCAACGCTTGGTCCCAGTGGAGCAAACTATGCGCTATGTTGTAAAAGCAGAGTTTTTCATGTTAAAATTTCTAAAAAATGTTTAAACTTCAAATGAAATACACTGTAATATCCTTTATAAGACTATACATGGATTTTTTCCCAAAACACACTTAAAAAAATGTAAATGAAAATTTAATATTATTTCCATGACCCCCCATGGCTCCGTCCGTACTTCGGGTTATATATCTTGACAGTAGGGATGTTCGATACGATCGTATATTTAAAAGTATCGATAGTTTCGCTTCCAATATCCGATATTTTGGACCGATATTTTTATATACGACACTTGGGTGTATCGATACATTTCACGAGTATCGTTATCTTTCGGTCCGGACTGTGTCAGAAAGAATGCCTAACTTTAGATTACTTTTCTTCTTTGTTTCATTCCCCTGGTGCTACTCACTTCACAACCTCACATAATCTATTTTGGATTCCAGGATTGCGAAATTAGGGGGTTTTTCCGAAAAATTAGGGAATTTTTATTTCAATGGTTTTGGGGATATTCTTTTCTAGGGATTTCTTTTGGGGAAAATATTTTACTGGGGAGGTATTATGTAAAATTTCATTAATGACGTTACATAATGTACTTGTTATATATGTATACTAAGTGACATATAAATCCGAACACCCAGTTTAAATGGTTTTATTTTAATAAAATTTTGTATAAGTACTTAATGAAGCATAATAAGTACATGATAAAAATTTCAAAATGATTGCACTGCTTTAAAGCCCTTTGACTTTTAATAATGTGTGGATGCACCCTGACGTGCTACGCATTCTCCAACGCGCCTAGGCATGCTTCTGATCAGGTGGTCAATGTCCTCCTGTGGTATCTCATTCCAGGCAACCACCAACTCCTCTCGAAGTGCTTCTAGAGTCTGAGGAGGACGTTGCAAATTGAGCAATCTCCTACCCATCATATCTCACACGTGCTCAATTGGGGATAAGTAGGGAGATCTTGGTGGCCATGGTAACAATGTGACATCATTATGTTGAAAGAAGCCTGTTGAGACTCTTGGAACATGTGGTCGGGCATTATCTTGTTGGAAAGTTAGAACTTCGTGGATATAACGCTGCGCGTTCATGTTACCTCTGATGAAGATTAAAGGTGACCTGGAACCATAAGCTATAGCACCCCAAACCATAACTCCAACAGTGTGTTGAACATGTCTTTCAACAAAAAACTGTGGATTCCTCCTTTCACCACGTCGCCTTCTAACCCTGGCACGACCATCGTGCATGCCTAAACAAAATCGAGACTCGTCACTAAAGACAATACTGTTCCATTCCTGATCCCAGAGTGACCGTTGTCTGCACCACTCAAGGCGATTACGTCGGTGTTCTCGAGTTAAAGGGAGGACCCAGTGTGGCCGGTATGAAAACAAGCCAAAACTTCTCATTTGCATTTCTCCATTTGCAATGGACCTGGTAGTGGAGAAACGATCCCTTAAGGCCAATAATCTTAGGCGGCGATCTTCACGGTCTGTTGTTCTACGGCGGCGTCCAGTGCCCCTTGCTCTTTGCGTATGGCCTTCTCGAAGCCATGCCTGACAACACCTAACCACAGTGTCTACACTTCTTTGCACTCTAACTGCAATTACCCGAAAAGAAAGTCCAGCTTCCCGAAGTCCCACTATACGGCCCCTATCAAACTCACTAAGTTGACGAAATCGTACAGGTCTCCGTACTCTAGGCATCGTAACCGATCGTAAAGGATGTCAAGAACCAAAATCCGCCAACGTTGATTCTTTACTGCGGCTGAAATGTTCATTTTTAGAGCGTTAGTGAATTAAAAAAAAAGCTGTATAAAAACCGGAATGTCCAACTGATAATGCTGAAAAGTTTTTCACTTGTTATTTACAGTAAGATAAATACATTCACCAACTTTTATTAAAATAAAACCATTTAAACTGGGTGTTCGGATTTATATGTCACTTAGTATATTTATCTTTCGATTCGAAACAAATACTTCTACCTTTTGGGGTATTCATCGACATACAAAAAATAAGTCGCTCAAAAAAAATTTAATATCCAAGAATACCTAACAATTTGTAAACCTATGGCAGCAAAATATAAATGGTATTTATTGGGAATTTTTTTTTCGAAAAGTCTTGAATTTAAGGGATTCGACTGGGGAGACTGAGCTAAGGGACCTGGCAACCCGGTTCGGTTCGGTTTCGAGGAATTACACACACATAACACACAGTGTTTGTAGTATTGATTGCTTAAACATTATAGATTATACCAAAACATTATTGTGATAGTTATGCCTCCTTTAAGAAGTGATTTGTGTGGCTATTTTGTAAAATCGACCTTAGGCGGGAGATGTAATTTATGCAATTGTGAGGTTTTTACCTTTTCTTAATAGTGATTGTATTTGACACTCTAATCAAGCAGCTGAAAAAATAAACATTTTGTACGCGTTACTAATCCCTATCTCAGACCCTATGGAAGGTGTGCTAGCTTCACTCTTTGCCATTCAGATTTGTATGTTCTTGTATCCATATGACACGGACCTTATTTCTATTTCCTATACTACCAAGAGATTCTTTACAATTTCACAGTAATTTTGATGTCAGGTAATTAGAGTCAAGCGCTTTAAACGCGGATTGACTGCATGAAAAAGTATTTATAGTCCTGTGCCAACGGCTGATTTGGTAGAAGCCCCTGCAAGCATTTACCGGTATGTACTGACTTACTGATCGACCCTTAGCACGACTGACTCAATAGAGCTTGACTGCTATCTATGCTCATTTTTATACTTCTGCCTTCAATGTTACCAGACCAACAAGGGCACAACTTAACTTGGAAGGTGGCATTATGTCGTATTTTTGACATTATATCGTTTTTTGACATTATGTAGGTTTTCCTATAAGACCTCAACTTGGAACTAGCTGCCATTCCCTACATGCTCACTTGTAGAAAGCGTGGAATGAATTATTTGAACACTAGCCTAAACAGTCAATAAGTTGACATTTTATGTGTTCTTGACAGTATATAGGTTTTTTACGTAATAACCCCGCGGGTAAGGCAAACTTACAAATAACCAGGCAAGCCCATATTCAGCCGCGTTGTTCGAAAATCATCCTGAGTCTTGTTAGCGTCGGCCGAATTTATGTTCTCGGAGGTAATTGTTTTCAAGTATCTCGTAAAAGCATCGTTATAGTTTTTATTACGAAACCGTTCTGCCACCGCGCCATTCGGATGCAGGTACAAAAACCGTCCAGACCTGCAGAAAATTAAATCCGACTCCATTTTATCTTATTTCTTCGGTGTTTTATGCCCGTGGTAAAAGTTTCTGTACAACCGTCTGCTTGATAAGAACAGCGATAATACAGTGAGAGGTTTCTTGCATTTATGCAAATTCCTCAGGGAAGGTCCGCACGATTCGGAAAATTAATCCCAAGAATACAATCCAGCAGAAATAGATATATCATCGGTGATTGGCTCACCGACCAGCAACATTAACGCGGTAGCGTAGCTACGAGTACAATGAAAGATTTCATTAACTTTTTTGCTACAAGGATTATTTGACATTGCTGATTTCGATCTGATACTAGGCAGAAGACCAGAGAAGCTTTGCCGACTTCCTCTCTGTCCGCAAGATATCTGTCATAACTGACTGGTTCTCCTCTATGTCCCACAATGTCAACGCGGATGTTCCTCAGAGATCGGTCTTGGTTCGACAGCTACCTCCTTTCCTGTACCATAAATCTGATCCACAGCTTTGCTGATGACAGCACCCTACATGCGGGAAATCCGAGCGACAAGTCGATCTTTGCCGATGAGCTGGAGAAAAGAGGATTAGCAGCGACTTCCTCTCTGACGAGAGACCTACATCTACATCCAGCTCTCTTCTACCACTATGTCAACACACTTAGAGCTCTCGTCCATAACGATGCCACGCTCTACGCCTGCAAGACAGACCCGCCTGACTTCAAGCTCCCATCCAAACCGTATCGAGCTTCATACATCCAGAGCTGGTCGATACGTCCGCTACTTTGTCCCTAGGGCACCAAGATTGTGGAACGATCTACGAGCCCCTTCCCACTTCAGTTGGCCCACTTCAAGATTTGTACCAAAATATGCCTTTATAAACTAAACATGACGAAACTATTTACTTCTAAAACAATTTTAGATACACTCTAGTCGTAAAAAATACATATTTGAAATCACTTAGATCTATAATTAATAGAACATCTGAACAAAGAAACAATGTGCGAATAAATGCGCGTAGTTAACAAAGCAACAATTGAAAGATTACCATTGGGTAACATCACCTTTATTTTTTATTACGGCTGAAATTCTTTGGGGCATAGTGTTAACCAAGTTTTGGCAAAAATTTGGTGTAACACAATCCCATATTTCTTGAAGCTTTGGTCTCAGTTCAGTGATTGTACGAGCAGGATTTTGTCGTAGAACCTTTTTCATCCCATGCCACAAAGCTTCAATAGGTGATAGATCTGGACTGCTAGAAACCCATTTCAAAAGTGGTACATTATTTTCTTCCATCCATTTTATAGCCTCTTTTGATGTATGGCACGCTGCACCACCTTGCTGAAACACAAAATCTTGGCCGGATGACAAACATTCTTCCATCACTGGTAAAAGCGATTCTACTAAAATTGCCAAATATTTGTTTGTATCCACATTTCCATCAATAAAAGTTTATAATGGATGCTGGAAATTTCACTTTTCTCTTCAGACAGTCAACATGGAATGCTTCATTTCTTTTTGCGAATAACTTTACTGCGAATGTCACCTAAACAAACTTCGAATCGGGCCTCATCACTCCATTGTATTGCACACCATTGTTGAGGTGTCCATTGTCTATGTTCTTTAGCCCATCTAAGCCGATTTTTCTTGCAGTGGAGTTATAGTGGCTTTTTTTGGCCTATAAACAAGTTGTGCAACTTTAGGGTTTATACTTCACTTTTTTTTTATAAGAAAACTTACCTTGCAAGTGCTAAATCCCAGTTTGTGGGCCTCTCTATGAGTTGTGGACCTCGAAATTCTCCTTCCAACAGCGTCACTCCACAGAGCACCTCATTGTAAATAATTGGCACGCCTGTTTTTCACGATTATTCATCTTAATGCTCTTCGGTCGGCATTTGTGATATTACTGTTTTTCACATATCGTGGCTTAATATTAACTGAACCAGTTACGTTATATCTTCTAACGATATTTATCACACTGTACCACGATAAGTCTAACAAAGTTGCAATTTCTGAGTTTGATTTCCCAGAATTAAAAAATTTAATTATCAGTAACCGAATTTTCTCACTAATAACCTTTGAAAACCTTAACTACCCAAAACTATTTTAAACGTATTCTGACAGCTGTGATTAATAAAAACAATTATCATGGCTTTTATTTTTCACAGCCACCTATGCGTTATAGACTTATTTTGCATTGAAATGAAAATAGGTTGATATGCTGTAATTGCAACATGTGTTATTTTTATGCTGCAAATTTGATTATTGAGCGATAAAGTTGGTGTTTTCTACTATATATTATCAAAATATTCATTGTTAATATTTTAAACCTATAATACCCTGCTACATTTTTATTATTTGTATTGATAAGAAAAAAACTAAGATTTCAATAGTTGGGTCAACTGAAGTGGGAAGGGGCTCATACGTGAGAAGGCGTTTCCCAGTTCTACTAGCCTTAGGCAGTTTAAAAATTGAATCAACAAAGTTTCTTTAATGTTCTCATAACAGCTGTAATGCCCTGCTTCGGTATAAAAAACAACTATGAAGCTCCACACTTTTTCTAATTCTGTCCACTGTAGTGTAATAAACAGCAAAAGTAAATAAGCTAAGTTGCTCATTATGAAGCGAAAGGCTTAACAGTGTTAAAGCCTTGCAATCTATCCAGATGTAATTCTTTTGTTCAACTTTTGTTGCTTTTCAGCTTCAAATGAAATTTTTGCTGACGGAAACTATAATTTACAATAAAGTTTGATGGCCCGTATTTAATAATAGTCTGTGAGAAAAAATTCTTAACAAATGCGTAAAGAAAGAGATGAGATATTAAAAATAAAAGTTTAATCGCATATGAAGAATAATAAACGTTCCATACTAATCTTCTATAGAAGCTTTTACGTTATTAGCCCAAATATCTGAAATAATAGTACCTTTCATCTTCAACCATAGTAATTGCGATGAGCACAGAAGATTAGTTCTGATTGTACGATTTCCTTCATTGAAAAGATAAGTGAGCACCCAGCAATGTATAAGATCGTTCACAGTGAAAAGGATGTTATTAATACCAACAGTGCTACTAGATTTATTAATATTAAAACAGTAATGGTAGCATCAATTTAACTGCTCATAATCAGATGTGTTAAGCGGTATCAACTTATTAAAATACGTTGGGTAGGAATGAGATCGCTTTTTCTGATCCAGATACTGCTGGATCATTAATGAGTTAATCACTGTTACTATCGGGCTTAAGCACAGAATTCCTTTTTTGTCGTAAAGATGAATGGAATGAACTATTTTGCAAGTTGAACCTAAGCACAGAAATACGGAATTTCTCTTAAAAAATATCTAGAGACGTAGACATGGTAATTATGTATTAAACTGTAAAGGAACTTAACTAGAGAAATAATGATAATTGCAAATATTAATATAGATTCTTTCTTTTAATTAAATTGATGTAAACATATATTAGGTACAACTACTAACATAGCATTCGTTCATCCGACCACAGACGACAGACCATGGACAGCTGTTTCGTGCTTTTTGACAGCTCATCAGCAAGGTCTAGGCTTGGTCTCATGTGGGACAACGAACGAAAGTTCTAGAGTGAAAACAGCAAGCTGTCGGTTGGTACTGTATCCCAGTTCACATTTGACAAACGGGTCAAAAGGTGTATCAATAAGAACGCAATATTTGATTTTAGCGCCATTTTTTCAGTCATAATGTCATAATGATTGTGACGTGACAGATCGATAGTAGACAGGCGGGAGTTTATGAAAATGAATCATTACACAATAGAAAAGCGTATCCTAATTGTTAAAAATGATTACCAAAGTGGTGAAAGTTTAATTGCCACCATTCGAAAAGTGCAGCTAATATTCGGCCGGAATAATGTTCCTAACCCATCCACTGTGAAAAAAATAATCCAAAAACTTGAAAGTACTGGTTCTGTTAAGGATGTAAAACATACGAGTCAAGCTCGCGAGTGTCATTCAGAAGAAAATATCAGAGCAGTTCGCGAAAATGAAGCCGAGAGTCCAGGGACGTCGATTCGTCATCGCGCTCAAACATTGGACATTAAAACAGCCACTCTCCAGCGTATTCTATGAATGGTGATTTTGTAGACAAAATCATTTTTAGCGACGAGGCCCATTTTCATCTCGATGGCGTCGTCAATAGACAAGACTGCCGCATTTGGGGCACAGAGAATCCAAGAGTAATCAATGAGAACGCTATGCATCCAAAATGTGTCACTGTTTGGTGTGCACTATGGTCTGCAGGAATTATTGGACCGGTATTTCTTTGAGCACGAGGCGGGTAATCCACTAAGGGTGAATGGCGAACGTTATCGTGCAATATTTACTCAGTTTTTTTGTGCCACAATCAGAAGTGATGGCTCATAATGACATAGCGTTTCAGCAGGTTGGTGCCACATGTCATCTCCCGGTTTGGTGACCAGAATTGGCCGCTACGCTCTTGCGATTTAACACCTTTCGACTCTTGGCTTTGGGGTTATCTGAAGTCACAAGTTTATGGCAACCACCGAAGCATTAAAAGCTGAAATCAGACACTGTATCAACGAGATACCACGACATGTGTTCAAAAATGTTACCAAAATTTTTATTAAAAGAGTGCTCATGTGCCAGCGGAGCTATGGCAGCCATTTACCTGATGTGTTGTTTCATACATAATTCCAAAGTGTATACGCCATAATCCAATAAATATTTCAGTTGTTTGTTACGAAACAACATGTTAAATAGAACCTTGAAATATTGCGTCCTTATTCAAACACCCTTTAAAATCCGAAATTTGGTTTATTGTCCTTGAAATATAACAAAGCTTAGAGGAAAACACAATTTGCCAAATAAGAAACTCACAGAAGATATAGCTTTGTGCAGGGGAGCGTTTATATCTAATACATAAATCTAATTAGTGATTTGAGCCAAAACTACAAAAAGTCCATAAAACATAACATTTAATTTACACCTTAAAACTTCAAAAACAATATTTATAAAGGAAATGTTTTTGAGCATGTCACATTTCAGTAGTAGTAAGTATTACTAATTGCTGTCTAAGAATTTGATGCAACGATTTCTTTAGTTTACATTTAAATTAACTTAATGAACTGGAGTCTCTGACTATAGCCGGTATTTCGTAATGTAACTTTGGGCCTGAAAAGATATGGCTTCTTAGCAAAGTATTTTTTGTGGCTTAGGAATCACAATGGACTTACTTCTTGTATTGTAGCTGTGTTGTGATTTGATTAGAGTTGTTCTATTTTCATGTTCGGAAAGTGATAGAAAAAATTGCTGACAGATATCCAGTACATAGGCTTCAGGATAAAGTCTGTCGGGTGTGAATCAATTCTACTTTATTAACATATCTGTTTGCAGCGCCACCCCATACTACAGTCCCGTACTAAATATAACTGGGTACAAGAGTACAATACACGATATGTAACTGATCAATATTAAGTATTCTTGAAAGATATTTAAACTTCGTCCTTTTTGAGACATTTGTATGTTTATCCCATTTAATGTGACAATCGAGGTATGCCCCTAGATGTTCTATATTGAAAATCATTGTAATTGTAAACTTCTGATTAGTGGACAAATTTATCTGTATATCTGTATATTTGGGCGGTCCGCTTGCACGGGATATAAAAGGCATGAGGTGAGTTTCAGTAATGTATTATTGAACCACTTAGTGACTTTTTGAAAACTATTGATAACTTTTGATAGGAAGGACTCATATGCATTATCACAATAAATGATAGCCGTACCGTCAGCAAAACTCGCTGCATTTCCGTCCGCATCCAGAGAAAATATCCCATTTATATACAAGGTGGCCCAATGAAAATGTCGTACCCCCATTTGTGACCTTCCTGGTATGTTTTGGTGAAAACGCTCGGTCACGTCAATTTTGATTTCCAGGGGAACGTCTTTTCATCTATAGCCGTACAATACAGGGTGATCCAAAAATAAGATATTGCGTTACACATCAGATTTTTAAACTCAAACCCCCCATTTTTTAATTTCTAGATATTCCATGAAGTTATTAGTAACTTTTGTATTATAAAATTTATACCAGTCGTCAATCGTTGTGAAGCTGTTTGAGTTTATATCAATATTTATAATAATGGAATGCACCGCAAAAGTAAAAATCACGAATTAAACAACCGGGCAGTAGCCCTTGGAATGCTCCCATTTTGGTAATACAGTTTTGTTATTTGTACCCTTTTTTGAATTGAATAAGTCATTGTTCAATATTTATCACAACTGGGTAGGTAACTTAACAATTTGAAATGAAAGACAAAGTTTTTATCTATGCTCAATATTCTTGCTGGTATCCATGAGTATTATTTTTTGCAATGCATTTCGTTATTATCAGTGCGACCTACCCGTTGGGCCACCGTGTATATTATGTAGCCTGGGACCCAAGCCAGAACCTTGGTACACCATAGGTGACGGGAAACATTTATACTTACAACCAGTGCGCTTGCAGATAAATAACCCTTCATCAAATCATAAGACACAGCTCGAACTCCATAATTATTCAGAATTATCAAGAGAATTGATGTGGAAAGTAAGAAACATTCTGATTCACAAAGTTTTCCTATGACAAACGATGTCACTGACTGATGCTAAATGTTCTTGCTGGTATCCATGATTCCCTGTATATCAAATAGCAAGGTACCTAAACCAATACCTTGGGGTACACCATAGGTGACGGGAAAGATTAATACTTACCACCAGTGCGCTTCAAGATAAACAACCTTCATCAAATCATAAGACACAACTCTAACTGCATAATTATTCAAAATTATTAAGAGAATACTGTGATCTGCCAATTGATGTGGAAAGTCAAAAACATTCTCATTCGAAAATTTACCCTGGTATACATTTACTGTTGGTCTTGTTACAAAGAAGGGTACCATACGGAAACGAACGTTAACTTTGCAGCAAGTGCGTCTCCACCTGTGCCTTCGATTGCGATTGTCCGTTGGCCGTAAGCCACCCGAACGTTTATTACGAGCCCACTAGCCAGTAAAACACTTGTCGATGCGAATACCGATACGGGTCCCTTCGCATTTCTTCTTCTTCCTGCAGACCGGATGTCTTGCGTGATGTCAGCTGGTGCTAGGGAGCCACGGCTTTAGAAAGTTCCCACCGAAGAAGGCAAGTGGTTATCTGTTGTTGTTGTTTGTTACCCTCGAGTTTCGATGACTTTCAGGCTTTTGTCGTGGGCTTGACCGTTAATGTTCATAAACGAAAATCGAGTTCTTCGCAGAACCTCTTTTTCAATTCCTACGTACGTAAACATACATACGTAATTACATCGTACATCGTACATCGTAACTCATTCACACTTTCAGCTATTACGAACAACATATCTGGGCGTATGAAACGCTTTGCATTTTTTTATAAATAAAACAAAAAAATATAACATATTTTGCAGTATATCAAAACCCTCTTGTTTCCTTTAGAGAGAAAACTGAAAATGCGAAAGAGGAGTTAATGCAGAAGAGTATTTTATGAATTTGGAAAAAAAACTTTGAATGAGGTCCTTTAATTTCAGGATTTTTTTAGTTCTCTAGTGTGAATTATCTTTTTACATTAACATGTTCCGCCTTCCCAATTTGTTCGTATTTTCGAATGTCTCCTTTATACGAGTATATCAAAAACAAATGACCCGAGGCGGTACTGCATATTTTTTTTTAAACTTAATAGATTCTCTACAAAGAGCCGTTTTTATTGGATAAGATCTTGAAATTCATAAGACCAAATTTTGTCTATAACTTAAAAAAATGGTGTTAAGTAGGTTGACCCTCCACTTCCTATGAAACGCCGCAATCAGCTTATAAAGGACTGTGTTCAGCACAAGTTATAACCTCTGAGATAAAATTTATGTATGACAGATAAATTAAGTGGTCAGTCAAACAGGCTCATACAATTAGCCCACGGGCAATCTTTCTCTGCCCTACCGGTAGGACCATCCACCTGGCAACGTCGCCTCTCCCCGATACCTGACCGCACTACACATCAGACGCGGCACAGCGACAGTAATACCCGGACACTTATTAAGACCAGCACGCCCGGCGGTGAATCTCGAGAGCAGACTCAGGGACGCATTTCTCTATCAATCTGAGTTTAAGGGCAAATGTACGGGGAAATCTATGATTTCTGAATGTGTGATTGGTGCAAAGAATTACCGAGGTTGGAAGCATGAACATAGTAATATCAAAAAATTGAGATATACGCCACCCATCCCCCTATAACCCCCACTCTCACTCCCTAATTTCTTAGCCCTAAATATTCTTTCAAAAATCTTGACTGATCTTACTTTTACAAGAACTACAAAGCTTGGCATCACAAATTCGAGCAGTACTTTCCAAGTTATAGACGGGTCAAGGATTAACGGGCAGACCGACGGAAATTAGTAACATGGTTTTTCGTCATGTACGAGGAGGTACCCTAAAATAACCGGAATAGCATTGCAGTGGGCGGAGCTTGTGTAGTACACATTTCTGCCTCTAGAGGCGTACAGCGCAACTCAGTACCAGTTCAGCTCCACCTGAGTTGTCGATCTGGTTTGTTTCGTCAGTATTAGTAGTCATTATTTTTGCTAGATCTGTTTCGTGGTTGTTTCGTTTTTTACGATGGCAAGCTTCAGTGAGCAACGTGCAGCTGTGAAATTTTGTTTTCTAATTGGTAAAAATGCTGCTGAAACTATTTTAACGTTGAAAAGGGCTTACAAAGATAATGCTATGGGAAAAACTCAGATGTATAGGTGGTTTGCTCGATTTAAAAATCGATTGATGACAAACCTCGCTCTGGACGTCCACCAACCGCCCCCCGAATTGACGAAAATGTTGAAAAAATTTGAGAGCTTGTGCTATTTGGAGGTTTTAAAACGATTGCGAAACAGTGTTAGGCAAAAAAGACCCAATTTGTGGCAGTCAGGAGACTGGTTCTTCCACCACGATAATGCACCTGCGCACACAGCCATTTCTGTTCAAGAGGTCAAGAAAAAAATTAGGGAGGAGCTGTCTGACATTTCTGAGGAAGACTTAAAAAAATGTTTCGAGTACTGGAAGCACCGGTGGGACAAGTGTATTAGTTGTAGTAGACAGTATTTTGAAGGTTGCTTTGTGAAAAAGTTGAAAATAAATAGCTTTTAAAAAATAATTCCGATTTTTTTGGGTACCTCCCTCGTACATGTTATGTTATAATATCCCAAAAACATTTTTCGCGATTACAATACTTCCTCGCCAGTAGGCATGGGAAATCAAACAAATCAAAGTCTGGTTTGAGTCGATTGTTAGGGTGAGAAGGGCGCCCAAGTACAACCATACCCTACTTCATACTTTTCGACCTCCCTTGGTACATTTCGATTCAACAGGTGCCCGCACTTGTCTGTTACCTTTCCTATACCAACGAACCTCGATCTTCGGTCCGCCCAATCATGCGGTATATACCATGTGTTACGTCATTATTAGGATAATTCCAAAGCGGCATATGGGAAGGCTGATGGTACCTTAGGATGGTACCCGAGATACCAGCCAACCCTATTGTTGGCAGTGGATATGAATTAGCTAGTCAGCCCCACAGATATCTCTAACTAGAATATTAACGGTTGGGAGTTAGATTTGTCAATGCGGGCAGGTAGATGAGATATATGTAGCTTAACAAAAAATGGGTCAGCGGATATAGACGTCAAATCTTAGAACGGGTTGAAAGCCAGTGGATTTTTTATTGTGAAAAAGGTTTAGAGAATTTATGTGTCTTAATTTGTTAATATTGTGTGGGTGATTAAAATCAACGCCTCCTGTTATGTGTGGATTTCGAACAGCTGTTGGTTTGGCTGATTTTAGAGCTTTAGAAGCAGAATTTAGAATAACAAAAGCTATCCTTGGCTTACACTAAGGAACAAAGTTTGCGCAAAAAGTGCTGTTAAGATTTGTTTGGAATATTCATACCAGAATTAAAAATAACGTCAAGTAGGTTGACTCTGCACTTTCAATGCACCGCTGTCATCGATCCATAAAGTATGATGTTCGGCCCTGAGAAAAAAGTTAGCTACGCACATTTTTAACAAAAAATTGACAAGTCAGTCAAACAGGTTCATATAGTTAAAATCTGCATGTTTAGCATGCTTTTCTGTGCGATTTTGGGACTCTTTGGGGTTTGACTCCCTGAGAAAATCTGCTACCCCGCTCCTTAAAAAGTTTCAGAGGCAGGTACGCTTTCACACAAAGTTATCTCTTGCCTCCCTCTTTCCCTGAGAAATTTCGTCTCACGCACATGATCGAAACTATGTGTACATCTGATTTGGATGACGATCGACAGTTCACACCCAGTCGATCAGCGAATGCCGACAGAACTACAAAGCGTATGATCGACACGCGAGGGTCAGAAATACCATCCACCATTCTAGTTTTAAGGATAAGTGTACGGGAAAATCTGTGATGAGTATATGTCTAAAAGATGCGTATAACTTCCGCGGCTGGGGGCCTGTAAGTATTCCAACGTCTAAAAATTGAGATACATCCTTTCCCCACCCACCAATTTGTTACCCCTGGAAAATTTCTCAAAAGTGATCAGGATCAGGAACATTAAAAAATGTAGTTCAGGTGAATTTGATTTTATTATTTTTTTTTCTGCTTTCAGCTACTTTAGCACTGGATCGATGGCATAGTAGTAACCTTGTCTGAAAATTTCATCAAAATCCGACAAGTAATTTCGAGGTCAATGTAGATGTCATATGACATCCAAGAAACATAATATCTCATTTGTCGCGATTGCGCTTGTGGCGTAGTGACGAAACTAGAAATGCTTTGTAAAGAACCATATTTATACAGTGTGTATCCTCGCTTAGTTGATACCTGTAACGTTGTTTATAATACTGCAAAATATGAAAACATAATTACTGTTTTCAAACATACCGTTGACCACTGAAGTGTTATTGTTACTCTATTGTACGATGGGTGCTCAAACATCTTTTTTCAACGTTATACGATGTAGTTCATTGTTCATTGTGGTCGTTTGGTCTTTTGTGGTCTGCTAACGACTTTAGAAGTGGCTTGTGTCACGACTGTAAGCTTACCTAGAATACGAATATATTACCTTTTCTCATGTTTTTTTTTATATACTGATCCAGCCACGTAAGGAGAAACCTAAATACACAGGATATCGCGACAGCTATGTTACTTGTTGATTTCCAAAAATGTTTTTTTTTCATCCAAGCATAAAACGTATTTAAAATAACAGAACATGTATTTGTATTTTATTTTAATAGCACATTCTGGTAAGGTCTATTTTGAAAATACCATTTCGACATTGCTGATTTGTTCATAAAAACGTGAATATTCTTGATCATTTAGAACAACAATCATGATATATAGTATTTATGATACCAAACCAACATCTCATATCTGTATTATTTCTATATAAACGTGTTCCTGTTTCTAAACCGTGCATTATTTTGTATTCTTCAAAAAGTCAGTCATCTCGAAGGGACGTAAAAGCTTGCTTCCTGGACAGCTGCTACGCCTTTTTATGTGGAGACCCTCTTCACATTGACTTGGACCTTTTTATCGATTCTCCGATCAAGTAAGTGCCAGCCAAATGGTGGAATGCTATTTTATCACAACATTGGCCGCAATGTGTATAAGTATCTGTTTTTTTGGGGCCTATAACTGTCAAATTTATACGAGGGAAGCTTCAAAACTTCGTCCTCCACGAAAAAGCTTTCTCGATTCAAGAACACAAACTCTTATAATATGTCTTTGATTCGAGATCGGGTACTTGAGAATTAATTGAAGAATGGGTTTCTACCGATTGAAAAATGATTGTTTTTGTAGTGTAGGTACTTAATATGGCTGAACTATGCTTTATCGCATATCGCAAATATTTCATTTCTTATTTTAAAATGAAATATAATTTTTCCTTTAAGGAACCCTCTGCTTGCTATTTTATAGGGTGCTAATACTGTGATATAGAATACTGCTTTATAAGCTGTTTTCTTCTTGTTTATACAAAAGATTGTTCAAAATTATATCAATATAACATACATTGTAAGTTACTGTGA
This sequence comes from Acanthoscelides obtectus, assembly GCA_963669975.1. NCBI lineage: Eukaryota > Metazoa > Arthropoda > Insecta > Coleoptera > Chrysomelidae > Acanthoscelides > Acanthoscelides obtectus. Next base: position 92,659,895 of record CAVLJG010000001.1, read on the forward strand.
TACTGTTCATCGGAATAATGCAATTTTGCATTATTTTAATGATGAAAATAGTTCATTGTTAGGTAGTCATTTCTTTTATCTCAGATAATTATTCCCATCACTACACCACCGTCACTGTCATATTCTCTCCATCTAGTTGCGATGTTGCCAAATCATGGATAGTAATATACCTTAATTTTGTTTGTCAAATTCTTCCTTATATACTAGAGCAAAAATGTGCAATCGGCACAGGATTGTCATGGAAATGCGATTTGGAGGTGTTGGCGGTAGGCTTTACTGTACTAAATCCACCTTGTGCCCTATGGTAGCGTTAGCTAATTAGACTTTTTTAAGAACGCCTGATGCCGTTCACAAAAGTACTTCAGTTATTGTTTTTCCTATATTATAGTTATAATCTACTTACCTTTTGTATGTATGTACTTGAAGAATTATTTAAAGTGAAGCTGATGTTACAAAATGTACCTAATTAAATGTGATATATATGAGAAATAGCTGAAAAAGTAGCTGTTGCAAATCACTAAATAATGAAAACACAACAAAGAACATTGCAAATTTTTTGATGATTTGATAAAACGATCGTTAATCTTTACTTAAATATAATGTTGCACGATGTTATGTGTTGTGGACCTGACGAGGTGGTTCAAATCGACGAATCGACGGGTATGATTATATGCAATGACCGCTGGTGCCTTTTGTATATTTTATGTCACGTGAGCCGCTGGTGCATTTTTCACTGTTTAGACACATGCTGTTCAAAATTTCATCTGGTTTTCAGTAAATATTGGGACAATTTTTCGTAAAACAAGCCATTTACAATAAATTAAGACTTTTATTTATTTATATTTCTTATAAACGCAAAAACTTTGAACTCATTGAAAATACGCGAAAAAATTGGTTAAGGAATTGCAAGAAAACATTGAAAAATCACAAAACAACACCTCTACACAGTTTACCAAGTAAATACCATAATTATGTGTATTCTGATCTGTTATTTAAGCTAATAAGCTAATGTGTAATAACATGTCTGGTTTTGAACCTTTTTTGCAAAAAACAACGATTTTTCACAGTTTCACATCTATTCTCCTTAGTACTATAGATTGTATGTTATATTTTTATAAGTTAAAGCATCCTTTTATACAAAAAGCAAAAAAGACAGCATATAAAACAGTATTCTATTCTAGAGTATAACCACCAAAAGTGCAACTTCGAAGTTCTATAAAATAGCAAGCTGAGAGTTCCTTAAAGAAAAAATGATATTTTCGTAAAAGGTACATCCTAATCTTTCATTTTTAAGTAAGAAATGATGTATTTGCGATATGCGCTAAAGTATAGTCTCAATATCCCTAGAGCAGAAAGTAAGTATATCCAGAAATAAGACAGAAGCTTCTATAAATATTGGTCTGTTACCAAGATTCAGGGTGTTTTGAATTTCTACGCCACTGATGAGACCGAGTCAATTTTGCAATGCAGAAAATTTATGTGAAATATTAAAAAATGCGACGGATGTATCAAAAACGTCAGTTGCGTATAAAAATAATTTTTTATTTCCTCCTTATAAAATTTTACGCCGATTGATATATCTTTTTTTTCGATTTCACCCTGTACCTGTAATTGGGCAGTATAGGATCCATGTTTATAGGAGCTTTTCGTGGCCTTCTTTTTACACCAAAAATAATCTTTAAAACCAAGATTTCTATATCCCTAATGCCTATGTGCAATAGAGAGGGCCTCGGTAAAATTTTTAATAAATAAAATAACTCTGTAATGATCAGTATGAAGATAAATAAATTTTAACTGACTGATTGTATATTGTTTATGAGAGTGAAGTGTTACTGCTGAATACATGTTTGGAGTCATTCTAAACGGCTACAACTATGTGGCGAAAACTTTGCCCCATTTGACCGCTAGGGGTAATCAAACGATGATCTGGAGATATTTACATGTAAAATCGAATCTGGCGTTATCTGCACATCGACGTACAACGTCCTATACATGATAGGTTTTGCATGATCCAGCTTCCATCGATACGCTTCTGATTACCATACGGCATCAATTACAACCTATTCATCTGCCCTTCACAGCTGCGCATCACCTACAATCGCCTATAAATCAGTCAATCGTGTCCTCCGTGACAATAACAAGAAAAAAACTCGGCTCTGATTGGTTCGGTGCGTGCAAGTACCTACGTGTACGTCACGCTCGTCCCTCTGTACTTGCAGCAGCAAGCAATCTGTTCTCATCTTAGTGTGCCATGCTCGAGTCCGCGCTGTCACTCATGCCGTCACTTGTCACTGGCGCGCAAGACAAATGCGCATCGACGATCGTCTTGTGTTTGTTCGGACCGATGCCGACTCAAAGGAGCAGGCGTTTGTAAGGTGACGATACCGGTTGCCTCATTTGGGCATTCAGTCAAGGCTAATCGTCTTAACCCTTTGCAGTCAGGTTCCTTTTTATTATGAAATCGCTTATGTTATATTATAGATGTATAGAATTAGTGCTAGTGTTTATAAAATGACTTTTTAAATGTTTTGTCGTATATTACCACTAGCACTACACAGCGGATTATCATAAGTAGTATAAACAGCAACACTGACTGAGGATATTCGACCTTAGCTTGACCCCCTATCCCCAAATTTGAAAAATCAGGCAGCATTCGGATCGGTAATGTAATTAATTAAGGTATCCTCACTAACCTTAGATACTATTTAGAGTAAAACGGGGAAATATGCCGCGACGGGTAATACGCCTCACTTCGCTCATAGTTCACTCCGACTGTTACAGAGGGCACCTACCACATTAATATGACGCCATAAATGCAAGTAAGCCTGTTACCTTTGAATGTGTGTTAATTACTTGATTTAGTGTAAGATAGACCCAAAAAACCGGTAAATACAAACCAAAAATTATTTTTATATGAGATATGATAAGAGTTTTTCCAAGTTTTCGTGGTCCGATTTAAATAATCCTTATTGCTAGGCAAAGTAAAATCCATAACCTAACATCTAACACATGTACCGCTTCCTGGATTTACATGGAGTTTGTGCTTTTTAGTTGAAATGTTACAGTTGCGCAGTGGGGCAATATGCCGCATAAAAGTGACGGTGCGGCATATTACCCCATTTACTTGTTTCATGTGACAGATCCTAATGTAGTGCGTTTTTCTGCTTATTTCAGATTAGCACAATGCCACGTTCTTATATTCGAAGAAATGTAAGAGTTCAATGGTCAGAAGAAGACCTCCGGAATGCAGTATCTGATATTCATGGAGGTAAAGGATCGGTTTGAGAAATAAGTCGTACTTATAACGTTCCAGTTAGAACCTTAATGAGAAGAATGCGGTCGAGAAACTTAAATAAAGTGGCATTAGGTCGCAAAAGCTTACTCAATAAGGTACACGAAACAAGTTTAGTCAAATATATACAAAACATGACATCGCACGGCTTTGCTTTATCTGCTCATGATATGAAAAAGCTTGCATATTCTTTCGAGATCCAACAAAATATTCCACATAATTTTAATACCGAACGAAAAAGGCCAGGTCAAGATTGGTTTCTCGCCTTCACGAGACGACATCCTGAACTGGTAGTACGTAAGGCTCAAGGAATGTCTACTGCCAGAGCCAAAGGCAAGAATGTACCCAATATTTCGAACTGCTAGGAAACGTTTTGAGAGAAAATAATTTATTAAATAAGCCTCGAAACATTTTTAATCTCGATGAAACTGGATTGCAGTTAAATAATAGTCCAGGCAAAGTTGTGGTAACTAAAGGCGCTAAAATGGTAAACTGTATCACAAGTGCTGAAAAGGGAGAAACTATTTCCGTTATAACGTGTGTAAACGCAGAAGGCAGTTTTTTCCCCACCCTGCTGTATATTCAAAGGGAAAAACAAAAAAAAGGAATTTGAAGATGGTCTACCACCTGGAGGAAAGGTTGTTATGAGCGAGAGCTTATGTCACATCTGAAATTTTTTCCAATGGTTTCGTGAATTTTTTGTTCCGCGGAAAGATGCCGGTAAGGTTGTATTAATTATGGATGGACATTCTTCGCACTGTTCTAATGTCGAACTGTTTTTACTGTAGCGAATAACGTCATCCTGTTTTGTTTGGCCAGCCACACCACACATTGGCTTCAACCGCTTGATCGCCCATTCTTCAAACCCTTAAAATCTTATTGGGCTCAAACTTGTCAAAACTGGGTTCATAACAATCCTGGTCGAAAACTGAACCGATTGCAGTTCGCCCAAGTTTTAAATATTGCCTGGTGTAAGGCTGCAACAATTCAAAATGAGACTTCCGGTTTCAGAACCTGTGGGATTTACCTTTTAATCCTGAAAAAATTCCTGATTATGCTTTTACCATTAACGACGAACCATCAGCTGAAGACAAACACAACCCACAAGACATTCTCAGTGAGGAGCAAAACGACCACAGACCAGGTAGTGTCATTGCAGTCAAGAACCCCGCAAATAGAAACCCCTTTGAAGCAATTTCACCGGTTCCATGCGTGGAACCAGGAGCAAGTGGCTACAGATGAAAACAACATGCCGAAATACTAACTTCGCCAGAAACAATTTGCGCAAAACGAGCAAAGGAAGAAGTAAAAAAAAAAAAACTAACATTAATTTTTCATTTAGATTCACACCCTTAAATATTCACATATCATTAAGGAACACCCTGCAGAAAGAACGATGATGAAAGAAGAATGATATCATCCTTCCCCATAACACCTCGCTTAACCCGTTTCGGAACCTCTAAACATACCCTGAACGATCTCTTAATACTCCCCACTAAACCAAAAATTCTTTTCTCACCTTCCACGAGATTAAACATAAAAATCCCGTGAAGTGCTTTATGACATCCATTGTGACCGAAAGTTATTTCCTACTAATGCCATCAGCTGTTCCACGTTTTTTACGACGAGGCAACCGTCAAGATGGAAGGGCCTTACCTAATCTGACAAGTGAGCGCTGCCACTAAGCAGGTGGTTCTTTGAATTAACTCTGGGGACCTGTGACCAATCGGTAAGGCAAACATGGCAGGCTGAGGTAGGTTCTTTAATGAATGAACAGTAAAAGTAGCACCAAAAAGGAAATAAATTTATGGAATAGTAAAGTGGGGTATGGTTCTGGGTTTAACTTGATTAAGAAGCCGATAGAAATACAAACAGAAGTGTGTGATGTCTAGTTTGATTATACTATTCACTTACTTCGTTAGATTTCAATTGCTGGTATTCAGTAGCTTATTTTAAGATTTATTGCCCTGGGACTCTAATATTTGCCATTCCATAAAGCACCAGAAAAAAAAGCATAAGCTTTTGATTGAGGCGACACTCGGAGTATGCGGCCCCTTTAGGCTGTAGGGTAAATACAGGTCATTGAGACAATGATATAGCTGCTTGGAGTAGTATTCTAGCTTGCAGCCCCCATCAACCCAAGTGTGTATCCAGAAAAATGTATGAGCCTACTTGACTGACTTGATCTATCGAATTCCTTTGATATACGTGTGCGTAGTTAAATTTGTTCTGATAGTCGCTTGTCCTGGACATAATATTTTATGAACTGTTGACACTGCCGTGGAGAATAAATCTACCTGACTCCGTTTTTTTTTTCTTTTTCTATTATAATTTACAAGTAAACATTCTTATTATTGGTGGTATAATACAATGTAAAACACGAGCATCTTAGACTATAAACACCAAACAGTATACCTCATCGCAATGGTCTAGTGACCAAGGTGGGAACCAGTTGCTTCTTCGTCTTCGTAGTGGCAAGCGGTGCGTTACGGAGTCAAAGGTAAGAAGTTCGAAGGGGGACTCGAGGTCTTGACATGTCATGTGTGCAGTGCGTAAGACAATGGGATAAGGTCGGTAGATGGGCAAGACAGGTTCACACGGCGATCACCCAGCGTGGAGATCACGGATCACTACTGCCCCATATAATCAGGATTTTAACGGCGGAGGAACGGTGATTAGAGACACAGTGGCTTGCGGAAAGGTTCGTAGACCTGGAAAACTAGTTTCAGGTTTCAAATTTGTACATTATGGATCTTTTTTTTTTTACTGAAGCAGTCACGTAGTCAGAAACCTAAATACCGAGCAATGCTAGAAGTAGCCCTGTAAATCCAATTTGTGAACTTAAAAAAACCTCGTCATTCATAGACTGCTCCAGAACATTGACACCCTAGGAATAAAGGAGTGGTTGTACTGGCCAGTTCTCGATGTGCAAAATTCGATATAGTTGGGTTAGGAGTCAGAAGCCTGGCGGACCTTATAGGCTCAACGCTTGGCGGCATCATCGAGGAGACCTCTGAGGAGGAAATCCTGTTGACATATCGGTACAAAAGAGCGACATCGTCAACCGCCCATCACGTCGGTGTGATTGAGTCCCGTGACTGTCCGTTAGAGAAGTGTCATTGACCAGTCCAACAACCCTGCTTTGAGCAGCATTAAGTATAGACAATGTAATTGGGGTGGCAGAACCCCAAACATGTGAGCAGGGCTCGAGGCTATGTCTTATTTTGGCAGAGTGAGGCGGTTGTGTGGAGACAAGTACTTCGACCCCTTATCAAAAGTATGAGATGAAATGGTTTCCTGGTAGAAATAACCAAGATAAATTTTAAAATAAAACTTTGAGATAAAGGAGTCTTGATTACATACTTGAATCAAAAGTGGAAACGTATGAAGGAAACATGGTAGACTATACCTAAAACTTCTCTGTATATTAATTTTTATCAAAGCAATCCAGTATACGTATATTGGGAATAGAAATAATAAAAAGAGAACAAAAATGGCCCCTGTTATTGGCCCTGGTAGATCTATTCAGAGGAAAGAGTACATAGTATAGGATTTCCATGACTACTGATCTGATATTTCGTCTCGCATTCTCAGGAAGAGCAACGTTACTTCCCGTTTTAGACATCCAAAGGTAACAAACCCGAGAGTACATCGATGACCCCTCTAAAAAAATTATAGTTGTACTTCCAAAGGTTCTTGCTAGTCAAAAAACTAACCCAGTTCTTCACAAACAGCGAAAAAGCTTTTGAATCGTTTTGTCGTATTGTTCATCCACGGAATCTCCTCTAGATCTACTGGTATACCTACTTCTCTGGTCTCGACCACCATAGCGATAAGGCAGTAACAGAAACATTATCTTGATGAAACGACCATGAGAAAAGCACCGCACCGGGTAGCAGCATTAGAAATGCATTTACGCGCAGCAAATGTATGCGCATTTTAAAGCACAATACAGATGCTTTAGATCGATTAATCGGTTAAATGTAATCTTGGTCAGTGCTGTATTGCTGCATGGAGAAAAAGATGATATAGCTAAGCATAAGGCACGTTAAGCATGTGGATTAGTAGAATTCGGGTAATTAGCTTATTCGAGCGTTGATAGCAATTTAGAAATACCATCAATTTGTTGCTTCTCGGTACAAATATTGGTAATGTTACCGATGAAATGCTTCAGCTCGTCCCTGAAAGGAATGTTTCTGAATAAATGTGTTGCTGCTACTTTTTGCACATTTTGCGATAATGAGTTATGGTCAGTTGATCTTAATACATAATTCAGTTTTGCCAATCAGTATTTCCTATTTCTATCATTATCAGACATAAAAACATTATATAAGCCAATATAATTCACAAACAGGTATCAAGTGATGAAAATTCGCACTCTCTCATGATGATACTAGTTTAATAACATTTGAAGTGTTTTCAAAGTTTCTTATATTTTTAGACGCATTCAAGCATAATTCATTGTACTGCGGTTAAAATATTGAACGTCACTAACATAACTTTCCGACTGTTTTCTATCTTTTGTTAGTGGACGACTAATGATGGTAGACAGCTCAAATATAACGTTTTTGAGATTTAGGGACTTGATAATATCGAACCTCCACGTAATAAACGGCCTGCGCCACCAAGGGTGCTCAAACTCGCTCAGTTAAGCGCTGCCAGAATACATCCGCAATGATATTGCGTATCTTGAAAAGTGACATTTCGTCAATTTTTTTCTACATTCCTTAGGTTTTTTGTGATATAGCGTAAACAAGCTGTAAACGTCAGCGAACAGCGATCATAGCGAGCAAACGTGGAACGAACATTTCGTCGTTTTTTAAATTTTTTAGGTCTTTTACGTAATACCCCTGCGGCTCACCGCTGGCCAGCCGCGATTAAACTGCTCAGCTGAGACAAGAGGTAGCTGAGCGGTTCAGCCGCGGCTGTCCAGAGATTTGCGGATGTATTCTGGCAGTACGTATCTGAGCGAGCTTAAGTGCAGTCCGTAGCGCAGACCATCTGTTACTTGGGGGTATTGATAATATAAGTTAAGACAGCTCTTTGAAGATGATCGTTGATCAAAAGTTGCGAATGCCTATCTTTATAAGCTTAGTTATGTTATGCCCCGAATCTAGTCCGTTATCCTGATAGCAAATATCCATTTCACAGAATTTCAAACTTCCTGAAGCTGACCTAATAGAGAGTTTTTTCAATCACAAATACAACATACGCAAACGTTACGCCTTTTTGACGTTTATATGATGTTTAGGTCAGGTACAGGGTGATTCACAAGTCGTGAATAAAAATGAAACATCATACACAGGACCTAATTTTGAGAGGATTCTTCTATGTAACATTTTTTCCTCGAGAGTTTTATTAAAAACATTGAAGTTCCAAAATAACAAACATGATTTTTTAATATCTTCAAAACCGTCACCTGGAATGAACTAAAATTGGATTTACCACATTCAAATTAGTAACTATTTGTAGGAAATTGAAGGTAAAATTCTAAAAATTGCGCATTTCGAAAAAAAAAAGTGTTGTTATTTGGAAAAATAATGCCACTAATCCCCTGTATCTCTGCAACTGGAGCACGTTAATTTTAAGTAACGACTTTTGAATGTGGAGAATACTTAGGTAAATCCACACCCAACACCCCGAATATGTATATTAGAAGCATCCTCACAAAGTAAGTAAAAACAACGGTCCTCTATTACCCAGTCCAAGTGTGTGTGTGTGTGTGTGTGCAAGAGCGAGTAGCAACTACATTATGCAGCCACTTGCGCAATGCGTAATTTCCCTTAGAAGTTGAGCTATGCGCATGGTACCATTAGACAATATGTTCACTTATTTTATATATCACTGTAACATAACCTCTAAAAACAGTGAAAGATAAATATTAAATGACATTAACGTCTACGTAGGCGGTATTTGCTATTGCCAAAACTCTGCAATGGGTATTTCCATTTTTCAAAGAGGTCATACCTTACCGCCGTTTTTTGCCCGTGTATTGGAAAAAATGTACTTGAAATTCTTACATGGCAAGAGGACTCATTCAAGTCCACCTGATTTCTCGTCAAAGAAATGTCAAACTGTCAACGTATACAAATAACGAATAATGATTATTTCCTTTAGCTGACAGACCATGGCACTTACCAGTTACCTACGAACATGTATAACAAGAAACTAAGTGAATCAAAACAATCAGATGAATATACTTAAAATATGCAAAATTAGCAAAATTATGTATACAATTTTGGAAACAAGATATCGATATTCTGGTGTAATAAAAACTTTGTGTTGGGAGAAATAAATAAATGCGCTTTGTCAATCGCTACTTGGTTTGACCAAAAGGTATAATCTTTGTCATCCTGTAAGCCTGTGAGCATTATTAGGCAAATAAGCATTGTAAACAATGTATCTTACCTTGATGTGCGTCATCCGATGGTAATAAAGGTTACTCGACGCCGTGAACCGTTTCAAGCAGACAGGACATTGGTGAGGCTTCTCTCCACTGTGGATCCGTCTGTGAGTATTGAGGGAGGAGGATGTGCTGAAGCCCTTGCCGCATACCATACATACGTGAGGCTTTTCACCTGAAAATGACATTTCTTTAGCTGGTAAAGTTGAAATACTGTATATTTGTACAAGTTGTGGTGCTTATAATTTTAGGCAGCTTTCTTACAAGCAGATGAATAACAAAAAATGTCTAGCATATCGACTTCCCGACTTCCCGCGTATTGAGAAATGCTTGATTTGAAAGCGCTTAATTACCTTAAATTCCTTTGCCTACGCCTGAGAGTGTCCAGAAACGTAAAATATTAATATTTTGAGTACGTTCAAAAGGTAACTTACGAAGCTTTTTTGGCCTGCTAATGTCAAAAGTTCTCAAAATGGGCTCAGCACTTTCCGATTAATAAAGTGGTCAACAACAAACAAAAAATCAGTAACGTGGTCTTGTGTCGTGTAATTTTTTAACAATAATTTCTCATTTTCGAAATTTTGCCTTGTGACTAATTGAATATAAGCAAAAAAATTGATCGGTAACAATTTTATAAATACGATTACAATGAAAGTTAAGTTTATAAACATTTCAAATATTTCGAGCCTCCTTTATTTTTGTTTATATAATACTCCAAAATCATCAGGACCTTGGAAGACAAAGTATGAAGTCTGATTTTTGTTTTGAAATGTCTGAAAGAACCTATTGACTGCCTCCAAATGTGTAAAAAACTAGAAATGCATCTAAGAACAGCGTTTGGTACCAATTTGGCACCTATAGCATTTTTTTAAGATTGTAGGTGTCTTTACTTGATATCAAATAGTTAGGTTAGGTTAGGTTAGGTTTCTTGTGAGTGCATCAATAACGATTCTCCAGTGCGACTCTTTGGTTTATTGTGGCTCACACCTATTTATATTTCCCCCAGTAGCTCCGACCTCCTGAGAAAGTCGATTAACTTGTGTGGAGAACTACATCTCCAAGTATGTTGTACCTGATTCTGGCAATTGCAGGGCATCTCTACAATACGTGCCTGACCGTTTCATCTCCCTCCATGCACTCCTGCACTCAGCGTCTTCCGCCATGCCCAGCCTACTCATGTGGTGACGCAATTTGCAATGACCAATGACCAATTAGAGCTTTGAGGCTATTCCTGTTCAGCCATCGCAAAGAATCTGTTACCTTCTTTGTCAAGGGTATAGTTACCTTAGCATGGGTTAACCCTGCTAATCCCTCTGAATATTGATGGATCTTTCTGTCCATCTCTGCAGAGATTATTTCTTTAGCCGTATTGTATGCAATCCCAATCGCTGGCCCAGGCCCTATGAAGGCTGTCTCCTTTTCCTCTAGATCTGTGTGTCCTGGTATCCATATAAGACAGATTTCATTTCCCTCTCCTATGCCACCGAGAGCTTCTTTGCAATTCCACACTAATTGCGATGTCGAGTAGGTGGAGTCAAGTGCATTAATTGCGGCTTGACTATCTGAAAAAATAATTATAGTTCTGTGACTCAGTTATCGTTCTGCGATCATTCTGGCACCCAGTTCTATAGCATGTAGCTCTGCCTGGAAGATCGATGCCCAGGTTCCTAGGCTAACAGATTTCTAATCTTTAGCTTCGGCACGAAGATACCAGCCCCAACACCTACCTCGATCTTGGAGCCATCTGTGTATGCACATACATCTTTCCTTATCAAGTTAACCTGCTGTTCCCACTCATTCCTGTGTGGAATTGTAACTGAGTAGGACTTAGCATATCTTGTTATCTTTGGCATTATATCAGAAGGCATTCCCAGACTGTGGTGGTTTTGTAAATCCACCAGCATATCCGTCTCCTCCATAGTGATATTGTCCATTATACCATTTGCCATATGATGTAGTCTATAAGATATCCTTCTTGCCTCGCCTTCTAGCTATATGTGCCAGGGGGGTAAATTAAGAAGGACCTCCATAGCTGCAGTTAGCACCAGTGAACTCCGAACACGTTCACTTTTAATTTCAGACTGATATTGACAATTTAATTTTGCGTTTATCTAGTGTGAACTATCTATCGTAAGTGAAATACCTTGAGGTAGGCCAAATAAAAAAAAGTTCCCTAATAAAGAGAAAAGGACATGAAAATAATACGTGAAGAAAGGAAGAAAAATTAAGAATAATAGCTAGACAGGGCAAATAGAAATGAAATGTCCAATAACTTCGCGAATGTTTTATGGTGAATTTTGTACAACAAACTGTACTTTTCAATTGCTTATAACAACACAAATTCCATCACAACCGTTCCAACAGCTACTGAGTTAGTGTCATTGCAACAAAAGTTACAAATGACAGAAAATAACTTGTATATATTTCTAATGCTATTTTATCTCGTTTCTGAAAGGCATTTTATTGGTTCACATAGTAAATAGATGATTCCACTCTGTATTGTGGAAGATTAAAGATGATTTCCTGCTTGCATGCTAACACAAATCATTAGAATTAAATAATTATGAGCAATTTGAACAAAATTCCCGTATTGTTCAGTTGTATACACAATAATTATAGAATTAGGAAACTGAAACATGCCTCTAGTCCTATTGTATTTAAATTGGTTACTTTATTTCTGAATATAACTACTGTGGTCAAGGTTTCACTTCTCGAAGATGGAGAACTGAGATCCCGCAGAATTTTGTTATAGACCTATTAGTAAATGCACTATGGGTTACACTGCTTATTTTATATTTGATTTGTTTCTCTCAAGGGGAGGTGGTCAGGGCCAGAACACGGATTACGTCCTAAAAATTTCTGTAAGTCTTGGCGGCCTCTCAACTCATACCTCAAACAATCCAATGCGCTTTAGTTCACGAGAAAATATACTATGATACCATACTGAGTTCAAAAGTAGGTACTGGATTTTTGAAGCTGTGATAAAGCATATCTACATGGTTACAATGTGTTCTGGGTTCTGTGCGACTGTGTATCGTTTTTTATCTACTTTTCTAATATTTGTGCTTTTTCTAACCACATAACTAGTGATACAAGTTATAGAAACGTACTAGTTGCTTCGGACTTATCAATTACTAACTTCTTATACATTTTTATGGAAATACATTTAAAGTAAAGTGAGACACTATGCGTAGAGCAAGATCTCATATTTAAAAATATCTTTAACTTTTCTGCTAATTCTATCATAAGGCACGCGTACTGCATCAATTGTGAAAACGTAGCATCATCTAAAATATGGTGAACTACAGAATGTGTCGTTGATCTCCTCCATGCGATGTATGCTTTTGTTGTCAAGTTAACAACAAAAAATGGTATACAAGTGTATTAGGAGACGTCAGACATTCTGTACTCGTAATTTATCATGAATTTAGTGTTGCTTATCGCCTATGATACTATGTATGTGGTTTGCGTCAAAATTAAAACGAAAATGACCTTGTAAGCGCTAACATAAAATGTGTATGAAGAAGTATAAGGAGAGAGTCCCAAGAAATCGGGTATAGGTAGTGCTTCTATATCTTGAATAACAAAATATGAAGTCAACATAACACAGACAGTAAAATGATATATCAAAATAACTTGCCGCCTCGATGAAGCACATTGAAACATACTATAGCTAATACATCAAGAAATAAGGACCTTTGAACATATGTAACTCTCACAGGCAATCTTAATTGACTAATTACCCGTAAAATAGAGCATATTGGACCAAATTTTGTTGAGCTTTGAGTTAGGACGTCAAGACATACTCACAGGGATCATTGAACAACGCCTGTGCTCCTGTCCTGACGACCCCTCCTGATAAGAGGAAAACTACATGTAGAAAGTTCCAAATCAAGCTTTGCAATTTTGCAACTTTATGATTTGGTACAGTTAAGTAAGCCACAGCCACTATACACGTTTCGTTACATACATTTTGTTTCTACATTAAAATAGAACCCTTGTTTCATACTCACCTGTATGTGTCCTCATATGCCTCTTGAGCAACGAAGGTCTGTCGAAGGCTTTGCTGCACACCCCACAAGGTAGGAGCGTCCTCTCTCTAGGCCTCGCTCTGGGTGTGGGTGTCGACTCTGGAAGGTCGCCTTGACTGCTCGCTGCCGAACTATCACCGGACACTGACTTGTGTTCATCTTCTGTGGCTGACGGAGGTGAGCTGGATAGGGCTCTTGATAGGAGGGACATTGAGAGATCGAGGGGAGAGTCTGGAACAAATACAATATAATATTATATGATATTTTATAAGCTTTTATTTAACTTGACCTATTTGTTACGATTTGTGACACAAATCTTGGAACATAATTTTGAACCAGTTAACCTTGTCCAATTGAGCTGTGATTGTGTACACACCTTTGGTTTTCCTGACAAAATAATTCAATTGATAACAAAAAGAAATAGAGATTGAACATTTTTTCAGATTGAAAATATTCAAACGAAAGTAAAACCCCTTCATCTCAAACTATCGAATAAAGCCTGTTACGTCTTGAAAGCAGGAAGGCACGAGTATGTAGCACGGTTTTGAATATCTCCATTTTTCAATTTTTGGTTCGTTTTATTATTAGATCAACAGGAGCTTGTTTTTAAAATGTATTTTTTATTTTATTTATTATACTCTAATCATATTAGACGAATATACCCCTAGTTTGAGAGATAATTTAAAGCTTGGTTTTATTGCAAGTTGTTCAAGGGGGTATTTAAAATATGGTCGCATAAAATGGGTACACCAATTTTTGTGGGAAAACTTTTTATTCGTCAACAAAAAATGAGAAAACGTGTTTTTTGAGATACAATCTAAAGTGTTGTCGGGAACCAAAAACTCTTCAAATCAGACTTTTAGATTTATGAGACTTACAGGGTGAGAGCACACGTAAAAAGATCCAACTGATAGTAAGAAAGTTATGGGCGAAAACCAAGGCAAAATGCAGGTTTTGGCACTTGCTGCTAATGCGACGCTAATTTTACGCAGCTAATTGAAATCCTTCATATACGTAGGCTTCATACTTCTAAGTGATCACAACAAAATTGGAGACGATTGGTCTAGTAGTTTTTGAGAATTTCTAATTGCTTATTCCAAAGCCATCACTACTAATTTATTGAGCAATATACAGGGTTATTTCAAAGAGCATTTTATAGAAAAATACACTAGTTTATCTTGCCGATATGAATCGCAAACCATTCCGGAAGATAAATGTCGATTTTATGCAAAAAAGGATGGGTTACGTTTTTTCTTATAAACAAATTCAAACATTTCGTATTTGTGAGCAATTCGCAAGAAAAGATGATAGACACATCCGCCTTGTTTTAAAATGTGTTTTTCGAATATCGTAGCGAACTTGTTCAGTTACTCACAAATACAAAGTATTTGAATTTGCTTAGAAGACAAAGACGTAACTTTTATTTTTCGCATAAAAATAATATTTATCTTTTGTAATGGTTTGTGATTCATATCGGTAAGTTAAACACGTGCTATTAAATGCCCTTTGAAAGAACCCTGTATATTGCTCAATTAACTAGTAGTGATGACCGGAAAACAGGTATTTTGAGATAAGCAATTAGAAATTCTCCAAAAAACTACTTGACCAATTTACTCCAATTTTGTTGTTGTTTGTTTGTTGCGAGGAAAATAATTTTTTTTCAATATTTACATGGTCACCGATGAGCCTCAAAAAATATTTCATGCTAAGTTACTTAGACTAGTTAGTATGTAGCATGTGCTAAATGGTTGCATTATTGATGACTGCATGACTTTGTCAAATAAGTAGGTCACGTAATCCAGTTCCTTTACGAACAAATTTACGTGGACCTTTTTTCTAAGAGTATTAGTATATCTAGTATCTGTTCTCGCAATCTCGTACGACTAAAACGACTGAGAGCTCTGAGTGTTGGAAAATAAACTTGAGATAACGAAACAATAGTAGACAAATATCATACAATTATAGCAACTGACCGTCTGAAAAATTAGTCAAAATTTTAGTTATTAGTCTCTAATACATTATTCAAAGTTCCAGTATTGTATCTTGTATAGTTTTCAAAAGTATTCTAATAGTTTGTAACAGATTTGATACGGCTCCAACGTTCGCTTGACATTTGTCAGTGTCAGGTATAGTGGTATAAAGACCCAGTAAACCAAGAGGAGTCGTAGTGTAATGGGAAAGTGCGACGATTACAGAACCGCAGGACTGATTACCTTATGGAGTAGTCTGCAAATTGTTACGGACTATGTGAGCATATAACAGCGCCATCTACGAGACGCTAACCTTTTCCAAGTAGATTTGTAATTATTGTGGAGAAGACAAACACAGCTATGAAAAATTCTCTTAGATGGCTATAGTATCTCATTTCATCTCGCATAATTGTCTTGGATGGTTTTTATTGCCAAGATAAGCACACAAAAAAAATACATAGAGCTTCAACAAATTCTAGCTGCTTTCCTGACAAACGGCAGAATTCGGCCCTTACTACCGTATAGAAAGATCCGCTCTTCCATTCAACCGAAAAAAAATACAATAAATGTTCACCTAGACCTTACCGTGATCCAAGAAACTTGACACAAAAAGAGTTTAAGGAAAACAGAAATGAAAAGCTGTTGTGTACACAGAGAAACGAGTTAAATTTTGTATGCTTCATATTGTGCAGTCATCAGCCAATATATAAATAAATTCATAGACAAACTCCTGTATGCAATCGATACCTTATTGTACAGCCGTGCGGCATTGTAAGAAAAAGAATGTTTGAAAAACGATGTACGGAATCTAGGAGTAGAAACTAAATGTCTGTCACGCAGGCTAAATGTGTGGACGTCTGTTCTGTAACGAATTTTGTTATACAGATAAGCAGGAGTTTGTTTGATGATGATCTTATAAAACATACAACGCTAAAGCGTGTACCAGAATTTTCTTCGAGTGCTGCGTGAGGATACGACTTCTATTATATAGGATTTAAGATGACAATATCCTCTTTTTAACACAGATGTGACATGCCCCGACAACCTGAGCGAATAATCTAGATGCACACCAAAATTTTTTGTTATATCTTTTAGAATAATTTGTTCATGTTTTACGCTAATATTTATTTTACTTAGGCATCTGTTGCGAGCCTTACTCCTACCAAAGAGCATCACCACTGATTTCGAAGGGTTTACTGTCAGACAGTACTTCTCAGATGTCAATGCTAAAGTCCTCACTCAACTGATCTCTTGCTTTTTCGATGTCCGTCTCTTCAAATGTTATATACAGCTGTGTATCATCAGTATAGAAGTGATAGGAGCAATATTTTAGGCATCTGTCGAGCTGCGAGGTGTATAGTATGAAAATCAGAGGGCCTAACACGGAGCCTTGCGGCACACGGTTGAAAAGCTTAAGCTAGGAAGATTTTTGTTTATATAAGATTACTGCCTGAGATCTGCCAGTTATATAGTATTCAATTAGATATAGCATCTTGGTAGAAGTTGAAGTAACACAACAAAGATAATAAGACCTGATGGTTAATTCTGTAAAATGTTTTAGAAAAATCTAGTACATAATTTATTTTGATCAAGTGCTACATGTATATCATCAACTATTTTTATTAAGGTCATAGTATTTTGAGAACACAATCATCAAACCTGTACTTATTCGATGAGAAGTAGGTACTGAACCAACTTGGCTACTTTCCTTGCCGCTTTCTGTGCCATTTTTGGATCGCACTAAATTAATTTATCAATTTAATAATTACCTATAGACGGAGAAAGACGAGCACATTGAATACGTGGTAGGAAAGTAATTAAGAGTGGTAGAAAAAATTCATCAGGCACCAAACAAAAACACTGTATTTGCCCAAGCTACCGCTTGGAGGCGGTTCACCACGTCGTACGAGATCACAGCTAATGATGAATGGTGCTGGATTTCGGCTCTGATGAATGACTTTCGAATAATTTGAAAAGAAAATGCATAGGTATACAACGTATAAAATTAATTGGAAAGGTAAACAAAAAACTAACCGCTAATTTTGAATGGTGTGTGTATATATTGGATTGGTAATTAAGATGGAGGCACATATGGTGCTTCTTTGTAAGATTAATATTGTATGTTGCCTTTGATATCCTATATCATTCACTCAGGTTCTCAGGTTAGCGGAACGCAAAACAATAAGGTCGATGAATGTTTGCATGGTCAATCTCACCGCTAGTTTTGGTTAGTATGTAAAGGCTGGGAATGGTTTCTTTTTTAAATTGGTATTAAAACTATACTCTTGAATAATATGTAACACTCTGTACTTTATTCAAAAGAATACACCTTCCGATTATTTATGAAAAACAATTTCATCAATATCTCGACGGATATTTTCCTTAAAAACATCAATTGTGTGAGGATCGTCAGTGTAACAGCGGTCCATAGCAGTACCCCAAAGGAACTAATCCATGGGCATCAAAACACAGCTGCGGGCTGGCCAATGAACGTCTCCAACACGGCTCATAACGCGGTGACCGAACTTAGTGTGTGCAAATGCATGTCGCCTAAGAGAGGCCACAAAAACCTCCTCAACATGTCTCTATAGCATTTCCCGTTAACCGCCACGCTGTTACCATCTTCATCTTGAAAAAAGTAGGGATCAATAATCCCACCACTCCAAAAGCCACACCAAACAGTGACTCTTTCTGGATGCATTACTTTTTCTATGGCATGTGGATTTTGAGAAACCTATATCCTACAGTTCTGCTTGTTAACGTAACCTCCCAGAAAAGATGATTTGGCGAACAAAATTCACGTCCGTTTCCAATTGATTTAGAGCCCACACAGAGAAATGTGTGTCAAAAAAAGTGCGACTGATGCCCACTTGTGCTCTGTGACGAGTTGACATTCTTGTGTTTTCACGCACACGCTGGGCAACAGCAGCAATGTTTTCGGCTGTACGTACGGGACGAACACGATCATACCTTCTGTTATCCACAAGCAGGTCAGTTTCACAAACCTTCTTCACTTTGAAAATAGTTTTTCAGTATTTCCCACCTTTGTTCAAGATTAAAACGATCCATTGCTCACAGCGGAAGTTTAGCACAATATATCTGTCAATATGCCCTTGACATTGTCTGGTTTCTGGGCAACCAGTACTAACAGATTCGACTAACGTACATTAGACAGTGACTAATGGGCAATGGTCCTACGGACCGCCCAGACAAACAAATGACGAATAGTCTGTCAATATGTTCAGCATGGAAGTGTTACCAACTGTCAAAATAACACCAACATAAAAAAACAACTGATGGCCCACCCTTTATATGTTTAATTGGTCATTAAGTTGGAAACACGTATGGTGCTCCTTTGTAAGTTTAATACTGTATGTAACCTTTGATGTTCCATTTTATTTACTCAAAGGTTCCTAACTTAGCGAAACGCACAACAATAAGATCAACTAATGTTTACATGGTGAAACAAAGTCTAGTAATATCAAAAGAAGACAATTCGTGGAATGTGCGAGCATTATAGTAGGGGAGCCGACAGCAAATTTTTTGTTACTGATGCGATACGATAAAAACTAGTCAAATCTTACTTATGTTGATGGTAAACAGGAAACTTTCCGAGTCAATCTCTGCAATTATGTGCACTAAAATGTACTAAAAATTACCTAAATTCCTCCATATATTTCCCCTATTGAGACAAAATGAACAAACGAAAAGAGAACATCTTGTCTCCAAAAGGCTTCGGTCAAGCCTGGCTTGAAGGTTCGCGTTTCAGACTTGGGCAAGGAATTTTTCCCAAGGAGGCCAATTAGACATTGGCATTGTATATTATGGTTATGTGCCAGGTGAAGGCAATAAATTTTCTCAGGAGGAGTCAAATCTTAAGAATATTGAATATGGTACAATAAACTATGCTAAATATACAAAATTTAAGTCGGATTTTCGGGGGGAGGGGGTTAGGGGTTCATGGTTTCGGAGGCAGGCTACAAATTATAGGAGTAACATAATCCTTTATGAACTGATAGTGCAGAGTCAATCTACATGACGACATTTTTTATATAACCAAAAATAATCATCTTTTGGCGGTTTTCTGGGATTTTGGTATCAAAACGAGCTTTGAAAAAGGCCCAGTAATCAAAACAAATGCAGTTTTAATTATTCTGCAGAAACCTGATGCATATAAAAGTTCTGTTTATCTGTTTTTCTCAGTTTTTTGGCGGGTGGCTGTGAAGCTACCGGAATTACTTCTCCCTCATACATCAATCGATCTCTTTGAGCAGACGTTCGTTTAAACTCAAAGTCATACGTTTTTAGTTTTGTCTTACCGCCATTTTCTCTCGAGGTATGAGTATCCCTTATTTATGCTTGTCACTGTCAGTATGACAACTGGCTTTCCTACGTACCTGCTACCATTAGTATAGTTGTAGTCACCGGTCTTGGCGGTTACGTCATCAACGCCATATGAAATAAGTAAACAGATCAAGCCTCCGTACATGGGCGCAAAATAATCTTCACCGCATCTGCTACTCTCTCTAGTACGCATAAAGTGAGTAACAAGGGACCGCTGTTTTCTTCCTCTTCCGGGAAATACTCTAATAAATTGAGCACGAGCTGCCGGTCTTCTCCATTCATCGTATTTCCGGGCATTCTACAATTTTATATTGAAGATTGATAACAGGACAACTAAAATTGCACGCCGATGTCAAGTAAGTTGTTACTTTGACAAATATGACTGAAGGGCCCTCATACGCAATGACAAAGTTTTCGATTAAAAAACGTATGTGTTTGAGCTTACCAAACAAACGTTCACATACAGGGGTAGGTTGTATGTGCATGTATGAGGGAGATAGAGATATACAGGGTGTTAATAAAGTATGTAGACAAATTTTAACCATCGAATCCTTGGGCAATTTGAAGACTAAATGTTCATATGTACATGGGTCCGTAACGGCATTCTTTTCGATCTAGAGCACTATCACTAAAGAAATATGAGTAATCTTTCTATGAATAATGAAACGTATTTATTGAACAGTTGGTATAACCTACGATAAATTTTGCATGTTTTACAAGTTGCTGAAGCTCAGTATGAACGTGGATGAAAATAGTAATATCCTGTATTTTTGGAGAAGAAATTATTTAGAAGATCAATAGTTTTGAACAGCGACATTCGAATAGAACGACAGCAATAGAAACTATCGAACATTTTTTTTACAATAAACGTTCAAAGTGGCCACCTCCGACTTAAATACAGGCGTGTAGTCTGTTACACATTGACTGACGAACTCTCCTGAAAATACGCGGAGTATATTGTATAGACAGACATGACTCGACAATTCTGACTCTTAAGTCCTCCACGCTTCGAACAGGAGTCTGGTATACTAACGATTTCAAATGTCCCCATAAAAATAAATCGATAGGATTCATGTCAGGCGATCTAAGCAGCCATGGCTGTGGTCTGCCTCTTCCAATCCATCGATTTGGATAATTATTATCTAGGTGGAGCACCGCCATGCATGTACCACATGCGACGCCGTTCTCTAAGTGGAATTTCTTCCATTAATCCAGATACGTCAAATTCCAAAAATCAAGCGGTCACTAACGATTCCAATCCAAATATTGAAGGAAAAGTCGTGTTGCGTATTATGTTCAATTATGGCACGGGGATTTTTTTCACACCATACATGGTTATTATGGAAATTTATTATTGCGGTTCGCCAAAAACATGCTTCATCCGTGAATAGTATTCGATTTAAAAATAATTGATTTATTGTTACTTATTCATGTAACCAGTTGCAAAAATCAATTCTTATGGGCAAATTTCGAGGCAAAAGCACTTGAACACGTTGTTTATGATATGGATAAAGTTGATGATCTTTCAAAATTTGCCATACATGATTTAAATTTAGCTGGTGCACAATTCTTCGTGTACTTGTTGTAGGGTCCTCTTCGATTTTATTAAGCACAGCTTCTTAAATTTGGATGCTTCTTACACTTGCGGGTCTTCCTGCAACATGTGTTGATCTCTTGAAACTGCCTGTTTCACATAGTCGAGCGTGAATGTTGATGAAAGTTTGTACATTAGGCATTATGTCAATTAGTAATCACCATTATGTCAATTAGTAATCACCAAAACATAGAAATATCTGGAGTCTTAGAATGACTAGACAAGAAAACAAATATTTGACAGCTGTCGAATTATTCGAGAAAATAAATTAATTCAGTTGTTTTCGGGTAAGTCATAAGTGTCTAGATAAGCACAATGCTTGAATATTAAAAGTATTGCGATCAAAAAAAAAATCAATGGCATGCTATTTTTTCAAACAACACTGGATAAAAAACAAACAACTGTGAATCATGTGATATTTACCACAGGGCATTAAAATAAAATACGATCCATTCTTTTATAATTTTCTAGAACAATATCATCATTTCTTTTAGTGCTAATATGCTCTAGCTTGAAAACAAAGCCGTTGCGGACCCATGTTTATATGGAAATTTCGTCTTCAAATCGACCAAGGATTCGACGGTTGAAGTTTGTCTACATACTTTATTGACCGATACTGGTAGTCTTACTTTGATACGCCAAGAACGGTGACTACAACTATATGAACTAATTGATATATAGATGTTTTGTTTCGTACGAAATTGTGACGCAACCACCAAAAACGGTGAAAAGAACGTAATTTTCGATATGGCCTCTCTGTCCTTGTCTATCTCTCTCTGGAATTAAAAAACCCGCAACGTATATCACCCATCGTGGCAGCCGGCGGCCATTACCATTATCATCAAACAATTAGCGGCAGGAATAAGAGAGACAGTTGTCGGTGGTTACGGTGATAGAGACATATCCTAACACATTGCTGGCTGCATCTCGGTAGCTTTTGGGGCGGTAGCGTCCACTTTTTTCGACTGGGAATGCAATCGGGCGGCCAGAAAGGATACCAAAGGGTCCGTGGACGGTGGAGGAAAGTATTTGGAACGCGCGACGAAGATGGGCGAAAATTGCTATAACTCAGTGACGGAGGACGGTGAGAAGGAACTCATTTTGGTGAAACTAGAACTACAATGTCTAGCTTGCAGAATTCTGAGTGTCATAGGAAAGTTGGATGTTGACAGGTTGGATTGGAATTCACACACAAAAACAACAGGAATTGTCTTCCATCCTGATTTGTTAAGTATAACTCAGAGGAAGATAATACACGTTGAGATGAAGGAGTGCGTCCTTTATACTCGTACAGTAAAAATATCTGAGTCAGGGTCAAAAGGTTAGTTCCAAATTGTGCGACACTGCTCATCGACAGAAGATCAAGGCATACCGAACCTTTTGAGAATATAACGGGTGATTTTTTAAGAGGTATAGGATTTGATTTTAAAAAAAACACAAAAAATTTTTAAAAACGATTAAATCTTTATTTGAGTCGATAGAACGGTCGATATAATCTAATGTTTAAAGATTATTTCATGTAAATGTTGGCCGCGGCTCCGCTTTAGATGGCCCATGCGCAAGGTCCAATTTTGGCACACTCTCCCCAACATATCGGCCGGTATCTCACGAATAAATGCTTCAATATTGGCTTCCAGTACGTCAATCGTTGCTGGTTTATCCTTGTAGACATTAGCCTTAACATGGCCCCACAAGAAATAGTCCAACGGCGTTAAATCACACGATCTAGGCGGCCAATTGACGGGCCCCAAACGTGAGATAAACTGTTCACCGAACTCGCCTCTCAATAGGGCCATTGTTTCGTGTGCGGTGTGGCATGTGGCACCGTCTTGTTGAAACCACATGTCAGCCAAGTCCAGATCTTCCATTTTGGGCAAAAAAAAGTTTGTTATCATCGCACGGTAGCGCTCGCCATTCACAGTTACGTTCCGGCCATTGTCGTCTTTGAAGAAGTAAGGCCCGATGGTGCCACCGGCCCATAATCCACACCAAACAGTGATTTTTTCGGGATGCATTGGTAGCTCTTGCAATGCTTCTGGCTGGTCTTCACTCCAGATGCGGCAATTTTGCTTGTTAACGTACCCATTCAACCAGAAATAGAGCTTCGTCGCTGAACACAATTTTTCGATAAAAATGTGGATCTTCCTCCAACTTTGCCAGCGCCTATTCCCCAAACTGGAAACGTTGTGGGAGGTCATGTGGCTTCAATTCTTGCACCAGCTGTATCTTATAAGGTTTTACACCCAAATCCTGTCGCAAAATTTTCCACGTAGTGGAGTAACAGAGGCCCAATTGCTGCGAACGGCGGCGAATCGACATTTCACGGTCATCACTAACACTGGCGGATACAGCCGCAATATTTTCTTCAGTCCTCACTCTACGTCTGCGTGTTGGTGGTGTAATGTCGAATAATGTAAATTGGGTTCGAAATTTAGTCACAAGCTTCCGAATAGCTCCCTCAGTAGGCCGACCAAATTGCCCATAAATTGAGCATGAATTTTGATAGTAAAATTCAATAATTTGCAAGCGTTGTTCGTTCGTAAGTCGATTCATGGTTAAATTATAGACCAAACTGAACAAGTTTGACAATGACACAAGACACGATTCACGAGTCATCTGTCAAAAACAGTGTTGCCAAAAAGATACTAGCAAAAAAATCACCCATTACTAGCCGATTTCGAGTCTAGAAACAAATATAACGACGCTGTTCGTTATGCCAAAGGCCAGCTCGATACAAAAAATATAGGCACAGAATTTTATTGCAGCACAATTTCCTGAACGATGGCCAAGGGAACTTCTCGAAGAGTAGCCTTTGTAGCCAAACATTTTTAATTAATGACTTACTTGAATGCAGTCATGAACCTTAGCAGCCATTCTGATTGTAACGTTTTTTTGTATGCGAGGGACGGTTTCTAAAAAAAGGGTTGTCAGCAAGTACAAGATGAATCCGTACCGAGCAAAAAACCACAAGAAAATATTGCTCTGTCTATTTGGTGTTGATAGATCCGTTAAAATTGTGGAATTTTGAAATATTATTTGTCAATCAGCTGTTCCCCTACCGTGAAAGGGTGTTGATATCTTTAGTCTTAAGAGTGTTTTTGACGACAAACAAATTCACTACTAGTCAAGTAGTGAGTCATTCATGTTGACCTACATTTTTTTGATTTATAGCGACTTGAAAATAACAATCTGTAACATCAGCACATCATTAAGGAACACCCTGTATAAAGTTACCCTTATTTCAACATTATATTTAGCGCTCCTTGTATCTTTCCGAAACTGGATCGTCGCCATCACAATCGCAGTGCCATAAATCGTGCCCTTAATTATTTAATTTGACGCATACCGAAAAAGTCCAGCCATCGTGCAGAGTTGGCTATGAAACAATAGCTAATTTGGATTGCAACGCACACCCCGACTTCCACCGCTGATTTACTGCCAGCTGCCTTTCGGGCTACTTCGCATTTTGATTGTTCTTAATGCCATACAGAGAGAATTACTTTGGGCGTTTTTTCGTGGATTTGGATGATAATACAGCCCCCTCTTCAAAATGGACCAAGCTAGGAAAATATGCCTCACCATCCTGAAATTTTTGTTGGGCAAACGACTTAAAATTCTGAAATGGGAAAAGATGTAGGTTCGAAAATAACATAACATTTTCGTATAATGATTACCGAGACGCATACATTCTTGTGCCACTGACGGGGCTCAATTAGGACAAAGATAATTCCAAACATTTAATTCATCGCATTTTCAAAGAAGAAAGGATGAAGTTTTTCATATGGACTTCATATCAAATAAACCAATGGTTTTCTGAAAGTAATAGTTTGTTCAAATTTTATAAGAGGTACAATTCATGTAGAACAGAATACATTATTCAAAAATACAACAGATGTTTCC
The DNA here is from genome assembly GCA_963669975.1 of Acanthoscelides obtectus. Classification (NCBI taxonomy): domain Eukaryota; kingdom Metazoa; phylum Arthropoda; class Insecta; order Coleoptera; family Chrysomelidae; genus Acanthoscelides; species Acanthoscelides obtectus. The sequence goes on from CAVLJG010000001.1 coordinate 92,685,429, forward strand.
AAAAAACGATTTCTCAAAATTTTCAAACGAAGCATCCTGTATATTTTTAAACCTATTGAATCCCTTTTTCACAGGTTTTTCTAATATGATGTTTATGGGGGTTCGTACAACCGGTTTTTGAATTACTTAAAATACAGAGTTACCTTCTTGACTTTCCGACTTTATTGCACAAAGTTAGGTAAACTTAATTTATAATGAAAATATACAAATTTTAACCATTTACTGTTACTAACTAAATGCTATTTTTATTTTAAAATATATTGTTATATTTTTTATTTACCTTGTTATTCGATTTAGAAAAAGACTTACTGTAACTCAACGACCATTTATACCTACTCCCATATCGGAATTGGAATAAAAAGATGGATCAAAAGTTGTCAAAATATGCAGGGTCGTTCATTTTGCATTCTTGATCACCCTTTATATTCTACGGAAAGAATTGAATTAGAAATCGGTAAGAAAAGAAATTTGAGGTAAGAAAATTCAGTAGTCTAGCTGCAATAGTTGCGGAGGAGCCAGTTATCAAAGATGTATATTTTTTCAGTAGTTTGTCCGATATTTCAACAATTAAAAAATATGTACTCGTACATCAAATAGCCTCGTTTGAAGGTGCCTAGCCGAATCTGTCATAAAACTAAGGTCTATCCATTAAAAAAAAATGCATATTTGAGTCACAATGTAGTTTTGTGTTATCCTTAACAAGTAAGGATCATATTGTTGGTTACAATTTTTGCAATTAGCATTTTTAGATATCATTTGTAATAACGAAGTTTTCAACCGAGTCCACACTAAAAATTCGCCCTGTACATGATGATGCAACTAAGCAACAACATGAGTAGCTAGCTATTACAAATAAAACTCCATTTCCGAAAACAATACCCTTTGGAATTTTTTCCGCGGCCGCGAAATTGTAAAATAAATTAAAGAATCTAGTAAGCCGGCATTCCCGCAGTTCAATTGTTTTGAAACGGCTACCAATGTAGTCACATAAAATCACTTTATTTACTGTGCATTGCGCGCGAGTACTAGTAGTACATTTTTCTTCTATCTAAGGTAGTACTAGAACGGTCATTTGTTCGATTTACTCTCGGTAGCCGAGGTTCATTCAAAGAAAACAGAAGATGTCCTGAATTCTTATCGGTGCACACATTCTTTCACTGTGCAATATAAATGTGTCATACAAGGTAGTGCTTTTGAGGAAGAAATAACATAATTTATTGCTTGCAAACAAGGTGTTCAAGAGCATGTGGTCAACGTCTCGAATTAATATGGGATTCTAAAAAATAAGTTTCTATCAAAAATATTTATGGGCCACCCTTACGGAGATACAAGTCTCTAAAGAACGCCACTGAATATGGATTGTAACTAAATAACTTCCGAACGAAACTGTATAGCATATAACTCGAAAAAATCTATCAGCGCCTCACATAATGATATCCATAGAAGAAAAATTAACTCGTTTAGATTAGCGTTTCGCAAACTTTTTCACCCGTAGACCCCTAGAAAATCAAGCATAATTTTCAAAGGTCCCGTTAAAAAAATCAGTGGAAGCACCACCCCGCTAGCCCGCTTCTACATGATCCTATGATTCATGTTTAACAAGATGTCCGTCTCGTGGTGGGGGAAATGAGTCTACTTGAAGATAAACAGTTTAGTTTCGGTACTGTTCTATTGATAATTATGATACTGAATCCAAAATATTCTAATAACAAATTTGTTATTAGTAACCCAAAAATTCGCCATTATCCATTTTCAGGCCACTTAATCAAATTCTAAGCGTTGTCCAACATTTTGGGGTTTGGTTACAGTGTGAATCAGTAACACCTGTGTTTTTTCAAAAACATTTATGTCAAAGAACACACATGGTGTAAAAATAGCGTAAGCGGTTTCCCATCCCTCATGATTGAGGTGTAACAATCATTTTCTCTGAATATCGGCATGTAGGACCCTGATCAGCTAGTATGCTGTCAAAAATTGGTTCAGTTGAAAATTATGTCATTCAGGGGTTATTTAAAAAAACTTTGGCTGCTTCCTCTATAGGGGAGCTACTACGAGTTTTATAAATTAACTTACAGTTATTTTCACGCCTTTATTTTCTGGTTAAGTCACAATGTTATACGAAATAAGTAAACGCAGCTACTACTTGCTCTTGCACACACACACATATGATCTGGGTGATAGAGGACCATTGTATTTATTCCCTCACCTTCCGAAGATACTTCTTAATACAGACTTTCGACATTGTAGTTGTAACTTCAGGCACTATGATTTATATCGAAGATCAGCATGAGTAAACAAAAGTCATACGCCCATAATAAGCAAGGTGTCATACTGACGATGATAAACATTACTTATGGAAAACATACACGTTGGTTCATAGCGGTGAAGCAAAACTAAAAAACGTTCGGCTTGGAGTTTACACGAACAAACGCCCGCGAATTGAGGCATGTATATGTGAGATAGTCGGATATTAGTCTAACCATATTAGCAAATTTCCCTCAAATAATCGTAAAGACTTGTTTTATTGGTGAAAGTTGTTCAAGGGGGTATTTAAAACATGGACACATAAAATGGGTACACCAATTTTTGTGGGAAAACTTTTTATTTGACAACAAAGAATGAGAAAACGTGCTTTTTGGGATTCAATCGATAGTGTTGAAATGAACGAAAAAACTTCTCATATAAGATGAGACCACACGTAAAAAGGTCCGACAAATAGCAAAAATGTTATAGTAGTAGTATCTTTATCTTTATTTAATAGCTTCAAGCTAAACAATACAATATATATATATATATATGTATATATACGTATATATATAATGTTATTATCTAAAACTAACACTATTTTCTACATAAATTATTATCAATTGTCTTTTGAATTTGACAAAATTCGTAGATTTGATTTCAGCTGGCAAATTATTAAAATCTATAAGGCCTTTATGAAATAAACTATTTTGCGCAAAAGTAGACCCTACAGCAGGAACTTAAAAACCAAACCTATTCCTTGTATTGTAACAATGAATATCACAGACAAATTGCAAACCTTCCAATATGTGTTCGGGATACATGTCATTCTTTATTTTGTAGATGGCTATCATTGTATTGTAAAATATATTTTGTTGGACACTTAATGAATTACTTACTTCTAACATGTCTTTTATTCTTGTGTATCTATTCATCTTAATATACATCTCAGCCTGATTTTGTTTTCTATGTAGTGAATCTATATCACCTTTCTGAAACATAATATGTGGATTAACAGTTGTTAAAGTTACGTTTTTCAAACATTCGAAAAACATACGTTGCTATACACATTTTGAAAGAAAGCGGATTTGTCTGTCATCTTTTGTTGCGAATTACTCACAAAAAAGAAATGTTTGAATTTGTTTAGAAGAAAAAACGTAACCCATCCTCTTTTGCATGAAAATAACATTTTTCTTCCCGAATGGTTTGCGATTCAGATCGACAAGGTAAACTAGTGTATTTTGTTATGAAATGCCCTTTGAAATAACCCTGTTTATTGCTCAATTAACTAGTAGCGATGGCCAGAAAACAGAGATTTTGGGATAAACAATTAGAAATTCTCAAAAACTACTCTACCAATCCACTCCAATTTTGTTGTAGTTATTTAGAAGTATGAATCCTACGAACTTGAATAATTTCAAATATATATGAGAAACCATCGTCGCATTACCAAGTGCCAAAACCTGCAGTTTGCCTCGGTTTTCGGTCATACCATTTTTGCTGTTAGTCGGATGTTTTTATTTGTGGTCTCATTTTGTGGGTATCATAAAAACCTAAAAATCTTATATAAAGAAATTTTTCGTGCCAGCCAACACTTTCGATTGAATCCTAAAAAAGTTTTCTCATTATGAAAAGTCACATTATGTTGTTTGTTTACATCATGTAGTTTTTTTATGACATTTTCTAGGTTTTCTAACAGTACATCAACTTGGAACTAGCTGTCGTTCACTTCATGCTCAGTTGCAGTATGAACTGTTTGCATACTAGCCTACTTAGTTAACAACTTGACATTTTATCGATTTTCTTTCGACATTATGTAGTTTTTTACGTAACAACCCTACGGGACTGTTCTTATTTATTCGTTGGTAGGCAAGAACAAAACTTACACTATACAATAGTACAATCAATTCATTTTAAAGCTTATTTCAAACAAACTTAAATTGTTTATTACAGCAGACAAAATTTTATTTGTAGCTCGGGCGCAATAAGCATTTTTGGCGCGTGCTTGTGCTGCTTCGCTGTTCACACCGCCCGCCATAACTGCCCTTTGTATGCCCAGATTTTAAATAAATATTTTTCCATGGACTTCTGTTAATGGATTTCCATTTTTGTGGTGATATTGAAAAGTGTCTAAAAACAAAATCGATTATTTCTTACCTTCTAATATTGAGTCCATTGTCTGTCTGTATATGGATGCCCTCATCCTGACGAAAAACAGTTCTTCAGGCCTTTCCGGAAGATAATAGACCAGTAATTCTGTATCAGGTGGTATGGGTTTGACTGCTTCATATACAGGCTCTCCTCTGACTTTTGTCGCTACAAAGTTGACCGCAGGATTGAACGCGTTCGCGACCCTTACGAAACGTACCCAGTTACAGTGCCTGACTTTGTGAGAGCCTGTCGAGGAGATTTCGTCGTAACAGCCAAACCTGTGTCGAATCTGAAACGAAAAACACAAAAATCAGTTGTTTGTCCATCCACCCAAAAAATAAGTTTTAATCTTCATTTTCGGAATTCAGATCTTCGCTGCTCTACAACGAAAAAATATCAAAACGCACATTGGAGACACAGCGATCGTTGGCTATTGGAATCTAATGGAAACAGCATGGTACAATGCTACTTTCAGTTAATGAACATTTGGTCAGCTTTTCCAAAAAAAAAAATTCTACTTTTTAGTCGAAAAGGTGTATCACCAAATAACTAATATACTTTCATCTTCATAAAGCTTATTTATTCACTTTATTTTTTAAATTTGCTATCCTTCACTGATTCCAGTGAAATAACAGGCCAGACGCTCTTATTGCATAAATAAAAATCACGCACCTCTCATCGACCACACATTCCCGCATGATTTTGATTGACATATGGCCATTTAAGTTCATCAACATTACACATTACATATACCATACTAACCAGGGTTACGCAATAACCGTTTTTCTAGTCAACTAGCAGCATATCCTGATGCAGCAACTGCAGCGACATTCATTACGGATCAAGCGACCACAATGATGCTAGAGACATATTTTAAAGGCAACGCAACGGCAGTGCGCCTTCCGCAAGCTGTGTACGATTGACATATAACACGCCCGCATTGCTATCTGGCTCGATTGATCTTCCATAAGTCTCTTATAATGTCTTTATAAGATCCCATTGCTATTAGTGCAGTTATCATAGATATTTTGTCGTATTTATCTATATCTGTTTCCGTCTTTATGAACCTTTTTCATTGCTACCAAGCATAAACAGATGGACCGCAAGGAACGAACATTTAGATGTAAACCTTGAGTTATCAATATCATGATGCCACTATGAACGCCAGTCAAATGTATCAAGAACGTTTTATTATTCCTTAAGTTTCATATAAGCAATTGTCTTAATATCCCTATAATTATAGGTATTAAATAATATGGGAAAACATCAATACTAAGAAAATCACGTGTATATTACAGTGGGAAATGTTCACAACTTGCAATAAGCTCATAATGCCCCTAAAATTTCCATATAACTAATTTCCCAAACATTCCTACATGGGAAAATAGCAAAGGTTATAAAATTTGGGAGCCCTTATAAACGGTGTAGGTATAATCTCAGGAACAAGACATTCGCCTTAAGGTACGCATAATTTTGTGCCAAAATGCAGAGAAAAATCCTAGCGACATTGACAATTTGATATACAATGTATGGGCAAATTTCATCGACATCGGAAGGGGTATTACGTATCTTGAAAAGTGACATTATGTCGGTTTTTTACGTCTTACAGGTTTTTTCACGTAACAACCCTGCCGGCCATATATGAGACAGATGGTGAGAATCGAAAATTAACTGTACTACCTAAGATAAAAATGCACATGATTACATTGAGGAGCGGGAGCCACTTTTTTCCGTCATATCCAAAATATGCTCGGAACGGGTATTATGTAAAAAACAATAAAACGTCAACAAAATAAAATGTCATCTTGCCGACTAGGTAGTCATTCCACGTATGCTTACTATAGTCAACGCCAAACAAAGTGGCGTGCACGTCATCACGATAAAAATTCCCCGACCTAATGCTTAGGTTTCTATCACAAACAATTGCTCTATTGCAGTTTCATATTAATGTGATATATAAATTGTAAAATGGTCATTACTCTCTTATTATGGTTAATAGTCATATAAACATTGTTATTAAAATATCACATAAGTTGCTTTCTGATAAATTTAGACGCATTATGCGAAATAAAATGTTTTGCAAACGCTCCAATCACTTATCGACATGTAAACGCACTAAACCGATTTCGACATTTGTATTAATTTTCACACTGAATCAATTTGTGGCATTTCAAATCTTTATAAATCCTTTGGCCCCGCATACTGTAAATCAACAACTGTTTGTTTCAAAACAAAATTATTCATTTTACGAGTAGATAAAGGGAATTTTGGTATATAAAGATGCCCAAACAGTTAAATAGTCGGTGTAAGGAACTCGTGGCCTCGTTAATGCACTACTTTGAGCAAGAAAGGGACAACAACGGGCCTTTGTTGCCTTTAAATGCTGTTCAAGAGGTAGGTTACTAATAATTATATGTAATGTATATTAATAATAGTGAAATTTTATTTCATTTTTTGTAGTGTGTTGCTGCTGCTTTAAAAATTAGTTTAAGGACAGTTAGTCGTATTTCCGAGGGTGTGAAAAGTGATGCAAATTTAGAATCGCCCAAGAAAAAGCGGAGTTATATTAAACGTGTAACCAACACAGCGACATTGGATACAAGTGCCATTCGAGAAGTGATCTATAATATGTATCACAAAAGTAAGATCTTATTATAATAACTTATCAGAAATTTGCATTAATTTGTTAACTAAATTATAATGTCATATTACACATGGTTTCAGAAGAACAAGTTACGATACAAACTTTATGGTCTCGATTAAGAGATAGGGCATTATTTGATGGTAGTGCCACGTCTTTAAGGCGGTTGCTTAGAGATCTTGGATTTAAGTGGCTTAAGGACAATCCGCGACGAGGGCTCATGGAACTACCAAGTATAGCTTCGAAAAGGATGGAATTTCTAAGGCAATACAATCAAGCCAAGGTTGAGGCCTTATACCAGTTTGTCTTCCTCGATGAAACTTGGATATTTCAAAATGGGACCATAGGTCGCTCTTGGCAAAATGGAAACCAAAAAAGCGTGAAAGCTATTAAAACAGATGGTAAAAGGTATGTATTTTTACACAATTTGCACTATAAAATTTAAAACTAATATATTTTAGATACATTATATTACATGCTGGAAATGAAAATGGGTTTATTGAGGGTAGTGAAGCGATATTTTCTTCGAAAACAAAATTGAGCGATTACCATGGAGAGATGAACCAGGACAATTTTTTGAAATGGTTTCAACATCAGTTATTAGAAAAATTGGAGAGTCCATCTATGATTATACTGGATAACACAATGTTTAAAACAGAGCTATTGAGTATTGTTGCTCGGTACATAATGCTTCTTAATTATATATATTTTGGTCGACAGTTTATATTTCTTTTGTTTATTCCTATTCTTAAAATAACTGCTTTTTTAGAAACACACCACCTAAAATATACGTGATTGATGAATTGGCGGAACAACATGGGCACAAAGTTCTTCGTCTGCCTCCTTACCATTGTATATTTAACCCTATTGAGTTAATTTGGGGCATAGCAAAAGGTTACTATAACAGACATATTGGTAGAGATGGTAACAGTGAAAAAGACTGTTTGGATATGTGGAACGAGGCTCTACAAACGGTTACCCCAGACATGTGGAAAAATAGTGTTCGACATACTGAGCAAGAAATTTTTAAATGGTATGAAAGAGAACGAATTTTTGATCGACCAGACATCGAACCTTTAATAATCAACTTTGAGAGTGATGAAGATTCAGATTCAGACAGCGCTGAAGAAAGAAACTCCGACTAACTTTATTGTACAGAAAAAGCTTACACCAGTAGCTTACCTAATTTTAGAATGCATTTTTCTGTATGAATTCTGTAAAATAAATACCATGCATAAAATTTGGAGGACCCCATTTGGATTTTTATTCAGTACCTTTAAGCTATCAATTAAATATGGTAGTTTCATAGTGTCATCTGATCAATAATTGTCATACTTCATGATTATGCAAGTACAGATCTATAATTTTATTATACTATTATTTTTGTTCTCATTTGAGGTTAATATTGCTTATAAACCTAGATATGTAAATAATAAATTTTATTATTTTACAAAAAGTTTGGCAACAATGTAAATTTTTCAACACACCCACCTTGATGACGTGCACGCCACTTTGTTTGGCGTTGACTATAGTATCGTTGTGAGCGTCCATCTATGGAGGAATGGCTCAACACGCATTGTTGGTTGCATATGTTTTGTGAAGCCGATTAGTCTGTAGTTTTCATCTCTGAGAAGATGTGAAACAAAGAAGGTTGATTGAATAGCAAGATCGCATCTGGATGATTATGTGTCTGCACGTTTATATATAAAATTAGTGATATTTGCTCTGTGAGAAAATTATTACTGAATATGCTGGCAATGAAGTATATCTATTCTGTGACCGACGGGTTATTGATAGGTTGTCCTTTCTGAAGACAGGTTATGTTCAAAGTTACTACTTTTCCCGTTTTTTTTTTGTGTTTCCAAAAACTTGAATACCACTACGAGAAATCGCCACCGCCCCTGCGTTGGGTGCAATAAAGCCACATCACAGAAAAATTGGTAATAACGCATCACATATGAAACATTTTCGCAATGCCTCACATCTAGGCGCTGATTTGTATTTCCTATTGACATCGTAAAATAAATTTCTATAAAATTTAAATGACTGGAAATATTATTTTCCTGTCTGTAGCGTATTTTCTCACCTGTGCCTTCACCAACCAGGCATTTTCTTTTCTTAACTCTCTCATTTTCAAGATTCAGCAAATTTACATATGTAATTTCCAGAACGAATAAGAAAAGGTGGATGCGCAACTAATGTCTAGCTTTGAATCTCATGTAGCTGTATTTGGGACAAGAATCCAATGGAATTATCATCAATAGATATTAACACACAAATCCTCAGGATGCACCTATGCATTACCGTTTCCTTCTAGCTATACAAGTTACAGCTCAGACCTCCAGTAATGTCATCTCTGAAGCAGATTTTACATCACATCGGAGCCAAACATTGACAACTAAAGCATCATGACGTTTAGGCAACACGTTCAACAAAACGAGTCCACAACAAGTATCCATCAGCTAGCACTAAGATAACATCTTATAGAAAAACCTACATAATATTTCCAAAAACCAATACAATGTCAAAAAAATCGACATAATGTCACTTTTCAAGTTACGTAATATCCGTGCCGCTCTTGATCAGGTGATGCATCAAATACAGTTTTATGGAGTTAAATGTTTAGTGTTTGTATTTCTGGTTTGAAGACAGTCTAGATGTCTTGTTAAAGTAAGGTTGATATCAGAAAGTATGGTAAACAATTGACGGCGAATAGGGGACGATGGAAGAAAAGAACGAAACGATAATTTACGACTATAAAGTAAACTCTATTCAGTCACTAAATTACCAGCGGTTCAGTTCATGCTACAATATGGTCCCATTCGTCATTGTCTGTCAGAGCGGTCCGTCGGACCTTTGCTCTTGGTTGAAGCCTTGTAAATCAGTAGGTCTGTCAGGACTGGTTGCCCAGATACCAAACAAAGTCAGGGAGAAAGAAGGGAAGAAGGAAGGAGGGAAGGAGGGAGAGCAAAGAAAAAAGAAGTGCATCAATATGAGGGGTGCCTTGGCATTGCTGGTTAGTATTCGGCAATTTTAAATTGATCCCAAAATTAATTTTGGGATTGGTTGTTGAAGAAAAATTATAATTTTGGTTGGACCTAAAGTCGCACGATTTAATTTTGTTCACAGTGCGATTCGCGGCCTTGTGTGCTTGCGAACTTGCTCGACTGTGTAGTCTACTGATTCGTGCAACAAAGGTTTGTTATGCGATTTCGCTTGACTATAACGTAGCTGAGCTTGTTGTTTGATATAGTTCCTTAGGTAAGGGGCTACAACATGGTAAAATTAAATCTCTAGTTACCCGTGACATGTTTAATTCTCTTCAATTTGACATCCGAAAGCTGGCAAGCCTAGTGTATCAAAACACCGTTCAGCGGTTAGATTGCCTTTGAAAAGCGCTCAGAGTGATCTCTTTAGTAGCGCTAAGTTATGATGAACGGCACCTGTATTACGTAATTTGAAAAAAGACATTATAATGACTAGCTTGTGCTGAACAGAATCTTTTACGAACTGATTTGCAGGGGAAGTACAGAGCCAACCTACTTGACGTTATTTTTTATGATATGTAGGTTTTTTGACATTATGTAGATTTTTTATAGAAAATGGCACCTTTGAACTAGCTGCCTTCCACTTCATCGTCACTTGTAGTAGGCGCCTTATAAACTTATATAAAAAGTTAATATATAACCGATTTTTTTAAGTTTGGTAGGTGTTTTACATAATAACCCTGTGGGACCATTCGATACAAACAATAATGTACATTGCTTGTTGCATCATTTTCTGGTATTGAAATCTCGCTGATATCTAAGATAACTGATCTATGATAACGGCTTCATTACGAGTACTTCCATATCGATGTGCCTTCACCACCAGCAGATCGCGTGCTCAATGGCAGTATAGCAATCGCAGTACTTGGTAACAGTTACTATAAAAATAAATTCAGTGCCTTTTTCTCTCTTTTCCAACGTTACACCAATTACGGAGATGTTTAAGAGCACCAGCGTTTTTTTATTTTTATACCTTTTTATAATTGATTGTACTTTTACGCGCACTCTTTATGACCGGATTTTCGAATATTGATACTTGTCACGTCAAAAAAAAAAACGTGTAGTTACATGAGCTCATTGAAATTAATTCATTGTTGGGCTTATAAAACTGTGTGATGTGATTCAGAGATTGATAATTATGACCGTCTTTAATCTAGAAGCCACACCAAAGTTTCCGGAGACCTGACGATTGATACTTGACACTGGGGATTCACGATTTAACTAGATTTTCAATCTTGTTGACTTGACTCGAAATCAAGCCAAGTATTAAATATTAGCAATCTTATATCAGGTCAAGTAGTCAGTACGTCTGTCGTGCACTTGAAAATTCAAGTAGTATTACTTGATAATTTTTCAAATATATAAAATTAATTAAAAATAATAAGTTACAACTGACGGGATTTTGAACCACGCTCCTATATCATAACGATCATTTTTAAGTTGTGCCTGTTGTACAACAAGTATAACAGCTAAAGGTCATTATATTTTGTTCTTGTAAAATCAAGCACAACTGATTGCCGAGTTTATTTTTTTAAGAAGTTTAATTTTAATTTGTTTTTATATTTATAGAAAATGTGTTGTGTTATATGAATCTGTGTTAGAGTGCCCGCACTATTCCTACCGATTTCATGTTGTTCTACCGAATTTCAACGATACTATTTACAGATTTTGTATTTTTTGGTTTGGCAACGCTGTTTGCATGCATCAATAAAGATGGCAGTGTACACGGTATCTCCCGAAAATTTTCGATTTTCTATGTGATTATTAGCATTAAAACACGTTTTCTCATTCTTTGTTGTATAGAAATTGGTGTACTTATTTTATGCGTCGATGTCTTAAATACCCCTTGAACAACTTGCACCAATAAAACTAGACTTTACAATTTCAAGGAAATTTGCTAATACAATTAGACTAGCATGCGAAGCATTTTTTTGTTATTTTTTAACACACAAGCTGCAGTCCTTTAAAAAACGAAATTAGCAATTATCTGAAGTTGAAGTTTCAGTATTTTAGATATTCACTGTTGCTGATATCGCTGTAGGAGTTATAGTATCTATAATACTGATTAAAACGAAAAAAAGAAGGAAATCTTATAAAAATAGATGCTAATGTTTTTTATCATCATGAAAATATACGCCACTGGAAATGGTAAGTTCATTTACAAGCTCAGCAGTCGCTTTTTGGCGGTCTATCAAAAGAAGCAAATAAATATGGAAGCGAGAGTCTGTGCTGTCCGAAACCTGAAGATGGCACTGGGAGTAAAAACAAGGCAGGCTGAATGTTCGGAATATGATAATGGGACTGTCGGCCGATTCGAAACAATATGGTAAAAAGTCAAAAGGGCCTTCACTAATGTCCGCCACTGATAGTTTTGGATCTGCAAAAAGCGGCATATTCGTCGGATATGGTCCACTTGGTTCGTAAATATTGTTCTGGGAGTGTTGAAGAAATATCTACGTTCAGCAAATTTAAAGATATATTCAATGATAGCAGTTTTAAAGTAATTTGTTTGAAATACGTTTTGGATGTATTGGAAAAATATGCACATTTTTATCGCGGTAGGTTTACCTGCATGTTTAAGATATTAAGGCGTACGTTTCTTGGGCGCGGCTTATACTGTGCTACTTTATCTTTTGAAAGGGTCAAATTAACGAGCTGAAATTTGGGATGACGAAATTGATTCATTGATTTTAGCGTAAGCGTGATATATGAGAACTTCAAGACCACGGCTGGGCGTGATCTAAAACAACTTTTTTAAAAGAGGGGTTCCTTTTGAGTCCCTAGAGACTCAACTTCTAATCTTTCGAAATGGCGGACTGGCGAGCTTCCAAAATTAAGCATCTTTCTATATTGAATCGCTTATAACTAAACAGCTAGTCATAAAACTATAGTGTAGTATTAACATTCTTTTCATGAGAGGATTCACCTAAAGGTGCATTAAAACATAGCAGCACATTATGTTTGAAAAAGTTGTCAGATTTTGACATTTTTTTAAATAGAATGACGTATGTCCTATTATGCATTCGGATAGATCTTTACAAGATAAGAAGAATAATATAATATAGTATAGTGCCATTGTTAAGGATATTGATTTTATATTATAGGGTTGAGAAGTACTAATCAGTGACATATCATGTGACCATCATTCTGTTTAAAAATGTTCTCTCTATTTAATGAAAATAGCACATAGTCAGGAAATAACAAATTCAAGGTTTTCACTCATGAAGTGATATTGATCAATATTTTATTGTGTGACCTGTGCTTTTCGTCCTGATGAAGAAAATAAACATATTCTTAGCTTGACTCGAACAATTAAGTAGTACCATCGTACCATGATCCAGTAAAAAAAATTGTTAGTATTGTAACAGTCTAATTTTTACTATTTCTGAAATAGGATATTAATTATTTGCTAACCATCACAATGGCACATATTTTGTATGTCACGTTATTATATTATACGTTAAAAATTTCAGGCTGAAGTTGCTAAGAAACTTAAAAGGATCTCCTGAAATGTCTACACTTGTCATTTACGATGTTGTTAGATGTTCACTTTTTTAGACTCAAGTCAACTTCAAAAATATTTTTGTTTTCAGGAACTCGGTAAGAACTCACTTATAGATGAAGTATTCCTGATTCTAGAGGACAGTGACTATAGAATGCAATAATTGCAAAAGGATAAATTTAAAAAATGGGAGCACCCTGTAAAGTGATTAACGACTGAATATGAAAGAATGTTCTCGTGTCTCTGTATATTCCGCGGCCATTTATAACTCGCTTATAATCTATGAAAATGGCACTTGTGCGAGATGATAAACGTCCCTCCTAATTAGAATAAGTGTGCTTGTAACGCAGATTTCTCGAACAGCAGCATCAGCCGATGGAAAAAAAAGAAAAGGGAAAAAGTTAACAGAGCACCCGTCATCCGCTCTTGCTGCTCTGTATCTGCTTAGATATATAAAATATATGCAGTTATGTGCCGACGTTCAAGCTACTCGTTATATTATTCCTATATTATTTATTTCTCTGCCACATCTCGTGTAAGTAAATATACTGCACAGTAGCGTCGCACCTCAACAAATCCAATTTGTAATGTGATAAAAAGTGTCCAAAGCAACAGTTTTAAGTCATCGGACTCATTTTTACTCACTATTCCTTCAGCTACTCATTTTCGCTCTTTTTTCCTGAAATGTCCAGTTTAGTTCCCAAGCCTACTGGCGGGAAAGTATTGTAATCGTGAAAATTTTCGAAAATGTGATACCATGTTTTTTGAATGCTGAATGCTGGATATGACATGTACATCACGAAAAACCATGTCATTGATTTCTGTCGGTCTGTCCGCTAATCCTATAACAGTGTATAACTTGAGAAGTACTGCTCGGATTTCGATGAAATTTCTACACAATGTTACTACTATACCAAGGACGCAAAACTTTTGTGTTTTTGAAAATCGATCCAGTGGCGGCAGATAAAAAGGCCCGAAATGAAAAAAGTAAAATTTGTTTAAACTTCGTTTTTTGACGTTTCAGAAGATCCTGAGCATTTTTTGAAAAAACATTTAGACGTGAAAAAATTTAGGGGTGTGGATTGTAAGGGGATGGGGAGGGCTTGTCTCAATTTTTTGATGCTGATACATTCACACGCTCTGAACATTGCTATTTCTGTTTATCAGACATATTTAACACATCATAGATTTCCCAGTACATTAGCTCTGAAAACTAGGGAGGCCGATCACGTACATATCGGCCGCGGCTGCTGCTGGCGTCGTGCGCCGATCGTGATGAGTGTTCTGGTATGGAATCACAACATCACACGTATTTCTGCCTCACAACAGTATAGTGTTTTCTATGCTCTAACCGCGCTAACCCCGGCGCCCGAGCTAGGTATCGGAGAGAGGCGACTTTTCCAGATGCAGGAAATTAATATCGATGGACTAATTGTGTGGACCTGTTTGACTGACTTTTTTCTCAGATGGTGTAGTTTGTGCTGAACATATTCCTTTATGTACTGATAAGGGCGTTGCGTGGGAAGTACATAGTCAACTTGACGCCATTTTTTGTCATTGTTTTACAATATTTCATAATACAGCGAGCCCCCTCTAGACACTCAAGTCTATAAAATGTTTCGATCAGTTGAACAATCAATATTTGGTGTATCCAGTTCCGATATAGCATTCATTTTTAGAAGTACTGCTTAAGCAATTCTCCAATTTTTCAGTCGTCAACACTCGCTTTCAGAAGCGCTCTTCCATTTCAAGTCCCCAGCATGTCTATGCTCCATTTTTATTGAGGCTCCGGCTTGTGGACACATTGGAAAAAAGGAAAATGGTAAAAAGGAACTGCAAACTTTGCTCTTGTAGAATCAGTCACAGATCAGCATTTACATCACGAAAAAACATGTCACTCATTTCTGTCGGTCTGCCTGTTTGTGTGTCTCTCTATCCACTAATCCTTGACACCTACTGTCCAAGCTATAACTCGGAAAGTACCGCTCGCATTTTGATGAAAATTCCACGCAAGGTTACCACTATGGGATGGACCAACACGCTTAATAGTTCTTGAAAATCGGTCCAGTGACGGCAGAGCTACGGTAAAAAAATATCGCTTAGATTTTGTTTATTTGCAGGGGGTTGGTGAGCGTATACCTCAATTGTTAGGCGTTAGTATACTTATACTCTCGTAACCGTGACTATTCGACGTATCTGTTAGATATACCTCACACATAGATTTACGGGTAGAATCATTAGAAATATGTTTTGCAGGATATATTATACCAGTACGGCCGCTGCGTCGGGCTGAATGTTCATTCATCGCAACGTAGCAGTTGCTGGTCAAATGTTTTTCCACTTAAGTTAGCCCAAAAAATGATGTCAAGCATTGAGATACTGTGCTGAATAAGCCAAAGCACCCTGTGAAAGGTATGGTAAAACGTTTGTGAAACTAATGTTTCGGAATAACCAAGATGTATTGCCTGCATTATTTTTTAGCAGATTAAGCAATTGTTAAGAAGTTTTTACTTCAAACGATATAAATATATCCAATTTTATAGAGAGACTGGTAGTAATAAAAAGATTCCAATATTGTCTCTCATACTTTGACCAAAAATAATTTAGAAGCACATATGTTTCGTGGTCCAACTTCTGCATTAGTCTAGTTTTTTTAATATGCCTCGTTCTTTTACGTTTCATATACTCCTGCTCATTTTTTTAACGTTATGAGTAATAAAAATTGGATGCATTGGGGTGGGCAGCAGGCAAAGGGGTAGAGTATATCTCAATTGCAGACCCACTTGTGTCATAAATGTGTCAGGTAACATTTTTTTTAGAATTGCTTTTTTAAATAACCTTAAGGAGGGATTCTTTTATTCTGTGATTACTTTATTGCAAAAACAAGATAATAAAAAACTAATTAAACTAAATATTTAAAATGTCAATAAAGTAAAAAGTAAAAAATGTTTAATGTCGATTTTCTCCATACAATGATTTTGCTACATGATACCTTTATCCACTTGTCTTCAATTGTATATAATTATTAGCCATATATTTTCGGTCTGTCTGTTACTTGAAAAATACCGCTCTTATTTTGGTCAAATTTTGAAAACTGGTCTAGTGAAAAGCGGCAAACGCGAAAGAAATAAGCATTGTTCAGTCGTTCTTTGACATTTCAGAAAACCCTGATCATTTTCAGAAAAAATATAGTAAGGGTTAAAAACTGGATATTCGGGGTTGGAGGGGGTGGGAAAGAGCATATCTGAATTTGTTGGCGATAGTATATTTACACATCATAGATTTCCCTTAAAGAGCTTGGGACGATAGAGAAATACTTTCAACGCATGCGTCTTTGGATAAACACGCGTCGCGGCCTAGCCGATGGATGGCTACTGTGGCCGCCGGTTTGACTGACTTGATCCATTCAGCTTTTTGTTAAACGTGTTCTAGACCCAACCTCTTTTTCAGACTGCTGAGCATAGTCCTTCATGCACTGATGACAGCGTTGCGTAGAAACTACAGGGTCAATCTAATCGACGCCATTTTTCTTAGCGACCTTAAGCGTTCAAGCTGAACAAATCATAGGTTTGTATGCTTTTAATCTACATGGAAAATTGGTCTCTCAAAATATATAAATAATGATGCTCTGAGAAACTATGTAAATCTAAATACGAAGAAAATTTTATTTCCTAAATGATCCATATGACCGCGCCACTGTGTTCCAGTAAGAGAGGAAGTTATTTCGCCTTTCGTTTTGTTTTGAGCCTCACTAAGATAAGCTATACCTAAGTGTATATGTATTTAATTAATAGTTAAAAATCCAGCAACAGGTTTAAATCATCCTAGCATAGGCTGTCGCTGTCTACGCTACAGTTTTCCTCCTGTCACGGAAATCGCACTACTCTGTATATTCCAGAGGTGACAGAGCGTAAAATATCTCGGATACATAATAATTATGCTTTGTAGAATGATTTACGCTATAAATCCGAAGCTACGAGTATAATGTAGCTTGATCGTCATCGATTAGTTGTAAGAGTAACTGCATCTAGGAAGCAAAACGGCGCGTTGCTAGTAATTTGTGAACTTGAGGTTTTATTGCTCCTCCACAATATTCAACGTTGCGGGATTAGAACAAATACGAGGTAATCGAATTTCTTCTCTATATACATATGTTTATTCGCTTGAAGCGAGGTGCAGGCGGTGGACAAAAAGAGAAACATCGACGGAAGGTAGTAGAATATAAGCGTGGTCTCTATTGTGAAATCCGCAACGTGAGGTCAAGTAAGGCCTCGCAAAAGTGCAAATATTTCGCTGTTGGGATTTGTCAGATCAAAAGAGAGTTAGCTCGCAGCTAGTACCAGCTACTGTAAATGCGCAGGGGGTCTGAGGTCGTAGTATAAGATGCTACCGCTTGAATCCGCAGGTATCTGTTTTTTTTTATAAAACTTAATTTTTAAGAATGATAAATAATGTTAAAAACAGGGTTGCGTGGTAAAGGATGTAATCTATTCCACTATTATTTATCATTCATAAGGTTCAGGATACAAAACAGATACGTGCAGATTCAAACGATTGGTTGTTAGAAAGCACAGCGTTGCCACATGCCGAATTTTACCAGAACAAGCACATAAATTCCTCAGACTTGATATATTTTCAAAAAAATATCCCAAATCACGGTTAATTAATGGAAAGGAGAAGGTTTGGTACGAAATATTCCTCAAGTAAATATCCGCCAAATTTAGAGGAAAATGCCCCAACATGATAACTTTGTGAAAACACCATTGGTACTCCAGACGTCAAGTTTTGGTGTAGTTTTCACAGCGCGAACAGCATTGTCGTAGTTTCTCCTGGCTACAGGGTTGCCAGTTTTAAATTCAAATTGTTCCTCTACCTCAAGTGACTGTCACTTCCATACATATCTAGTTTATTTATATTGTGCACGTATCAAACACAAATATTTCTATTCAATATCCGCTAGGTGGAGCTATTATCACGCGATCGGCAAATACGAACATACGAAAACCCAGATTATCAGATCTGAGGAAAGCCTCCTCTGACAAATTGTTCTACATCCTCGATGCCTTAGGGACATACAAGCGGTTATACCGGCCAGTTCCCAATTTAAAGAGCTTGATCAATTTAAAATCAGAAGCAGAACCCTGAAAGTTTTTTCCAGTAAGCTTAAAGCACGGAGGCGTCATGGAAGATAACTCAGAGGAGCAAATTATTTTGATATATTGGTATGAAAACCAGGTTGCCATCCGCATATGAATGTGATATAGACTTGGGACTGTGCACAGTTGCTCAGTTCTTTTTATGATTTTTGATGGTTTATCGTAAAACTACCGTAATTACTCATAAGTAATATCATAAGGGCATCTAATTATTAATAAACATGTTGCTAAGTAATATTTTAAGAAGAATCACGAGTGCTGGTGGCAACAAAAATCCGAGTCGAAGACGACGATTTTTGGAGATGCACGAATTTTTTTGGTTAAAAAAATATCACTTTGCATTGTGCTTTTTCGATTTTTTTCACAGAAAAAAAAAGATACCCGAATGGTATTTGACAAGACTATTTCATGAGTAACAGATTATTCTGCATACACATAGCTTACAAAATTTATTGACAATAAAATCAAAAAAAAATGTTTTGCGTCGTTTGCTGGTGACCAGATCATAATTACTTGTTATCAAAGGCATTGTAATTTTTAGTGACAACGCTGACAAGTTTTGCCGCGGGCGAGCTCGAAAAAACTGCTGACACGTACTGTCATACTGTCTATCTAGAAACCATTTGTAATTCAAAATTGCGCGTTTGTGATTGGTAGAAATTATGACGAGGGAAATAGTCTCATAAGTCCATCTCCCTCACACATGCACGTATGCAATCGGCACAAACGTTTCTTCAGTTCTGCCTTGCAGCCTTGAAAAGGTTTACGTCAGCGTGTGAGTTCCACATTTATGTTTATCATTGTCAATACGACAACTTGCTGGTCATGGGTGTGCGATATGAGTTTACCTTTTGTAGGTGTCTGAAGATACAACTACAATGTCAACAGTTTGTGTTGATAAAGTATTTTCATAACGAGAATGAAAGCGACGGGCCTCTATCATTCAATTCATGTGCGAACGAGAGCAAATAGCACATGCGTCAAGGTTTGGCTTGCCCAGTGTGTAATTACCCTTAGGAAAGTCAAGCTCCGCACATGGTACGGCTAATCTCTGATTACTTATTTCGTATGACATTGGTCATGTACGAAGGATGTCTTTTAAGTTTTGCATATGGAAATAAAACAACACGGTAGTTAGTTTTAAATGTCTTTATTGTTTTTCGAAGTATTCTCCACTAGGATTAAAAAAACGGCATTTTTGAATGCGTCAACTACTTCTTCTGGTGACTGTATCTTTTGACCACGCAGTCTGTTTTTAATTTTCGGAAAAGTAAAGAAATCGTTAGGACTTAGATCGGGACTATATGGAGGATGGTCCAATAATTCCACGTTTTCTTCCGTTAAATACTGCCTTGTTTTTTGGGCTGTGTGCAAGCTTGCATTGTCTTACTGGAGGATGATTCTTCTTTCGGGGTTGATTTTTCGAAGCTCGGTGATGACTTTTGGCAAACAAATGGTGGTATACCAATCCGCAGCAACAGTTCTTTACTCATTCAGAGGAATTGTTGCGATATGACCCGCTTTTGACAGCGACAGTTGTTCATTTTCTGGTTCATAACAGTAAATCCACGATTCATCACCACTAACAATGCTGTACGTATACACATTTTTTGAGTTTCCGGAATTGAAACGGTCATGCGTTTTTTGACACCAATTAGCCCTGGCTGCTTTCTGCTCTTTAGTCAACAGGTGGGGTATCCAACGAGAAACTAATTTTCTTACTCCTAATGCTTCATGAAAAATTTGTTGAATTGAAGCGATATGTCACATGTCTATCTTCAATGATGAGTTTGCGCACAGCATCGACGTTTTCCTGGGTGAGTGCCGTGTTTGGTGTACCCACCCTGAGATCGTCGCTAAGACTCACCCGTCCACGTTTGAATTCTCCATACCAATGGGAAATTTTCGATTGATGTGGCGCTTCGTTGCCGAAAGCAGACAGTAACTCAGCAAGGCATTCTTGTTGCGATAATTGTCTCTGAAAGTTGTAATAAATTATGGCGCGAAAATGTTCTCGGTTGAGTTCCGTTTTTCTAATGACTTGGTGACACTTAAAAATTCACTGTAGTGAGAACACTGCACGTATAGTTGTGAAATTTTGAATTTATGTTTACTGGAGAGTGAGGTTAAGATTCAGTACTGACGTTCGATCCGCGCGGCTTACTATATTTCTATATGCAAAACTTAAAAGACATCCCTCGTAGGTATGAGCACAGAACAGCATTTACGCACTGAACTTCGGTGGTCTACGACTATCTCAAGTACACTTAAATCTCATTTAAGCCATTCCAAAAGAGTCACCAGCGTGACATGTTCAAATTAGCGCGCTCTTATTGGCCAGCGGGTCATAAATGCCTCAACAGGCAGCGACAAGTGAAACTAAACAACGATCGAGTGAGCATGTTTATTTTAAGAAGGAGTAAGTTAGAGAACATTAAGCACTTGGCTACGTATGGTATGAGCATGGCCACTGTGATGTAACTTCGAGACCTGCAAGTCTTTGATCATATTGAATGTCGTTATTATTCTTTCTTCTCTCCACCTCACCCGCAGTTTTGCATAGATGGTATCTACGAGTATATTTGAAAAACTTCACTCGCAATAAAAACTACCTAGCTCAATAACATAAAATGACATCCCAGTAATTAACAGCGTATAAATAATGAAACACGGAAAGGAACTCCGCTCTGATTCAAACGAAAAAACGCATACCGTTCGCTAGTTGAAGGAAACAATCTCGTCTCTAGACGTATCAGCAAAGAGAAGGTTTATAAGAACGGTAAGAGAGTCGCAATCAGTTATCGTTCTGATGACAGTAGGAAGCGTATAAATATGGACAGAATGCAAATCGCCATAACGAACGGATTGGAAATGTTAGCACGTGATAATAAGGAGTAATGGTGTCTCATACCGGACAGGTTTTTAGAGAGAAGAAATGTCAGTAAGTACTGCTATAAACTAGTAATATAGCTCTCGTTCATCGGACCACAGACGGCCAACCATGGATAACTGTTTCGTGCTATTTGAAAGCCTAGACAATACTGATGAGCTGACAAATAGCACGAGACAGCCATGTTACTAGTTTGTTCAATGACGAGTAGACTGCATCTACTGTAACACCAGACTCGACGGCATCTAACGGCCACAGAGGTGACCCGGCCGTCAAATGTGAACATCATACCAATGATTGTATAGAAAACGAATTACTATAAAAAGATACAAACCTTATAGGCCACGTTGCGCTATGATTTTACTTTATATTTGATTTAATTTACATACAATACAATACTCCGAAAAATTGGAAGGGGAAAAAATATTTAGTGAAAATGTTTCAGAAAGGATGCTCTACAAAAGTGCGGGTCTTGTTAGCAAAACAGTCTTGCAACTATTTTTTGTAGCTAAAAATAAGGATAATGTTTTTCATATGAATGTTCACAGATGCAACACGAGAAAGATGTAAAATGAATTTGAATTCAGCCTTGTCTCAAAATCCTAGCTTGTCGCCTTTATCTCGCTGTGGTTAATTATTCAATCAGCCATCAAAGTACTTTCTCGAGCTTAACACAGCTAATCTGCGCCTGTCAGTCCACAACAACTTTTCGCGCCATCAGTCGTATGCGCTTTCCGGCATGTCAAATACTGCGGCGAGCCAACCATATAATTTTAGTGAACGTGATAAACATAGCATGGTATATCACATTTACCAGATAGTTGGCCATGTTTACATGCCCAGATGAGCATCGCATAACGCAATGCGGGGTCACGGCTTGTTGGGCAGATTTTTCAGCGAGGGGAACAGCCAACTGGCCGTTAAGTGATAATTGTTGGAATTTGTTCAAACACAAATGCAGGTGATTAAATTAAGGAGGAGGCGGTGAAAAAGCTAATTCCAGATTTTTCTAATCTAGTCACCTGTTTTTGGAGCTCCACACGTGTACCAGTAGGTACTTATGTACGTTTACGACATGAGCGATAATTTGGACAACTTCTAGATTATGCCACATATCTGGAATAAGATCATCCAGTGAATATTGATATTGTAAAAGCTTTAGATTAGCCAGGTTGACTATTTTTTCTCCAGTAGTAAAAATATCTGTAGTAAGTGTTTGGTTTCCCATTCATCTCAAAATATCAACGACAGTGTTCTGCAACGATTCATCTTAGCAGCAACAATGTTTCTGCCAACTATTAATAAAAATAAATATACTAATAACAATAATAAATATAATTTTTATTGTAATGTAAATACATAGCATAAAATAGACAAAATTGTGAAAGGCAAGAGGATTAGGCCATTTTTCACCTCCCCCTAAAAATTTAATTTGATGAACATTTAATAACAACAACTGGTTGAAGTGATTAATATTCATAAACGACTTTTATTCAGGCGAAGTTTAGCTATAAGCTAATCTACCACTTAACCCTTGAAGATAACTAGCACCAGAATATTGATAACAATTTTAACAAGATTTTCTTCCAAAATTTAAACAAAAATTACATATTGAATACAACGTACACATGTTTAAAAAGAAAGAAAAAACTAAAAACAATTTATACAATATGCAGAAATATGGATGAATATAGTGGGGGTTTCATATTTGAGCATAAATCTTATACAATTTTGCATCATTCAACCAGTTCAGCTGTTCGAAACATGAACTAATATGATCATACTTTCTTAAGTTGAAAATCAATCTACAACATGATTTTTGAATTTTTTGCAGACGTTTAGCTGAAACTGAATCTAGATTTTTGATATTATTAAAGATTCACATATTTTCTTGTATCTAAAATCAAGTATTTCTTTATTTAAGTACAGATGCTGTAAAACAGTAAAACAATTTTTAGTTACATGATTTATATGAGAAATATAGTCGAAATCACGAAAGATGACGATTACGTCATCATTTTAGTCAGTAGTAAAGACAAACGACAGCGATTTGTGAATATTTTTAATGAAGTTTCTGATATGTTAGACAGAGATAAACAGAATTTTATTGTCTAAACAGACTGTATTGCTAATTTGCATGTATTCGACAAAGATAGACGATGTTTTCATGTTGGCTGATCGATCATATTTGAAAGATGAATAGTTAGGTTATGTTAAAGCAGGTTAAGTTGTTTTCGAATAATACTTTGGTTTTTGGTTTACCTGTCTTAAGATATTCTACTCTTATCTGTTTTTTTTTAACAAAAACTCCACACTAAGATCATTATTAAGGTATCACTCAAACAATTAAATAAAATGAAAAAAAAAATAAACAGTGAAATAACCTAACTTCGCAAAATCATAATATAAATTTATTGACATTATGTTCCTGACATCGTGATTTTATCATCGACATACGTCCATTGATTATTTCAGTACAATTTATGGTATGACGTAATAGTTATCTTTCGTGATTTTGATTATATATTTGAGATTATCATCTATAGACAATCCTAAGTTTTTAACTGATTATTCTATCTAAATAGGATGGCGTTTAGAGTAATGTTCAAATTATTCTTAAATAGGGACTTTAGATTTTTATGAGAAAAAATAGTAGCTTTGGATTTAGTAGGGTTCAACCTGAGACTATGTTCTGTTGCAAAATTTTCAATATAATTTAAGTCCTCTATTATTTGCGCTTCCGACATTTCTAAATTTTCATTATTGTGATTAGTATTAACAACATGATATAGTCAGAGTGTAAGTGGTAGATAGTATAGCTGCAGTCGCACCTTTTCAACTCATTTCAAAAGTCTTCGATGGAAGGTGTTTGAAACAGCTCTAAATAGTCATTCAGTAGAAATGGTGCTGTGTAAATAAAGCATTTTTTGAATCTAGACATTGTATGGACTGGAATATCCAAATAGTCATTGCTTGACTTGCTTCCCAGCATGCTGAATTCTATGCACAATTTTGCAAGCATCGGCATTTTGTATGAGGGCCTCTGCTAATGTGTTGAAGACCTGAAGGCTAGTAACGGCTACCTCTCTAATAAGAAACATACCAAAGCATGGTGGTGCACGAAATGATGTCCAGGAATAAGCATATCATTTTCACTGACAAGAGGTACCCAAATCAGATCCTCTGAACGAATGAACTGTTATCAAGAATCCTCTAGTTCTGGCTTGTGGAAGCTAGAATTACAGATTACATGATTGGGTGAATATCCTCTATCATAACAGCTTCACAGGTTCACCCAGATCCATCAACCTTCGGCTGTTCAAGGCTTGGATCATGAGGATATCTTCAAATCCTTGATTTATAACAATTCGTGAAAATCTGTCATTTGCAAAATGCTGTTTTGCAGAAAACGCTTCCTTAGAGGTATATGTGTATTTTAGGCATAAATCAATACATTCCTTCCTCTTCTAATATTACCGCATGATATATAGTACGTATCCTTGCAATTGACTTGAGTGGGGTTTGAATGTTCTATAGACGGAGGGTAGTTAAATCGGTCATTCGAGAATTAATATTCTTAATAATGATTTCTTTTCATACTTGCATACCAATATTTGAATTTACTAACTGCAAAATTAAGGTCGCATGCGAATATAATATCCAAGTTGCCTTATCTGCTTAGCCTGAAACTTATTTGAGAGTTTCCTTATTTCCTGCCAATGCCAATAGCTCCATTTTCATAATTTGCACGACTGAGAAAGTATCTTAAATACACGTAGGTTATGTTAGAAGGCTGTTATCTATACAGGGTGTCCCGAAAAAAGTGTGCAATATCCTAACAGCAGTGTAAAATTACTAGATTAAAATCAAAATTTTTATTAAATCGATTTAAAATGCCAAGATTTACAGACAGAGAACCGACTGACATGCATTTTGTGTACGGGTTTTGCAATGGCAGTTCATTGGCAGCCGTAAGAGAATATCAAAGAAGATTTCCCAATCGCATAGTACCTGGACGTCGAATGTTTACTGATATTCATGCAGGGCTCAGGAAGGCCACTGGGAAATCATCGTATGGATATTGCTTTAAATATGTTTTAAAATAATCCGCAAATAAGCATACGAAACGTTTCAGAAATTATGGATATACGTCGATCAATAGTAACAAAAATTTATGAATACCTATTTGATAGTTATCCTAAAAATAATAATTTTAGATAGGAAGAATGACAAGAATGCAAGGATTACATTTATCATTTTAAACGGGTGCAGCATGTAACGGAGGCAGATTTTTTACCACGAATCGAGTTTTGCCAGTGGATATTAGCAAATGAAAACACTATTCCTATTATGGTCGGATGAGTCAATATTTACTAGGAATGGTGCTTTTAATTTCCATAACATGCATTACTGGTCAGATGAAAATCCAATTTATTTGAACACTTATTGTAAAGCTAGTTTTAAGTATATCCAACTGGTATGTCTTCTTTTTTAAACAAATTTCAATTTCGTACGTAGAAAAAAATTATTTCTTTTGTTTTTGTCTAAATGTTAGCTATGTTGCAATAGAAATATGTATTTATGTAATAGTTACCAATTATTAAATTAGTTTTTTCATTGCCATGGCTTATTCAACAATTCATTTAAATTCGCAGTACATTTCCTATCATGTGACAAATTTTTTAGTTTGATTTTATTCAAAAATGGCACAATTTATCGATATTCAATAAGAGTACCTTTTTTATGTAGAAAACCCTAAATTTTCAAATTCTAAAATTGAATTTCAAAAATAGAATCACACAAAAATGTTGGGGCTAAAATAACCTGAGTCCGTCCCTGTTGCATATGCTTCCAAACAAAACTGTCTAAAATTGTTAATATTTTTAAATCCAGCATAAAAACTAGAATACCAAATTTTATGTTTTTATCTCAACACGTTTCGGAAGTATTAAGGAAAAACCATCTTCAGGGGAGCCCCTTTAAAAGACCATAGCGCCCTTATGGGACGTTTGTTTATATAAAATTTTCTTCCTATTTTAAGCTCTAGAAACCGCTGGTAGAATATTGCACACTTTTTTTCCGGACACCCTGAATATAAAGCTAGAATTACACGTATAACACATAGCTTGCAAGGTCGATCATTTTGTTGAAGAAACACATTTTATTGTCTAACAGTCAAACAAGCACGTTGATTCTTCTACAACAAAATTGCCGGTTTTTGAAGAAAATTGAATTAATATGTCTTTGTACCTTTTCACGATGACCGATTCATGGTTTGGATGTAAAACACGAAATTTCAGTTTGCTTTGCTCGTGTTTCCCCTACGAATCTTGAAGACATTAACATATGCAAAATTAAAACAATCGAGATGTTATTCAGTCAATTTTTCAGTGAAATTTCGAAAAAAAATCAATAAAAAGTATGACTAATATGATATTTTTGCTTAAGTTTCATACCGATAAAGGAATTTCTTGCTAAAACGACATGCATAATTCAAGAACAGCTTTTCAGGTTTCATCTATTATTACTATCAATAAACTGTGAGGGATATTTGACATTCCCAAATTTCCTTGATATAACAATATAGTATTCTCAAAAAGTTCTTAAATAGAGGTTTATATGTGAATGACACGGCTTTTATTGTCTCCTCAAAAATTCAAATTGTGTGACATGAGATTTTTTAAATGACCGGTTCAATTTAAATAAATTACAAAGTAAATCTCGCTGAAAAAACACGATTTGACTTAAAAGTAAACTTCAAACCGCTGGAAAATATTTAGTTGCAATACCATGGCAGGTAAAACTTAGCAAACGTACTCTTGGATACAGGCAAACCTTCCGAATATCCTGGCTGATTCACTTATAACAAAACAAGCTGAAGAAATAGCTGCCCTGCTTCTGGTCAAGAGATCATTACTTATCAGCTGAAATTATTGAGTGGTAAATGCACCAGGGGCCAATAAATCGATCTTCATCTTAATACAGTCATCAAGCTCTCTCAATTTCGAAAGTAACAAAACGGATTAAGCGCGTATATCTTATCCAAATAAAATTCAGTGCTGTGTAGTCTGTGCCGGTACACTTTACGATGTGAGGACGAAATAATTATCAAAGGACTGAGAGCATTATACCTGCGAGAGGCGAGATCGTTAAAAAACTGACTGGAATCTGGATCAAGTCGTTCTATCTCCTTCCAACTTGAGCACTTCAAGTGCGTTTGACTCCGTCGGTCATCTATACCTGTGGCGCCATTCACATCCCAAGGTGGATCCATTAAAATTTTTATGTGCAGGTGATTTACTCCTCGCCTGCACCTGTACGGCTATGTGACTCGAGAAATTCCCAGGGAGCTGCCAAGGGCTAAGATGCCGCCGCTGTGATTTTTTTGTGGAATACCATAAAGCAAAGGGTTTGCTTTTTTATACAGATTAGAAAATTTTAGAAATGGACACTCATGCCTTAACAAATTAGACGTAGGGTGTGAAGAATGATATATCTGTAGGCTTACTCATCGCTACTCTGATCGCAGTATTGTCGAATGGTCAGTAAGACAGAGGAGACATTTCTAGATAGCAACGTTGTCAAATGAGTTTAGGTTGGGGACTATTGTATGGCAGATGAATATCAGTTTGGGTGATATAAAATGCTCATTATCTGTATGTACTCGTATACCCCGAATATCATAAGATAGTCCAATAGTACCCACACTCTAGCCAGATTTAAATTATTACCTAAACAGTTACCGCGTAAAGAGTCATTGTAACAATGTCGTGCCTACGTTTCTCCAAACGCGTCCTTTTGGCATCTGGATATTCGCAAGGGCGACTTGTAAGGTACTTTCTATGCAAACTAGCATCAATATATTCTCGTCTTTTGGCATTTTGAACGTTGATCCCTCAGGTCCCATGGATACTTTTTGTCATAATGCAACAGTATAAGCTATAGTTTTGGCATGTACCCGTTAAAATCCGCTAAAAGTGTTTTCCTATTGCTTTTGTGATTCTCTGGAAAAATTGATTGACTTCCATGCCAGCATGACTTTTGGATTATCTTCTGTGAGAAAACCTCAGTAGTCTGCACCAATATTGGAATCTTCCAAAGCCAACATTATAATGTTACGCAAAATTCTGCTTCGTGCTAAAGTTTATACAGGGTGTTTCAGAACTATGGGATCAAACTTGTAGCGGTTATTCAGTGTAACACTAGAAAACATTTGAGTATAGGGACCCATATCCGGAAAAGTGTCACTACGTCACTACGGCCATAAGACGCGTTAAAATTTAGAAAGACGATGAATTGCCTAAATAGGATTTCATGTCAACGTATGAGCAGGTATTGTTGATGATTATTTGATTGGGCCATACCTTCTACCGGAACGGTTAACAGGACCTATTTACCGGCGTTTCTTAGAGGAAGTTCTTCCAGAACTTCTTGAAAATGTTCGACGTTCGACAGCAAATGTGGTTTCAGTATGATGGAGCGCCGGCTCACTTTGCTGTACAAGTACGTGAGTATTTGGCTCAGCAGTTTGGACACCGTTGGATTGCCAGAGGTGGAGCAGTTTTTTGGCCTCCTAGGTCACCCGATTTAACGTCGCTAGATTTTTTCCTGTGGGGACATGTAAAGTCCTTGGTTTACGAAACTCCAGTAGAAACAGAGCAATACTTAATTGGACGAATTACAGCAGCATTTGAAATCATTCAAAACGAGTATCAGATTTTTAGTCATGGCCGCCGAAATCATGTGCGACGTTTAAATCGGTGTATTCAGGTTGGAGGAAGACATTTTGAACAATTATTGAGATGATATCATGTACAAAAGGCAAAAATCAAATGCATTAAATCCGATTTAGGCAATTCATCGACTTTCTAAATTTTAGCGCGTCTTGGGGCCGCAGTGCCGTAGTGACACTTTTCCGGATATGGATCCCGGTACTCAAATGTTTTCTACTGTTACTCCGAATAACCCATACAAGTTTGATCTCTGTATATCTAGAACTTATCGTACTTTATCTACTTTTGAACTGGTTGGTATTAACGTAAAGAAGTGAGAATACTGACAACTACCACCACCAAGAGTTGCCAAAGCTACATACATTTTCGGTCCATACACTGGAAATCGTCAGTGAAGTTCCAACAGTGCGAATCAATGAAGATAGTTTTTGCGCTTTCACACAAGAGATAGCTGACCAATAGCACCGCATGTTTTATTACAACTATGTATATTAGTCTCATATTAGCAAATTTCCCCGAAATAATTGTAAAGTCAGGTTTTATTAATGTTCAGTTGTTCAACGGGGTATTAATAACATGGACGCATAAAATGGATACACCAATTTTTGTGGAAAAACTTTTTATTCGACATCAAGAATGAGAAAACGTGTTTTTTGGGATTCAATCGAAAGTGTTGGCAAGAACAAATAAATTCTATAAATAAGATTCTTAGGTATCTATGAGTCCAGCAAAATGAGACCAGACGTAAAAGATCCGTGAAAAAGTTATGGCCGATAACCGAGGCAAGATGCAGGTTTTCACGCAGCTACTTAAAATTCCTCAAATTCGCAGGCTTCATGCTTCTAAATAACCACAACAAAATTGGAGGCGATTGGTCGAGTAGTTTTTGAGAATGTCTAATTGGTTATCCCAAAACACCTGTCTTCCGGCCATCACTACTAGCTTACTGAGCAATATACAAGGTTCGTTCAAAGGGACTTTTATAGCGAAATACGCGAGCTTACCTTGCCGACACGAATCACAAACCATTCTGAAAGATAATTGTTATTTTTATGAGAAAATCGAAGGGGATAGATAATTAGAAATTCTCAAAAACTACTTGACCAATCGACTAAAATTTTGTTGTCGTTACTTAGAAGTATGAAGCCTACAAATTTAAAGAATTTCAAGTATCTGCGTGAAACTATCGTCGCATTACCAACAAGTCCGAAAACCTGCATCTTGCCTCGGTCTTTGGCGATAACGTTTTTACTATTAGCCGGATCTTTTTACATGTAGATCATTCTGTGGGTCTCATAAATACCTAAAAATCTTATTTGAAGAGTTTTTTTTTGTTCCTGCCAAAACTTCCGGTTTCCCATTCTTTGTTGTCGAATAAAAAGTTTTCTCTCAAAATTTGGTGCACCCATTTTATTTGTCCGTGATTTAAATACTCGCTTGAACAACTTGCATCAATAAAACCAGACTTTACAATTATTTCGCAAACCAGGGATATTCTTGTCAAATATGTCAAGGGTCGTTATCGAATATCTTCTTCAGATTTATTACTCTCTTGAAAGTAGACGTTTCTGACGTATGCACTGTTAGAACTTCACTGACCAAATACAGAAGGCCCCATTGGCTTTGCGCACAACATGCAGTAGCCCATATGCACCTGTTTGCTTTCCATTTGTCTGTCTCCAGAGGACCAGATCCGTATGGATGATTGCTTAAAAGCATGAAACAACTATCGGTCATAGATAGAGAGACGGAAAGCAAACAGATTTGGGGTACTGTTGCATCTTGTAGAACCTCGAATTTCACTGTTTTCCACTTGAAACTTAAAGAGCGTAGTCCAATAGATTATTTTAAATAAAAAAAGTGTGGATGAAGCACGCTTTTCATGAACATTTTTTTACCCAAAATACTGTATTTTTAGCAGTTATTTTCAGCATTATTTCCACCATCTGCCGTATGACGTTGGCGTCTGTACATATGTCATATATTAATTAATGAAATACAAAAACGAAAAACTAAAACTAACAACAGTAGAAAAATAAAATGCGATTCTTAATAAGTATAAAGCAAAAAATAACGATAGTAAGCTAAAAAGCAATAAATTGTCAGGACTTATAAAAAAAAGACAGCAGTAAGACAAAAAAAAACAATTCCATGCAATTATAAAAAACAATAAATAACAAACAGTAAAATAAAATAAAATTTTCGTGGAATTGTTTTTCGTTTTACGTTTTATTTTTTGTTGTCACCCAGAATTGTTTTTTATTTTACTGTTTGCTATTTTTTTGTTTTTCATAATTACATGGAATTGTCTTTTTTTCCAACGATTATTATTTTTTGTTATCACTTAGAATAGCTTTTTACTTTACTCTTTGTTATTTTTGTTTTTTATAGTTATTTACAATTTATTGTGTTTTAGCTTACTAGTTATTCTTGTTTTATACTTATTAAGAACAGCTTTTTATTTCGCTATTGTGGTTTGCTTCAGTTTTTCGTTTTTGTGTTTCCTTGATTAATATAGATGTATATAGATTTTCCACTGTTCATACTTTCTCCTCAATGCGGAGCACAATCCGGCAACACCGCAGGCAAGCGCTTCTCATACATGACATATGCACAGACGTCAAATGGACGTCAACGTCATCATATGGCGGATGGCGGTATAAGTAATGGCAGAAATATCTGCCAAAATACAGTGTTCTGGGGAAAAAAACATGAAAAGCGTGCTTCATCCACACTTATTTCATTTAAAATAATCTATCAGACTACGCTCTGTAAGTTTCAAGTGAAAAAAACAGTGAAATCCGAAGTTCTACAACACGCAACAGTACCCAGATTTGGTTCGGCTAATAACGTACCCAATATCCTGTTGGACATAAAGCCCGGTTTTCGAGAGTACGCGACAAGCTCCCTATTCTTAATTGTCCATCCGGCCGGCGCAGAGATATAAGCACGAGATAAAATAAGAGAAAAAAGAGTAAAAACCGTCTGGAGCTGGAGAGAGACCGCGAATCGTCGGATAAACAGTAGCAATTGTAGATAAGGTCGGTGGCTGTGGCAGGCGGTAAAGTTGAAAGAGGACCGCGGGCCCGCACAAACGCGCAAACACAATGGCGGCACCCAGACCGACACACCAACCGATCTTGAAACGAACCGACCGATCGGCGACCATATGCATATGTGTGTATGTATAGAGGAAGATATGTGACGTATGTGCGACTGCTATTGGCCATAGCTCCACAAAGCACGGGGTGTCTCATTATGAATTGACCACCCCTCTCACCTTTTTGAGACCATGTCGAAGAAAGTCAAAGCGCCTAATATAAGGTTTTTTATATCATGCGCTATCGATAAACTTGTGTTATTCAAATTGGAAAATCCTGTATATTCAGATTCAGAATATATAGATATTATTTTCATTAGTCTATTCAAAAACATACCTCACCTATTCATGTGCATTAAAGGCCAAAGAAATTTGCATGTAGCCAGAATACATACAGGTATGATACTTAAGATATGACATACGACATTTTAGGGACGTATCTATTCACACTCAGCCGTGACGTGACAGTGCTGTGACGTGCCAGTGATTCTCGCTGACGTGAGATGACAGTGTTTTCAATTCACACCGGTCAGTATTTTTCTCACGTGAACATGCAGACATTCTGGGCCCGCCTACGAGATCCGCCGCGTGGTACCTCCGCGATCGATAGTCAGAGACCGTCTACCACCTACGAAAGATGAAGAAGAAGAAACGAGAAGAAAAATCCTTGTATTTTGAATTTGACTGGTTCTACAACAAGGGATGTACGCGTACAAATTCAATTAGTTTTTCATCATTCATTCTTTTGACCAATTATATCAAAATATTCACCAAATTACATAAAAACACGGCTGTGAAAATAGAAAAATATCGTTCCAAAACAATGCGATGATCACGGTACGGCGTCGTCGAGGGCACTGAGAACACGGCCACTTCCACGTGCCGGTCTAGTATGAATCAGTTCATCCAAATTCCAGGAAGAATGTTTTTAGTCGCGCCGGGCGGATCACGTGCCGGTCACAGCACTGTCACGTCACGGCTGAGTATGAATAGGCCTCAAGTCGTTTCTACAATTATTTTAGGTCGCCTTTATGGTCTCATTGATTTTCATAGTTTTTCCTCTCCATCAGAAACGCAGGGGTATTTCTAGATTTCTACTGTAAGCGCTCTATTTTGAGGTTATACCTTTTGTTTGAATTCTGAGAAATTTGAGGCTGTTAGAACTTGGTTTTTATCATCTGTTTTATCAGCCTGAAATTCCTTGAGATCCAGACAAAAACATAACCTCACAATAGGAGAGCACCGACGCTGACACAGAACAGTAGATATCTAGAAATACCCCAGCCTCTCTATAGGAGGGCAAAGACTATGACTGTCAAGGAGGCCATAATGGCATATTACAATAATTATTGTGGGAACGATTGACGATACGGCTCTTAGTTATCAACTAACTTATGAAATATGAATGTTTAAAAGAAAACAGCAATATTTTCCGACCACAGAGTGGAACAAAAAACAGCAAAAAATGTACATATAAATATAGCTCCTAACTCTTATATAAGATGTTGAAATTATAATTCTGAAAAAAATTATATATTTGCAGTGGATGTTGACTTAAGACTATACACGTCATAGCCAATACAGACAAATATTGTCATACCCATCCTACACCAGTGGCATAGAATTAGGGAAATTTAGTTTCTCATACAGACGACTACTCCTTTTGAAGAAAAAATTGTTTGAATATTTGGGATAGAATCCTTATAAAAAGCTCTCACACGTTCTACTACCTAAGTTCGGTGAATTTTTAAATTGAAAATTGTATGTAATGTATAAGGAGAGTAACTATAACTTACCATAGCGTTACTTCGAGGATTTTCATATTTTGTCCTTGTTCAGTGGAGCAGAAATCAGAAAAACACGAATATCATTTTCATAAAATATGCAGGGTGCTCCTTTAAAAAAACTCAAGTTTATTCATTAACAATTTTTGGAGACTAAAAAGACCTTGGGTGAAAAGTTTAATCCCTATAACTTTTGCATACAGAACTTTTTTTTCTAAACGGCCATAAGAAAGGTCAGAGGGTGTGGTTAATATATAACGGGACAATGACATACAAAAATGGATAAACTAGTTTGGGCGAATGGACTTACAAGAGATGGATCATTACGTTGATATTCAAAAAAATTATAAAATGACACCCGCTAAAGCAAAATCAAGCTCACTGCATTTTTTACGCTTTGAGCTGAATACATTTTCACACAGTTCTGTTCCGGGTAAAACAGTTTAGTTCATGATTTCTTATATTCTAAGTTTGTATGTGAATGCCACTGTAACCCCTATTTCAGACTTGACTAATCAAGTGTCGTCAAACATGTAAATGTCAATTACCAAAAACTTCGCTTGTGTTTGTTTTTTGCAGAAACCCGACGACATACCCATTTAGTACGTCTTTAGTTCCTCACCGTCTTTTAAATTGGAGACTTCAACAGGCACACAGACAAGAAACCTGAAATTAAGTCTAATTGTTTCTTCGAACATAGAAGCCAATTCCTGAAAACGATGGTGTACACAACTGATAGAAAATAGACGCGATTCTATTACCTTTCGATGAAATGTATTTCTTATTGTTTCCTTGTTATAAGTATCATTTCTATAGCTAATCCTCACGCAACTCTGATGGAACTGTCAACACCATATCTGTAGATGGAGCCGTATTTTGCTGTCTTCTGTTGATGAGACATACCTTGTGATTAATAAACATTTTTATATGTATACTTTCAATATTTTATTGTCCAAATTGCCATTCAGTGAAAATACAGGTATGTAAAAATATGAAAAAAAAATTATTAGTGTTTTGTATAAATAGTTTTAAATATGGACCGGAGTCTCACCAGATTAATTATTGCCAACAATTCAGATTATAACAGATGGTAAACGAGCTGAAGTATTTTGAAAAATAGTTTAGGTTCTAGTTACGCCACTGGTCGTATATGCCCAATCAACCCTGTATATTATACAATTAAAACATGTCGGTTTTTATTTGAAAAATCACCAGGAACACATGTACCAATAACTACATATTTTATAATCACTTTTTACATCGGAATAACTTGAAAAAACAGCAGGACGTGCCTTAGTCTGTCTGGAGGTCTAACAGTGCGTGCAGGACCAGATTGCCGCACATCTGCCTCAAACCACGTCCTGCCTGCTTGTTCCATCATATACGGGTACAATGTCACGGATAAAAAATCATCACTGGATGCACTTGATTAGAGCGACACATGCCTTTAATACATTTTCGCATTTGCGTTCATTGAACAGGATTAATGTGCACCGTCTATAGAATATGCTGGCTAGTAATAGTGGATCAGTTGAGTTATAAATATCTTATTGCTTATATTATAGCATCTAGATGACACTCTTATGGATTGCTTAATCATGTGAGAAATTATTTGAACTGATTTTTGAAATTGCACTGGGTAAAAGTATCTGGGCATGCACCTTTTTCTAATAATCTCCTTATTAATAAAAATCTTGATTGCGGTAAAAGTATAAGTCTTATACTATTTATTCGGGCGAATGCTATATTTGGAGCTCCTAATATTACACGCACCAAACGGTTTGCGAAATAAATTTTGGTACAGAAAAGGGTGTCTTGAACTTGGGTCTGTAAGAAGTATTGTAATTGTTCTTGCTAAAACAGGAAGAAAAAGAAGAATGGCTGCTCAAGAAAATGAAGATATACGGTTTATTCTTATTCCTTGTGGTCGTATATTAATTACTGTAGTAAGAAAATTTACAGCTACTAGAATAGAAGAAAGTTCAGCCAAATGAAGACTAAATATTGCCGAGTCAACGAAAGATCCTCCATAGGCAATATTTCTAGCTAGATTAGTATCACATAGTCTCATTTAGGCGGATTTAGGAAGCTCCATTGCTGTATCCTGTTTTCCGAGAACAAGAGTTTTATGTGATTAACTTTTTGAGTTATTAAAGAAGATAACTATCCAGTATTAGTCATTTGACCTAAAACAGGCAGATCTGATTTTAGAATTGTGTCTTTTTATATTTTCAGTAAGAGAACCTCAAAAAAAAGCTTCTGAAAATCAACGAAGATGCTGAGACTTTAATAAAAGGTGTAGACCTCACTTGAGTAAAGAGACTTAAGCCAGTTATAAAAACGGACCAAATTTATCCCAGATTACCAGTTCGGATTAGGCATTCTACCATCGATCGCAGACTATAGAATCAGCTCTAGATAGAGGAGAGAGACTATTCCTGGATATGACTCATTCATTCAATAAAGTTCGTCATGGACTTATTTGTAAAATGAGCGTTGTACTTCAAAATAGTGCGTCTAGGTAATTAGGTTCTACATTACAAATCAGACCCTCAGGGTTGAGAAAGAAGATGAGTATTCTGTGTTCTAAGTTCAATACTATATCTTCCTGTATAAATCAAATATTCCTTAACGTTTGCAGCATCGATTGCAACTGAGAAGAGTAGTAAAATATAGATTGATACCATTAATTTAGTGATATTAACTCAGATGTTAACGAATTAAAATCTATCCATTCTCACATTACGAACCTAAGTTTGACAAGTTCTCATCAAATAAGCGATAATGGCACCATCATACTTAGCTCAAGCTCCAAATACTTAAGTGTGACACGAAGCTTCACTGGAAACACTATATGAAAAATCAGAAGGAACAACTGAACCTCCCCTACAAGCAATGTTACTGGTTATTGGGGAGATCCTCAGTGCTATCACTCCATAACAAAATCGTGATCTATAATCAGATCTTAAAACCGGTGTGACTCTGTCTCAAAAACTCTAACATCGAAATTAGGAACGTTTGTAATAAGGATGCCGATCGCGATTTGAATGTCCCTGTGATTACACTGGTAAACAAAATTAAAATAATTTTTTGTGAGATGGGTAAAACAAGGCGGTTATTATGTAAAACGTACCAAAAAGCCGGAAATAGCATTCGATTTTTGCTATCACCCACGGTTTTCTTGCAATAAGGCATTTTATTTGCTGCTTATACTCCTAAAATATAAGGATATGTGTGTAGGAGTACTAATAAACCCTAGAATAAACATTAATCTCAGAATGTTATTGCCGTTGTTTTACGGCGATATGTTGCTCCTGAAGTATCTCTTAACAATGTCCAGCAATAATCAGCAAGCAAATTGACACTCCATTTGCCTTGATACCGTTTTTCTACAGCAGAAATGTCTTGGTGGAACGGTTCACCATGTTCATCACTTACCGCATCTAAATTTTCCGGAAAAAAATCGAGATGAGAATCCAAAAAGTTAATTTTTAGAGACATGTTACATCCCATTCCTTTGTAAGCATTAATTAGTTCACTCACAATATCTTTATAATTGTCCGCCTTCACATTGCCTAAAAATTTTTCAATAAGTGATTTAAAAGCATTCCAAGCTCGTAATTCAGTTTCATTTAGAGCACTGTCAAATACATCATCCTTCATGATTTTCCATATTTGTGCCCTCTTTAATTTTTGCCTCACTAAGTCTCGGAAATGTTTGTTTTAAATGCAGAAACTCTCTTCAACTTCGATCCATAGCTTTCACAAAAATTTTCATCAATCCCAACTTAATATGCAAAGGTTTTTGGGATCAACTAATGGTTCATGAGCAATATTTTTGAGCCCCGGAGTTAATACCTGACGTAGTAGCCACTCCTTCTGTTCTTAATGAAGATCTCGCGCACGACTGTCCCATTCATAAAGAAAACAACAATATTTGGTATATCCCAGTTGCATTCCAAGAAGAAGAAGCTTAGAGAAATCAATGAACAGACGCCAATCATTTGGATCATATTTCCATATATATCAACTCACTTTCTTAAAGTCTGTGAGGTCTTGTTGCCGTTTTCGGTAAAAAGTAATGTTAACATCACCGTGGAGAAGATTCCATCCTTCTAATCTTGACGCTAAAAGTTCTGACTGGGCTTTTGACAGATTTAATTCTCGAACTAAGTCATTAAGTTCGCCCTATGTGATCAAATTCGGCGCTGTTCAACATCCTGGCAGGTCAAACAAAGGATCAGGAATTTTTACGCTTTCTGTACCATCACTTTCAGAATCGGTGAATTCGACTTTTTCATCCAAAGACCAAGATCCTGGTGTAACTGGGACAGAAACTGCATCACTATGCTAAACGGGCCGCAAAGCTGATGGTAAATTAAAATACTTACAGTATGTTTCGATTTTGGTCCAATACCTTTAATATTTGTGAGGCAAAAGCCATCAGTAGTATGATCTCTCGGTTCTCTCCAAACCATTCCTACCGCAAAGAGCATTTCACGATTGTCGGCTCTTAACCAACCTGTTAACAACGTTACACAAGTCTTACAATATAAATATATGAGGGGCCCATAGTTTATCTTGGTCGCCAACTTTAGTTCCAAAATAAAGTTCGTATGCTTTCAACACAAGTAGAGTAAAAGTACGTTTTTGGGGTTTAAAAGTTAGCTCTCCGTACACATAACAAAAACTGTTCGCACTATTACACAATTTCTAGGCATTGTCCATAAAGCTAGTATAGATCACATTAAACTAAAAACAACACACCGTTTTAACAAAAATAGTACTCTTCAACACAGAAAACGTAACTGACTCGGCTGCTATTAGTCTACTAATAAACGCAATATGCTCTCTAAAGATAGAGCTCGCATATAATAAACAGGAATATACAGGTATTAACATTATATATGTGCGTCATCGCATAAACGCCTAGAAATGCAGCAATATGAGATGTTACGTGTGGTAATTCATGGAAGTAGATGATACCGAATATCTGTGGGTAATAGAAAAATTATGTTTTTAGATTTGATTTAAGGGCCTCAAAATACCTAAGATATACCCAAAAATTGTCATGTCACAAATCCTGTGTTTATCAGTGTTATCGACGAGATCGATAAAGTAACGGGCAGTCACGAAGAAAGTTTGCATGCGCGCCCCAATGCAGCTCTTCAGTCATTATGTCCGATGATTAAAAACGATCAAACCGTATGAACTTTGTGTTTAAAACAGAGCAAGTGCGCAGGTTTTAAGTGTCAGTATTAATTATACTTAAGATTATCTACAGGACATCAATGGATTGCCGCTAGTGATACATGGTAGTTTGTAAGAAGATACAGGATAATTAGTGATCAAATTAATCAGCTTTAATATTCGGGCGTCACAGCTATGATTCTAAGAACAAAATAAAAACTTGAACAAGGCTCTGCTTACCATAATTTTCCTGAAGACTAAAATCTTTAAGGTAATCAACTATCACATTCTAACAAGCGTAATCTTTCTTCTTCATCATCCCACTCCTATTAAGACCAGTGCTAACGTAATACCTTAATTAAAAATCATTAATGGTCAGTAAGACACAAGATAAAAGCATCCATTCCCATACAAACTAGTTTTTGAGAGACGTCTTCTTCGAATGAACGTTTCATTTCCAATTGACAGATCTGACAGCCAGAGGCGATCAACTGTTTTTTACTGTTTGTACGCATTAGCATATATCGTTACAATGCGGGATCGTAAGCAACTATCGGTTAGTTCTGCTTCTTTTTGAAATTGTGCCATCAAGTATACAGGGTAGATAGCTGAATGAGGACAATATGCCATATTTTAAAAGGAAACGTGACACTTGTGATTTTAATAGTCCAGCACATTTCTTGCCATAGAGTCAAGCGGAAAATCGTGCAAAGTTTTGCAAATTTTCACGATACGCACGCCACAATAACTCATCTGCTGTACTACAGCTCCCTTCACAGTTTTTGGAGGTTAAGCCACAATATATAAATAAATGGAAAACCCTTGTCAAGCAAGTTATACTGACAGTGACAAGCATGAATGTGGAAGACCTATACGTTGATGAAAAAATGTGCAAGGTGGTGAGATAAAACTAGAAAGAGTATGTCTGTTAGTACCATGTTCAACGTTATATTTCCTTAACTTCAGGATACATTCGAACATGTGGTCAAACGAAATTTGAAGTTTAAAGTTATTGTTCTCACAAAAGGCCTGTAAGAGCCAGGACGGACACAAACTCTGTAGTTTGGACCACGAACGTTTTTGTATGAATTAGTTATGCGGTTCGTACTAAATTGTAAAAAAAATGTAAATTTATCAATTCAGCATTCCAGGATCCACGTTTATACGAGGTCTGTAAATTAAGTGATGAGGCAACGTAGCATTGGACCTGGCAACACTGGAGGCGCCGGGCTTAGCAAAGGGAGAGGGGAACATGTAATCCGCTTTCAGTACAAGTTTGAACTCGCTCGAGTTATTTGGTTGACCGTAGCGATTTTTTGTCTGTGTCCTAAAAATGAGTGACATCACTTTCGAGCAACAGTGTGCAATCAGGTTTTGCTTCAGACTCGCCAAACTTCAGCAGGCCTACGGAAGAATTTTTTGTCAAGAGCCCAGCTTTTTCGATGGTTAAAGTCATTTTCCGAAGGTACAGAGTCGTTTGACGATAAAAATATCGACAGAATCCTAGATCTTGTGCGTTCAGATCGTCGATTGACAATACGAATGATCAAGGAAGAATTAAATTTGACTGACACCACCGTTCATCAGATCAAGAACAACTGGGTGTTCCATCACGATAATGCTCTTGGTCACACATCAATGTCAGTAAACATGTTTTGGCTGGTAAAAAAATTCCTGCGGCACCTCAGCCTCCTTATTCTCCTGATTTGAGTCCTTGTGACTTTTTATCGAAAACATTCGAATGGCTATAACCGACCACCTGAAGGCTATTCCAGTGTCGGCGTTCCAACACTACTATGAGGAGTGGAAGAACCGTCTCCAGCGCTGTGTGGCTTTAGAAGGTAGCTATTTTGAGGCTGACAATATAAAATTGTAATTATATATCAATAAAGAAATAAAAAAAACAGTCTCATGACTTAATTTACAGACGTCGAAGGTCCTATTTGTGTTATATCTAGAGTAGGTACTTTCTGCCATAGAACAGCTGCCACTGTTTAATGCGCCATTGCTTATAAAAGTTGGAAGTATTTTCGCTAAATATCCCATAAACTTTCGGTAATATCTTAGTAGCATCATGCCTGAAGCCATCCAAAGGTTCTAAAACAAAGTGCTACGTGATCTCGTACATAATATACCTAATTAACTCTTCGCCATATATTCGTAAAAGTGGCCCTCATAAGCATTATCCATTTTCTTCAGCAATAGAAGCAGAATTCACTAACAATTACTCATTGCAGAAAATTGTTTCAGAAAGTATATACAATTTTCTGCGGCACAAAGGTATGCCGCTGATGGTGTGTATAAAGCTTATACAAGAGCGAAGGAGCAGCCAATGATATATTACTATCTCTTTATATACAATACAAACGAATTAATGAGCCCATTAATATATAATCGGTAGCTGAGTGGAAGCTCTTATTTATTAAGCTGTTACTCTTTTTGTATTTGTTCACATTAAAAATTCA
Source organism: Acanthoscelides obtectus (assembly GCA_963669975.1). Lineage (NCBI taxonomy): Eukaryota > Metazoa > Arthropoda > Insecta > Coleoptera > Chrysomelidae > Acanthoscelides > Acanthoscelides obtectus. The sequence continues at coordinate 92,727,332 of CAVLJG010000001.1, forward strand.
CTTATAATCTCTACGACAAAGTATGGGCATTAATCATTTTTTAATAGGGAATCGTGCAAGAGACTCTAAATGAAATCAAATTAAAAGACTGTTAGGCTTTTGCTGTGTTTGCGCTTCATGCAAAGTCGGTCCTAGATTTGAATGTCCCGTTTACGCTTTGCACAGATTCTTGCCGTGGAATCTAATCATAATACTCCAAATTCCAAGCGAGTACTTTCAACAATTCAAATTCTTTTGTAGCAGACAGACTTTTTGGAGCAAGGGACTTAAAGCAATAGCTGTAGTTCCACAAGCGACCATTTTTGAGCTATTTGTTTGCATACTGGAGTGATACATGCGACTTAGTTGTACGACTTGTGAAATCATGAATGCCTTTGAACTCGTGGAATGCAGATACTATAACTTGCTTCGTCTTGCTATTGAGTAGTAAAGGGTGGTCCATAAGCTGGTCTTTTTTAGGTTGGTATTATTTTGATAGTTGGTAACACTTCCATGCTCAACATATTAACAAATATATTGTGTCAAACTTCCGCTGTGAGCAATGGATCGTTTTAATCTTGAAAAAAGGTGGGAAATACTGAAAAACTATTTTCAGAGTGAGTGCTGTGTTGCAGAGAATTTGCGAAAATTGAGAAAACTATTTGGTCGGACTGGTATACGAAAATTCGTGTAGGTTCGTTAAACTGGATTGCTTGTGGATAACAGAAGATATGAGCGTGTTCGACCCGTACGTACAGCCGAAAACATTGCTGCTGTTGCCCGAAATGTGCGTGAAAACGCAAGAATGTCAACTCAAAGAAAACATCCGTCGAGCTATTGATGAAATAGACCCACAAACTATCGAAAGTGTGCTTCAAAATTGGGTTAAGAGGATGGACTACTGACAGGCCAGCCGCGGCAGCCATTTAACTGAAATTGTTTTTCATAAATAATCGGGAGGTGTATTCTTTTGAAAAAAGTATCACGTGTTAAATATTATTGAAGAGTGTAGTTTTAATACCAATTTAAAAGAAATCACCCTATACAACAAACAATGTAGTTTTACAATCGAGTTTGACATAACCTTCAAAAATGAAGAATGAATTTGAGACATAATATACGAGTACCTGTACATGTATATCAATCATATAAATATTAACGAATGTAAATTCGTCAGGCTATAAGTACCAGTTTAGGCATCAAAATATACAAGGAATGCTTAGATTCATGATAAAATTGGAAATGGTAAGTTTGCGTCCATACTAGGTTGGCTCAACATCATAAATTCCTGGCTTCCATTAGATACGTGTCAGGATATGGTGTCGGATACAATTATGTACATTTCCTCTTCTGTAGACATCCCTTTCTCTTTCCATCAATTTCGGATAGCCAGTCTTTTGGACCTCGTACTTGTCGCCTTATCATAATGCCCAAGGTTGTACGTGTAATCGAATTTACATTCATTGACATATCCTTCTACAGGACTAAGCTTCTCTTGATAAAAATATGAAGAAAGTACAGTCCGTAACAAAATTATCTACCTTCAAACTGTGCTCTCTCCATTTATCCCATCTATTTCATTTTATCAGCATAACGAGCAGCTACATCAGTACCCTGAAAGTTTCTAGTAACTTTCTGTACAAATTGGTTTAGACAGCCTTATCGGACAAAAGTACCCGAGGGTACTATCACCGCTGCAAGTGAATGTACGTTAGTACATCCTACATGTCTACGACACACACCTTATTTCTCAATTATCAAATAGACTTGTTGAGATTATCTTCGGCAAATGAAGGTAAACTAAGCTTAAAATGCACAGGCGAGGTTAACATTATTATGATGGACATGACATATCCTTTCTTCCCATGCCTGTGGCGAGGAAGTATTGTAATTGCGAGAAAAATTGATACTGAGATATTATTATATTTCTTTGATGTTATATGACATATGACATGTACCTAGAAAGTACTGGTCGGATTTTGATGAAATTTCCACGCAAGGTTACTAATATATCAAGAACGGAATAGCTAAGTATTTTTTGGGAAATCGGTCCAGTGGCGGCGGAACAAAAGGTCAAACAAAAATTAAAATCGTCCAAACTTCGTTTTTGACGTTTCAGACGATCCTGAATTTAAAAAAAAATATGGTTGAACATTTGTTGATTTGCGTATACTAACACACTTCCAATTCTGATAGTTCTACACATGTATTAGACATATTTCACACATCATAGATTCACCGTACATTTGTCCTTCAAACGTTCGACAAGCGTTCCTGCGTCTGTTGACAACAGCCGCGGCCGGCGCACCGGTATTCGTATATGTCATGTCTCACTGGTGCTCGGTCAACGCTCTGCCGTCTGTGATGCATCCTGCTTTCAGATAATGGTGAGAGTACGGATAGGGTAGGTAAATTATGCTATGGACCAGTTGTATGGACCTATTCGACGGACTTGACCTGTTTAATTTCTCTGTGATACATTTTCGTAACTAACTCTTATTAGAGGGTCTTACTTAAACGCTCGTCCGCCCAACCAAACACAGCCAACCAAAGTAAGCTGTACCGTGCTTTTTTGAAAACTCGTCAGCATGGGCTAGGCTTGGTCTCTGAGACATCAAACGAAAACATAGTCACTATCCCCTATCCAGGATATAAGGTCTATGGCGCTGTCTTATTTCGATAAGGTCGCACTTGTGCTTTTATGAACTGATGCAGGCGTTGCGTGGGAAGTGTAAAGTCAACCTACTTCTTCTACTCTTTTCTTCTAAATCTCATATATATATATCAAGTATGCGAAATCCATTTTTACGTTCAGAGTATCGGCAGTTGAGCTGAATAGACAGCTGGTAGCAACTCTCTCTGTGAAAAGATGACGGGAGATACAAGGACATGCTGATAAAGAGCACTATATTTTGAAAAAAAGTGTCCCAATACAAACTTTGTGCTTTGTTGATGTCAAATTGGCTATTAATAATGAACGAAACACATAACTTTAACATTTATTCTCTAAATACGTTATAATCACCATCGTTATCTTATGTTTTTCGTCAGTGATTAAGCAAAGAGTGAGGGCTGAATTTGAAGACGACATCTATGTACTCTTGTAACTGCGGTTTTTTGTCATAGCTTTCTTCTCGTAAACGGTTACTGGCTGATCATATTATACTGGAATCTGTTGGGGCTAAGTCCGATGAATACGGTGGGTGTGGTATCATTTCTCAGCTCAGATCCAGTAGCTATTGTAGTACGCTTAGCGATATGTTAAACCTCCGCTCGATAAGCAGATCTTTGAAGAATTGGTGTGGTATCCAAACACCAAACTTGTCAGCCTTGCGTAAAGCATGCAAATGATTTGCTACCGTGCCATGAGAGCACACGAGCTCTGCAGCCAAATTACGCGTGATGCTTTGATGGTCTGCTTTAATTAATTATTAAGACTCACAAAAATTCAAAAAATTATAAGATAATGTAAAAACCACAAAAATGAATTTGAGCGATGCCGACTGTCCAAAGCTTTTTTAAAAGCATTCACCGATGAAGTGATTATCTTATTCGAAAATAGTCCATTCCATGAATCAAACACCCTGTTAACTAAACAAATGGTCTTGTAGTGGTCTTGTATCGTTTTTCTCTTTTTTTTTTGAAGTTGTGTCAACGTAAATGATTTTTGGTTAGGCAGGCCTTGGCCATGACCGCCCCTAAAAATTTGACTTGACTATCCTAAATCTGATTTTCAAATCGCCTATATGACGTATTTCCATGAATGCAGATATTTTGAATACTTTTAGCCTGTCTTCATAGCTAGGTCATCAGATGCCTAACTGTGGCGCGTCGCTAGTCATAAGATCATGGTTTTATGTTTATTTAATAATCTGTTTCCTCTGGACGCTCAGACTTTGATTGATCTATCAAGGAATAGGGTATCACCACAGTATCGTTAGAACTACTGCTACCTTGGAGACTCTTTCTCATATGTTACGTGCAGCTTCTGCAGCAGATTGTTCAGATTGCGACTATCAGACATGGGTTCACATATAACTAATTTTTTTGTTGTACTTTAAGCAATAAAATCAGTTCGCGATTAGCTCTTTATATTTTCCTCGCGATAGACTTGACTCTACTCTTGGTTTTCTGGTTTTCTATAACTATATCTAACCCAATAATCCCAAATGTCCCTCTCTTTCAGTAACCTTTCGCGGTTCAGTTCCAGCACGAACAGTAAGAAAGAATATTTTGCTTCAGGCCATTGGTCGCCTGCGAACCGTTTGAATAGACTGTATCTTTGAGAATCTCCACAAATTTTCAAACATCCAGCAAAACCTGTATGTGAACGTTTCGAAATTGCAATCGCCGTATGACACGTGGGCCACCATATCCGGGGTGGGGGGGAGGAGTGGTCATGGAAGATCCATATTGCGGTACCGTGTTTGTTAACAAAACTGTTAACTCAGTCCTCCTCATTTGTATGACAGGAAAGGTCGCTAAATATTCCAAGAACCTGTTCGTATAGATAGTATAAAAGTGGAAATTACATTCACATCAAGTTTTTTGTCGAAAAAAATTTTGTTGCCTGGTAGGCAAATAAGCACGTGGGTTCTTCCACAACCAATTGCCAATCATTGAAGAAGGTTGAAAGGTTGAGTCTATGTACTTTTTCACAATGGCCGATTCGTGGTTTGGGGCGGAAAACCCGATTCCCTGAGTTCCCCTATGTACCTTAAAGATATTAAAATATGCAAAACTAAAACATGTGACGTATTAATAAGTCAATGTTTAAGCGTAATTTTTAATAAAAATACGATTAGTATGATTCTTTTGCTCAAGTTATATACCACTAACCCTATTTCTACTAAAACAATATAACGGTTTTTCTGGCTTTTTTCAGTATTATCACGTATAAACCACATAGATAATTCGACGTTCCAGTACTTTAAAACTTAAAGTCCGAAAGGGTTCATTGAAACAGATTTATTGGTCAATGGCACAGATTGTACTGTTCCATGGAAAATTTTAAGATTTTTCAAATGACTGATTCATAATATAATCACAATTCTTATTATAATTGATTCCCGTTTGGTTCTGTATTCCACGACGGACGCTCCGCTACCGTTGAAAAGCCCCATACAAAGAGATAAAAAACCTTAATGAACAATTTTGTGTATAGCCAGTGGCGATGCGTTGTTCTCTTACAATTAGCAGTTAGTTAAAAATCCAATTTTTATTTTCATAATGAGGCCTCTCAAGATAGCATCTATCGGCGGACGATCGGTAAGCTGTTGTTTCGATTATGACCGGTAAAGCTGCTGGTGTATACCTTAGGAGAAATGATGTAAGCTACCATATATGATGTGTGGATGGTGTTAACCAAAGAAATGGCATCAAGTAGATTGACTCTGCATTATCCACGCAATTCTGGACAAACGAACTTTCAATGTGCAGCATTTAAGTCAACTGTTGCACGCTCTGGTATCGTTATTATTCGATGCCTGTGGTAATAAATGTGCTTTGACGTGAGGCCATAGAGTAGAATGAGTATCAGTAAAAAACAGCATTGCTGATTAAAATAAACTGACATTATGCACGATGCAGTAAGCTTTTGTCGTTCTTATATCTTTATTATTGGCCAGCAATAAACCCTGGTAGTTCTAAAAAAAATCATACCGGTAGAGTTGATTGTTCGACTTTACTAGCAAAGTTGAACTGAAAAGCGGATTTTTTCTAATATTTTACAAAAGTGGAAATATCTCATGTACAACTGATTTTCGGATAACCTTACACCTTGTATACTTCAGAGAAAGGAGCTACTACGAAATTAACATGTGTATTGGCATTTACTTAGAATTCAATGCTCTAAATGAATTTTCTCCTAGGAATGTATTAGTCGTCAACAACACAAAAATCTTTTATAACAGATTTTAGGGGGTGCTCAGTTCTTTTCAAATATTGATATATTTTCTCAAAGTTCTCTAAATAACAGACAAATACGACAATGATAATAATAAGTATAATATTTATTCACTCGATGTACAAAGAAAGCAATATGAGTAAATAAATATAAAATAAAAACATGCCCAATAGGAAGCGTTGCCTGTGGATGGACCAATAATTTCAAGCTGTGACGAATCATAAAAAAGGGCAAGAATCAGTAAGAGTGGATTACTTTTCCAAATGTCTCTTCAAGTAATTTCCGAAATGTAAATCTTTTAAATCATTAGGTATAATTTCATAAAATATGACCGCTACATTATAGACTTATGTGGCTGAGAAACTACTGTGCCACTAATATTTTTTGTACCTTGTATAATAATTATGTTAAATCTTTTGGTCGGTATTGACAAATTTTTGTCAGTGAGTGATAATGTGTAAGAAATAAAGTACTAATATAATTCGTCAGTAGGATAAAGTTTCGAAGTTTTTAACATCGTTTTTAGAATAATTTGTTAAACAATATCTAAATTATAGATATGTGATAAATGTACAGTTCCCCATGCTAATATACCATATGTACGATGAGTCTCAATCAATGCAAAACTCCAAGGTATTTTATGTGTGGTACTCTATTAACATGCAGTTTTTGATCATTAATGCTGTAGGAGATATCTATCTAATCTGGCAAATGTCTAGCATAAGATGGTAAAAAATGTGTTTTAGAATAGATAATGATCTATTTTCTGCTTTTAAACCACCGAATAAACATACATACTTCAAAAAATACTTTTTTCCATGGACTAGACAATTTGATTTGCTATCGGTTATGATCATTTGACATGAATATTGCTGTGAAAGTTTTGTGGTAATAAATTTAGACACTAGACAACAAAAATTAAAAAGTTTGGTGATGGTGGGATTCGAACCCACATATCCGGTTTTGTAAGCCGGTACCCTACCATTAGGCTACACCACCTCAGTAGTTTTGGAATAGAAATTTCCTAGGATTGGTTCGCATACCACGTAAACACACTCAGTGGCAAAGAAAATGGAACACTCGCTAAGAAGAATTTCGATTGCTCATGTCCAGTATTCCAGCAGTAAGAAATGTTAATATTTCTATGCTCTCCGTCGTTTGGTTTTTCTACGATAGTTTTTCATAATTTTGTACTCTTAGTTGAGCGTGAGAATTTACAAGAAGAATAAAATTGTTTCGTGTTTTCATTTTTGTCACTAAGTATATTAAAATGAACGGAACCCAGTATCACCGACCTCTTCTGCAGATTTTGCCTATCCAACATGCCATTAGATGTCGCTACCATACCGCGAATTTATAAAAGTGTTCCCAGTCAAAATTCTGCCGCTTATAATAGTTATTTATATGTTCTAGGGTGTTAAGTGGGCGTTATGTTACGCGGCGTCCATAAAAGTCAAACACAAACTCATTTATATAGAACAATAGTGCTAATTATTTTAGCACCTTGTATAATAATGACAAAAATGGTATTTTCATAAAGCATCAGGCTTCAGATAATCAATTTACTCTCGTTTGACATCGATATGGTTTTAAGTTAAACGTTCTTTTTTAGACAGTTTTTTTATTTATGATACAAGATCCGATATACTGCTTCTTCCATTTTGAAAATATAGTGATTCTGATATGATATTTAAATTAATCACAAGCAACGATCCAAAAACTATAGGCCATAAATTGATTGTCCTCTGTCTCACAATCACCTGAGGCGTCAACCAACTAAGCTAAACAGTCAAAATTTCAATGAACTTAGAACGTCTCTCGCAATTTATAAGTTTCAAGAGGCATTGTTTAGGGGGTCTGTATTTCTATGGAGGAGCTCGCACTTCGACTTATATGACATTATTTGTGCTCAATATGCCTCCTATAGAAGGATCACTTTTTCTGGAATACTTCGAATAAATGTTGTATGAAATCATTTTAGGCTCTAGAGTGCATCACTCTATACATTCAAGCGCTCTCAGGCAGCAAGAACTTATTTATAGGACTTCCAGGCAGTCGAATTTAAAATAAAAAAATCAAAAGAATCAAACATTATTTCATTTACGCCAAGAAAATAACTAATTGACATTGCATTCTATTGTAATAGTAAATCATTCTAAAGAGGCTCTATTGGTTAACACTATTCATAATCTTCACATTCCTACACCTGCAATTTACACTGAAAGAGTCATATAAGCGCGGTCTGACAACAAAAGGGAATCCTAACCGTATAACATACTACAAAGCTGAAAGCTGCTTATAACGTTATACTTCCATTCATGCGAGGTGAATGGAAAAAAAATGGATGAAATATGGAACCTTTTCTGGTGCTGTCTAGCTTATGATTCATTTAAATGAGTATAGGTTGCTTATCTTTATTTAATTTACTACCTGGTCCAATCATAATCATATATTGTACTTGACTTGGAAAATGCAGAGAAGTAGTGAAATAATGTAAAGAGCGCTTCAGGGGTCTCTCTGGCATCTTAAAAATCTTTTCAAATCCATATCTGTAAGAAGGTGTCCAGGAGTATGTGAGTGATCCAAACTGTTCTGAATTAAAAACACCGACAAGCATCCTCGATGATTGACAGGTCTCACTTGAGGGCTGATCTACTACCGACTTCTAACCGATACCTACAACCGAGGAGTAACCCTTTCTTGAATCCCTACCTTCAAGGAGACCTTGAGGAGTCAGTTCTGAAGTAGCTGGACACCCCAGAATAACCTCGGTAATCAACGGGTTGCAGCAGAGGACTGATCTCCAGCCTACTCCCAAATCCCTCTGTAAAGAGATTTTTAGGAGTGTCTGTGCAATGTTGTTGGATCCTTGGAGTATCCAGAGAGATCACTGAGCTCTTCTCTGCGTACCACTTGATTGTTATGTCTATTCTCAAAAACTCTATATCTGTAAGGTCCATGCCTGTTGGATGGACATTCTCAGTAGCCCGTGGATACTTTCAAGCTCATATGTAGGCTTTCAGGTGTCCATGCCTGTCCGACCCTCCTGAGGTATCCAAACCCGTCATTCGATATCAACGGTCGGTTTCCTATTCACTTCGGTGCCTTTTAGATTCCCCTTCTGAGGTAGCCAGATACCCTGACGCATCCATGGATTACATTCTGCGCCTATTCTGATACTTAATCCTTTCAAATCCCTGAGGTAACCAAAGACCAGGAGATGTCCTTGATGATGAAAAAGTTAAAGTTGAAAACTGATCGCCATCGATGTCTATATTTGGCCTGAAAAAGTTTCTTAAATCCATATCTGTATGGAGGTCTTCAGGAGTCCGTGCCTGTCCAAGGCCCCTTCTGAGGTAGCCGGACACCCTGAGGCATCCACACCCGTGAACGACTGCGGCGGAGGTAGAGGCGGTGGCGGCGGTATCGACGATTACCTCTTTCGAAAACGGAAAAAACCGTCACGAAAAAAAGAAAAACACGGCCGCAACGGCAGCGAGTCAGTTCAACTGTTCTGAGCCCTAAAGCGACAGGCCACATCTTCGCACACTGTTAGCACAGTTAAAGTAGAACTGAAGTCAATTTAGGGCTAGTCGCTGTTCAGAGACGATATGGTGGAAACACTAAATGTAGTTAGCCATCTAAGATAATTAGTTGGAATTGCAACCATGGTATTTTTCTTTTTTTTATACTCCAACTACCACGAAGGCCAATGGGGTACCGTGGGGCTCTAGGGGGCAACAGGGGAAAGGGGCGACGCCACACGGACTCTAGCGAGGGAACATGTGTGCATGCAATAAGCATACATTCTGGCCCCGCCTACGAGATCCGCCAGGTGGTACCTCCGCGTTCGATAATCTACCGTCTACCACCTACGGGCAATCACAACATCCATAGCCAAGAGAAAAATGTCTCTCTGCCACTGCGGCCACCGCTGATGCCTGAAACCCTCTCTGCAAGGTCGCCTTCGTTCAAAAGATGTCATCCATTTCTTAAGGTTAATTCAACTAACAAAGTATTATCTCTATGACGGATTTCTGGCCTCTATAGTTCATCAAAGAATTTGCCACAGTTGAACGGAAGTTATTCAACTTTGTGACCATATATTATAATTCAACTATTGAATTTACAGGTAACGGAAATATAAAGCTAGAAAATATCGTATAGTGATCCACAATGTTATCAACTATCGCAAAACATCAGATACTGCTGTCAATTATCTGTTTGGAGTTGTAATGAGTATGAGTATCAATTATTTATTATTAATATGACTACAACTGGATTTTCCCCTTTTCCCCTTTTTTGTATGTATTTTAAATTATAAAGAGTAGGCAAACCAAGCTCATGCACTCTTTTCTACGTAAATTAAATTGAAGGACTCATTACAGGCCATCATTACACAACTATGTCGTTGCATATTTATCTCTATTATAGATGTATTAATGGAAACAGCAGTTCTAACAGATAACTGCTGTTCGGTCGAACGGTGGTCGATTCTGGTTATAGATGGGACCTTGTGCAATCTTATTTTGATACTTCTTATACCTCAGATAGAGGTTAGTCGCTCTGATTTTGTTCGTTTTCCTACCTGAGACCAAGCCAAGATTGTCTGATGATTGCCAAAAAGCATGAAACAGATATACACGGTTTGCCGTCCTTGGTCGCGTTATGAGATGCATCTCAAATCATGATGGAACAATATGGAATACAATCTGACTGGTCTATAAGGTGGCCGATGGCGAGTGGCTGGTCGGTATGAAATCTAGAGTGGCTAAAGGCCTAAGGGCACATGCTACTACTTGGTGCCTGCACGCACGCATCTTCCACAGTCACGGCAAGCTCTGATGCTGATCATCATCATCATCATCATGCCGAGAGATGCCAATAAATGACCGAAGAAATGTCGAGTCGTCTTAAGCCGCGTTTTCACCTTGGTTACATTATTTTCAATGGTTTACTATCTCATGACAGACCAGATTCGGTTTTCATAGAAAGCTATGACACCTGGTTCTAGTTTGTGAGCTTTCGTTTACGATTACATGATATATCATCAGGATATGATATAGTATGACGTATCTAGAGTACGTGTCATTCTTCCAACGAATACATACTTCCTTCGATTAGGAAATTATATCCTTCTACCAAAATCCTTAAGTACGTTAAATAATATTATCGAGAAGTTCCAGGATAGGTAGTGTTTTGTGGTCCCCAGGTTCCAGCCTACTACTTCGTCGATCCAAGTATATCGTTTCCTTGGGTCCAGTGCATCTGTTTTATTATTTTTATGAAAGTAGATGCATAAGTTACTTGGTAAAGGTGTTTTTTAACATGTTTAACTTGTATGTAAGGGAATATTTCAACATAATTTCCACCAATGTCAATACGAGTATATAAGTTGAAAACTTACCCAGGGGTCAAACGCCGTTGACAATACAATTATATTTTACAAAACAATCGAAAATTGAAATTGAAATTGAAAATGAAAATTATTAAGAAGCTTGAACTATGAAATTTGGAAAGAGTTTGGATTTAAAAATTTGAGAGTAATTGGAAAATTCGGAAATTTGCAAAATAATTTGAAGATTTGGAGATTTTGAAAAAAATGGAAATTGGAAAAAAATGGAAATTTCGAAATTTGAATGGACCAAAAATCGAAGCTCTTGATTGTAAGTAATTTTGTTGTCATTCTTGGACTATAAGTTAAAAAAATAAATTATAATAGAAAATTCCAAGTATATGAGGGTACCTGTATGTGTTACTGCAATAGAAAGTCTAAAAATCAAGTATGACTGATTAATTTGGAATAAAATCAATATATAAATTGAGATGTTAACAAAAGAATCAATTATAGCAAAAAAGCAATTAACTCTATTTTCTTAATAATGTAATTTTTATATGATCTTATTCCTTATTAATTAGTGATATTTGATTTTTGGACTTTATACTGAGTAACACAAAGTCTCCTATACAGATAGATTTCTTTTAAACTGCCTAGGGTTAGCAGAACGATTCATAAAAATATTCGACCTGGGAAAAGCCTGCAACGTTCACGTTCAGTTTACTAACAGCCCTACATAACCCTAAATCCTAGAAAGAAAACGTTTTGCTGTTGAGTTTGGTTGTACATCCAAACAATAGATAGCAAAATACCACCTTCTATTTGACCTTGAGTCCGAAAATACAACCAGAATAACAAAAAACTACTAGGCTCTAGAGATATAGCATTAAAGCCTCTCCAGACGCGTGAAAGCGAGAACATGAGAAATGTGAATGTGGAACCGATTTTCATAATCTTCGCAGGTTCTTGGCTTGTTCTCCGAACGCGAGAACAGGCGAGAACATGTATAAAAATAAACTAAAAACCCACTATGAGTGGAAACGTATTAGTACCCATTGGAGAATTAAAAAGCAAAAAAAAAGTTATTAGCCAGCTACAGAGGGTATAAAAATAAAGTCAAGAAATCGAAAAAATCTGGTGCTGGTGTCGACGACATTTAATTATGCGTCCATCGTCATCGAGCATGAGAACTGTATTGAAACCATGCGAGTGTGGACCCAAAGAAGTTCTCTCCGAGATTTTTGGAGGCTTCATAATTATGACGGATATCAGATGACGTGACATGTAACTATAATTTTACATTAAAACAAAAACAACATACGTCAAATATTTCATATAACGTGTGAACTGTAAGTGTAATTTGTTTGTAAATTTAGTCAGCTATGTTATAAATCTAGGTCCTGCACGTACATTACGTTAATCAGTGACACAACTGGGAAAATCTCCCTCAGGCAGATTGTTTCATAGTTAGCCTCAGCATCCTAGGCACAAGGGTGCGGTCGTACTGCCCAGTTTTGGGCGCACGACGGTGTTGGGATGGGAGGCAGAAGCTTCACGAGATCTGGCAGGCAACATCAAGGAGAGCTCTGTGGGGCAAAACCCGTTTGCATAGCGGTAGAGCGAAGACAGACCGCCCGGCGATGTGAAAGGGTGCCCAGAGAAGTGTCAACGATCAGTCGGGCAGCCCTTGTCTGAATCGCATCGCCAGTATACGGTGGAAATTGCTCTTGTATCAGATTCTGATACAAAAGCACATTTTTTGGCGTCATTTCCACCAGTTCCTAGGTATGAATTCATCATTTTCTTGAATTAAATGCATTGGTCATTGGTATAAAGGTTCTGAGTGGTTCATCTCTCCGAATGAAGATATTCCAAGCCATGATTTCCTGAGGTTGATAGATACTACAGCAGTAAATTGGCAGTACGAAGACCTCATTTGTACGGTATTAGCAAATCTAATAGGAGAAACAGTATGTAACCGATAATAGCAGACTTAATTTTAGCACAACTGTAAACGAAAGATAATCATAAAGTTCTAATTATGGCATCACATATTTTCATGTTAGAGATAATGCCGCGATATAAATTCAGTTTGATGCAGGTTCGTATGAACGCTTGGGTTATATGTAACATACCTAACTGTAAGGTGACATTAACATTTCTAATCAAAAGTACTTAAAATCGCACCACACCTCCAGTTTGTTTATCAAGCTGTATGCCGCTGGTGGACTTGTGCTCTAGCACGGAATGTAGAGCGAATTATGAGAGTTATAAAACAGATCCTCTGTGTAACAGAAGCGCATTATATCACAGTATAGATACATACCCTTCTACCAATATATACCAGGTGACGCTTCAAAAGAACATCCAGTAATAATGAGTTTATTACAACAGCTTTGTTGTGCATGTCTCTTACATAGAGAGATAGATAGCTCAAAAATCAGACCAACACAATGAATTCAAAAGAGGGAGCAAGGTTAGGATTTGCTTGTCTCCGAAGTCTCAAAGTATGAAAATGCATACTACAAGTCGTCCATAACACGAGTGGCGTATCTCATTTTTTCCAATTTTACAGGAGAGCGTTTTAAATATTTTCACGCGATTTGAGTTGTTGCTGACAAAAAGATATTACTGCTACATAATTGAATTTGTGGGTATATTTGCTCATGTTTACAAGCTTTTAAAAAATGAGCAACGATTAACCCATTTTTCATTTTGTGTCCAAAATTTTCAAAAAAGTAAATACGTCATTTTGTGAAATTGAAGGGTCGCAATTCGTAGAATAAATACTTGCTACGTCCGTGTTATATTAAAGTGATGAAAAATAAAAACACATGGTATTTAAAAAAAATATTACAAGACACAATGGTTACAAAAAGGGGAACAGTGAATATTGTGGCGAAATAAGTATCCGCAGTATCTAAAACTATTTAACTTCCTAAAAAAGCGAATATGGCAGTACAAACAAAAGATTCACTCAAACAATAATAATATAATAATATCTGTTAAAGATGAACAAAATAATAATTAATATTTCATCTATTACTCATGAGGAACATTTAAATAGAATCTTCGATATTCTGATAAACGAACTACCGGTATATATCTCCTTCAAACAGCAACTTCAAATCCATATACGAGGGATGTCTTTTAAGTTTTGCATATGAGAATAAAACAACACGGTAGGTAGTTTTAAATGGCTTTATTGTTTTTCGAAGTATTCTCCACGGGGATTAATACTCATCTGCATGCGCTCGAATCAATTTTAATAATAATAATAATAATAATGATAAAGTGTCTTTATTGGCAACCTTCCATATTATGGCGAAGTTTAGCTTGATTGCTACTCTTCCACTTTTCGAAGCACTTATTCCACTCGTTTGCTGGCAGATCTAAAACGGAATTTTTAAATGCGAAAACTGACTGGAACCTTTGACCACGCAGTCTGTTTTTAATTTTCGGGAAAATACAGAAATCGTTAGGACTTAGATCGGGACTATATGGAGGATGGTCAAATGATTCCACGTTTTCTTCCGTTAAATACTGCCTTGTTTTTTGAGCTGTGTGCGAGCTTGCATTGTCATGGTGGAGGATGATTCTTTTTTGAGGGTTGATTTATCGAAGCTCGGTGATGACTTTTGGAAAACAAATGGTGGTATACCAATCCGCAGTAACAGTTCTTTGCTCATTAAGAGGAATTCTTGCAATATGACCCGCTTTTGACACAAATGTCGCGACCAACTTTTTCGAAACACTTCGAGAACGGATGACTTTTGTTGGCTTTTCTTCACCTTGGAACACCCAAACAGCCGACTGTCGTTTATTTTCTGGTTCATAACAGTAAATCCACGATTCATCACCACTAACAATGCTGTACACATTTTTTGAGTTTCCGGAATTGAAACGGTCAAGCGTTTTTTGACACCAATTAACCCTGGCTGTTTTCTGCTCTTTAGTCAACAGGTGGGGTATCCAACGAGAAACTAATTTCCTTACTCCTAATTCTTCAAGTAACATTTTTTGAATAGAGGTCCTTGAGATCTTCAAGGACGCGTCAATCTCGCGATATGTCACATGTCTATCTTCAATGATGAGTTTGCGCACAGCATCGACGTTTTGCTGGGTGACTGCCGTTTTTGGTGCACCCACCCTGGAATCGTCGCTAAGACTCACCCGTCCACGTTTGAATTCTCCATACCAACGGGAAATTCTCGACTGATGTGGCGCTTCGTTGCCGAAAACAGACAGTAACTCAGCAAGGCATTCTTGTTACGATACTTGTCTCTGAAAGTTGTAATAAATTATGGCGTGAAAATGTTCTCGGTTGAGTTCCATTTTTCTAATGACTTGGTGACACTTAAAAATTCACTGTAGTGAGAACACTGCACGTATTGTTGTGAAACTTTGAATTTAAGTTTACTAAAGAGTGAGGTTAAGATTCAGTACTGACGTTCAATCAGCGCGGCCTACTATGTTTTTATATGCAAAACTTTAAAGGCATCCCTCGTATCTTTTCGTAGTATTTTTTT
This sequence comes from Acanthoscelides obtectus, assembly GCA_963669975.1. NCBI lineage: Eukaryota > Metazoa > Arthropoda > Insecta > Coleoptera > Chrysomelidae > Acanthoscelides > Acanthoscelides obtectus. The sequence goes on from CAVLJG010000001.1 coordinate 92,743,083, forward strand.
TGATTGGCTCTGCATTCAGAACTTCCAGGGGAATATCTTTTAAATTAAGTATTTGCCTTTTTAATCTAAAAAAGCTGTATTCGTGTTGCAGGTGACTAATTTTATAAAATATTGTTAGCGGCTCATGTTTTTTAACCTTTATTTCCATAAAATCGGGCCTTTACATATGCTCCCCTGTATCTGAGGTTCTTATACAGGGTGTTTCAGAACTATGGGATCAAACTTGTAGAGGTTATTCCATGTAACAGTAGAAAACATTTGAGTATAGGGAACCTTTTGCTTTTGAGACCTTTCTCTTTTTGTAGTTTTTTGAGCTGTGTCCGCTATCTTACTTAGATAAGCCGTAAAATGATCTGTATATTTTATAATTTCATAAATTGGCGTAACTTCAGTTAAGCACCCTCGTCAAATTTAATTTTCTATTAAAATGAGATAAGTCTAATATTATTTTTCTATAACTCTAAATGTATTAGGCAACCTTTTTTAAGTAATAAAATAGACTTAATTCAATTTACGTATTTTCTGAGATATGCCACTTCGCGTTATTGGCGACGAAGTGGACTTTACATAAGTTATTTTTTTGACGCCGTTGTCATTAAATTCATATTCTTAGAGGTTAGTTTTTTGAAGTGCGCGTGTTTACAGATAATTGTGGTGTTTCAATTTCAATTTCAGGCCATACTTCTTGCATAATTTGCAAAGAGCGACACAAATCTAATGAAGGTAGACCTTTCCAGCGGTAAGTATTGTAATATAAACATATAGGCTGGGCTTCTAATCTATTCGAATTCGTTAAACCACCAGGATATATTTAATCGCGGTACCTCTACATTTAGACCTTGCCTTTGCTGCGGCTTCCGTATGAAAAAGTGTTCGCTTTTTACCACCGGGGTACCCTGTTTCACACTTGATCACATAAGGATTTTCTGTGATTGTCCTCGTATATCGAAAACCGCACTTCCTGTACCATATCAGAGAGTAATCTAAATTCCACACGTATACACTATCTAGTCATTCGCAAGGGAGAGCTATCTATCTAGATTTCTCAATATTCATGAAAACGTTTTACGCTCATAGCTACTGGGCGTTAATAAACTCGTTTCCATTTTAAAATAAATTTATTAACCAATTGACAGGAGATATTCTTTCAGCTACCATGTAATGCTTTTTCATTTTGATTTATCATTGCCAGTGACGCGCTCGGACTGTGGCGTAGATGCGATTTTTTGCGGTCTCGTTCGTATTATAAACAAGAATGATTTGCATAAAGCAGTGATTCGTCACGATTGTAATACTTGTGGGAATAGCGGGACAGAAAAAAAGTTGTTGTGATTTATCTCAAGTAGCTCTTTAGATGTCTAATGCTAAATGGGGTGAATTAATTTTCAAAAAAGTTATCTGCGAGATAATGGGATAAGTGTCGCTTCTGGGTTTGAAGATCTTCAGATAGAAAGTGCTTGAACGATCAGCTCCAGCGTTAATAATGATAGGTCTGGAATATTTTAAGTTCGAGCCTCCACGAGAAGATCTCTAGATGTATAGAAGTGAATTAGGTGTAGCTGAATAGGTTACAAAATCAGGTCTTATTCCGAGGATAATTCACGTTGTTTGAAATATACTAAGTGACATATAAATCCGAACACCCAGTTTAAATGGTTTTATTTTAATAAAATTTTGTATAAGTACTTAATGAAGCATAATAAGTAAATGATAAAAATTTCAAAATGATTGCACTGCTTTAAAGCCCTTTGATCTTTAATAATGTGTGGATGCACCCTGATGTGCTACGCATTCTCCAACGCGCCTAGGCATGCTTCTGATCAGGTGGTCAATGTCCTCCTGTGGTATCTCATTCCAGGCAACCACCAACTCACCAACTCCTCTCGAAGTGCTTCTAGAGTCTGAGGAGGACGTTGCAAATTGAGCAATCTCCTACCCATCATATCCCACACGTGCTCAATTGGGGATAAGTCGGGAGATCTTGGTGGCCATGGTAACAATGTGACATCATTATGTTGAAAGAAGTCTATTGTGACTCTTGCAACATGTGGTCGGGCATTATCTTGTTGGAAAGTTGGATCTGCCAGGGTGTCAAGATAGGGTAAAAGATGGGGTTCTAGAACTTCGTGGATATAACGCTGTGCGTTCATGTTACCTCTGATGAGGATTAAAGGTGACCTGGAACCATAAGCTATAGCACCCCAAACCATAACTCCAACAGTGTGATGAACATGTCTTTCAACAAAAAACTGTGCATTCCTCCTTTCACCACGTCGCCTTCTAACCCTGGCACGACCATCGTGCATGCCTAAACAAAATCGAGACTCGTCACTAAAGACAATACTGTTCCATTCCTGATCCCAGAGTGACCGTTGTCTGCACAACTCAAGGCGATTACGTCGGTGTTCTCGAGTTAAAGGGAGGACCCAGTGTGGCCGGTATGAAAACAAGCCAAAACTTCTCATTCGTCGGTAAACACTTCGCATGCCAATAGGTCTTCCGTGTTCTGCAAACCATTCATTTGCAATGGACCTGGTAGTGGAGAAACGGTCCCTTAAGACCAATAATCTTAGGCGGCGATCTACACGGTCTGTTGTTCTACGGCGGCGTCCAGTGCCCCTTGCTCTTTGCGTACGGCCTTCTCGAAGCCATGCCTGACAACACCTAACCACAGTGTCTACACTTCTTTGCACTCTAACTGCAATTGCCCGAAAAGAAAGTCCAGCTTCCCGAAGTCCCACTATACGGCCCCTATCAAACGAAATCGTACAGGTCTCCGTACTCTAGGCATCGTAACCGATCGTAAAGAACGTCAAGAATCAAAATCCGGCAACGTTGATTCTTTACTGCGGCTGAAATATTCATTTTTAGAGCGTTAGTGAATTAAAAAAAAGCAGTATAAAAACCGGAATGTCCAACTGATAAGGCTGAAAATTTTTTCACTTGTTATTTACAGTAAGATAAATACATTCACCAACTTTTATTAAAATAAAACCATTTAAACTGGGTGTTCGGATTTATATGTCACTTAGTATATATAAACAAGGATTCAAATTGTGTAGTTATATACGAATCCTTTTTGATAAAAAATAATGTCTTGCTTTCTACATGTAAGCGAAGCAAGTATTCGAGAATATCTTGAAATTCGGAGAAAGGAGTTTTAAATGTCTTTTTTATGAAATCCATCCCAGTTATCTTGTCTTCCAGTTTATCCGTTGGAGTAATCATAAAAACAGTTACATCAACTCTGATCAACATAACTGCTCACATGTTCGACTGATCAATGACACTTCTCTAACGGACAGTCTCAAGACTCTTTCGCACTTGCTCTCTTCTACCGCTATGTCAACAAATGATGCTCCTCGGAGCTCTCCTCCATGAAACCGCCATGCGTTGAGTCTGCCAGACGGACCCGCCAAACTTCTGTCTTCCATCACAACCCTGTAGAACTTCACACATCTAGAGCTGGCCGGTATGGCCGCTCCTCCATTTCTATGTTGTCGATATTATGGAACAATCTGTCTGAGGAGGTTTTTCGCAGTTCTAATGACCTTCGAAAAATCGGATTAAGAAAACGTCTTCAAGTTCCTTATAGTAGTCGATATGCCCCACTACTTTGGTTTCTGGGTGTGGCAATAGTGACTAATCAGCTCCCACTTTTTTATGAACTTTCTCAGAATTTTCCAACGTTGGCGATCACCAAAGTTGTTCTGCATTCCCAATTTAAGTCCACTCTTGAATGTTTTGCAGACACGACGCTTATTTCCGCTCTATACTTGTTCGGCCTCCTATCTTGTCTCTGAGTATCAGCTGCAGGATTTTGTAAGGATTTCTTAGTATATGACCCAAATAGACAGATATTTCAATCTTCAATAGTCTCTAGCCATTCTTTTCTCTTCTTGACACTCAATGTCTTCATTGTACGATGAGCGGTTTCATCCATTGCAATCCTGCATCTTATTTCTATGTTTGGGTTATTAATATTTTTGAAAATCGTTTTATTCGCGGTAGAATTATTAGCACTTATGAAATTCCGATGAGTCTCTAACATATTTAATAAAATCTTAGCGAAGAAAAATTTATAAGAAAGGCCAGTCTTTCCTTTCCAAGGTTTATCAGAGACTTATCCGTCACATTTTAACCACATATGCATTGTTACGAAAGTAGTTGACTTCTCAAAAAAAAAATGTAATAAAAGTCCTACAGAAATCGAGATAATGAAGTAATACACATACAATAACAGTTCACGTACTTATAAAAGTTGTTCAAAATTGGGTCCACTGACTGCAATGCACGCTTAAGCACGTCTAATCCAGTTTCCCCGCACTAATTCAAATACAACTCCTTCCTGTGTGCCTGAAGGCTCAAATTATCGGCAGCCACTGTGATTCGGTCACGCAATTCTTCAATATTCTGAACTGGTGGTGTACGGTATACCAAGTTTTTCAAGTATCCCCGTAAAAAGACGTCCAGAGGACTTAGATCGTGGAGGGCATGCAATTGGTCCACCCCTTCCGATCCAGCGTATATGGTATACTGATTCAAAAAATCACGAACTTCTAAACGAAAATGCAGAAGTTGGCGGTCCAATTAGAAGTTCATCGACACTACTTGCTCACACGTTGAAAGAAAAACGATGTTGGAAGTGAGTCTGGACCACTGCGTGAGGATTTTCAAAGGACCAAATTATGAAGTTTATTTATCCCATTACGAGTAAAAATAGCTTCATCGGTGGCCCGAATATCAGCTGTAAAACGGGAAATTTCAAGTATTTTCTTGCAACAACCACTCGCAAAATCTTACTCTTACTACTGTTGCATATATATGATACTTCCGGGACCTGTTGGTCCTTGTGCTTATTCCCGGATTTTCTTCCACAATATCCAAAATTTCGTCTTCGGCACTTAAAACGCGTTGCGGGCGAACCCGACCCCCATCCACTCCACGTCTGGGGCGCAAATCTCCTCTAGCACTTGAACTAAATGTTTCGTAATGTGGTATGTGCCTGTTCGGAAATCGGTGTTCATACAAGCGAAAAGTCGCTCGCAAATTTTGCCCTGCTTCTCCATACGCTAAAACAATGTCCACTAACTCCTCATTAGTGTACACATGTGCCATTTTTATGAATGAATAACTAAAAACATAAACTCGCAAAATACTGTCTCATTTAACTTCACAAAAATCGACCGTTCTTCATTCAGATCACCCACGATACAGATTAAACCTTATTTGCACGTTCTTATCAGTATGAAAAAACAAAAAATCCCTGGTATTTTGTTGCATTAGTTGTTTGGTACAACACAGTTGCTATAATAAATTATTAATGCGTATTCTGATATCACGACGATGAACGCAAAATGCAGATATTAATTTTTCAATTTATCATTGAAACTCAGGTTTATAACTTAACTTCTGTAGGATTTTTAATATATTTTTTTTGAGAAATCAACTTCTTTCGTAACGGTGCATATGTGGTAAAAAAATTTAAAACTTTTAAAAGCTAATACGTATTCCATAAGACAGCAATCTTCGTGGGCAAGATGCAATGAGCGCTTATTAAATGTTTTGGCATCTAGATGCTTGAATAATGTGAATTATTTTATTATTGGAAGTCAGTCTGCGTGGTTTCTTATATACTGTTTGCATTATCGGAATCTACAAGATTTCACCAGGTCAGCCAAAAACCTCCGAAACTTTTAGTTAAATCATGGCTCCTCTAATCATCATACTCCAGACCTCTTCATCTTCTTAATTTTTTCTTATTTTTGTTCTCCCTGACGTGTGAGTAGGTGACTCGATCAACCACAAGCAGAAGCAAACTCGTTGACATACGCAGTGGTCACGTACATCGTTAACGGAGCGCTACTCAAGCGATTACTTTTATATGAAGAATACGAGTTCTGAATAGTTCTAGCTAGAATCCAAATATACTCGAATGAAAATATTCAATATCAGTGATCACTGGAATGTGTTCCAATGAAGGCAAAAATTGTCGAACTGATAACAGATCACATCAAACAATACGAATAACAACCAAAACGGCAACGAATTTCTGATGGTGGTCGACAGTTGAAAACAGATAACAAATTCAGTTTAACGCAGCAAGTTGAGAGACACTTTTTTAACAAATGGCTTGGTCGACTGACTTCAAAACTCATTGCTAAAGCATGTCTGCAAAATTCGCCAATTGCTCCTTCTGTGCTGCCTTAAACACCTTGAGCTACGCCACTGGTGAATCTGGTGAACAAGCGAGTAGCGCTCTACCATAAATCGAACGCTGTCATATGGGCTGCTGAAATGTAGAAATATTACTTCGATTAGCTTATGATTGCTTCCAATACGTTTACATTTTTTGCCAGCTGTAACGGGTGCTATCTAAAATGGAATATCTGCTGTTGTATCGTGGGCAGATCAAATTGGTTAATTTTTGTAAGCTGTGCGTTGATTGGTGCTTTCTTCATGATCTATAGCGTTCATATTTCCACATTAATTGCTGTACTTCTAAGTCTTATTTTATGTCTCCCACCTTCTCTGCCGTTCAAGCAAATAGTCTATCCGGATATTATTTTTGGAGTCTCTAGTAAAGTTAAGGCCAGGTTCAGTACTGAGTTCTAGAAGCATCAATTTGCAACATTTTGTTAAATCTCAATGGAGTGATAAGCTACAGGGTAAAAAGATCAGTTCTGCAGATATCGAAGTCAGTATGCCGGGCGCATGTTTTTGTTATATGGAAACGTAAATTCTGCAATAATCAAACGTTTTTAAGCAATAAAGATTCCGATTTTTAGTCCTTCTAAGATATTAAATCTCTTATAACTAAAACACAACCAATGTCATAGGGAATTTACTAGGGCTCTTTTTTGTTCAAATTACTCGAAAAAAACCATAAAAACATTGCCCAAGGCGAAAAAAATTCTAACTTGTGTAAAAGAACATTGTTTAATCTTTGTACCGGGTTACTTGGTTTTTTAAAAAATAGAGTTGAAAAATTTGTTCATATGAATGCGAGGTTTCCTCTTGATCTATTATCTCAGTATCAATTCAAACATTATCACTGGATATCAAAACAAATTGCTAATAACTTTCTTCAAATTTACTTCTAAATCTACTAAACTCATTATTTAGTACAAAAAAATCATAAACATTGTTTTGTTCCTTCCTTAATGCTTAAAAAGCTTAAAAACTTGGTTAGCAATAATGGGGAACTTTTGATTTTCACAGAATGTACAGTACATACATACACCTCAAGAAAGGAACTTGTTCTCAGTCTTCCCCTCCAATTTATCTGCAGATATCAAGTCTGGCTAGTGATTCACGTATCCTACCAGAATAACGCCCGGTGCTAGACAAATTAGCCAAGATATTTTGGCGTCATCAATGAGAATTTGTCACAGCTATGTTTCTCCACAATTCTTTACAATACCTAATCTAATGTACAACTTAATTAGTCTATTTAGAGCATAGACCATATATCGGGCTACAGCGCCATCTCTGGGACAATAACCTATTCAATTATATTTTTAATTATTACGACTTCAGGTAGAATACAATACATGTAATCTGATATCTGACCTTCTAAATGCAATACTTGACCTGCGTATTATTTTGTGGCTCGGATGTTCAATGTCCCTGAGCGGTCCTATCATCAGTTTTGGTTCCAGCATGAGTAATGCCTTCCTCTAACACCTTTCAAAAATACAAAAACCTTGACATGATCATCGATTTGCCATACTACGTAACATACTGTACACCGCGTTACCTAACACTTATTAGCTGTTACCTTTTTTAGACTGAGTAATCTATGATATTAATACACAATTTAATAACAAAGTTTTCCTGCAAAACCTATCAAATTCACTCCTATTGTTTAGTTCAATTTACAAAATCCACAAGACAAAAAAGTCTATTTACCCAACGGAATATGCATGTCATTAAAGGATCATTTGCGCGTCGTGTTTTTTAGTTCATCTAGAAACTAGAGTTTGAAAATAATATAATACAGGATACAGCAGTTTGCCGCAATTACTTGCTACACTGAGGATAATTACCTGTTGTGTATTGTAGTGCAGGCTTCTAACTCGTGTTCAAGATCAGCAAAAAAAACTAATCGCCTCGCCACTAAGGCCTTGTTTACACGGTGAAGAAGGCACATCAGTCTGCCGGGTATGGCGCTCAGCGCACAAGGCGTTACGTATGTATGTCCTTGTATGGCAATTAAGAAAACCGCCAGGAAAGGTAACATTTATTCAGTTGTTTCGATAAAGAAATTATCTAAATTGAATAATGAAAATACGTATTAAGCTTAAAAAAATAATATCTGGATGCTTACTATGAGGTTATGAGATTTCGGAGATCCGGGTAACACCGGCCCAAGAGACATGTGTCATGTGTCAGAACGAAATAGTTTTGACTGAATTTCTGTCTGTCATTAGTCAAAGTTGGGATTTGCTTTTACTGATTGTATAGATCAGGCAATAGTCAGCATGTCGAAAGAGCAATAAATGAGTCAGTACGGCTCTGCCACTCTCCTCTACCACAATTCCCGCCTACGTCTAAACGTATGATGTTGTACTAAGAGTATGTGAGTCCGTACTCAAATCAGGCGTCGCGTAGTGTCTAGGTTAACCTAGTTTATAAGTAAACCGCATTTAATAAACCATAACTGCCGCAGACGTCTTCGATGTTTCTCTCCATCAAAGCTGAACATGTTTGTTTATATCATGCTAAACTCGTATTGATGGACACAGTAGAGGACCTAGATAGCTCCAAATGTTGGAAATTTGGGCAAAGGTAAGCTAACATGTATTTTTTAATCGAATAGCTACAACTTCAAGCAGTGTTTACAAACAAAACATTGCGTATTTTTCTTCAATTTCTTTTTACGTTCTAAGTGGTGTTTGACCGCAAATTAACTTAGGTATTACAAATGTAGTTGACGCTGAAAGGGAAAGCCCGCCTGTATACAGGGTGTCCTGAAAGTTGGGACTTTCCTTTTCAGAAACAACTAAGTTTGAAGTAACAAAGCTAAAATATCAGCAAAAACGTGAAAAAGGAATTGGAAAAATTACTCACTATTCATTTGATTAGGAATTTCAAGTACTACTTGCTTTGCTCGTAAGTACTCTAGAAGTGATCGCCATTCGATTCAAAAATGAGTTGTTTACTTCTTTCTAAATTTGCTGTCTAGGTCTTCCACCTTATCTACCTCGACTGCCCTTCCAGGAAACAAAGCTATCCAGCTAGAGACGGAAACATCAGAACGATCTGGATACACCCGCGAAGTATCAGTAGAACCTCCTAGTAAACTAACATCAAAGTTATAAATTCGTGATTGCTATAGGAAGATGACAATTCTGGTTGACTTTGTGACTCTCCGAGTTTTTCGAAACTTAATAACCCGGTTATTTTAAGGCGGGTATCTGTTACTAAGAAAACTTGCTTATTGTTGTTTGACCTATACGCTCTGTAAAGTAACTCACAACTTTACGGGCACTGAAAACAAAATAACACTAACGTCGTAATATGACGAGAGAGAAGTGCGAAGAACTCGGCCATCCACCGAAACTAGATGATCGCTTGGGTGTTTTAAACTGTATCAGATTGTTGCGTACCCAGCAGTGATAACCTCCAGGCCTCTTGAGAGAGAAGCAGTCGCAGATAGCCTTCTTTTCTCCAGCTCACCAGCAGAGACCGGCTTGTCACTCGGAATTCCTGCATGTAGAGTACTGTCATCGGCAAAGCTATGAATTGATTGTACAGAAAAGGAGGTCATTAAGAGGAATAAGAGCGAAGACCGTTCCCTGTAGAGCATCCGTGTTGATATTGAGGAGGAGAACCGATGAATTACAACAGATGTCTTGCGGTCAGAGAGAAGTCAGCCAACCGTCTGAAAATCTTCTCTGGGAGGCCATAGGATGGAAGTTTGACTGTTACATAGAGAATTATCTTTGCATATGTTATTCAAGAATTATCTGAAACTTGCATTATTGCTGCCAAAACACGAAAGAATGAATACTCGTTTCAAAAACACACCCTGTTTTATTCGATGGCAACAGCATTATTATACAGAGGTTCATTATCAATGTCAACTATCCTAATAAAAAGCGCGTGTTTTCTGACAAAACACCCATTCCCAACTGGTTAATCAATTTTTTCTGTACCTACCGTGATATATTACGCAGGCAATGTCGCCTAGAAAAACAGCAGAAGTTCAAGTTCAAAATCGTAGCAGGTAAACAATTTTTTAAACCACAAACTCGTTACTAATCGAGCCTATTACGCGGTCTAACTTGTCAAGTGTGACCTGCGATGGTATTAAGTATGGGCTAGATATTATATTCTAAATGTTTCTGCAGCATATGTGGTTTTATGTAAATGTATAATTACAATAACTGAGTGTAAATCATTCTAGAACTCATAAAAGCTGTTAGCGAGAAGGATGGCTCTGACTCGCCGGTAAGGCATGGCAGTAGCATGAAAAGCTTTATCTAGTGAATATTCCATAGTTTCAGCCTCTATTATAACATAATGGTTGGACTCCAATTTCTGGCCGGATCAAATCACACAGATTTCTTGTACGATGTTCTGACCGGCACTGTAGCCTGTTCAAGTACAATTGACAATTCTATGACAATATACTTTGTCTTCTAGGCGATATTTTGTTCCTTTTTTCCTTTTCACACTCCTATACAGTGTGTTACCACGGCAGTCTGAAGGGTCCTATAACGTGATTACGCGAAGTCATCATTGCAATTTAAAGCAATAAGAGGGCCTAAGGTTATCTGCCGTTTCTTAATGTAACAGATACGTGACTTTCGTCCATCGTCCCCAAAACACCAAAAGTCCTCCGAAAATGCGAAAATCTACCTAGAGGACTTTTGGCGTTTTCGGGACGATGGACGAGGGTGACATACCTCATACATTGAAAAACGACAGCTTATCTCATGCTTGCTTGTCGCTTTGGTCGCTTTACATGAAATGCGACCATTTCATGGAGCGCTCGACGGTTTCACGAATATGGCAATTTTGCGATGTGGCCACAACATATCTATAAATCTAAAATGTTCGTTTTATTTTCTAGTACCGCACTCTCCTTGAATTCTTTCATTAAGCCACTGGTATGGATTATTTTGAGAACTTTGGCGTAAAATTGTAAGAAGGCATGCTTGGACTCTTTTTCAATAATCCCCGCGACGATTTTATTCTGCCCTTAATTCTTTCTTAGTCAAAAATTAGATTGGGTAAACTAATGGTACCGTCATTTTATTGAAAGCCTCTACAAACTGACTCCACCCTGGCCTGCTTTTCTCGAGTGTTTGCATATATCCCTATAGGATTTTACCATTCATTTCGTCATATCGAGATTCCAGTACAGGGTTATTCTAACTACTGACATCCTTCTTCATAGTTTGTCACCTATCGAGCTCTGTTTCATTTAACACTCGCTTGTCTATTTAAATAAGGGGGGATAAACTTGGCGGTGATTATCCCAAAGTAAATTAAAACGTCTGGAGTTTGGTTTTGTAGATTACTAAACCATTATTCAATGAAAATTGGTCAAGTCGTTCGAAATTGAAGTCCATTATTCTGTATGTGTTTTTCTGTATCGGAGTAAGTATGTTATGCTAACTTGCCATCAAAAAGTATCAATACGAGATTCACTTGAAGGTCGGAGGTTTTTTTATATGTCAAGCAAATAGCTTGTTATACGAGGGATGTCTGTTAAGTTTTGCACATGGAAATAAAACAACACGGTAGGTAGTTTTAAATGACTTTATTGTTTTTCGAAGTATTCTCCACGAAGATTAATACACATCTGCATGCGCTCGAACCAATTTTCAAAGCACTTAGGATTTCACTCTTTTGCTGGCAGATCCAAAACGGCATTTTTGAATGCGTCAACTGCTTCTTCTGGTGACTGGAACCTTTGACCACGCTGTCTGTTTTTAATTTTCGGGAAAGTAAAGAAATCGTTAAAACTTAGATCGGGACTGTAAATATGGACGAAGGTCCAATAATTCCACGTTTTCTTCCGTTAAATACTGCCTTGTTTTTTGGGCTGTGTGCGAGCTTGCAATGTCTTGGTGGAGGATGATTCTTCTTTCGGGGTTGATTTTTCGAAGCTCGGTGATGACTTTTGGCAAACAAATGGTGGTATACCAATCCGCAGTAACAGTTCTTTGCTCATTAAGACTAATTGTTGCAATATGACCCACTTTTGACACAAATGTCGCGACCATCTTTTTCGAAACACTTCGAGAACGGATGACTTTTTTTGGCTTTTCTTCACCTTGGAACACCCAAACATTATTTTCTGGTTCATAACAGTAAATCCACGAATCGTCACCTCTAACAATGGCTGCTTTCTGCTCTTCAGTCAACAGGTGTAGTATCCAACGAGAAACTAATTTTTTTACTCCTTCTTCATGTAAATTTTTTTAAATTGAGGTCTTTGAGATCTTCAAGGACGCCTCAATCTCGCGATATGTCACATGTCTACCTTCAATGATGAGTTTGCGCACAGCATTGACGTTTTCCTGGGTGACTGCCGTTTTTGGTGCACCCAGCCTGGAATCGTGGCTAAGACTCACCCGTCCATGTTTGACTTCTCCATACCGACGGGAAATTGTCGACTGATGTGGCGCTTCGTTGCCGAAAAGAGACAGTAACTCAGCAAGGCATTCTTGTTGCGATAATTGTCTCTGAAAGTTGTAATAAATTATGGCGCGAAAATGTTCCATTTTTCTAATGACTTGGTACACTTAAAAATTCACTGTAGTGAGAACACTGCACGTATTGTTGTAAGACTTTGAATTTAAGCTTACTAAGAGTGAGATTAAGAGTCAGTACTGACGTTCGATCCGCGCGGCCTACTATATTTCTGCATGCAAAACTTAAAAGACATCCCTCGTAATATTTACAGTTACTTTTAAAAGAAACTAATATTCGTACCGTATTAAAGTATATAGCACACTTCTATGGTGCATTAAATCGTAGTAACTTTTAATAAGACAGTATTATAGATTCGGGTGTATTTAAAAAAGGTTAATGCTAGCGATTACGTGTAACATGTAACCTTGTACACTAACAAGCTTCATACAGTTTGTCTTTAGATATATGTGACAAGTCGTAACTAATTTGTGGGGTATTTCGAGGTACTCGAATATTTTAAACGCTGAATCAATGATGTAGAATCTCTATGAGATATGGCATAACGTGTTTGTCACGGAATCAGGTCGAGAATTTTATGATACAAATCTGACAAAGTGACATGCATTTAAGCTTTGCCGAACTTAACTGGGCCTCTCTGAAAATATTTCTCTTTGCGCCCTGGCGGTGCATTAGCCCTTTTGGATTTCAATTATTTCAAAGTGGAGGAGCATACCTGTGGCAAATTCTCATAGATGATGCCAACATCTCGGATAATTTTTGGACTCCCAAATGCAGTACATGATTGGCTGTATTCAAGAAGAACACGTGAATCAACACTAATGTCCTTCGCTACACATCCCACCATGATAGTGCTTGAGTCATTTTATCATGGTGGATAGTCACCCTATTATCATCGTGTTACTTATGTATATGTACACCCCAGCAAGTAGAAACCGATTACTGGTTCCTTGTTCTATTCTCATCACCTTGCACCTCGCTCAGCATCATCCGCTTCACTATTGATTAAAAGTCTATCTATTTGACCTCGCTTACAAACCTGGAAAGGTAGTCAGTAGTGAGCCTCTCGCCAAGAGTCAGTTCTAGTTTTCTAGTCTACCACAGTAGAGAGTAGATGAGCAGGTCTATCCTCGTCTTCGTTGCAAAATACGTAGGTTGCGAACCCTATCTTCTTTAGATAGCTGTAATATTAACCATGCCTTATGAGAAACTATACAGTATAGCAATTTAACTGCATTGCTTTCTTGTCAATCCAGATATCAATATCCGGAATCAGCCTTCTAGTCCATGCAGCATGACCTATTGCATTCCATCTCTTCTGCCTTTTAACCAGAGAGCGCCTGTTTCGCTGCTTTTGACTCCAGCGCCGTTTTTATGGAGCGCACATCTTTCAAGCGATCCAATCAGTTCAGTTCAGTTATTTTACGATTTTTTAGGTACCACTCAATTATATATTTTATCACATTTTGGCTTCATTCTTCTCAATACTAACGACCAATTAAGTTAAGCTTATGTCTGCTGGAAAATATGACCAAGGATTCGATTTCGATCAAGAAGCTGGGAGATCAGCTAAGAGCCAATAAGTATCCCTCGTCATCCAACCTCCACACAGATAAGACCTGACATAGAACATTGCTGTCATGCATACAGAATACTCATTCTTCATACGATTCAGACGAGAACTGACTGAATTTGTTGCAGTCACTTGCTAAACAGACAGTATCACACATCGACGAGCGGTAAGTGATCTGGCGCTCTCCTTCCGATATGCCAAAAGCTCTCTTATATGATCTTCTCGCGATCTCCTTCTACTTGATGAAAAAATGAACACCAAAATATAATAAAATTTGACATAGCAATAAGCTATTCACCCAGCGTATCTTATTAGCAGTGTAAACGGATGTGCACTTGTTTTTCCGCTCATTGAAGCTCGTTCGCGCAAAAACCATAATGTCCGCGCCAATTACGGCGTATGATCAGCGTCAGCTTGTTAGGTTTACTGCGACTTCTTCAATACTGCAGGCGAAGCCATCGACGCTTCGGGATATTTACGTTTGACAGCCACATTTGTTGTCGGTAATTGAGTATTTCAAACATTATTCGCATACTGTAAGTGTGATTGATGAAGAGTAACTTTCACAACTATTTTCTTTGTTGTTAATGTCTCGGTAGGAGACGTAACATATTGATACGTGATAGAGGTACATGCGATTAGGGGGCTGGAAAATTGGTGAACAAAAAAAAATTAATAAACTCTATATGTCCCATTAGGGGCTAGGGTGATAGGCTTGCAGGTGTAACTTTTGCTATACAGATCACAATGAGTGCGTTCATCCATCGTGAAGTCTTCATGCTGGATAGCGGTAGCCGATATCCCCTTACTTCCTTTCCTTTTGTCTGTTCTCCAAGACTAGACCTACGTACTGATGGTTGCTAAAAAGCAATAAGGCCACTAGAAAGCAGCTCAAGATCTTCAGTCGCTGCTATGGATGTACCCTTCAAATCTCCAATATGAGTCAGGATCTTCCTCTCCGAGGCAATACCAAAAAATGAGAAAAAAAGACTACCTTAGTGAAGAACTAGTGATTAAAACAACTCTTAACTTATTCAAGAATAAGCTGGATAAGGAACTAGAGCAGACATACGCGTAGCCAAGAGGGAGTAGAGTCCCCAGACCCTTGACTGATACTGATTCAAAAAAGCAATTGTTTATTGGAGAGTCGATTTTTGTTTTCGGTATTAGGGTGTCGTTAGTGAAACCACAAGTACTAAAAACAGGGTGCCATCTTGACAGTGCTACCAGCCATACAGGAACGAAACATTTACTTTGAAAACTTTTTCGGTAAGAATGCAATCACTGATAATCATTTGCCAAGATAGGTAAAATCTGCATTGCAATTATTTGAACTGTTATGTGTCCTTGTTAGTTCACAATTTTATTTTGATTTTGAGAATATATTTGGAATTAAAAATGTGACATGGAATTTCAAGTTAGGATGTCATGCTGTTAATTTGGAATAGATGCAGTGCATAATGTGCAAATTGTGGGTTCACGCTGCTTGTAGTGCTCATGAATCCGGTGTGTATACCTGTAATTATTTTAAGAACAGTAACTAAGAACACTGAACTGAAAGTTCAGGCTAAATACTGATTTATGATAATTTACTTAATAGTTAATAATTATAAGCTGTTTTGTTAAACAGATTAATCAACAAAGACGGTTACAAAGTTGAGAAATTTATTAGTTTCTTAGAAAAAGTGTAAGAAATTGTCAAAAAAGGTGATTATAATTTGGAATACTATATTTCAAATTACCTGCACCCTAGGTAAATTTACGCCTTTGGACTTTTTTACTTTGATAAATATTTTGATGGACTTCCTTGTTTTTGTTTTTTGATTGTGTATATAATTAAAGTTTAATGATTTCTGAATAATTTAACTGATTTTTTATTTTGCTATCCCGTTTATCTTGCAATTTATTTCCAAAAAACAAACCAGTATCCCAAATATGCTGCAGTTCCTCTATTTGCTGTTTCATCCCTGCAGTGTATTTGACTATATGTGAAGTATAGTTCAAGTGAAAACTATGCGGCGGATGGTGCCATCTATTACATTTCAGTTCTTTATTCCCTTGCACAAATAGTGGCGCCAAAAGCTGCAAAAGCATAACCTTACTTTGCAGCAGTCATCGACCAAAACTAGTGTTTATGCATTTATGTTCATGCGATATGACTAAGTAAATCGGTTGAGTGAACAGTGAATCATTCCAGATTCCAGAACAAACGTGCAATTGTAGCAATTGTGATATAAAATGTTTATTTATTTATTATTTCTCGGGTATCCGGATTCCGGAGATAGAAGGTAAATCTATTGTCCAGAGGTTATATGCACGGTGCTCCATGAAGGATTTGACATTGGAATGTCACCTGAATAGTATGAACCGAGACATCTAAAAATAAAAAAGTACTAAACTTAGTTTTTACAAATATACAAAATTTATTGATTTATTTAGACGCGCCACATTGAATATCACTTAATTCGGCCATTATTCGACCGATTTCAATAAAATTTTGCACAATAACAAAGTCATCTAGAAGTAACGTGAGACTAGCCAAACGGCTAAAAAATCCAGGTCCAGACTCGATCGTTTTTTGCCAGCATGTTAGCTTCTTTCTATCCAATAAAATATTCTACAAGGTGTATAACACCTGTTTTGTTTACTTACTATTCCAATATACCAAAAATATAATAGTTAAAGAGATTTTACATATTTTGCAAAATACTATCTGTAAATAATACTGCATTATTATTATTATATATATATATAAGACAATACTTTGAAGAAACATTCAGTTATCTCGTGGTAGATGGCATTTTTTAACGACATTATTTAATGTGCACTATCCGAAATGAAAAAAACACTGCAGTCTTATTGGACCTTTCCGCCTACTGTTGGAGTGCATATAATAATAATACTATTCAGCCTTAAATCACACCATGAGATAGATAACTATAACATTTCGTCTTTTCATTTTACATTCAGCAGAACGGGATTTTAGAATCTACATAATATGCTCTGTAGGTGATTTAATAATCTCAAGAGTATTATTCTTTTATAATCCATTCTCAGATCGGACACAAATATTGGACGCACTATAATAGCAAAGTAACGGGCATGAATGAGAATGACTTTAGTACCGACTATAATATAGCACCTCTGTCGGGTCCACATATGATCTGCACCTGGCGATCGAATAACTCGGTGGATGGCAATTACTGGAAACGGTAGTCGACCGTCCCGTACCATGATCTACTGCATACTTACTGGGATTCTTAAGGTGCAGGAGGCCGGCTAAAATTGCTTCCATACACTCAATACCATCAGTGACGCACTATAGGGGCATTACACATACCTATTGTCCTGGTATGGAACTACTTATTACTGTAAGAGATCACGTATTCAAGCAGTGGCAGCTCATGTGTGAAAAGCCACAGAGCATTAAGCTTAAAAAATCTTGCGACAAACTAGTCCTAAAAAATATCTGTCCGAATTACAGTTTCTAAAAGTTATATGAGGTAAGATGTTTAAGCATATATCTCAAGCATCCTAAGATCTGGAAATGGATTATTTCCAATAGCACAAGGAGGCAAATATAAAATATATCATCAACGGATAAGATCACCGATAAGGAAGTGCTATGGAGGATAAATAACATACAACCCCAAAACTAGTGAATATCATCAAAATCCCGTGATCTGCAGTATGTATAGTCATTGATTAAGTGTTTTACGAGATGATATCTCACCTAATTCCAGAATCCAAGAGAGTATTGCAACAATAATGTACTCGTACTGAATGCCAAAAAAAACTGAGGTAATACTAGATATGTGTAGTACTTTGAAACTAGACTTGCAGTCTAAGGGTGAAATGTGATGAATATACCTTGCCGCCGAGTAAATCAGTGAAATATTCATAGATGCATCTTGATAAGTATCTGTCATGGTCTAATCGTGTAGATCATGCTTTAAGGAAACTAGCTAACCTAGCTATAGCATTATATGCTGGGGGGCAATTCCCGTTCAAATAAAGTTTTTGTGATACAAAAGAAGATCCTTAGGACCATGTATTTTAAGAAGAGACTTTTCTCTTGCCGACTGCTATTGAAAGAAGGAGGCATTATGGCCCTTTTTTTAGACATTTTCCTATCTATAATGCATATCAAATCAAATTATTCTCAGTATGTATCTAAAGACGTATCTGCATCAGCATACAATATCCGACCAAACTTTAATTTGGTTGTGCCCCACCACAGGTTATCTCTTGTATCAAAAGGCCCAAGCAAATTGATGATTAAGTTATATAACGGACTTCCGACATTATCAAGTCTATAGCATCGGTAAGGTAGACAACCCTTTCTCCTCTGTGTCAGAGTATATGGATTTCGGTTTTTAATTTGTTGAATATGTTTGTCGTCACTGTTACCTAGGTCTGTTTTATACATATTTTCTATTTGACTATATTCCAACACAACATTATATTGAGAGTCTTAGAAATAAACCATCTATCTATAAAATAACATACCGTAGTGTCATCTATAATAATTTGTCACAGCTGTTCTTCTATTTACTATATACACTGTGAAACTGTTTCATAGGTGGCCTTTCTGCGAACAGAACATCACGAACCATTGATGCTCTCGTAACCATCTAAGTGCTTGGCCACGCATCGCTTAAACATAGCAACCGAACCTAACCATTGACTTTTGTGTTTTACAAAAGCCACGTCTTGTCACCTTGGTTACCATTCGGATCAATTTCGGTGGACTTAAGAAATTTTTTTAATCAAAGTCCAAGTCTTGTTTGGACAACGTATTGGTCATTATCTTTACATGCTTATTCTCACGAAGCTGATTACGGAAAAGATCTAATTTTAGTGATTTTCTTAACCGTGCTTTCGCTATCAATTTGCACAAACGTTGCATCGATTTAATATAGAGGAGTGTCTGAACCTTTTTTATATACTTAATAGTATTGAAACGCATAGTGCCAACATTTTCGGTTGTCGAATATCATTTTCACAGTTACAAAAATAATATCAAATCATACAAGTGCTGATAGCACGCCACTGATTGTTGGTAGTTTCTTTGAGCGTAGCCGGTGATTATGTCTTCACAGTTGAATGGTCATTTCCCGGATGCTGACTTGCCTTTATTACAACCAACTCGCCTCTAATGCTATCGCGAGTAGACTTCGCCAAAGATCAATATTCCGAGATTAGCACGCGTCGAAGTTTTTGATCAGTCTGCTGTTGATGGTAGCAACTAGAGTAGATCACTGCCACGCTGCTTTTTTCTTAATTGCAATAGCAATCGGACATTTTCACGCTAAAGTCACTTTTTCTGAAATACGTTATTACCAATTATTTGCAAAAATGTCCACTCAACTTCTGATCAGACAAGCTCAATCTGCAATTGAATGAAATAATGCACTGACAAAAGTTATTGCAGAAGTAGATCTCTCCGAAAATAAAAAGCGATATTTTTGGGATAGCCGAGTGATTAGCGCGTCCAGCTGAGAATCGTAGGTTCGAATCTCCATTTAGGAAGTTAATTTCGTGCCATCGATGTGTTGTGTGTTATGTATATTATGTACCAGATCAGGGCAAGATCAACATATGAGTCGGTATAACTCATCGCTGGAGCTGGTTTATCCAATGATCAGGTACCAGTAGATGACTTGTGTACAGTGTTGGTACTAGGGTGTCGACAAAAGGGTCAAAGGTGACCTTCGCCTTTCCACTACTACTAGTACTTCCAATTCATTGTCGTTTAAGAAACAATTTTCAGCATACGCCAAAAAATATTTAAGTGTGAATGAAGTTTTGCAAATTGGTGGATATAGATAACATAGTGAAACTTTATATTTGTTTTAATTTGTATTGTCAGAAATCCAATATGATAGAAGAGAGGATCTTCCGAAACATACATCGCATTTTTTCAGTTTGACCCAATCTTGCTGGAACGATAAGGTCAGCTAGGTGAACATTAGTGAGAGCTAAGCTATATGGTAACTATTATCTACTAACTATTGATAAGCAAAAAAAGCCGTGAAGTAGGTTAACTCAGTTCATCAGTTCAAAAAGGATTAAGTTCAGCACAAGTTAAACCCTCTGAAAAAAATATTAATTACGAACACGTACAATAGAAGAATTAGAAATAGAAACATTCTTTCCTCACCCTACCGGTAGTTAGAGAAGGAGACGCATATCGCAAGCACCGCTATATCATTTTAAGTTTTAATGACAAATCTAAGGGGAATCCTATGATGTGTGGGTTATGGCTAACATGTGCGTAAAAGTACCGGGGCTGGCAAAGTATAAATATACTAATACTAAAAAATGTATATACTACGTCAAAAAATTGTTAAACAATTTTTGGAATTGTTTAGAAAATTGTTTAAGAAAACTCCAAAAATTGTTTTTTTTCGCTGTGGAGGTTTTATTAGATTTTTAGATAATTCTTGACAAAAAAGGTTATTATGAACTTTTCTCTAAAGTTAATAGTTTTCGAGATATGTATATGCGACTTTATATTGAAAAAAGGGCAAAATGTGCCATTTTCAACCATGAAAATCAACATGGAAAAAGAAAACCTCAATGCTAATGCCAACGTTCCTAAATATTCTTCAGTCTTCCAGTGAAAAAATCCCAAAGCATTTTAGGCTATATTGTTATTGTTTTTTAGCTGTTAGTTCAACTCACGCTCAATGAATATTTTGTGTGAGTTCAAGAGATGTTTAAATAACATTTTGGAACTGTTGTCATTATGAAAACATTCGCTTCTTCGTATTGTTTTCCGGGTTCAAGAATATTTTATTCCATATTTCGCACTTACACTTTTTTATATATTGAATGACTTATCTCTCGGAAGGTAACATATTCAAAGGAAATTCATTACAACCTTTTTTGTTTGCAATGATCCAAAATAAAACTTGACAGTTCTGACCGGAGTGAAAAAGATTTTTGGAATTCGTGTAAAAACATGTTTGAATGATTTTGCATGCAAATGGGGGCATGGCAATATGCACATACGTTTATCTTTATTAACCAATTAGATACAGATGAAAAAAAAAATCTATATAATATGAATAGAATTTATAAAAATATAAGTAAAATCAATATAAATATAATAATCTATATAAATGTTCAATTCCATCTTTAAGTACTCCGGGTAGTGCATTCCATATAATCACTTATGTTATAAAAGGCATTTGATGCTAATAATTTTTAAACTTGGTTTTCAAATCAAAAATAATTACTAATTTGCATTATTTCACCTAAATTTATTGTATAATTTGATGCAGTTATGGTAGGGTGATTTTTTGAAATGTGTCGTGGTATGTGTCTGGATGATCTTTAAATTTTGATTTCTAGTATTATAATTATGATGAGCATTAATATTTGGAAACAGGTTATTGAAATTCTTAACGTAAGTTACACATTTCAAAATGTAAATACAGTGTAATGTAAGAATTCCTCGTGATTTAAAAATTTCTTTGCAGGAGTCGAGTGGCTTCATTCCGAAAATTAATGTGATTATTCTTTCTTGGGCAACAAATACTCTATTAATTTCGGATTTCCCCAATGTCATAATAATATAAGACATATGGCTATAATCCAGCCCATAATATACATTGATAATAGCTTTTTCATTTACGACATCTTTAAGTTGTAAAATGGCAAAATATGTTTTACTTAAATTGTTCGTTTTTGAATGAGGATATGCAAGAAACGGATCGGAATTTTTTTCCAAATAGATGCAAAAATACTTTCTGGACTAATCAGATGTCAATGCAGTTAAGTCACTTTTAAACTGAAAACCACCCTGGTAGACATAAGATCTTGTGAGGCAATTACTAATGCAGCCATCAGTCCTCATAAAATTATCGAATCTTCGTTCGTCCCGCATATTTTCCAATAATAAAGGTGATTTCCGTAGACGGTGGAAAAAACGCGAAAAAACAGCTTAACGAGATGTGTACGTCTCGTCAAACTAGCATAGCGGTCTAACCAGAAGCGCTAATTGACAAGGTATTCCAGAAGCACAAAAAAAGCTCCGGCATATCGATGCAGAGCAAAAGTTGATCCCGTAGAGATGATTAAAAGCAATATAACGATCTTTTTGCGTGTCCGATTAATACATTAAACGCATTTACATTCGATTATGAGTTCTAATCGAGGGTTTATCGTGATGCTGAGGCATAAAGTGATTGCCATCAGGTTAGCATAAAGCAGGGAGCCTTGAGCTTCTCCGGCTGGAATGCGTGATGGAAACATGGCGCCCGGACTCATGCTGCTGCCACTGAATCTATTAAGATGTTCTCTTTTTACTTACCTGCTCTAACAAAGCTGTTGTAACTTCAGGTTTGCTGAATAATTGTCACTAAATTGGTTACAGGGAAGATTTTTCTTCCCTTCACAAGCAACTTCCTGGCAACTATTGTCGGAAGCCACTGCTTCGCGTTTTAGCATGAAGAAATATTTGTATTAAAAACGGGAGCTAGCTCTAAGTGGTTTCGCAGTTATTAATCAAGTAGATCACTGTTAGTTAATGTTAACAATATCTTACATCTCTACTGCCCATTCTGGAGTACCCAGACGTCTATTCTGGGCCCTATCCTATTCCTGATATAATTTAACGATTTAGTCACAGGAAGCTTTACCCTATTTGCATATGATACCACAATTTTGTCGCAAGGAAGAGACATCCGTAACTTAGCACTATAGCTCTTGACTTGTTGAATAATGTGATGCCAACCTGTTATCAAACTATAACATTGAAAATAAAACATCGAATTAGTTTCTTGGACTAGAAATTGATCACAAGTTGGAATTTAGTGATCACACAATAGCGTTATATAAAAAGTCTGGCATCTGGTTGGTTTGCTATAAGAATTGTATCCCGAGAGCTAGACATTGAAGCGACCAAGCCTACTTCTCATGTAATGGTAGAGTCACATATTAGGTATGGCATTGCATCCAGGCGATTTTGCATACAAATCCTGGAACAAGTTATTATTCTCCAAAAAAGAACTATAAGAAGCATAGCTCAAACTGTTTCAAAAGTTTATTTTGACGGATTGAAACAATAGCAGTGAGATAAATTTGAATATCATGTAAGTATATTTATTATGGTAGTAATAGTAATTTAGTGTTGTCATGAACGAACGGGTTTTGGAGGGAGAGTCCTATTACCCGTTAAAATTTGCATGGTTGCATGGTTTTGAGTACAACATCGTGGCTTTTCATGCATACATTTTCATACTTATTCATCTTTCTTATACAATAAAAAAAGTAAAAATATTTTCAAAGTAGCGCAAGATTCCTACAAATTTTCACTTTATTTTTCACTTAAAGATAAGATAAAACTGCCTCAATTAAACGGCACATCACCACTAATTTGTTGGAGCCTGTAAGCCTAATCTAACCTAAAATTAGTTTCGGCGCCACCAGTCATCTGGCACTTCCCTGTTATGTCCTGGGAATTTACACAAAAAAGGCTAAGGTCCGTATCGCCAGTCGTCCCTACAATTGTAGGGCGCCTTTATGGCCTCCTTGATTGTCATAGTTTTCTACTTCTCCGTGTCAGAACTCTATTTTGAGGTTATGTCACAAACATCTATTTGCATCAAATTGTGCTTGCTTTTGAGTTATATCATGTTTTATCAGCCTGAAATTTCCTACAATTTAAAAAGAAAACATATCTTCACAATATGAGAGCGCTGACGGTGACACGGGACACGTGTAATCTAGAAATTTTTGAAGGAGAGAAAGCAGTATGATAATCAAGGAGGCCATAAACGCGCCCTACAATTGTAGGGACGACTGACGATACGGGCCTAAATTCAGTAACTTCGCACTATTTATGTGGTTTTACCGTTCAAAGGGAAAACAACATTGTAACTTTTTCTGCGTTTTTCATGTAAAAGTAATCGTTTATATAGCAAATACACATATTATTACCTCATTATGCGAATTTACGTTATCGCTATTAAAAAAAAAAAAAAGCATGGCACATCAGGGAACAATTTTCTTGACAGATTGCAGTCTTACACGCAATTTTTGTAGTTCTAGCTGAGGTTGTGTTCTTGAACTGTCGTATATATTTAACTAGATTTCGAAAGCTGACGCACACCACCAGTACCATATCCCTGTCACACAGTGAGGAAAAACAAAAGAATATCATAATTGCAAATTTCTCAATGGCCGTTAACAAAGGTTCTGCTAAAGTACCGCTAGGCCCAGGTAATATCCCCCGATTCTCGGAACCCGCTGATTTCAGCCTGATATAGTAGAGTAGGCCAAACGTTAGCGGTAGAAAACAAACGAAAATCGGCATGAATGACATCAGTCTGGGCCTCGTATGCGCATACGGTGTCTCACAGAAGCTCTTTCGATACAATTTAAATCCAGTATTTCATTATGGTGAGAGAGGGAGAGAGCAGGGCGGCCCTCAGCAAGGAGCATTATGCTGTCTGAGGCATCACAGGCTTGTCCTGTTAGCGCTCTTGATTTATAGACGAATTCGGCAGCCACCGGCACCGGCTGGCTGCGGCATTGTCTTTGAAAACCGCGCCGGACGAATCAACATGGGCGGCACGAACATACTGAATTCGAGGTTTCTTGTCTATGTGATCGTTGAAATCACCTGTTCAAAACCATCCAAATGTGACAGGTGGTCGAAAAACAATCGTTTCTAGGGAGAGTCTGATATATTTCAGAGGCTTTCAGGTTTTGTGCAAAAAGAGGTCAGCTCGATTGTTTATACTTTTACAGTACAAACCAGGAACTGTTTATCTTTTAAGTAAGAAAATGACCAAATAGAAGTACATACTTCTAAAGTATGTACCTGAAAGGGTGAATATTTCTGCATGGAAAAAGAAGTGTGTAATGACATTCATTTTATTCAAGTGGAATACAAAAAAACGGAACTGGTTGTTTTTAGTTCCAAGGTAGTAGTAGTCTTTCTAAGGCAGGTAAACTTTCTTCAAAAAGAAATATAATAAATTGTGTCACTCATACCAGTTCCGCGATTTGTACCACCATTTTTGTTAAATTATACCGGAATACTCATGCAAAAATTGGATGTATGATAGCTATGCTTCGTTCCATAGTTTACTAGACTATATGTGTGGTTTTTATACTTAAATTAAGCAAATATTTTCAGTTATATTTTTGTTTGACCAATGTACTCCAATCGGTGATTCTTATGTTTAAATTAGCTAGTCAATGCTTTTCGAGTTAGATGAATATCTTAAGATAATTCGTTAGGGTAATATTTTGTCTTGACTATGTTCCTAATTTATAATCTCTATTAACTTCTGCAAACAGGATTTTTCCTAACAATAGAAAGTGCAGCTAGTTATGCCAACTCCTAAAGCCAACAACCCAGAACAAATTAGTGACTTACAAACTTTAGAGTTCACTTGGACTATCTCTTATAGTTGATGATATAATCTACAATTTGGATAAGAACAAGCAACAGTTCTTGTCACTTTCGACTTAGTAGGGAGTAAGGTTTTTGACATAATGGGCCACGATCTCCTTCTAGCCACGTGTACTTGTCTTGTATTTGATGAATAGGTGGTTCTGGGCACAAGTATTTCGAATTTACAGAATAGTTCTTCAGGAGTACCACAACATTCAGTTCTAGGACATCTTAGCATATAAACATTCGATTTGATCGTCAAAATTAAAAACTCGAGTGCAACTTGTTATGCCGATGATAATTATTCTTAAGTTTATTTTAAAATGGCTGAGGCTAAAATTAGTATTGACCTAGAAAGTATTAATAGCTTGTTTCCCGTGTATCCCCCTATAGCCCCACGGTACCCCATGGGTGCTTAGGCCTTAGGCCTTCGTGGTAGTTGGAGTATAAAAAAAATAGCTATTCTGCTATAGAGAACTTAATCTTTGTTAAATATATTTTATGTACACTTTAACACATTTTAGAAGAATTTAATACTTTATTTATTTTATCACGTATACAGAAACAGTCTATAGTTTATAGTTTAATATACACCTAATTTATACTTTTTTATATTTTAATATTTTGGTTGAGTCGATTGGCCAATGCATTTCCTTAATACTACGTACTACTGATGTTATATTGTAATGTTAACAATGCAATAAATAAATATTGATATTACTATTACTATGTGTAAATTGGCTAATCACAACGTCTAGTTCATCACAATATTTTGTTTTGCACATTTGTTCAACTAGCAATGAAAATATAATGTTTTTTGGTGAGGTAGAATTTAAAAACCGCGTGGTAAGTCATAACGAACCAGTTCGATCAATTGTATCTATAGCAACATTTTTAAAAATCCTTCTCTAAAGTCACAGTATTTACATACGTTTTTTGTTTTACATTTTCTTATAAACCTGTAAAATAATCTCACTCTGAATTATAATCATTCAATTCAAATGAATCATTTAGGTTTTTTGATAAAATGGTACGAATTAACCCACTTTATCCTATTTTTGGGAAAAAAGATATGTTTAGAAATAATATGAAAAGTACCTATAAGCATGGGTTTTAAGACATCCCCAAGATACAGGATGTTGAGTTATCATTTAGAAATCAAAAACATATAAATACCCAGAATGGATACATTTTTCCTGTTGAAATTTTGAACACATAGAAAGAGCATAACCGGTACGTCCCCAAGTTTTAGGAAACCACAGGTTTCTTGTCTATGTGCTCATTGAAGTCTCCTGTGGTGTTTTTCATTTGTCGCCATTTTCTTTATTTCTAGACCTTCATTTTTTCTATGTGGAGCAAATTGGTAACAGCTACAACTCTAGTGATTTGTCTTCAGCCTCCCACTAGGATGTGATTCCTCCATTTTCTGATGATGGTGTGAATGGCGTATGTAGTACCTACGCCAATGTGATGGTATAGCGGCATTGGTCGGTGAATATGTTTTACATTCGGCGATCGGCCGGTGTATATAGCATCTCGACACAATCCTCATAATGACCTTTCTTCCCATACCTACAAGTAGAGCCGCACTCGGAGATTTCAATGGGGCCGATCGCCGCTTCACGCGGTGATACCAAACTGCGATCTCTAACGTCTATACAGATATGGCCATAGTCGAGTGTGGATTCACAATCGAGCTCAAGAATAAATGATCAGTAGATTTTCAGTTGGTAGATAGGTGTCGCTGGGCAAAGCATATCGTGCAACAAAAATTCGTTGATCCAAGGAGTTAAATATTCCCCACCAATCGTAGTGTTCTGTGAGAATTTGGACATATTGATGTGGCAGGTAGTATGAACGGAGATACTTCACAGCAAACACATTTCTCACACACTATTACACCACTTTTGATGACATTTTCAAGTAAAACTTGCCGAAAGCTTAAAAAATCTACAGCCCAACTTTTATAAATTTTTTACAAAATCAACACTTTTTAAATTGAAATGTTTAATAAACGCCAATGTATAGTGCTTACTAATTAACAAAACAGATTGCGCCAAACGTGGTTTCTTACTCATTTTTATTTAGTCAAACATCTTATATCCATCACTACACACAAAAGTCAAAATTTCAAACGTTTCCAGACTAATTTCGTAAAAATTTTACAAAATATTACATAGAATTGAACTGTCTCGGCAGCTCAAAATTCCAGGGCCGGATTCAATTTTTCATTTCTTCGCTTTTAACAGTAGGTTTTTCTTAATTTTCGTAATAATTTTGAGTTGGTCTTGAACATCAATTCCAGTGCTGGTAGAGTTGAATCATCAACAAAATTACCGAAAAAAGAGCTGCATAGCTTTTATTTTGCCTTTTGTTCATATCGTTTATTGTTCTTTCTTCTGCAAAATAAAAAATAATTCGGCTGTGGAATTTAAAATTCCCATATATCTTTAGTTCAAGTTTGAGCATTCATTTGTAACATGCTGATCAAATAAAATTGGTACCGTTTGAAATTTTGAGTTTTGTGACACACAAATTGATAGAAATAAGACATTCAAATAAATATGCATAACAAAAAAAAATAAAAGAGGCGCCATCAATCTATTTTGGTAAATAATTAATTAGCTTCAACATTCAGTCTAAAGCTATTGATGTTAATAACAGACGAGAAAGTTAAAAATCGAGATTGACTACAGATTTGTTAATCATTTGCCTAGTTTTACGTTACTCCTGGTAACTTTGTTATTCTGCAAAATTTCGTCAAAAGCGCTTCAATAGTGCCGGAGATATGCGATGGCATAACAAATGTACTCGGATTTTTTTATTTTTTTATTTTCAGATATGAAAATGTGTCGATCCACACTAGCTTCCATTTTACTATATCCATTTCCTCACGGAACACCCTATATACGTAGTTCTCAAGGAACTGTTTAGAAATATTCAGAAACAAGTGACCTTTTATCAGATACTTCTGAGACATCCAAAAATATGTTGAAGGTGCTTTCTTTGATTACGGAATCCAATGACATTCTTTTCTTATGGTTCAGCTGTACTGCCAAACTTTTATATTCATCTTAAAGAGTTATTTGGGCATGACAAGATGATTTTGTATAGAATGTCTATGAATGAGGACATTGGCAGAGACGAATGAGCGAACAATCAGTTGGGCTATTTCAGGCGCCTTGACAGTCCTTTTTGTTACTAAAGCGATAATGTATGCCAATTTTCCAGCTACCATCCCGAATATATCGATCACCAATACGTGCTCATGTAGATATCGTTCTGAATAGCCTTCCTTGCGAGTGTGTATTTTATGAAGAGCTTACTGGGAGTTATGATATCGGCAAATAGCTTTATGCATAGATTCTAATGCACTCTATAAGATACGTTATGAATAGTTACTGCATAAACTGGTGAGTTATTCAGCCTCATTTCTATCGATCGCAACTTACTATCCAAACAGCTGTTAGAACTTATGGTACTTGTAGGACGTTGGAATGTGTCATGTAAGATAGAGACGCTCTTCATAACATTGCAGTGAAACGTTCAATAGATGTGGATAACTGACTGATAGCAATTAAATTCATAACCAACGCCCTGCTTCTGTAAGAAAAAGTTTTATATTTGAAAAACTAGGAGATCTATTAGGACCAAGTTCAAAGAAGACTTGGCAGATTTAATACATAGTACAGTAGACAGATCGAGCAAAGCGGAACACATAATATGGACATAAATAATTAAATACTAGTCCGTAATGTTAGGAATCCTAAGAAACTGAACGCATATAAAAGATTATAAATAGCTGGGGACTGTAATGAACAAGGACAGACGATCTATTTCTAACAGCCTCTTGTATGCTCTAGATGTTTGAAGCCAATCTGTGCTTATGACATGTTATTCTGACAAGCCAACTTTGTGATAACATATTTATAATTAGCGATCCGAAAAATCCTAAGTTATAATTTTTGAGATTAAGTGTCAGACCTTAGTCAAATTTTTTGAGTTTTAAGTTTTTTTTTTCAGGTAAAGTATTAGACTTTCAAAAATATGGTTCTTGGGCCATTATTATTCAGGGTATGAAAATTGTCTGCAGTATTGCTCTAGGGCCAGACCATCCTTGACGGTCCAAGTGAGTTCATTGTATTTCCATTAACTAACCATTGAATAAGGCTCCAACTGGTTATCAGCTTTTCAAAATTTCGTAGAAGAGTACTTTATAAACCAACAATGCATAGTGTCCAATATTTTGTGGACATAGAAGTACCAGCTATTTTTTTACTCAAAATGAATCGAGTGTTCATGATTGATCTATGCAAAAGTGCTTCAATTGTCCTTGAGACAGCGTCAACGTTTTCTTTTTTACGAACATTTTTAAGATGTTTTAAGAACATGTTTTTTGCTAGATGTCCTAGTATTTAAACATTACAAAAAACCTGAAAGGGTTCGAGAAGGGTAGAGACCCCCACCCCTATATAAATTATAGCTGAATTGTTTCGCAATTCTCCCAAAAGATCCTTTTGTTAACTTAATTTGTTGTCTTGTATCAAAATAGACCATCTCGCAATGTTTTTCGGTACTGTTTTTTTCTCATCAGATCAAGTGCTAAAATCCAGTGTCATAATATTTTTGATAACAAGCTTGAAAATAATGTGTTCTGACTCCCTCCCCAAAACACTTTTGCATAGAGGTATATCATGTCCAGTCGACTTATTTTGAGCCCTGTATAAGATCAGCATCATTCAAAATGAGAGACTGACAGGATGTCAAAGTTGTGCGTTTTTGTACTACATTGAATCGTTTGTAACTCAACAACCAATCGGTAGCCACCTTGAGATTTTTTACTCACTTATATGCTAAAGTATTCTAATTATTTCACAGTTTCATCATCTCAAATTTGGGTGGACGTTTTTGCTAAAGATTAATGTTACTATACAGGGTGTTTCAGAACTAAGGGATCAAACTTCTAGGGGTTATTCAGTGTAACAGTAGAAAACATTTGAGTATAGGGAGCCATATCCGGAATAGTTTCACTACGGCACTACAGCTCTAAGACGCGTTAAAATTTAGAAAGACGATGAGTCGCCTAAATAGGATTTAATACATTTAATTTTTTGTACATGATATCATCACAACAATTGTTCAAAATGTCTTCCTCCAACATGAATACACCGGTTTAAACGTCGCACATCATTTCGGCGGACTTTACATGTCCCCGCAGGAAAAAATCTAGCCACGTTAAATCGGGTGACCTAGGAGGCCAAGAAACTGCAATCCAGCGGTGCCCAAACCGCTGAGCCAAATACTCACGTACTTGTACAACAAGGTGAGCCGGCACTCCATCATGCTGAAACCACATTTGCTGTAGAACGATAAATGGAACATTTTCAAGAAGTTCTGGAAGAACTTCCTCCAAGAAACGCCGGTAAATAGGTTAACCGTTCCGGTAGAAGGTATGACCCAATCAAATAATCATCAACAATGCCTGTCCATACGTTGGTAGACCAACGTTGCTGATGTTTTCTAGGAAAAATTGCATGGGGATTTTCTTTGTCCCAATCGTGGCTATTACTACTATCAAAAATACCGTCTCTTGTGAAAGAGGCTTCATCGGTCCATAAAACATAGCATAAAAAATATGGTTGTGCAGCGATTTGATGAAGAAGCCATTGACAAAATTGAACTCGTCGGCAACTCGTTGAAGGACCTCTTCTTCAAATTCGACCGTTCTTACGGTTCGAGCAACACTAGTATCGTGCATGCTGGTTTTCAACATGCCTGTCTCAGAGAGCCGCCGATGAATAGCAATAAACTTTTTGTATCCCGGATGCTGTCGTTTGGGATAACGTTGTTGATACAACTGCGCTGCTGCTCGTGCATTGTACTTTTGCTTCGTATGCCAAATGCATCTCCGCCAATTCTTGATTGGTAAAGTTTTCCATTTGCAACAATTATTTTTTGTTAAATTCTTGCAAACTTCACAAATACGATAGCACGACTAAGGCGATATGGAATGCACCTACAAAAAACAACCTTTGTTATCGTTTTTAAAGATAACTACACACAAGCGCCAGGCATGGGTCCCTATACTCGAACGTTTTCTACTGTTACACTGAATAACCACTACAAGTTTGATCCCATAGTTCTGAAACACCCTGTATAGTGTACAGGTCACGGTGCAGATAGTTTAAACTTGATACTGTACCGGCATTTCGTTGCTAATCAGATACATTTTGATGCAAAAAGCAGCCGAGTTCAACAAGCGATTTCGTTGACGGATCGCGATGACTCAGTTATTCAACCGACAAGACCAAAACGTCCAAAAAGCCGTTTCCCCATAAATGCATAAAGTACAAGCTGTATACACCACGAATACCGCAAGAAAAAGTAACAGCAGCCTCAGCAGCAGCATTACGGTACAAGAGAGGATCACGTCGCTTCTTTGTCTAGTGGTTGTGGATGGCAGAGAAGGAACTCGAGCACCGGCAAAACATATACATCATCGGCTCGTGATAGCTCATCAACGAAACGGAGCAAAAACTCTCTCTTCTCTCTGCACCACAGCGCTCCTTGTAAATAGCAAACTGAGATCATACAAATAATCCAGGAAAGTTCAACTCCAGTACTTAGAGGAACAGTTTTGATATTGTACACTTGCATATCTCCTTTCAGTAAAAAAGATAAAAATTTCTCTTCCTGATCTACCGCCAGTACCGACCGTCTGGCAACGTTGCTAAACCTGACACAGGTATACGTCCGTTTTGTTGCGTGCAACGCGTATATTAAAATTATTTCTGTCAAAATCTTAAGGGCAAATGTGGATGATCTATGATGTAAGACATTTGTCTAATAGGTGCATAGAATAGAATAAACCTCAATTACACGAGCAGACTGACAAGTTTGTCGCGCATATTATGCTCCGATAAACGTATTCTTAGTGCGGAAAATGTCATCAACAACAACTGAATTTTATAACGTTTTGAGGTGTGAACATCATGGACTGCAGTGGTATATAATTAAATCATTCTTTGAAAGTAGTTCATATAGTAGAAAACGTCAATTCGGACCATTGGTTGGACCAATTTTTTACAAAATTATCTCGAAAAAACAAATACCATATTTCGCTATCTCAACTATAAAGAACATAGGCGAAATCAGCAATGTTACAACTGGACAAGATGCCGAATTTCTTCACCAAAGCTGCTGCAATAGGAAAAATGATTTTATGGCCATTGAGAAGCATAAGCACATTTTCTGTTCCAATGCCTGTATGAAAAGCAGGAGCAAGATGACAAGAAGGTTGAGTTTTTAAATGAAATAGGGATTTGCAACGTGAAATTGAA
Organism: Acanthoscelides obtectus; assembly: GCA_963669975.1. Lineage (NCBI taxonomy): Eukaryota > Metazoa > Arthropoda > Insecta > Coleoptera > Chrysomelidae > Acanthoscelides > Acanthoscelides obtectus. The sequence continues at coordinate 92,776,078 of CAVLJG010000001.1, forward strand.
GTAAAAAAATAACTACATCGCCTCACTCAGGAAATGCTTTTGAAAACGACGCTATAGAAACCGAAAAAATCTACAGCGATGAAATTGAATCCTACTATAGTGTATTTACACCCAAGATAGAATGGATGCGTGATTGCCAAAAGCAAGCGCGGCGTACAGGTCCGCATTCAGGGCTACCAACCAAGCAAGGTGAATACGAAAACACGAGCAAGCAGTGATACACGCGACGGACGGTGGCCTGATTGCTACTCTGCCTGCCCTGCCCCTCCCCGCGCATTATTCCGCCAGGCGACCGCTTAAAATTTAATGGCGAATTGACCAATAAGAGGCGTTGTCCCCACCTGTTACCGAGAGATCACGCTCTAACTATTATTATTTACATCTCATCTTGAATTTGGATTCAGTTTAGTGTAAGATCAAGGGCTTTGAGTACCAAATTTCACAGCTAAAGTCAGAAAATGCTGCACTGCATAGACAGGTCACATCGAATTCACATCGGTCATATAACTCCGACTCATATTGCCATCAACCGATCTCCACCCCATCCAAACCTATGGAGATGGACTGTAGAACCAGAAAGGATCAAGACCGCAATTAACTATAATCACCGTTGAATAATTTGGTATAAAATTCTGATGCGCTTACTAAATCCCTGTCAGATCAAACCAAAAAATTGAGATATACCTTCTCCAACCCCTACAGTCCCCAACTTCCCATTTTTTGATCCTTACAACATATTTTCTGAAAATGATCACGAGAATGAAATGTCAAAAAACGAAGTGTGATTGGTTTTTTCATTCAATCTATAATCAAGAACGACAGAGCCTTTCTATCCTTGGAACAGAAGTAATTTTGAGTCAAACTTTTATCAAAATCCCACCGGTACTGACCGATAAACCGATAGGCAGACGGACATACAAAAGGAAACGAGTGTCATGGTTTTTCGTGATGCATCTGTCATGTAACATCCAAAAGACGTAATATCTCAGTTTTGAAATACAATACTTGCTAGCCAATTGGTGTGTAAAGTAATTAAATAGAGATAGTGATATCCAAAATTGAGTTGAAGGTGGGTCTTGGTGTTGCTTTGACTCGTCAAAAGACGCAGTCACAGTTTCCTTCATTTTTCTTCTGAAGGAAGGCTTCCAAGTTGGGGTCAAGGTCATTTGCGTCCGAGGTCAACTACACTTTGAATGTATCTCCAGTAAAGAAACCTTTTGAATCATGATGCTGCCTTGTGCCTCAGTTTCCTTTGAGATACACAAATGTTTAAAATCGCTCGAGCAAAATCATATTCTTTGAAGGATAAATAGGTCACGATAGTCAACGATTATTTAATGGAGCTCTCTCACGTTCGACACACTCTTTTCTCTGAGGTGATGGATTTGGACCTACCCAATGATGGATGGAATTTATTGGGGTAAATGATCTCCAGAATCAAATATTTAAATCTGGAGGGTAAAGAAGTTAGAAATTTCTCACACCAACCCCAACTTAGGGGTTGAAGATAACACTCTTGGAGTTTGCAGTAAGTGAGGCTACTTTGATTCACTTTTTTTGAAGCATTCCCGAATACTGTTTCTTTTAGACTGGAGAGTAGAGGAGGTTTATAGATTCCTCATACCCTACCCGCAGTATCAGATTCTCCAAAATTTGGTATACTTATAAAGTCCTTAGTCATTCGCCATGAAGATCACGCCACGGATGTGCATTACAGCATTTTGTCACGCTAAAATTCGTCTCCCTTTACCTTATACATATACACTTAAAAACCTGTTGTTGGTTTCCCTGCTCCTTTTTACCGTCATATACCGTGATCAACAACATTCGCCTTGATATTGGTTGAATTTCAACCAATTTACCCTCTCTTGAAAGCTTCTCAAAAACGTAAGCAGTGAGGCTCTCGTCGAGCGTCTGTTCCAGTGGTCTCTGACGGTCAACCAACCTACTGCATTCGCTTATTCTCTCTTGCCTAGCTACTATGGCTATCTCCACTATTCATCTGTCAATCATCTCTGGGACCAGTTTTCTAGCTCATGTTCCAAAGCTGATCGACTGTGTTGTGTGGGTTATAGTTACACATACTTATTAATCATCTTGTGAGTCTAGTTTACCTGCACTAAAAATCACAGATAGGAAGAAATATCATTGTTCACGATTGTTCGTGGACAGCGTGCATTCACTGTGGTGGCACGCGTACACTATAATATACCGCTCATCCAAGGTTTTTCTTTGATGCGCGGGTCTAGGAAATTGTCATTTATATGGCATTCTTAATATACTCGTGATTGCTGAAGCGGGTTTTTATTGAAAATACCCCATTCGAAAAAGATAGGAGTGTCATCCTTCATTATTTTATTGTCGTATTGTAACAATGACGAAAAAGCTTAGACAATTGTGCCTGATTCAATAAATAAAGTGAAATGATAAAAGACTTCGTTCATAATGTCTCTATTACTTTTTCGTATACAGGGGGATTCTTGAGGCTATGCTTTTCATAAATAGTGCCTATGGCTAACTAAAATGTAGCTAGATCTCTTAGCTGGGCCAGTGGCGCGCGAAAAATAACAACATTTTGGATAACCGTAGTAGTTTTAGATTTTTTATAAAAATATTTTTCCGTTGCATTACGATGCTCAATATAAGTTACTTACATCCAAATTGGTGTTAGGTCTGTTCATCAAAAAACTTACCTAAAAAAAAGAAAAACATAGTTATTAACATAATTCCAAAATATTAGTATATTTTTATATGTATCTAACTCCATCACCAGGTAGTAAAGGATGAGCCATCAGTTGCTTTTTCTTAAGTTGGTATTATTTTGATAGTTAGTAACACTTCCATGCTCAACATCTTGACAGATATATTGTGTCAAACTTCCGCTATGAGCAATGGATCGTTTTAATCTTGAACAAAGGTGAGAAATATTGAAAATCTATTTTCAAAGTGAGTGCTGTGTTGCAGAAACTTTTCGAAAATTGAGAAGACTATTTTTGGTTGAAATGAAGCTCCGTCCGCGACTGGTACACGAAAATTCGTGAAGAATTTTCGTGAAACTGGCCTGCTTGTGGATAACAGCAGGAATGAGCGTGTGAGCCGAAAACATTGCTGCTGTTGCCCAGAGTGTGCGTGGAAACACAAGAATATCAACTTGACACAGAGCACGACAAGTGAGCATCAGTCGCACTTCTGTGCGGAGAATATTGCATAACGACCTGGGATTATTTCCTTACAAGGTGCAACTTGTGCAAGAGTTGAAACAAAATGTCCATCCGCTTCGATATCGTTTCTCTGTGTGGGCTCTAAATCAATTGAAAACGGACGTGAAAGTTGGTCGCCAATTCCATCTGGGAAGTTACGTTAACAAGCAGAACTGTAGGATTTGAGGTTCTGAAAATCCGCATGTCATAAAAAAACCAATACATCCAAAAAGAGTAACTATTTGGTGTGGCTTTTGAAGTGGTAAGATTATTGGTCCTTACTTTTTTCAAGATGAAGCAATTGATCCTTTACACACTATGTTCGGCCATCGTGTTATCAGCCGTTTTGGAGAGGTTCATAGGCCAGCCGCCATTAATGACCGCTGGTACACTAACGATCCTCAAACAATTGATGTTCTTAAGGAAAATATCCGTCGAACTATTGATGAAAGAGACCTACAAACTATCAAAAATGTGCTTCAATATTGGGTTAAAAGGATGGACTACTGCCAGGCCAGCCGCCCCAGCCATTTAATTGAATTTTTTTCACAAATAATAGGAAGGTGAATTATTTTGAATAAAGTATGGAGTGTTATATATTATTGAATAGTGTAGTTTCAATACCAATTTAAAGGAAGCCAACGGATGGCTCACCCTTTAGGTGTGTCTGTATTCTATCAGATATGCCACTAAAGCAGCCGTGTAAATATTGGACCACTACGACAGCTATAAGGTACTTAAAGATGCCTTGTTTAGCCGACTTTTGAAATACTTCAGGTTAACAGAACTAAGTAAAGCCTCCTCAGGCAGATTTTTTCGGAATCTAGGCAACCTAGGAACAAAGGCGCGGTCGTACTAAGCCGTTCTGGATGTACAGATCGCTCGGTGAGAGCACAGTGGAGCAAGGCGCGTTGACAATAGCAGTAGAAGAGTGCAAGACGTATTTTTCCTCCTTGCTACGATCTACTTATGTTAGTTGGTGTGACCTCGCTCATTTTGGGACACGCAGTGCAACTTAAATTCACTTTGATCCTAAGGCAGCAATTTTCACGAGAATCACTGCCAAAAAAAAACTAGCATTTTAAATGTTTATATTCTAATGTGCTAATGGACAAATCTACCTTATACCGGAATCTTTGACACTATGGTAATACCCACGTTATTTGTAGATGTCCAATATCCAATCCAAGCAAGCATTAACATTATAGTAAACATCATGCATAAGTTGATAAATAACCATCTTGGTGTTTTACAGTTACAATTAGTAACCTATAAGTTCATTCACACATGCACACTAGAACTCTTGTTAGGAAAAATCACCTTTCAAAATCGGACACGAGTGTCTGGTCAAGTTAGAAAGGCGCGAACACGACTTCCCAAAATAGCACAGTAAAGCTAGCTTAAAGATTACGAAAACTAAATACATGGATTATAAAAAGCATCTCACACAGCATTTGGACTCACTTTAATACATATTTGCAAAAACCATTGAAATTAACCTAAATTTTATAGAAAACATGAAAGCTTCATTTTTTATGACAGCTGTGGTAGGTAAATGTTATACATGAACATAGTATGACGTGGATACAGTCATGGAAGAAGATAGAAGACACTAATTTTTTGAGCGAGTAATCCAATGAAAGAGGCAAAAATTGTTGAGCAAGTTCATCGCCCACCTCGCCACTGACAATTGTTTCTTTAATAAAGTGAGGGATTTTTGGAGCATGTGCTAAATCAACTTCCAGGAAGTGGTTATTCCTCCTTTATTCTGCCCCAAATAAAAACATTTAATATTTAAAGGTACATGTCTATTTCCATACAGTTTTTACCCAAATCCTTCAGAAGGACGATTATGTTTTTCGGGCGTATATGTATGTAATTCTATTTCAGTCCAAACACCTTGCTGGTTTTTGACTTGAGGTGTCTCTAGATTTGTCTGAACGGTACAAGTGAGACTGATGTTAAAATTTTATGAAATCGCAATGGCAGATTTCAAACATAAATTTCTACAGCCTAAATGGCTTGATGGATTTTGACATTTTCGGTGTCCTTAAATTCATCTTGATATTACAATTAAAATAGCGCTGCTTTCAGATTATTAGATGTCCTCATAGCAGTAATCTCTGAAAGTAGTGAGATAATTAGGTAAACTGTGAAAAAAATAATCATAGTAAACATTAAAGCAAACCATGTGCAACTTGGGGCACCCCCATGAATGAGGGCATTGAAACTCATCATCCTAATCCTTTTCACAAAGGCTATGATTGACATCCACGAAACTGTACCAATGAACAAAGGTGCTGTCCTCAACATAGATCACTTTAGCCTTAAGGTTCTGCTTGTTCTACTGTAATTGAGCAGCTCAGTGGCGTAATAGTTAGGCTATGGGTGTACTTCACGTCCAAAGAAATTGGCTTTGGATGTTGTGATTTTCTTTAGGTGGTAGACGGTCTCAGACTTTCGAATGTGGAGGTACCACCTGGCGTATCTCTCAAGGGGACCAGAATGTGTGCATAAGACCTCACGACTTCCGGCTTTAGTGAAGTAATTGTCGATCATTCACATACTTTAAGGTTTATTAATAACACTACATAAAAGGTAAATGTCAATTTGCATCTACGTTTTGAATAAGACTCCAATGTCTGGCCGAATTAAAACCACATATATTTTTAGATTTATTATTATTGTCGGACCTTTCGACCACCACCGTGGCCTTTTTCGAATACAATTGATAGTTCTGTCAGAATAAATTTTGTTTTCTGTCTTCCAGGTGACGTTTCGTATCTTTTTTTCCTATACACTGTATTATTACAATAGTCTGGACGATCTAATTTCAAGATGGCACCACGCAAGACCAGCAAAGCCCAAAAGGATGTCCAAAGCGACAAGCGAGCATGAGGTCATCTCTGCCGTGTACCAGTCAAGTCACCCTCGCCCATCGTTCCAAGAACGCCAAAAGTCACTCAAGAGTTAATTGTTATGCAAGATTCGACTACAAATGCATTGTTAGGGTACCATGTTGTTTGTTTTGTGAAGAAATAATCGAACACTTTTAGATGTTACATTGTTCTAAGATCCCTGAATATATTTATTATCAATCAGCTAGTTCTACATGTTAGAAAGGTCCGAGGAACACGATGTATTTCCATAGAGTGAGAGTTCACGTCTGTGGTACGTGAGGGTCCCCCATCTAGCGTCTAATTGAAAAATATGACATAAGTGATGCGATTAGCGTTGAAATGTACGCGGTAAGCACCGGTCGTTTGTCTTCGAAGCTGGAGAAGGTCGAGTCGAAGATTTGTCAAAATGACAGAACATTAGTATGGGCGTAGCGTGTAGTTGAAGGATACAGAAAGATGAGTGGAAGTGTTCAGATTTCTTTACGTCGTTTTACAAGGAACGTATATGTGTTGAGGCAGTTAAAAACCATCTGAACAACTGAACAACTGATACCAGCTTATTTAAGCCAATGTGGATGTGAGGTTGAGGTATGGGGAATGTTTTTGATGTTGGTCAAATATTTCATAGATTTTAACAATTTAACTATCTCTCCGTTGTATGTATATGAATTGTGCTTACATGTTTTCAAAAATAATGATAATTTTAACTAAACTGTGCATGCATGTATAATTATGATACAGGAACTAGTAATAATTTATATGTAAACTTTCGATAACCTAATAAGATTGATGGTCCTCTTCTCTTCAACAATTTTCCAAGCCACATTAAGTCAATTCAAAATATTAACCAGTTCAAGTTCCAGTTATAGCAATTTTTGATACACAAATGATTTTATCATGTTTACGACTTTTTTAACATCCTTATTTAAGATCACATATAGACTGGGAGAATTGACAGTTGCAATACAATTGCAAAAAGTTTTTGGATTTGGATTTAGATTTTTTTCTAATTCTCAAGTATAATTCCATGCGGTACATGGTGAAAATACAATCTCGCGAAACGGGATCCCGCATTCTCGTAAGAGCCCGCTCTATTTATTGGCCTTTGGGATCCCGTACCTCCAAAATACGGATTCTCTGGTATTTAATCTCTCACGTAAAAGTGTGAAAATTCATTAATTCTCACTTTACAATCATTGCTCTTATTTTTCATTTAAATATCAATCACACAGATGCCGAAATGAAAAGGATGTAAGCTAAACTTTTATAATACGAGTATACGAAGTATGTCATTGCCGAGTTAACGATTTTTTCCAAATTGTAGAAACATTCCCAAAAACTGATACAGGATGCTTGAGTATTGAAACCGCATTTTTCTATCCCAAACATGCTGTTACTTGTTCCTTGTTGCCATGCTGATACGATATATTCGCAAAAAACTTTTATTCCACCAACTGGTGACGAAAGACTCACCATCAAAATTGAATTATGGCGACAAAGCTGCATGACTTGATGAACAAAATCTGGTGTACCACAAAGTTCTGTTTTAGGGCCACTACTATTCACATTATACACCTTAAATTTGACCACAGTTCAAAATTGTAAAATGATGACCTTCGTTGACGATACCCAATATTGACAATAGTTACAGCTATAGAGATAACAAATAATATGAAAAAATGAATCATTAGCTTCTCTATTATCGGAAGGATTACTTGAATTGTGTGACACAAAGTTACAACCATGCCCGAAGAAAAAGCATTGTAGCTTAGGAAACTATCGCCCGGGGCTGAATGAGCTGCGGAATTGCAATCTCTATCTCCACTATAGAGATGATGCGATATTTTTCTCAAGTTTTCATTTTTAGAAAACTTGAGAAGGGAAGAGTGCATAGCATATAGTGAAATTAAAACAAAGCAGATGAAAATGCAGTTTTTCAGTAGTCCCAATTTTCCCGAGAGAACGAGCCTACAGTTTTGTAGACGACGTTACTATTGATATCTGTAACCACTATCGTCAAATAGCTGATATTCGCATAGAAACTGATATTTTAAAAAAATGAAAAAATCAAAATCAAAAAGTAAATTTAAATATACAATATTTCAAAGGCATTCCACTAAAATTCTCAAAAATCTATTCAGTATACCTGAGCTCCGATGTTCCAGTGTTTTAACGTCTAACGGTCCTCTACTATATAAAATAAGCAAGTTTTGACTGACCTTCAAGCTCAATTTATTTTAAGTGGTCACCTTTATCTTGACATGCATTTGGAAAGAATCAAAATCAACCCAGTAAAGTTTTTCTTCACAATACCCGTTTCCCTTCAGAATGGTACGGTAATGACCACACTACGACACGTTAAAATCGCCCGTGTAAAATCTCACTTATCTAAAATCTCCATCATGTTCCGAATGTATAAATTCCCCGCTGCATCAGCAGTAAGGTGCGTAACTAATTACGGCTCTGACGTTTTCCATTTTCAGTGCACGTTTCAAAGAGATTAATCACAGCTCATACACTCCAGGGCAGTTTATCACCCTGTGTTCGGGTACCAAGCATGAGAACAAGATGCCTGTGTAGAATCGGCAGTTCGTCAATGTTATTCATGCAACAGACGTGGACACCCATCGAGGGTCAACTGGACATGCCTACATTGCATACGATGATAACTTTCTATTAGAAGTAATAGTGCCTCTATTTGTCGAAGTCGACATGAAAAAAGTCACAAAACTTACCTAACTTCAACACACAACTTCAAACTCCTTTATGTAGCCTATTAACATGTGAAGATCACTTTTTTGAAAACTCAAGAACTTTAGAAACTTCGCGAAATATCTGGGATAATTTGGACTTAGACAAAACTGACAACTAACTGACAAAGCACCCAACCTACTACTTGACAACTAGGTGACAACATACCTCATCTACAATTTGGCACAGAAGTGAAAAATAACAAAACTAACACGCTAATTGTCTGTGACCTACCGTCTATGCAGGATGTTACAGTATCTATTAAAAGCCAGCAACGTTTACTTTGTAATGTTAAGCTTTAAACATAAACGTTCATAATTGCATTCGAAGATTATTAATTAATTAAGATTATATTAAAAGTAATTTTCAAAAACCTTTAAGTAGCGAAAAATAACGCAGATTTACACCTCTTTCTTTATTTTCTGTCTGCTTGACTCTATCTAGCTTCTTATTCAGAAAGACATCAATGGCCTTAGTTCGCCATTCTAGAAGAGCCGCATTTCCTTATATTAGTTATTCCCATTATTCTTTCAAAAGAATAGTCGACAGTAGAATCTGAAAGTAGTACTGTTTGCATAGTCAATATAAAAAACTCGCTTGTAGGTTATAAGGGCCTACTTACAAATATCCAAGCCCCTCCATATCTATCAACGAAATTTATCAGATACTCAGATGTTACTCAACTGAACACAAAGAATAAGCTTATCTTGGTTATCCCGAGACATTCAACATCTCTATTTACAAGGTCGTACGTATATACTGCTATCAAGCTATACAACGCGTTGCCTACCGAGTTCAATCACTACTCTATAAAGAATTTCAAAAAAGATTGAAGCATTTTATCGCTGATTTCATTGCCCAGTAAGTAGACCATGGCCATGAATAGGGACTCGTTACAGGTTTATTTTTTAACTTTTTTGTTTTCATTGGGATTAGAAAATTTACATAAATATTTGTTGGGTTAAGTTGAAAAACGCTTTTTAGCGACACTTCGCCTTTTTATACTTTGTATAAATAAAGCCGGATTATTATTATTATTATTATTATTATTATTATTATGAACATTGCAGCAGTGGCTGAAAACTTTTCTAATATCAAAACTCCATAACCGAGAACAAACAAGTAACATGTGACGCTAGCTGCGCGGAGCTACTATTTACACTTGGTAATAACAGATTTTCATAAAATACAAAGCCACTGAAGCCAGGGATCCATTGTAAGTGCGCGTATCTGACTTTGGCCACTTCCTTCTAAATATAGCCTTTGTGTTTTGTGTAACTTGAATGTAAAAAGCTCTGTATATATAAAGACCAGGGCAAACGATGCATGGAATCAGTTCCAAGATAAATTGATTAATTATTCAAATACACTGAATCCTTCGAGTCGCTTCGCCGTCAGAATGACTGACCAAATCGAATCAATTTCAGAAATTACAGTTCATCTTATGAATAACGCAGCACTTAATTTCAGCGTGTTCAATATTTCTAGGTGGCTTTATGGATACGCAAAAAATGTTATTGTCGGTGATATATTTGTAATCTGAACTCGCCACCAGATGATTTTTGGATCAAGATTGTTCTAAGAACAAAAAGCCTATATCAGCGATGTACTGGTTCAGAAGCACTCATACAACTTGGTAGAATAACTATCAAGCTGCTTGCCAGTAAGTTGTAGGTTAACCAATTGTTTACTATTTTGTGCCAAATTAATAGACTGCCGACGTCTGAAACTTTACCTACAATGCAAGCTATATTTCGCTTTCTGACTGATTTTCAACACTGCTCATCTCAACTAATTCCATTGGGTTAAAAGGAGCCAAGCATATATGTTTACATTGCACTGTTTGTCGCCAAAATTGCGTAGTTTTCGTGCATATTGTTTTAATATTATTTTCTACCAATGCCTACCAAGATAACCAATATAATAATAATACTGACCGGTGGAAAGTCCACGATCCCTAGGTTTGTGCCACTCTTTACTAATTATGTAAGGAGTACCATGGCTTCAAATCATCATTATCTGCAAACAATTGGACTTAAAATATAACACTAAATATACGAATTTAGTGACAGAACTGTCAAAAATTGACCTATGTCAAGTGCACTTTGACCCTCACTACAGACTATGAAAATTAGAAGACAATCAAATCCTTGGCTGACGCCTTCTACTTAGGTTGAATTCGTTTGTTTTATATTAGTTCCAACGATTGTGATCATATGAAAGGTGTGAAATTCTGATTTTTTTACAGGTGATTATAGAATAATTTTATTGTAAATACAACAATAGCAGTGAAAGCATGTAAATTATGGTTTTGTTACAATATCTGAAGATTGTTTTCACTTTTCATGATCGATTTTTCTCTGTACCCTAGAAAATTACAACAATCTCTACTTTACATAAATAATTTATTGAAAACAAAGACCTAATATACATGTTATGTTTCCATATGTAATGCGAATTGTAAGATTTACATTGAAACAGTATGCTTTCTTAATTATGAATAATAAGCAGACATTGAGAATCGTATTTTGTTCTTTGGGCATTTAAAAAGTCATCCTAACCACTGATTTATAATATTTTGGAGATTTGGCGGAAGGTCTCTAGTCGGAGATCAGGCCGAAGTTTTCATAGCACAAATCTGTCAAAGTGAAAGACGATTTATGTTTTGCACAACTCTACCTTATTTATCTTTAAAACTTTTTTCGTGCAGTAATGTCATCTTGTGTTTTTTAAAGAATCTTGTGTAACTATATTTTTGTTTTATATGGAAACCGAGAGGTTTAATTGCAATCTCAATTTTAAAGAAACCTAGAAAAAACGAAAGGGCGTGTAGGTGTAAAACTGTACACTTACAGTGTGGACAGTTTTCATTATTCCTTTCCGTTCTTCAGTCAACGATTGTCATCACGTACGAGCCAGTGAATATCAGCAGCCAATATTTGAAGAGATGCACCTATTTAACTCCCAGTAAAAAATCTTTTACGACACTATAAAATGGCGTCCAGAAACGAACGACCAGCATTAACGATCTCGAGATGTCAACATAAAAATCCAGCGGGTGGATTTTGTGGGGTCATAAACTGGATATCTTCGTATAAAAATATACTCGGCAGCTTTAAAATGTATTAATTATGTTGAAAATTCGGATGGGAGCTGAAACGCCAACGCGTCAATGTCTCACCCGTATTAAATCAGGATCTAAAGCTACCCACACACCAGGTATGCACTATCTGGAACACAAAAATGGTAAAGATCAATAAGGCCGAATGTAGCAACTCGTGTCGGTTGTACCTCAGCTTGTTTGCTACGACAGCGTATCCTGAACTCATTACGAGAATATATTTAAGACCTAATGTATGTCCAATTCGTTTTGTATTATTACACGCTAATTCAAAATAACGGTGCCTCGCCAAACCTAATACCAAAACTCATTGTCTGTCATTAAGAGATGTTGATGTCCATCGGTCTCGTGATTGGCCTTTCACCGTCTTCTAGATACAGTGGCGTTACATGTGTCCTCAACTAGTTATATTCACAAGCCCATTGAAGTCCGTTGTTTACCAGTATTTCGTCTGTCTCCATTAAGCGCAGTCTGCATTCTGCAACTTGGGCTTATCCTTCTCATATGGTGAGGTATCCTAAGGCGTATCTTCCTAAAACAGGATGAACTTAACCCAAAATAATCTCAAACTTTAATTAATTTCCCCACATTTCCGCTAAGTAGATGCCTACTAGATTTTAATGTAATACAATGTAATAAGAACATTCCAGCTCCAAAGAATGTTTTTTTTTTCGAAAACTGTAAGAGATGACCTGTTTTTATAACTAGCAAAAAAGACTTGCGAAAAAATACTGTTATAATTAATTTATGTAGAGGTGGGTGTAGTTTTCACCCTTCTCGAACCCATTCGGGCTTTATGTGAGTCAAATAAAAGGTCGTATAGCAAAACATGTGTTCCAATTTAATTCAAATCGAGCTCTCTGTTCCAGAAATATCTGAAAAGATGTGTTTTAAAATCAAAGGTATCTTTTTTAAACTTTCCATACACTGTTGTAGACGAAAGAGCACCGATTAAGTGATAATAAAAATAATCGGAAATTATATACGTGCTTTTCTAAAATAAACAACCTGCAACAAAACCGCGGTTAAAACCAATGCGTTAAAGCGATTCGAGTAACTGACGTCATCAACCCGTGTGTCATCTTAAACTATATTATAACCGCGGTACATAACACAGAAATGTTGGTTATTCGCTTGGATTTGATTATAATCTAGTGATATTTCAAAGTTCCCCATATCGACAAATGACACATAATTCTGACGGGTCTATCAACGCCAGGTAGACATAGCTGTATTTTGTTTTATTTTTTCGTTCGCTACAGATTCATTGTGTACTTGCTAATAACTTTTTCATTTAGAAAAGCTCATCTGTATACAAAAAAAAGCTACAAACAAGTTTTACTAGGTTTAGATCCGATTTATTATCTCCAACGTTACAGACTAATGCAAAGATGTCACTTGCTGATCAGCTGTTCACCTCAGAAGACGTCAAAACATAAAGGATTCTCATGACAGCATATAGTCAACTCGTAGATAGTTAACTACCGTTTGCAGAAAAACCTGAAATTAGAAAACGCGTTCACTAAATCGTAAAATCATAGTGAACCTGCAATTTAAAAACCGAGGTCAAGACTGAAGCTGAGATATAGTACTGGACTTGATTTCTGATGCATGTTAGCGGTTGTTTGGATCCTTCCAAATAACTGAGGGACGTCCCTGCCATAATACATGTATGCACAGTACGCCCATCAAACGTGCTCAAAGAAGGAAACAGTAAAATATGAGGTGAAATAGAAGCAATGGTACCGCGAAACCAGAACGCTGACCAACTGCAACTATCTTGCGGTTGCCCGTGGACCTAGGATGGTCGCACGAGCGTTAAAACTTTGCGCCGATCGCCTCGAGGTGCACACGGGTGTCTCGTACCACTTCTCGCGTTATGTCGATACTGCACGTAGTACCAATACAAACTTGCATTCGGTTTGATGTTGACTTCATTCAGATGCAGTACCGGGGCATCACGTTATTTTAAGGTTACATGTCTTTTTTTTCAACAGTATTCTAAATCCTTTTCATCCAATTTGTTCATGGTGTGCATACAGATGACTGAGAAACCATGTTCTGTCTATTCCTGTTTATTATATGCGAGCTCTATGATTAGAGAGCATATTGCGTTTATTAGTACACTAATAGCAGCCGAGTCAGTTACGTTTTCTGTGCTGAAGAGTACTGAGATGTCCTGAGTACTGTTAATTTTTGTTAAAACGGTGTGTTGTTTTTAGTTTATTGTGATTGAGACTAGCTTTATGGACAATGCCTAGAAACTGTCTTAATAGTGCGAACAGTTTTTGTTATGTGTGCGGAGAGCTAACTTTAAAATCCTAAAAACGTACTTTTACTCCCCTTGTGCTGAGCATATGAACTTTATTTTTGGAATTAAAGTTGGCGACCAAGATAAACTATGGGCCCCTCATATAGACTTGTGTAATATTGGTAACAGGTTGGTTAAGAGGCGACAATCGTAAAATGTCCTTTGCGATGCCAATGGTTTGTAGAGAACCGAGAGACCATGCTACTGATTGCTATTTTTGCCTCACAAATATTAAAGGTATTGGACCAAAATCGAAACATACTGCTAAGTATTTTAATTTACCATCATCTTTGCGGCCCGTTAAGCATAGTGATGAACTTTCTGTCCCAGTTCCACCAGAATTTTGGTCTTTGGATGAAAAAGTCGAATCCACCGATTCTGAGAGTGATGGCACAGAAACCGTAAAAATTTCCGATCTTTCGTTTGACCTGGCAGGATGTTCAACAGCGCCGCATTTGATCGCACAGGGCGAACTTAATGACTTAATTCGAGAATTAAGTCTGTCAAAATCCCAGTCGGAACTTTTAACGTAAAGATTAAAAGGATGGAATCTTCTCCACGGTGATATTTACATTACTTTTTACCGGAAATGGAAACAAGATCTCACACACTGTTTACGTCAAGAAAGGGAGTTGATGTCAACAATTTATTTAACGCGTTTGGACAGAAACATGAGCCAAATGATTGGCGCCTGTTCATTGATTCCTCTAAGCTTAGTTTTAAAGCGGTATTGGTACACAACGGTAATAAATATCCATCTGTACCTATAGCGCACGCAGTTCATAAGGAATCATATAACAATATACGAGTTCTGTTAGAGCATATCCGTTATAATGAATATGGATGGGCCATATGTGCATATTTAAAGGTAATAGCCCTTCTTCTTGGAATGCAACTTGGATATACCAAATGTTGTTTTTTTTGTGAATGGGGCAGTCGTGTGCGAGATCGTCATTGTGAACAGAGTGGCCACTACGTCAGGTATTAACTCTTGGCCTCAAAAACATTGCTCATAAACCACTACTTGATCCCAAAGACGTGTTGCTTCCACCTTTGCATATTAAGTTGGGACTGATGATAATTTTTGTAAAAGGTATGGATCGAAATGGAAGAGGGTTTCTGCATTTAAAACAAGCATTTCCGAGACTTGTTGAGGCAAAAATTAAAGAGGGCATATTTATGGGTCCATAAATATGGAAAATCATGAAGTATGATGTAAATGAAACTGAATTATGAGCTTGGAATGCTTTTAAACCAGTTACTGCAAATTTTTAGGCAATGTGAAGGCGGACAATTATAAAGATATTGTGAATGAACTAATTAATGCTGATAAAGGTATGGGATGTAACATGTCTCTAAAAATTCACTTTTTAGATTCTAATCTCGATTTTTTCCGGAAAATTTAGATGCGCTAAGTGATGAACATAGTGAACGGTTCAACCATGACATTTCTGCTATGGAAAAACGGTATCAAGGCAAATGGACTGTCAATTTGCTTGCTGATTATTGCTGGACATTGTTAAGAGATACTTCAGGAGCAACATATCGCCGTAAAACATCGACAACGACATTCTGAGATCAATGTTTATTCGAGTGTTTATTAGTACTCTTACACACATATCCTTATATTTAACGAGTATAAGCAGCAAATAAAATGCCTTATTGCAAGAAAACCGTGGGTGATAGAAAAAATCTAAGGCTATTTTCACCTTTTTGGGTACGTTTTACATAATAACCAGCTTGTTTTGTCCAGGTCACAAAAAGTTATTTTAATTTTGTTCCCCAGTGTTATCTGTCAAAAAATGCATTTTTTGTTACTTTTTTCTTCAATCGTAACTTGTCCACAAATATTAGTAGAGCACTGAAATTGTATGTGAGGTGATTTTATTCTTATTCTTATCCCTTTTTCTTTTCAAAAATCTTTTATTTCCTCGAAACCTCATTTTGCAGCAAATTGAATTTTCAGGAATACCAAAGGCTTTTTGAAGAGAAAAAGTGATAATAAAAAAGTAATTATGCGCTCAATTCGTCCATTAAAGTGGAATATTCACATACAATTTTAGAGCTGTACTATTAACTGTTAACAAGATACGATTGAAGAAAAAAGTTACAAAAAATGCATTTTTGACACAACAGAGATTAACAACACTGTACCTCAGTCATCGTTATCATCATTTTCAGAGTAAAGTGGACAGTGGAAGAAATATTTGAGTACACAGAAAACCGAGTGTATTGTGTTTGGATGAGCACAGATCAAGTTTGGCGTGAACGGTCGTAGCCCCCAACCTCGATCACATACCTTGGGCTCAATCTCCATAAAACAGTAAGCACGGACTCCCTCATTTAAAAAAGAATTCTTAAGGCTATTTGAGCAGCTTACGGTCTGTCTCCAATCATTGACTTCGGCTCGGATGTTTCAATAGAAGTAAAATTGAAATAACGGAAGCATGCATCTACCGGGTACTAACATACAGACATGTTTCCACGTATTATTGAAAGTCTCTGATTAAATAGGTGACTTAAGTAATATAAAACAGCTGGGCCGTTCCCATGTTGTATCCCAGTTGACATACTTTGGGAGATGCTACAAAAGGACAATCTCAATGTCCCAAAAACACCAAGCAAGCCAATTTTTACCATAGTAGATCAACCAATCAGCCAGTCAAGTCAGCGATCCAGCCTCTAAAATTGAAGCATCTAGCGCACTATATTTCATAATGATATTAATACTTTATAAAAATGTTTTATTCTACGTCCCCTATCCTCCTCCTTGTATTTCCTAAGAAGTACATATATTGAGTGTAAACAGGAGCAATATATTTTTGTTTTTGTTTATATACAGAGTGTTAATAAAGTATGTAGACAAACTTTAACCATCGAATCCTAGGTCAATTTGAAGACGAAATTTTCATATGAACACGGGTCCGCAACAGCTTTGTTTTCAAGCTTGAGCATATTAGCACTAAAAGGAATTATAATGTTGTTCTGAAACATTATACAAGAATGGAATGTATTTCATTTTAATTAAGTATGCAGACTTTATTAATACCCTGTATAAGCCAAAAGCATCAAATGTAACATAATATAAATACAATAAAGATTTAAAAATTCATGGGACAGATCCGGATCAAGGTACTTTTCTCACATTTCCCGTTGCCAGAGCCTTTTGTGGAAGTGTGACAACGTCGCCTGGAAGAAGTGCCTGGAGCCGGTGGTGTCGGTACGGCTGCTGCTGCTGCCCGGCATTCCGGTCGATCAAAACCGGAGCGGAGCAAAGCTTAGCGTCCGCTGACGGCCGACGGCATTCATGAAAACTGAGTGGAATTGGAGCAAGGTCATTGGCCGTGCACTTGAACATGATGGCAGTACGCCGCGCCGCCGCCGCTCAACGCTAGTCGTGCCGCGCCAGCACTGAGATGCTAATGTCTTTCTAATGCCTGCATCAAGCCGTATTGACGAGCTCGGTACCGATGCAGGTGTTTCGTTGGCGTAATTAGAGGCAAAAAGAATGCAAGAATGGAATCACCATTCATGAGCAATTCTGATACGTACGTATTGACATATCTATCACTAAAAGAAGATATGCTGCCCTAAGGGCCAATTTCACCAACAACAGTCCGTTATTCTCCACCTATAGGGTAACAAATTTTAGCAATCAATAGCTATGAAATGTTGAAAACAAAATACTGTCAAAGTGTAAAATGACAACTTGTCATTGCAACATCACCAGCTTATTGAATATTAAGAAATTACATATAGTTCAGTCAAAATTTAAAGAAATGTTGGATTTTTGAATTAAATTCATGTTTTAATTACTATTGTTGATTTTTTGTTCATGTTTATCTTATTTTCTTCAACTGATATGCGATTCTGGGTGTTTTTTCCCATAAACCTCTTGCAGATAGAAATTAAGCACCTACTGGATGACAGGCTCTACCAAAAGATATTGCTCGTTTCCAAACATTCATTCATTTACTTGCCGTTCATCAGAAGCATTATGGCACCTTAGATTGATATTCCCACAAAACCATTCAGGTTTTTTGATATCCATACATCCATAAAGTTGAATATTTTACGTTGTTCAGGAACTGAACAAACATCCACACTATATTCACAGCGATTAAGAAATTCCCAAATATATGCCTTAAAGCTACCAGCAAACCTAAAACCTGCAAAAAAAACTACAAATTTGCCATATTTTTCTTTTTTCACGAGTACACATTCTAGGTTATATTTATATTAGACATTATTTGAATACAGCTGATTATTGTATTTCAAGGAGTGACACATGTGTGGGATCTGTCAACTCTTGGTACCAGTCACAAAACATATACTCTGAAGGTTTAATTCCATGCTATTCAATGATAACACGGTGACGTGTGTGGTTGTCAGCGGCCATTTTGTGAGGGTGCGATGGTTGTCAGATTGTGCATTAATATCCCATTTCACCCCCCTGGTCACAGTGGAGTAAGCTCCGCCAACTGTTGAAATATACTCTACTATGCTTTATAAGAGTATTCGTGGAATTTTGCCTAAAATCGTTGCACAACACTTGGAAATGAAAATAAAAATTCAAAATTATTTCCATGACGCCACAAAATAGCTCCGTCGGTACCTCGGGTTATCCATCTTGACAGTGAGGATGTTCGATAGGATCCTATATTTAAAAGTATCAATACATTTCTCGAGAATCGTCATCTTTCGATCCGGACTGTGTCAGAAAGAGTGACTGCCATTTGGCTGCGACATTACCCTGCCAAATCAGACATATCTTTCATCATTTTCAGAGAAATTGTACAAAATCTTCAAATTTGTGAAGTTAGCAAGTTTCACTTCATACGTTGTTACCAGACATGCCCAAATCATCAGTTGCTTCCGTGATATTCATCCCGACCACTGCATCCCCACGGCTAGGCGACCTGTATGTTAAATTTCTATTGATAGGGCAGCGGGTTATGCTATAAATCATAGCTCACAGTGTTTGTGCACTGATTGCAACGGTTAGATGATATCAAAGATATTTTCATAAATAGATCTTTCCCATTCCGGATCGAGCAATCTACCAAAGATGCTTATAATCCACCTAGTAAATTTACGTGAAAAATCCGCTGTATGTAGGTATATAAGAGCTTTCTTATATTTGTTCATCAATTTGATGATACAACACATTTGCTAAAAATGATCATAATCAGGATAGTAAACTATGACCAAGGTCCACTGTATGTAAGAATTTTCAGATACTTCATTTGAAATTTGACAACAGACCATGACGGTGTTCAAATATTCTTCAAGAAGTGTTATAAGTCTAGCTCCTACTATCATAAGTACTATGTTTGTATTGCTACTTTAAATTCAAAACCAGCAAATGTAAAAGATTCATGTCGCACCCTTCATCACGGGACGTGATCGTCGTTAGACTTGGCAACCCTGCGAGTGACAAATAGATAACCCCTCTAGTGAAAAAGGCATTCAAACAATAAACATTAATAGTTTTTATGATTTTTGGACTTAAAAGACATTATTTGTGAGACATTTTCATAATTTTTGTCTATGTCCATAGTAATTGCATTATGCATCACGTAGATGTAGGGATTGACACGTCTTAAACATATTGTCGGTGTTTTAGGATGGAGAGGACAATGCTTTTATTGCTTTGAAGAAATTCACTAACCCGTAAATTAATAAATGATTACTATTATGATGTAAAGGAAGATGAGGAATTGGATGGAATGTATTTTATATTCTATTTTCTTGCAAAATACAGATAAATCCACACTATTCAACAGGTATGTAATGATAACAGTATATTGAACTCAAATTCGAGATTGCCATGCATTAACAAACGTCCAAATCTGCTGCCAAATTTAACAGCTAGAAAATCGACCTATTATTGCCGCATTCCCATTGGCTTTTGGGGATAACTGATGGTTAAATGAAAATTTATAACACAAATCAAAATACATGAAATTTGACCTGTTTTCTTTGTACAAAAGCATCATGTTGGAATCAAGAAGTGGTCTTGTTTATGATACGGTCGAATTTTCACGATTTTATTCAATATTTTAATAGAAATCACTGATATTCATTTCGATAAGGTATTTTCCCATTGGTCCATATTATTAATGTTTTTGAAATCGGACCTTATCAGTTATATATTAACACGTAAATACTTGATTTTCGTATCAAAAAAATTCTATGCGATGCTATGCTGATGTCAAAAATTTCTTATTGCGACTTATTATATCATCTACATATTTTTAGATTATATATCCGTAAAACGTTTGCAAAAAATAAAAAGTTCCTGTTGTAGATTGATTTTTAAACTACGAAAGTATGATCACATTAGCTCATATTTTGAACAACTGAACTGCTTAGATGTAATAAAATTATTTGAGTCTTACTTACTATGTTTTGTGCACAAAGTTTTAACCACATAATTTTCTCCATTTTTAAAATACATTTATTTCGTGAGTGTAGGTGTACGCCTTGTCACAAGTCATCGTTCCCTACATAAGTGCCTTACTTATAACGCCATTACCACCGCCTACTAAGCTTTTGAACTTCGTCGATTTCAATCATTTTTGACAAATTCAACGACAAGCATCACACCTCACTTCTCTAAATTATAAATATGAAATAAGCAAATCCTTTTAAAACATCATTTTGACATTATAGGTGGATTTATGTAATATTTATATAATACTAACAATAATGTATTGTTGATGTTTTTTTAAGGGTTACAGATTATCTGTAAGCTAAACTTCACCCTAAATAAAGACGATTGTTTATTAATATTATTATATCTATGCATAGCAGACCTTTTCTGTAACTATCGATAAGTATGTTGGAGCCTCTGAAACCAAACACGAATCTAGGGTTTACTGAGGAAGGGGTACTGGGCTGTTGATTGTAAGAATATTTTGTAACACTCTTATTTGCTGATGGCATGTAGAACCTACAGCAACCCCCTGCGGTGGTTCTTGATTAACTATTGGGGACCACATCAAAACACATTTGTGAATCTGTTGAAACCAATGTCAATTTGAATTATCAAGAAATATTTTTCATGGTGTGTATAGAGATGACAGAATAACAATGTTACCCGTTACTTTTTTGTCCAGACATGCATTACTTGTGCATTTTTATGCATTTTTTCCAACGTATTTTGTTAACAAATAACAATACAGCTCTAAAATTATGTGTGAATATTCCACTTTTATGGCAAAATTGAGTGGGTGATTACTTTTTCCTCATCCCTTTTTCTCTTCAAAACATCTTTGCTTGAAAACTCAATTTGTTGCAAAATGAGGTTTCACGAGAATCAAACATTTTTGAGGAAAAAAAATATTAAGAATAAAAGTAATCACCCATCACAATCTTACTATAAAAGTGGAATTTTGACATACAATTCAGAGATGTATTAATATTCAATAACAAGCTACGACTAAAGACAAAATCCACAATAAAATGCATCAAAAATGCAAAAATAAATTGTTTGTTTTTAGCCATCTCTATACATACATTAAACAATCAAATGAAAAGGATTCAGAATACTGCCCCAAAGAGGCACATGCGACCTTAAGACAACGATTTTTTGATGCGAAGCTTTAGATAACGTGAATATAAGCGTGTTATCCGTTGCGACTTCTAAAGGTACCCAAATGCTTTGGAAACAGCGAATAAGAACATTCAGAGACAGACATTTCTTCCTGCATAGTACTTCCGCTGCTCGGACCGGTACTCTCATTATATATCGACTGTGATAGTAAGAATACGTATGTATGTGTTCCGTGGTCAATGCAACATGCATTTTGCCGTGAAGAGAACGTGTTGGTAACCCAGAAACCGTCAAGATCCGATAAGCCTCGCCCAGACAGGCCCGCAAGCTGCACTTTATATGCTGTTACTCTATAAGCAAGCATAAAGTGCAAAAGAATATGCAGTTGGAACAACGTATGATGTAGTCCAGTTCAGTAGCTCAGCAATATCGACAAATATTCGCTATATAATTGTCGGAATGTCATGAGCATTAGAGTTTCTCCAGTAGCAAATCATCAATCAGCAGGATAGAATCATACAGGGTGTAAACGTTATGATAGTCATTATTTAAATGGGTGATAGAGGGGGTAAATAAAGATAGAGTTTGTTATTTTTGGCTATTAGGTATTATTTCATTATTTGATAATGTACTCCGAAAATGCAAACAAGCAATTAAAAAAAACGGACTTACCACTAACTGTCTCAGCGCTGCACCTGGTGTGTGAAAGTGTATTGAACGTATTAAAAGAATCCAATTATAAATAGGGAACACAATTTTGATAAATACGTTGTTTTTCTTTTTAAAACCCACACTGCATTTTTTGTATTTAAAGAAGGTGTTCAAAATGTCGTCCTCCACTTTCCACATAAGCTTCATTACGACGAACCTAGTTTCTTACTCTAGGTCCTCGAAGTTGTCCATTTATTATTTCAGCCGCATTAAATTTTTTTTCGCGAAGTTGTGCTTCAATTGTAATTGGAAAAGCTCCTTAAACCATCCCTTTAAGTTCTCCCAGAAATCCGGATTGAGGTCAGGAGATCTTGCTGGCCATTTTCTAGGATCAGGAGCATTACTACCGATCCAGCGATTTGGATAATGTTCATTCAAATACTGAATGAAGCCTCTAAAAATGTGTGGTAGTGCCCGTAATGAAGAAACCACAAATTCTGTCTCCGTTGTTATGGCATGTTGTCTAAGGTCTGTTCCAAAAGTTCTGGTAGTTTATTGGCTAGAAAGCTAATGTATCCTTCTCCTGAAAACTTTGGGGGTACCTCGAAAGGGCCAATTACCTGATCGTCAAGAATACTCGCCCAAATATTTATTTTAAAACGTTGTTGGATATGACCTTCACGAATGGTATGAGGATTTTCTCCCGTAGTAGTACATTCGTCCGTCGCTAGAATGTTTTTTAAAAAATCCGGATTTTCAATGTTTTGGTGCAAAAACCGCTAACAGAATGTTAGTCTGCGAGGATAGTCTTCTGGCAACAAAGCCTGCACTCGTTGTACATGGTAGGGATAAAGCAAATTTTCCCGTAGGATTCTATGTACTATATCATGCGATAGCGGTGGCCTAATTCCCGAGTGCTGATATCTGCATTGATTTCCTACTTCAACACAAACTTCGAATCGGGCCTCATCACTCCATTGTATTGCACACCATTGTTGATGTGTCCATTGTCTATGTTCTTTAGCCCATCTAAGCCTATTTTTCTTTTGCAGTGGAGTTAATAGTGGCTTTTCTTTAGCCTATAAACAAGTTGTGCAATTTTAGGGTTTTTACTTCACTTTTTTTTATAAGAAAACTTACGTTGCAAGTACTAAATCCCAGTTTGTGGGCCTCTCTATGAATTGTGGACCTCGAAATTCTCCTTCCAACAGCGTCTCTCCATAGAGCACTGAATTGTAAATAATTGGCACGCCTGTTTTTCACGATTATTCTTCTTAATGCTCTTCGGTCGGCATTTGTGATATTACTTTTTTTCACATATCGTAGCTTAATATTAATTGAACCAGTTACGTTATATCTTCTAACAATATTTCTCACACTGTACCGCGATAAGTCTAACAAAGTTGCAATTTCTGAGTTTGATTTCCCAGAATTAAAAAATTTAATTATCAGTAACCGAATTTTCTCACTAATAACCTTTCCTCTACCCATTTTGAAAACCTTAACTACCCAAAACTATTTTAAACGTATTCTGACAGCTGTGATTAATAAAAACAATTGTCATGGCTTTTATTTTTCACAGCCACCTATGCGTTATAGACTTATTTTGCATTGAAATGAAAATAGGTTTATATGCTGTAATTGCAACTTGTGTTATTTTTATGCTGCAAATTTGATTAGGGAATGATAAAGTTGGTGTTTTCTACTATATATTATCAAAATATTCATAGTTAATCTTTTAAACCTATAACACCCTGCTACATTTTTATTATTTGTGTTGATAAGAAAAAAACTAAGATTTCAATAGTTGGGCCAACTGAAGTGGGAAGGGGATATATTCTGTCAATTTCGAATACCTTTTGATAGCCGAATAAAGTAAACAAACAATGAACCATGAAAAAGACAACCATCTTATTCACAAGGTTTTGAGCACGGGAAAAAGCGCACTTTTGATTTTACAGGACGATTGCTTTGTTCTAATTCAGAACACATAGGTGCGTCAAATAATTACCAACGCTAAAATTGTTACAGGATAGTACTAGCTAAACGCTCTAACAATTATGAGGGCAACCCTGCTTGATAAATAAGAGTATTTGGAAGTACACGTGAAACGAATGATAAGTCTACGTGACATCTTCTTTGTCGGACTCCTGTCATGCAGTGGCAGCATCGCTCTCCTACGCATCGGTCTGTGGTCGAGATTGCATCGCCTTTATACTGGCTGTTTCCAGATCCTCAGGTAACCCAGCAAATTAAATGTATCATAGGTAGTACTGAGAAGAATTCTATGCATACCTCGGTGTAAAAGGCCAGTATTATATAATACTATATGATTAATAGTGGCATACTTCTCCACCAAAGTATGTGATGTTTTATTTTTGATAAGTTTATTTGTGACAAAATAATCGTGACAATTGTTTACGGTGCCGGTTTTTCAGTTCGATTCACAGGAAATCTTTGGATAACTTGTGTACATGTTCTGCTACAGTTATTCATATTGTCACTGAAAATCAACATAAGCTTGTAAATAAATGTACCGTCTAAATGAAAGTCGTCAAAGTTTAATATCAAAACAAGTATCAATACTATAGGTGTACCCGAAAATAATATATGGACCCTTAATTTGACATAATTTGGTGAATAAATTCCCATTTGTGTGAGAAACGAAACTAAGCCTCCATAAATCTCACGTAAACAGATGGCTGGAAAGCAGTCTCGTGGCAAACGAAATTAGTCAAACAAGAAATTCGAGCATCGTACATTGTTAACATTCTGTAAACTGCTCATTATATGTGTGCCACACAGAGAGTCACACTAATAACTATTAGGCAACCTGCACCGTCGAACATGATAGAAAGCTAATCGATCAGAAGTGAATTTAATTTAATTCGGTCCGAATATATGCGTGTGACAGATCGTATCAGGATGACGTCAATTTGTTACCGTCTCTGTGGAGCATTTTTCCGGGCAGATAACATCACAGTGTACGGTGATGCACTAAAGGCAGCCATGCATTATACTCATCTCATTACGATTTTTACAGGCTAGTAATTACCAATCATACTATATATAAAAAAGATCACGTAAATATTTATGTTAGCTTGATGAATATAAAAAAGTTTGGGATTGAAAGTACATTAGGATTAGCTCTTAGTGCGAAAGGCTGACTGTTCAAATCATAGCCAATCAAACCGAATGGAATGTTTTTAAGAAGTTCGACCATGACGAAAATCATTGTGTGTGAGTGGCACTTGTTCACAAGTACAGGATGTCCCAGAATATCAAGTGAATCTCTCGTATACATATCATACCAGAACACAAAAAAATGTCCTTAGTACTCATAAAAATATAGCCTAAGTAGCTCTCTTACGGAGATACAGGCTAATGGAACTCGGCTTGTTTCAAATAACGACACAGCAGAATTTAAAGAAAATAGTTTGGGGCTCACAATTTGGTGCCCATGGAAAACAATTGATTCATTTAAATCGGTCTACAACGCATCATTGATCAATATATTCGCACCCTGTATCATAACAGCCCAACGATAACATTTTTGGAAAACCCAATTTTTAAGGTGGAAAGAATTTTCTCATATTTACCATTGGTAAAGAGGGTCGTTTTTGAGAAAACTGCTCTTGTTCCAGTATGAATCTATGAGTTTTAATCCTGGATCCGGTAGGCTGGTTACACCATTTTTTAATATAGTAATTCTGATAGAAGAATCACAATAAGCGACCCAAAAACCTCAGGATACAAATCTATACAAATCACTTGATTTATTTTTACATTTGTCAGTCGTTTTGGTGATCGACTGTTGTGTAAATTAATAGAACAGTAGTGAAACAAGACAGAGTATCTCAAAAAAACTCATTTCAACAAAATCAAACAATTATTTTTGAATCATTATTATACATGCAGTGAAAATTCGGTTTAAATTACTTGAAAAAACCGATTTCCACCAGCATACTTTAAGAGCTGTATCCCCTTAAGGGGAACCCATAGGACATTACAGGGGACATTTTTTAATAGGAAATAGTGACCACGTTGTCGGTATTTTGCGCGTTTGAAGCACTAATAGCTGTTTCTCAACCTCATGCAAAATTGAAATGCCACAATGCTGATGTTTGAACTCAAAACAATATTTTGTATTATATACAACAGCTCTACATGCCGCATCGGCATCGATATTCTTCCCAAATCTTCTATCCAGTGGTCTTTCTTTCCACTGTTGTATCTTCAAAATATCCTGGTCTTCTTTGACAGCAGCTATCCTCACGTCTCTGTCTTCCTTTCATTTTCTTGCATCCCAAACCTCCTAAAACCAGATTTGTGCTTCGCATGTCAGATATTCTGCAAACATGACCCAGCCATCTTAATCGCTGCATTCGCGATACTGGATGCTTTTCGTCCATATTTGTCTCTCCCATATACAGGGTGGCCCATCGAAAACGAAATAGAAGCATTTACTGGCAGCTCAGTTTTTTTTTTTGAAAAACGTTCAGACCTGTCGATTTTGAGCAAAAAATCACGTTAGCACGTGCAGCCCCCTAAGCGGGGGTGACACCACCCCCAAAATCTTAAATGGAAAGGGGGGTCGAGTGATACCTTCTGATACCTTTATAATGATATAAAATTAACGTACTTCAGTTCAGCAGTTTTGAAGATTTATTGATTTAAAGCTTAAATAAAACTAATACATCATCATTAGTGGAGATCAATACATTTGGTAGCAAAGTAATTTAAAAATGAAAAATGAAATGACCTGTTAGGCAAGTAAATGTTGAAAATGGCTACCATGGCTCTCCATGCAATAATAAAGATTTTGCTCAAAACGTTGCCGCACATTTTGCAATATTTGAGGAGTAACTTGAAGGCACTTATTCACAATTCTTTGTCGCAGGTCTTCTATTGATGTTGGCTGAGTAGCATAGATTTTGCTTTTTAAATGACCCCACATAAAGAAATCCAAAGGTGATAAATCTGGCGATCTTGGGGGGCATTCAATGGCACATCTTCTAACAATCCATCGACCTGGAAACGTCTGATCTAAATATTGTCGAACACGTAATGCGTAATGTGGTGGGGCACCATCCTGTTGGAACATCAACCTATTCGCAATGTAGCGCCGATCATTCTGATATTCAATTATGGCTATTAATGCAGGATGTATGGCGTCTTCCAGTAATTCCACATACATTTCACCGGTCAAATTTCCAGGTAAGAAAAAAGGACCAACTGAATGATCGCCGAAAGTACCAGCCCAAACATTTAATTTTTGTGGCTGATGTGTATGAGCCTCATGATAAATTCTGGGATTAGAATCGGACCAATATCGGCAGTTATGACGATTTACTACGCCATTTAAGAAAAAGGAACATTCGTCCGAAAAGCAAGTGTTGAATAGAAGATGTTCATCGTTTATAATTCGTTCACTCATATCTCCACAAAATTGTAATCGCCGATCACTATCGTCTTCATTAAGTTTTTGTACCAGGTGAATTTTATACGGATGAAAACTATGGGCCTTTAGAATCCGTTGGACAGTACGTCGCTTAACACCACACACAGTCTCCAATTTGCGGGTACTTAACGTAGGATCTACATAAACTTGCCCTAAAACCCCCACTTCTATTGCTTCGTTCCTTATGGGATTTTCAATGTTGCGTTTTTTATTGGCGACTGATCCAGTTTCCCGAAATTTAGCTACAAGTTCTAGAACATATTTTCGATGCACGTTACTGTTCTCATGTCGCTCATTAAATATTTCTGCTGTTCTAGTAGCGCACTGATTATTTCCGAAACATATTTCCATAATAGCAACTCTTTCTGCTGTGGAATATACCATGGTTAATTTATGTAATAGAGCGTTACAAGTTATTTTAGCAACTAAGTTTGGTCAAATCAATCGCAAACTATGTACTAAATTCCTATTTAAAATAAGTACGAGATATTTCCTTATCTTTCTTCAAGAAATAACTTTATTACCACAAAAAAAACGCTCCAACAGCTATTTTCAACAACAAAATGATAAACAAACCATGGGCGTAGTGAAGAAACGCATTTATTTATTAAGTAAATTCTTTTAGCCAAATTTCTTCTGAAAGTAGTACAAACTGATCTGATGTACCTATTAAAGTCTACCTTAAGCTTTAAATCAATAAATCTTCAAAACTACTGAACTACTGTATTTTACATCATGATAAAGGGAATCGAAAGACCTTTAAAATAAGGTATCACTCGACCCCCCTTTCCATTTAAGATTTTGGGGTTGGTGTCACCCCCGCCCAGGGGGCTGCACGTGTTAACGTGATTTGTTGCCAAACTTGTGCCCCCCTCGAAAACAAAATCGACGGGTCTGGGCGTTTTTTGAAAAAAAATGAGCTGCCAGTAAATGCGTCTGTTTCGTTTTCGATGCGCCACCCTGTATTATATTATAAGGTTTCTTAATTTTTTTCATTCAAGATCCACATATCGCATCCTTAAAGCACTATTGGGCTAAAAATAGTCTTATCCATCCGAATCTTTAATGCTCTTGTTATATCGCTAGGTTTAATTATATTCTTCAAAGCTCCTACCTTTCTATCTTTTTGTAACTTAGCTTCTATTTCTTCCCTCTCATATGCAGTATCTGTGAGTAAAATACCGTGATGTTCAAATTCTTCCGGTTATCATTCAGTTTTGTTTTGAACTTCTTCTCTGTGCACACAGGTTTTACTGATATCTCCATAATTTAGTTTTTCCTCCATTTATGAGTAATGCTTGTCAATCCTTGTTTTGTTCGCGATACCAAGACAATATCGTCGGCAAAGGCAATAACCTGGTGTTCATGGCGAAATATTGCTCCACTGGTTTGTAAGCCCGTTTTTCCAAGTATCTTTTCCAATAGGGAATTAAAGAGGAGAGTTGACAAAAGGTCCCCTTGCCAAAGCTATTCGACGCTCTTCATTTTATATTATAAGTTGTAGAAATACCAAGGACCACGATATCCTAATGTATGGCGCTCCTTATAGTGCAACGCGTCTTGCTAACACGGGAATTTCTTAGATTTCTGTTTTAATGCCCAAATAGGTGTAATTGGGTGGATACATAGCCATGTTTTATTTATACAGCGATGTGTATAAATGCCGATGATCCTTAGTAGTTGTACGTTGCTCAGCTTTCGATCCGTCCGACTGTGGATCTGCTCCATTAAAACAACAGAGCACACGTTAAGCCTTATTAAGGCCGAATACAGTCGAGCCTACAAATGATGTGGCTCACAACATATACGAGATGGGCATGGTCAGCCTAATTTTCTCCGGTTGTATATAGAAATACGTCAGCATGAGCATTGCGACCACCATGTTTGTTATATTTTATTTGCAGGAAGCTGCAAAGCATGCTTTGCTGGAGTAGATGGTAGAGGTAGATAGGCAATTTTGTACTACTTTGTACTTTTCACCATCAAATATCCTCACTATACAAGGTATAGGAGTCATAGGTCATAGCGCAAAGCACTTCTCTCTTGTACAGAGATATTCTTCCCTGACTAATTATACAGCCATACCTCATGTTGTGCACAGAACTAAGATCTTTGCTTACTATACCTAAAACACAACCTAATTTTACTGGTAACATCACAGCTTATACAGCAGGGTCCCATCTTGTAACATTTTTAAATGGAATGAGAGATTTTGAGATACCTGATTTTAAGGATCATCACGAGTACCCTAGAGTAACCCTAGAATATAAAATTAGTCTTTTAAACTGGCGAACTCACAATCTGTTAAAGCTGTGGCTTAAATCAACTAATCATCAAAACGTTATATAAATTTTCTTCTCTTGTACGGATCTATGTAAATGTTTAAAAAATGTGTCACTTTTGACAATTATTTTATATGGAATGTAACATATTTCATTACATATTTGGATGGACGCTTCCAAGAAAAAAAGATCGATGTAACATACTGTAGCATTTTGATGATTGATTGTTGATTTATCAGCAACTAAATCTACAAAAACAGTAAATCCACTCAACTTTGACAACCTGCAAGTTCCTCATTTTCAAAGATGTTAATTTTGTATTTTTTTTCATTGCTCTGAATTTCTTCTTCTTGCCAACTTAACCCATCCAAGAAATAAGTAGGGAGGAAACCTGTTACACTGTGACGTTCCCAGTATAACGTCACGTTTGAACGACGGCAGACCATGGAAGTTAGGAATTACTGAGTGTTAATCATTTTGATATCTACGTCAACAGTTGTGTTGTAACTGAAACGAAACGCTTAGAGGTACAACAGGTGTATATATCCAACAGCAAAGACCTCAGGACATCTATTCTGGAAGACGAGGAAGTAGAATCACTGAGAGAAAGGAAACGTGGTTGTCTTCCAGAATAATGATCGCGACAGCTGTTGACATTTGTCAAATAAGTTTGAGAATTTTCCGCCACATAATATGTTCTTAGATTCCTCATCGCATTAAACGTTCCACCAAAAAATTGGCCTTTTTTTTATACTCCAACTACCACGAAGGCCTAAGGCCTAAACACCAATTGGGTACCGTGGGGCTATAGGGGGATACAGGGGAAAGGGGGAACGCCACACGAACTCTGGCGAGGGAACACGTGTGCATGCAACATGCACACATTCTGGCTCCGGCTACGAGATCCGCCGGGTGGTACCTCCACGTTCGACAGTCAGAGACCGTCTACCGCCTACGGACAATTACAACATCCATAGCCAAGAGAAAAATTTCTCCTGGGACGGGACTAGAACCCGCACAGCGCACGGCGACTGATCAGGAGACCGAAGAGTCTACTACTGCGGCCACCACTGCTGCCTCATATTAGGAATGAGATATTCTACTTCCTTATTTTGAGAAAATCCCCTGATCGGTAGCTCCATTCTCATACACAATCCTAAGTTGATCAGTTGTATTGGCAGTGTCTACAGAATGTCACTATACCTCTGAATAAAGAAGCCAGGGTCAATTAATATCATATAAATCACCCAATGTCATGGAATAAAACTTTTTCGTAACATACTACGTAATACTCGTATACAAGTATTTGTCAACGTATACGTCAATCTGAAACATTAGAAGTGATGTCAAGGTAACAATAATAGAAAAAATATCTGGAATATGTTTAGTGGTAACGAGTGTTTCAGTTACTTTACATAAAATTGCTCTTAAAAATTAGATTAGTCCCAAAACTATTAGAATAAAATGAGTCATTTCAATAAAAATGGATCTTTCCGTCTACTTTTCTAGATCACTCTGACATCCCCAAAGCTGCAGATGATTGATTCAGATTGCTTTAAATGTAATGTAAATCTATAGTTTGTTATCTCCATTGTGGTAGAGATTCTTTGATTCTAACTCCAAGCTACCTGCATTTTGGTACGGCTGGTCCCATTAGCTCTGCGTTCTCTGTAACTCCATTATTGCCAAGCGTAATAGTTAGGTATTTACTATACTGTGGTGGAGCGCAGGCGCACAGGTAACTTCTTTGTCCACGATTATGTGTTTTGACAGAGACTTGAATGCTTGCGGGTTCGAATCTCGCGCTCAGAAGTTAATTTCATGCCATGGATGTTTGTCTATATATTACGCACCAGATCGGTGTGCAGGATCAACAGGTACATCGCATAGCTGGAGCTGGTTGATTCGAAAATCAGTTACCCGTAGATGACATATGGAATAGTTGTAATGTTGGTACAACAGGATCATAAAAGGCCTAGTTTTCAGGCTTCGCCTCCCCTCCACCACTATTACTACTACATGTGCTTTGAAAGGGTAAAGTTTTTCCGCAGCGTTACAATTTTCATTATTCTTTTTAGATAATTATTTGCATCTAAGCCTTTATACCTAAGCATTTTATCAAATCACGTCTCGTCTTTATTAAAAAATTAGTTCATTTAAATGTTTGACTGCCATTTTATTGGATAAACAAGTTTCTGGTTTAAGTTGCATAGCCCGCACGGGTATTACGTATCTTAAAAAGTGACTTTTCGTAGGTCTTTTTTGACATTTCGTAGGTTTTTCTACCAGATGTTAACTTAGAACAAGCTGTTGTGAATTCGTTTTGTAGCTGTACCTGTTGTTTGAACGTCAGGGTTTAGCGATCGTAGCAAGTAAAAGTAGAATGAACTATTTGCACATTAAAAACTACAAAGTCTGCAAGATGACATTTCGTCGTATTTTTTATGTTCTAAGGTTTTTTACATAACAGCTGTGCCGGAGGCTGGAGGCCCCGCTGATGCTATTTATCTACTATTTCTTTGATATCTCTTGACAAGTTCTGGAATGATAATAGCAATGAGAAGATGAGAGGGAACGGAAGAATACAGGAAGTGTACGTCTACATGTTTTCAGCTAAAGAACTGAAACTATGTATCTGTTTTAAATATAATATATATCCTTGCTTAAGGTTGAACCCTTGATTGACGATTGAAAAAATTAATTGCGGAATCGGCTTTGGCACCTATTGTAAAATCAGGGGCATGAAAGACTTCTGGAAATTACTTTTTTCATAATAATGTTCAACTATAATTAATAAAAGTAAAAAAGAAATGGAAAGAGGAAAGGAGATAAGAGCAATTGTCACAATTGCAGAGGAATAGCACTAATGAATATTGTCCCTAAGTATTAACAGCGCACATTAGGAATCTACTGAAAGAAAGTATAGCGAGCATCGTAGGGGAATATTAGTCCGGATTCAGATGCAGAGAAATAGAGAAATACAGGCAGAAATCTACTAGCACGTGAAGCCGACACTGGCATTATTCGTACACTTCAAACAAGTATACTATA
Source organism: Acanthoscelides obtectus (assembly GCA_963669975.1). NCBI lineage: Eukaryota > Metazoa > Arthropoda > Insecta > Coleoptera > Chrysomelidae > Acanthoscelides > Acanthoscelides obtectus. The sequence continues at coordinate 92,809,364 of CAVLJG010000001.1, forward strand.
GGGTAAATTGTAAGAAAATGACTGAGAATCGAGGAAAACTAGTTATTCTCATAAAATATTAATGAAAAATACAGAAAATAAAGTCAAAGTCAACAACGAATTATCGGATTATTTTGTAGGTAGAGAAGGAGTCAGATAAGGAGACCCATTTGCATCAATCGTGTTCAGCCCATGTCTTGACAAGATTATAAGAGACGCGAAAATAACTAGAGAATGATTACTGTATCATAAGAAGTACCAATGATTAGCATTCGCTGACGATTTAGTGATCATAACCAGAGGTAAGGAGGAATTATGCGCTGAAGAGGCTGGAAGACAAAGCACTGTTAATGTGTTAAGTATGAAAAAAGAAAGAGAAATAAGTACATGGAATGAACAAATGAAGAATTCAAAATATCCTGGTGATGGGTAACCGGTGAGTTTACTCACTGAATGACTACTAAAGAGTAAAATAGTACCCAGAAAGGCTAAACTAAGGTTATATAAAACTATTATAAGATCTATGTGTCATCTATGGCAGTGAAGTATGGACATTAAAGAAAGCAGAACAAAACTAAATAGCTATTTTGGAGAGAAAAGTCTTACACAAGATATTCGGTGGGAAGCTGGAGTGCGGTTAATGGGTGCGGAGATATAGTAGGAACAGTGAAAGCTCATAGGTTAAGAAGGTTGGGATATGTCTAGGAAGATGGAGACCAGAATTCAAAAAAGCGTACTACTGAGCAATATTGGTGGAAAAAAGATACGAGGAAGACCGAAAACCAGATGGAAAAAGAAGTGGAAACCGATATCATAGAGTCAATAATTGGAAGAAGAAGGTAGTAAAAAAGAAAAGATGGCGACAAGTTACCACTCAAGCCATGGGCCTATTAATTAGGCGCACACACTTTTAACTACTTATCATATTTTTTAAGTCAATAACAAAATGGAAATCAACTTATGGCACTCTCCTCTACTTATATTTCTTGTCTCTCAATAATGTGTAGGTAGTACTAAAAGCTACAGCAGCTCGGCATACCTCGTGGTGAGGAAAATAGCACCACTTAAAGACATACATTAGGCGAACTATTAGTGTTGCAGGTGTTTATTAAGATGACATCCGACATATCCAGAGGAACGTCCATTTGCATACCAAATTGTTACCTAAATCTGAGCTTAATTACTCTTATCGGTTTTGATTGCTAGAATAATTAATATAGACGTCAAATATTATTTATGGCACGGTAAGTATCCACCATAAACTGTAAATCGACAAGGATAACTCCATAATTCTTCTGTTAGTACTGCTTTCTTGTTAACAGTGCTTTTCATAAAACAGTTTCCATGATTAAAGGCAAAGTATACATGGAATGTCTGGATTTTTGAGAAAATCGGCATTAATCAACTTGCACCAACGGAAATCACTAACCCCTTCCGGTACTGCTTGCTTGCAATATTTTTGCGGGGACAAATATGTACATTTACTCTTCAGCATTCTATACCGATGATCCAGTTTCAAGTTTTTTAGAGACCATGGTGGTTGAAGGAGTACCACTTAAGTAACGTTAAGAGTTCTCACATTAGTCAGATGACCAGAGTTGTACGGTTGGCTGAGTTTGCATTATTTCGTAGTATATGGGAGGAAATGTCACTATGGCAACTCGACATTTTATAGAAAATGATATCATTATAAGATCCAGGAAGATGAATTCCTTTAAATTGGTGTAGCTGTTCTAGTGGGAGGCAGAATACTCGTAACTGGTGTGACCAGCATATTTCAAAACTTAACTTTGCCATTTGCGGTTATATGTTCTATGAAGAGTTGTTAGATACAATTTATTAATCTGTCTTTTGAAATGTCTACGGTTAGTAGAACTGGGAAAAGCCTCTACAGCCATATTGTTCCACAATATTGACACCCTAGGCACAAAGGAGCGGTCGTACCGACCACTTCTGGATATACAAAGTTCGACATGGTTAAGATGGGAAGCCAAAGTCAGACAGGCACTTCTTGTTAATCAAGGTGCAGTATTGTGTTATTGACGAATTTAACTGTACAACACCGTTGCGTCCTCCAGGTCTCTCGTCAGAGAAGAAGTCTCTGTCAGTCGTCTTTTCTCCAGCTCACCTGCAAAGATCAGCTTGGCATTCTGAATTCCCCCATGTAGAGTGCTGTCATCACCAAAACTGTGGATCGGTGGGATCGAACACGACATCTTTCGTTTATTTGTATGACGACCTATAGACTGAAAAGGAGAACCCGTCAGTTACGACGGATATCTTGCGGCCAGAGAGGAAGGCAGCCACCAATCTGCAAAGCTTCTCTGGGAGGCCATAGGATGGAAGCTTTGCACCTTTGATTCAATATGTGGTACAAAAGTAAAGCATTAAGGTTGCTCCAACATTTAAGGGGCCGGTTTTACACTTTCCGCGGATTGTAACATCTGCCAGACGCTTTAAACTCTTCTGTATTGGCGCTTCGAAAAAAAATATGCTGTATACCAAAGGTATAGAGTCTATATGAAATTTTGGAAGCGATGTGTTTTTGTATATATGGTGACATCGACATCGAACATATAACTGTTCGATAGAACATGTTTGAGACATCCTTTATACAAGAAAACCTAGCACGAAAAACCCTAGACCCGGTTTTTACATGAAACTTACAAACAAGTTAGGTAGAAATCAAATTATAGCAGGACACCTTGTTTAAAGCGTCTGGCAGAAGTTGTGGTTTTGTACTAGAACACATAAAAATCGACCATCATAATTTAAGTGAAGTTATTGAAGTATTCATTTTTACTTAACCTTTCTCACCTGGTACCAGCAAATCGGACTATTACCCTGCTTAGCGGATACGCAGGCGTTAAAAACTACATATGAAGTCTGGAAATTAAGTGATGAGACTGGCAACGTAGCGTTCGATCTGGCAACACTATAAGCATAGGGCTGGGAGGGTAGACAGACTATCAGTATGAGTTTGAACACGCCTGAGTCATTTGGCTGCCCGTAGCGACTTCTTTTTTGAAAAACAGTTATTTCTATTGTGTCCTAAAAATGAGTGATATCAATTTCGAGCAACGGTGTGCTCCTAGGTTTTGCTTCAGACTTGTGCACAGTACAACAGAAACTCCTATTAAACTTCAGCGGGCTTATAGTGTTTTGTAAAGAGTCCAGGTTTCTCGGTGGTTTAAGGCAAGATGAACCACGAAGAGGAAGGTGTTCATCTTCAAGAACCGATGAAAATATTGACATAATCTGGAATTTTGTTCGTTCAGATCCTCTTTTGACAGAATGATCGGCACGATAATGCTCCTTGTCACACAGCAATGTCAATAACGAGTTCTTGGCCAGTAAAAACGTTAATGTGGCTCCTCAGCCTCTTCATTCGCTTGACTTAAGCTTTTGTGACCTTTTTCGTTTGCCGAAGTCGAAAGTATTCAATCGACTGTAACCAACCAGCTGAAGGCAATTGAAGCATCGGAGTTCCAACACTGCTATGAGGAGTGAAAGAACCGTATCCAATGCTGTGTGGTTTCAAAGGGAAGTTATTGTGAGGGTGAAAATATAAAATTGTTAAGAAATTTTAAAAAATCAGTATCACCACTTAATTTCCAGACCTCGTACAAACTCTATTCAATGTCCCACGTTTCTTTTTCTTTGAGAAAACATGTCTAGCAGTAAGCTGGGATCTTACACAATAAGTGACATATTCTTGACACAGTTTGTTGGCTAGTATTCATCTTAAGAGCAAGAACGATCGTTAGTCTCGGCTATTTGCGATTAAAACAAAAAATCAACATTCATCTGGACTATTCCTGGTACTTCCTTTTGATACAAAAAGGTTCGTCTATCAATTCTATCACGCTACAGTTGCTATCAGCCGATCAAACCAATTACCACGTATGCAAGCGGATCAAGAAGCATTTCGATTAATTAGAAATTATAATACTTATGGTGATTAGCGAAATATGTTAAATTTACTAAGCACGTGGCTTCCTGTTCTGAAGATTCTGCTGCTGTTTTACCACATCCTGGATAGTGAGAATAATCAGTAGCATCCTCCATAAATCTTTAATACCTTTATCGATGCATAACCGTACATTAAAGGAATACTATTTGTTCGTTTATTCTGAATATGTGGGTTGATTCGTGACATGAATGTGCATTTTAAGCCTTCGTCCAATCTCCAGAGAATTTTAGTTCAGGAAAAATTATTATATGAAATTTGGCATGGTGTTAGAAAATACTATCGAATACTATAAAATCAAGGATCATGTTCAGCCAACGTAAAGTGATCTAGCGGGGATAACTCTGTCAGTTTGGCAGCAGCATGCAGCTGCGGTGGCCGCAGTGGTAGACGCCGTGCGCTGCGCGGGATCGAATTTTTCTCTTGTCTATGAATGTTTGATTGTCCCAAGGTGGTAGATGATCTCTGACTGTCGAACGCGGAGGTACCACCCGGCGGATGTCGTAGACGGAGCCAAAATGTGTGCATGTTGCATGCACATTTGTTCCCTCGCCATAGACCGTGCGGCGTTTCCCCTTTCCCCTGTATCCAGCTATATCCCCACGGTATCCCATAGATATAGGTCATAGGCCTTCGGAGTAGTTGAAGTATAAAAAAAAGTTTTCGCTTGGTTGTCAGATTTGACTACTTGTTGATTATTAATGCTTGCACGGCACGGGTATTACGAAAAAAACCTATAAAACGGAAAAATCTATAAAATGTCATCTTGCAGACTAGGCAGTCTTTAGGGTGTAAACAGTCATTCCGCGGTTGCTCACTAGGATCGTTGTTAACGTCCATCTATGAAGGAATGGCTCAGCTACACGCATATCCTTTGTGAAGCCGAGTAGTCTGTAGTTTTCATCTCTGAGAGGAAAGTTGCTGGAATAGCAAGATCGCATTTGGATGAATTTTGTGTATTAGTCTGCATGGGTATAAAATCAGTGAAATTTGCTGTATGAGAAAAGCATTACTGAATATGCGGCCAATGAAGTATATCTATTAGCGGATGCCGACGGATTATTTAATTATTATCCTTTCTGAAGACACGTGATGTTCAAAGTTATAAATCACAATTTTTTAAGTTTTTCTGTGTTCTCAAAAACTTTGAGGGGAATTACGGGAAATCACCACCGCGCCCGTGTTGTGTGTAAATTATGTTAGCATGTATATAACTTGAATTCGACAGTGTACAGAAAATATAATCATTTCTCATATCTCTCATTTTTGAAATTCAGTACATTTGCATATGTAATTTCCAGAATGGATAAGAAAAACTGGAAGCGCAACTAATTTCTAGCTTTGAATCTCAAGTAAGTGTATTTGAGACAAGAATCCAACACATATTATTAGCACACAAATCTTCACTATGCACCTATGCATTACCGTTTCCTTCTAGGTATAGTATACAACTTACTCTGAAGCAGATTCTACATCATATCAGAGCCAAACACTCTGAAGCAGATTCTACATCATATCAGAGCCAAACATTGGTAACTGAAGCACCATGGCATACAACTACAAAACGAGTTCATAAGTTAACTATCTTGTTGAAAAACATACATAATGTCACAAAAAGACAATACAATGTCAAAAAAGTGACATTTCGTCGGTTTTCTTGACAAATTGAGGTTATCACAAATTGAATATTTGTTTCACCGATTTGATTTTCATATCCTCAGTTTTTTATTTACCAAGTACTTGACAGGCAGTGATCAGCAAGGCCAAATCATAAACATGTTAAACTGGCAAGTCGACATTTTAGGTTAGAAAATCCACCCTTGCGCCAATTTTGAGCCCACGAAACAGGAGGGTAAACTACCTAAGACAAGACACGTATTTGTATGTAATATTGTTGCTAAGGAGGGCGTGGCTCTTGGACATACAGTGCGCCTAGAGTTCTGCGCATGTATACACATACACGTGGAGAATGAGAAGGATACAGACATGAGAAAGATGATACACGCGAACACTTTTGGCTTCACTTCACTCTATGTGTTTACCTTCCTGTATCCAGTCTTGCTAGTCGCAAGACAGTGCCAGTTGAAAATCTTCGACATATATCTCTTTCTGATTTCATTGTTGAAGATTTCCGAGTAATAGAGTCACACGACACAACTCGTATGCATGAATCATTTGACCAGAGAAATTATTTGACTTCACTGTCTATTTAAATGTGTATGTTGCAACAAATACGTGGAAGAAGTTCAGCATAAATTTTGCGAATTGTCAAAGCTATTCAACTAGTGCAGTTCTTTCCGCATCTGAAACAACTGACTTTCTAAAAACAGTTTAAATTGAAAAATATTTTACCCGATATCTCGAATTCGATGGATAAGAATGGAAACTGAAAAAGTTTGCTAAAGCACTTACTCATAAAAAATGTATCTCATCTCATTGAAAAATAAATGTGTTCTGACAAAGGACAACCAAATTGCCTTAAAAACATTGTTATCATGTACCTATAAATTCTATCTCTGCTTAATGTATTGCGGTATTTCCTGAAAATTGTATACAGGGTCGGCAAAAAATCATTGAGGTCTTGTATTTAATGTGTATGAGAGAGAAGGAGAGCGAGTAGGTGGGCCCATATGTGTTGTTTCTCTATCTCTCTCGTACACATTAGGCACGGTACCTCGATAATTCCCTACCGATCCTGTATTTCGATAACAATCTGTATATATTTGTATTTTCAATATCATACCAAATTGCCTTCGAAATCTTACGCCCTCTTAGGTTAAGGTGCTTTTGGGTAGGTATTTCCAATTCAACACTGTTTTGGAAAAAGTATATATGTTAGATGGTAAAGTTCGAACATCTGCCTAAAAGTTGAGCTCACGTATCAAATATTGACAATTTTTTTGAATCGGGATCTCTTTTCTAGTGATTTTCGTGTTAAGCGTTATCGCAATAAATTCAAAAACCTGAGATAAGTTTTGTAAAATACTGTTCCTATGTACCTATTCATTATCACGATAAGGACTTCTGAAAACAACATCTAATAATAATCAAATGTTTAAAAGGTCAATTGTTTTAGATAGGAACAACGTTTCCATTCTTCTGAAGTATATGTATGTTTTTGTAATGAGAATAACTAATTCTCAGAATCTAGTAATTTTTGGCGCGGTATTGCTTGAAATTTCTCGTTATATATTCCGCAGGATCTAACCACATTAGCATTTAATTTGGATGTGTTGTACCATACCATGAATTCTTCGAATATATCGATAAAAAATATGAGGAAAAACACTTACTATTAATTTGGTATATTATAGAGCACTCTACGGGAGCTTTTAGAATTAAATGAATCGGTCATTAAAGTTATCTAACGTCATATTTCAGTGTAATGTTTCCTTGATGGACTACAATCATGATGATATATCTTTCATTAAAAAATATGTAAGAAACATTTAACGCTACTCTTAGTACTTCACACGCCAGGATAACTAAATTTGAATCAAATTTACTTTAATATAATATATGCTTACATGATGGTCCAAAATTAACCTTAGGAAATCGTATGCCTTTCTCAAATAAGAAAGTACCTAACAAGTGTCGGTGTAATAATTAATTTTGTATTCAGAGCTCAAAGCGCTACTTTACAAATTGGGAAGTAAACCTAATTCAATGTTTCAAGAGCAACGCAAGTAGTCGTAACGTTAATACTCACTATTATTATCACACCACGACGGATTGTGGTATTCTGGCAACGCAGAGGCCTTCCATTTCGGACCGACCTCAACCAAGTTTTGCTTCTTTGTCGCTCTAGCGCGGCAAAGCTGTTATTACTTTTTCTATCCAAAATAAATAAAAGTAATTCGAGCACTGTGCTTAATTCTACCAGCAAACATATCAAGTATAATAATATATTATTATTCCATTTTATATATGCCTAAAACTCATCTTCAAAGGTGATAGGAATATTGACTTCATACAAGGCTATATCTTTTACCTGAATTACTTAGATTTCAATAATTTGAATGAACATTTGATGGGAAATGAATATAGAGGAACTAGCCAGGTTAAATACAGATAGTGACATTCGACAATATTCGGATGTTATCGTTTCATTGCATTCCACAAGCTAAAGTTGATATAGGTTGAAAATTTAGCTTTGTTCATTAAAATAATGCATTCATTAAAAATGTGAGTTACGCGTTACTTACTTGTAATGTGTGCCAAATTTTCTACAAAAGACTTACCTGAAAATAAAAAGAAAATAATAATCAATATAAGTTTGATGAAAGATGTACTAGAAAATATTTTTAATCAGATACAACAAAAACGTCGCGCCTGAGGCCCTGATTGAGCTACTGAGTCGCATTATTCAATGACATATTGTCCTGTAACTGGAAATCACGTTGTAATATAATTGATGCGAGTTGACAAAAGTCGTTTATAGCTTTGACTCTGAGTTTCTAGCAAAAAATCGAGTTTCCAGACAGTTTTATCGCCATAACATACTAATGGGTGATTTTTTTGCTAGTATCTTTTTGGCAACACTGTTTTTGACAGATGACGCGTGAATCGTGTCTTGTGTCATTGTCAAACTTGTTCAGTTTGGTCTATAATTTAACCATGAATCGACTTACGAACGAACAACGCTTGCAAATTATTGAATTTTACTATCAAAATTCATGCTCGGTTAAGAGAGTGTATTGAGCACTGCTTCCAATTTATGGGCAATTTGGTCGGCCTACTGAGGGAGCTATTCGGAAGCTTGTGACTAAATTTCGAACCCAGTTTACATTATTGGACATTAAACCACCAACACGCAGACGTAGAGTGAGGACTGAAGAAAATATTGCGGCTGTATCCGCCAGTATTAGTGATGACCGTCAAATGTCGATTCGCCGCCGTTCGCAGCAATTGGGCCTCTGTTACTCCACTACGTGGAAAATTTTGCGACAGGATTTGGGTGTAAAACCTTATAAGATACAGCTGGTGCAATAATTGAAGCCACACGACCTCCCACAACGTTTCCAGTTTGGTGAATGGGCGCTGGCAAAGTTGGAGGAAGATCCACATTTTTATCGAAAAATTGTGTTCAGCGACGAAGCTCATTTCTGGTTGAATGGGTACGTTAACAAGCAAAATTGCCGCATCTGGAGTGAAGACCAGCCAGAAGCATTGCAAGAACTACCAATGCATCCCGAAAAAATCACTGTTTGGTGTGGATTATGGGCCGGTGGCATCATCGGGCCGTACTTCTTCAAAGACGACAATGGCCGGAACGTAACTGTGAATGGCGAGCGCTACCGTGCGATGATAACAAACTTTTTTTTGCCCAAAATTTAAGAGCTGGACTTGGCTGACATGTGGTTTCAACAAGACGGTGCCACATGCCACACCGCACACGAAACAATGGCCCTATTGAGAGGCGAGTTCGGTGAAACGTTTATCTCACGTTTGGGGCCCGTCAATTGGCCGCCTAGATCGTGTGATTTAACGCCGTTGGACTATTTCTTGTGGGCCATGTCAAGGCTAATGTCTGCAGGGATCAACCAGCAACGATTGATGCACTGGAAGCCAATATTGAAGCATTTATTCGTGAGATATGTTGGAGAGAGTGTGCCAAAATTGGACCTTGCGCATGGGCCATCTAAAGCGGAGCCGCGGCCAACATTTACATGAAATAATCTTTAAACATTAAATTATATCGACCGTTCTATCGACTCAAATAAAGATTTAATCGTTTTTTCAAATTGTTTGTGTTTTTTTTGAAAATCAAATCCTATACATCTTAAAAAATCACCCATTTCTACCGACATCGAAGCTGGTAGCATGATGAGCACTTGCTAAAAAGCATAAAACGTTGTTATGAGCATAGAGCCAGCAATTCACTGAAAGTGTTGTTCTTTAACGTTTATGGGAGAACCTTTGGAGAGCCTAACAGACCAATAAAGGCAAATTAACTACTAGGTATTTCACAAACTGTGATTTAGTAAATGTTATTTCTAGGTCACGAATCACGACTATCACCAAAAACCGTGAAAAAGCATGACTTGATCACTACTTCGGGAACTAAGGTCGAGAATCGTATACCACCATAAGACTGACATGGCCTGCAATCGATATTGTGCCTTTTAGGCTTTGATACTTGGCTCCATACGCTTTCCTCGCGGTATTTTGCTGAGTGTATCAGTATACCCATAATCATATCGTAACCCCAAAGTCGGGATCCTGTCACAGTTTTAGATAACATCAAAAAGTAACACGATATCGGATAGCACAGATATTAAAGAAAAAAACAACATCGGCCATCTCTAATCCTAACCGCACCACTACGCTACTACATTTGGAGACTATGGCAGGCTTTCATTCAACGATATCTCTTACCATGATCGCCCGCCGCTCATTGGCTTAACTTCTACATAGGTAGATATTGTTATTGACCGCGAGCAGAGCTTAGACGTAATATAAATACTTGCGCAATAAATTGAAACAATTAACCGAGTCTGAATACATCCGTCATCTCGCAGTTATGCAGATAGTCGTCCAAGAAGAAGCAAGCGGTAGCTGTGCTGTAGCCGGGTCTTATCCGTAATTAGCTTACCGCCGCCGGTGCTCAGTGCTCACTAGCCTTGCGTTAAGCCAATGAACACTAGGAATTCACTTTTTGCCGGAATTTATAAACATGCGCTCCTTTTCTTTTTTCTCTCCTGCTACTTTTCTCTCTATGATCTTTAACGGTATACTTAATGTGCTTCAGGTGTGCCAAGCCTGGCCATCAGAGCAATGATTATATTATCTGTATCATAATCATGACCGTGTACATATAAACGATGGGATGAAACGTAGCTTATAACATTAAGCATGCTGCTTTCCTCCGTTTTATCAAAGACAGACAACCATGGACAGCTGTTTCGTACTTTTTGGCAACTCAGCAACGTGGTTTAGGCTTTGTCCCGAAAGCATAACAGCTATTCGCTATCCAAGGTATGAGATTTATAGAAATAAGTCAGTGTCAAGCGCCATCTGTTACCAGAATCGCCACTGTGAGATTGTCGGGCAGCTATTGGTTGGAACTGTAAAGATCTCAGTCCGTATCCGATATCCCAGTCACCATTGTAACTGCTGGATGGTTGACCATTCTAGATGTATAGTAGATGTGAGCTTCTCGCCATTGAACAACTAAAATGGTTTACAAAACATCGTACGGATATGGTAATAAGTAATCAAGAATCCAGGGAATATTCAGTAATTTGTGGGGCGGATGCCACGCTGAAGACTCAGTCAATAACTGCCGATATTTTTCATAAAGCTATGGACATTTGATGTATGTTAAGACTTTGATCATCAAAATTATTGCTTGCTTATTTCTGTTAACAACAAATAAGTGCCAGTAAAAGAACCTTATGCAACCATCTGACATAATTGTCACATTATTCGAAGTCTTCGAGGAGTTGACCACTGACAGTTTTTTGAAACAAAATCATCCTCTTCTAAGATTTCTTCGAGTCACTATAGACACTCTTTGATCATCCAGACATTTTTTAAAAATACTTAGGTTTTTGTGGCATCGCGTTTCAATTGGCTTTAGATTTACCACACATATCACCTTTTCAATCCCCTTTGCTTTATTCTACCAAATACTATTTCAAATCGATTAAAGCTGCTACAGCCCTTAACATAAGAGTATAACTCTATTGTCTATTTTAAATTAGAGTACGCCAATGTTCAGCTGCTCATTTACACGGCATACTTGGCCTGAGTAATTTCGTCTATGTCGGTGTATGTGCTTCTGGTTGAATTAATGAGAGCGAAACGCAAAAAGCGTGAAGTGTCTCAGGTGGCCGGAGGATGCTGATGAAGCTGACGAGACGTTCGCTTGTTTTTTTCATGTTTGTAATGTGTCCGATAATGAAACACAGTCACGGATGAGATTTTCCTCCCGATTTTTTCCCATTGATGTATCCACGCTTGGAATCGTACAGCTTAAAATAACTGTTCAATTTTTCTGGTGTATTTAATGCATATGTTCAACTATACGCGAGTCGTTTTTCCTGTAGACCAATCAAAAAGGCAATTTTGAATAAGAACTATGGGGATTTAGATAAGGTGATAAGATCTAAGGTGGTAAGAAATGCTGACACGAATTTTATAATACAGGGTGGTCCATAAGTCCTTTGAAATTTCAAATTTGAATAAAATTTAGCGGGTGAGCGGGAGCGGCGCGGGCGAGGTGGGGGCAGTATCTTCAGTGTCTGGGAATTCAGTTGCCATGGAGTGTTTCACTGGAGCGGATCGTGCTTTTTGTGTGCGCGCGTTTTATCAAAATAATGATTCGGCAACCATTGCGCGGCGTAAATATCGAGAATACCACAATTTACACAATTTTACAAAGTGTCCAACAGCTCAAACGATTAAGAACTGGGTTGCTAAGTTCGAAGAGACTGGTTCGACGTTAGATAAACAGCGGTGGGGTCGACCAAGGACAACTCGTATTGAAGAAAACATCAACATTGTGGCACAGTCTGTTCGTCAAAATCCTACCCAGTCTACTCGTAAGCGTTCCAGTGCACTAAACGTACCCAGAACATCTTTACAGCGGATTTTAAGGAAAGATTTACGTCTGCACGCTTACAAAATTCAGTTAGTGCAGGAATTAAAAGATAATGACGCTATTCAGAGACTAAACTTTGCGAATGAAATGTTGAATCGATTTTCTTCGCTCAATAATGTGTTGTTCTCGGACGAGGCTCACTTCCATTTAAACGGGCATGTAAATAAACAAAATTGCCGTTATTGGAGCCCCGAAAATCCAAGGCGTAAGCATCAGAAGCCCTTACACAGCCCTAAAGTTACAGTTTGGGCTTCTATGTCAGCGCATGGCATCGTAGGCCCTTATTTTTTTGAGGACGACAGAGGTCGCGCATTAACTGTTACTTCGGAGGGGTATGTAGCAATGATAGAAGAGTTTTTGACACCAGCGTTGCAGAATTTTCCAGGCTATAATACGCAGACCTGGTTTCAACAGGACGGAGCAACTGCCCACACCTCCAACACTTCTATGCCCGTCGTCTGTCAACTTTTTCCCAGCAAAGTAATTTCTCGAAGAGGAGACATTTCCTGGCCACCACGTAGTCCAGATTTGACCCCAATGGACTTCTTTTTATGGGGCTACCTCAAGAGTAAAGTGTACGACACCACTCCGCGATCAGTTGATGTCCTGAAAGAAAATATCCGAAGAGAAATGGCAAGCATTACAGTGTTGACTTGCCGCGCAGTCATCGACAATTTTAGACGTCGTTTATATGAGTGCCGTGATCGTAATGGATTGCATTTAGACGATGTGATTTTTAAAACATAATTCCCATTCAATAAAGATGATAACAAAATATAATAATTCTTCATAATGTAACTAGTTTGGTTTTATTCCTTTTTTTCCAGCTCAAAGGACTTATGGGCCACCCTGTATAATAAATAATCTTCTCTCACTAGTGTACTTCCATTTACCTTTTCCTGTTGTTTCAAGTAGCCCTCTGTCTAGCCCTAAATGCGGACATGACATACCTGTCGAATTAAATTGCTTACAATGATTGGTTGATGGGACGAGCAGGCATTCGATATTGTATTAGGTTTTCCTTTTACCTTCTCTCCCAGTTACCTAAAAAGATAAGGTGGTGTTCAAGTTCTGTTCGACCATCTAGTATCAGGTTACCCATACACCATTTGGAGAACAAACAAGGTGACACCAAAGATTTTTCATGGCCGATTGGTCTGACTTTTGATGTGTAAAAATTCCTTGAAATAACACTGATTTAAAAGTTAAGCTTTTATGTATTTTTGTTGTCATCTATAGTCGAACGTACCATCAACACGGTGGGGTGCGGATGTAGTGGAAATCAGCTGTGGAGAGAGTTACTTAGTTTTCCATTTTCGCAATGGAACACTGACAGAGAGCTTGCTATTAAATAGCATATGTGTTCGGAAGCTTTGCTTTGAGCAAGGTCCAGAAGAGCATGCTCAAAACAAGCATGCTAAACACAAGCAAATGTATCAGTTTGAAGAGCATGCCATTTTCAAGCATACTATTTTTGAGCATATGTATCTGTACCTGAAGGCTTCCGCGATAGCGAATGAGGATGCTTGGAAAAACAAAAAGTTCCATGACCACTAAAGTGTACCGAGGTAATTCGACTCAAGGGACTACTGACAGTTATGACAATTTGATTATTATATCGATTTTCACGTGAAGCCAGGCCCAAAATTTCGGAACCATATTAAATGATCCATAGAAAAGGTTCGGTAATATTTGTGTCAAATATGGACAACAGATTAATACAATCATAAAACCACAGAACGATACGTCACCACAAAGCCAGCAGAACTAAAATAAAAAGCTAACTTGCCATGTTGCATATATAACTAAAATTAGGACAATTCAATTTATTTTTCTTGCATCTATCTTTAACTAGTATTTCAGATTCGTATTTCAATTATATTTTAACCAATATGTGTTCATAACTTTAAATTATTTTAGTTAGGCTTACCCAACTTTACGAATTCCGACAACACCGCAGAATAAGGGGAAAATAACTTTCCGAAATAAAACCTGCCCTATTCTCTGTAACGGAGCCGTCTTCTTTTGCACAACAGCGAAATTATGGGATCTCTTTTGGTTATATAACTTCCCGTGGCGTTAATACTTGTCGTTTTCCAGCTCAAAACGCAATTTCTTACAGCAGCGGTACTTATGATAGCAACAAATCGATCCATCGATCCAGACCAGCATGAAATAAGTCTCGCAACAAGGCTTAATGAGTTTTTTGCAGAACCTCGCACCCTATTTACAGTAATGACTGCATGTCAGATAAATACCACCAAATTCATTACTCGCCCCTTCGACACGCCAGATCGGAGCCTGCTGGATCCAGCTAATGGCGAAAAAATCAACCCGGCCGACATCGACAGTCGATAACGTTTTAAATTAATATAGAGCGAACGGGAAAAGAAGCGAAAAACAAAAGCGTCGAAGCAGTAGCCATCGTTTAATTTATTCAAAGGCGATATCGAGTGGGTAGCAACTAACGAACTCTTATTAATCTACAGATTAATGACGAACATTTCATCTCATTGCGACGTTCATTTGTCAGATCTACCCTGAATATATTTTCATCTTAAATAGCTGCTGCAACGACTCCCGGTTGAGAGGACTTTTCTTAAAATGGACATGTTGCATTTTTCAGTTATTGAAGTATGAAGAAGGGAATATGCAATAGGAAGGTCTGCCAATGAGATCACAAGTAGTAGCCAACTTATACATGGAGTGGTTGGAGTCAGTCGACATTAAAAACTTTCTTAATTTGAAACCATGGAAAAGAGGAATCACAAGCCTCCTTCGAATACCTGAACCAATCTGTGACCATCGATAAAGTTTACAAGGAAAGAGGAGAACAGCAATAGCGTCCCATTCTTGGACGTCATAGTAACCAAGAATAATTTCAAAATAGAAACTGTTGTATATAGAAAACCAACACATACAGGACAATACCTAAATTGAAGTTCCAGTCATCCAGCAACCACGGAGAAAGGCGTAATTAAAGAGTATCTGCAACACGCAAACATATCTCCAATCGCATGAAAGAAGATCTAATGAAAACTGGCCACGCAAGATGACTGAAAAATGAAGTTCTGAAAGTGGAATGAACCCCAGCATAAGCCAATTCTACCATATGTTGAGGGAATAGGTGTTGCAATCAGAAGAATAAATCAAAACTCAATTTTCAAGGAACACCACACTTCGTATCATGTGAAAGCGCAGAAATATACATAGGAGGGATAAAAAGACCACTCTCAGCAAGATTAAAAGAGCATAAATCCTCGGATCGGAGAGAAAGGAATTAATCTGGAATAGCAGATCACGCTTGGAGAAAACACCAGAGAATACTTAGGGATCTTAACCAAAGAAACACGCTGGCATCGAAGAAAAATCAAGGAATCGGCTTTCACAATAATGAATGAAAATGCTTACAGTAATCCAAGTGTTGCAATTAAGCCAGTATGGCAACAGATTATAACAAACATCAAACAACTGCGACATCAATCGAAATATCGTGATTCAAAATATTTGTATATGCAATGCGAGTCCGAGAAATAACATCTAAAGAGGACTTCTATCCCAGTGAGATAAAATCCCAAATCATCCAAGTAAACTCAAGAAAATCTATATCAACCTGTACATAGCTCAGGTTTGCCAAAGTCAGTAGTTGCAAAAGACGTATCTTTAAATAATCCTTCTAAGTAACGATTTTCTGTTATTTCATCTACGTGAATGAATCATATCGCAGTTTATGCTAATTATTCAAGTGAGTACAAAGTCAGGCCTGAACGGGAAATGATTATAGGAGAAAAAATGTGACAAACCTATAATTATACATGTAGTGCTTACCATAAACTTGTTAACAAGGTATAATTGTAGGATAGCTATTCTACGAAATTAAAGATCACTTAGAATACCATATATTCTGAAGACATGTTCCAGCCGCTCTTCATTGTTGAGCTTTGTTTTCTAGTTAAAATTGCAGGTAAAACACTTTAATGCACAAATGTTGGCAATAAAACTGAAGGAAAGCACACTCGAATTTAACCTCTCTGATATCTACAGAAAAAGGTCACTTTTTCCTCGCTATAGCAATATTATGGCATAAATTATGCTGGGTTGTTGATTTTGGATATGAGAGTATGTAAACTTTAAAAACAAAATTTGCAAACAATACCAGTTTGCAATACTTACTCAATTATTGTGTGTCCAAACGGTTCAGAAAATAATTGAAGCTTTTTTATGCTAAAGCATTTATTACACAATATATCATTTCTCTCAAATATTGTGCTTTATTTCAAGATTCTTAGTTTTTTTAAATATATATATTGTTATATAGGAGGACTTTTTGTAACTATAATTGCGAATTGATGCATGATAGGTGTCGACTGTATTTTTTTCATAAGTTATAACACCGAATGGGAATGTCGGAGTCAACCTACTTGGCACCGGTGTATTCCAAGTGAATGGCAAGTGCAATGCTATATCTGATATCAAAACGGAACGCTCGGCGAGCATTTAGTTTTGTAATTAATATCGTACACGTATAAAATCCTTTTACCAACTATGTAAAATATGACGAAAGAAAATCCTCTCTAGGCGCTTGACTTTCACAAACCAAAGATAAAAAATTGAAGCGGTGATAGTAACATCGTCCAAGTATTTCTACATGTTAACAGGCGTGGATTATAGATCATTAGTACTTAAAAAAATTAATTTCACTTTATAGTTTTGTGATATTTACACATTTGGATTTTGATATTACCCAAGGATGAAATACCGAGAAATGTTCTTAAAAAGGCGTGGCGGAATCTTAAAGAATATAACCATCTCCATTTACGATTTAAAATAACTCGCACGAATTTATAATAAAGTGGTTATCATCACAATTTTTCCTTTTAATTTCTAAGCCATCCATCTTAGTCCCAGGAAAGCTCAAAATGCCTACCACTAGGTAAAATGTAAGGATCCTTTCGTTATAGACCGCCAAACTCTTACAAATACATACCTCTTACTGAGCTACACCCATTAACTATCCGATTTTTCACTGGAAAATAGTGATAGAATAGAAAATAGAACTCTCGATGGATCCATGGAGAATAACATAGGGGCATCCATTCAGGAGATCGAGCAAGTCAAAAGTTCTTCGATCTCGTCAAGAATCTCAGTACCTTTCCGGAATGATCTTGGTCAATTTAAAGGATTATGGTAACCTGCTATATAATGAGCTTGAGGTATCTAGTTGCATTGACATTTTTCGAAGAGTGAATCCTTGTAATGTAATTATTACTGAAAAAATGTTTTCTTTCGAAAAGCTTGTTGCCCTGCGTATCCGCACCAGTTTTTAGAAAAATGTCAAAGGGTAAATTAGTATTAGAACAGTTGAGAGATTGAGTGCACTCAAGGAACTTAAAACGGTCTAGCGCTGAAGCTATCAAAAACAGTCAAGTGCAAACTGCTAAACACTGACAAAGTTATCTAAGTTTCAAGGGTAGTTACAATAGGGTGTATCTGGAAAACTGAGTAGAAAACGCTAGATTGGCTGTTGTTTGAAGTGATAAATTCGTAAATGTAACTGATGAGGCAGGCAATTTTGTGACAAGCTCGAAAAACTAAGAGACATTCTTGAGCCTTCAATGACAGCCTATTACATAAGTAAAAGTTGGATTTAGTCCGTTTTCAATAACCATCAGGACTGGGACTATGGAAATTTTCAGGAAAAAATATAGTTCTACGTTACGTGCAAAGATGAAAATACAAAATTCAAATCAACTTACTATCTATTAGCCATCCTTTATTTGAACAGCGCAGTCTCTAGGAGGTGCCAAATTCAGTAGAATTATTGTTTACTACCAGTTTACTAACTGAAACTACTGTTCTTCATCCCATTATTATGACAACTTGAAGATCTCAGACTGCTCGATAAATTTCAGTATTTGAAAATGATAGGGAAAGGAATGATTCCTCATCTACGATTTTCACCATTCTATGATGCAGGCACTAAGTCGACTTTATCTGACAGTGTTGCCAGATTTCAAGTAAATTATGCTGTGTTTCAAAGTCTATCAAATCAAATGTGAAAGTAATAAAAAACATTCTATGAATACCTCGGTGGAGAAGGCCTTTATTGTAATTTTTATTGTAAAGGAGCTCGGCCAATAATGGCATACTCTTGCATCAAGGTATGTAATATACTATAAGACATCCATGGTTCAATAAGATTCGCCCCATTTTTCAGCAATGACCACGATCTGCAACTATACATCGTAACGAACCTCCTTATACGGCTGGAACGTCATCGACCTAGCTTCGACCGTATCTCCTTCTCTGAGCGTCTCCATCTCTGTCTTTTAATTAATTCGAAAGCATTAATAATCTGTCAGTAATTAGAACGTGCGCGGCGATCCTCGAGAGGAAGACCGAAATCAAAATAAAAGACGATCGTCGAGGCCGCGCTGCGCCGGACCGACGACCAACGGTCGTTAGATCAGGTGGACGCAATGTCAACCTGCAACGTTGACACTGACTCAGAAAGCTGGTGAATTCAACAAAGTATAAGCATTTCCTTTCCAGATACTCTACCTTCCTTAAATATTAGGGACAGTCTGAACTAAAAAATATATTATACACAGTGACCGGCACGGGTATCATGTACAAAACCTATAAAACGTCAAAAAAAACCTATAAGATGTCAACTTGCAGACTAGGTAGTTCTTAGGACGCAAACAGTCATTCCACGTTTGCTCACTAGGATCGTTGTGAACGTCCATCTAAGGAGGAATCACTCAACTAAACTACACGCATTATTGGTTGCATATGTTTTGTGAGGCCAAATGGTCCTTGTCTGTAGTTTTTATCTCTGAAAAGAAAGTTGGTTGAATAGCAAGATCGCATCTGGATGATTATGTGTATTGGTGTGCATGTGTATAAAATCAGTCATATTTGCTGTGTGAGAAAAGCATTACTGAATATGACGAATATGACGGGTTACTTATATGTTGTGCTTTCTGAACAGATGTTATGTTCAAAGTTATAAATTACGAAAAACTGAGGAGAATTACCAGAAATCATCACCGCGCCCGCGTTGTGTGTAATTACTGTTAGCATGTAGATGGCTTGTAATTCGGCAGTGTACTCGTACAGTGATTATAATTATTTCTTAACTCTCTCATTTTTGAAATTCAGCAAATTTGTATATTTGATTTCCAGAATGGATAAGAGAAAGTGTATGCGCAACTAATTTCTCTCTTTGAATCTCAATTAAGTGTATTTGAGACAAGAACCCAATGTAATTATTATCAACACATACAACTTACAGCTTAGACCTCAGTAATGCCATCTCCGAAGCAAAGTTTATATCACATCAGAGCCAAAGATTGATAACAAGCCTCATGGCGCTTAGGCAACACTTAGAACTAAGTGCTAAGTTAACATCTTTTAGAATAACCTACATAGTGTCAAAAAAACAGCATAATGTCAAAAAAACGACATAATGTCACTTTTCAAGTTACGTGATATCCGAGCGCTGCGCTCTTGTCACTCTGTCAAAACATGTGAAATCCTCCAAACCATAGTTAGTCCAAGAGCGTGCGAGTATTTTGTACAACTTGTTTTTTAAATATTAATGCATCGAGTATTCGGTTTGGAGTAGTAGTAATTAATTCGGGTTATCACACAGAATGTGCTTACATAAGTCAGTAGTATTAAAGTTAAGTAAAGTAAGAAACAAATGCCAAGCAATACGTATAGAAAATAAACACCACAGGTCATACTCACGCAAGTAAACCAATCACAATGAAACTATAAAAGGTTAAATTATAAAGCAAACGGAATTCAGATAAATGAATAAAAGATAAAAATAGAAATAAAAAATCAAGTAAAGAACAGACAAGAATCATTAAATACACAACAGACTGAAAAACGAAATGATTTCCTTAATATCAACATTTCGTTATTGATTTGGTCTTGTTGTCTGTTGCAGTCCTTTATATATTTTCTCTCGGTTCCTATGAACTCATCCTCAAATTCCTTCAACGACTCTTCTTCCCCTTCAACCTGTCTCTGTCTACTTTCATTTCAATTGTTTTCAGCTTATTCCTTTAACGATTCTACTCCAACGATTTTCCGCTTATCAATTTCATCTTGTAGATTCCCCAAATCTTGTTTTCCACCATAATCGGCCGCTTCACATAATAATATTTTTTTGATAATAATAATAATATTTAATCACTGAATGTACAAAGCGAACAAACAATATGAGTAAATAAATAAAACCACATATGGCTATCTAAGACTAGTATTTTTTCTGTTCTCATGTGTCTAAGTTTTTTTGCAGCATTTGAGTTTTACGTCCGTATTCCAGGGCAAAAATCTTACAATTCATCAATATAATTGTAATTGATAGTCTTAGGCTATTATTTTTTCAAAATAACAGTGGCTTTTACATAATGAAGTAACTAGCGAAAATAATACTTAAGAAGAAGAAGGAAAATGTATTTTTCTATGAGGTCCGTTGACAAATTTTGAAACATACAAGGTTTCCTTACTTACACATCATCTTAAATATACAGACATATGTTTCTATGCAAAATGAGACCCCCAGGCCCATACAATTAGTCCATGGACATCCTTTCCTTGCCCTACCGGTAGTACCGTTCATCTGGCAACGTCGTCCCGCCCCCGTACCTGACTACACGACGCGTCAGGTACGGAAACGCGGCACCGCGATACTAGATCAGCATGCCTGACAATGAATCCAGAAAGCTGAAGTAGAGATGCATTTAGAAAACGTATCTCTATCAATATAAATTTCAAAGGCAAATTTGCGGGGAAATCTGTGAAGTATGAAATATGTCTAAAGTTGCGCAGAATTATCGAGGTTGGGAGCATATGATTATAATATATTGAGGTATACCCCCATCCCTAGAACCCCAACCTCTATTTTTTATCCCTTATAAAAGTTTTTCTGAAAATGATCAAGGGCTTTTGGAACGTCAAAAAATGAAGTTTGAGAGATTTCTATATCTTCCGTCCTTGCCACGCAGCTGCACCGCCACTGGACTGATTTTCAAAAACAGCAAAGCTTTTTCGTCCTTGGAACAGTTCCTGTTATAAAAATTTCATCGAAATCCAAGAGGTACTAAGCTATGGACGGGACAAGAATTAGCAAACATACAGAACGACAGACATATTTTTCAAGAACAAAAACCAAAACTAGAATGATAAAGGAGCTTTCAAACTAGTAGGATACATTTCCAACACCAATTTTCGGTTAACGTATGGGCAGTAATTATTGGCAACCACTTTATTGGCCCATTCTTCTTGCCGGGACGATTTGACAAACAGACTTACCTCAATTTTCTTCAACAACAGTTGCCTTTGCTGCTTGATGATGTTCCGTTAGTAACAAGAAACAATATGTGGTACATGCATGATGATGCACCAGCACATTTCAGTGTAGCGGTTCGTAATTATTTACAAACTGTTTACCCAAATCGTTGGATTGGCCGCGGTGGGAACCAAGAATGGCCACCAAGGTCCCCCTCAACAGTTTAAATTTCTTTTTGTGGGGCTATCTTAAGACACTAGTGTACACAAGTCCCATTAACACTGTAGAGGAATTAAGATAAAGAATAGTTGCAGCTTGTGATAGAATAAAAAACACTCCAGGGATATTTTAACGAGTGCGCAATTCCATGAGAAGGAGGGCGGAGGCATGCATACTAAGTGAAGCGGGCCATTTTCAACAATCTTTGTAATCATTTCGTTGGTTTTAATGTTATGTTTATGTTGTCAGTTGTTGTTGTTCATTACCCCTAATGTGTTTAATTTTTTCAATTAAATTAATATCAATTTTGCAAGTTGGACAATAGAACGGTTTTTTTTACACTAAAATGGCACATCGAAGGAAAGCAACTTAAGAGAGATCATTTGTTCTAAATTAAACGGGGAATTCAAAACCAGTTTTTTCTTAAGAAATATCAAAGTCAATACTCGTACGCACGCCATTGTTAAAGCTAAAAATTATTTTTGCATTGAAAAATATGCAACTTTATTAACTTTCTGTACGTACTAAATATGAGTGAAATATCTGAAGCGGTTCTGAAAATATTAATTAGTTTCCATTTTTTTTTAAACTTCAACACCCCGAGTTTTTCTAAGGAAACATTTTCAGACCATAGTTTATAAAGCAAACTAACATTAATTTTTCATGTAGATTCACACCTCTAAATATTCGCATATTATTAAGGAACACCCTGTATATTGCTCTACGGAGAAAGTGTTTTAGAAAATCTGTAATTACTGTCTCGGTTTTTTGCTTACATCAAGAACCTGATTTTTTCAATGCCTGTATATTGCAGTAAAGATCAGGGTACTGGTCGGCAAAGACTAATTAAGGAAATGGACGTATGGTAATAGGCAATCTCATATTCATCATCTTGAGCGCATTGTTCCAGCCATTATACGATTTATAAACGAGCCATCAATAAAATGAGTTATTTATCGTCATGCAACAATATATCGCCGCTCTCAACTGCTCCTGTACAAGGTAGGCACATCCTGTCCCTATTGGAGAGTAATGAGAATTGCTGCCAGTGGCGTACAGGGTGTCATAATGGGCTTTACCCCCAATTTCTCCAGAAGATGACGTTAAGCTGCATTTCTAACTCTGCAGTGGCACTCATACACAAATGCTCAGTACAGCTCAAATGACTAATTTTTACAATCATAGTGTGGTTTCCTAAATATTGGATAAATTCACCATCGGAATATCAGTCTATCGAGATGGATCTAAATATTTAGAAGGCGTAGGTGTCCCATTTGTTTACAAAAAGCATGTTGCTTCCAAAATTCTTAGTCTCATTAGTGAGCTACTTTTAAAAGGTACTCAAGTTGTCTTTATTTGGGTATAAATCAAAGTTAGCATACAGAGCAATGAAAAAGCTGACATAACTGCAAAATCCGCCATTCTTTCAGAAACTACCACATGTATGTCGTATATTTTCAATTTTTACATCAATAAAAAGTTCTCAGGTTAATGAACCAGAATAAAACTTGGCTATGGAAATTTCCCAGCACACATTCAAAATTAAGAGAATCGCCCCTCTGTGAGGTAGACGGACAAAGAGCTAATCTTAATCATCTGTTGCAGTCATGCAGTAGAAATACGACTGCTACATATTACTCGTAATCCAGACAGGACATGAAATTCCACTGAACATTAATACATTAATAGCATATGTCGTGCATTATTAGATTTTTGCAGCAAGACTGGACTATCATATAATTTGATAGTTTTTGTGGCAAAAAGACTTGCGTGTGATGCCAACTCCTCAGAGAAAAAGACTAATTTTCTACGCGCATAAACATTAACGGACAGTGACAGTGGTAGATTTAGCAGAAGTCAAACATGATCATGAGATTTCAATATAAAAGATCATTTTCTAGCCTTTGCCAAGCTGCAGTAAGAAATGCGACCTGGCTCATTGAATTGGGTACTTATCTTACGTCTTTGCTCTGCGTTGTTTTTGTCCGTGTTTGACGTCTGGTATTTAAAAACGATTCGTTATCAATACCATGTTTACATTCAACAGCACTTCACTAATACATTTCGTGCAAGTGCTCCACCAGCACCATGCACGTTTTGTGCAGCTTTAGACCACGGTTATACTGCGACATGACAGGCGATATGTGACGAGTGGTAGGCGACAGGCTACACGTGGGGGTGGCGATCCATTTATACTTTTCACACAATGATGACGTCTCTAGAGACCAATGTACAGTAGAAATGGGCAGTAAGCCTAGGCGTATATTTGATACTAAATTTTTATAAAAAGATCTGAAAAAAATGTGTACAGCACAAAAGTTCATATCATGACAGACATCCTTTATGCTGAATTCATGCATAACACTGATTGCGATTTTTTTACTGGGGACATCTAAAATCGTTGCGATAATATTCAAGTAGGATACATCAATTAATTGCTCAATATCCATTCATAAAGTAAACTTTCATTTTCATACCGACCTGCAATGATATAGATTATCCATAATAAGCGCATAAACGAAAATGTCATTATGGTAGCAATTGTTTTATTATTTCAGGGCCAACTGGTTTAACAATAAATTACATTTATTTCTGTTGTCGACAAACGTAATTATGCATAAATATGATATACATGAGAATGGTTACACTGACAAATTGGAAAATCACCGATTTAGTGTAGATCATGTAGTAAGTACGGAAATATTACGTTACTTAGGCGAAGTTTTAAACTTAAAAACTTACGAATAGTAACATGTATCAATGACCTAATTGGTGGTACTATCATTAATCAAAAGGGTCTTCAATATTTTTTGAAATAGCTTTCACTTCAAAAACATAGGACAAAACGAAAATTAGATCAAAGCTTAGTAATCTGGCCGAACGTCTACTTATTCATTGTTGAGGTCATTTCATAATCATTATAATACTGAACTAATTCTAATAGATCAGAAGGAGCAAAGCCTAAATGTTTACATTACATTGCTTGCTACCAAAGTGACAACGTTGTGTCAACATAACAATAATACTTGCCCGTGAAACGATCTAGCTTCATTAGACTTGTGCGTGCTGCTCTTTGCAAATTTTGCAAGAAGTATTTTGTCTTTAAGTCGTCTAACACCAAAACTATCTGAAAATACTCGCACTTTCAAAAAGTAACACTAAAAATGCGAATTCAATGACAGAACTATCAAAAATGTACTTATGTATTATACTTGTAGAATGCACTTTCATACTGGATACAGATTTTGGAGACAAACAAATGGTAGGCTTGCTTGTTTTATCTAGTGTGAATTCGTTGATTACACCTAACATGTTTGCCATCTTACTCAAATGTCCAAGGTGTGTAGGTTTGTAGGTACAGCCTGTGAAATTACATCAAAATATTTACGATGACTATTTATTGGTAGATTAGAATCCCAAAATATTATAACTGACAGAAACTCTCATGATATCCCTAACTCAAATAATAAATTGATAGATACATAATGAACGGCATGAGGTTCTACTTAACTTTTAATCCTAACGCAATTGCACTGCTTCCCAAGCATTAGAGAACGGTATATCGGTCATCCTAACTGAACCAAATCAGTTCACTGCATAACTCACCGGGTGATCTCTGTATATGCCCGCACTTAAAAGCTATAAATTCAATTAAGAACCAGTACATCTCCATCTTCGAAGAAAAATACTGGAGCCTTTCGCATGAGGCACATATAGGTAGGTATGCGATGCGCAATGAAAACTCATAATTCAGTCAAACTAACAGAATCGACAACTCTCAGTTATAACTCAGGTTTGCACCATCTTTTGAGATTCAGATCTATTGATGGTTTCACCAATCCATCGAGCTTCTTGCAAGTAATTACAATTACATGTGTTAAATAAACAAACAACACGTTGCGGCTGCACAAGCCTCCTTCTTCGGAAATATGACTTATAGCTTCATTTTACATTACATCAACTGTTTAACTATGCACTGATTGTGTATATCAAACAAGTTCTTGATATCTAAAAAACGTAAATGCCTAACTCGTTGTCAACAAAAAAATGACTCTGCACTTCTCACGCAACGTCCTTATCAACACATTAAGGAATATGTTCAGCTCGAACTAGACACTGAGAAAAAAGTCAGTCAAACCGGTCCATATAATTAGTCCACAGACATTCTTTCCCTACCCTACCGGTAGTGCATCTGGAAACGTCGCCTCTCCCCGTGGTAGCACAGTCAGCACATTGAAAACCCTATGCTTTTATGTGACAGAAATACGTGTGATTCCATTCCAGAGCACCCATCATGGTCGGTGCCTGCAGCAGCCGCGGCCGACCCGTTTGGGTTCCAATATTAAACGTCAGCGAGCTGCTGTGTGTAAATCGGAAATAAAAGAATTGTTCATAACATTAAAGACAACTTGGAAAATGTGTTACCAGAACATGTCTTATTTACTTCTTACCTACGTACTTCTTAAGTTATAGGCGGTTATAAGATTTGCGGGCAGACCCATAAAAATTGGTGACATGGTTTTTCGTGATGTACATGTCATATAACATCTAAAAAACATATCTCATTTTAAAAAAAATTCGCAATTACAATACTTTGCCGAAATCGTAGAAAGTAAAATTACAATAAATTCTGGAATTGTAATCTCGCAGAGGTATGCCTAAAGAACCTGCAACTGGAAAATCATTCCATGAGTTATCTTTCTCATATTTCAATCTTAGAATCCCCTAACAATCGATTAAAATTACCAGAAACTTGACAAAGTGCAAGGACATAGTACGATAGTAAATCAAAAAAAATATCGACATCGTTATTACGTAACAGCGACTACAATTATTAGATTGCAATTCGTAGTACTACGAGTCTGCAACTGATAAATAATGCTGACAAACTCCTGGTTGCGATGTGTTAAGCAAATTTTAGCAATGGATGGGGTATCTAAACAGCTTAGTGCCACAGAATAGGTAACCCAGAAGCTACACTCAAGCAAAATCCCCAGTACAATTTTCAGCTTCCGATACATAAGCAGTCGGTTACGGTACTTCACATGCACCGCCGTTTACCGCGTCAAGCGGCGGTAAGTCGACGCGTATCCCGTTCATGTTACATACTTCTTTTTTTTCGACAATGAATTTCCGATATTTCAGACCAGATACTTGTATGGATGACAGTCGGACTCCGATGTACCGCTGTGTTCGTCGCTAGCTGAAGCGCGTGCTGAGATCATGTCAACGACAGTGCGCTCAAAATCGACTCGTTTGACAAATTTAGCTAGAGTGATCTTACTGGCCCTTCACTGGGGTAGGACCTAGTGCGAATTTTGTAGTAACATCCTCACATCGCAAATTACTCATTTGGTGATCATATCTTCTGATATCCTCTGACGGTATATCGGTATATCGGTATGTCATAAAAATCGGAACACCAATTATTGAGGTTAAGCTGCGACGCTTGTATCGCATAGACACTCCCCGAGCTTTGTCGAAATGACATACACATATATTCTGTTTGTGCGAGTATTTTTCATAACTCAGTCCCTGACCTGAATTTAGGCTAATTTGACTGATCTATTGTAGGATCGGTATGATTGATAGAGTACGGCGTTTGGCCGATCAAAGATGGTCTGGGCAATTATAAATGGTGTATACGTTGACCGCCTACGCAGCATTCAGCTTATGATACTTGCTCATATGGATAACAACACTGAGAAGCACCGCTTTGATGGTTCTGCTTTACTGTCGTATCACATGATCTACATACATCAATTAGATACATACAGGAGGTGAACCTATAGTTCTTTCTATTGCTTATAAACAACGTATAATAACACCTGAAACTTATCCATGGTTGCAATACTGTTTACTGACAGTATCTAAAACATGGCATGCTGTTAATTTACGGTGAGTGACTTCAAAATGCGACCGAGGCTTCTCGAGTGTATGCAGATCGTTTCCCCAGACGTCATCATCCAAGGCCCCGTAGATTTGTTTACCTTGTGCAGAGACTCAGGGATACGGGTGGTTTGGAGGAATGTCGAGGTGGGCACAGTGGGATACCTAGACAATCCCGAATAGTGCAAACTGAGGAAGAAGTACTGAATCTCGTAGACGAGAATCTTTCAACAAACACTAGGGACGTGGCTAGACGAGTGTAAGTGTCGAAGACTAATGTGGGGCAAACGCTGCATCATGAGGGATTGTACCCGTTTCACGTGCAACGTGTAGAAGCCCTCCAAGCTGAGGATTTTCCTGCAACAGTGTGGTTTTGTGAGTGTAACGGGATGAATAACTTCCGCAATACTCATGTGTGGTCAGTAGAAAATAATCAAGCTGTCCGTCGATCACACTTTCAACAAACATTTTCTGTGAATGATTGGGCTGGGATGCTAAACGGCATGCTCATTGGCCCATTTATTTTCCCGAATCGGTTGGACGGGATATAATACCTAGACTATTTACAGAACATTTTACCAACCCTGCTAGAAGATGTGCCTTTGAATGTAAGACAGTCAATGTGGTTTCTCCATGACGGTGCACCGCCCCATTTTAGAGGCGAAGTGCGTGAGCTCTTAAATGAATAATTTCCTCATAGGTGAATCGGACGTAATGCCCTCCGCGATCTCCAGACTTAACACCGTGTGATTTTCTCCTTGGGGCGAAATGAAATGCTTGGTGTACAAAACTGAGGTGCACATGGTTGACGAATTACGTCTGATAGTTGAGCATTCATTCGGGGAAGGGACTCCACTCTAAAAGCCTGCACCGATGCTTAGCTACGTCGAACAGGCACATGTGTTTTTGAATCTAATGGCGACAACTTCGAACTCATAGATAGTGAACTCAAACGCTTTAAACATGATTTTGAGGGTTGAAATCTTGTGACGAATCGCAAAATATGTATATAGAAAGAAATGTTACTGTACCTCTCAAAACAGAAAGGTAGTATTTGGAGCTTTTTTCGTGAGGTACATGTTTATTTTTATCAACCTTCCTGCAATATTTTTTGGAAATCGCGTTAATTAAAAAAATTTAAATAATACACGAAAGTATTATCACACAGCAAGGATAAAATGTTCAAGCTCATTAACAACGTTTTTAGCACTATTTCTTACAGCTCACCAAATCTAGATGCCTAAAAAGATCCACAAATATTGCATTATATCCACTTTATAAACAAAACCAGATAAATTTCATCAGAAACGCAAGTAAGAACTAAAGTGGATTCTCGACACCTAAGGGCCACACCCAATTTCAAGATCCAAAACGACACTGACCTTGGAGATGTTACAGCCGTCAGTGCAACTCCCTTAACCGACCATCCCAAACCTGTCTCACACCGACAAACGTTTGGTGATCTAGCACTCCGCCTTCACAACTGTTTTATAGTGAAATAGCAAAACACTAGTCCAGTGTATAAAAAAAACCAAAAGCAAACAAAGTGTATTGTATAATTCATTTATAAGAGTGCATTCACATGTGAGATGTGTATAAGAATAATGCATAGAAGTGTTCCTAAGCAGTCGCATTTATGTATGAGTTATAAATCCATATTGTTTATATGCCTTCATTAATATAGAAACGTAACATATAATTATTATAGTTGTGGCACAATGGTTAGTAATTGCTATTATCTTCATAAACTCACTCTCATAGTTGAAAGTGAAAAGTGCCATTGTACTGACGTTTGTGAGATCAACGAGAGTTTTCCGTTAACACTAATTGATAACTATTTCCATGATCAGTAGTCGTATTCTTGTCTTTTCACATTTTATTCTAAAATCCTTATTAAGCATTATAGAAGCTTAAATGATAATTCTCCCATTGATGCCCATAAGATCTCAATCAATATGTATTGGTTATGATGCTAGAATTGATATACTTTTTTCTTTGAATTTCCAAACTTCAAAACCCGCTATCTGGGTTAAAGGCATATAGATCGTGTCTATATGTACCTTTCGTGGTATTCTTTGATTTATAGATGTATCGCTGCGGTTTTCTTATGCACCCTATATGTCTCTGTAATTTTCACGTTTTTGACACATTTGAAAGAATTAATTGGGGAAACTCGTGTCACGCGCCACTTTGAAGGAAGTTCTTCTACTTGTCGTTCGGAGGACCTTAGCCTTTAGGTCATAGCCACTGTAATGTCAGTGTCTGTCGTCAGTTTGTCAGGACTGGTGGCCCAGAAACCAGACAAATTGTGGGGAAAGGGGAGAGGGAGAAAGAAAGGAAGGAAGTAGGAGCGAAAAGTTTGAAGGAAGTAAATTCGACCATTTTTGAGCCAATTGTAAGCCATTTTTATTGGCGTTGGGCCAGATCTCAAGTCTCAGGGCTAGCCTTCGGTATATAACTTATCATAACCTTTTTGTGCTACCCTCTGTACAACTGACCGAAAAAATCTTATTTTCTCGTATTTCCACACCTAAAAAGTTTTACTTATCATAAGTGTCTAAAGCTAATAGTTTTCGAGATATTTGTTTTTAAAAGTCCCAATGCAATATTTGTACCATGATGAAAAATGCTTTTATAACATAATAATCAATTTTCTTTCGATAATATCTAAGTATCATTGCTATGTTTTCTAATTTTTGCTTTAAACTTCATGAATAATTTTAAGTTGACAGTAAGCTGTTAAATATCATGGAGTATACGTTTGATGAATATTCTGATATGCATTTAGTGTACGAATTATCAAGATGTAATGCTTTGAAAGCACGAATATTGTACGCTGACAGATTCCCTAATAGACACCTGCCTAATTCAAAGACTTTCTAACGAATCGATCAGCGGTTACGAGAAACTGGTAAGAAATGATTATAGCCTTATTTTGATTAGTAAAAGTCATTTAGATTTTAGGTAGTTTTGCTCAAGATATAGGAAAACATAGTAGAGCTCCCAAAACAGTACGTACAGCTGAAGTTGAAGAAAATGTTTTAGATGCTGTCTTTGAAAATCCTACAGATGGGGTTAGGAATGTAGCTCGAGAATTTCAAGTTTAAAAATGTTCAAACATTTTTGAACAGCAACTGCTCCATCCATACCACCTGCAAAAATTACATGGCTCTTAAGGAAGTTTAACCACGACAATGGTTTTACTTCGTTAATATTATTTTCGGACGAAGCAGGATTTAGGAGGGATGGACCCATTAACTCGCATAATCTTCACATTTATGCAGACGAAAAACCTCATGCAATAATACAAACCCGCCACCAAGTACAATTTCAAATTAATTTATGGGCAGGGATAATTGGACAATATTTAATAGGACCCATTGAGTTACCACCTTAACTGAATGGCCAAAGGTATTTACAATTTCTTGAAGAACAATTACCCACTCTGCTGGAAGATCTTCCATTACAAACACGCATGAATATGTGGTTTATGCACGACGGCGCTCCAACTCATTTTAGTATATTAGTTAGAGAGCACCTAAATAGAGTTTATCCAGACTAGTGGTTAGGCCGATCAGGACCTGTATCGTGGCCGGCTAGATCACCAGATTTAAATCCTATGGATTTCTTCTTCTGCGGTGATTTAAAACGACGCGTTTACAATACGCCAGTGGAAACTGTATATGGTCTTCGACAAAGAATTTTCCACCATATCCAGGAAATGAAAAGTTACATCCAAATGCTTTGGAGAATGCAGCAAGGATTAGTTCGTCAAGCTCATTTTGAACAATTTTTTTAGTTATTATTTCCGTTTATCAGTTTTGTTGCTATCCTCATTTGTTATTGTTAAAAACCATAGCAACTCTACCCAGATATTATAGAAAGCAACTTGATTATTATGTTATAAAAATGTTTTATCATCTTTTATTGTTGTGGAAATACGAGAAAATAAGATTTTTTGGTCTGTTGTTGTATACAGGGTAGCACAAGAAAGTTATGATAAGTTATTTACCGAAATAGTGCTGTAAAAGGCGTCCTCTAGAAGTTTGGTAATAAAAAATAACGGATTCTTGTTTCTCGTACTAGAAAACCTCCCTATACCGGGTTTTATGCCAAAATTTGAAATTCTTCTCAAGCAATAAGAAAAATAGAAAATTAAATTGTATCTTTGACACCCTGTATCTCGCAAACTAACAACTTTTGGACTGAGGTATGTCTAGGTCAATTCACATATTTTGGTCTGTAGTATCTCCAGTTTCCAACCTTTCGCAGACACTATATATAAAACCTCGAAAGGTGTTCTAGAGAGCAGTCAATCTAGGGAAAACTTTCGACTAGCATCCTATCATATTCAAAAAAACTGACATTATCCCAAAGTGATACAGATATGTTAATTAACTATGATTTTCATGGCAAATTATGCGGCGTATCTCGAGAACGCTACCGTTGTTAGTCTCCATGTCGTTTTCCTCGATTTCGAACAAATCCACGTATCGTTAGCGCAACTATAGACTGTGGAGCATCTTCCTGTGCAGGTCGGAGGCAAAAATGCAAAGCTACCGAGTAATAACATCGACATTAAGCTTGTTAACAGTCGGACGGCCTAACAAGGCGAGATTCTTCGTCTTCGGGCTGCCGCTTGCTCACGAGTGCTGCCTTGCTAGCTAAGAAGAAGAAGATCCGAACCGTTTTTGTCTTAATTGCTGATGTGCCGAGAACACACATCAAAACGAATTTATGATGCGGCCTTAATTTGCTCGATGTACACATTGCGCCATTGCAGCGTGTGATTTATTTCTTACTGAAATTGTTCAGGTTTCAGGCGCAACGATTTTTTTCAGGGATGAATTGTCACACACCATATTCTTAAGAAGGGTTTCACGCAGCCGTCAAAAAAACGCGTATGTGAGTCGAAAATGTATTTTCTTTATCATTTATTCAGTTTTTATGTTGGCACGTATTATCAGTATAGGACATTAACTCTTCATCAAATACGTAAATAGCCCACCTGGATTCATTATACTGGTGACTTCAACAGGAGCATAGACAACAAACTTGGAATCTATAAGCTTTAACAATGGCCACTTGGAGCGCTAATATCAGTTTGACTCCTTACTCTTGCCTATCGCTCCGAAAAGGCCAAGCGACTTGATTTGTGCTTCGAAAAAGGCACCCGACGTGGCCGAAACGTTATTATTTGTTTTTCTCCAAAAAAATGTAAAGTGAAATATTGTGTGAAGATCTTTCAGAATTTGCCTTATTTGTTATTGTATATGTATAAAAAAGTTTTATGAGTTTTCGTGCCAATTTATAGTGGTACTGTCACATTGCTCTTATGGCTCTGCAAACAAAGCAATGGCTTGTATTGATTTTTATTTTTTTTTAATTGATCGTTTTTATTTTTGCTATCGAACACCAAAATAAAGCACTTTCTGTATATTACGACTGATCTTATTTCCATTAAAATTCAATACCTACTGTATAGCTATAGGATGTCCCAATTGGAAGCAAGGTCGTATTGTAGTTATTTGAGATTACAATTGTAGAATCGACCGACGTTACGGCCTTAAACGTTGGTTACAAAATTACCTACGATAAGTTATGTAATTATGTTTTTCATTGTATAGGCACTTCTTTACTTTTGTATTTTGTGGGTGGGAAAACACTTGGTCTTGAAAATTATTCGTAAAAACAAAGTGCCGGATGGTCTAGTGCTGCCATCTCCACGGATTACTCACAATCCCGCTCTCAGTATCAATGAAGAAAAAACTAATTTGCTGGCCAGCTAAGTACACTCTCGCATCTCAGATTCCATCATATTTTTTGCCGGTGAATCAATTTTTGAGCCATCAGGATCGTTCGTACATATCTATCGATTCACCGTTATCTACAAATAAAGTACCTACTCGAGGTGCTCGTACCGCATTCTGTTACACCTTTCGCTCTGCATTTACATACAACATACGTCACAAACAGCTAGGCGGAGGCTTATTTTCGCCTGACTTCGATGTCGATAATACACTGAGTGCCTCAAGGCACTGTATGGGGGCAATGCACCTGTTGTTCTAGATTCGGAACATTGTTGCAAAGTAATCGTGCAAAGGTTACTGGATCTCTGTTATTCGTGAATTGAGAACATGTACATGTTCAGGATATTTTCAGTGATTATACTTATCTAAAAGCATAAAGTTGGAAAATCTCGCATAGAAAAATGTTGTCCGAAATAAAATAAAGCACTATAAGAGCAAGTAGGTTGATTCTGCATTTCACACGCAATGCCGTGGGCGCCCGTGGGATTTTTTCTCAGGGGATGGAGGCCGAGCATCGGCAAGAGAAACCTTTTTGAGCATGCATCGAAAGCTTTTTGAAAAGCGGGGGGTAACAATTTTTCTCAAGGGAGCCAAATTCTAAAAATACTCAAAATTGTACACAAATCCGTGATAAATATGCAAATTTTTAGGTTAAACCAGATTCTCAAAGAGGGACACAGCCCTCCCTGGTGCCCCTTACAGGCGCCTATGCGCAATCCTGTCATCAAAACTCAAAGGACTGTATTCGACAGAACTTGACCCTTTTAAAAAAAATTCGTTACCACGAGCATAATGTAACAATTAATTTAAAGAGATCGAGTCAGTCAAACGGTCCATCCAGTTAGAGCCCACGTATTTAACAAGCAAAGCAACGTTATGATCAACATTTCGATGAGTAAAACCGCTAGTGGCAACGGCTATATCACTACAGGTTCATATCCTATTTTCGTTGCACTGGACGTGAGTACCGAAAATATTTCAGTCACTCTCAAATATATAGGGAAATATATGTATGGAATACCTCTAATAGGTGTATTCGACAAAACTTAACCCTCTTAAAAAAACTTTACCACTACCATACGTAACAATGGATTTAAAGAGATCGAGTCAGTGAAAAAACCCATGCGACTTGTGCCCTGTGATTTGACAAGCAAAGCAACGTTATGATCTAAATTACGATGAGTAGAACCGCCAGTGGCGGCGGCTATATCACTACAGGTTTTTTAACCTATTCTAGTTGCACTCGACGCGGGTACCGAAAATATTTCAGTCAGTCTCAAATATACAGGGAAATATATTTATGGAATACCTCTAATACGTGTTATGATCATCCATCATGTCCTGATTGACTAAAGACTATTTATGTCAGATGCAATGACCATACATAATAACCCGATTGGATAAATATTTCTTTCTCTCTCTTGAAATCCAAATAATTTTGTTTCTGTTCAAGATAGAAAATTATAGATATTACAGTATATTCAGATAAGAGATAGACCGGACATAAACAAGACCACGTGATCATCGAACGCTGTAACATTCGGCAGGGACGTATTAAGAGTCACGCAGTACATATTTTAGATAGTAGATGCTGCTTTGCGTAACGTTGTAGTAAATTAGCACAATTCGATGTGTATACGATTGGTGATGGATATAGGATCATGTGGGGGTGGGGTAAGAAATATATAATGATGTAAACATACATAAGGGTTTCAAAATTTTCACTTCGATTTCCAGCTTCGGATGCTGCCTGATGTTTGGTGAAATACAGTCGAATATAATCTCAAAATGGCGTTTAAATTAGCCTAAATTAAAAATAATCGTATATCTCTTAAAATTGCTTTTAGAATATTGATTAGTATATTTTTTGATTTCTAGGTAAATATGTAACCAAATCAAAACGTTCAAAACGTAAAAAAATGTGCATGGTTGAACATTGTCAGAAAGTAGATTCTTGAATAGGTTTTGCCAAAATGGGTTCCAAAATGTCAATAATTAATCAAAAAATACAGTAGCTTTATAATTACTTATAACTTACCGAATTTGATGAACGACATCTTTTATTGGAAAGATGAGCTTGATGAGCTTTCATCATCGCTACTGCCTGAAGCACCAACGTCAATAATGAATGGCTCGACTTGTTCCTCTAAAATATTGTCCAGTTCCCACATTCTCTTTTCAACTTTGTCTTTCACGTGCTTAATACAGTTTTCCCATTTTTGCGCTGTTATTAATTCTAGTGCTTCTTTGAAAAGTCCTTTGAGGTCACAAAATTTAAAAGTTGTATTGTGCTTAGCTATATAATTTTTAACCTCTGCCCATATGAGCTCAAAGGGATTGAGCTCGCAATGGTATGGAGGTAAACGGAGCCCAGTTTTATTTTGACTTGCTGCCATTTCGTCACTGGCGTATTTTTGATATTCCGCCTTGTGATCCTTGACAATTCTTAATAATTGTACTTTCAGCATTGCTTCTTCAAAGTTGATATTTTTCGAGCGGAGCCAATTTTGAACATCAACTTTCCTTGAAGCCGTTGTTGGGACCTTCTCCATTCTTCGAGAATGATAAGGCGCATTATCCAACACAATTACTGCGTTTTCCTCTAAGTTCGGTAAAATTTTTGAAAACCACTGTTCAAACGATTCGCCATTCATTTCCTCGTGGTAATCTCCAGTTTTCTTAGACTCAAAGCACCACAGACCGTCAACAACAAATCCATCCTCACTGCCAATATGGCAGATAATGAGCCTTTTCCCTTTACCTGGAAATCGAAGTACTAACTGGTGTAGATTTATTTCAATAAGCGAACCTTCTTCAAATGTCTTCATCACATTCAGCGAAAAAACATTGAGACATGAGTATCAGATTGCTATAATTGGGATTATTTAGTCATATTGAAAGAAAGAATATTGAACGTCGTATGATTACTCAGCGCTTCACAATTTAATTTAAAGTTATAAACCTTTAAAAAATGAATGATCACGAACCTGAAATACGCGCAAATATTAATATTAACAAATTATAACTTTATAAAGCTTAAAGTATGAATTAAAATGATTAGAAATATTAGGAACGGTACACAATATAAAACTTAGTAACTTTTTTTAAGTTTATAATATTCGACATATTTTAAGATTATATTACAAAATTATTGAAATATCGAAAACACATAAAAACATGGCTTAAAAAAGTTCTAACAAATGAAAATGACAATAAAACATCCACGCATTTTATCGAAAGTTATAAAAGTTTTGTTACTTGTAATATGTTTTATCTGCCCCCTGGAATTAATGTTTAGAACCTTGTTCCCAAGGTTTGAAAAACATCCGATTGTTGTCTATTACTCGTATTTACCCGCTGGATTTTTTAATCCGGTGGACAGTCCATCTAGAAAGGCCCTCCTGGATGAAGTTACAGAATCATCAACCCATACTTTACTTGTAGTGTGTCCTGCGTTTACCCACGTTTCATCAAGGTAATAAATCTTCCTGTTTTGATTTCTATATTTCCCAATTTTTGTTAAATAATCCCTCCTTCATAGCACAATTTCTTCTCTATCCAGTAGTAAACTATTACGACCCCGTTTTTTCCATTTGAAATTTAAATGCTTCAGTAACGCATGGAAAGTTGATCGTTTGAAATTTGGCAACGTTGTATCTCCATTTACCTCCTGCAGTACTTTATCTATAGTAGGTATTTCATTCCTAAAGAAGAATTCATGCACTTTCCTCCTAATCGCATGCTTATCAGCTTCATCCAATGATTTAACAATACTTTTGCGATGTTTACTGGTCATTGGCTCAGAAAAGGTGTGATTTTTTTTGTATTGTCTTAACACATTAAACACTGATGCGCGACACACCCCAACTTTGTGAGAAACCTTCACAACAATTTCTTTGATGGTTGATGCCTCGTTCTCCTCGCGCTCGATCTTATATATATTCAAAATGACCTCTTTCATTTCTGCACTCAGGTGTCTTTTTTTAGAGCGTTTCCTAGGTGGACTACAGGAGTTTACAACTTCATCGGCAGTATCTGTACTACTGGACATTTTGCGCAAGCAGTTGATAACAATAACAATCAATAACAAGGTATAACAATAACAACGACAAACTCAACAACTTAATAAGATAACAAACGAAAACGTCCAAAGAAATATCAAATTGCAATGATGCACACGACATACGTAACACGTCTGAACCTGAATGTGACTCTGCCTTGATACGACTGCTCTGCCGCTCGGCATAGGCATTTAATTGCGAATTGACCAATGAGGGCTCCTGTTTTACGTCGAGACGGCGGCGTTAGCGTGAAAATCACCCGAACCTTTTGTTTACATCCGGTCTATCTCTTATCTGAATATACTGTAGTGTAGTTGCGGTAATGTGCTGGATTTGTGGGGTATTCAACGTAGATGGGTTGAAATTTCCATTTTACAAACCTAGTACGAGGTCTGTAAATTAAATGATGAGACTAGCACTGTAAAAATGAATTAGATCAATTTCAAGCAACGGTGTGCTATCAGGTTTTGCTTTAGACTTGGGCACAATGCAACGGAAACCCTTGCTAAACTTCAGCAGGCCTACGTAGATACAGTTTTGTCAAGATCCCAGGTTTTTCGGTGATTTGAGGCATTTTCAGAAGGGAGAGAGTCGATTGCAGATGAACCACGAAGCGGAAGGCATTTATCTTCAAGAACCGATGGAAATATCGACAGAATCCGGGATCTTGTGCATTCAAATCGTCGATTGACAGTCGGAATGATCGAGGAAGAGTTCAATTTGGCTCGCATCACAGTTCATCAAATCAAAAACAACTGGGTGTTGCATCACGATAATGCTCCTTGTCACCAGCCTCCTTATTAGCATGACTTTAGTCGTTGTGGCTTTTTTCTTTTCCAGAAGTTGAAAATTCACCTCAAGGGAACTCATGTTGGGACAGTCGAAAACATTCAAACGGCTGTAACCGACCAGTTGAAGGCTATTCCAGTATCGGAGTTCCAGCACTGCTTTGAGGAGTGACAATATAAGATTCTAATTATATTTGAATAAAAAAAAAAGTAAAAAATCAATCTTATCACTTCATTTACAGACCTCGTATTTTTGATTATTGTTAAAGTATGTCACTACTTATGCCTTAACTTCACAAAGGGCCAGAACAGTGTATAAATAGTTTGACCGTAGCTCTTTACCATCCGATCAGCGGAGGAACTGGACAACGCGGTAGAGGAGCTGGAGAATGCTGTCCTGCGAGCGCACGAGGACAGCACCCGCTCCGAGACTACGGCAGTTCCTAGACACCTAAATGGTCCAGCACCGCACCATATTAGGCACCTGATCAGGGAGAACAGAAGACTCAAGCGAGAACATCTCCAGCTGTTGACAGAGGAGTCGAGAGTTGCGCGAAACAGAGCATCGCTAGCTCTGAAGAACGCACTCGCGGAACTCCAAAACAGCAGATGGAATGCAGCCTGTGTAGAACTAGAGACCCAGGATGGTACGGCCTGGACTATGCAGCGAAAATTCCGTCGTCAGCGCACCACGATCCCCACTCTTCACGGCCAACGCGGCTTGGCCTACTCCAGTGAAGAAAAAGCCGAAGCATTCGCCGATTTGCTAGAATCCGAATGCAGACTCAATTACCATGAAGACGAGGACGACAACCACGAGGAGGCCGTGGAAGTCGCAGCCGAAATCATGAGGAGTCGACCACCTTGCCAGGAGACGGATCACCCCTCCAGTCCAGAGGAAATCCGTCTGATCATCCGCAGGTTGAAGGTCAGAAAGGCGCCAGGAAGGGACGGCATCAACAATAGGATGCTGAAGAACCTTCCCACCAAAGGCATTGCTGCGCTCACCAACATCGCCAATGCCACTCTGAGACTTAACCACTTTCCGCGGCGGTGGCGGGAAGCCCAGGTGCTCACCAAGCCGGGCAAGGACCGGAAGTTGCCCCAGAACTACCGGCCCATCAGCCTGGTTTCCTCGATGGGCAAAGTAGTCGAAAAGGCTATCGCCGTTCGACTAGAGAAGCAGGCAGAAGAACTGCAACTTCTCCCCCCAGAGCAATTCGGCTTCAGATCCTCCCACAACACGGAACTCCAAGCGCTACGACTGACGGAAAACATCACCAGCGGCTTCAATCTCCAGGAGGCAACCGGTCTCGTCCTGCTGGACGTGGAACGAGCCTTCGATCGAGTTTGGCACGATGGACTCATCGCCAAAATGGAAGCCGCCGGAATCGATGCGAACATGTGCCAACTGATCCAGAGCTATCTAACACAAAGATGGTTCACGGTGAAGATTGGTACATGCCATCCAACAAGACGACAGCTGGAAGCAGGCGTGCCCCAGGGGTCAGCCTTAGCCCCCCTGCTCTACAACATCTATACTCACGATGTGCCGAAGACAGCTGACACAATGCTGGCCCTATATGCAGACGACACTGCTATAGCCGCCAAGCATAGACGACCCGAGATCATCCGTAGGAGACTACAGGATGAACTGGACCACATCCAGGACTGGTGAGTGAAATGGAAAATCCGCATCAACGTCCAGAAGACGCAGGCAATCTTCATTCAACGAAGAAGGATTGCAAGACCTCTCGAAGCATCCATCTTCGACGAAGATATCCAGTGGAGCGACAAAGTCAAATATCTGGGGATCGTATTTGACAAGTCCCTCACCTGGAAAGCCCACATAGAAGTTGTCATCGCAAAGACCAGAGCAGCCATGGCTCAACTCTACCCATTACTGGGTAGACACAGCCGGATGCCGCTAGCGACCAAGCTACGGCTGATCAAGGCCATCACCAGACCTCAGCTCGCTTACGCCTCCGCGGTCTGGGGGTACGCTGCCCCCAGCTACCGCAAGCGACTTGCTGCTCTAGAGATGAAGCTACTCCGGATCGCCACCAGTGCACCATCCTACTTAAGAAACTCAACCTTGCGTAGAGACCTGCATTGGGACACCATCCACGAGTACATGAGGAAAAAAGCGGAGAAGACCTTCGAGAAAGCTCAGGACCACCCGAACGAGCAGCTACGATTCCTCATGGACTACGATCCGGACGAGAGGCCTCGCAACCGCAGACCCAGGTACCCCAGACCAAGGTCCCAGTTGGCACCCGCTAACTGGAGCCTTGACTAGGAGACTAGGAGAACTCGCGGTTGCTCCCCCCCCCCCCCACGGCGTGGATGCAGGACCAGGAACCACCGGGACCAGGAACCACCGGGACCAGGAACCACCGGGACCAGGACCCACCGGGACCAGGACCAACCAGTACCAGGACCCGCCACGACCAGGACCCACCAGGACCAGGACCCTTCAGGACCAGGACCAGGAACAACATATTGGTAAGAGGACTTGAAACTCTTGATTTTTCGAAAACAAGAGTTTCAGGAGAAACTAGCAGACCCTCTATCGATGATCGCTTAACGACATCGATAGAATGTGCGAGGTAAAGGGAACCAACCCGGCGTTCCCAGAGACTGAAACACATGAGGAGACGTTGTAGCAGACCGCAGGTCACGCACAACACATGGCCTACCGAGACGCTGATGAGTCGGGCCACGCGGAGGTTTAGGGTTTAGTGGGTATTAGGTGCTCTCCTCAAGACCCTGGAGTCCCACACACGCCGTAGCTCGGGCTATGGTATGGTGCGTAAATGCATTCCCCCCTCACCAAAAAAAAAATTAGCAGCAAGAGTGTTTACATATGTATTGTATAACTAGGATTGATGACAGTTAGTTGGAATAGATAAAGAGCAATGGTGATTCATATTTATTTGTTTTCCACAACCTCTATAGGACACCTTAAGCAGAAGATGGTATGTGACAGTCCCTTATAATCATTAGCTCCTTGTTTGAGAGAACCCATGAATTCATTCAGAAATTAGCAGTATGTAAGATATATCCTTAAATGCGACCGATTAATCGCCCATGTCGACGGTTATAACTTCCTGGTGACCTTACCAGATGAATCTGTCGGTGCACAACTAATGCCGTCGTAAACATGTACGGCCGTCGTCCGGTTTTACGCACGTCGGAATTGTGAAAAACCCAACTCTTCTAATTTATTTCAACTAGCAACGCCTCTCGCGTAATTGATTTAGAGGCGTAAAACGGCCTTACGGATAATTAGACTCGTCCACGTTGAGATACTGCTGTTCTGACTGCCATGATGGGTTTTACTTTGATCGGCTTGTTAACGGTAGCCAGAAAAAGGGTTCTGTTAAAAGTGTACGTTGATGGAAAGACCGCCGTTTGCGATGCAGGGCACACCTCAACTGTTTATGTTTACTCCCTGCATTTGAATCGCAAACGAGTTAAATTTAAGTGCAGTTTCACTTATTCGCCAGATAACTCTTGAGATACACTGCTGTGGGCACGTAGGTGAAAATCTTACAGTTGCCACCTACCAATGATTTGTCAAGCATATTTTCATCTTCATTCGATACGTGTGTGTGTGTGTGTGCACAGATAGATGTCGCATCACCATTACGGTCGAGTCAAGGAGTCGAAATACCAAGTATTCAGAAAACAAATCAGCAATTACTTTCTATGCATAATATATGCAAAAGTGGGCACAAGCTGAGGTAGGAAGAAGAGGTAGATGGCATACGGTGAATATTTGCGCATAATGCTTCGAGTTTTTCAGCTATGTTTGCTTCCCTACCGTCTGTCTCCAAGACTAGGCCCATACTGCACTGATGAGTTGCTAACTATAATTTCCATTTGAGCTTGATTTTCATAACCTACCATTGAAAATCTCCAGACACATTTATATGGATGTGTTGTGTAAACATGCCATTTCACCTGGTGTACTCCAAGGTTCTGCACTAGGACCATTATTATTTAATTTATATATTCCCAACTTGCAGACATTCGCTGAACACTGTAGTATCAAATTCTTTGCTGATGGTTCTCAAATATATAATCACTCTCATAGTAGCAACACTCAAATCGCTGAGTATGAAATCAATATGAATATGCAAAAAATAACCTCTAACTAAATCCTTCAAAATCACAAGTATTCTTTTGCCTAAGCATTTTATAAATCGTGTTAAAAACAACTTTGATGTTAGTTTAGCTGGTGATATTGTTAAAGTTACTGAAACGGTCAAAAGCTTGCGAATTCGTTTTGATGAGTGCCTCAAGTTCATACCGGATGTAATCAAAGCTACGAGTACTAAAAACTTTCCGATAATACGTCGGCTATATCTGAATAAGCAAATTCTCGATTATCAAACTTAAAGAACCTTATGAGAACCAGTAATTATGTCCAATATTACTTCCGGTTGTACAATCATATGTATATGTATATTATAATTAAATTTTCATTACTCTACTGTGTCTACAATATTGTATACTTATGTATACTTTTATATGCATATAATTGTTATTTTATTTTTTTGTACTTTTCAAGGGTCAACTGGCAGGATGGTTTCAAGCTAAACTTCGCCTCCAATAAAAGACATTTATTATTATTATTGGTATTAAATAAAAGCTAGATAGGATATGTAGCAAAAAAAATAATGAAGTATTGTTTATTCTACTCGCTAGTTGGATATGTATTTCAAATGATAACTGTTAACACATTTGCAACGCAAGTTATATTTCCACATCTCTTTGGTCAAATACACATTCGTAGTGTTCTTGTGATGTGCGCTAGTAGGCGTGGGAAGTAAAAAGACGCAAAAGCAGCTTATAACATCTATTTTTGAATAATCCATCAGGATAATGCTAAGAACTATCGGAAGTGCTATAAAATCATTTCATTTTCCTAAATAGTAATATAAACAATAATCCTATTACATTAAAATATTATTTCTCCTCCCATTTCTTTTATGCTTTAATTATCCATCGACAAGCGCCAAAAAGTTAAACAGGCAGTAATTTCAAAAATTATCAGACGACAAGATAGTCTTATGATAAAGTAAAATAAAAAGGATAGACTAAAAATCGTTGATCACACTGTATGGGAATTTCAGATCAACCAGCCTGGCGACGCTATGGATCTACATAATATCCTCTTAACTAAAATAGCAGGTTGGATTCAGTAATTGAAAAAAAGCAATTCACCTGCTGACAGGTAAAAAGATTGATTTCACGCTAACGCTAATTACCAATCATATCAATCGATAAATCAACATTGTCATTGCTTCCAACGCACAAACGCCATAAGTGCGCACCGTACAGGTATCGACATCGTGCATAGAAAGTGGTCCCCGCACAGATCTAGTGACATTAGATATGAAAGTTGACGGTCAAGAAAAAAAGACTATCGCGTATGTCCTGTGCACTTTAAGTTTTTGTGGTTGCGCTAGGTGTAGAAAGTGGATTTTGGCTTGCTTGCTATTTGCCGAGTTTGTGTTCATGCAAACTAGGATAATCTCGTTTACTTGATTTTCAAATAGTTTTTCCAGCAAAATGGCTTCCCAGAAAGTGGTAAAGCTCAAAAAGATCCTATTATATAGTATTTTACTTCTTCATATTGAATTTTATGATCTTTCTCTCGGAGACTCCAACAGGCGCATAGACAACAAACCCCAATAACTCCTCTCCGGTGGCTCAATAACATCAGCTTGATGATCATTATCTCTACATCGTACAGTACATTTATTTTTTTCAGTCTAAAGCAGCCGCAGAGGTAAAGCCTGAAATGATCTTATAATTGTATTATGCATAATCAGCTTCTTTATATCGATTTTTTTGAATCTTTCACTTGGAGATCCCGTCAGCCGTATAGACAACAAACCCTGATATTTCTTCCTTGAAACTCGCTTGAAAAATATGTTCCGGTACGTTACGAGTGCAACAGACGTACGAGGTTAGAAGGGA
Source organism: Acanthoscelides obtectus (assembly GCA_963669975.1). NCBI lineage: Eukaryota > Metazoa > Arthropoda > Insecta > Coleoptera > Chrysomelidae > Acanthoscelides > Acanthoscelides obtectus. The sequence goes on from CAVLJG010000001.1 coordinate 92,853,983, forward strand.
CTTTGCTATTTCCCCAAAATGCAGTACTAGTTTTTAATAACTTGAAAATGTTTTATAATTTTTAATTTCTTCGGGTGTATTGATATACATGTATAGTGGTAACACCAACAAACCCAATGTGTCCGTCCTTTCGGTTTTACAATTCCAGCAAGTGTTCTCGTCCACGCTTTCGTTTTAAAACACCATTTGGCTGCAACCTCACCGACGACTCCTGAAGATGACAACATAGTTTGTCAAAAGCTCGAGATTACTGTCAAAAGAGTTTACTAAGCTTAAAGTTTTCCAATTCCCAATCAATATATATATATATATATATATATATGGTTTTGATTCGGTTAGACACGTGAGTCCTATGTTCCGTTGAACTACCAACCAAGGACGGGATGAAGACAGTGTGTATAAAATTGATCCAAGTATCAACGATAAGGTGTGTCGATGACCTCCAACATATAAGGTATATTTCTCAGCAACAATGATTTACTGTCTCACGTTCAATTATATTATACTTATATAAATTGACCGCTTCATTTAAGCTCGATTATATAGAAATTGGAACAACTATAACGGATTGTGTGATCTACATAGTTTCAATTTATTGTTGATCTGAATTTGTGGTTAGCTCCAGTATAGCAAGGTGGGTTATATTATTTAGTAGTAGTAATTTAAACTAGCAGAGATGACGAATGGTAGGCAGGTATTCATGTTATATTAAATATATATTGGAAAATTTTGCAAGAAGGCGCACATATGCTGGCAGGAATCAACAGAATTGAGTCATATCGAATCTAATAAGCAAGATTCACTGCTATATGTTAATATATACGATTCGTAGTTATTGTCGATAATAACTATTTAAATGAAAGACTTGTCTTTGGGGATATCGACAAATTAAGCAGAGTGTACTTCTGACACAATTTTATACATCTAACACTAGCACCAATCTTATTGACGAAGTAAGTAATTAAATGATAATCAATTGAGCATGGCCATTTACTATTCTCAATCTTATTTTTAGCTCCTGTAGAGGACAGCATAGCCTGCCGAAAGCTTGAGTATCTGTAAGTCAGAAGTACTCTTGGCTTAATTTGTCGATATCGCCAAAGACAAGTCTTTCATATATATAAAGAGAAAATGGTCATGCGGAGAAAGGTATATAACAAAAAGTAGGAAATATTGGGGAAAATCCAGAAAAACGAGTAAAGTGAATTGGAGCAAAAAATAGGATAGATAACCCGAGCGATACGTATTTCTGCTGGTTGGCTTCATCGGGCCCGAAATGAATGCACATATGCAACTACAAAAGTAGAAACACATGCCCATACGTCCGGATACGGGTGTAACCTGAGCAACCGAAGATGAAGAGAGAAAAAATCGACACACGAAGTCAACAACAAGAGCCAACCTATACATTGTAGTATAAAATGGCCAGAAGACCTCGAACTTTCAAGGAGACATCTAACCACAACGTGGCCGGTTATAGCCACTTGCTGTGGTACTTTAAGCCCAAAGGATGTACATTTCGGGCCTGATGAAGCCAACCAGCAGAAATACGTATCGCTCGGGTTACCTATCCTATTTTCTGCTCCAATCCACTTTACTCCTTTTTACGGATTTTGCCCATTATTTTCTTACTTTATATATATATATATATATTTATCTAAACCATATAAAGGTGTCTAAGATAACTGTAGCCATATTTGCCTTCAAGGACGACATGCGGATTAGATACAGCAGCAGAATCATGTGATAGCGGTAGATAATTAAGGAGTTTGTTGAATTCTGTACCTAATTGACTAAAACGATTTCTAATTGGTATTGTTGATTATTGGTTGTGATATCCGTAGCAAGTGAAAAATTAAAAATTTTGTAGCCCTTCTTACACTAATCGTATATTTTTTCGTTATGTTGAAGAAGAAATCGACTATATTCATTTGATCCATTACTACAGAGACGTCTTTGATCCATTTTGATCAAAATCCAGAATTTTGATCCCATCAATAGTAAAATCGGGCCTTGGAGAAACAAACAGTCACCATTGTACAATATAAATGGGAGTCGTCAAAAAATCTAATATGGACCGCATTCACCATATTATTATTATATTATATTATATTTAGAGATTCAGACTAACCTTACCTTAGAAATTCTAAGAAGTCTTATCATACACCACTTATAAAGGAAAGTACTCTCACATAGCGCTAACTCGTGATTGTAAGGAAACGGTGAATTTGCATACATCTTTACACATACATACATCGGTATCTATTCGTTGTATATATCATATTAATAATAAAAAGCAAATATGTGCAAATAACTCCCGTTTCTTTGGAACATAATAACGGCTAGGTACACTTTCTTGAGGCTTTCACGATTCGCATTATGGCTTTTTCTTTCTTGTTACTATGGATTGACATTATTAATTTGTATATGGAAAATGAAATTAAAGCGGCATACAGCAGCGCTCGGTAGGTGGGCTGGGAATTATTGCAACGAAGACAGGGACGGACTAAAGCTAAAATTGTTCGGTGTTGTATAATATAAAAAAACAATTTCCAATGAGTTCTTTATGGGAACGTATTTTCGAAAAAAAAAACTTAGAATAGTCCAAAGATTCGCCCTTTAAGTTTTGGAAACACACTGTATAGGTGATGACCACCGTCTTCAGGTATCGTCATTGCCTTCTCTCAGACTGAAGTGGCAGATTATGGGATCTTCTTTTCCATCGTATAGAAATTTTGGAATTACAAGATCTTCGGAATAATAACGCTAAAGATTGACAGCTTATCTTATCTTGAAAGGTTGATTTCATGTTTCATGACACGAGGGTTGCTCGAGAAATATGGTTCTGAATACCTCGTAAAACATAAACGATCAAAACAAGGTGGTACTACATTATGTGATTAGCACCATATTGAACGTTGCTAGCTCTTGGCGTGTATAAAAGCAAGTTCACTGGGCAAAGGTCGAACACGCTGTCTGGTCCCACTCTGGTGAGAGGAAACAAAACAGTATCTCGGCTGCAAAGTGCAACCATATAATTACAGGCTCCCTATCTCGTTCGGTAGGATCTAGTAGGCTGCTCAACTGTCAAAACACGCTGGAAACCAGCCACACCAGCGATGGTTATTAAGCCTACTGCGAAAGTAGCTATATCTACTACTAGCAACTTATCAAAATTGAATCTCCCGATTACGATCTTGCAGCAGATCAAATGCTGTTGGTCCGCAACGTTGTTACAATATCACGCGTAGCACCATTAATGGTATGAGTAGTAAGAATGGACTGCGGGGAAAAGTTTTTGTTTTGGAAAACGCATGGGCGTGTCATATGGTTTATAACAAATGGGAGTTAGTGATGAGAACAGACTCTAGTGACATTATTTTCTTGGAGTGGTTCACTATAGAAAGAATATATTGTATAGTTCGCATCCAATTATAAACTGAAGTGTCACGAAATGCAGGCAGTGCCTCGAAAGTATTGGGAAAAATCTTTGGCCTATTCTAAAGCTTATTATTTTGGTAATGGTGCTTGGTTTCCGAAATACATGCTCTTAAAGGATTCCAGAGCAAATCGAATTTTCTGAATTGAATTTCAAGAAATAATTTAAGTTGAAGCCTCGTATGATGAAAGCAATTAACCCGTTAAGATATCGCCAGATACTAACTAGCTCTAGCGCAGTGTTGTTATTTCTTACACTCTGTATAATAATATTTTTAAAAACCTGAACCTAACCTTTCAGCAGAAAATGGGTATGTCTTTAGATGTTACATGACATGAATACTTATATCAATCAATCAGTCTGTCTGTCTGTCCGCAATTCCTAGGCCCCGTTATAATTTGGAAAGTAGCGGTCGTATTTCGATGAAATTTCGACAAAATGTTACGACCATGCCAAGAACTAAAAATCTAGTTTTTGAGAAGTATGTTATTTTTATTCGACATGTTATCCCTATATGTGAACGTTTGTTCAGTAAGCTCAAAGACATACGTTTTTTAGTTGTTTGTCTCCGTCTCGAAAACATTGTCGTTACGTGTGAGTGCCCAAAAAATCATATTTGTCAGAGTGACAACTTACTTGACATCGGTGTGCACATTTAGTTGTCCCCTTATCAATTTTCAATATAAAATTGTACAATGCCGATCGATGGAGAAGGACGACACCTCGTGCTAAGTTTATTAGGGTATTTCCAGGAAGAGAATGAAAACAGCAGTCCCCTGTTACCCACTTCATGCGTACTGGAGAGAGTAGCAGATGCACTGACGATTCAACTGCGCCCATGGTACGGACACTCGATCTGTTTACTTATTTCATATGGTGCTGATGACGTAGCCGCCAAAAACGGTGGCTACAACTACAGCAACGTTGTTGAATGAGTGGAGCCTATGGGCTAATGGCATGGGTCTATTTGACTGACTTGATCCAATCAATTTTTCATTATACATCTTGTTATACAACTTACCCTGAACATTGTCGTTTATGAACTGATGATAGCACTACGTACGAAGTACAGGGTTCAACTTAATTAAGTTCATGTTGCTTGATTGATATCGATAAAGTAAATCGTTTTGAGAAAAAATAGACTTATTTTAACACTGCTGTTGTCGATTTAAGTTGCAGTCATTCACCAAAATGTTCGACAAAAGCCTAAGCTTGGTTCAGTGAGCAAATGTATAGTGTTGTCCAATAGGGACGCAGGAAAGTAAACGTCAATTTGACATAGACGCCATCTTTGTTTTCTGTCACCGACATGTCATTTTGTTAGATGAATGTTTACCATCGATCGCTATGGAGTCGTATTCGATTGAAGACCGCATTAAAGTTATTCAAGAGCACTACAAAAATGGTGCAAAAATAAAAAACACGTTTCGCGCGCTTCGTGAACATTTCGGTCGCAACAACCGCCCAAACGAAACAACCGTCGGTCGCCTGGTGCGTAAATTCGAGGCAACAGGAGGAAGGAGAGTGTGAGAGACGATCCGAAACAATCAACAACGCGTCGATCCCAAGAATTGGGCATTTCGAGAACCAGTTTGCTCCGCATTCTCCACAAGGATTTGAATGTACACGCCTACAAGATCCAATTGATGCAAGAGCTGCGTCGGGCCGACCATTTTTCGCGCCGAACGTTCTCAGATTGGCTCCTTGAACACCGCCAAATTGATGCCAATTTTTCATCAAAAATCATGTTCATCGTCGAAGCGCATCTCACTTTGAATGGGACGGTAAACAAGCAAAACTGCCGCATCTGGGCGAACGAAAATCCCCGTGAGTATGAAGAGCAGCCGATGCATCCTCAAACAGTGACTGTGTGGTGTGTATTGTGGTCAAAAGGCATCATCGGACCTTACTTTTTCGAAAATGCGACCGGGGACGCCGTTACCGTCAATTCTGAGCGATATCACGTGATAATAGAGGACTATTTTTTGCCGCAACTTGAAGGAATGGATATGGACGATGTTTACTTCCAACAAGACGGTGCAACATGCCACACAACAAACGTCAATATCCATCGATTGCAGTCCTTCTTCGGTGATCGCGTGATTTCGCGCAGAGGAAATGTGCCATGGCCACCAAGATCGTGCGATTTGACTCCCTTGGACTTCTTTTTATGGGGATATTTGAAAAGCAAAGTCTACGTCAACAAACCAGCCACCCTCCAAGAACTCAAAAACAACATCATTGCCGAGATAAATGCCATAGAACCGACCATGTTGCAAAATGTCATTGAAAATTTCGACCATCGCGTGGACGTCTGTAAATCCAGTCGTGGTGAACATTTGAGCGATATTATTTTTCATACATAAATGGTATAAATGAACCTTCAAAATAAAGTACCCAACTTGATTTGAATATCAATCTTTCTTGTTTTAATATGCGTTTACTTTCCTGCGTCCGTTTTGGATACCGCCATATATTGGCGGTATCTCCAAGTCCCTGATTCCGAATATGTTACCAAAATTACTGAATTTTGAGTATTATAACGAATGAAATGCTACAGAAATCTTTTTACTCAAAAACGCTCACTTTATTGAAATTACCCAGCAATTCATTTTTCAACTGAATGATTTTGCTTTCCATGAATACGCAGGATATACCAATATTGCCTTAGGGCTAGTCCATCCATCGTGATCTTATTGAGTGAATTCCTAATTAATTCAGCTTTTCGATAATTATTTAATTGTTTAAGAAATTTTGACCCTGATGACACTCATTACCGTTAACAGGGCTTCTTGCTGTACAAAGAACAGAATCAGAATACTTTTCCACGAGGATGCGAATATACTTCCTGAACTATTCCAGGTCATATATTCCACAGTTTTGCCTTACTGCATCTGCATATCTCTCGCCAAGTTCAACTCACACCTTCGCATTGGCAGCAGTGACAAAGTTATCCTGTGCGTGCGCGAAGTCTCTTAAGCTGGCTGAAATACGAGCTAGCCGTCGTAAATTTTTGCCCCCTCCCTTTCTCCCTCCCCTCTCTGGTGTCGATAAGTTTAGATATAATTGCGATCGTTCTTTATGGCCATCCGTGGCCCCGAACGCCGTGATTTGAATATACGACTGTCGTTAACGTTATTTCTGCTGGCTGCTAGCTGAAAGAGCAACGAGCTGAAATGCTGCTATTTACGAGTTCGGTGCAGCCTTTAGTGCGTCCAGATTCATTTTTGTCATTTTGGAATACGAAACGTCATCTGAAAAATGGCGCTAAGTGGGGTGAAAACTTGCCGCTTTGTAATGGTACAGAGATATATTCGCCGATATGTGAGCTTTATAGTGTGCGTTAGTAGACTCCTGAAACAAAACATGATGGACACGGTACTCTCGATGCTTCCATTTTAATAATAATAAGCAGCTGACCTTCTCATTTCTAAGGTCTAATGGCTTAAAGTCTGAGACTGAGGGATTCACTACCCAACTAACAATTATCACTCCTATTAGAGTTGCAAGAATGATTAGGTATACAGTATTCCTTACACAGCATTGTATACTGTAAGAACATTGGCAAAACCCTCTTAGAACAGCTATACAAGCCGAATGGGCACACCTAATAGGACACTTCAGTCATTTAAGAGATTGTATAAGGGCTGCAGGTAACAGTTATACAACAAAAGTGTAAGCCTCTTGCAGCCGCTATAGGACATTGCGTCAGAGCAAGATTAACTATACAACTATTCTGTTACGAGATTCTACTTTATTGCCACCAAACTATTTCTTACGTATAGTATAGACGAAGTGAAGAATACATAACTAACACATTACAGTCATCTTGTTTACCTACATATCGGCCATTGTGAATTTCATACACAGGTATATGACAAACTCCTACACTGTTATATAGGGCTATTGAATTACTTGCACAGCAAATTTTATTGTGATTATCATGCAAAGTAGTTACGCAATTTCTACGGGCTTCGTATTTGATTCATATTTTAATAATGATCAGAAATATGTCTAGATTTTTAAGATGAAAAACTGAACTTATCTGCGTTAAATCTTCCATAAATCCTATATTTAGACACAATTACACTAATGTTTATCACTTTATCTCTGTAATTTCTAACTGAAACATAATTATTTAATATTAAATAGAGGAATAAATGTTTGCCCAATATGGCGGGTGGTTGTGTATAATCATGGCATCGTCCATAGAATATTTTGGCGTTGCCTGCAGGTGTTATACAAGAATTTGACAAATGTCTGAAATGAAATACCGACAGAGTCGAATGATCTACCCAGAATTTGTACCAGATCTATATCTTCTGTCTGAACAGTTGATAAAACCTTTTGAAGCAATATGCATGCGTTGTTTGTCTTAAAACATTGGTTATGGCATTTTAACAAAAATATGACAGCAGAAAGTTAGGTTATGGTGAAGTTGTATACCAACATATTTAGCAACAAATGTATGTCGATCACAGCAATTTTGTACTACAAAAGTTGTAATATTGTTGCATATGTACAACCTTTAACAGTTACTAAACAACAGTTGTATAAGTGCTTCCGTCGGGAGCAATTTGTTGGCTAAATTAGTAAATTTGCACAGCAAAACAACAATGCTCGGGTTTGTTTTATAAACGTTACCATGGATGCCACAACACAACCATTTTGAGTAATGTGCAAATATGTATAAAATAGTTGTATAAACGTTTATGCAACAGTTAAAAATTTGTCCTATAATGTGTTGTATAATTATGCTATAAGAATATTTTAATTACCTCATTTTAGAGGAAATATGTTGCAGAAAGCAAATTTGCATTCCACACAACATTAAGCCAGCATTTTGGTGTTCAGGCAACAACAATAGAGAGCTTTTATGGCTGAACGATTCTTTTACCAAAAGCTTATAGCACTACTTTGCTAGTTGGGTATGTCTTACCAAGATGGTGTCTTTAATAGTTACCTTGATATACCGTAGTACGGATAAGGGCACTTATGCATCTCTTGTCAGCTGGCACCGCTTACGTGTATCCGCACAACGCTCTGTGAGTGCTATACTATCATTTGAGGCACTCCTGCGGTATCAATGAGACATCTATACTGCCCGATGCTCAAGGGAATATTGAGTCCGTTTTGGATATCGAGATATGTCTGATTTACTGGAATTACTCGTTCCCCGCGGTAGAGCTGGGGTATGCGAATAAGTCCGACATAGCCCTCCTCGAGCCAACGGAGCAAGTATCAGGCGCTCCTCAATAAGCTTCGCAAGCTTTGGCCAGAACGCACTGTCAGCCTGCTAGTTATGTTCATTGGAGGCTTGGGTGAGATGAGGAATACACTGATTTCTGCAATTAAATCCATACCGGTATGCCGAATATCGTCATCCTCAGTTCTCTCTGTCTACTTACGAGACATGATTTGTGGACTAGTTGCTTACCTCACAGTGTCAGGAGTGACTGGTTGGTACTGGAACAGCATCTTGGTGTGTCGGAGCCCAGGTTGCCTATTTTACTTTTCTTGTCTCATAATACTAATAAGCGTGTTTATGTATAACTAACAGTTATAAAAGGGCTAAGTTGAGCCACGGCTATTCTTCCACTTAAACCTTAAATAATGATAGTTACTACGAATTAAGATTAGTGAAAAATTAATACAATAATAATAAAAGCTTTGAGAAAACAGAAACAATTATACGCAAGCGTTCAGCTTTAATAGCAAAAGTCTAATATGTGCATAAGGTGATGTTTTTTTGATTGCCTAGTGAATAATGTTATCTTATATTAGGGCATGGTGAACAAATGTGGAAACCGTATGATTCTGTTAGTGTGAATTGTGACTTGTGAGCTTTCTGTATAAGTATAAAGGTTTTCCAATCAACTTTATCTTATGTGCTGCAGTAACTAATCTATGCATGCATATTTTGAGCCTTGAAGACCAAATAATGCTCTTTGAATATCGAGCTACGAGGCTCCTTTGTAACAGAATTTGGGGCATCCTAATGTTTTTACGCCTTCAGAAATTTTAAGAACAAATCTTGGCATTTATTAAACTTCGGAAAATGGACGTTTCTTAGAAAGTAAAATTGGTTCAACAGAATTGCAAAGTATCTGAGAACTGTACTGCCGTATCATTGGTCACGTTATTTAACAACAATAGTTGTTTTTTCACATTGTCAAATATCTCATATGAATTCCATTCCCTAAACACAGCTGTAAATCAATTTATCAAAGTAAAAAAATAGTATTTTTTAAACTGTACTGCTTTTATTCTCTGTATGGTACAAGTATTTTACTCTTTATAACATATTACGGTGTTTACTTGCTTAGTTTTTTATGTAATAATTCTATTATTTGTGAATAAGTATTAATTATTATAACTAATTTCTTTCGCCCAGAAAAAATAATTTTGAAAGATTATATTCGATCAACTTAACATAATAATAATATATTTATTTACTCAATGTACAAAGATAACAAACAATATGAGTAAATAAATATAAAATCAAAACAGGCCCAATAGAAGGCATCGCCTGTACATGGACCAATAATTTAAGTTGAAACTGTAGAATGCAAATGACAAAAAAGGACAAAAATTAGCTACAGTAGATTATGTATTTAGTTGATGTTCGTATTTATGAGTTTATGAATTTCAGTCCTAGATATAGAATGTAGCCACTTTTTTAAATTTCTTTTGAAACAATTTCCGAAACGTAAATCTTTTAAGTCTTTAGGTATAATTTCATAAAATTTAGGCGCTAAATAGAGATATGATCGCTGCATTATAGATTTATGCGGTTGAGGAACTACTGTGCCACGAATTTTGTATCTGGTATAATGATTATGTTTAATTTTTTGGTCGGTGTTTACAAATTTATGGTAGTGAGTGATACTGTGTAAGAAATAAAGCTGTCTTATATCATACATTCGAACATCTGCATATAATTTTTCAGTGGGATAAAGTTTCGGTTTTTTAAATATCATTTTTAGAATACTTTTTGAAAAACATCTAAATTATAGATATGTGAGGAACATGCAGCTCCCCATGCTAATATACCATATGTGAGATGAGGCTCAATCAGTGCATGGTATAATGTTTGAAGATATTTTTCTGTCAATATATTCCCAAGGTATTTAATTTTGTAGGATACAAATCTAACTTTCTTTAAAATATAATTGACATGGATGTCCCATCGTAAGTGAGGATCCAAGACCACTCCAAGGTATTTTATGTTGAGCACTCTATTAATTTGCATTTTTTGATCATTAATATTGAAGGAGAAATTTGTGTAATTTGGCAGATGTCTAGCATAAGATCCAAATGGTAAAAAATGTGTTTTAGAGTAGTTAATGCTTAATTTTCTACTGTTAAACCACCGAATAATTTTGATAAAATCATCTTCAATTACATTTTTCAGATCAGACCAGTCAGTGCCTTCATATAATATTGCAGTATCATCTGCAAAACTAGTTATTTTGCCAACACAATTAATTTGGAAAATATCATTTAAATATATATTGAATAACAGCGGACCTAAGACAGTTCCTTGTGGGACACCACACTTAATATACATTTCTTTACTAAATGATCCTGATATCTGCACAGATTGTGGGCGATTTGACAAATAACTTTCGATCAGTGAGTACGCGTTTCCTCTGAAACCAATTCTCTCCAATGCTTCTAATAATAATTTGTGATTAACTGTGTCGAAAGCTTTCTTTAAATCAACAAAAATGCAGATTGAAGGGATTCTGTTATCAATATTTTGATATATTTGATTTACAATTTTAGTTATTGCGTCCGATGTAGCCTTCCCTTCTGTAAATCCATATTGATTTTCACTTAAAATTTTGAATTTTGTGAGGTATCGAATCATTCTAGTAGATAAAACTTTTTCAAAAACCTTTGCTACACTGGATATTATTGATATTGGTCTATAGTTGTTAACATCTGTTTTTGTTCCTGATTTATGTATCGGTATTATATTACCTTTTTTAAAATTGAGGGATATATGCCAGATTCAAAGCATTTGTTGATTAGGTAAGTGAGTGGTTCTGTTATGTCCTCGGCTATAATTTTCAAATGCTCGCTTTTAATACCATCGAACCCAGGACTTTTCCGATTTTTTAAGGACAACACTGGTGTATACTTCATATTGTTCGACTTTATCCAAAATAAATGAGTTCAAAGTTCTTTTTGGAGGCTGAGTATTTTGTACATTTGTTTGTATATTACTTGCTAAATTTTCGCCTATGTCAGTAAAGAATTGTACAAATTCATCGCATATCTGTTGAGTATTTTTTAATACTGTTCCCGATGTTGTATTTAACTCAGTGACACACTCTTTAAATTTTGTTTTCCCAGTAATCTCATCAATAGTTGTCCAAAGCCGCTTAGGATCATTTAAGTTATTATTCAATTTATTTAGGTAATGTTTTCGTTTGGTTTGCCTTGCAAGCTCTATAAATTTATTTTTATATTGGTTGTAACAGTCGGTATTCTCTGTAGTTGGCGTTAGTTTCATTACATTATATAGTCTTTCTTTTTCTATTGCCGATGTTATTAATCCTTTGGTAATCCAGGCATTTCTGCTTTTCTCTTTGTGACTAATTATTACTTTATTGGTACTAATATCTATTAGTTTTTTTATTTTCTCTATGAACAGTCCCGTTGCTTTGTCTATATTATTTATAGAGTATAATTGTTCCCAGGATTCTTGTTTGACATTTGATATTAGTTTTGAATTGTCGACAAAAAATTTGTAATTTTCCTGGTTGTTATTAACGGTAGGAATGTTAGAATGTTTTTCATTTGAAGATATCAGTAAAATAGTGGAGAAGTGGTCAGTAATATCGCTTTCTAGGATTATTGGTATACAAGTAATTTTGTTGGATAGGACTTTCACAAAGCAGTGATCTATACATGTGCCACTGATGGACCTTGTAGGTAGGTTTATATAGGACAGAAATCCGTTACTTGATAGGATATTCAAGTATTCATTTGTGATGGGATCATTGTCCAAAATATTTATATTGACATCTCCCAAGAAAATATGTTGCTTTAAATAAACTTTATTTTGATTTTGAAAAAAAAAATCGATATTCTTCAAAAACTCGTGGGGTTCTGAATATGGCGGACGATAAATTGCAGATACCTCAATTTTGTTATGGTTAATTTGGATCATTATGTTTAAAATTTTGATTCCATCGGTGAAAGTGAATGTATCATGATTATATTGTAGCTCATTTCTTACAAAAACTATCACCCCATCGTTTTGGTTATAAGTGCCAAAGTTATACAGCGTGTCATATCCCTGCTGATTGAAGCAAGAAATATCAACCACTTGCCACGTTTCAGTTAAAACTATTAGATCAAAATTGTACCATATTTGGTCGAGTAGTATTTTTAAGTAATCAATGTTGTGTTTTATACTCCTTATGTTCATATTAAAAATTCGAAATTATGCATCAGAATTTTGTGTACATAAATTAAGTTCATCGACGTTTTGTGCTATATTTGTTGCAATATTTGGAATTTGGAAATCATTGATGTATTTATTTACTGACATTTTTAGGTCCTCTTTAGAGATAGGAGTATCAAAAGATGAACTTGAATTTTAAAAAAGTATCCTTAAGTTTTGTTGTTCCTGATAATATTTGTATGATGGACAGTTTTTGTCGGTAGGTGAGTGGTTAATATTATAATTTTTTTTATATCTTTCATTTCCATATCTACAGTTGCAGCACTCTATTGATACATGCTTACAATTTTCTCCTTCGTGACCGTTGCCACAGTTGGTACATCTCTTCTCATTCCTGCAATTCTTTTCTGTATGATTAAAACGGTAGCATTTTCTACACTGAGAAATGTCGTTATTTTGATATACTGTCAAACATTGCCACCCCAGAAGTATTCTTCTATTATTGTCTTCGAAGATTTTTTTGAATAGCTTTCCAGAAGTTTCCGCGTAGATAGTGTAATTGTTTCTTGATGGAAAATATTTTATAAACTTTACTTGTATGTCTCCACTCTGAATCATATAATTCTGATGTATAAGATCTTCTTCAATTTGCGTTTCATTCGGTTTCTCACTACTTTTATAATTTATTATTTTAATTTTTGGATTTAACATTTTTGGCTCAGTAACTTGGTATTTTTCATTCAATTTATTTTGAAGTTCATCTTTCAGTTTATTATGATTTGATTCATCAATTTTTATATCAATTCCGCCATTTTTTGAGTTTCTTACACTTTCTATTTGAATGTTCAGAGATGAAAGATTTATTCTCTTACTCAATTCTCTTCTCGTATTATCGCAAGATTGTTTTTCTTTTGGAATAACTGTGATGCATTCCAGCGATTGCTTTTTAGTAATAGGTATCGTTTGTTTTAAGATTTGTGCGTATGAATTTTCTTTTACTAACTGGTTTTTCTCAACTTCGTCTAGTCTCATGTTAATTCTATTTAATGCTGATGCTATGGCATCCTTCTCAGTAATACTTGCGGTTACTGACAGCTGCTGCTCTTTTAATTTTAAATTTTCGTTATTGAGCTGACGAATTATTTCCTCCTTTTCTGCTAGTGCTTTCTTCAGGGATCGATTCTCTTCTAATATCTGTTTTACATTAGTCGAATCAGGTCGATTTTCTTCATTTGTAATGCAGTTTGTTTCATTCTCAGGCTTTTCTTGTTGTTCTTCTTCTTCCTTCTTCTTTTTGCGGGTCATGACGCTCTGTATAGTAATTTCTTATGTAGTATGAATCAGGAATCAGTCAACTTGTCAATTTTACGTCACTCAGAGGTTATATCAATATAGCCGAAAACGACTGAAAATTGTAAAATCCGCTTCACCAATATATCCAGACCCGTATTTTATCCTTATAGATGGAAACTCTTCGCCAAAAGGTTATTTCATGGACTGTTTACCAACCAAATTCTTGACAAGGTAGGACGATATCGTTTGCTTGTTTACTACTAGTGGTATCTAGTAAAACAAGCTATGATTAGTTCATTTATCATCGCCCTGTATAGGGCACTGATAGCAGCTGTCCCGTAATTTCGATCCGGAAAATTTTTTAGACGAAAAGCGAGATAACCGAGGTGTTTAATATGGAAACTGACCCAGGGGGGTCAGGAAATGGCGCTTCCACCATGGCAATGGAGATGGAGTCGAAGGAGCAGACCATAGAGGAGCTGAGAGCCGAATTGGAGATGGTTCGACAGGAGCTGTCAAAAAAGGACGATGATAAGAAGACCAATGAAAGATTGATGATGATCATCGAAGCCCAGCAGCGGACAATTACCGACCTAACAGTTAAATTAGACCTCCTACTGAAAACCCAGGTACCTTCCCATCTAAATATTACAAATTCTTCCCAAACACTTCCCAAAAATCCCAGTAAAGACAAAGCTGTCAATCTTAAGAGACCGTTAAATAACTCAAGCGATCTTTCCACAGACGACGATACACTCCCTGACGGTTTTACCAAGGTTAAGCCCCGTAAAACGCGACGAAACAAGACCGACACGACAGGCTTTCCTGCTCTCCCTTCACCAAAATCGCAGTCTGAAACATCTCATTCAACTGCAAGCGACTCGAATAAACAGCCTGTGCCTAATCTATCGGATACTTCCACGCCTTCGACATCTCAGGTACCAGAAGACACGACTGCACAGCCCCCACGCAAGGTACGTGTTACCCCCATCGTTCTTCGTGATGCTTCGAGATGGCGAGGCGTAAATCACAAGTTTATTTCCTTGGGCATCAAATTCGAACGCGCGGTTGCCGTCGATGCAGGAATCAGGATAATTCCCAAGTCCGAGGATGATTACCGCAGGATTATTCGTCTCTTCAGGGAGGAAGAGGTGCCCCATCACACTTTCCCTCTACCCTCCGAGAGGAACATTCATGCTGTAATCAGAGGAGTACATGCGACACTTTCGGAAACTGAGATCAAGGAAGAGTTGCAACAGAGGGGATATTCCCCCCTGCACATAATTCGCCTGAAACGCGGTGGCGGCGTGCCCATGCCTTTGGTGGTAGTCATACTGCCCAAGATAGAAAAATCTCAGCAGCTGTTCAACGAACACGAGCTGCTAGGTTTGGCTATCCGAGTCGAAGTTCAAAAGAACTCAAGACTCATCGGGCAGTGTCACCGCTGCCAAAAATATGGGCATGCGCAATCTTACTGCACTGCACCACCTAAATGTCTAAAATGTGCCTCTGACCACATGACCCACTTATGCCCTCAAACAGAACAAGAGGAACGAAAGTGCGCGAACTGTGGAGGGGGGCATCCAGCGAATAGCCGAACTTGCAGATTTGCCCCTAAGAAAAATCTGCAAGTGATAGCGCAAAGGCGCAATGTAAGTTACGCGGATGCAGCTAGGGATGCAACCCGGGCTGCCCCCTCTGTGGGATCTTCTGCGAACACGCAAAATGTGGACCTGGCAACCGCGCTAAGGTCCTTACAGCAGATCATAGGTCCTCTGATTAGCGCAACACAGGCTTTGCAGGCGATCTTTCCTGCAAATGGCTAGGTACAATCGACGACAGCCTGCATTTATCAAAATTCTTTTCTGGAATTGTTTGGGTCTAAGGGACATTCCCAAAAGACGGGAATTTCATCAAGCTCTTGTGGACGAAAGTATAGATGTGGCCTTGCTGCAGGAAACATTACTTAATCCGGGAGATCGTCTAGCTTTCCCGAATTACGATGTTATCCGGGCTGATAGATTGACTGGACGGGGTGGCGGCTTGGCAGTGCTAGTGAAACGCGGTATTGACTACCACAGAAGCACAAACGCTGACATGCAGAGCATCGAAGCGGCTTCCGTAGTGGTCAATATGACGGGAGGTGTGCCGTTAAAAATCACATCGGTGTATGTCAGGTGTGGTAACAGGCTGCAAGAGGCGGATCTGGAAGTCCTTTTAGACTACTCGGGTCCACTTATTGTGGCAGGAGACTTCAACTGCAAACATCGAGCATGGCATTCCAGGTTGAATTCCACCAGTGGGATCCGACTGTACAACCATGTGATACGAAATGGCTACCTCATACATAGTACTGAGGAGCCGACGCACCACCCATTTAATCACCTTCAGGCACCTGATGTTCTTGATTTGGCATTATCCAAAAACTGTAGCTACAGCATCACTTCTCGAATCATGTATGACATCTCAAGCGATCATCTTCCCGTCGTTTTGGAAGTGGCTAATGAGCAGATCTTGGGGGATGAAATCCCTCCAAGGAAACGCATTGATTGGGAGCTATACAAGTCGCTCCTCAAAGAGTTCTCCAATATACCGATCATAGATGATGAGAACGGTATAGATGCGGCTCAAGCAGAGTGGACAAGTTTTGTTCAGAAAACTCTGCAGCGTGCAGCTGTACTTCCCGTGCAGCGACACGGCAGACCTTTTCTGCCAGCAGACATTCGTCAGAAAATTTCTGATAAAAGAGCTGCAATTAAGCAAGCGAAAAGGTCTTGTCATCCTGATGACATTCGCAGAGCGACGAATCTTGTTCATGAAGTAAGAAATGCTCTTCATGAATTCCGCAATGAGCAATGGAACGACTTTCTGGCGGGGATGCTTGACTCAAGCATTCCTCTCTGGAAGGTGGCGAAGTCGCTCAGAAACGGAAAGCGTGAACAAATCCCACACATTCACGGTCCTGGAGGCATTGTCTTCAGGACAGAGGAGAAGGTTGAGGTTTTCGCCGATGCCATGGAAAGACAGTTCTCTCCCAACTATGATCTTGATAATGACCTCGACGAGGAGCAACACATCGTAAGATCTGTCAGGAGATATTTTAGGGCCAACGGCGTCAGTGACAGTCGCGCATTCGTTGGTGATTTTTCTTCATCAGAAGATTCTTCTTCAGAAGCTTCTTCAACCGAAGATTTGCTTAGCACATCAGCGGTATCTCCTGAGATCCCGCATTGCACACCAGCAGAGATTCAAGGTCATATTAAAGACCTTAAAGTGCGTAAAGCACCTGGGGAGGATCAAATCACTAATAAGGCGCTGAAGCTGCTTTCGCGGAAGTCCTTAACTTATCTCGTGGCAATAGTCAATGCCATGCTCAGGATCCAGTACTTCCCATCCGCGTGGAAGACCGCTGAAGTTATAATGATTCCAAAGAAGGTGGGTTCGATATTTCCCCAGGATTATCGTCCCATTAGCCTGCTGTCAGCTGCGTCTAAGCTCGCTGAAAAGGTGATTCTACGTCACCTTGAGAATTTCTCGTCAGATCACCATGTGATTCCTGACGTGCAATTCGGTTTTCGGTCTGAACATAGTACGGAGCTACAGGCGGTTAGGCTGGTGGAACGTGTAACCAGAGGATTCACCCTTAGCGAAAGTACTGGCATCTTACTTTTGGATGTCTCAAAAGCATTTGACAAGGTGTGGCACGCGGGCCTTTTGTATAAACTAATCCAAAAGGGCTTCCCTTTTTGGCTTCTAAAACTACTGAAATCCTTCCTTGAAGGTAGGAAATTTCGGATCAAAATTGACAACGTCCTGTCGACAACACGGCTGATTACAGCCGGCGTCCCTCAGGGTTCGGTCCTTGGACCTATCCTTTACTCACTGTACATCCATGACGTCCCTAGTCCCAGCAACTGTGAAGTCTATCTCTATGCTGACGATACTGCATTGGTGGCTCAGTCGTGGTCTGGTGACCTAGTCCATGACAGGCTGCAAAGTGCGGTGGAAGAAGTATTAGATTGGGCGGATCGGTGGCTAATTAAAATAAACCATTCGAAAACGCAGGCAATCTACTGTACAAAAAGACGTCGCGGCGTTCCGTCTGAAGTTTCAATGAATGGACTTCGTATACCATGGGAATCCTCCGCTAAGTATCTCGGTGTCATTCTGGACAAAGGGATGACTTGGCGGAACCATATGGAAGCGCTAAAAACTAAATTCCAAATTACGTTTCGGCAGCTTTACCCATTATTATGTAAACGGTCAAAATTAAGTTTGATTAACAAGATTCGACTCTATAAGGTGGTCATAAGACCAGCAATGACATACGCATGTGCGGCTTGGTGTTTTATTGCTAAAACATACATGCGAAGTCTGCAGGTTCTGCAAAGCAGGACGTTGCGCACTATTGCTGATGCTCCATGGTATGTCTCTAACGAAACTCTACATAGAGACCTCGATGTCCCTTACCTAAAGGACTACATTAAGCAACAGGCGCAGCGGCGCTATAGCCTAGCGGAATCGCACAGCAACCCTCTGTTGCGTGATTCAGTGGACTACACAGTCGAGCAAGTTCGCAAGCACAAAAGGCCGCGACTCGCACTGTAATCAAAATTAACTCGTGAACTTAGAACAACCAAAATTTGAGCATTTTTACACAATCTTTAGAAAAAATCAAATATTTTTAGACCATATCAAAATCTGTGAAGCAATTTTAACAATGCCTAAACGCTGCATATCCTAAAAGATTCTCTTCTTCCCCTTTGCTCTCGTTCTTCCTTCTCTCCTTTCCTTCCCCTTTTTTCCTTAAAATTGTCTGGTTTCTGGGTTACCAGACCTGACAGACTTACAAACTGACACTGTGACTCAAGAGCTAAGGTCCCACGGACCGCTCTGACAACCAACGATGACTTGACCTGACTTGACTAGTTCATTTATATATTTATTGTTTTGTTGAATGTAATTATTAAATGTCATTATATAATTATTAAAATCACAACTTTTAGATGTTGAAGAGATTTATTTTTGTTTTATTTATATGAATCACAATATGAATAAATTATACTTAAAGAAAATAAAATTCTGCACCATTTGATCTTTTTTAAAGGGTAATATAAATAGATTATGAAAATACGGAAAAAGCCAGTGTAAAGTTGTTTCTGCAAAGCAGTAAATCACGTGTTACTGCTATTTAGTTTACGATAATTAAAGACGGAATGTAATTTATTTTAGACCTCGACAACAATTAAAACCTGAAATCACGTTAAACGACTCTCTGTAAAGTCATGTAACTTTGCAATATTCATTCACTTTTGTTGTGTCGTAATAATACTATTTATTTAGTTAAAAAAACAGAATTTGAACTCAATTTGATCAGACCTCGATTTTTACACTTTACTGTCTTTTCCCTGAGTTCAGCAGGAGTGGAGGTACTGCAAGTTTCCAGTGAAGAATATATGAAAAACCAATGACTCACTTGGCATTAGTAATTGATGAAGACTTGGTCAAAATATCTCTGTGGTATTTTGAAAGAGATTTCTAAAAGATTTTTGAATTCCTTGTCCTTTCACAAAGATATACAGGGAGTTTCAGTTTATTGTTGTATAACTTTAAGATTCGATAGAACTTTTAAAATTAATGCATAAAGTCTATATAAACATGGGTCGAAAAATGCGTGGCTTCCGAAATACAGGGTGTTTAAATTTACTTTCTAAAATAGTTTTTTTTAAATATTTCGAACAATATTTGATGTATAACAGTGAAAATTGGTATACAAGAGTTTTTTGGTACAACAAAACGAACCATAAGCATAGTTTTACTGTAGCCGCTAGAAGGCGCTCTCTACTGTACCTGTAGTGTATTAAAATGACCGAAAAGTTTTTCTTAGTGCAATTTTTTGCTTGTAAGAGTACATCGCCAAATAATTGAAAATGGTTTTGGAAATCTCCAAAGGGATCAAAACATAAATTTTCGTCAGCGCAGATTTACCCGTATGACTCTGCGTGAGTTTGATGGAGATCCGACCACAAGTGTTAGGAGAGTTTCTGGTGCCTTGGGAATTTCAGCAAGCCATGTTCACCGTGTTCTTAGAAATGGCGATAGACGTCCTGTGCAAGGACTACAGCCAGGGGACGGAGAACGAAGAATCACATTTTGTCAGTGGATTCTTGATAGAACTGATAATAATAGGGAGTTTTTAAGTAACGTTTTATGGACTGATGAGTCATGCTTCACTAGACATGGAGTGGTAAATTTTCATAATCAACATATTTGGTCGCATGAAAATCCGCATGCAGTTCGGGAAAGAAATTTTCAGCATGAATTTAGTGTGAACGTGTGGATTGGTATCTACCGTAATCGACTATTTGGACCCTACCTTTTGCCTGCAAGGTTAAATGCTGCGACCTTCTTGGAATTTTTAAACGCTGAACATGCAAATATGTGGGATGATGTTATGTTAGATTTAAAAAGATTGGCCTGGTTCCAGCTTGATGGTTGTCCAGCTCATTATTCGAGAATAGTTAGAAACTGGCTGGACGAAAATTATCCAGAAAGATGGATCGAACGTGGAGGACCAGTCGCCTGGCCTCCACGATCCCCTGACCTAAATCCATTAGATTTCTTTGTGTGGGGATTTCTAAAAGAAAAAGTGTACCAGACTCCCGTAACCACAAGAGATATGCTAATAGACAGAATCAGGAATGCATGTGATGAAATAAGGCCTTATTTGAATGCTATACCACGTTCGATCATTCGTAGATGTGAATTGTGTATTGAACAATTGGGTTTACATTTCGAGCAACTACTTTAGATTTTGTATGTTTTAATTTAATTTGTTAAAAATAATATTGGAAAATTAAACAAATTAATATTCTGTTTTTCTGTGTTTATTTGGAGTTAGGAATTATTGCTGTGTTTAAAAACACAATTTAAACGATCATCTTAATTACTTGTAATGCCCAAATCGAAAATGTAAAAAAAATATTATTTTCCCATAAATAATTAAAAATGCATCGAACCTTAAAAATCGAATTATCTCAAAAACGGCTAACTATCACGAAAACTCACAGGAGAGCTTTTTTATGTTGAAAAGTGCGAAGAATCAGTTTTTTTATTAAAAAAGCAAAAAATTGCACTAAGAAAAAAATGTCTGTCATTTTAATACACTACAGGTACAGTAAAGAGCGCCCTCTAGCGGCTACAGTAAAACAATGCCCATGGTTCGTTTTGTCGTACCAGAAAACCCTTGTATACCAATTTTCACTGTTATACATCAAATATTGTTCGAAATATTTAAAAAAAACTCTTTCGGAAGCCACGCATTTTTCGACCCATGTTTATATAGACTTTATGCAAAAATTTAAAAAGTTACATCGCATCTTAAAGTTATGCAACAATAAACTGAAACACCCTGTATATTCATATCAACCTAGATCATCTTAGATGTCACATCCAAGCATCTTGTAAGTCTAGATTGATATATATATATATATATATATATATATATTGGTCTCTTCTTATCTAGTATCCATCGCAGAATCATTACCAGATCTCATTTCTTCTACAAATAAGTCTGAACAGAATTAATAACATTCATATCTATAAAAGGAGTTAATAAGTCTTGCTAATTAATAATTATTCATTATTGCCATACGAATAAACCAATAAAAGTAGCTTTCAGAATACATTCAAAAATATGACATAAAAAATCCAACATCCACTCTAATAGACTTGGACCAAAAATAGAAAAACGCAGTCTTGGTGAGCGTCTATTCCATTCAGGGTGAAGTTACATAACCTTATCTATTCGATACCTGAAAAAATGAAGGCAATTTTTTACGATTCCTTATAAAACTCGGAATCGATTAACAGCGTAGTCTAACAACCATGGAATTCAACATTCTAAACATATACATCTCTCTCTTAATTGATTTCTATGGCTGTACACATTACCTAACACATTAAACAACTCTATCTAGCGTCGTATTCATCTGTTATCTGACAGTCAATCCGTGTAGGTGTACAGAACTATAAAGAGGAGCCATTTCCGTTACAACATTGTATTCCGTGATATGTACGCTATAACTTCGGGTAGCAGAGATTTATTAGATTAGAGAGATTTGCAGTAATGACTACATTTCCATATGACCTGGGTTCTTTATGAATGAAAAATACTAAGTAATCATTTTAAATACTGAATGAAAAATACTAAGTAAGCATTTTAAATACTATCATTGGCAGGAATTAAACGTTGGTTGGAAATTGTACGATTGCGGATAGGGATTGCAAAGCTGCAAATCGGGACTCCATATTCCGCAGGATCCTGCTACACTTATTGCAAGTTTGAAAAATTGCTCTAAATCTTTCAAGTTTTTATAGTCTATTATAAATTTGCAGAATTTATAGACCCAGGTCAAAAGAACCAAGTTAACTGAAAAATCTGATACAGGGCGTTCGAGAGTTGAAATCGAATTTCACTATCTCAAACATGCTGTTTTGTTAAGCATGTGTATTCTGATCTTCTGGATATCAATGCTGGAGTATCTCAAGGGAGTGTTTTAGGTCCAGTACTTTATCTTCTGTATACATCAGATATTCCTGCTATGAGCGATGAAACAGTTGCAGAGGTTGTAGTATTGATTGCAACCGACAAAGATCTATTAAGTTCTGTTGGTACAGTAAAGACTACTGTACTGCTAC
Organism: Acanthoscelides obtectus; assembly: GCA_963669975.1. NCBI lineage: Eukaryota > Metazoa > Arthropoda > Insecta > Coleoptera > Chrysomelidae > Acanthoscelides > Acanthoscelides obtectus. The sequence continues at coordinate 92,876,833 of CAVLJG010000001.1, forward strand.
TAAATGAGCTCAAAGATGTAAAATTAAACTGAACGAATTGTAATCGATCCACGCTTGTTTTACGAATCAAGGATCCAAAGTTCTAAGGAACATGGTCAATACCTCTTGGTATATTTGTAATAGGGAGATCAGGAAAGTAGCGATCAAGGATGAAGAAGGGCTGCATCAACACCCCAATGCAGCCGCACGAAACTGTGTTGTGTTTTATGAACAAAAGTTACCGCCGGGAAGATTCATACTTTAATTTTATTGACTGGTTCTCTTCTAATGAGCTTATTATAAATCAACTTAGGTCGGTGTTTATGAATTTCTTTGCCAGAGGAAGCAATCGTGTCTTACTCGCTCAAATTTAATCGAAATTCTATTGAACAGGTTAGTGATACGAACTTTTCAGATTTTTATGAATGATTATTTGATTTGAGAAAAGCATACAAAATACTTTGTGTCAAAAACTGTTGTCGACTTGTTTTGCTTTATACAGATTAAAATTTTTATGTGATAGGGATGTGCTTTTGATTTTTTACTGTACTCAAGTTTTTTCGAGGATTGAATACCGAAGCATTTCTTGAAGCTCCTGTCATATTACTCTAAGGGCCTTCATATTGCAAAAAAGGGTATTCAGTGATATCTCAGACATTTCTATGAGATAATTATGCAACCAGCAATTCAAAAAGCTGCGCATTCTAACTTTGCCATCTATTCATATGATTAAAGCGATTTTTCATACCAGAAGTAATACACAGAATTTTACAAAGAACTACGTGATTATGGAACAAGAAATAAACATGCATTTGTTGTTCCTAATCATAATTTAAATTTAAACGAACGAAGTCTCAATTATATAGCCATTAAGTTATATAACAAATTAAGCAAAACCATTAAAGATATTGACAATTTTGTAAAATTCGTAAACAATGTTGTAAATTATTTTGTGGATAAAGCTTATAACAGCGTCAATAGATTTCTGACTCAATAATGTACGTTATTTGTTATTTTCAACGTATTTTTTTTCATAATGCTCTTAACGATGATTTGTTAGAAGTATTGAAGTATTTCTAATGTGCTCTTTAGTATTTTTGTGTTGTTAACTTTTCCTATGCAACATCGGAGCCTGTTGGAACAATAAAATATTGATTTATTTATTCATTCCAGGTACTTGATCATCGCTAACATAATCGAGAGAATGAATTTTCGTTATATTCTTCAATCTTATGGTTAAAATACACTGAAAAGTAATGGCATTTTTATAATGTGTCAATGAAGGAAAAATTAAATGGATTTAAATCTGGGAATCTATATGGTCATTACCTTTTATGGTTTTAATAAACTGTTTTTCTTGAGCGATTTTATGACTGTGCTTATAGCATCGTGAAGCTTGAAAACCACTGGCCTAAATTAGTTGTGTACATTAGAACACGCTGCAATGATGAACTGAAAAGTAATGGCATTTTTATATTGATAGGAATAAGACAAACGCGTCAATAAAACCCTTTCCCTTCCAGGGAAAAATTTATTGGATTTAAATCCAGCATTACCTTATAATGGGTGATTTTTTGGCTAGTATCTTTTTGGCAACACTGTTTTTGACAGATGACGCGTGAATCGTGTCTTGTGTCATTGTCAAACTTGTTCAGTTTGGTCTATAATTTAACCATGAATCGACTTACGAACGAACAACGCTTGCAAATTATTGAATTTTACTATCAAAATTCATGCTCGGTTAAGAGAGTGCATTGAGCACTGCTTCCAATTTATGGGCAATTTGGTCGGCCTACTGAGGGAGCTATTCGGAAGCTTGTGACTAAATTTCGAACCCAGTTTACATTATTGGACATTAAACCACCAACACGCAGACGTAGAGTGAGGACTGAAGAAAATATTGCGGCTGTATCCGCCAGTATTAGTGATGACCGTCAAATATCGATTCGCCGCCGTTCGCAGCAATTGGGCCTCTGTTACTCCACTACGTGGAAAATTTTGCGACAGGATTTGGGTGTAAAACCTTATAAGATACAGCTGGTGCAATAATTGAAGCCACACGACCTCCCACAACGTTTCCAGTTTGGTGAATGGGCGCTGGCAAAGTTGGAGGAAGATCCACATTTTTATCGAAAAATTGTGTTCAGCGACGAAGCTCATTTCTGGTTGAATGGGTACGTTAACAAGCAAAATTGCCGCACCTGGAGTGAAAACCAGCCAGAAGCATTGCAAGAGCTACCAATGCATCCCGAAAAAATCACTGTTTGGTGTGGATTATGGGCCGGTGGCATCATCCGGCCGTACTTCTTCAAAGACGACAATGGCCGGAACGTAACTGTGAATGGCGAGCGCTACCGTGCGATGATAACAAACTTTTTTTGCCCAAAATGGAAGAGCTGGACTTGGCTGACATTTGGTTTCAACAAGACGGTGCCACATGCCACATCGCACACGAAACAATGGCCCTATTGAGAGACGAGTTCGGTGAACAGTTTATCTCACGTTTGGGGCCCGTCAATTGGCTGCCTAGATCGTGTGATTTAACGCCGTTGAACTATTTCTTGTGGGGCCATGTTAAGGCTAATGTCTACAGGGATAAACCAGCAACGATTGACGCACTAGAAGCCAATATTGAAGCATTTATTCGTGAGATACCCGCCGATATGTTGGAGAGAGTGTGCCAAAATTGGACCTTGCGCATGGGCCATCTAAAGCGGAGCTGCAGCCAACATTCACATGAAATACTCTTTAAACATTAAATTATATCGACCATTCTATCGACTCAAATAAAGATATAATCGTTTTTTCAAATTTTTTGAAAATCAAATCCTATACCTCTTACAAAAACACCCGTTATGTCCATTACCTGTTCTGGTTCTAATGAAGTGTTTTCTTAAATGACTATTATGACTGTGATTGTGATTATGATTATGACTATTGCGTTGTTGTATATATACCCCGCGAAGCTTGGAAACAACTGCTCTAAAGTATTTGCCTACATTAGGGCACGCTGCAACCTCATCTTTAGACGCCGTGATGTTGAACGGGTTGCCCCCTGCAGAGGCTGATCTTCCATAATTAATTAGCATGTGCCCCCGCTGCTCCCCCTTTTTTTGGCGTGCGTTCGCCATCGTGAGGCGGCAGGTGATGCACCCAGCTGGAAACCTTATTCAGGATACAGGTACTTAACGAAGTTGTACCTGTATTCGCCAGCAACTTGAAAAGCCGATTGGTTTTTCTCCTGCATACAGTTAAGTGGACAATGAGGTAGTGATGACTTCGAAAGCTTCTCTCTTAATTCGCTCGCAAAGCCAAAATCAACTTTTTTTAAACTCAACATTCAACTCTTTTCGCTGGTATTCAAAAAGAACCTCGCCAACAAGATATTCGCCAGCATAGGGCTTATGACACAATAATTTGATCCCAAACTGTATTTGATAGGGGAACGGATTTGGCAAATTTTAGAAATAAATAGTGGATTCTGCCTTGTATCCTACCTGTCCCAGCAATTTTAACTTCTCTGGATGTAGTGTATAAATAAACAATGATACAGTTATTGCTGCTAAAGCCAATGCCTTTTTTTAATGATCCCCTATGAATGGCAAATTTTAGCTCTTTCTTCTTGGTACTTAAAGAGTACTTGCATTCGCGGGACGAATTTAATGATTTTTAGAAAGGAATGTACCCTAATGTTTACCAGCAATTTGAGATTTTCTGGTTATATTTTCAAAATGAACAATGATGCAACTTAATTTACTCCTAAAGTCAATGTCAATTTTGCTTTTATTGAACTCCTACAAAAAACAAAATTTTGCGATTTCTTACTGCTACGAAAAACGTACTTGTATGTCTCGTGTCTTTTGAAACCATTTAATGAAAATTGTAATGCAAACTAACTTGTACCATAATTTTTCCCAACGACTCTAACTCTCCTGGTTATATTTACAAAACGAAAAATGATTCAATTATGTCTTTAGAACTTCTCCAAAGTTATTCCTAAACCAATATCAATTTTTATTTCATTGAACTACTACGGAAGTGAAAGTTCAGCGTTTTCTCGCCGATACTTAAAAATTACTTGAATTAGCTGTTCAAACAATTCAACAAAAATGAGTTTAGTGTTTCTTAGAAAGAAATATTGCATTCTGTATTGTAATTATTCCGAATAAGTTTGGATTTTCTGGTTATATTTGCACAAGTAGTAATTATTTCCTTCTCTAAATTCCCTTTCCAAAATACATTTTTTAAACTCGCAAATGCTCGTTAACATTTGTCTCAAATCAAAACGAGACGTTTTTTTTTTTTTTGAAATAATTTATTTAAACACAATAATACAAAAGTATAACAGTTATAACAATAATTCCCTAATCAGTGTTTGCAAACACTGGCCCCGAGAATAACAAGACAATAATTAATATATATGAACTACAGGTACACTGCAATGTTGCTCATAATTTCAACAAATAAATTCATTAACATTTTTACAATCTTTCAATTCTCTAACAAAACTTCTATAGTTATTTAAATCTTTTATACAATGAGGTAAATTATTAAATTTCTTAATTGCGTCTGTGATCGGATTTTTTAAACCTATGTTAGTTCTTGTGGAAATTTGATAAACATTATTTAGTGATCTTGTTTGGTGATCATGCACGTTATGGTAGAACCTAATATTTATGTTACTTTTTAGTAGATTATTTATGATTTTATAAACAAGTTTACATTGTTCCACCTCCAATAACACTCTTAATTTGTTTAAATTTAAATTTGAATAAAGTGTATTAGAACTTGTAAGCCAATCAAAATTAAACAATATTTTCAGAACTTTATTTTGTAAAACTTGAGCTTTATTAAAATTAACTTCACCGCACATACCCCATACTGGCAAGAGGTACCTAAAATGTGTAAGAAAGAAGGCATTATAAATTTGAAATTTGCTTTTGTTGGACAAATAATCTCGACTCTTATATAAGGCAGATAGCATTGAAACTATTTTATCACAAATTCCATTTACGTGAAGTGACCAATTTAAACTTTCATCTATCAGTAATCCCAAATATTTAATACTTGACACTTTTTCTAGCGCTATATTATTTATGTTAATATTTAGATTATTGCTAACTATCTTATTTTTTTGTTTAAATATAATGTATTTTGTTTTTTCAATGTTAATTTTTAATCTATTCGAAAACAGCCATTTAAGATAACTATTCAGGTCATCATTAATAAGATTCGTTAAAGCAATTTCGTCTGTTCCAGTATATACCAGTACAGTGTCATCTGCAAAGGTAAAATATCTTCCCCTCAGATCGGCCAACTTGAGATTCAGTACATAAAGACTGTATAACAGAGGTCCAAGAACTGACCCCTGTGGTACTCCATAGGTGCTAGATAACCATTCACTATCAATGTCTCCAAGCTTTATGTACTGTTTTCTGTCATATAAATAAGACTTAATCAAGCTGTACAAAACACCTCTAAATCCCATTTTAAACAATTTATCTAAAAGAATGTCTACGCTTACTACGTCAAAAGCTTTTTTTAGGTCAATGAAAACAGCTACAACTATTTGTTGTTTATCTAGATTGGAAATCCTAAACTAAAAAATGAATCTTGAAAGATAATAGGACTAGAATATAAAAAATGGTCCAAAGGGTATGAATTTTCCACAAGAAATATTTTCTGAGACCCGAATTCAGGTTTTTGAACTGACTCATGTCAATATACTATTTTCTCGGTTTTTGCGAATTTTCTTCTAAGTTGCAAGTCATTATTAATGTTTTCAGATTAATTATTGAATTACATGTTAAAACACTTTACTGGTTGCTTTGATAACTCGAATTGATCTTACACACCTGTTTTAATGGCAAACCCAATAAATCAAATCGATATCCAGCTGAAAAGCTAAGAACGATCAACAAATTTGAAGGTTTAAGTCGACTCACCTTGAACGAAAAAATGACACTTGTCTAAGTGTGAAAAAGGGATCTAAAGATTTACCCATCAGACAGATTTTTCCAGACACTAGGTTTCTGAACTATTCCCATTGTTTACTTCTTGACAAAAAACTTTTTAAATGTTTCAGATCATTAATTGCGAGGAAAAATACATTATCGGCGATCGTCAAGATGACTCAAATCATTTCATTTTAATGGCAAGCCCAATAAATCAAATCGATACGTACGTTTCCGATCCAGCTGAAAGGTTTCGATAGATAAACAAGGTCAATCAGCATGAAAAGAGGTCCGTAAGATGGATATCATGTTCAAGTTCAAGTGCTGAGGAAACGACGCATTATATATCAGGTAGCAAATGAGCCATGTCGCGTAAACGATATTTTTTTCTCTATTATTCGGATTGTTTATTGCGGAATACAGGTATCGTAAATGTACGTTTCCCAATTCGTATGTCTTTTTATTTGGTTCAATGTTTATTGCAAGCTATTAATCTGTTAATTAGGTATATTGTCCAAAACTATCGTCGGCAGTAAAATTGGTATCTCAAAAGCTATCAAGAGATTGAAGACTTGTCAATGAAGAACGGCTTTCGAGATATTTCAAAGCATTCTTGCACTTCCTAGGACTTCTGTGTTTTATAAAAAACATTTTTGTATATCTCGTCGCCTTTCTCACGAAGTGTCCTAACTGACAAAACACCAAAAATTGAGATAACCCACATAATAAAACAACACGGTAGGTAGTTTTAAATGACTATTGTTTTCGAAGTATTCTCCACGAAGATTAATACACATCTGCATGCGCTCGAACCAATTTTCGAAGCACTTATTCCACTCGTTTGCTGGCAGATCCAAAACGGCATTTTTGAATGCGTTAACTGCTTCTTCTGGTGACTAGAATCTTTGACCACGCAGTCTGTTTTTAATTTTCGGCAAAGTAAAGAAATCGTTAGGACTTAGATCGGAACTATATGGAGGATGGTTCAATAATTCCACGTTTTCTTCCGTTAAATACTGCGTTGTTTTTTGGGCTGTGTGCGAGCTTGCATTGTCTTGGTGGAGGATGATTCTTCTTTCGGGGTTGATTTTTCGATGCTCGGTGATCACTTTTGGCAAAGAAATGGTGGTATATAATAAAGGGTGTCCCAAAATTAACGCAAGATTTGAATTAAATAGAAAATGCCATTTTTAGTCTTTTAATAGTTATATTTTTATTGACTCATAAAGTACATAGGATAGGGTTATGTATGGAATAACACATCGGACAAATGGCCTCCTCGGCTTTGCATGCACATGCGCACTCTTTTGTCGAAATTTCCATGACCCTTCTGCATAAATGTGGCTGAATTTCGTTGATGCAGCGTTGAATCTCCTCCTTTAATGCACGGGTGGTTGTGGGCTTGTTGACATAGACTTGTGATTTCAAATAACCCCATAAAAAGAAGTCTAATGGTGTTAAATCACACGATCTAGGAGGCCAATTTTGATCACCGAAACGAGAGAGTACACGACCGGGAAATGTCTCATGCAGTAATTGAATTGTTTCACGGGCTGTATGACATGTGGCACCGTCTTGTTGAAACCACATATTGGGTACATCAATATCATTTAATTTTGGCAGAAAGAACTGTGTAATCATGTCGCGATATCGAGCACCAGTAACAGTCACTGCTTGACCAGCATCATTTTCAAAAAAATATGGCCCAATTATGCCTCCAGCCCAAAATCCACACCAGACAGTCACGCGTTGTGGGTGCATTTCTTTTTCGACAATCACACGTGGGTTCTCCGAACCCCAAATGCGGCAATTTTGGCGATTGACAAAGCCATCAAGATGAAAATGTGCTTCATCGCTTAGGATGATTTTGCTTGAAAAATCAGGGTCCATTTGTTGATGTTCAATAATCCATTCAACAAACTCTCTTCTCTCTGCATGGTCATTAAGCTTCAATTGTTGTGTTAATTGAAGTTTGTAAGCATGAAGACACAGATCTTTGGTGAGTATACGCTGTAGAGAGGTTCTTGACATTTGCAATTCTTGTCCACGACGTCGAATTGAGGTTCCTGGATTGTCCGCAACACTCTCACGCACTGCTTCAATATTCACATTTGAACGGCTTGTTTTTGGACGACCAGTGTGTTTGGCGTCTCCAACGGATCCAGTCTCCATGAATTTTTCAATTAATCTCTTCACAGTTGACGAAGTTAAAACACTATTCCGGCCATATTTTGTATGAAATTTTCGAACTGCAGCCGCCAAGCTTTCACTATTTTTGAAATATTCTTTAATAATGAAGACACGTTGTTCTATCGTGTAACGCTCCATTTTTCATAACCCTATACTGTTAGCTGTCAAATTGCTTTTTTTCAGGGTTGCCAACACTTCACTGCACAAATGGCGGCAAATTCAAATCTTGCGTTAATTTTGGGACACCCTTTATGTCCCGCTTTTGACACAAATGTCGACCATCTTTTTCGAAACACTTCGAGAACGGATGACTTTTGTTAGCTTTTCTTCACCTTGGAACACCCAAACAGCCGACTGTCGCTTAATTTCTGGTTCATAACAGTAAATCCACGAGTCATCACAACTAACAATGCTGTACACATTTTTTGAGTTTCCGGAATTGAAACGGTCAAGCGCTTTTGACACCAATTAACCCTGGCTGCTTTCTGCTCTTCAGTCAACAGGTGGGGTATCCAACGAGAAACTAGTTTTCTTACACCCAATTCTTCATGTAAATTTTTTTTAATTGAGGTCTTTGAGATATTCAAGGACGCCTCAATCTCGCGATATGTCACATGTTTATCTTGAATGATGAGTTTGCGCACAGCATCGACGTTTTCCAGGGTGACTGCCGTTTTTGGTGCACCCACCTTGGGATCGTCGCTAAGACTCACCCGTCCACGTTTGAATTCTCCATACCAACGGGAAATTGTCGACTGATGTGGCGCTTCGTTTCCGAAAACAGACAGTAACTCAGCAAGGCATTCTTGTTGCGATAATTTTCTCTGAAAGTTGTAATAAATTATGGCGCGAAAATGTTCTCGGTTGAGTTCCATTTTTCTAATGACTTGGTGACGCTTAAAAATTCACTGTAGTGAGAATACTGCACGTATTGTTGTTGTGAAACTTTGAATTTAAGTTTACTAAAAAGTGAGATTGAGATCAGTACTGACGTTCGATCCGCGCGGCCTACTATGTTTCTATATGCAAAACTTAAAAGACATCCCTCTTACATAGGTGTATTATTCCATGCCGATTAATCTGACGAAGAGGAAACACACCATTAACCCCTGGGTGTCTTATCTGCAAGGGTTAATATATAATTCCCACGAAGAGACCTAAATGAAGATAGGTATCTTAGAGTGAAGTAATCCTTGTTAGTATACGCAGCTCAGTGGTCGATCATTGCCAAAGTGAGGGAGAAACCGCCCACAGTGCAATTCATACTACGATAGAGGGAGCTGGAGATGTTTTGAACCCTCACAACTTTATCCGGTCTTTAGGTTGGCCAGAAGACGTCAACCTTATTTATTAATCCCAATTAATCTTTTGACTGCAACAGAGTTTCAAAAGATTTAACAATGTTGTCCACACGGCAAACTGAGAAAGGGCATAATATTAAATGGGCGGGTATTATGTAATTTATGTTAAGAAAACCAAAATACCATGATACTAGTTATGAAAGTATTGAGTTAAAAAGACTGATAAGCAAGAGTAATAATATAAATGATAATAAACTAGAACAGCTTAATAAGAGGAACCACTAAAAATATCAAAAAAGAAGTACTCCGACTTAATTTCGTTATGTAAAAACCAACACCAGTTGTACGCCTACCAGAATTCCAAATCTTTTTTAGAAATTTGCCACATAAGACTGAATGAGTTATTAATAATTTTACCTTTGTTTTTTTATGTATCTTAATATACCAACATTATCTGGTAATATTTTAAAAGATAATGTTTAAGTTAGTTGTGTTTGTTTTAGTTTTTATTTCAATGAAGATTTGTCGATTCGAGTTGTTTTCTTCATCTCATCACCTAATATTTGTGTCATAATCTATATCAGTTTTAGGCATGGACATTAGAGAAAATTTTGTAGGGGGTAACGAAAATTCAAAAGTCAATCCAAACTTTCTTACTTGAACACTGCTGTCAGCAGACCAACTACCTAAAAAACAACAGATTTTCTGAGATAATCGCCCCTTGTCTGGAAATATGATTCTTTGCTTATAAGTAAATGAAACAAATTCTGTATATCTGAAAAAGTATAATAACACGCAAAGCGAATAAAGCCTGTCATCTTTTTTTGGTAGTTAAAATTGATATTTTGGTATGAAAATATAACAGTACGGGGCTTTAGGTACTGTTTTTGTAACGACCCAATCAAGTACCAGCCGTCGAGTAGTGCATACAAAAGAACGTAAGTCCCGAACTTACGATGTTTTTGCGATAAATCTGTATCACCGGGTTTTATTTGAAGGGAAAGGAATGTAGTGACTCATGAGTTGTATACCCATCTACCTTTAACGAAGAGGTTTCAATTAAAAAAAGCATGTTGATAAAAAATGGACTTAAGTGGCTTTTGCACTGATCAGTTCAATTATAGTACGTAAGATTTCAGACTACCAGCCCAGAATCGATTCATAAATAAATTAACAGTTTTGTGTTTTAAACCTTCAAAGTCTACATGCTACGTAAGGATTTCGATGCGCATTCACCATATCACTTCATTTTATGGTGAATGTGCAGAGTATTTTTTAATGTGCCTTTAATGCTTGCAAGAACACGAAAGTTTTGTGCGCCTTGAGGTAAACGATAAACTAGTCGCACTCCTCCATAAAAATTGATTATTTAGTTAATATTTCATATTCTGCTATAGTTTGCACAGTTTGTCTCTATAGATATTGTTTTATCACTGAAGTAAGAAGTCAATTTGAGCTGTGTGAAAATGTCTTCAAGATACATTCAAACTTAACGCAAAGCTATACCTGCCTCTGTTGGCTATGCAATTGTACTAAGCTAAATATATTGAACGATTTATTATGGAGGACGTATACTATTTTTGCTGCAATATAAAAGGATGTATCACTCAATTAACCAACAGGTATCACACTTTATCAGGTTTTTTATCACCAGATTAGCCACCAAAAGCGTACTATACAGATAGAGATGGAGCTGCAGTATAACATCACAACGTAACATGTGATTAATTTCACCCAATATTTTGAACGCCTTTTTAGGAACGCAGATACTGCAGTATTTTTTTAAGCTGATGAGAACGATCCAAAGCAAGTACCAGGCGATACATATTGTGATTACCGCAGCAAATTTAATATAGGGAAGAAATTACTTTCGATCAATCATGTGATTATATTATTAGGTTTGCCTTTTTACTCGAATAATCTGAAGGAATACACAACCAAATTAAGCAACAGATTTACAGCTGCACATAAAATCTCCCTAAGGTTTGAATCAAGCAGTAAATTTGAGAAATGTCAGGTAGTTTTTGTCATAGTGATAAAATAAAAGATACCAATAACAAAGTTTTGAAAATGTCACCTCCACGGCTTTAGTAAGTTTCATCTATGTTTCTTTATCTAACAACAGTAATTATTCATCGTTAGTAAATGAACCGATCATTTATAATATAATATATGTTTTAGATCTGTGGATAAACCTTTTGAATGTATAAGGAATTGTGCAGTGTAGTGCAGAGCTTCAATGTCCACCATCCGATTGATTTACCCTAGAACACTTTTTCTCCGATATCCGTCAAGATCATCTTCGCTATTGGAATACAATGGATTCCTTTTTTATTTGTCCACAATATTCTTTCGATTGTTATGTGAACCGGCTGAGCATGACCAAACGCAGTTTTTTGCGCCTTCGTATTCCCGATAGGCTAATTAAGCCTCTGATTATATGTATGAGTGCAATTACAAACTAACATTCTAATTTCGCATATTATAACATAAATATTGAAATCGTAACTAATAATAATTGTTGTTTTTAATTTGATACGTCGGTTATTTGTTTTATTCTCCGAGGAAAATCACCATTATTGATCCTGTTTCCGGTATTTCCACGGCCTTTATGCTTGAGTCGTCCGCTCATTGAGCAATATTAAGTGCTAATTGAACGATAAACTGTTACTCAATATTAGGGTCCTACCAAAAGTGATTTTTTTTTTGGATGAATCCAAATGCTTAATAGTAAAAGGATATGGGTTGTGTTTCAACGATAAAGTACGAAGTGCAACGAACGTTTGTGCCATTGGCTGATTCTTATCAGTTGTAACCTCGATTCTAATTATATCTGTTAAAATTAGATAAAAGGTGACGATGATTCATCCCTAACGGAAATTGTAGGAGATACGAAGTTAGTCAAATTGGAGTAACATTTGATCACATACAAGTATGTCAAAAAGCAGCAAATAAAAAGTTTCACAATCCAAAGAGTTTCGGAAGTAAATTGAAAATTCCAGAAATCAATATTCTATTCTGAATCATGTACGTTCTGGTAATGGAAACAATGCAATTCTTATTATCCGTGATAAATCTACAATAAAAGATAACATCAATTGGGGTTGAAATTCCAAAACACAGCTACTTATAAAACAGTCAGTTCCTTCAAATATTTCCAAAATTATACGCTGACAGGAATCTAATTTTTCATATAAACTGACCATATGAATCGTTGCATTTTGCACAATGAAAGTAGTTAAATAAATAAAGTCGGTTCCTATAATTCTTAACGAAGACTAATAGGTGTTCAAAACCTAAAAATTGTAGCATTCCAACACCATATAGTAAGCTGTATCCTCTATAAACTAGTAATATAGCTTTGGTTCGTTCGACAACAGGTGGCCAGCCATGGACAGCTGTTTAGTGCTATTTGACAACTCATCAGCATGGAATAGGCTTGGTCTCAAGTGGGACAACGAACGAAAGCTGGGCAGCTTTCTTATATCCGGGTTATACGGTCTATCGAAATAAGACAGTGCACAAAGTGCCATGTACCAGTGGTCTATTCTGGTAATAGATGGCACTTTGTGCTGTCAACAAAATAGTACACTGCTACCAAGTGGTAGCCAAAAGATATTTTAGAGCTCCTAATGAGTTTCAACAAAAAAGAGCGGACAAAGAGCACATATTTGTATATAGCAACATTCCTCAGAATACATTAAAAATGTGTTTCAATTCCTAAGCTCCCCAACCACGGTATGGATTATACCTCCTCAGTACGCGATATTTTCACAACTTTTCGGGAGTACATAATTTTCGAAACCTCCGGCATTCAGCTTTTAGCCTATTTTGGTAGAAAATATGGTTCAAAACGCAACTACATTCGTTCAAATCGCAGCATATAACTGTTAAAATCCCTTTAAAGACCAATGTATTGAAAAGTCATTACTGATACTATGACAGACAAAAATTCGGTAAATGTAAATGGACTTTGCTGAACTGAACAACACTTCATCCAATATATGTATACCCTTCCATCGTGATGGTACTTGTCAGTGTGTTAGTATTGAAAGAACAAATTCATAGAGCGCTTTAATATAGGTGTATGTGTTGCAAGTAGGAGATATATCACACTTTTTGCTATCAATAACCTTTTAAGTTTCACTCATTCTTTTAAATATTTATTATTTCAAAAGAAGCTCGATTTTATAACACATTCTTCAAATCAGATAGACTAGGTCTGGGCAGGTATTTCTTTGGGAAGTCTAACAGTCTATCAGTGTCGTTAAAGCACGTGGTCAAATTTCCAAGAGTGATCCTTTTAGTGGTACTATTGCTCTGGTAATGTCTCGTTGCCACTCACATCAGACTCTTTATTGAAACTGCAAGCTATCATGACCTTCCAAATATTACACTCAATTTAATTTTTAAAATTCCCCCTTTGAATTAGTTGGGTTTTATTAAATTTGTAACAATCACAAATACCTCATACGTGAAGGTTATCAATTGCATATAATCTAGTGGCTTCTTATGACTTAAATTTCGACATTATACGTATACGCTATTTGCGATTGCCTAAACTCGCTGTTAATAAGTTTGTCTCAACTTCAGATTTACAATTAAACAGAGACAAATGTTTTTGCAAAACAAGATAAAACAACAAGACAAATCGTACTCTCCAAGCTATCACCTCTTGAAATTGGTGCAGGTACTATATTAATCCAGGCGTTATGCTTCTCAAGCTATGAGTGATTGTGTAGAAGGAATTGAAGTAGCATCCATACGACAGCTCTCTAGAAATATATATTTAAGTATTGTAGACTTAAAAAACGCTCTTACAATATAGGGAGGTATTACAGTAAAAGTGTAATTGTGCTTTTAGTGTAATTGAAATTACATTTTCATGTATACTCTACACGATTTCATGTTTTTGAGTCTGATAAAATCAATACACTGTTTAGACATAATACATATTATATGCTTCTGACTTATTTTGCCATGTATTTTATTTTCCAAGGCGCATCGTTCATATTTCCAACTCCACTTTTCTACAATCCAGATGCATCCATGTACTGGTTTGTGCGCATTATGCATTTACTACTTCATTAAACAAACTATGTTAGACTAATTAAGATTAATATTAATAAGTTCCACCATTTTCCACGTATTTACCGACTAATTAGCTTGTGTCAGGAATGTCGTTGCAGGCTGATTCAATAAAAAATCAGATATAATGAAACAGTATCAATGAGTTGGCGATATTGCGGGTACATTATAATGTGAAGCAAGAGGTGCCTATTTCGGAATACGATCCATTCACCTGACAGAAATAGATGATGCTCAAATCAAGTAACAAAATATGCCAACAAAAACCCGCGCTTGAACAAGACAAAATGACACCCTCTGGTATTCGCTTCGAAAATCGTAATAATAATGTTTATTGAAGATAAAAATACAACTTGCAACTTTGTACTCCAGCCAGAAAATGACATGAAAATGATTAAAATATTCGTTCAGGTACCATCTTGTCCCTAGTATAGAAAACCTAGGATTGGTAGGAAAACTTTTCTAACTTGGTTTTTAGCAGAATTTTCTATAAAGGTAAAGGTGTTTGGAGCGATAAAAACAATTGTTTTTACTTTGTTAAAAACTATTCTTAAACAAATGTTCACAAAGTTAGCGCTCGGCAACCCCTTGATTGGTATTAATCAGCATCCAACTAGCGTCATTCTGAAAAAAAAATCCGTTTTTTGCTTTGTCTAACATCTGGTACAAATAATATCTAAGACAACAAATCTCTCTGCAACGAGAAGCTTCTATTGTAACCTTTTTTCTTGAAACTATAAATTGTCATAAGCCAAGGAATTTGTTGATGCATGAGATAGCTACTACTAGTCAATTTTTTAAAGTTATGATATATTAGTTATGCTGCCAATAGTCGGACTTTCCCTATTCATTGGTTTATTCAGGAAATGGAACATGAGTTTATGTAGGTAAATCTTTTTAAAATAAGACATTCTTCTTGAATGGCCAATTGCATAATAGTTACTTACGCTTTGAAAGCGCAAAGACCCGCTTTGCCGCTCAGCAGGTATTTTTTATCAGCTCGGCAATACTTCAAGTTAGGAAAGTGCGCTTGAATAGTTAACGTTTTACACAATTGGCATTCTTACGACAAGGAAACGACCCCAACTAGTAGCGAGTGTTTTTCTACTTTGTCGCTCTAAAGCGGTAAAACTCATATTTAGTAGTAATAATAATAATAATAACCCTTGAAAAACTAGCACTGAAGTATTGAGAACAATTTTAGTGGAAATTGCAAACTAAATACACCGTACACATGTGTGTGCAAAAAGAAACTAGTAAAAGATTTATATAATATGCAGAAATATAAATAACCTATATACTGAGAATTAATTCAGATTTGATCATCAATGATAATTTGTTAAATTTGATTTTTGAAATTATTCAAATCAACATGCTTAGCAGTAGATGGTAAAGCACTATATAGGTTGATCGCATTATATTCTTTATTCTTTATTATTAACCACTTAGATACAGAATAGTACATGTAGTGAAAAAAATAAATAAGCTAGATAATGTAAATAAAATGTATAAAAATGCAAGTAAAATCAATATAAATATAACAATTCATATACATATGTTCAATTCCATCTTGAAGTAGTAAAGATTGTACCTTCCATATATTCACTTTTGTTATAAAGTGCATTTGATGCTAATAATTTTTTTAACTTGGTTTTTAAATCGAAAATAATTACTAATTTTCTGTATTTCAGCCGGTAATTTATTGTGTAATTTGATGCAGTTATAGTAGGGTGATTTTTTGAAATGTGTCGTGGTATGTGTCTGGATGATCTTTAAACTTTGATTTCTGGTATTATAATTATGTTGAGCATTAATATTTGGGAACAGTTTATTAAACGTCTTAACGTAAGTTGCATATTTCAAAATGTAAATACAAAATTTCTCTGCAGGAGTCAAGTGGCTTCATTATAATATACATTGATAATAGCTTTTTCATTTACTACATATTCAAGTTGTAAAATGGCAATATATTTTTTAGATAAATTTTTACATACGTGATGAAAATTTAGTTTACAATCGAAATATGTACCAAGTAATTAACAAGAATCCGATAAAATAAGATCATACATATTTAAGTCTAAGTCAAGTGTACGTTGGATGTTAAAATTGATAACAACAGTTTCATTATAATTTAAAATTAACCTATTTCTTTGACACCAAGCAGAGAATTCATCGAATACGCTTAGAATTTTGGACTGAAGGTGATTGACATTTTTGCAGATACAGTTATAGTGGTATCATCTGCAAACATGGTTATACTCGTATATCCCTCTGAGATATGACTGGGCAAATCACTGACGTATAAATTGAACAGCAGTGGTCCCAGTACAGATCCCTGAGGTACACCATGTTCAACAGGATATATACCAGATGTTGTACTTTAACTTTCAGATTTCTGTCCTGAATGTAAGAGATAAACCAATTCAAGAAGAAGCGTCTAATACCCACAGTATACAATTTTTGCTGAAGTATGTTTGCTGTATATTGTGTCGAATGCCTTAGATAGATCAAAAAGTAAAGATACTACATATTCACCTTCGTCAAGTCTGCGATAAACATATTCAAGCAGTTTCGATGCATTTCTCAGCTCTAAATCCATGGTGGCATACATTCAGGATATGAAATTGTTCAGCAAAATCGTAAAATCTGTGATACATGGATTTTTCTAGTAGTTTAGATATATTGCTCAATAATGAAATTTAACGACAGTTCTCAACATTATCATGTTCACTTTTTTTAAATATAGGTCTAATCACTGCAACTTTTAAGATTTTAGGAGAATATTTATGAAATGAAGTTTTGTGTCGCGGCATAATTAAAGTGTCAGTGACGAGAATATTCCGTGAGTGGATATGCTCACGAGATATCAATTTCATTTTTCAAATATGAAGGAACTAAGGTATGTAGGAATTTGTTAATATAGCATAATAAATGAGATTTGTACAACTTTAAAATATTCAACAAATTCAGCTGTTCGGAACATAAACTAATATGACCATATTTAAATTGAAAATCAATCTACAACATGAATTTTGAATTTTTTGTAGACGTTTAGCTTATTTGCGATCATTCTTGGAAAAAACTGGATAAAATATTTTAATTGCCCAATGAGAGCATCCCCGATATTCCTTTACCTTAATTTCGATTTATTTTTACGTATCGTGGGTCCCAGTGTATAAAACGACTCAACTTAAGCTATTATGCATTTTTGGGTTTGTGCTTTGAAAAAGTCAGGGCAACCGAAACGTCAGTAAAGTAGTTCGATCGGTATCTAACAACAACAATGACATACCTTTATAGATATGCTGCGGTATTCAATGCAGTGTTAAATTTCGGATTACAATTAATATTTATTTATAAGTCTAATGATACTGACAGTTGTTTGACGAATTGTGTACTTACATCGTCATCATCTAGTTGTCCATAGACGTCCAGCTTATCGATCCTGATGGTACCCTGGAAAGGATAGCACAGAGAGCCTTGCGCAATAGTCGTGTTAGACCAAACGGACACCTCAGGTTCCTGCTGTTTCCTGCCTAGAGGAGGACTCCTCACGCACAAACTGAACTCTTGCGGAATCAGAACGCACGTCTCCATGGTGGAGGTACCACCTTTCCGTGTAAACAATGTCTTTGTGTCTGTAAGTTCGAACCACTTGACGTATCGCGCGTAAATTTGAGTGGTACCCGGTTGAGCGATCGATCAGCGGGCGCAACCTTGCTTGAATGGCACTGAACTAGGCTCTAACATTGACCCTCCGCGGTAGCAGCGCGGCGGACTCGCGACGGGTACTACCTTGCTGCGCCCCCACTACTTCGAGCACGTGGTGCCGCGCCTCGCGAAAGCAGGTACCACAAAGACAGGTGCAGTCGATGGTGCCGACCACGCAACGAGAACGGAGAGTAAGGTGCTACTGAAAGGCGACAGGCGGTTTTGTCGGTTCACGAGCATCTGCCTTACAGATAAAAAGGTACCTCCATACAAATGTGTGGTCAGATTATTATGAAGAAGATTCAACTTGATATGGCGATTTTCTGAAGGTCCTTTTTTCATCTATTTGTCAAAATCTGTCATTTTTCTAGAAAATGACATATTTAGCGTTTTGATGACTATTTATTGAGTTACAAGAAACTCAATGGACGAAAAAGCCAAACTTTGAGACAATCTGTTATTTTGAAACGTAGTACCTACTTCCATACTCCAGAACTATACAATTGAAGACACAAGTTTAACATTTTTTAAAATTGCTTTTTTCGCATTAAACTAACCTTAAGGAGTGATTCTCTCATTCTGTGATTACTATGTTGCAAAAACAAGATAATAACAAACTAATTAAGCCAAATATTTAAAATTTCAATAAAGTAAAGAGTCCCAATAAAATGTTTAAAGTCAATCTTCTCCAGGCAATTATGACACCTTTATCCCCTTGAGTCTTCAACTGTGGAATAGAAAGCATCGAGAATATCATTACGAATTAGACGTATTTGATTCTCTATATCATGACACTGACAGATCGTTGTGTAGGGGATGTAAACAGGAGAAAGATGCAGTCAAACAACTGATTTGCATCTCCCAACCATTTTATCAATGCAAGGTCCCATTTTGAAGTGCGTGAGCTGTCTATCGCCAATGTAACAGAAACTTCGTTGGCTCGTATAACCTCATTCAATAATCTTGGGTGTCAGGTTATTCAGCACTAATGGATAACCCCCGAGGAAGACGTTTTTTTATACTGAAGCAGCCGCGCAGGCAGAAGCCTAAATGCCGGGACACCGCGGCTGCTATAACGATCCCAAATAAATTTTGTTGATCCGATTTTTGAACTGCCTAAAGTTAGTAGAACTGGGAAAAACTTCCTCTTGTAGATTGTTCCACAATCTCGACACCCTAGAGATCAGCCAGTCCTGGATGTACGAAGTTCGACACTATTAGAATGTGAGGCCAAAGTCAGGCGGGTCTGTCTGGCAGGCGCATCGCGCGGCGGCATCATGGGAGAGAGCTCTGAGGAGCAAAGTGCGCTTGTGTAACGGTAAAAGAGAGCCAGATCGCCGACTGCCCGCCGGTGCGAAAGGGTGGCGAGACTGTCTGGAAGAGAAGAGTCATCGATCAGTCGGACAGCCCTCCTCTGGATGGCATCGAGCATAAATAATGTAGTCGGGGCGGCAGCACCCCAAACGTGTGAGCAATACTCGAGGCTAGGCCTTATCTGGGCCTTGTATAGAGTGAGAACGTCATGCGGATAAAAGTACTTCTTAGCCCTAAGCAAATAGCCCAGCTTTTTTCAAGGTTCTTGGTGATCTGGACTCCAACCAGCCGATCAGAATGTCTCTTTGGCAGAACTCGGTCATCCATCGAAACCGGATGAACGCTGGGACGCGTTTTGTTCGGCAAGTACGTACGTAGAAAGCAGAGGAGTGCTGTGGTTTCACCTGATTACACTTCGTCTAACACAGAATTCAGGCCTTAAGTATCTCTATCTGACTATACATAATATGTCAAAATATGCTTCAATATTACTTTAAAAAAATTATCAGATATGAAGAGTCAGTTTTCGTTGTCTTTTGTGAACTATTCATCTACGAGATAGACAGATGGTTAAGATCCTCATCAAAAAACACATATCTATTAGCTTTAGATATCATAGCTTCCGTGCTCTAGAGCGACGATCTTTTTTAGGCAGAGGTAAGTTTTTGTAGCCTCTCTTAGGCGGAAAAGCTCGATACATCAACCTCTCAGGACCATCAAAGGCTATTACAGCATTTCATCATGGTGGGTAGGCTCCCGCTGCAACTCATATCAATAGTACTTGTCTTAATAGTACAACAGTAAACAATTTGCAATGAACCCTTCTTAGTACATTCTCATGTCTCAGTCATTTTTGTAGGGATTTGGTTGATTCACCCCCAAAACCTTGCCATTATATGAATCAAATGATGATGAATTTGTTTTTCCTTACTAGTAGTAGCAATTTGGAGCATTCTGCTGGATCTGTTAGATAGCTCTAAGCTTGACAGTATTGAAAGCCACGCCACTGATATTTCACGGACGCATGTGCTACTGATCATATTTCTATTTTTATTATCTAGTTGTTTGTTGATTGGTCGTGGTATAAGCACCATCATAATAAATGACAACTGTTTTTATTGGCGAATCTCAGTATGATGAGAAAGCTGCACTTTCGTTGGTTTAGCTTTACTTATTGCTGTAGTAGGTATGCCAGTAGAGATTTTATTTGAAGTCAGAAATTAACTTTTACTAGTTTTGCGTATTTTTTTGTTTGTATAAAGTGTCACATTTATTATCTTGATTATATTTTTTTTCCTATAAAACTTAAAAATTTTACTACTACTGTTTATTGCCTCAGAATAATATTATATTTTATGCAGTAGATGCGCATCCGTTAAATACAGTCACCAAAACAAATTAATAGGTGTAATGTGATATTGCCTAGTTACGTGTTAGACTGATCTGAATCTGACCTACTGTACATAATTGTTTGGAACTGTCACAGACACGGAGCGGCACGGGTATTACGTATTTTCAAAAGTGACATTATGTCGATTTTTTGACATTATATTGGTTTTTTGTGACATTGTGTAGATGTTAACTTAGTACTAGCTGATGCACACATTGTGAACTCGTTTTGTAGTTATACGTGTTGCTTAAACGCTTCAGTTATCTATGTTTGGCTCTGATGTGATGTAAAATCTACTTCAGAGATGACATTACTGGAGGTAACGGCAATGCACAGGTGCATAGTGAGGCTTTGTGTGCTAATGATATGTCTTGATGATAAGTCCATTGGATTCCTGTCTCAAATACACTTACTTGAGAGACATTAGTTGTGCATCCAATTTTTCTTATTCATTCTGGAAATTACATATGCAAATTTGCTGATTCTCAATAGAGAGAAAGAGAGATGAGAAATAATTATATTCACTGTACACTGTCGAATTACAAGTCATATATGAACATAACCTGTCTTCAGAAAGGACAACATATAAATAGCCCGTCAGGCACAGCTAATAGATAAATTTCATTTGCAGCATATTCAGTAATGATTTTCTCATACAGCAAATATCACTGACTTTATACACATGCAGACCATTGACCAATACACACAATCATCCAGATTCGATCTTGCGATTCAACCAACATTCTTCTCAGAGATGAAAACTATAGACTACTCGGCTTCACAAAACATATGCAACCAACAGCGCATGTGATGGTGTAGTTGAACCATTCCTCCATAGATGGACGCTCACAACGATCCTAGTGAGCAAACGTGGAATAACTGCACCCTAAAGACTACCCTGTCTGCAAGATGACATTTTATAGGTCTTTTACATTTTATAGGTTTTTTTACATAATACCCATGCGGTTAATACCTAACTTATAGTTTGGTACTCACTATCATGGATAAACAAATCCAAAATCATATAAAGTCTCCCCGCCACTTGCCAATTTCTACTCATACTGATGTAACAATTTTACGAAAAAAATTCACTTGTCTGTAAGAAAATAGCCATTACGAGTAGTAAAAACTGCGTCTAATAGCAACGCCAAGATTTTGATGACTAACATATGAGATTTGCAGGAATAAGTATTTCTATTGTGCGTTTCTGCCGATTAGGCTGCCTATCCCGATTGCCAACCAACCCTTGCTCCCCTAGGATTTTCAAAATATGCCAATTTTCATAATCCCAATAAAAAGAAACTTCTTTGCCCTTCAATGGACACAAGAACAACATCTTGTTAGTAAAGCTTCAAATGGACAAAGTAATGTGCTCTTCAGAGACTAATAAGATGGTTAAACAGATTGGTATTGTATGATAAAATTTTATGAATATTTCATATATGACGGTCACTTTTCAGCAGTATGCAGATCTTGAAACCTTTCAAATGGCCTGGATATAAATTAATACGATACATCGTTACTTATCAAAAAGCCATCTACATCTCTCAGCTCTTGGTAAATCCTTAGCTGGTGAGCATGCCTTTCATGAGATTTCTTGCAATTCTTCGTGGTTTTATTATTATTATTTCGAAAACTATTTTTTGAAACGTCAAGAAAACTACCTTCTGTGGAGTGTATGCCCGAAATCCTGAATGATCCGATGATAAATACTTCCCCGCATTTCAGTAGATATTTTTTGGTAAATCTGATTTTTATATTAAATTAATGTCTCATATCAAGAAATAGTAGATTTGCAAAATTAGTTTTAATTTCATTTATTGTGTCTGAAGATGATGATCAAATACGCAAATACGTCATCGTAACAATACTTGTTGGCCAAATCTAGTTTACGACCAAACCTAGGAGTGATCGACGATCTTCTAGTCCAAGATACGTGCCCTAGAATGTCGGACTTTGGCTGATTCTCTTTTAATCAAATCGCGAAGTCATCGACATACCAAATCCGGTCCAATGAGGTATCAAGAAACGGAATCTGGCCAGGTGTCTTGTCTGTAGATACAAGATTGTAAAAGACTAATCAAAATCGTGTAACTCTCCGCGATCCGACCAGTCACTCCTCGGTTTGGTGGCGCCTCAGTCTTTTACTCCAGCAGCCAAAACGTGATCACACTGACCACCGATATCATCACCTCTACCAGCTGTACCCCACTGAACAGCCGCGGGCCGTACCCATCGGGGCGTAACGGAGTTAGCCAACCAGCGCTCCGCATCTCGGCGCGACCAGCCAATCAGCGCATTGCGGGCGTGGCCCAGCCAGTACAGTCCGACTGCCCGCTGGGATTTATGCACGCGGTACCGCGGGCACGCCGCGCGGCATCGGCGGTATATGCAAAGTGCGTATATGCTTGCGTCGTTTGGACGACCTTGAGCTGCGCTGCAAAGTATGAGTACCTATACATAAAGAGATATTATTTTTTTGACATTCATGTCTATTTGCGATTATGTTGGTATTCACGCAAGTTGCTAATATATAGACAACTGAGCACATACTAATTTAAAAACTCGTTCTCAAAATAAAATGTTTAGCTGAGTAGGTATATCTACAGGGTGTCCCAAAAAAATGTTTATGAGTAATCTGGAAAAGATATCAAAAATCTGTTTTCGTGGCAACCTCGACATGTTATTAGTGCATATTTTAAAATCATTTCAATATATGCAGGGCGTTCCAAAACTCACAGAAAACAATTTTTTATATAGAACACCCTATATTTTAAAAATAAGAAAAACTGAAAAAACAATACAAAAAACATAAATACATTTGATAAGTTAGAAGTTTAAAAATGTAGGTGTATAAAAAATATGATGTCTATAACATATATAAGTGAAGGCTATTCAATATTTCATGATTTAAAAGTATAAAATTGTAACAGTTATACAAAACAAAGAAATGCTATATTGGAAATATTTTTGTGTGTGGCGACAAATAAATTTTATCAACTAATTTATATACTACTATTCAAAATAAATTTCTTCATATGTCTTTTAAATTCATCATATGATAGCAATTTTGTGGATCGAGGTAGAGAATTGTAAAAAATAATTACGTTATAGGTGAAGCATTTACGAAAGATTGATGTCCAGTGAAGGGGCATTGTGAGTGTTTCAGTGAATCGAATGTCCCTAGAAGTAGATATCAGCTTATTTCTCAAAAACGGTAGATTGAATGATATCAAAAGCCTGTGGGTGTAGGTAACTAAGTGTGGCTCACACTCATTTACTCTCAACCAATTCAAGACATTGAAAAAGGGCTGATATGATCATATTTTTTCAAATTATTGATCAACCTACAAGATGAGTTTTGAATTTTTTGGAGACGTGCTATTTAGTCAAGAAATGGAAGATACAATCATCTCTCAATGTTTGAGTTGTTAATTTATTTTATTTTTATTTTTGGGACTTTGTTAAATGAATATTTTCAATTTGGTTGACTTCTAATGTTCATGTCGATATTTGCTTTCTGGCATGGTTGGCTAGCAAATGGTATAATCTCGTCATTGTTCTGTAATTGTTTATATTCTATGTATTACGTTCCTTGTATAAATTCTTGATGTTTTGTCCATATTATGGTTAAGTGGAAGAGTAGCAATCAAGCTAAACTTCGCCACAATATGGAAGGTTGCCAATAAAGACAGTTTATTATTATTATTATTATAAACTAAATCGCAATAACTAATTTTGGACATAACATAAAATTGAAAAACAACTCTTACTGATATTATTTACATGTGGTATAAAATTTAGACATTCATCTAAATTTACGTCCAAGTTTTTCACTGACTCACTTACTTCTATAGTCTCACCATTTAATTCTACTTTAAAATTTCTGTTGACATCACTTCTAAATAGTCTTGGTGAAAAAATGATGACTTTAGATTTTAAAGGATTCAACTGATTCAATGATTTTTGCATACATAGATACTAATAGATGTTATATCTTCATTTACCTCAGATTAAGCATTTCGAATGTCGTGATGATGGAAATGACTGTAGATCTGTGAATCGTCGGAAAAGAATTGGATATTACAATATCTAACAACTGAGTGGAGATCAGAAATACACAAAATGAATAGGAGTGGCCCAAGTACAGACCCTTGAGGCACTCCGGAGGAAATTAGGCACCTTGAAGATAGAACCATGTCAATGTGTACCCTTTGATATCGATTTCCTAAGAAGCTCTGAATCATTTTTGAGGCAGAATCAGAAAAACCAAAATATTTACACTTGGCTACTAGAAGAATATTTGTATAGAGCTTTTACGAACAAGAAGTATAATATCATATAACGAATGGTTTAGATTGACAATTGTTTAGGTATTTGGTCCAACGTCTGAAAAAAATGTCCAGCTTTGACGACTCACAGCTCCGCTATTTTTGAAGATATTTAGATAAATCTAAGTTCACAAAAGTTTTATTATCATCCATTCCAAGCTGATCTAAATTTTCTTTCTATTTATAGCCTAATCATATTATCAAATTTTCCCGAAATAATTGTTAAGTCTCTTTTTTTTGTACAAGTTGTTCAGGGGGTATTTAAAACATGGATGCATAAAATGGGTACACCAATTTTTGTGGGAAATCTTTTTATACGACAACAAATAATGAGAATACGGGTTTTTGGGATTCAATCGAAAGTGTTGGGAGGAACGAAAATACTCCTCATATAAGATTTTTAGGTATTTATAAGACTTACAAAATGAGACCACACGTAAAAATATCCGAATAATATCAAAAATGTTAAGGCCGAAAAACGAGGCAAAATGCAGGTTTTAGCACTTGTTGGTAGTGCGACTATAATTTCACGCAACTACTTAAAATCCTTCAAATCCGTAGGTCAAGTAGTTTTTTGAGAATCTCTAATTGTTTATCCCAAAACCCCTGTCTTCCGGCCATCACTACTGGCTTATTGAGCAATATACAGGGTTCTTTCAAAGAGCATTTAGTCGCAAAATACACGTGTTTACCTTGCCGATATGAATCACAGACCATTTCGAAAGATAAATATTATTGTTATGCGAAAAACAAAGGATACGTTTTTTCTTCTAAACAAATTCAAACATTTCGTATTTGTGAGTACCTAATTGAACAAATGCGCTATATTACTCAAAAAACAAACTTCAGTATACACATTTTAAAACAAAGCGGATGTGTCTATCATCTTTTGTTGTGAATTAGTCACAAATACGAAATGTTTGAATTTGCTTAGAAGAAAAAACGTAACCCATCCTTTTTGCATAAAGAGAACTTTTATCTTCCGGAATGGTTTGCGATTCATATCGGCAAAGTAAGCTAGTGTATTTTGCTATAAAATGCCCTTTGAACTAACCCTGTATATTGCTCCAGAAACTAGTAGTGATGGCCGGAAAACAGGTGTTTTTGGATAAGCAATTAGAAATTCTGAAAAACTACTTGACCAATCTACTCCAATTTTGTTGTGGTTATTTAGAAGTACGAATCCTACGAATTTGAAGAATTTCAACTATCTGCGAGAAACCATCGTCGCATTACCAACAAGTGTCAAAACCTGCAGTTTGCCTCGGATTTCGGCCATAAGTTTTTTGCTATTAGTCGGATCTTTTTACGTGTGGTATCATTTTGCAAGTCTCATAAATACCTAAAAATATTATATGAAGAGTTTTTTAGTTGCTGCCAACACTGTCGATTGAATCCTAAAAAACCCGTTTTCTCATTATTTGTTGTCGAATAAAAAGTTTTCCCACAAAAATTGGTGTAAGAGTACCTACCCATTTTATGCAGCTTGCAGCAGTAAAACAAAACTTTACAATTATTTTGCAAACCAGGGGTATTTTAAAATACAACTTGTCTTCGATCATAAAATCAAATCTTCTACCTAAACAGTAGCATTTATTAATATAACAAAAATAATATCAGCCTAAGGTAATCAGTCGTTAATTAATTAAATTAAAGCACGCCAGGCTCCACGGTGAAGATTGGTACATGCCATTCAACAAGACGACAGCTGGAAGCAGGCGTGCCTCAGGGGTCAGCCTTAGCCCCCCTGCTCTACAACATCTATACTCACGATGTGCCGAAGACAGCTGACACAAAGCATAGACGACCCGAGATCATCCGTAGGAGACTACAGGATGAACTGGACCACATCCAGGACTGGTGCGTGAAATGGAAAATCCGCATCAACGTCCAGAAGACGCAGGCAATCTTCATTCAACGAAGAAGGATTGCAAGACCTCTCGAAGCATCCATCTTCGACGAAGATATCCAGTGGAGCGACAAAGTCAAATATCTGGGGATCGTATTTGACAAGTCCCTCACCTGGAAAGCCCACATAGAAGCTGTCATCGCAAAGACCAGAGCAGCCATGGCTCAACTCTACCCATTACTGGGTAGACACAGCCGGATGCTGCTAGCGACCAAGCTACCGCTGATCAAGGCCATCGCCAGACCTCAGCTCGCTTACGCCTCCGCAGTCTGGGGGTACGCTGCCCCCAGCTACCGCAAGCGACTTGCTGCTCTAGAGATGAAGCTACTCCGGATCGCCACCAGTGCACCATCCTACGTAAGAAACTCAACCTTGCGTAGAGACCTGCATTGGGACACCATCCACGAGTACATGAGGAAAAAAGCGGAGAAGACCTTCGAGAAAGCTCAGGACCACCCGAACGAGCAGCTACGATTCTTCATGGACTACGATCTGGACGAGAGGCCTCGCAACCGCAGAACCAGGTACCCCAGTTTAAGGTCCCAGTTGGCACCCGCTAACTGGAACCTTGACTAGGAGACTAGGAGAACTCGCGGTTGCTCCCCCCCCCCCCCCACGGCGTGGATGCAGAGGACCAGGAACCACCGGGACCAGGAACCACCGGGACCAGGACCCACCGGGACCAGGACCAACCAGGACCAGGACCCGCCACGACCAGGACCCACCAGGACCAGGACCAGGACCAGGAACAACATAATGGTAAGAGGACTTGAAACTCTTGATTTTTCGAAAACAAGAGTTTCAAGAGAACCTAGCAGACCCTCTATCGATGATCGCTTAACGACATCGATAGAATGTGCGAGGTAAAGGGAACCAACCCGGCGTTCCCAGAGACTGAAACAACTGAAACACATGAGGAGACGTTGTAGCAGACCGCAGGTCACGCACAACACATGGCCTACCGAGCCGCTGATGAGTCGGGCCACGCGGAGGTTTAGGGTTTAGTGGGTATTAGGTGATCTCCTCAAGACCCTGGAGTCCCACACACGCCGTAGCTCGGGCTATGGTATGGTGCGTAAATGCATTCCCCCCTCACAAAAAAAAAAACGCCAGGCTAGACGCCTGTTGAAAATATCTTGCGTCTAAAAGGGTCTGTCTAGGTATCCGCCTAAGCGACTCGCTTATACGATGTTCCATGCCGTCGGGTTTTGCAGGTTTCTCCTCGTAAACCTCTCTTTTTACATGACCCCAGAGAAAGAAGTCGAGAGACGTCAGATCGGGAGCCTTCATGTTGGTACCGAAAATTCTCCTTGTTGTTAAATTTACATTCTCTAGTGAAAGAGGTAACAACTGAAACAACATTATAACAATTTCATAGTGAATGACGGTCTTGGATTAAGATGAGACTTGTGCGAAAAAAAATTATTGTCTTCGTGGAAGATCGGATTTTGAGTATAAATGTGGAATTTATTTTTTTTTTCTTCGAATTAATAGCAGTAACTCGAAAGCTGTTCGAAAAAAGTGGTAGGAGCCTTATATCAAAGAATGTTCTCATGGAAACCTATTAAATGATTATGAATATACAGAGTGTTCCATTTGAAGTGTATGAGAAACGGTGCATTTTTCGTTTTCAGATTCTCTGTATAAAACCAAAGAATTTTAGCATTTCTTGCAGATCAGCTTAAAATCGATGATAATAAAAATTTTGTAAACTGAAATTCATCTAAATATCTTCAAAAATGGCGGAGCTGCAAGCCGTCCAAGTTGGGAATTGTATCGGACATTTCACTAAATATCGATGCAATTGACAAACGAAACCATACGTTATTTGACATCAATCTTCTTGTTTTCATAAGCTCTATCCAAATATGTATTAAGTTATAGGGTAACTATTGTATTTAAAAAATACATGTATGCTATGTCACGTTGTTGTGGAACACCCTGTATAGTTTAGAATACTTTTAAAGTATGCAGATGATTTTTTTATATGTTTTCCAATTTGCTGATAAAACTACTTTCAATTTTTGTT
Source organism: Acanthoscelides obtectus (assembly GCA_963669975.1). Classification (NCBI taxonomy): domain Eukaryota; kingdom Metazoa; phylum Arthropoda; class Insecta; order Coleoptera; family Chrysomelidae; genus Acanthoscelides; species Acanthoscelides obtectus. The sequence goes on from CAVLJG010000001.1 coordinate 92,906,029, forward strand.
GGGGCACCCTGTGTAAAGTTTATTTTTATAAACATTGTAATTATCACACTCTCCCTCCATATTAATATATCTGTTGTCTATTTTAGTGTTTTGAATATGTGGTTTGGACCAATTCGTATAAAATTACTGTGTTTCTGAAGGATCAATACAAATACTCGTATTATATGTATACAAAGAACAAAGTGTTAATAAGGATAGCTGGCCTTCAGTGACTCAAGGGATGAACACCGGCAAAGCATCCCACAGTTCTTTCTGTACTATAAATATTATAATCCTTACACATTTGGTTTATGGTGTCACAGTCTATTACAACTTCCTTACAGAGGAAATAAAACAAAAATTCAGATTTTACAGAATCGTTGCACAAGATTTTGTTATAATAATATAGGTAGAGAAGAACACATCACTGGCTACTATGTGAAAGAAGACATTTTAAAATATAACTACCGTTCATTGCTTTTTTATGGTGCTCTATTATATAAAGTTTTAAGATATAAATCTCCAAATTATCTGTATAATATTTTAGAGAAAAGATCATCTGTTTGACATGTTTTTCTAAGAAACGATAATTGTTGTATCTAATATCACAGGCCATGTAACATCTAAATTCAAAAAAGCTTTCACTTACACAGCACCTTGTTTGTTGAATAAATATTTAGAACTTGTCCAAATTACTTCCAGTAGTAGTTTCAGAAAGGAATTCAAAAAGGTGCTTCTCCGATTACAAACTTCTGAAGCTGAAGATTAAGAACTTACAATTCAATATTGTATTTCAGTTACAATGGTACCTCAATTTTATAGATTACATTACCTATGTAAAATTAGAGATAAGATGAATCGCATGTTTTTTAATTGTTTTAATTTACTGAATCTCTCTGTAATTGCTGTAGGCGACAGTAAAAAATGGCAATGCCAATCCTCAGCCTATTGGAGAGTTTTTTTAATATATACAGGGTGTTTCAGTTTATTGTTGCATAACTTTAAGATTCGAGAGAACTTTTAAAATTCATGCATAAAGTCTATATAAACATGGGTCGAAAAATGCGTGGCTTCCGAAATACAGGGTGTTTAAATTTACTTTCTAAAATAGTTTTTTTTAAATATTTCGAACAATATTTGATGTATAACAGTGAAAATTGGTATACAAGGGTTTTTTGGTACGACAAAACGAACCATGGGCAAAGTTTTACTGTAGCCGCTAGAGGGCGCTCTCTACTGTACCTGTAGTGTATTAAAATGACCGAAAATTTTTTCTTAGTGCAATTTTTTGCTTTTTGAATAAAAAAACTGATTCTTCGCACTTTTCAACATAAAAAGCTCTTTTGTGAATTTTCGTTATAATTAGCCGTTTTTGAGATATTTCGATTTTTAAGGTTCGATGCATTTTTAATTATTTATGATAAAATAACGTTAAAAAGTCAGTATCTCGATAATTTTTAGAAGTAGGCTGTGCGTGCAAATATTTTTGAAATTGAAAGCAGAATAAGGTTAAACGACAATTAGTTGACAGTTAGTTTTGTTGTTTGTTGAAACCTGAAACGTTTTTTTGCAATTGTGAATGCACGAAATTTAGTTTCTTTTACCTGTTTTTGTTTGTAAGTTTTATAAAAATGCCATTTTTATTCTCCAATCAAGAGTTAGCAGTTATTCATTTTGTGTATGGCTTTGTAAATGGAAACGCAGCAGAAGCAGCCAGAGAATACGCACGAAGATTTCCAAACAGACGACATCCAACTCGCTCAGTATTTGTAAGAGTGCATCGCCAAATAATTGAAAATGGTTTTGGAAATCTCCAAAGGGATCAAAACATAAATGTTCGTCAGCGCAGATTTACCCGTATGATTCTGCGTGAGTTTGATAGAGATCCGACCACAAGTGTTAGGAGAGTTTCTGGTGCCTTGGGAATTTCAGCAAGCCATGTTCACCGTGTTCTTAGAAATGACCATAGACGCCCTTACCATTTGCAACCTGTGCAAGGACTACAGCCAGGGAACGGAGAACGAAGAATCACATTTTGTCAGTGGATTCTTGATAGTACTGATAATAATAGGGAGTTTTTAAGTAACGTTTTATGTACCGATGAGTCATGCTTCACTAGACGTGGAGTGGTAAATTTCCATAATCAACATATTTGGTCGCATGAAAATCCGCAAGCAGTTCGGGAAAGAAATTTTCAGCATGAATTTTGTGTGAACGTGTGGATTGGTATCTACCGTAATCAACTATTTGGACCCTACCTTTTGCCTGCAAGGTTAAATGCTGCGACCTTCTTGGAATTTTTAAAGGCTGAACATGCAAATATGTGGGATGATGTTATATTAGATTTAAGAAGATTGGCCTGGTTCCAGCTTGATGGTTGTCCAGCTCATTATTCGAGAATAGTTAGAAACTGGCTGGACGAAAAATATCCAGAAAGATGGATCAGCCTTGGAGGACCAGTCGCCTGGCCTCCACGATCCCCTGACCTAAATCCATTAGATTTCTTTGTGTGGGGATTTCTAAAAGAAAAAGTGTACCAGACTCCCGTAACCACAAGAGATATGCTAATAGACAGAATCAGGAATGCATGTGATGATATAAGGCCTTATTTGAATAATGCTATACCACGTTGGATCATTCGTAGATGTGAATTGTGTATTGAACAATTGGGTTTACATTTCGAGGAACTACTTTTGATTCTATATGTTTGTCCTAACTATCCAATAGCATTTTAGTTGTAAATAATTAATTTAATTTGTTAAAAACAATATTGGAAAATTAAACAAATTAATATTCTGTTTTTTGTGTTTATTTGGAGTTAGGAATTATAGCTGTGTTTAAGAACACAATCTAAACAATCATCTTAATTACTTGTAATGCCCAAATCGAAAATGTAAAAAAATGTTATTTTTCCATAAATAATTAAAAATGCATCGAACCTTGAAAATCGAAATATCTTAAAAACGGCTAACTATAACGAAAACTCACAGGAGAGCTTTTTTATGCAGAAAAGTGCGAAGAATCAGTTTTTTTATTCAAAAAGCAAAAAATTGCACTAAGAAAAAAATTTCGGTCATTTTAATACACTACATGTACAGTAGAGAGCGCCCTCTAGCGGCTACAGTAAAACTATGCCCATGGTTCGTTTTGTCGTACCAAAAAACCCTTGTATACCAATTTCCACTGTTATACATCAAATATTGTTCGAAATATTTAAAAAAAACTATTTTGAAAAGTAAATTTAAACACCCTGTATTTCGGAAGCCACGCATTTTTCGACTTTATGCATTAATTTCAAAAGTTCTATCGAGTCTTAAAGTTATGCAACAATAAACTGAAACACCCTGTATATATTCATTTTGTAACTTGAGACGTGGTCATTGTCGTTTAGACCAGTTAGGTGAAAAATAAAGCTTCCGCCTTTTGTTGGGTACTTCGACAAAATTCAAGCAAAGAGGACCCTTTGTACTTTATTAAACTCTAGCTTTCAATGGACTTTGCCATCTTCATCAGGAGCTGCAATAACATTGAGAAGAAATAGCAACTATTATGCAAAATGATTTTAAATTAACTTACAGTCGTATGTGAGATTGTTGCTAAGTGTTATTAACGTTTAGGTTGAGGGAAACAACCAGTATCCTGGTGCATGCTGGATACATGGTACATTCGTCAAAATTAATATAAACTACACACAGCTGTATGTCAGGAACAAATTAAAACGGATTAAAAATATTTAAAATGAAAGTTAAAATTACATCGTGAACCACCTGATGCTGCACAAAATGGTGGGCACAGGATCGCAAGTAGGACGAAACATTTTTCAGGTGACAGAAGGTTGGTGGTGTTTGGAAGGAGGCTCGCTTGGTACTCATCCCCAAACCTCTAAAACCCACCGATAGGGAAGCCAAATATAGACCTCTGTGCATACTGGGTTCACTGGGAAGGCTAATAGAACGACTGATAGTGGGTAGGTTAAGAAAGTAGGTCAAGGGGAAGAACGGACCATCTCCCGCACAATATGAATTTAGAATGGAAAAGTCTACCATAGATGCACTTATTGCAGTGGATGGTATCTAGCAAAAGCAGCCGGCATCATTAGCTACAGTAGTAAAAAGCTTTGCAATATGGTTGCCTTTGACATTAAGAATGCGTTCGACACGGCACAATAACAGAAAATCATCAAGGACACTATTGTAGAACAGCAGACGATGAAAATTAATTGATTGATTCATTGCATTCATTTGGTCTTTCTGAGAAAGACTAACTTATGCAGAATATAATGCTTAATGAATTGATGACAGCTTTGCGTTAGAAGTGTAGAGTCAACCTAATTGACACCATTTTTCAAATGACACTGTTTCACGGTTGTGATAGAAAACTCGACAGAGGACATTTCTCAATCCCTCCAGGGTCTGTCTGGGCGTTAAACATGCTACAGTAAGGTTTATAATGAAAATTAATAAGAAAGAAAGGGATGTAAGGTGATTATAGGTATACTCTGATCTCAAGAAATGGTGAAGGCGCGAATCGTTCGAAATGGTGAATGTTCTATCGTCTGAAACGGTGAGTGTGTTCTTTTATTCCCAAAACAAAAAATTGGGGTTCATTTTTTGGCCGAAGTCTAAGCCTTCAACACAACCTTCGGCTTACCTACTGGAAAATATGGATTGTGTTATAACAATAAAGTGGTAGAATAATAATTAACGGTTGTGCCCTTATTCTGTTTTTATAAGTTGTAATCTACGCATATTGAAGTTAGATAAAAGATTATAATAACATGATTGTCGAATACCTGACTTCATTAATTCTTCTGCAAAAAATTGGAAATTTTGGAAAGTGCTTTAAAAGCAGTTTTGGCACGAACGCACTGTATATAAATTTCATTCAAACAAAAATGGAGCGCAAGTTGTGGAGCAGCTGAACCTTATAAATGGCTTGAAACTCACTACGCCGCAGTCATCTTAAAATCAGCAGCTCGTTTCGAATGTGTGTACTTGATGATAGTTCTGAGATCGATTCATTGAATATGTGCGTTCTCCATCTCAGCTAAATAATACAAGGACGCACGTGAAAATGAGCGCCCCCGGTTGACGAAGTCGATTAGAAAAACGCCAAATTAAAATAGTAAATTTTCTTTGGTTTGCGACCGGCAGGGGTATTATGTAAAAAACCTAAAAAACGTCATAAAAACCGACGAAATTTCATCTTGCAGACTAGGTAGTTTTTAGTGTGCAAATGGTTCATTCCACATTTGCTCGCTATGATCGCTGTTCGCTGACGTTTAAGCAATACGTACAGCTACAAAACGAGTTAACAACAAGTGTGCAACAGCTTGTACTAATTTAATATCTTATAGAAAAACCTACGTTATGTCAAAAAAACGTCAGGATGTCACTTTTCAAGATACGTAATACCCTTGCAGTTAACGGTTATCGCCAATCAATAATAACTGGTTATCAAAACAACGTTTTGAAAAAAGCAAATGTAAAATATCCTGCGTAATTTTCCTTCTACAGTAATCTCTTGGGGGGAACTCTCACTGTCACCCAGTGAGAAATTGTATCCCTTAAATCCCTCAAAGTCGCAGGCCTATACATCTTCGGAACCTCGAAAAACTCGATTTAGTATTTTGATCCAGCTGAAAACTACCAGCTTGTCTAATCGTACCTAAATCTAGTTTGAGGATATTTGAGTCGCCTAGTTTCAAAGTCCCCTAAATCCACTTTTGAACCAAATTGAATTAGTGGCGCCATCTGATTGAGAAAGGTCTAAATATTGCTTCAGATATCAAAGTACGTTTCAAAATCTGCTAAATGACCTCCAAAACCGCTGTTTATTTCTTGCGTTCGTTTCAAAATCCCCTAAATCCATAACAGAGTGAAGTCCAAACACCCCTAAATCCATTCAATAACAAAAGCCACTAAATCCATGACATTTGGATGTGCGGAATGTACCTGAGAATCTAAATCCCTAAATCCAATTTTTCTATGTTCCGGCGTGCTTCGCACAAACCACGTGTTGGACTTAACCTATTTTTGTTAGTGCTACTTCGAACTACGATTTAACGTGTTTAATCTATTTCGTTTGAGAATTTATTATAAAATGCAAGTTCTTGAAGTTACACCCGAGTGTGCCAGGAAGAGGGTATCTCGGTCAGACAAATGGAAAAGGAATGTTGAGAAAAAAAAATAGGTACGTTCATCATATGGCTTTATTCAGTAGTTACAGCGTAGTATTTTGTTTAGGTATCATCAGAAAATGTTGCCAGAGTATCCTGTTTGCAAACACATAACAAAGTCTTATCAATGTGGCAGTCTCACAATGGAAGACATTAAACTATTTCATGAAGCATTTTATAAAAATCAAACCAAAGTTGCTCAAGACACGTTTATATTGAAACATGCAACAGTTGATACTATTAAACGAGTACGAAATCAGTCTTTAAGCAGACCAGGTACCATGGCCACGAGATATTATATCCGCAAAAAATCAAAAGAAATTGTTCCTGTTTGCAAGGAAGCATTCTTAGGTATCTTAAACTTAAAAAGGTACCGAGTAGAAGGTGTACTCTCTCGATTTTTTCATAAGGATCAGCTACCTAGAGAGAATCGTTCCCTCAAGTCTCAAGATGTTAGGGAAACTGTGATGAAGTTTATCAAATCTATCGCAGTACTAGAGAAACATTATTGCAGAGGCAGATCACAAAGGCAGACGTTTCCAGTGATTTATCCATTAAAATATTGTGGACATTTTATAATGCTGAATATCAATGCAAGAAGTCATATTTCCGATTCATATTCAAAACTAAATTCAATATAGGTTTTAATGCCCCACAGGTGGATGTCTGTTCACAGTGTTTAGAATATAAAGAAAAAATAGAAAAATATAGAAATAAATATAAAAAAATAGAACGATGATACTTACACAATACAGATTACACAAAATGAAAGCAAACTCTTTTTTTGATATTTTGAAGAAAGAAGAGGCTCATATAATACCTCTTTCATACGACTGTGAAAAAAAATTAGTTTTGCCAAAAATCCCAGATCAAATCACCTATTATAAAAGACAACTTTACTTATATAACTTCACAGTCGTGATCGGATCGTCTAAAGCAAAGTTAACCAAACAGAATGACTTCATGCATACTTGGTTCAAAGGGTTCTAACGAAATTGCTTCAGCAGTTTACAATACTTTAAATAATTTGGAAATTGCAGATGAAGTTTCTGAAATAAAACTTGTTTCTGACGGATGTACCGGTCAAAATAAAAACAGCACTATAATTGGAATGTGTGCCAAGTGGCTTGCAGATGATGCACCTAAACATATTCAGAAGGTCAACTTGATTTTCCCAGTAACTGGCCATTCGTTCCTGCCACCAGATAGAGTTTTCGCGCAAATAGAAAAAAATGTGAAGAAGAAAGATACAATCGTCGATGCTAAGGAGTACTATACTATATTTGAAAAGTTTGGAAAAGTAAAAAGCTAGGCGTCGATTGGAAAGCCTTAAACTGGCGCAAGACTATAAACGAGGTTATGAAACCAACATCTTCTCTACATTTCAAAATCAATTCGTGTAAGAGAATCGTGCTAAGCAAAAGCAAAAAAGGTACAATCCTAAATCGTGGAGAACCTAATTATTTCTCGGACATAAACAACGCATTGGGGATTTTTAAAAGAGGGAAGCAACTTTCCAATATCTTCCCAGAATAAATATAATTGAATAAAGTCGAGTTAAATGCGAAGAAGATAAGAGACGTGGATGTACTACTGCGAAAACATTTTGGAGCCGACTGCCAAAATATTGCTGAAAAAGAAAATCTAATATATTACAAAGAGATTGTCAGAAGATTTGGGAAGGTGACTGAAGAAGGCAATAGTGAAGATAATGAAGGAGAGGACGAACTATGTCAGATAAGCGACGTTCAGGAAGATGATATCGTTTAATGTTTTTTTGAGAGCTATAATAAGTTGAATAAATGAAGCACTATAATTTAGTCTTATCATTTGCTTTTAACCTAATGTTGCCAGACTGAAGACTTTGCAAGTGCATTTGAATTTTGAAGCAAAACCCCTAAATCCATAATTGTTTTCAAAAACAGCTAAATCCAAAGTGTTTTTTCACTTCCTTAAATAACTATTGAAGCGATATTTTCCCGAGAAATCAGTCTGAAACATTACGTCACTATCTATCAGTTTCTGCATATAAAAACTCTAGGTTACTTTTCTGTGGCTGGTAGCAAACTTTTGCGTTTTCTGAAAAAAATCCTAAACTGGACTTAGTGGTTTTTGAAACTAGGCGACTCATTTACATTGCATAATCACCAATAAAATATAGGTAATAAAATTGTGAACTGCTACTCATATAACTAGCAAGCAAGTACTCATTTTGTGGGTAAGTAGTGTTAACTATTCCGTCTTTGCAAATACCCAAAAATCAAAATATCTGAGTACCCCATACCGCTGTTCAACTTTCCCCAACAACAAAATAAGGCCCCAGATTTTGCTATGGCCTGAGGCCCCTTCCGCCATATGCCCCAAGCATCCTGTCTGCCCAGGGCCCCTACAGCTTAAGACAGCCTTATGTTAAGTAAATTCACTCCGAACTTAGCAATCTGATTATAATAAATAGTTAGTATGAATACAATAAATTTGATTTTATAACAAAGGTGTGAATTTATTTTAATTATACCGGGTGTCCTAAAAGTTGGGACTTCCAACTTCCAAAAAACAACTCTTGGAACATTCGCAAAAAAAGTAAAAAAAAAACAAATGAAAAAGTACTCACAGTTCATTTACAGATGAATTTCAGGAACGGCGCTGTCACTTATAAGTAGATACTGTTCGAAGTTGTCGCCGTCGATAAAATATTTCGTAGAGTCTATGGATTGCCAGTCCAAACGTCGAAAATGTGTGCGAAGGACTACGTGAGGATTTTCCAATTACCAATATGAGTATTTCGGAAGTTATTCACCCCGTTACGCGTGAAGGCTGATTGGTCCGTGACTAATATGCACTTCAACTTCAACCCCCGATTATTTACATGTTGATGCAACAACCACTCACAAAAACGCACTCTTGCAGGAAGGTCTTCAGCTTCGAGGGCTTGTACAGAAAGGTACAATCTATCATCACACATCGCCTGGTACAGTTTAGTCTTGGAGACTTTCACTTGCCTAGCCACTTTCCTAGTGCTTGTTGAAAGATCTTGGTCAAGATTATTCAATACTCCGTCCTCATTTGGCACCTTTCGGGGTTGTCTAGGTCTCCCACTGTGCCCACCTCAACATTCCTGTAAACGGCCTGTATGTAGACAAGGAAAACAAATTTACGGGATCCTGAATGATAACGTCTAGGGTGAATGCAGCATTTGAGTCAGGGGGGGGGGCTCACAGGATTCATTTTCAGTAGCATTTTCGTCTCCTGAGGGAGGATGGTTGGAGTAAAACAGCCTTATTATTTTGATACAATTCTATTAATTATGGGGCCGTTTCCAAATACTTTTTTCCCGTTTTGAAATGGAACAACATGAATAAATATATTGCGTTTATGGCTAGTCTGTCTCTGGTGAAATTAATGATTTAATAGTTTTCGTTGGATTATATCGTTGCCTAAGTTCTAGCTCAGCGTAACTCAACGGCCAATTTTTAAAAGAGCAAATAACGGTGGATCTTTGGATTCCCTATCGAATGACGTGCATATCTTGGTGGCGTCATTTACATGTATTGAGTTGTTCGATGTTAAGACTGAAGCGACGATATGCGAAAATTATTTAAGAAAAACATATTTCCAACAACGTCTCCTTCAGTGGCCTGTTTCTCCGGAATCAAGAGGTGTTTCGCAAATCGAGAGAATCAAATACAATAGTTTCAGAATAGTACCAATTCTTGCCTCATCTGTAGGAAATACCCTGTAAATTTGCTTGCAGCGTTAAAGGCACGAAAAGGTTTCTTCTTATATTCCTGACCGAATGTCTGAATTTTTCAATTATCAACCTTAATCACAGAACACATGAGGGTCAATGTTCAATAATGGATTAACGGACAAGTAGGTAGTGCTACGAAGCCGAAAAATGCTTATATTTACGTCAAGCTGAACGTATAGGCAACCAGACTTACTCAACCCTCTTATTTCCATTCCATCATCGGTGTGCTGACAAATTGATCAGGGTTGCCAGGTGTGGAGATTATTCATCAGATCTGATAATTTTTACCCATTTGTATCCGTTATATATTTGCAAAATGTCTTTATTTGATTCAATTTATCAAAGAAATTCGAAAGTCATAAATATTAGTTGTCGAACTAGAAACTCCCGGCTCTGACCTCCATGACCTCCCCCCCCCCTGGATCCGCGCTTGAATAACGTTTGGGAAAGCGACCTCCATTCACCCGCGAAGCCTCGGTATCATTTGGAAGGCACTCACAATAAATTAAAATCATGTCGACAAGTTCTAAGTTGCTGTGTGAGAGTGCCATTTTGTTTTTTTTTTTTAGAACCGATAAATGTTTTGTTTACCTACGCTGTCGGCGCCTGGGTTAACCACTGATGTGGGTCATGTCTTCTGACTCTTGATCTAATTGATGTAGATACAGGAGCGGATTAGATTTGGTTTAGGTGTAAATGATTTTGCGTAGCTTAATATCTCGGTTAGGTATCTTAAGGCTTTTGTGTTTTTGCTACTAGGAAAAGGAAACTCCCAAACCAAGCGGATAGGTACCCTACAGATATGGTAGAATAGTCGTATTTCAAATAGACATAGGATTTCTAACAACCTATAAGGCTCCGTATTTTTTACGGTTAGAAACTTTCCAAAATCGTATTTTCATTCCCACCTAAAAATGATCGAAACGTGTTGTCTTTTTTTATCATAAATTACTGTATGGCGTTTTCTGAGAATAAAGCACACATTTTATCTGCTATGATTCTAAATGAAGTCCATCCTATTAGGCAAAAATATCGAGAAATGGCTCTAAAGCTTATTCGACTAATTCAGAGGTCCGAGAACAATATTCAACTCATAACAGAGCGATGGAGATTTATCTTGTGCTATTATGAAAAAAAATAATAATATTGTGGATTTTTTGTTTTTGAAGACATTCGAATTGTCAGTCGAAGAAACCAATAAAAACTTTGGAAAAAAATACTTGTCAATGAAATATCTTCCGAACGAATTATCAGATCCAAATTTGAAGGCCATTTTTTAATTCTTCTGGCGAATCTACTTCGGAATAGTCACATATTGCGATGCCTAATCCTTTCCAATGACAGGAGCAGCCAAAAATGGAAACGTTGCAAATAATTCTAATTTCTAATTAATCTTGGCAACACTACGGCATAGTTTCCAAGTCAGTGTCGCCATCCAATAAATATAATTGATAAAAATTATGGTCCAGTATCGCCAACATCAGGTCAGTACTATAAATTTGACAGTGCTGCAAATAATAATTTAATTAAGATTGTAGTGATGAAGATGACGGATAATAGTACGTTTTATAATTAATTAACTATTGCGATACTTAAAAATCTGTTTGCCTATGCCATGGAACAAAATCGACGTAAGTTGTAAAATGCCTGACCTATGACTGGTTATCGCGTCTCGTGTGACGGTGTTCTGTGAAGTCAAAATGTCAAAACGAAAGAGGTTAGACTCAATCGAAATGTCACCAATGTTATGACTGGTGAAATGGTGAAAGTAAACTTTTAAGCTACTATTATAATATATTTGATGTTTTAGTTAAAAAAATATGTACACCCTTCTCCATGGCTTTTATAAGTACCTTGTACAGAAAGACGAGTATTGCGTTTTAATACTTGGTCTGGACAATGCAGGCAAGACTGTTAGAATGAGACGCTAAAAAACTGTGTTTTGTTCCTAATGTTTCATTTTGTAGACGTACTTAGAGGCAGCTAAAACTAAATTTACCAAAAACTATACAGGAACTCACCCCTCCAAGATCACAACAACAGTAGGCCTTAATATTGGCAAGATTGATGTAGCTGGCATAAGGTTGAATTTTTGGGATCTGGGTGGGCAGAGCGAACTACAGTCCTTGTGGGATAAGGTGGGTGAATCTTAAATCGAAGAAGAAATGAAAAACTTCATCTTCACAAAGAATGAGATATAGACTATGCTGGATTTTTATTATGTTTTGGAAAATTGTACAAGACAACATTGGTATACTGTGTCCAGGTAGCTATCTGTGTAACCACAAGACCAACTGCTTACAATGTATCAGAATATCCTATCCACATATTTACTGTTTAATTTAGGCATTACAAGTTACATAAAAATCCAGCTATATCAAAAATCTTACTGTCACTGACTCTTCCTCCTAGAGCTCTAACATATATAATGACTTATGCATGCTTAGATGATGAAATTACTGATATTAGTAATGTGGTCAACTGTTTTAAGGCGTAAATGCAGCAAATCTCCACATCAGTAGCAGCTCTAAATTAAATTAGGTGGTTGTTCCCAACAATGAATTTCTGATTATACCTGAATGATCATTTGTAGTGGAACAGATCAGTTCAGCAAGTAGCCAGGCAGCATTATATTGTTTGTTTGCATAACTACTGACAGTTGCTGCTAGTTAGGAATTCCATGCTAATATATATTTATTTTTTCAGTATTATGAAGAATCTCATGCCATCATATATATTATAGATTCTTCAGATAGAGATAGAATTGATGAATCCAAGGAAATATTCGGTAATGTCATTTTCTAACTGAAAATCAAATTTTAATTCGCTTAGGCTATTTATTCCTTTAGGTATATTTTAATCTTTATTTACAAGTAATAATCAATTACATAGAGATTAAAGTTCAAATACCAAAGTATGAAACTAACATTTTTATAATCCTTTTCAGATAAAATGATTGCAAGTCAGTCATTACAAGGGATCCCTCTTTTAGTTTTGGCTAATAAGCAAGACATTCCTGAATGCATGGGTGTGAGAGAGGTTAAACCTATTTTCAACAAAAATGCACACCTTATTGGAAAGAGAGATTGTATGGTGATGCCTATATCAGCTCTGACAGGGTAATTATCTGTTTTAGATTCAGAAGAATGACTCAACAAAGGACTAAAAATGGTTTACTGCTCCTTGTATGAGTTTCAAACTTGCTTGCATAACTAACTCATATTGAAACTGTTTCCATTCACCTTTAAAGCTAACACATAACTGAGGGAATGAAATTTTGTAAAACCACATGATTTATTGATTAAACTTCAAATTTATTAGTATAAAGGCAAAAATATGTAATGAAATCAGATATTTTTCAACATTTATATCATCATCTGTCAAATGTATGTGTCATGTTTAGCCCAATCCAAAGTCCCAAGGTGTCTGATAGTGCTGCAAGGCAAGCTTAGAGTAATCTCCTTCAACTTCAATTTTTCTAATTGCATACCAGTTTATCAAATACTATATATAATTCCACACTATTAAAAAAAGCCCATCGACAGTGATAAAGTTACTGCTGGTCGAGTGGCGGGGGACATTGACATTATGCATAAACATCTCAAAAACATCTTATCATTTGGTTTATTTAGACCATTTTAGGGCTCCCCAGTACCAAACGCGACCTTGAATATTATGGCGAGATGTGCACTTGTTAGTTACTCAAGAGTTGTCTTCATTTCCCGTTATTCTGCTCCCTACAGTAAACAAAAGAGTGACAGTCCAAATATCGGAGTCAGGCGACACTGTAACCGTGTTGCCGCTGCCTCGATGCCGAATTGGATATAATAAGTTCATTATATTGTCTGACCAGTCTGGATACTCGCATCAAGATCGTCCCTCGTCTTTATTCCTAATATTTCGCATTCTCGGTATCTTTCAACAACGGAAAAGAAAATCAATCAAATCAAACTTATCAGGTGAAGGGTGAACACGTGACAGCCGCTAGCCGCTTGAGCGCTCCGCTAGAAGAACATACAAAATGTTTTTTTTTTACAATATTTTCAAATTCTCTTTGGACATATAGCAACGAGATAAAAACGGAAACCTAGATAAATGGATGCTCTAGACGGTCGTGTTTTCCATTTTCCGATATAATGCTTGATTTTTTAACCACAGAAGTTACAAAAATATTAAACCAAATAACACTCTCTTCATTGAGCACTTCACATTCAGATGCTCAAACTCTTTGTTTGTATCTTGAAAAAAACTGTGCAAGGACTGTGGATGTATATTTTATATAGGAATAAAAAAAAATATGGGGTACTGTAGTTTTAAGGTCTACATGTAAACATAGTTATGTTAATATTAACCTACTATTAACAGTCGCTCTATTACCAATATATTCTGATCTAATGAACGCAAAGACATGTTACTTTTTTCTTCTAGGGAAGGCATAGATGAGGGTATAAGGTGGTTAGTGGACTGTATTAAAAGGAATTCCTACTTAAGACCTCCAATAAACTTAGAGGAAACATAGGTTCGCTAAAACAGACTGATCAAAATGTATTTGTATTGTGTAATATAAGAAACTTCTCTTTTATATCAATGATTTCTTCTTTTCCCGTCCTATTTGACGTTATAAAAGTGAAACTGTAAAATTTTCGGTTTGAGACTTTCAAAAAGTTTTTTTTGTCCAAATTGTTAGCGGGTTTTCCATGTTGTTGTCTACGTCTTTAATATGTTGCAAAAATTAAGGATGCTCAGCATTTTTTAACACGTGATGCGCATGATGCTTCCCTTTTTCTGCTATTTATACAGGGTGGCCAATATATAACTGACTGATTTAAATTGCGCGCCATTTTTTATACACGCATTTCAGTAGGTGGCGCCGCAGTAGTTGCTTAAAGCACATGTGTCCAATTCACATAACACCTAACTTACTAAGTAGGTGTTATGTGGTCCAGTTCATCATAGTGCGCTACACGGTCCCACAACGCGTCCGTATTGTTAAAACGTTTTACTTGAATAATGAGTCGATTTTTGCAACCAAGGAAGCTACGGCAAGATTTCGGTCCAAAGAATATGCCCAGGGTCAACACCCTTCGTCAGTTGTTGCGGAAATTTGAACAAACAGGTGAATTTGAAGAGTTGTCAAGGCCGTGTTCATACTCCGGAAAATATCGAGAGAGTTCGTGAAAGTGTAGTGGAGCGCCCTGAGACGTCTACCAGACATTGTTCTCAGGAACTGGGTATTCGTCGCACGTCATTATGCACTGGTTTAAAAAAAGACTTGCATTTGCGGCCATATACGAGCCCCTTCCCACTTCAGTTCGCACAACTATTGAAATCTTAGTTTTTTTCTTGTCAAATACAAATAATACAAATTTAGCAGGGTGTTATAGGTTTAAAATATTAACAATGAATATTTTGATAATATATAGTAGGAAATACCAACTTTATCACTCCCTAATCAAATTTGCAGCATAAAAATAGCACATGTTGCAATTACAGCATATCAACCTATTTTCATTTCAATGCTAAATAAGTCTATAACGCATTGGTGGCTATGAAAAATAAAAGCCATGACAATAAATTGTTTTTATTAATCACAGCTGTCAGAATACGTTTAAAATAGTTTTGGGTAGTTAAGGTTTTCAAAATGGGTAGAGGAAAGGTTATTAGTGAGAAAATTCTGTTACTGATAATTAAATTTTTTAATTCTGGGAAATCAAACTCAGAAATTGCAACTTTGTTAGACTTATCGCGGTACAGTGTGAGAAATATTGTTAGAAGATATAACGTAACTGGTTCAGTTAATATCAAGCCACGATATGTGAAAAAAGTAATATCACAAATGCCGACCGAAGAGCATTAAGAAGAATAATCGTGAAAAACAGGCGTGCCAATTATTTACAATTAAGTGCTCTGTGGAGTGACGCTGTTAGAAGGAGAATTTTGAGGTCCACAACTCGTAGAGAGGCCCACAAACTGGGATTTAGCACTTGCAAGGTAAGTTTTATTTTAAAAAAGTGGAGTGATGAGGCCCGATTCGAATTTTGTGTTGGTGACAGTCGCAGTAGAGTTATTCGCAAAAAAATTAAGCATTCCATGTTGACTGTCTGAAGAGAAAAGTGAAATTTCCAGCATCCATTATGGTCTGGGGCAGTATGTCATCAAAATGAGTAGGAAAACTTCATTTTATTGATGGAAATGTGGATACAAACAAATATTTGGCAATTTTAGAAGAATCGCTTTTACCAGTGATGGTAGAATGTTTGACATCCGGCCAAGATTTTGTGTTTGAGGAAAATGGTGCAGCGCGCCATACCTCAAGAAATGCTATAAAATGGATGGAAGAAAATAATGTACCACTTTTGAAATGGGTTTTTAGCAGTCCAGATCTGTTACCTATTGAAACTTTGTGGCACGAGATGAAAAAGGTTCTACGACAACATCCTGCTCGTACAATCACCGAACTGAGACAAAAGCTTCAAGAAATATGGGATTGTTTTACACCAAATTTTTTCCAAAACTTGGTTAACACTATGCCCCAAAGAATTTCAGCCGTAATAAAAAATAAAGGTGATGTTACCCAATAGTAATATTTCAATTATTGCTTTATTAACTTCGCGCATTTATTCTCACATTGTTTATTTGTTCAGATGTTCTATTAGTTATAGGTCTAAGTGATTTCAAATATGTATTTTTTACGACTAGAGTGTATCTAAAATGTTTTTGAGAAAATAAATTGTCTTAGAAGTAAATAGTTTCGTCATGTTTAGTTTATAAAGGCATATTTTGGTACAAATCTTGAAGTGGGCCAACTGAAGTGGGAAGAGGCTCGTAAAATGTAGTTAACAGAAGAACTACAGCATAGTGGCAATGAAAGTCGCCGACAATGCAGTTATGCAATATTGCATCTTAATACCCAAAATAACTATTTTTACCGACAACTGATAATGAGCGATGAAGCCCACGTCGATATGAATGGTCTTAGCACAAACATGAATGCTCGACCGATGCTTGTTGCTGACTGCATATGCATTTATGGACCGCTGGTTTCATAGGCGCCAGCGGATTTAAACTCTTGAACGGTACGGGTATTACGTATCTTAAAAAGTGATGACATTACGTCGATCTTTGTTGACATTGTATTGTTTTTTTTGTGATATTATGTAGGTTTTTTTACCAGATTTTAACTTAGCACTAGCTGATGGACACGTAAACTCGTTTTGTAGTTATACGTGTTGCCTAAACGTCATGATGCTTCAGTTATCAATGTTTGGCTCTGATATGATGAAAATCTGCTTCAGAGATGGCATTACTGGAGGTCTAAGCTTTAAGTTGTATACTATAGCTAGAAGGAAACGGCAATACATAGGTGCATAGTGAGGATTTGTGTACTAATAATATGTGTTTATGATAATTCGATTGGTTGCTTGTCTCAAACACACGTACTTGAGATTCAAAGCTAGAAATTAGTTGCGCGTCCAGACCTTATCCATTCTGGAAATTACATATGCAAATTTGCTTGATTTCAAAAATGAGAGATAAGAAATAATTATATTCACTATACACTGTCGAATTACAAGTCGTATACAGTAATTACACACAACGCGAGCGCGGTGTTGATTTCCCGTACTTCTCCTCAAACTTTTTGATAACGCCAAAAAAAACGTAAAAAATCGAATTTTATAACTTTGAATAGAAAAAAGCGGTTAAAACCAATTCGTTTATTTTAACGCCGAGTTAAGGTCTATTTACACTCAGCCGTGACGTGCCAGTGATTCTCACTGCCGTGAGATCACAGTGTTTTAAATTCACACCGGTCAGTATTTTTCTACGTGCTCTGACAGTGCAGTTGTGTTCACGTGAGGTCGAGATGGCAAAATTTTCAGCGGATGAACTTGCAATTATTGCATTAATTCTGGATTTCTATTTTTAAGTAATCTCCCTATGGAGGATCAATTTTAGAATTATTTTTTGGATTACATCAACCTTTTTGTAATTATTATTCATAACTACCCAGAAGCCAAAATTCCGTTAAGTAATAGAGGATAAATAAGAGCATAATGAAGATTATATAGATATTTCTTATCCAGAATATCTCTGAAGTACCTGAACTTTATAATAATATCTGAGTCTCTTCACAAGGTACTCTGTATGGGTATTCCATTTTAAGTGTTTGTCCAAAATCACGCCTAAGTATTTTATTTTATCGGCTGACTGAATCCCTTTGAGACCATTGCTTGTATGACCTTCAAGTTTTTTAAATTGTGATGAGAGCCTGTCGTTACAAGACAGGCGTTATATAATGTGTTTTGTTGTAATTAATTGTCATAGTTCTTTCCGAAAAGAAATTTATAAATGTTTTGAAATCATTTTCGATTGTGGTTTCTAGTGTATGCCACTGGTTACTTTCATAGAGAACAGCTGTATCATCCGCAAAACGGATAATTTTACCTGTACTACTTATTTTGAACAAATCGTTGATAAGTAGATTAAATAAAATGGGTCCTAATACTGAACCTTGAGGTACACCGTACGATACGATATGGGGTTCACTAAATGTATTATTAATCTTGACCCACTGTGTTCGATTTGAAAGATAATTTTCTATAAGTTTGTATATTATTCCACGGAAACATAAGTTTTCTAAAGTTGTTAAAAGCGATTCATGAGTACTAATAGAGTCAAATGCCTTTGCCAAGTCAACAAAAACACATGTAGTTGGTTTGCGAATATCGAGATTCGTGTATATTTTACTTGTTAATTTTACAATAGCATCTTGAGTAGATTTGCCTTCTTGAAAACCATATTGCTGTTCCGCTATTAAGTTATATTTTTTTGCAAATTCGGTGAATCGGTTTTTAACACTTTTTCAAATATTTTAGAAAAATTGGTTAAGATGGAAATTGGTCGATAGTTGATGGGTTTTTCTCTTTATGTTTTCTGACAACCTTTTCTCGATTTTTGAGGAATATTCACAAAATTAATTTGCTATATCTACATCATTACTCACTAGTTCACCATTTTCTTTTGATTGTACTAATTTTGTTGTTTTGTTTTTTGCCTTGTATTTTATTGATAAATTGACACATTTTGGACGAACAATTTTGTAGATTATCAAACTCTTCTTGGAAATATTTAATTTTAGCCTCTTTAATCATTTTTATCAGCCTGTTTCGATATGATTTAAATTCATTCAAAAGATTCACATCATTAGGATATTTTTTGGTTTCCTTCTATAATTCTATTTTTTTGTTGGAAGTAATGCTTTTGATATCCTTGCTTGTGTTCGTAGAATCTTTACTGTTTTGGTGCATTCAACAATAAGACCTTCAATGCTAGATATAAAAAGGACAAAAACATTTTCGATATTAGGTTCGTTTTGTACTGCAATCCAATTTTGATAGAGTAAGTTGTTGTTTAGTTGTTCATAATCAATGTAAATTTTTGTATTATTCACTGTCTTTTCAATTTTGGTTGATGTACGTTCAAGATCGATTTTGAGCAAAGTAGGAAAATGATCAGAAATTTTGTATTTTAGAATTGATGAATATATTTTGTCAAGTTCTATACGTGAATTTATAAACAATAGTATGATCTATACAGCTCCCACTGTTTCCCTCTACTCTTGTCATTTCGTTAATGGCTGACAGGTAATCATGTTCAGCCATTATATTTAAATAATCTTGAATATTTTGATTGTTATGATCTAATATGTTAATGTTAAGGTCTCCAATGAATAAGTTGATGTCAAATTTTCTACTGCTCTCTAGATGATCATGAAATTCACTGTTAAATGATGCTACAGATATACAGGGTGATTTGTACACACCAAATGATCTGTATCCATTTTTTACTCTTATGAAGAATGAATCGCAAAAGTTTTGTTTGAGTTAGGTATGTTAATAATTGCATACCCACTGTTCAAATTTAAAATCTAGTATGTCCAACAAGGCATGGAGTTCACTCATATTTCTATGAATGCTCCTTGTGTTCGTGTTAAAGATGTTCAATCCTGAACCAATATTATTATAAAAACGTAATTTTGTTGTAGGTAAATCGTCTAAAATGTGTTTTTTAGTTATTTCAGGTCTAAATTCTGCAATGTATCTACTCATAAATATTAGCATTACTCCTTAGCAATTTAGAATAAAATGTCTTTGTTCGAAAAATTTAAATACAGCACAACATTTATCTGTAGGGGAGTGATGTATATCATGATGGTTTCTATTGTATTTTTGTTTGAATACACACAGTTGCAATAAATGGGATTAGTAGATTTGTTGCATAAAGTAACATCACAAAAATCAAATCCAACCCGTACGTCCTCGAGTTCGTTCTGCGGGGCGGCCTTGGGCGCTGAACCGTGCGCGACCGTGTAGGGGGGGCAACGGGGTGCCGGTCTTGCGGTGGACCGCCTTGATTAGTTTTTGAGGAGACCCACCGGAAAGCCGGTAGCCTGGCCAAAGGAATGATTCGTTGAGCCACAGGTGTCTCGGATGTATATCTGGGACGCCTGCAGCTCAACGGTCATCATGGGCAATGGTACGTTACCCAACCCAAGGTGTTAAGCGAATCCGTGCAGAGGGGTGCGTGGCGGTGGAGATGCACCGTCTTAAACGGAGCCTCTGGGACACCGGGCGACCTCCCAGAGTATCCAGCCTTGCGTCCGTGTAGGGGCACCGCGGACGTCGATCACCACTTCCCCTATACTCGTGGGAACAATATGGAACCAGACGAAAACAAAAATAATAAAAAACACGAGGCCCCCCCTACAGGGGACCCCGAACATCCAGGCGGTCCCTCACCAGGGGACCCTGATCGTACTCTGACAGAGGAATCTGTCAGAAGCTTAGCGAGAGAACTAGCGGAAAGGGTGGGCTCTCTAAAAATTAAGAAGAAGTCTCGGCCAGGTTCCGAAAGGAAAAGGGCTCGGAAGCGGAGAGAGGCGCAGATGACGGAGGGCTCGGAAGGTCGGGGCACCACTTCTGGGACCCCGGCTGGACGGACCCAACCGCCATCTGGGCTAGACGGTGCGCAATCCGGTGTGTCAGCGGAGGCCCTAAAGCGGCCTGGTGACGGGAAGCGGCAGAGGTCTGCCGGTGGGACACCGGAGGGCGCATCCTCGCGGAAGAAGCCTCGCACTGCGACGCATGCGCAAATTAGCTATGCGCGAGCGTCCCAAGCGGGTCTCAGGGTGGCTGTCGTGTCCGACGGGTATCCTGGGACTCAACTTACTAACGTACAGGTGCAGCAGGTCCAGGAGGCGGTCAGTGTGCTGACAGATGGGATCCCAGATGAGGTGGCCCTTCCCAGGTACATTGACTGCTACCTCTCTCGAGGGGCAGCCATCTTTGTCTGCGAGGACGAATCCTCTAGGGCATGGTTGGAGGCCCACGTGGGGGATCTGCGGCCGTGGGAAGGCGCAAGGCTCATTACGATGAGCTTTGGAGACCTTCCCATATACCACCGCGTGATGGCCTGGTTTCCAGGTCCCAACCTGGACAACGGGGTCATCACGAGGAGACTCAGGAGGCACAATCCTGGGACTTTTCCCAGCGCGTGGAGGCTACTTGAGAGGAAGGAAGAGCAGAAAGGTGTCCGACGTGTCCTCTCAGTTGATTCCATAAGCTGGAAGGTCATTGTAGGTAACGGTAACAGGCTGTGTTGCGGTGGAAGTTCGGGGGTGTTTACACTCCTGAGCAAGAAGAAGAGCAGTGGGGCGACACCTGCTGGAACTGGCCTGGCTCCAAACCAGGAGTCGGACCAGCCCAGACCGACGGGAGCTGTGGCGGTAGACCAGGCTCCTTCACAGGGGATGGGTCGGCCGGGTCAGCTCTCGCTGGAACCACCGGAGGTTACGGACGTGGAAGCGGCGGGTCCAAGCGGGATATCCGCAGGAAACATCGTGGCGGACCCTGCGATGGATCTGGTCCCAGAGGGAAATAGTAGCGACTCGGACGAGGATGGAATCCTGAACCGAGTCCGAGAACTCCTCCGTGGAAGCGGAGATGAAGGCGGCTGTGACAGCGAAGACTGCGGCGGCGACGGCGGTACGCCCGAATAGGGGTTACATACCGTCATTCGGGAAGGTGTAGGAAGGACCTCTCAACACCCATGGTAAGTCTTAATTTCATCCAAATTAACTTACAACACTGCATAGCGGCTTCGAGGGCCTTTACTCAGGAGATCACTCGAGGCCGACATGACGTGGCTCTCATCCAGGAACCCTGGCTGAGAAACGGTTCAGTAAACGGACTTAGTATACCGGGCTATACGCTTTTTAGCGATACTCCGGACACTAAGCCCAGAGCTTGCGTAATGACTTCCGTCAACTCATGGCAACTTAAAGAATTTACATTCAGAGACTTAGTTGCAGTCAGAATTAGATATAAGAAGGAAGGCAGTGACAGGGACTTGGTTGTATGTTCGGCTTACCTTCCTTACGATTCAAGAAACCCTCCTCCGTTTAAGGAAATGGGGGACCTTGTCGCATTTCTGTAGGGATTCTGGACTCGACCTTGTGATTGGATGCGACAGTAATGCCCATCACGTTACGTGGGGCAGCTCGAACACCAACAGACGGGGCGAAGACCTGATGGAGTTTCTAGGGGCATCGAACCTTGAGGTTCTGAATGTCGGTAACATGCCCACTTTCAGCAATAGTGTAAGAGAAGAGGTTATCGACGTAACACTGAGCACGCTTAACTTAGCTCAGGATATCAGGGACTGGAAAGTGTCTCTAACACCCTCTCTATCGGATCACAGGTATATACTGTTCAAGACTGATGGAGAGATTCCGGATAAATATGCTCGGAATCCCAGGCATACTAGATGGGGGTCCTTTAGGGCAGACATTGACAGTAAGCTTGGAGCGGTCCCATACAGGCTTGGCAGGGGCTCTGACATAGAAGCAGCTGTCGAGTCTCTGAGCAGGGACTTGACGGCTGCATATGAGGAAAGCTGCCCGTTACGCAAAGTCCAAGGTAAGGGCAAGGCAACCTTCTGGACCAAAGATTTAGAGGATAGAAAACGAGCGGTGCACAAACTTCTTAGCAGAGTTAAGCACAGGAGAGGTTCTCCTCTATGGGAAGAATACAAAAAGGCATTGCAGGAGTACAAAAAGGAGATTAGAAGGGCCTCCAGAGAATCCTGGAGGCACTTCTGTCAGTCCATAAATGACATTCCTGCTACTGCAAGAATACACAGAGTCCTATGCAAAGACAGTAAAGCAAGATTGGGATCTCTGCATGATCCCTCGGGGGGGATTACTACTTCTGAGGAAGATACTCTGAGGCTTCTGATGGATACGCACTTTCCCGGTTCCACAGTAGCGCGATCAATCACAGAGTGCATGCAGTTGCGCAGGCCCTCAAGGGAGGACTGGCGCACGGCTAGGGAGATTGTCACCTTCGAAAGGACGGTATGGGCAGTAGATTCATTTGCCCCATACAAAAGTCCAGGTCTGGACGGCGTATTTCCGGCCATGTTACAGCAGGGACGGATTTCGGTTGTTCCTTACCTGTTGAATGTGTTTCGAGCATGTGTGGCCACGGGCTTCACACCTAGAAGCTGGCGGCAGGTTAAAGTGGTATTCATTCCTAAACCGGGCAGAGATAGATATACTGGCCCGAAGGATTTTCGACCGATTACTCTTTCATCTTTTGTGCTTAAGACCCTGGAAAGGATAGTTGATAGATACCTAAGGGATGGCCCGCTGGAAAAGTGTGTCATTCATGCAAATCAGTTTGCATACCAAGCTGGAAAATCGACTGATCTGGCCTTACACAATCTGGTCGGGAGGCTGGAGAAGACTCTAGATCAGCGAGAAGTGGCACTCGTGGCCTTCCTGGACATTGAAGGTGCATTTAATTGCACCACAACCGACTCTATCAGACAGGCCTTGGTTAGACACGGGTTGGATCAATCCTAATAGATTGGGTCCTCTCTACTCTGGAGGGCCGGGTAACAACAGCTATGCTGAATAACGTAAGCTGCAGCGTGAACGTAGCTAGAGGCTGCCCTCAGGGAGGAGTTCTGTCACCCCTACTGTGGTGTATCGTGGTGAACGAACTCCTCGTTAGGCTCAGCAGTATGAGTGTCTATGCGCAAGCCTATGCTGATGACGTAAGCATAGTGGTTAGGGGGCGTTTCTGCAGAACAGTCTCGGAAATTATGCAGGGCGCTCTGCGCTCCGTGGAATCGTGGTGTAGGGAAGTCGATCTTTCTGTTAATGCTGAAAAGACCGAGCTGATCCTATTCACTAGGAGAAGAAGGCTTGACGGACTGGTCATGCCGACCTTCTTTGGGACTAGATTAGTTTTGTCCCAGTCAGTGAAATATCTGGGAATTATCCAGGACTGCAAACTGAACTGGAGAGAGCATGTGGAACACAAGGTTAGCAAGGCTCGCAATTCGATGTGGGCTTGTAGACGTGTTGTCGGTGTAAGGTGGGGGCTTAAACCCAAAGTGGTATACTGGCTCTACACGACGATAGTACGTCCATCTCTCTTGTACGGCTCCCTGGTCTGGTGGCCTTGCATTAGAACTGAGTCAACTAAGGCCAAAGTCAATAAAATTCAGCGTTTTGCCTGTATTAGCATTACAAGCGCAGTGCGCACAACGCCATTGAGTGCAATGGAAGCTCTGTTGGATCTCCCACCGTTGGATCTGGTGATCCGCGGTGAAGCGAGAGTAGTCACTCATCGACTGTGGAGTCAGGGCAGCTGGGCTTTCTTGAATCCGGTCAAGGGGCATACTGCCATCTTAGTCGAATTAGAAAGGGAGGACCCCGTCCTTCTAAGCAGGGGTGATCGTATTACCCCTAAATATCGCTTCAACCGCAAGTTTATTGTGGAGTATCCAACGAGGGAGGAGTGGGACGCCGGTAGCCGAGGACTCTCCGAAGTGAGCGGGCAGGTCTGGTACACGGACGGCTCGGTCACCGAAGAGGGCTCAGGTGCTGGGGTCTCTGGGCCTAGAACTAGGCTATCTCTGCCTCTCGGTGAATACACCACCATTTTCCAGGCGGAAATCTTTGCGATTCTGGCTTGTGTATCTCACATTCTGGAGGAGGGTGGGCCTAGGAGAAGAATAACAATCTTATCCGACAGCCAGGCTGCAATGAAAGCACTAAGTGCCTGTAAGATTACTTCGAGTCTTGTATTGCAATGCAGGGAGGCTCTGGATTGCCTCGCAGCGAGGCATCCGGCATCGTTAATATGGGTACCGGGGCACGCTGGGATAAGGGGCAATGAGACGGCGGACATTCTGGCGAAAACAGGATCAGCCAGCAAGCTCGTTGGTCCTGAGCCAGCTCTAGGAGTAACCGCGCACAAAGCTAGGAGGAAAATGGAGACGTGGGTTGCAAGACAACACTCTCAGAAATGGAGAAGTATCTCTAGACATCTCCGCCAGGCACGAGAGCTCATTGAAGGGCCCAGTGCTAAGGATGGACGCTTCTGCCTATCTCTGGGTAGAGCCAACCTAAGGTTGCTGGTGGGACTGTTGTCTGGCCATAACACGTTAAGGCGGCACCTGCACGTGATGGGGGTGGCTGAGGATCCCTTGTGCGAACGCTGCGGAGTAGAGGAAGAGACCTCGGCGCACGTTTTGTGTCGCTGTGAAGCTCTGAGCTACTATAGGCAGACTATACTGGGGTCCATTACTTTGGACCCTCAGGACGTAAAGGAGCTTGGACTCAAGGCGATTCTCAACTTCGCTAAAAGGACGAGGCTTGTGATTTAAGTATTGTAGAGGTGCATAAGGGCCCGCTTAAGCGGAATATGCACTGGCTCCTTATGGTGGCCGGGATGCCTCTAAAATTTTAAGATTCATTCAGTCATTCAACATCATGTTCTTTTCCATATTTGAAGCATACTTTATGACTATTGCATTTCTCACCAGAGTAATTAAACTTGGAGCAATTTGTACACTGAGTTACCTCAATATTAGGATATACTCATAAATTTTGAAAACCAATTAAAGTTTTCCTCCATTATTATCAAATATTTGTCTGAATAGTTTACCTGACACCTCTTTTATTATAAAGTGGATTTGTCGCATAATAATTATCTTCTTCTATTTCACGTTCTTGAAGTTTTTCTTCAGAGTGGTAGCCAACAATCTATATTTTAGGATTAAACATTTTCGGTTCGGATATTATACCTATATGTTGATGGCAGATTCTTCTCATATAATTCAATACCACAATTTTTAGAGTTCTTAACAGTTTCAATTTTGATGTTTATTTTTGATAAATTCAAATTTCTGCTCAGCTCATTCTTAGTTCTGTAATTAGACTGTTGTTGTTCGGGGGTAATGATAAGACTTTTAAGTGTCCTTTCTTTACTCTTTGATGATGAATTTATAACTGCTTGGGCATATGTGGAATTTTTTGTTGTTGATGTCTCCTCTAACTTCTCAATAATTCTCCTAGAGAGTTTCTCGAGTGGTGTTACTATACAGTCCCTATCGACGATGTTTGATGAAATAAGATCGTACTGTTCTTGAAATCTGCGGTTTTTGTTTGATAGGTGGTATATTAATGTTTCTTTTCCCAAAAGTAATGCTTGACGAGTTTCTAAATCTTTCGTTTTTTCTAACAACTCCTGTTGTAATAATTTTTTTTTCAAGTACTCATATGTTTCTTGCGTTGATATGATAGAATCACAACTAATGTTTACAGTCTCATCTTCATCCTTTTTCTTTCTCCGAGTCATTGCACACTCACTATTTACAATTTTGTATCACTGATATAGCTTGTCAAAATTGTGTCAAAGTTGTATATGGATACAAATGGCCGAAAGTGGGTTACCTCTTGAAAATTGTCTGATCCCCAATTGTGAAAATCAAAATGTAGTCTAGGAACAAATTCAAGATCAGCGACAAGTTATTTGATTCGTAGTTTCGACAATATGGTGATGGAACAGTGGAAAAGGTAGATAATAAGTGTAGCAATATACGTGATACCCGTGCCATGTGGGAGTAAATAATGCTCTTTAGCTTCCGAATTCCACACTATAGTTCAATAAAGATGGAAAGCTCACACAAAGAAAATTCTGCTAAAGTTTAAATACCCTCGTATATATCGATGAAGAAAAAAGTTCTCGTCGCATATTCTTCGTTATCAGACTCCATTTCAGGTAGATAAATACAAATTGATAATAAAATGTGTAACTTTCTTATCTATTATTTATATCCTTATCGTGACATATTTTCCCTATACCTGTTAACCATGCGTGTCGTATGTTTTAACGTACATCCTGCTTTACAACAATAAAAAATCTAAGGAATGAACAACGGCGGAATGTATCCTTATTATGAATCAGATTGGAGTGTACTACCCCCAGAAGCTAACAGGAGGTAAGTATTTTTGTTAAAAATTTCTCATTATAGCCAACTGCAGTGTCGCAATACGAAGTAACTTTTCATCTGGAGAGTTATTATAAAAGTTATTTTTATGCAAAATTTCCCGCAATAACCATCAGAACAATTTTATGCTACTTCAATCTGTTGAATTTCCAAATTTCAAGTTCAGCAGGAACATGAATGAAATTCAGTTGCGTACTGCGCCTGTTGTTGTGCGATACAACCACAAACATCAAGACGTCAGTGGTTTTAGAAATCAAATAGTGTGTGCCGTGTAGATAAACCGGATTTGCGACTACTCTGGGCGTTCATTGTATTCTAATGCTTCCGTTCCTGATTTTAGAAGTCAATTACATTATAAAGGATTATTGAGTGGGCGAGGGATTCAAATTTGAAGTTTACGGCCCACGCAAACGGAGACACGACACCTTGTGACGTCACTGGTTAGACCGCCGTCAGCTGGGTTGCCTAACGTACTACAGTTTCAGCAGAAATCAGAAATTAAGCTCGTTAACTTTTGGAATTGATTAGGTACCTATCGTGTTGATGACGTCATATGATTATTTTGTTTATAAATGGAGTTTTTCACTCCGTAATGTAATTATTCGCGCATCTGCTGGATATTCTATTTCCTCAAGATAATGATTATGGAAACCAGTCTTGTATCAATACCAAATAATACAATTCCTCAAAAAGTAACAGTACCACGACCGCTTTATATTTAGTTGATTTGCTCCTTCGTTTTCAAAAATTGACCTCCGGGTAATTTCAATTTCAGGAAATTCTTTGAAATAACTTCGCAACACTGTTCCTCCGGCATTCGGCCATGTTGTTTTCTTGTGAAAACGTCAACTGGGTCGATGTGACGGTCAGAAAAATTTAAACAACTCTTAATTTAAATCGGTTTTATTGAATTTTTTAGTTTTATTTTGATGGTGCATTTAATTGAAAGATTTGCTTGAAGCTGCATTTAGTCTTAGTCGATGCATTCCGCATTTTAGGTTGTGATATAGATTGTAGGTGTCATCTGTCAAATTAGGGATTAAGGTGTAGGGAAAAACAGGTGATTTTCTGTGTTAAATCGTCCCGAATGCTGGAAATTCCAGTGAAATCTCGTAATTTAAGTCATAAACTATCATACTAGTAGAAGAACAATTCGCATGGTGTTTTGTGTACGTGTCGAAAACGCGAATCAGAATCTCCTGTGTCTGTCCACAAATAACTAAAAATGAATGCCTCCGAGCATGGGTAAACCTTTTTTCATCAATGCATGACCTTTTCTTTACTGACACGATTACATTTTAGGTTTAACCCCGCATTTAACATGGCTACAATTAAGCAGGTTGTCAATGAGGCTATTGAAAGAGGTAAGTTGTTTTCAGTATCATTAATACCACTGTGCACCCAAACAACAGACCTGTGATCTATGGTATGCCAGACTAAAGTACTGAACCTGTAATCTTTTAATCGTTTTTTTTTATTTTTTATTATCATGGTAATTAGAAGGAAGTCCATGTCAGCTGGTTCCATATAAGTAAACTGTAAACCATCCTTCCGCTTTGTTTGAAACAGGGTGAAGCCCCTTGGGAAATTTAAAGCTTGTGTAATTCACAAAAACTAAACAGCTTGTTCACACAAAGTATGGCAAATCAACATTAATTTTACCACTCCTTAGACTAGACATAGTTTAGTGGACCATTTAAAATATTTATTTCTACTTTATGCAGTATACTGTAGATTTGAGAGGTTCTTAGTGTTCATTTATGCAAGCACTTTGTGTTGTGCAAAATAGTAACTCAACACAAAATGTCCAGTAGGGTTAGAAGGAGACCATTGCCAAGAGATATTATCGCACACAAGTCCAGTATAATATATATGAATATATGAACTTATACCTTAATACAACCTTCAGAGTTCACTACTAATGGCAAAATGTTTTGAATTTAACTAAAAAAAAAAATGGGAATTTGTATATTTGTTGCCTTACAGAGGAACAACAACCAAATGATGTTAGTAACAACAGGGATTTTTTTATTGGATTAGATTTCTATATTAGTTCATGAAAAGCACGTGCTATAATCTAGCAGATTGAAAACCACTGCTCATCAAGCTTATCTTTGAAAATATTTAAATAAGTACATTTTTAATTTTGACAGTGGTAATATAATTTTTGTTGATAATAGATGTGTTAATTATTACTTATTATTAATGTAAACATCCATAATAATGATTTTAGAGATCAAAAACACTTTTTTCTGATTTTCAATTAAGCATTATTGTTTTTTACTTCATCATTCATCCATTAAATGAGACTTATTAGAATACATCTTTCTTTTTGTAGAATAACCTTGAATTTCTCATCCTCCATATACAAACTACATCTAATAATCAGTTATATTTTTGCTGTTACTTCCTTTATGATTTTGAGTACTGATAATGCTACTGATTAATGTATGTTTAGTCTGGTTGATGTTTTATTGATTTTGATAATAGAATATGAGTTCATATAGGAAGATACTTCAATGCTGTATTCAGTTATGCAGGTGCAGTTTTAGTTGTTATTTCAATATCTCTACATGATTGTTTAAATATCCTTCTTTCAAAAATATAGGTTGATATCATCATAGCTAATTCATAACCAACAGAGACTCAAACTGCATAACTATAAAAAAAATCTAAATTGTAACTTCACACTTATAAGTATTTGACAGAGATTGGCTTTATCTGTGAAAGTAGGTGAGTATGATAATAAACCAAAGAAAATAAAACAAATAAAGAAAATATTATCTTATTCACTTTCTTACAAAACTGAACTACCAACTTATGCAGATTTAACCACTGTTTGTACATGGTATTGTAGTCATCAGTTGATATATCCAATGTTAAATACTTGATGGATTTATTTTGTGGTTTGTTCCTCTCTTGCCTACTGATATTTGTTGAGTGTTACACAGTTTTTATTGTTAGTAGTTATCTGGCAATTTATAGTGTCATATCGATTTTGTTTATTGATTTTAAGTCCTGATCTAGAGCATACAAGGAATCATAGGCAAAGGTTCACATTGATTTTGCAGTAAATGCTATAAAATTAAGGAATCAAAGCTGCTAAAGCATTTTTACATTCTATTAAAATAATGAGAAATGGAAAAACATTTTTTTTGAGTAGAATTTATCATCAACAAGATTTGTTGTATGTTTAGTTATGTCATAGAAACAGTTAGTACACATTTCAAATTAAGAAATGTCCCATTAAAATAGACTAGTCATATTTCTCAAGGTTTATACCATGTCATTCCCAAAATGCAGCAACACCACTTGTATTTTCTCTTCTCTTCTCTTTTGTCCTATGAGAGCTTAATGTCTTGAATATCATTGTCTTATTTCTTGTAGTCCGTATGCCGACTCCGATGCGCCTCAGAGATCTGATCAGGCAGATCAGAGCAGCAAGAACAGCAGCTGAAGAGCGCAGTGTGGTCAACAAAGAATGCGCCTACATTAGATCAACTTTCAGAGAGGAGGACTCGGTTTGGAGGTCAGAATACCATCTTGCTTCGTAATAATGTTATTTATAATTCTACTGCCTAATTAAGATAGTCAAAGTCAGAAGTTTTATGCATGCCAAGGATATAAAATGTGTGGGTTTGGTAACATTCTGTTATACACATTATCCCATTATAATCTCCTCACCTAAATGTTTCGAAAACAATGCATTCTAGGAAACAGTTACAAACAAAAGTTGTAATGTTTCAAAGGCTCAAAATTGTGGGGATTTTGACTGTAGTCTTACTATGAAGTTCAAGGTTCTGTCAAGATCAAGAGAATATTTTCAAATGAAATCCCCCTTTTCCAGATCACAATTGAAAAGAGGTACAAATTTTACATTAAAAATCGCCTTGGACATGACCTTGACCATTGCCTTCAATGCTCTTTCAGGGTAAAATCAAGCCATCAAAAACAATTTACTCTAGCAAAAATGTGTTGTGAGTTTCTGATCACTCAAAGGTGGCCATGATCATTGCCTTCAATGTCAAACCAAGATTTCCAAAGAAGACCACTCATTTTGATACTAGAACAAATTGCTTGCAATGTATTTAATTGACCTTCTAGAGCCTACAACTTTGATTGAAACTTTTTCTAGAATGTGTAGTTTTCAAAATATAGAGGTGGGTAGATTAAAATGGGACATCATGTATATGAGAATTGATTAGCATATTCTACCAGAAGATATTCACTTTAGTTAAAGGCCACTTATACATACAACTATATACCTACCCTTGATGGGGTGCTCTTTTCTTGGAAGGTTCATGTCATTTTTAAGATAAAACGATTTTCTTTAAAAGGAAAATGGAGTCCGTTTTAATTACTTCAAAGGGAATTACTACACATCTACTTAGAAACATACCAAATACAGCATATGGTTGGATAGCTTAGAGAATATATTAATCAATGCTATTTTGTGTTATTTTTGATAGCCATTAGCCATACAGTTTTTTTACAACTGTTACATGATAAACAGCAGTGGACGTCATTTTCGATGTTAATCCTTTGTTTCAGATGTAGGAACATAGCAAAGCTACTTTACATCCACATGCTGGGCTATCCAGCTCATTTTGGTCAGCTAGAATGCCTGAAATTGATTGCCAGTTCAAGGTTCACAGATAAACGCATAGGATACTTGGGAGCCATGCTGCTGTTGGATGAAAGACAAGATGTGCACTTGCTGATCACAAATTGTTTGAAGAAGTAAGTCTTACTCTTAATCATAGTTGAGCAGAATCAAAGAGTAGTATTAAGTTTATACACCTTCCTGAAAATGAGAAAAGGATGCAGACACTTATTAACGAAAATATATTTTTTTATGAACTTACAATAGATAGATAAATATACTTTGTAGTCTGTAGAGCTATTGCTCATATTGATTCTTATTGACAAACTTAAAACAACTAATAACCTGAAAAATACAACTAGAACAAATATTTTGCAAGATTTTTTTCAGTAGTGGTCAAATGAAAAAATTCTCATTTTCACTATTGCAATTTTTACAATAGGAGTAAAAATACCGCTAGGAACAACGTCCTCGAGTCTGCGCTGCTTAAGAAAAAGATTCAACATCCATTCAGCATAAGATTTCCGTAATACGTAATCACTTTCCTTTAAAGCATGGACTGATTGGATTTTATATGGATGAAAGCACATTTTTTTCTTCATTATGCCAAGCAGTGTTGACCTAGGGATTCCCAAAGCAGACGAATGCTTCCGTACAGAACGCCGAGGATCTGCAATGACCGAATCACCAAGTCGACGCACATTTTCTTCGGTTGATACAGTAGGTGTGGAGCCAGGAATGGGTTGACTAAGAGTAGAGCCTGTTTTACGGAACCTCTTAATCTACTTTTTCAATAAGTTCTTATTTGGAGCATGCAGCCGCGGTGGCCGCAGTAGTAGACTCTTCGGTCTCCTGATCAGTCGCCGTGCGCTGTGCGGGTTCGAGTCCCGTCCCAGGAGAAATTTTTCTCTTGGCTATGGATGTTGTGATTGTCCGTAGGTGGTAGAAGGTCTCTGACTGTCGAACGCGGAGGTACCACCCGGCGGTTCTCGTAGGTGGAGCCAGAATGTGTGCATGTTGCATGCACACGTGTTCCCTCGCCAGAGTCCGTGTGGCGTCCCCCCTTTCCCATGTATCCCCCTATAGCCCCACGGTACCCAATGGGTGCTTAGGCCTTAGGCCTTCGTGGTAGTTGGAGTATAAAAAAAAAAATGTCTTGGTCGGCGAATGTTGTTGTGAGTCTACTCTGAAAGTAAGCCGCGACAGCAAAAACACGTTGCGCTCCGGTCCAACGTCCATTGTGACTATTTAACTTATCAAGACCTCTCCCCACTTCCTCGCGTATACGGTTGCCGCGTAATTCAAAGTTGAAATGGGAACTTTCCCACTTTACACCCTGTACCTTTTACCATTGAAATTTAACTGAAATATGATTTATCATTATAGTGACTTGAACTCGACCACTCAGTTCGTCGTGGGCCTAGCCTTGTGTACTTTGGGCGCAATTGCATCCCCAGAGATGGCCAGGGACTTGGCTGGAGAAGTAGAGCGACTGATGAAGTCTCCTAATGCGTACGTTCGTAAGAAGGCGGCTCTATGTGCGTTCAGAATAGTCAGGAGGGTTCCTGAGCTCATGGAAATGTTCTTGCCTGCCACCAGAAGCATGCTCTCTGAGAAGAATCATGGTAAGTGATTATACATTTTTTGAACAATCACTAGCAGCAAATAGCTGGTTATAATATCTTCCGATAAAATGATTTCTTATTATTGACTCCAATATCCGATTGTTTCAGGTGTACTGATAACTGGAGTAACGCTGATAACAGAAATGTGCGTAAACAGTCCAGATACCCTGAATCATTTCAAAAAAGTAAGTATATATTGTACTGCA
Source organism: Acanthoscelides obtectus (assembly GCA_963669975.1). Lineage (NCBI taxonomy): Eukaryota > Metazoa > Arthropoda > Insecta > Coleoptera > Chrysomelidae > Acanthoscelides > Acanthoscelides obtectus. The sequence continues at coordinate 92,939,732 of CAVLJG010000001.1, forward strand.
AACTTAACTCAAAACTTTGTTTTTCTATTGGTGGTAATTTATTTCAATCCATTCATAAAGTATCAGCAAAGTGATGAGGAATTAGTCAATTTGTTATTCACATCAGGCATGTATTAACATTAGTATTGCATACCATTGTTGTTTGTGACAAAATGTATTTTTATCTGTTGTGATGTTTGAAGATATAGGCATGATTTCATATAATCTAATGGTTTTACATGAATAAATTCAATTATTACTTATAACGCATTGTTTGAGGATGTTACTTTGACTATTTTGCAACAATACCTACTTCTTGAAAAATTAGCAGAATACGTTTAGTTTATGTTTCCTTAACATGAATATTTCGACAAAAACTGAAGTAGACTGTGAAGATCGCACAAACTTCTCGAAACGTATTATTTATTCGCAAAGAACATTTTGACGGAAAATCTATGAATGGCTTATGAAAACCTAACTTATATCTTACATAATTAATAATTTGTTAGTCTTTTTCACAACTATTTATTACGCAAAACATGGCAACAATAAACAGATGAATATCTAGTAAGATTTCAACATATTGTCACGAGTGATCACCCTTTAAGGCCTTACGCCAGCTCACGAACAAAAACCGTCAAAAAACCTACGAAATATAAAAAAGACGAAATGTCCTTTTCAATACTCGTAATACCCGTGCTGATTAATTATTGCCAACACTACAAACTTTAGTACAAAGACGCCACTTGCTGAACATCTGTTCACCTCAGTAATGAATACTCGTGAAAAAGACCATTGACACAATTTTATAATTTTTACAGATAGTGCCAAACCTTGTACGGATACTGAAAAATCTAATTTTAGCCGGTTACTCCCCTGAACATGATGTGTCTGGTATTAGTGATCCATTTCTACAGGTAAGTGGACCTTATAGCCGAATTTACGGATGGTTTGCCAATCCAAATTTGGATTAGGTGTTGCAATTACTATTTTTTACACCAAGACAGACTTTCTTTAATCCATAGCATGATACAAATCAACCAGAAATCAGACATCTTTGTCAACTTCCGAATTGTTTTTAGGTGAAGATCTTGAAACTTTTGCGGGTGCTGGGTATCAACGACGTGGACACATCAGAAGCAATGAACGACATACTTGCCCAAGTGGCGACCAATACAGAAACTAGCAAAAATGTCGGCAACACCATTTTATATGAAACTGTCCTATCTATAATGGATATCAAATCAGAGGGTGGTTTAAGGGTAAGCATTTATTTTTGTGGCTGTGTATTTCTTACATATTTTTTCGTAATTTTGTTACAGGTATTGGCGGTAAATATTCTTGGTCGATTCCTATTGAATAATGACAAAAACATCCGCTACGTGGCGCTGAATACACTCTTGAGGACTGTACACGTGGATTCAGCAGCGGTTCAAAGACATAGGGCTACAGTTTTGGAATGCCTCAAGGTATAGTGTACATAAATGCTAACATACTATGGAAAATCGTTAAATTGGAACAATCAACCATTATTTACAAGCTTCCACCACTGCATAAAGGAGTTGCTTCTATATATAATGATACAAGCAAATGGTAGTTATACTAAGAGAAGGCAGACAATGAAATTAGAGAGAGAGAGATGTAAGCAAAAACATGGTTACGTCTCTCTCATTAATACTAGCAAACAAACCAGACACATTAAAAAATAAAAATACAGACAAGTTCAAATCACACGCAATTACACTAAAATATGTATATATATATATATATATATATAAAGAAAAAATATAATCATTATACGTCACTGACGTCATTGACTAGAAAGTTGTCAATACTATAAAAGGCTTTAAACGATGCAATGTTCAAAAGTTTAACTGACTCGGGAAGAACATTAAAGAACATGATACAGTAATAATTATGCCTATCCCTGGATATGTTGATCCTACTGTAGGGAATAGGCATATCATTACAGTATCTAGTGTCATAGCTCTGGAACCTGAGCTTCCTGCCATAGTTATCAAAGATATTCCTGACATGTACCAGGCACTCCAGGATGTATGCTCAAGGTAGTGTTAATACACCCAGAGAAATAAATTGTTCAATTCAATCGTTCCTAGAGTGCGTGTTCGAGGTGACCCTGATGCATTTCATCTGGGCAGCAAACACTTCTGAGGAGCTGACTGAGTGTTCCCACAATAACACCCCACAAGTTATTCAAATAGCTGTGTTGACTTTAGAAGCAATTGATAAGTGTGTTCATACCATGAGGGACGGCTAGCTACGTGCAAAACCAACATCTTTACTACTAACTCGTTGTCGTTGTTAAAATTCTTCAAAGTGAAATTCCATGGTATGAGTTTTAGCTTTGTTCAGGAAACCAAATTTTAATTTTTACATTTTTTTATTCAGCTACCACGAAGGCCCAAGGCCTAAACACCCATGGCGTATCGTGGGGCTATAGGGGATACAGGGGAAAAGGGGGGATACCACACGGTGTCTAGCGAGGGAACACATGTGCAGCATGCATATATTCTGGCCCACATACGAGATCCGCCGGATGGTACCTCGGCGTGCGACAGTCGGAGACCGTCTACCACCTGTGGACAATAACAACATCCATAGCCAAGAGAAAACCTTCTCTTGGCACGGCGACTGATTAGGAGACGAAGTGTCTACCACTGCAGCCACCGCTGCTGCCATTATTATCTACAGGGTTCAAATCTCATCAGCAGTGTTACCACTCTCTAGTGTAGTATAATCTGCATACAGGAAGTTACTCTGAGAGTTACAGAGGCCCAGGTCATTTATGAATATTATAAAAAGCGTGGGACCTATAACGAAATCCTGTGCTTTATCTCCAGGACCTCAACGGCGTCCAAACAAGTGTTTTTATTTGCTCAGAGATAAATACCATGTTGTTGCCAGATACATAATCCTTTTTGGATGAATTCATTGTCTCTCTGTTATGCATGTTTCACTTTTGTTTGGACATTTATTCATGGTATTCATCAATTTTTCATTCATTTTTTATGTTATGAATACAAAAGATAGTCGATATTGATCATTCTGCACGTTTTAACCAATAGATCCCATAGCAAATAGTCTTCTTGAAAGCTTAATTAGTTATGAGTCAAATATTTTCTAATAGTGTGCATCATATTTTGTACACTAAATGTAGGAAATATGAATCAATTAGACAACTGTTATGTGTCTTTTGATTTTTGGCGGGTTACAATAAAACGGTAAAACCACAGAAATTACTTTCATACATCTATCTCCCTCACACACATGTTCAATAGGTCTCTATGCGGGCACGTTTGTTTCTGTCAGCTCACAGACATACGTTGTTTTAGTTTTCTTTCAGCGCCTTAAATATTTTCTCTCCAGCGTATGAGTGTTCCGCATGTATGCTTGTCACTGACAGTATGACAAATTGCCTGTCATGTGCGTGCGATTTGAGTTTTCTTGTTGATCTCCGATATGAAACATGCAATGCCTCAGGATACAACTACAAAGTCAACAGTCTGTGTTAAATGATCCTGTGTTACAGAATTAATGTGTGTGTTCAGTAGCAGCACGCGTTAGGCATTCACTTGTACAGTGTGCAATTACCCTAGGGAGGTTCAGCTCCGCAAGTAGTACTGTTAAAGCAATCTGTTCATTGATTTCGTATGCCATTATAGTGTAACCGCCAAAAACTTTGGAATAAACACTTTCTAAATCTAAATATTCTTTGTCACCTTGGCGACATTGCCTCGGTAGATGCCGAGCTAACGATGAGAGAATCGCCACACCAAGGGCGCTTTTTTGGGAGGTGCGGAAGTGTATTTTCTTGGTATAACTACTTTTTGGTAGAAGCTTGAAGTAGAATCTATTTAGCACACATTGTAATATTTTTCTTTTATGAATAGGACCCGGATGTATCGATACGTCGTCGAGCAATGGAACTATCATTTGCGTTGATCAATTCTCAAAACATTCGGACTATGACCAAAGAGCTGGTGAATTTCTTGGAGAAGGCCGATCCGGAGTTCAAAGCACCTTGCTCTAGTTCTATAGTACTAGCGACGGAACGCTATGCTCCTACTAGAAGATGGCGATTAGACACATTGTTGAAAGTTTTGGTCGCGGTGAGTTTTCTTATTAAATACTGTAAAGGATTTCTTCTAAAAAGTATCAGAACTTTTGAAAGTTCAATCGACTTCATCGTATTCAAGAATTCGCGATCTGATTGGGGAGGTTAAGCACTTTTTACGTTGTTAGTTTCTTCAGACACATTGGGCAAATGAAGCCACGAAAACTGATTGGATATTAATGCCTAGGAATTACCATACTTGACCATATTTATTATAGGCTGGAAATTACATACGAGATGACGTCATCAGTTCGACGATACAGCTGATATCCGAGAGTCCCACTCATCAAGGCTATGTGACATTACAATTATACAGGGCGTTGAAAGAAGATCTTCAAAACAGACAACCTCTGATACAGGTGAGTTTAAAATTAAACAAATTAATATTCTGTTTTTTTGTGTTTATTTGGAGTTAGGAATTATTGCTGTTTAAAAACACAATCTAAACGATCATCTTAATTACTTGTTATGCCCAAATCGAAAATGTAAAAAAATATTATTTTCCCATAAATAATTAAAAATGCATCGAACCTTAACAATCGAAATATCTGAAAAACGGCTAACTATAACGAAAATTCACAAGAGAGCTTTTTTACGTCGAAAAGCAAAAAATTGCACTAAGAAAAATTTTTCGTTCATTTTAATACACTACAGGTACATTAGCGAGCGCCTTCTAGCGGCTACAGTAAAACTATGCCCATGGTTCGTTTTGTCGTACCAAAAAACCCTTGTATACCAATTTTCACTGTTATACATCAAATATTGTTCGAAATATTTAAAAAAAACTATTTTAGAAAGTAAATTTAAACACCCTGTGTTTCGGAAGCCACGCATTTTTCGACCCATGTTTATATAGACTTTATGCATTAATTTTAAAAGTTCTATCGAATCTTAAAGTTATGCAACAATAAACTGAAACACCCTGTATAGACAAAGGTGCAATTATTTTGCTGTCATCATTTGTCAGATCTAAAGAGAACTTTCATTCTGAAATTCAAATTGTTCCTATCTTCAAATTGGTCAACTGTCTGTTATTTTCATTGAATCCACAATCACAAATATTTCAGTACGACCTCCGATAAGCGGCGCTTTCATCGCGCACCCAATAGTGTAATCATTCGCGTTAGTTTCAAATCTTCACAGTCTTAAGATGAAATGTGTTGAAGGCAACTTGAAAAAATATATTAACATGTCATTATGCATTCAGACTCTATACCTGGATATCCAAGACAGTATTTTCAAGAAAATATGCATCAACAATTATTAATATCAATTATTATTAATGAAAGTAATTAATGCATTCTTATTTTGATCGATTTATTAGGTGGGCGTGTGGTGTATAGGGGAATACGGCGATCTACTGACGTCAGCACAATCTGACGATGACATTCAGCCTCCAACTGAAGAAGAGGTGGTTGAAGTTTATCAACGTGTGTTATGGTCACCACAGAATACGGTTACCACCAAGCAGTATGCTTTGATGAGCTTGGTGAAGCTTAGCACGAGGTTTACAAATACAGTTAGGTATGTGTTTAGAATCAGAAGTTCCAGTTAATGAATCGCCAATACCGCATACGACATTATTAGATATTACAGTCATAAGAAGTCAGTGACTCATACGTCAAATAAGGTTAACATTTACGTTTCCACCTGAATAAAACTTTTACTATACAGTGTGATTTAACGAGCAATGCTAGTATTTCTAGGGCTAAATAACACCAAAAGTAATTTAAAAATAATTCCTAAAACGTCCCATTGCCGCTAGTGAGACTGAATAGAGAGAAAACAAGAATATAGTCAAATAATATGATCAGATACAACTTTCAGTTATATTTATAACTTTTTTTTTTATTTTATGTCCTAGAAATGTATCCGATGTTTTCTGAATCACCCTGTTTGTGGTCAACGTTGTAAAAAAGTTCAGCGTTGCCATTCTGTATTTCCAAGTAAAAAAACATTCAATAACTGTTTTTTAATAAATGACAAAATGTCAGCATTGCTTGACTTTAATTTGATAGCATGTATTGCGTCAAAAATTTTTTATACGTATGTTTTAACGAATTTAAAAAAAATACTGGACAATTTTTTTATTGTTATTGAGTCATTCTGAACAACAAAGGCTTTTATAAACTTTTCGGATTCTTGATTTTGAGGAAGGAATTTAATATTTAAAAAAGTGCAAAATGTGATATTTGTGACTCTGAAAAATTAATATTTGTTAGAGTTCCTAAATATTCTTCAGATATCCATTAATCCTATTGAAGACCTTTGTTTTTCATGTGCCAACGCTTAATTAACAATTGAAAAACAAAGGTTTGCAATAACAGCACTTTGGGAGACAAGACTTCAAACAACAAAATGAAAGTTTCAAAATCTATGCCAGAGAAATTCATCCGTACTATAGAAAGCTCCAGACATTCAAATGATTTTTACATTCTCTTTAAATTTCTTAACAGGTATGTCTGATGCTTTTCAGCCGATGATTAAAAAATCTTATGCCCTGGTACTCTGGAGACTTCTGACACCTCGTTAGCCGGAAGTACTCTGGAATTAGATGACTATTAAACCTGGTATTGTGTTCGTGAACATCACTGTGTTGTTCTTTATATGGAAAAGGCAGTACATGATGTATTGGGAGGGCAATTTTAAAATCTCTAGATCCCTAAAAGCCTGCCTACAATTAGCCCAAAACTCCAATCCCTTAATAATTATCCGGATGGCACTCCTCTGAAGGCCAAGTACACGATGTGATTCCACCGCGCATCCCCAGATCAGTAAAGCGTATGACATGCAATAAAATAATGCGTAATAAGCTGTTTTCAACATAGATGCACTCACGCATTCCGCTAGGCGTCATAACGCATGCAGTGCAGACCCAAGTTTTTTCGCCATATGGTTTATGTGGACATCCATCCATCCATTTAAGACGCGGGTCGACCTGCACTCCCAAGACTTTTGCAGATGATATATTCACCATCTTTTGGGTTTTGTTTTGGTTCAGCAGAATTCCACTCGCACGGTTTCCACTCCCAATATTGATTCATCCAGAGTGTATGCAGTAAAAAAGATAGTGGTGTCGTCCGCAAAAAGGATGAAAGCAGCATCCATGCTTCCCAAAGACAAGTCGTTAATGTACAGCAGGAATAATATAGGACCCAATACTGAGCCCTGTGGAACTCTGATGGACAGTTCCCTTTCCTGAGACACCACTTCTCCCACCCTGACTAACTGGGTTCTATTTGCCACATATGATGTGATCAGGGAGATAGCAATATCGGGAAAATTGTAGTATTTAAGTTTTTGAATTAGGGGCTTGTGGTCCACACATTCAAAAGCTTTACTGAGATCACAAAACTACGCGCATATCTTATTTTTTATGGAAGTATGAGATTTAGAGAGAGGTTTATAAAAACGCTTTCTTTGTTTAGATTGACAAAAAAAAATAAATAAAACTTTGTGGGTAACGATAAAACAACTTTTGGAATTTGTTTAAGAAAATTTTGTAACCGATTTTTGACGCAATTTTCTGCCTGGCAACATGCAGATTCTTTAAAAGGGTATTTTTTAGACAAAAAACTATTTCCGAGCGGATGCGTAGATACTACCTGGTCTATCTAGGCTTGTCATACAGGCCGCCCGTCGTCTTCTGTTAATCGACCGAAAACGCCCGGTAGCTGCTATCCTTCCATTGACTGGTTTTGTCACCTGATGGCCAGCGACGGATAAATATGCGTTGCCATTGCGACTGACGGACAATTGTGCGACGACCTTAAGACTGAAGGAACCCGTCCGTAGTATCTATTTTGTTCTTATCAGACCATTTTGTTTTTCAGCAAAATCCAATCTATGATCGCCACGTTTCGCTCTAGTCTGCACGTGGAGCTCCAGCAAAGAGGTGTGGAATTCTCGCAACTGTTCGGCAATTACAGCCACCTGAGGGCCGGTTTGCTGGAAAGAATGCCACCTTTGGACGCTGGAGGTACGGGAAGAGGATCGGATGCTAACCAACTGAACGGGGAAGTAGAAGAAGAAGGGATGCTTGGAGGGGGTAGTCCGGAGGGAGATGAGGAAGAAGCAATCGGTGCTATCAGCAATACGGTAAATGCGATGTGCCTCCTAAAGCGGGTGTTGATTTTTATATTTAGATTTTACCAACAAAAAGGACATAGATATTTTCAGTATTTTGTCATCGGTTTCGAGGAGGTACTTAAAACAAAACGAAGTCAAAGTGTTAAATGTTTCGGGAAGTCTCACTAAATATTACTTATAACTTGAAGTTTTGCACCCGTTTTAGCCATGCTGTACAAATCATATCTTAATAACCTTGTGCTCAAGGGCTGAAGTATGTATGAGGGATCTGTAAATTTATTCGTGAGTCTGTTTTTTTTTTGTCTAAAATATAATTACAATTTCATATTGTCACCCTCAAAATAACCTCCTTATGAAGCCACACAGCGCTGGAGACGGTTCTTCCACTCCTCATAGCAGCACTGGACCTCTGATACTGGTCGGTTATAGCCGTTTGAATGTTTTTGACTGTCCCAAAATGAGATCCCATGAGGTGATTATTCAACTTCGGGAAGAAAAAAACTCACAAGGACTCAAGCTTGTCTAATTCGGAGGCTGAAGAGCCACAGGAATGTTTTTAATGGCCAAAAACTCGTTTATTGACATTGCTGCCAAAAACTCGTTTATTGACATTGCTGTGTGACAAGGAGCATTATCGTGATGCAGCACCCAGTTGCTCTTGATCTAATGAACAGTGGTGTGAGTCAAATTTAACTGTTTCCCGAACATTTTGACTGTCAGCCGATCTGAATGCACAAAATCCCGGATTCTGACGATACTTTCATCGGTTCTTGAAGATGAAGGCCTTCCGTTTCGTTGTTGATCTTCATTCGACCCTCCCCCAAATGCATTAAACCACCGAAAAACCCGCGCTCTTGACGAAACACTATCTCCGTAGGCCTGTTTAGCAAGAGTTTCCGTTGCACTGTGCCCAAGTCTGAAGCATAACCTGATAGCTTAAGATTGAATATCACTCATTTTTAGGACACAATCGAAAAAACTTTTTTCACAAAAAACATCCGTACGGACAACCAAATGACTCGAGTGAGTTCAAACTTGTACTGAAGCCGGATCAGATGTTCCCCTGTCTCCCTCCAAGCTCGGCGTCTCCAGTGTTGCTAGATCTAACGCTGCGTTGCCAGTCTCATCACTAATTTACGGACTTCGCATTTGATTGCAAATATATTTTTATGTAGCACAGATGACATACGAGCCCCATCCCACTTCAGTTGGCCCAACTATTGAAATCCTAGTTTTTTTCTTATCAAACACAAATAATAAAAATGTACAGGGTGTTATAGGTTTAAAATATTAACAATGAATATTTTGATAACATATAGTAGAAAACACAAACTTTATCACTCCCTAATCGAATTTACAGCATAAAAATAACACATGTTGCAATTACAGCATATCAACCTATTTTCATTTCAATGCAAAATAAGTCTAACGCATATGTGGCTGTGAAAAATACAAGCCATGACAATTGTTATTATTAATCACAGCTGTCAGAATACGTTTGAAATAGTTTTGGGTAGTTCAGGTTTTCAAAATGGGTAGAGGAAAGGTTATTAGTGAGAAAATTCGGTTACAGATAATTAATTTTTTTACTTTAAAAAAACTCGGAATTTGCAACTTTGTTAGACTTATCGCGGTACAGTGTGAGAAATATTGTTAGAAGATATAACGTAACTGGTTCAGTTAATATTAAGCCACGATATGTGAAAAAAAGTAATATCACAAATGCCGACCGAAGAGCAAAGAAGAATAATCGTGAAAAACAGGCGTGCCAATTATTTACAATTAAGTGATCTGTGGAGTGACGCTGTTAGAAGGAGAATTTCGAGGTCCACAACTCATAGAGAGGCCCACAAACTGGGATTTAGCACTTGCAAGGTAAGTTTTCTTATAAAAAAAAGTAAAAACCCTAAAGTTGCACAACTTGTTTATAGGCCAAAGAAAAACCACTATTAACTCCACTGCAAAAGAAAAATCGGCTTTGATGGGCTAAAGAACATAGACAATGGACACCTCAACAATGGTGTGAAATACAATGGAGTGATGAGGCCCGATTCGAAGTTTGTGTTGGTGACAGTCGCAGTAGAGTTATTCGCAAAAAGAATGAAGCATTCCATGTTGACTGTCTGAAGAGAAAAGTGAAATTTCCAGCATCCATTATGGTCTGGGGCAGTATATCATCAAAAGGAGTAGGAAAACTACATTTTATTGATGGAAATGTGGATACAAACAAATATTTGGCAATTTTAGAACAATCGCTTTTACCAGTGATGGAAGAATGTTTGACATCCGTCCAAGATTTTGTGTTTCAGCAAGATGGTGCAGCGTGCCATACCTTAAAAAAGGCTATAAAATGGATAGAAGAAAATAATGTACCACTTTTGAAATGGGTTTCTAGCAGTCCAGATCAGTCACTTATTGAAACTTTGTGGCACGAGATGAAAAACGTTCTACGACAACTTCCTGCTCGTACAATCACCGAACTGAGACAAAAGTATGGGATTGTTTTACACCAAATTTTTGTCAAAACTTGGTTAACACTATGCTTCAAAGAATTTCAGCCGTAATAAAAATAAAGGTGATGTTACCCAATGGTAATCTTTCAATTGTTGCTTTGTTAACTTCGCGCATTTATTCGCACAATGTTTATTTGTTCAGATGTTCTATTAGTTATAGGTCTAAGTGATTTCAAATATGTATTTTTTACGACTAGAGTGTATCTAAAATGTTTTTGAGAAAATAAATTGTTTTAGAAGTACATAGTTTCGTCATGTTTAGTTTATAAAGGCATATTTTGGTACAAATCTTGAAGTGGGCCAACAGAAGTGGGAAGGGGCTCGTACGTGGTGCACCTATCTTGCTGCACCATGCCTGGAAATGTGAAAATTAGTTTATTTAAAATCATCCATGTTTAACTGGCTGTTGAAGCCACATATGCTTGAAATACTATTTACTGATGACGACATTTTACGACGGTTACCAGGGTGGCCTTTTCCAAGTATATTTAACAATTCTGATGTCAAGTGTACTTGGAACAAGCTGCCGTCGTGACCAAAACTCTATTGTCTGGCCGCTAAATCAAACCACATATGTTTTATTACTGTTTACTGTAGAATGTTGTAGTCACCACAGCAGTATTTTGCAAGTAGAATGACAATTGTATGAAAAGTAGTCTTATGGTACCGTAGGTTTCAGATTTTGTATTCCTGTTAAGTGAAATAGATCTATAACATCGATCCCTTAATTTGAGTTTAACTTTTTTGTCAAGTAATCTGTTCTATGAATCTGCTACCAAATCTGGTAGAAAACTTATCAAAACAAATATGTTACAAAAAAAAATTAAACAAAAATTTAGGGGATGAGTCATGGAAATATTACAACTTGATGTGGCTACCAAAGTAAGGATATTGTCTCTTTCCAGAATGCTCTGCTTGATTTCCTCGACCTAGACGTGATAAACCCAGCCGCGCGTACACCTCCAGCGAATGTACCGCCTCCGGGACTTCTGACGTCATCGCATTCACAGCCCAGTATGACGAACAATACCAACAATCAAGATCTGTTAGATCTGCTTGGTTTGGGACCCTTAGGACCACCTACGGTCCCACCTACAGAGAATAACAACGGCTCACAGCCCCCCGCTATGCCAGCGCCACTGGATAATGGAAATTTAGACTTTTTAGCTGGAGGGGAAGGAGTTTTTGCACCGCCAGTAATGAACAATGGTAATATCTTACTTTCCATACAGAAATTACGTTGTTGCTGAATAATGACGTGTCTCATCGGGTTATCATTCAAGCACATAGCGAAAATGTGTATCATTTGACAGCGTACCGTCTTTCACAAAGCATAATTTCATAAATTAACACTCATGTAACAAATATCATTTTTTAATGTTTAAAAAATCATTACCGTACGAATATACACATACAGTACTTTTCAAAAATGTTGCTTCCACTGCTTTTCGATGGGTCAAATACAGCAAGCTGAATTTCTGGATGGTGGGTACTATAATTTAGCATAAAATCATAGTTGAACATTTCAAGATGCGGACTGGGCGCTATCTTGCAACATTTTGATTGTAACAAGGGGGCATGTGATACCTCACTTTGAAGCTCCTTGTGGGTACTTAATAACACTAGAGTATAAATGCGGTCCATCAAAATGGCGGACTGTCAGGCTGTCAAAGATAGGCGTTCTTGTAAAGTGAATCGTTTATAACTCGACAAAAAAAACATTAAAACGCTATAGCTTACTATACAGGGTAGTCAATATATAACTGACTGATTCAAACTGCGCGCAATTTTTGATACACTCATTTCAGTAGGTGGCGCCGTAGTAGTTATTTAAAGCACATGTGTCCAATTCGGAAGTAACGACAAGATTTCGATCAAAATATTGTGCCCAGTGTCAACACCATTCGTCAGTTGGTGCGGAAATTTTAACAAACATGTGAAGCTAAAGATTTGCCAAAGTCCGTGTTCGTACTCCAGAAAATATCGAGAGATTTCGTGTAAGTGTAGTGGAGCGCACTGAGACGTCTACCAGACATCGTTCTAAAGAACTGGGTATTCGCAGGACGTCATTATGCACTATTTTAAAAAAGGCTTGCATTTGCGGCCATGCAAAATTCAGTTAACCCAAGGACTACAGCCTAGTGACCATTAAACTCTCCGACAATACACTCGTGCAATATTCCAGCTTAATACCCAAAATACCGATTTTTACCGACAACTTATAATAGGCAATGAAGTCCGCTTCGATATGAACGGATTTGTTAATAAGCAGAATTGTCGTATCTGGGCATCAGAGAACCCTCGTCATCCATCAACGACCACTACATCCTCGTCGAGTTCCAGTTTGGTGCGATGTTTGGTATGGACGTGTCATTGGACCTTACTTCTTTGAACACGCTGCAGGTAATTCTTTTACTGTCACTGGCGAGCGCTACCGTGATATGGAAAACTTTCTGGCTCCTCTAAATTCAACAATTTAACCTGCAAAACATGTGGTTTCATCAGGATGGAGCAACTTGTCACACAGCTAGGGAAACAATGACTCTTGTGGGAACAATATTTCCAGAACGTTTAATTTTTCGATTTGGTGATGTCAACTGGCCTCCAAAGTCACCGGATTTAACGGCTCCTGACTTTTTTACCAAATATTGTAGAGCAGCTGAAGAACAATATTACGGAAGCGATTGAAAATATTTCTCCCGAAACCTACCAAAAAGTCGTGGATAATGTAATCAAGAGGGCTCAAGCTTGCGCGGCTTCCAGAGGCTGACGTTTGTCTGATATTATTTTCCATACATAATTTCTAAGTTTCAATAAAAGATTAGGATGAAAAAAATGGATGTATTTTATTTCATTTCACAAATACTCAAGATACATACCAGTCAGTTACATATCGGCCACCCTGTATTATATCGTTCTCTTGCAACCGAATATGTAACAAAATATGGATTATGAAATTTAAAAAATGACAGAATCTTGTCATCTTTTCTTAAACTGAGTGTATTTTACTGCACATTCAGATAAACCCTTTCAAAATATGCTACAACATACTATAACTATTTCATGATTGCTTATAAACGATTCTGTGTACAAAAACGCTCACGTTTGAAACACCTGGTCTCCGCCATTTTAAAAATAGTGATTTTATATTCTAGTGCTATATAGTACTGATAATTAAGGAGCCTCAAAATGAGGTATTACTACCTCCCAGTCCATTTAAAAATTATTCTAAGGTGGCGCCCAGCAGCATCAAGAAAATGTTCATCTGTTATTTTTACGTCACATGCATCAGTTTTGATCACCTCGAATTTCAGCTTGAAATCTTGACCGGCCTGGGTATTATGTAAAAAACCTAAAAAAAGTTTAAAAAAAGACAAAATGTCACTTTTCAAGATACGTAATACCCGTGGCATTCAAAAAATAAAGGGGGAATGGTTTGTTCAAAAAGTACTGTATAATAATTATAATGTTTTTTCAGTGATTTTAGAAAAGCAACTGCCGCAAATGACGGCGTATGAAAAGGACGGATTACGAGTGATATTCGGATTGGAAAAACCAACGGCAGGGTCTGCTAATCCGGATACCTTGACGATCCACGTCACAGCAAATAATAACACTCTCAGCAACATGACTGATTTCCTGTTCCAAGTTGCTGTACCTAGGGTGAGCTTAGTCTTTTAGCATAATCGATATTTGGTTCGGTATACAAACTTGTACACCTAGAGGTGATACTGGTAGTAAGATCACATAAATTGTTATTCAATATACAGGGTGCGGCAGAGAGGATAGACGGTTTTAAAAAATCATAAAATAGTTAATTTTTACTCGAAAACAAATTTATTGATGGAATCAGGTTCACAAGGAAATAGCATTTGAGTCAGTCAAGTGTGGAAAATCACATCAGGCATGTGGTGGCCGAAATCGTTGATGCAGTGCTGGAGGCGCTCTTGGAAGTTCGCGTAGACTCTGTCCAACATCGCTCTCTCAACTTGGGCGACTTCCACGCGAATTTCGCCCTTCAATTCGTCCAGAGTTCGGGGCTTGTCCGCGTATACTCTAGCCTTGAGGTGTCCCCATAAGAAAAAATCGCATATGGATAAATCTGGGGACCGAGGAGGCCAATGAACATCGCCAAACCTGGAAATAAGGCGACCAGGGAAGAGAGGGCGAATAACGTCCATGGATGCTCGGGCTGTGTGGGCGGTCGCCCCATCCTGCTGGATCCATATGCAAAATTCGCCTTACCGAACGATCACTGAGGCGAAGTGCAGGAGCATGTTTCCGGGCAGATCGAGTCGGACTGCGAAGAAAGACCTGTCGAACGCGTTCAACATTTTCAGGAGTTCGAACTGTTCGCGGCGCTCCTCTTGGTCTTCTGTTGATCAGTTCACCACGCCTGCGAAGTGATTCAACCCAACGAAGGATGGTGTTTCGAGAGGGAACAGCTCTATTCCGATGAATGTTGAAGTGGCAACGAAACTCACGCTGTACGACGATGACTGACTCATTATTTCGGACGAAACAATCATAGGCGACAACGCAGTCATCCACCGTCCAAGGCTCCATAACGACAACTGGTAAAATAATGCTAGGATCTGACGTCAAACGGCACCCTCCCCACCTCTCTCGTAGACGGTGGCGGAGAGTACTACCCATCCCAAAAACGTCCGTCCTCTCTGCCGCACTCTGTACATATATATGTGTATTCACGTATCAGTGCCACAGTTACAGCTTTTACAGAACGTTGTATTAAATGTTTGCTCATGTTATATTCTACTGTTTCGCTGACAAAGTCGCGTATTTGTGGAGTCTTTATGTTAGTTTTTTGTGTTCTGATTGCATTATATACCTGGAACTAGGCATATATCCATTCATAAGGTTATAAGGTGTCCGACTCATGACAGCGGGACACGAGATTTGTTCTAAATCTTGGGTTTGTTCCACTTTTACTTTTTACAAGAAATTAGACTGAGTGTTGAAATAGTATGTTACATAACGAGCACTTCATATATTGAGGAGCCTGGAATTTCTGTTTAACATTGATGCCTGTTGAGAAATATTTATTTTCAGTTAGTAGAAACGATTTATTATCAATATGGTGACGGAGCTGTATTCACAAAGCTTTGTGACTTTTGTCTTTATTTACGTCAGCCACGTACCAAGATTTATTATATTATTATATTATTTAATTTTTCAGACATTCCAATTACAAATGATGTCTCCGTCAGGAACGACGATTCTACCCAATGGCAAGGTTACACAAATAATCAAAGTTAGCAATCCTAGTAAAGTAAGTATAACTCGTATCTTGTTACCGAGGGCATGCTGAATTCTTGTATTTTGGTATGATGGTCAATTTTTAGTAATAAAAATAGCTGAATGCGGTTGAAAAGTTCTAAAAATCGTTCGGTGTTTCAACCAGAAAAACGTATTATTCATATTTACTTTTGCGTTTGGAATCTCCATAGTTCTACAATAGGACTATGCAAGTTTTTTGTATGCTATGTCAATTATTTGCGTTAATATAATACCGTAAACTCATATTTCATTCATGGAATAGTATCTTTTTTTTGATTAAATATTTGAAAATGCAATGCTGATGACGTTGATTTAAACGCTGCATTTTCCCAGCGGTTCGCAGTGACGTCACAACTGTTGATTTGTCATTTTCTTCTATGTTTGGTTGATTTGCTGTCAAGTTTTGTAAGTTTCTATTTTTCGGGCGCATCGCAGTGACGTTACAACTTATGGTTTGTCACCTTGTTCTATTTTTAATTTAATTTGCTGACAAGTTTTGAAAGTTTATATTTTTCTTTTGGTATTTTTCCGACGTTGTCTTTACGGCGAAATTATCCTGCTGGTGGCAATACGTCCGCTGTCAAACGGTGTTGACATCTATGTTGTGAAAGGGGCGGAACTCATTCTATTTAGATAGCTAAGTGGCGGATTCCGCCTCAACGAAAACTATTTGGAACTGATAGGGTGACAATCAATGACATCGATAAAGGATTGGCGGCTCACTTGCCAATATCGTAACGTTACGCCAATAGCGTTGCGCTTCGATATTTTAAATTTGCTGCGTAATTTTCCCGTTCTTTATTAATTAATACGGTTGAAGGTGGCTTTCTGTAGCAATATAGACTACTCGTATAAATAATTATAAATAACCTTATATTTGAATCACATCCATATTCCCTATTGCCTTCCTTTTCATAAAGTGATCTCGCTCTTATGTTGATTTTTCGTACCATTCCAACGTCTTATTATGAAGGAGTCTTAGATTTGGATTTTTGTAAAAAATATTTTACCTGCAATATATAATAGGCAGCAGCATTTCTAGCAATAGCAATATACGGTAATATTTTTAGTATGGTCTGATGACATACAAAAGCGGACAAAAGTTTGGAAACATTCTTAGTAATTTTTAAAAAGTATTTTTATTCTTTATTATTAAGGGCTATGTTTTCTCATATAGTTTGCTTACAGACTTGATGATACAAATGACAATTTGTGTTTGCTGTGGTACTACAGACTAGCATTAAAATACCTTCATATTCTTTTATGACCAAAAATGAGACGACAAAAGTATGGAAACATATTTTGTACTACAAAATTAAATACAATAACTCTACAAAAAGATTTAAAAAATACTGTTTAGCTAATATTTGGTAGCATAGCCTTTAGCATTCAACACTGCCTGACATCTGCAGCTCATAGAAGACAACAATTTTCTACAGACGTCTGTTGGGATATTTTGCCTAATATTTTTTACATAATCAAATAAATCGTTCCTATTTTTTAAAGTTTTTCTTGTCAGTTGTCTTTTAACATGCTCCCAGGGATGTTCTATAGGGTTTAGGTCCGGGGATTGCGAAGGGCATGTAAGAGCATACAATTTTTTAGTCTTAACCAGTCCTTTACGAATTTTGAGGTATGCTTGGGGACATTATCTTGCTGGAATGTCCATCGTAAAGGCATTTCTTCTTCAGCAAAAGAGAGCATGTGTTCATTAAGAATATCTTTGTTTTTCAAAATAATTTTAACAATTGGTACCCGTTCCAGAACTAGAAAAACAGCCCCAAATCATGATGTTGCCTCCACCGTGCTTAACTGTTGGCAATTGATACTTTTTGTCGAGTCTTTTTCGTACTGGATGTCTCACATATGTGCCGTACCGTCAGATCCAAACGAGTTAAAGTTGCTTTCATCACTCCATAAAACTGTATTGCGTTGTATGTTCTGTCTAAGTTAGATGAGTTTTAGCAAATTCAATTCGAGCAATACGATTTTTTTTAATAAGAGGCTTGCCCACCAAAAAGCCCAAAATCCACCAAGCGTCTCTGCACTGTTATGACAGAAAGATTCTCGGCAACCTGTTCTACGATTCTTTTGAAAATTTGTGTGGCTGGCATTCGAGGATCTTCATGGGACAAACGTGTAATGTAGCGATCCAAAACATAATCGGTTTTTTTCGGCCTTCTGCACCTGGGCCGCGTTGCTGTTGATCCGTATTCTTGATATTTACTAATAATTTTAAAAATCGTCCTTTTGTTCATTTTTAATCTTTGAGAAATGTCAACATTTCTGACACCACTTCTAAATAATTCAATTATCTACTTTGTCTCTTAAATCTTTTGAAAATCCTTTTACTTTTGCCATTCTCACTGATGTTAATATTTACCGCCCGCAATATCAGAGTATCGCAGAACGAATAAATACGGCAAAACTGAAATGTTTCCATACTTTTGTCGTTAAAAAACGCGTTTTCATTTTCAGAGAATTTGAATATTGATGAGATAAACCTTGTATTAATACGGAAGCCAAAGGTAGACTTTAATATTTATATTAACTGTTCCTTCACAATTTTAATTTAGTTATATGAAATAGTTCAGAATAATGTTAATATTTCTTTCCAAACTTTTGTCCACTGCTGAAGATACTTTCACCGAAATAGTTTTCTCTGTTGCTGTCAGATTGCAGAACAATCGGATTGCTACTTTAATGTGATGTAATGTTAGTTTGTTTGCGGGCGGCATTGCCGAGTTGCCAATATTATAGCCGAATATTAGTCGTTTGGATGCTTCTTAACTGTAATAATTTTGTTTCAGAATGTGTTAAAAATGAAGGTAAAATTATCGTACGTGATAGACGGCAATCCTGTTAACGATCAGATAGAAGTGAACAATTTTCCAGTGGACATTTGGGATTGACCAAGAGGATTCGGTTAAAGAAACATGTCATTCGTCATCGCCACTGGGAGAGAGAAAGATATAGTGAGAGAATAACAGAACACACAGTGTAGTTTTTCTCGTACGTCTGAAAGTTTAGACAATGTGCTCTAGCAGAACAAAGTTGATAACACTGCTTTCGTTTATTTTATCGCTTTACAAAAAAAAAGATGAGGATTTTCATATGGTCTTACCGTCAAAACCACTTTTAATTGTCTGACATTACTCAAGTCTAATATCAAAGTATTCTCTGTAAAATATTTTAAAAAATGAACCGACTATTATTTTTTGTTTAACACCTATTTTCCTCCGATCTGTTCCTTGCAGTTTGTTCTCTAATGGGATATTCTCTACCTAGAAAACATGGCATTTTTAATAGATCGTTTACATTCTTACCCTCATTATTAGGTTATTTTCCTCATATCTGAGGAATGCCCAACCTCCTTGATCAAAGTAGGGCCACATTATAACGATAGAGTGTGAAAGAGTTTACAACCTCACAGCTTCGGCGTTAATGGAGGGCAAGTGTTGCCACTGCTTGTTGATGGAAAAAGGTGAAATCAGCCAGAGTACACGGCATAATATTAATATTCCATCAACATGAAAATGCTGAAACGTTCCCCACTGTACGCCCTCTTTAATTTTGAGATTACTGTTGACTACCGATTATCCAAGCCAACATGGGCTGGACCCCTCTCGTATAATTGGCGGTTCGGATAATCCGACTTATATATTTTTTTAAATGGACAAATACATTACTGCTTTCAATTATTTTATTGTAAATAAAGTAGATTCACATGTTTTTATTCATTATAGATAACTCGACAAATAGAACTTGAAAATGTATGTAGCATGCGTAAGTAAAAATATTAATATGCCTTAAAATAACGGTCAATAGGAGTTTGCTTCTTCTGGGAGTTTCTCTTTCTTGCTGCGTTATTCCTCAGTATTCTTAAAAGTAAAACGTCTGATGCGGTTGACTCGGGTTGCTGTTCTACATACTTTGAGGCTTTGTCTAAAGCATTAAAACCTTCTTGATTTGAAATACGATCGACTATAATAACCTCTCTATCTTTCTCTTCTTTTTAAATCTGGTTTACTTCTTCGGTCTGTTTAGAGGCAGCTATTTCCTCTATAGAAAGCTCTAGCTCGTGGTCGTTAGAGGCAATCCATTCTCCAACGCCTTCTTCTTAAGCGTCTTCGCATCCTTTTAATTTTTTCCTTAAATCAAGCAAGCTCAACTCATCTTCACAACTGGTTTCAACTTCGGCGTCTTTTAATTTTAGAGCCAGCGTGCTTAGAGGCTTATCGTCTTCTGTGTCATCTTCCGGGAACTAAAGATTTTTCCAGAATTTTTTGATTGTTGGTGCTCCTACCGATTCCCGTGCTTGACTCGCTCAGTAGACAATATCTTTTAAGGTAATCTGTCGCCGAGATGTGCCAAGGTCGTAATTTTCTGTTAATTGCAAATGTTCAAGAAACAATCGTCTATAATTCTTCAGGTTTTCAAGGACACCTTGATCCTTGGGTTGAAAAGGGTTATCCATCTGTTGGTTAATTTTTAAATCGATGGTTTAAATGAAAACGCAGAGTTCTATTTCTAAACGGGTTTTTTTTATTTGAGAGTACTATCCTTCCGGTTAATGACGAAACACAATCTCATTCATATGAGCGCCACGACTCAGCTTGACGTAGCCGATTCTGTCGACCCAATTTTTCAGTACATTTTCCGCGTCCTTTGTCATCTTCGAAAAAAGGGCCAATAATGCCATCAGACCACAAACCACACCAAACAGTCACGTATTGCGGGTGGATTGGCTTCTAGGTAATTTCATTTAGCTATTATGAGTACCAAATATGTCAATTTTGCTTATTGACGTAGCCAGCAAGATGAAAATGGGCCGTATCCGAAAAAATGATTTTTCAGTAAAAAAGGGAGTACTCGTCCAAGCGTCCAGTTTTTAGCGCTTCAAGCGTATATCGATCCATATTCGTTCAACGCACTCTACTAAATACCTGTCGAAACAAAACTGATGCAAGTGTTGCCAACCGTGAGATAAGCCCTAGTCCAAAAATTAACCAACAAATGGATCACCCTTTACAAGGCTAGTGATGTTTATCGGTATAAATTTAACAGTAAATTCACCTACACCAAGATCTTCTTCGGGATGTGATGGAGCATTCATTATCCATAAGCAAAAGAGCCTTTATTGGGAGTTTGCGATTCTTCAAAAATTTGGTCACTAGTGAAACACACTGTTCTTTAAACCAGACAGTAAACAACTTCGTATCCATCCAGGCACCTTTTGATGCGTGTTATAAACTGGCAGTGCATTTGGAGGAATATTTTTTGAGGCTCTTGGATGGCCTGATTTTCCAATGATCATAAGTGGTATTCTATGTGTACTGATTACTGATTTTATGGCCCGTAGCTACCGTTTCCTGTTTTGATGCTAGTGACTTTGACGGAAGCAAATTAAAGTTAAGACCAGTGTCATCACAATTATAGACTTGGTCCAATGTGTAACCTTCTATTAGAATTTTAAATGTTTGCTTAAAATTTTCGGCAGCATTTGTAACTACTGAAATCTTTTCCCCACAAACAGCTAACTAGCGCACACCATATCTCATCTTCCAACGAGCAAGCCAACCATCACTGGCCGTTAAATGGTCAAGATCTGGAAATTCCCTGTTTATCATGACGGCTTTTTATTGTAAAATTGGTCCAGAAAGGGGAACACCTTTTGCTCTTGGTTGCGTAAACCATGTCAACAGTATTCGATTATTTTTTCAAATTCTGCCCACTTCATGGATTTTCTTTTAAAAGAAGTCGAAACTTCCTTGTTGCACCATTGTTTTGCCGATTTCTTCTCCAGTCCCCCACTGTTACGTTGCCTACCCCCTATTCCCTTGCTATTCCTGCCACTGAGTCACCAGCATCCAGCTTTTTAATGGCTTTTAACTTCTCGTCGACTGTTACAACAACTTTTTTCTTTTACTTTTCCCATCATTTATCTACGACTTATTTTATTATTGAAATGTCGTAAAACTGTACACACGCCCGTTTGCTCCGTTCAGCACCACATGACTCAGCCAACTAAATCCCCTATCGTCGACTTCTGATTTTGACGATTCCCCGTAAAGAACATGCTATTTATACGTGAAACTCGACTAATACGGCGGCTTTTTCGGTTACTGCAGATTCAGTGCTTATTAGTTTTTTGCCGTATGTTTGTAGGAATCATTCGGTTAATCCGGCAATCGGGGGACTACTGTACTTCACTGTGGCAAGGCAAATAAGGTTTAGAGCTCTCGGCTGTTTTTACGTGCTTACCTTGAACTCGCCGAACCAATTTTTGGCACGTACTTTGATATACATATTGACTGAGTGACGTTGACATCGTATATTATTATTGAACAGCAGTAAAGTAAATCGAAAGTTTGAGTTATCAGCAAAGTTGGTATTCTCGTATTTGTTAAATATTTATAAATATATATTATGCGTCCCTGTCTACCTTTTATCGTAGGCCGTGAGACGTAACACTGAAATGAAGAAAAGAAAGTGGAAAGCTAATATTTTCTATATTTAGATTTAGTTATTTTTTAGTGAGACTACACACGCTCCCTGTAAATAATTTTAACGAATGAGTACTTAATTCTTTGTTAAGATTTATATATTATATTTACATTCACGATTTGTTGTCGAATCACACGGTAACTGTTGTTGTTCATGAAATTTCTACACATTGCAATAAATTCAGAACAATTACTGGATAATGTGCTTTTCATCTCGACTATTCTGTGGATTAACTGGAAACTGACGCGTGCTGTTAATGAAAAGTAGGTCGAACTTTAATGTAGACACTTGGCAACATCGATGATAATGATTTTTATCAACCCAAGTTTTCGAGCAATGAAGATGTCTAGTTTTAGTGTCTACCAGCCATTGAAACGTTTGTAACTTGAAAACGGTCAACTTGATAGATGTTATAACCTGAACAAGCTTGCTCAGGTGCGTCTACCTGGGTGCATACTGACATTTGAGAAAATAGCTTGCCATTCAAGGATCTTGCCGATCTCTAGAAATATCCATGATAACAGTTTTGAAAATCATTTACTTTTTATGTTTCCAAGTATCTAATGTTCAAACCTTACTCCACTAGAGCCGGAAGAGCATTTTAGCCTTATTTACAAACATGACTATAACGCTGGGTGAGTTTTAGCTGACTTCATAATTTGCCTCCATCTGGTGCAGTATTCCAACACTGCTGGGTCAAAGTTTAAGTCAATTTATGCTAGGTCTGACTTGATGCTATCTCCCCATCTTATACGGGGGCGACGTAGAGGTCTTTTACCAGCTGGTGCTTTCTCCCAGATCAACTTTACCAACCGATCGTCAAGTCTTTGAAAGTGGCCAGCCCATCTCAGCCGATGTGCTTTGATTTCTTGGACAATGTCACTGTCAACTGCATTTGATGTTCGTTCTTATCTGATATTCACCTGTATTTGGGTAGTAGAGATGTGCAAAAATCTTACATAATACTCTACGTACGAAACGCCTAAGCTGCCGTTCGACATTGTCCATGTCTCATAGCCATACGTTGCATTAGGCCTATGACAGTCGTATAAATCCTGATCTCAGAGGAGCGTG
Source organism: Acanthoscelides obtectus (assembly GCA_963669975.1). NCBI lineage: Eukaryota > Metazoa > Arthropoda > Insecta > Coleoptera > Chrysomelidae > Acanthoscelides > Acanthoscelides obtectus. The sequence continues at coordinate 92,963,327 of CAVLJG010000001.1, forward strand.
TAAAATTCGTCGATGTAGTAAGATTTTTTAGAGAGAACATGCACCGATTCCCAGATTGTACATGTACATGTACATGGTGTCCAGTGGGAAAGTTCAGTTTGTAATTTAAGAAAAACAATACAAACGTAATGAAAAGAAAATATTTATTACTATCAACATATTCGTAAATTCGGCGGGTTTTTTTGCTTAGATATCATTCCGTCCAAATGTTTGTCATCCCTTCTAATCGCGCGCGCAAGTTCTGAAGCACTCTCTTGCAGAGTTCCGGAGTGATGATGTTTATTTCTCGTCGATGTTCTTTCTCTTTAAGCTCCTCCAGTGTTCGTGGATTATTAGAATACAGATTTTAGATAACCCCACAAAAAATAATCGCATAGCGTGAGGTCGGGCGACCTAGGAGGCCAGTGAATGTGTCCAAAGTTTGATATAACTTTTTGATGAAAAAGTGCTTTCACCGTGTCCAGCGATTCTCTGGTACTATGGGTAGTGGCCCCATCCTGTTGAAACCATGTGTTTATGTTAAATCTACGTTCTGTTCTTACAATAGGAGCAAAAAAAGAGTCAATCATGTCCCTGTATTCCTCGGAATTGACTCATTGCGTGACCGTTTTCATCTCCAAAGAAATACGGCACAATAATACCGCTGGAGGATATGGCGCAGCGAACACCTTTGGACCATGTAGCCGTTGTTGATGTTTCTCTTTTGGGTTCGTTGGTACCCAATATCTGCAATTTTGTTTGTTCACATAACCGTCTAAGTGAAAATGGAGCAGGTGCGTATGAATCACCACCCTTAAAGTAAGCCTCGATAACAAAAGCACGTTGCACTCCGGTCCGACGTTCCATTATGACTATTCAACCCGCACGCCGAACGCACGCGTCGATCAGGACCTCTCGCCACTTCCTCGCATTTACGGTTGCCTTTTAATACAAATTTAAAATGTGAACGTTCTCATTTCCCTGTACAGCAGACGCTCGATAATGTAAACTAATTTAATCCAAGTGTGGTTCACATTATCGAAATGTTTACATTAGCGAACGTGATTTATATAATATTTGATTTATTAAAAGAAACGTTTAATATATACTATTTATAACAAAATAAACAAATTTTCGTCTGCGTAAATTTGCGCTTAGCATTGTCTTCCAATGCCTGCGCCCGTAATTTACGAAGAACTAAAATATCCGTGTATGAAACTTCTTTTCTTTCAGCCCAATCTAAAGCTTGGTTAAAAACTTGTATAGCTTGCGCGTCAGTCACTACACTTCTGACTTCAATGGGATCGTTCTCATCATCCTCACTGTCCATATCCTCCTCCTTATCAGCATCATTCGTCTGCTTATCTTCGTTCCATAAATTAATATCAGCAGGAGTACAAACAATGTTGGGATTCACTGTTTTCAATAAATCAACAACATCCAATGACACACTAATAACATTATCATTATTGGATCGCAAACGTTCTCTAATTACGCTTAAGGGGACATCGTCTTCTTCATCATCTTCATTATTGGTACAAAAGAGATTGTTCCAACATTTTTGAATAGTTTGCTGGTTAAGTTCATTCCAGGCCATATGTAAATCTAAAACAGCTCGCAATGTTACTTTTTTTAAAGCCTCAGATAAGTTTTCAGGATTCTTTGATAAGACAGACGAAAGTAGAAACTTCCTATAGTATATTTTGGTGAGTCTTATTATATTCTGGTCCATGGGTTTAATTAACGGTGTTGGGCGGCATGTACATGACGAAAATTGACCCATCCCTGCTCCTCAATTGTTGCTCGGGAGGATGACTTGGTGCATTATCCAATAGTAACAACGCTTTTATTGGAAGCTTCTGTTGTTTTAGGAAACCTTTTACCTACAAATTGAAAACACATCTTCAAATTATGAATAGAGCATTTGTGATAATCGATTGTCATACCTGAGGGACAAAGCACCTGTGGAACCATTTCAGGAATATACTGCTAGTCATCCAAGCGGTTTTTGAACAGTCATAATCAACAGGGATATTAACATTTTTAAATGAGCGCGGATTTTTTGCTTTCCCAATTACCAGTGGCTTTATTTTGTGTGAACCATTAGCATTAGTGCAGGCTAGAAACGTTATTAGTTGTTTCTCCGGCTTTCTTCCCGGGGCAGATTTTTCAAATTCTGCAGCATAGGTTTTCTCTGGTAACATTTTCCAATAAAGGCCACTTTGATCTGCGTTGTAAATTTGTTCCATTCTTAAGTCTAGCTCGGTAATTGTTTTCATCAATTTTTCTTTGAATGGTTGCACTAATTGTGGTTGTGCTGATAATTTTTCACCAGATATAGACAGCAGTCGAATTCCATATCTTGTTTTGAATCGTTGTAGCCAGCCATCACTAGCTACGAAATTTTCAGTTTCTTTCAGTTTAAGTACTTCGCCACTAACTGGGACATGATTTTCCCGTTGTTTTAAAAACCACTTATACAGGGAATTTTCCATTTTAGGTGCCTTCGCATTTTTTTAAGTTTTTCTTTTTCCCGGACCTCCAAATGTATTGCACGTTCCTTGTAAAATTTGAGTTTTCATACGATTAATTTTACAGAGTGTTGCTTTCGATACTCCATATTTTTTTGCTAACTGTGTCACTCCCGCACCTAGTGCAACTTCGTCTATGATTTTCACTTTCTCACTCAACTTTAAACACTTTCTTTTATAGGATGTGGATGTGGATGCCATAGTGGTAAAATATATTAACGCGTGCAATGCATTCACTTAAGTTCAAAAATGAAATACATACGTACGTATAAACGTATCCTAAACGATCATACGACTGACCGAGTTTGTTGTATTTTATCGCAGAGGTGAATCCCCTACACTCTACATCATAAATCGGGGACTCCCCGACGCCCGACATAAATCATCGAGGCTTCAGCATTTTACCGTCGCGCTGTTTCCGTGCGCCGAGAGTTGTTTACGTTATCGAGCGTACACATTGTTTACGTTATCGCGCGTTCCGTTTGATCCTATAGAACGAAGTTTGTGTTTACATTAGCGCAAGTTTTCATTATCCCCTGTTTACGTTATCGAGCGTCTGCTGTATTTGGTTTAAGCTTAGTTGGCCTTGAAACAATTTTTATTTTTGTTTCGTGAGCTAACAGGCTGTGAACATATGATTTTCATAGACATCATTGTGTTTGAAATTGTCTCTCACTAACTGATCGATTTTTCAAGTATTCTTTAGTTCGATCTAGATTAGCCGGGTTTTAAGTTTCCGGTTTTTCACACTAAATGGGCTGAGGTGAAGCAATTTTTTAATTCATAGTCGAACGCAACTTCAACAGAAATCGAACGTTCTATCTGATCACATCTACAAGATTGTGAGAAATTATACATGCAATTTGAATGGCAATCTGCCAGCTGAGACAAGGATAGTAAGATATCACAAGAAATACCAACGCTATTCAGCTAAATTTCCGATTCGAACTTGTGACGTCATAGAAAAACCTTTTGGAATGAAGTGTTTTCTTTACTACGCCGTTACTTAAAAATTGTCAATTGCCAAGAAAAATATCTTCGAAAGACATGAGTTAGTCGTCTTTGGTATGAAATACGGATGTGATTTAGATTATTTTACAATATATAACTTGATGATACCCTTTTTGTATTGAATTTTCATTATCAGGTATGTGATCCTTTTTAAAATAATCTCGCATTTGATATGTTTATATTTTGATGCTTGATTATTGTACCATGTTATATTTGCGTCCATATATTATTAAGTATGAATAAAATTGTCAAAGATAATTCTTTTGCTTATTTGACACATTTAAAAACTTCCCACCACGGATTTATCGAAAACCACTGATGAAAATCAAAAACGCCGAGATACGTCAAAAGATTTGTCAAGGGGAACAACTTTTTAACCAAAAACTTTCACCCTCTGCCGCCTGGGTCATCCCCTTAAAAATGGTCTTTCAAAGTCCTTTATTTTGACGTTTGATTTTTTAAAATCGGTCGATTCGTTTCCAATAAAATACCTTTATTTATCTTAATTTGTTCAGATAGAAAATAAAGGCCCACGAAAATATCACTTTTTATCTAAATAAATGTTAAAAACGTGTTGTGGGATATCATGGCAGCTTTCGATGATGTGTTGACAAAGTTCATCCAAACTTTCAGGTTGGGGAGTAAACAATAGATTTCAATTGGCCCAATAGAAAATAGTCTAATGGCGCCAAATCAGGAAATCTAGCAGGCCATTCTTTAGGCCCTCTTGGTCCTATCTATTTATCTGGAAACTCGTCGTCTTGCCATTGCCGAACCGGAAGAACATAGTGCGGAGGAGCGCCATCTTGCTGGAAATATATTTCAGCCTCACAAGTACAAGGTTTAAATCCTCTTCCATTTTGGTTTTCAATGGCTTCAGCGATAAGCGGATTGATGGTATTTTCCAACATATCCAAATAAATGTCTCCATTCAAATTTCCATTAATAAACAATGGCTCAATCACTTTGTTTCCTAAAATGCCTGCCCCATACATTAATTTTTTGGGGTACTGGGTATGCCCTTCTACAAAAGTATTTTCATTCAGATAAAATGTGCATTCATCACTGAAGCAGATATTCTTTACATGAATGGTATTATCATTAATTGCTGCAGTCATTTGTTCACAAAACTCAACTCGCCTATCGAAATCTTCGGTTAACTCTTGCCCTATTTTTTTTGTTGTTGAAATTTATGGAGTTTAGTAACTGTGGGTACAGAGCCTAATGAAATAACAGTCGCAGCAACAATTTTGCGTAAGGAAATATTAGGATTTATTCCAAAATGACCCAAAACTTCATCTCTCCGATGGTCACGTTTTTTATTTGCAACAGATCCAGCTGGAGTAAATTTAGTAACAAGGTTCACAATATCCCTATACGAAGTCATCTTTCCCGGATGTATGGCGGTAAACGTGACGGCAGTTTGCTGAGCACATTGATTTTGGGCACCATATATTAGAATCATTTCCACTCTTTCGGTTAGTGCGTAAAACATTTTGGAAGTAAACTCTGAATCAATAAATTGATTTTCACTATCCCAAGATTGTCACAAAGGTAACTCACAGCAAATTAAATTCTATCTTTCCCTTAGCGAAAAATACAGAGGGTGAAAAAGGGTGAAGTAGTTTTTGGTTAAAAAGTTGTCCCCCTTGACAAACCTTTTGACGTGTCTCGACGTTTTTCCTTTTAATCAGTGATTTTTGATAAACCCGTGGTGGGAAGTTTTCAAATGAACACCCTGCATAAAAACCGTATATAGTTCCTAAAATTATTCTGAACACGTTTCGTCAACATAAAGTTTATGTATTTCACTAAAAAATATTTCCCTCGCTAAACTGCCAACACTTTCGATTGAATCCTAAAAACACGTTTTCTCATTCTTTGTTGTCGAATAAAAAGTTTTCCCACAAAAATTGGTGTACCTATTTTATGCGTCCATGATTTAAATACGCCCTTGAACAACTTGCATCACTAAAACCAGACTTTACAATTATTTCGCAATGAGCTGTATTTTCGTCTAATATGATTAGACTAGTATAGATGACAATACCCATTTAGTAACAAAATACCCCTCATTTTCTTACCGTTTATTTGTTTATTCTAAATACATAATACATTGTTAGTTGTTACAAAGGGAAGTTAAAAATATGAAGTATTATGTATCATTGCTTCTGCCCTCGTAGTACAGCATCCGAGGAGACCTGAAAAATATAAAATAAAGATATATGCAGTTGTATAGTTTCACAAAAAATGACAGTTGACGCTTTTTTTATAGCAAGGTGAGAGATATGGAACATTTTTCCGACTATATAGAATCAACGTCTTATTGTACGAGTATATCAAGATGCAAAGATATGATCCTAAGATCCATTTTCCACTCATTGTTTGGAGAATTAATAAATAGATAGTATGTCTGGTATAAGCATACATTTCAAAAGTTTTGTTCAGGTCTTGGCTCCGACACTGTTCCTCGTACATATCAACGACCTCCTTTCCTATTCGATCAATTCAATACACAGCTTTGCTGATGACAATTTACATGCAATTTAAATTTGTCAAAAAAGTAGCGGTTAAAATAGAAATGATCACAATTAGTGGAAAAAGGGCAAAGCGCAGCTAATGCCCAGACGCTAGCCAAAAGTAATAATGTGCGTGGTATGCGCAGAACAGTGCACTCTACTGATGCACTGCTATTGGTGGCTAGCATCCCGCCAATTGATTTGCTGTGTAAAGTAAGATGTGCGCTCTATAACAAGAGCACCGAGGCTAGAAGCGACGAAAGAGGGGCGCAACTGGTCATGGTGCGTGGACTAGAAGGCTGATCCCAGATATTAAAACTTGGATTCACAAGGAAGCGATGCGGATAGATTGCTGCACTGTTCCTCGCAGAATATAGTTGTTTTGACAGCTACCTGAAAATGGTACACGAACTGCAGATATTGCAACGAAGAGGGTGATACTCCCAATCATCTACTCGAATTTGCTGGACTACCAGAGGCAGCTGGAATTGATGCTGTTGAAAATCGTCCAGGCATATAAGCGAGAGGAAATGGGTTGACATTCAACCATTAGTAAGGCAGAACCAATTATAGATTTCTACTTGCTGGATTCTACATGTACATAAGTGCTTATGTATATGTACGATGATAAGAATAAGATAACTAAATACCTATGGTATGCAAACTTGATGCAACACTATCCACCATGACAAAATGGTGCTAGCACTACCGAGGGGGATTGTGTAGTGAACGATAGTGGTGACACTTTGGGTAGAAAAGGTCGACAGGGCAATAATGTCGAGATTTTCTGCCTGAGAGTAGCTATAAAAGCGTTCCCTGTCAACAAAGTCTATGTCCCCCGTCAGTTCCGAGCTAGCAGCCGTTGCGAGTGTATACTTGCACGACTGCGACCCACCCGGACATTGAGCAATCTTATTGCGATTTTCATTGCGATAGATTGGTTGTTTGCCATCTACGATGGCGAAAATTGAGAAGCTGGCTAACCAGCTGAAGGAGAAGAAAGATGCTTTCGCCATGCTGGCAGAGCAAATGCGAAACCTGCAAGAAGCCTTCTTGCAGGCACAACAGGAGATCGAGGACCTGAACGGGAAGCTCCGCAGGACCAAGAAGAAGGCCGCAAAGAAGACCGAAGAAGACGAGGAAGAGGACCACCAGGCTACGTCGGACGAGATGGACGCGCAAGAAGAGGACACCTAACGGACCGAAGAGGATAGGACCACGACAGGGACAGCAAACAACGACGATACCGATTTCAGTGTCGCCACCAAAGATGCCAGCTGCCGCCACCAAGAAGAGTCCTAGAGCAGCCAGGACGATCGTGCCCCCCATGTCGGGAACAGGAGTTCCCCCCCCATCAGCATCGAGGGCACCGCTGACTGGTCATCCTTAAGCAGGATGATCAACAACAAGGGGATCCAATTCTCCAAGGCGAGGACGGCGGGTAACAGTGTGAAGGTGTTCACAAACACACCAGTTGACTACCGTCAGCTAGTCGCACTGCTGGACTCCATCAAGCGGCCCTTCTTCACCTATCAACTGAAGGAGGACAGGATGGACCAGAGGGTCATTCGTGGACTACCCAGGGAGATGTCAGTCGATGACATCAAAGAGGATCTAGTGAACCAAGGTATCGCAGGCGCCGAGGTTCAACAGATGACCTCAAGGACCACCAAGAAGCCACTTCCGCTCTTCCTCGTCAAGACGAAGATGCCTGAAAAGCTTCTAGAGATCCAGAGGCTGGCCATGCTCACGGTCAGCTTCGAGAGAAAGAAGAGATCCACCGAGCCCAGCCAATGCTACCGCGGCCAGCGGTACGGACACACGCAGCGAAACTGCCGTCTCGCTGAACGGTGCGTAAAGTGTGGTGAGGACCACAGCAGCACCAACTGCAGTCTGCCGGCGCCGCCAACAGGGCAACGAAATACCAAATGCTGCCTTTGCGGAGAAGGACACCCAGCAAACTACTAGTACAAAGGATGTTGTAAGGCACCGAGGAAAGCTGCTGCTGCCCCCAAAGCAGTCCCCACCACAAATAGGATCTCTTACGCTCAAAAAGCGAAGAAAACCATGTCCACTTCTGCCCCAGCAGCCGCCACTGCTACTGGAACTACTGCGCAGAAGCAACACGGCGATGACAGACTGCTAGCAATGATACAAGCCATCATAACCCGCCTGGATGCACTCGAGGCCAAGATGCAAGACAAGCATTAGACCCGAAATGACTACAGGGCAAAACGTAGAATCTCTACGCATTATCTCCTGGAACATCAACGGATTCAGGGCACGGAAACCAGAAATCCAGGAGATACTAGACCAGTACCAACCAGAGGTGATGGCCATCCAAGAAACGAAATTGGATGGTGCCCATAGTCTGACGTTCCCGCGGTACGAGACGTCCGCTACGACAGAAGAGGCAGAGGTGGAGGAGTCGCATTACTCGTCAAACGTACCTTGACGAGTCATGTCCTCGACGACGCCGCAGACATCAATGGGGACGGAATCACGGTCCAGGTCCATCACAACCACCGTCCCTACAGAATCACCTCCCTATATGTGCCACCAGGGGAGGCCCTAGACGAAGATGACATCGCTGACCTCCTGAGAGGCCCAGGAGCACGCATAGTCATCGGAGATCTAAACTGCAAGTCTCCGGCATGGAACAACAACGTCGAAGAGAGGAATGCAAGGCAGCTCCAAGAACACGTCCATGCCCTGGCGGGGGTCATCGTCGGTCCGGAGCAACCAACCTACATTCCATTCGGCCTTGGGCGACCTGCGGTACTGGACATAGCCATCCTCCGCAACATCAGAGAGGAGTTCGAGATAGAGACCCTGGTGGAAGGATCGTCGGACCACAATCCGATCCTACTAACACTTGGCACAGAGTCTAGAACTCGAGATAGCTTGAGCACCAAACGGACGAACTGGAACCTCTACAAATCCAACGTCCAAAGGAACATCACTCAAATTCCAACCATCCGATCAGCGGAGGAACTGGACAACGCAGTAGAGGAGCTGGAGAATGATGTCCTGCGAGCGCACGAGGACAGCACCCGCTCCGAGACTACGGCAGTTCCTAGACACCTAAATGGTCCAGCACCGCACCATATTAGGCACCTGATCAGGGAGAACAGAAGACTCAAGCGAGAACATCTCCAGCTGTTGACAGAGGAGTCGAGAGTTGCGCGAAACAGAGCATCGCTAGCTCTGAAGAACGCACTCGCGGAACTCCAAAACAGCAGATGGAATGCAGCCTGTGCAGAACTAGAGAACCAGGATGGTACGGCCTGGACTATGTAGCGAAAATTTCGTCGTCAGCGCACCACGATCCCCACTCTTCACGGCCAACGCGGCTTGGCCTACTCCAGTGAAGAAAAAGCCGAAGCATTCGCCGATTCGCTAGAATCCGAATGCAGACTCAATTACCATGAAGACGAGAACGACAACCACGAGGAGGCCGTGGAAGTCGCAGCCGAAATCATGAGGAGTCGACCACCTGGCCAGGAGACGGATCACCCCTCCAGTCCAGAGGAAATCCGTCTGATCATCCGCAGGTTGAAGGTCAGAAAGGCTCCGGGAAGGGACGGCATCAACAACAGGATACTGAAGAACCTTCCCTCCAAAGGCATTGCTGCGCTCACCAACATCGCCAATGCCACTCTGAGACTTAACCACTTCCCGCGGCGGTGGCGGGAAGCCCAGGTTATAATGCTCACCAAGCCAGGCAAGGACCGGAAGTTGCCCCAGAACAACCGGCCCATCAGCCTGGTTTCCTCGATGGGCAAAGTAGTCGAAAAGGCTATCGCCGTTCGACTAGAGAAGCAGGCAGAAGAACTGCAACTTCTCCCCCCAGAGCAATTCGGCTTCAGATCCTCCCACAACACGGAACTCCAAACGCTACGACTGACAGAAAACATCACCAGCGGCTTCAATCTCCAGGAGGCATCCGGCCTCGTCCTGCTGGACGTGGAACGAGCCTTTGATCGAGTTTGGCACGATGGACTCATCGCCAAAATGGAAGCCGCCGGAATCGATGCGAACATGTGCCAACTGATCCAGAGCTATTTAACACAAAGATGGTTCACGGTGAAGATTGGTACATGCCACTCAACAAGACGACAGCTGGAAGCAGGCGTGCCCCAGGGGTCAGCCTTAGCACCCCTGCTATACAACATCTATACTCACGACGTATCGAAGACAGCTGACACAATGCTGGCCCTATATGCAGACGACACTGCTATAGCCGCCAAGCATCGACGACCCGAGATCATCCGTAGGAGACTACAGGATGAACTGGACCACATCCAGGACTGGTGCGTGAAATGGAAAATCCGCATCAACGTCCAGAAGACGCAGGCAATCTTCATCCAACGAAGAAGGATTGCAAGACCTCTCGAAGCATCCATCTTCGACGAAGATATCCTGTGGAGCGACAAAGTCAAATATCTGGGGATCGTATTTGACAAGTCCCTCACCTGGAAAGCCCACATAGAAGCTGTCATCGCAAAGACCAGAGCAGCCATGGCTCAACTCTACCCATTACTGGGTAGACACAGCCGGATGCCGCTAGCGACCAAGCTACGGCTGATCAAGGTCATCGCCAGACCTCAGCTCGCTTACGACCAGGAACCACCGAGACCAGGACCAACCAGGACCAGGACCCGCCACGATCAGGACCCACCAGGACCAGGACCAGGAACAATATATAGGTAAGAGGACTTGAAACTCTTGATTTTTCGAAAATAAGAGTTTCAAGAGAACCTAGCAGACCCTCTGTCGATGATCGCTTAACGACATCGATAGAATGTGCGAGGTAAAGGGAACCAACCCGGCGTTCCCAGAGACTGAAACACATGAGGAGACGTTGTAGCAGACCGCAGGTCACGCACAATACATGGCCTACCGAGACGCTGATGAGTCGGGCCACGCGGAGGTTAGGGTTTAGTGGGTATTAGGTGGTCTCCTCAAGACAACCTGGAGTCCCACACACGCCGTAGCTCGGGCTATGGTATGGTGCGTAAACACATTCCCCCCTCACCAAAAAAAAAAAAAAAGTATGTGCGATCACCCTTGCCGCTCCGTGGATTACTATCAGATCCAACGGTGGGAGATCCTGCTGGGCTTCCATTGTACTCAATGCACTCGTAATACTTTCAAAAGACAAACGCTGAATTTTAGCTGAAAAAGTTGGACATCGGATAGTTTTGACATGCAGCACAAAAAGTACCAGAAATGCAACAGGATAGTTCTGTTCTGCATATTTTGAACTTAGTATACTTTTGAAACGGTTGGGTATCCCATGTCACCGAATCTCTGAAGATGTGTACGCAACACATTCAAACGTTTGCGAATGAAAATAATCTTTTTAAGCATCTACAACAAAAATAAATATGTAATTGCATTTTTCGTTGAGTAATTGGTCTTTTTCATTGTCTGACAAGAAATCCGCAACACGTGATACTTCGTGCAACTTTAATTTGGAATCATGTCGAAAATGTATAAGATGCCCTTTAATTGACTCAATCTAGCGCCGTCTCGGGTCTCCAAACAAAGACAATGCCTGTTTTAGAAACCTCGTTTGAAGAAACCTTCGAAAAATACAGTTTGACGGAAGAAAACCCCATGTTCACAAAAATCTTATGGCTCCCATGAAAAATTGTATCGCAATTGAAAAGGCCATTAGTTAATTTTTGAGAATTGAAAGATGTTAGTATTAGTTTTCTCACGTGTTGCGGAATTCATTTGCTTTCAAATCGGTTTCCAATTAAGACTTCTTATTTGTTTGAATGTAGCTATCTGATCTGTTGGCTTATTTTTGGTGTAAGCAAAGTATTGAATCAATTACCTTTCAGGCCTTTCCACCTATGGATATGCCAACTTTCCCTTTTCCTTTAGCTCCTTTTCCACCTTTCCCTTTTCCTGTGGCTCCCTTTCCTTTGCTTTTTCCGCCTATGGATATGCCACCTTTCCCTTTTCCCTTAGCTCCTTTTCCACTTTTCCCTTTTCCTTTACTTTTTCCGCCTATGGATATGCCACCTTTCCCTTTAGCTCCTTTTCCACCTTTCCCTTTAGCCCCTTTCCCTTTGCCTTTTCCTCCTATGGATATTCCACCTTTCCCTTTTCCCTTAGCTCCTTTTTCACCTTTCCCTTTTCCTTTGGATCCTTTTCCTTTGCCTTTTCCTCCTATGGATATGCCACCTTTTCCACCGATACCTCCTCCCCAGGATATACCTCCTTTGCCGCCACCCATTCGTCTTCCCCAAGATAGACGTCCTTTGCCACCTTTCCCTTTTCCTTTAACTCCTATTCCACCTTTCCCTTTTCCTTTGGCTCCTTTTCCTTTGCCTTTTCCACCTATGGATATGCCACCTTTCCCTTTTCCTTTGCCTTTTCCGCCTATGGATATGCCACCTTTCCCTTTTCCCTTAGCTCCTTTTCCACCTTTCCCTTTTCCTTTGGATCCTTTTCCTTTGCCCTTTCCGCCTATGGATATGCCACCTTTCCCTTTTCCTTTGCGTTTTCCGCCTATGGATATTCCACCTTTCCCTTTTCCTTTAACTCCTTTTCCACCTTTCCCTTTTCCTTTGGCTCCTTTTCCTTTGCCTTTTCCACCTATGGATATGCCACCTTTCCCTTTTCCTTTGCCTTTTCCGCCTATGGATATGCCACCTTTCCCTTTTCCCTTAGCTCCTTTTCCACCTTTCCCTTTTCCTTTGGATCCTTTTCCTTTGCCCTTTCCGCCTATGGATATGCCACCTTTCCCTTTTCCTTTGCGTTTTCCGCCTATGGATATTCCACCTTTCCCTTTTCCCTTAGCTCCTTTTCCTCCTTTAACTTTCCCTTTTCCTTTAGCTCCTTTTCCTTTGCCTTTTCCTTTGGCTCCTTTTCCTTTGCCTTTTCCGCCTATGGATATGCCACCTTTCCCTTTTCCTTTAGCTCCTTTTCCTTTGCCTTTTCCACCTATGGATATGCCACCTTTCCCTTTTCCTTTAGCTCCTTTTCCTTTGCCTTTTCCGCCTATGGATATGCCACCTTTCCCTTTTCCCTTGGCTCCTTTTCCACCTTTCCCTTTTCCTTTGCCTTTTCCGCCTATGGATATGCCACCTTTCCCTTTTCCCTTAGCTCCTTTTCCACCTTTCCCTTTTCCTTTGGATCCTTTTCCTTTGCCTTTACCTCCTATGGATATGCCACCTTTTCCACTGATACCTCCTCCCCAGGATATACCTCCTTTGCCGCCACCCATTCTTCCTCCCCAAGATAGACCTCCGTTGCCACCTTTCCCTTTTCCTTTAACTCCTTTTCCACCTTTACCTTTTCCTTTGGCTCCTTTTCCTTTGCCTTTTCCACCTATGGATATGCCACCTTTCCCTTTTCCTTTGCCTTTTCCGCCTATGGATATGCCACCTTTCCCTTTTCCCTTAGCTCCTTTTCCACCTTTCCCTTTTTCTTTGGATCCTTTTCCTTTGCCTTTTCCGCCTATAGATATGCCACCTTTCCCTTTTCCTTTAGCTCCTTTTCCTTTGCCTTTTCCGCCTATGGATATGCCACCTTTCCCTTTTCCTTTAGCTCCTTTTCCTTTGCCTTTTCCGCCTATCGATATGCCACCTTTCCCTTTTCCTTTAACTCCTTTTCCACCTTTCCCTTTTCCTTTGGCTCCTTTTCCTTTGCCTTTTCCACCTATAGATATGCCACCTTTCCCTTTTCCTTTAGCACCTTTTCCACCCTTCCCTTTTCCTTTGGATCCTTTTCCTTTGCCTTTTCCACTGATACCTCCTCCCCAGGATATACCTCCTTTTCCGCCACCCATTCTTCCTCCCCAAGATAGACCTCCTTTGCCACCTTTCCCTTTTCCTTTAATTCCTTTTCCACCTTTCCCTTTTCCTTTTGCTCCTTTTCCTTTGCCTTTTCCACTTATGGATATGCCACCTTTCCCTTTTCCTTTAGCTCCTTTTCCACCTTTCCCTTTTCCTTTGGATCCTTTTCCTTTGCCTTTTCCACCTATGGATATGCCACCTTTCCCTTTTCCTTTAGCTCCTTTTCCTTTCCTTTGCCTCCTTTTCCTTTGCCTTTTCCGCCTATGGATATGCCACCTTTCCCTTTTCCCTTAGCTCCTTTTCCTTTAGCTCCTTTTCCTTTGCCTTTTCTGCCTATGGATATGCCACCTTTCCCTTTTCCTTTAACTCCTTTTCCACCTTTCCCTTTTCCTTTGGCTCCTTTTCCTTTTCCACCTATGGATATGCCACCTTTCCCTTTTCCTTTGGCTCCTTTTCCTTTGCCTTTTCCGCCTATGGATATGCCACCTTTCCCTTTTCCTTTAGCTCCTTTTCCACCTTTCCCTTTTCCTTTGGATCCTTTTCCTTTGCCTTTTCCAGTGATACCTCCTCCCCAGGATATACCTCCTTTGCCGCCACCCATTCTTCCTCCCCAAGATAGACCTCCTTTTCCACCTTTCCCTTTTCCTTTGGCTCCTTTTCCTTTGCCTTTTCCACCTATGGATATGCCACGTTTCCCTTTTCCTTTGCCTTTTCCGCCTATGGATATGCCACCTTTCCCTTTTCCCTTAGCTCCTTTTCCACCTTTCCCTTTTCCTTTGGATCCTTTTCCTTTGCCTTTTCCGCCTATGGATATGCCACCTTTCCCTTTTCCTTTAGCTCCTTTTCCTTTGCCTTTTCCGCCTATGGATATGCCACCTTTCCCTTTTCCTTTAGCTCCTTTTCCTTTGCCTTTTCCGCCTATCGATATGCCACCTTTCCCTTTTCCTTTAACTCCTTTTCCACCTTTCCCTTTTCCTTTGGCTCCTTTTCCTTTGCCTTTTCCACCTATAGATATGCCACCTTTCCCTTTTCCTTTAGCACCTTTTCCACCCTTCCCTTTTCCTTTGGATCCTTTTCCTTTGCCTTTTCCACTGATACCTCCTCCCCAGGATATACCTCCTTTGCCGCCACCCATTCTTCCTCCCCAAGATAGACCTCCGTTGCCACCTTTCCCTTTTCCTTTAACTCCTTTTCCACCTTTACCTTTTCCTTTGGCTCCTTTTCCTTTGCCTTTTCGACCTATGGATATGCCACCTTTCCCTTTTCCTTTGCCTTTTCCGCCTATGGATATGCCACCTTTCCCTTTTCCTTTAGCTCCTTTTCCTTTGCCTTTTCCGCCTATGGATATGCCACCTTTCCCTTTTCCTTTAACTCCTTTTCCACCTTTCCCTTTACCTTTGGCTCCTTTTCCTTTGCCTTTTCCACCTATGGATATGCCACCTTTCCCTTTTCCTTTAGCTCCTTTTCCACCTTTCCCTTTTCCTTTGGATCCTTTTCCTTTGCCTTTTCCACTGATACCTCCTCCCCAGGATATACCTCCTTTGCCGCCACCCATTCTTCCTCCCCAAGATAGACCTCCTTTGCCACCTTTCCCCTTTCCTTTAACTCCTTTTCCACCTTTCCCTTTTCCTTTGGCTCCTTTTCCTTTGCCTTTTCCACCTATGGATATGCCACCTTTCCCTTTGCCTTTTCCGCCTATGGATATGCCACCTTTCCCTTTTCCCTTAGCTCCTTTTCCACCTTTCCCTTTTCCTTTGGATCCTTTTCCTTTGCCTTTTCCGCCTATGGATATGCCACCTTTCCCTTTTCCTTTAGCTCCTTTTCCTTTGCCTTTTCCGCCTATGGATATGCCACCTTTCCCTTTTCCTTTAGCTCCTTTTCCTTTGCCTTTTCCGCCTATAGATATGCCACCTTTCCCTTTTCCCTTAGCTCCTTTTCCACCTTTCCCTTTTCCTTTGCCTTTTCCACCTATGGATATGCCACCTTTCCCTTTTCCTTTACCTCCTTTTCCACCTTTCCCTTTTCCTTTGGCTCCTTTTCCTTTGCCTTTTCCACCTATGGATATGCCACCTTTCCCTTTTCCTTTAGCTCCTTTTCCTTTGCCTTGTCCGCCTATGGATATGCCACCTTTCCCTTTTCCCTTGGCTCCTTTTCCATCTTTCCCTTTTCCTTTGCCTTTTCCACCTATGGATATGCCACCTTTCCCTTTTCCCTTAGCTCCTTTTCCACCTTTCCCTTTTCCTTTGCCTTTTCCACCTATGGATATGCCACCTTTCCCTTTTCCTTTACCTCCTTTTCCACCTTTCCCTTTTCCTTTAGCTCCTTTTCCTTTGCCTTTTCCACCTATGGATATGCCACCTTTCCCTTTTCCTTTAGCTCCTTTTCCTTTGCCTTTTCCGCCTATGGATATGCCACCTTTCCCTTTTCCCTTGGCTCCTTTTCCACCTTTCCCTTTTCCTTTGCCTTTTCCGCCTATGGATATGCCACCTTTCCCTTTTCCCTTAGCTCCTTTTCCACCTTTCCCTTTTCCTTTGGATCCTTTTCCTTTGCCTTTACCTCCTATGGATATGCCACCTTTTCCACTGATACCTCCTCCCCAGGATATACCTCCTTTTCCGCCACCCATTCTTCCTCCCCAAGATAGACCTCCTTTGCCACCTTTCCCTTTTCCTTTAATTCCTTTTCCACCTTTCCCTTTTCCTTTTGCTCCTTTTCCTTTGCCTTTTCCACCTATGGATATGCCACCTTTCCCTTTTCCTTTAGCTCCTTTTCCACCTTTCCCTTTTCCTTTGGATCCTTTTCCTTTGCCTTTTCCACCTATGGATATGCCACCTTTCCCTTTTCCCTTAGCTCCTTTTCCTTTAGCTCCTTTTCCTTTGCCTTTTCTGCCTATGGATATGCCACCTTTCCCTTTTCCTTTAGCTCCTTTTCCTTTGCCTTTTCCGCCTATCGATATGCCACCTTTCCCTTTTCCTTTAACTCCTTTTCCACCTTTCCCTTTTCCTTTGGCTCCTTTTCCTTTGCCTTTTCCACCTATAGATATGCCACCTTTCCCTTTTCCTTTAACTCCTTTTCCACCTTTCCCTTTTCCTTTGGCTCCTTTTCCTTTTCCACCTATGGATATGCCACCTTTCCCTTTTCCTTTAGCTCCTTTTCCTTTGGCTCCTTTTCCTTTGCCTTTTCCGCCTATGGATATGCCACCTTTCCCTTTTCCTTTAGCTCCTTTTCCACCTTTCCCTTTTCCTTTGGATCCTTTTCCTTTGCCTTTTCCACTGATACCTCCTCCCCAGGATATACCTCCTTTGCCGCCACCCATTCTTCCTCCCAAAGATAGACCTCCTTTGCCACCTTTCCCTTTTCCTTTAACTCCTTTTCCACCTTTCCCTTTTCCTTTGGCTCCTTTTCCTTTGCCTTTTCCGCCTATGGATATGCCACCTTTCCCTTTTCCTTTGCCTTTTCCGCCTATGGATATGCCACCTTTCCCTTTTCCCTTAGCTCCTTTTCCACCTTTCCCTTTTCCTTTGGATCCTTTTCCTTTGCCTTTTCCGCCTATGGATATGCCACCTTTCCCTTTTCCTTTAGCTCCTTTTCCTTTGCCTTTTCCGCCTATGGATATGCCACCTTTCCCTTTTCCTTTAGCTCCTTTTCCTTTGCCTTTTCCGCCTATCGATATGCCACCTTTCCCTTTTCCTTTAACTCCTTTTCCACCTTTCCCTTTTCCTTTGGCTCCTTTTCCTTTGCCTTTTCCACCTATAGATATGCCACCTTTCCCTTTTCCTTTAGCTCCTTTTCCACCCTTCCCTTTTCCTTTGGATCCTTTTCCTTTGCCTTTTCCACTGATACCTCCTCCCCAGGATATACCTCCTTTGCCGCCACCCATTCTTCCTCCCCAAGATAGACCTCCGTTGCCACCTTTCCCTTTTCCTTTAACTCCTTTTCCACCTTTACCTTTTCCTTTGCCTTTTCCACCTATGGATATGCCACCTTTCCCTTTTCCTTTGCCTTTTCCGCCTATGGATATGCCACCTTTCCCTTTTCCCTTAGCTCCTTTTCCACCTTTCCCTTTTCCTTTGGATCCTTTTCCTTTGCCTTTTCCGCCTATGGATATGCCACCTTTCCCTTTTCCTTTAGCTCCTTTTCCTTTGCCTTTTCCGCCTATGGATATGCCACCTTTCCCTTTTCCTTTAACTCCTTTTCCACCTTTCCCTTTTCCTTTGGCTCCTTTTCCTTTGCCTTTTCCACCTATGGATATGCCACCTTTCCCTTTGCCTTTTCCGCCTATGGATATGCCACCTTTCCCTTTTCCCTTAGCTCCTTTTCCACCTTTCCCTTTTCCTTTGGATCCTTTTCCTTTGCCTTTTCCGCCTATGGATATGCCACCTTTCCCTTTTCCCTTAGCTCCTTTTCCACCTTTCCCTTTTCCTTTACCTTTTCCATCTATGGATATGCCACCTTTCCCTTTTCCTTTAACTCCTTTTCCACCTTTCCCTTTTCCTTTGGATCCTTTTCCTTTGCCTTTTCCACTGATACCTCCTCCCCAGGATATACCGCCTTTGCCGCCACCCATTCTTCCTCCCCAAGATAGACCTCCTTTGCCACCTTTCCCTTTTCCTTTAATTCCATTTCCCCGTTTCCCTTTTCCTTTGCCTTTTCTACCTATGGATATGCCACCTTTCCCTTTTCCTTTAGTTCCTTTTCCTTTGCCTTTTCCGCCTATGGATATGCCACCTTTCCCTTTTCCTTTAACTCCTTTTCCACCTTTCCCTTTTCCTTTGGCTCCTTCTCCTTTGCCTTTTCCACCTATGGATATGCCACCTTTCCCTTTTCCTTTAGCTCCTTTTCCACCTTTCCCTTTTCCTTTGGATCCTTTTCCTTTGCCTTTTCCACTGATACCTCCTCCCCAGGATATACCTCCTTTGCCGCCACCCATTCTTCCTCCCCAAGATAGACCTCCTTTGCCACCTTTCCCTTTTCCTTTAACTCCTTTTCCACCTTTCCCTTTTCCTTTGGCTCCTTTTCCTTTGCCTTTTCCACCTATGGATATGCCACTTTTCCCTTTTCCTTTGCCTTTTCCGCCTATGGATATGCCACCTTTCCCTTTTCCCTTAGCTCCTTTTCCACCTTTCCCTTTTCCTTTGGATCCGTTTCCTTTGCCTTTTCCGCCTATGGATATGCCACCTTTCCCTTTTCCTTTAGCTCCTTTTCCTTTGCCTTTTCCGCCTATGGATATGCCACCTTTCCCTTTTCCTTTAGCTCCTTTTCCTTTGCCTTTTCCGCCTATGGATATGCCACCTTTCCCTTTTCCCTTAGCTCCTTTTCCACCTTTCCCTTTTCCTTTGCCTTTAACTCCTTTTCCACCTTTCCCTTTTCCTTTGGATCCTTTTCCTTTGCCTTTTCCACTGATACCTCCTCCCCAGGATATACCGCCTTTGCCGCCACCCATTCTTCCTCCCCAAGATAGACCTCCTTTGCCACCTTTCCCTTTTCCTTTAATTCCTTTTCCACGTTTCCCTTTTCCTTTGGCTCCTTTTCCTTTGCCTTTTCCACCTATGGATATGCCACCTTTCCCTTTTCCTTTAGCTCCTTTTCCTTTTCCTTTGGCTCCTTTTCCTTTGCCTTTTCCGCCTATGGATATGCCACCTTTCCCTTTTCCTTTAGCTCCTTTTCCCCCTTTCCCTTTTCCTTTGCCTTTTCCACTGATACCTCCTCCCCAGGATATACCTCCTTTGCCGCCATAGATTTTTCCTCCCCAAGATAGGCCTCCTTTGCCACCTTTCCCTTTTCCTTTAATTCCTTTTCCACCTTTCCCTTTTCCTTTGGCTCCTTTTCCTTTGCCTTTTCCACCTATGGATATGCCACCTTTCCCTTTTCCTTTGGCTCCTTTTCCTTTGCCCTTTCCACCTATGGATATGCCACCTTTCCCTTTTCCTTTAGCTCCTTTTCCTTTTCCTTTGGCTCCTTTTCCTTTGCCTTTTCCTCCAATGGATATGCCACCTTTTCCACCCATACCTCCTACCCAGGATAGACTTCGCGTACCTCCACCCATTCTTCCTTTCCAGGATACACTTTTGCCACCTTTTCCTTTAGCTCCCTTTCCTTTGCCTTTGCTATCCATTCCTTTTCCGGTGTTTTGCATCTCGCCATTTATGAGTTTGCTAGCCATTCCAAATCCTGAAAAATGTTTGACTTGTTATTCACTTAGGTACGTTCAACAAAAGTTGTA
The DNA here is from genome assembly GCA_963669975.1 of Acanthoscelides obtectus. Taxonomy (NCBI): domain Eukaryota; kingdom Metazoa; phylum Arthropoda; class Insecta; order Coleoptera; family Chrysomelidae; genus Acanthoscelides; species Acanthoscelides obtectus. The sequence goes on from CAVLJG010000001.1 coordinate 92,983,404, forward strand.
TCATTTTCAAACCAACTGATCTCAGTGTTTTTTTTAATGATCTTTCCAACAAACCGTTGCAACATTTGCAAGCAACCTATTTTCCAACACCTGTTTTAGCTACTACTGCATTTTAACTTTTTCAGATGATGAAAGATCATGAACACTGGTATTAATCTGCTGGTGTCAGTGTACAAACTCTGGGGAACGTTAAATCATGACGTTAATAAAATGACGAACTGGAATAGTTCGAGAAAATTATTAATTGTCAGTGAAGAAAAGAACGGGGAAAACGGAATGAGCATTTTGCTTGTTTAGTAGTTTTCGCATGTGCATTGAATCTGCAGTAGTATCACTCGGGTACCAAAACGGAAGAGAGCATTAAACAACTTCACTGCTAACGCCTTTGACGCCTTTGACTTCGCAAAGTCGGTGCGGGCATATCCTGCCGTATCAAAGACACGTTAACAGAGGCGTATGATGTACATGAGGGGTGTTTGTTGGGGGCATGTTTCTTAATATGAATTGTTCCTTTACTTCCAATGCATGAGCGAAGGAAGTCTTTTGAAGTATATTTTTTAAATTACAAACCGTTTTTGCACTTTTTTGGGGACATTAGATTTTTATATTCACCTTGTTGCTCTAATTATCAACTTATTAAAGTCCGAAACGCGAGTCAGAAACTTTGTTGAAGGCATAATGATGATGATAATAAGTGCTGGCTAACCTCTAGGAGAATCTTGTATTATAGTAGAGTGTCCTAAAAGTTGGGTCTTTCCTGTACAGAACGTATTCGTGAGGCAATATTAAGCTCGTTTTTTACTATCATATACAGGGTGTCGCATCGGGAACTCCATCGATAGATTTCTCGAAAAGTAGGCATATGATATTTTTGAAAATTGTGGAGTATACTAATGTCGATGGGGCAACAGCAGCTAAAATTTTTCAAGATGGTGGCACTTCCGGTTGTACCGGAAGTTGATGCCAACTTGCTTATTTTAAATTGGACACCTTGTATATTACTCAATATTCCGATTCTACATAGAATTCTAATCATATTTCATGTATAATCTCCTATACCCGAGTCTAACCGTTTTTGACATATTTCAAATTGTATGTCAAAAATGGCGTTTGCAGGCTCAAAAATAATTGTTCATTTCCCCTAAGTAGAACACCTTATTGTTTAATGTGGATTGAGTTTCTTGTAAACAGGGATATAGTTTAATAGATTTTGTATGATATTTCGATAATTATTTATAGAGGGTGGTCAAAAAAATAGTATAAAAATTAAATCTCAAAAATTGCCATATGTCGATTTTTTCAAACGAAAACCCCTTATCGCATCAAGCATTAAAAATTAGCGTAACTTTATACAGGGCTACCTGTCCCGAAAATGTTTAATTTTCGAGTAATATGCAATTTATTACTTTTCTATTGTAGAACTCCTATAAGTACAGATTTAGTGTTTTAATTAGTTGGCCATGACGGCGGGACGCAGACAATAAACAATTGAGCACTACAGAAATATGACTACGTCTCATTTTAAGCTTTTAATAATAATATAATTAATAATTTTCATGTATTCGTAATCAGGATAATATGATTTATGAAGTTTGCTAGTAGATTTCCAAACAAGCACACATACAGTGAAATGAATAACAAGAAACAATAAGCTATTTCGATTTATATTTGACTTTCATACTATTATAAAACAAAATCAAAACATAACAAGAAACAACTTATTTTGGTAAATGTTCAAAATGACCACCCCTAACTTCCAAACATTTAAATCATCTACGTATTAACTCCTGATGAGTGGCAGTTCTTATGATTTCCGGACTCAAACTAGCAAATACATTTCTTACTCTCTGCTTACAGTCATTTAGAGTGGTCAGTGGGTTCTGTCTGGTAAACAATATTTTTATCGTCCCCCAGATAAAGTAGTCCACTTGAATGGTCGATTGTTAGCAAACCATTGACAGTAAAACGTAGCTTCTAAGAAAATGTTTATTAAGTATCCGTTGTGGGGTGGGGCACCGTCATGTTGATAGAATACATTTCGATGATCAGCAAGTGGTAAATTATTATCCAAGTAATTGTTTTCTAAATTCCGAAGAATTTTCACCTAAAAATATTATTGGGTATTAATAATAATAATTTTTATAACTGCATAACGTTTTCTTTAATATCTTGTGTGTTACAAGACTTATACTACTGGTATTTGCATATTGCACATTCTTATCATTTCTTTTATAAAAAAACGGTTATTTGCTAACGTATCATTTAAATTTTCTTCACAGAACTGTAGAGCGACAACTTGATTATCTCTGTCAGCGCAGTACACATTGAATTGCCAATTGTCTTGAAAGTTTCTACCTTTTATTACATTAAGGTTCTCATTAGCCATGCTGTCGAAGCCAGTTTTGGTTATGTCTGGAAAATTGGCATGATGCTAGGTCTGGCCAAAACATGATCTGGTCATTAGCATGATGTTCGTAGACAAACGAAGTAATTTGGAAAGGCAGTTATCAATATAGCTCTGACTATTCAAAGCGTCAACCCTAATGGTACCCACAAAAGGTTGGGATACACCCCTGTTATAAATTGCGCACCAGACAAGGATTTTATCTGGAAATTTCGCTTCATGTTTGTATCTAATATTGTCGGGGCATTTCTCTACGTTGTCCGTATAAAATCCGTCGTTTCTCTTCATTTCAGAATTACTCAAGGTGAAATACTTTTCGTCACCTAAACTAATGATGATACGAAGGAGTTGCGCTTAAGAATATTTGGGGCACTTGAGTCTCTTTCGATTTAAGACCATTCCTCCCCAATTTCAAGGATATCGTACTCTTAGAAGATCTGTATTGACAAGCCAGTCTCCTTGTTGACATTCCAACTTGATTTTTTGCTCTTCTCACCAATCTCTCTTACCTCTGTGCAGTAAATGCACGTAGTCTTCCAGTTTGTGGGAGATTCAGACATGGTATTCCCTGCTCGCACTCTGCGAGAAATGTTTACATTCTGGAATATTCGACAGATTTCAGCTTTAAGTACCCGCCCAACCAACTTGTTGTTGTTGAAGATTTATATAGCATTAATGCTACAATTTCAATTTTGTATAATTATTCAGATACATATTTTTCTTCAATCCATTTTCTGTAATTTTACATTCTTGTCTATTAAAATTACGTCACTATGTATTTTGATTATGCATAAAGTGATTTTTTAATTTCATCTTAAACATTTTTAAATTCGAACTCAGTTTAATATCATTATTCAATCAATTAAATTAAAATACTCCCTTGTTGAAATATAGATTTACTAGTTATGCTACTATTACAATTTTGCAGATGAAAATCTATACTGCTTCTAGTTTCGTAGTTATGATAATGACTATTTAATTTTGTGAAGTTCTCTAAATGTGGTGGTAATAAATGATTTATTAATTTGAATATTAAAACGAGAACTAAATAATATATGAAATTTTTCACATCCAACCACTGCAGTTCTTCTGACATAGACTTAATCCTACCATATTTGTTTTTATTTAAAATGATACTCATAGATTAATTTTGTAGAATTTGTAATTTTGAAAATATGTTTTCATTTGCTGTAAACAAGATGGTTGAACAATATAAAAAATGGGGAAGAATTATAGTGTAATACACAATTTTTTGGAATACGTACTAAGATTATGGGAAACTCTAGAGAAGTAATTTATCTTTTTCGATATTTTTGAAGTAATGTATTCATAATGTTCGTGAAACGGTAGCTTACTATCCACATATATACCAAGATATTTAAATTACTCGACTACTTCAATTTTTTCATCATTAGTCATGATCCTAATTGTATTGTCACCTAAATGTTTCCCTATTGACATACATTTTGTTTTATTATTGTTTAATTTAAGTTTATTGACATTTAACCAATTCATAACTTTTTCAATATCACTATTTAAAAGTTCTAAAGCAGTGATATATTTTAAACACTTGACATAATATTTCCAACTTTAGTTTTTTGACTTCTATTTACTAAATAATTTTGTAAAATGGTAATACTGATCCTTTAAAGCCATAGTGACGCAATTTCATTAACAATTTTTACCTATCTATAGTCTCAAATGCCCTTTTGAAGTCTAAAAGTATTGTTACTTACAGTAATGGATAAAAGTATATAGACAAATTAATATTGTGCAGTATTTCTTTTTTTATTAATACACCAACCTGTATACATAATTCGTTATAGCATAATACTCACTTATACATAAATAAATTCATTAGACTCCCTCCAATAAAAAATTAATAGAAAAAAAACTGGAACTATGAAGGACGAAAATATATAGACATAGATTGTAGAAGTTTCTTGATATAAGATTCACCATTCTGTCTCCACTTTTGCTCTAAAGCGGCAAAAAGTTCATCCTTGTTTGAATAATTTTTATCTCGTATTTGCTTATCTAAGTATTCCCATAGATTTTCAATGGGGTTTATATCGGCAGACTGTGAAGGGCATTTGGTATTGGAACTGATATTTTTTCACCCAGAAAGAATTTCTTTGCGAGATTTGAAGTGTGCTTCGGGTCATTATCTTGCTGGAAGATTGATCTTAAGGGCATATTGTCTTCCATATAGGGTAACATGACATGCTTTAGTATGTCTGTGTATACAAACTTATACATAATGACATCTATTCTATGTAAAAAAAGCACCCCCAAACCATAACAGACCCGCCTTCATGTTTGACAGTGGTCAACGTGTACCTGGGGTTCAATCTTTGTCCACTAGGACGTCTAACGTAATGAACACCATCTTATCTAAACATATTGAATTTGGATTCGTCACTGAAACATACCCTCTTCCAGTCACAGATGCTCCAATCAAGATGCAACCGTGCAAATTGTAATCGGTCCTTACGGTTTTTCCTCGAGATTAGCGGCTTCTTACTCGGGCGACGTGCAAATAACTTCAAATCATTTAATCTTCTACTTATAGTTTTCGTGGAAACACCGGCAATTCCTTTTGTCTCGATTTCGGCTTTTATTTGTCTTGGGGTTTTAAATGGATCTTTGGACCAAATTACTTTTATTAATCTAACTGATCTAGCATTTAGTTTTCTAGGCCGACCACTACTCTTAGAGGCTTCCAAGATACCTTTTTGTTTATATTTGTTCAATATTGCCCAAACTTTTTTACGCTTCAGCTTCAAATTTTTGGCAATGACTACTTGACGTTGACCATCTTTGTACAACTCAATGATCTTAGTTTTCACATCGAAAGAAATTTCTGGACCACGCGGCATGGTCTTAAAATCACTGAACTTATTCCACAATACTTGATGAACACAAACTAATCCTCCTCTGACACGAAACTGTACTAAACTAATGTCGAAAAGAATTTGTCTACATATTTTTGTCCCTCATAAAAAAGTGCTTATGTTCAGACTTATATTGTGTTCATTGCAGATAATGTTAAAACAGGGAATTTAGTTTTTCTACTAATAACGCATTTGTTTATGGCGCAATGAAGTATGAATTCGTTTTCTGAAGGTATTTAGGTAAAAATTCATATTTGTCTATATACTTTTGTAAAGTAAAGAAACTTTTGTTTCCAAAGGCAACTTGATGTTATTTTGTGTTTATTAAAATTAAAGACAATTTTGTGCCAAAACTTTTAGGACATACGTTATTAATAAAACATAAGATATGTACTTGACTTCATCGCCTACAGTTTCTATTATAAGGAATTGTTATCAGAAATCGCTACATGCATAACAAAATACAGCAACCTCCTTTAACTGTAACCTTTGACGTAGCTGCGAATGCTAGTTTTAGAACTTTGAAACTCGGAAAGTGGATACAAAATTAAAAGCGGACGAGACGGCCAATGTCCAATTTTTTATATTGATTCAGGCAGAAGAAGGATAAGCAATTGAATGGATTCGGCCAGTTACGTCGCTCAGTTTTCGAGCAACTTTGTTGAGAAGCGGTCGATCGCTACTTACAGATTATAAAATAACAATCATCCAATTTGATATGAAGAAATTTCTGATATCTGTGAACTTTCTACTTTTACTCAGCGTTGTTTCCATTCCGCATCAGCAGCGATATTATTCATACCCATTTCACACAAACAGTAAGCGGTATGCGTATACAGGGTGTTTTCAAAGTTGAGTCATTTATTTTACCAGCTTGTAGAACTCGTCAAAATCACCTGTATAAAAGTTGCATAATGACAGAGTTATATATTTATTTAAAAAAAAATTAATGGATACCGTTTTCACAAAAACTGTTCTTGCTAGGCGAATCCACGACTCTTTACAAGCTTCGAAAATAAAATCCTGGTGTTCACGAATTAAATCACAAGCATTTTCAATTCGCTGTTAAAGTTCTTCCATAGTATTTACTGCTCCATCATGGTACACCAACTCTTTCAAATAGCCCAACAGAAAAAATTGCAAGGCGTTAAATCCGGTGAGCGAGCAGGCCATGAAATGGGTCCATCGCGCCCTATCCATCTATTCGGAAACTCATTTAGATGTTCATGAACTTCTCGTCTAAAATGTGGTGGAGCCCCATCATGTAGAAACCACATATTCTGTCTCACATTTAGAGGAACATCTTCTAATAATTGTGGCAGATTGTGTCGAAGAAAATCTAAATAAATTTCACCGGTCAATAGAGATGGAAAAAAGTAGGGTCCAATAACAATCATGCCATTTACCACGCCAGCCCAAAGATTTTATGAAAATCTATGTTGAAAATAAATTCTTTTTACAGCATGCGGATTTTCTACTGCCCAAACATTTCTTGTAAATGTGGCCTCGTCTGAACACAATATTAATTTCGTGAAAACTTCATTTCTGCTGAACTGTTCTAAAAGCCCCTGGCAAAATGCACCTCTTCTAGGATGATCTTCAGGTTGTAACTCTTGTACCTGTGATAATGATAAGGATAATAATGCTCTTGTCGTTTAGTCTGCTACACCTTCCTATGAGAAACTTCAACTTGAGCTGGTATAGCTCTAGTACTCATTGTTGGGTCGTCTTCGATCATTTCTAAAACGTCTTCCTCAATTTGTAACATTTAAGGTTGAGCAGGTCTTCCCGAATGCCATCCTTGTTGTTCTTTTAAATATCATGTGTCACGAAGTCTAATAACTAAATATACAAACACATGGGGACGGATGATTTCTTAAAGGAAGCCTTTCCGCATACGACCTGCATGCTGTGGCTGCATTTTGTTGTAACTCTTTGTATGTTAGTTCTAAGTCCACTAGTTCATTGTTTTCGTAAACATGGGCCGTTTTTCGCACAAAATAATCAGACAAATGAAAGTATATAGTTGTGTTCACCGTTCTTGGCGGGTCAAGGTGAGACTACCAGTATCCCTATATATATCTCCATCTCCCTCATACAAGCACATACCCCTGTGTGTGAACGTTTGTTCGGGAAGCTCAAAGACAAACGTTTTTTAGTTGTCAGAGATGGAGATATATACAGGGTGACTTCGAAGTTGAGTCATTTATTTTAACAGTGAGTAGATCTGATCAAAAGAAATGTTTTTTTCCTTTACCATTTTTCTGGTAAAATTAAAGTAACAAAGTTATAGCCCTTTGGAAGTTTGAGTACCGCCCTGTCTCAATAATGATATTATGTTCTCGTGTTTGGCAACAACAGATATAATCCGCCTTATCCGTTCATCGCATCGGAAACAAAAAAGCGAAAGAATTTGGAACGATCTTTTTACAATTATTTTCTTCAGTTGTATACAGTCAGTATCAGTCGGTAGTCGGTAACGCGTAAGTGAATAATCGTGTCTGTTGCGAGGCTCAAATCAAAAATGGCACATGTTTACGAAAATGCTGAACTTGTGGACATGGTTCTTATTTACGGGGAGTCTTTACAAAATGCTGCCGCGGCATCACGGATCTATGCGGATCGGTTTCCCAATCGAGTGCAACCAACCCCTCGTGCCTTTGTTAATGTAGTGCAAAGAGCTCGTGAATCAGGTGACTTAAGACCTCACAGAGGAGATCATGCCGGTGCTCCAAGACCACACGATCAAATAGAACTAGAAGAACAAATTTTAGAATTAGTAAGTGATGATCCAACAGTAAGCACCCGACAAATTTCAACTCAATTGGCGAATTGTCAGTATAAAACTTGGAAAACTCTACGTGAAAATCAGTTCTATCCGTTTCACATACAAAAAGTGCAGGCCTTACAACCGGAAGATCATGAACAAAGGGTTGACTTTTGCAATTGGCTTTTAAACAAACATCAAAATGATGACAATTTTTTAAATCAAATTTTAGTGAGTGATGAAGCCCTCTTTACTGGAAACGGAATTATTAATTCACGTAATTCTCACGTTTGGGCTATTGAAAATCCCCATGAAATAAGGGAAACCAATTTTCAACAGCGATTTGAACCAATCAACCTGTGGGCGGGAATTGTTAATGGAATTTTAGTGGGGCCTTTTGAATTACCAAATCGCTTAACTGGTGAAAATTATTTTGATTTCTTGCAACACAATTTGCCTGGTTTACTGGAAGATGTGCCTTTAAATATTAGACAAAACATGTGGTTTTTACAAGATGGGGCACCACCCCATTATGCAAGAAATGTGCGTGAATTTTTAAATAGACAATTTAATAATCGTTGGATCGGCCGTGGCGGTTTTGTACCTTGGCCGCCAAGGTCTCCGGACTTAAATCCTTTAGACTTTTGTTTGTGGGGTTGGCTAAAAACTCTAGTGTATAAAACACCGGTTAATACACGCGAAGAATTACGTGCTCGAATTGAGGAAATGAGTACAGTGATCAGAAATCAACCAGTGATTTTATTGCGTGCTTGTAAAGAGACATGGCTAAGACGCGCCCAGCTGTGCGTCGAGCAAAACGGAAATCATTTCGAACAGTTTTTGTGTCATGCTTTTGGGCGCACAGGTCCGCACTGAAATACTTGTCGGGAGGATACTTTATAAAACAAGGTAACATTTTTTTTTAATTTTTTTTTTACACACATATTTTGGTTTATCTTCCTTCTACAATCATTATCTGAAAATTAATGACTCAACTTCAAAGTCACCCTGTATATCTCAGTTAGTGGCGTAGAAAACAACACCCTGCATCTTTGATTCTTTCACACTACAGGGTGTCAAAGTCAGACGTGAGAGCGAGTCTGCATCAAAATTGGGAATTTGGGATGATTTTTATGTGAGTTACTCGCCGTCCTAAGAAAAAATTATACTGGGAAGGATGAAATAGTTCAAAAACACACCTGGTCAAAAAAGGTTAATATTTATAGGAATTGCATGGGATTATGCATCAATTTCTGGCATATGTTGATCACAGAATTGAGCGATTGAATCTGCATGACAATGAGATACTGGTACTGGTAGAATAAAATAAGCGAAGGAAGCATATTTATATGCTTTATTATCAGAACTTCATATGAGTATAGTTACTGATACAATACACGTGACTATCCCTAGAAGGCACAACTTTGCGCCTATTCGCTTCCTTCTCTACTCGCGTTCTCAGCCAAAACTGAAACCGCCTCCCATAGAGAATCCGTCTGAAACAGAAATCAATTTCAGGTGCCAAATTATTTTAGTGAGAATTTTGTAACATTAAAAATAAGCTGATTTTAAGCGACAGGCATAGAAAGCGAGCAAAGAGGAAGCGAAGTGGGGAAGCGATTTTGGATTTTTCTCCAAAAAGCAAATTTAAGTTAGTTATAAATTGAAGGATATGCGCATAAGGCATAGAAACATAGGGAGACCTTGGAAACAAAAGGGCTAGAGGTCGATCCAGAGGGTTGTCTCCCCCAACATATCGGAGTTTCAAGAATAATTTCTGCCGTTTTCAATCACTGTTACCCCTCCCTTTTCCCGAGACGGACATCGTCCTGAACATAAATCCTAAAGTTCTCCTTTCCCATAGAACTTTTTTGATGGGGTAGTTTCAAATTCATCATGTGGACCTCCAAAAATATTTTGCAGATCCGCCCCTGAAAAGGGCAACGAAGATAGCTGGAAAACTATAATAAGCACAAATGAAGAAAGTTTATCGGCACTACAGCTAGTACGCTCTACAAATACTAACTGTTACCAATTTATTAAGACACACACAATTTATCAAGAGAGAAGACCTAAGAAGGTATTTGTTTGGAAAATGAAGAATATTGAATGTCCATCAGGTTTATGTTAATGAACGGAAAGTCGAAAGGCGTTCGAATAAAGAATTATCCCATAACAGGCAGCAGCAGTGGCCGTAGTAGTAGACTCTTCGGTCTCCTGATCAGTCGCCGTGCGCTGTGCGGGTTTGAATCCCGTCCCAGGAGAAATTTTTCTCTTGGCTATGGATGCTGTGATTGTCCGTAGCTGGTAGACGCTCTCTGACTGTCGAACGCGGAGGTACCACACGGCGGATCTCGTAGGCGGAGCCAGTATGTGTGCATGTTGCATGCACACGTGTTACCTCGCCAGAGTCCGTCTGGTGTTCCCCCTTTCCCGTGTATCCCCCTATAACCCCACGGTACCCAATGGGTGTTTAGGCCTTCGTGGTGTAGGAGTATAAAAAAAATATCGCTGAGGACATAGTAGGGTACCAATTTATTTATGTCACGGGCTCCTTTAGCCGTATTTCGGCTATTCAGGGGTCACCTACAAAATATTTGCTTCGGGCCCCACAGAAAAGCAAAGTGCTTCTACTGGTGCTTCTTTGTTGTTTACAGTAATCTTTTAATAATTTCACGAAAAGCCAATATTTATAGAAAAATCATCAAATTTCATCAATAGAACTGCAGCCATCACAGTGAAAATTACTCACCCAATGTAGGATGTTTTACTTTGATGATCTTTCATATATTTTGCCAAATTATTTTTTCGTGAATTTGTAAGCAGTTATTATGCGTGAATCCAGACTTTAATAGATTTGTAAAAAAGCGGATTTGAAGTGACGGAGCAGCGAGCGAAGCGGGAATTCATACCTATTGATCTGAAAGCCAGAAAGCTTTTCAATTCAATTGTAAATTCTAGCATTTTTTTAATATGAATAAACGTTCTTAGACATCAAAAGAAGGAAGAGAGAACTAAAAAAGCATATGAGCAATTGAGGGTACTAGCATAATTCGTTTGCCATTTTCTGAAAGACAAACCTTGACTACAACTTGTTAATCTTTTACAAGCACAATTGTTGTATTTTTTGTTTGAAAGGATACCCACATCAACACTTCTGATGCGCGTCATCAGCGCACGTAATTTTGTCCATTAAAGTAAAAGCAAGCGATTTGTCGAAAGAGAATGTCAATCAACAATAGTCGACAATGAAGTCAGAAAGAGAGCCGTATGTCTAGAAACACTATTTTGATTTTCCTCTCAATGAGCGCTTTCGTTGATACTCCATTATTAATAAAAGTTGTTTAGATGTATAATGTTTATCAAAAGCTAATTTCGAATTTCTATCGAAAAACTTTTTTTGAGAATAAGATAACTAAGAAAACTCATTTAAGGAAAATTCATGTTTCATGCGTTGATCAAGCCAAAACGGTTGAATATTATTTTCTATGTGAAATAGGTTTTGAATCATATGGACACTGACATTTTGCTGTCGCACCGCAGACTTTCTCTGAATGGATGATTCTCTTCAATATAAAGCAGCAATATGGCGTCAAGTAGGTTGACTGCGCATTTCTTGCGCAAACCAAAAAAAAGTAACTACGATCATATATAACAAGGCATTAAATGGATCAAGTCAGTCAAAAAATTCCATACAATTAGTCCATAATTCCCACAAATTTGACAACATTGCGACCTATATAGATTTTTCTCCTGTCGTACCAAGAGTACGGACCATTTGGGAACGTTGACATTGGCGTAGAAGGCTGCCAGGGAAGGCCGTGAAACTTTGCGAATTCAGCATGACGTTGTGCCTGATTTTCAATAAGTTTGGGTGCAGATACACCTCTTCTCTTCAAAAAGGTTTACAATCTCTTCACGATGATTGCCCTCCGAAGAAAATTTCCTGCGGGCGCCTATAAACGTTAACTCCTCGCTCGTCAGCCACGTCACCACGGCAACCTTCACTGAGTACGAAACACCACATCTGATCATGGAATCACCGGGGCTGGAAGCATATTCATATACTAACGCCAAACGATTGAGATATACCCTCCCCCATACCGCGCAGCCCCTAACCCCCAATTTTTAACCCCTAAAAATATTTTTGTGAAAATGGCCAGGAGCCTCTGAAACGTCAAAGTTTAAAGTTGAACTGATTTTATTTTTTGCCTTCAGCTTCGCCGACACTGGACTGATTGTCATAAACTACAAAGCTTTTTCATTCTTGGCATAGTCCTCATGTCAAAATTTCGTCAACATCCGAGCGGTACTTTCCATGTTGTAGAATATAGACGGACCAAGGATTAGCGGGCAAACAGATAGACTGACTTACCGAAATGAGTGCAATAGTTTTTCATAATGTATATGCCATGTAACATCCATTTTCCTCGTCCATGGCGTCAGAAGTAAAGCAATAGCAAAAGTGGTTTATCGAAAGTTTCTGTCTTGAAATCACTTTTATCTTTGAATTATGCATTTTCTTTAATTCAGAATTTTGTCTATACATTACTAATTAAGTTCAAATATATTAGGATCGCCGGTATTCTGCATTTAGAAATTTCAATTCTTATATCTTACCCCCAGTCCCACCTCCTGAGAGATTTATCGATGAACCTCCACCTCCTGAGCCTCCCATGGATCCGCCACCTCCCTTTGATCCGCCACCTCCCATGGATCCACTGCCTCCTCCCTTGCCTCCACTGCCTCCTGCCATACCTCCACTGCCTCCTTTCATAGATCCACTGCCACCTCCCATGCCACCGGAACCTCCTGCTATCACACCAGAGAGTAGTTATATCAAGTGAATACACTTCGTGGAATGTCTTTATAATCCACCAGTCAGCCCCATTGACCTTGGGAGTCTTCTGCATTATAGCAGAGAAGCTGATCGCATTTTTTTGTTACAACATCGTGTTCTGATATACGATAAAAATTAGTTACATCTTGCGCATAGTTTGATGCTAAACAACAAACTTATCGAGCTTGCTGTTGTTGCGATGTAACCAAAACTTTTCGGTTGGCTCTTTGACTCAAACAGGCTTGCAAATGAACACAGCGATCTATGTGCGGACTATCCTTGATTAGACGATTTGCTCTGAGATGACTCCACCTATATCAAGGCTGTTTTGCCAAACTGCCATAAGATGTGTGTAAAGCGCTACATTTATACTGAATTAAATTCCGTTCCTTTCTTCTAGAGGTTACGTCAGAAAGCCATACGAAATAAGTATTAAACATATTGTACGCCCTCGTTTAGCTGGGATCCTGAGTCGACGCTTAGGAAGTCAATTACGCGACCGTATGTAGGCGCTTGGGCGCTGTCTAAAAAGTTCTAGGCCCACTAGACTATAACCATGGAAGTTCACGACTTGACCTGGAACACGCTGGAACATTTCTCGACGCGGACAGGGTGATAAATACCCAACCAGATGGCAGAACCAGTTAGTCCAAGTCGAGACAGTCAAACAACGCGAAATGTCGCAGTCCAGTCAACATGGTTATAAATTGTCATAAATTAGTATGAGTGTTAATAAGACAGTGTGAAACTAATAAATTAGACTGTGGACAGTAAAAACGGCGTTTATCGTCTATAGGCCAGGCTGTCTAGATAACTGGCAGCCATGTGAAGTAGACCGACGATTGGACAAGTAAGCATTTTGAGGTCAGTCAACTTGAAGCTGACGTTCCCCTTTTGTTCCTAAGTTAAATGCTGTAATATTTCGTGTAAGGCCCTAAAAGTTAAATAGCTATATGCTAACTTACAGCAGATTTTAAGAATATCTGATTTATAACTTTATTGAGCAAGTTGAGAGGGCCGTGGATGTATACTTTGACGGTGTATGACAAGTGTGTAATCGTGTAAACATCAGAATCAATAAATAATACGATCTTTTACGCACTCTCAAATTTTTCGCTCAGGTCATAACACTCCTCTTAAAAAGATTGACCAGGTATTTTGACTTTTGCTATACAAAAATATCGATTTTTATTACTATACACTTGAGTGTTCCTTAATGATATGCGAATATTCAAGGGTTTATGTTGTCAGTTGTTGTTGTTCATTACCCCTAATGTGTTTAATTTTTCCAGTTAAATTAATAATAATTTTGCAAGTTAGACAATAGAACGGTTTTTATTTTTTTACTCAAAAATGGCGCATCGAAGAAAAACAATTTAAGAGAGATGATTTGTTTTAAGTTGAACGGGGAATTCAAAAATAATTTTTATTTGGCAAAAAACTATTGACGTACCATTTTTTTCTTAAAAAATATCGAAGTCACTACCCGTACGCACGTCACTGTTAAAGCTAAAAATTATTTTTGCATCGAAAAATATGCAACTTTATTAACTTTCACTACGTACTAAATATCAGTGAAATATCTGAAGCGGTCCTGAAAATATTAATTAATTTCCATTTTCTTCGTAAAACTTCAACAACCAGAGTTTTTGTAAGGGAACATTTTTGGATCATAGTTTATAAAGCAAACTACCATTAATTTTTCATGTAGATTCACACCTTTAAATATTCGCATATCATTAAGGAACACCCTGTATACATGGTGGTGGGAGCAACTCCGCTGTTCAGATATCAAGGACTGGCAATCAAATTCAGAAGTGATGCTTAACCCTATGCATTTTCAACTATTTAATTTTTACTTACCATAAGTGAACAACACTGTAAAGCCTTAGTTTTCTAACACATTGATAAAACGGAAGCTTCTTAGTGATAGCTAGTGTATTTTCGTTTTTTATTTAACTGGCTCACAGTTACACTGTTTAACTGAAGAGTACTGTAATGGAGCTAAATTGTTTCCTTACCTTTACCAGATGATCCTATCGTTTTTCCACCTAGTCCGCACATTTGCCAACTACCTTTTGTCAGAGGTCCTAAGGCAAGATGTAATCCTCCTAATGTGAAAGAAACGCCTAGAACAAAACAATTGATAAAAATGGATGTAGAGACTTTGCTCTTTCTGAAATATACTAAGTGACATATAAAATGCAACACCCAGAATTATTTCTTGAATTTCGATAAAAACTTATAAACCTATTTTCTATCACGTTAAATTATATGACTTGTACAAAGATTATTTCTCTCAAATGTCAGGTTTTATAGAATAGAATAGGATAGGTGTATATTTAGCTTTAAGCTACAGTATTACATTAACAGGAACATAAAAATCACTTGGATCTGAAATATAAAGTCCTTAGTTTGCTGTTGTTGCAGTGTTTAGTGGTAAATCATTAAAATGTTTTAAACCTTCAACAAAACGAGATTTTTCCAATGTTCTGATTTTGAACCTTTCAATATAATAATTGTCTTTTGACCTTATGTCATATGATACCATACCAGATCTTATCAACATAAATTTGCTCAAATAAGTTGGTGCGTTATTGTTTATAATTTTATTTAATAAAATCAAGTTTGCCTCTTCTTCTTATTGCAATTTAATATTTTTCTCTATTGAACTCAATGTAGCCCATTCTGGAATTGCAATTTTCGTTGGCGGTTTTGGTACTTCGAGTAGTATTTGGCAAATGTTGTCACGCCTTAAATTCAATTCATCGTCAGAACATTTGGTTTCAACAAGACAACGAGGCGCTACTTGCAGCACACCTCCTGAAACCATGGCTCTATTACGACAGCAATTTCCCGTTTCGGACCAATGAATTGACCGCCTAGTGTCTGCAGATCTCATTTACTCCTTGTGAAAAAACAAACATCACTGCGCCCCTTTGGCCAGTGAGCCATAAATGCCTGGGCAGGCAACGACAAGTGAATATGATCTGCGATCAAGCGCTTATGTTTGTTTTGACTCGCAGTAGATTAGATTACAGTGAGTGTGGTGCGGCATCTCTGGACTTATGTCCTTTGAGGCTACGTCTACATGGATATGAGGATACGATTGAGGAATCAAAAATCAGCATTATACTCGTAGTAGAGGAGAGGTTTGTAGTATGGTAACATCATACTGTATAATACAGGGTGTTTTAGTTTATTGTTGCATAACTTTAAGATCCTATAGAACTTTTAAAATTAATGCATAAAGTCTATATAAACATGGGTCGAAAAACGCGTGGCTTCCGAAATGCAGGGTGTTTAAGTTTACTTTTTAAAATAGTTTTTTTTTTAATATTTCGAACAATATTTGATGTATAACAGTGAAAATTGGTATACAAGGGTTTTTTGGTACGACAAAACGAACCATGGTTCGATGCATTTTTAATTATTTATGGGAAAATAATATTTTTTTTACATTTTCGATTTGGGCATTACAAGTAATTAAGATGATCGTTTAGATTGTGGTTTTAAACACAGCAATAATTCCTAACTCCAAATAAAGACAAAAAAACAGAATATTAATTTGTTTAATTTTACAATATTATTTTTAATAAATTAAATTAATTATTTACAACTAAAATCCTATTGGATAGTTACGATAAACATACAAAACCTGAAGTAGTTGCTCGAAATGTAAACCTAATTGTTCAATACACAATTCACATCTACGAATGATCGAACGTGGTATAGCATTATTCAAATAAGGCCTTATTTCATCACATGCATTCCTGATTCTTCTATTAGCATATCTCTTGTGGTTACGGGAGTCTGGTACACTTTTTCTTTTAGAAATCCCCACACAAAGAAATCTAATGGATTTAGGTCAGGGGATCGTGGAGGCCAGGCGACTGGTCCTCCACGGCCGATCCATCTTTCTTTGTAATTTTCGTCCAGCCAGTTTCTAACTATTCTCGAATAATGAGCTGGACAACCATCAAGCTGGAACCAGGCCAATCTTCTTAAATCCAACATAACATCATCCCACCCTTTAAAAATTCCAAGAAGGTCGCAGCATTTAACCTTGCAGGCAACAGGTAGGGTCCAAATAGTCGATTACGGTAGATACCAATCCACACGTTCACACTAAATTCATGCTGAAAATTTCTTTCCCGAACTGCATGCGGATTTTCATGCGACCAAATATGTTGATTATGAAAATTTACCACTCCACGTCTAGTGAAGCATGACTCATCGGTCCATAAAACGTTACTTAAAAACTCCCTATTATTATCAGTTCTATCAAGAATCCACTGACAAAATGTGATTCTTCGTTCTCCGTCCCCTGGCTGTAGTCCTTGCACAGGTAGCAAATGGTAAGGACGTCTATGGTCATTTCTAAGAACACGGTGAACATGGCTTGCTGAAATTCCCAAGGCACCAGAAACTCTCCTAACACTTGTGGTCGGATCTCTATCAAACTCACGCAGAATCATACGGGTAAGTCTGCGCTGACGAACATTCATGTTTTGATCCCTTTGGAGATTTCCAAAACCATTTTCAATTATTTGGCGATGCACTCTTACAAATACTGAGCGAGTTGGATGACGTCTGTTTGGAAATCTTCGTGCGTATTATCTGGCTGCTTCTGCTGCGTTTCCATTTACAAAGCCATACACAAAATGAATATCCGCTAATTCTTGATTGGAGAATAAAAATGGCATTTTTATAAAACATAAAAAAAACAGGTAAAAGAAACTAAATTCCGTGCATTCACAATTGCAAAAAACGTTTCAGGTTTCAACAGACAACAAAACTAACTGTCAACTAATTGACGTTTAACCTTATTCTGCTTTCAATTTCAAAAATATTTGCAGGCGCAGACTATTTGCAAAAATTATCGAGATACTGACTTTTTAACGTTATTTTATCATAAATAATTAAAAATGCATCGAACATTAAAAATCGAAATATCTCAAAAAACGGCTAACTATAACGAAAATTCACAAGAGAGCTTTTTTATGTTGAAAAGTGCGAAGACTCAGTTTTTTTATTCAAAAAGCAAAAAATTGCACTAAGTGCACTAAGAACACATATCTTCAAATGTAAAAATTGTAAAGGACAATAAGGAGATAATCATTCATAAAAATAAGACGAAACGTTATTATTCATGTACAGTGAAATCAAGATGTTAGGAACTAGGCATTGGTATACGTAGTTAAGTATTAAAAGGGACGTGCTTTCTTATCGTATATCCTATTCTTTTTCTATCTCTCCTCAAACTTATTTTCTTCTACTTATTTTTCATTTCCAGCGTATAGTTTGATAGTAATTAAGAAATAAAGTTTATATGCATACAATGTTTACAAATTTGTATATACAAACTTTATATTTTTTACTCGTCGTGCCATAAAACATTCTCAGCGAGGTAGAAGAATTTTCATTTCATTAGAAAGAAAATTCTTTTGAATATCGGGGGAGGTGTAGTACGGTAAGATCATACTGTATAATATATTGTTATCAGAAACTTGTTAGGTATTGGCAAGTAATATAATTCACCGGAAATGCTGCCCTAGGCAGAGGAATGACCGAGATACCTTGCAGTACCTATCAATATACATTGTTAGAGAGAATACAGTTAATCATCCTGAAATCAAGTTGTGTTACTTAGGGTGCAAAAGCCCAAAATAGATAAATCTATTACAGGTTAAACTGGTAGTTAGTCGAGCGTCGTAGAGGCCTATTGAGTTTTGAAGATCGGATCGCAGAAAGAAGAAAAAGTTGTCCTTTTAGTGGTAGGGGGAGCGCGTAATTGTTGTCACAAATGCAAAAAAAAGTTACATCGCAATACTGGAGCGCGTCAGATATTGATATTGCAAGGTTTGTACCGTGTGGGCCATAATTAAAGGATGTCGGCAGAATCTCAGAAACCAGTCAACCTAGAGCTACGGTTTAAAACATTTTATAACAAAAGTGGCCACGAGATTGCTGGAAATTGTTTTCAGCTTCTTGAAGTGGCCGCAAGGGCGCGTAACTCCAAGCTCTAAATTAGAAGTGCCGTTTTGTCGAAAACTTCAAATGCACGATGGTGTAAGTCATAAAATCCCCTACTCGCATCATTCGCCAAAAACCGCTCGAAATGCACTGACCCATCATTGGTAAGTGAATTTCCAAAATGAACCACAGTGATGGACATCATTTGAAACAGTGATTTCCAAAAAATGTGTCATTAACACTTTTTTTGTTTGATAATGAAGATAACCTAACGCTACTGATTTTTTTCGTTCCTGTATACTTTTGAAAAAAATACTTCTAAATGAATCGCACATGATATATACAAGAGCTTTATAAGACAAAATTTAGCTTATTATACGAAGCTCTCCATTAAAACATTGGTAGCTATGCCATTTGAATCAAGGGATTTCAGAAGGTATCAGAGATAATTTTGTAGAATGACTAGGAGATCTGTCTTGTGCAGAGTCAGGTTCCAGAGAAGTCGCCTTGTGCTCAATATGCATTTGGGGTAGGTGTTCGAATGAATATTTTCGATGTAAAAATACGGTTTCGAGAAAATTAACCCGCATATGTAAAGAAAAGTACTTAGAAGAGTAGCTTACCTGTCTTGTTACCTCCATCCCTGACTTGATGGTATGCCTCGACCCATGCTAGAAGTACGTTCAATATTTTGTGGAACAGTGGTACGAAGAACTCCTGATGTTGCATGATAATTTGGTCCATGAATACACCTAGTTCATTCAATTGGTCCATATTTGTCACCATGAACCATGTCCTGAGATAAATAAGTTAAATTAGATGGAAACTGGTCCAAAGTTATTGACAGGGTGTCTTTGGAAGATCAGCCTGTTCCACTTTCTCTACTTGTATATGCTAACCTTGTATTAAATAAACTAATAAACACTTAATCATTAGATACTTTAAGGTGTACTTTCCAAAAATCATTGTGATAATATTTTATTGTGGATATTTCCCAACCGCTTCAATGGAAAGTCAGCATTTTGTCCCCGAAAAGTATATTCTTTCACTTTTTTACTACGAAGTGGCAAAACTTACCCTACAAAATGAAACGTTAAATTCCACGTCAAAATTGATAGGTTTCGAGATATAAGCGATTTAATATTTGAGAAAGTGCAAAATATGACATCTTCGACCTCAACATTTCCTCGCCAGTGGCGTGGGAAGTAAAGAACAATATGAAGAAACAAATTTTTTTCAGATATTCATGTTCCCATTGATAGGATTCTAAAGCATTTTAGGAGATATTTTTATAACAAATCTTTGCTTTTCCATTGTTTATCAAGCACGGGCTCAATATACAGGGTGACTTCGAAGTTGAGTCATTTATTTTAACAGTGAGTAGATCTGATCAAAAGAAATGTTTTTTCCTTTAACATTTTTCTGGTAAAATTAAAGTAACAAAGTCATAGCCCTTTAGAAGTTTGAATACCGCCCTGTCTCAATAATAATATTATGTGCTCGTGTCTGGCAACAACGGATATAATCCGCCTTATCGGTTCATCGCATCGGAAACAAAAAAGCGAAAGAATTTGAAACGCTTATCACGATGTTTTTACTACAATTTTATTCAGTTGTATTCATTCTGTCAGTCGGTAACGCGTGAGTGAATAGTGGTGTTTGTTGCGTGGCTCAAACGAAATAAAAAATGGCACATGTTTACGAAAATGCTGAACTTGTGGACATGCTTTTTATTTACAAAATGCTGCCGCGGCATCACGGATTTATGCGGATCGGTTTCCCAATCGAGTGCAACCAACTCTTCGTGCCTTTGTTAATGTAGTACAAAGGGCTCGTGAATTAGGTGACTTAAGACCTCACAGGGGAGGGCATGCTGGTGCTCCTAGACCGCACGATCAAATACAGATCCGCACTGAAATACTTGCCGGGAGGATACTTTATAAAACAAGGTAACATTTTTTTTTTTATTTTTACACACATATTTTGGTTTATCTTCACCCTACAATCATTATCTGAAAATTAATGACTCAACTTCAAAGCCATATTATATTATTATTATTATTATATTTATATATTTATAGGAATTTGATTTTGCATAAATTGTCTGTGTTGTGAACTTTTCGTAACACCTTTCCTTTTGGACAAAAATAAGTTGAATGTTGAGGTATAATTCGTCTACTGTGAAATCCATATAACACTGACGTCGTAATGTATATCTTAGAAAGAGATAGAAGCAGTAGGTTGCCTAGCAACCCGAGTGACGAGGCCACGGACGCAGGTGCGGCTTGCTGAGTTGTCATCCGCGCACTCTTTCTAACATACGTATTGCATGCTTTTCGTGCTTCTCTCTCGTACACATTTCGACGGCAGTGTTATATGGATTTCACTGTATAAGATTTAAATCCACTCTGCTTTGGAAATTAAAATTTGATTTTCAACATTGTATGCAACGTAAAAACTCTAGCTCCCTGTATATTGGTAAAAAAACATTCTAATTATTTTGGATGCACATTGATGATGAATGTTTGTTCCTACTACTATTAAGTACACACTACAAATTTCAGTCTGTTATTGAAAGCTTACTGAGGATTCGATAAAATGTTATCCCTGGATATTGTACTAATAAGAACCTATGCAAATATAAGATGGATTTCATCCACTTTATTTTAATATATCTTGAATAAACACAAGTGCTACCTTAAAAATACTGGACGTGGTGAAAGTTAGCAAACATCTGCATTACCTGAATTGTGCCAACAAGTGTACAAATGTCCTAATAACGGGTAGTCTGAGAATTCCTTGTACGATGGGCTTAATGTGGCTGAGTCTGAATCCGCCACTAGCAATCTTCTCCGCATTTGTAAGACCAAAGGCAGCACCCTTGAAGATCAAATTAAACGTAGCCTTTATACGTCCCATGATGAACCCGGCGATATCTCCCGCGCCTTCCATTCCATCGATCTGAACTGAAGCGAGGTGCTTCACGATCCAACCGATGACACCTGTGGATTAATTACATTGTTCAAATGTTCCGTTTTGGCAGCAGGATGGAAACAGTGTTAAAATAAAACAGCACCAGAATCGACCACTGCGGATAGCGCATATAAGTGGTCAACTCTAGTGTGATAGATTGCGCTGTCGAATTTCGATATACCGCACCTCCGGTATAAAGGGTAGTTGCGATGCTTTCGTTCATTTGTCCAGAGACCAAGCCTACGGCATGCTGATGGTTGGCTATCTTTTTGGACGGAGGAAAACCTCATGTTTGGTTTGGAAAAACAACGGTTCTATTTGAAAATTTTAGATGAAGATTATCGATTAAATATTTCCGATCGGAAAACAATATTTTTAAATTTTTAGTTCATTTTACGAAGAGCTAAATAAAAGCTTATTTTTAAAAATAAGAGAGATAAGCAGGATTATATTAATTATAGACGTCTCATTAATCGCCAATTTCGCAAAAATATTTGAGAAAGATCTGAAGACAGCAATTTTAAAGTTTTTAGGCATATTCAATATTCTTTCAAAATTCCAGTTTGGCTTTATGGAAAACAGATCTACGGAAGACGCTATAACTAGGGTAACATCAAGTAAAATATATAGTTTAGGTTAAATTAGGAAAAAGCTGCTTTCTTTGGGGCATATTTACATGTCGTTGTGAAAAGAAAAAAAATCATGGCTTACTGAAGTATTTGGGATAAACTAGAACCGTTTTTATTTTTTTCTGACTTTGTTTTAAGTAGTATCAAAAAATTAATGGAACTTTTTTATCAGGTAGATTTTCTTTCATTGTTAGTGACCATTCTCTCGTCGGGCCATATCATTTTTGAAGAGAAATTGAAATCTTCACACGTTATGTACCACTCACTAAAATGATGGCGCCGTTCGTTGTACTCTGGTCTAAATTATCGGCAAATCCTAAATTTATAGTGATGATATCTATTTTAAGCAAAATAAATTGGGCTGTGGATTTGGATATTCCTACATTTTTCTCAATTTGCCTGGTTGATTTTTCGCAGTTCTCGACAATTGCTTGTAAAACACTACTCCAAGTTTTCTCTAAGAAAATGGACTTTCTTGGCTGCCTCCTTCGAGTAAATTTATCAAGATTACATTTCTTCTGTATTTTTAGTATTTTTGTAGCACCAAATGTGGAACGTCAGCATGCCAAACTTTCCATTCCTCAACTGACCGCCTGGCATCTTTAACGATAATAAAGCAATATTAACAATACACAATAATAATACTCGGTGACAGGTATTTACGACAAGTTAAGCATTTGTCTACTTAAAAAAATAAAATAACTGAAAAAACGCATTTTTCTATAACCAAAAAAAATATATGCAACATATGATACATCGTTGAATTCGTATAAAAAATGCTACTAGATACAACGTATACGTTTTTTGGACAAAAAATTTAAAAACACCATCATGTAGTGCCTAAGAAGTGCCAATGGACAAGATTCATTAGACCTTTTGATATTTCTCAAAATGAAGTCAGAAAAAAATTAATGAATTGACCAAATTTTAGTTTTTTCCAAATATCGTGAAATTTGTACAGGTTTCTGAACGGCATGTAAATACACTCCAAAGATCGCATCTTTTTCCTAATTTAACCTAAGCTGTGCTTCCCACAGGTATTGAGATTCCTATGCATAGGATCAGTATCTTGTGAATCCTATATAAATAGTTTATTCGAACCAAATATAGCAGTTGAAGTAACATCCTCCGCTGATGCCACATAAATCTATACAAAGCCAAATCTTGGAAACATTTGAAAAGAATAACTGAAAATGATTTTGTTACTATCATTCGTTGGTTTACAAACAAACTGATTTTTTTCCATTCACTAAATATAAAGAATGCTTGCCCAACTATGATACATTACGGTGCGAAGTTGACAGGCACTATATAACTATAAAGTCTAAAGGAGCTAATAAATATTTTTGAATACCCGTATATAGATAAAAATTTACGATGGAACAAACAAATCAACTATGTGACAACAAAAATTAAATCACTAACCGGCAAACTTAAAATATATAAGCAGTTGTTCGACATTGAATACTCGTATTTAAAAATTTTATATTCGGCATATGTTCAACGCTGGTTTGTTTGATGTTAAGACAGTTATTTTTTGTTACGGTTACCGCCAGGCAATTCTGGTACAAAAATTCCGACGCAAATATCCCACACCACCCTTACACCAGGCATAGAATTAATAATAATATACATATACCCAAAGTTCAGATAAACAAAACACAAAAAAGTTGTACCTATCTGGGTCCTATATTTTATAAATAAATTCTCAATGGAATTGAAGAAACCTTCTTGTCTTCAAAAATAAGCTTGAGGAGTGGCTACTCAATGCTCCAGACCAAAAATCAATCAGCTATCAGATAGAACAAATATTTATAGTAATTGTGAATAGAATATACTTTTAATTTAAGAACGTAAAATACATTTGTAAACTAATTGTAGAATATTCACATATTGTTGATTTATTGTTAGCCCACGAACAAGTGCCACCTTTGTGGGGCTTACCGTTTATTTGCTACTTATTTTATTGTTACTTTAAGCAAATAAACGTTATTATCATCATTGTTATAGAAAGAAAAAGAAAGTAAAATATGCATCCTGGGCTGCGACACACCAAGCTGCTGTTCCATTGGCAATTAGCCACTCCTCACGCCGTGAGGTAAGTCACTAGTTGGTCCGCAAATCGTGTGTCCTAAGTAGAGGGTGGAACCGCGGCCGACCGCTTTCTAAATTCTTTCGGCTAAGATGCCTGCCGATGCTCGAAATGAATGAATGAATCATGAAATTAGAAGCATATCGGCCACCATTAGGAGCCGGCGCATAGGCCACTTATACGGGCCTTTGTGAACCTCTACATTCTTTAGACATCAAGCCTCGCCATTCCAGTATGGCCTTGAGTCCAAGCTCCTTAACGTCCTGGAGGTCCAAAGTGATTTATCCCAGTATAGCCTGCCTGTGGTAGCTCAGACCTTCCCAGCTATACAGAATGTGCGCCAAGGTCTCTTCCTCTACCCTGCAGCGCACACACAAGAGATCCTCAACCACCTCCATCACGTGCAGGTGAAGTGATATTCAGATCATCCCTGCCCAGAAGGACAGGATACTCCTTTTGGAGTTCGATTAAGAAGGCAGAGTGACCCTTGACAGGATTCAAGAAGGCCCAGCTGCCCTGACTCCACAATCGATGTGAAACTACTCTCGCTTCATCGCGGATCACCAAGTAGATCCAACGATAGGAGATCCAGCAGAGCTTCCATTGCACTCAATGGCGGTGTTCTCACCGAATGTTGAATTTTATTGAGTGTGGCCTTAGTTGTCTCAGTTCCAGTGTAAAGCCACCAGGTCTGGGAGCCGTACAACAGAGATGGACGAACTATCGTCGTGTAGAGCCAGTGTACGACTTTGGGTGTAAGCCCCCAGCTTACACCGATAACACGTCTGCAAGCTCACATTGAATTGCGAGTCTTGTTAACCTTGTATTCAACATGCTCTCCCCAGTTCAGTTTGCGGACCAGGATAATTCCTAGATGTTTTTCTGATTGGGATAGAACTAATCTAGTCCCAAAGACGGTTGGCAAGACAAGCCTGTCAAGCTTCCTTCTCCTAGTGAACAGGATCAACGTTGACAGAAAGATCGACCTCCCTACACCACGATTCCGCAATGCGCAGAGCGCCCTGCAAGATCTCAGAGACTGATCTACAAAAACAACGCCTAACTACTATGCTTAAGTCATCAGCATGGGTTGCACCCGCACTGCTGAGCTTAACGAGAAGCTCGTTCACTACGAGGCACCACAGTAGGGGTAACAGAACTCCGCCCTGTCGACAGCCCCGAGCTACACTAACGCTGCAGCTTACGTCATTCAGCATTGCTGTTGCTACCTGGGTGGATAGGACCCAATCTACTAGGATTGATCCAACCCCGTAACTAGCCAAGGCATGCCTTATAGAGTCGGTTGTAGTGCAATTAAATGCACCTTCAATATCCAAAAAGGCCACGAGTGCCACTTCCCGCTGATCCAGAGTCTCCTCCAGCCTACCGACCAGATTGTGTAAGGCCAGATCAGTCGATTTCTCAGCTTGGTATGCCAATTGATTTGAATGAATGATACACCTTTCCAGCGGGCCATCCCTAAAAAATCTATCAACTGTCCTTTACAATGTCTTAAGCACAAAAGATTATTTCTACCCGGGTTAGGATGCTCGACATAACGGTATGGATTTAATTGCAGAGAGCAGTGTATTCCTAATCGCACCAAAGGATCCAATGACCATAAATAGGAGACTGACAGTGTGGTCTGGCCGAAGCCTGCGAAGCTGATTGAGAAGCTCTAGTTATTTGGTCCGTTTCTTCTCCTCGATGTTCACTTCGGCGGGAGACGAAAATTCATTAACGAACATCGCATTCTGTTCATGGTCGAGGAGGGCTACGTCGGGCTTATTTGCCTACACCAGCTTGACCGTGGGGAAGGAGTTTTTCCAGTATGTCCGGCATTTTTCGTTTTCCACAACGGAATCCATATCCCCTGGAGCGTATGGCAGCAC
Source organism: Acanthoscelides obtectus (assembly GCA_963669975.1). NCBI lineage: Eukaryota > Metazoa > Arthropoda > Insecta > Coleoptera > Chrysomelidae > Acanthoscelides > Acanthoscelides obtectus. Next base: position 93,009,871 of record CAVLJG010000001.1, read on the forward strand.
AGGTGTTTCATCTATACCGTAGTAGTGCCTCAAATGGTAGTTTAGCACTCGCAGAGCTGCGTTGTGCCGATATACGTAAGAGGTGACAGCATATACTTTTCACGCTAACAAGAAATGCCTAAGCGTCTCTGGCGCCTGCAGACATGATCTGCTTCTTGGCATCGGATACATCCCTACTACCGTTTGTATATCAAAGTATTAAATACAGGTACATCATCTTGGCAAGCCATTCAATCTCTGACTTTAACCAACGAGACCTTAGAAATGAGAAGGTCAGCTGCTTAGACAAACCATGCTCCTCTATATGTCTATAGAAGATTCCATGCATAGGCTTGTCTCTATGAAGTCTTAATCAGTAGTTTGCTTCAGCAGTTTTTATGTTGGTCTTCACTTGAGAGGGAGCCAGCTCTGTAATGGACTGCTGGCATTCCCGCTTAAAGTTGAGTTCCTCGGCTCCTCTTTTCACTGGCTGCTCTACAAATAAAAGCTCCTTTACCCGCATTCTCATGCTCACGCACAAAGCGGACGAGGGTGTCGGTACTCCTCACTACATCATAGGCAGTGCTCAGTAACATCCTGTCATGCAGACGCTGCAAACTCCCTGATATCTTGGAAGCTATATACATGGGACTGAGGACTTAGGATGAATGCTCATAATTTTTCGTGTTTTGGTATCGAGTTGTCGCATCTCGTCCACTGTCTAGTCGATGGCCTCGAAGGTATGCAATAACACTGAGACCACAAGACAGCTCTGATGACCAGATCTGCCTAAGTGGATGCAAGTACTTTCGGCGGTATGACTCTTTGACCACGCTAATCTCCAGGATATGGCGTTGCGCAATTCCCAGGTAGGTATATGTTCCTTCGGCATTTAGATGATGCAGAATGCTCCCGCTCTTCACCATCACCGTATCATCCTTTCTTAAGATGAACGATAGCGTATTAGCCTATCCCGAATTCCATACCATCAGCACGACTATACTCTTGCACTGCCCTGAGCGACTGCTGTAAATCGCGTTGTCCAGACGCGTAAAGCTTTAGGTCATCCATATAAAAGAGATGAGTGACTTTGTGCATCCGGTTGCTGGGCGTGCCACAGCTGAAACCTCTCACAAGTCTCAGCGTAACAGACAACGGGAGCAGTGAAATGCAGAAGAACAGGGGACTTATAGAGTCCGTTTGGAAGACCTCTCTTCTAAATGATACCAACTCTGTCCGAACTTTGGTTTCGCCAGATATGATTGTGAAGCTAGTGCTCCAGACGGGTATCAGTTGCTTAATGCATCTCACTATTTCATCGCCAATCCATGCCATCGAGAGATTTCGCTTGAACTACACATCTCCATGTTGAGGCTCAAATTTGGTTTGGAGGTGGTGAAAGCAGGTTTTTTCTGGTCCACAATATGCTCTTTTCCCTACGACATTTTCGTACGTAATTCGTTTTATCTATCAGCCGATCCAAGAAGTTCTTTATATCGAAACGGACAAAATGTTTAAGCACATCCAATCATTTGTACAATGAGAACAATTTGCTCTATGTAGTTTTCATTGAAAATAAAAGAAAAATCATGCTTTCGTGGAATTGTTAATTTTTCGTTCAATAGTACTTACTCTCAATTCTTCCGATAACACCAGCGACAAATTCGGCATCGAAGTGACCAACATTCATTCCAATCTTGAGTCCCTCACCTCCGATCATGCTGCCCGCTTTGGTAGCCCCTGATACTACGTTTTTGATGATCTTTATTGGGACGCTCATGATCCTGAATAGAGTAGAATTATAGATTTTTCAAGTATATTTTTCATTTCGCCTTGATAGTCAATAATAATAATGTTTTATATCCCCAAAGAAGTTTGTTCTGTTTCTAAGGGACTTTGAGTTATATAGGGTGTACTAAGTAGAACTGCAGTAACCGATTACTCAGAAAACAGACGTCATGAAAATTTGGATTCATACTGTAACTGATTAGACCAATTCGGCTAAAATATTTTCTAAATGGTGGCACTTCCAGTTGTTCTGGAAGTAGATACCAGTTGGCTTAGATATTTATAAAAATGGCAAATACAGGTCAATGACAACAATTTTTTCTCGTATGTTTGCCTTTGTCGCATGATTTGTAGCGGCTTACTTATAGTAGAGGATATACTTTAGTATAGATTTTACTCCGAATTTGGATAATAAATAGTACAGGGTGGTAAATTATTTGAGAAATAATATCCTGGAGAGCCATCACTTCATTCGATAACCTCCCATAGTCAAGAACAGTTTTTTAAATTTTCATCATTAATATTGTTAAATTATGCCAGCCTTAATAAGTCCTTTCAAGCTGACACATTTTCTATCGGTTCCTGGAAAATTGTAATTGTGTGACTATTTAGTTTTTTGGAATTTTATCCAACAGTATTTTGTAATATATAAAAAAACGGAATATCATATTTTCATTATTGAGATACAGTCATACTCACTTCATATCCGCATGGTATAAGAACTTAGGTATCCTGATTGGTAACGAGGCGAGTACCTTGATCAGATGTTCCAAAGAAGCTGAAATCATAATTAAGGAAGTAAGTTCTCCACATTGTGTCCAAAGGAAAACTCTCTCTGCATTATTGATTTTAGTCTAGGAAGTATCTTCGAATCCGCTTGGAAAAATGTTCTGAGTTTGCAAGAAACGGAATTGTAACTTTTTTCAGTTTTATGTATGTTGCCAAAGTTCCTAAATATTCTTCAAACACTCATTAACAAAATGTCAGAACATTCCATGGTGTATGGTTGCTATAAACCTTTGTTTTCAATTATTTATTAATCAAGCCCGCCCTCAATGTCAATGTATACGAGTATTCTGCGTGAGCACAAGAGAGAGGTGCAGCAGCTGGGATTTTCTTAATGGACGTTTGAAGAATGTTTAGGAACTTAAACAACATTAAAATTTTCGGTCGGAAATGACGTATTTTGTACTTGAATCTTATATCTCGAAAACTATCAACTTTAGAAAAAGTTAGTAGAAACCTTTTTTTTTCAATAAAATCTGAAAAACTTTGTTGAGAAATAATTTTTGATGCATGGCAATATGCAAGTTCTTTGAACAGAAACATTTTGAAGATTATGCAAGAAACAGAATCAGAATATTTTAACGTATATAGGACATAACATTTACTATATCCACTTTTCACTATTTTATTTCTCACTAAAAACAAATTCTTGGAAATGTTCAAAATGTTGATTATATGAAACTTGAAAGGTATTGAAATGTTACTTCAAAATTTTAAGGAAATCTACTGTATTGTTTTCGAAACATGTGGCTTGAATTCGTAGTTTCCGTTTTATTGTCGCCATGTTGCATAGTTTTATAAAAAAACAATCATACAAAGGTTTTAAAACTGAGCATATTGCAACTGAGTTATATCATTCATTAAGGTATTCTCCCTGAAGATATATAACCTAATACTATATTTGCACGTTCGAAAAATTATTCGAGATAAAACGAGCTACCGTAGCGTCACCTATGAGAATTTGTCACAGCTATCATTCACCTCTTCGCAATAATTATAAGTTTTTTGAAAAGTTTAGTGCCTGGTAGATGGCGCTGTAGCTCTATGCTCATATATTACTAGCTATCACTTACCTGCAATGCCTGAATGAGCATTTCCATTGATGGATATACTGCCACTCCAACTGCCTCCTCCACCTCCACCGCCGCCGAAACTTCCACTGGCACTTCCTATAAAAGTATAAGATAGAAAGTGTTAATTAAGTACCTAACCAAACTGCAACGGGTAATACATTCTAAGTCAGAAGTTTATAAATCTGAACACAGGTCCGGAGGTAGTCCGGTATGTGGTGGTAAAATCTCCAAATTTGTTTTTTGGATTATCTTATAACCCTTCAGACAATTTTGTTAAAATTTTATGAAGTGTTTTGAAAATAATGGTCAAAAATTGAAAGAAATCATCAAACAACCGCTTTACTAAAACCACAAAATTGCATGGCGATCAAGTTCGCAGGATTGAAGCATGTAAATTTTTTCTCCTTGGTTGGCGAGTTTTTTTAATTTCTATTACTACTACAGCAACAACAACAACTACTACTACGATTAAAAGAATGCAAGTATGTAGTAAAAGCGGGCATTACAATTTTAAGCGAATATGCTACTTAAATCCATTTTGTAGTAAGGTTCTTGTTATAAGGTACAATACCACTATAATATGGTAGTGCAGAAGAATTACTCAAAAATGTTTTTCCTTCTGACATAAATCTTGGATCACTGTCTTTCTGTGGATTATGTTCTACAGAGAAAGATCCCAGGTAGGCCAGATATTATTTATTGTCTAATAAAACGTGGGGCGTTGAATAGCGTTTATACATCCTCGATATCTCCATCAGAGTTGCGTAGGTTTGCTTATGTCGTGCAAAAGCCGTCTAGGTGAACATGTACAGGATGTTCCAAAAGTATGGGCATACTCAAATATCTCGTAACTAACAGAAAAATTGAATACAAAGATTTTAGAAAATCGAATGGCACATCTAGCGGTGACCTTGGATTCGACGTTGACGTTTACCTTGAAGGTTATTCCAAGGGCAAGTTGATTTTTCAAATGGAAACGCTCAATTTTGATCCCAGCGCTGAAAATGCACTTAAATTCCATGTAAAGGCAAGGTAGGCTCGTGTCCGGCAAGTGAAGGTTTTTAAGGAGAATTTTGGATATTGCAAAACCCCAAAGTTATTAACGAGTGCAAGGGTTGTCATTGCTCATTTTATCTTGTATTTAGTACCACGAAACATAACTGATGATACAAAATTTAAATAACCTCTTTCCAGCTACCGGCTGCTTCACAACATTTCATGAAAGCAACAATTGACCTTGAAATAGCCTCTAAATCTAATTTCAGTCTTGATGATATGATATTCATACCGTTGAAAAGGCTTTCTATTTCTTTGATAAAAAAATGGAGATTCTTTTTTAAAAAAATCAACTTGCCCTCAAAATGACCTCTAAGATGAATGTCAACATCAAAATAAAGTGGTGGGGGTTATTCAAAGGGATCCGTGAAAACACCATGAGCATTTTGAAAAGAGCTATTCGTGGGCTATGAATGTTATAATATTTGAAGTTTTGTTATTCCACATGTGGCCGCTAGAGGGTTTTGCGACAGAAATGGTTAATTTCCCCAAAAAATGAAATGCGTTGCTTATGGTTTTTTTATGAAAAAGTAGCTAAACAAGCTTGCGAAAACAGCATCTCGATAACTTGTTCCTAACATAAATTTTAGGCCGAAGAAAATTTTATACGGAAATCTCTTAGATTTTTTTTTTTTAATAATTTTTCTTGAATTCTATATTATTTATCAGAATAAAATCATCCTTTTTGAAAATATTACACAATAACGCTAAAAGGTAAGTAAGTAATGCTTATAACAAAAGACATATTTTTTGTTTAAATTGCATATTCACTCTGAGTGTATACGAAAAAGACAATTAATAGAAGCAGGCATAGAATACAACAAAACAGATACCTAATCAAAACATAAATAATCCTCAAATTCTCAATGGTTGTCAATAATTTCGCGTTACTTTGAGCAATTTTTGTGCTTACCAGATGCGTTTTATGAACGATGAACCTGATGATATGTTTACAGTTAATTTTGCATGTCTTGGAAAACTTTGATCGGAAGTTGGACTATTGCCATTGGATGTTAGGCTTGATACGCGAAAATAGAGAGTTATTATTTCAAATTTTTTAGACCGATGAAGCCACCTTTAATAGTGACAGGAGAGTTAATTTACACAATATGCATTATTGGCCTGCAGAAAATCCTCATTGGTTGCGTAAAGTTCAGCACAAGGGCGTTGCAGTTCAAATGTTTGGTGTGACATGGTCGAATTATTGGACCATATTTTTTAGAGCAATCTCTAAATTGCAATGTCTTTCTTGACTTTTTGAACGATCAATTACCGTTCTTGTTGGAAGATGGGCTACTGGAAACACGGCAAAACTCGTTTTTGCAGCTGGATAGTTGCCTAGCACATTTTGCTATCATTGCGCGTGAGCATATTAATGCAATATTTCAAAAGCTGTGGATTGGAAGATTAAGTTTCGATGACCTTCGCGATCACCAGACTTAACTTGTCTTGATTTTTATTTATGGGGACGGTTGAAGGACATCGTGTTTCAGACTCAACCTACAACCAGAGAAGATATGAAAAACCGGGCTTCTTTATTAAATCGGTCCTTTTTAGGGCCACAACTTAGTAATAAAAAGAAATACATACCAGAAAAATAAGTTTAAAAAATAAAAATTGAAGAGGTTTCCGTATAAAATTTTCTTTGGTCTAAATTTTAGGTTAGGAATAAGATATCGAGATGCGAGCTTGTTAGACATCATTTAGCTACTTTTTCATAAAAAATAATCCTATTGCATTTAATTATTTCGAGAAAATTAACCATTTCTGTAGGAATTTCGAAAAAAGCCCTCTAGCGGCCACATGTGAAACTAACAAAATTCCAAATATTACAACATTTGTACCCGAAGAATAACTCTTTTCAACCAGCCCAAGTTTGTTATAATCGGCTCAACCTTTTCGAAGATACAGGGTGTTTTGGTTACCCCCCACCACTTTATTTTTAGAGACACAGTAAAAATTGTCAAGCAAAAAGGTTCAGATTATCATCGAATTTAAAGATCAGGTATTTTTTGTTAGGTTTTGCGGAATTCACAGAAACGTCACTTTTTTAGATCACGATTGCAGTTCGCCCCTTAGGAGCCATTTCGGAAACTTTAAAAAATTTTCCAGATTTTGGCCGTTTTCGTAATAACTGCCGCAAGCCTCTACGATGTATAGGTTCTCAGATACAGTACCTCGCATTCTTAGTTGGCCACCCTGTACATGCAGGTCGTGTAACATTCACAAAACAATGTTTTAACTTTCTCGCCATTTTAATACTCCGTCACCCATTGGCGCGGGAAGAAATAAAGTAAAAGCGGTTCTTGTCCACTAAAGAAATCCTCACCTCCTGCACCTCCCCCACCTGATGCTCCTCCCCCTCCTGATCCGCCTCCTCCACCTGATGCTCCTCCACCTGCTTTCCAATTTCCTCCATGAACGGCTTCCTGTATCTTGTTGCCTACTGCCTTGGCTCCGCCTTTTATGTGCCCGGAAACATGATGCAAAAAGTCGGAGAGGTCGCCAAAGTCCACATGAGTTTTCACCTTGAAACCACCTACGAAAGGATACAAATGTTTGGACTCAATGATTTCATTAGCGTTGTGACAAAAAGACGAGTGCTTTTAATCCTAATAGAAACCGACGAAAAAAGCAGAGTACAAAAACTATTTGGAAATCGTATACGGGTGTTTCAAATTCAATCCTCAGCATTGGGATCTCGGAAACGCTGAATTTTATTGAGCTTGGCCTTAATTGTCTCGGTTGCAATGCAAGACGACCAAACCAAGGAGCCATACAAAAAAAATGGACGTAGTTGACACTTCGATTGTTTCACAGTTCAAACTATTACCTGAAATAGACGAAAAGAGAAACGAACTTTCCTAACAACCCTCAATACTTTTTATGGCTTTATTTGAGGCGGCAATTCAAAATAAATTGCACTTAACGCTACCACTCCTTCTCTTCTACAAGATGTGCATGATTCAAATCGTAAAATAATTACACTAATTACCGACAGGGGCTTTGGGAGCGTTTTGTTCACATTCTAACATAGTGACCGTTAACAACAAAATGAACGATCTAATAATTCGTTACTAAATGGAGAAGAAAGTAATAATAAAAGACTTTACGGCAAAAAGCTACTTGAGTACTATGCGGGTCACGAAGATACCTAATTTTATGGACACCTTATTTTACAATATGAACAAACGTGGTGCACAAACGATTAAACGGTGACGACTTAAGGATATGGTCAAATTTAATTATACGTAAATTCAATCGGCCATTTCATGAAATGCGACTATTCCATGGATTGCTCGATCGTCTCTGATTCATTAAATGGGCAATTTTACGATATGGCAATGACTACTTATCTATGTAGATGTCGTGACCACATCGTATAATTGCCCATCTCGTATTCCATAAAACATGGTATTATTAATTAGCCCCAGATCAATGATAAAGCGTTTATCGATATGTTCAACTAACACGCGACTACTTCAGGAAATGGTCAAACTTACTCGATCAAATAGTAATATAATCACATTAATTACTTATAGAGGTCCTAGGGGGGTTTTTGTTTACGTTTGTTTGTTTGTTTGTTGAAGATTTATTTAGCATTAATGCTACAATGTCAATTTTGTATAATAATTCGCTTACATATTTTTATTCAATCCATTTTCTGTAATTTTGCATTCTTGTCTGTTAAAATTACATCACTAAGCATTTTGATTATTCATAAACTGATTTTTTAATTTCAATTACTCCCCTTTGGAATATAGATTTACTATTTATGCTACCATTACAATTTTGCAGACGAAAATCTATACTGCCTCTAGTTTCGAGGTTATGATAATGACTATTTAATTTTGTGAAGTTTTCTAAATGTAGTGGTAATAAATGGTTTTTTAATTTGAATATGAAAACGAGAACTAAATAACATATGAAATTTTTCACATTCAACCACTGTAGTTCTTCTAACATAAACTTAATCCTAGCATATTTGTTTTTACGTATAATGATTCTCATAGCTTTAACTTGTAGAATTTGTAATTTTGAAAATTTGTTTTCCTTTGCTGTAAACAAGATGGTCGAACAATATAAAAAATGGAGAAGAATTATGGTGTTATACACAATTTCTTGAATACATACTAAGATTATGGGAAGAAGTAACTTATTTTTTGGATATCTTTGAAATAATGTATTCATAATGCTTGTAAAACAGTAGTTTACAATCCACATATATACCAAGATATTTAAATGATTCGACTACTTCAATTTTTTCATCATCAATCATGAGTCTAATTGTATTGTCACCGAAATGTTTCCCTATTGACATACACTTGGTTTTATTAGTGTTTAATTTGAATTTATTGAGATTTAACCAATTCATATTTTTTTAATATCACTATTTAACAGTTCTAAAGCAGTGTCCAAATGCTTATGTGCTATATATATATATATATATATATATATATATATATATATATCAATGAATCGTCCGCAAATATTTGAATTTTGCAGTGTTCTAAAATGTCAGAGATATCATTTATATAAATAATAAATAGTAACGGCCCTAATTTACTCCCCTGTGGCACTCCTACTGATATATTTTGAACGCTTGACATAATATTTCCAACTTCAATTTTTTGACTTCTATTTACTAAATAATTTTTTTAAATGATCCTTTCAAGCCATAGTGATGCAATTTCATTAACTATTTTTCCCTATCTAAAGTCTCAAATGTGCCTTTGAAGTCTAAAAATACAATACATCTCATCTATACTTCTTCTCCAATCTTCCACCACCATTTGGAGTGCCGTTTCTGTAGACCTTTTTCTTCTAAATCCAGCTTGATTTTTTGTCAAAATTTTGGTTACTTCAATTAATTCAATTATTTGTACATTATCCCTTCGAACAGCTTCTCGACATCTGGCAAGATATTAATCGGTTGCATATTTGTATACAGCTGAGAATGTTGAACTTTTGGCACAGGAGTAATGCTGGAACACCTTAATTTTGATGGGAATTCACCATGTACTAAACAATGATTCACCAATAATAATAATTTGTCTCCAATTATATTGAAACAATCATTTAGAATATTTTTGAAGAGATTCTCACTTGGATTTTTGATGTTAATTGTCCTAAATTGATTCATTGATGAATTATGGCATACTTATAATGGACATAAGTTTGGATCACCGTCATCAATCGTCTTCACTATTTGATTTACACTTTCTATAAAATAAGTGTTTATTCTTTCTGCTATAATTAATTTTTCTGTTACTACCCCATCTTCGAAATAATTCAGTAATTGTCTATTAGGGGAAACAATATTCTTTAATGTTTTCCATATCATTTTAGAATTATTTTTATCGCTATCGATCTAACGTGCCAACATGGCGGCCGTTAATAGCAAGACTACGAAAACAAGATACACGAGCACGATGGTTTTTTTTTGTTTTATGAATACCCTAATAATAAAATAATATGTTCAATCGTGGATGACCAAATCTTTAAACGTTAACGATTCAACGATATGGTCAAATTTAGTTGGCCATCGCATGAAGTGCTCGATTCTTTCATTAAATGGGCAGTTGTACGATATGACTACGAGATATAAAGTACGTACCACCTGAATCGTTGGCTTCACCCACGTTAGCGATAGTGAATTTCCTCTGACTCTTCGGCAGCTTAGACTTTGGTTTCCCTTGTACACCGCCGGGTCCGTTTGAACACTTTTTCGCTGGCACACATTTCTTTACTTTTTGGTCCCACAACTCTCCCTTTCCTGGACAGTAGCATCCGGGGCCAGGGATGCAGATGTCAGGTTTCCTCTTCTGGCAGGTGCCTTGGCATGGAGCAGCCACGCTTAATTTTCGTTTCGGCGCGCATTTGTACGTAGCGGTCACTGAAAATCGCATATTAGTTATATTCTGATTCAAATTTCTTTTATTGCCAACTAAATAATAATAATAATAGTAGGTAATAAATCATTTTGTTGGTTAACACCAAAAGGCGAAGTTCACAAATTTTGCTCTCCATTCAACGTAAGTAACATAAATTTGACAAGTCATATACGGATGATATAATAAGGATCATAACTCAATTGAGTATCTGCGTAGGTAACGAACAATGACAAGCATTTCAAGAATAAGAGGTAAAATGTTGATAAGCTTAGTATTGAGTCCCTAAGATATGAGGTTACAAGGTCAACTTAAATGTTGGGTCACTCAGATTCATTAACTCCTGTGATAAGTTGTTCATTTGACTTGTTATTTGATAACCAAAATGCCTGTCGTATAAAACCGTTAGGTGCGGCGGTGGGTCAAAGAGCTCCTCATATCTGATATTCATTTTATGTACGTGCTCCTGTTCTAATTTTATTGTACAGGAAAGTAAGTTTTTTTGACTAACATTTTGCTGAAAATTCAAATTTATTTTTCATATTGAGCCATTAGTTTCGCAAAAAATTTGCTAGAAATATGATCAACAAATGACTTTTGTATGATTTTAATTTTTCTGAAACTAGCTGCTCCTAAATACTTATGAAGAGGTAAGAAAACTGAAACAATACTAGACTTTCACATACATTTTTTTTTTGTTTCAATAATCAGATATTTCCTATGAAGATAGTTAGATAAAGAGGAATATGTTTTTTTATGTTTCTTATACCGAAGCAGCCGTTCAGGCAAAAGCCTAAATGCCAGGGCACCGCGGGTGCTATGAGGAGCCTAAAGAAATTTTGTTTATTCGATTTTTGAACTGCCTAGGGTTAGTAGAACTGGGAAAAGCTCCTCATGTAGAATGTTCACCAATCTCGATACCCTAGGAACAAAGGAGCGGTTGTTCGGCCTCGCACAGATTGCATTGCAAAGTCAAGGGTTAACTGTTGACGAAACTACAAAAATAGAGCACTTCGTCTTTATACTGAAGAAAAATGGGGTCACATTGTGGAAGAGGTAATAGATATTTTTACAAAAATATCAGAAGACTACGATATTCGTAAAAAACGGGTGGTTGGTGAGATGGTCAGTGATGCAGAACTCACACTGAAAGAACTTCAAAAAGATATGTTGAAATATCTTAACTGATTCAGAGTTGAGCTCGAGACAAGATCGAAGTCTTTTCAAAACCTTGCTTCATTATTCGAGATCGCACAAAGAAATACTTTGCTTTCGGCGAATACTGAAGAATTGAAATTAGATACATCCAAATTTACTGAGTTTTATGACGAGATACTTTTATACGAGATACCCAGACTGTGAAGTTATTGAAAGCCGGTAATGTTACAGTTTCTGATTGGGTATCTCTAGATTTTTTAAAGTTTATTGTAGAATGGGATTTTACAGAATCTCTTCCAAATCTTATGATTGCACTAAAATTGTTCGTGATGGTATGCGTGTCCGTAGCTTCATGTGAAAAGAGTTTCAGTAATCTAACATTAATAAAAAACTATTTGCGGGCAACAATGACCCAATCACGGCTTAGCAATCTTGGCATATTAGCCATCGAACACGAAGCAATACAAAATATAAATTTTGATGACGTTATTTCTGAGATTGCAGCTGTCAAAGCTAGAAAGAAGAGATTTTAATTGTAAGATAAAACTATGTTTGTCTTAGTTTTTATTATGTTTTGTTATTTGTTGAATATTTTAAATATAAATATTAAATGATCCATGAAGTTTACAAATCATATAGAATTGAATGCTTTTGAATTTCGATGGGGTGACACCACCAACTTCCGCACCGGGTGCCACGCAAGGTAGCTACGCCACTGTGAAATGTTCACGATAGTTCAAATTTGTTTCATTTACCTTTATTTCGAAAATTTTGGTCGAGAATAATTTGCATTTGTATGATTGCAGAAACTGGATGCGATCGAAAAACTAAAACAAGACCAAGCGCAAGGAAAACCTCTACAAATCAATCAACTCGAGAAGATCAAAGGCGAAACGGCGCTGTTGGAAGAATTACAAAAACTCACAATGTCATTATTTTTTTACCGTTTTATTATTCATGTTTTTAATAAATGATATTACGACAGTTGAATAATAACAAAATCTATTTTATTATCGTGCTGTTTTTCAGTCAATCTCACTACCCAATTTTTTCAACTCGGAATAAATAAAATCTCATGCATTACAGTGCGGATTGAAAAAATACTATGCACAATACTATTCGTCATTGTTCGTCAGAGCGGTCCGGTGGTCCTTTGCTCTTAGTTAAAAGTCTCGTCGGTCTGTTAGTCTGTCAGGTCTGGCTACCTAGATACCAAACATGTTTAAGGGGAAAAGGAAAAGAAGGAAAGAAAGGAAGGAAGAACTAGAGCAAAGAAAAGGAGTAAATCATTTGAAATAGCTTAAGCATTATTGCTTTGACTACTCGAATAATTTTGTAACTCCAAAAAATTATTTTGATCAGTTTTGTATACTGAAATAGTTTTGGCTGGTCTGAATTCACAATTTAATTTTGAGGTCTAGTCTATATCTGTGCTCAAATTTAGCGAAATCATATTTATAATATTAATAGGGAAGTAGGGATATTCATTTACCACTATAAAAAGACGTCTTTCGTACCTATGGTATTTTTTTTATCGCTACAATATTGGACATTTATTTGTTGTTCACCTTCATTATTCTTTTATTATTAATCCAACTTCTCCTCCCAGGATTTGCTAATGTGAGTAAAGCCGATGAGTTAGACAACTTAGCGCCATACTTCGACGATAAGATATCAACGGCAGTGAAGGCAGAATATAGGTTGCGGTGTGCGAAGATATCGTCCATTGATCAATCAACCGAGGTTTTAAAACTGTTGGAGTATTGCAATGGAAATTATTTTCACGGAACCTATCACGTCCTGGACATTTTATCGGAAAAAAAATGTATAAAGTTACTTTTTTGATAGTACAGGTCAAAGTTTTCGAGTTAAAGGTGTTATTCTCAGGTTTTTACCACATTATCTTTACACATATACATAGATGAATAAATCTATAGATCTACAATAATTTCATAATTTTTTCTATTACATTGATTTATAAAATCATAAGCCTATGTTGACTCCTTTCCTTACACTAATTCGTGCTTAACTGGTCTGCCAATGGCATCACCGCGTTCAAAATCGAGCTTTTCGTATTCACCGGATTAGACTGCTGGTCTAGATAATCTACTGGTCGAAAAAGCTCCATTGGTTTTGAATGGCAGGGAAGTTATGAGCAAAAAACGAGAAACAGAACGTTCCAAAATTCCATTTTTTCGAGTATCTAGTCAGTATAGTACGTAGTCTAAACCTCTAAAGGAAGCTCAAAAATTTTTAGATCAGCTAGGATTTCACTACTCCTTGAAAACGCTTAGACTGTCTATGCAACTAAGCTCATCTACTTGACACCATTTATTTTTATATTTTATATTTTAGAATGTGCTGGTAATTTTGATAAGAATTCCAAAAAAGTTGCAACTATAGCAAGAAAAAAATATTATATTTGGAATCGACCCAGCTAGAAAAGAGTAACCGTGAAAAGGATAATAATTATGGGCTCTTTTATTATGGAAGTAATCGCTGGGATTGTGAAAAAACTTTGGCACATGACATACAAGAAAAAGCCTTGTAGCTTTTGCCCGCACATCCACCATTTCTGATGAAAATCATTGCCGGGCACTAGCACATCCATCATTTTTAACATGCCCATACTGTCCCAGTTACTGAAAACTAAAAGTCTAGATTTCAAAGTGAGTAATTTAAAACAAAGCAAAAATTACTACGAGCAATCGGACATTACTCAATACCTTGACCATTATAATATCCTTTAGTACAACTGTGCAAATTGTACTCGAGCAGTGAAATAAATTATAACTGGCACATTTATGATCTCCATTTTTTACTAATAACATACTTGTCAATCATTGTGATAAAAGTTATCGAACACTATACCTAATTGGTTAGGTAATTATGAAAATTTATCACTGGAGTTTTTTCTGACGTATTAATGGTATTAATGGTTCAATTAACTATTTCTGTTAGATTAATATTAGGCTCCAACCGTAGTTACGGCCACATTCGGTCTTCGGCCAAAAAGGCCCAAGGTGGCTTCGCCCCAATTCCAAAACATTCCCCAAAATTTATTTGCTGCCTTTATCGCTCTCTCTCGGACCATAACTGGGATAGTTGAGTACCTCGCTGTCAAGTTCGACTTCCTGAACATCAATCATCCCGCTTCAGAGGTAGTTCTCCTCGGTGATTTCAATGCCCATAATGAACTTTAGTTGGGCTCAAACAAAACCAAAGCAGCAGGTCGTGCAGGTAAAGCGCTCACTATTATCCAAGGGCTGACCCAACTGGTGACGAGTCTTACTGTTTTCCCGCGCGTTTCATCACATGCCAGTAGCCTGCTGGATCTCTTTTTGGCCACGGATCATGTCCCTTACAGCACTGCACTTCTGTCTTGTCTCTCCTGGTTTCTATCAGAACCTGCTGTGTGCTGACGCGGATGTGTCGACTGTCTGTTCATCGGAGAAATACATTCCTCATATAGTGAAAGTGCAATGGTCCAACGGCTGATTCAACAAATCGTACGACTCTGCTCGCTAGCAGAAGATCAAGGCACACAGAACCTTCTGACATACAAAACCCCGCTGTAGAGAACAAACTGTTAACGTTAAAGGGTTCCCTACACTATGCGGGAAGTAACATTGCCATCAACAAAGCTTCTGGCCTGGAATTGATTCCTGCCGTTGTATTGAAGAGGTGTGCTGTGGAGCTTGCTCCAGTTCTTTCGCGTCTCTTCCAGATATCTTACGAATCCCGCACCTTCCCAGAAAACTGGAGTTTTGCTCATGTCCAGCCCATACAAAAAAAGGACCTGAAACTGATCTTTATAACTACAGGCCTACAGCTTGATGTTACTAACTTCCATCCTATGGCCTCTCAGAGAAACTTTCCAGATGGGTGGCTGACTTTCTCTCTGGCAAGATATCCGTCGTAATTGACAGGTCCTCCTCTTCATCTCACAATATGTAATATCTTACATATCAGCGACCTCCTTTCCTATACGATCAACCTAATCCACAGCTTTGCTGATGACAGCACTCTACATGCAGGAATTCAGAGTGACAAGCCGATCTCTGCCGGTGAGCTGGAAAACAGAAGACTAGCGGCGACTCCTCTCTGACGAGAGACCTGGATGTTACCACTGCTTGGGGACGCAACAGTATGGTACAGCTTAGTGCTTCCAAAACACAGTACTGTACCTTGACGAACAAAAAGCGACCTAGCGCTCATCCAGTTTCGATGGATGGACGAATTCTGTCAAAGAGCCGTTTATTTTGGCTTGCTCAAAGACCAGATCACCGAGGACTTTATCTGGCACGAACACATCTCCTGAATAGCGCCAGCTGCTGGGAAAAGGCTAGGCTATTTGTTTCGAAGTTCTTTTCTCCGCATACATGGCCCAGGTAAGACCTAACCTCGAGTATTGCTTACACATTTGGTGTGCTACCGCCCCGATTACATTATGTATGCTCTATGCTGTCCAGAGGAGGGCTGCCCGATGAATGATGACTCTTAAGAGTAACCAGGCTGAGTCACAATCTACAGGAGGCAGGCAACTTTTCTACTAACCTTAGACAGTTCAAAAAAATATATAATTCCTTAGCTCTACACGTACAAATCTTTTATGAACTGATGGCAACGTTGCGTGATGGGATGTGCTGTGTCAACCTACTAGACGCAATTTTTTAGTAACGAGCAGTATATCGTGCGTGCTCTGAAAAACTGTGGAGATCAATTGCTTGAAAAGTATGCGTTAGGTAATTATGGACTATAAAATTATAGAAGCAATTCGTCTAATATAGTTTGAAATAGTGTGGCACTTCCGATTATACATTATCGTTTCTCAGATTGAGTCGATTTTCGAATATCTCAGACTGTGATAAATATTCAAGCAATCGATCGTTGAACACCCTGTATTTCAATAATGAATGATACTCAGAGAGCTTTTGCCTATATAGCAATCTTCTTGCATCATGTAGAGTAATAAAAAAATGTTAGTTTGCTATAAAACAGTATACAATAACGTGTTCTAAACCTGACATCTCTCCTAAAGCGGACCCCTAGTCTGATTGGCTGTGCATTGCCTGAAACACCATTGCTGTCAAGTGTAAATAGTAGCTTATGTATCTACCATGCTTTTCGCATCACATATTGTGTCCATGGTTATGTACGAGTATTTTGATATTGGGAAAAGTTTCTAGGCAGTCTTGCAATTTTCATTATTATTCCTATATATTTGCAATTAAGCATGTATACGTATACATTATACAGGTCGATCCAGGAAAAATTGGAAAAATTATTAAATAGAAAATGCTTCCAAAGATAACAAAAAAAATCCTAAATGTCCTAGATGTCCAATTTCCAAGATTCATTATGTTGTAAATTTTCTTGCCACTGAGTACTGATGAAACTGATTAAGGCCAAAACTTCACTATAGTCCTTATGCCAAACTTCACTGACTTCAGCATATTTTCAAAGCACGATATGTTGACATTTTTTATACGAATTTTACCTCTAAAACTCAAACCAGTATTTCTCCAAAAGGAATGGTCTAACAAAAGTTTGTCGATAGTTGAGATTTATTTAAACTTCAACCTATTATCCAAAGTCATGTTTCAAAAAAGTCGTAGAAAATAATGCTCATTTATCTTCAATTTCTACTCCTTTGTATGAATATTTTTGTACCTGTATGTATTGACTATGATGTTAATGCTACTTTTACAAAGTTTTAAGTCAATATATTTACACACTCCGAAAATATATTCTTTTTCAATCTCTGTTTATAAGAAATGTTCGTGTTATTTTAGGATCTACTTTCTACCCCAGAAAGATTGCCACGATTCTGAACCATCCGGTATATTTTATTAAATAGCAATTTTGTTGGGTCAACAAGTTTTTGGTTTTAGTCTCACAAATAGACTATTCTTTTAAAACATCTTCTCAAGTACGAAAAGTATAATTACAAAGCAAGTAAAAGGAAATTGAATCTTTTTAAGCTATTGATGCCTTTTGTATTAAGAAAATGAGATGGAAGAAGTCGTGAAGCAGAAAAAGAGGTGTATGCCTGTCATTTTTGTCGCTAAGTAATAATTGGAAACTATGTATCTGCTTATCCTTACTCAAGAATAAAATTTAAAAGTTAACTACGCATCTAGTTTTAGCACCTAACTTTCAAATTAAGGATATGTAACGTTTTTGGAAACTACAACATTTATTTAAAATAATTTTAAACTATAACTTGTGAAAGTGACAAGTGAATGATGCTAAACATTACAAAGTAAACGTCATACGTTCTTAATCACTTTGATCTATTATTTTATTGTAAAATCTTACCTGCATTATATTGAATAAATATAGAAATAACTACAGCTAATACACATGCATTCCTGAACATTTTGTTATACGTTTTGTCCTAACCAACCATATATAAGCGTTTATGATCATACAGACGAAGTTTTTAAGACTGGCAGGGCTTCTGCCACTTCTTGACTAATGGTTCGATTCTCTTGCAAACGTTTTTAAGGGCAAAAGATAAGGTTTAGCGAAAATAGTGATAATTGGCTCGCTAATTATCAGACATTTCGTCAATTTAGATAGTTTTGACATACGAGTTGGTTACTTAGTTATGATAAAAAGATATCAATTTTTACAGTAACAAGCATACGTAGATCGTTTATTGATAGCGGAGAAAATTACACATATTTGGAGGCAAAAGTTTACGCAAATATACCTTAATGACTCGTATTTCAAAAATTATCCATGGAAAATTTTGAAAACTACACATTAACGCGGAAAGGTAGATAAATGATTTGCTGGAATGAGATACGGTATAACATCTGGCGCGTTTTCCTAGCAGACTCAAACCACAACGAAATCGTAGAAGACTGCTACGAAGAGCGATGTTCATCAGTATTTCTGGCCGTCTTAAATGTACCTTTTTCTCTTTTCGTTTTTTACACCGAAACAGCTGCGGAGGCAGAAGCTTACACACCACGGCACCGAGGCTGATATGAGGTACCTAAGGTTAGTAGAATTGGGATTCCTCCACAATCTCGACACGCTCGGGACAAATGAGCGGTCGAATCGGCCAGTTCTGGATGTATGTCCAAAGTCAGGCGGGTCTGTCTGGAAGGCACATCGCGCGGCGGCATAATGGAAGTCAGTTCCGAGGAAAAGGGCAGTTAGTGTAGCGATAGAAGAGAGCTAGATTGCCGACAGCCCGTCGTTTTGTTAGACAAGAGTCATTGATCAGTTGGACAGCCCTCCTCTGGACAGCATCGAACATAAATAATGTAGTCGTCGCGGCAGCACCCCAAACGTGTGAGCAGTACTCGAGAATAAATAAAAAATAAATCTTAAACAAATAGCCTAGCTTTTTCCCAGCAGCTGACGCTGTCGATGAAATGTGTTCGTATCAGATCAAGTCCTCGGTGATCTTGTCTCCAACCAGCCGAAATGAACAGCTCTTTCGTAGACCTCGGCCAGCCATCGAAACATGATAAGGTTGTTGCGTCCCCAAGCAGTAATAACCTCCAGACTCTTGTCGGAGAGGAAGTCTCTGCTAGTTTTCTTACCTCCAGTTCACTAACAGAGATCGGCTTGTCACTCTGAATTTCTGCTGTCATCAGCAAAACTGTGGATCCGATTGATCGTACAGGGAAGGAGGTCGATGCAAGAGCAACATCATGAGCCTCACCATAAGACTGGATGAGTTTACTCCACAATTGCGTGACGTAAGCTAAGAGGTCCCCCATGCACATTGCTTAAGTACATCTTTATTCTTCTGTCTTCGAAAATATCTTATTATTATTTTGGCCAAATTTCACTACCCATTCTCATAAAATACCCTTACCTTAAGTAATTCTTTAAAGACTATTGGATCTGCCAGAACCTTCGGTTACATTAGCTGAAAAATACATTTTACTCATTTGGCACTGGCCAAAAAAAAGGTAAACATATTTACTAAAGATATATGAGGTATTGAAAGCACTAAATTTGTGCGAAAAGACTCCGTACCAAAGTAGTAACAAAATTCTTTCGGTGGAATTCAATAAGTGATGGTAACATTATTCATGGGCCACTTTAAAAGGATCTGTGCACTACTTCGACACAAGCCGCACGCGCTTGCTTTTGTCTCTCTCTACAAAATCAAATGCGCGATTGAAGCATAAGCATGTGCTGCAATTTATACAGATCCGTAGAAATCTAATGCGAAGTACGATATCTGATTGGTCGGTCGGTGCTCGGTCCTCGGCATTGGCATATTGGTCTTGTCGCGTGACGTGGCTTAAAAGTTGAATGCGAACAATTTGTTATTTAGGTATTTTTCATCTTACGTTGAATGACTAGTGAGTCACCAAAACCCGGGAATATTTCGTGGACTGATTAATTTTTCTGCTGAGCTTGATACAACCTTAAGCGAACACATAAAAAATGATCTACTGAATTGTATTCTTGAAGTTTGTCATTTAGAAATAATAAAACAGATTAACAGAGCCTCGTATTTAGCGATAATAGCAGATGAAACAACGGACATTTCGGGGGAAACCCAACTGGTAACAATATTCAGACACGTATTTAACGGCGAACCAGTAGAACGTTTTTGGAATTATATGAATCCCGAAAAATTTCACGCTGATACTCTCACAAGACATATTTTGAGCGTCGTAGATCCATTAATAGGAAATTTCCCTAACAAACTGATTTCACAAAGCTATGATGGAGCCGCGGTAATGAGCGGACATAATGCTGGAGTACAGGCAAAAATAAAACAAAGATATCCATTTGCTCACTATGTGCATTGCTATGCGCATCAGTTAAACCTGATTATGTCCCAAGCTGCTTCCGCAAATGCTCAAGTTCGGGTGTTCTTTGGGGATTTGAAAGATATTCCGGAATTTTTTAATAATTTTCCTCAACGCGTAGAGGTACTAAACAGAATTGTGAGGAAAAAAATTCCGCAAGGAGCAACACCTCATTGGAATTTTGATATTCGAACAATAAATGTAGTTTTTGAGAACAGGGAATCACTCATTGAATGCATGGAAGAAATAGAAGAAAATTTCACTAATGAAACCGTTTGCAAGGCAGCTTACAGTATTCGCCGTATGTCAAACGATTCTGTCTTCGTGTTTTGGTTGACATTTTTTCATCATGTCATGCCTCACGTCGACATCTTGTTCAACCAGTTGCAGAAGAGAAAAACCGAGCCAGCGCAAGTTAAAATGGCTATCGATAATTTTGAAAAATTTATTATCGATGTGAGAAATAAAATTGATGACATAATAAATGAAGCCAAAAGTATTAACACTGAACCCCAAGGCAACAAAAGGAGACGACGTAATAATAACAGTCACGATCACCAAGTTGCTTCATTAGAAGTATGCGACAATATAGTGAATTTTGCAAATGACAGATTTCAATTCAAAGATCATTTGGTAGCCGCATCCCTTTTTTTCCCGAACACTTTGGAGAATACTGTGGTAAGTTTCCTGATGACAAGTTGGAAACTACCTGCTTGGCTTATCCCGAATTAGAAAAATGTCGTTTAAAGAGAGAGTTGTATGTTATTCATGCACGGAATGATTGCCGATATTTATATGGAACTCTTCTCTTTTGAAATTTTTTATACAAAATAGTTTGTAGGAAACACTAAAAGAAACAAAAAAACTATTAGAAATTATTGTTACAACTCCTATGTCAACATCAGAGAGTGAGCGAAATTTATCACCATTGAAAAGAATCAAGACCTTTCTTCGAAATACTATGACTCAGGATCGCCTTACAGCGTTATCGATGCTGTTTATTGAAAAGGAATTTATTTGGACCATGGAAAATTTTAACGGGAAGGTGATCGACAAATTTGCTGCCAAGAAGGAGCGCAGGATCGACCTGACATATAAAAATAGGTAAGTTTGCATTTGCAGAACACCTGTTTTATTTTGCCACGAACCGCCACTGACGTCGTCCCAGTAGAAAAGGACGCCTCCCGAGACCAGGTTGAAAGCTGTTATTCCAAAGTTTTTTGAGGCTGTAAATAACAACCCGTAAAAGGATACTTCATTCTCTCCATGTTACATGTTTAATCTTTCTCACGCAAAGTCAATTATTTCAAATGACTGATTTACGTCCATTATTTAATCATTCACGTCATGTATTGTAATAATCTAGCTGATAACAAAATGCACGTAATCTGTACGTCAAGTAGAGAAAATACCGCGGCTCGCACTGTGAACAAAATTAAAATTGTGCGGCTGTAGGTCCAACCAAAATTACAATTTCTCTACAACATGCAGTCTCTAGGATTAATAAAAAATTCCTGAATACTCGTTAACAATGTCAAGGCACACCTCAAAGTGACGCGTTTCCTGCTCTTTGCTCTTCCCCCTTCCTTTCTCTCTTCTTCCCTTCTTCCTGAGTTTGTCTGGTGTCTCGGCAAGGAGACTTGACACATACCTACTGACCTCTTCGATACTTTAACCAAGAGCAAAGGTCCTACGGACAGACAATGATGGATAAAAACCACACCATAGGTAGAACATGTCCAAAAATACCGTATATCCTTGCTCCAGCCTCTATATGGATGTACGAATGCAGTATTATTAGTTTTCAATGGCGAGTTGACTACCATCTATTATATCTGTTAGAATCGATGTCATCCAGCGGTCAAACTGATGACTCGGCTTTTCGATGCGAACTGAGATACATTACACTTCCAACTTCGTTCAACAGATAGCTGCCATTGACTCTCGCAGCAGTTGATTCTGCTAATAGATGAGCGGATAAGCACCAGGACGCCTTTTGTTCGTCAAGATATGCTGTGTTTTGGATGCATTAAACTTTACAAGATTGTTGCGTCCCCAAGCAGTGATATGCTCCAGGTCTCTCGTCAGTCGCTGCGAGTCTTCTTTTCTCTAGCTCACCGGTAGAGATCGGCTTTGTCGCTCCGAATTCCTGCATGTAGAGTGATATCATCAGCAAAGCTATGGATTAGGTTGATCGTATGGGAAAGGAGGTCGCTGATATGTAAGATATTACCCTGCGCCTAACTTTTATATCGTGTTGATTTTTGGCATTGCGGACCACTTCGTTATATTTGTTTCTGGACTCGACGTCAACTTGTCTGTTCTGTTTTGTAAGAACGTTCTGCGTGTCTTGATCATCTGCTGACAAGCAGTGTATGACGATTTGTTGAACCAGCTGTTGGATCCCGGCTTAGACACGTTCAACGTGGATAATTTCTGTTATCGATGAACAGAGAGCCGATGCATCCACGCCAGCGTAACAAACATTTTCTCCAAGGAAAGTTGGATGTCCGTAATACCAAATTTTTCGGCCTGGGCGAGTTTCTGCTGACACAGCGGGTTCTGATCGAAACCTAACCTCCTCAACAACGTGGTGTGAATTACCCAAAGGAGACTCCACAAAGTCCAACCCGAACGTCCTCGAATTCGTATGCGTGGAGGTATTTCCTGAACACGACCGTGAGGAGTAGGCAACGGATCCTCTGCCCCCCAGGGGAGTAAATCTCCCTTGGGGAGCAGAGGGACGGCTAATCGGGCTCTGGTGAAACTCCGAATCCAAGGTGTAGGCTCCGTGCTGAGGGATGAATGGTGCCGGGGGCAATCGGCATCGTGAACGGACCCTCCGGAACACCGGGCCGAATTCCGGAGTAAGTTTGGCCTTCTGTACGTATGAGGCTCTGCGTACAGTGACGGTTTATATTCCCAATACTCGTGGGAACGACATGGACCAGCGAGGAGGGTCAAAACCTCGATCCTCCGTTGGAGGAACAACCAATGGAGATTGGCGATCTTTGGCCGTCATCTCCATCACAGCAGGGAGAAGAAGCGCTCTCTGGGGCGTCAGAGGATGATACTCTGACTATACCAATCTTGACAAAAAAAGGTAACAGACTCTTTGCTACGGGGGAACAGGAATAGCCTTAAAGCTCTAGTAGGACTGTAGACTGGTCATTGCAAATTGCGTCACCACATGAGCAGACTTGGCATGGCGGAGGATGCTGAGTGCATGGAGGGAGATGAAACGGTCAGGCATGTATTGTGCAGATGCCCTGCAATTGCCAGAATCAGGTACAACATACTTGAAGACGTAGTACTCCAAGCAGAAGACCTGAAGGATATTTCTCCAAACAAGTTGATCGGCTTCGTCAGGAGGTCGGAGCTACTGGGGGAAATATAAATAGGTGTGAGCCACAATAGACCAAAGTCGCAGTGGAGGATCGTTATTGATGCACTCACAAGAAACCTAACCTAACCTACCCAAGGGAGACAGTACAGCTTTGCTGTAAGGGACAGAATGCGTGGTCAGAAAGAGATCCAGCAGGCGTGTGCATGACGAAACGTGCGGGAAAAAGTAGGGCTCGTCATCAGCTGGGTCAGTCATTGTGTGATAGCGCACGCTTCAACTACTGCATCGGTCTTGTTTGAGCCCAGCCATTATGGGAATTAGAATCACCGAGGAGAACTACATCTGAAGCGGGGTGATTGATGTTCAAGAAGTTGATCCTGACCTCGAGGTATTCAAGTAAGTCGTCCCAGTTATGATCCGAGAGAGAGTGATAAAGGCAGCAAATAAATTTGGGGGATGGTTTCAGTTGAGGCGAAGCCCCAGAATATCTTTCCGGTCTGATTCCAAAGAAACGTCTCTGGAGCAGGAAAGACTGCTGCGGACAAAAGCCACAACTCCGTTCTTTCTCAAACTGGGGTGCACCTCGTAATTTGGGAAGCTAAGATGATTAATCGGTGCAGACTCTGAGATTTTTGTCTCCGCCAAGAAAAGCATCAACAACAGTATCGATGTTGCTGTTAATCTTGTAGATTTTCGTGAAGTAAATTCTATGATCGATGTTGTTCCGTCGAGCCGACCCTCAATCCGGACATTCCAAGAAGTGCAGTGAGTTTACGTCCAGAATTCTTGTCGGGAAAGACGACCGACTGCGCAGCTTAGGTGTGGAGACATGCGGGCAATCTTAAGACACCTTGGAAAAAGCTAGCGGGTGGTACCGCCTCGGTCGACTGGTCCTTGTCTACCGCTTCTTTTTGCATGTTCATGATGTTAAATAGACGCACAGTGTCCCCTTAGTGGACTTGTACCATCTCTTTAACGGGAAATAGTTGTATACTGATTACAAGAACTTCCGGAACAAGCATTTGCCACGGCCCCGCTCATTAGGACAAATGAAGAGAAGATATTATGAAGAGTGTAAAAACTTAGGACTCTGGCTTCATGACCTATGAAGCGCTGCATTAACTGAGTGGAACATTCACCTCATAATATCGATATCGACCGAAAATGTTATCTAGCCTTTTTCAGCAGAAAAAGTCTACTATTCCTGGGCCATCCCGAATCGGAAATTCGTATGTGGGCAGCCGCGTTCGATGTTTTTTTTAAAACAAATCCTCTGCAGAGCGAACAGGAAGAAAGAGGAAGCAGAAAACTGAAACAACAATTGAGAATGCAGAAACATTTATTTTATAAAAACTACAGTGCAAGCAACTTTGGCAAAAGTCGAGTACAGTCACTTTCAAAGTACAATAAGTGTATTATAAAAATATGCAAGGAAACGTACATGAAATAAAAATAAGCAAGCAATTGCGGGTCATAGAACAGCAAAACTATAATAAAATAAAAAAGAAGTACAAAAAGCTTAAACTAAAAATTAAACTTTAAAACATAGAGCATATGTAACTTTCTTATGATAGACGAAATGTATCTCAAGAATATGTAGATAGGGACTTTAGAGCAACTAATTATTGTATTCGTTAGTAGAAAGTAATCAGTCACAGGATAAAAAAGGCATGCTTCAATATGAGCTTACAATTGATGTAAGATTAAATACACGCTTTGAGCAGTATTTTTACTCAATTTGGAACTTCTATCATAGAAAATTTATCTAACCCGTAATAACATAATGATTCTAACTTAAGTATATCAAACTGAAAGAACCATAAATTATTGAAAAGATCTTTTATAAGGTGGATGGTAATATAATATATAATTATTTTATATAGTGTTGGTCTGATAAAGGCAGTCTGTAAAATTTATTGTGATATAAAAATCGTTATATACAGGTTGTTCAATTAAAAACTTTCCACCACGGAGTTATCAAAAACCACTAATTAAAAGAAAAAAATGCCTAGACATGTCAAAAGATTTGTCAAGGGGGACAACTGTTTAACCAAAAACTATTTCACCCCCGTTCAGGGCAAGGGGAATCGAGTCGTAGCTTGTTTGAAGGGTATTTCGAAGTCCTTCATTTGGTTAATTTTTTAAATTCAGTTGACTCGTTTAAGAGAATTAGAAAAATATTCATTTATCTTAATTTGTTCAGACAGAAAACAAAGCCACACGAAAATATCACTTTTTATTTCAACAAATGTAGTCAAAATGTGGCCCGTTGGGAGTTGCCAAATCTACAATTCGTTTATAATTTAAGGCGGAAACTATCAACATAAACAGCAATTCAGAAGATTAGACGTGGCAACAACCACATTTTTTTCCGCATTCTTTTCATCAACACAGATATCCTGGGCGCACTGTATTTATTGTTACACCTGTTTAGTTATTTGTTGCTAAGGGAAAGAAAGAATTTAATTTGCTCTCAGTTACCTTTGTGAAAATATTATTGTTATTGATTCAGATTTAACTTCCGAAATGTTTTAAACATTAGCCGAAGGAGTGGAAATTATTCCTATTTATGCTCAAAATCAGTGTGCTCGGCAAACTGCACGTTTAACGCCAGACATCTGGGGAAGATAACTTCGCATAGGTATGTTTTGGACCTTGTTACCAAATTTTACTCAAACTGGATCTGTTGCAAATAAAAAACGTGATCATCGGAGGGTTTTGGACGAAGCCGCTCAAGTTTTGAGTCATTTTGGAATAAATCCTAATCATTACGCAAAATTGTTGCTGCGCCTGATATTTTATTAGGCTCAGTATACACAGTTACTAAAATTTATAAATTCCATCCATTCAAAATAAAAAGATTGAAAGAGTTAACCGAATATTCGGATGGATTTCTTCATCATCGAAAACTATCATGATATCCCACAAAATGTTTTTGAAAATCTCCGTTAAGAATCTGAACATAGTCTATATCATTGTTTGGCCAGTAATGGGCAACATTTTGAACACTTATTGAAATAAAAATTGATATTTTCGTGTTTTTGTTTTCTATTTGAACCAATTAAGATAAATGAAATTTTTTAAATTTTCTTGAAAACGAATCGACCTGTCAAACAAGCTATTACTCGATACCCCTTGTCATTTAAATGTTTTAAGGGGATAACCCTGGCCGGCAGAGGGTGAAAGGGGGTGAAGTAGTTTTTGGTTTTTGTCCCTATTGACAAATCTTTTGAAGTGTCTCGGCGTTTTTTCTTTTAATCAGTGGTTTTCGATAAAACCGTAAGTTTGCAAATGAACACCCTGTATGAGCTCAAAGTAGCTTTATGGTGAAGTTGTGGTGAAGTTTGAGGCTACTATAAAATGGTTTTGTTACCATGTGACATAAGTAACTTAAAAGTGCACGTTGTTTGCAGTGTATACAACATTGTATACGCGTATACAACGGTGAATATATACGTCTCGATATTCACGTATACAATGTATAAAATGTATACAATAGCAAATCATAGTTCAACTAATTGCATATAGTGCTAGCGAAAGTTCCTTTCTCTTTTAGATTTCCATGTGTACGAGGAAGAGAGAGAGTGGGACAAGCGGGCACCACTTGTGTAGAAGTAGTGCGCCACACACCACGTTGCCTGGCACAAAAGTGATGAAGGCCACAGAACATAACTGTAACTTGCTGCAGCGCCTTGTTTTCTACGCTCAAATACACATTTCTGGCGAATCTGTTTGTAATCAGTTCCAGATCGATCCTAATGGTTCTCCGATTTTAGGTGGAACTGAAAGTTTATAAATAATGAAAAAATATATAATATTTATTTATATACGTATACAAAGATTCAGTTTTAAATAAATTAAGAACAACAAATGAACACTAGTTCATCGATTTATTTAAGTTGTCGGTTCACTGTTTACCAACTTTCTGACGTTTGCGAATAGACTTAGGTCTCACTTATGCTATTCTATACATTATCTTCATCATTGTATACATTGTATTCATTGTATATGTAATGTATACATTGTATTCATTGTATACGCATTGTATACATCGAGACGTAGACAATTAATGTATACGCGTAAACGCCCATCACTGGTTGTTTGTACATATGTTGCCAGATGTGCTTTCTCTTGCCCTGTAACATGTCTTTATTTGTTAGGTTCAAAAATTGTGTTGTTTTAGATATTATAAAACGCATGCAAATTACATCGATTATCGTCATGTTTAATGGCCATCATTACGAGCTACACATATCAAGGTTTGTAGTGGTAGATAACAATTATAATGGAACGATCAAAACAAAACAATTTATTTGTTGTTACATGCATTTCTACCCGAGGTAGCTCATCCTATACACTGCTTCTTCATGGTGAAGACTGAACTTGAGTGGAGGAAGGTTATTTCGTTACCTGTCACCTTACAGGAACATTTACAGCACATATGAAAAAAGCACAAAAAGCTACTTCATTGAAATACTCAAAGATAATTTCAAACGGTAATTGTTGGTAGAGTTTCGATTCTGAAATGGATGTGCCAAATATCATTGATTCCACCTAAAGATATAATTCTCGTCTCCGCACTAATTATAAATCTGCTTTGAAAAGGTCAGTGTCTCATAGTTGGCGATGTAGCCAAATATATGCTATCTATACCTTAGCCTTTTCAGAATAAATTTACAATCAGTGCGGAGAGGAGAAATTCTCATAGAGGACGCTTCGGTATCTCATTTCATCTGGAATAATTCTTTGGACGCGGTAATATAGAATTAGGTTGTTTGTCTTCACGTAGAATACGGTAATTAATGCAAATACATATTAGTCGTTTATTCACTTGAAACCTCCTTGTTGTGAGGGCACCTGGTTATTTACCCTGACAATTTTAACACGTTCAATTGACGGAGTTGTAAAATATCTTCCTCAAAGAGAGAGAGCGAGAGAGAGAATGATGAGGGCCAGTTTATTCGATCTGAAACTTCTTTATTGATTGGCGTAGTCGCCGACTGTAACCCTTCATTTTGCATTCTGGTCCTTAGAATCATTCTACATCAAACGTTAAATTAACTATTGGTAACTAGAAGAATAAGCATGACTTAGGCAAACTATCAAAGCAAATAAGTCACCCGCCCTCGAGAAGAACTACCAAAATTCGGTTCTATTATGGAGGAACAGCCAGCCAGAGTTACCATTAGACTCCAAATGCTTCATCTACTCGTGGTAAACTACCGTATAAACGACCACGTTATTTCTTTAATCGTAGTTCTGTTTTTCTTATCATATAAAACTATCTATTCTAGAAAAAGATTTTTCTATCATTCTATTATTGTAAACGAGCATTATCCAACCAAAATCAGCTGAACAACAAAGGCACTATAAAACAGTCTAGACACTATTCAAATACCAAATACGTCAATAGGCTGGGTACGCAAGACAACATATTTTTTGTGACGCCACGTAAATGATATCTGAATGAAGTATAAGTAAACCAATCTTATAGCAGCAAAATAGTCGAGACACCCTGTATATCCGTCACACGCAGCACACTTAAACCTTGAGTCCCGGTGGGGGCGGCGACGAAGGCACAGGCTCTGACGCAGCCGTCGGAGGCGGAGCACCCGGAATGGGCGGAGCCATCAGCGGCACGTCAGGGGTTTGGGTGGCGTCTGTACGCCACGCAGCTGCGGGTACTCCGCTCTCCGAGAGTTGCCGTTGGCGCGCTGAGAGTCGGGCGGCGCGCTCCTTGCGAACCTCTCGTAGCGAGCGGAAGTAGGTGATGAATAGGAATACGCCTACTGCCTGCAAGAAATAGTGTCATGTAGACTGGCATACGAGGTCTGTAAATCAAGTGATGAAACTGTTTTAATTTGATTAAAATATAATTAGGATTTTATATTGTCCTTCTCAAAATAACTTCCTTTTGAAGCCACGAGGCGCTGGAGACGGTTGTTCCACTCCTCAAGACAGTGCTGGAACTCCGACACTGGAATAGCCTTCAGCTGATTGGTTACAGCCGTTTAAATGTTTTCGACTACCCCTTGGGGTGATTTTTCAATTTCGGGAGGAGAAAAAAGTCACAAGAACTCAAATCAGGCGAAATGAGGTGGCTGAGGAGCCACAGAACTGTTTTTACTGGCAAAAAACTAGTTTATAGGCATTACTGCGTGACAAGGAGCATTATCGTGATGCAACACCCAGTTGTCCTTGATCTGGTGAACGGTGGTGTGAGTCAAATTTAACTCTTCCCCGATCATTCTGACTGTCAACGGACGATCTGAATGCACAAGATCCCGGATCCTGCCGATATTTTCATCGGTTCTTCAAGATGAAGGTCTTCCTTCTGAAAACGCCTTAAACCACCGAAAAATCAGGGCTCTTGATAAAACGCTACGTTGCCAGTCTCATCACTTAATTTACAGAGCTTGCAATATTTCTCAGATATTTACGAAATATAAAGACAAAGAGAGCCATTTCATAAAATCAAAATATCAAAAAATTATCAGGATTTGTGTAATTCCTTAAAAAAATGGCATCAAGTAGGTTGACCCTGCACTTCCTACGCATTGCATCATCAGTTCATAAAGGATTAAGTTCAGCGCAATTTAAGTTCTATAAGAAAATAGTCAATTACGAACATGTACAATAGAGAAATTAATATGGATCAAATAGGCCCATAGATGTTCTTTCTCTGCTTTACCGGTAGTTACTGTCCATTTGGCAACGTTGTCCCTTTCCACATCTGCGCAGCAGCGCCCACCGCGGCACTGCAGTGTATATGTGTTGTGCTCTGTAGTATGGATAGATTAGTCAGCCGGAGCGGTACGCCGGGAGGTGAGCTTAAATAGCAGGAGTACATTTCTCTACAAGGATTTTAAAAATGATCAGGAGCTTCTGAATCGTCGAAAAATGAGGGTTGAGCAATTTTTGTTTTTTCATGTATGTGTCCCTAGCTGCGCCGCCACTGGACCGATTTTCAAAAACCTACAAACCGTTTTCGATCTTGTGTAAAAATTTCATCCAAATCCGAACTTCCCAAATTATAGGCGGACCAAAGATTAGCGGAGAGACTGAACAGACCGACAGACCGACGGAAATTAATGACATGGTTTTTTGTGATGTAAATATCATATAACATCCAAAAACCATAATATCTCATTTTCGAAATTTTTCGCGATTACAATACTTCCTCGCCCAGCGGCACAGGAAGTAGTAGAGACGTGAGGTAACTTTTTTATTCATTTATTTAAGATGCACATTTATACAACATAACGATATATTAATAAATATTGCTGTGCTAGAGTGCTGTCAAGAAGTACAATAACGACAGGAAAACATGGGGTGTTAAAATCTTATGTTTTAGCGACAAAAAATAAGTCAATGCTTTATGCAAAAATAAGTATAATTGTGTTCAAGCTATATTGATTCTGCTTAAAAAGTGTGTCTCGGAGTTTATCGTTATATTTGATGACCATGCTGGTGGGAAATTATTGAAATTGCAAAATTTCATTTTCGGAAACAAATTTTTTAGGGGACAAAAGTTTGAGATTATGGGTTTCAGGGGATGAGGATGGGTATATCTCAATTTTTTAACGTCGGTATATTTATAGGCCTCCAACCCCTGTAATTCCAGGAAAATATTAGGCATATTTCACTCATCATAGATGTCCCCGTACATTTACCCTTAAAACTGAGAAATATCTCCTACAGTCGAGTGTCGATACGTGCGACGTGGTTCCCGGGATGGACAAGCGTCGTCGTCGGTGGTCGTACGTTACAGTCGGCAATCGCTTCCGCACGCTGTGGCTTGTGTGCCCTGTACATGGTCAAGGCTAATATCGTCATTCACGCGGGATTTGCAGCAATTCCGCTCAGAGGGAGGAGGAAGATGATTATATTTTTGTTATGCATGTTTGTAGCTAATTTTTTTCTCAGAAGGGCTAACTTGTTCCAAACATAATCCTTTACGAACTGATGATAGCCTACAGAGTCAAATTACTGGATGCGAAAACGGGCGCGTCTAGACAAAAACTAGGAGACAATTTTTTGCTAAACATACAAACACATATGATATAAGTACATGTACCAAAACGGACGAAAGTAGTTGCATCGGCACTCTATAAACATTCTGGTTGGTTGGGTTTGAGTAACACAGTGATAACGTTTCTGAATCCTTAATGAACCGATATGTTTCAGATACAGCAACAGATATGTTTCAATGAAATGCTTCTGGGCAATGCTGCAAAAGATATTTAGCCAACCAAAATGAAAGACAGCAGTGCATAGTATAGAATGTGTTATGCTTATCTGTTCCGTTTTGGTACCAGACTATAAAAAACTCATACCAATATGTAAATCTGTTTTCGACAATTTCAAGGTGAACTATTAAAGACGCACAAGACTAATAACATTCAATATATTATGGGAAATAAACCATTTCCGTTAATATGAATAGTTTTTATAATTTAGCGTGCGAAAGTGCCCTTCATTTTTTCTAACAACTCTTGTACGCTGTATAGCTGATTCATATTTCATAGTACTTATATTGTTGTAAGAACATAAAAATCTAATCATATTTATTATTCATACTTTACAATGCTGTCACGATAACAGTACTGTTTTGAATTAAATAACTTTATTATGATAACATTTGAAATGCGTTGCACTTTCTGCTATAGCCTTTCTTGTTAAATATACTCGTACAAAAAAATACTTCACCGTTATTAACAAGATTGTAAGAACTAAATAATGGAAAAGATGTCACAGCGAACAGATTTGAATAACAGAGACTTGTCAGATGTCAAAAGCCAGTGACATATTCCAGAGCAACTAGATATTTATTGCTAAATTGCATTCTTCAATTATTACATTAATTTTCTCGGACAATAGAATGGTTTTTATTTTTTTTTTACTCAAAAATAGCGCATTGAAAGAAAACAATTCAAGAGAGATCATTTGTTTTAAATTGAACGGGGAATTCAAAAATAAGTTTTATTTGGCAAAAAAACACTTTCGTACCATTTTTTTCTTAAAAGATATCGAAGTCAATACCCGTACGCACGCCACTGTTGAGGCTAAAAAATATTTTTGCATTGAAAAATATGCAGCTTTATTAACTTTCACTACGTACTAAATATCAGTGAAATATCTGAAGCGGTTCTGAAAATATTAATTAATTTCCATTTTTTTCCTAAAACTTTAACACCCCGAGTTTTTGTAAGGAAAAATTTTTGGACCATAGTTTATAAAGCAAACTAACATTAATTTTTCATGTAGACTCACACCCTTAAATATTGGCATATCATTGGAACACCGTATAACAACATAATTTTCAATTATTTTGGCTTCCACCATTTCTTGTGAATTCAAAAATTCTATTATATAAGAACTCTTTTGGTTGGCAAAAAAACTTAATTCAAATAATCTAATTCTCCATAAACTAATTAAAATTAAATTTAAATTGATAATTCAAATAAGAAATATCAATGAATACAAAAAATCGGCAAATCACAAAAATGGTCGACCCTGCAAAAGCAATAAAGTACCAAAGTACAATATTTTAACAATTGAGCTTGATGAAAGGGAACTATACCCAATCTTAAGCACGCTAAACAAATAATTACCTGGAAAAGAGCAGCTAAAAATCCTAAAACGCCACCTTGAATGACTATTCCTTTCATGTATTTGATAAACTTCTTCTGGCAGCCATTATTGTAATATATATCAGAGGTAGCATTAAGCATTTTGTGATCCACACAAGTAATTTTGCAATTTTTTTCTGAGTAATCATCCGCGCCATGCAAACCACAACACTCGAACTAAAACATTGAAATTGAGTTAAAAATATTACTGCATGAAATCGCTATATTCAATAACAATAACTAATTCAAAGAAATGGGGTCAAGAAACAGAAATTCTCTAATAGGGTGTACCGCTATAAATTGCTCCCCCTCCCCTTGTAACTTCTTTGTATAATTTTAGAGGAAAAGATTTTTTTCTAATTCCGAATACATGTATATCATGCTACTTACTTCTATTAGTCTGGTCAGAAACCTGAATTTTATCTGTCATTTATTCATATGTGCCTCTGGAACCTGGCATAGGGACGAATATAGATGATTGGACGGAATAAAAGAATTGAGTTTTTGACTACAGTGATGAAAATTGAAAACATTTTCACTAAAAATAGACATTCAAAAAATACATTATTTGACAGCAGTTTATTGAGACATCCCCTGTATATAAAAAAGCCAACTTTATATTAGACCCTACATCTTTTGTACGAAGTTTTTTTCTAAAAGGTCATGCTAAGAAGTTAAGAGGGGGTCAATTTGTAGCGGGACACCTTGTACAAACTACACCAAAATGACGGATACTAAGAATTATTAAGCATATTGGGTTATTATGGATCTAAAATTCACATGACTTCCTTGAACATGATCAGATATTTGTTGCAACCTGACGAAAAAACCTCTTTGTCCACGCCCTAAAGTAGCCAGGAAGTTAAAAAAACATCAATAAGGAAATGTGTTTTTCTAATTATTCTTTAATCCAGTACAAACATTTTCAGCATCATTAACTTTTTTTGGAGTGTCCTTAGCTGTATATTGTAACATGAGAAGTGAAATATGTGCCTGATTTCAAAATTTGAAGCTGAAAAACGCCATAAAAAACAGATAAAAGAGGACAATCTGTATAGTCCTGTACGAACCGACTGACAAAAAAACATTGAATGTAAAAACTTTAACAATTATATATGAATATGAATAAATGGTTTTAATTGCGCCATATTTTCGTTAAAATATCATTGAAACATAAAAAAAAAACAAAAAAGTTATTGACAGCGGTGGGATTCGAACCCACGCCCTTTCGGACTGGTGCCTAAAACCAGCGCCTTAGACCGCTCGGCCACGCTGCCTGTGGTTGACGGAGATCTATTCACCGTACGTAATACACCGCGTCACTTACCTGCCGTTGTAATTTGATCCAATTCTTTTCATTGCAACTTTCTTTCATTTTTAAAAAGGATTTTGTTTGCAGCTCTGAGGAAATTGTCGATGCTTCATCCCAAAGCACCATAGACCATATCCCAATGGTCAATTCACATATTAACAGGATTATTGTAAATGTTAGGAACTAAAAATACCTTGGATATTTATTTTAAAAAACTTTGCGATTTGATTTTGTACCTACCATGATTAAATGAAAGTTGTGTTCTCGTTTAGGTCCATACACTCCAAGCCATGTCAGAAACAGGTGTATTATTCCCAGGGCAAACAATGATATTAAAGGTCCAAGAGGACCAGAAGGAATGAACGTGAAATGATAGAAAACTTTGTAACACAGCACCGAAGAATAAACTATTAATAGTATTCCTGATACCTGAAAATTACCTTTCCTTATAAAGCATTCAAGTTTTATTAGATCTACTTACAAATAATAGTCCCGAGTACAAATAACACAAAACTTCCTTGAGTTTTAGCGATGCCATCTTATTGGTTGAAGTCTAGTTAATTTTAGGGTCAATAGTTCATCGAAATACCTATGTATGTCGATGAGAAGTACAATTTAAAGTGGCCATCACAACAAATACTTTGATCTATACTTGTACAGTCAGCCGGGTTATCGAAAGCATATTAAAAGCGCATCAGGATGTACAATGTAAACAGAGTTTATTCATCTGCTATTAGCGTTATTGTAGCAAAGCAACCAATCAGACGCAGACTATTTCCTACCAAAAGATTACAATTTGCATGCCGTTTGAATTCCTCCGGTATACCATTTGTTAATTTCTAAAAATAGCTACCAAGAAGGCTTTTGTAAATTCAATGTATTTATTTGGGTCAAGAGGAAGGCAACCAGATATGCAACTTATAGCTTAGTGACACTGGTATACTATGATTTGAAAAATCAATGTTTCATAGTACTCTGGCCACGCCACTTTGCTATCAGAAATAATTAATTGTTACAGAAACTTTAATAATTTGAGGCCACATAACAAAGCGTTTTAATTGAATTAAGCAACAGTGAAATATACGATTCATGTTGTAGTACATCTCACAATGTTATAATGTCCGAATAGTTCTATGTTCAATGCCACCTTTTCCTGTGTACTATCGATGTCTTTGCTCACGGCTCACCAAACCGGCTCACGCCTCACGTTCTCACGTATGCGTAAGACATTTGACAGTTGGACTGTTGGACATCATCCGATTTTTTTTTCGCTGTTCTGTGGTCTGACTTAGGGAGGTTGAAGTGACCTCATTTGCAATTTTTCATATTACGCCTCTTTTCAAAAGTGTTCAAAATCGAAATGTTAGTTTCCTAACCAGCTAAGGGGATAAATAAAAAGTCAGTTTCGTCGCCTGCATTTTCTACGGAGCAAGATGTCGAAGATATCAAAGAAAATGCCTGAAAAAGGTTGCAAGGTGGGTGGAGATATGAGCACATTTTTCCAAATATGGAATAACAATCACTTTTTAGGCTATAGGTGATCATAGGCGGTATTTATCTAGGATTACAAAGACGCTGTATTATGGAAAATTGCCTAAAAACGATGGTCTCAGTTTGCCCGTAACAGGTAATTGTTTTCAAGATCATATTCCCACTTTGTTTACACATTATGCTAGACTGATTAATGTTGGACCAGCGAAAGATTGCAAGCCGAAAGAATGCGGACAAAAAATTGCGAAGTTGTCAGATGTTCTACATAAAATGCGGTCCATACATATTAACATATTTAAGATATAGAATTGTTCCGCTGAATTTGGCAATGTAGCTGGAAAACCCAGGCCGCAGGTAAACATCCGGTCGCTGATTGGTCCAAAACTCTTATCTTATCTGAAACTAGAATAACGTGCCGATGGCACGGTCATTTATAAACCTACTCCCATAGGCGTAGGCAGTTGGCAAATACTTTGAAAATATAATTTACTGTTTAGTGGTGATAATGGAATTCAAGCATGGGAAAGTTATTCACAGCCAGGCAAGGGAAATAATAGCAAACGTGATACGTGCTTGCGATGCAGAAGCGGCTAACAATACTTTCGTTTATCCACTGGTAGCTAGAAATGCAAGGGCGGCATATTATACGGGTGTTAGTGAACGAACTATAAGTAAAATTAGAAAAGAAGATAAAGACAGGCAAAATGCAACCTCCACACAGCCTTTAGCTTCTCCCGGAAAAAAGAGATCACGCCCTTCTGTGATCCAAAAAATTGATGGAGTCGATTTTTCCATTATTCGGAGAATGATAGAAAAATTTTACTGTGATTTTAAAGTGGTACCTACTTGTAGTAAACTTCTAATCAAACTGAAGGAAGAAATGGAATTTCCATTTGGTAAAGAATCGTTGAGGCTGCTTTTAAAAGCAAAAGGATTTTACTGGCGTAAATGCCACAACAAAAGGAAATTACTAATGGAAAGACCCAGTATTTTACATTGGCGATACAAGTATCTTAGGTCTATTAAAAAGTTCCGGGAAGAAGGAAGGCATATTATTTATTTGGACGAAACTTGGGTTGATAATGACCTCACTTTCAAGAAATGCTGGCAAAGCGAAGAAATTATGGGTGTCCTGAGCAATATAAGTTCTACAGGTAATAAAGTTTCTTTCACCTCGATTTTGCTTATTATACATTTTTCTCAATTTTGGAATATTCTTAATAAGTGCTCATTTAATTTGTCTAATTGAATACATAATCCCTTGCAAGTATTTTTTTCTCAAAAATATGTTTTTTATACATAGTGATTCAAAAAGGTGTTGGCAAACTTAAAATAACACTAAAATGAGGCTATTTATTCATTTCCAGGACGACTTATAATTGTTCATGCGGGTTCGCAAGATGGTTTTGTTCCTGGAGCCTGTCTCATTTTCAAGGCTGGCTGTGCCACTGGTGATTATCACGGTCAAATGAACCAAGAAAATTTCACGAAGTGGCTTACTGAAAAACTATTTCCTAACATTCCTCCTAATAGTATTATAATAATGGATAATGCACCTTACCATTCAGCTTTGGAAGACAAGCCTCCAACTAGATCTTCTCTAAAAAGAGACATCATCACGTGGTTGAGCAAAAAAGGTATAGAGCATGATCCTAATGCTAAAAAAATGGAGCTTTATGAAATAGCTTGTCTACATAGGCCACCATCTGATGAGAAAAATTATAAGATAGATAATTTAATAAGAAGTTTCGGACACACCCCACTTCGAACGCCACCCTATATGTGTCAGTTTAATCCCATAGAGATGATTTGGGCACAAGTAAAATTTTTCATTAGAAGCCATAATACAAGCGGCGAATTTACTATAAAAAAACTAGATGAAATTTCTAATAAGGCCATCGCTTCAGTAAGTGCCAGTGACTGGCAAAAGGTTATTGGACATGTTATAAAAATTGAAGATGAATATTGGGAAAAAGACAGTCTCATTCAAGAAATACAGGAAGAAATAATAATCAACATAGGAGGTGAAAGTGATAGCAATGACAGTTCCTCAGACAGTGATCATGACTCTAATCAGGATTGAAACTATACTAGATTGGCTACCTTTTAGAATTTTTAGATATTCATTTATTATACTATTGGTTTGTGGCTTTTAGTATCTCAGTAGAAAGTCTAATTCTATGTGTTGTTTATGGGTTATTTCATCAAGAAATTACTTTTTGTTTTCCTATATTTTTCTATTCAGTCAGATATTTTTGACTTGTTGTATTCTATTTTAGAAGAATGCATAATTTGTTTTGCTGTTCAATCATAATGCGTACATAGGAATATTACTTGTTGCCTAAAAAATATATTTATTTTGTTCTCAATATTCAGTGTTTGTGTATATTTATTTCTTATAATGTATGTTTGGTATCACGTCATTATGAATCGCAAAAAAATATTAATACTACCAGTTGTAATAAAATATAAATTCAATTAATAATTCAAGTCTCTCCGATCTCCGCCTATGACTCCATATAAAATCGTCTAATGGTAAGGTTTTTTCATCGCATTTCCCCCTTTCGTCCCTAGCAATCTTTGGCTGGTCGATCAATATATAAATGTTACTCATTTGCCACTCCTTTGGAGCAAAAATAATGTAGATAGTTTCTAATGTTGATCAATTCTTGTTTCATCATACATCCAGTGGAGTCAAACAAATGCAAGCAAACTGAAAATGATCGTGTTGAGTTGCCATGGAGCCGACTTTCTATAACATTGTAAATAACAAAAAGGCAACCTTCACTTGCTAATGTTAGAAGTTCCATAGCTTTTGTTCTAAGGTACTTTGAACTTTTGTGTTTTAAGGCGTATGTTATAATGGTCAGTATTAACTGTGATCTATCAGTTTTTATCTGGCAGAATCATATTGAAGTGTTAAAAATTGAATTTCAAATTACGTTTTCGATTGCTGTACCCATTATTATGTAAATGTTGAAAATCAAATTTGATCAACAAGATACGGCAACTACATTAATCAACAGGTGCAGCAGCACTATAGACAAGTGACACACAAAAGTCAGCTGCTCACACAATGATCAAAATGAATTCCTGAACTTAGAACCAAAATTAGAGCATTTTGACAAGATTCTTAGATAAATCAAATATTTATAGACCATATCAAAATCTGTCAAGTGATTTTAACAATGCCTAAATGCTCCTTGTCCTAAAAAATCATCTTCTTGCTCTTTGCTCTTGCTCTTCCTTCTCTCCTTTCCCTTTTTTCCTTGAAATTTTCTGGTTTGTGGGTTACCACAGACCTGACAGACTTAAAACTGACACTATGACTCAAGAGCTAAGGTCCCACAGACCGCTCTGACAACCAACGATGACTTAACTGATCAGTTTTTATCATGGAATGTCATATTTGTTGACCATGTCGTCTGGCGGTCAGTAATTGATGTATTAGCTTACACAGAAATCCACTGATACTGGCTGAATGATATCATGTAGCATTTGCTTATGCTAAAGGTCCCAGAAATGAAAGCCTTCATCAACATTTGGTTTACATTAGTTTTAAGTCAATTGAATACATGATTGTATGCTATGATGCATAATTTAAAATATTCACAGCCAAAGACATACTACAAAAAACGTAAATAATACTACTTGGTTATAAAGTAATAATAATCACATATTCATCCTGGTGCACAAACACTGATCTTTTTAATTGAGACCTTACTAAGAACAAGGAAGTAGGCTAACTTGTAATTTTCCCCAGTTGAGGATATAGATTATTTTGTTTTTTGAAAAATGTACTTTGTAAAAGATCATCCACAGAACGAAATCCTAGAACAATGCCTCCATATCATAGTCTAGGAGTCTTCTATCACTGCATCATCCTGTAGGTTTAAATACTGAT
This sequence comes from Acanthoscelides obtectus, assembly GCA_963669975.1. NCBI lineage: Eukaryota > Metazoa > Arthropoda > Insecta > Coleoptera > Chrysomelidae > Acanthoscelides > Acanthoscelides obtectus. The sequence goes on from CAVLJG010000001.1 coordinate 93,050,079, forward strand.
ACATGGTACATAATCAATGAATGAATATCTATTCATACATATCTTGCTTCCAGTTTCACATGTAATGTCTTAGAATCTGGAAAGATTACAATATCTCATACTTGTAATAGGTTCTGTCCCATAAAAAATATAAGTATATTGTTTACAAGGTTTTTTTGATGATAGCTTTATCTTTATGTCCCATTATATTTTACAAATTAGCTTTCAAGTGATAATGGACTGACTATATGCTAATAATATTGCATACTTATGTCCTATACCTTTTTACCTTTTGACTACTGATAATGCCTTCTAGTTATATGCCAATTTTAAAAAAAAATATATTTGTCCATTGAAAAAATCTAGCTGATTGTTTTAAACATGTAACATCAAAAAAAAAACAAAGTATCTGCTATTCAAAATGTTTTGCAACAAAACTTCCTCACTTACTTCATTGGAAGTAAAATGAAATGGAGCTTGTGTTTCATATTTGCAAAATATTTTACTTCTGTACACATGATTAGCAAGTGCTTTTATCAACTACGGATATTGGTAATTGCTGGTTTTGTGGTTATAAATCAACTGTAAGCATAACAAGAAACATAGCATATTAGAAATAACATTTTTCAATTCATACCTTAAAAAATGGTGTAAAGTACATAGGTTGACTCTGCACTTCCTATGCAACAATGTCATCAGTTCATAAAGGATTAAGTTCAGCACAAGTTAAACATGTTCAGTAGAAAAATTAAACTCATCAAGTCGGTCAAACAGGCCCATACAATTAGTCCATAGACATTCTTTCCCTGCCCTACCAGTAGTTACCGTCCATTAGGCAATGTTGCCCCTTCCCATATTGTCAGACCCGACAGCGCCCACTGAAGCGTCGCAGCAGTACGAACAGAACAATAGACAGATATCTGAGGGAGATGCATAATGAAAACATTTATCATTCCAAGTTTTAAAGGCAAATGTAAGGGGAAATCTATGATGTGTGAAATATAGGTAATAAGTGAAGAATATTAGTTATTAACAGTTTTTGGATTGGAAGCGAATAAATTAACTAACACAAAAAATTATCTGTCCTTGAAAATTCAATCAAAGATCGAGATCCTATGAAACATCAAAAAACGCGGCTGGAGCGATTATTTTTTTTGTGTTTTGCCTTTCTCTCCGCCGCGACTGGACAGATTTTTAAAAACTCCGCTTTCTCGTTCTTGGCAAAATTTCATCCAAATCCGAGCAGTACTTTCCGAGTTATAAATCGACCAAGGATTAGCGGACTGACGAACAGACAAAAGTGAGTTACATGTTTTTTGTGATGTATCTCATTATCAAAAATTTTCGTCATTACAATACTTCCTCTCCCAGCGGCGTAGGAATTAAATGTAGTAGCTTAATTTTTTTAACCATCACTACTAGAAATAATTAAAATAGTCTTAAGTTGAAAAGGAGGCAAAAACAGAGTCTGTTCAAAGGAGAGCAAAAAAATTGTATTTTTTTATGTAGGGCCATTTTACAGGAAAGTTGCTCTTGATTAACATGCTCTTAGTTTTTTTCATCTTATCTCAAAAGTGGCGATTAGTAGCATATTTGTAAATAGCATTTCAGAATGTAAGTAAATTCATTTGATGTTACTGAGTTTGTTAATCAAAAGTACCTTACCAGGACCTTTTCTTTTTGTAACGATTTCTCCCATAGCAGAATGTACTTATATACAAGTTAACTTTGTTGTTAGAACTGGCAGCTGAACTTTTTTCTGAAGCACAAAAAGGCAAATCACTGGAAAGGCTGCATTGTCATGATGCAGCAAAGATTTCAAGAAATGCTTGTGTCTCACCCTGCTCTTTGGTATTGGCTATATTGTACTTGGAAAGACTGAAAGCTTGCAATCCTGAATATTTGGATAGAACTGCACCTTCCGATTTATTTTTGATTTCATTGGTGAGTAAATTTTATCATGTTTAGCAACTATATTTTAGTCATTCGTAACCCGATCATAAAACCGGCAGTGTTATAAGTTTGATGTGTGTATCTGTTCAACTGAATTAATGTCCAAATGGGTTAATCACTTTCCCTCTTCCTTTTTTTCACCTGAAAGGTAACTTCGTAATAAAAGTCTTTATTTATACTATAATCAACTGTTTTATTAGCTACTGTACCAGAAAATCTATCTGCATCCCACCTTTTTAAATCAGAGTTTAATTTCTATTTGTTATTGGTTGTCCTGTGTGTTGAATCGTAATTGATATTATTCGAATATTATGTATTCTACCTGAAGATAACTTATCTAATACTATATTCCCGTGTCCGAAAAATTATCCGAGATTTAATGAGATACCGCAGCGTCATCTTTGAGGATTTGACTCATCTATGTTCTGCTCTCCACGATAGAGATCTAGTTTAAAAGTGTTAGTGTCTCACAGATAGCACTGTTGTCAACTATTCAGGGTGTCCCAGAAGTCGACGTCAAGCCGGAAATGAGGATAGCCAAGACACAATAGTTATCAGAAGAATATACAAAAAAATCAGGTCGTGTATTTTTCAAATTCAAGGCTTTAAAAAATCAGAAAAATCTACACTCTGTCTTCCCATTACTAAAAATTTCATTATTTTCCTAGATGACAATGGACAGTGTCATTCTACTTAGTGACAGCTGCTTCCGTTATTGTGTCTCGTAGTTCAGCCAAATTATTTTTGATTGACTTTGAGTAACTGTTCCTTTCACCGCTCCCCAGTAAAAAAATATCGTGGATTTGATTCATGTGAACAGGCTGGCCATGAAATTGTACGAGACAGCTTTATCCATCTGCTCGTGTATTGGGCATCAAGATATTCTCAAACTGAACGGGCAGCCGTCTTGCTGGTACCACTTGTCTCTGTAAATGCTTAGTCTTCCAATAAGTTTGGTAAATGATTTTGTAAAAAGTCTTAATATCATTTGCCATACAAGAACTCTGGCAGCTCAAAGAGTATGATTCTCCCATTTAGAATCCCGGTCCATATGTTTACTTTAAAACAATACTGAGATCTATATTGTCTCATCAAATGTGGAGTTTCTACATGCCACTAGTGTAAGTTGTGTAAATTTATGTAACTAACTAACCTTTTCCAAGTAGATTTTTAATTACTGCTGAAATGTGAAACATAGCTGTGACATATTCTCATAGGTGTCGCTACAGTATCTCATTTCATCTCAGATAATTTTTTGGTCGCACGAATAATTACGTTGGCTTCAGATAGAATACTTTAATCAGTGATTCTACTTTCACCAATTATTATTTTCCAGATGGTATCCTCTAAATTTTTGTTTGACGACGGTGAGACTGATGAAGTTATAGAAAGGGAATGGGCAGCCTCAGGGGGAGTAACTTTGAAATATTTACTGAAACTAGAAAAAGATTTCCTTAATGCAATTGTAAGTATTATCCTTGAAGTCAGACAGTAGAAATTAATGTAAACCAAATAAATGATTGCAGGATTGGGAGGTATATGTAAGCGAACTAAATTTCTGGCGCAAACTGACAGATCTAGAGACACAGCTGGCAGAAAAACAAGGCGCGATAAGAGGCCACTTCACCTATACAGAACTGGAACACCTAGCTGGCACCATTGAGATTCATAAACTACTCAACTGTCTGGTAACCTTCTCTGTTATAATGGCAGCAACATATACTGCTGGACTATTGACGATAGTCGGCAGTGTATTTTTGGCTGGACAGATACCTGGTACCAGTTTGTATGGTCGAAAGACTGCAGAAATGCATAATGGTACCTTAGAGACTGCTGCAAGTGTCAATATTAATTGTACTTTTATGGAACGAATGGATACCATCGTAGGTAAGTAATTGTGTTCATGTTATTTAGTTAGATGAAGAAAAAAAACTAGGTGTTTCCTCATAAGCTAATAAACTTCTTTCCTTTGCTCTTCTCCTTTTATTCTCACACACTTTGCTTATGATATATCTTGCCCCCATAATAACCGAGAACAACTATCGAATTTCTTATATAAAGGGTACTATAAAAGTTTTGCAATACAGCTTTATTTATTGACTTCATTCAAAGTAATTTCCACCACATTCAGTACATTTTTCCATAAACCAGCTCTGCCAAGTTTCACCCGGAAGTGCGGCACACTCGTTGTCCTAAGCCCTCAGAAGGTCCTCATCGCTAGAAAACCGTTTTTCTTTTAGTTTCATTTTCACATGCGGAAACAGTGCAAAGACACAGGGAGCAAGATCTGGACTGTAAGGAGGGTGCTCAATAAGTTTCAGTCCAGTAGTAGTGCAGGCTTTGGTGCGGTGAGGTGGAGCATTGCCATGGTGGAGGAACCAAATGTCCATTCTTGACGCAGGTTTTTAATAGACTCTATGACTTTAGGCAGGCACTGTCCCATGTACCATGTAGCTGTGACTGCCTTCTGTGTGTCCAAAAGGACACGCTCCACAATCCCGCTTGGTTTGATCATTTTTTTTTTCTTAAACAGAGGGATATACTTACAGATTCGAGTGGGTCCTCATCATCAAAGACCCAAACTTGGTTGGCACATCGTAATAATAGAGCCAAGTCTCGTCACCTATCAAGATGATGTTCACATACAGAGATCGCCCCTTATCAAACATTTTCAGCATCTTTGGGCACCAAGTCGTACGAAGAGTATTGTGCTCTTTCGTCAGACTATGCGGTACCCAGAGAGAACAAAGTTTCCTTACGTGTAAATGGTCATGCAGAATGAATGAATTGCTGGAAGGTGTAAGGTCTCCTCTATCTGTTGGTATGTCACTCTCCGGTCTTCGTCAAGCATTTCCTCACAGCAGAAATGTTTTTCTCTGATACTGACGTTCGCGGCTTCCCTTCCCTCTCAGCGTCCTTCAGAGTGAAATTGCCCCGTTGGAATTATCTGTACCACCTGAATATAGTCGCACGACGAGGACAATAATTTTTTAATGCAAGCGTCATTTCTACTGGTCTATATTTAAACCACGCGTACAGTCATACCATAAAACTGCCCTTATGACACTACGTGACCACGATGCTATGCTTCGCACGAATAAACAACTAAATCAACAGACGTGCTGCTGGCGGCTGCTATGCACTCATGGACATTTCGCAACATGCAGCCTCCCGCGTCCGTTTGTTAACTCATATTTCAAAACTTTTCTAGTACCCTTTGTATTTTATTATTTTTGGAAAATGCTCATCGACGTTTATTTTCAGCTCAAAATTCAACGCAGGATGCACAAACGGTTACCTGGGACTACTGGAACATTCCAATAATGGACTGGCTGGCGAAATCATCCAAAATGACGGTTCATTTCCCCGAAGAAATCACTATTGAATTGTTTCCGATTTACCTAGAGACCTCTGTCACGAATTTGAAACGAATTGAACTGGAAGACCAGATCCACAAGGCAACCAAAACCAGGATTCAAGACCAGATGGAGTCCTCGTGGCACAAGGAGTGGACCAGCACCATCAAGTTTCTAGGTGGAGCCGTTTTCGAGAAAATGTTGCCCTATGTATTGTACATGAAATACTGATACTGATTTATATCATTGAAACGATTCGGAATAAAAGGGCTGAATGCCTGGACGAGGAATTGAACATGAGCGTGGGTTTTTATAATTACGTTTCAGGAATATATAAATTAATAAAAAAATACATCTCTTGGATTTTTGGAGAGTTTCAGGCAAGTAAATGAAACTAATTTGAATATATATATATATAAAAATTTTAATAATTCACATTCAATCGCATATGTATAAATAAAAACAAATAAAGCGTGTACTAAAAGGAACTGTGGTAAAAATCACATTTCACATCACAATAAACAGCCTAATTTACAAAATACAGTTATATCAATATAAATAATGTTTATTATTACTCCCTAGAACGAGTGTTAATACTTTTTTGTTATTTTTGTACTCATTGTGAATATATGGCACCAGATTATTTGAATCAACATACTAGTATAGCTCTGTCACCAAATAAATAAAATCGGGTGTCCAGTAGGAAAGTTCGCATTTCAAATTTGAATTACGCGGCAACCGTATATGGGAGGAAGTGGGGAAGGGTCTTGATCGACGCGTTCGGCGTGCAGGTTAAATAGTCACAATGGAACGTTGGACCGGAGCGCAACGTGCTTTTGCTATCGGGGCTTACTTTAAAGCTATGTACAGATATATAACAACACCGCGAACCGAACCGCGCCGCGCTAGTGTAGACGGTGAAAAAAAAACACCGTCGCGAATCTGATAAGCGTTACAGCTCGCCGTTCGGCCCGATCCAGACTGTCGGTTTTTCAGCGTAACATCAAAGGAAATGCTCGCGACGAAGTTGCACATGTTTGGACAGGGATATCGGTGCGGCGAGCACGCGCTCATATCAGTAAATTGATAGAGCCCGTGAAGAAAAGATGGAATGGCCGGAGGAGAAAACTCTTGCTTATAGAGCATTACAGAGCAGGGGAATTGTTGTGGGATGCAAAACATTACAATAAATTAAAAAAATGAGGTCTTTCTCTGAACGACAAACATCAAAATTTGTTCGTCATTTTGTTGCGCGATGTGGTTGCACGACGTGGTTCGGTTTATGGTGATGCTCGTTGCAATGTTGTTCGTCAAAATTCGCGCGCTGCGGTTCGTCGCGTGGTTCGGTCCGCGGTGTTGTTAAATATCTGTACATAGCTTAAGAGTTGTGATTCATACGCAACCGCCCTTCGGAAATTTTGTACACGATACAACATTCGCCGACCAAGAGATGCCCCAAGTAAGAACCTATTGAAAAAGTTGATTAAGAGATTCCATGAATCAGGCTCTACTCTTACTCAATCCATTCCTGGACCCACACCTACTCTATCAACAGGAGAAAATGTGCCTCGAGTAAGTGAATCGGTCATTGCGAATCCTCGGCATTCTGTACGGAAGCATTCTGCTGCTTTGGGAAGCCCTAGGTTAACACTGCATGGCATAATGAAGAAAAAAATTGGGTTGCCATCCTTATAAAATCCAATCAGTCCACGCTTCAAAGGAAAGTGATTACGAAAATCTTGTGCTGAACGGATGTTGAATCTTTTTCCTACGTAGCGCAGACTCGAGAACGTTATTTTCAGTGACGAGACCCATTTTCACTTAGACAGTTATGTGAACAAGCAGGCAAATATTGGGCTCCAACGAACCCAAAAGAGAAACATCAACAACAGCTACATAGTCCAAAGGCATAGTTTGGTGCGCCATATCCTCCAGCGGTTTTATTGGGCCGTATTTCTTTGAAGATGAAAATGGGTCATGCATTGACAGTGAAGTCCGAGCGATACGACATGACTGGCACTTTTTTGCTCCTATTGTGAGAACAGAACGTCGATTTAAAAGAAACACACGGATTCAACAGGATGGGTCCACTGCCCATACTTTCAGAGAATCGATGGACGCGGTGAAAGGACTTTTTCCTCAAAAAATTATATCGAAGTTAGGATACATCCACTGGCCTGCTAGGTCACCCGACCACACGCCATGGGATTAATTTTTGTGGGGTTATCTAAAGTCAAAAGAGTATTGCAATCATCCACGAACACTGGAGGAGCGTGATAATTGAGAAATAAAACCCGCCGAATTCACGAATATATTGATAGTAATAGATATTTTCTTTTCATTAAGTTTGTATTTTTTTTCTTGAATCAAAAAGTGAACTTTCCAACTGGACACCCTATATAACACGTTTTATAAAACAATCTTTTGAGGTGTGTCAAAAGTTATGAACAGTTTTGGTTCCAAATCTCACGTATTTAGTGACAATGCTTATTAAAAAAAAACAAAGATTAGTATGTGTGATAAGTATCATAGTATGAAGTATACCCATCTACCTAAACCTAGTTTTTAATACTTTGTAATATCCCCTCTTTGCCGCTAGTTTTTGACCCTGTATTCTACTACAGAGGAATTTTATCTCGTAAATATGACAATATGGATTCCGTGCCTTGTTCCAAAATAGCATATCTTGGCTGCCTAAATGAGTTGCCCATAATCTGTAGCCTCCTGGAAATAAAATGCGTACTATGGGAGTCAACAGTATACTAGTTAATTTACGTGACTTCAATGTACTATAATTTTTTTAGCATTTTGCGCATGACTGTTTGTGGAAGTTTTTGTAGGAATGGCTTCATTGACTAGGATTCAGCAGCTGAATCTTAATGCTGCCTACAGTATGCTGTAGCAGTTTGTGTTAATTGCAAGGGATTGTCAGTTCATTTACAGTGATTTCTTTTGATAAACCAGGTGCAGGTTCCTTGTTCGCTACCCTAGTTCGTCAAAAAAAATTGCTTCAAAAGGGCATGTAACATCTGTCATTCCGTATCTAGTGATAACATCATTCTGTCAATGAAAAAAATATTTCTTATGTTTGACCTTTCCTTTGATATGACAAATTTCCGAACAAGAGCAAAGAAAGCCATAGGAAAACTAGCTTTGAAAAATAATTGCATGCAAAGGCACAAGAGCTTTAAAATGTGACACTGTTGACAGTTGAGTATGGTAGCACGAGCTCTTCCAGTCGTGCGAGTCCACAACCAATTCAAAGTGCGGACCAATAGAACATAAATGGTTTTGTCAAAAGAATATCAAATGTGTACGAGTATGAAACTAGACTGGACGAGGGTGTCTCTGAAATAACAGCCAGAGTGACACGGGAGGTAGATTGGCTTCAGATCAATCAGATAAAATCAACATGACCTTTGCAAAGATTTTCTAGTTTTCGAGATATTGCCACTTTTAGGTTTTTTCAAAAAATCACTACCTTTTGCTCCTTTTTTGCCTATTATGGCTGTTAAGAGCTTCTAACTTATGAGTGTTTTTCCTGGGCTACCATTAATAGATGGTTGAGACAACCGATTATTCATTTCATTGAAAACTAGCACGGTGATGATTTTTTAAAAAAACCTAAAAGTGGCTATATCTCGAAAACTTTTACTAAGGTCATGTTGACTTTATCTGATTGATCTAAAGCTAATCTACCTCCCGTGTCACTCTGGCGTGTTACTTCTGGGACACCATATATAGTTGACAATGAGAAGTTCAAACTGAGCTGGAGCATGCGTTTCTATCCACAATAAATCCACGGATTTGTTCATAAATCAAGTTCATGGCTGAATTTCAAAAGGATAAAACAGGAACTTTACGTCAAATTTCATGAATTTCTTCACGCAATTAGAACTTGCCAAGTCGGATGTCAAACTACATGGTGCCAATCTTGTGTTCCTTTCCATTATATTGAACAACACAGCCAATATTTAGAATATTTTATGCAACAAACAGTATCAACCCGACTTAGTTGTAAATAACTACCTCAGTTGAGTCATGTTTCCGAGCTGTGGAGGCACTGAGCTGATGCTATTATTTGTTAAATCCAGTGTTGCCAGCCGTTTAAGTTCTTGCAATACATCAATGTCAATGCTGGCTATACAGTTCTCATTCAAGAGAAGAATTTCAAGGCCCACCATTCCAGAGATACATTTTGGTATACTGGTTAACCTAGAACAATTTTTTATTTATAATTTGAATGGTGTGATAGTTATAGCAATTTCAGTTAACACATAATGAAATGTGCCTCATATCAAAATCTTTGCAGGGATTCACTGATATAAGCGGCGACACATTGCGGTCAGCTGAAAAGTTGTGGCATAAATACTCCCGATGCAAAATCAATGATGTTTCAAAAACGTCATTATTTTCGAGACCACAGTATTACCCTCGTCTATATATTTTTGCTTTGCACTTTTAGTAGTGAAATTTTGGTTTGGGTTCCAGCAATTAATTTCAACTTTGATGATGCTATTGAATTATTGTTCGTATATCTTTACCTATTATTGCTCAGTACAAGCTCTCTCATGGATGTCAATGCGGTAAAACTATCAGGTAGACCTGTTAACATATTTCTGCTCAAATCCAAGAACTTTAACTGTGCAAAGTCCTTTAAAAAGTCTGGCAGTTCTTTTATCTGATTTTCGGACAAGTTCAACTCTGTCAGATCATTTGCAAGTATCTTCAACCTAAAATTCAAACAAAGAAACTAGTTATTAATAACTCCGAGATTGCTCAACAGTAAGCAACAATTTACAAATCTATTTAAATATATTTACCCTTCAGGTACTATGGTGAACTTATTTTTGCAAAGATCTACGCAATAAACTTTAGCTTCTTTTGCTTCATTAAAACATTCCTCAGGTATACTATCTATATTTTTCATTGATATATTCATTATATTGCCTTGTCTCATTGTATATCTGCAATCACCAGAAAAAATACGAATTTACTATCAAAAAATGGCGTCATGTATATTGACCCAGCACTTCCTACACAATGCTGTCGTCCGTTCAAAAAGGCTTATGTTTGGCACAAGTTGGCTATGAACATGTATAACAAATAGATGGATCAAGTTTGTAAAAGAGGTTCATACAATAAAAAATTGTTTATTTAGCACGCTTTCCTGTACAATACAAGAAAATATGCTATCCCTCGCTCTTCGAAAAGCTTCGGAGGCAGGTACGCTTTCACACAAAGTTGCGGGCCCACATGATCGAAACTAGTGACTACATCTGGCATGGACGATGGTCCACATCCAGTCCAGCAGCGGAGGCCGACTGCTACGCACATGCATCGGCAGGTCCGCGAGGCATATGATCGACATGCCAGGGAAATTTGTGATGAGTGAAATATGTCTAAAATGTGCGTAGAATTACCGCGGCTAGAGGTCGATAAGTATACCAACGTCAAAAAATCGACACTCCCTCCTGCGCCCTCCAATTTTTTACACTTTTTTTACAAAATTTAAAAATGATCGGGATCCTCTTTCGAAAACGTCAAAAAAATTACCGAAATTTAAACCACAGAGTCTTTTCATCCTTAGCATAGGAACCCTGTGAGAAAATTTGATCAAAATCCGACCAGTGCTTTCAAAGTTATAGCAGGGTCAAGGATACGCCGATAGACAGAACGACGGAAATGAGTGACAGTGTTTCGTCCATGTCATATAAAATCTAAAAAAACATCTCATTTACGAAATTTTTCGCCATTACAATATTTCCACGCCTGCGGTAGTTTCATTCCACATGTTCATAATATATTGTTTAGTTTATTCAATTTATTTCCCCTTCAATTCTCAATTTCGCAATGTATTTCTCATCAGATTCCCTTTTAGACTTACTTATCAGGATACACACTCTTATCGTGATTCACATCTGAAGGCACGTTTTCTATTGTCTTTAAATCATCTTCACTTATTTTCTCTCTAAGAAATCTCAATATCCTATTAGTCCCAGCTTTGACTATATCTGCCCTCATTTGCTTCAACTTGTTCCCCTCTAGTTTTAGCACCTGTAAATGTGGCATCAATCCTATTGTACTTGGTAACCTGAAAAATATGAAATAACATTTTTCCAGATATACAGGGTATTCCTTAATGATATGCGAATATTTGAGAGTGTGAATCTACATGAAAAATTAATGTTAGTTTGCTTTATAAACTATGGTCCAAAAATGTTTCCTTACAAAAACTCGGGGTGTTGAAGTTTTCGGAAAAAATGGAAATTAATTAATATTTTCAGAACAACTTCAGATATTTCACTTATATTTAGTAAGTAGTGAAAGTTAATAAAGTTGCATATTTTTCAATGCAAAGATAATTTTTAGCCTTAACAGTGGCGTGCGTACTGGTATTGGCTTCGATATTTTTTAAGAAAAAAATGGTACGCCAACGTTTTTTTGCCAAATAAGAATTATTTTTGAATTCCCCGTTCAATTTAAAACAAATGATCTCTCTTGAGTTGCTTTCCTTCGATGCGCCATTTTTGAGTAAAAAAATAAAAACCGTTCTATTGTCTAACTTGTAAAATTATTATTAATTTAATTGGAAAAATTAAACACATTAGGGGTAATGAACAACAACAACTGACAACATAACATTAAAACCAACGAAATGATTACAAAAATTGTTGAAAATGGCCCCCTTCACTTAGTATTCATGCTTCCTCCCTCCTCATGGAAATGCGTACTCGTTGAAATATCCCTGGAGTATTTTTTATTCTTTCACAAGCTGCAACTATTTTTTTTCTTAATTGCTCTACAGTGTCAATGGGACTTGTGTACACTAGTGTCTTAAGATAGCCCCACAAAAAGAAATCTAAACTGTTGAGGTCTAGGGACCTTGGTGGCCATTCTTGGGGCCCACCGCGGCCAATCCAACGATTTGGATAAACAGTTTGTAAATAATTACGAATCGCTACACTGAAATGCGCTGGTGCACCATCATGCATGTACCACATATAGTTTCTTATTACTAACGGAACATCATCAAGCAGCAAAGGCAACTGTTGTTGAAGAAAATTGAGGAAGTCTGTCCGTCAAGTCATCTCGGCAAGAAGAATGGGCCAATAAAGTGGTTGCTAATAATTCCTGCCCATACGTTAACCGAAAATTGGTGTTGGAAATGGGTTTCGGTTACGGCATAGAGAGTTTCTTCTGCCCGCAAATGATTATTGAGGAAATTCTGAATGGCATTTCGAGAAAAATTAGCTTCGTCCGTGAACTGAATCATTGATCCAAATTGAGGATTTTGTGTAATTTGTGGAAGATACCACTGACAAAAGGTCACACGCCTTGGAAAATCAATCTGAAGTACTCTTAAAATATGGTAAGGATATAACAAAAAATCCACTTAAAGTCTCCAAACAATTTGATGGCAAATATTTAAGTGTCTAGCGGTCCTCCTCGTACTCGTTTCAGGATGTTCTTGGACTTCATGCTTCCTTAATTTCAGGCATTCTCACACTTGAGGTCTACCTTCAGATGTTCCTTTTCGGACAGAACCAGTTTCAAAAAGACGATGAATATCAGAAAAGGTTCGACTATCTGGCAAAGCACTCGGGATATCTCTGGTGGTAAATCCGACTGGCTTGCTCACCATTACCGTCGGCAAGGCAATATACGTAATGCATTTCCGCCATTTCTGCATTTGAATAATTCAACATTATTAACAAGATTGTAAAAACTAAATAATGAAAAAGATGTCACAGCGAACAGATTTGAATTACAGAGACTTGTCAGATGTCAAAAGCCAGCTAGATATTTATTGCTTAATTGCATTCTTCAATTATTACATTAATTTTCTCGGACAATAGAACGGTTTTTATTTTTTTACTCAAAAATGGCGCATTAAAGGAAAGTAACTCAAAAGAGAGCATTTGTTTAAAATTGAACGGGGAATTCAAAAATAATTTTTATTTGGCAAAAGACCATTGGCGTACTATTTTTTTCTTGAAAAATATCGAAGTCGATACCCGTACGCACGCAACTGTTAAAGATAAAAATTCTTTTTGCATTGAAAAATATGCAATGTCATTAACTTTCACTACGTACTAAATATTAGTGAAATATCTGAAGCGGTTCTGAAAATATTAACTAGTTTTCATTTTTTCCTAAAACTTCAACACGCCGAGTTTTTGTAAGGAAACATTTTTAGACCATAACGTAGTTTATAAAGCAAACTAACATTAATTTTTCATTGTAGATTCACACCCTTAAATATTCCCATATCATTAAGGAACACCCTGTATAGAACTTACTCAACCTTCAATATAATTGTGTATACTTACTCTTTAATATCGTTATTAGTTAGATCCAACCTAGTTAAGTGCACCATAGTGGTAATTTCAGGAGGAATCAATTCGATTTGATTATCTCTTAACTCCAAGACCTTCAAGTCATACATATTTTCGCAAAATTCAAGTGGTATGTCCTGTAAATGCTCGTCATTTCAGAATTCATGTAAAACTGCATTTTAGATACTGGAAAAGTTCTTGATATACATGTCAACGATACACAAATACAATTTAATCCCAAAAATGTTTAGAAGCTTGTACCCATTTTTTAGCCTACAATAGGGTAATGCAACTTTTGAACCTTATCCGGTGGTTTTCCTGTTCATAGAACTCCATTTTGTCTGGCCGAATCAAAACCACAAATATGTATGCCGTGCAACCCGCTTATAATGGACTCGGCGGGACTGTGACAAATAGTCTATTATAAGAGGATGACCATCTTAAAAGAATCACTTTTTTTTTAATGAAAAAAGCAGCAGAAGCAGCAGAAATAACATATTAAAAGCTTAAAATGTGTTTGTTTAACATGTATTACATAAATAAAGATACACACAAAAAAGTTATACGTAATTTTGAAATTTGCATTTTTACAGAATCTGATACACATATTACAGGCATACGTACTGTGTAGGTATGTATAGGAACCGTAAATTATTTGGTAAAAAAGCTAGTAATTTTCATATGAACACATTGTTTTTTTTGTATAATTATTTAACGCCTCCTTAGTTGTCACTGGAAGCTCTTCTTCATCCTTGCTTCTAGTTCGTCTTCCTGTTCGTTATCAACGGATCCTTCATGAACCAAATTGGAGTCTGACAATTCCTTTGTTGCTATTAAATTATTGTCAACATTTACATACTCATTAAATTTGTCTATATTCAGTAACCTCTTAATTTTCAGTAAATCACTTAATGGAATTTCATCTTTTGGATTAAAATCGTTTCTGGAGTAACCAATTCCCATACAATAGTAAGCAAATTTATAGCATCTAAAATGGTGACAGCTTTGGTAATGTTGACATCTTCTTGAAGCTCCATAATTTTCATCAACATATGTTTCCGATACATTTGTTTAAGACTCCAAATGACACCCTGGTCCATTGGTTGCAGTATTGATGTCACTTTGGGTGGAAAAAATTGAAGGTTGATGTTATTAAGTGAAATATTTGGATGAGCGGGGCAGTTATCGCCAAGAGCAAAATTTTACGATTTTTCGTGACAAGTTCAGCGTCCCACTGTTTTAAATATTCTTCAAAAATTGATGAAGTCATCAAAGCTTTATTATTTCCAACATAATCGACGAGAATTGTTTTAACATTTTTTAAACACCTGGGATTGTTAAATTTCCCTGAAATAAAAAAAAGGTCATAAATCCCTTTGCAGCACTGCCATTGAATATCAAGAAAATTAGAACATGAATTTCTATTCGTTCACTTACCTATTATCAATACTTTCAGTTTTTCAGTACCAGAAGCATTAGTACAAATCATAACAGTTATTCGCTCTTTTGAAAGTTTCCCTCCATTGCAAGTTTCACCTTTTAATTTATGAGTTTTATCTGGTAGCATTCTATAAAATATCCCGGTTTCATCTGCATTGAATGTGTTATCTGAATAATCATTGGATATTACGGGCTAAACTTGAGAAATCGAGTCATTGGTAACGTTCTTGTAAACTGAAGCTGACTCACCACACATTTTTCCAAAAACAATGTTATGTCATTTCTTAAACCTGTCTAGCCAGCCCGAACTACATTTGAAGTAATCACCAATCGATTTCCCAAATTCTTCAGCCTTTATTTGTAGCATAGGTCCACTTATTGGAAAATTATTGGCTCGCTTTTGTTGAAACCATTTAAACAGCGTATCATCGACTTGGGGATGCAGCGATAGCCGCATATTTTTCTTTTGAGTCATTTTTAATATTGTCATGGTTTTTTCAAATATTTGACACTGGATTTCTTTTAGCCATACGAGCTCACTAATTATTGTGAACTTTTCGCACTTTTCGACATGTTTATAACTCTAATAAATACAGTATAACACTGGTGGCCAAGTTCGAATGCATCAGCTAAATCTGTTTCGGGGAACTACCAAAATAGCTCGCATATAATGGATTAAAATAGTCCGCTATAAGCGAGGGTCTATTTTAAGCGAGTCTATAATATCCGAGGATTTTACATGCAATTATTTATAGGACCTTAAATTGTGTCCATTATAAGCAAGTTTATTATAAGTGGATTCCACTGTATTTAGATTTCAGTTTATTGTACGTTATTATTGTATCTCTGTGCACTGCGCACCCATTTGGTTGAATATCCTTGAAGATCTAAATCAGAGGTTCTCTATTCCGCCTACTGTCCACTTCAAGAACCAATTATTTTCGGAACGAGTGATGAGGGTGACGCGTCGGTACATTAAAAGCGACAGACAACTCATGCTCGCTCGTCGCTTAGTGGACGTCCTATTAGGGCCGGGAACGCCTACCCTAAGTAGTCCTGGGCTTTGCTAATTTTGTGCGGTGCTATCTTAAAATTCCAGTGATGGTTACGCGGAATCTCGGAATGTTACAGGACCTTTCAAACTCGTAGTAACTCATTGTAAAGGAATCTGAAAAAGGAAAAAAGAAAAGAAATTTCACCTGGAAGACAGAAAACAAAATATATTGCCACAGATGTCAATTGCAATTGAAAGACCACAGAGGTGGTCGGAACGTGGTACAATAAACTGAAATCTAAACATATATGAGGTTTTCATTCGGCCAGACAATGGGTTCCTAAAATAGGGTGTTCCATGGATATGTCGATCGTATTATGAACGAGTGCAGCTTTCGATCGGATCCATTAGATACTAGTTTATAAAAAATTATAAATATGCGTGTAAAATTGGGGTACATTCAATCCATTCCGTCACACGAAAAATGTTCGCTGTTTGCCACTACTCTGCATTATATTATTGTACGGTACAAAAATAGCCTAATCAATACGCATTTTTATTAATAAAAGGCGCTTTTCAAAGATGTCAGAGGAAAACGCGTAAAGCACGCATTCGAAAAGAAAAATAAGCCTATCAGTAATCCAAAGGGTGACAACCTAATGTTAATAAAACGTCATGTGGTTGTTCCTTCTCAGTACCAAAAAGAACTAAACCTTTATAGTCTCAGGCATTTAGTTTTTACTAACAGCTATGTTCATACGTACTTTGATGAAATTGTTCCCAAAATAAATCTCTTGTAATTTTTCGCATCCCAAAAAACTGGGAATTTCAGCAATATCATTATGCTGTGCGTGTAAAATTTGTAATTTACGTAGTTCACCCATAACTGGCAAATACTGAATGCTATTGTGGTTGATATCCAATTTCAACAGACCTAAAAACGGCCAGTGAAAGACTTCATATGTTATCATTACAAAACTGGCAAATATCTAGGGCTCGCTTTTTTCAATTACCTTTTGCCGACCTGGTTTGGGAATAAATAAAAGAGAATTTATACAGAGTAACGTAAATTTTGTTATTAACTCCCGTAGGGAGTGTCGTAAAATGAGAAAATAAATCAAGCTCCGTATAAAGCGCAGGTATTCTAATAGAAAAAATATCCGATCTCTTTTGCAAATATACACCCAAAAGAGTGCGGCTGAGTCCATAACACTAACTTTTTTTATCTAATATTAATTTGCCTCTAGATATTTGCCAGTATCAATGTTATCGATTTACTTCGAAGATTTACGATGTCTGGAGGCAGCTCGGTGAGTTTATTATGCGCCACATTAAGTTCTGTTAGACGTATTAGAAATCCCATGCCTGGCGGTAGATTTAAAATGGAGTTGTTAGAGAGATCCTACAACATCTATAGTTAAACAGAAATTGTTTAAAATACAACATACAATGTGTGTAGTAATGCAGACTTTACTAATGACCAGTTTAGTTGAGTTTCTACAGAATCCCTTAAATCACACTATTATATACTAGATAATCCTCCAATAAGATTCTTACGAGATGATGGCACTTGAAATATTAGTAAATTTTAGTATGTTTCAATTTATCTCTTACATTACACACAGTATGCTGAATTTCAATAAACTTTTCTTATGGGCGAATACTCACTAATTTTTCCAACATTACAAGGTCCGAAATGTCCTTAGAAATGCTCTCCAAGCAGTTACCACCAAGTGTTAGCTGTCTAAGTTCTACTAATTTAAAAAAATCATCTGGCAAGTGAGTGAGTTTATTGCTGTTAAGAGTAAGTTTGGTTAATTTTTGCAAGCTTCCTATTTCCTTTGGTAGTTCTGTTAGATTGTTACAATGTAACTAAAAAATAATAATTGAGTAGTTTGAGCATTTCAATCTAAACAAAAATACTTTAAGATATCTAATTAACTCAAGTAATTATTCATTTTCTAGCTAGATACAGCTCCATAGCAGGTTATCAAGTTTTCATGTTTGATGAAACACTTGATAAGCAGTCTGTTAAAGCCCCCATACACGTGCGGACAATTTGCGCAAACTCGGTGTTTGTACAAGTGGTGCCTGCTCTGAAGAGCTGATGCTGGAACCGCACGCTTGCCATTTGCCGCAAACTCCAAACCTCTACAAATGCTTGCCTTTTTTTTGAAGAAGCAAACGTCGCCGTCCACACGTTTCCGGGTGCGTCACTGAAAAGGCAACAGGCAAACATGACGGGCGTCGAACTTGTCTGCCGTAGCATTTTGCTTAAGCTATTTTTATTATAAAACCAAAAAAAAGTCAGATAAAACGAAAAGTACGACCAAGAAGGTGGTGGATGTTAAACATTCATATGAGTCCTACCAGGTATATGGTATTTGTTTTAATGAAATTGATATTTAGTTTCAAAAATAGTACCTATCACAAACGTATGGATGTGTCACAAACGCTTGTGGCAAACTCCTTTTGATTTGCGACCAAAAAACCGACACCCGATCGGATCGGCTACAAGCGCTTGCAAACCCACGCAAACCAAGCCAAACGCTCTATCCACATGTTTGCGTTTGTGACGATTTGCGGCGATTTGGCAAGCGTGCGGTTCCGACATGAAATTACAGAAAATTCAACCAAGGAATATAGAGGAAACTGCCTGAGGAGCAGGAGTTGACTGGCTCAAAGTTTGCACAAACCATACCATACATGGTCAAAAAATACTCAAACAAGGGATGTTTGAACAGATTACTCCAATTCTGACTGATTTACTCAAACAGTTTGCACAACCATTCAAACAGCCCCATCGACGGTCGAACTGTTTGCACAAATTGTTCACACATGTATGGCGGGCTTTAGATTCAAAAGACATTATGGATAATTAAATCATCAAGTGGCCTTATATGTACATGTCTGACAAAATACATATGATTGATTTGATAATTTCTTTAGTGTATTCTAAGAGGTTATATCATATTTATGAAACATTCAAAAAATTATTACATTAAGGACCAATAGATCTTGAAACATCCCAATTTTCCCTGGAATATCTGTAAGCACATTGGAGCTCAAATCTAAATGACTCAAAGGCTTGATATTCCACCAGGAATCTTCTTCTTTCTTAGGTTTGCCAAAATCCCAGTCAACTGTGCTTTCATCTTCTGCATCATAGATAGAAAACAATTTTTCTGGCACTGAAATGTAATGTTATCACCAACATTACGAGTGAGTTTATAATAATACTGATTCAATTATTAATAAAGAAAGTGTACTTATGGAGGCATAAAACTAGCTATTGTATGTAATTGTCAAATCACTCTCTCTTTCATGTTACGTATATACAATACCAGAGCAGGAAATCTGGAGCCCTACTTTGCTGTTGAGGAAAATGAAGAGTAGGAGAAGGGATTACTTACATTATTTTTGGGAGCCTTATCAAATTGGGGCCTTGTGTACAGGCC
Organism: Acanthoscelides obtectus; assembly: GCA_963669975.1. Lineage (NCBI taxonomy): Eukaryota > Metazoa > Arthropoda > Insecta > Coleoptera > Chrysomelidae > Acanthoscelides > Acanthoscelides obtectus. Next base: position 93,069,598 of record CAVLJG010000001.1, read on the forward strand.
CATAACATTATTTCAGAAGTAAAGAATCACATGAGATATATGAGCATAAGGAGAACAAATATAGCTCCAGTGAGTTGATGAATAACACCTAAATCAAGCATATATCTCAGAAAAATTCACAATATTTTTCAAGTACAATATACAGTATGATCCTTAATAATGTGCTAATGCTTTTTTGCTACAGGCAGACAAGGTGCAGGATTTTTCTCATGAGAGGCCAATCATTGGAAAGGCTAACTTTTTGTGAAAATGTACCAGCGCAAAAAAATAAATAAAAGCGAAGATGAGGCGAGGAAGCAAATTTTCTTTGAGGGGTGGTTGAATCCTGAAAATCCAAAAAAATGTACACAAGATTCTAAATCTGCAATTTTAAGATCCTACCAGATTTGGTGGAATAATTTTTCTCTAATGACCAACTGAGTGTTTTGTATCCCTTTGTAAATACACTTTCAAGCCATGGTTTAACTGCTCAAATATTTTTGCGTATCTACTTACCAGTGGCAATATGCCTAGAGGACAAATTTAATTGACCTGTACGCCTCACACTTTTGATTACTTCTTTAGTTATGTGTTGATCTTCCTCCTTTTTCGTCTGCAAATGAAAAACAGGACTTATATGTTTTCTTCTTGACCGAACTTTTGAGTGTTTTTCCATCACGGGGGCCTTTGTTTTTAAAATGCAAACAAAAACAAGACAGAAGACACTCGCAGTCACGAGTCACGGTAGCCTTGTGTAAGTGACGTTTACATAGCTGTCAGATTGCTACGGTTATTTTGTCTCTATTATCATAGTCCAGTAATTTTATTGATTGTCGTATTAGGTACCTTTGGTTAAAATCAGTTTTTACACGTTTTCACGCATAGTATGCACCTACTTAGTGCTAAATATTTGCTCTATTCATACTGTCCTAAAACTGGTAAATAGTATTTTGGTGCAAGTTTAGGAGAAATGTTTCTCCTGTTGCCATTCTAAAAATCTTTGAGATTTAAGAACGTCATATATAGTATGTACTATAATACGGATCACCAGTCGAACTTAGTGAAAAATAGTACATTTTTAGGCGGATTCATATGACTTTGAGAGCTCGGTACACGGTGCAATACGCTGCCACACGCAATACGTAGATGCTGTATTGTCGTGCGTATTTTAGATATACCGTCCCCGGAAGACGAAGTGAAAACGAGCTGCCGAAATGCTCTACACAGTCTGTCCCTGATTCGCTTCTCCAAACAGGGATCTCGGATACTGTTATACCTACAGCAAACGATAAATGCGGAAAGTTTTAGAGGAAGACAGAGCCTACTTAGACGAAAAAATGCGTTACTTATAAATTTTATTTTATGACAAATAAATAATTTTCTCCTTAGAAAAAAATTAATACATAACATTATGTGTGATAATATTTCGGTGATACTCCAACCTTTTATGTACTTATGAGACATCACTAGTCTGGAAATTCAATTCAATCTTTTCAAAAAATCCAATATGGCAGTGATAAGAAAAATGAAAGTTGAGGCGGGTTGCTGGAAAACAAAAGACGTTTGAGACATTTCACACATTCTGTCTTATTTTTTCCTAAAAAATATCCGAATCATGTCACATTTTGACAGCTGTCAAATTAACCGTTTTGGATTTACTGGCTAATAACAAATTCCAAATTTTCGGTTTTTCGCCTATTTTTCAAAAAGAATTGACCGACCGTAATTCTGAAGCCTCTAAAACTTTCCCCATTTAACCTTTGCCGTAGGTATAACAGGAGCCGAGATCCCTGTATAGAGAAGCGAACCTGTGTCACACTGTATAATTAGATGGATGAGCGTTATGCAACGCGTGAACGTCACATCGTCGAGAGCTGTGCTGCTGTGTTGTATTGGATATGCTGAATATATCTGTAAAATTTGCGATTTTATATCTAAGCTGGCAGCGTTGCAAATAAAATCAAATATCAACGTCATTTCTTATGTCACCCAAATGTCATGGTATCCTTTGTCCCTCTCGCACCAACGTATCATTTAAGCGTCTTTCTTCTTTTTTTGTTTTGATTTTTTCATGAATGCCGTGTCTGTTGGTGCTTGGTGACGTTACGCTCTTACAACTTTCTATTTATACTCTTTGCTCATTTTAGCAAATTAAATTGTGTATTAAATATGCAAAACCACAAGTAGTCGGTTATTGATTACTTTCACGTGAGCGGTTTCCGCGGGTTACAGTGATAGGACACAATAGATATATCTTTTTCTGGTTCCCAGAATAAACAAGTTCGAAATTGATGTGCAGTGTATTTTAAAATTATGTAAAAACATTCTGAAATCTAGCCAGATAGTTAATGCAAATGAAAATTCAGGGTCAAGCTAATGCAAACGCGGAATATTTCAACACACAATACCGAAATGTGCAGAATAGGCGGAAACATCAAATTTGTTTACAAAACTTGTGCAGGCTCTAAATAGGTCACCCAGCTACAATACATACGATGAACGAACTCTAACAAGTGTCGTCGAATATTGTAAAATGAACGAGTTGGATGGTGATGATGGTGAATTAGACCCTAGGATACAGATAGAGTTGGAAAAACTTAACACAACCACAGACGAGATCAATAAACTTGAAATTGAATATGATGTAAGTACAGTTTATATCACCTTAAAATAAACTAACCAAAGCTGATAATTATCTAGGGCCCCACCTACATGTTAAGGTACCTATTCACACCCCCCCCAGCTCTCAGTCTAAATTTGGCATTGCATGAATACAAAAACAAAAAATACAAAAAACTAGATGGTGTCCTTGATACTTGAATATTGTTTTTTGATGGTATCCATATGACTAACAATGTCATTAATTTCTGTTAGTCTGTATATTTTTCTGCCTGTCTCTATCCTATTATATTAAGGATGGAAAAGCTTTATAGTTTTTGGAAATTGATCTAGTTACACAAAGCTAGAGGTAAAAAACAAAAAAAATAGAAATCACTCAAACTTCATCTGACACCTGATCATTTTCTGAAAAATTTTTGTATGTCTTAGAAATTGGAAGTTGAGGGTTGTAGGGGGTGGGGGAGGGTATATCTCAATTTTTTGGCACTTTACACTCCTATCAGTACTTATTTCATGGACTATAGATTTCCTCACATATATGCCCTCAATATTGGAGAAATATTTTCAGCAGATGCATTGTGAGTTGGTTTCAGTTGCATGCCAACAGCTCACTGCAACCATAGCCGATGGTCATTACTTTTGGAAGGGCAAGGAAGAAATTTCTAGCATTATCAAATGGGTGGGGATTATGGACTAACTGTATGCACCTGTTTGGCCGACTTGATCCATTTAATTTTTTTATTATTTCATTCTTTTTATTTCTTTATTGGTGATAAATACAGATAGATATAGAAGAGTAAGGACCCCTAGGTTGATGAATACCTCCCTACATTGCTGCATATAACTCAGACCTACGATGACTCTCACGCAGCACCTTTGGAGTGCAAATACCTTTGGCATATGCACAGAGTGACCCCAGTTCAAAAGTGCATTCTTGAGTGGAAGTTTCCATAATATGTGGTTAGCAACGTATCACCAGAAACACAGCTTTTCAGATTCCTAATTAAATAAATGGTCTTGGATAGTTCCCTGAAAATACTGTTTACATGTCTCTACCAAGTCATGTGTCAATCAACACTGACACCCAAAATTTTTACTGTGTCTACCATATTGATGTTATGGTGACACAAACTTATTGCCATGAACTGTGTCTTTGAACCATTAAGTGTCAATTTATTTGCTAAAAACCAATTTTCTAAATTTACTGCTTATTCAATATTCGCAGAGAGAAGTAGATCAATTGATTTACTACTACAGAGCATTATTGTATCATCGGCAAACAGTATAAGGTTGTTGTTTGTATTACAATTGGGAAGGTCATTAATGTATATTAAAAATAAAATTGGACCCAGCACAGATCCCTGTGGGACACGACATGAAAGTGTTGTTGAAGGTTACAAGCTGCTGTCTGTTGCTGAAATAAGATGACAAAAGCCTAATGTTATTATTATGGAACTTGTAATGCGACAATTTTTGTAGAAGAATGTCATGTTGGACACAATCGAACGCCTTAGTAAGATCAAAACAATTAGCTAAGCAATGAGCACCACTTTCAAAAGCTGCATTTATTTTCTCAATGAAGCTGTCAATAGCTAGAGAGGTAGACGTACCTGATCTGAAACCGAACTGACAGTCAGTAAATAGGCTGTTGCTTTCAAAATAGTCAATCAGCTGATCTTTCAAAAGAATCTCAAGTATTTTAGCAAGCAGGGGTATAAGTGAAATAGGTCTATAATTTGAAAGATCATTGGTAACGCCTTTTTTAAAGAGGGGGATAACTTTCGACAGTTTGAAAATATCAGGAAATATACCATTTGAAATACACCAATTGAATAATTTTGTTGGTATAATAATGATATTTTGAATAGTTGTAATAATTTTCACATTGAAACCGAAAACATCAAAACTTTTAGATTTATTTAATTTATCTATTGCTGCCTTGACTTGATTATAAGTAACCTCCTTAAAAATAAAACCTTCTTTATGAGTTACCTCATGCAAATAGCTTGTATGAGTTGAAGCTGAAGATGGAATTTGGTCTACTAAATTACTTGCAATGTTAGTAAAATAAAGATTAAAGTCAGATGCGCTAAGCGTCGTGCTTGTATGTTGGCTTTTCATTGGTTTGTTGTTTTCAATAACATTCCATACTGCATGTTTTCTATTTTTAGCATTTTTAATATAACGATCATTAGCTTGTTTTTTGGCTTGATTTATCGTACGTCTATATTCACACTTGTATAAGTTGAGATACTCTTTATTAACAATTTGTATGATGAGATTTGTATAGTTGTTATATATTTGTAGCTTACTTTTTCCTCAGTGGCACAGACTTGTGCCTAACATAATCCTTTAAGTATTGCTGACGGTATTGTGCTGGATGTGCAGTATCAGTCTACCTGACACCATTTTTTTATTTTGTTATAAATTTCGTATAATAATTTGTTGTAGGAGGCAAACACCACCTTTCGCATGCTGTTGAATGAGTCTACACGTCGTCTGAAATTGCTTTCAAAACGCTTAGGAAGTTGTATAGACAAATCACGATTATATTATGAGCTATTAGATAGGCAAGTGTTTTAACATACCATAAAGTTGTCAGTCAATACAATGAAGTTGATTATGTATAGAGCAATGCAGCAGAAGAACTTTGCTTCTCTTCCCATTGATGGATATGCACATTTATTCTATATTTTTTGTGTAGATATAAAGAAGCACAAGCAGAATGTCAGAGGGCAGCAGCATTATACAAAAAGGCTCATGGAGTTCATGCAGCAGCAAAAGAAACTGTTGCATTGGCAGAACAACGATTCTTGGAGAACAGGGATGAGTGGCAGTTTGATAATGCTTGGCAGGAAATGCTAAATCATGCAACCATGAAAGTAAGTTGTATAGTCTGAAGTAATGAAGCTCAAAAAATATCTTAGTTTTTTATTGGTCACTACTAAAGTTTATACTAAATGTTTTTTGAAATTTATGGCAAAGGGGCTTAAAAAGGGGTAAACATAGATACAGACAGCTGCTTATGTAGGTAAACTTTTGCAGTGGTTGACTCTAGTACCAGATGGCACTTTCTGACATCTTAACATAATCTACAAATGTCTTAGCAGTATTGAGGTTTCAAGCCAAAATGCTACATGCTACATGGTGTTTAATATTATTGTCTGCGTTCAGCGATCAGTATGTTACTGTATGCTAATATTTGCTCAAAACTTCAATATATGGAAGTGCCTTATGACTATCAACTATAGATAGTTTCTGTTCTGTTTCTTTATTAGTTGAATAATAATACATACCAGAAAACCACTATTTTGATAATTATCTCCACATCCAAACTGATTGGGGTCTGGATTGAATACATCATAGAACATGTTTGTAACTGATTGGCCAGGTAGTATCAGCATAATATATACTAAAAAGAAGCTCCAATTGCTGTCACATGAAAAATGACAAGGTCAATTTATACAGGGTACATATTTTAATAGATAGATAATACTCAAACAGCTTATCTAAAATTGCTCACCTTTATCAATGGATGTTTGAAATAAATAATCTTCAATAACTGAACGTCAAGAACTCGTTTTTTCTTCGATAATATAAACCGATAAAGTGGATTGTTTAATATATTTTACAAACAGTACCTGTTAATTAAAGGAAATGGGTTTTTGAGAAGGAAATGCAATATTGTATGGCTGAGGAATTGAAAATTGGATTCAACGAATCGATCGCTGCGAACGTGCCCGTGGTGGACACATGAGCGAGGTCGAATCCCATACATAAATTTTTCGAGAATACCTACTTCAATCCAATAATAAAATTTTCGAGATATCTCAAATGGTATGCGTTTTATTTAAAAAGAAAGTTGTCAAGTCCTTAATGGAAAACCCTTTACTTGAAGTAAAACAAAACACCAGACAAATCTAAATCAAGATGGTCACGCTAAGAAAACGAATTTCGAAATGCAACGCCCCATAACCCTTACTCACTTTGGTCATGTCAAATTCCTTCAAGGCGTTTGAGCTGTAACCCGTGAAATAGATATTCCAAAGTTATTTCCCGTTTTATTCCAGACTATAATTTATCTCTGTACCACATGTTATCCAGATCTGTTAAGCCATATTGGCGTGATTGAATAACAACCACACTTTCTAACTTATAATATTAGTAGGGATTTTTTATTGTAGGTAATGGAAGCTGAGAATGAAAAAGCTGAGAGTGGAAGAGAACATCAGAGGAGAGCAAAAATATGTGCAGATATTGAGGAGAAATTGAAGCATGAGGAAGAAAAGGCTGGAAGAGCTATATCAAAAGCAAGAGCTTATTTTGATGAAAAGCAGGTTGGTCTTGATATTGATCTTTTTTTTAGTTTCAGTTTTTTGTAGTATGTCATGGTCAAATAGACCCTTTTTCACCTTGCAGCTTTTGTTTGAAGCATCTCCAAAACAATCTGATATTTTTGTTAGACTGTAAAATAACATTGAAACTTGACTTTGGAGTAAGATCATATCTTATCGTGAAATATCACTCTTTTTTCATTTTTAGCGTCAAAGTGGCGGCAATTTAAATGTTTGATGTTGATGTTGACCAAATGACCTTGATCAATCCAAGGTCATTTCCATGGTCACTGCAACATAGCTACATATCATCATACAACTTTTGTCTGTCACGTTTTTCGAATAAATATGTTCCTGCCAAGATATTACAATGCCTGAATATTAATGTATCACCCAATACAGGGTGTCTCAAATTCGACCCTTACCATTGCAATATTGGAAACTGTAATTGATTCAAAGTCGCTTAAATGTGTTCAAAGCTGTGTATTTAGGTAATCAACAAAATGCCACTTAGCAAGTTACGAAATTTAAAGTAGTTCCGGAGAAAAACGTATTTTTCCTAAAATGATTTTAATTTTTTGCTGACTTTATTTGTAGTGGGATTTCAAAATAAATTGCACATTAAATTGCCACTTTTGCCCCTCTACAAGAAGGCATGATTAGAATTTCAATGTGTTCAAGTTTTTGTCCTCCAGAATCAAATGTATTTTGTCTTGCTTATGCCATACAGGTGAATAGAGTTTTTAATTCTGATTCCAAAAAAGTATAATACGTCATATTGAAATTCTAGTTATGCCATCTTATAATGGAGAAAAAGTGGCAATGTTAATGTGCAATCTATTTTGAAATTCTACTACAGATAAAGTCAGGAAAAAGTAAAACGATTTTAGGAAAAATCTGTTTTTTTTTCATCTTTCTCCGGAAGTGACATTTTGTTTATTAATTAAATACTTAACTTTGTCCCCATTCGTATCTCTTACAGTGTCCGAGATCCTAATGGTGAGTGTAGAATTTGAAACACCCTCCACAATATACATTATGATTATGTAACTTTTGGAACTTCATAGTGATAATTAGGACATATTGTGATGATTCCAATTTGCATCTAAACTTTTGTACTTAGATGCCTTCATATTTTATTTCAGCTATGTCAAGAACAGTTGAACACCCAAAAAGAACGCATTGAAAGCCTGAAACGAGATATAATCGCGGCAAAACAACATTATTCTCAAACGTTGAAGAACCTTGAACAGATTTCGAACGAAATCCATGAAAAGAGGCGCGATGTGCTTCTGCGCGGTCCTAGAGAACCAGGCGTTGGAGCTGAACTAAATGTTGCTTTCCATGAAGGTTAGTTTTGAAAGTTTCTGCAAAAACGTGTGTCTATTTTTTGTAGATTTTTTATCGTTATGGTAGGAATTTCTAAAAGTGCTGTGAGTATTTCCTGGTCGGACGCCGCCGTCGAGAGATAGTAAAGCAGTCACAGTTGCATATATACTACATTTTGATTTGTTAAAAGAATTGCCTGGAGTCATGTTTGATCTACATTTGATGAGCGATGAAGGATACGGTTTCATTCTGTTCTGCATGTAACATATATTGATGAAATCAATATTATATTAAAAATGTATATATTCCCGTTGACTGCGACTGGTTGCCGAAATCTGCGGCACAGTGGCAAAGTATAATATTCATTGACAAGATAAAGGAATCGTGTTTGTTGGAATGTGATAAAAATCTGGAACGATATGGTACCAATACATTGGAAAATAATATACCGCGGAGTTCAGCTTAACACGAGGCTGTTAGCATGATCTCATATTAATGCTCGCCTATCTAAACCAAAGGCAGCACTTGCCTTGTTGGACCCCATAATTGAATCGAAGTCAAAAGTATAAGTCGGATATGCTTGAACACACTTGAATGAATCAATCATGAAATTAGAGTCATACCGGCCACCATAAGGAGCCAGTGCATAGGCCACTTAAGCGAGGCCGTTTGCACAACTACATTCCTTAGACCTCAAGCATCGCCATTCTAATGAAGTTGAGTAAGGACCAAACTCCTTAACGTCCTGGGGGTCCAAAATGATGGTCCCCAGTATAGTCTGCCTGTAGTAGCTCAGAGCCTCACAGTGATACCGACCGCGTACCGAGGTCTCTTCCTCTACCCCGCAGCGCTCACACAAGGGATCCTCAGCCACCCCCATTACGTGCAGGTGGCGCCTTAACATGTTATGGCCAGGCAACAGTCTCACCAGCAACCTTAGGTTGGCTCTATCCAAAGATAAGTAGGAACGTCCATCCTTAGCTCTGGGCCCTACAATGACACACCGCTAAAGCTGGCTCAAGGCCAACGAGCTTGCTGGCTGATCTTGTCTTCGCCAGAGAGTCCGCTTTTTAATGCCCTTTATCCCAGCGTGCCCACACTAACGATACCGGAGGCCTAGCTGCTAGATAATCCAGAGCCTCCCTGCATTGCAATACAAGGCTCGAAATAATCTTTCAGGCACTTAGAGCCTTCATTGCAGCATGGCTGTCGGAGAAGACTGTTATTCTTCTCCTGGGCGCTCCCCCCTCCAAAATGAGGGATACACAAGCCAGAATCGCAAAGATTTCCGTCTGGCTACCGGCGTCCCACTCCTCCCTCGTTGGATATTTCACATTAAACTTGGCGGTTGAAGCGGGGGTAATTAGATTATCCTTGCTTATAAGAACGGGATCCTCCCATTGAAGTTCAACTAGGATGGCAGTATAACCTCTGGCAGGATTCAAGAAGACTCGGCTGTCCTAACTCCACAGTCGATGTGCGACTAATCTCGCTTCACCGCGAATCATTAGATTCAACCGGTGGAGGTCTAGCAGTGCTTGCATTGCACTGAATGGCATTGTTCGCACCACGCTTGTAATGCTAATACAGGCTAATCGCCGAATTTTATTGAGTTTGGTCTTAGTGGTCTCAGTTCCAATGCAATGCCACCAAACCAGGGAGCCGTACAAGAGACTTGGACGTACTATCGCCGTGTAGAGCCAGTGTACCACTTAAGTTTAAGCACCTACCTTACACTGAAAACACGTCTGCAAGCCCACATTGAATTTCGATCCTTGTTAACCTTGTATTCAACATGCATCTCCAGTTCAGCTTGCAATCCAGAGATGATTCTTAAATATTTTACTAATTGAGATAGAGCTAATCTAGTCCCAAACAAGGTCAGCAAGACAAGCCCGTCAAGCATTCTTCTCCTAGTGAATAGGATCAGCTCGGTCTTTCCAGCGTTGACAGAAAGATCGACTTCCCTACACCACAATTCCACAGTGCACAGAGCGCCCTGCATAATCTCAGAGACTATTCTATAAAACGACCCCTAACTACGAGTACTATGCTTAAGTCGTCAGCATAGCATGAGGCACCACAGAAGGGGTGAATAGAACTTCGCCCTGCGGGCAGCCTCCAGCTACGCTGACGCTGTAACACACTTAGCCCTTCAGCAGCCAAGGTTTCAAACGAGATGTCAACTCAGTGTCGTGCATTCCACCATAAGTATTGGAAACGGAGTGGCACCAAGAATTTCTCCGGTCTTAGCACTTTGGTGTACAAAGCCACAAGTTGATCAAATAGTTCAAATTATTGCTGAGAAATTAATCAGAATACTATTTTTTCAATGTCTTCCAATAGTAATATGTCCTCCCTCAACCCTGTATTTGCAATTCCATGGTATCTTGTTAACACGTCCTTGGCAAGATTTATCGCTTTCAAACTCATATATTTGCTTCTTATTAAGTTTCAATTCACCCTTATTTATCACCCTCAAGGGTGGAGAGTAGGGTGTGATATTAGTTGCAAAATATCCCAGATCAAAGTTGAAAAGGGTATCTAGGATCTCAAAAACCCAGGCTTGCTTTGGTGAAGTTTGATAATCAAGATCTACTATTCATTGGGTGTGCAATATCTCAGTGAAATATACTCTTAATATCCTTGATTTTTTAGCAATGAAGTAGTCTTACATCAAGAATGAAACGATAAGATTCGCATGAAATATTGACAAGTAATAAAAAAAAATAATGTGTTGGGCGACCCCGTAGCTGAATACACTCTTGTGTACGTCTAGGCATCGACAAAATGAGATGATCGATGTCTGGTTGTGGCACCGTGGTGGCACCTCATTCCAAGCAACTCGAACTTCCTGGATTAGCTGTGGCAGAGTCTGTGGCGAATGGTGCAAAGTGGATAGTCTCCTCCCCATCATATCCCACACATGTTCGATGGGATTTAAATCTGGTTAACGGCCACGGCAAAGCATTAACGCCTACTTTTTAAAGAAAATCCGTAGCACGACGAGCAATATGGGGACGTGCATTGTCTTGTTGAAAAAGCACGTGTGGACGGTCCTCTAGATACGGCAGTAACGTGGTTTGTAGGACATCATCAACATAACGTGCAGCAGTCATATTGCCTTGAACAAAGAGGTGGGATGATCGGCTATCATAGGCAATAGCCCCCCAATACCATTACTCCAACAGTCCTGTGTACATGCCTTTCAACAGCAAATCCAATGTAACGCTGTTCTCCTCTGCGACGTCTTACCCTTCTGCGACCATCGTGCGTACCTAGACAGAATCGCGATTCGTCGCTGAAGATGACATTATGCCATTCTGCCTCCCAATGTTGCCGTTCTCTGCTTCAGTTCAAACGTTGACGACAGTGGTACGTGGACGGTATGAAAAAAGTCCAAAGGGTCGAATGCGACGATAGAGTGTACGCATAGTAACAGGTCTAGCTTCTTCTCCAAACCATTGGTCAGCGATCTGACGCGTAGTAGCAAAACGGTCTCGAGGGGCTAGTTCTCTGAAGCGTCTATCTTGAGGCTCTGTGTACGCATCGGTGGACCAGTTGGACTTCTTCTATCCACACGCGACACACACGCATAACTGTCATTGCAGTACAATCAACACGGCGGCCAATTTCGCGATAGGATAAACCAACATCTCGATAGGCAGTAGTTCTACCCCTGTCAAATAAGTCGCTAATTTGGTGATAATTTGGACGTCTTCGAACTCAAGCCATTTTGTCATGCTTAACAAAAGTAAATGAAAGGTCAATAACTAAGAGAACATTTTAACAAAGGCAAACAAAAACAAAGATAAAACGATGACGTTGTTGCCACAGCATATTTTAAAAATAAAGATAGTCATTATGTTGCCAAAAAACAAGTTGAAGAAATTATTTTTTCTGGGTGAAACACTTCTGTCATTGAGTATACTTTTTCTTGAAACATGTAATATTAAAATAAACCTATATTTTGAGGTTTGTAACAGTTTGATTTGAATCTGACAATATTCTCTTTTGATCTGACAGTGAAATATTTGCACCGTTGCCAGACCTCAGTTGATAAATGCTCACCTAAAAAGGTGTTCCGTGGTGTTTTACGAAGCAAGTATAATTCTGTAGGCATGTTACCAAGAGGCAAGATAGGGTATTTTTCACGAGTATCTATTACGTTTAGACATCTCCTACGGTGAACAGCTGATCACAGAAGCGAAATATTTGTATTAGCCTGTAACTTTGGCAATAATGAACTTCAGGACTGTATTCGAGGCTATTGTTCACAAACTTGGATTATACTTTTGAGTGACTGGAAAATGTGACAATAAAATGTATGAAGTACAGATATAAAATTTTTTTTCAGAAAATTATTTTACTACATAATAGTAATGAATACAGCTCACTCAAACAGAAAAATGAAAATAAACTGTTCTTCCTGGAATTTGCCATTTCCTATGTAATGATGGCATAGCATCAATTTGCTGACATGGTACATCCAAATGAATATCTTACTCTCTTTGTAAAAACCATAAACTACATTTCTTATTTCCCTCCCACAAGCGCTATCAGCTTATGCTCGACGTTTGCGTTTCCTATGGATTTTTGCAGTGTTCTTAACAGTGGACTTATGCTTGTATTAACGAACACTGCATTGTCCTAGTTCAGTACATTTCACGACTTAATGCAGCAGTTGTACATTTTACTTACATTTTTCTGATTTCTAACTTGTTAGAATTACCTGAGTAATGTTCAGACCTGATTCTGGAAATCGAACCTCTATCAATTCGGTCACATACTGGTACACATTCTGAATTAATTGTACGGCTGTTTCATTGCCCTTTAAAATCATATGGTATTTCAAGTTATAAAAAGTAGAGATGATTAACAAAGTCACAAACTGTTTATCTTATTTTATTCCTACCTGACTTGAAATGTAGTCATGAACTTTTCCAAATAAAAGAGCTGTTAGCATGTACAAAATGAATCTGTAGCATGCAAAAAACACAGTAAAATACGGATCTGTCTACCTGGCGTTGACTGATGCCTCAGAATTAATTATGCGTCACTTGTCGATATGGGGAGTTTTGAAATATCCCTTCATAATCACCTGTTTTTCTACCGTGCCGGATACTCGTGGATAATACCGTATTCAGGGTTGAGGGAACTGGAGGATTGGGAATGGCATATTACGGGTAAAACCTATTCATTATTGTTAGTCGATATTCAAAAAATAATTATCTAATATTTAACCTAAAATTAATTTGGAGCAAAAACCGTCCAAATCGACCCACATCCAGTAAAGTGATAATGTCTAGATAACTTACTAGCAACCAAGGTAGATACACCTACGATTGGTCAAATTTGCAATTTGAGGTTAATCCAAAACATACATTTCTCTTTTTGTTGCTAAACAAAATCGTGTAAAATTGGGGGTAAACCATATTTCACGGGTCTTTATCACGTTTTGACGTCTACCGAGGTGAACAGCTGATCAGCAAGTGACATCTTTGTGTTCTAGTCTCTAACGTTGGCAATAATGAATCGGCTGTAACTGTAGTGTAACTTGATTGCAGCGTTTTTTATGCAAATGAAGGTTTGTAAATGAAGGAGTTGTCAGCCAGTACAACCTTATTCTGTAGCATACAAAAACCAAAACAAAATACGGCTCCGTCTACCTGGCGTTGATGGATCCTTCAGAATTATGTCATTTGTCGATATGGGGACTTTTGAAATATTACTGGATAATTAGCTGTTATTCTATCGTAATTGATACTCGTGAAAAAGACCATAGCGCCGTAAACGTTGAATAACTATGAGATGACTTACATGTTTTCAGAAAGTTGTAAATCAAGCTTTTTGCAGGTGCTCTCAGCTATATAAAAACATAAGTTATTCTTAAAACCTGCATGTCACTCCATAGCTATTCAACTTTTAGGGCCTTACGCGGTTATAAGAGATAATTTAGTAATAAAGGAGAAACGTTTGCTTTAGATTCAAGTATTTTATAACCTCAAATTGCATATTTGACTAATCGTCAGTGTATTTGGCATGGTTTCCAGTTATCTAGACAACCCTCACTTCAGTATGTAATTAAAATTTGATTTGATTGAATGTGTAATAAACATCGATATTGTTCGCCCATTTCAATAACGTATGTACTAAAAGTTTTGGCACAAAATATCGGTTTTTTTTAACGAAGAAATTTATTTAAACACTAACAGTTATTATAAATTACAACTCAATAGGTAACTACTAACTATACTCGTACTATCGAATTATGGCCCATTCTGCTCTACCAGACGCAGCTTTCTTTGAATGTCTCTCATGAGGTCGTGGCCGGAATTCAAATCAATTTCTCTCCGTTTTTCATAAATTCGCCGTCTTAATTGTTCTTCATCTTGGGCTTTCCAGCCTCCATGATAGACACTAAAGCCCAAAAATTCTCTATTAGGCGATCCTGCGGAAAGTTTGGAGGATTATCGTTTTGGGGAACAAAGGGTGTGTTGTGTTATCGAAGCCAGTTTTAGGTATCTTTTGAGTCATAGCATGTTGCTAGGTCTGACCAAAACATTTTTCTATTTCTAATTTACACGACATCTTAAATCGAAAACTTCAAACTAAATAAATGTCAATTGACGGTGAAGTAAGTAAACAAACTTTTGTTTCCAAAGGCAACTTGATATCATTCTGTGTTTGTTAAAATTAAAGCCAATGCGTTTTGTGTCAAAACTCTTAGGACATAAGTTAGAACCACCCTTAAATAATACTGCTTCCCTTCGCCCGACCACAAACGTGTACAGGTTTTCCATGCTTTTAATCATCAGTACGTATAAGGCCAATCCTAATACGATTGCATCTTTCTCTTCTTCCAGGTCCTCACAAAGAACCCGCTGAGTCAGCCCACCAAGAACTGCCGGACATCGCCAACGAACTAGACAAATGCTACATCCGACGGACAACGGGCGCGAGCAGCGTGAATGCCAGCAGCGCCACCAGCGATAGAGACGGCAACGAAACCGATGACGATCTGGACTCGTTGGAGGTGGACAGCAGGACGGCGGAAGGCAAGAGCGAAGATGTGTACGTGTCTGAGTACCAGATGGGGCCGTTGTCGCCGGCAAAGATACCGGTGGAAGTGCGGCCGAAAGAGGCTGGAAGCTAAGATTAAGGTGAATTGAGATTCAAATACACTACTCAAAAAAATTAAGGCAGCAAGGGAAACATCAACATGTTTCGATGATTTTTGACAGTATGTAATGCGGTGAAAAATGGTCGTATCTAGACTTTAAAAAAAGCATTTGATAGCTTCAAGATTCTAGATTTCAGGGTTTTTAGCCGAAAAATTTCAGGAATAACGGTTCTAATGCAATTCTAACAGACAGCGCAAGAAAATTCTTTTGCAAACTGTTTGTTCTTTTTAGTCCATGGAAAAGTGTTTTGTGTTAGGTCATCATATGGATCGGATAGCCCGTTTATTCAGCTTCAATATCCTGTTTTTAAAATCTCGATGTGATCATTTATCGCGATATCTGACTTTGGATGAAAAATGATCCTTTTGCCATCGACTACTGATATCTCGGTAATCAGTGATCGCACAGAGAATGTAAGGGTATTTCCGAAAACTGGAAGAATTTTATTGCAATCTTTCTTTTCCTGATGTTCGCGCTCAAATGAATAAATAGGTTTTTGTAGCCAAACCAGTTGTTTTATGAAGAATTTCTTGATTTATTATGGTAATTTGGGGCCCATCTTACATAGATCGTATAATTTTTCGCTAATTTGAGAGATTTTACAAGAAATCGACCATAATCATTGGATCCATTTCTTCAATAGTAAAATTGGGGACAAACTATTTCACCCAAACAAAAATTTTAGAGAACACCTCATTCTTGATAATACTAGGATCTTTCATTTTTAGGAAATTATGGAATAGATTCAATACTATGATTTTTTCCAGGTCGGATGGGGGAGAGTTGTTTAGGGCCAGTGTCCTTCCAACAGACGTCAACTATTGAGGTATTCAATAATTTTTGTAAAGTTGTGTATTATTATTATTGTTATTACGTAGAAGTAATGGAATTGATGAACAATTATTCGAGTGTTTTACTACCTTTAACGGTGAACGTCATTGGCCATTTTTCACCCAAAGTGATTTCACATTGACCTTCAGGGGATCGACGAGATCCTGCACAAGAATATTACCTTAAACAACATTTATTGCATCTTCAATTCCCGTGGGTGAAGATTTAAGACCACAGAAATACAAGGAATCATCAAAATTGTGACTGCTTTCCTGTATTAACTTCTCGAGTTCATCAGGCAAACACCCCGAACGCGAGTAGTCGTTATTCTTTGATCCACCCGGCGATATCGATTGCTTTTTTTCAGGGTCCTTGCCTAACTTAGACACTTAATTCCACCAGACTTTTTTAGTCCACACGACGGATTACTCTTGATCGTGGTGTTTGCTTAATACACTTGGGGAGTTAACGTTACTAGACTTTATTTTTTAATCCTCCCAACAATATCGGGTACTCCCGTGTTTGATCAATAAACCTGCGAAGATAATTTGACCAAACTATTTTCTAAAGCTGTTGATGTCATCAGACAATATCAACTGCTATCGTTCAGTTTTTACCTAATAAATCTGGGAAATTATCCGGATGCTTTCTTAAATCCCCCGACGAAATAAATTACTCTCGTTTGAGCTATTTGTACAATAAACCTGCGAAGTTAGTTTGACCAGACTATTTTGATCCTTCCGACGATATGCTCCCGTTCGGTTTTTCCGCCTGACAAACCTGGGAAGTTAGTTTCACCAGATTATTTTCTTTAATCCTCTGGACAATTAATCATTATCAGTTACTATCGTTTGAAGTGTTTGCCTAATAAACCAGGCTGTTTTCTTTAATCCTACCGACGACATCAACTGCTCTCGATTGGTTTTTGCTTAATAAATCTGGGAAGCTAGTTTCACCATACTATGTTCTTTAATACTGCAGACGAAATCATTCTCGCTTGAGGTGTTTGCCCAATAAACATGCGAAGTTAATTTGACCAGTCTATTATTTTAATCTTCCCGACCACGCGAACTGCTCCCAGTCCGTTATATTTGTCTAATAAAACTGGAAAGTTAATTTTATCAGACTATTTTCTTCAATTCTCCCTACGACATCAGCTTCTCTCCTTAGCTCTTTTTTTGCTTAACATACCTGAAAAGTTAGTTTCACCATACTATTTTTTTGATCCTCCCGACGAGGTCATTCTCGTTTGAGGTGATTGCTCAATAAACCTGCGAAGTTAATTTTACCAGACTATTTTTTTCAATTCTTCCGATGGCATTGAATACCCTCGTTCGGGGTGTTTGCCGAATTTAGTTAAAAAGTTAATTTCACCTAAATACTTTCTTCAATCCTTCCATCGATATTGACTACTCTCGCTCGGAAGGTTGCCTAATAGGCTTGAGAAGTCAATTTCACCAGACTATATCCTTTTTTAACCTACCTGATGACATCGACTGCTCCCGTCGTGGCGTTTGCCTAATAAACTTGGTGAAACTTCACTTCCTTTGCAAAGTCATCGAATTCTATGCGCAAAACGGTGGTTACTTACCATTAATACAGAAGTTTAAAAATGCAGTGCTCTCAGCGTTTCCCATCTGACAGAGATATACAGTATGTTACTACTAATACGAGCATAATAGAGCTTATGTCTGCTTCTGATATCGGTGCTAGAAGGGCAGTACTTGGCCAGAATTGCCATACGCATTATCAATTATGCTTGAATAATGCGATATTAAACTCGGGTACTAAAACGGAAGACATTATCAGAACATATTGGACACCACTGCTAAAGCGACGATCCTTTGTATCAGAAAAGACGGTGTGCGCGGACCCCATCTTATTCAAATTAGCAGTGGTGTACAATGTTTTGGTACTTCACTTCCGTTTTGGTGTCAGACTATAGTTGCAACGTTTGTACTTGTGATAATCATTGCAATGTTGACATAGATAAGGGATAAATAAAATCAGTACAACAAACTCGTTTATATGTGGACACTTTTAATCATACATAAATTTGGCAGTGTTTCAGATCAAAATACAATTTGTTTATACAATGAACATTTTTCACTGGAATGTTTTTTCATATTAGTAGTAAATTCAAAACTTAGGTACACAAAATACAAAGCAAAGGTTGTAACTTGACTTTTATTTACATGTACTTATTACATATTAACAATCACAGAAAGTAAACTATTCATAAAAGTTGTAAAACGACATAGTATTTTCAAAATCTGTAATACCCCTTAGAAATAATTCATCGCAATGACGTGATCACATACAACTTTTGTTTTAGTATTGTATTATTTTGAAAACACTCTGTACAGCTTTACACATCAATGAGAGATACAGGCTGAGAATCACTGGAAGGTCAATTCAACTTTTTCGCACACATGTTTTTTAATAATCACTTTTATTTAACTGAATGTTAATTAAAGGTTAGCTCTCAGAGTTTAGGTTTTCAATCGCATGTTTACTGTAACCTCACGATGCTATTAGAAGAGATATCTTAAACATCAGGGGGCGGGGCCAAGGATGATACGCTAGTATCATATTGACACAGATCTTGCTTAAATTTTATCAGTAGCAACTTAGAAATTGTGAAAGCCTCAATTAGGTCCTGCATATTAACCTGCGAAACTTTATTCGTCACGATTTTTTGATATCATCAAGCTGATCACCTCTGAGTAGCAAGGTACAAGACAGCATTTATTTGTAACAGCACACACATAATAACATCAAACATTGTGAACGAAAAAGAAACAGCTCTAAAAAATCCGACTAAGCTTTGCAAACTGTAAACAAAGGTCACTTTGGCAGATTCGTAAGATAAAAATCTTGGCGTCACGTTATGTGTTGTTTCTATATCAATGATTCTGACATGGCGGTTTTTTAACCAAAAAACCATCTATTGAGTAACTAGTAGATAATCCACAATGTGTCTATGTTGCTTGACAGTCGCAACAATTGACATGGATGACACAAGACGAAACGGATTCTGATCATCATAAAATATACATAATACTTCAGATCCAGAGGCAGTGTTGCCTTGAAAACAGAACTTGAAAAATGAATGTATTGGTAACTGATGGTTAACCTTTAGATTTGGGGTTATTCGTAGGGTTATCAAACTTGACAGTTAACCTACGATTAAAAGATTGGAGCAAACAGTACAAAAGAAATGATAAAGGGGATGATCAAAACTGGAACAGTGTTTAGTGGATGTACACTCTTCAATAACAAAAATTAACTCATACTTCCGTTCAGAATTTTTCAATTTTTCAATAGAATGTTTCATCAAATTGTAGCTAAATCATTTCAATAAATTGAAATGAACCTGGGAATATATCATACGTACTGAAGTGGCTGCTGTCGATAGAACCTCTTCAATCAGTGACCCTCAGCCGATCATTGGTTAAGTAGCCATACTTTACACTTAATAAAAAACGCACACATAATATATAATATACAGGACAGTCTCTGGAACTGTACAAATTATTTAAAATGTCCTGCATCAAATATTACTATATGTATATAATCATTATAAACATCATCAAATTTCAAAAGTTTATATACAGAGCCTCTTTGGTACATGTCGCGGTTACAATATAAATTTTCAAGAACCATATCAAATATAATAAAATATCCCCTGTATTACATTTTGTTCATTATAACGAATAAATATTTTAAAGATTTTGAAGAAATAAATTTTTCACGTAAATATACCAATTTCTAAATTGTAAATAGTAAATTTTATACGTTTGTATATACATACAGCTATAAGTGGAGGTTTTGGATTTCAGTACGCATTTAAAGGAACAATATTTTCCAATTGCACACAATTTTTTGAAAAATATATACTCATTAACTTTGAAAATATATTACACATTCCCTATACGTTAGACTAGAATCATATGAAAAAAAAACAGGAAATTGAAAACTTGATCAAGGAAGAAAATAAAAATACAAACCTCCACTCAAAAAATTACAGACTTTGAAAAAAATTGCAAAAATTACCAATCACGAATTGTATTTGATAAGAACATGTGAGCATGTAAATGAAGGGAACAAAATTTTGCCTAAATGCCTAAATGTAAAAAATAATCACAGCCTAGATTTTACATATAACTTAAGAGCTTAAACAAATGTTCTGGACTCATGTGCAAATATTTTTCAAAAAAGTAAAGTAATTCATTTTCACTTTTACCGTATGTTACTAAAATTACAAAAACTTCATGACTTCTTCAAAACAAGGCTACCTAGTACTATATTGTATTTTCAGTCAAATCATTATTATTTAATGTATTCATAATCATTTAATAACGTTCGTATTCCACTTTAGTAATTTTCAGTGACAAAATCAGACTAGAAGAGAAAATTTAAGGCAATACTCCACTTACTCTGCTATACTTTAATTTTTAGTTACTGGCCAAAGCCACACAGTAAAAATGTGCCATTCCATATGATGTCATCTCACTGGTCAGAATTGGAGGCGTTATCCTCAAAATTACCAGACAAAGTATGACGTCACCGTACCGACTGTTTCTGACTATATTATACCTTGCGGTTACTGGCACCTAGCTAAAGACGATAACGGCTCACATGTTCTTATTTTCACAGTCAATCGAAGTTAATCAAAAAAATGCATTGTTCTACCTTCTTATCTTTGACACTACTGTTGTTGTAGCAGTAGTTGCTCCAGTTCATCAGCAGATCGAAGTAGGAACGCTGCTGATTCGCGATATCCTGTCACGAGCTGCCTAACAGCAGTCATTTCTCCAGGAGTTAATTTGTGGTTCAGAAGGGGTTTTTGTTTCATACTCAGGTCTGCAGGACCTAAAGTCAAAATATTTTGTATCAGCTAGTGTGAATATAATAGAACCACTCCATGAAGATACCCAATCTATGTTATCTACAATTTTATGAAATAGTGATATCACTGCGAATTGATTTACCATGCTTCATTTGGTGTTCAATAACTTTGTTCTTTTTATGGTGTCCAAGAAAAAGATGTTTTCGAAGTGAATAAAGATATTGATAAAATTTTGTACTATACATGTAGTTAAAACGACACGACCAATACATACAAACACCTTCGGGCCTGAAACTGCACCATCGACACTGGCATCGAAATAGAGAAATTTTGAAACATCTATTGCATTCCTGAATTAGATATTCAATTTTACATGAATCATCTCTCTTTAGAAATGTTTAGTCAGACATTTGGAGAAAAATTGGTTTGAATATTTGAGGTAAAATCCATATAAAAAACTTAAGCCCATTCCACTTTGACAATATGCTCAATCATTCACTAAAGTATTCTACCTGAAAATAATAAATAATATAATAAAATAAAATGACAATTTTTCACTATTTACTATATGTACTATGAAAACATGTCTCATAGATGGGACTGTCTATATGAGCATATGAAAGCATACAGGTAACTAAGCGCCACCTATGAGATACATTTTCAACGCATATATAGTAAATTGAGAAATAGCTACAACAGATTCTCATAGATCGTGCTACGTTTTATATATCATTAGGCGGGCTATCTCTAGGTAGAATACGTTAATCAATAGCTGAAGTTAGTGAAGTTTGACATTGAAAATGGTATGTAGTGTGTATCCTATCTCACCATAGCGTTTGGAAAATATTTATGTTTTGGGACATTTTTAATGTTTATAGAAGGATTTTTGTTATTTTTTGTTGTACTTTCTATTCTATAAATATTGCCGTTTTTTTAATCATAAGGTATAGTTGTAAACATAAGTGTTTGCCAGCGCCCGTTTTTGTGCAGGCACGGCTTTCAAGTGAGTTGTGTATGTTTTGGTGGAATACCAGGTCTGTAACTCAAGTGATGAGACTGGCACCGTAGCGTTTGATCTGGCAACACTGGAAGCGCCGGGCTAGGAGGGGAGACAGGGGAACATGTGATCTGCCTTCAGTACAAGTTTAAACACGTTCGAGTAGGTTTTGATTCAGACTTAGGCACAGTGCAACGGAAATTCTTGCTAAGCTTCAACAGGCCTACAGCGATAGCGTTTTGTCAAGAGTTTTTCGGTGGCTTAAATCATTTTCAGTAGGAAGAGTCGAGATGAACCACGAAGCGGAAGGCCGTCTGTCGACGATTTCCCGTTGGTATGGAGAATTCAAACGTGGACGGGTGAGTCTTAGCGACGATCCCAGGGTGGGTGCACCAAAAGCGGCAGTCCCCCAGGAAAACGTCGATGCTGTGCGCAAACTCATCATTGAGAATAGACATGTGGCACATCGCGACATTGAGGCGTCCTTGAAGATCTCAAAGACCTCAATTCAAAAAGTTTTACATGAAGAATTACAATAATTGGTGTCAAAAAACGCTTGACCGTTTCAATTCCGGAAACTCAAAAAATGTGTACAGCATTGTTAGTGTTGATGAATGGTGGATTTAGTGTTATGAACCAGAAGATAAACGGCAGTCGGCTGCTTGGGTGTTCCAAGGTGAAGAAAAGACAACAAAAGTCATTCGTTCTCGAAGTGTTTCGAAAAAGATGGTCGCGACATTTGTGTCAAAGTATATTGCAATAATTCCTCTTAACGAGAAAATAACTGTTATTGCTGATTGGTATACCACCATTTGTTTGCCAAAAGTCATCACCGAGCTTCGAAGAATTAACCCCGAAAGAAGAATCATCATCCACCAAGACAATGCAAGCTCGCACACAGCCTAAAAGACAAGGCAGTATTTAACGGAAGAAAACGTGGAACTATTGGACCAACCTCCATATACGTAGTCGTGCCATAAGTTCTGTCCCATGATAATCTCATGATAAAAATGAAACAAGATAAGATATATTTATATGAAAGATATTATTTATTCGACAACATTTTTAGAATTCATAATCAAACAGTTTTATTCAAAATGTCCCCCCTTGGCCTTCACACACTGCTTCAATCTCGCGGGCCACTCATCTATCACTGCACGCACAGCTTCCAAAGGAATAGCTGCCGCTGATCGGATCAAATCCGCTTTCAGGGACTCGATATTACGGTGGGCTCTGGAGCAGGCCAACTGCTCTAGCAGGTCCCACAACTTGTAGTCTAAAGGATTGAGGTCCGGACTCCCTGAGGGCCAATCTTCCGCAGCAATGAACTCTGGCACATTGCTTTCCAGCCAGCGCTGCGTACTCTTAGCCTTGTGAGCGGGGGCGGAATCCTGCTGGTAGACCCAGTGTTGGTTGGCAAACAATGTACCACTTAAAGGCTTGACGATAGGATCCAGTATGTCGCTCTGATAGTTTGCCGCTTTTGTTTTCACGCCCTGTTTACAGAAATGGAGCTGAGTGACCCTTTCGTAGGACACCCCCCACCAAACCATGACTGACGCAGGGTGGTGGCCTCTCTCAACTCTCGGAATGATCTCCGAAGCTTCCTGTGAACTCCTTGCATACACTTTGTCATTTTGTCGGTTGAATTTTTCTTCTATGGTGAAGATTTTCTCATCCGTGAACAAAATCTTTCGGAATCCCCCAGCTGCGTACCTCTCCAAGAGCTTCTTGGATCTTGTCGCCCTGATGTGTCGCAAGGTGGCCGTAAGTCGCTGGCCCGTACGTCTCCGGTAAGCCCCTAGCCCTAGGTCTTGTTTAATGATGCGCGACATCGTCCGGACAGGAATCTTCATTTCCCTGGATAGGATCTTCTGCTTCCGGAGTGGATTCCTTTGAATCCTGGCTTTTACGGCTTTGATGGCTGCTGGAGTCCTTACTTGACGAGGTCTTCCGCTTCTTGGCCTGTCATCAACAGAGGACGTCTCATTGTACCGCTGAATGGTCCTAGACACAAATTTACGCGATATTTGAAGGCCGCGTAAGAGTTAAAAAATCTGACTAGCACTGTGATTACACTTATGTAAAGCTATCACTGCAATACGGTTCTCTGCCTTGCCCCACTCCATCGTTATGCTTCGAGAGATCAATACAAACTGAGGTATATGTAATTACCCGAAAAGCGCTTAATCAACTGACACCACAATGTAAACAATCGGACAAGTATTAACAGGTCTACACTTGTTTGAAAACGAGGGACAGAACTTATGGCATGACTACGTAGTCCCGATCTGAGTCCTAACGATTTCTTTACTTTCCAGAAAATTAAAAACAGACTGCGTGGTCAAAGGTTCCAGTCACCAGAAGAAGCAGTTGACGCATTCAAAAATGCCGTTTTGGATCTGCCAGCAAACGAGTGGAATAAGTGCTTCGAAAATTGGTTCGAGCGCATGCAAATTTATATTAATATTCGTGGAGAATACTTCGAAAAACAGTAAAGTCATTTAAAACTATCTACCGTGCTGTTTTATTTTCATATGCAAAACTTAAAGGACATCCCTCTACATACTGGAAAAAAACGACATAATGTCACTTTTCAAGGTATGTAATACCTTTGCCGATTCAAATGCAGCTGTTTTGAACTGATTAATAAAGGACCAGTGGTTTTATTCACTTTCTCAAAAAATACTTTGTTGATTGATTTTCTTACCGTTCGTAAGTAAACCAGTCGACGTGAAAGGTGCGGCGCCTGGAAACAGCGGGTACGGTCCTGTCCTTTGGAAGGCCTGCGTAAAATTCGGCCTGTACATCGCCGTTGGCGCGGACCCTGTCGAACTTGATATTCCTATTCCATTTACTCCTGTCGAACCGATGACACCCGTATTTGTGGAACTACAAAAAACAGAAACAAAGGATATACATATCTCCATAATCGTCATGTAATGTGCATTCTGTTCAAGGTTTCAGTTGCTGGATAGATCAGACTAACTAGGCAAAAATGAACCCTCTTCTAGAAGAAATTGTGCAGATGGACTTTACTACGGAATTATATTCTTGTCTTCCGTCTGGACAAAAAAATGCTGGGTAACTTTTTTATTAAACGTCAAGTTTGGAAAAATCTCTTTTTCGCGTATATTACAAATCTATGAAGTAATGGAACAAGTTACATCTATTACCAGAATCGACCACTGTGAAAGTGAAAACAGCAAACTGTTTTAACTGTAGCCCAGTTCGCATTGACATGGTGATCACCATAGTGGCCGCTAGATGCTGTCGATTGTGCTATAGTAGATACGGTCTTCTGGCCATTGAACAAACTAGTAAGATAACTAATATACTCTGAATAGAGTTGCTCAGCTTTCATTCGTTTTACCACCTACATCATGCTGAGGAGTTGCCAAATAGCACGAAACATCTGTCCATGGTTGGCCGTCTGTGGTCGGACGAACGAAGGCTATATTACTAGTTTATGAATTATTGGTTTATATGTTAAATAAGTGGTCTACAGAAAAGTTGTATACGATGAAACGACTTTTAAAATGAGACCGCATACGTCCAATTTGCTGGAGCGGCTATGCCGATGAACATCTCGTAAAACATCGTCATTAAAACCTCAACAAATTTGGTAGCAATTATCAATTTAATAAAAATCCAAGTGAGAATCTCTCAAAAAATATTCTAAACGATGGTTTCAATATAATTGGAGAGAAATTATTATTATTGGTGAATCATTGTTTAGTACATGGTGAATTCCCATCAAAATTAAAGTATTTCACCATTACTCCTGTGCCAAAAGTTCAAAATTCTCAGCTGTATACAAATATGCGACCGATTAATGTCTTGCCCGATGTCGAGAACCTGTTCGAAGGGATAATAACGAACAAATCATAGGATTCATTGAAGAAACCAAAATTTTGATAAAAAATCAAGCTCGATTTAGAAAAAATGTTCCACAGAAACGGCAATCCAAATGGTGGTGGAAGACTGGAGAATAAAAAAAGAATATGTTGTAACAATATTTTTAGACTTCAAAAGGGCATTTGAGACTATAGATAGAGAAAAATTGTTAATGAAATTGCGTCACTATGGCTTTACAAATTTATTAGTAAATAGAAATTATTTAGTAAATAGAAGTCAAAAAACTAAAGTTGGAAATATTATGTCAAGTGTTCAAAATATATCAGTAGGGGTGCCACAGGGGAGTAAATTAGGGCCGTTACTATTTATTATTTATATAAATGATATCTCTTACATTTCAGAACACTGCAAAATTCAAATATTTGCGGACGATACACTTATATATATATATATATATATATATGTATCATTATCATAACTAGGAAACTAGGGGCAGTATAGATTTTCATCTGCAAAATTGTAATAGTAGCATAACTAGTAAATCTATATCTCAAAAGGGAGTATTTGAATTTAATAAATTGAATAATGATATTATACAGAGTTCGAATTTAAAAATGTTTAAGGTGAAATTAAAAAATCACTTTATGAATAATCAAAATACATAGTGACGTAATTTTAATTTTAATAGACAAGAATGTAAAATTATAGAAAAAGGATTGAAGAAAAATATGTTACCGAATCATTATACAAAATTGACATTGTAGCACTAATGCTAAATAAATCTTGAATATTGAAATGTTGAACATTTTTCATGAATTTTTTTCTGGATGGTAAACACAAATGATTTAAGTTTTAGCTAATGTTTGATATTTATTGTTGTGCACCGTTTAGTAAACAACTAATTTGAAAATTGGATACATTATGGTTTTAAAATACATGGGAAAAATCGTTTTTTGCGACTTTGACAGTTAATAAAAAACATGTCCAGCAAAATTTTTGTATATCTAGGTGAAAAACATTCTCAGTCACCCTCCAGAATATATTTCTGTTGTAAAATCTGACTAGGAATAAATGGTATTAATGATTTTTTTGTACTTGGTATAGTAATAATCCTGTATCAAAATTTACGATCAAGGATGGATGCATACACCCAGATTTCAAATTCGTAACAGACATTTTTAAGCAGAAAAAGGTTTCGGCACTTCTTGTTAATAAAAATACTACAGAATATACTTTTAGTAGACAAAATATTGATATTGTCAAAACAAAATTTTTAGAAAATAATACACACCCCATGCTGAGCTATATATGGCACTAGAAATTTAATGCTCTTTAGAACGGAGATATCTGTACTAGTAGTGCTTTGAACGCGAGCCTAAGAGACTCAATGATACAAATATTTATTTAGGTGGGTGCATTCTGCCTTAGGCAAACCTAATATAATTTAACACAGAACTCATAACTGGCAGTACTAAATAAGTTAAAAGTAGTAGTGTAAGGTCCTGATGACTGACACGGCACTATTGGAATTGTTCAGTGTCAGTCATTAGTGACTGACATGGCGGTCAATAAAAGAGGACTAAACTAAGATTATACGTGTCTCATCGAAGTAGTGCTTTTTTATGAATGCGACCATTATTGTCTGTTTGGAACATGTAATTTAATTACTTACTTTATTAAAGACGACTTTAAGTCAGGAGTGACTGACATCTTCGTGACTGAGTTTGGAGTGCTACTGGAAGGCGTTGTAGACGAAGGAAATGCCGTTGAAACTGCTTCAGTTTCCATTTTAACTGGCGTACTACTACTCGAGAAATCCAGTCCTCTTGATATCTGGGCTGTAGAATCCGTTGTAGTCTAAAAAAAAAATATTAAATTGAAAACGCATCAGATGTTATGAAAATGGATCTGAAAAGTGCTAAATGGTTATAGAAAACACCAATTAATGTCTTTCAAATGACATCAGAAATACCCGAAATCCAGAAAGAATAACATTTCAGTCTTCAGTACAGAAATTTCGGTTTTGTGCAAGAATAATGAAAAAAACACGTTTTTCAATTATCTTGCTGAGCACTGCATTTCTTTAACTCATTTATGCCAGATGTACTATGAATACTATAGCCTAAACTTGTTTGTTCCTGTAGATATCTGTACGATTTGGTTATTGAATAGCACGCGGCGACAGTTTGCGGGTGGATCTCGAACAGTACGGAGTAATTTTGCGTATTGTGCAATATTTTGTATGTGAAATCAGTTATTGTATATTGGAAAATAGAAGATGAATGAATATGGCGTGCGCTTTGCAAAGTAAGTAGGTTTTTTATGACATAAGATAAAAAAAAAACTAGTTTTTTTTTATGAAAATATTATTTCCTTAGTTGCGGCTTCTAGATTTTATGATTTTATGGTGTGTTTCATTTATGCTTTGTTTGTGAGGTTATGATAAAGTTAGGTGTACTATATTTAGTATATCAGGAAAAAAGGGGTCTACGAATATGTTCATAGTCAAAACAAAAATAAAATGGTTTTAGGTAAATTATTTTTGAATAAGTCATTATTTTGGGAAGGAACATTTGTTTCAGGGGTTTTTCTTTGCATGAGGCGCTAGCAATGATAGAAGATGACGACATTGAAGCTGAGTCTATCACTTTGTTACCTCCCACTAATGCATGTGGTAACATAACCGACGAGGATTCTGGAGACGAAGAAAGACTGTATATCAACAACTTGCCAGGAAGCTTAATGCAAGCTGAGGTCGAAGTAAATAAGAATCAAAACGAGGATATGTGGAGTTCAGAAGATGAAATACCACTCAGTGAAATCAGGGGTAATAATCGGAAGGAAGTGAAAAAGAAGAAAAGATATAATTACGTAAAAGACGATTTGCCAAGAAATGAGTATGCGTTTCCAATAAACAACGAAAATCAAAATGAACAAGAGCAGTCCCCAACCGAGATATTTTTTAGCTTTTTTGATAACATAATAGTTGAGGAGACAAATCGGTATGCTCGACAGAAAAACAGGAATATTATGGTTACTAAATGTGAAATCAAATGTTTTCTAGGCAGTTTGAGTGGCTACAGTAGTGTATCTCGCAGAAGGATGTATTGGGAAAAATCCAGTGATTCACACAACTCACTTGTTTCTGAAGTTATTTCTCGCGATAAATTTGAATTTATAATGTCTCACATTCACTTCCTAAACAATGAAGCTCTGGATGCAAATGATAAATTTGCTAAACTAAGGCGTCTTTTCAATCACCTGAATAAAATTTTTTTGGAATACGCAGTACCAGAAGAGCATCATAGTATTGATGAGGCAATGGTTCCATACAACGGGCGACATGGTTGTAAACAGTATATCCACGGGAAACCAATACGTTATGGGTTCAAATTTTGGGTTGGCGTACTCTTGGTTACATCTTATGGTTTGATTGGACGTATGTGAACGCGGCTTACAAATCTTTAGGTGTTGGCGCATCAGTTGTATTGAGCTATGCTGATAGGCTAAAAAGCAAATGGGCAAATCTTAGGTTTCATT
Organism: Acanthoscelides obtectus; assembly: GCA_963669975.1. Taxonomy (NCBI): domain Eukaryota; kingdom Metazoa; phylum Arthropoda; class Insecta; order Coleoptera; family Chrysomelidae; genus Acanthoscelides; species Acanthoscelides obtectus. The sequence goes on from CAVLJG010000001.1 coordinate 93,099,121, forward strand.
TTGTATTTGATAATTTTTTTCTTCGCCAGCTTTGTTTGAAAGCTTGACTGAAAAAGGCATATGTGGTACAGGAAAAATTCGTGAAAATCGTATACCCATGTCTTCTTTGAAAAATTCAAAACTTGTGAAAAAGGAACAACGTGGAGTGTTTGATTATACCAAAGTAAAATATAAAAACTTAATTTTTGTAAAATGGAATAACAACGATATTGTAACTTTTGGGTCTACAGCGATTGGAATTGAACCAGTAAATTCAGTAAAGCGGTATTCTCAAGAAGAAAAAAAGTTTGTGTATGTAGATCAGCCCCAAGTTGTCAAGCTGTATAATAAATGTATGGGCGGGGTGGATAGGTCAGACCAGAATATAGCTCAATACAGAGTACAAATCCGAGGCAAAAAATGGTATTTCTCGTTGATCTCTCAATGTGTAGATATGGCCCTGACAAACGCCTGGCATATTTATAAAATGACAGGACATAACGTGGTTCAATTACAATTTAGAAGAAGTGTAGCTACAACTATCTTGACACAAAATAAGAAGACTTATACGTACCAGCAAGGTAAATCAAAAAATTTTGGTGACATAAGGTATGATCGTTTAGAAGCTTAGATCATTTAGTCATTCCACAAGGCAAACAAACAACTACTACTACTAGATGTAGAAAATGTGATGTCGGCCTTCACGTGAAATGTTTTATTCAATATCATACTCTTTAAAATTTGCAATATTGATGTCTTTCAAAATATTTGTACTATTTTCAATATTTTTTCTATTATTATTCTTATAGCTACCTTTATTCCTAATGTACTATGTATAGTACATCCTAAAAAACTAACTGTTTATGTATTTTTTTTAGAATAAATTGAAAATACCTCCAAAGTGTCGTCTTTTTATAAGGTTTTTAAAAAAATAATAAAAAAAAACTTTTTTGCAACTCTTTAGGCATAAATGGGTTAATCACTGGAATTCTTCTGAAGGAATTTAACAAAATATTTGATAACAAAACGATTAACTAGAACAGGCCAGGGAAATCGGTGAAAACATTTGTATGGATCTTCATTTTAAATGTATTGCTTTCAATAAACTTTTCATGTGCAATTCTTTTCAATATTTATTTATTTTTACCTGCGTTCCTGGCAAAACTGGCATGGGTTGACTGACAGGTTCTAACCCTAATCGCATCCTCTTGGCATTATGGCTTTCGTTCTCGCAGGCTGCTGCCAGGATTTGTTCAGCTTGTACCGATGTCAAGTGAGCTGGAGTAGGCCTCGACTGGAAATAAACATTCAAAATGATTCTCAAAATCAAAAAAATAAGTGTGTATTCGCCAGAAGCGAACTTTTCATTCTACTTTTTTGACAACTCTGTACTATTTGTTATCCAAATTCGGAAAAGATCTACTAAAAAAGATCCCCTGCTGTAAGAAATTCGTTACAAATCATATGACAAAGGCATCATACGAGAAAAAATTAGTATAATTCGTTGACGCTTGTAACGGGTGATTTTTTAAGAGGTACAGGATTTGATTTTCAAAAAAAAAAACACAAAAAATTTGAAAAAACGATTAAATCTTTATTTGAGTCGATAGAACAGTCGATATAATTTAATGTTTAAAGATTATTTCATGTAAATGTTGGCCGCGGCTCCGCTTTAGATGGCCCATGCGCAAGGTCCAATTTTGGCACACTCTCTCCAACATATCGGCCGGTATCTCACGAATAAATGCTTCAATATTGGCTTTCAGTGCGTCAATCGTTGCTGGTTTATCCCTGTAGACAGTAGCCTTAACATGGCCCTACAAGAAATAGTCCAACGGCGTTAAATCACACGATCTAGGCGGCCAATTGACGGGCCCCAAACGTGAGATAAACTGTTCACCGAATTCGCCTCTCAATAGGGCCATTGTTTCGTGTGCGGTGTGGCATGTGGCACCGTCTTGTTGAAACCACATGTCAGCCAAGTCCAGCTCTTCCATTTGGGCAAAAAAAGTTTGTTACCATCGCACGGTAGCGCTCGCCATTCACAGTTACGTTCCGACCATTGTCGTCTTTGAAGAAGTACGGCCCGATGATGCCACCGGCCCATAATCCACACTAAACAGTGATTTTTTCGGGATGCATTGGTAGCTCTTGCAATGCTTCTGCCTGGTCTTCACTCCAGATGCGGCAATTTTGCTTGTTAACGTACCCATTCAACCAGAAATGAGCTTCGTCGCTGAACACAATTTTTCGATAAAAATGTGGATCTTCCTCCAACTTTGCCAGCGCCCATTCACCAAACTGGAAACGTTGTGGGAGGTCGTGTGGCTTCAATTCTTGCACCAGCTGTATCTTATAAGGTTTTACACCCAAATCCTGTCGCAAAATTTTCCACGTAGTGGAGTAACAGAGGCCGTTTGCTGCGAACGGCGGCGAATCGGCATTTCACGGTCATCACTAACACTGGCGGATACAGCCGCAATATTTTCTTCAGTCCTCACTCTACGTCTGCGTGTTGGTGGTTTAATGTCCAATAATGTAAACTGGGTTCGAAATTTAGTCACAAGCTTCCCAATAGCTCCCTCAGTAGGCCGACCAAATTGTCCATAAATTGGAAGCAGTGCTCGATGCACTCTCTTAACCGAGCATGAATTTTGATAGTAAAATTCAATAATTTACAAACGTTGTTCGTTCGTAAGTCGATTCATGGTTAAATTATAGACCAAACTGTCAATGACACAAGACCCGACGCGTCATCTGTCAAAAACCGTGTTGCCAAAAAGATACTAGCAAAAAAATCACCCATTATTTGCTAAATAACACAAAATTTAGGGAATCTGAAAAACACCCAGCCTTTATATCATGATATACATGAGATCTATCGTGTAGGATCCAAAAATTGAATAATATAGTGTTCTATCTGAAATAAGCAAGTTTGTATTTACTTCCGGTACAACCAGAAGTGTCAGAATTTTGAAAATATTTTAGCCGAATTGCTCCCATTAGTTATACAATAATCCCACATTCATAACTGTTTTATACTACCTTTTGGAGTATTAAATCGCTGAAATTCTACATTGGACCCTGTATACACAACAGTTATGTATGCACATTCACCATTTTTACAAGCTTTTATTATCACACATCTTGATATCTCGAGCGAATTGGCTCTTCAAGTATGAGGCAGCAAGAGTAAAATGTGGTAATACTGAATATAAAGATGCTAAAAATGAGTTAAGTAATCAATTTATAGTAATGTTGTTAGATCCAGTTGGTGTTGCATTCTGTTTACCGAGTTCTGGTCATTTATGCAAAAAGCAAAATCAGAAAAATGGAACTCACTGCATCCCAAGGTGAGTTAGGATCTCGAGCTCTTTTGTTCCTTCGACACGACTTGAGGTAGGTTCGTATCCTCTTCCTGGCCCGTTCAGCAAACTCTGGAAACTGCCTCGTACACGAGTCGATAATGGCCTGGATCTTTTCTTTGGGCTGCTTGCTTATGGGCACCATCCTGTCCAGATTTTCATCGACGAACAGCCGTACAAACATCTGAATGAAAATAATTTTCAGATAAATGGAAATGTCATTGTCATCCCGTATATCAGACAAGTTAGACTCAAACGAATTCAACTGTAAATACGGTTACATATAATGCGAAATTGAAAATTGATACGAGGGACGCTAGAAAAGAAATATATCTAGCCGTGAAACAAATAATTGAAACGTACAAGCATAAGATGTGTTTTAAACTTACTTGCAAAATTTGAAATAAATTTTTAAATTTTATAATTAGTTCCCGGTTTATACAGTGAATTGTGAGGAAAAATGAGTAACTTAAAATCAGACTATCGCAGTGTGACGCAATTTCTGATAAGAGGGCCATCAGACGGAAACAGTGCTTGAGTTTCGGATTACGTTATGACCAATTAAATTATTACAACTTCCAGGTTTAATTTAGGTGACCCCATGTGTGTTTTTTGGTTAGTTTTAGGTTAGGATATTTTTTTAGATGTATTCTCTACTGGTAAGGCTTGAGTGGAAGAACACCTCTAGGTGAACTCCCCCTTGAGGTTTTCCCAATATCATGTTTTTTCTTTCCCATGTGTGTGTGTGTGTGAAACGTACGTATATGATGGGACAACAGATAATAGAGAACAGATTAACAGACAACAGATTAACAGATAAGAGATTAACAGATAGAGGATAAAAGATAAAAAAGATGAAAGGTCAAAGATAAAGGATAAACGAGAGATGTACGAGGGATGTCTTTTAAGTTTTGCATATGGAAATAAAACAACACGTTAGGTAGTTTTAAATGACTTTATTGTTTTTCGAAGTATGCTCCAAGAATATTAATACACATCTGCATGCGCTCGAACCAATTTTCGAAGCACTTATTCCACTGGCATTGCTGGCAGATCCAAAACGGCATTTTTGAATGCGTCAACTGCTTCTTCTGGTGACTGGAACCTTTGACCACGCAGTCTGTTTTTAATTTTCGGGAAAGTAAAGAAATCGTTAGGACTTAGATCGGGACTATATGGAGGATGGACCAATAATTCCACGTTTTGTTCCGTTAAATACTGCCTTGTTTTTTGGGCAGTGTGCGAGCTTGCATTGTCTTGGTGGAGGATGATTCTTCTTTCGGGGTTGATTTTTCGAAGCTCGGTGATGACTTTTGGCAAACAAATGGTGGTATACCAATCCGCAGCAACAGTTCTTTGCTCATTAAGAGGAATTTTTGCAATATGACCCGCTTTTAACACAAATGTCGCGACCATCTTTTTCGAGACACTTCGAGAACGGATGACTTTTGTTGGCTTTTCTTCACCTTGGAACACCCAAACAGCAGACTGTCGTTTATTTTCTGGACCATAACAGTAAATCCAGGATTCATCACCACTAACAATGCTGTACACATTTTTTGAGTTTTCGGAATTGAACCGGTCAAGCGTTTTTTGACACCAATTAACCCTGGCTGCTTTCTGCTCTTCATTCAACGAAAAACTAATTTTCTTCTTCCTAATTCTTCATGTAAAATTTTTCGCCTCAATCTCGCCTCAATCTCGCGATATGTCACATGTCTATCTTCAATGATGAGTTTGCGCACAGCATCGACGTTTTCCTGGGTGAACCCACCCTGGGATCTTCGCTAAGTCCACGTTTGAATTGTCCATACCAACGGGAAATTGTCGACTGATGTGGCGCTTCGTTGCCGAAAACAGACAGTAACTCAGCAAGGCATTCTTGTTGCGATAATTGTCTCTGAAAGTTGTAATAAATTATGGCGAGAAAATGTTCTCGGTTGAGTTCCATTTTTCTAATGATTTGGTGACACTAAAAAATTCACTGTAGTGAGAACACTGCACGTATTGTTGTGAAACTTTGAATTTATGTTTACTAAAGAGTGAGGTTAAGATTCAGTACTGACGTGCGGCCTACTATGTTTCTATATGCAAAACTTAAAAGACATCCCTCGTATAATCAAAGATGATAAAGGATACAAAACTATTAAAGATAGGGATAAAGTATATCGCTAGCATTGCATTATCATATCAGCAACTGCAGTACGGAGGTTTTAAATAATGACATCAACGTACAATATTTAGCATAGCGTTAGCATGCTAGTAACTGCGGTAGTTATTATTATTAAAAAATACTGTATTGTCGTCAATACATGATGAAAAAGTTGGAACCATGGTTCTCGAAGACTGTTGTGTGAAAGTCTCTACCGTCAGAATGACATGAAATATCTCGGAACCCAGCATAATAACCATCTTGCAGGACAATTTCAACATGAGTAAGGTGTCAGCCAGGTGGGTTCCACGATTGTTGACATCTGAACAAAAATTCGTAGGTTGTTGGGAGTTCCAGAAAGTCATTTGGAAACAATTATGACTTTTGACACAGATTGTGACGGGCGACGAGACTTAGGTGTATCATTGGGATCCGGAGACAAAAACAGAATCGAAGTAGTGGATTCATGAAGGGTCTGCACCCCCGAAAATGCAAGGACGCAACTCTTTGCTGAAAAATTGAAGACAACAGATTTTTGAGCATCATTCTGATTGAACATATGCCAAACAAATACCTATAGTAACCAACCAGGACCCGAGACCGAGAAGTATTTCTGCTGCATGTGATGCGACCGCGAATGAGGCTACCAAAATTCGACCAATTGTGCAGTTGATATAGACCACCCTCCCTATAGTCCAGACCTGGCTCCGCCTGACTTTTACCTCTTCAGATTACTAAAAAAACATCTTCGAGGAACTCATTTTGACTCAGAGGATAGCACTGGTGGAGAAACGGTGCAAATGCATTGATGTAGGGGGATATATTGAAAAATAGAATCATAAAACAATCATCGTCTTGTTTCACGGCTAAGATGGCATGTATTTCTGAGTATTTTGATATAATAAAATATTTTTCCCATACTTATTTTGACTGTACTACTCATTTAAAAAACATGCGTTCTTTCTGACGGACCCGGTAGATACTCATTCGAAGTTAAGATCGTACTGATGAGTGAACCCACAACTTTTTGCTCAAGTGTTCCGTCACGTTTCTTAAACTTCGAGAGGATCTAAGTTACAGGATGATATGTTTGAAAATATATCTACTTACGTTGAACGCTTTGAGCCTTTCAGGGTCGTGAGTCTGCGTATCAATTTTATCGTCACTTTCATCGTCGTCGTCATCTTCATCCTCTTTGTTCCCACTAGAACTAGTTTCGTCGTGCGCCGAACCAGTTTCTGCGTTCACAGGACTCTGAAATACATCAAAACCATATTTTAATTTCGAAAATGATATACTATGTTTTTTAGATATACGAGGTTTGTAAATTAAGTGATGAGACTGGCAATGTAGCGTTGAGAACTGGCAACACTGGAGGTGCCGGGCTTAGAGGGGAGATAGAGAAACATGTCAGCCGCCTTCAGTACAAGTTTGAACTCGCTCGAGTCATTTGGATGTCATAGCAACTTTTTTTTGGAATTTTAAGCAACGCTGTGCTATGCAGGTTTTGATTCAGACTTGGGCACAGTGCAACGAAAGCTCTTGCTACACACACCTACCGAGATAGTGTTTCGTCAAGAGTCCAGGTTTTTCGGTGGTTTAAGGCATTTTCAGAATGGACCTAGTCGATTGAAGATGAATGACTTGAGTCCCTGTGACTTTTTCCTCTGCCCAAAATTGACAAATCACCTCAATGGTGGGACAGTCGAAACAGTACAAACGGCTGTAACCGACCAGCTGAAGGCTATTCCAGTATCGGATATCCAGCACTGCTATGAGGAGTGGGATAACCATCTCCAGCGCTGTGTGGCTTCATAAGGAAATCATTTTGAGGGTGACAATATGAAATTGTAATTATATTTGAATTAAAAAAAGAATTAAAAAAGAATCAGTCTCATCACTTAATTTATAGACCTCGTAATAACCTTGTCCTTATTTTCGTCTTCCTGTCTGTTGGTCTGTTTGTCCGCTAATCCTTGACCCGTCTATAACTTGTAACCTACTCGGGTTTTCATGAAACTTTTAGAGAAGGTTAATACTATGCGAAGGAAGAAAAGGCTTTGAAAATTGGTTCAGTGGCGGCTTTGCTATGGACAAAAGACGGCAAAAAAAATCGCTCAAACCTCGTTTTTGATGGGCCCTGATCATTTTCGGAAAATTTTTTGGTAGTGTATTTATATTTCGTTTTTTGACGTTTCAAATAAACTTTTACGCGGTTTAAGAATTGAAGGTGGCGAATTTAGGGGGTGGAGGGTTATGAATGTTGCATTTTTGAATTTAAGAGGTTCTATAAGGGCTGCAATTAAGTTATACAACAAAAATGTAAACACTCTTGCAGCCGCTATAGAACGATTGCGTCAGTGCAAGATTCAGTTTTTGTCTACTATACAACCATTCTGTTACAAGATTCTACTTTATTGCAACCATACTATTTCTTATGTATTCTATAGGCGAAGTGAATAATATACCGGGTGTCAACGAAATCATTTTACAAGGCACTATTCAATTGCTGTTTGAAGAAGAACCTTGAAACTTTGTGTGAAGATATGACTTATAAAAACTCAGATTATCCATTAAAAAACAACTGAATATCACTTCCGGTTTGGCCGGAAGTGAGTATGAAACAAGAATTTTAAATAAGACCCTGTATATATTTTTACATATTTTCATAAAGCTTCAAATTCCCTTTTCAACGATGTAACACAAGTTGTCATTCTTTTTCAAAATTGCGGCTTAAATGGCATTTACGCCAAATTCAATATGGCGGCGTTTTGATAATACCTATGGATTTTATGCCAAACTACCCGCTGAAATAAGAGGCAAAATCGATTCTCTTGCAGCTTCTGCATTGAGGTAGCAAAACAAATAAATATCATAAATTTGCGACCATTTCAGTTTTTGCTTAAAAAGTCAAAATGTATTTAAAATTTTCGCAGAATTTTCACACAAAATTTTAAGGTTCTTCTTTAAACAGCAATAGTGCCTTGTAAAACGTTGACACCCGGTATAACTAACACATCACAACCATCTTGTTTTCTTACATATCGGCCATTGTGAATTTTATACACAGCTATATGATAAGTTTCTTCACTGTGATATAGTGCTATCGAATGGACCCAATTCAGGTTTGATTCATATTTTAATAATGATCAAAAATATATCTAGATTTTCAAGATAAAAATCTGAACTTGTCTGGATTGAATCTTCCACAAATCCTATATTTAGACACGATTACACTAATGTTTATCATGTTATCTGTAGTGTCGGACTGAAACAGAATTATTTGATTTTCAATCGAGGAATATATTTTTTACCCAATATTATAGCGGGTGGTTCTGTATAATCATGGAATCGTCCATATTGTATTTTTTTTATTAGAACATTTTGGTGTTGTATGTGCTGTATGAGTACGCTACAAGAATGCTTTATACATCTCATTTCAGATCAAATATGCTGCAGAAAGCAAGTTAGCATTCCACACAACATTAAGCCAGCATTAAAGCTTTTACGTCATAATAGTTCTGTTATCAGAAACTTATAGCATCACTTTGCTAGTTGGGTTGTCATTTAGTTATTATAATCAATGACATAATTCCTTTGGAAATGTACAGAGTCAATTTACTTAACGACATCATAAGTCAAGAGTAGAAATGCAATAATTATTCAGTACAGACATGTATAACCTTATACATGACTGAGCTACATCTATTTATTACTGCTGTGCGAATTTATCACATTTTTTTCTTAAAAGCCATAGACAATGCAATAAAAATTCTATTATTGATATTCGATTTAAGTCAAAATAAATATGTCTATCTATGTGTGCTAACACAAAGCGACCTCAGACTGGATGAACTTGTGGCATCCACACGAGAAGTTACTGCTTTCCGGTAGACAAAATTCTATACATTCATCATCATAATGCGATGAAAACCAAATTTGTCTGACAGCTTGAGTTCAATGCCTACGAACAAGTGTGTATAGACACATATGTTAGAAAGAGATACAAGCCGGTTAGATAGCAAAGCTCATCACAACGTTGCCTTGCAACGCTGATGCGGCAATCTGCATCGCTTGGCAACCCCGCATCTCGTACATTCCAAGGCAAGGTTTCCACCTCCATGATCACAGATGAGCGAGTGGGGATGAGGGAGTGTCGTCCTGCTTCGAAATGGTTTTTACCTTCGTACACACAGGCAGTGATAATTTGCATTACGTAATGGTATTTGTTACATTTTCCGACCGGTCACTGTCGCAAAATGTAACAATAACTCAGGATCGTTGATTTTATCACCATCGGTGGAAATCAAAGCTAATTCTAAAATAAATTAAAATATGCAAAACTCGCATCAAAATTGAAATAAATAATTCTAATCAAAACGAAAACAAAATACTAAATTGACCTATTGTAGAAACCTGTGCGAACATTTTCTGGTTGTAATATATTGGCGACGCAGCAGATTACGCGACCTTACGGTTACCGTTGCTGGGCAATGTGGTGATGAGCTTCTATCTCTTTCTAACATGTGTTGATGCACACTTTTCGCGCTTCTCTCTCGTACACATTAAACTCAAGCCATCAGACAAATATAGTTTTCTCTGTGAAGGTATGCATTGAATTCGGATGGCCTGAGTTTAAGAATGAGGGCTGAATACTCATTTATTTATTTTTTATTTAATGATTTATATGAATCACATAAGAAAACTGAGCCATTAGTCCAAGATTATTTTTTACAGCTCTGAAGATGTTGAAAGCTTTGAATTTTGCGCAAACATTTTCCAGAATAATGCTTCATATGAGGATATTATTGTAATATAATGGAGTTCCACGAACACATTCGAAATATTTCGTCATCCAAATAAGGAGCTTAAGCTGAATACATCTCAAATTTCGCTTCGGTCGTTAAATTTCCTAGACTCGCTAGGCACGAAATCTTTGTTCTCTTGTATGCAAAAATATGGCGTGAAAGATTCAAATTATGCATAATAATGTAATTTCAAGGTCGCATTTGCGCTGCATTTTAATCGCGATTACCATGTGAATCAGTTTTCTCGCGTTAGCGTCAATTCAGATTTCGTCAATTAATGTGGTTTGTAAACTAACAATACCAGTTGTGATAGCATCGGAAAAACCGAATATTCATAGTCATTGGTAATGCTGAATATTTTCATTCGCGACTTCATTCTGCCACCCACGAGTATTTGATCGAATATTTTTGATTTTCAAACCTAAATATGCTTTCTTGACGTTTTTATGGGTATTCAAATTATTTGGTGCCGAAAAAGTAGGTTACCAGGAATGGTTTAGGAAATCTTTGACATTTAGATATTTTCATAGCCCTACCCCAATTTTGGGTTCGCTACTATGGTATCTTTTTGCTCTCGCTGAAATATTTGAAAAAACTGGCGTCAAGTATGTTGACTCTGTACTTCCCACCCAATATCAGTTCATAATAGATTATGTTCAGTATAAACTAAGATCCACTTAGAAAAAAGTCAGTCAAACAGGTCCATACAATTAGTACATAGACATTTCTCTCCCTGCCCTACCGATAGTGCACCTGGTCAGACATTGCAGCGCGGCGAGAGCATTTTTTATATATTCCAACTACCACGAAGGCCTAAGGGCTAAATACCCACGGGGTACCGTGGGGCTATAGGGGGATACTGGGGAAAGGGGGGAACGCCACACGTACTCTGGCGAGGGAACACGTGTCCATGCAACATGCACACAGTCTGGCCCCGCATATGAGATCCGCCGAGTGGTACCTCTGCGTTCGACAGTCAGAGACCATCTACCACCTACGGACAATCACAACATCCATAGCCAAGGGAAAAATTTCTCTTGGGACGGGATTCGAACCCACGCAGCGCACGGCGACTGATCAAGAGACCGAAGAGTCTACTAGTGCGGCCACTACTGCTGCCTGATAGCGCATACCAGAACAACAGAACTCGCCAAGGTCGGCTTGGTGCCACCGGTAGCAGCAGCCGCGGCCGATAGGTACGAAGTTTTAAGGGCTAATGCATGGAGAAATCTATGATATGTGGATTATGTCTAACAGGTGCGTCGAATTACCAAGTTTGGGAGCATAAAAATGGACTAACATCAAAAAATTGATGCAAATCTCCAACAACCAAGTTTTTCAAAAATGGTCAGGATCATCTAAAACGTCAAAAAGCGAAGTTTTAGCGACTTTCATTCTTTTTCGTTTTTGACCTTTTCCTCTGCTGCCACTGGACCGATTTTCAAAAACTATAAAGATTTTGCATTCTATGCATAGTAGTAATAAAGTGTAAAAAATTTATCGAAATTCGAGCGGTAGTTCTCAAGTTATAAGCGGTTATAAGATTAGCGGACAGACAGACAGACAAACAGACAATACGAGAGAAATAAGTGATATGGTTTTTCGTTATGTACGTATCACAAAATATCCAAAAAGACGTCTCATTTTGGGCAATTTTCGCGATTACATTAGTTCCCCGCCAGTGGGCATGGAAGTAAAGATGGTGCATGCAAACATTTCTTGCGAATACGTCCTTTTTGACTAATTTTGTCAATGCGGTCGCTCGCTTTGTAGACATCCATCGTCGACGTTAAAATTATAATCCTAGTGAAATGTGAGCTTTCAAGTAAATGAACTATTGTTTGTCTAATTGTAGATTTATAATGCGATCTGGAACATTTTGGCCTCACATTTTGGTGGATTTAAATCGTTTTTTAATCTAAATTATAAAGGTTATTAGCAAATTTATTTGATATCGATATAAAACTCACTGTAAGCGACTTCTTCTTTGCAAGTTCGTTCGGAAGAGCTTAATAAAACTTGAATTGAATAAAAAATGATTACCTCTGTAATAAACAATATTTTATATGTTAGATACTAGAACAGTAAATAACAAATAATGAAGGAATAATAACTGTTTATTTGTTTGGATGGCCTACACTCACCTTAGCTATTGTGATGAGTTAAACTAGATAAAATTTCTTGCAATTCTAAATTACATTAATATGATTATACGCGAAAAAATCGCTTTTAATGCATTGCGTTACAATTAAGATGGTCATAATTTAAATTAAATTGGAGAAAATGTCTACGATTAAGTATTCAATATGATTGTTAAAATGCGTTCTATGTATTCATGTATATTTATTATCTGGTGGCTTTCATATAGGAATGAAATAGAAGGAAAAGATTATCACATAAATTGTAAGAAATTTTCAGTTTGGCTTAAAATGAAGCTAAAGACCAGTTCTGTTGCTTTTGTTACTGTATAATCTCAGAAATCGCTGGACTTGCATTGGCAATGGTATTATTGAAAAAAAAAAGAATACATCAAAACATATTCCTCAGTTATACTCGAATTTTAAACAGCAATACAAAAAAATCATTCCAGAGATACTCAAAACATCTGTTATCTGGTCTCATACGTATCAAAACTACAGAGCGAGCATTGAGTGCGTGCACCGTAAGGCACTTAAATATTTTTATTTGAAATGGCAGGGCCACTATCCTGAAAGAGCTTTTGACCATTTGGAATTAATGGATTAAGAATCTTTCAACTTGAACCGTTACAACTAAGGCGCGACTTATCGATGCTAAGATTTTACACAAAAAACTGAACAATCAAATTGATTGCCCCCTAAAATTAAGTAGAATTAATTTCCGAGTCGTAAGGTTAGGCAGTTGCTGTCAGAATTTGTTGTACCCTGACATTTGTAATACAAACATCTGGGGTAAGTCACCGTTAAACTTAATGTGTAAGTGTTTCAATGCGATTTCTCCTGTATGTGATATATCTTGTGATCGAGAAAACCATGCATTGTATTGTTACCGAGATTGGTACCTTGGTGTGGACATAAAGTCAATATATTAAAAGCTATTTCCACATTTCGAATCCTGGCACACTTGTATACAGGATGTGCCTTAATGATATGCGAATATTTAAGGGTGTGCATCTACATGAAAAATTAATGTTAGTTTGCTTTATAAACTATGGTCCAAAAATGTTTCCTTGAAGTTTTTGGAAAAAATGGAAATTAATTAATATTGTCAGAACCGCGTTAGATATTTCACTGATATTTGGTATATAGTGAAAGTTAATATTGTTGATTATTTTTCAATGCAAAAATAATTTTCAGCTTTAACAGTGTCGTGCGTACGGGTATTGACTTTTAAGAAAAACATGGTACGCCAATGGTTGTTTGGCAAACAAAAATTATGTTTGAATTCCTCGTTCAATTTAAAACAAATGATCTCTCTTGAATTGTTTGCCTTCGCTGCGCCATTTTTGAGTAAAAAAATAAAAACCGAGCAAATTAATGTAATAATTGAAGAATGCGATTTAGCTGTACTAAGTGACATATAAATCCGAACACCCAGTTTAAATAGTTTTAATTTAATAAAAGTTGGTGAATGTATTTATCTTACTGTAAATAACAAGTGAACAAATTTTCAGCCTTATCAGTTGGACATTCTTGTTTTTATACTGCTTTTTTTTAATTCACTAACGCTCTAAAAATGAATATTTCAGCCGCAGCAAAGAATGACGTTGGCGGATTTTGGTTCTTGACATCCTTTACGATCGGTTACGATGCCTAGAGTACGGAGACCTGTACGATTTCGTCAACTTAGTGAGTTTGATAGGGGCCGTATAGTGGGACTTCGGGAAGCTGGACTTTCTTTTCGGGCAATTGCAGTTAGAGTGCAAAGAAGTGTAGACACTGTTGTTAGGTGTTGTCAGGCGTGGCTTCGACAAGGCCGTACGCAAAGAGCAAGGGGCACTGGACGCCGCCGTGGAACAACAGACCGTGAGAATCGCCGCCTAAGATTATTGGCCTTAAGGGACCGTTTCTCCACTACCAGGTCCATTGCAAATGAATGGTTTGCAGAACACGGAAGACCTATTGGCATGCGAAGTGTTTACCGACGAATGAGAAGTTTTGGCTTGTTTTCATACCGGCCACACTGGGTCCTCCCTTTAACTCGAAAACACCGACGTAATCGCCTTGAGTGGTGCAGACAACGGTCACTCTGGGATCAGGAATGCAACAGTATTGTCTTTAGTGACGAGTCTCGATTTTGTTTAGGCATGCACGATGGTCGTGCCAGGGTTAGAAGGCGACGTGGTGAAAGGAGGAATCCACAGTTTTTTGTTGAAAGACATGTTCATCACACTGTTGGAGTTATGGTTTGGGGTGCTATAGCTTATGGTTCCAGGTCACCTTTAATCTTCATCAGAGGTAACATGAACGCGCAGCGTTATATCCACGAAGTTCTAGAACCCCATCTTTTACCCTATCTTGACACCCTGGCAGATCCAACTTTCCAACAAGATAATGCCCGACCACATGTTGCAAGAGTCACAATTGACTTCTTTCAACATAATGATGTCACATTGTTACCATGGCCACCAAGATCTCCCGACATATCCCCAATTGAGCACGTGTGGGATATGATGGGTAGGAGATTGCTCAATTTGCAACGTCCTCCTCAGACTCTAGAAGCACTTCGAGAGGAGTTGGTGGTTGCCTGGAATGAGATACCACAGGAGGACATTGACCACCTGATCAGAAGCATGCCTAGGCGCGTTGGAGAATGCGTAGCACATCAGGGTGCATCCACACATTATTAAAGGTCAAAGGGCTTTAAAGCAGTGCAATCATTTTGAAATTTTTATCATTTACTTATTATGCTTCATTAAGTACTTATACAAAATTTTATTAAAATAAAACCATTTAAACTAGGTGTTCGGATTTATATGTCACTTAGTATATAAATATCTAGTTGCTCTGGAATATGTCACTGGCTTGTGACATCTGACAAGTCTATGTTATTCAAATCTGTTCGCTGTAACATCTTTTTCATTATTTACTTTTTACAATCTTATTAATAATGGTGAATTATCCAAATGCAGAAATGGCGGAAATGCATTACGTATACTCGTATGGCCTTGCCGACGGTAATGGTGAGCAAGCCAGACGGATTTATCACCAGAGATATCCCGATCGTGCTTTGCCAGATAGTCGAATCACTTCTAATATTCATCGTCGTCTTGTTGAAACTGTTTCTGTCCAAAAAGGAACATATGAAAGTAGACCTCTAAGTGTGAGAACACCTGAAATTGAGGAAGCAGTGCTGCACAAAGTCGAAGAACATCCTGAAACGAGTACGAGGAAGATCGCTAGACACTAAATATTTGCCATTAAATTGTTCGGAGAATTTTAATGGATTTTTTGTTATATCCTTACCATATTTTAAGAGTACAGGCATTACTTCCCATTGATTTTCCAAGGCGTGTGACCATTTGTCAGTGGTATCTTCAAAAAATTACACACAATCCGCAATTTGAATCAATGATTCTGTTCACGGACGAAGCTAATTTTTCTCGAAATGCCATTCAGAATTTCCACAATAATGATTTGTAGGCAGAAGAAAATCCCTATGCCGTAGCCGAAACCCGTTTCCAACACCAATTTTCGGTTGACGTATGGGCAGGAATTATTGGCAACCACTTTATTGGCCCATTCGACTTGACGGAAAGACTTACCTCAATTTTCTTCAACAACAGTTGCCTTTGCTGCTTGATGATGTTCCGTTAGTAATAAGAAACAATATGTGGTACATGCATCATGGTGCACCAGCGCATTTCAGCGGTTCTTAATTATTTACAAACTGTTTATCCAAATCGTTGGAATGGCCGCGGTGGACCCCAAGAATGGCCACCAAGGTGCCCAGACCTCAACAGCTTAGATTTCTTTTTGTGGGGCTATCTTAAGACACTAGTGTACAAAAGTTTCATTACACTGTACAGGAATTAAGAGAAATAATAGTTACAGCTTGTGATAGAATAAAAACCATGAGAAGGAGGGCGGAAGCATGGATACTAGGTGAAGGGGGGCATTTTCAACAATTTTTGTAATCATTTGGTTGGTTTTAATGTTTTAATTCAAGAATAATTTTTATTTGGCAAAAAAACGGTGGCGAACTATTTTTTTCTTAAAAAATATCGAAGTCATTACACGTAGGTACGCACGCCACTGTTAAAGCTAAAAATTATTTTTGCATTGTAAAATATGCAACTTTATTAACTTTCACTACGTACTAAATATCAGTGAAATATCTGAAGCGGTTCTGAAAATATTAATTAATTTCCATTTTTTTCCTAAAACTTCAACACCTCGAGTTTTTGTGAGGAAACATTTTTGGACCATACATTATAAAGCAAACTAACACCCTAAATATTCGCATATCATTAAGGAACACCCTGTATATTTATCTGTTTTTCGATTTTTGCTCCGCAGTTGTAAAACTATTGATTTATTTTGGGAATTATAATAAAATAAAAAAAAGAGTTTTCCGCTCTTCAATATCGTTTTTCGTTCAGTACTAATGAGCGTTTCTACATTCGCGATAATTGTAGGAAGTATGCAAAACTAGATGCTTTTCAATCTTCTTGATAGCATTACCTATCCGGTTTGATTTCAAACTAACAAAAAGTCTATCTGAACCATGCGGGTAATCTCCTCAAGCCAGCAACGGCTCTAGTAGAAATCCTTTGCAATATGAGAGTGCCGGCCAACCCGTGCATTAAAGAAGTGGGCGAGCATAATCTTTTCATGCATGAAATTTCATTCGTAATTCTCAATAGCTAATTTCATTTTTTATACTTAATCCTGCAACATAAATCTGTCAATTTCAAAATGAGTTGGCTGGTAGGATAACGGATATTTGTTAATTATTAATCTCGAGGACGTTCTACGTACAGAGTGTTTCCTAAACATAGACAAACATCCCTTGGACTATTCTAATGTTATTTTGTCCTTTGATAATATTTATTGTATGTGATACTTGGGTGTTTCCAAGATAGAGGGAAAAGTCAAGTGGTGATTTTTAGGAATAAGGAAATTTTGCCTATTGCAGATCTTTGGAAAACCGAAGATCTCCTTTGAAGGTATTTACAAAACGAAACGGTTATTCGAAAAGGCAGTTTTATCAAGAAATACCACTCGTTGAGCTCCTTAACCTAAAAAAACTTCAAAATGCATGAAGGGAAACCTCCAATTTTCTCCTTATGAAATCCCGAAATCTTTCGAGTATCTCACAGATTCTTTATTCAGTTAAATCTAGTGACATTCCACTGGGATTGTGTAAACTATTAACACTAGGGGACCCCCTCAGGAGTTCAAATCCAAAGAGGGAGAAACCACGACGATATTTGACAATCGCGAGCAACCAATCTGAATGGACGTATTTCAATGAAAAATGGTGGCTTTGAAAAAGTTTGTCAGTTTTCGACGCCGAGATTGTAGGTTTGTATTCTAGCTGAAAGTATATGTATGTAACGCCAAATGTAGTTTTTATTAATAAAAATGTTATTTTGCGAAAATTTTCACAGCCTGTAAAAGATCAAAGCTACCGAACATTTTTCATTTTCTATGTTGATGACATATTTTCTCTTATCTGAAATATCTCGGATAGAGCCATCTTCTAGGACACTGTGTGAATCTGTGAATTTTTTATTCTAATTTGTTTCTATTATCTGTGTATACTTACAGATTCTCTGTTGGCGGGTGGTGTTGCTTTTCCTTTAGCCAGTCCCAGTGCTGAATGGTACTGTGCCCAAAGTCCCACCATCTCCTCGCTGTTAGGCACGTTCGTCAGATCGGGAATGTCACTATTCCCGTTCCTATTAGCTGCTGATAAATAAGTCAATGCAAATTAAAAGAATCAATGGGACAATTTATTAATGACAGCGGGAAATGTTTTCAACAAATTTTTCTTTCAGTGAAGTCTCGAATATTGCTCATGGCTGATAGCCTATCAGAATAGCTCCATATTCTCAATGATCTCTTCAAACTATTTTTAACATAATGGTAATATTCTGTAGCATTACATTTCCAACGGTTTGACACTCGATTGTGAACTCCACAGATTATTAGCTATACAACACAATATCGATCATGTAGAACCCTACAAGGTCATAACTTTATATGTTTCTAAGGACACAACTTTGTGAAAGTCCTAAATGGAAATTATCACATTAGAAATTTTTTGAAATGCAGACAAATTGCATTCAATCAGATACCTATATGTATAACAAAAAGGTGAGTGCTACGTGCGAAGAGGATATCGGTGTTCAAAGTGGTATTATGAGGTGTACATAGGAACCTAGATTACGATCCAAAACAGGTTTCAATAAAATCGCTTAAACCTCATCTGATATTTTGTTTCTAATTTAAAAAAAAGTTTCATGAGAAGTATACAGGGGTTTACAATGTAAACAGTACAGGTTACTCGTGGCATTCGATTATTTTTTGAGTTATACAGGGCCACAAGTAGTTTGAAATTAATTACATTAACATCTCACCTATGAGAACTTTTTAATGATTATTGAAGAATTATAATTCTCACACACCCTAGTGTGTTTTATTATTGATGTGAAGTAGAAAGTATTGGGACCTTGCGCTCATGTAAAAAAATACTAAGTTAAAAATTCGAAAACAAAAGTTGAAGTCTCATTATAATTGTTTATTAGTTTATTTCAATTTTTGTTTTTGACGCAACATTTTTATGGAGATACGAAGTCGCTTAAATGGGAGCACAGTTGCGTGTTTGAGTAAGAGGGAGGCGGAAAAAAACGAATTTTCCCAAAATCGTTTTAAGTTTTTTCTGACTTTATTTGTATTGGGATTTCAAACTGCACATTAACATTGCCACTTTTTCTCCTCTACTACGAGGGATGTATTTTCTCTTAACCTCACTCATTAGTAAACTTAAATTCAAAGTTTCACAACAATACGTGCAGTGTTCTCACTACAGGGAATTTTTAAGTGTCACGAAGTCATTAGAAAAATGGAACTCAACCGAGAACATTTTCGCGCCATAATTTATTACAACTTTCAGAGACAATTATCGCAACAAGAATGCCTTGCTGAGTTACTGTCTGTTTTCGGCAACGAAGCGCCACATCAGTCGACAATTTTCCGTTGGTATGAAGAATTCAAACGTAGACGGGTGAGTCTTAGCGACGATCCCAGGGTGGGTGCACCAAAAGATAGACATGTGACATATCGCGAGAGTGAGGAGTTCTTGAAGATCTCAAAGACATCAATTCAAAAAATTTTTCATGAAGAATTAGGAGTAAGAAAATTATTTTCTCGTTGGATATCCCACCTGTTGACTGAAGAGCAGAAAGCAGCCAGGGTTAATTGGTGTCAAAAAACGCTTGACCGTTTCAATTCCGAAAACTCAAAAAATGTGTACAGCACTATTAGTGGTGATGAATCGTGAATTTACTGTTATGAACCAGAAAATAAACGACAGTCGGCTGTTTGGGTGTTCCAAGGTGAAGAAAAGCCAACAAAAGTCATCCGTTTTTGAAGTGTTTCGAAAAAGATGGTCGCGACATTTGTGTCAAAAGCTGGTCATATTGCAACAATTCCTCTTAATGAGCAAAGAACTGTTACTGCGGAATGGTATACCACCATTTGTTTGCCAAAAGTCATCACCGAGCTTCGAAAAATCAACCCCGAAAGAAGAATCATCCTCCACCAAGACAATGCAAGCTCGCACACAGCCCAAAAAACAAGGCAGTATTTAACGGAAGAAAACGTGGAATTATTGGACCATCCTCCATATAGTCCCGATCTAAGTCCTAACGATTTCTTTACTTCCCCGAAAATTAAAAACAGATTGCGTGGTCAAAGGTTCCAGTCACCAGAAGAAGCAGTTGACGCAGTTGTCGCAAAGACATTTAAAACTACCTGCCGTGTTGTTTTATTTCCATATGCAAACTTAAAAGACATCTCTCGTAGACGGTATAATTAGAACTTCAATATGGCGTTTTGTCTCTTGTCCTCTAGCATCAACTTTATTTTTCCTAATAGATATCATATTGGATTTTTACACAGATGAATAGAGGTTTTAATTCCGTTTCCGAAAATAGATAATGTCATACATGGATATTACCAAGCCTTCCTTATTAAAAAAAAAATCGTTGCTTATTTGAAATGAGATTTTAACATAAATTGCATATTAGCATTGCCACTGTTTCTCTGCTACAAGAAGTCGTAGTCAAATTCTCAATTGAACGATTCTGCTTTCGATCTCCATCGTTAACTTTGTTTTTTCTTGTATTAAAATTTTATACAGTCGAACGCGGAATCTGCATTTAGTTATGAGTATAATACATTTATTTATGTCACGATTAATCTCACATATTATTTTAACAAAGTAGTATCTTCTTAGTAGTATTTAAATGTACACAATTCCAATACAGTCCATATGAAAAAACAAAGTTGGTGATGGAACTGGAAAGAACAAACCCCGAGCTAAAAATTTGACTACGCCATCTTGAACAGGAGAAAAAGTGACAAGCGGCATCTCAAATAAAGTTAGGAAAAAATAAAAATTATTTTTCTACAAATGTGGTTTACGGAACAAAAATGACTATCTGATAATTGCAAAGCCTACCTAGGAACTTTTTTTTAATTAACTCAGGTTTGGCAATATCAATGTATATGTTTTTAGAATCTGAAACATCCGGTATAAGTTTTGTATGTGAATTGCGACCATACGCTCAAATAAAAATGGTAAATCATATATTCGAAAATTGGTGAATTTTGGAAAAATATCATAATTGCGAAAAAAATAATATAAAATAGCGTTCTGGATCAAAACCTAGGCACAGGTAGGTATGCAGGTGAGGATTTGTGTGTTTACCTTGGTGATTGTGATAGTTCCACGCCAACAGCATCAACTTGAGCTTGTCTGTGTCTTTCATGTCTTTCACGGCGCCGGTTCCTGCACACACAGCCAATTCCAACACGATTAGCAGGGTTGATTTACATCATTTTTACAAAAGGAAACTGAATAATATAAGTGTCCACGAGTTGTTATACAGAGAAAACCAAATTTGTCTGACCGCTTGAGTTCAATGTCTACGAGAGAGATGCGTAAGAAGTGCGTATCAACGCATGTTAGAAAGAGATAGAAGCCGGCTGAAGAGCGAACGTCTTCAGCACATTTTCTAGCAACGGTGACGCAGAAAGTCGTGAAATCTGTTGCGATGTCAATATTTTACACCAGAAAATGTTCGCACAGGCTTCTGCAATAGATTAGGTTACTGTCAAACCCATGAAGGAGGTCTGTTCGAACAATTAATTTAATATTTTGATTATACCTATTTATTTAATTTTTGATGCGACTTGTGTTTTAATTTATTTTAGAATTATCTTTGATTTCCACCGATGGTGCAACAGCGAGCGGTCGAAAAATGTAACACATACCATTACGCAATACAAATTATCACTGCTTGCGAGCATGTACGTGAAAACCATTTCGAATCACTCCCCAATGAGCGCTAGATGGGTACTGACAAAAATCGCTCATCTATGATCATGGAGGTGGAATGAATGAATGAATGAATCTTGAAATTAGAGGCATTCCAGCCACCATAAGGAGCCAGTGCATAGGTCGCTTAAGCGAGCCCTTATGCACCTCTGCAATCCTTAGATCACAAGCCTCGCCCTTTTAGCGAAGTTGAGAATCGCCTTGAGTCCAAGCTCCTTGACGTCCTGAGGGTCCAAAGTAATGGACCCCAGTATAGTCTGCCTATAGTAGCTCAGAGCTTCACAGCGACACAAAACGTGCGTCGAGGTCTCTTCCTCTACCCCGCAGCGTTCACACAAGGGATCCTCAGCCACCCCCATCACGTGCAGGTGACGCCTTAACGTGTTATGGCCCGACAACAGTCCCACCAGCAACCTTAGGTTGGCTCTATCCAGAGATAGGCAGAAGTGTCCATCCTTAGCACTGAGCCCTTCAATGAGTTCCCGTGCCTGGCGGAGATGTCTAGAGATCTTCTCCATTTCTGAGAATGTTGTCTTGCAACCCACGTCTCCATTTTCCTCCTAGCGTTATGCGCGGTCACTCCTAGAGCTGGCTCAGGACCAACGAGCTTGCTGGCTGATCCTGTCTGCCAGAGTGTCCGCCGTCTCATTGCCCCTTATCCCAGCGTATCCCGGTACCCATATTAACGATACCGGATGCCTCGCTGCGAGGCAATCCAGAGCCTCCCTGCCTGGCAATACAAGACTCGAAGTAATCTTACAGGCACTTAGTGCTTTCATTGCAGCCTGGCTGTCTGATAAGATTGTTAATCTTCTCCTAGGCCCACCCTCCTCCAGAATGTGAGATACACAAGCCAGAATTGCAAATCCTTCCGCCTGGAAAATAGTGGTGTATCCACCGAGAGGCAGAGATAACCTAGTTCTAGGCCTAGAGACCCCGGAATCGATCCTAAGCAGGTTCGACACAATTTACAATTCAAAAATTTGTACGCTCAAAATAAAACCATTATCTGGGCGTAGATAATAGACTAATGCATATTTTCTTAATTCAAATCTGGAGTAACATTTTGGCAACGCGGTAGATTGCCGCGTCAGCGTTGCTAGGCAACGCGGTGATGAGCCTCGCTTTTCAGCCGGCTTCTATCTCTTTCTAACATATGTGTCTATACACACTTCTCTCTCGTACACATTGAGCTCAAGCCGTCAGACAAATTTGGTTTTCAGTGTATAGCAGGATGCCATCTTGCTTAGGAATATACTAAGCTTCCCGATACAGACAACCAATTACCTAGTTAATTTAAATAATCGGGTACTAAAATAAAAAGGAAAATGTTGATTAAGGTTTAAAATACATATGTTCTAAAATATTCAAATGCAAAAATCTTATAATTGTGATCAATGTCAAATTTGAGGGCGAAAACTCCGCTTACAGTCCCTAGTATCTTATTATACATATATAACTTGTTTTTATTATAAACCGACGAAGACACCTACATTTTTCAACAGCACTACAAGACTCGTGTGGACAAATACAAATGCAATACAAAAATTAAACATAAAACAACAAAAACCCTTTAAAAGCCTTTAAAATGAAAATTTTCAGTAAATAATATACTTCAAATGCAGCCCAATGGTTCGTTCCTTCCCAAAATTAATATCTTTGATGGATATAAATCTCCTAGAGGTTGACAAAACACGTTGTTTAGACGGTGTCAAATCTCACATGTTTAGATAATCGTTTAGTTACTGAGTTAGTTCGTTCTCTTCTGTCAAAATGTCTACATACACGAATCTACGTAAGATTATATTTAAATGAAAAATCATCTTTTTAGCTGTATTTTTCTATATATCGACCTGCAAACTATAAACTCTGCAGGCAACGCAAAATGGAGTGAGGCCAGAGGGAACGTGATACTTTGCGTTTTAGAAAATGTTGTCTCCGTTACCGATAGAATAAACCACACATATCAATATTTTCTGTTTTCCTTTTTTTTTTTAATTTACTCCATTACCAACAGTTATCACTATGAGTTGATAACAATAAAGTATGGGTTGTCTTCTTCATATATGGACTGGAATAATTTTTTGGCGTTTTCCTTTTGATTTTGGCAACATATTAAATTGTTCATGCGCAATTACCTTTTCATTTCAGTTTTTTATAAAAATTTAACTTGGTTTCTACACCGAATTTGCAGTCATGTAGCAACTGCTGGGTAAATTTGTATACTCGTACTTACAGGTATACTATGGAAATTATATAATTTTGTTGTTTTTCAATCTCTAGGTGTTAGGTTTCGATATATTTTCTTGTGACATGTGCATTTTTGATGTTGTACGTTATTTTTTGAGGGATTGCTCGTCACGTTGAAAGTAGTTTTTTCATTGATATTCTAATGGTTTTAATTGAAATTCAATATTCTCTGATGAAGAAAAAGCTTGGCTTAAAGAATCTCGTTTTTCTCTGGTTTGACTGTATTTTGCGTTGGCTGCCTCTCCGATAGTTTGCATCTCAGCAAGTGATTGCGTATAACTGAAAAGCTACATTACATTCAATGAAGGCAACTAAACATTAAAATTGAATGTACGAAGTGTCCTATCAGCATCTACAAGACCTTTGGCATTAGTAGATTTCCTGTGTGTTTAAAAAAAAACTATGAATCTGACCGAACTAAATTAAACAAAGCAATGTTCTAAACCAACCCTGCAGAATATAATTCAAATGCACCGCGAATTTTGGAAACTTGGGTTGTACGTATAATAAATGTTTTGTGTTTTTGTTGTTTGAGTAAGCTAGAGGTACGAGTACTTTAGCTACTGCTACCTTAGCAAGTTGCTAGTAAGCTTACCTCCATAATGGTCATCTTCGTTACCCTCTGACGATTCTGGAGTTGGAAGGTTCTCCTGAAACAAAAAAAACTCCATGTTAATATAGAGATACTTAGAAGCTCATCCGGGCCGCATCTTGAAAGGCAATACAAATCGAGGTTTGACTTTCAAGATTTTTTAACACTAAAATTGTTCATTCTGCTTATTCTCAAATTTGTCATTTCATTGATTTTTCTGAAATCATATACTTGGGTCGCTGCAAGCCTGTCACACATACGTTAAAAAAGTCGATTCCATACAATAAGTTCTCATTTCAAGTAGTTCATTAACACTTTTGAGAACAATACCGAGACATTAAACAGGCATTTCCGTCTTATAAGCTGAGATGTAAAAAAGATATCGGATTCGCACAGACTGATTTTTCAGTTTCCGGTTATCTAGCAGTATCTAGTTGCACATTTATGCAATCCTAGAGAAGTCATCAGCATATCTGGTAGAGTCTGATAACCAGTCGTTCTTAAATTTCCCATTTCAATACAGGTATGATTATACAGGGCGTTCCTTAATGATATGCGAGTATTTAAGGGTGTGAATCTACATGAAACATTAATGTTAGTTTACTTTATAAACTATGGTCCAAAAATGTTTCCTTACAAAAACTCGGGGTGTTGAAGTTTTAGGAAAAAAATGGAAATTAATTAATATTTTCAGAACGACTTCAGATATTTCACTGATATTTAGTACGTAGTGAAAGTTAATAAAGTTGCAGATTTTTCAATGCAAAAATAATTTTTTTAACAGTGGCATGCGTACGGGTATTGACTTCGATATTTTTTGAGAAAAAAATGGTACACCAATGGTTTTTTGCCAAATAAAAATTATTTTCGAATTCCTTGTTCAATTTAAAACAGATGATCTCTCTTGAATTATTTTCCTTCGATGCGCCATTTTTTAGTAAAAAAATAAAAACCCTTCTATTGTCTAACATGCAAATTTATTATTAATTTAATTGGAAAAATTATACACATTAGGGGTAATGAACAACAACAACTGACAACATAAACATAATATTAAAACCAACGAAATGATTACAAAAATTGTTGAAAATGGTCCCCTTCACTTAGTATGCATGCTTCCCTTCTCCTTCTCATCTAATTGCGCACTCGTTGAAATATCCCTGGAGCGTTTTTTACTCTATCAAAAGCTGCAAATAGTAAGTCTCTTAATTCCTCTACAGTGTTAAAGGGACTTGTGTACACTAGTGTCTTAAGATAGCCCCACAAAAAGCAATCAAAACTGTTGAGGTCTGGGGACCTTGGTGGCCATTCTTGGGGCCCACCGCGGCCAATCCAACGATTTGGATAAAAAGTTTGTGAATAATTATGTACCGCTACACTGAAATGCGCTGGAGCACCATCATGCATGTACCACATATTGTTTCTTATTACTAACGGAACATCATCAAGCAGCAAAGGCAACTCTTGCTGAAGAAAATTGAGGTAAGTCTGTCCGTCAAGTCGTCCCGGCAAGAAAAATGGGCCAATAGAGTGGTTGCCAATAATTCCTGCCCATACGTTAACCGAAAATTGGTGTTGGAAAAGGGTTTCGGTTACGGCATAGGGATTTTCTTTTTCTTCTTCAAATGATTATTGTGGTTATTCTGAATGGCATTTCGAGAAAAATTAGCTTTGTCCGTGAACAGAATCATTGATTCAAATTGCGAATTTTGTGTAATTTTTTAAAGATACCACTGACAAAAGGTCACACGCCTTGGAAAATCAATGGGAAGTAATGTCTGTACTCTTAAAATATGGTAAGGATATAACAAAAAATCCACTAAAATTCTCCAAACAATTTGATGGCAAATATTTAAGTGTCTAGCGATCTTCCTCGTACTCGTTTCAGGATGTTCTTCGCCTTCGTGCAGAACTGCATCCTCAATTTCAGGTGTTCTCACACTTAGAGGTCTACCTTCAGATGTTCCTTTTCGGACAGAACCAGTTTCAACAACACGAAGATGAATATTAGAAAAGGTTCGACTATCTGGCAAAGCACGATCGGGATATCTCTGGTGATAAATCCGTCTGGCTTGGTCACCATTACCGTCGGCAAGGCCAAATACGTAATGCATTTCCGCCATTTCTGCATTTGAATAATTCACCATTATTAACAAGATTGTAAAAACTAAATAATGAAAAAGATGTCACAGCGAACAGATTTGAATAACAGAAACTTGTCAGATGTCAAAAGCCAGTGACATATTCCAGAGCAACTAGATATTTATTGCTAAATTGCTTTCTAATTAATAATTGATTATTACATTAATTTTCTCGGACAATCGAACCGTTTTTATTTTTTTACTCAAAAATGGCGCATCGAAGGAAAACAATTCAAGAGAGATCATTTGTTTTAAATTGAACGGGGAAGTCAAAAATAATTTTTATTTGCCAAAAAACTATTGGCGTAATATTTTTTCCTTAAAAAATATCGAAGTCAACACCCGTACGCAGGCCACTGTTAAAGCTAAAGATAATTTCTGCATTGAAAAATATGCAACTTTATTAACT
This sequence comes from Acanthoscelides obtectus, assembly GCA_963669975.1. NCBI lineage: Eukaryota > Metazoa > Arthropoda > Insecta > Coleoptera > Chrysomelidae > Acanthoscelides > Acanthoscelides obtectus. Next base: position 93,126,364 of record CAVLJG010000001.1, read on the forward strand.
TTCACTACGTACCAAATATCAGTGAAATATCTGAAGCGGTTCTGAAAATATTAATTAATTTCCATTTTTTTTTTTCTAAAACTTCAACACCCCGAGTTTTTGTAAGGAAACATTTTTGGACCATAGTTTATAAAGCTAATATTAATTTTTCATGAAGATTCACACCCTTAAATATTCGCATATCATTAAGAAACACCCTGTTATTTTACGTATTCCTCAACATTCTCGAGATATGTTCCGAAATTAGCTGAGAAAAAGATTTTATTCGCTTTTTCGTAAACTCTTTAACACTGATTCAGTTTATTGTGCGTCTTTCTTATATATATTTTTCCAATACAAATATCTAATACTTTTACTGAAAGTTGAGTAAATTGTACCATTTGGCATATTTTATAAAATAACTCGTTAAGGACTTATTTGACTCAAATGATGATTGAGGGTGTAGAATAAAAAAATTCAAATAATGTTGTTGCAAAAGAACCGGTCAGTTCAGTTGTTTCGGTTTTTAAATTGTCCCTTAGTAAAAGTCATTAAACTTTGGTTGTTTGTAAAACAGAATTGTATAACAAAATATCGTGTTAGATAATTGTTAAATTTGGAACATCAGTGAGACAAAATATCGCCCTAGAGAATTAAATGAAGATATAGGTATGAATCGAAAAGATTCATTCGTCGAATTCAAACAGAAGGTATTTGAAGCATATTGGTAAAACAAACACATTATAGAAAGTTACTATACAGTCAAGTCGGCTGGGAAACGAAGCTCAGGGCTGCATTCGTAAGTTGTTACAGAAGGTATGTACTTCGTACTTACTCTGTAACAATTTTAGTGTTCTTAATTTTTTGACGTTCCTGTTCCATGTGTTCGGAAATAGATCAAAGAAATCCTGGAAGGTCAAAAATGTACATGTACATTACCAAGTGATTTACAAACGCTTTCATATATCGAATTTGTGCGTTGGTTGCTCGTGACGAATTCCTCTACAGGACATTCCCGTACAATTAAAAAATCAAACGATGGTATAAATAAATATTATTTTTTCAAAAAGTGAGGTAGGTTAAATTTTATTATAAAATGATCAACAGTTACGAAAAATGCCACCTCAGTTTCCTGAAAGTTATTATTTGGTTACAAAGACGTATCCAAGATTGTATGATACTACGTGAACACGTTTTACAGAAGCCAACACATTTTAGCTTTTATTTTTTTATATATTTTGACGTAAGATGCACCAAACAGGCTAACTAGGTGGTGTTAGAAATATACAATTCAGTAAATATTCAGGTGGTGCAGTTTAAAAGCCGATACAAAAACATACATTAAAAATAATTCATATGAAAATACTTCGTGCAAAATAGTTTCTATACAGTAATATTAAATTACTAACTACAAAAACGACTACAAGGTAATTCCCATCCGATTCTAAACAACAATTTTTTATTCTTTAAAATTAGCCGTCTAGGAAAACTCGTCATTGAAGAAAACACATGATATACCGTTCATAAATATTCAATTATATAATTATTCCAGGATGCAAAAAATTAAAATGGGTATGAGAACAAGCAGTAGCATGCCGTGAGGCGAGGCGTTCAAAATTGCAAGTAACAATGCACCCAAGATTCGAATACCAATGGGCTTCCTGCCGCGTATTTTGTGGTCAACGCACTGGAACGACGCTGACGTTGCCGAGGTCATGGTTTCGAATTTCTGCGGGATTATAGGAAATTACTCAGGTTTTGCCGTTTCCGTTCACGTAGAAAATATTCTTGGAAAATCTATTTTCTAATTTAATGTCAATATTTAAGGGGAATGTTTTTGGGGCCATTTTTAGAGAAAACTTGACTTTTGAGATATAGGGTGGAAAATTTTTCAAAAATACATAATCATAATATCTTTAATACTACCATAATGTCTGTCAAAATAGGCAAGTGAAATTTCATACGAACGTCACTGTTGGAAATAAAAGAAATGTGGTACATTAAATAGTGCCTCTTAATAGTACATATATCTCAAATATCATTAAAATATCTAGTAGTATTAAAGGTAGTAATAGTAAATGCTTTATTTTTTAGAGCTTTACCACCCTGTACCTCAAAAGTTTATTTGAAATTTTATTCTGAAAAAGGACCCGAAAATAGCACTCTTGAATATTGACATTCAATTAGGCAACACCCTGTATATTTGAAGTAAAAAAAACGTGTTCCTATCGGGTGGTAAGGGAACAAGATCAAAGATTCACATTCAAGTTAAAATTTTCACGGAAGCTCTTCCAAACTTAAGCCAATCAATATTTACTAATCTGCCTTCTAGAGAATGCATCAGCTGTGTTGCGAAACATACACCTTATTCAAACACTTTTTTCAACAAAAACGCTCTTGTAGTATGGATAAATACCACACTGAACAAAAGCTGTATTACTAGACAGTTAGGTTTGTTCCAACAAGCAGTTTCAACCTAGTTCAGAACCAATTCCGAATTATTTTTCTGCGCCTATTCGCGGTAAGTACAGTCGGGAATTAGTTCCGAACTATTCTCTTGGAACAGAGAATTACTTGGATTGTTGCCGTAAAAATAACCTTAATTGGAGTAAGTTTAGTCTTTTTTTTAGAGACGGAAGAATTCATCATTTTCCCTTTAGAAGAAGCATGCTCTGCTATAGTAGCAGAGGAGGAAATAAGGTGGAATGCTAACAACACTAAGCTGTTAATTGACTTGAAAAGAATATATGATTAATATTACAAATAACATGATTGAAACAAATCCGTTAAAATTATCAACCCTTGACTATGTAATTTTCATTTATGGTCCTTGGAACTCCAATAATCAGCTCAAGATCTTCATCCTCACTAGAATCTGTTGCAAAGTAATCCTCATCGTCGCCCCTTTCGGAATCAACGGGACAATAAGTAGTTAAGATTTAGGTTTGAAATAGCGAAGATTGAAAAGTTAGTAAAAGCACAAAACAGCAGCCACAAAATCCAGCTTCCCAGTTATAAAAAGCTCATCTCCTCCATTTCTTTTGTAAACGCGTAGGCACTATCAAATTCTACTAGTTCTCTCTCAGAACCAGATCAGTTCAGAAAAGGAGAACTGCCAATTACGGAATCTGTTCCATTTTCTGTTGCAACGGTAACTTTGATCTGCGCATGCTCTGTTCAATTCAGAACTAGTTTGATTGTTTGTTTGGAACAAAGTGATTGTTACCAGGCGCTTTTGGGTTGAAATGTCTGTTAACGACATCTTCTCCTATGATGAGATAATAAATATTAACGTTTATGGCCATGATTGGGGAGATGCATCGAAGGTGGATTTATTTTTGTTTATATCATGTCAAGTAGCCAGAGAGGCACTGGCTTAAGACATTCTGTGCCGTGCCTAACGCGGAATACGTCGTAGGTAAAGTCCTCGGCTATTTATTGTTAATATTTCGTACAACCTGAATTATTCACGTATGTTTCGATCTATAACACCAGAAAGTACAGAAAGTACTACAAAGGCAATAAATCGGCATTCTTGGAGTGCCCTAGTGGTCTTATTCTTTTAAAAGTAATTAATTCGTGTACCTTTCGGGAAACGTGAACCGACGCAGCGTGCAAAACGTGTAGTAAAATGTTAGATCGAAACAATGTCCCACGGATCATGTGACTGGATGTTTTTCGAGACGTGCAGTTAGCCATCTCAGGATAGATCAAAATCATGTCTTTTACGTTAACATATAGATATGTATTTACAGGTATATCTAATGTAGCTAAATCACATATTTTATTTAAAACATTGTACCACAATTTCACACTTTTTTATATGTATGTATTTTCATGATCTCCTTCAAAATCGTAGCTTAAATATGGTTTCTATCTGTTATCGATCAATTCCAGAGCGACAAGGTATAGATTTTTATTGGTTGGAGTTGTTTACATATGGCATCTGTTTATCTCTATGGAAGGGCAGGTCAAAAATGGGTCGTGGGAGGGGGATAGGATACTTAAGAAGCATTGGCGTCAAATTTAAAAGCTCCCACTCAGTTCCGAGCTAGCAGCCGTCACGAGCATACACTTGTGCGACTGCGACCCACCCGGACTTACAGTGCGATCCTACTGTGATTTTCATCACGGTACGATCGCCATCCACGATGGCGAGAATAGAAAAGCTGGCGAGCCAGCTGAAGCAGAAAGAGGAGAACTTTGCAATGCTTGCTGAGCAGATGAAAAATCTGCAAGAAGCATTCGAGCGGGCGAGGGATGAAATCGATGAGGTAAAAAGGAAGCTCCTCAAAGCAAAGAGGAAAGCGAAGAAGACGGAGGAAGAAGAAGAGGACCAGGGAGAGGAGGACAAGAAGCCTACGGAGAACTTGGACATGGATGCCCAAGATATCGACGTAGACGAAGCCGAGAAGAGGACGGACGACACCGATTTCAGTGTCGCCACCAGACGGAGGAAGCGGGTGCGAGTTTCCTCCGAAGAAGAAGAAGAACCCAGGCAGCCAAAGATGCCAGCTGCCACCAAGAAGAGAGGTCCTAGAGCAACCAGGACCACCGAGGCCCCCATGGCAGGAACAGGAGTTCCGCCAATCAATATCGAGGGCACCGCTGATTGGTCATCCTTGAGTAGGATGATCAACAGCAAGGGGATTCAATTCTCCAAAGCGAGGACGGCGGGTACCAGTGTGAAGGTATTCACAAATACACCAGCTGACTACCGTCAGCTAGTCGCACTGCTGGAATCCATCAAGCGGCCCTTCTTCACCTATCAATTGAAGGAGGACAGGATGGACCAGAGGGTCATTCGTGGGCTTCCGAGGGAGATGTCAGTCAATGACATCAAAGAGGATCTAGTGAGCCAAGGCATCGCAGACGCCGAGGTTCAGCAGATGACCTCAAGGACCACAAAGAAGCCACTTCCGCTCTTCCTCGTCAAGACGAAGATGCCGGAAAAGCTTGCAGAGATCCAGAGGCTGGCCTTGCTCACGGTCGGCTTCGAGAGGAAGAAAAAGTCTTCCGAGCCCAGCCAATGTTACCGCTGCCAGCGGTACGGGCACACACAGCTGAACTGTCGTCTCGCTGAACGGTGCGTTAAGTGTGGAGAGGACCACAACAGCACCAGCTGCAGTCTGCCAGCGCCGCCAACAGGGCAACGAAACGCCAAGTGTTGCCTCTGTGGAGAAGGCCACCCCGCCAACTACAAGGGATGTAGTAAGGCGCCGAAGAAAGCTGCTTCTGCCCCCAAAGCAGTCCCCACCACAAATAGGACTTCTTACGCTCAAAAAGCGAAGGAGCCTATGTCCACTTCTGCCCCAGCAGCCGCCACTGCTACTGGAACTACTGCGCAGAAGCAACACGGCGATGACAGACTGCTAGCAATGATGCAAGCCATCATAACCCGCCTGGATGCACTCGAGGCCAAGTTGCAAGACAAGCACTAGACCCGAAATGTCTACAGGTCAAAACGTAGAATCTCTACGCATTATCTCCTGGAACATCAACGGATTCAGGGCACGGAAACCAGAAATCCAGGAGATACTAGACCAGTACCAACCAGAGGTGATGGCCATCCAAGAAACGAAGTTGGATGCTGCCCATAGTCTGACGTTCCCGCGGTACGAGACGTACCGCTACGACAGAAGGGGCAGAGGTGGAGGAGTCGCATTACTCGTCAAACGTACCTTGACGAGTCATGTCCTCGACGATGCCGCAGACATAAATGGGGACGGAATCACGGTCCAGGTCCATCACAACCACCGTCCCTACAGAATCACCTCCCTATATGTGCCACCAGGGGAGGCCCTAGACGAAGATGACATCGCTGACCTCCTGAGAGGCCCAGGAGCACGCATAGTCATCGGAGATCTAAACTGCAAGTCTCCGGCTTGGAACAACAACGTCGAAGACAGGAATGCAAGGCAGCTCCAGGAACACGTCGATGTCCTGGCGGGGGTCATCGTCGGTCCGGAGCAACCAACCTACATTCCATTCGGCCTTGGGCGACCTGCGGTACTGGACATAGCCAAAATTTCGTCGTCAGCGCACCACGATCCCCACTCTTCACGGCCAACGCGGCTTGGCCTACTCCAGTGAAGAAAAAGCCGAAGCATTCGCCGATTCGCTAGAATCCGAATGCAGACTCAATTACCATGAAGACGAGGACGACAACCACGAGGAGGCCGTGGAAGTCGCAGCCGAAAACATGAGGAGTCGACCACCTGGCCAGGAGACGGATCACCCCTCCAGTCCAGAGGAAATCCGTCTGATCATCCGCAGGTTGAAGGTCAGAAAGGCGCCGGGAAGGGACGGCATCAACAATAGGATGCTGAAGAACCTTCCCACCAAAGGCATTGCTGCGCTCACCAACATCGCCAATGCCACTCTGAGACTTAACCACTTCCCGCGGCGGTGGCGGGAAGCCCAGGTTATAATGCTCACCAAGCCAGGCAAGGACCGGAAGTTGCCCCAGAACTACCGGCCCATCAGCCTGGTTTCCTCGGTGGGCAAAGTAGTCGAAAAGGCTATCGCCGTTCGACTAGAGAAGCAGGCAGAAGAACTGCAACTTCTCCCCCCAGAGCAATTCGGCTTCAGATCCTCCCACAACACGGAACTCCAAGCGCTACGACTGACGGAAAACATCACCAGCGGCTTCAATCTCCAGGAGGCAACCGGTCTCGTCCTGCTGGACGTGGAACGAGCCTTCGACCGAGTTTGGCACGATGGACTCATCGCCAAAATGGAAGCCGCCGGAATCGATGCGAACATGTGCCAACTAATCCAGAGCTATCTAACACAAAGATGGTTCACGGTGAAGATTGGTACATGCCATTCAACAAGACGTCAGCTGGAAGCAGGCGTGCCCCAGGGGTCAGCCTTAGCCCCCCTGCTCTACAACATCTATACTTACGATGTGCCGAAGACAGCTGACACAATGCTGGCCCTATATGCAGACGACACTGCTATAGCCGCCAAGCATAGACGACCCGAGATCATCCGTAGGAGACTACAGGGTGAACTGGACCAAATTCAGGACTGGTGCGTGAAATGGAAAATCCGCATCAACGTCCAGAAGACGCAGGCAATCTTCATTCAACGAAGAAGGATTACAAGACCTCTCGAAGCATCCATCTTCGATGAAGATATCCAGTGGAGCGACAATGTCAAATATCTGGGGATCGTTTTTGACAAGTCCCTCACCTGGAAAGCGCACATAGAAGCTGTCATCGCAAAAACCAGAGCAGCCATGGCTCAACTCTATCCATTACTGGGTAGACACAGCCAGATGCCGCTAGCGACCAAGCTACGGCTGATCAAGGCCATCGCCAGACCTCAGCTCGCTTACGCCTCCGCGGTCTGGGGGTACGCTGCCCCCAGCTACCGCAAGCGACTTGCTGCTCTAGAGATGAAGCTACTCCGGATCGCCACCAATGCACCTTCCTACGTAAGGAACTCAACCTTGCGTAGAGACCTGCATTGGGATACCATCCACGAGTACATGAGGAAAAAGGCGGAGAAGACCTTCGAGAAAGCTCAGGACCACCCGAACGAGCAGCTACGATTCCTCATGGACTACGATCCGAACGAGAGGCCTCGCAACCGCAGAACCAGGTACCCCAGACCAAGGTCCCAGTTGGCACCCGCTAACTGGAACCTTGACTAGGAGACTAGGAGAATTTGCGGCTGCTCCCCCCCCCCCCACGGCGTGGATGCAGAGGACCAGGAACCACCGGGACCAGGACCCACCGGGACAGGACCAACCAGGACCAGGACCCGCCACGACCAGGACCCACCAGGACCAGGACCCTTCAGGACCAGGAACAACATATTGGTAAGAGGACTTGAAACTCTTGATTTTTCGAAAACAAGGGTTTCAAGAGAAACTAGCAGACCCTCTATCGATGATCGCTTAACGACATCGATAGAATGTGCGAGGTAAAGGGAACCAACCCGGCGTTCCCAGAGACTGAAACACATGAGGAGACGTTGTAGCAGACCGCAGGTCACGCACAACACATGGCCTACCGAGACGCTGATGAGTCGGGCCACGCGGAGGTTTAGGGTTTAGTGGGTATTAGGTGATCTCTTCAAGACCCTGGAGCCCCACACACGTCGTAGCTCGTGCTATGGTATGGTGCGTAAATGCATTCCCCCCTCGTTAAAAAAATAAAATAAATTCAAAAGCTGAAAATGCAGTTCAGCCTGCCTGAGACCTCATGTTTTGCGAAATTTCATTAATTTGCCCATTTTAACAGTATTATATAACAATTCTCCTCTTAGCCTGGAACACTCAATAGGGATGGCCGATGTTACCGATATCTCGGTCTATGATAAAATTTGGGGATGCATCGAAGCTTCATTTTGTTTGTTATGTCAAGTGGCTAGAGTAAACACTTTTTTTTAACTCATATCAAACACATTTCGGACCGGTCGAGAATGGGCAAATCTAACTTCCTCTGGCTATATCCCATCCATCATACTCATTGTAAAATGAAGTGGTATAGGTCTGTTTAGCCAATACACATCGTTCGTAATCTTATCAGCGAAGTGCCGTGAACGAGGCCATTGACACCGGCATCCTCAACGACCGACGACTGCCCGCCGTCAATGCTTCCAGATAAGTGATAAGAGGGCCGAGGATAAGCCGTGTGCGCCAAATCCTCTCTGAGGAGCCCTCGTGTTTATACAAGATAAGCGCATTCAGCCTTGGCCAACATCGCACAGACGAGACGACAAAACAAAAACAATGTTCAAAATTTATTTGTTATTACCTTTAGATTACATATGGTGTAATTTCATCGAATCCTGTCTTATCCCGCAATAGCCTTGATAGTTTTACCTGACGTTACGTATTTTGAATTCTTGAAAAGTGGCACTACTGTGAATTTCGAAATTTCACTTTACCTTGTATCGCTATTGCTCGCCCCGTCATATCGAAGATATAATGCTCAAAAACGGTTTTTCGACAGAGTAAAAATATTGTGTGGCAATTAAATTTAGGAGAATTTTACAGTTTATGTATTGAACTTTCTTGGAGGATTACTATTTTCGGCGTATGGGTGCCGCAAAGGTATGTTCCAAAATAAACAATACAAATTTAAAAATTGGATAGAGTGGATAATTTCAAATATTTATTATTTTTTTTAGACTAACGTTTGAGGTGGAACATTCATGCAGCATAGGTTTTGAAGAAAATAAGATTTGTTATAACAAAATTAAATTCCTCACAGTTTTATGTGTACGAGCTATCATGCCTTAATTGAGCCGCACCTCTAATGTATAGTAATTGAGCGTCAGGAACAGCAACTTCAGGGTATTTAAACGATAGGTAATTGAAGTTTTGCAGATAATTGTTGTAAAACCTATTTTCGGAAAATCAATGCGTTCTTTCTGACGGACCCTGTATTCTTATTGTTATATATATGCAGTAAATAAATAAGCATCTACTACTACTACTACATTCTGTTTCTAACGTTATCTGACTATTTACAATTGGATACCTAGTTTAAAATTAGTATCTCCAAATTAAGGATCATTGAGTTCAATGTAATCAACACTCATGAACGCCTATTCGTTATTTCTGGAATATTATTTGATTATTAAAAAATCTACGAGAAATTGGAAAAAGTATGTGTTACATAATAAACTCAAACACTCTATAGCTTATCAATGAATCGGTAAATACATAGGGCTCATCTAAGATTTTTCCATTTCCGTAATGTCTACCGCTAGTGTAAAGTTTCAAAATTACAACCTCAAAAGGTTTATCTGTAATACAAAATAAGCTAAACAATATGAAAGAAAAGCGCACAGAATGCAGACATAAACATTCATTAAAAATCTTAAATTTCTATTCAGATTTAGAAATCTGTCTGGGGGAGGCGCAGCACTGATGCTTGGGAAGAGAGGGGTTGCGGCTATAAAAAATTAAAGACCGGAGAAGGGACGACAGCTGCAAGCTTAAGCTTAAGCACTGAGCTGCGCTTCTGCAAATGCCATTCAGGTCTAAAAAGGTCATTTTTACACTAAGATACCGAGACATATGTATATCATTTTCCTAGGAAAAAGGGCGCAGCCTCCAAATCCACCAGTGCCTTTATATACCTTTGTGGGCAAGTAGGTGAGAAATCTGTCGATCGCCACCTGCCAATGGTTTGCCAAGATGATTTTTATCGCCATTACACCAAGTTTTAAGGATAAATGTACGGGAAAATCTATGATGACTGTAACATGTCTAAAAGGTGCGTAGAATTATTACGGCTGGAGACGTATAAGTATACGTATACCACTGTAAAGTGGTATTCTAACGATATCGATAAAAACATTTTTGTTGTATTATCGACACCCTCGCCCTCCGCCTATGATGAGGTAATGAATATCAACGATAATGGTCAGTTTACTTTGGATGCATCGAAGGCATCTGCTTTGTTTATATTATGTCAGGTGGCTAGAGAGATTGAAGAGTGAGAGGCACTGGCAGGAAGTGGACAATACGAATATTTTAAAGTCCGCGCCTGTTTATTTTTTGAATTTCTAATAACTTGAATTATTCTGATATTTTTCGGACTGTAACAGTTGTATTTTTCGAAAAAAAAACCTATTTGCTGGAATATTATGATAAAGTGCGGTCAGGCTGTGATTTGTAAGAGGTCTGTGTTTTGTTGGTAGTGCGCCTATGATCAATAAAAATAAATCAAGAGGCCGCCGGCCGGCCGTCGCGGGGCCGGGGCCGCGGAATAAGGAACAACTTGTTGACGAACGGCAGCAGCAGAAGGCGATGCGATACGGCCGAAGATGCGGAGACGGAGACACATTCCGGTGAAGCGTCGAGCAGCAAGCGGCATCATAATCCAGGAAAACTATGTAATACAGCTAGATCGGTTCTGTTCCGGCTGTTCCAAAGGAACTATACTGCAGAGGAATTTGAGTGTTGCTGTTGTACTGAAGAGATGTGCAGCGCTGCTTGCTGCAATTTTTTTCCTGTTTCGTGTCTCTTCCAGATATCTTACGAATCGACCCCATCCCAAAAAAGGACTTAACACCGAACATCACAACTACAAGCCTATAGCTATGATTTCTGTTAAAGTAAGGTGCATGAATCAGGAGCTTACGTCATGCAACTGTAGTGTAAACTCATCCAGTCTTATGGTGAGGATCATGTCGTTACTCTTGATATCACGAAAGACTAACAAGGCGTTGAAGTTGAAGTCGCCGAAAGCTCTGACATATTTGGTGACAATGATCAATGCGATGCTCAGAATCCAGTACTTTCCTGCTGGGTGGAAGACTGCTGAGGTCATCATGATTCCACAGAAGGTGGGTTCGATATTTCCTCAGGATTACCGTCCCATTATTCTGCTGCCGGCTCCTTCTAACCTCGCCGAAAAGGTGACTTATCGCCACCTTGAAAACTTTTCGTCAAATCACCATATGATTCCTGACGTTCAATTCGGTAGTACCGAGCTACAGGCAGTCAGGCTGGTGGAACATGTAACCAGAGGGTTCACCCTCAGCATGAGTACTGGCATCTTGCTTTTGGATGTCTCAAAAGCCTTTGACAAGGTGTGGCACGCGGGCCTCTTTTATAAACTAATCCAAAAGGGTTTTCCTTTTTGGCTTCTGAAATTACTGAAATCCTTTCTTGAAGGAAGGAAGTTTCGGATCAAAATTAACAATGTTTTGTTAACAACACGGTGTTCCTCAGGGCTCGGTTCTAGGACCAATCCTTTATTCGCTTTTTATCCATGATTTCCCTTGCCCCAGCAACTGTGCAGTCTACCTCTATGCTGACGACACTGCACTTGTCGCCCAGTCCTGTACTGGTGATCTGGTTCACAGTGGGTTGCAGAGTATGGTGGATGAAGTACTAGAGTGGGCGTAACGGTGGCTGATTAAAATTAATCATTCGGAAACGCAGGCTATTTATTGTAATAAAAAACGTCGCGGCCCCCCAGCAGAGGTTTCTGTAGATGGCAATCGTGTGCATTGGACAAATACTGTCAAGTACCTCGGGGTCACCCTTGATAAAGGCATGACCTGGCATAAACATACAGCAAACTTGAAAACAAAATTCCAAATTGCCTTGCGGCAACTATATCCTTTGTTATGTAGATCCTCCAAATTGAGTTTGATCAACAAAGTTTGCCTATATAAAATGATTATTAGACTAGACATTACTTATGCTGAGACCTGGAGGCTATCACTGCTTGGGGACGCAACAATCTTGTACAGTTCAATGCTTCCAAAACCCAGTACTGTACTTTGACGAACAAAAAGCGTCCTAGCGCTCATACAGTTTCGATGGACGATCGAGTTCTACCAAAGAGCCATTCATTTCGGCTGGTCGGAGTCCAGATCACCGAGGACCTGATCTGGCACGAACACATCTCTTCAATAGCTGCAGCTGCTGGGAAAAAGCTAGGCTATTTGTTTAGGGTTAAGAAGTACTTTTCTCCGCATGACCTTCTCACTCTATACAAGGCCCAGATAAGGCCTAGCCTCGAGTATTGCTCACACATTTGGGGTGCTGCCGCCCCGACTACATTGTCCATGCTCGATGCTGTCCAGAGGAGGGCGGTCCGACTGATCGATGACTCTTCTCTCGCTACACCAACGGGCTTTGCTCCTCAGAGCTCTCTTCCATGATGCCGCCGCGCGACGTGCCTGCCAGACAGACCCGCCTGACTTCGGCGTCCCATCCTATCCGTGTCAAACTTCGTACATCCAGAACTGGCCGATACGACCGCTCCTTTGTCCCGAGGGTGACTAGATTGTGGAACAATCTACGGGAGGAAGCTTTTCCCAGTTCTACTAACCTTAGGCAGTTCAAAAATCGTATTAACAAAATTTCTTTGGGATCATCATAGCAGCCGCGGTGTTCCGGCATTTAGGCTTCTGCCTGCGCGGCTGTTTCGATATATAAAAAAAAAAACTTATGCATGTTCGTCTTGGTGCTTTCTTAACACACACGCAAAGTCTTCAAGTGCTTCAAAGCAGAACTTTGCGAACAATTTGCAACGCCCCATGGTATGTCTCAAACGAGACACTACACGGAGACCTTGATATTCTTTACTTGAGGGATTATGAAGCTTTAGGCGCAGCGACATTATAGTCAAGCGGAATCGCACAGCAACCCTCTGTTGCGTGACTCAGTGGACTACACAGTGGAGAAATTTCGTAAGCATTCAAGGCCACGGCTCGCACTGTAATCAAAAATTAGCGCGAACTTTTAGTAAACTTTTTTAAGTTTGATTCGGTTTTGTTAGAGTGTAATTTTTTAGTTCACCTCAAAATTAATCCGTGTACTAACTCAAAAGGCCTAGGTGTTTCCTCTTAAACTAAACACTTCTGTTTTTCTTTGCTCTTCTCCATTTTTCTTCTCTTTCCCTTTCTTTCTGTCCTTGACATTGTCTGGTTTCTGGGCAGGACTCGACTAACGTACGTTAGACAGTGACTAATGGGCAAAGGTCCTACGGACCGCCCAGACAAACAAATGACGAATAGTATATCACGAAAGCTGAGACATGCTGCCCTCTTATTCAAACTTCCATCCTATGACCTCCCAGAGAAGCATTTCAGATGAGTGACTTCCTCTCTGGTTGCAAGATATCCATCGTAATTGGCGGGTTCTCCTCTTCATCCCACAATGTCATCGGGGGGTTCCACAGGAATCGATCTTGGCTTCGACTTTTTACTGCTTAATCCGCTGACGATATTTGTTCGTGTCAGACTAATTATTGGATAAGCCAGCTCTAGAGATGCAATGTAGCAATGTTGATCTTGCGCCGATCTTTGATTATTCCCCAGGAAGCATTCTATCTGAGTACGCTCAACAACGGACCCCCGGGGTGGCACTACAAGAAAAGTGGTGGTGAGAAAGTCGCAAATTCAAGATTAAGCTTCCCTAATGAGTTTGCGAGGACAAATTGACCGGATTAGCGGCGTTCGGCGTCGGGCACAGAGAAAAGGGGGAATTTCGCGATGAGCATCAGTGCATCAGGAGCGCGGAGAAGGTCACTGACACCATCCACCATGGCGCGACGATGATACCAGCAGCAGCTTTAACGCCTTTGCGCGTTCGACTTGCGGCTGGCGGCCGGCTGCCGTGCCGCCACGGCGTACGATCGCTGATAAGAATTCTTCCAGGTCGCGGTCAACTTGGCCCGGATTGCATGTGATATCCTAGAACCCGCTATAGTCTGGTACCAAAACGGAAGATAGTAGCAAAACAGATTGTACGCCACTGCTAACGCTGCGTGCCGTTAAATACGGCGAGATCCGTGCTCATCGAATTTAGGTATCGTACCGCGGAATCACGTTTTGGAAAAAAAAAATTTACAAGCGACTTGATACTTTTATTAATTAAAAATTATAATTATGTGTTTCAAGTAACGTTATGTGAGTTTTCAATTTCAAAGTATCTGCTCAAGATGTTGAACGTGAGCTGAAGCCTAAAGGGCATAAACAGGAATATATAACGGATCAGATATAGATATACAGAATATACAGATATACCAGGGGCTCTCGCTATACGAGGGATCTCTTTTAAGTTTTGCATATAGAAACATAGTAGGCCGCGCGGATCAAACGTCAGTACCGAATCTTAACCTCACTCTTTATTAAACTTAAATTCAAAGTTTCACAACAATACGTGCAGTGTTCTCACTACAGTGAATTTTTAAGTGTCACCAAGTCATTAGAAAAATGTAACTCAACCGAGAACATTTTTGCGCCACAACTTTCAGAGACAATTATCGCAACGAAAATGCCTTGCTGAGTTACTGTCTGTTTTCGGCAACGAAGCGCCACATCAGTCGACAATTTTCCGTTGGTAAGGAGAATTCAAACGTGGACGGGTGGGCGGGTCTTAGCGACGATCCCAGGGTGGGTGCACCAAAAACGGCAGTCACCCAGTAAAACGTCGATGCTGTGCGCAAACTCATCATTGAAGATAGACATGTGACATATCGCGAGATTGAGGTGTCCTTGAAGATCTCAAAGACCTCAATTCAAAAAAATTTACATGAAGAATTAGGAGTAAGAAAATTAGTTTCTCGTTGTATACCCCACCTGTTGACTGAAGAGCAGAAAGCAGCCAGGGTTAATTGGTGTCAAAAAACACTTGACCGTCTCAATTCCGGAAACTCAAAAAATCTGTACAGCATTAATGGTGATGAAACGTGGATTTACTGTTATGAACCAGAAAATAAACGACAGTCGGTTGTTTGGGTGTTCCAAGGTGAAGAAAAGCCAACAAAAGTCATCCGTACTCGAAGTGTTTTTAAAACGATGGTCGCGACATTTGTGTCAAAAGCGGGTCATATTGCAACAGTTCCTCTTAATGAGCAAAGAACTGTTACTGCGGATTGGTATACCACCATTTGTTTGCCAAAAGTCATCACCGAGCTTCGAAAAATCAACCCCGAAAGAAGAATCATCCTCCACCAAGACATTGCAAGCTCGCACACAGCCCAAAAAACAAGGCAGTATTTAACGGAAGAAAACGTGGAATTATTGGAGCATTCTTCATATAGTCCCGACCTAAGTCCTAACGATTTCTTTACTTTCCCGAAAATTAAAAACAGACTGCGTGGTCAAAGGTTCCAGTTACCAGAAGAAGCAGTTGACGCATTAAAAAATGCCGTTTTGGATCTGCCAGCAAACGAGTGGAATAAGTGCTTCGACAATTGGTTCGAGCGCATGCAGATGTGTATTAATCTTCGTGGAGAATGCTTCGAAAAACAATAAAGTCATTTAAAACTACCTACCGTGTTGTTTCATTTTCATATGCAAAACTTAAAAGACATCCCTCTATAAGTTGAAACTCGGGATAATGGTATTCCAAAATGGGTAAATTTTACTTTAGGGATTTAAAGAAGTGTCAAATACTGACATAAAAATAATAATGTTGATGAAGTTTATGTTACTCGTTGTAAAATATTTAAAAGTAAAAATTCTATATTATTGCAATCTAATTAAAATTTGCGTTATTTTCAGTGCGGAAAAGTTCGCTAATGGACCATCATCCTTCACACAACTCACTCTCAAAGCTTTGCACATGCCCTCCTATACAAACTTCCATCCTATTGCCTCCCAGAGAAGCTTTTCAGATGGGTAGCTGCTTTCTCTCTGGCCGCAAGATATCCGTCGTAATTGACGGTTACTCTTGTTCATCCCACAACGGGATCGGTCTTGGCTCCGACATTGTTCCTCTTACATATCAACGACTTCCTTTCCTGTACGATCAATCCAATCTACAGCTTTGTTGATGACAGCACTCTACATGAAGGATTCAGAGTGATAAGCCGATCTCTGCAGGTGAGCAGAAGTGGCGGTGACTTCCTCTCTGACGAGAGACCTAGAGTTTATCTCACCTTGGGAATGCAGCAATCTGCCTCCGAAACACAGTGCATAAACAAGAAGCATCCTAGCGCTCATCCGGTTTCGATGGATGGCCAAGTTCTAGTAAAGAGCCGTTCATTTTGGTTGGTCGGAGTCCAGATCACCGATGACTTGATCTGGCGCGAACACATCTCGTCAATAGCGGCAGGATATTTATTTCGGGTTAGGAAGTTTTTTTTCCACATGACGACACCTCACTGGTATCTAGTTCTCTTCTACCGGTACGCTGATGGGCTTTGCTCCTTTTTGATGCAGCTGCCCGATGTTCCTGCCAGTCCGTTCAAAAAAATGTGATGATCTGTTACACCTTAACATTCATATTAACTGAAGTATGATTCATAATCTCATACGCAGACGTATTCCTCACCACGGCACTTTTCTTGGGAAACAATCTACCTGAGAATCTCCTTCTGGTTAGTACGCCATTGGCCAAAAAGGGTAAAGGACCGTCACCCCTTAATTGAGAACCCGGTTTCGATATATCCAACCATACCATAACGTCCATGCAGCCATCGATTTTCTACATTTTGAATGAAGGAGTGGGTACATGTTTTCACACAAAACGGGTAAAATCGAGGACGGCTGTCCACATAATTGACCTGATAATGCTTTCAGAAAGGGGGAGCGACGTTGTGCCCGTATATGCATGCATGTATGCAGATGTTTTCGTTGGTATACCGCTAACGTTAACTGACATTCCAGTTAAGTTGTAAGGATAAATGAAACGCAAAACAATGGAAATAAAATTTTCTTAATCAAATAGCAGCAATGGCGGAGTGCCTGATGTTGGAAATAGTTGGTCACTTTGATTGAGCCCTACTCGGTTTTTCTAAATATTGTAGTTGTGTCACACTTATCAAACGAAACTTTGGAAACCCCTACGTTGTATACAAATTTTAAACAATTGCATCTGTGATCCAAGAGGTTTCTTGGCTAGACGCCTATACCTAGTTGAGCATATTTGGAAGTAATTATTGATAGCCTTCCTCAACAGAATCTCGTGGCACTAAGATGAGAAAACGCTATTATATACATATACAGGGTGACCACAAAGTTGGGGTTTTCCTTTACCGTAAACCGAAGCCGGTCCAGTCCTAGCCCTCGATCACGCCCACAGCGCTAGCGCCAGTGTACAGTTTACGACCTACGACAACGATGTAAATATGGATTTTAAGACAGAGCCGCACTTGGAATTTCAATTCAACTGAATAGTGAGTACTTTTTAATTCATTTTTTTTTACTTGTTCGCTCACGGTTCACCACACGTTAGCTTTGTTATATCAAGCGTAATTGTGTCTAAAAAGGAGAAACCCAACTTTTGTTGAATTTAAGTACTTTTCATAGCTGAATATCATACGACCAGTATTAACTGTGATCCATTAGTATTTATCATGGAATTTGCTAATTATTGACCGTGTAGGCAGAACTGATGTTTAAGGTTAAGTGGAAATCCGAATCCAGTATTAACTGATCAGTAGATTTCCACGTAACCTTTTAATCAGTTTAAAACCGACGTCCTGGTCAATACATATCAAATTCCGTGTTAAATACTGACGGGTCACTAATACTAATCGAGTAACATTAACCTATCTCTGACGGAATGATCAATAAATACTGATGATACGTACCACAGTAAGTGTTGATCGAATGACATTCACCTCAAGAACTTTTAGACTCAGAATGAAAGTAGATAATACTCAAAGATTAAGTTTCTGTTGGTCATTTTTAGGGACTGAGCCAAGGTTGGCAGGCTTAAATCAACTGTTTCGTAGGTTTCTTGTATCTCGTAAATCTTTTCTACCAACTTTTTTTTAATCATAATTGAATTTTTCTTCGGTTTAATCAACTGACAAGAACACCTCACTATCACAGCACCTTTTTCACCAAATTTATTTCAAGCAAACTGTTCGATTTCAATAAAATTCTTCTGAAATCAGCATAACTTCAAAAGTGACGATAATTCAGTGGTGGAGAAGCCAAAATAAAAAAGAACGATATTTTAAAGGGAAAATGATAACATCGTATAATTGTGATTTTTTCTTCACTTGGCTCAAAGTAAGTTACGTACCTAATAGAATGAGTCCAGAAATGGTATTGAAATTAGTTTTGTTTTATTTAAACTACTTAATATATTATCAAATAATGAAGATGACTGAAAGTGAAGTTATATGAGGAAAATATATTTCTAGTTTTTCTATTAGATTTTATATTATGTTTTAGTTTAAGAATTAGTACCTTACGTTTCAATGACGATGACTGAAAGTGAAGTTAGATGAGTAATAGTTATTTAGCTAAAAAATGTTAGGTATAAGATTTTTTCTAACAGCATGCGGAAAGTACTCATTTTCAACACGCAGCTGCGTGCACAAAGTAGCACTCTGCGGCAAAGCTATGCGTGCGGAAAAGTGCTACTTTCTGCACGCAGATATGTGTTGAAAGTGAGTACTTTCCGCATGCTGGTAAAATAGAAATATATTTTTTCTATTAGGCTTTTAAATTTTAGTTTATGAATTAGTACTTTACGTTTCTTCCTTTCTCATTCTCACATATGAAACAAATAAAAAAATTTACAATAAGTTTGCGTTTTTATGTAAATATGTGTTTAGTTGCATTTAAATAATCTTTTTGGCCCACGTTTCACAACCTGCGTTCCAACTAAAAAATAAGGCTACGTGTATTATTTAAAAGATAAAGCTGTCTTTTTGACGGGGTGAATAAATCATGTCTAAAAGCAATTATGCATTTATTATTTTTTCAATTTCTACTAGTTCTACTAGATATTTAAACGCAAATTATTTAACCAAATACATCTGGTTTAAACAAAAAAAAACATTTTTTTTTTCAAAAAAAAAAATTATCAACCCTCGACTGAGCACTCAAAGAAACAAGAGGTGGAGTGAATTTAAAACTATCTCACAACTGACCAGGTAAAAGCCCATTGTTGGGGCACATGCCCTTTTGTAACGCCCATGACTAATATACTAACACTTAGATATACACCTACATACAAATATCGGCTTTATTTATCTTGAACTTTCTGAAAATTCATCTCCTTTTTCGACAATAATTATCTGGAATAGTAGGACAGCATTGGAACTCACGCACTATTATAGGAGTATGTTAAGCTTAGTTTGAGCCTGCTCGACTTGTAATATGCACTTGCATCTTGACTACTGACTATGTAATTTTGGTTCAAAACTCGCATGCTCTGTCTAGTCAGAATCCTTTGGTATCGAGCAATCTGATGACCTTACGTCTGATGGTTATTCCTCTGACACTACGAAGGCCCAATATCTCTTTCAGATCTGAATCTACTTCTGGCCCATCCTGTATACACTCCTTTATCTATAATTTAAAGTCGATCACCTGTAACACTGACCTTCCTTACACAATACATGAGAGAGAAAGAACGTTAAAACGTTAGCGTACACATAATTAAATACTTCGAATATAAAAAAGAAAACAGGTAAGTAATGGACTTTGAAAAATAATCGACATTTGGGTCAGTAAATTAATTAATGGTAGACGTTTAGCGTTACAACAGTATATTAGTGGCGGCTAGCTAAATATGCACTCACTAATCGAGGTCAAGAACGCACTTTGTTCTAATGCAGTTTCCGAGTAGTCATGCGGTAATGTGTAGTTTGCGGTATAAGGAATAGCTAGAGACTATTATAAACGGTCTCTTAGAAGTATAGAGCAATTTTTGCTTGTGGAGATCACTCCATAGGGGATGCTATGGAAAAGTAGTTTATTGCGCAAAGTTCGGACGTCCCTTTACACGGTGAATAGATCCTGAGAAAATATGCGTTTCTTTATAGTAGCGTATACACCAAAGTTTCAAGATCAAAAGTACGTAAACAAAACATTTATTTACCAATCGGTTCAAAAAAAAAAAAGTGAAATGGCACACTCGTACAGCAATATTGAACTTGCCGACATGATTTTAATTTACGGTGAGTGTCTTCAAAATGCTACCGAGGCTTCACGAGTGTAGTCAGGTCACTTTCCCAGACGTAATCATCCAGGGCCACGTCGATTTGTTGACCTTGTGCAAAGAGCTAGTGCGAGGCCTCGATAACCCCAAACGGTGCAAAAGGTATTGAATCCCCAGGAAGAAAATCCTTCAAAAAGCACTAGGGAAGTGGCTAGACAAGTGCTAGTTTCCAAGAATAAAGTGTGGAAAACGCTGGGAGATGATGGATTGTACCCTCATCACGTACAACGTGTACAATCTCTCCAAGCTGAGTATTTTCCTGCAAGGGTGCTTTTTTGCAAGTGGTTGTTGCACCAACATGAAAATAATCCAAGGTTTTTAAAGTTTATATTTATCACGGATGAATACGAAATACTCATATGTGGTCAATCCTTCGTAGTTCGTCGGTCACATTTTCATCAAATATTTGGCATGGCATATTGTATTATTTAAAGTGATACTTTTCCGCAAGAGTTATGAACATTTTTTCTACCAGCCGTAACAAGATAAACAACAATATATTCTAACAATTGAAATCGTGTACTTTAATAACAAATAACATAACACTAAATGGCAAAAGATCATATTCTGGCATTTTGAAGATTTAGGACGGATAAAAAGATCCTGGGTACCGTGATCTTTTTTTTGTCTGGGGCGAAATGAAATGATTATTTAGTGTGTAAAACTAAGATGAACACGGATGTCAGTCCATGCTAAAAACCTACACTGATGCTTTTGTATGTCGACGTGTGTCTGTGAATCAATCGCAGACAACTTTGAACAATACTTACAAGTGGCAGAGCTGCACTTGAAAATTCTATTCGATGAACGGTGAGTACTTTTTTATAGTCATATTTTTTTTACCTTTTCGCTGTTGTTTCACTGCACATTAGCTTTGTTATTAAAAACGTAGTTATTTTTGAAAAGGAAAGTTCCAACTTTCAAGATATCTTGAATTACTGTAAGTATTTAATGTTTAATTTTAATGAAAGACCAAAGTTTAAGCAGACATTTTGATCGCAACGTTAGTTTTAAGTTAAGTGACGATATTCGGAAGAGTTTAGTAAAAATTAAAATCAATAAATAATGGTTAACTTTGCGATAGAAAAAAGGATGTCCAAGTTAAATAATGAACTATTTGTTACTTAATAATTTGTCCAGTAAATAAAATGACTGTTTATTTATTAAAATGACCTTCCATGCCATACACACCTTATTTCGGATATTTTTTATGTAATTCTTGACTTTACTTTTGAATTTGTTTCAAATTTGGGTAAAGGATCGTTATGATTTTCTAACTCTCAAAAGAACAACTTCTATCTTGAGAACCCCTAGAAGTTCGGCGTGATAACTCTACTAACACCCTGTATATCTTTCCTTTTCCGTTTGTCTATAAATAGAAAATAACGATTCGAAGAAAGCATCAAAATTCTCAAGGGGTAGGCATAAATATGTAAGTACGTTTTATCGGTAATACACATCTTCCATACTTCCTTCATGTTTCAGTATTACGTAAAAATGTTACCCTCTATGAGGAAGTAGAAAAAGAGGCCAGGCCAGGCAGGCATATGAACGCTATACGTAACACAGCTGGCAGTAAATATACATACTCATACATACGCAGATCTTAGGTTCAATGACACGGTAACATAAAGGCGCCGAAAAATCACTAGACGAGGTTTGCAACATCAATAATCCAGAGGATAAATGCATGAACATTCTTGGGAATAAAATGCTAAAATACAGACTGTGTAGTATTCGAATACTCGGTATTTTGAATCCTATTCATAATACATTTGGCTGGTATTCGAATCCTATTCGCACCCATTTGTGTGTTTGGTATTTTCTATTCGACTGAATACTTTTTTGGTCAGTACTCGGTATTCTGGATTTTGAATCGTTGTGGACGGTACAAACAAAATAGCTACGCAAAGTTATTTTGTTTAAGTAGACGGTGGTGCTTCTGATTTCGCTTAAGGCACGAGATTAGATTACATATGCGCCTTTTTTTGCTCATACACTATTTTCGTTCTATTTTATTTTGTATAGGAATTTTAATACCAGTTATAATTATTTTGTGATACCAGGTAAAGTAGATATAATTAAAAAGGTATGTTTATTTTTTAATTGTGTAGGTTCATTGTGTAAGATTCATATACTTTCTTATTAAGTTTAACTTTACTAATTTTCTATAAAAATATATTAAAAAAATATTTTTTATTATAGGATTAATTCTAACCTCACTGTGACATTGTATCAACATTTTATTTTTAAGTTTTATCATAGTTAAGTATTTTTATTTTTTTATATATTTTTAACTTAAGAATATAAATATAAATCAAGTTTGAAGTGAGCATATGTTTTTTAGATGGAATATTCAAATATTTATATTTAAATGAATCCAGGTATCCAAAAAAGCGCATCACAATACTTTTTTCTTCGTATGTGAATCTGGAGTAATCGAAAATAATTTAGAATTGAATATTCAGGATTCGTCTACGATTACCAGATTTCGGTATTCGATCCGAGTCTGCTGGATTAAATCTGGAACAAAACCTAAAAATCTAGAGAAAACGTGTATTATTGTAGTTACGAAAAATTTCGAAAATGAGATATTATGTTTTTTGGATGTTACGTGATATGTACGAGCCCCTTCCCACTTCAGTTGGCCCAACTATTGAAATCTTATTTCTTCTTCTTTTTCTTATCAAACACAAATAATAAAAATGTAGCAGGGTGTTATGGGTTTAACATATTAACAATGAATATTTTGATAATATATAGTAGAAAACACCAACTTTATCACTTCCTAATCAAATTTGCATCATACATATACAATTACTGCATATCAACCTATTTTAATTTCAATGCAAAATAAGTCTATAACGCATAGGTGGCTGTGAAAAATAAAAGCCATGGCAATTGTTTTTATTAATCACAGCTGTCAGAATACGTTTAAAATAGTTTAGGGTAGTTAAGGTTTTCAAAATGGGTAGAGGAAGGGTTATTAGTGAGAAAAATCGGTTACTGATAATTAAATTCTTTAATTCTGGGAAATCAAACTCAGAAATTGCTACTTTGTTAGACTTATCGCGGTACAGTGTGAGAAGTATTGTTAGAAGATATAACATAACTGGTTCAGTTAATATTAAGCCACGATATGTGAAAAAAAGTAATATCACAAATGCGTGCCAATTATTTACAATTAAGTGCTCTGTGGAGTGACGCTGTTGGAAGGAGAATTTCGAGGTCCACAACTCATAGAGAGGCCCACAAACTGGGATTTAGCACTTGCAAGGTAAGTTTTCATATAAAAAAAAGAAAAATCGGCTTAGATGGGCTAAAGAACATAGACAATGGACACCTCAACAATGGTGTGAAATACAATGGAGTGATGAGGCCCGATTCGAAGTTTGTGTTGGGGATAGTCGCAGTCGCAAATGAAGCATTCCATGTTGACTGTCAGGCAGTATGTCATCAAAAGGAGTAGGAAAACTTCATTTCATTGATGGACATGTGGATATAAACAAATATTTGGCAATTTTAGAAGAATCGCTTTTACCAGTGATGGAAGAATGTATGACATCCGGCCAAGATTTTGTGTTTCAGCAAGACGGTGCAGCGTGCCATACCTCAAAAAAGGCTATAAAATGGATGGAAGAAAATAATGTACCACTTTTGAAATGGGTTTCTAGCAGTCCAGATCTGTCACCTATTGAAACTTTGTGGCACGAGATGAAAAAGGTTCTACGACAACATCCTGCTCGTACAATCACCGAACTGAGACAAAATATTCAAGAAATATGGGATTGTTTTACACCAAATTTTTGCCAAAACTTGTTTAAAACTATGCCCTAAAGAATTTCAGCCGTAATAAAAAATAAAGGTGATGTTACCCAATGGTAATCTTTCAATTGTTGCTTTGTTAACTTCGCGCATTTATTCGCACATTGTTTATTTGTTAAGATGTTCTATCAGTTATAGGTCTAAGTGATTTCAAATATGTATTTTTTACGACTAGAGTGTATCTAAAATGTTTTTGAGAAAATAAATTGTTTTAGAAGTAAATTGTTTCGTCATGTTTAGTTTATAAAGGCATATTTTGGTACAAATCTTGAAGTGGGCCAACTGAAGTGGGAAGGGGCTCGTATATCACGAAAAATCAAGTCAATGATTTCTGTCTCTGCAGCTAGTCCTTGTCCCCTCCATAACTTTTATAGTGCCCTCCGCTCGGATTTTGATGTGGCGGTTACTGCTAAGGACGAAAAAACTATGTACTTTTTGAAAATGGGTCCAGTGGCGGAGAAACTAGGGACAAAAAATGAAAACGTACATTTTTAGGCTGGGAGTGGTAGGGGGCAGGTATATTTTAGTTTTTTGTCGTCGATAAATTTATACGTTTCCAACCCCCGTAATACGACACACTTATTAGACACATTTCATACATCATGGTTTTACGCGGATTTTCTCTTAAAACCTAGAATGATAGAGAAATACCTGCGTTGGGGTATCACCGATGTCTGAGCGATGGTTGCCAGATGATAGCCTGCTACGTTTTCAAACGGGTGGGGACTATGGACTGATTGTATGGGCCTGTATGACTGCCTCGACCCATTTACTTTTTTCATACATGACTGATGGCAGCGTGGCTTGGGAAGTGCAGTCAACCTACTTTTCGTCACCGTTTATAAGATGGATGGGTCCTAGCTAAGACCGAAACCTGCATGTCCACAACAAAGCCATGTCTGTAGTGAATGAAGTATATTCACTGATGCAAGTAGTATGTTTTCCGGAGCGCTTTGAGGTGTTGGAAAAATTCAGGGCAAATTTCAATGGTTTCCGAAAACACTCGAGCTTATTCGAATGATGGATGATTTTCAAAAATGTTTACGATATGTACGGTTGGAAAAGTAGGAGGGTTTTTATGGGATGTGTGACAAACAATAGACGTGCAGTGGTGCATAGAAATCTAGAAATCCAGGCGAATACGCAAAAAATACCTATATACTGCTCGTATAAGAGCTAATTTATTCATAAAAAGATAACTTCAGGATCACGATTTACGTAATTGAAAATAACATCCTTATCCTCGTATAGATACCGGAAGAACCTTAGTTGACACCCAGTGCGTGTCAATAGAGACGTTTTCTGAATATATTCGTTCTACAGCAACAAAAGCAGGAGAGCTCGACCTGGTGGCATCGCGGTTTGGAGAGCAGAAAGAACAAAAACAAAATTATGTTAATGGCGATATTGATGAGTATGTTTTTCGATGGCTCTATACTAGAAGCACCGGAAAAAAGGGGCTGGTGCATGTGATATTGCGGTCGGTGCACCGACCGAGTTGTCCCCTTCCCCCGACTATTTCCACCCCTCATACCCGGACTGCAGTGCCCTTTCGGGAGCCAACTGCGCGTGCAGTTTACAGGAAGGACATGTAGTAGTAGTGGTAGTAGTAGTAGTTGGATATCTCCACCAATTTCTCTCATGACGAGATCGTCTACATAAGCGATGGTACTTACATTATCAGCAGTTGTATTAGTAGTGATGGGGACGCGAAGCCCAGCAAGCCACATTTAACCCTTTTTTTCCGACCCCGTAGTACCAACACTTCCATCTACTGGCGGCGATTCGAACTCGCAAGCCAGGCTCTTTTATCATCTTGAGATTCGCTTATCAACTAAGGTGTTAACTGTGAAAAAGCGTTTTACCGATGTCAGCTTTGGTCAGAAAATTCCTCTGAGGATGCTAACATACCAGGGGTGTACCAAAATGTTCCTGGACTAGCTCTCTAGCTTACCGACGGATGGTAGCTCAAAGCTGTGCCTGCTGTATAAACCAGCTACACAAAGTAGTGAGCGAAGTTTCTATATAGCTTTTGTTTCACAAGCTTTTAATTTAGTATTTTGTGCTCTCTTGTTTGCTGACGGCGATTTCATCGTGAACGAAAAGTTAGGATTTCCATCTCTGTTGAAATCGACAATGCCGTAAGCTTGCCGAAGCGTGCTTATTATTCGTGTAGGTGTTTTCCAAGTTTCACGCAAAATTTTCGGTCTTTGCTCAAACTTTTCATTCGTGATGGATTCGCCGACAGAGAAAATCAAGTTCGCACAAAAACACTAAATAAAGTTCTTGTAAAACAAAAGCTATGAGAAAATTTTGCACACTGCTTTGTGAGGTTATCAGCTGATTCATATTACAGCCAAGTACGGAAAATTTTTGATTCACCTACGTATAATTAGAGTATTAGGTGTCGGTATTGAAAAATCTGTGCAGTAGGTATTTCTAGTCGCTAACGCCAAAGGAGTAAGAGTCATATAATGTGATATTTGTTCTTAAATCAGCTTTGACTAGAAGTAGATGTCTGAGGCCCGGTTTACTTGCGATTGAAGCACTGAGTCAAGGCCATACCGCATGCGGATGTTGCTGCATGAAGTAAGTTCCAGCAACGGAATACAGAAGCCTGGTAACGAGACCAAAAAGTCCATTTTTGACGACCCCGAACACCAAAAAGATGACTAACAACTCAACCATTAAAACTTGCGTCGAACCAGTTGGACATTCGAATGTTATTTTCCCAGCATTTGGAGCAGATGGAGATCTTTTTCTATTGTCATGAAAAATAAAAGTCTGTTCCACCTGCAGTAGTCTGTGAGTATTCAATCAGAACTCAGAGGCACTCTCTACTTGTGATCAGTAGCTATACAGTAAGCTTGTGTCAGTCTGATATAACCTCTTGACCTGCCAACATAAGGCTATGGTTACTATGGATGGAAATTCCGACAAAATCTTGTTCTGACGAGTTTTGACTAATTCGTCCAAATAAACATACACTTGTTTTCCTATAAGCGTGTTTACACTGGCAGCGACCAGCCCGTCAGAGTATGCACGACGTCGTCAGTACCATTTGATCGTTCAAACAGATTTGATTTATTCGTACGACCTGCGTCTTTTTGCGAACTCACTTGATTACTTCAGAATCGACGACAATGAATAAATAACTCTTGTCTGCCCGAACAGTAGACTGTGAGATGTGAGATATGAGAGACAAAAATTATCGATAATGACCTTTCAATCTCTCCGTTGTCATATCTACTAGAAAATAAAGGATGCATTACTTCTGCTGTTTTCCAACATCGATTTGGGGCCAACGCAAGAGCTTTTTTCTACCAGTTGTGTATTTTGCACTTCACGAATGCCAAATACGTGATTAAACATGACATACTTACGTTCACTTGATGCTCAAAGCGAAACAATTCTAGAATTCGTTTGTTACGAAGTGACTGACATTCATGGGTCGAAAGATGACAGTTTGATCCAGAAAATGTCGGATAATCTTGCAAATTAGGTTATAGCCTACTACTTGAAAACATTGAGATATTTAAAGTGTAAATGTTTTCTGTTGAAAAATGAACCGATTTCCGTTCGTATCATGTCTCATTTATACACACATTAACTTTTTTGATCCAGTTTGTACCAAGAATTGACAGGCATGAATGTTGACTTGTTCCTAGGAAAGTTGAAATTGTTATAACATCTGCCTTCGTGGAAATGGCGTCAAATTGACAGGTTAACTCTGCATAAAGGGGGCTACATTTTAACCCATCTGAGAAAAAGTTAGCAATGAACATGTATATCAAAAAATGGCGTCAAGTATATTGACTCTGCAATTCCTACGCAATAATCATCAGTTCATACAGGATTAAGTTCAGCGCAATTTACATCATCTGAGAAAAGAGTCAATTACAAACATATACAACAGAGAAGTCAGCCATACAATTGGTCCATAGACATTCTTTCCATGCCCTGCAGGAACTATTGTCTATCTGGCAACGATGTCCCTTTCCAGAGCCCATAAGTTTTTTGCGCTGCAGTACTTATAGATTAGTCAGCCGAACCGGTTCGCAGGGCGCCAAGTTTAGATAGCAGGAGTTCCCGTATCGAAAACATTTATCATTCAAAGTTTTAAAGGCACATTTGAGGGTAAATCTATGATGTGTAAAATATGGCTAATAGATGCATAGAATGACCGGGGTTCGGAGCGTATAAATATATTAAGATCAAAAAAATTCATATATCCACTCACACCCCTACAACTCCCAACTCCCGACTTTTAACCCCTATAAAATTTTCCCGAAAATTATCAGGACGTTCTGAAACGTTAAAAAACGAAGTTTGGGCAATTTTAATTTTTTTGTTTTTGGATTTTTTTCTCCACCACCACTGGACCGATTTTCAAAAACTATAAAGCTTTTTCGTTTGGAATAGTAGCAACCTTGTGTGAAAATTTCATCAAAATCCGAGAGGTGTTTCTCAAGTTATAGACGCATTAGTGGACAATAGTTGTCAATGCTGGGATCTAGGAACATCTCCTTGCTCGTACGACAGAACCGACTTTTTTGGAAACGTTGATAAGCCTTGCCAGTCAACGGCGAGACACCTTGACACCACATACAGTTTGGTGCACACATGTGTACGTACCTTGTGTTGCCGCACCACCGATACGCAACGCGTATGCTGAAAATATTTCTCTATTATTATAAGCTTTAAGGGCAAATCTACGGGGAAATCTTTGATGTGTGCAATATGCTGCTTTCACACATCAATAAGAATGAGTCCACCCGGTATAACCCCAACCCTCAGTATTTACGATGAGGAGCGTATGAAACGTAAAGAAGCGAAGGTTGAGAGTTTTATATTTTTTCATGTTTTGCCGTCACAAATTGCAAAAACTTCCGTATTTAGCACAGTTGAAACCTTGTATCAAAATTTCATCAAAATCCAGGTGGCTTTCCAAGTTATACAAGGCTCAAGGATTAGCGGACAGACCGACGGAAATGAGTGACACGGTTTTCCGTGACGTAACATCCAAGAAACAGCTCATCTTCAAAATTTTTCGCAATTACAATACTTCCTCTCCAATTGGCGTGGTAAATAAAAATAAATTCCAGAAATCTGGTATCTACTCTGTAAATCAGTCCACCCCGTACAGAGGGTGTCAGTGTGTGTATGCGTGCGTGTGTGGGGCTTTGGGGGCCCGGGGGGCCAAATAGGGGTGTCGACCAACCGTCGGGCGGGGGCGGCCGACCGCTCCCCATTCCCCATCCCGCGGTCGATAGTTGGCACGGCCAGGAGGGAGAGGAGGGTCGCGATGGAAGGGGGAATCTCTAAAAATGTAATGGGAGTGCAGCAAGGCGTACTCACGGTCCCCCGCTCCGGGGTGCCAGTCGGGATACACGATATCTGCCGATCGCGTGTCAATGGTGATGGAAGGAATCCTTATTCTGGGAAAGGCGATTTGGAGTGACCTTTCACACCATACAATAAAGGAAAAAAGATACTTTCCAGACAAGGAGCAAACTGCGGATTTGTTGGAAACATTATTTTTGCTATACTTTTTCCCCATCACTTTTGTCAAGAGACTCCAGCTTACTTTGGAGGTGTTAGTTCCGGTGACTAATGTTCGCCCAGGCCAGGCATTAGCCAATCCATTATTTATGTTTTAACCACATTTACATGTCTTTCAACCCTACGTAACGGAATATGTGCAACGTCAACAAAAATTATTTTAGGGACACTTTCTTACAATGAACTTCAGATTAACCGCAGTCAAGAGGTCAATTTTTTGTATTATTCCGAGGAACTTAAAAATATGTTCCGAGAATTTTGTGTTCAGCTGTCAAAGAAGCTTGAAGTTCCTGAATTTTTGGGACTTCAAATTCAGTTTTTGTATTAAAACCAAATTTAACCAATAAAAATAGAATACAGCTCACTTATATTATTTTTTAATTTTGAATTTTTAATTCACACATTTTTTAGTATTGATAGTTGAGAAATTGTTTATTGAGGTATAATTAGCATATAATGCAAAAAAAACTTTTATTTACATTGTTCTCGTGTGGTATAAACATGAGACAAACATCAAAAGTGCTACCCAAATTTCTTAACTCAACCGTAGAATGATGTACTCATATTAAAATTATTTTTGATATCGTTTCTAAAAGTAGTGACCCCCACAAAAGCTAGAACGCGAACAAGATTTCGAGTTTCAAACAATTCAATTTCATATTTTTATCAAGCTTATTTATACTAGGATTAAACTTTCTGGAAATTCCAGAGCTATCAGACCCTCGATATAGAGCTCCTCAAGAATGTCATGTTGAAATGAGTGCAATAGAAATACATTTTTCATCGGTGGTGCCATTTTTGCCTTATCTATACACGTAATATACAAAATAGAATTAATTAAATACATACTACTAGCAATGAATACACGAACATTCTAAGTCATAGGTGAGATATGAGAATCGCGTTGTTTGTAATTTTTCTCTTCTTTTGTTTAAGAGGTGATCAAAGTGATCATAACGTCGAAATCAAAGTTTGGGATTTTTCTATAATTTCAGCCTTACTATAAGATTTTTTTCCTATACCCAAAATGTATTAAAACATTTTAAGGATGATCTGAAATTCTTGTATTCACTCATAACTCCAACACTATTGGACAGATTTCCAAGCCCACAAGCTTTCTCATCCTTGACCTCATGTAAAAAAATTATCAAAATCTGAGCGGTTCTCATCTGGTGGACATGAAATGAATGGCGTAGGTTAAAATACATTGTTTATTTTGAAGTATTTCACACATTACAATATTTCACCGCCAATTGGCGTGGGTCGAAACACCAGAAAGTGAATGTATTCCAAAAACAATGTTTCAATTTTTTGGAGACTCATGCGGCATGTTGCTATCAATTTACTATAAGGTTCTCATTAAATTATTGAACGTGACATGTTTTCGGTCATCCTGACCTGACTAATGTCTTTATCAATATTTTAAGAGTCCCACTGGTGTTCCCATTTGGTGCATGCATAGGTGAAAATCAATATGGACCGTTCACCAACAGATCCAACTGCCATGCATTTACATATTTACAGTAAAGGACAAGATTAGTGGATGCATATTAGTAATCTCTGTTCTGATTTTATGATTTAATGCAGTCGGTGTGTGGGCCAAAAAGTGAAAAACTGTTGCCGATACGAAAGAGCGACAATAATTATAATGCATCAGAATTATATTGTCATAATAAGTTGAACATAACAAAATAGACAGGACTTTGTGCATGTTGGCTATCGTTCGACCGCAACGGATACGCGTCTGTTGAAAATATTTTAATATCTTGAATAGTTTTCAGGGCAAATATATGTACGGGGAATCTAATATGCGTAAAATATGTCTAATAATATAGGCTCTGAAATGCCGAAAAATAAAATGGAGTAATATATATCTTTTTCGTTTGTTTGCGTGCAGCTTCGTCGCTACTGGACAGATTTTCAAAATCTATGAAGCTTTTTCGTCCTTGTCGTAATAGTAACCCTGTGTAGAAATTTCATCAGAATCCAAGCGGTACGTTTCAAGTCACAGGCCAATGCAGACGGACAGACCGACAGACAGAAAGAAAAATAGGCGGAAATGTGTGAAATGGTCTTCGGTGATGTACATGTCAAATAGCACTAAAAAAATATCGTATTTTTGAAATTTTTCGCGATACTTCCCACGATACTTCCTCGCCAGTGCAGTGGCATGGGATGTAAAAATACTATTTAAAAGAGTTAAAATAGAGACAAATTTGGTTTCATTTATTAACATATTTCACAACTTAGGTAACCAAATAAGTTCATGCGGTTTTTAGTAGCAAAATATAAACTTTTATTGAGAAACAATAAGGCACTATTTATTCATCGAAGTAATTACCATCACATTCAATGACCTTTTGCCAACGTAGAACCAATTTTTGTATGCCGGTATTGTAGAACTCCCTGGATTTGGAATCAAAAAAGGCGATAATCACTGGGCGAAATGTTGGGAGAATATTGCGGGTGCGGTAACGTT
This sequence comes from Acanthoscelides obtectus, assembly GCA_963669975.1. Classification (NCBI taxonomy): domain Eukaryota; kingdom Metazoa; phylum Arthropoda; class Insecta; order Coleoptera; family Chrysomelidae; genus Acanthoscelides; species Acanthoscelides obtectus. Next base: position 93,158,604 of record CAVLJG010000001.1, read on the forward strand.
TCCCAGTCGAGTTCAGAAATGTTTTCTCGAGTCACTTTTGCGATATAAGGCTTGGTCTAATCCTGCAAGAATATCACCTTCTTCCGATTGATCAAAGAAGGCTGTTTCTGGATGTGTGCTGCTTGTACTCGTTGAAGCTGCTCACAATACAAGTTAGCAGTGATGGTTTGACCCCTTTCCAAAAACTCACAAATGGACAATTCCAGTTGCTGTCCACCAAACACACAACAAAACTTGTTTGGATGCAAGGAAAGCATGGGCGTGTGTAGTACCGAATCAGTAGGCGACAACCAATGATACGAACGCTTAGAATTCGAATACAAGATCTATTTTTCGTCGCAGGTTAATAACCGATTAAGAAATGGTTCATTAGCGTTGCCTGAAATGTTTGCTGAACAAATGGTAAGATGACTTAATTTGTTATCATTTGCCAGTTCATGTGGGTCTCATTTGCTTAACTTCCACGTCTTTCCTAGCTGATGAAGATGCAAACGAATAGTTTCAGGACTCACTTTGAATATTTCTGCGAGTTCTTGGCACGTTGTCCTGGAATTTGCGTCCACAACCTGTCGAAGATCCTCGTTGTTCATGATTTTTGGCCTCCCTGAGCGCGGTTCATCGCTCAAACTGAGATCTCCCGAAGAAAATTTTTTGAACCACTTCTGTGTTGTTCGATTACTAACGGCATCATCTCCGAATGCGGTACATACGAGGGATGTCTTTCAAGTTTTGCATATGGAAATAAAACAACACGGTAGGTAGTTTTAAATGACTTTATAGTTTTTCGAAGTATTCTCCGCGAATATTAATACACATCTGCATGCGCTCGGACCAATTTTCGAAGCACTTATTCCATTCGTTTGCTGGCAGATCCAAAACGGCATTTTTGAATGCGTCAACTGCTTCTTCTGGTGACTGGAACCTTTAACCACGCAGTCTGTTTTTAATTTTCGGGAAAGTAAAGAAATCGTTAGGACTTAGATCGGGACTATATGGAGGATGGTCCAATAATTCCACGTTTTCTTCCGTTAAATACTGTCTTGTTTTTTGGGCTGTGTGCGAGCTTGCATTGTCTTGGTGGAGGATGATTCTTCTTTCGGGGTAACAGTTCTTTGCTCATTAAGAGAAATTGTTACAATATGACCCGCAACACAAATGTCGCGACCATCTTTTTCGAAACACTTCGAGAACGGATGACTTTTGTTGGCTTTTCTTCTTCACCTTGGAACACCCAAACAACCGACTGTCGTTTATTTTCTGGTTCATAACAGTAAATCCACGATTCATCACCACTAAAAATGCTGTAAACATTTTTTGAGTTTCCGGAATTGAAGCGGTCAAGCGTTTTTTGACACCAATTAACCCTGGCTGCTTTCTGCTCTTCAGTCAACAGGTGGGGTATCCAACGAGAAACTAATTTTCTTACTCCTAATTCTTCATGTAAAATTTTTTGAATTGAGGTCTTTGAGATCTTCAAGGACGCCTCAATCCCGCGATATGTCACATGTCTATCTTCAATGATGAGTTTGCGCACAGCATCGACGTTTTCCTGGGTGACTGCCGTTTTTGGTGCACCCACCCTGGGATCGTCGCTAAGACTCACCCGTCCACGTTTGAATTTTACATACCAACGGGAAATTGTCGACTGATGTGGCGCTTCGTTGCCGAAAACAGACAGTAACTCAGCAAGGCATTCTTGTTGCGATAATTGGCTCTGAAAGTTGTTGCACGTATTGTTGTGAAACTTTGAATTTAAGTTTACTAAAGAGTGATGTTAAGATTCAGTACTGACGTTCGATCCGCGCGGCCTACTAGGTTTCTATATGCAAAACTTAAAAGACATCCCTCGTATTTTTCGCGCCGCCGCTGCAGCTTTTCTACCAAGTTTGTACTCATACAGTAAACAACTTCGAATTACTGTTTTATTTGTCGCCATTTTCAATTCTTAAAACTAGGTATGTAACAATTTTCAGCAACTTTTTATGTGTGTGAGAAAATGAGGGCTCGTACTAAAGTGACAACTGGTAACAAACAATCGCTTTCGATCAACAACATCCATGGCAATGTGCGATATACAGCAACCGCACGAACTTATTTGGTTACCTGATAGTACCCTTGAGATCGGGCGAAACTATCACGTTTCGTCTTTCCAGCAGCTATTCATTTATTTCTTTGCTCTAATTTCATTGTTGCTGTGGAAAACATATAACATGCACACGTACTATTTTTTTTTCATTGCTTTTACAGTTTACAATCAGCATAGCATGCATTGTGACCGAATTCGAGAATTTGAATGTTTTTACATAAAAATATTCAACAAAGTTAGCGTGACTTCGAAGTTGAGTCATTTATTTTAATAGTGAGTAGATTTGATCAAAAGAAATGTTTTTTTCCTTTAACATTTTTCTGGTAAAATTAAAGTAACAAAGTTATAGCCCTTTAGAAGTTTGAGTACCGCCCTGTCTCAATAATAATATTATGTGCTCGTGTTTGGCAACAACGGATATAATCCGCTTTATTGGTTCATCGCATCGGAAACAAAAAAGCGAAAGAATTTGAAACGCTTATCACCATGTTTTTACTACAATTTTGTTCAGTTGTATTCAGTCAATGTGTCAGTCGGTAACGCGTGAGTGAATAGTGGTGTTTGTTGCGTGGCTCAAACGAAATAAAAAATGGCACATGTTTACGAAAATGCTGAACTTGTGGACATGATTCTTATTGACGGGGGGGGGAGTCTTTACAAAATGCTGCCGCGGCATCACGGATTTATGCGGATCGGTTTCCCAATCGAGTGCAACCAACCCCTCGTACCTTTGTTAATGTAGTACAAAGGGCTCGTGAATCATGTGACTTAAGACCTCAAAGGGGAGGGCATGCCGGTGCTCCAAGACCGCACGATCAAATACAGGTCCGCACTGAAATAATTGTCGGGAGGAAACTTTATAAAACAAGGTAACATTTTTTTTAATTTTTTTTTATTTTTACACACATATTTTGGTTTATCTTCCTTCTACAATCATTATCTGAAAATTAATGACTCAACTTCAAAGTCACCCTGTATAGTAATTTAACACGTGCCAATCCCCCATCTCTATCACATCGCATACCTTCTGCCAGATGTGTTGAAGCTTTAAATCAAGTGTCCCACTATAAACTGACCGCACTCGTTTTTTCTATGCAGGTTAAGAAAAAAGATATATACGAAATAAATCCGACCTTGAAACACAATATGAAGTTTTTGACAAAGCGATGAAAACAATAACAATCGATGAAGTTACTATCATGGTATGTGAACGACCTGGGAAACCGAAACAAGGTAACATTGCTCAGGACATGAAGGGCACAAAGGAGCTAGCCCGACAGGTTGTTCCAATCGCCTTATAGGTTCAGAACCTTTCTGTGGCATGACGACGTTTATACAACTATTTTATACGGCATATTTGCAAGTTAGTCAAAATGGTTGTGTTGTGGCACCCATGCTAACGTTTATAAATCAAACCCGAGCATTGTAGCTTTGCTGTGCAATTTACTACATTAGCCAACAAATTGCTCCCAACGGAAGCACTTACACAACTGTTACATATGCTAAATATGTTGGTAAATAACTTCACCATAACCTAACTTTCTGATGTCATATTTTTGTAAAATGCTAAAATGCCATAACCAATGTTTTAAGACAAACAACGCATGCATATCGGTTCAAAAGGTTTTATCAACTGTTCAAAAAGAAGATATAGATCTGGTACAAATTCTGGGTAAATCATTCGACTCTGTCGGTATTTCGTTTCAGACATTTGTCAAATTGTTGTATAACACCTGCAGGAAAGACCAAAATATTCTAATAACCTAAAGACAACATGGACGATGCCATGATTGTACACAACCACCCGCCATATTGGGCAAAGATTTATTCCTCTATTTAATATTAAATAATTATGTTTCAGTTCGAAATTACAGATATAAAGTGATAAACATTAGTGTAATTGTGTCTAAATATAGGATTTGTGGAAGATTTAACGCAGATAAGTTCAGTTTTCCATCTTAAAAATCTAGACATACTTTTGATCATTATCAAAATATGAATCAAATACGAAGCCCGTAGAAATTGCGTAACTACTTTGCACGATAATCACAATAAAATTTGCTGCGTAAGTAATTCAATAGCCCTATATCACAGTGTAGAAGTTTATCATATACCTGTGTATGAAATTCACAATGGCTGATATGTAAGTAATAGTAATAGTAATAGTAATAGTAATATTTATTTGTCACCAAAATACACAACCATTACACAGAATTTTATAGAGGACAAATAAATGAAGAGCCCGCAGAAGGGTGGCCCTTGTGCGCGGGTAAAGGAAAACAGAAAATACTTATATACTAACGATGACGTAACACAATAAAATCCTTTTTTTTATTCTAATTAACAAATGAGTGATGCATATGGATTTAATTGAGATTCCATATATGTAAGTGAAGTATGGATTGTGCTCATAGAATATGGTATATCAGAGGAAGTACTAACCACTAAAGGATAACCTGTGCGTGGCCATTACATCCAACTGGACCAAAACTAAAATCAAGGATTTTGAAATACAACACTACAGATAATTTAAAATGGGCCGCTAAGGCTTAATTTAATGACTTAACTAAACTAGCGGCTGTTCTATCTATATCTATTTTTTCGGTCAAATCACACACCGCTAAGGCTAAATAGATCTACACTAAGTATAATATATGAAGGCTTAAAAAGTACTGGTTAGGAAATGGAAAATTTAATCTGAGAATGACCTACAACTTACAATGTATAGCTCGTGCCTTCTATGTACATATGGATTTTAACTCTTGGGACCACGTGCAGCCAGGCTTTTATTTGTTTTTTAAATGAGTTTAAATTATTTAGTTTTTTGTAAGAAACTGGGATGGTATTGAAAATTCTTGGACAGAGAAAAATCCAGGACCTTTGTATGAGTGTTTTCTCCGGCTTTGGGACTACATTCTGAGACAGCATTTTCTGACGGGTGCCATAGCAGTGTTCAATTTGCTTCAATGAGGACCGATTTTTGTACTGAAAAGTAATGAGATTGTACATATATAACTGTCTGACATCAAAAACATTAGCCTCAGCAAACAACTCGTTGGAAGGATATGTCTTTCTTTTTTTGTATATCAGTTTAAGTATGTATTTTTGTACGCATTCGAGATTTCTGAGGTGACTTGAGGCCACAGCTCCCCATCCAATGATACCATAGTTTAAATGAGACTGAACAAGTGCAAAATATAATGTTTTTAAAGATTTCTCAGTCAGTAATCCTATTAGATGTTTAAAGTTTGGTAACAGCATTCTAATTTTTTTCACGGTGTATTCTATATGCTTCGTCCATTTCAAGTTTTCATCGAGGATAATGCCTAGATATTTTATGTCACTGGTTCGTTTGATAGTGATTGTGTTATTGGAACTTAGATTAATGTTTAGAGTGTCGTACTCTGGCAAGTGATTTTTGTAGGAAGCAAAGGGGACAAAGCTGGTTTTTGCGATATTCACGGTCAAAAGTTTACTGTTATAAAATTCAAGAATAGTTTTAAGATCATCCTCAATGAGTATTTTTAATTTTGCCCAGTTAGCACCTTCATATATAACTACCGTATCATCCGCAAATCCCAAAATTGTTCCTTTGCTGTCCAATGAAAAAAGGTCATTTATGTAGATATTGAACAGTACCGGTCCTAAAACCGTCCCTTGGGGGACGCCATATTGTATTACCCCATAATCACTTGTTAGCTCGTTGATTCTGACACACTGTTTACGTTCTGATAGATAGCTAGTCATTAGTTGTAAGGTATTTCCCCTAAACAAGATGACTGTAATGTGTTAGTTATATATTCTTCACTTCGTCTATACAATACATAAGAAATAGTTTGGTTGCAGTAAAGTAGAATCACGTAACAGAATAGTTGCATAGTTGACAAAAACTGAATCTTGCACTGACGCAAATGTCCTATAGCGGCTGCAAGAGGCTTACACTTTTGTTGTATAACTGTTACCTGCAGCCCTTATACAATCTCTTAAATGACTGAAGTGTCCTATTAGGTGTGCCCATTCGGCTTGTATAGCTGTTCTAAGAGGGTTTTGCCAATGTTCTTACAGTATACAATGCTGTGTAAGGAATACTGTATAATCATTCTTGCAACTCTAATAGGAGTGATAATTGTTAGTTGGGCAGATATTAGGAATCACAATTCCCACCGTGGAAAGCTACATGCAAAACCCTGTGTCAAAGCTGTGGAGACTGATTAAAGGATTAAGGCTGGATACTACTACTTCAGACAATGTCACGATAGATTCCAATGGCGCTTTTTTCCGCAATCTAATCTAATGATACAAGTAAGAAAACAAATAGCTGATCAAACTGATCAATTTCAATGATCTAACTTTAAACATACCCTAAAGAAAATCTTCATACATTCCATGAAACTAAACCTTAAATGAGACTCAAATGAAATCGACGCAAAAGCTTTGACAGTGATTTAAATGCGCGTATTTCCACGTATCAGATCGGAATGAATTCACCAGGAAAAAAGTTGATGCCTCGAGCAGAGATTCTAACGATCGATTTCCCACAAAAAAAAGGTTGCGAAGTACGAGCCTGCCCTGTTAGTATCCCGCAGCGCAAGATGCATGGAAGCAGTCGACTGGACTGCCAGGCAGCAATGTTGGCTATTGCTGGCAGCAATTAAAAAAGACCATCAGCGACAATGGCCGGACCGGCCGGACGACAGAGCGACCGACGGACGGTGCGAAACAATTTCGAAGCGCGGACATGGACGGCGAGCCCGCAAAAACGCATTCACCGTTACTTCTGGATATAAAAAATAAATGAAAACTACAGGGTACTTCGCTTTACTTGGCAAAATGTATAGGCTATTGATCTGATGCGACGTCACATCTGCGTCAGAGATGGCATTATTGGAGGTCTAAGCTGTAAGTTGTGTACTATAGCTAGAAGGAAACGGCAGTGCATAGGTTCATAGTGAGGATTTGTATGATAACAATCTGTGTGGATTTCTTGATTCATTGATTTCTTGTCTCAAATACACTTACTTGATATGTATTCAAAGCTAGAAATTAGTTGTGCATCCCTTTTTCATATTCATTCTGGAAATTACATACCTGTATAGTCTAAATATTAGGCGGAATTACCGCTGTTTTGCGAAATAATTTTAAAGTCTGGTCTTATTGCTGCAAGTTGTTCAAAACATGGACGCATAAAATGGGTACACCAATTTTTGTGGGAAAACTTTTTATTCTACAGTGTTGACAGGAACAAAAAAACTCTTCATATAAGATTTTTAGGTATTTATGAGACCTACAAAATGAGACCATACGTAAAAAGATCCGACTAATAGCAAAACAGTCATGGCCGAAAACCGAGGAAAACTGCAGGTTTAGGCAATTGTTGGTGTTGCGACGATGGTTTCTCGCAGATATTTGAAATTATTCAAATTCATAGAATTCGTTCTTCTAAATGACAACATAATTGGAGTAGATTGGTCAAGTAGTTTTTGAGAATTTCTGATTGTTTATACCAAAACACCTATTTTCCGTCCATCACTACTAGTTTATTGAGCAATACATAGGGTCAGTTCAAAGGGCATTTTATAGCAAAATCCACTAGTTTACCTTGCCGATGTGAATCGCAAACCGTTCCGGAACATAAATGTTATTTTTATTCAAAAAAGGGTGGTTTTCTTTTTTCCCTTTAAACAAGTTCAAACATTTCGTTCTCGTGAGGAATACGCAACAAAAAATGATAGACACATCGGCTTTGTTTTAAAATGTGTCCAGTAACGTTTGTTTTTCGAATATCGTAGCGCATTTGTTCAATTACTCACAAATAGGAAATGTTTGAATTTGTTTAGAAGAAAAAACCTAACCTTTGTTTTTCGCATAAAAATCACATTTATCTTTCGGAATGGTTTGTTATTCATATCGGCAAGGTAAACACGTGAATTTTGCTATTAAATGCTCTTTGAACGAACGATATACCTATATTTCTCAATAAACCAGTAGTGATGGCCGGAAAACAGGTATTTTTGGATAAGAAATTTGAAGTTCTCATAAAACTACATGAAATATACTCCAATTTTGTTGTGTTATTTAGAAGTATGAATCCTATGGATTTGAAGAATTTCAAGTAGTTGCGTGTAATTATCGTCTCATTACCAACAAGTGCCATCAGTCGGATTTTTTTACGTGTGGTCTCATTTTGTAGGTCTCATAAATGCCTAAAAATCTTATATGAATAGTTTTTTCGTTCCTATCAACACTTTCGATTGAATCCCAAAAAACACAATGTCTCATTATTTGTTGTCAAATAAAAAGTTTTCCCACTAAAATTGGTGTACCTATTTTATGCGTCCATGTTTTAAATACCCCCTTGAACAATTTACACCAACTAAACCAGACTTCACAATTATTTCGGGGAAATTTGCTAATATGTTTAGACTAATATGCAAATTTGCTGAATTTCAAAAATGTGAGAGATAAGTAAAGAAAATCCCTGGTAAGTGATGTATATTACAGGTAAAATGTGATTTAAACGTAAAAAGTTGTAACTATTGGCCAACCCCTCTCCAGAAAGGGCAACATATAAATAACCAATCGGGCACAACTAATGGATATACTTAGTAGCATATTCAATTGCGATCATGCTACTCAACCGTCTTTCTTTCACATCTTCTTCAGAGATAAACACAACAGATTACTAGGCTTTCTGCAACCAACAATGCATGTCGTGTCGTTAAATCATTCCTCCAGAGATGGACGCTTTTAATGGCGCTCACAGCGATCATAGCGAGGAAACGTGGAATGAACTATTTGCACACAAAAAATTACCTAGTCTGCAAGATGACGTTTATTCGTTTTTTGATGTTTCTTAGGTTTTTTACATAATACCACTTCCGGCTAGTCCAACAACTCTCTATCAGGTGGGGTGTATGGCCATGTGAGAGAAAGGGAAGTAAACTAGGCTCGCTACCGTCATTCGATAATGGTTGACATGCGGCTGGCTCTTTCAGACTTCATTGTCAAATAGAGTTGATTAATTTTTTCGCGTGAAACAAATAGCTTGCCTTGTCCTCCCCAGCCAGCAGATTGGAGCGTACGGATCTCCTATCGATCTATAATCTCAGATACCCTGCGCATGCGCAGTAGCTAGTCAGTCGTCAAGCGTAGGGGTTTTTATAAGCTTGGCCTGTAATGTAACGGAATCTTTGGGCATAATTTTCAGCAATTTCCAGAAGTTTGATTAATTAGAAACTTCGCACACGTATCAAGGACCGATGACAATACAATAATTTGATAACAATTCTCCATTATCACTATTAGGACCGCCAGGATTGATAAATTCTTTTATCATCTGTGGGGAGTAAAAGAGATAGAGCTAGCGCGCGATCTGCGCATGCGTGCAGTTTTGGACTTACTCTTTGATGATTGCTCTAAGTTAACAGGAAAACCCCATGCAACAGTGAAGCTTTAAATGGAATGATTCGTAAGACATTTCACTAACACAAGTCCACAAAAAACTAGTTGATAAATAAAACTAAAAAATGAATAATAGTTTAGAAAATCGACCATCTACTACTGTAATATAAACTCTTTGTAATTAAAAACTATTTTCGTTCTTAGTCCGGTTAGCTATAAAATCGTGTTTATTTATTTCGTTTCGTCGGTTCTCCTGGTATAAATGCTCCATGATTACTACGCAACATAGGCGACAAGTGCCATAGCTATAACCTAATGTTCTTGGACTATGATATCGGTACATACAATCGCCTTGCCGCCGTACGCAGCGACTTCACTGCAGCGTGACCGTCCGCGTATTCGCGAAAACCGCCGAAGATTGATGTCGTCTGTCAACGAACGGCGGCGCGGCGCGGCGCGGCGTGAGAGCGGCAGGCAAGGCCAACTGGACCGGGAACGCAAGCGGTTGCGAATAGCTGGCCATACACAAACGCTCTTCCGCTATGAAAACGTCCAAGAGAAGAAACAGTTTGTGATATAGTCTGATACCGGAACGGAAGAGAGTATCAAAACACATCGTACGCCATTGTCTTTTTGAATACGGTGGGATCCGCATACATTAATGAAACAAAGTCGAAAACAGTGGCGCGCGATGTGATATGCTTCTGTCTTCCGTTTTAGTACCCGAGTATAGTGCTTTTGTCCGTCCGACCAAACACAACCAGCCATAGGCAGATGTTTCGTGCTATCTGGCTGCTCATCAGCATGGTCTAGGCTTGGTCTCTCGGACAACGAACGAAAGCATAGCATAGCAACTATACACTATCTATCTATCTAGCGGTCACGTGGTGACTGGGCCTCCAATTGCGTGTGTGTGCACATTATGGCCCCGCCTGCGAGATCCGCCGACTGGTACTTCCACGTACGTCAGTTAGCGACCGTATACCACCTACAGACAACCACAACATCCATAGCCAAGAGAAAAATTTCTCTTGGGTCGGGATTCGAGCCCTCGCAGCGCACGGCGACTGATCTACCTACCACTGCGGCCACCGCTGCTGTCATCGTTATCAGCGCTCTCTAGTGTAGTAGTATAATCTGAATACAGGACAGTACTCTGAGAGTTACAGAGGGCTATGTCATTTATGAATATTATAAAAAGCGTGGACCTATAACGAAACCATGTGCTTATCTCCAGGACCTCAGAACAATTTCCCAGGAAGCTGACGTACTGCTTTGTCCTCGAAGGCTGGGATAGTGTTTGAGTAATAAACTTGTTGAAAGTGTATTCCTTAATATCGGGTGAACCCAGTATGGCTTTTCTCTTCTACATCGTTTCATTCTTCTGTATGTTAACCAAGCGCAAATAATCCACATCCATTCTCGTTAACTAAATATAATAAATTGACGCTCGATTACCTTGCTCCACTCAAATTTGTACGCATGCCATCGGAACACCGACCCAACAAACCCGCGTCATGTCGACGTGCGTCATCTGAACTAAGCCCAAGTCGTCTCAAAGAAAATTTACAACTTTTTTTTTTTATTTTGCTGCTGGCACTATGATGCTTCAGATCCCTTTTTGGGCACTGGAATACAGCGTATCCTTTGCTAGGTTCGTTAATGGTAATACTGGTTTCGTTGACGTGGCGTGACTCGCGACGCAATTTTGTGTCAGCAACTACGCGCCTCTCCAGATGGAAAAACGCCTAAAATCACTTCTGGTTCTATCACGGCGTACAACGATGGTCACTATCAGAAACACATGTTTCTTGGATGCTATAAGATTTTCCTCGAGAAAGATCGTGTGTGTATGGCCAAGTAGTTGTGCCGTCGGCGTCGTGTCGATATCGCAGCAAGCGCCGGCCGCCGATAGCGATACCTACTATGATGGCTTTGTGCTATGATGGCGGTCACTGCCTCATTTGCATAGTCTCCTCCTTAAAAATACAGCGGCGGTGCTCTAATTAGTATCAAGGTCCAAAAAATAATTGAGTCCCCCCCTTTTTTAAATATCATCGAAAGCCCATTCAAACCAGTCAAACGGAGCGCCAACCACTGGGAAAATAGGTCGAATAGGTTTAGTTTTTTGGAGCGCGGTAATCTTTCAATCCAAAAAACATCCACTTTTTTCGTTCACCCAATCTTGCCTTGGTTGAAAGTGGCTCTATTTCCACAACCGCTACAGAACCTGTAAGTCCGCCACCAAAGAGTTTATGTTACGTGAAAGTACCTTAATGTTTAGTCAGCAAAAGTTTACATCATTTTTTTCAACTTAGTTAAACTTGGAATATTAAATTGTTACTTCTCAACTAAAACATAGGTTTTGCATCACTTATGTCTCAATTTCATCATCACGAGTTTCGTTTTTGTTACTTGATCCGTTCAAAATATGGAGGAGGGAAAAACATTATAGAATTATTGTACGCGCATTCACCATTTTTTAGACGAATACACTTTACTAAAGCTTTCGATGAATAAATTCCCGGTAAAGTATTCAAGGAGATTCATTTAAAACTTGTTTTTATCGACATTACAACAGTGTGTTTAATGAGACATTTCCATGTGAGTACTATGTTTACGAATGCTAAATGATCAATGTTGAATTGTTAGATCTCTATACGCTAAAAAATATTATGTTAGTAAGGTGTGGTGTGAGGGAGTAAAGAACTATGTAACTACCTTTTTTAGATATAATCCACCTGGTAAGTAGGGGTCATACCCCATTTTCTCCTGTAACAAAAAATAAACGTATTTGAAATGCTTAAAGGTCAATTCCAACGTCCACCACCACCCCCACGATCACATTTGAATATAAGCTAGAAAATCTCATGAGCCTGAACGGCCAACTGATACCAAAAAAATTCTAGGAATACTGACAGGATGAAAATGTGTTACTCAGTGGTCACAGTGGCTGAAAATATTTCATTTATTTTTGACCACAGTTAATAAAGACAAGAAAGACATTATTCAAAAGTAATTCACTTCTCATTAAAGTGTTCAAAAACAGTAATCGTATTAAAAAATTAATAATCTAAGACCATTTTCATTTGGAAATTTTTAACGATTACTAATTTTAACTTTATACACTGATAACCAAATTTGTTGGACGGCTTGAGTGCAATCTGTACGAGAGAGAAGTGTGTATAGTCATATATTAGACAGAGATAGAAGCCGGCTGGATAGCGAAACCCATCACTGCGTTGTCTAGCAACGCTGACGCGACAGTCTGCATGTTGAAAATATGAGTTAGTTTATTCTCTAAACCCAAATAATGGTTTTATTTTGAACGTACATGTCTGATCTGTTTGAGATCGATTCCGGACCGGTCCTCACGGCGCTCCATTTTAGGGCGAAATGAAAAGTCAGGCTAGCCACAAATTCTGCAACATTGCATTAATGGTTCGCTTGGCAACACCGCATCTCGTACATTCCAAGGCAAGGTTTCCACCTCCATGATAATAGATGAGCGATCTTGGTACCTATCTAACGCTCATTGGGTAGTGTCGTCCAGCAATGGTTTTCACCTGCGTATACGCAGGCAGTAATAATTTATATTGCGTAATGGTATTTGTTGCATTTTCTGACCTCTTGCAGTCGCAAATTGTGACAATAACTCTGGATGTGTTCCATCGGTGGAAATCAAAGATAATTCTAAAATAAATTGAAACACAGTCGCATCGAAATTGAAATAATTCTAATCAAAATGAAAACAAAATACTGAATTGAATTTTCGAACAGACCTCCTTGGGTTTGACAGTAACCTAGCCTATGCTAACATTCTCTGATATAACATATTTGCAACGTGGCAGATTACACAACCTTCAGCGTCACCGTTGCCGGCTTCTATTTCTTTCTAGCACGTGTTGATACACACTTCTCTCTCGTACGCATTGAACTTAAAAGCCTTCTGACAAATTTGGTTTTCCCTGTATGCTATTGGAAAGAGTGTTCGAAATCCTAAAGAAAAGCTAGTCAAGGAATCAGAAGTCTTATTATCCAACTTTCAACTCGTACAAATTTCATATAGTTGTTGAAAATATTCTTCATACCATAGCCACAAATCACGGCAACTGCAACATGACTCTTATGATATAATAAATACGATTTTGAGGACTACTGACAGTAACTATATACCAATTCATATCCTGTCTTATGGTCATTGTAATCTGTAGAACACACACCTTCTCTAAATCTTATACAGGGTGCGGCAGAGAGGGTGGACGGTTTTAAAAAAATCATAAAACAGTTAATTTTTACTCGAAAACAAATTTATTGATGGAATCAGGTTCACAAGGAAATAGCATTTGAGACAGTCAAATGTGGAAAATCACATCAGGCATGTGGTGGCCGAAATCATTGATGCCTTGCTGGAGGCGTTCTTGGAAGTTCGCGTAGACTCTCTCCAACATCGCTCTCTCAACTTGGGCGACTTCAACGCGAATTTCGCCTTTCAATTTGTCCAGAGTTCCGGGCTTTTTCGCGTATACTCTAGCCTTGAGGTGTCCCCATAAGAAAAAATCGCATATGGATAAATCTGGGGACCGGGGGGGCCAATGAACATCGCCAAATCTGGAAATAAGGTGACCAGGGAAGAGAGTGCGAATAACGTCCATGGGTGCTCGGGCTGTGTGGGCGGTCGCCCCATCCTGCTGGAACCACACACGTCGGATTGGAACACGTCGCCGTCGTAATTCAGGGAGAAAGAAGTTGAATCTCACGTGCGAAGTTCATTCGTTGTGCATAATCTCCTGTAACTGATGCACAATGGCCAATTTGTAGGGGTGAAAGCGGAGATCCATATGCAAAATTCGCCTAACCGAACGATCACTAAGGCGAAGTGCAGCAGCATGTTTCCGGGCAGATCGAGTCGGACTGCGAAGAAAGACCTGTCGAACGCGTTCAACATTTTCAGGAGTTCGAAATGTTCGCGGCGCTCCTCTTGGTCTTCTGTTGATCAGTTCACCATGCCTGCGAAGTGATTCAACCCAACGAAGGTTGGTGTGTCGAGAGGGAACAGCTCTATTCCGATGAATGTTGAAGTGGCGACGAAACTCACGCTGTACGACGATGACTGACTCATTATTTCGGACGAAACAATCATAGGCGAAAACGCGGTGCTCCACCATCCAAGGCTCCATAACGACAACTGGTAAAATAATGCTAGGATCTCACGAGTCAAACGGCACCCTCCCCACCTCTCTCGTAGACGGAGGCGGAGAGTACTACCCATCCCAAAAACGTCCGTCCTCTCTGCCGCACCCTGTATATTTTACCATTTTTTTGGACCTCTTTTTCGTCAATACATTCGTGCAACTTGTAATGTCATGTCTAATGTATATTTGTACAAAAATAATCCACCTCCGCCTATGGTGTGCTTGGAAACGTGCAAGATTTGCAGTAATTGCATAAAACCGGGTGTAATAATTTCGCGAAATAACGGCCTGATGTGTCAGGCGAGCTTTTTTTAAAACTAATTCCCTCTACTGGCAAATTAAGGTACGCTGTCGGCTTGTACGCGGTTTCTATCTACTATGACCGCTAATTCGATACATTTTTTTGGATCTGTGCTTCTGCAGGTGCTCTAACAGGTATTTCATTATCCGGTTTCTCTGAAACGCCATAGATATTTTTCTGCAATGATCCGGTTGAATTATGGTCTTTTGCATCTTGTACAGCTACTATGGTAAGTAGGTACCGTGGTACATGATTAGTTCGAAATCAACGCCTGAGAAAATGTGCTAAATATCCTTGCAACAAATTGAAACACCATGTGAAACGTTTTTTATTTATGGCATTGCTAACTAGGACCAAAAATGGTGTTCAAAGCGTTCTGGTTGGGGGTAAAAATAACGTATGTCCTAAAGATTTTGCTACAAAATATTTAAAGAAGACATTTATTTAAAAACTAACTAGTTATCATAAATTAAAACCCAATACTTAATACTATACTATCGCAACTTTCTTCGAATGCCTCTCATGAGGTCCTGGACGGAATCCAGATCAATTTCTCTCAGTTTTTCGTAAATTCGCCGTCTTAATTGTTCTTTATCTTGCGCTTCCCAGCTTCCATGATAAACCTTCCTAGACAGTAAAGCCCAAAAATCCTCTATTGTGCGAGGCTGAGGCAAGTTTGGAGGATTATCGTTTTTGGGAACAAAAGGTATGTTGTGTTGTTGAAGCCAGTTTTGAGTATCTCTTGAGTAATGGCATGATGCTAGGTCTCGCCAAAACATGATATGGTCATTAGCATGGTGTTCGTGGACAAACTGAAGCAACTTAGACAGGCAGTTATCAATTTAGCTCTGACTATTCAAAGCTTCACCTCTCACTCTTCCCACAAAAGGCTAGGATACACCCTTGTTAGAAATTGCTCGCAAGACAAGGATTTTATCTGCAAATTTCGCTTTATGTTTGTATCTAACATTGTCAGGGCATTTTGCTACGTTGAACGTACAAAATCCGTCGTTTCCCTTCATTTCAGAATTACTCAAAGTGCAATACATTTCGTCATGTAAAATAATGATTTTTCCATTGGCAAAGTGTATCCACGTCAGTTGACGACAACATCGTGGTATACGAAGGAGTTGTATTTCAACACACATTTCAGATATGCATCTTGCAGTGGTTTGAAAAAATGTTTAATATAAGCGGGTTCAGATAGGCAACAGAGTTATTTGTTGTTCAGAAGATTTCCAAGAATGACTGTTATTTGGACATTTTTCGATAAGCGTCAATGGCATCAAAATTTGATCTACAATCTAGTTGTCACGCGATACAAAATTGTGGTTTGAATCATGCTATAGTTTTTGGTTGAATTGAAGAGAGGATCTTCTTATACGGTAGTAAGATCCGAATTCTACCGTTTGTCAGGAAAGAAGATAGAATTTGTTCAAATTCTCAGTAATTTTTTTGTGTGCTTATCTTTGCAATAAAAACCGTTTATTACTATTTTATTACTATTATTATTATTAAATCTTATATTGCTGATCCCAGAAATGATTTGTCTGCAACAATGTCCTTCCTGCATTAATAAAGATCTAATGATTATATGTGCATCTTACGACAGAGGAAATTATTCATTAGATGACAATATTTTTGATACTTAGTACAACTATTTGTTCTAAAAGTCTCCTTATTTACACCATATAAATATACTATGACATTAGAAGTGTTACACTCACAAAAAATAATTTCTTCAACTTAGTATTTTGGCAATGACGTAGTCTCACATCAACAATGAAACGATAACATTCTCACGAAATTTGATTGACAAGTAATAAGAACAAAACTAATATGTTAGGCGACCCCGCAGCTGAATACACTCCTGTATACATCTAGGCAATGACAAAATGAGATGATGTCTGGCTATGGCACCTCATTCCAAGCAACTCGAACTCTCTCCTCCCCATCATATCCCACACATGTTCGATGGGATTTAAATCCAGTGAACGGGGTGGCCACGGCTTCTTGAAGAAAGTTCATAGTACGACGTATGGAGACGTGCGTTGTCTTGCTGAAAAAGGAAGTGTGGACGGCCCTCTAGATACGGCAGTAAAGTTTGTAGGACATCTTCAACGCGCAGCAGTCACATTGCGGTGAACGAAGAGATGGGGTGATCGGTTACCATAGGCAAAGGCCCCCAAAACCATTACTCCAACAGTCACATGCAACAGCAAATCCAATATCACGCCGTTCTCTACAGCATCTTACCCTTCTAAGACCATCGTGCGTACCTAGACAGAATCGCGATTCGTCGGTGAAGATGACTTTATGCAGTTCTGCCTCCCAATGTTGCCGTTCTCTGCTATAGTTCAAACGTTGACGACAGTGGTCCGCAATCAGAGGAAGCACTAACTGTGGACGGTATGAAGAAAGTCCAAAGGCTCAAATGCGGCGATAGAGTGTATGCATAGTAACAGGTCTACCTTCTTCTGGACAGCGATATGACTCGTAACAGCAAAACGGTCTCGTAGGCTATTGTCTGAAGTGCCTACCTTGATGCTCTGTGGTACGCCTCGGTGGACCAGTTGACCTTCTTCGAGTTCCTCTACTTTTTTCTATCCACACACGACACACACGCATTACCGTCATTGCAGCACAATTAACACGGCGGCCAATTCCGCGATAGGACAAACTAACATCTCGATACGCAATAATTCTATCCCTGACAAAGTCGCTAACATGGTGATAATTTGGACATCTCCGAACTCGAGTTATTCTGTTATGTTTAACACTAGGGCAATGACTAAAAACATCTGTACTACTCAGTTCTCCGAAACTGCTTTCTTCACAAACACTAAAAGATAACATTTTAACAAAGGTGAACAAAAACAAAGATAAAACGTTGACATTTTTGTCACAGCATGCTTTAGTATAAATAACCTTGATGCGTTTGCTTCTAGGAACACTCCACCGTTTGATTTAAATTGCTGATGTTTTTTGACAAATTTGGAAAGAAATATCAGTCAGCTGGTTCTGATATTGGTCAAAATTGGTAATTTTTCTTTGTTCAATTTATAGCGCTTTTTTATAATTATATGGATTCGAAATACAGTTACAAATCTATATGAATTACATAAATTTTTGGTGAAGCTTTAGATTTATACCTTGAGTGCCAGTTATCTTCTTGCCTCGGTGCGTAAAGTTGTATGTTGTATGTAACACCTTCCATAATGGTTGTTATTGAATCATATGGAGATCGTTGAATAGTTTGAGGAAAACCTGATTTATGGACTGCTTGATCTCCGGTCCTAATGTCTTACCTCATATGATTATCAGCTGTTGCATTGCATTCTATTTCTAAAAAATTGCTCTTGTAACGTTGAAATGAAGGCATTTTTCGAAAATTGTCAGATGTTTTACAATTAGACGTTCCTTGAGAGTTAGTAGCAGCAGATATTTGACGAACTGTGATCTAGTAACTAGAATATTTATAAATCATGCTTGTTACCAAGTACCGTGATAAACAATAATGAGGAGACATCCTTATTCAGGATGAGTTAAATTGAGCTTACATTTCGATGAAAACTTTAGGTGCGCTTGTGGTTTGAAAAGCCTAAAGCATGTTATGAGGCAATAATACTGAGCACTCCTTTTATTCGCAAACAATTGCATCACTAATAAGCATATGAAGAAGCAGCTATGTGAAAGCTTGGCGTTATCTAAAATTTTGAACGGGTTAGTAATGTATTACCCGAGCGCCACTGCTTCGAACAAAATGCGTCTACAGATAATGCAAAACACCTGCAGTAGGTACAAAAACAGTTTGAGGAAAAAAAATTGTATTTAATTACATCCAGTTCTAACTATATCGATTAAAGATATTACACTCTTTTTATGTTACCATACACTTTTATATTGAAATTCAATCTTCTGTCTCAAACATGAAGTGCCTACATATTCATTATTATTTGGTTTGCATAAAACCGATTTAATTATTCAAGATTATTAATTTCTCCCATTTCTAATGCATTCTAAGTAATTTTCTCATGTATCATCTGATCGAGGTTAGGTGGAAGAATAGCTCACGCTAAACCTCGCCCCACGCAATGTACTATATAGGGTGTCCCAAAGCCACACCCAAATATTTCGGAAACTAAGAGTGCTAGAAAAATATTTTGAACACAGAAGTTTCACGAAACCAAATGACGCATCTAGTGATGGCTCTTGATTTGACGGTGACATTCACCTTGAAGGTCAGTTTAACAGCAAGTTGATTTTGTCAAATTGGAACCCTCAATTTTGATCCCAGCGCTGAAAATGGAGAACAATTTCATGTTGAAAGATTTATTTAACGGAGGCAAAATCGTAACTAGATGTTATTTTGTATCATCAGTTATGTTTCGTTGTGAATATAGTATTAAAAATGGTCATTCTTTTAATTCGAACAGCCCTTGAAGAATGGCGTCGCAAGATATCTTCGATTTTTTCTTTTGTGCGTGTTCTGTAAAAAGTCTATTGCTCCTTTCTTGGTACTAAAGTGTTGTTAGTTCTATAATGATGGTAATGTTGGTAGTGACAAAGATGAAACAGCTATATTGTACGAGTTGTTTCCATATGTCAGCATTGGAATAAAATGGACAAGGATAACCCCTACTACTCGTTGATATCTTTGGGGTTTTGAAATATCAGAATTTTCGCTTGACGCTACTGGCCGGAAATAGTCTTACCTCAATACAGTGTGATTCACAACTCGTGACCAAGCATGAAACATCATACACAGAACCGCATTCTATGGGGGGTCTTCTCTGCAACATGTTTTCCTCTAGTGCATCATTAAAAAGAAGTTGAACTTTAAAAATAAAAAACAATTTTTTTAATATCTTCAAAACCGTCAACTGGAATGCACTAAAATTTGGTATGTGGATTGACTCAAGTATTGTCAACATTCAAAAGTCTTCACTTAAAATTATCATCAAAAAAGGTATGGCCGAAAACCGAGGCAAACTGCAGGTTTTGCCACTTGTAGGATTCGTAGTAATGAATAATCACAACAAAATTGGAGTAGAGTTGTTAAGTAGTTTTTGAGAATTTCTAATTGTTTTGTCCCAAAAACACCTGTTTCCCGGCCATCACTACTTATTGAACAATATACAGAGTTAGTTCAAAGGGCATCTTATAGCAAAATACACTAGTTTTCCTCTGCCGATATGAATCGCAGACCATTCCGGAAGATAAATGTTATTTTTATGCAAAAAAGGACGGGTTACGTTTTTTCTTCTAAACAAATTCAAACATTTCGTACTCGTGAGTAATCGCAACAAAAGATGATAGATACATCTGGTTTATTTTAAAATGTGTATAGTAACTTATGTTTTTCGAATATCGTAGCGCATTTGTTCAATTACGAAATGTTCGACTTTGTTTGGAAGAAAAAACGTAACCTTCGTTTTTCGCAGAAAAATAACATTTATCTTTCGGAATGGTTTGTAATTCTATCGGCAAGGTAAACAGGTGTATTTTGCTATTTAATGCTCTTTGAATGAACCCTGTGTATTGCTCATTAAACTAGTAGTGATGGCCGAAAAAACTACTTAACCAATATACTCCAATTTTGTTGTTGTTATTTAGAAGTATGAATCATACGGATTTGAATAATTTTAAGTAGTTGCGTGAAATTATCGTCGTATTACCAACAAGTGCCAAAACCTGCATTTTGCCTCGTTTTTCGACCATAACATTTTCGCTCTTAGTCGGATCTTTTCACGTATGGTCTCATTTAGTAAGTCTCATAAATACCTAAACATCTTGTATCAGAAGTTTTTTCGTTCCTGTGAACACCTTCGATTGAATAACAAAAAAAATGTTTTCTCATTCTTTGTTGTCAAGTAAAAAGTTTTCCCACAAGAATTGGTGTACCCATTTTATGCGTCCATGTTTTAAATATCCCGTTGAACAACTTGCACCAATAAAACCAGACTGTACAATTATTTCGGGGAAATTTTCTAATAAGATTAGACTAAATGATGAATACGCCGATATTATTTTTGTGTACGGATTCTGTAATGGAAATGCTTTAGCGGGTTCTCGGGAATATCAACGTAGATTTCCTAACAGACGCCAATCTACCCCTAAGGTTTTTAATACGTTGTATTTTTTTGATTTCCTAAAACCTTTGTATTCAAAGTTTTTCTCTAGCACGCTTCGTGTCGGAGTTATTTGAGCGTGTCGATACTTTTGGGATACCCTTTATGATTTTTGCTATTTAGTGCAATAAGGACCCTTTACAATTATATGCGTATAACAACGAGTTTGTATTGTGTTTTGTTTTTATTTCATCAATAACTTGTATAGATTTAAATGGCGACGGGTCTCTCAGCCAACGCTAATGCTTCATCAAATAGATTGGACGCGAAACACTGTGTACTTACTAGTACTGCTTTGACATACAGAGTACCAAGGACGAGCGAATAGCGGCTCACATACCTAGAATGCCTTATTGATTGGACTATTTGTTATTGCGTTCCATTCGTGAAAACTGCAATTCTGAATAATTTATAATCATCTGAATTCAGAACCTTGATTTTATGCACATAGAGAAGAGAGAGGCATCTCGCGGGACTATCAAGTACGAAGGACGAATCCATTGAAAGTACCATCGAGGGTATCCATGTAGTTGTACAGTTAGTTCTAATTAATTGTTATTTCTATGCTTTATGTACGATTGTGTCCAGGAGCTTTATAGTTCAGGAAAAGCTTTGTCTTCGTATTCGCTCAGGATCAGTTGTATCGCGAAATATTGTCCACATATTGACGGATTCAAGTTATATATCGAGTTGGCTCAATAAGTAAGGATCAAAAAACATAATTTATTTAGTTATGAAATACTAATTATTCAGTGGCAATATATTCAAAATCGTTATCTACCACTGTTCGCCAGCGATTAGGTGAAGAGTGGATGCTATCCCTGTAAAACACCGAAAACGATTACTGAGTTATTGCAGTGAAATCCGGTGAATACGGAAGGTGTGGCACTATTTCCACCTCAGCTCCAGTAGCTTCTGTCGGTTACTCTCAGCAATGAGCAATACCACGGGTTTAGGAATGACAATCACACGACCATCATTTCTTGGAGTGGAGAATTCATGAAAGTAGTCGCCAGGGACTGGCAAAAAGGGAGGTCGAAAGATTGACTATGGTAATCTTTCAGATGATTTCCTGAGCAGAAGGGGAAAACCGAACTATCTGAAATGTATTGTCTAAATGAGAGTTCATTTTTTAAAATGGAACAAGCAAAAAGTTTTTATATTTAAATAACATCTAGTTATTGACAAAAACATGTATATTAGACTGACCTAAAAATCTCACAGACTGACTTTCGTGTCACCCGGTTAGTCCGTGGGAAAATTTGTATGGAGGTGCGGAATTTATTAAAAAACTGAGTTAAGTTTTGATTTGATGATTTTTTTTAAAGTTTGCTAGTAATATTTGACAGAAATAAAATTAAATGCAATTAAAAAATAAAGTAATGATTATATCAAGTTAAAGTTAGAATTAATAAACAAATTACTTATTTTAATAACATCGTAATATAAAGGCAAGTGTTTTTTTTCGGTTCCTGTCTCATTTTATTGATGAATGTATCGGAAAAAATAGTAACATATTCAGTACATCCTCATTGGAACGCTCTCGGGGACATTTTGTTGAGTAGCAGAACCTATAATTCCGATAAAGTTTACATTTACTGCTTACGCAGAAGTTTGCAGATATTTGTAGCTGGGATTTTTTTAATCATGATCTTGAGGAGATAACAAATCGTTAACGTTAGTACCCAGCCTGACCTAGAGATGGCGATATTTATTTGAAAAATCTCATTGTATTAGAAAGTATGCAACCTAAAGCATATGTGTCAAGTTTGAAGACGCCACGTTGTTTAGTATTTGTTTGGCAGCCATCAATACTGAACGTTTTCAGTGAATTTGTGAAAATGGAGAAAATTGGTCATCGTTATGTGGTACAATACTTTTATTTCAAAGGCCCCAACACAACCAATATAAAAGCTGAACGGGATTGTACTCTGGGTGAGTCTGCTCCTTCGTTTACAACAATAACATAAAATATTGGGTAGCAGAGTTTAAACGAGGCCGTATGAGCTGCCAAGACGAGCATCGCAGTGGTCGACCAAATGAGGTGACGACTCCAGAAATGGTGAAGAAAATTCACAAAGCGGTACTGAATGATCGTCTACTGAAAGTGGGCAAGCTAGCAGACATAGTAGGCATTTCAAAAAGTGCGGTTCATCGCATATTATCTGAAAATTTGAACATGAGAAAGCTGCGTGCAAGATTGATGCCGCGATAGCTCACAATCGAGCAAAGACAGTGCTGTGAAGATGTTTCAATTGAGTGCGAAGTTTCACAGCAACAAAACAGAATTTTTGCGTCCTTTCATAACCATGGACGAAACATGGGTCCATCACTTCACACCCGAGACAAAAGAACAATCAAAACAATTGACTCAAAAGGGACAACCGGCTCCAAAGAAGGCGAAGACCGTTTCAGCTGCAGGCAAGGTTATGGCGTCGGTTTTTGGGATGCGCGTGGGATAATTTTCGTTGACTATCTTGAAAAAGGTAAAACTATCCACGGCGAGTATTATGCGTACTTATTGCAACGTTTGAGACAGTGTTTTTCATCAAGAAAATGCACTAGCTCACAAATCCGTTATTGCAATGGCCAAAATTAACGAATTAAAGTTTGAATTGCTACCTCATGCACCCTATTCACCAGATTTAGCCCCCTCGGATTATTTTCTGTTTCGAAACTTGAAAAAATGGCTCAGTGATCAAAGATTTTCCAACGATGAAGAAGTGATGTCGGCAGTTAATAGCTATTTTGAGGAGCAAGACAGTTCTTATTATAAAAAGGGTATCGAACTTATTGAACATCGCTGGGAAAAGTGTATAGAGCTCAAAGGAGATTATGTTGAAAAATAAATACTTTTTTTACAAAATTTTTGTTTTCTTCGTTGGGTCGGGTACTTCCTGGACCAACCTCGTACAACTAACGGGGTCGAGCGGGTTTATATTACCTTCTTTCAGCTAAAATCGTTTCGAGATAATACAGGAAATTATAATTTTCTAATAGAGAGCCTTATGTGAAATGTATTTTCCAGTTCAGTAAGAGCCAAGATATGAATTCTAACGTTAGAGGAATGTGTTGCCCATGAAGACATACTCAGTTCATGTTGAGCTAAATACAAAGGGTACCATACAAGTTTTGCCATATGACTTAACAAACGTATGCAGGAGGCGGCATGTTGCTGCATGTTGAAACATGTCCATAAGTGCATAGTAGCCGCCAGCAGCACGTCTTTTGATTTAGTTGTTCATTCGTATTGACAATGTAAAGTGCGGTCTATGGCATCTTGGTCACGTAGTGAGATAGGGGCAGTTTTACAGTATAACTTTACGCGTGGTTTAAGCATAGACCAGTGCTTAGAAGAAATGACGCTTGCATTAAAGAATTTTTGTACGACTATGCTACAGTAACATGATGATCTAGCCTCATACATGAACGGCAAAGCGATTAGAGATGTACACAGTTCTCCGCTCGTTAACTAAGTTGATGTCTCAACTGGTACGATTTTTAGCGGTACCCAAACATCAAACTTGTGTCTTCCTTAAAGCATGAAAATGATTGTCTATTGTGTCACGAGAGCATCTGCTTCCAGGATCTACTTCAATTAAAGTTTCAAGTTCATTTATATCTTAGTCTAAAAACCGAACTAAAAACGACCTTTCACCCATCTGTTTGGTCGATAAGAAGTATTTTATATAAAATTGTGTGGCTAAAAAGTTCCTATGAGACTATTCTTAACTGAACATTGAAAAATAACATTTTATTAAGGAAACAATATTATTGAAACACACCTACCCTGTATATCGCGGTAGGTAGGTCACAGTTTGAGTTTTGCCATGTACTGTCAAATAGTAGGTACTTATTTCAACACTTATGATCATGTCTATGATCGTATCGTTGTGATAAAAAAACGTTTACAAGTGCTTTCTGTGTGAGAAGGATGTTTTTCTATTTATTTTAATAATGAAATTTTCAAAAAATAAAACTAAAGCATCACTTTTAATAGATACAATGAAGAATTTAAAGACTTTTGTACTAAGAATGCAGTAGATACATAATATATGTATGATACATACTTACACCCACAGGCTTTTGCTTTTATCCATTCCGCCGTTTTTAAGAAAGCTGATATCTAGAGACAATATCCATTATAGGGACACAATGCCCCTTTACAGGACATCATTCTTTCGTAAATGCTTCACCCACAACGCAATTATTTTTCACAATGCTACTACGTATACTTCGATCCACAAAATTGCTATCGTATGATGAATTTAAAAGACATATGAAGAAATATATTTTGAATAAAAGTATATAAATTAGTTGATAAAATTTATCTGTCACCTCATACAAAAATCTTTTCAATATAGCATTCCTTTGTTTGTATAACTGTTACAATTTCATACTTTTAACTCATGAAATATTGAATAGCCTTCACTTGGGTAAATATGTTATGTACATCATATTTTTTATATACCTACATTTTTAAACTTCTAACCTATCAAATGTATTCTTTCTGTATTGTTTTTCAGTTTTTTTTTGGGGGGGGGTTAAGTGGCAGAAGTAGCATTATGCTAAACTTTGCCCCTTAAATAAAGACGATATATTATTATTATATGAAATGGTACTGGGAAACTTCCCCAATTACGAGTATTTATCAAGATAAACGAAAGAAACGGAATTTTCTTATTCTAAATATTTTAAAAAAATTATAAAATTCCTATTGAGACGATAAAGAAAACTTGTAAAGTTCCTGTCCGATTTTTGAATACTAGATTATCGTTTTTGGACTGGCGACCAGGCTTCAAGGTGATCGTGAACATATAGATGACATTGAATTTCTAATGAACGTTCAAATATAATCCAGACAGTTTTTAGTTATGCTTGCTTTCATAAATATTCAAGCCTTATTCATAAATGTGTCCTTATAATTATTGTATTCCATAAAAGAAAGGAAATAGACAATGTACCATTTACGATAAACGGTTAGATTCATACCTTATCTAGCTATATTCTTTGAGGGTACATGAAAAATTCGCCATTTGTTAGCTTACAGAGCATGGATAAAAAATTATTTAGAATTAAGTGTGTTTAAAATTCGGGTCGTACAAGGGAAGTTTTGAACTTAAATTTAGTCACTTGGCTTGCACTCAAGCTTTCGGCGTTCCCAATATAAACGTCCCTAAAACTCGAAAACCGACAACTTTATAGAAACGTTACTAGAGGCTTTTTTGTTCAGAATGGCCAGAAGAGATATTACGTAACTTGAAAAGTGGCATTATGTCGGTTTTTTGACATTATGTAGCGCGGGATGAACTATTTGCACACTAGCCTACTTAGTCAATAAGTTGACATTATATAAACCTAAAAAACATCGGCATCTAGCCAGACTATGCCAAACGACTTCATGGATTCATAATCAAAATACGAACTTGGCAGACGTGGTAACACGGGCGTATCGCGCTTATATTATTTTTTATTCATAAAAATACTAAGATCACTTATATCATCTGTTTCACACTCATTGCATGCTTACTTGGATGCATACTGGAATTTGAGAAAATAAGTTGCCAGCCATGGGTCTGGTCGATCACTAGAAATAGCCATGATGACTGTGCTTCACAAAATGGCGTCAAGTAGGTTGACACCCTAAGCAATGCTGTCATCAGTTCATTGATAACACAAATTAGCCTTCTGAGAAAGAAGTTAGCTCAGAATATGTATAACAAAAAAATTATTGAATGCGTTAACTGCTTCTTCTGGTGACTGGAACCTTTGACCACGCAGTCTGTTTTTAATTTTCGGGAAAGTAAAGAAATCGTTAGCACTTAGATCGGGACTATATGGAGGATGGTCCAATAATTCCACGTTTTCTTACGTTAAATACTGCCTTGTTTTTTGGGCTGTGTGCAAGCCTGCATTGTCTTGGTGGAGGATGATTCTTCTTTCGGGGTTGATTTTTCGAAGCTCGGTGATGACTTTTGGCACACAAATGGTGGTATACCAATCCGCAGTAACAGTTCTTTGCTCATTAAGAGGAATTGTTGCAATATGACCTGCTTTTGACACAAATGCCGCGACTATCTTTTCGAAACACTTCGAGAACGGATGACTTTTGTTGGCTTTTCTTCACCTTGGAACACCCAAACAGCCGACTGTCGTTTATTTTCTGGTTCATAACAGTAAATCCACGATTCATCACCACTAACAATGCTGTACACATTTTTTGAGTTTCTGGAATTGAAACGGTCAAGCGTTTTTTGACACCAATTAACTCTGGCTGCTTTCTGCTCTTCAGTCAACAGGTGGGGTATCCAACGAGAAACTAATTTTCTTACTCCTAATTCTTCATATAAAACTTTTTGAATTGAGGTCTTTGAGATCTTCAAGGACGAATCAATCTCGCGATAAAAATTCACTGTAGTGAGAACACTGCACGTATTGTTGTGAAACTTTGAATTTAAGTTTACTAAAGAGTGAGGTTGAGATTCAGTACTGACGTTCGATCCGCGTGGAGTATCTTTCTATATGCAAAACTTAAAAGACATCCCTCGTATGCCTGATAGGCGCGTAGAATTAAAAGTGCGTAGATATATTAGCACCAAAAAAATATGTTATACCCTCCCCCATTTCCCACACACCCCCCTTTTCCATTTTTTAACCACAACGAAAATTTTCTGGATCAACTTTGAACAAATTCTATTATTTAGTTGTTTTGTTCCTTTCCACTATAGTAGTAACCTTGAGTGAAAAACTGATCACAACCCGACAAAATTCATGTCGTATAACATCTAAAAAACATATTATTTCATTTTCGATATTTTTCGAGATTACAATACTTCCTCGCCAGTGGCGTATGACGTAAAACAATATTCAATGATCACTGAAGCATCACACAAATTAACAATCATTGCCTTATTACGGTACAAAGGTACACATGGTGCTGAAAAAGCGATGCTAAAAGAGTTGTTTGTCTATCCGGAGTGCAAAGTAGGAGACTGAATGCAACATAACGGCGACTGGTATTTCATAGCCAAGGTTTCTTCTATTCAAGGTACTAAATCTGCTTCTCCGCAATGTTGAAACACATTTTTTGCCCGTTGACATTAGAACACGATTTATAAGCATACATCGATCTGGTGGGTAGAGTGGCAGCTTTTTATACACAAACAGGCACAAATGCAAAGTTTGAATATACAGGAATGACGCGATTACTAAGCACGTTGGTGTTGAATATATGTGGGCAAACTTTCAAATTCGAATGGAATTAAAAAACGATAGTGATGTTACAGCTTGTACAAGAATTTCTTAAAGACCGCATCAAGTTCTAATTAATAACCTTAAATATCGTACGCTTATAAAGGTAAACGTGTAATGTTTGTTAACGAAAATATATAATTTTTTGAGCATTTTTCATACCGAACCAGCCGCGCAAGCAGAAGCCTATATACCAAGGCAACGCGAGTGCTATGAGGAGCTTGAAGATTATTCCGATTTTTGAATTGTCGAAGCTTAGTAGAACCTAAGGTAGATTGTTTCACAATCTCGATACCCTAGGGACAACGAAGCGGTCGTATCGGCCAGTTCTGGATGTACGAAGTTCGACATAGTTAAAATGAGCGGAATAGGTCTTTTACTGACACCAAACATGTAAAAATTTAAATAACCATTTACCACAAACAGCATGCAACCTACAATAACAACCCCCCCTCCAAACAATGCCAGAAAATTAGCAGGAATAAAACCTAATATCTCATTCTCAAAATTATTTGCGATCACAATATTTCCTCGCCCAGTGGCGTAGATAGTAAAAAGAAATGATTATCTTGGAAATGCGCCTTTCAGAAAATTCATCCCTTTTTCATCTTACAACATTAAACTGTTATAGTTTGGCATAAAGTCACGAATTATGAAAAACAACAACATTGACTGTACGATAGTAACTGAACTCAAACAGATCAATCGAATAATGTATGTCGCCTCTACTATCTACGAGTCTTTGAACTGATAATCTGAATTTGTTGAACCCTTCAATTATCTTATTCAGACCGTATGACACAATTCGCGATGCAATATCATGTCTGTTTGCACTCTGCCTCTCGCAACCTAAAAACTAATTCACAATATTTGGTATAAAGTTCGTTTGTCTCAGTTTTTTCTAGTTATCAGCGAGGTTATCGGCATCATTAGCACTGGAGGCGGGGCACATATAACATAAACTGCCTTCTTTTTAGAAGCTGCCGCCTTTTTAATTTTTGTAAAAGAAAGATCGTCTTTAGATGGGCATCGAGATATATGAAAAAAAAAACATGTATCAAGCAGAATGACGTCAAAAGCAGTGGCGCTAGTTAAAACATAAAAATAAAATGGGTCCCATACCTGTTGATTAATTTTGATGTTCATGAAATTTTATGAAAATATTCAACTATTATACAGGGTGTTTCAGAAAGACGTGCCAATATGTCTAGGGTAGAAAGTACATTCAAAACTAACAAAAAAGTTCCTATAAATATGGGCCCAAAGATGATACCCTACTGAGATACCGGGTGATGAAGTGAAAAAATATATCTACGGAGCAGGAAAAGATAAGATTCTAGACGTCATCATGAGCAATAAGCGCCCAAACTGGACCAGGAATGTAAAAAC
Source organism: Acanthoscelides obtectus (assembly GCA_963669975.1). NCBI lineage: Eukaryota > Metazoa > Arthropoda > Insecta > Coleoptera > Chrysomelidae > Acanthoscelides > Acanthoscelides obtectus. Next base: position 93,188,358 of record CAVLJG010000001.1, read on the forward strand.
TGGGATAACTGGACCCCTATTAGGAAATATTTTCCACCATTGGCCGGAGAAAAGAAGTACATTCCATAAAGTACCATTCAATTTTCCATAAATTTTGTCTCTTAAGGAATATTTGTCAGATACTGCTTTTTTGGGATATTTAGGTTTGAATATTTGAGGTAAAATCGTGAAATATTCTTATGAAACGGCTCAGCCTCCGCTATTCTGAAGACACCGTGGAAACACTATAGTGCATGTGAAGAAAGCTCCGGCACCTCATTACAATATTAATTAAATAATATGCTTGTCTTATCCTCAATCAGCGTAGAAGCTCACCATTCATTAAACCGTTCCTATGCACGCCTTTTCACAAGAATATTTTAGGATTTTACTTCAAATATTCAAACCTAAATATCCCCAAAATGAGTGATCTGACAAAAGTTTCTTCAGAGTCAAAAAAGGGTCCTTAAGATGAAAAATTTAACGTTTTTTTAAAAAGTGAACGTTTTTCTCAGAAAAGGCCAGTGGCGTAGTAAATATTTCTTACCAGCGGTCCACGTACCCCAGTTTCTCCGTCCCTGGTTTAGTTTAGGCCAGGAAAATTAGTGTGTTTATTGGTGATGATGTGATTACTGAAAGTCTTATGTCATAACTCTTCTCGTCTCTTTACCCGCTCCGTAGATTCAATTTTTTCTTAAATTTCGTAAATAAAACTGCACCACCGTATATCTTGCTAGGGCAACATCTTTGGACTCATATTTGTAGGAAGGTTTTTTGTTATTTTAGGATGTACTTTCTACCTTGTATGGGTAATGTAACATCTGAAGCTTATCTTGTGGTTTCCCTGTTTCTCCCATGCTTATCTGTCCAATCAAACCACATGGGTTTAAAAGTCTTCTTTATTGTAGACGCTTGTGTCAATTGTACTTGAAGAAAGTCACCATTGGAACCGAAATGAAACCAATAAAGAAGAATTTTAAGCACATGTGGTTTGATTGGCCAGACTTGATTAAATCGACATCGCAGAGTACTAGGGTTAGCAAAAACTTGGAATTTGGAAACGGACAACAAAGGTCTCCGCAAAAAGTGTGATTTATAGCTAGGTAAAACAGAAGTGACTCGTTAGACCTGTAAGTTGTCCCCCAGCTGATTGACTTTCACAGCCCCACGCGGTAGATTATCCGATTCAGCTTAGTATTATTTTGAAATTAAAATTTTTCCTAATTTCAAATATCCTGCGATTTCCGGCAGAAGCATAATATCGTATAAAGAGAGATTTGCTAGACGGCGTTAGTCTGGTTGGAGAACAAACTGTAAAAGGTAGATGGGAAAAATACAATTTTGATACTGATATATAATATGACACTTAATCATGTTTTGACGTCTGTTGACGTGAACAGCTGATCAGAAAGTGACACCTTTGACTATTTATAACCCTAGACATGACCCCAACCCAACTATCGCCAATCTACTTGTTGCCTTCCAATTCCCACCATTGCGGTAGTTCTTTACATATCAGATGGAAAGCATAAAATGTTGACATACAACAACGCTAGCGCTGTTAGACCTGAGCATCTTGTTGGCCATGTAATAAATCAGGAAATTCACTTTTCAGTCAATGGATAGGCAGAGGCTAACAAGATATCCAGATTTGACACCCAAGGACTATCTCTGGGAAGACTAGAAGAGAAGATTGTATTGTGTCTCTCTTGTCCTGGTGTTTGAAGAACTTAATTCAAATCGCAACAGACGGTGTAGTAAAAGGCTAGTTTTGGACCAGGCTATGTGCTTACATCTGAAATAAACATATGTCTAGACCTTAATCTGAAGAGTAAATGTGCAAAATCAAGTCCGACAAGACTATCAGGGGGTCAATTCTTGATAAGAGTAGACTACCATGCTCCCTAGGGAATGATTTCAAAATCTGAGAGTAGCTGACGTTTGTCAAAGAAGTTTGCGAATTGTCTTTAGAGTTGAGACTTATAGACGACGAAGGGACTTCTTCCGAGGATGAATCGAGTCTTCTATCACTGTTCAGGAATACAATTCGCTGAAAGGTATGAGGACCGTGCTTACTTTCTATCAGTTTTCTAACACCTCAAGATTTGATGAGTCAGCAATTTCCAGTGAACAGTTGAGTCCACTCTGTATGTATACAAATTTGAAATTACTCAGTTTTTCTCAGATAACTAGGCATTCCATCAATTGTACCAACGTCTAAACGTACTTGTCATCCAATTTGATTGATTTAAGCCATATGTATTTGTATGTATACCCTGAAGCCCTACAGAATTCACATTCATCAACATATACTAAGTGACATTTAAATCCGAACACCCAGTTTAAATGGTTTTATTTTAATAAAAGTTGGTGAATGTATTTATCTTACTGTAAATAACAAGTGAAAAAATTTTCAGCCTTATCAGTTGGACATTCCGGTTTTTATACTGTTTTTTTTTTAATTCACTAACGCTCTAAAAATGAATATTTCAGCCGCAGTAAAGAATCAACGTGGCGGATTTTGGTTCTTGACATCTTTTACGATCGGTTACGATGACTAGAGTACGGAGACCTGTACGATTTCGTCAACTTAGTGAGTTTGATAGGGGCCGTATAGTGGGACTTCGGGAAGCTGGACTTTCTTTTCGGGCAATTGCAGTTAGAGTGCAAAAAAGTGTAGACACTGTGGTTAGGTGTTGTCAGGCATGGCTTCGAGAAGGCCGTACGCAAAGAGCAAGGGGCACTGGACGCCGCCGTAGAACAACAGACCGTGAAGATCGCCGCCTAAGATTATTGGACTTAAGGGACCGTTTCTCCACTACCAGGTCCAGTGCAAATGAATGGTTTGCAGAACACGGAAGACCTATTGGCATGCGAAGTGTTTACCGACGAATGAGAAGTTTTGGCTTGTTTTCATACCGGCCACACTGGGTCCTCCCTTTAACTCGAGAACACCGACGTAATCGCCTTGAGTGGTGCAGACAACGGTCACTCTGGGATCAGGAATGGAACAGTATTGTCTTTAGTGACGAGTCTCGATTTTGTTTAGGCATGCACGATGGTCGTGCCAGGGTTAGAAGGCGACGTGGTGAAAGGAGGAATCCACAGTTTTTTGTTGAAAGACATGTTCATCACACTGTTGGAGTTATGGTTCCAGGTCACCTTTAATCTTCATCAGAGGTAACATGAACGCGCAGCGTTATATCCACGAAGTTCTAGAACCCCTATCTTGACACCCTGGCAGATCCAACTTTCCAACAAGATAATGCCCGACCACATGTTGCAAGAGTCACAATAGACTTCTTTCAACATAATGATGTCACATTGTTACCATGGCCACCAAGATCTCCCGACTTATCCTCAATTGAGCACGTGTGGGATATGATGGGTAGGAGATTGCTCAATTTGCAACGTCCTCCTCAGACTCTAGAAGCACTTCGAGAGGAGTTGGTGGTTGCCTGGAATGGGATACCACAGGAAGACATTGACCACCTGATCAGAATCATGCCTAGGCGCGTTGGAGAATGCGTAGCACATCAGGGTGCATCCACACATTATTAAAGGTCAAAGGGCTTTAAAGCAGTGCAATCATTTTGAAATTTTTATCATTTACTTACTACGCTTCATTAAGTACTTATACAAAATTTTATTAAAATAAAACCACTTAAACTGGGTGTTCGGATTTATATGTCACTTAGTATATTATTAACACTTCATGGTATCTACAAGGGATCTACAATATAATTCTGGTAGGATAATATATGGAAGCAAGGAATATGTTCCGATTACATTTCTAGAAATCTTGATGTTACTCCACAAAGAAGTATTACTTAGAAACATAGGAATACTGCTTGAAAAACCAGTGCATTTCGAAATAGTTGTAGGTTCTGCATCAAGCTCCTGACAATAATTTATTAGGAACAATTTCCACTATTCATTTGCTTGTTGTTTGAATCTGTCAGTAAAAAAGAGAGAGGGAAAGATTAAACAGGAGAAAAGCAAAGAAAACAGAAGTGTATCAGTTTAGTACACCAGATTAATTTTGAGGTAAACTAAAAACAAATTTTGATTCAGGTTTTAATTGTGGGTTTACTAAAAGTTCGCGTTAATTTTTGATCACAGTTTTCAACGATTACGGACTTGCTCCACTGTGTAGTCAACTGAGTCACGCAACATAGGGTTGCTGTACGATTTCGCTTGACAATAAACGATTTCCTGCATTGCTCTTAATTCCAGTGCTTACTATCTAGCGCACGCTAAAATTGAGAGACGAATCTAAAATCCGCGCGATGTGTTTCATAGTTTTCTCTTTCCAAATTGGGAGCAATAATTGCATGTAATGAAAGTATAACATTATTTGTGTTTAACCGAATGGTTCAGTTGTACAAGGTGCTGTTTACTCCATTTGCAGCCGTTCGCCTTGAGATATTTGCGCAGCGATTCACTTCCTAAATACCTAGATTTTGACTCACATGTCCAGAACTCGTATCGACGGGTTTTATGTTTATAATTTATAAGGAACGATTAAATTGCATAGATTCTATCAACATCATGATATGCTACTAGGAGTGGATCACTTTTATATCTCAGCACTAGGCGTGGTTAGGCATGGCATTTAGAGGCAGACAACGTATGGGGCCCCAATGCTGTTCGTGTATAGAAGAAATTTTCATGAGCTTCTGTAATAATCAGGGTCCAACCGATTTTTTCGCCGAAGCCAAATCCGATTAAAAGTATGGGATGCTACAATATCTAACAATTGTGCCCTTGGTTCTATTTCTTATAAATTGTAACTCCGATTTCAATGCAAAATTAAATCGGTCCTTGAATTATCGAGTTCAGTAAGATCCGTTACGTTCAAATAAAGCGATAAAAAAAAAACGTTTCTACACTAACATAAATAGATATAGATATGATCACCTAGAAAATCGTAGAATTCGGAGCATTTTCGGAAATAAAATGAAAATTTCTGATGTCTTTTATATACGATCCTGGGTACTGATTTAACTGGATTTCCACCCCTCAAATTAGCGATCCTAACTGGTTTCTATGTCGAAATTGTCACTGCAGAAGAAATTTACAATAAAAAATAACTTTATGTGACATAGGGATTCAAACACAGCTATGATTTAACAGAGCTACTTATGAACCACCCAATTCCGTTAAATATTATCAAAATTATACCTCGCAATAAGGTCAATTTTTAAAACATACTGACTACTCGAATCGTTTTATATTTTGAAATGGAGTACATGCCTATAGAAAAAATGACCTTTCATGGTATGCTTATCTGATACAAGAAGCTATGGTCACATGTAGATTGAAGGAATGCCCACGCGGGCACAATAGCAGATCTAGACAGCATCTAATGTTGCAAATACAGAAAGAACTAAACAATCTTGTAATTTCGAACCGAACCGCTAAAGTATCAAATAATCTTTAGAGGAGGGGGGTAGTCTTGGCTGTCTACATATGAACAAGTATAAATTTTAAGGTTGTAGCCACAACGCAAAGAAATTCAAGCTAGAAAGAAGGTTTGTCCTTTGTCCAGATTGATCTTTCGAAAATGTTTATTTTCTTTATTAGGACACACTACAAAGATGATGTACATACAATGTTGAACAATATTTATAAGCAACAATACTTAAACACTATTAATGCTTATTTTTTTTTCTTTTCACTCTTACTTAATAGTGGTTTCTGAGAGGGAAAGTCTCAACTTTCAGAATAACGGATGAAAACATTTAGACAGGAACCGAAAGTTTTCCAAAAGAGTTAAAACCGAAAAACTAGTATCTTTTTTTCATCCGCCGATAAAATATACATATATCAATAATACGTCGTAATTACGATGCTTCCTTGAATCAAATTCAAGTAGAAAAGTTGATATAAACATATGTCCTAAAAGGTCTGGTTTCCAAGATACAGGGTCTCAACGATTGAAAAAAATGTTTTTTGATAGAGTAAAAATAATAAAAAACTGTTGCGAAACATAAAAAATATATTCCTAATAATAGAGCAACATTCCCTGGTAACGAAGTTGATTTAACTTTATTTTAATAATAATTTTTCGACATGTAATGAAGTTTTTTTGTTCTGCGAAAAGGAAGCACATACGAAGAGCTACCAAGCGACAAAAATATAGGTTTTTAAAAAGTCAGAGGCGCACATTTTTTTGCCAGTAGCGTTCTTGAGACTGCAATCCGAGTCACCACTGATCTTTAAGTTAGTCCTAGCTTACCAATACTGCCAAAATTAACACCTTCGGTACAAGAATCTTCCAGGTAGTAATTAAAAAACAATTTCTTTAAATCTTTGGAAAACGTACTTCTTAGGACCTTTATTAACTTTTTTACTTAAATGTGGTTCAGGGAAGCGCCATTGTAGTTATGGCCTACCGTTAAGTAACTTCCTGTATATTGGGTAATTTTCATCACAAAAATAGAGATTTAATGTGTTCTTCATCAGTTGATTTGATGTTTTTGTTCTCTATACCTCTTTATTATCTATACCTCTTCATTTAAGTGTGTTAAAAATTTGTGATAATATCCAATTTTTTGTATCAGCGACGGCACATACATATTTAAAGTTCTTTGTGATTTTTTTGGTACCTATAATGTATTAATCGAAAATTATCTACATTTTTTTCGATGAATGCGGTAACACACCCTTTTTCTGGTGTAATAAATAATTCAATAATAAGTTACAAAAATAATCCATTTGTAACATTCAACTTAAAGCCCCAGAGCCAAGCTATCAAGTTATGCGAAAGTAAACGAATCTCTCCAATTTATGTGAATACTGACTGCAATTTTCCACAGTTTATATACAAGCAGTGTATAGTAATTTGGCTGTAACAATTTGCATGATTTATTCAGATGATTTCCTGTGTATAAATCGTTCATTAAACTTCGCGACAAAAACAAATTACGAATGATATTGCTAACTGAACTTGACACCGATTTAGATAACATTTCAGCGTTTGCGCTCCCTGCTTTGACAGTAAGGCGGAGCGGAGCCGTGCAAAGATTTTTGTGGTTAACCATTAAAATGTTCTTAGTCGGGGATTCAATGTACCAAAATCATCTGACGCAAATCAAAATACAGTACATGATTGACTGGGTGCTAAATGAAAGCACATATATGTAATGAATTATATTATCATGTGTACGCTTAAAAAGGCCACAGAGGTGACCGAAACGTCAGTAAAAAGTATTGCAAACATGAGTGGCTAGACAATCATGGAGTCCTATCAGCATGAAAACCACAGGTTAAGTTTCAGGTGTTCACGGTTTCAGCTCCTAGGTATGTTAAGAAAGACTTATTTTTGAACTGGTTGAGTTAGCATTGTTGGATGGATACTATACTTGAACGTGAAAATAACAGTTAAACATTCCAAGGTGGCAGCTGAGATCCATCTTGGAACATCTTTTTAAATGGATATCTCGTTTTGAGGCATTTTATACGTACTTTAACCCTGTCGTATAAAATCACTCTTTTACAAAATGACGGACTGAGAGGCTCTCAAAGTTGAGCGCTTTTGTACATAGAATCGCTTATAATTAGGATTTTATTTTTTAGCCTAATAAACTACTGGCGCCCTAGAGAAAAGATCATAAGGATCTTTTTGTTGAGAATGACAAAGCTTTGTCCGATGCGACAGAAGAATTTTTGGAATTTGTTTATAAACATTGTTGACGCTATTTTGTACCTGGCAACATGCAGATGCTTTAAAAGAGGGCCTTTTTGAATAAGGTTTATGCAGTTAGACCGATTCAGAATATACTTTCTGGACTATTCGTGCTTAAAATCTTGTAAATCAGAGTGTGGTCACTACTTCTTTTATTTGTGTATTTTTATTTAATTATCAATTTTGCAGAACAAGATAAATAGGCTACCGGTGTCTAACGACATTAAATTTGTTGTGAAATTGTAATAGGTTGATATAAATTATAGTGACACAGGTATAAACAACGTGACATTATTTATTTATTGCTTTCTATATATGTATATGCACAAATGGATTTTTGGACCAAGTGAGTTTTACGGAAGAGCTGGGTGGCAAGAGTATCGGAAGTATTCAAGAAAATTATTACTTTGAAATAAATCGTTTTTTCTCTCTCCTGAATATTTTTTTATTTTGGACATACGTTGTTTTTGTAAAACGCGCCTCAACTGTATCTACTTATCTATTTATATTATTGTTACCAGTGGCCACCCTGTCAAGCTTTACAAGCGCCAGGCTAGCTTATGAACAGATATCCTAAACCACATCCGCTGATGAGTATGCATAATCAGCAATGGTGTATTCTTATCAGCTGAAGTGGAGATACTATTGTTTTTTAAAACTAGTTTGGAGCACAATCTTGAGAATATCTTTATATAAAATCTATCTATAATATGGGCAGGGTGGAAATTGACATTTTTTAGTTTCATATTTTACAACTTGTGCGGATAAATCCTTGGATCTTAAAAGAAGATTAATTTAGCATACAAAAGGCTTCTGATGATTGGTTATTGAGTTATAAGCGATTCAGTGAACTTGACAGCGTGTCTGTCCTGCATTTTGAGACGTGGTGATGTTATAGGTGTATTCTAGGCTTATAAAGTAGTCATAGAAAGCTTCAAAATGAGGTATTACCTGACCCCTCATTCTATTTAAATATATTTCACAATGACAGCCAGGCGCCATCATGAATTTTTTAACTACTACTTTTACGCTAAAATATGGTATTCATGCATCGATTTCATCCATGGTCCCAAATTTCAGCTAGGTTACATAAGCCGTTCAAAAAATAAGTGGGGAGGTGGCTTTCTGAAAAGCACAGAGTGGCGTTCGTACATTGTTACAGAGTCTTTGGTAGTACAAAGAGTAGTACTCTGTAACAATTTGTTTCTTTTCTTTTATCCTTTCAAAAGATTATTAATCGATCAACATTGCTGCTGTAGATACTAACGGGCATTCACATAGAACTCAGACAGTTATGTCGCAAGTTCCTATAAAAAGGTCCTGCGGGACATCATTATACAGATGCAGGTCCATAAGAATCAAAACTTTTGATCGACACTATATAGGACGTCCTTAAGGTTGAGACTGTTCTTTACATGACATATAGTTCTACAAGTCCTCATGAACACATATACCACAGACATAATTCAAACGAGATATTAGCTCCAAAAACAATCCGCTTGTAACAGTCCGGCCCTCAAATGAAATCGATTTTAACATGAGAAAACGGTGCATCGACTATTTGCTTAGAAATCCCATTTATAAAAGCCAAAAATTTCACATTTCCATTGCAGGAACGGATTTTTTGATATGGTGTTAATTTAATTGGTGATTGTTTGCAGGATAATGATGAAGCTTCGCGAAGGTGTTCAGATAGTTCTCCGCCACTTTTGCATGCTTCTGAGAAAAACAGTTTGACATGTTGATACTGGATTGAATATAGTAGTTGGGTAATTTTGAAAGTATAGTAATAATTAGAGATCCGAAAGACACAAGAATTAAATTCTTCAGGTCACACTTTTTTCGCAGAATGATACAGTTTTTTAAAGTTATTTAATAAAAGCCGATTTCCAGGGGCATCTTTCAGGGGTCTGTATCTCATGAGAGAAAAACTAGCTATTCTCATTTCTAGGACCAAGAAAATTGACCAAAATTGTTCCGAAATCTATGATCGCATCTATAGAAATAAAATCACATTTCTAAAATTAAATAGTATTGGATGTTATATAATTTATGACACGCATATCATAAAAAACGTCGCTTATTTCCGTCTGTCTGTCTGTCTTTGAACCTGGAAAGTATCAGTTTGATTTTGATGAAATTTTGCCAGTTCGGCTATGTGGCGGCTACAGAAAAAGACGAAAAAACAAAAATCGCTCGAACTTTTAGCATTCCACTTCCTGATCATTTCCAGAATCGAATTGCAGGGGTTGAAAATTGGAGATTAGGGAATCTAGGGGTCGTGGAGGTTATATCTTAATTTTTTGGCGTTAGTATATTTATATGCTTCAAGCCAGTTATCTAGTTTCACTCACTATTATTTAACACATCATAGAATTCTTCGAAAATTTGCTCTTGAAAGATGAATGGATGATAGAGAAATATTTTCAACAACACGCAAAAAAAGTAGTATACAGTCGAGTCTGATCGATAGGTGGCTAGCGAATGGCGAGGTTAGTCATGGCAAAGTTGTCAGATGGTCGCTACTGTCGTTCGGGCAGGGGAAAAATTCCAATATCGAAACGTTGTCAAAATTAGTGAGGACTATGGAATAATGTTTGATTGCCTTGATCAATTTATTTTGCTGTACATGTTCGCTGCTAATTTTTGCCTCAGAATGGCTAACTTTTCTGTATAGGGACGATATAACAACGACGTTATGCTATAAACTTTAGGCAAATACATCTTCAACCATCATGATAGAAATTTCATGGTACATCAGATCCGAGACTGAACAGATTTTTCTGATTGACTGTATCTAAACGGAATCTCATTACAACGTTTTTGATCTGATTTGCATTTTGCAAGGTGAAGCATGACGCTTGAAATATCAAGTATGTTGTTCAGAATAGAATACAGATAATATGAGTGTCTGTTCGCAGTAGGTTAATGTTCGATTGGCAAATAAAGGACTTGTTGCATGTTGTACTGGCGCTGGACAGCTTAATTTTCTGATTAACAGAACTAGAATTACAGTTAGGCAAATCAGAGCAGCATCTTTTATTCCGAATTTTATGCTTGATATATGAGCATACAAATTCGAAACAATGTCTCTAGAATTAAGAGGGCGAGTAAAAGAAAGTTGATACGTGAATGAAGGTAAATATCCGACAAAAGTTCTATTTAACCTTTTTTCGTTGGTTCCACGAATTGGGTTAATTCTTGAACAAACATTAATTGTTATCAATAAAATGTATAATTAACTAATCAATTAGTGAATTAACTGAATTTTGAGCGCAGTTATTTTAAGAAAGAATTATTATTACTATAATCAAAATTGTTTGTGTTTTACCTGTTCAATACATATTTGTTACTCTTTTCTGAAAAATAAATCACAAACATGTAGAATCTTATAGGTTATGTGAACTTCCCTACAGTGTCTTTTCAGTTCCTTTTTGGGTATCGTTGAAACTTTTATTATAAATGTTTTGACTTACCCTGATTATTCATCGCAATCTTCTTCATAAGGCTTAACTGAATTTTGAGAGCAGTTATTTTGAGAAAGAACTATTATTACCTCAACCAAAATAGTATCTCTTATTTGTTTAATATACATTTGTTACAAAAACTCTCTTTTCTAAAAAATATATCACAAACATTTAGACATATAAGTTTTGTTGTATTGGTATACACTTTCCTACAGAGTTTTTTCAGTTCCTTTTTGGGTATCCTTGGACCTTTTGTTTTAAATGTTTTAACTCAACCTGGCGACTATAAAACGTATTATGAACATAGACAATAGAAATAAAATGATGCTTTGTCTCTTCCTATATTGCAAATTGGAACCACCGTTGGAAGTATCTTTTAGTGATAATCGACGTCTTTATTTCAGTTACAATAGATTACGCGATAAATCTTATGTTAATTGAAGAGTTTAGCGTTTATTACTCATACACAACCATAAAACTCAGCACCACATGAGGTTGAAAGCAATAAGCATGTCATGTTCGCTACAAAATATCCACACCAATATAGAAAATGACGTACTCCAAAAAGCAAAAACACTGAAAGAATGAAGATCCGTGTTTCTGATGGAAAGCTATATTCTTAAAACTGCAACATAAATCGCAACACCAGAATAAACTCTTAATAGGAGTGTACAGTATATAGTGTGAATATCCTGAAATGATAACATAGACGGATAAATTGAGAAGTGTTCAATCCAAATCAGGGCGTATAATTTCTTTAACTAATGTAAAAATTCAATGCACTTTTGTTTTTGGGGTATACAGGATATCAAGGTAGCTTTTACCCAAAACCTCATTTGGAAGTTTTCGCATTAAACTTACGTTTAGCTACCAAGGTGATGGCAGATTAAGAGTTAAAAGGACTTGTCTAGAATAAACTTGCTTTAAATCTATATTCTATGTTTTGATTTTCTGTTGATATTTTAAGAATTCAAGAGTTTGTAACACAAAGAGCAGGAAAGAGAATAAGAGAAAATGAAACTCGGCAAAAATTATAGAAATAGGGAAAGTTAGTTAAAACATAGAGAGTTTTAGCAATCGCAAATAGCGCATACGTCAACAAAAGCTTCAATATTTAAGACATAAGACGTCAATGGTTTATGGTGGTACAAATAGTGACCTTTAAGTACCTCAAGCTTGAAACCACGTTTCCTTGTTATATATGTTCAACCGTAGATTTTTAGTTTTCGGTTGAAATATCTAGGTACCTATTCTTAAGATGCTGTTGTTTCCACTACTGATTTGGTTGGTCTTTGTGATTCGTTTGCAAATATTGAATAGCAATAACTTATGATATTGCTTCTTCTTGATCAACCGTTGGAATATTTAAAGGAATGTGGAGAATTTTGCACATTTAAACGTTAAAGTATACTTAAATTCTTACCTTATGATGTTGTATGATAGCAGAAGCTTTTCTTTTGGCCGACATATCTACCTAGCTTGAAAAATCAGTCGAGTGGGACGAAAACGTCAAAAAATCAGCTGCAGATAGTCGCTTCAGGAGGATCTCACAAATCAACAGCGGCTGGCGGCAACCTTGCGCGAATAATCGTCCATGACCAACTAACCGCGGCGAACGTTGAGATAGGTCGGCAATTGGCTCAACGCCGGCACGAATTGCGAATGTGGTACCACGATCGTTCGGTTTCGGTGCTGCCGCGATGTCGGAAACGGCCGAAAACCTGTTCGGCGAGAGATGACAAGCCACGGGGTGAACCACCGTGCGAAGGAGCGAAGCGTTCGCGACGAATGTGGAGCTGGATCGATGGCGTGGCTCCACGGACGAAGCCTGGAAGCGAATGTGGCTGACTGTGCCTGCAGCTGGCTACGGACAGGCGGCGGGACGCCCTTCCTACTCGCCGCCGCCGCCGCGAACGTTGCGACGCTACGGACATGCGTCCCCCCACAGGGGCGTACCGATAAAGGATAGCACGAGGGCCATTTTTTTTGTAAGAAGTCAGAGAAAGTTTAATTTTATTAACGTGAAACATTTTTCAATATAGTCATCATAAACATTTACCAACTCGTGGCACCAGATGTTGGATCCCGTCGTTAAAGAACGCTATCGCCTGACCGGTAAACCAGTTAATAACTGTTTTTCAACTTATCATCATTCCAACTGCAACTGAGGAGTGATGTTCTGAGTACATCCTATGTAATCAAAGCTTCATCAAACCCAGACGCTCCTGCTTACAAAAATATGCGTATAAAAATGCAGCTAGACAGAAACAGAATGCACACAACAATAAACAGGAGAGTTCAAACACATTTAAGAAACATGAATATACGCCAACTGCCACAACCATACTTGACCAACGTATCAAATACCCCGCCATGGACCATTCAGTTTCCAATGATAAATACCTGGCTAACGATACTAGACAAAAACAAAGTACCAAATGAGGTAATCAAACAACATTTCCACGAGATTTTCGGAAAATATCCTGACCACAATCAAAAAAACAAGGATCAAACTGTGGAGCAGCCATTGTCACACCAACCAGTAACAATACCTTGAAGGTTCCAGATGCTGCTACAATTTTAACAGGAGAACTGTATGCAATCCTAGGAGCCCTGAAACAAATCAAAAGTAATCCTGCCCAGAAATGGATAATAGTAACAGATTCGCTCAGCTCACTATCTGCTATCAACAAATTATATACCAAAAATCCTTCAGCCATAATAACACAAGAAACCATATCCAATCTTATCAGCAATAATCAACGTATAATATCTTATATGGGCTCCATCACACATAGGCATAGCAGATAACGAGACAGCAGATACGAGTGCAAAGGCAACAGCAATGAGTAACCGTACAAGTAATCTGCAAATACCAGCATCAGACCTAAAACAATATACACCTATAAAACAAGACATGACAGACCAATGGAATAGTGTGTGGGAAAGAAAGCCTTCTAAGCTGCGTGAGCTGAAATCAAAATTCGGAGAATGGCAGACAGTCACAGAAGACAGAAGCATACAAACAGCCGTAACACGACTTCGCTTAGGCCACACCAGGATAACCCATAGTTACCTCATCACCCAGCAGCCTGAACCAGTGTGTGCTTTGTGTGAAACCAGGTTAACAGTGAAACATATACAAGTGGAGTGCCAAGTCTACGAGCATCAAAGAAAACAATCTAATTTAAGTGGGAAAAATCTAAAACATACCCTTGGAAAAAACTGTAACATCCAAAATCTAATCGATTTCTCACATAACTGTAACTTCATCAACTGTAATATGACACCAATACCGCTACCAATAGCCAGTTGGCTGATGCAGCTTAATATAAAAAAAACTTATCATTTTCCAACCGATTTCCTTATCCTTATCTTTTGAAAAAAGTCTGATCGTGCTAAGTAAGGGCTGTATGGTGGACAATCCAGTAATTCCCAACGAACCTAGTCCAGTCGCGTCTGTGTTCTTGCCGCAACGTGAGGCCGAGCTTTGTCATGAAGCTGAATAATGCTGCTAAAGATCTGACCCCGTAGGCGGTTTTGAATAGCGCGCCTAAGCTTCAATAATAGATCACAGAATTTATAGCAAGACGAAGCTTTTTACATTTGAAAACCCAATTACTGATCGGCGGGCTTACTGAGCGACATGGCGACAAACAAGCAGTACAACCTCGCAACCAATACCAACGGACACATGAAACGTGATGGCGACACAGTGAAACACGGCCAAGAGTGTTCGAGGTTTTACTGACGTTACGTGAGAGGATGCGCGGGCACGGTGCGCAATCGGTGTTTACTTTAAAAATGACCCTCGTAGATTCGGATCATGGGGTCAGACAAAAAAAGAACCGATTCTATTTCCTCTTTGGACCCTGCACATACGGATACCGTGCGTAGGTCCCGGCTTGATGAGGGGTCCACAAATGTCCAAGAATTCGGCAATAAAAGGCGTCGAGAGATTGACTCTGCACTTTCCACGCAACGCCATCATTAAGGATTAAAAAAGATGAACGGATCCAGTATAACAGACCCGTAAGTTTAGTAATATAAACGTTTTCCTTCTTAACGACAGTACAGATCATCTGGCAGCGTTGCTATGACTAATCTTGCCCATACCGCGCCACTCGCCAGCCTCGTCATCACGGCAGACACCACGGATTACGAAACACAGGCACTCATCGGTGAGACCACGACGACGGTATTTCCAGTGAAGCATGTATTGAAAATTTTATCATTCTGTCTTAAGGGCAAATGTAGGAGGAAATCTTTGTCTAAGAGATGCGTAGAATTACTGGGGTTAGAAGCGTATGAATATATTATAAAAAATTGATATACCCTCCGCCACCAGCTACAATCGCCAATTTTCAACCCCTACAACATCTTCTTTGAATCGCATATACTGGGCTTCCTGTGTGCGCAGGGGCCCTAACATAGCTTAAGACGGCTCTGAACAGTTTTTCAGAAGGGTTTTTTCATGACTTTCAATAGCCACAAAGGCAATTAATAAACCTTTGTCGAATTTTAGGTTGATTAAGACTGAGTGACGTTGAGCAAATTCACTCTCTACTAATAGCAGTAGCATATTCTTAAGATTAAGCGCACTGGCCTCTTAAGATGTGCCGCCAAGTAGAGAAAAGGAAAAATCAAAACCTGATTGATTCGGCTTCCGATGCCCTTCGCAGTCTGGCGTCCTTTTAGCACTACGTCGTAAATGACAGATTCTCATCTCCATCCCATAATGTCAACGCGGGCGTTCTCTAGGGACAGGTCTTGACTGCAATACTGTTTCTGCTACATATTAACGATACCCTGTCCTGTACAATATATGATCCCCAGCTTTGTTACTTACTCTACACGTGAGCATTCAGAGTACTCGGCTGATCTCTGCCGATGAACTGGAGAGAACACGAGTGATATCGACTTCCGTCTCTGATGGGAGATCCGGAGGTTATCGCTACTTGAGGACCAGCAATCTGGTGCAGTTTATTGCTTCCAAAAGTCAGTACTAAACCGTGACCAACAAGAAGCACCCTACCACTTTCCGACTTCGCTGGATGAACGAGTTTTGTCAAAGAGCCATTCATTACAGCTACTTCGAGTCATCGAGAACTTGCTTTTGCAAGAACAGATCTCGTCAATCGTAAAAAGCTAGGTTATCTCATCGGTGTTAAGAAATATCCAGATAAGACTTCGTCTTTGACGAGAGATATGGAAGTAGGCACCAGCGGTGGCCGCAGTAGTAGACCCTTCGGTCTCCTGATCAGTCGCCGTGCGCTGTGCGGGTTCGAGTCCCGTCCCAGGAGAAATTTTTCTCCTGGCTATGGATGTTGTGATTGTCCTTAGGTGGTAGACGGTCTCTGACTGTCGAACGTGGAGGTACCACCCGGCGGATCTCGTAGGCGGAGCCAGAATGTGTATGCACACGTGTTCCCTCGCCAGAGTCCGTGAGGCGTTTCCCCTTTCCCTGTATCCCCCTATAGCCACACGGTACCCAATGGGTGTTTAGGCTTTAGGCCTTCGTGGTAGTTGGAGTATATAAAAAAAAGTTATCAATGCGTGGGGCACAGCAATGTGGTATAGTTTAATGCTTCCAAAGACAGTAATGTAGCATGATTAACAGGAAGCATCCTAGCGTACAAACAGTGTTCATGAATAACCACGTTCTGCCAAGGCCAGCTGTTTCTGCTGGTCGGCGTCCAGATCTCAAGGACCCATTCCGTCAATGTTTAGGGCTAATAAGTATTCTTCTCCACCTAACCTCACATAGTATAAAGCTCAGTTAAGATATAACCTTAAGAACTTTACGATTCTGTCGCCCCAATCATACTGTTCATATTTGACACTGTTAGAGGAAGTCTGTCTGACTGATCGATGACATTGCTCTAATGGACAGTATCGGATCCCTTTCACACTGTTGAGTTGAGTCTGCCGGTCGGACCAGCCCGGCTTCTGCCTCTCATCCCAACTCTACCGAAAGTCGTGCAGAACTGGTCAGTATGACTGCCTCTTCGATCCGAGGGTGTCAAGATTGTGGAACAATCTACCTGAGGCGGCTTTTTCCAGTTAGGCAGCTTCTGATCGCTGGCGCGATGCCTCGGTATTTAGACTCCTATCTATGCTGTTGTGTATTTAGTAAATACATACTTAGTGACTCCTTTCACAACCTCAAAACGAGGTTCCGCTTTGCTAGGATTTGCTTTCGGTGTTTGCCGCCGTGTTTTTTTTTGTTAGTACAGTGCCTTATATGCACCAGATGGTGTAGGCTTTCTGTATTTTCGACTTGCGAGTTCAGGACAATAGATTTTGTCCACATCCTGACAGAAAGGCACTAACTAGTCGATGGGAACCTGGGACGTATAATACAAAATGTTCAACAATGAGTCAGATTGCACTATTAATTGCATCACCATTAACATTTCTGAGACGGTGCCTAGTGTTTGGGATCTGTATATGCCGAACTTTCGATATGTTCGGGAAGTAAAAAGTTTTATACATTCCTCCGCAAACTACCTTTGCTTCTTGCGACGCCTCCTCACCGCCAACGAACTCCGGAGAGACCCCGCATACCGGAAGGTTGCGGCGCCACAGAGTGCCGCGCCGCATCGTCAAGAGAAACTGGCACACCAAAGGACAAACCCGCCAAAACTACCGCTCCGTTGCCGCTGCCGCTGTCAAAGAAGCCGGAGGAGGAAGTTTTCCTAGGCGGATAGAGATCAGAGGCGGCACAGAAGAGATCAATCGCGTGGTTGCGTGCGAGATAGGCGTACAGCAAGTTCACTTTGTATCTAGGGATTGCAAATGCTCGTCCCTTTCAAACCCGCGGAATTGATAGGCGGAGGGAGCCGTTTTGCATTAGTGCGAGGTAAATTGGTTTCGGAGAAAAAAATACAAAATTCAAAATAATGCAATAGTTGCTCCGGCAATGGATCTTAATATCATCAGAATTACAATAAATAATACGCGAAGTATATCAAAGCCTAAAGTCCTAATCCAATAAGTATTTATTCACAGTATTATACTTGAAATCAAACAAAACACCAAAGAAATCTAAATCAAGGCGACGCCATATTTATGTATTCTTACTCATTTTGGTCGGTCCAGCGCCTGCAGCTCGTGAAGTTGATATTTCAAAGTTAAAGGTAGCCTACGTACTATTCCAGACTATCTAAGAGGTCTGTAAATTAAGTGATGAGATTGGCAACGTAGCCTTTGCTCTGGCAACACTGGAGGCGCCAAGCTCTGAGGGAGACCGGGAAGCATGTCATCCGCTTGTAGTACAAGTTTGAACTCGCTCCAGTCATTTGGTTGGCCGTAGCGATTTTTTTTTGAAACAGCATTTTCCATTGTGTTCTAAAATTTAGTGACGTCAACTTCAAGCAACGGTGTGCTATTAGGTTTTGCTTCAGACTTGGGCACAGTGCAACGGAAACTCTTACGGAGATACTGTTTTGTTAAGAGCCCAGGTGTTTCGGTGGTTCAAGGCATTTTCAGAAGGGAGACAGTCGACTGAAGATGAACCACGAAGCGGAAGGCCGTCATCTTCAAGAACCGATGAAAACATGAAAGAATCCGGGATCTTGCGTCTTCAGATCGTCGGTTGACAGTCAGAATGATCGGGGAACAGGTAAATTCGATTCACATAACCGTTCATCGAATCAAGAACGACTGGGTGTTCCATCTCGGTAATGCTCCTTGTCAATAAACGAGATTTTGGCCAGTAACAACATTCCTGTGGCTCCTCAGCCTCCTCACTTGCCTGACTTGAGCCATGACCTTTTCTCTTCCCGAAGTTAAAAAATCACCTCGAGGGACAGATGAAAACATTCAAACGGCTGTAAGAGACGAGCTAGATGCTATTCCAGTATCGGAGTTCTAGCACTGCTATGAGGAGTGGAGGATCCATCTCCAGCGCCGAGTGGCTTCAGAAGGAAGTCATTTTGACAATATAAGATTGTAATTATATTTGAATGAAAAAATTAAAAAATCAGTCTCATCACTTAATTTACAGACCACGTATCTCTGCACCAAATTCAATCGAAATACGTTCAGCCATTTTGGTGTGATTGAATAACAAGCGATTTTCGTCTATGTGATGGTTGTAATTTTGGGTCAAAGTCACCATCCTTTCCATAAATAGAGGAGTCAGCAATTGGTAATTTTTTTAGCATTACTCTTCGCTAACTGAATAATTTCTCAAAAATAGTAATACGTTTTCTTGGTATACAGGTATTTGTAACTATTCTCAAAATTTTGTTAATATTAGCAGTGCAATCTGAGCAATAGAGATACGGACGATAATCGAATGTCAGTGGTGTTACGATTACATATCATGAGATCGAAAAAATAATGATATATTGAGTTAATTCTTCCCGTGAATTCATTTAAATCTATTCAAAGTTCTAGCTGAGCAAATGTCTGATCTCAAAAGTTTTTAGCATCACGCCTCTGGACCGATCTTCAAAACCTATAAAGCTTTTCTGACCTTGACTTGGTAATAACCTCAAAATATAATGATACATAGCGAGTTATAGATGTATCAAAGATTACTCGACGGACAAACCGACGGAAATGAGAGACAGGGTATTTCATGTGCATGTCATGGATAACCAATAAACATAGACCAAGGTCCACATAGGTAAATGACAAATACAAGTATCTCGATTTTCAATTTTTGTCTTAATTACAGTATTTCCTCACCAATTGACGCACCTGAAGTTTTTCGGGATTATCAAACTGTCCTTCCTCACTTATTGCCGTGGAAGCATGAAATGAGTAACAGCATGATTCAATTTGGTTTCAATTCTTATCCATCCGTTATTAGTTTTTGGTAATGTTTCCTGCAAGATCCATTAGAGATTACAAAAAATTATTAAAAAAATATTGGGTGACATTCATATCATTTTGGAAGAACGTTAATAAATACTAATACTCAGAATTGAGAAGTAAATACCCTTTGTGGAATCGCGCGAAAGAATCAGCAGAAATATTTAAACTTGCAGCATCAGCGGATCGCGTTTTGTAGATGCGGGATTTCGCAGGTTCACCAATGCGAATGCGGGAACCCGTTTTGCAGGATTGCAATCTCTAATGGTATAAAACGTATACAAGCCCTGAAAATATCAAATCAAAATCCAAAACACTGGACCACGGAATAGTTAGAATGTGATACGGAAGGTGACCAATCTGTCATCACTTTATTACATGCAAGTAGCATTTAAATGTGACAGGAAATAGTACTACCTGTAGCCCCACATTGTAACTATAGGGACGGTATTGGCCTTACTGGAACTGGACCCCGAAATCAGCTTTGACTCCAGACGTACATGCTCAAATAAGTGCTGCAGTTAAGATATTCTTGCCATGCATTTGTTGCCTTCCTGATTCTACGTGCGTTTCTTGCTACCAACTTTGCTGAGCTACAGAAATACAGCAGTGTCTTGAAAACAGTTTGCACTATTCTTCCCACAACCCTGGATGCGAGAGATACAAAGCAATGACACACTGCTTGTCGCCTGGAATTTAGTACTGCCACAGAAAAGTGAAAGCAATGTTCTGGGTCCAAATTCAATACACATTTTTTTAAATGTAGTGAATATAGATTAGTTCCACATAAAGAAGGTTTAATGTAGTGGGCTAAAGACCTGAGCATCACATACAAGATCTTTTTTCCAGACAATATGGAAATTGAACAAAGAACTAGCGTTTCCACCCTCTGAGAGTGCAAAGCACAAGAAACACAAAAATTCTTACAAAAAGTGAAATAGAATTAGTAGAACCATTTAGACTAGTTAGGAAAATGGAAAATATTGTGACGTATTTTTCAAAAGTCTTATTTCGATCAATATTTTGTCTCCAAAAAGTATAATCAGAGAGTTTTCATTTCTATGTACGAGAAGAGACAAAAATCTAATCCAAGATCAAAATGTAAAATTTCGCGCCATAGCATGACGTACTGAGTTTTTCCACACACTGTCCTTAGAAGGTCACATAACTTTTGTAATAAAGGTAAGGTCCATTAGATGTGAGGAAAATTACCTCTAATTTCAAATGTTGACATGTATTGTATGGTTACGTTTTATCGGCATCCGAAATAAGAACCAAATCACACATAAGCGAAAAAACGACGTTAAATTGCAGTAATGGAGCTAAACAATCCCTTTTAGCTACTAAATAAGCAATATATAGCCTAAGTAGAGATTGCCTCATCGCTCCAAACTTCTTGAAATATATATGCTGAGATATAAAGGGTGGGCCATCCGTTGAAGTAGGGACCAATAATCCCACCACTCCAAAGCCACATCAAACAGTTACGCTTTTTGGATGCATTGGTTTTTCTATGACATGTGGATTTTCAGAACCAAAAATCCTACAGTTCTGCGTGTTAACGTAACCTCCCATATAGAAATGGGCTTCGTCTGAAAAGATGATTTAGTGACCAAAATTGTCGTCCGTTTCCAATTGATTAAGAGCCCACACAGATAAACGATACCGAAGAAGTGCGACTGATGTCCTCTTGAAGAGTTGACATTCTTGCGTTTACACGCACACTCTGGGCAACAGCAGGAATATTTTTTGATATACGTATGGTCGAACACGCTCATACCTTCTGTTATCTACAAGCAGGTAAGTTTCACGAACCTTCTTAATGAATTTCGTATACCAGTCGCGAACTGAGCTTCATTCCGACCAAATAGTCTTCTCAATGTTCGCAAGGTTTCTGGAACACAGCACTCACTTATTTTTTCAATATCTCCCACATTTCTTCAAGATTAAAACGACTGATGGCTCACAGCGGAAGTTTGACACAATATATCTGTCAATATGTTGAGCATGGAGGTATTAGCAACTGTCAAAATAATACCAACTTAAAAAAACAACTGATGGCCCAGCCTTTATATTACGAAAAGGTGATATTTCGATATTTCCAAAGGCAAAACGGATTGAATATAGTGCATTGATTTAAAACTGACAAGGAAGGCTTAACAAACTTGATAAGAAAAGATAATATGGATTTCGACTTGCCAAGTTCGCGGGAAGATCGAAATAGGGGATGAATTTCAGATTTAAATTGATACCGGTTCCCTTGATTTTATCTTATTTCGGTCAATTGGTTATGAATGGATATACTCATATTTCCTTTGACGGTTCGGTTCATTTGGGTTTATTTTGCACTAAACCATCTTCAGAAATTTAATGGTTTGTAAAAGTACAGACTTCCTTAAATATATATACTGAGATATATAGTATTACGAAAAGATGATATTTCGATAATTTCAAAGGCAAAACGGATTATATTATGAGATAGTCCTAGCCCAGTCTAGCATGGATGTAAAACTGACAAGGAGGGCTTAACAAACTTGATAAGAAAAGATAGAAACAAATTAGTATACAACAGTTTGAAATTGGAGCATTGGGCAGTACAAACTACAAGTGCCACTGATATTGCGAAATACCAGTGTCTATCTAGTAGTTTGCTGCAAGATGATTTCAATAACAGATAATCTTTGCCACAATTGATAAACGCTTCTATTGTCTCTTGTGGATTAACATTTAACGTTCTTGATGTTTTTCGGAACCTCGCTTTTGAAGAAACACCTTTCCTCATTCACCTATTACACATCTGTTTGTATTGTAATCATCTGCATATACTAATAGCCTACAGCGAAATGAAGTTAAAACATAATGCAATATCCCGAACTATAACATAAGTTGATGAACCTTGTAGGTATCTATCTCTACCTGTGCCCTACATCTAGGAGCACGTGTTTTATTTTTTCATCAGATTACGTTGACCTCCTTATCGATTTTCCATTAGCAGGAGCGTCTATAGCTCCGCTAATTTTTCTAACTGTGAAAAGCCCATCGAGCGACCCATCAAAGTTCCCTAATTTACTTACCACCCTTACCCTCGCCCTCACCACCATACCCTTATTCACCCCCAATCTATATTTAATACCTTTTCTCAATCGCCGTATTGTCAGAGATATCAGTGGCGTATGGTAATGTGAAATCGAATATGAGTCACTTTCCACATTTTCATATATGAAAAAATGCGTAATGAAATTTGTGACTGTCTCTCGCTCATAAAACTTAAATTGTGCTATAATTGAAACTACGTGGAGAAACCATGTCCGCGTTTCGAATTCTTCAGAAAAATGAATCGAAGAACTAAACAGATTTTTTGAATAGACTGTTTTTTCGAGGGAATTATTCATTTATTTACTCGTATATACACTATCGGAACGGATTAATACATTTTTAACGGATAGGAACATCAATTTTAAGACATAAAAATATTTAAAAACATATTAAAATTACCAATTAACTTTACCTACTGTTAAATACAATATTTATAAATCTAACTAAGTTACAAAAGGATAAATCTACGGCATTTCGTTCAAGTTCATAATTTTTACATATTACATGTATGGAAGAGGAAAACAACACATTGTATCTAGCTACGCTTAAGGAAAAGTAATTTCAATTGGATCGCGTTTTAGCATTAAGTAATTTATAAATTCACAAGCAGCATAGTTTTTGCGCTTCTCCAAGTTACAGACGTCATATCTGCTAACTAATACATTATGCCTGAAGCCAACTTCTGGGTGCATACCATTGTCTAATAGAGTGAACCTCAAAGACAAGACACCACAATATACGAGTAGTATTCAATTTGGAATCATAGTATTCGCATTTTTTAAGCCTTGCTAACAACACCATCGATATGCGTAACAAATGTAAGTCTCGTGTCAAATAATACACCTAAGTCGTTTAAGTCTTAGCACATGTTCAGATGCGAATTATCAGTCTTATACAGGGTTTTTGGAAGGTCGATACAAAGTCTTGGGGAGAGGATAGGGCAGACCATTTAGAGTCTTTTAAGCCAAACATACTTCAGTACAAAGTCTACCGGGTTTCGGGTTTTCAAATTTAAATCATAAATTAGTAAAAGAAACAAAATAAACTATTTAAACATGCTTTATTGATGTTCAAAGTGAGAACCATTGTTTCTAATACATGCTCGAGCTCCACGTGTTACTTCGGTAGTTGTTGTATGCAATAACCTGTCTTGCTGCATTAAATAAAAAGCTTCTCGAATTTTTCTTATTAAATGATCTCTTGATACGATTTCTTCAATGTAAGCTAACTGTTTAGCCCGCCTCCCTATAATGGTGTCAAGTGCGGGGATCTAGCATGCCACGGAATTGGTCCACCTCTGCCTATCCAGCTATTTGAAAAAGTTTCGTCCAAATATTGTCTCACGTCTATGAGCTGGACATCCGTCGTGTGGAAAACATTTGCATGTCATCGGAAATTTCTACTCCTACAAGTAATTCGGGAAGATCATTTTGCAAAAAGTGTAGATAACTTCCAGGCAAAAAATGAGGACCGATTAATCTTTGTCCCATAACGGATGATTAGTGCTGGAAAGAGACTTGTTTGTTCCAGTGTAGATTTTCCTGTTTATCAGCCCATTGGTGCAAATTGTGAAAATTTGTAATGCCCTCCTTTGAAAAATTTTGTCCGTCCATATAATTCTTTCCAGGAATCGTTCATTCTCAAGGTCACTATGTAAGAGAAAACGACAAAATTGACTTCTGCGAAAAGGATCACCATCTTCAAATCCTTGTATCCCAATACCATGAAAAGGATATTTTTTATTTTCATTCGCGGTGCATAATACTTAAAACCTTCCATGGCGATAAACCAAGATCAGCCGCAACTTTCCTAGTACTTGTAGTGGGATCATCTTCAAAGGCTTGGAGGAGTAGATCTTCGGCTTCGGGAGGATATCGACCTGGATTAACACCAGGTGCATTACGTGTTAATCTTCCAGTCTCGTAAAGAGGTCGGTGAGTATTGTAAAACACTCTGATATTAGGCAATCTTCTCCCAGGAAATCGCTCTTGGTACAACCGTAGTGCTTCCAGTCCATTGCCATCTGCTCTGCCATACATGTAAACGATATCTGCGTATTCTTCGTTAGTGAAAACGGCCATTTTACAAACTAATTAATTCGTGAATTACTATTGACTTCTTAGGAAAGGAATAAAGCGCGAATGTATGGAATTTAGTTTTATCATGCACGGAAACACGTTCCTTCTTATCAGTATCACAAAAATAGGAAAACATGTATTTAATATTTGTTTATAGTCAATTTGTTTTTGTTTTCTCTACCTTCGGAGACAAAAACCACGCTGTCAGGTATTTAAAAACTATTTCATGTAGCCTGATGTTCTTTCAGCGATAACAGGAACAAAAGGCATATTTTTTTAATAAAAATCGAAAATCTAGAATGACTCGAAAACCGTTAGACCTTGAACTAAGGTATTTTTGGCTTAAAAGATTCTAATCACCCCCCAAGACTTTGTATCGACCTTCCAAACAACATGTATATGAATCTGATTGGTACAAGTTTGCATGTAATAGACATAGTGTCGGTACTGCTTGTTACGGTTACGCCATTTATTTAAATTATTTAAGTCGTTTTGCAAAATATAACAGTCATCCATGGTTTCAATTTCACAAAAGATGATTGAATGTAAATGTGGAAAAGTAAAGGGCAAAAAGCAGAATCTTGAGGTCCGCCGGAAGAGGGTATAATCTGAATGGAGGTAAAGCCATTATTCATCTCGCCAGCATCTGTTTGTCAAATAAGAATTGAAAAAACTCAGGAATTGATAGGTTACCCCCCGTCTTTAAGAAAATACCTTGATCTAGCTTATCAAAAGCCTTTGAAAAGTCAACATAAAGTTATATTATGTATATTTAAAAAAGAGTAATTAGCCCTTTAAGTTTATCAAAGTATATGTCTTATTTATGTCCAATATAAGCACAACGAATTTCCAGTTCAAAGAGCTATTCTAATTAAAATGTAAAATGCTCGCAAATTATTTCGGTTATACTACATAGATTAATACAAACTCTAATTGATGTCCCTGTTAAATTTCACTATTTAAAATTGGTAGCTTTTGATTTAGAGAAGGATCAATCAGTAACGTTTTCCAATTTATAGAGGGAGAAAGGATCAAGGATGTTTCGTGTATACAGGCTTGCAGGGGAAAATTTAAGGAAGTTGTAGATGAGGTCATTAACGACAGATTTGACCTTATAATAGTGTTCAAAATCCAATCGTTTACTGACATAAATTGCCTATTACGATTTTTCTAAAAATCTGAACCTTTATGGGCTATTTCATATTTTTCTTACTAGTTGAAATTGCAGATTTGGTAATTTTGGGCGTTCTGGACAGCAATGCACTCGTAACCAAAGGTTACATTCAGCTCGTAGCAGCATATGGATGAATGTAGAATCTCTCTCAAAAAATACTATGTGTGTTTTTCCGCATAAATGATTTCAAAAATGACTGTTTTAGCTTTCGATGTACTAAAGTTAAAAGAATTGTAGACAATTCTTCGGAAATTCTAGTCTCTAGTATTTGAATTATACAGGATTAACACAGACGGCCAAGTATCGACAGCCTGTTTCGTGTTATTTGGCAACTCCTCAGCATGGTCTAGGCTTCGTCTCAGGTAGGACAACAGCAAAAGCCTAACAACTATCCTCTATTGAGAGTATAAGGTCTATCAAAATAAGACAGCACAAAGTATAGTGTCGCTGTGACTTTAAAGATCCCACTTCTCTACGTTGCCCCTATATTATAGTATGGTGTAAAAAGAACCTCATCGAATTTTTGTGTTTTTCAGAATGAGAGATTGGTTAACAGCTTGCAGCAGAATGAACTTATTCCGAAAATAGACAAAAACCTCATATTTTGGTCATTGTTGTCAACAACATTAAAATAAAGTAGTTCAGACTGCTCATTTGGTTTAAAACTAGGGATTCAGGAGGTATACCAATGGCCGGGTATATGCCATCCACATTTAATGACAAATATTTTAGGAAACGTCTTTGAACACAGTCAAGCATACTTAGCTTGGTCATTGTCGTGGCGCTATTTGGAACATCTGCTAACAAAATCCTGCACTCACAGATATCCTGATCTAATAACTAGAATACCGGCTTTTCTCCAAACTCGCACCCTTGTTTGTCGCGCCTATGCCGCCCCATTGGGGTCGGGGGAGCACCGGGTGGGTGAATAAGGGAAGGGGTGGGGGTATAGGGTGCACCGCGGAGGCGACGTGCTCGTTTCCTTGTTCCTTTTCCTTCTTGACACCCTCGGGGGGCCGCTCTGCAACGCCACGAAATGCTGCTGCCGCTGCCGCTTCATATCACGATGGATATTATCGGCGCGGTCGGGTCGGGGAATGGAGAAAGGGAGGCTTTAGGATGACAGACAAAATATACGTCATGAGCGTAGACTAACTGTTGTGTCATACTAATAGCAATGATTTTGTCTCTCTTGACGTTTATGGTCCACTGACTTTCTCTAGCTTCAGGACTCGTCTTAGCATTTAATAATATAATATCACGACTTTATTTACACGAACGGTAAAAACCCGAAGTGTCAGCAAAAGCTGCTTTTGAATTTAACCTAGATAAAAACATCTAAGATTTATAAAAAAATGGTCACAATAAATAATACAATAAAAGATAAGTGATTGATAAGCTAGAGATACAATTAGAAAATTATATAAATAAGATATTTTTGGAGAAAAGTTAACAACTGCTAACAAGCAATGATAGTTACAAGAGAACAAACAGGTTAAATCATATCTAAGTGCTAAAAACTTCAACAGCGA
This sequence comes from Acanthoscelides obtectus, assembly GCA_963669975.1. Classification (NCBI taxonomy): domain Eukaryota; kingdom Metazoa; phylum Arthropoda; class Insecta; order Coleoptera; family Chrysomelidae; genus Acanthoscelides; species Acanthoscelides obtectus. The sequence continues at coordinate 93,216,197 of CAVLJG010000001.1, forward strand.
CTAAATATTTAAAAATAACTTTAATATAAGTGACATGTCCATGATACCATCTTGTAAGGTCTTGTACAGCTTAGTGACAGTAGAGAGATATATTTCTGACGTAGCTTTGACTTGGTTATACAGTGCTTTTCCTTAGCCTATTTTTCCAACAGGTCAAGTTAGCGAGTTTTAATTTTGGACGATGAAATCGATGCATAGCGTAAGAATAAAAGTTGGATATTAAAAAACGGCGGCTGAACGGCACCATGAGGCATCTTTTTTTTATAGAATAGGGGATTATGTGGTACTCATTTCAAAGGTATTTATCAATACGATATATCACCATAATCTGAATTTATTATCTTTCAAAATGTGCACTGGCACACTGTCTAAGTTGTGTTATTGTACACTGAATCGCTTATAATTCAACAACTAATCATCAACATGCAATAGCATGTTATTCAGGGTGGCCGACATGTAACTGACTGGTTTGTATCTTGAATATTTGTGAATTGAAATAAAATAATATTTTATTGAAACTTAGAAACTATGTGTGAAAAATAATATCAGACAGATTAATGTCAGCCTCCAGAATCCGAATGTTTTTTCGGCATGAAGCCTATTTTTCAATGAATTCCTGTAAAAGAAAGTCAGGAGCCGTTAAATCTGGTGACCTTGGTGGTCAGATGACATCACCAAATCGAGAAATTAAACGTCTCGGAAAAATTGTTCGCAAGTGATTCATTGTTTCCCTACCTCTGTGACAAGTTGCTCTGACCTGCTGGAACCACGATTTGCACGTTGAATTAATAATAATAATAATAATAATAATAATAGTAATCATAATAATAATAATAATAATAGTGATAATATTCAACTGTATGATGGAACAACTATAGAAAGTCTAGAGCAAGGTGAGCCCTACAAATACCTGGGAGTAGATGAGAGGGAAGAAGTTCAGCACGAGAAAATGAAAACCAACACACGAAAAGAATACATCCGCCATATACGTCTTGTGCTTAAAACAAAACTGAACTCGAAGAATAAAATCCATGCAATCAACAGCCTAGCAGTGCCCGTGATGTCATACAGTTTTGGCATACTGAATTGGAGGAGAGAGGAACTTAGAGAAATCGACAGAAGAACACGCAAAATACTCACCATGCATGGTATGCACCACCCCAAATCCGATGTCGATAGGCTTTATGTAAAAAGAAGGAATGGAGGTCGTGGACCAATTGAGATTGAATCTGCGTACAACATTGCCATCGTCAATCTCAGCAAATACATTTCAAACAACACCGATCGTATGATAGAATTGGTGAAACAACATGAAGCAAATAAGGCAAAATACTCTTTGCTAAAAATATCTGAAGGTGTCCGTGCGAAATATCTCCCTGAGGAACAAGCTCCAACCGAAGTTGAAACAACAGGCGAACAACTTGCTCTCAGAAACAACATTGAAGAGCACAGAATCGAATCAATTAAGCGCAAACCACTTCATGGTCAATTCTTCCATAGTCTGGAAAAACCTTACATAGATAGACAGAACACGCTATCTTGGCTGCACAGTTCAGATCTGAAGGGAGAAACCGAAAGTTTGCTCATAGCAGCCCAGGATCAAGCCCTAAACACAAGATACCACCAGCGCAAGATTCTGGGCAAACCAGTCGATAGCAGATGTAGAAGGTGCAACACCAGAGAGGAAACTATTCAGCACGTCCTTACAGGGTGCACAGTTCCGGCAGCAACTGAATATCTACATCGGCATAATAGGGTTGCTACATATATTCATTGGAAAGTTTGTAAAGAACTCCATATTGACGTGCCTCGAACATGGTATAGTCATAACCCGCCCCCGGTTAGCAACACATGCGAATGCACAGTACTGTGGGACTATTCAATTATAACTGATCGCACCATATCAGCTAATCGTAAACATTTAGCTATGGAATCACAAGTAAGAATCATTCACGTAAAGATCAGTAGATGATAAAGTTAAATGTACATAAGTCAAACGCAACCAGACACTTAATGTAGAATCACAGCAGTTACAAGATGAAAGCTTAGTATAAAATTAGATATTATCGAGAACAAATTGCTTTATTTTAACTTTAAAATTACTGTTACTCAAACTTTTCAGATCTAATGGTAGACAATTATAAAGGAAATGCGCTATGTATGAGAAGCACTTTGTGAATTGTGTTGATTTATGGGGGGCATATCCAGGGTATAACCTAAAAAGCGTGTTGGATTTGAAGAGCCAGAAAGTCTTGCACCATATCACGGTAGCGCTCTCCAGTGACAGTAAGAGAATTCGTTGCAACAATCGACTCGTTATTTAAGTGAAATGTTTTAACAATCCGACCGCGTTGTGGAATCGTGTAGCGCTGCATCATGAATTGGACACATGTGCTTCAAACAACTACTACGACGCCACATACTGAAATACGTGTATCAAAAATGGCGCGCAATTTAAATCAGTCAGTTATATATTGGCCACCCTGTACAAACCTTCTTATTTTATAAGCAGCTTCCTGAATGTGTAATAAGCTATAAGACCTAAAGTTAAAAAATATGATATATTTTAAAATTTCTTAAAATGAAAAATATCAGTGGCCTTCTCAAATTTTGTACAACATATTTCAAGTCATGTATGCAGGAACGCCACTGGTGATGCAACAGAATAACCGTTTTTACTAAAACATGCGATTTTATATCATCTTATGAAATGCAAGTAAGAAAAATTACACTGCGTTACAAATGAAAACAAAAATTAGGTACCTGCTTTGAATTTTCATGCTTTCTTATTTGTTGCTACCGTTTACTAAGAGTGTGTGTGTGTGTGTCAAATTATACTGAAAATTGCAAGAACCAAACATATTATTAGTATAAAAAATACAATAGAACTAAATTCATACAATGAAAATCCAGAATATTAACAAATTCTGTTTCGTTTGTGCTTTTCTCGTTTTAAACGCCAACACTAATCGCCTAGCATAGTTGTGTTCCAACGGCCTTGAAATCGCTCTTCAAGCTTCTTTACCTCCTGGTGAAACCTCTCACCGTGTCCATCACTGACAGCACCAAGATTAGATGGAAAAAAAGAAAAGTGGGAATGGAGGAAGTGAATTTTTAACGACATTCTACAACCCAACTTTTCATATGCCTTTAACATGTCGTTAACAAGCTGTTCCGCATTTTCGGCTCTGTGGTTCCATAAAAACCCAGTTACACTGCTTTCAGTGATAACCAGACATCTACAGGGTGACTTCGAAGTTGAGTCATTTATTTTAGCAGTGAGTAGATCTGATCAAAAGAAATGGTTTTTTCCTATAACATTTTTCTGGTAAAATTAAACTAACAAAGTTATAGCCCTTTAGAGGTTTGAGTACCGCCCTGTCTCAATAATAATATTATGTGCTCGTGTCTGGCAACAACGGATATAATCCGCCTTATCGGTTCATCGCATCGGAAACAAAAAAGCGAAAGAATTTGAAACGCTTATCACGATGTTTTTACTACAATTTTATTCAGTTGTATTCAGTCAATGTGTCAGTCGGTAACGCGTGAGTGAATAGTGGTGTTTGTTGCGTGGCTCAAACGAAATTAAAAATAGCACATGTTTACGAAAATGTTGAACTTGTGGACATGATTCTTATTTACAAAATGCTGCCGCGGCATCACGGATTTATGCGGATCGGTTCCCCAATCGAGTGCAACCAACCCCTCGTGCTTTTGTTAATGTAGTACAAAGGGCTCGTGAATCAGGTGACCATGCCGGTGCTCCAAGACCGCACGATCAAATAGAACTAGAGGAACAAATTTTAGAATTAGTAAATGATTTATTATTATTCACGTAATTCTCACGTTTGGGGTATTGAAAATCCCCATGAAATAAGGGAAACTAATTTTCAACAGCGATTTGAACCAATCAACCTGTGGGCTGGAATTGTTAATGGAATTTTAGTTGGGCCTTTTGAATTACCAAATCGCTTAACTGGTGAAAATTATCTTGATTTCTTGCAACACAATTTGCCTGGTTTACTGGAAGATGTGCCTTTAAATATTAGATAAAACATGTGGTTTTTACAAGATGGGGCACCCCCCCCATAATGCAAGAAATGTGCGTGAATTTTTAAATAGACAATTTAGTAGTGGCGGTTTTGTACCTTGGCCGCCAAGGTCTCCGGACTTAAATCCTGTAGACTTTTGTTTGCGGGGTTGGCTAAAATTTCTAGTGTATAAAACACCGGTTAATACCCGCGAAGAATTACGTGCTCGAATTGAGGAAATGAGTACAGTGATCAGAAATCAACCAGTGAAAACGGAAATCATTTCGAACAGTTTTTGTGACATGCTTTTGGGCGCACAGGTCCGCACTGAAATACTTGTCGGGAGGATACTTTATAAAACATTTTTTTTTATATTTATACACGTATTTTGGTTTATCTTCCTTCTACAATTATTATCTGAAAATTAATGACTCAACTTCCAGGTCACCCTGTAGTTCCTTGTCAGCAAGCTTTTTGTCGAAATTTGAGTTTTTCATCATTGTGCGAATTTGTGGCCCCACGGAAATCCCTTTCTTGAGTTTGGCGTCACTTAACTTTGGAAATACTGTTTTTAAATATAAAAAACCATCTCCCTCCTTATTTATAGCCTTGACAAAATTCTTCATCAAGCCAATAGGTTCCACTCTTGTAATCTAGGTCCTAGTAATTCAGCTTGTCTAATTGATAAATCTAAGTCTCGTATCAAATTATTCAGTTCATTTTGTTTAATCAAATGTGGACGGCCAAGAGAACTTGTAGATGGTAGAAACTGAGGATCGTCGCTGCTGTTGTCATCATAGTCTACAGCATTTGGCAAATCTGGTTCTTCTGCAACATCAGGCTCTTTTTTGCTAGGAGGTAAAGGAGGAGGCCGTGCTTCACTGTGAGGTACTGGCTTCGACATTGAAATAACGTCAGGATACTGAATGTTATGCTTGATTTTCTTTGAAAAACCACGTATATCAGTCATGCAAAAATAGCAATCATTAAAATGGTTACTAGGTTCATGCCATACAGCTGGTACGGCAAATGGCATTGATGTCTTGTTTCCATTAAACCAAGATATGAGAGAAGCGTAGCACGAAAAATAAAAAAACTGTGGTATCCATGGTTTATACTGATGAATGGTGCCTCCAAAATACAGTAAATATGCACTTCTTACTTTGTCAGAAACGTTTTTCCTTTGTGATTTCACCATATACTGCCCACAAAAGTAGCAAAATTTATTTGGTGCATTTTACTTCAGAACTCATATTAGAATACAAACGATTTGTCGACAAAACAGCACAATAACAATGAATAGCACATCGATAACTACTTCTTAACGGGCAAAGTGAGGTTAGTTGAAATAATTATCGACGTGTACTTCGAAAACTAGACATGATAGATACCACATATGCTTGGAACTTTTTATCGATGATTCATCACCTATTCATTCCAGCTATCAGTTAAGCAGGTACCAAAATCATGTAACGCAGTGTTATTTTTAAAGATATAAAATAAAAAATCTTCTTAGTAATGGAAAACGTTGTAGCTAAACATTTATCGCAGATATATTTATGTTAATATAAACTTTCCTTCCTGGAAAATTATCCGAGGAATCATATCCTGGAATATTAGCTAGTGCTAGCTTTGGCCCTTAGACCAAAAAATGCACCTTCCACCAATCGGTACTCACGACAAGTTTTGCGGAAATTCCTCAAAGAGGTGGAAATGCACATAGCCATAGTCATCGAGCTTTGGAACAGTGAACAGTGGAAAAAGATACTGACATATGCATATGACAAGTGGTTCTTAGAAGGTACCTCTTTGCTGGCAACAATTAGCGACTGTCATGGTAGTTAGTGGCTGGTACCCATATAGTCAAATATTTAATGCTGTAGAATAAACCTACGAAAAGAGGAAAGCCAGTTGACTATGCGGTGACATATTACAACTTTTTGTCTCTGATCTTTAATTGTTACTGACAGTATTGAAACCTGTCTCATAATTAGTTTCAAAACAAGACATACTAATTTTTGAGTCAAAAATTCACTTCATAATTATGCATTGAAGTCGACGTCAATTCTGTAATTTCTTCCACAGTCAAAAAATAAAATGGTGTACATGATTACTTTGTCTTACTTGGTTGTTTCACGAGACAATTATTTTACATGTTAAGCGTTATATAATCGTACTAGCAAATTGGGTTTCCAGGTTATTCGGATTCTAAAACTTTCTGTGTCTTTCTCTGATATACTTCAACTGACTTGGTATTTCTTCGCAATATACAGGGTGTGAACGTTATGATAGACATTACTTAAATGGGTGATAGAGAGGGTTAAAAGATGCAAAAAGTTTCATATAACATGGGGGTCAAAAAGGCATTTTTTTAGAGAAAAGCGACTTTAAAGTTAAGAAATTACGACGGAACGCAGTGTAAATAAAGATGGAGTTTGTTATTTTTGGCTCTTAGGTATTATTTCATTATTTGATAATGTAATTGTAAAATGCAAACAATTAAATAAAACGGACTTACCACTAACTGTCTCAGCGCTTCACCTGGTGTGTGAAAGTTTATTGAACGTATTAAAAAAATCCACTTATAAATAAGGAAAACAATTTTGATACATAGATTGTTTTTCTTTTTAAAACCCACACTGTACTTTGTTTGTATTTAAAGAAGGTGTTCAAAATGTCGTCCTCCACTTTCTACACAAGCTTCGTTACGACGAACCCAGTTTCCATTTATTATTTCAGCCGCATTAAAATTTTTTTAGCGAAGTTGAGCTTCAGTTGTTATTGACCAGCCCCATAAACCATCCCTTTAAGATCTCTCCAGTACCAGAAATCCATCAGATTGAGGACAGGAGATCTTGCTGGCCATTTTCGAGGATCCAGCGATTTGGATAATGTTCATTCAAATACCGAGTGACACCTCTAAACATGTGTGATGGTGCCCCGTCATGAAGAAGCCACAAATTCTGTCTCCGTTGTAATGGCATGTTGTCTAAGGTCTGTTCCAAAAGTTCTGGTAGGTTATTGGCTAGAAAGCAAAGGTATCCTTCTCCTGACAACTTTGGGGATAACTCGAAAGGGCCAATTACCTGATCGTCAAGAATAACCGCCCAAATATTTATTTTAAAACGTTGTTGGAAATTACCTTCACGTATGGTATGAGGATTTTCTTGGGCCCACGTGTGAGTATTATGGAAATTTAATATCCCGTCTCGCGTGAAAGTACATTCGTCCGTCGCTAGAATGTTTTCAAAAAAATCCGGATTTTCAATGTTTTTGTGCAAAAACCACTGACAGAATGTTAGTCTGCGAGGATAGTCTTCTGGTAACAAGGCCTGCACTCGTGGTACATGGTAGGGATAAAGCAAATTTTCCCGTAGGATTCTATGGATTATGGTATGCGATAGTGCTACGCGGCGGCCTTATTCCCGAGTGCTGATATCTGCATTGATTTCCACGATATTTAAAATTTGTTCCTCCTGCTCTACAGTAACCTGTCTTTCACGAGTGCGAATATTAGTGGGATAAACACTTCCTGAATCTCGAAGTCTTTGGTGCACTTGCACAAATGTCCTTCTGTCTGGGTTTACTCTTTGGCGAAATTGTCAATAAACACGACGACGTACGCGAACAAAAACAAAACAACATACAACCACTGTTACCGTTAGCGATCGATTGCCGGTTCGTTTAAAACCGACGCGCTGTTGTCATATGTGTTTTAAATATTTAATTTAATGAAACTTACTTACTGACTACAAATTTTGGCTTAACTTAGAAAACCTTAATGCCATTTATTTGTTAATTACCCAATTTAAAAACGTTTTAGATTAGATTATAAAAATTCGTAAGATTGTGGTGATTGTGGTCGATATAAAGCACTTAAAGTTGTAAACTATAAAGCCATTTAGACAAACATCTATTGACTTTTGGACTATGGGTCATATGAACTTTTTTACTTGTTTTGACCCCTTCTATTACCCATTTCAATAATGACTACTATGACGTATACACTCTGTATTAAACATCTAGTTTTATTGTATTTCGATCAGAATGTAACTCAATTAGATTTGAATATTCATATTCATCAAATTATTTACACGTTTTATCTAATTTTAACAAGTTTCGATGCAATATTACACATCAAAACAGTAATTTCTTCCTATCAAGTGGATCCGGAAGTAAAATCATTCATTATTTATGATTCAGCAATCTTCGGTTTCGGCTGAAGGTTGTGTAACCAACCGAACATCATCGGCTTCGGCCAACAGGTAGTGCACGAGCTATTCTTTATAGAAAGTCCTGCAATAAAGTATACTTACATGTAGGCTTAAAGAAATTATTTTATAAAAATTACAGCTATTTTTGTAGCTATACGTGAGTAACACCCTTATATGACAACTACTCATTGAACGGCCTATGAAAGTCATTGTGTGTGTGAGTTACGAGTTGGATATATGTGACATATCATGTGATCGTGACCCCTCGCGCTGTCCTAATTGCAGGGAACTCCCCGGCTCGCCTGCCGCGCCGTATGAAACGTATGTGCGTCGCCCTTTTTTCTCAATGCTCCGTTTTGGCCGCACCCGACCGCGCGCGCTATACACGGACAATCGCGTGTTCGTATACAGGGTGATACCAGTGATATCTATTTTTGAAATTAATTCCCATTACCTAGTGGCATACCAGTTTACTAGACTCACTTTAATCAGAAATCTTGGAGATGCGATGATTCGAGGCCGACGGCCCCTTTGAATTTGCGAAGTTTGTAAAAAATGATTATATAAAACTTCACCGTCTAAGAAAACATGATGTGTAAAATTTGAAGGCAACGCTGCGTCAACATTTGCCAGTGTGTTATATTTAGATCGCAATTAATAATAATAATAATAGACGTCTTTATTTATCTACAATTACATTGTAGTATAGCCAAATGTCAGACTTATATGGCGAAGTTTAGCATGCTGCTACTCTTACACTTAACCATATAGCCTCTAGCAGATGTTCAAAAGAATACACTATCCACCAACAGATTTGGTTCATTACATCGCAAGTAAAATTTAAAAAAAGAGAAGAAGGCATACTTTCCAAACCCAAATGCACCAAAAAATTATTAATCTGAATTAAAGATGGAATAAAAAAGAAATGAATGATTACGTAAATTATATGTTTGGAGGGTTGAGGAATAATGTTTTAACTTTTTGTCGGAAGACAGGTAATGAAAATTCATTATATAATTTAGGAAGGTCATTATAAATAATAGCAGCATTGTAAGAAAAACTGCGTTTAAAAAGTGTAGACGTATGCAGGGGTATTCTAATATTATTTTCTCTGAGAGTTCTACAGTGAACATCATTATTAAATGAAATTTTTTCCTTCAAGTAATAAGGTTTAGACGTGAGCAGCAATTTGTGAATAAAAACTGAATAGTGATACTTGACCATGTCATTAATTTTTAACCAGTTTAGAACGGGATATTTCGCTGATACATGATCAAATTTACGTAAGCCAAAATGAATCGTATGCAATTGTTTTGAATAACTTGAATAACGTATTTAGTGAAATTGTCTAAACAAGTATAGTATACGATATTACAATAATTTAGTATAGATATGACCAATGCTTCACATAGTTTTTTACGCAACTTAAAATTTAGTAAATACCTGTTTGCTATAAGAGTGCGCAGCCGTAGGTAGGTTTTCTGAGGTAGACTTTTAACATGTTCAATAAACCTTAATTTTGTATCAAAAACAACACCAAGAATTTTTGCAGAATCAGAAAATTGCAAAATTTGGTTATTTATCTGAATGTTCAAGAGCTGTGTTACATTGTATGTCTTTCTTTGTGCGCAAAATAATAACATTTTAGATTTTTGTGGATTAATAAGTAGATTGTTATCTAAAGAGTATTTAATTAATTTATTAACATCGTTTTGTAAAATTTGAGTAGTATTATTGACATTATCTGGGTTAAAATAATGGAGCAATTGCGTATCGTCTGCAAATGACAGGACATGAGAATTATCAATACTTTTGCTTAAGTCGAACGTACATATGAGGGACAGAAGCGGCCCCAATACAGAGCCCTGAGGTACGCCTGAGGGAATTATTGTCACTTGAGACATTTCTTGATTGAGAAAAACACACTGAGTTCTTTGATGAAGGTAACTGTCGAAAAATGAAAGGGATACACTGTCAAGACCTATGTAATTTAATTTAGCAAGTAATAATTTATGACTGATGCTGTCAAAAGCTTTCGAATAGTCTATAGAGATTAAGGCTAGTGCCATTTTCTTATCTAAGACACTTAAAATATTGTCTTGCAGACTAAGTAGGGCAGATGTTGTACTATAATTTTTTCTAAAACCGGATTGAGTGTCAGGAAGTATAAAGAACTTTTCTAGGTAAGCGGTCCATTGGAACTTTATAATTTTTTCTAAAATTTTGGATAAAATTGGTAATAAACTGATAGGTCTGAGATCATTATACTCAGTGGGTTTAATTTTTTTAGGAATTGTAATAATTAGAGCTTGTTTCCATGTCTTTGGAAAGTAGCCTTTTTCCAAACAGTCGTTAAAGATGTGGACGATGTGATGGAGAATAACTGGCAGGCAAAGCTGGATCATTGACAGGGATATACCATCAATTCCCTTCGCATCAGATTTTAGGCTCCCTATTGCCTGTAATACGTCATTTGAACTAATTTTATTCAATGAAAAAATATATTCAGAGCTTAATTTATTTTTGAAATAGTTTTCGCAAACTAGTGAATCAACAGGTTTATAGCTATAAACAGACATAAAATAATCATTTATTTTGGTAGGGTCATTAGAACTTGCCGGAAAGGTTGCTTTACTACGAAAATTCATATCAAGTTGTTTGAGAGACTTCCACAATTTTTTTGAATCATTTTCATTTGAAAAATTTTCGATATATGTCTTTTTGTCCCTCCTGATCATGTTAAGAGCACGGTTTCTAAGCGATTTGAAGTTATTATAGGCATCCACGGTCTTATTAGTTTTATATAAAGCTTGTCCAGTATTCTTTTTATCAAGAACAGTGCGCAGTTCATTGATAAGTAATCGAGGAATAGTAAGTAACAATAATCAACTACTTGCATTTGCATGACTGATAAAAAATAAATATAATAGTAATGAAGCAGTGATGCTTTTATTGTAAAATAATTGATTTTCTATAACGTCAATTATCAAAGCTAACGATCCCCCAGTTAATGTAGAATACAGATGCTTATACGAATGCGGCAATGCGTTTTTTTGCTAGTGTTAGTTACCAACTTGACGTAGGCAGAAATCATTATGTAACTCTAACGGTGGATTTCACCAGGATTGTCAAATCAACAGTCCGTTATTCTCTATCTATAGGGTAACAGTCGTCAAATACAACAACCAATAGCTATGAAATATTGAAAACAAAATACCCTCAAAGTATGAGATGACAGCTTGTCATTGAAACATCACCAGCTTATTGAATATTGAGAAATTACATATAATTCAAAATTTAAGTGTTCAATTTTTGAATAACATTCATGTCTTTATTTAACATTGTCGATTGTTTATTCATGTTTATATTATTTCCTTCAATTGATATGCGATTTTACTGACTCAACATCACCTACCGCGCGTTCTTTTGCTATAAACCTCTTGCAGATAGCCATTAAGCACCTACTTGATGACAGGCTCTACCAAAAATTTCATAGATATTGCTCGTTTCCAAACATGCATTCATTTACTTGCCGTTCCTGAGTACCATAATAGCACCGTCGATTGATATTCCCGCAAAAGCATTCAGGATTTTTGATATCCATACATCCATAGTCAAATATTTTTTGGTTGTTCAGGGACTGAACAAACATCCACACTATATTTACAGCGATTAAGAAATACTCAAATCTATGTCGTAAAGCTACTGTCAAACTTAAAACCTGCAAGCAAAAATAGAATTTGCAATATCTTTCTTGTTTCACTAAGTACACATTTTATTTTGGATATAGATAATTTTATTCCAATATTTCAGAGTATCGATACTTCCTAAAACGATAAGAATCGATACATAACGATACTTTTCGTGGATCTAAACATCCCTAATCTTGACAGCTTATCGTTCTTGTCAACTGGGCTGCTAAAAGTTAATGTTATGTAGTCTTCATAGTTTTATGCCCCATATCAATCATACATATGCATACAAACTCAGGCAGTCAGGCACATGAGAGGCGTAGATTTGGGTTGCCTATGATTACGAAAGCACATCCTCATCCCTTACTCTGCTTTCCCTGAATTTATTTTTGTGCGTACAAAAGATACATTCTGGTAGATTACCGTTATTACCTCATCACTGGACAAGCAATAAAATAAATATTAATTTAATTAAAATGAGAGGTGAGTTCAGGGGTAAAACAGAAAAATATTCAGAATCCTATAAGCAAGCTTTGAAAAAGGAGTTTCCAGAATGGTTGCAAAGTAGTTTGAAAGAGCGATCAGTATGCATATTGTAGAAGTTGCAATATAGAACTATGCCCTCAAAAAACATGTTGTGTGCGCGCCCAATACAATAACAGACGTTTTCCATGACTCAAAGGTCCTTGATCTACCACTGATCTTGGGACGGCGTTTACCTTATACCGAATTCAACGATACTATTTACCGATTCCGCGATTCCGGTTTTTTTTGCCGGTTCGGCAACGCTGCAGATGTGCAGATCACTTTAAAAACAATATTGATATCCCAGACGTGTTATAATAATAGAAATAATAAGAAAATATAACGATGTTTGGAGATATATTCTCATAAATAGGTATTTTTGATTCTGACTTATAATATCTAGACGATGAATAATAGGTGGATGTGGATACTTTTACAAATATCGATGATTTAGGACCCAGAAATGCAGAATGTGCTGTTTGTTTACATTTGGTGTGGATTTCTAGATCATAAATTGGCAAAAATTGTTTTTGATGTAACAAAAGACGATGAACCAGTTCAAGTACGCTTTATATCCTTTCTTTTTGTAAAATAACAAAAATCGGTACATTTCTACAGGTACGTATTATGTACAACACCCTGTACGTGATATACAGACAAAACTAGATTGCCATGCATGCACAGTCGTCAAAAACAGTGAAAACATTCTACCAAATATAATAGCTAGAGAATCGACCTATTATTTCTCGCATTTTCATTGGTCCATTTAAATAACTGACCGTCTTTTCTGAAATGATAGAAATTTGAAATTCTATGAAAGTTATCCTAATTCTAAAGCACAAAGACAATATTACATCTATAATGTACCCTTATTTATAAGGCAACCGTTTTTTCACGACTTTATTCAACCTTTCAATAGAAATCACTGATATTTAGAGAGCTTTGGCAGCTTCAGTCAAATTGCATTTCAATAAGGTCTATTCCTATTGGTCCAACTGACCGTCAAATATTAATGTTGGTGAAATTGGCCCTTAACCGGCCATCTTGCTCAATCGAGAGTATGTTGGTAAAAAAGTGCCGTTGCCAGGTTGTTCCAGGCGGATTGAACTGGATACCTAAACTAAACGCGTAACTCTGTTAATGTATGACATGATTCGTTAAGCGCTTTGGAAACGAATCGCTTTCAAGATAAAGGACGAGAATATCAGTCCTATAGGCCTTTAAAATTAATGAGACTGCTCAAAACCATCAGTCAAATCAACCAAGACACTAGGGAATCGACACCGTCAACAACTACACGTACAAACCAGAATCGCAATTGAACGAACCGCTGTAGAAACAAACAAGCTGACAAAAAGTGACAGAAAGTTGCACGGAAGGCGAATTCATAGAGAGAAAACACACCACGTGATCTGCTTTTGGAATTCATGATGAAGCTCAGCGGAGTCTAAGAGGAAATGATACCAACAAAAAGACCAGAGCAGAGTGGACAGATACTAATATTTGGGATTGCAACAAGAAATATGGCCGAAACGTCAGTAAAAAGTAGTTTTGCGTATGTGGTTTCATTTTGGTAGAAAATCATGAGTTCTATGTACCATAATCGGGATGCTATTTGTCTAATAAGCAGTCTTCTTAAACAAAATAAAAATATCGTGTCAAATAGTCACAGTGAAAGGCATCTATGTCATACCTCGCACAAAAATATTCTTGCTTCATTAATGAAAAGTGGAATTTTAGTGTTTTCAAAATTGTTGAGTTCCCTTTGTTTTCCACGACAAATGCCTTAAAGTGATTAGCAAGTTGGAAAACATGGGAAATGAAGTTTCGTATTAGCAAAGATTCTTTCCCTTTTTGGGCTTTTTCATTTTGGTTGTCCGTTGAAATAGCAGAAGGTATCCTAAGCCAAACCACTCGCCTAAAGTGGACGCCTGGCCTCACTGGCTTTTATTAGTAATTCCTTTATTGCCAAGTGTAAATAATAGCTTAGGTACTCACCACGTGCAACTTGCCTGTTCGTTTTGTGTTTTGATAATGAAAACTTTAACGCAGTACCGTAATTTTCATTCTAATTCCTAAACATTTACAAGTGGTTTGTTGGTTTGTTTGGATGTTTGATTAATATTTTGTTGGATAAGCAAGTCTTTGGTTTCAGTAGTTTAAACTGGACCACTTTCATTTTCCTAAATCTGCTGTACACTATTATTTTGAAATCTCCTTTCAACGTTGAAAAATTAGATTGGAAAAACTAATAAAAGGAAAGAGAGTCCTATAATAGCTAAATCTATTGATACTTTTCGGAGCAAGAAAATGAGATAGAAAACAGCAGGGAGTAGAAAAAGTAATCATTAACGATTTTTGTCGCTGAGGAATTCAAAACTGTATATCGAAGAATGGCAATTACGGTTGGAATCTGGTTTTGGCACACATTTTCCAAAGTGGGAGTTTACTTTTTGAAATTATTTTTCTAATAATCATGTTCACTATTTATGAACGTGCAATGTAAGTATTACAAAATGTTGTACCGTTTTAAAAAATACTTGACGCTATTTTTCATTAAAAAAAAAACAAAATAGGGGTCTGCGTTTCTCCATGCTCCTTTATTATTGCTCTGCAAGAGCTTCTCCGAAAATATGAATATAATTTTAGTTTTTTCAATCATTCCCTCAAATAGTGATGAAAGGTATAGACATTTTTTGAAACTTCCACTCACGAAGTGTTCCTCAGTTTTTTTATTACTTATACCGAGTGTGGAAAGTACTTTTGACATTGATATTGCAATGGACTTAAACTTACTTGCAATAAATATTCTTTTGTAGTGTGTCTCGATGAAAGAAATAACACCTTTGAAAGAGAGAACAACATTTATTTCTGACCTAAATTCATTCATGGCAGCTGCATCCTTGAGAACATGCTCGTTCAAAATGTTCATGAAACAGTGAAATGTTTTTTTTTCTGAAAAGATCAATATTTTTTGTGAAGTTCTCGATGCTTGATATGTACAATAAATAATAAATATTTGTGGATTTAGGGCGTAGTGGATGCCGCTGTATCTAACACACCAAGGAACATAAACGTTTATTATGCCAGAAATATAATAAACAAAATTTTATGTATGAACGGCTGTGAGGTAAGTAAGAAGTTCAGTGTCTGTAACTGCCTATATCACTGAGCCCGTAGTTGCAACTTGTAAACGTCGCTTGACAGCAAACCGGACGGTTTTCGTGTTAATGAGCAAAGGTCATTTCAGAAACAGTGGGCGTTGAAAAAAGAATGTACACGTTATCGCCCGGTCGCAGATAAATCATTATAATTTTAGTATAATTTCAAGTGGATTGAAAACTACTAACATTAGTGCAATGTTCATCAGTGACGAAAATGGACCTTACCTCAATAAAAGAAAGGTCGTGCTAAGTATTATACAGTTGTTGACAAGAAAAAAAGCCTTCCCAGAGAGCAAACGTAGGCTTTGATCTTGGAATATTCAGGCAAAAGACCAATAGAAAATTGAAATCCAAGCATATGGGAATTCTGTAATCTTTAACGAGATGTGTTGCGTCATCTTAGAATCGCCTTGTATGTCGATAAGGATGGGCGGATTCGGCATTACTCTGTATGCCAAGCGGATCGAGCCCGAGCCCACCTACAGAGGTGGAAATTTATTTTTAGATGGTTTAAGGCCGCACACCTCTCAAAGCACTCGCCGGTTCGCTCTCCGTGTCTGTTTGCACAGGCAGGCCTCTGTGTTTTTAGGCCAACGATTCGACAACCGAAAAACTACTGCAAAGTGCGGTTTTCCACTCGGTAGTAGGCCTTTGATTGTTTTTCGAGTTACTAAATTTCATACAAAACGAAAAATATATGAGTAGCATCAATATCTTAACAAGAAGTTGACCTACTCCTAACCGTTTTTGGCATGACGTAAGAGAATTGGGCAAGGATTACAGCTAACCGCAAAATGTTTCTAAGAAAGAGCACTTACCTTTGTAATCTGACTTATTGATTGGTAGGTTTTGTATGTAAAATTCTTCGTATATTCATTTGAAGGGTTAAGAGACTCATTAAAATTACTAATTATTAATTGAAGGGCTTAGAATAAAAAGGTATAAGTAACATAAACACCGTTTTGAGATAATCGAGCTTAAAGTTGTTTGACTTTAATAAAATCCCGGAAATGTTTAACTCGCATATTTGATTGCTTCTATTAGACGGAAAAAATGAAATTTTAGTTGAAACTTGAGTTTTGGAAAATAATTTAGTTATTTTTGTAATATTATATCCGTTTTTTCCCATACATTAGTTCAATTTGATTAAAATGAAAAACAAAACATTTAAAATAACATTTTTATTCAGATTAAATACTGTTACAAACATTAAACTAAACATCTCACCTTGAGAATCCATTGTATTATTAGAAGCATCAGCTGTAACGTCTGATATTATTTTGCTTCAGTTTATTAATATTTTTCTGTCTTTGTTTGTTGCCATGTTTTAATTCCTTATAAAAGTCATGCCGTGGTGGTATGTATTGCACGAGGGACTGCAAATTATTTTTCTGTGCTGATGCTAAGAGAATCCTCATTTAATTCGATGCAAAATACCTTTTCCCAATTATTGGCTGGTCTACCTTCACCCAAATAAGGGAAGGTACATGTAGAGAAAGGAAAATCCACCACCACTACTGTATTTGTTGAAAGTCAGTATGTCTCGATGTCACTTTCCTTCAGGTTTATGGCATTTTTGGCACGTTTCTGATGAAGAGCTAACTGAACCTTACTGTGTGAAACCTTAGAATCATCATTCGAATATTTTCTAATACGAGTGTTTTGATGGGAGTCACAGCGGGAACAGGTGTCTGAGTGTGGACGATGAAGTTGAAGTCGCTATTGAAAATATATCTATAATAAGAAAGCTTCACAGGAATCTTGTTTTCGTCTTTGCAAATGGTTTTATATAATTCATACATAATCTTAATATCCAGATCCAAGTATTTCTTCTGAGAATTTGCTTTTCTAGAATAATGGCTTGTGTATCTAGGAAACCTTTTTATCTGACTTATTGCAAAAGTTCGTTGCTCATTTCCTATCCCCCTGTGAGTTTGTTCTTTTCCTCTTTGGTCTGACTCAGCCATACCAAGGTGATTTGTTTTATCAAATACAGATGTAAATCTTTTAGTAGAGATATTAAATGTTTTTTTCTAGTAAAAATATATTTGTGCTAAATTGCCTTTCGATGGTGCTATCAATTTTTTTCCTATTTACGTTGTTTTTTTTTTAAACATGATGATAAAAAAGCACTATGATGATCATATGACGGTAAGTCATAGAAGGCTTTGAAAAGTTCTCGCCTTTTTTCTTCACAAATATATATATATATATATATATTGCATTTGTATCAACATGTATACTGATAGGGTTGCAGTGACTCATTTTTATGCACCTCATTGTTAGACACATGCTCTTTCCCTGCAGTTCTAAAGCGTTTTATTTGGTTGATCTTACATTCAGGTCGGCGTCGTAGCATTTTTATTGGTTTGTCTGGAGTGATATGAAGCCCCTCATCTATTGAAACTACTTCAGCGGTATCAGAGTCAAGATTTCTTCGTTTGCATCTGATTGGGAAGTGGGTGATGGAACGTATTCTTCCGTGTAGTAAGGGTCTAAAAGTAGAACAATACTTTATAACCTGCTGGGACACTATTCAAAATAATAAAAAACGATATTGCTCTCAACTAATTAACAATATTATGCAGATTTAATATAATAATAATAATATTAATAATAATAATAATAATATTATTCCCACAACAGAAAATACAAAACAAGTTGCAAAATCAGTTTTATATGAGCTTATAGTGGGAGGGGCGAAGTTCGGCATATCCGCTCTTCCACTTAGCCCCTGGTTTTAGGTTTACATCATAATAAGATAAGCATATATATAAATGAGGTAAAAACATATATGTATGTATAAGCAGTATCAGAGAATGGACCCTAGCGGCTAATTTGATATAAAATACATAATGATTCCAAAGTCATACCATGCAATGTAATAGCGTATAGGTTTTTTAAACAAATCAATAGAAAGAGAAGTATACTCTCGCGGGATATTATTATAAAGTTTACTGATAAATATCATCACGAAAAAGATAAGCAAAAAACAACCACGAATTTTTGTTGTCAACTTATTTTGGTATTAATCATAACTATAATATAAAATAATAAGTAAGTAGGCTTATCTTCGTCGCTCTCCATTTTTATTTAGAGAAAAACAGCTCGAAAATCGATGAAATAATCAATAAATAATCTTTCGGTTGGAATAGAAACGGTACAAGTGCATTTGCATCCTTTCTTTCCCAA
Organism: Acanthoscelides obtectus; assembly: GCA_963669975.1. NCBI lineage: Eukaryota > Metazoa > Arthropoda > Insecta > Coleoptera > Chrysomelidae > Acanthoscelides > Acanthoscelides obtectus. Next base: position 93,235,018 of record CAVLJG010000001.1, read on the forward strand.
ACAAAACTGCTTTTTCATTCATCTACTTTATCTACTAGGCAATAGATGGCTCCAAATGTATTAAAAAGCACTTATATACCTTTTTATTCTAATAAATGTACACTTTATCTTTTCCACGCCGTACTTATCTCGAAGTTTGTTAAAAATGCACTTGCACCCTTTTTATTCTAACCCCTTCAATTGCAATGTGATTAGTAACTGTGTTCGAACAAATTTACTCCGCGTTAGCGCTCAATCACCTTTTCTTTTTGCTTGTCGCTGCCTGCTTAGGCATTTATGATCCACTGGCCAATAGGAGCCAGCTAATTTGAACGTCGCGCGCTGACGGTTACGACGGGGAGTAAATAAGACAGACATCATATCACATGGTATACTTAGCAATTAGAAATATGGTGAATGAGCACACCTTAACTAGCTTGCACATCCACCTAAATTTATACAGATTAATTAGATGGACTCTCGCAAACTTTCCTCAATACGTGTCTTGAAAAGTGACATTATGTCGATTTTTTTTTGACATTGTATTGGTTTTTTGTGTTATTATGTAGGTTTTTCTACAAGCAGCATAATCAGTAATGATTTTCTCACACAGAAAGTATCACTGATTTTAAACACATGCAGACCAATACACAATAATCCAGACGCGATCTTGCTATTCAACCAACATTCTTCTCAGAGATGAAAACTACAGACTACTCGGCTTCTCCAAACATATGCAACCAACAATGCGTGTAGTTGGGTCATTCCTCCATAAATAGACGCTCACCACGATCCTAGTGATCAAATGTGGAATGACTGTTTGCACCCTAAAAACTACCTAGTCTGCAAGATGACATTTTATAGTTTTTTTTTTTTGATGTTTTTTAGGTTTTTTACATAATACCCGTAACAAACGTTACGGTAGCCATAAGTAAAACTGGGCGATGGTGACACTTCGTTTTCAAGATAGACGCGGTGTCAAAGGTTGTTTGGAAATCAAAGATCCTTGATTTGTTTGGAATTTAACAGATACTATGTGACGCCGAAAATTCAACTGAAACCTGTGAAAAAACCTTAAAAAATGACATGATCATCTAGATCTCCCTGCAGACATTCGTCAGAAAATTTCTGACAAAAGAGCTGCAATTAAGCAAGCGAAGAGGTCTTGTCACCCAGATGACATTCACAGAGCAACTAATCTTGTTCATGAAGTGAGAAATGCTCCTCATGAATTCCGTAATGAGCAATGGAGCGACTTTCTGTCGGGGATGCTTGACTCAAGTATTCCTCTCTGGAAAGTTGCAAAGTCGCTCAGAAACGTAAAGCGAGAACAACTCCCGCACATCCACGGTCCTAGGGGCATAGTCTGTAGGACAGAGGGAAAGGTCGAGGTTTTCGCTGATGCAATGGAAAGTCAGTTCTCTCCCAACTATGACCTTGATAATGACCTCGACGAGGAGCAACATATTGTAAGATGCGTCAGGAGATATTTTAGGGTCAACGGCGTCAGTGGCAGTAGTGCCTCCCTTAGTGATTTTTCCTCAGAGGAATCTTCAGATGATTCCTCAATTGAAGAGCTGCACATCACATCAGCGAGATCTCCTGAGACTCCGCATTGCACACCAGCAGAGCTCCAAGGTCATATTAAAGATCTCAAGGTGCGTAAAGCACCTGGAGAGGATCGAATCACTAATAAGGCGCTGAAGCTACTTTCGCGAAAGTCCTTAACTTATCTCGTGGCAATAATCAATGCCATGCTGAGGACCCAGCACTTCCCAACGGCGTGGAAGACCGCTGATGTCATAATGATTCCAAAGAAGGTGGGTTCGATATTCCCTCAGGATTACCGCCCCATTAGTCTACTGTCAGCTCCTTCTAAGCTCGCTGAAAAGGTGATTCTACGTCACCTTGAGAATTTCTCGGCAGACCACAATGTGATTCCTGACGTGCAATTTGGCTTTCGGTCTGAGCATAGTACGGAGCTAGAGGCCATAAGGCTTGTTGAACGAGTAACCAGCGGGTTCACCCGTAATGAAAGTACTGGCATCTTGCTCGATGTCTCAAAGGCATTTGACAAGGTGTGGCACAAGGGCCTTCTCTACAAGTTGATCCATAAGGGCTTCCCCTTCTGGCTCCTAAAACTTTTGAAATCCTTTCTCGAGGGTAGGAAATTTCGGATCAAAATTAGTAACGTTCTGTCGACAACACGGCCCATCAAAGCCGGTGTCCCTCAGGGTTCGGTTCTTGGACCAGTCCTTTATTCACTTTTTATTCATGACGTCCCTTGCCCCAGCAGCTGTGAAACCTATCTCTATTCTCTATGCTGATGACACTGCCCTGGTGGCCCAGTCGTGCTCTGGGGATCTAGTTCACGACAGGCTGCAAAGTGCAGTGGACGAGGTATTGGAATGGGCGAATCGGTGGCTGATCAAAATTAATCATTCGAAAACGCAGGCAATCTATTGTACTAAAAAACGTAGCGGCGCCTCGTCTGAGGTTTCAGTGAATGGCGCTCGGGTACCTTGGGAAAGCTCTGCTAAGTATCTCGGTATCACTCTTGACAAGGGGATAACCTGGCAGAAGCACACTGAAGTGTTAAAAACTAAATTCCAAATCTCGTTTCGGCAACTCTACCCTATGCTATGTAGAACATCAATATTAAGTTTGATCAACAAAGTTCGACTATACAAGATGGTTATTAGACCAGCGATCACTTACGCAAGTGCGGCTTGGTGTTTTCTCGACAAAACGCATTTGCGTAGCCTGCAGGTTTTGCAGAACAGAACCTTGCGTACAATCACTAACGCCCCATGGTATGTTTCCAACGAGACCCTTCACAGAGACCTTGACATCCCTTACCTAAGGGACTACATCAAACAACAAGCGCAGCTACGTTACAGTCAAGCAGAATCGCATAACAACCCTTTGTTGCGCGAGTCAGTAGACTACACAGTCGAGCAAGTTCGCAAGCACACAAGGCCGCGTCTCGCACTGTGAACAAAATTAAATCGTGCGACTTTAGGTCCAACCAAAATTATAATTTTTCTTCAACAACCAATCCCAAAATTAATTTTAGGATCAATTTAAAATTGCCGAATACTAACTAGCAATGCCAAGGCACCCCTCAAATTGATGCACTTCTTTTTTCTTTGCTCTCCCTCCTTCCTTCCTTCCTTCCTTTCTTCTTCCCTTCTTTCTCCCTGACTTTGTTTGGTATCTGGGCAACCAGACCTGACAGACCTACTGACTTACAAGACTTCAACCAAGAGCAAAGGTCCTACGGACCGCTCTGGCAGAAAATGACGAATAGTATGATCATCTAGATCGGCGGACATGAATCCGTAAATACTTTTCCTTTGTGAGAAGCTTTATTGACACGTTTTACTTATCATTTTTCTAGACTTAAGGTCCGTCTGTACCTACTTAATGATAACAAACCTAAAGAAAATCGCCTTAGTATTATAAAAATTGTTACGACTTTTACTTTTACATGCGTTGAAAACCAAATATTACCGAGCCTATATTTATCTGGACTTTCCTTTTTAAAGCTACTCAAGAACTCATCCTGGCTAGGTACTTTCTGGACACCCTCTATTCTAATGTTACTCAAATGTTTCTTATAATATAAAAAACATGTTTGCCTCATGAAACCACCAATTGCTGTTACGTGTAGAAGAAATCTATTAGCTCATTTAAAGTTTCATTATTACCATTGAGGCTATCACGGTTCGCCAACAATAGTTCTATAAGCACGAAATCCAGAAATAAAATAGATACACTTCCTAAGAAATCCTGAAATAAGTGTATCCTTTCGAAAGGTCGGTTTTTCTCCGAGCGACCCTCGCAGTCCCAACCTTCCACAGCCTTTCATCCCTCTTCGTTCATTATCCGAGCAAACAGCGATCCAGGTCCCATATCCGGCCTTTTCTCCACCCTTCTCCCTCCTACCCGTCCCTTCTGACCGCCACGCAAGAAGTTGATTGACCACCCCCGAGAAACGAGGGTGTAGTCGCTACTCCCTCGAACCTCCGCAGACCGATGGGGTAGCCATCCCGATCCATGGTTAGTCTCCGGGATTTTCTACTGACAGGCAAGTGTCCGATGATAAGGGTTCAGACGGTAGAGGATCAAAATATATAGATTTCGGTTGTATAGGGACTTTCGTGATGAGAAAATAATTGCGGATGATTCTGAGAATAGGACTCCATTGTCTGGATGCATCAAACCACATATGTATACGATTTATTTGTGTTTATTGTACGACGTTTTGGTCAGCACGGTGTCCTTTTTCAAGTACAATGACAATTATTTCTCTATTCGTCATTGTCTGTCAGAGTATTCGCTACTTTTTTTACTATGAGAAGTATGAGTATAACGATCTGGCAACGTGCGTCGTACAATTAATGTCGAATTTGAACAACTTCAATGGAAAAGAATCTTGAAAGAAAATAAACAACCTTAAAAATAATGCAAAATTTTTCAAGCATAGTTTTTTCAAATCTGTCGTGTTTAATGCAAACATCGTATCTTCAAACTTTACAGAAAACGAGATGGGTTATTATAGGATAGGGTGTGATAGGACTCATATGAGTCTACATTCTGAAAATACTTTGTATTTACTAGAAAAAGTCTTTCTTTTAGCTAGAAAGATGATATATATATAATTGCAAGTAACTTTTCAAAGCATTTCAATTAAGCATGTATCAGTATAGAAAATTCTACGGAGAGCTTAGTCTACACATGTAGGACAAGTAAACACGAATCAAATTGACAGAATTTCTAATGGGTGATTTTTGCTAGTATCTTTTTGGCAACACTGTTTTTGACAAATGACGCGTGAATCGTGTCTTGTCCTTGTCAAACTTGTTCAGTTTGGTCTATAATTTAACCATGAATCGACTTACGAACGAACAACGCTTGCAAATTATTGAATTTTACTATCAAAATTCATGCTCTGTTAAGAGAGTGCATCGAGCACTGCTTCCAATTTATGGGCAATTTGGTCAGCCTACTGAGGGAGCTATTCGGAAGCTTGTGACTAAATTTCGAACCCAGTTTACATTATTGGACATTAAACCACCAACACGCAGACGTAGAGTGAGGACTGAAGAAAATATTGCGGCTGTATCCGCCAGTGTTAGTGATGACCGTGAAATGTCGATTCGCAGCAATTGGGCCTCTGTTGCTCCACTACGTGGAAAATTTTGTGACAGGGTTTGGGTGTAAAACATTATAAGATACAGCAGGTGCAAGAATTGAAGCCACACTACCTCCCACAACGTTTCCAATTTGGTGAATGGGCGCTGGCAAAGTTGGAGGAAGATCCACATTTGTATCGAAAAATTGTGTTCAGCGACCAAGCTCATTTCTGGTTGAATGGGTACGTTAACAAGCAAAATTGCCGCATCTGGAGTGAAGACCAGCCAGAAGCATTGCAAGAGTTACCAATGTATCCCGAAAAAATCACTGTTTGGTGTGGATTATGGGCCGGTGGCATCATCGAGCCGTACTTCTTCAAAGACGATAATGGCCGGAACGTAACTTTGAATGGCGAGCGCTACCGTGCGATGATAACAACCTTTTTTTGACCAAAATGGAAGAGCTGGACTTGGCTGACATGTGGTTTCAACAAGACGGTGGCACATGCCACACCGCACACGAAACAATGGCCCTATTGAGAGGCGAGTTCGGTGAACAGTTTATCTCAAGTTTGGGGCCCGTCAATTGGCCGCCTAGATCGTGTGATTTAACGCCGTTGGACTATTTCTTGTGGGGCCATGTTAAGGCTAATGTCTACAGGGATAAACCAGCAACGATTGACGCACTGGAAGCCAATATTGAAGCATTTATTCGTGAGATACCGGCCGATATGTTGGAGAGAGTGTGCCAAAATTGGACCTTGCGCATGGGCCATCTAAAGCGGAGCCGCGGCCAACATTTACATGAAATAATCTTTAAACATTAAATTATATCAACCGTTCTATCGACTCAAATAAAGATCTAATCGTTTTTTCAAATTTTTTGTGTTTTTTTTTTGAAAATCAAATCCTATACCTCTTAAAAAATCACCCGTTATTATTGTGGTTTTCATGAACGGTACTGTTACCCTGTTGTCGCTTTTCTGGCTCATAATACTGCCGAACTTTGCTCGAATCCAATCGACTCCTTATTCCTTTTGAGGTGTGCCAACAATAAGAGCGAATTTGAATCACGGTGTAAATAGGTAAACTTATTTTTTTTTTATTGGCGAACATATAATTTGATAATTGTTTTTACATCTGGAGTTTCCAGGTTTTCACCCGAATGTGGGATGTCTGGCAACCCTGGTGCATGAGCGGCAGTGCTAGAGCCTAAGATGGCAGAAACCAGCGCTACCACTCAATGATCAACGCTGGAAGCGAACCGGCAACGTATACGGAAAACACAGTAATCAATGTAATCATTTTGAGCTAGGATTGATACTCGTTACTTCGGGTACCTATGAGGAACGAGTAATCGAGTAACGAATAGGTACGTTTGTCAACACCTTCAATAAATGATAGTCACTCGGATCACGGCGTAGGAGCACGTACTGTTTCTACTATTAATCGGATTTTTGTTAAATTTCCAGTTATTACCGGGATCACTGGATACTGCCCACTGCCCCGCCGGTGTGGCGTGGGAAGACTGGCAAGAAAACACTCTTGTCATATTTTTTTTAAGAAATATATTATTCACTTGCTCCAAAATATATCGCTGTATTATAATTTATGTTAGTAGCTACATATTAACAAATAAAATCAGTCCATTCAACAGGCCCATAAAACAACATAATGACAAATTGAAAAAACGAGTCTGGATGCAAACCAGTGCCCGCATTATATAATAGATTCCTTCTCTTTTGTCTGTCTCTTTTGTTCACTCATTCACCCTCATTCACCCGCAACAATCAACCCGAACAGCGCCATCAACAAATCCCGCTTATCCCTAAAAAAGGGGGATGAAACGTGTCGATGTACTTGGCCCGAATTTATTCCCAAATAAATGTCGCGATGATGTTTCAATTAGGAACGTCCGCGACAATTGTTTTCCGGTGCAGTTAGATTTATGAGCTTTAGGCTTTAGTAGATTGTGGATAGTGGTTTTAATTCTTCATGTAGAGGATTTATAGACCTCATCAGACGGAAAATTTCAAAAGGATTGTCCTATTAGCCTCACCGCCCCTAGTGTGACAGTATGAGATGATGATGATGATGATTCGGTATACTTTTAATGTCCCTTAGTCATCTATACAGGGTATTCCATTTTAAGCTCCTCACCTAATATTCCTAAAATTATACATCTTAGAAAAGATGATTTCAAACAAAAGTTATAGAGTTTTATATATTATTATACTTTTAATGTCCTTGATCATCTATATACGGTGTTCCATTTTAAGCTTCTCTCCTAATATTCCGAAAATTGTGCATGCTAGAAAAAGATAATTTCAAACAAGAGTTGAAGGGTTGGTGACCTTGATCATAACCTTTAAGGTCATTTGAAAGTAATGAGATATTTTTCAAATAAAATACCCACGTTTTCACATCCGAATTAGAAACGTTCCACGTCCGAATATGGCCTTGACCATGATCATAACCATAACCCTCAACGCCATTTCAAGCTCAAGTAGATACATTGAAAACAATCTGCTCTAGTAAAAATGTTCGACAGCACAGTTATGATCTTGACCTCAAAGTCAAGGACATGTCAATCGTGAATGTTATTTGTAAGGCTTCGTGATTTTTATGTCGAAATTGCAGACAATAGTAAATTTTATGTTCGAACGTGTGAAATTTTGATACAGGGTCCGTCAGAAAGAACGCATGTTTTTTAATGAGTAGTACAGTTAAAATAAGTATGGGAAAACATTTCATTATAACAAAATACTCAGAAATACATGCCATTTTTTTGAGTAAAACAAAATTTACGTTCTAAGAACTACGTCGGCCATATGGCGCCCTTGAGCCGAAATGCAGGAATCAAGCCTCTCGCGACATGAGCCCATTGCGTTGGCCAGCATCCGTGCAGGAATTTGGGATACTTTACTTCTTATTTCCTCCTTCAAATCGACGAGGGTCTGAGGCTTGCTTTGGTAAGCTTTTGATTTCAGGTAGCACCATAAAAAAAATCACACGTTGGCAGGTTCGGGAAGCGAGGGGGCCATGGAATATCGCCATGACGTGAAATGACACGTCCTGGGAATTTTTGCCGAAGAAGTTCCATCAAAGTGCCAGCTGTGTGAGATGTTGCCCCGTCTTGTTGGAACCACACAGTTCCGAGACGGACACGGCGACGTCGAAGTTCCGGAAAAAAAAAGTTGTTCAACATGTGGATGTAACGCTCTGAATCCACAGTAGTTGTTTCTCCATCATCCTAAAAAAAATAAGGGACAATAATCATCGTTGGGCCTACTGCACACCAAATTGTAACTTTCGGGGTATGCAGGGGGTGCTTAGGCAACTGTTGGAGGTTCATTGGAGACCAATATCGAAAATTTTGTTCATTGACGTATCCATGTAAATGAAAATGTGCTTCATCACTCATAAACAACGTCATTTCATTGTTATCCAACTGTTCAATCATGAGCTGCGCAAAATTAACACGTTGTGCATAATCCCCTGGCAACAGTTGTTGACAAACTTAGATTTTGTAAGGATGGAACACTAAATCCTTCTTCAAGATGCGACGTACAGAGGACGCGTGGATCCCTAGGGAACTGGCACGCAAACGGACGGAACGATTCGGCCTTTGCACCGTATTAACTCTCACTCTGTGTACGTTTTCGGGGGTTTCAACAGTACGGTTTCGCCCTGGCGGTTTTTTCTTCATCAAATTACCTGTAGTGTTGAATGATTCCACCTATCTCAAAATGGTGTTACGGTCTGGTACTGTCCCACGACGTGGAACACGAAAGTGAACGCGAGACTCACGTTGCGTTCACGACAGACTCGCCATTTTGAAAGTACCGACATACAGTGAACACACGATGCTCAACGATCCAAACCATCTTTCCAACTGAAACGACACTTCTTCTACTATCCAGCACGCCCTTCCCCACCGACACGGGACCAGCCCACTCGATGTAGTACCCATTCGAAAAACATTCGTTCTTTCTGACGGACCATCTATGTCCTTAAACGTGACGATCAAGGTCATCGTTAAGATCACCTTTGGATGACCTCAGAACTGTGCTATCGAACACTCTTGCAAGAGCAAATTGTTTTCGATGTCTTGATTTGACCTTGAAATGACCTTGTAGGTCATGATAATGATCACAGTCAATGTCACACTCTGACGAAAAATGTCCTCTTTCCAATTCCGATGCAAAAAGCGGGAGCTACTTGTGAAAATATACGCTTGGCCTTGAAATAATCTTGGTTGTCGCAAGGGCATAGTGAAGGTCACCACTAGCTTTCCCCTTCGAAGTATATAAATATATATAATAAATATAACTTTTGTATGAAAAATTTTTTCTCGTCGTTTATGAAATTGGTGTTCAAGGGGCGCAGCGCTGCAGACTCTTAACTCGCTAAGAGACATACATGCGAATGACCGAGATTTTAAACAAAATTTCATCTACGACCGACTGAGATCAAAAATTTAGAGTAGGTTTTAAGTAGAATCGAAAATTAAAATCTTTTTATATTCGATTCTGCTTACTATCACTATTGTGTCACAGTTTCGCCGTTGCGATAAAAATGATGGAAAATAATTTTGTGAGTTTCTCTAATGATTGTACGCTTTTTTAGGGTCTCATAATACAGGGTGGCCAATATATAACTGACTGATTTAAATTGCGAGCCATTTTTGATACACGCATTTCAGTAGGTGGCGCCGAAAAGAACATGTATCCAATTCATCGTGGAGCGCTACACGATCCCACAACGCGTCCCTTATTTTTAAAACTTTTAGCGTATCTAATGAGTCGATTGTTGCAACGATTCGGAAGCTACGACAACATTTCGGTCGAAATAATGTGCCCAGTGTCAACACCTTCCGTCAGTTGATGCGTAAATTTGAACAAACAGGTGAAGTTAAAGACTTGCCACGGTCGCGCCGTGTTCGAACTGTTCGTACTCCGGAAAATATCGACAGAGTTCGTGAAAGTGTACTGGAGCGCACTGAGACGTCAACCAGACATCGTTCTCAAGAACTGGGTATTCGTCGCACGGCATTGTGCACTATTTGAAAAAAGACTTGCACTTGCGGACAAAGAAAATTCAGTTAACCCAAGAACCACATGAAATATTGCAACTTAATACCCAAACTAACGATTTTCACCGACAAAAAATTTGTTAATAAGCCGAATTGCCGTATCTGGGCATTATAGAACGCTCGTGTCATCCACTAACGACCACTACATCCTCGTCGAGTCACAGTTTGGTGCGATGTTTGGTATGGACGTGTCATTGGACCTTACTATTTCAAGACGCTGCAGGTAATTCTCTTACTGTCACTGGCAAGCGTTACCGTGATATGGTGCAAAACTTTCTGGCTTCTCAAATCCAACAATTTAACATGCAAAACATGTGGTTCCAGCAGGACGGAGCAACTTGTCGCACAGCTAGGGAAACAACGAATCTGTTGCGAACAATATTTCCGTGGCGTTTAATTTCTCGATTAGGTGATGTCAACTGGCCACCAAGGTCACCAGATTTAACGGCTCCTGAATTGTTTACGGGGATTTTTGAAAAATAGGTTTTATGGCAACAAACCAAATACTGTAGAGCAGCTGAAGAACAATATTACGGAATCGATTGAAAATATTCCTCCAGAAACCTACCCAAAAAGTTATAGAAAATGTAATCAAGAGGGCTCAGGCTTGCGCGGCTTCTCTGATATTATTTAACAAACATAATTTCTAAGTTTCAATAAAAGATTAAGATTACAAAAATGGACGTATTTTATTTCATTTCACAAATATTCAAGATACAAACCAATCAGTTACATATCGGCCAGCCTGTATAATGATGCTTAGTCTGAGCAACTTTATTTAGTTTCTGATTCAAAGTTTAAAGCGTTTGTTGGCTGGTATCTGGTTTACGAAACCTGACAGGCTTACATACTAATACTATGACACAAATCCTAAGGTGATACGAATTACTGAAATAATCAACAATAATTTGATTTAATGAAACTTTTGGAGTGCCTACATCTACCTAAAAGCGTACACTGAAACTACGAAATTTTGGCGACAAACACTACCATGCAAACATATACAGGGTGGCGCATCGATAACGAAACAGACGCATTTACTGGCAGCTCAGTTTTTTTTTGGAAAAACGCTCAGACCCGTCGATTTCGTTTTCGAGGGGGACACAAGCTTGGCAAAAAATCACGTTAGCACGTGCAGCCACCTAAGCGGGGGTGGCACCACCCCCAAAATCTTAAATGGAAAGGGGGGTCGAGTGATACCTTATTTTAAAGGTCTTTCAATTCCCTTTATATTGATATAAAATTAATGTACTTCAGTTCAGTACGTTTGGCAGCAAAGTAATTCAAAAATGAAGAATGAACTGACCCGTTGGGCAAGTGAATGTTGAAAATGACCACCATGACTCTCCATGCAATAATATAGATTTTGATCAAAACGTTGCCGCACATTTTACAATATTTGAGGAGTAATTTGAAGGCACTCATTCACAATTCTTTGTCGCAGGTCTTCTAATGATGTTGGCTGAGTAGCATAGATTTTGCTTTTTAAATGACTACACATAAAGAAATCCAAAGGTGATAAATCTGGCGATCTTGGTGGCCATTCAGTGGCACCTCTTCTACCAATCCATCGATCTGGAAACGTCTGATCTAAATATTGTCGAACACGTAATGCGTAATGTGGTGGGGCACCATCCCGTTGGAAGATCAACCTATTCGCAATGTACCGCCGATCATTCTGATTTTCAATTATGGCTGTTAATGCAGGATCTATGGCGTCTTCCAGTAATTATAAATACATTTCACCGGTCAAATTTCCAGGTAATAAAAAGGACCAATTAAATGATCGCCAAAAATATCAGCCCATGCATTTAATTTTTGTGGCTGCTGTGTATGAACCTCATGATAAATTCCGGGATTAGAATCGGACCAATATCGGCAGTTATGACGATTTACTACGCCATTTAAGAAAAAGGAACATTCGTCGGAAAAGCAAGTGTGTGTCACAAAATTGTAATCGCTGATCAAAAACGTCTTCATTAAGTTCTTGTACCAGGTGAATTTTATACGGACGAAAACTATGGGCCTTTAGAATCCGTTGGACAGTACGTCGACTAACACCACACAGTCTCCAGTTTGCGGGTACTTAACGTAGGATCTACATAAACTTGCCCTAAAACCCCCACTTCTATTGCTTCATTCCTTATGGGTTTTTCAGTGTTGCGTTTTTTTATTGGCGACTGACCCAGTTTCCCGAAATTTAGCTACAAGTTCTAGAACGTACTTTCGATGCACGTTACTGTTCTCGTGTCGCTCATTAAATAGTTCTGCAATTCTATTAGCTAATTGATTTTTCCGAAAAATATTTCGATAATTTCAACTCTTTCTGCTGTGGAATATACCATGGTTAATTTATGTAATAAAGCGTTACAAGTTATTTAAGCAACAAAGCTTGGTCAACTCAATTGCAACCTACGTACAAAATTCCTATTTAAAATAAGTACGAGATATTTCCTTATCTTTCTTCAAGAAATAACTTTTTTGCCACAAAAAAGCTTTAATAGCTATTTTCAACAACAAAATGATAAACAAACCATGGGCGTAGTGAAGAAAAGCATGTACTTATTAAGTAAATTCTTTTAGTCAAATTTCTTCTGAAAGTAGTATAAACTAATCTGATGTACCTATTAAAGTCTACTTTAATCTTTAAATCAATAAATCTTCAAAACTAATAAACTGAAGCTCATGTATTTTACATCATTATAAAGGGAATTGAAAGGCCTTTAAAATAAGGTATCACTCGACCCCCCTTTCCATTTAAGATTTTAGGGTTGGTGTCACTCCCGCCCAGGGGCCTGCACGTGTTAACATGATTTTTTGAAAAACTTGTGTCCCCCGTGAAAACAAAATCGACGGGTTTGAGCGTTTTTTCAAAAAAAAAACTGAGCTGCCAGTAAATGCGTCTGTTTCGTTTTCGATGCGCCACCCTGTATATGTTTGCATGGTAGTGTTTGTCGCCAAAATTTCGTAGTTTCAGTGTATGCTTTTAGGTAGATTTGTCTATTAATGCCTACTAAAGTGACAAAAAAATACCTAAATTGAATCCTGTTGTACCCCACAGCAAATGTATCCGAATTTGGATACAGCTCGGTTTACCACAACACACTGCTTTTTGTGGTATAGCTTTAATACATGACCTTTAAAGCCATATGTTTCTAATTTTGTTAGTAATAAATCATGTGATACGCAGTCGGTACTAAAAGGAGAACTTTTAGATTCAATATGAAAGTAGACAAAACTCAAAGTTAAAGTTTCAGTATACATCAAACATTTTGGTTCATTCGAATATTTTGCATTTTCAATGTGCTCGGCATCAAATTTTGTTAACAATAATCAGATTCGGGCTGAGTACTCAAAGAAACAAGGGGTGGAACGAAATAAATCAAAAGTACCTCACAGCCGTCCAGGTAAAAGCCCAATGTTGAGGTACATGCGCTTTCCTAACACCCATGATTTGCTTTTATTTAGCTTAAACTGCTTTTGACAATCAACAGTAACCTCTAACATTTTCAGCAATTGTCTGGAATGCACTTTCATGTATGCAAAGAAAAATTCGAATTTAATGCGAAATAATAACAACTGTTAAATTAGCGGCTTAAACTTGATTGTACTCGGAATATGCACTTGAGCCTGACTACTGATAACGTAATTTTGGATCAAAACAAATAGCACGCTAGCTCGTTCTACCTAGTCCAAATTCGCTGATGCAAACAATCTACTTCAGTTGCTCAAAACTCAATTTTGTGTACAATATCCCATTTCTATCATTGTGTTTCAAGTTTTGAAATCCAATAGAGACTCTACTAAACTGCAAGAAAGTTTCAAAGACAATGTCCACCTTTGGGTACTACGTGAAATGGAAGCAATCCTAATTTGTTCTTCTCATTACGACCCTTGCAATGGAAGGGAAGGCAGTTTGGCGTCCCAGTCGACGGAAAGTCGTATCCTCACGTTTTTCCGGCGCAATTTCATCGTCGGCAATGAAGGGATATTGCGGGGTTGCCTGCGGTGCAGCGGCGGCAGGAGTCGTATAACGACCACGGCTTCACCAGCACTTTTCAGTGGGATGCAATCGGAGGAAAACACTGTTGCCGTTTTAGCATATATTTAGATTAAGACATTGGTTCAGTAAACAGAATCGCGTTTGTAAATCATCACAAAGGTTAAATACAGGGTTATCTAGAAGCTTATTATTGTAGCCTATGCTGTTCATCTGAATCTGCAGTTAAATCATACCGCCATGGTTTTTTGGTGGAGACCAAAATCTCGGATACTGCCCCGCACGGGTATTACGTACGACATTATGTTGATTTTTTCTTGACATTATATTGGTTTTTTTGTGACATTATGTAGATGTATGATGGACACGTTGTGAACTCGCTTTGTAGTTGTACGTGTTGCCTAAACGTCATCAGGCTTTAGTTATCAATGTTTGGCTCTGATCTGATGTAAAATCTGCTTCAGAGATGACATTATTGGGGGTAACGGCAAAGCGTAGGTGCATAGTGAGAATTTGTGTGCTAATAATATGTGTTGATGATAATTTCATTGGAGTATTGTCTCGAATACACTTACTTGAGGGTCAAACCTAGCAATTAGTTGCGCACCCATTTTTCATTTTTTCTTATCCATTCTGGAAATTACAATGCAAAAATGAGAAAGATAAGAAATAATTATATTCACTGTACACTGGCGAATTACAAGTCATTTACATGCTTACAGTTTTTACACACAACGCGGACGCGGTGGTGATTTCCCGAAAAAAATCGTAATATATAACTTTGCCGTCAGACAGAAAACAGTATAAATAACCCGTCGGGCACAGCTAACAGATATATTCCATTGGCAGCATATTCAGTAATGATTTTCTTACACAGCAAATATCACTGATTTTATACACATGCAGACCAATTCACACAATGACAATTTGACGGAAGATGTCAAAGCTCTCTGAATGTCAGTGATTTCTATTGAAATATTGAATAAGCTCGTGAAAAAGCGATTGTATTATAAACAAGAACACTTTTTGATTCCAACATGATGATTTTGTTCAGAGAATACAGGACAACTTGCATGTGGGTAAATGATAAACACACATAAATTTCGTGACTATGTTGTTTGAAATATGACATTCGTGATGTCTTCCGTAACAACCCCTAGGAAAAAATCCTCCTGACGCTAATGAAGATAAGCGGGAAATGTGTTAAGGAGTTGGGGACACGGAGATCAAAGGGACCGACAGCAGGTGTCGCATCTGTATAATATATGCCTGTGTTCGATAATCGATCTACTGCTGTCTATTCTCCTTCTCCAACGTTACTGTAGTCTATGTTTTGTGGTCACTTGTTGTGTTATTTGACGTCCAGCTACTTGTGGAAAATGGAATTTTGGAAGAACAAATTTTTGTATAAAAGGTGCTCTGTCCAAAATTTTTTTTGTGCAGAATTACGTTACACTGGCGTGTACACGTTAAATCTGCAATAACCCCCAAATACGTGGTTATGTTGAGTGTACCATGTACCATCACCGATGGTGTGACTGATAATACACTGAAATCAAAACAAAAAACTGCAACTGGAATTGTTTGTATGAATGTTGAAAATCTTGAACAGTTTCGGACCAGTGGTGTCAAAATGTCGTTGAAGAATTGGAAAGAAGTGTATGAATGTGTTGAAATGCAACAACTAACAAAAATTTGAGTGAAAAGGCTTTTTCATGTAAGTTCTTGGAAGTGCAAGTTTGCAAATGTAGGATAAACTATAAACATACGGTAGGTGATGTTATGGTATTACATATGGATTACAAAAGTTGCAATAAACATGGAGAAACCTTCAGCTAAACTGAAAAAAATGATTTTACTCAGACGTCAAGTATTTTTTAAAAATTTTAGCTCAATTTTATATAATTTCATAATATTTAATAAACTGATAACAGTTCAATGACAAGCTATCACTTCATATTTTATAGTGTTTTTTTGAATACTTTTATGTCATTTGCTGCCCAAAATCTGACGGAGAGACCTTGAGGCTGACTGGGTATATTTCACGGTCTGTTTGGTACTCGTACCCTATTGGTGGAAAATAATGGTTTGTTATATTGTGAAATTGACCCTTAAACTATTATTTATTATGTAGAAACAAGTACTATTTTATATTTATCAGTACTACGGTCTATTCTTTCATTTATTTTTTCTCGGTGACTAACTTGTTTTTATTAACGCCTGTAGATTGATTGATAAATTATTATACCACTGTTATCCATGTTATTAATTTAAGGAGAGTTTTCCAGTAAGAAGGTGAAAATAATATTGTGTTTCTTTTAGCAGGATTCTTGGATATACGATTGAAGGGTTGCCTTCAACATCCCTTGTTCTGTCACAGTCAGCGATGTGCTTTCAACTTTCTCAATCATATTAATATCTCGATCTTCTTTCTTCTATCGAGAACAGCATCAAGGCTGCGGCAACACCGAAAGGAAGGCATATCCGGCGGCACGGAGCAGCAGTAACGACGCGCGTTAAAGCGACCGACGGCAGCACACCAGATTATATTGAAAGTAATTCAGGTTTATTGGCAATAATCGCGGCCCGCGTATGGCCCGAGTAAGGCTTTAGTCCAGGGGAGACGTACTCAAATGTATTTTGACGACAGTATACAAAAGAAAAAGCAGAAAGTAGGTAGTATAATTATTCGAATTATAGGCTTTTTCACAGGTTTTGGCGATATGCAATCGGTCTCTATTTGCGGACGTTCATTTGTTTAACTCAAAGGCACATGTTTTTTTAATTTTGCCTTACCGGCTTGAAAATGTTCTCGTCGACGTATATATCTTCCACATTTATGCTTGTTACTGTCAGTACAATGTCCACAGTCTGTATTGAGAAGTACAAGGGTGGTCCGATAAGTACTAAGCCTACAAAAGAAAAACGAAAATTTTCGATTTATTTCTCGACATAGTCTCATTTTAGCTCCATACACTTGACCTAGCGAGGCTCCAACAACTTTAACCCATGAAAAGTACGTTTTCTGGGAGTCGACTCAAATTTGTGCCCGTGACTTTCTCCAGTCGCACGGGGCCTAATCTGGAGAATTCGATGGATGGGGCGGCAGTTCGTAGTCTAATGCGGCCAATTTGGCCATGGCTACGGCGGAGGTGTGGGTCGGTGCGTTATCATGGTGGAAGTGCACCTTTTTTTTCGCTGTTTCTTCTACAATTTGGCGTCGAATCGACCCAATAATCCGGCATAGTAGAGTGCCCTATGACCGTTTTGCCCTTCTCCAGGTAGTCGATGTAGATAACTCTTTTTGAATACCAGAAAACGGTAGCCATCACTTTTCCAGCTGATAGAACAGTCTTCGCCTCCTTCAGCGCACGTTCGCTGAGTGAAGTCCACTGTATCGACTGTTCTTTGGTCTCTGGTGTGTACCAGTGGATCCATGTTTCGTCTTCGGTAACGAAACAACGCAGAAAATCCTTTGGATTGCACTTAAACAGCATCAAACACTGCTCTGAACTGGTCCCAAGGTTGCGCTTGTTGTCCGGGGTAAGCAAACGCGGCACCCATCGTACAGCTTTCTCATGCCCAATATTTCATGCAATATCTTTCAGATACCTACTGTCTCAGCTATCTCGCGCATCTTCAATCGGCGATCTGTCAATACGAGATCGTGGATTTTTGCTAAGTTATCCTCCGTGGTAGCCGTTTTCGGGGCACCTGGGCGTGGCTCATCAAAAACCGACGTGCGACCACGTTGAAATTCGTTAAACTAATTTTTGACAGTTGCCATCAAAGGAGAAGAGTCACCGTACACCGTATCCAAGCGTTCTTTGATTTGGCTGCGCGAATTCCCTTCCAAAAACAAGAATGGAATCTCCGACCGATATTGCTCTTTTTCCCTTTTTCTAAAATCTGCGGACACGCCCGTGATTTCCAGAGAGTGAAAACATGAGTCTTGTATCACCCAATTCATGTATGTGGGCTTTCTTGCATGGACTCTTTGTATTAAAGGATCCAATGTATCGGTTTTATAATCGAGAGACTGTCCTTTTTCGTCATTGCTCTATATGTAGAATTTCCTTTGTTTATGATGTTTATTCATGACGAAATAAATATTTTGAATTTGAAAAGCGAGTAAGAGTTCCCTTACGTATCGGCTTGCGTAGTGTGCAATTTCCCTTAGCGAAGTTAAGATACGCACATGATAGCATTCGTTAATCTGTTTACATATTTCATATGGCATTGTGACGTAACCATCAAAAATGGTGAAAGTAACTATACTTTAATAAAAACCAGTGACGTAGCACCGGGAGGGAGTTTCGCACCGGGAGTCCCAGTCGTTAATAAGTCAACCCAAAAAAAAATCAAATCGATAAAAAAAGAGATGGCCTAGCCATCAGCACAGCTCTGTATTGCTGGGCGATTTCCCCCATAGTAGCAATGCTTGTTATCTGGCATTAATTGAATCATTTTTCATTTCCTTCTTGATTGCATTGCAAAGACTGTAGTGTTGATCGGACCGTAAAAAAACATGGCTACATTGTAAAACAGTGTATGTATTACAACAGATGAATCTGAGAACTACGACATGCCAACAGAGAGAAGACTTCGTTGGAAAATCCGGGTGGCTCGTGAATTGGCCAGTGATGCAAAATTGACGCGAGATCAAAATTCAACATATGGATTAATTCTTCAAGACTGTCCAAATAAATATTTTGCTATTGGCACACAATAAAGAACCTAAATTAGCTACATCAGAATACACTGATTTTTATGACGTAGTATCAAAAACAGAATTATTGTTGTAGATGTCAAAGCTGCGAAGTGATTTAAAAGTTTCTAATTTGGTGTCTCGAGACTCTCTGAAATATATTGGAGAGTGGGATTTTACAAAATCTCTCCCAAATATTATGGTCGTCCCAAAATTATGTAAGCAGATTTGCGAGTTAGTAGCTTTATCCGAGAGAAGTTTAAATTAAAATTATTAAAAACAATTGCGACCTAGCAATCTTTGTATATATATTAGCCATAGAACACGAGGCGACACAAAATATAAATTTCGAAAACCTTATTTTTGAATTTGCAGCCAAAAGCTAGAAAGAAGACATTTTGAGTGAAACAAGGGACCTTTGTGCATATTAGATTTTTAGTTTTTTATATACTAGATAAAATATACATGTCGTTTATCAGATTGTATTGCTTTGATGGAGTGAAACCATCAACATTCCCACCAGGCGCCACCCAAGGTAGCAACGCTACAACTACTGCTAATGTTGTTTATTGGCTCAGTTCTCGGCTTTCCGATTCTTTCCCTAACAGCCAGTGACAAATAGGAAAAGGTCCCACGGATGGACCAGAAAGACAAACGATGAGCAGTAACTACCAATGAGTTTTAGTTTGCTTTCAGTACCTTGAGAATCGTGGCCGCAAACTCGTCCCGTCAGTATTCATCTTGCAATGTCATATTTATTGACCGTGTACAAAGGATGACAGGAATTATTGATGTCAAGGTTACGTGGAAATACATTGACACTGACGGAATCATCAGGAAATACTTTTTTTATACCGATATACTTGAGGCTAGGCCTTATCTGGGCCTTGTATAGAGTGAGAAGGTCATGCGGAGAAAAGTATTTCTTAGCCCTAAACAAGTACTGTGTTTTGGAAGCATTATGGTGTACAAGCTTGTTGTGTCCCCAAGCAGTAATAACCTCTAAGTCTCTTGTTAGAGAGGAAGTCGTCGCTAGTCTTCTTTTTTCCAGCTCAGTGGCAGAGATCGGTTTGTCACTCTGAATTCCTACATCTAAAGTGCTGTCATCAGCAAAGCTGTGGATTGGATTGATCGAACAGAATATGAGGTCGTTGACATGTAAGAGGAACCGTGTCGGAACTAACACCGATCCCTGGGGAACACCCGCGTTGACGTTGTGTTCACCCATGTGCAAAGATTTTCTGGAAGGCCATACGATGGAAGTTTGCATAAGAAGGCAGCGCGCGACAGCTGATCGAACGCTTTCGTGATATCAAGAGCAACGACATGAGCCCCACCACAAGACTGGATCAGGTTACTCCACAATTGCGTGACGTAAGCTTGGAGGTCCCCTGTGGATCGCTGGTATCGGAAACCATACTGGCTGTCGCTAATCAAGCCGTGACGTTCGAGATAGTCGCAATTTATGTACCTCTCCATCACCTTACTTATAACAGAAAGCAGATCTATATGCCTATAGTTATAAGGGTCGGTCTTAGATCATTTTTTTGGGATGGGTTGGACTTGAGCAAATTTCTAGTTTTCTGAGAAGGTGCCAGATTCATAACATATCTGGAAGAGATGCGACAGAACTGGAGCACACGTCCTCAGTACAATGGCAGGATCAGGTCCGGACCAGAACCTCAGTAAATACTGACGCCTCGAACTACAGTAATTACTGATTGTGTGACATTCGTATAAGGAAGTTATCAATAGCAGGGCGAACCACCGAGGCCTTGATCTAGCCGAACGCATCTGGTCAGTAGCGGTAGCTGTTGGAAAAAAGCTATGGTATTTATTCAGTAGCACTTTTCTCCACGTATCTTTCACCTAGTCGACTACATTATCCATGCTCGATGCTGTTCAGAGAAACGCTGTCCGACTGATCGATGACTCTTCTCTAACGAACCCTTTTGCACTGTCGGGTCGTCGGCGATCTGGCTCTATTCTACCACTATGTTAACGGACGCGATGTGCCTGCCAAGCAAACCCGCCTGATTTCGGTCTACCATCTTAGCCATGTCGAACTTCGTACATCCAGAACTGGCCGACACGACCGCTCCTTTGTCCCTAGGCTATGTAAGACAATCTACCTGAGTACGCTTTAACCAGTTATACTAAGTTTAGACTTATAATCGGATTAACAAAGTTTTTTCAAGCTCCTCATAGCAGCCGCGGAAGAATTTATGCTTCGGAGTACTCGGCTGGATTGGTATGAAAGAAATATGCCAAGTATAACTTCCTTAGTACGTTATCTTATCAAACACGAGAGCAGTATCCTAGGCCAAACAGCAGCAATATATTAGCGTTGAACGCAAGATCAACCTTTGATCTACATAGTAACTACTTAGGTTAGACAAATTATGTAATTGGAAACCTCGAATTTCACAATTCTCAGTGATTCACTATTTTTGTACGCTGTTACCGGACTACTACGCTACGACCACATAGTGGCGAAACGCCTTTTACTACCGATGCCGTACACCACACTATCATCATCCAAAGCGCAAAGAAGCTCCACGCTGCTCCTTCCTTACATACAGAACCGGATTTATCAGCTTTATATAAGAACCTCAGGAGAAAATCTTGAAGAATTCTCAAATCCACAATAAGATTTACTTTATACAGGATGCTGTTTGAGAATTTCCTTTCAAGAAAAAACTACGTTTGACATAACAAAGTTAATTTATGGTAAAGCGGCACAAAAACGTAAAAAATAAATTGAAGGAAATATTTGCTATTTATTAGGTACGGTATTTCAAGTACTACCCTGTTACATGTTTGTTTGAAGTTAAATGAAATTTACAATATTCGGCACGGGTATCATTCATGTAAAAAACCTATAAAACGTCAAAAAAACCTATAAGATGTCAACTTGCAGACTAGGTACTTTTTAGGGCGCAAACAGTCATTCCACGTTTGCTCACTAGGATCGTTGTGAACGTCCATCTATGGAGGAATCATTCAACTAAACTAGGTACGTATTATTGGTTGCATATGTTTTGTGAAACCGAGTAGTCATCATTACCGAATATGCCGAATGTGAAGGGTTATTTATATGTTGTGCTTTCTGAAGAGAGGTTATGTTCAAAGTTATAAATTACGAAAAACTGAGGAGAATTACGGGAGATCATCACCGCGCCCGCGTTGAGTGTAATTACTGTTAGCATGTATATGGCTTGGAATTCGAAAGTGTACAGTGAATATAATTATTTCTTATTTCTCTCATTTTTGAAATTCAGCAAATTTGTATTGTATATGTAATTTCCAGAATGGATAAGAAAAAGTGGATGCGCAACTAATTTCTAACTTTTTGAATCTCAATTAAGTGTATTTGAGACAAGAACCCAATGTAATTATCATCAACACATACAACTTACAGCTTAGACCTCCAGTAATGCCATTTCAGAAGCAGATTTTACATCACATCAGATCCAAAAATTGATAACAAGCATCATGACGTTCAGGCAACACGTACAACTAAGTGCTAAGTTAACATCTTGTAGAAAAACCTAGATAATGTAAAAAAACCTGCATAATGTCAAAAAAAATCGGCATAATGTCACTTTTCAAGATACATGATACCCGTGCGGGTCTGTTTAGGTCTTCTACTGCGCCCATCCAGATGGCGTTTGCACCATATAAACAAACCTGCGCAGCTCTGATGGAAATATCGACGGCGACGTTCTGAATACCCGAATACACTCACAGAGTGTCAAAAGAATCTTGAAAGCATTGCATAGACATAGTACCACAAAGCATTATACACTTTGACGTAGGAGAGGAGGGAGACCCAGTCGGAATAGGTTTTTGAGTTTTTTGAAACTTGATAGCCCGGTTATCTTAAGCATTTGGTATATGTGTTACTAGCAAAAACTTGATTAATAAAGCCTAACATATAAACTCAGTAAAGGAAAGTCCAAACATTAAGGTCTCCCTGTATAACCCACCGAATTTGCATCTGTTGACATATTATTGACATGTTATTTAAAATTTATAGAGAACATACGAGCCCCTTCCCACTTCAGTTGGCCCAACTATTGAAATATCAGTTTTTTTCTTATCAAACACAAATATAAAAAATGTAGCAACACCAACTTTATCACTTCATAATCTAATTTGCATCATAAAAATAACACATGTTGCAGTTACAGCATATAGTCAAAATCACGAAAGATGACTATTACGTCATACCATAAATTGTACTGAAGTAATCAATGGACGTACATCGATGATAAAATCACGATGTCAGGAACATAATGACAACAAATTTGTATTATGATTTTGCGAAGTTAGGTTATTTCACTGATTATTTTTATTTTCATTTTATTTCAAGGTTTTGAGTGATACCGTAATAATAATTTTAGTGGAGAGTTTTTATTTTGAAAAAAAAAACAGTTATGAGTAGAATACCTCAAGACAGGAACACCAAAGACCAAAGTATTATTCGAAAACCACCTAACCTGCTTTAACATAACCTAACTATTCATCTTTCAAATATGATCGATGATGCAACATGAAAACATCGTCTATCTTTGTCAGATACATGCAAATTAGCAATACAGTTTGTTCAGACAATAAAATTCTGTTTGTCTCTGTTTAACATATCTGAAACTTCATTAAAAATATTCACAAATCGCTGTCGTTTGTCTTTACTACTGACTAAACTGATGACGTAATCGTCATCTTTCGTGATTTCGACTATATCAACCTATTTTCATTTCAATGCAGAATAAGTCTATAACGCATAGGTGGCTGTGAAAAATAAAAGCCATGACAATTGTTCTTATCAATCACAGCTGTCAGAATACGTTTAAAATAGTTTTGGGTAGTTAAGGTTTTCAAAATGGGTAGAGGAAAGGTTATTAGTGAGAAAATTCGGTTACTGATAATTAATCTCTTTAATTCTGGGAAATCAAACTCAGAAATTGCAACTTTGTTAGACTTATCGCAGTACAGTGTGAGAAATGTTGTTAGAAGATATAACGTAACTGGTTCAGTTAATATTAAGCCACTATATGTGAAAAAAAGTAATATCACAAATGCCGACCGAAGAGCATTAAGAAGAATAATCGTGAAAAACAGGCGTGCCAATTATTTACAATTAAGTGCTCTGTGGAGTGACGCTGTTGGAAGGAGAATTTCGAGGTCCATAACTCATAGAGAGGCCCACAAACTGGGATTTAGCACTTGCAAGGTAAGTTTTATTATACAAAAAAGTAAAGTAAAAACCTTAAAGTTGCACAACTCGTTTATAGGCCAAATAAAACCCACTACTAACTCCACTGCAAAAGAAAAATCGGCTTAGATGGACTAAAGAACATAGACAATAGACACCTTAACAATGATGTGCAATACAATGGAGTGATGAGGCCCGATTCGAAGTTTGTGTTGGTGACAGTCGCAGTAGAGTTATTCGCAAAAAAAATTAAGCATTCCATGTTGACTGTCTGAAGAGAAAAAAAGAAAATTTCCAGCATCCATTATGGTCTGGGGCAGTATAGCATCAAAAGGAGTAGGAAAACCTCATTTTATTGATGGAAATGTGGATACAAACAAATGTTTGGCAATTTTAGAAGAATCGCTTTTACCAGTGATGGAAGAATGTTTGACATCCGGCCAAGATTTTGTGTTTCATCAGTATGGTGCAGCGTGCCTCAAAAAATGCTATAAAATGGATGGAAGAAAATAATGTACCACTTTTGAAATGGGTTTCTAGCAGTCCAGATCTGTCACCTATTGAAACTTTGTGGCACGAGATGAAAAAGGTTCTACGTCAACATCCTGGTGGAACAATCACCGAACTAAGATAAAAGCTTCAAGAAATATGGGATTGTTCGACACCAAATTTTTGCCAAAACTTGGTTAACACTATGCCCCAAAGAATTTCAACCGTAATAAAAAATAAAGGTGATGTTACCCAATGGTAATCTTTCAATTGTTGCTTTGTTAACTTCGCGCATTTATTCGAACATTGTTTATTTGTTCAGATGTTCTGGTAGTTATAGGTCTAAGTGATTTCAAATATGTATTTTTTACGACTAGAGTGTATCTAAAATGTTTTTGAGAAAATAAATTGTTTTAGAAGTAAATAGTTTCGTCATGTTTAGTTTATAAGGGCATGTTTTTGCCGTTCACTGTAGTTCACCTGGATACGATTGAAATAACTTATCAATCGGAACGTTGTGATCTCAAAAATTGTATAGAAGAAATATATAGTCCAAAATAAAACATACTATTGGCATGTTGTGGTACGTGGTACATATTCAGGTTGAGAAAAATTATTTGAACTTAGTTTAGCTTCCCTGAGTTGTTTGCTCGGGTGCATAATAGATCGATTGACATTATAACCTACTGGAAAAAGACGTAAAACATTTGCTAACTTTCAGATAATAGCATATAAAAAGTTTCCAAAAAACATTTCAACCATCATCCGCAAACACCTCCTCACCCCACCAGGGCAAGGAAAAGAACGAGAACACGCTCAGTTCCACTCGACCGATCCAACTGTAAGAATTAACCCTCGAAAGTTTTTCTCGGTTTCTCGGGAAACGAATGTGGGACGGTGGAGTGATGGGAGTTAGGAGGAGGATTATAGTCTAGTACCCCAGAAAGATATTTTACTGAACCCGCAGAAAAATTACAGGCTGAAGCTTGTCATGGTGGTAGTTAATAAAATAAATAGTACTAGAAACAAAAGCCTCACCTGAAACAGTTGATGTTACAAGAATATTGCGACTTATTTGTAAAGATATCTTCCCGTTCTTTATATCTTGAAAAATATGAGCTTTTCAAAAATATACTAAGTGACATATAAATCCGAACACCCAGTTTAAATGGTTTTATTTTAATAAAATTTTGTACAAGTACTTAATGAAGCATAATAAGTAAATGATAAAAATTTCAAAATGATTGCACTGCTTTAAAGCCCTTTGACCTTGAATAATGTGTGGATGCACCCTGATGTGCTGCGCATTCTACAACGCGCCTAGGCATGCTTCTGATCAGGTGGTCAATGTCCTCCTGTGGTATCTCATTCCAGGCAACCACCAACTCCTCTCGAAGTGCTTCTAGAGTCTGAAGAGGACGTTGCAAATTGAGCAATCTCCTACGCATCATATCCCACGCGTGCTCAGTTGGGGATAAGTCGGGAGATCTTGGTGGCCATGGTAACAATGTGACATCATTATGTTGAAAGAAGTCTATTGTGATTCTTGCAACATGTGGTCGGGCATTATCTTGTTGGAAAGTTGAATCTGCCAGGGTGTCAAGATAGGGTAAAAGATGGGGTTCTAGAACTTCGTGGATATAACGCTGCGCGTTCATGTTACCTCTGATGAAGATTAAAGGTGACCTGGAACCATAAGCTATAGCACCCCAAACAATAACTCCAACAGTGTGATGAACATGTCTTTCAACAAAAAACTGTGGATTCCTCCTTTCACCACGTCGCCTTCTAACCCTGGCACGACCATCGTGCATGCCTAAACAAAATCGAGACTCGTCACTAAAGACAATACTGTTCCATTCCTGATCCCAGAGTGACAGTTGTCTGCACCACTCAAGGCGATTACGTCGGTGTTCTCGAGTTGAAGGAAGGACCCAGTGTGGCCGGTATGAAAACAAGCCAAAACTTCTCATTCTACGGTAAACACTTCGCATGCCAATAGGTCTTCCGTGTTCTGCAAGCCATTCATTTGCAATGGACCTGGTAGTGGAGGAACGGTCCCTTAAGGCCAATAATCTTAGGCGGCGATCTTCACGGTCTGTTGTTCTACGGCGGCGTCCAGTGCCCCTTGCTCTTTGCGTACGGCCTTCTCGAAGCCATGCCTGACAACACCTAACCACAGTGTCTACACTTCTTTGCACTCTAACTGCAATTGCCCGAAAAGAAGGTCCAGCTTCCCGAAGTCCCACTATATGGCCCCTATCAAACTCACTAAGTTGACGAAATCGTACAGGTCTCCGTACTCTAGGCATCGTAACCGATCGTAAAGGATGTCAAGAACCAAAATCCGCCAACGTTGATTCTTTACTGCGGCTGAAATATTCATTTTTAGAGCGTTAGTGAATTAAAAAAAAGCAGTAAAAAAATTGGAATGTCCAACTGATAAGGCTGAAAATTTTTTCACTTGTTATTTACAGTAAGATGAATACATTCACCAACTTTTATTAAAATAAAACCATTTAAACTGGGTGTTCGGATTTATATGTCACTTAGTATATGTAGTTTATTGCTTTGTGTAAGCTCAGACATACTATTCAGATTGTAGGACGCCTTCATGGCATCCTTGATTTTCATAGTCTTTTCTCTCCTTCAGAAAAACAGGGGTATTTCTAAATTTCTACTGTTCCATGTCAGTGTCAGCGCTCTCCTATTGTGAAGTTACGTTTACTTTTTGAATCGCAGGAAACTTCACGTTGATAAAACAGATGATATAAATGTATGAACAAATTGATGCAAATAGATATTTGTGACATAACCTCCAAATCGAGCAAATATATGTGGTGCAATCTATACGACCTACCGTAACGTCTCAAAAGTACACAGAAGCACCGAAATCTACACGAATAATAATAATAATAATAAAACTTCTTTATTGGGCGAAGTTTAGCATAAGCTATTCTACCGCTTAACCCGTAAAATGTCCATCCAAAAAAATATATACATACATATAGTACCAACCACTAAAATGCAGAATTTCAACATAAATAAATAAATCGATTGACTAAAACACAAGTAAGAGATAAATTTTTATGTAAATGATTGCTCGAAAATTCTTGAAATTTAAAGCTTTAGTATTAGAAGGTAAAGCATTGTACATGATAGTAGCACTATAAGTAAAACATTTGGTAAAAAATTAGTTTCTGTGAGGAGCAATTGATATTGTATCAATAAAGCGAATATCTCGTGAGTGCATAGAACCACGAAATTTTACATATCTTTCAAAAATGGGGGAATTGAGGTAAGTAAAAGCTTGTGAATGTAACATAGTATATGCAATTTAAATAGATTAGGAATAGATAACCATTCCAATTTTATGAACGCAACATGAATTCTGAATTTTTTTAGGCGCTTGACAGATACTGAATCTAAGAACGGATGATAAATAATGTCGCAGTATGTATTTTATGAAATAATTAATGACTCACAGAGAATTTTTTTAGTTTTGTAATCGAGAATTTGTTTGTTCAAGTATAATTGCCGAAGTATTAAAAAACAACTTTTTGTAACATTATTCACATGAGGAATAAAATTTAGACATTCATCAAGAGATATGCCTAGATTTTTTACAATTTCATACTTTTATAATTTCATCATTTAATGATATTGTCGAATATTTCTTAATTTGATTTCTAAGTTTTTTAGGAGTGAATATAATTACTTTTGATTTTTCTGAATTTAATTTAAGATTATGAATTTTTGCATACTTGTCGGCAGACCTCAAGCCTTCATTAATTTGAGCCTCAGCAATTAGTATAGTATATTGTCAGTATTAAAATTATTGTATAACTGCAAGTCACCTCCAAAAAACTGAATATTGCAGTGTTTAATAGCCTTATCAAGATCGGAGATATATAAAATAAAAAGAAGTGGCCCAAGAACCGACCCTTGAGGCACTCCCGATGAAATGAAAGCCTCAGGAGAAGTGTTCATATCGATGAAAACTCTTTGTCTATTCTTTAAAAAGCTGTTTATTAGAGCAACTGATGATTCAGAGAAACCATAAAATTTACATTTGGCTGTTAAGAGGGAGTGGTTGATGGTGTCAAACGCTTTAGAAAAAATCTAAAAGAATTAGTTTGATGGTTATCTCAAGCCCTGACGATATTGTCAGTTAGATCTAACAATGCTGCAGCAGTATTATAACCCTTCCTAAAACCGCATTGTCTAGATGGTAGTATTGCACATTTCAAAACATATTCATTTATTTGTGTATACATTGCCTTTTCCATTAATTTGGAAGGTATAGGCAAAATGCTAATAGGCCTCAGGTCAATATACGAGCTAGGATTACCTACTTTGTACAAAGGTAAAACAAGAGAGCTTTTCCATGCTTTATGAAATATACTTTTTTCTAAGCATTCATTTATAATATGTATGTTAATATATGTATGTATTGAAATTAGGGGAAAACATAATTCAAGCATTTCAAGTGATACTCCGTCAGTTCCAAATCTGCTGTCAAAAATGAATGACTACTTGCATTTACAAACTCCAGACGACGTTTAAGGTCTTTATCTAGGTTTTATTTGAGATCATCAATAAATTGGCTTACTATACCCTGAAACCTTTTGTTTTGTGTATTTTTCGAGATTCAAATAAAACAACCTAATTTCAAATTTAAACGATAGTATTTTTAGAATGTCAGCTGTTTCAGAATGAGGTGAGGATTGATCTCAGTTCCTAGTACGATTAACTACCACCATGCCAAATTTAAGCCGGTTACAATTTTGTCTGACGTCTCATCCCCTGAGGATTGGACTATTGGGGTGCTTGGAGGCAGCACATCGGAGGATTCAGAAGAAAAAGGTCGAACGGGTTTTTCCTTTCTGTGGGTGGACGAACACCGCCCGTCCAGGCTGATGGAGCGGAAAGGATAAGGCGATCTTTTGCGGCTTTCCTCGCAGTGGAGTCGAGGATATAAACAACAACCTTTGTTTGGGGTTCGTAATAGTTTGGGTTTATGATACCAAGTGATCTTGAAATATTACTTACGTAGTCGAGTCTTCTCTATCTTAGGATGCTCCACACGGAGAACTGGACATATTAAAAGAATTTAAGGAATGCGTATTTTCAGCCTTTATAATATTTTGATCGCACCGACAATTTCCCGATATACAGTGACGTGGCGCATGAGCATTTCAAATGGAACGCACACATTAAGACAAAAGATTTTCGGCAGTTTGTTCAGTATAAAACTGCTATACATTATGCATTATGCTCTTGTTGTGCTACTGCTCTGATATGGAACAATACCGTGAGAAAAAATGAATAATTGGATTGATATCTGTAATGTGGCAAATCTTAAGTTCCTATCAATAATGTGATTCTTATAACTTTCTCAATGAAATTATCTAGCACAATGAGTTTGAATACTAATTTTTTGCAATTTGCTACTGAAATGTCAGTCCTGTGTCATGTCCTGGACTATTGAAAACACCTGTATTATCTTAAGCACTGCTTTGGAAACTTCTATACACAGATTACAAGTATACAGGGTGTTCTTTAATGATATGCGAATATTTAAGGGTGTGAATCTACATGAAAAATTGATGTTAGTTCGCTTTATAAACTATGGTCCAAAAATGCTTCCTTACAAAAACTCGGGGTGTTGAAGTATTAGGAAAAGAATGGAAATTAATTAATATTTTCAAAGCCGCTTCAGATATTTCACTGATATTTAGCACGTAGTGGAAGTTAATAAAGTTGCATATTTTTCAATGCAAAAATAATTTTTAGCTTTAACAGTGGCGTGCATACGGGTATTGACTTCGATATTTTTTAAGAAAAAAATGGTATGCCAAAGGTTTTTTGCCAAATAAAAATAATTTTTGAAATCCCCGTTCAATTTAAAACAAATGATGTATCTTGAATTGTTTTCCTTCGATGCGCCATTTTTGAGTCAAAAAATAAAAACCGTTCTATTGTCTAACTTGCGAAATTATTATTAATTTAATTGGAAAAATTAAACACATGAGGGGTAATGAACAACAACAACTGACAACATAAACATAATATTAAAACCAACGAAATGCTCATGGAATTGCGCACTTGTTGAAATACCACTGGAGTGTTTTTTATTCTATCACAAGCTGCAACTATTCTTTCTCTTAATTCCTCTACAATGTTAATGGGACTTGTGTGTGTACGGTTCCTAAAACTTCAACACCCCGAGTTTTTGTTAGGAACCATGGTTTATAAAGCAAACTAACATTAATTTTTCAAGTAGATTCACACCCATAAATATTCGCATATCATTAAGGAACACCCTGTATACATAGCTAATTACGATATGAAAAGATGGTCAAACAAATATAGTAAATAATTTAGTAGTTTTAGGGAAACATTTGTCCCGAGAAATTTAGTCAGTCCAGTGCCACGCCATAAACTACTGGGAGAAGGTATAGTAACCGATATACACCTACGTGTTGAAAATTGTTAGTACTATCTTAATCGTCAGTGGATATATCCAAATTTGTGATAGTATGAGCAGGAAACTGAAGCCGAATTGCAAAAAATATGTTTGAAACCTACCCCTTATCAGTACAAGGGTAAGCATATTGAAGCTGTTTTTTCTGCTGTTGCTTGGAATACTGCATGATAATGTCGAGTATCATGGAATCATGATTGTTCTACTGAAATTAATTAGAAATTTTAGTCCAAGTACTGATTTATCTTGCTTAAGTGCAGTAATCTCAGTCCCGTAGTTGTATATCCCGTGTCGTTAGAAAAACACGGAACTAACCTTGTGATTCACTGTTATACACTTCTTCACTATAAAACTGTAAAAACGATGTGATGAAGCAAGTAATTTGTCATTCTGAATAGAAGCTAAGAGAGCTGATGGAATTGTGTGATATTGATCAGGCAGTTTTGATACACACTCGTTGTATTGCTTTTGAAAAGATGCTTATATGATGATTTTTCGCAGGGTGTAAGATGGCTGTACCTAGGAAAATGTCTGAAGAAGAAAAAAGTGCTCCAAAAGTGATCGGGAGCGAGTACGGAGGCGTAAAATGAGAGAAGATCCAGAAAAACGTGAGAAGCAACGTAAAAAACATCAGAAATACTCGTATTTGCGTTAACGAAAGGACAAACAGAATAAGCTTTCTGAAATGACAGATGGGACAGTTACGTTGCAGCGTAAAAAATGGAGAAAATATATAAAATCTCCCGGAGATCGTCAAAACTACATACGCCCTAAAGTTCAGATATGCGAGAACATGAGGAAAAGGTTAGATGGGAGAAAGGAGTATGCTTTATAGATGAGTAATACGATGAAACTTAAACGTCATCGAGAAAAACGAAAAGGTGAAGCCAGAATAGCACACCTTAAAAAAAAGCTGACAAGGGAAAGAAAAAAAATTCTCGCCTGAAGAGGTCGATGGACAAAAATAAAGATGCCAGGCAACAAACCAGTTCCCCATTAGTTACACCAGAAACAAATTATAGAAGGAATAGGAGATAAATCCCAACGCATCTAGAGAGATAATGAATCTCGAATTTTAGATTGCTGGCAGTTGTATTATAACAGCGCCATCATATATTTTGCTAAAAATACACATTTATTAGCTCCTATCAGTCAAAACCATAGCACAAGATTAAAAAATCAGTCAGTGCATATACGCATATCAACAAAGCCTAGGAGCCAAATGTCGTTTCCATTTTTAGGATCAAAATTTCATAATCATTCATCATTGTACAAAACCACGATGTCAATAAGAACTTAATGATTATAATTAAAAAAAGCTGTCATAAACTAACGTAAATCTATTTATTTAAGCCTGAGGGAATTTAATATTCCTTTATATTGTATTTCATATTATTATTATGTTAATTTAAACCCATGCCAAGTTTTATGGGTTATGAGTGATTATTGCTAATTGCACTACTCAGTCGTATTGTATGTTTATCATTATCTCACCTGAAGAGAGGCAGATTACGCATTTAATTCCGACAAGCAAAATCACTATAATTTCTTGATAAAGCTCAGTTAGCCATCCGATGTGCGCTTCGCCGTTACTTATTTATTAAGGTAAATATGCCTGTGACGTATAATTATTAAACGGTATCATAGTACTATGCCTACGGGCAGTGAAAACTCCCCAACTAGCAAAGTAGTGCTATAAGCTTTTGGTAAAAGAACCGTTCAGCCATAAAAGCTCTCTATTGTTGTTGCCTAAACACCAAAATGCTGGCTTAATGTTGTGTGGAATGCAAATTTGCTTTCTGCAACATATTTGCTCTAAAATGAGGTGTTTAAAATATTCCTATAGCATAGTTACACAACAACTTATAGGACAAATTTTTAACTGTTGCATAAACGTTTATACAACTATTTTATACGGCATATTTGCAGGTTAGTCAAAATGGTTGTGTTGTGGCATCCATGGTAACGTTTATAAAAAAAAAACCCGAGCCTTCTGGTTTTGCTGTGCAAATTTACTACTTTAGCCAACAAATTGCTCCCAACGGAAGCACTTATGCAACTGTTGTTTAGTAACTGTTAAAGGCTGAACATATGCTAAAAATGTTGGTATACAACTTCACCATAACCTAACTTTCTGCTGTCACATTTTTGTTAAAATGCCATAACCAATGTTTTAAGACAAACAACGCATGCATATTGGTTAAAAAGGTTTTATCAACTGTTCAAACAGAAGATATAGATCTGGTACAAATTATAGGTAAATCATTCGACTCTGTCGGTATTTCATTTTTGACATTTCTCAAATTGTTGTATAACACCTGCAGGCAACACCAAAATATTCTAATAGACTAAAGACAACATGGACGATGCCATGATTATACACAACCACCCGCCATATTAGGCAAACATTTATTCCTCTATTTGATATTAAATAATTATGTTTCAGTTCGAAATTACAGATATAAAGTAATAAACATTAGTGTAATTGTGTCTAAATATAGGATTTGTGGAAGATTTAACGCAGATAAGTTCAGTTTTCCATCTTAAAAGTCTAGACATACTTTTGATCATTATCAAAATATGAATCAAATACGAAGCCCGTAGGAATTGCGTAACTACTTTGCACGATATCACAGTGTAGAAGTTTATCATATACCTGTGTATGAAATTCATAATGGCCGATATGTAAGTAAACAAGATGACTGTATTGTGTTAGTTATATATTCTTCACTTCGTCTATACAATACATAAGAAATAGTTTGGTTGCAATAAAGTAGAATCACGTAACAGAATAGTTGTATAGTTGACAAAAACTGAATCTTGCACTGACGCAAATGTCCTATAGCGGCTGCAAGAGGCTTACACTTTTGTTGTATAACTGTTACCTGCAGCCCTTATACAACCTCTTAAATGACTGAAGTGTCGTATTAGGTGTGCCCATTCCGCTTGTATAGCTGTTCTAAGAGGGTTTTGCCAATGTTCTTACAGTATACAATGCTGTGTAAGAAATACTGTATAATCATTCTTGCAACTCTAATAGGAGTGATAATTGTTAGTTAGGTCGTCTTTCACCAGAGAAGAAATCGGTAATATCCTTAACCTCAACTGGTTGAACTGCAGGGTTGTATTAATGTTGGATCATAAACCCATCCCTGGGGAACATCCTCGCTGACATTAAGGGGCGAATAAGATATTTACAATTACGATGGATATCTTATGACTGGAAACTTGAAACAAGCCAGTTATAATCTACAGAGACCTCTCAAAATAGATGTTTGAACTTTATTGTACAATTGTTTGACGTAAGCACCTAGCTACCTGGTCATCAGTTGATTTCTGTAACTATCCTGTATCCAAGGCATGACTCATATATTACCAGTATCGATCACTACGAGAGTGTGCAGCAGCTATTGATTGGAACTGTAAAGATCTCAGATGACTTTTTGCGCTGCCTTATTTCGATAGATCGCATACCATGGATAGTTGGTTTGTTTTCGTTGGTTGTTTCAGAGACCAAGCGAAGCTCATGCTGATGTGGTGTCAATAAGCACGAAGCGTCTGTCCATGGTTGACGGACCGACGAAAGCAGAATGTTTAATATAATTCGATCTTCTACCCCAATATATTGTGAGTAAAAATAAGTAAATAGGGCGTCAATTGAGCGCGTTATAATTTCCGGGACCAGGGAGGATGCCCCCCCACCCCCCAAGGCCTGCCTGTAACCGTCGTTGGCGCCAGGCGGCAATCAGCGACACGACAAAACCGCAAAGGCTTCCACCCTCGCTTCGTTTCGAACTCCTACAACACAAAAAATATCCTTCTGCATTCCCCCTTGCTGCTGTCTTTCGCTCCGTTGTCCTCCCGATGGGGTGGTATAGTACGGGAGAGTTGAGGGAAATTATCGGGTAGGTTTATAGCTGATATGATTGACACTTGATCGAAACGTATTTAAAATGTTATTTAATTCAAATTGATTATTAATTGGGTTTTATGCTAATAGGGTTAATGGAAGCTGTGGTTTATTTGCAAAAAATAAATAAAAACAGTTGTCGAGTCTTACCAGTCGCACATTCTATCATATTTAAGGGTATGTATAGTCTAATCACATTAGACCAAAATACCCCTGGTTTGCGAAATAATTGTAAAGTTTGGTTTTATTGCTGCAAGTTGTTCACGGGGCTATTTAAAACATGGGTGCATAAAATGGATACAACATTTTTTGTGGGAAAACTTTTTTCGCGAGGAAACGTGTTTTTTGGGATTCAATCAAAAGAGTTGGCAGGAACGAAAAAACTCTTCATATAAGCTTTTTAGGTATTTATGAGACCTACAAAGTTTTATGGTAAATACCACCTTGAACAACTTGCACCAATAAAACCAGACTTTACAATTATTTCGTGGAAATTTGCTAATAGGATTAGACTAGTAGCATTGGGAATTATTTTGTTCTAATAAAAATATAATCATTATCTTAAATAAAATGCCGTTGACAGTTTAAATACGTTTTGGTTCCGCTGAAGTTTTTCTTCGGTTCAGCTGCTATCAGATGAAAATGCGCAATCAAAAGTAAGAGCGTTAAACACAGCCTAGAATGTTGTAGTTTGGATCATGATACACCAAAAACTTTGTTGCAAGTTAGTGTATTTTTATAAAATAGGGGTCTGCCAACTAAAAACCACTGAATACATAAAATATCTAAAACTTGTTCAAACTGCAAGTCAAAAACCCAATCTACGCTATCAAGTTAACGTTCTTATTGCACACCTACTTGAAAATAAAAACTTACTTTCTTCTCAAAGAAGCTTTACCAATCTGGTTAAGAAATATTTCACACCTCAGCGAAAGCAAACTCATTTAAAAGGACAAGGCTTGTTGGAAAAAAGTCCCAATGCTAAATAGCCTCAAATATATGCAAAAATTGCTATTTTCGCATTTTTAGGTTAATATACCTCAAAAACTACAGCCAATTGAAAGATTTGGGAAACGGAATCAGATTCAAAGCATCAAAGCCATTCGGAAAAGTATGATTTGGTTTCTGGGTAAGAGGGTTGGCTCACTTTTGTCCTTGTCTTATTATATTTCGCAATTCCACTATACGCATTCAGTCCCTCGTCCATTGAGCATAACCGCAGTTTTACCCCGCTTTGAGTTGCTTCGCTTAGACCGTAACACCCTTACAGAAAGGAAGAACACATGCATTTCATCGGAGGACATTGGCCGAGATGTTGTCAAGACAAGTGACATCAAATGTCGCGTTTTTCAAATTCTCTTACATCTCACTAGCTCTCCACAAAAGGAGCCTTTTATAACAGTGGAAAACACAGTGACTTAGTAAAAATGGTGCTGGATGTTGGTTTTTATTGAACTACTTTGACAATCGTTAAATTTTTCGAATTCTGGACTTTGACTTTCTACGCCACTGGCGGGGAAATATCGTAATCGCAAAGAAAATCGAAAATGAAATAAGTTTTTTGGATGTTATATGACACAAAAAACCGCGTCACTCATTTCCGTGACTGTGTCAGTCTGTTGGTCTATCTGTCCGCTAATCCTTGGCCTGTCTATAACTTGGAAAGTACCGCTCGAATTTCGATGAAATTTTCACACAAGGTTACGACTATGTCAAGGACGCGGAAGCGGAGGCGGAGCTATTGGCAAACAAAAAAAATCGCATAAACTTTTGATAGATACAGTAAAAAATTCCTCTCGCTTAGTAGCTTCCGAAGTAGAGTCAAATCCCATGTGAAAAGACTACAATAGTTTTACTTTTGCTGTTGTATTCATACAACTATAGTCAACGCCAAACAAAGTGGCGTGCACGTCATCACGATAAAAATTCCCCGACCTAATGCCTAGGTTTCTATCACAAACAATTGCTCTATTGCAGTTTCATATTAATGTGATATATAAATTGTAAAATGGTCATTACTCTCTTATTATGGTTAATAGTCATATAAACATTGTTATTAAAATATCACATAAGTTGCTTTCTGATAAATTTAGACGCATTATGCGAAATAAAATGTTTTGCAAACGCTCCAATCACTTATCGACATGTAAACGCACTAAGCCGATTTCGCAGCGTTGACACATTGTCACCTTGAAACTTATTTAAACTGGGAACTGACATTTGTATTAATTTTGACACTGCATCAATTTGTGGCATTTCAAATCTTTATAAATCCTTTGGCCCCGCATACTGTAAATCAACAACTGTTTGTTTCAAAACAAAATTATTCATTTTACGAGTAGATAAAGGCAATTTTGGTATATAAAGATGCCCAAACAGTTAAATAGTCGGTGTAAGGAACTCGTGGCCTCGTTAATGCACTACTTTGAGCAAGAAAGGGACAACAACGGGCCTTTGTTGCCTTTAAATGCTGTTCAAGAGGTAGGTTACTAATAATTATATGTAATGTATATTAATAATAGTGAAATTTTATTTCATTTTTTGTAGCGTGTTGCTGCTGCTTTAAAAATTAGTTTAAGGACAGTTAGTCGTATTTCCGAGGGTGTGAAAAGTGATGCAAATTTAGAATCGCCCAAGAAAAAGCGGAGTTATATTAAACGTGTAACCAACACAGCGACATTGGATACAAGTGCCATTCGAGAAGTGATCTATAATATGTATCACAAAAGTAAGATCTTATTATAATAACTTATCAGAAATTTGCATTAATTTGTTAACTAAATTATAATGTCATATTACACATGGTTTCAGAAGAACAAGTTACGATACAAACTTTATGGCGGTTGCTTAGAGATCTTGGATTTAAGTGGCTTAAGGACAATCCGCGACGAGGGCTCATGGAACTACCAAGTATAGCTTTGAAAAGGGTGGAATTTCTAAGGCAATACAATCAAGCCAAGGTTGAGGCCTTATACCAGTTTGTCTTCCTCGATGAAACTTGGATATTTCAAAATGGGACCATAGGTCGCTCTTGGCAAAATGGAAACCAAAAAAGCGTGAAAGCTATTAAAACAGATGGTAAAAGGTATGTACTTTTACACAATTTGCACTATAAAATTTAAAACTAATATATTTTAGATACATTATATTACATGCTGGAAATGAAAATGGGTTTATTGAGGGTAGTGAAGCGATATTTTCTTCGAAAACAAAATTGAGCGATTACCATGGAGAGATGAACCAGGACAATTTTTTGAAATGGTTTCAACATCAGTTATTAGAAAAATTGGAGAGTCCATCTATGATTATACTGGATAACGCCCCTTATCACAGCATGATATTGAACAAAGTGCCCAACAATGCATGGACAAAAAAAAATATCCAAGACTGGTTGACAAATCAAAACATACCATTTTTAAACACAATGTTTAAAACAGAGCTATTGAGTATTGTTGCTCGGTACATAATGCTTCTTAATTATATATATTTTGGTCGACAGTTTATATTTCTTTTGTTTATTCCTATTCTTAAAATAACTGCTTTTTTAGAAACAAACCACCTAAAATATACGTGATTGATGAATTGGCGGAACAACATGGGCACAAAGTTCTTCGTCTGCCTCCTTACCATTGTATATTTAACCCTATTGAGTTAATTTGGGGCATAGCAAAAGGTTACTATAACAGACATATTGGTAGAGATGGTAACAGTGAAAAAGACTGTTTGGATATGTGGAACGAGGCTCTACAAACGGTTACCCCAGACATGTGGAAAAATAGTGTTCGACATACTGAGCAAGAAATTTTTAAATGGTATGAAAGAGAACGAATTTTTGATCGACCAGACATCGAACCTTTAATAATCAACTTTGAGAGTGATGAAGATTCAGATTCAGACAGCGCTGAAGAAAGAAACTCCGACTAACTTTATTGTACAGAAAAAGCTTACACCAGTAGCTTACATAATTTTAGAATGCATTTTTCTGTATGAATTCTGTAAAATAAATACCATGCATAAAATTTGGAGGACCCCATTTGGATTTTTATTCAGTACCTTTAAGCTATCAATTAAATATGGTAGTTTCATAGTGTCATCTGATCAATAATTGTCATACTTAATGATTATGCAAGTACAGATCTATAATTTTATTATACTCGTACTATTATTTTTGTTCTCATTTGAGGTTAATATTGCTTATAAACCCAGATATGTAAATAATAAATTTTATTATTTTACAAAAAGTTTGGCAACAATGTAAATTTTTCAACACACCCACCTTGATGACGTGCACGCCACTTTGTTTGGCGTTGACTTATATTATTAATCTGTAATTGTAAGGTTATCCTTATTATTAGTATAGTATTATTTACGTGGGTGGCATGGAAGAGGAACGGTGTCGAATTCCGCCTCCCTCATCGAATGAGTTTATTTTTGTTTGTTCTTTTAACCCAAAAATAAAGTCACATTATTATTACTATTATTATCTTGTGCAGTCAGCATGATCGGGGAAGAGTTAAATTTGACCCACCCCACCGTTCATGACATCCAGAACAATTGGGTGTTCCATCACGATAATGCTTGTTACACAGAAATGTCAATAAACAAGTTTTTGTCCAATAAAAACATTCCTAACCTAATTATTCGCCTGACTTGAGTCCTTGTGACTTTTTTCTTTTCTCGATGTTTAAAAATCACCTCAAGGGAACTCATTTTGGGACATTCGAAAACATTCAAACGCCTGTAACTGACAAGCTGAAGGCTATTCCAGTATCGAAGTTCCAGCACTGCTATGAAGAGCGCTGTGCGGCTTCAGAAGGAAGTTATTTTGAG
Organism: Acanthoscelides obtectus; assembly: GCA_963669975.1. Taxonomy (NCBI): domain Eukaryota; kingdom Metazoa; phylum Arthropoda; class Insecta; order Coleoptera; family Chrysomelidae; genus Acanthoscelides; species Acanthoscelides obtectus. The sequence goes on from CAVLJG010000001.1 coordinate 93,274,872, forward strand.
GGTGACAATACAAAATTGTGATAATATTTGGAAAACAAATTGAAATAAGTCAGTCTCTTCACTCAATGTACAGGCCTCGTAAACCTTACATTAGCCTAGCATACTGTAAACGTGTCCTTCGTCCTGACTAACCCTCCTGCATCAGTAGGGTTTCCCCCGTTCCCTTTCAGAGAGTGTCGTCCTTTTAGCTTGCCAGATACTTTTACGGTTTCCAGGCCTGGATACGACGACCGAGGGCAAGAGGGTGCCCCGGGGAACGAGAGGTAGGGGTAGAAGGGACACTGAAGAAGGGGTGTGTCGAAACGGAGGAGGGGAAAGGGAAACTTCGTCAAAGTTATATCGCGCTATCCCAAGCTTTCGCGTGACAGTGCACGGCGAGGTCCGGCGTTTCATGTGAAAAGTAATTATGCTAGGGACAAAGGAAGGTGGTCATTTTGCCGTGTGGGGAATAGTTTATCATACATTAAAGTGAATTTTTCAGTGTCGAAAAATGATATTGTCACGATTATGCGATACAAAACTCAATAATTTATATTGCAGACATTCATTAGATAACCTCACAAACAAAAATAAAAGACGAGATCAGTGAGACAGATTCCCAAGTATTTTTCGACGCTCAATCCAAATCGGGGATCAGAAAAGTTTCTCGACGTCTAGAACTCAACTCTGGGCCTAAAAATTGCCCCTTAGAAGGCGTGCAAATTGAGTTTCAGACGCCAGATGCTGAAGCATGATGTTCCTAAGTATTTTTCGCTGCTGTTTCCGACTTTGCTGTTGGAGGTGGTTTTTTCTATCTCAAATTCTTATTCAGCTTTGAAGAATACATCGAAATACCGTGGTTGAGTAGCTGGCTTCCGAAATTCAATTTTTCACCCCTTTTGTGTGTACTAAACTAGAGAGTAGAAATTTCATTGTTTGCAAATTTGTACAAACATTTAGCATCGAAAAATACATGAGAATACCATGTTCTAGCATCTGGCATTCGAAACTGGATTTACACGCCTTCTAGCGATGGTGTTTAGACGTCGAAGATGTTTTCTGATCCCGGAGTCAAATTTGGCATAGAAAAATACAGAAATATCAGTCTGGCTCACGGTGTCGACTTTTAATTTTTTGTGGGGTTGTGTTACAATTCGTTCCAAATACAAATTCAAAATAATTACTGTTACACAAGCAGACTAAAATATCCAAATATTCCAAGCTAATTAAAGCGTTGCGATAAGTTTAATAATATAATTTTATACATGCTGAAATTATATTTTGAATTGGTTTACTTGATAAGTTCGTATAATTAATTGGTTATGTGATTCTTTTGAAAAGTGGGTTACTGGAGAATTCTACGCGTCTCCTGGAATGGACATTGATAAAATCAACCAGTCAATCCCGGAACAGATCCAAGTAAAATTTAAGTTATTAAGTTAGGGCCTATTAATTAAAGATCCAGGCGATACGGAATTAATGGTAGCAAACGAAAATGTAGAAGGACAAAAACCTAGATGAAAATCTCCAGTGAGATGGACAGATCAAGTGAAGGTCTTGTAGAGGAAATCCATACATAATGACAGTCAATGGAGGAAGAAAGCCCATAACATTCAAGCTCATTTTTTTAAATTTTAGGTCACCTGTAATTTACTGCTAACTGGAAGCTAACTCTCAACAAGCGTTTTTATGTCAAGGTTGTCCTAGTTAATTTTGAACAGAGGGCCATTTATGGGTTAACTAGTAAATTAAGTTATTCCTTTAGCCATGCTTCCTCTTCAGTCATGTCTCTTCCCCGAAAACGTGACAAGAAGGGACATTTGAATATTCAGGCAAAAGAAATTGTTCTTAACGTTTAAATAAGAGCGAAATTTTAGAGCATCCTGAAATAAAAGTTCATGATATTGAAGGACGTGTCTCCACCACACACGAGGCTTCATTACACGAAGCTGTTGGATACAGTTGATAACCTTGATCGAGATGCCATCAGACGAAAAGTCCATTAATTTTTTCTATAGACAAAGTATTACAGGAGGTTAATGGTGATGAAGACTCACTTACTTTCAAAAGGAACACATTCTATAGTTTACTCAAAGAACTTCATTTTGAGTATAGAAAACGCGACAGAAATAGTATTTTGGTGGAGAGCCAAGCGATTATTTTATGGAGAAGAAATTATTTAAAATCGATAAAGAAATACCGTGACCAGGACACGAAGATTTATTACTTGGATGAAACATGGATAAATGCAGGACATTCTTAGATGGACTAACCACTGGTCTAAAGAATCCGTCAGGTACGTGTATCTAACCAATTCGTCATTAGTGTTGTAAAAATACTGTGCCAAATTCTCATACGGTATCTCATTTTATCTCGGATAATCAGGTTGGCTATCTTCTAAAAGGATACGTTAATGACAATGACATGAGTTGTCACAGATGACAGATGACAGAAGCGCATAGACGCAGTAACAGCGTTGCTCAAGAACTTGAGAAACGGATAGTTGAGTTCTGAGTTATAGTTACACAACTTGAGAGCCAGCCTGCAATTGAAAGGCCGAGCCTTAGAGTGTATCCACGCCCTGTCAAGGGATCGAGGACTGAGGCGAAGGGATAATTTATTCACGTGCTAATCTACCAGTATATTACATGTCATTACATGTGTAATTGTGTTCCACCACATACGTATACAACTGAAAAAAGAATGTATGTCATAATTTTCTTTTTGATGTAGGCCAGGACAATCATTTAAAAAACGGAGTATAAGTAGACTGATTGGAACCACTTCTTTTTGGAAAAGGTCTAGACTGCAACTAGATATAGAATATTTATTTAAGTGCAAAATCCGTATAAAGAATAATTAGGATAATTTCTCCCGCAGTGGCGTATCCACAAAAAAGTTCTGAGGGGAGTCTGCAGTGGCCACAAGGTACCCCAAACAAATTACGTCAAATACCTCATTCTTGCCGAAATTATAGGACGGAAGCAGCTATATAATAATATTAATAGAATGTCTTTATTGGAATACAAGTGTACATGGTGTTTCACAAATTATCCGACAAATTTTAACCACATATGCACTGTTACGGAATAATTAAAAAAAATGTAATTAAAGTCCTACAGAAATCAAGTTAATAAAATAATACACTTTAACAGTTCACTTACTTATAAAAGCTGTTCAAAATTGTTTCCATTGACTGCAATGCAAGCTTGGGCGCGTCTAATCCAATTCGACGCACTAATTCAAATACACCTTCTTCCTGCTGTGTCTGAAGTCCAGAGGATTCTGATCGGGAGACCATGGAGGCCATGGAATTGGTCCACCCCTTCCGATCCAGCGTATGTGGTATACCTGATTAAAAAAATCAGGAACTTCTAAACGAAAATGCGGAGGTGCCCCATCGTGCAGAAACCACATCCGTGCTCAGACCACCAATGGCACATCTTCAAGAAGGGCCCGCAAATCATTCTGAAGAAATTCCAAATACTCATTCATTTTTATTAATAAATAACTAAAAACATAAACTTTCAAAATACTTTCTTATTTAACTTCACAAAAATCGAGCGTTCTTCATTCAGATCACCTACGATACAAATTAAACCTTATTTATACGTTCTTATCAGTATGAAAAAACAAAAAATTCCTGGTATTTTGTTTTCATCAGTTATTTGGTACAACATTTGCTACAATAAATTATTAATGCGTGTTCTAATATCACGACGATGAACGCAAAATGCAGATATTTATTTTTCAATTTATCATTGAAGCTCAGGTTTATAACTTAATTTCTGTAGGACTTTTATTAAATTTTTTGAGAAATTAACTTCTTTCGTAACTGTGCATATGTGGTTAACATTTGTCGGATAAGTGGTGAAACACCCGGTATATCACATCTTATTCCTTCTAGGCGGAGTCTAGATAAATGTATTCCTCTAAACCTAATACATATATGAAAAAATAGATAAGTACACAGAGTAAAATGGTACAGCTTATTACTTGCGCTCTTTCTGAAAATGGTACTAATATTATTTGTTATTTTTAACAGTAAGCTTCTAGCTTAAAAAGCTTTATACGAAGTTTCTGAATGTGTGGTGTCCGTTTTCACGGAGCTTCTGAGATAACGGCAACGTCAATCGATAAATTAATGAAAAAAGTCAAATATGGATCGCTTTCAAATTGCTTATATCTTCCTGAGAAACAAATAGACTTCGAGTCCAAAACAAAATACGAGGGTGGTTTGAAATATTGAAGATACTGTTCAGCATGCTAGAAAAACTGCATTTTCGTATAGATTCTGTTTTGATCATACATTTAGTATAATCCACAAAGCACACTTATGCCGCCAAATATAGTAGTGTTGTATTGCAGCATGATATAAGGATAAATGTGTCAGGTCGTGGGGTTCGCTCTTGAATTGCTGTGAACATTAACAAGATCTTCACCTTGTACTAGTTTTCTTTGTGCAGTACAAGGACTTCCACTAATCCGTGACTATCTTGAATTATGCAAAATTACTCGAATCTCAAGTCATGGAGAATAATCTATAATATATGCCTAACGCCAAAGTGAACTTTGTAAACGGGCCTCTCTCACTGGACAATGTCGAAGAGAAAAGATAAATAAACTTTCGTTCTACGACCTTCCTGAGAACTTTTCAGATGGTTTCTGTACTTCCCGGTCGTGGTCGTAAATAATCCGCTGAGGAGGTGCATTTTTCGTCTTCCTCCCTTTAACATCAATGCGGGCATTCCAGAGGGATTGCCGTTGGGGCTAAACCTATTATTTCTGATTTACACCTCCTATCTAGTGCTTATGACAAATCTTTTGAAAATGTTCATTTCACTTTTTACTTCCCACGCCTCGGCCCTGGAAATCGCGAAAAATTCGGAAAATGATATAATGTTTTTTAACGAATTCAGATATTTATAGGGTTGTTTTTGCAACTTTTTCGTGTAGCTTAGACCTAGTTATTGAGATATTAGTCTAATCATATTAGTAAATTTCTCCGAAATAATTGTAAATTCTGGTTTTATTGATGCAATTTGTTCAAGGGGGTATTTAAAACATGGACGCATAAAATGGGTAAACCAATTTTTGTGGGAAAACTTTTTTTATTCGACAACAAAGAATGAGAAAACGTGTTTTTGGGGGATTCAATCGAAGAGGTTTGGCAGAAACGAGAAAACTCTTCAAATAAGATGTTTAGGTATTTAAGAGACCTACGGAGTGAGACTATAGGCACGTAAAAAGATCCCACTAATAGTAAAAAAGTTATGGCCGAAAACCGAGACAAAATGCAGGTTTCGGCACTTGTTGCTAATGCGACGACAATTTCACGCAGCTACTTGAAATTCTTCAAATCCGAAGGACTTCTAAGTAACCACAGTAACATTGGAGTCGAATGGTCAAGTAGTTTTCGAGAATTTCTAATTATTTATCCTAAAACACCTGCCTTCCGGCCATCATTACTAGTTCATTGAGCAATAAACACGGTTCGTTCAAAGAATATTTCATAGCAAAATACACGAGTTTACCTTGCCTATATGAATCACAAGCGATTCCGAAAGATAATTGTTATTTTTATGCGAAACACATTTTTTTCTCCTTAGTGGGATCTTTTTACGTGTGGTCTCATGCTGTAGTTCTCATAAATACCTAACAATCTTATTTGAAGAGTTTTTTCGTTCCTGCCAACACTTTCGATTGAATTCCAAAAAACACGTTTTCTCATTCTTTGTTGCCGTATAAAAAGTTTTTCCACAAAAATTAGTGTACCCATTTTATGCGTCCATGTTTTAAATACCCCCTTGAACAACTTGCAGCAATAAAACCAGACTTCACAAGTATTTCGCAAACCAGGGGGGTATTTTCGTTTAATATGATTAGACGGATGGGGATGTAGAAAATGTTCGACTACGGTGGTACGTTATTGGTAGAAACTTGCAGCATATTGTTTTTTTTATACTCCAACTACCACGAAAGCCTAAGGCCGAAACACCCATTGGGTACCGTAGGGCTACTGATGTCATGTCTTTCGAACAGAAAATAGCGTTATAGCCTTAATTTTTTCGCATCGTCGTTTTTGGAAACTATACTAATTCATTCATATTCATCGGTTAGATACTATAACCGAACACGTGTATAAAAAGATATGTTTTAGACTATATAGCCTTTGTGAGTGCAATTAACAATGCCTAAAGGTGAATTGTAATTTAAAGTAAATATAAACAATCATATTTGACCAAAATGGTAGTTTTGTGTTTTATACTTACTATAAAATGATCTTCACAACAATATGAATTACCCTTTGGAGATACATTTTTCCTCTTACTTACCACGTCTACTGGCGAAGAAGTATTGTAATCGCGAAAAATTTCGAAAATGAGATGTTTTTTGATGTTAGATGACATATGCATCACGGAAAACCACGTCACTCATTTCCGTCGTCTGTCTTTCTATTGGTCTGCCCGCTAATTTTATAACTGCCTATACCTTGAGACGCGCAGCTCGGATGTCAAGGAAATTTTTACACAACGTTACTGCTATGCCAAGGGGGCCAAAGTTTTGAAAATCCATCCAGTGCCGTCAGAGGCGTAAAACGGAAAAATAAAAACCACCCAGATTTCGTTTTTTGACGTTTCATAGGATCCTGATCATTTTTGAAAAAACTTTTAGAGCTAAGAAAACCTCGGGATGGTGGGGAAGATATATCTCAATTTTTTTCTGGCACTTTTATACGCCCCCAACATTGGTAATTCTACGCACCTATTAGACATATTTCACGCATAATAGATTTATCCGTACGTTAGCCTTGAAAATCTTATCGGGAGACGGATCGCTTAGGTATCGGCTATTACCCATTTTTCTCTTATGTTAGCATCTTAGGGAATATGAAAAAACACTTTATCCGGTGCTTTCCGTATTGCATTTTTGCACGTGGATTCGAAAAAATACATAACAATAAATACTGAATAATGTTTGTCTACATTGTCGGATTTACAAGGTTTCCGTTCTCCAACCATGCTGCTGTTTTTTAATTAACCACTAGAGGGCATAAAACATAACCTTTGGAAACTCGACAGCAAATTAACCAACAAGAGAGATCGAAGGTTATGACGTCACTGCGAAGCCAAAAATTAGCGGGCCATCGGCGATCTAACTCTTTTCTACCGCTACGCCAACGGGCTTTGCTCCTCAGAGCTCTCTTCCATGACTTCAGCCACACAACCTAACCGTGTCGAGCTTCGTTCATCCAGAACTGGCCCATACGACCGCTTCTTTGTCGCTAGGGTATGGAGATTGTAGGACAATCTACATGAGGCGTCTTCTTCCAGTTCTAATGGGTGATTTTTTTGCTAGTATCTTATTGGCAACACTGTTTTTGACAGATGACGCGTGAATCGTGTCTTGTGTCATGGTCAAACTTGTTCAGTTTGGTCTATAATTTAACCATGAATCGACTTGAAAATTATTGATTTACTATCAAAATTTATGCTCGGTTAAGAGAGTGCATCGAGCACTGTTTCCAATTTATGGGCAATTTGGTCGGCCTACTGAGGGAGCTATTCGGAAGCTTGTGACTAAATTTCGAGCCCAGTTTACATTATTGGACATTAAACCACCAACATGCAGACGTAGAGTGAGGACTGAAGAAAATATTGTGGCTGTATCCGCCAGTGTTAGTGATGACCGTGAAATGTCGATTCGCAGCAATTGGGCCTCTGTTGCTCCACTACGTGGAAAATTTTGTGACAGGGTTTGGGTGTAAAACATTATAAGATACAGCAGGTGCAAGAATTGAAGCCACACTACCTCCCACAACGTTTCCAATTTGGTGAATGGGCGCTGGCAAAGTTGGAGGAAGATCCACATTTTTATCGAAAAATTGTGTTCAGCGACGAAGCTCATTTCTGGTTGAATGGGTACGTTAACAAGCAAAATTGCCGCATCTGGAGTGAAGACGAGCCAGAAGCATTGCAAGAGCTACCAACGTATCCCGAAAAAATCACTGTTTGGTGTGGATTATGGGCCGGTGGCATCATCGGACCGTACTTCTTCAAAGACGACAATGGCCGGAACGTAACTGTGAATGGCGAGAGCTACCGTGCGATGATAACAAACTTTTTTTTGTCCAAAATGGAAGAGCTGGACTTGGCTGACATGTGGTTTCAACAAGACGGTGCCACATGCCACACCGCATACGAAACAATGGCCCTATTGAGAGGCGAGTTCGGTGAACAGTTTATCTCACGTTTGGGGCCCGTCAATTGGCCGCCTAGATCGTGTGATTTCAACGGCGTTGGACTATTTCTTGTGGGGCCATGTTAAGGCTAATGTCTACAGGGATAAACCAGCAACGATTGACGCACTGGAAGCCAATATTGAAGCATTTATTCGTGAGATACCGGCCGATATGTTGGAGAGAGTGTGCCAAAATTGGACCTTGCGCATGGGCCATCTAAAGCGGAGCCGCGGCCAACATTTACATGAAATAATCTTTAAACATTAAATTGTATCGACCGTTCTATCGACTCAAATAAAGATTTAATCGTTTTTTCAATTTTTTGTGTTTTTTTTGCAAATCGAATCCTATACCTCTTAAAAAATCACCCATTACTAACTTTAGGCAATTCAAAAATCGTATTAACAAAGTTTCTTTAAGCACATCAGCACCTACAGTGTCTTGGCATTAAGGCGTCTGCCTGCGCGGCTGCTTCGGTGTAACAAAAAGTGTTAAATATCAAATTAAAAATAAATACAGACTATTCTCAGGATGAAATATGTGATAACGGTATCACATTAACATTAATAAACGACACAGAATAAAAAAAACATGCATTTTCCCGCCTATTGGCCTGTACCTATCGTAATTAACTACCCGTCACAAAGTTCCTTCCAGACGCTGCCACCTAAAACTCTAACACTTTTTTGATGACTAGCCCAAACTCCTTTAATAACTTTGTTAATTTTTCTCCCGTTCATTAAGCGGCTGCTTTTTTCCCGCACGTCTCTGCTACCGGACACTATCGATCAAAACGTACGGTGGTGGCCGGCCCGGCCAGCGGGTGTGTGGGGTGGGTGTTGAGGCTCGGGGATGGCGGAAGAGGTGACAGCAGGGTGCAAGGGAAGGGAATAGGGGGTGGAGGGTGCGGCGAAAATGTACGGCTCACCTACTCAGTCCCACGGACGCTCGTATGACATATGATGACGTTCCACCCCCGCTGTGACACAGCGGTCGGAAGATCGCTTTGCGGTGTAATTTTTTTGTTCGTGCATGTTAGGGGTTGGGAAGGGGTGCGACAAAGCTTAAATTTATATCGGAGTGTATTTTAACCCTTTGCGGTCTAGTGGCCTTCCGCAATGACTAGCAGTTCATAGCGAATTTGTTTGGCTCCTTTTTTTAGGCAGATACACGGGAAAGGGGGAACGCCACGAGGGCTCTAGCGAGGGAACACGTGTGACCCGGCCTTATAGATCCGACGGGTGGTACCGCCACAGAGACGGTCTACCAGCCACGGACATTCGCAGCATCCATAGCTAAGAGAAAAATTATCTTGGGACGGGATTCGAGCGCGCGCAGCGCACGGCGACTGATTACCGATAACGTCTAGCACCGCTGCTGCTTAATGGTAATCTTACAATACTGGCCATCTATGATTTAGGCTTTAATTCCTTGCCATGAATGTTGTGTGTGTTATCTATACCACGCACGTGCGTGCAATATTAACAGATACATCTCATCGGGGGTTGCATGAACTATGTTGAATGTCGCCTCCCTCATCAAATGAGTTTTTTTCTTTGTTGTTCTTTTAACTAAAAATAAAGACATATTATTATTATTATTATTGTTATTATTATTATTATTAATATCTCATCCGCTGGAGGTAATTTATTATATCAGCTCGTGGAGTTATACAGTGTTGGTATTACCGGATGGGCGAAGGTGGCCAAGTTGCCAGGCTTCGCCTGCCCACTACTACTACTACTACTACTTCATGTTTAAGACTTTCTATTATCCAATACTCATTTGATGGGACTGGCAGGTTTAGCCACACGTACCTTATAGAAAGTTCAACTTGCGATGTGGGACTTCGTATAAAGTACAACAAACGTTGTTTTGCTGAATTCTATTAATTGATGGGATGTTTTAGTTGCTTACCAGCAGGTACTCACGGACATTTAGGCATTTGACGTGCGTGGTGGACCAAATATAAAAAATCTATCTTAATTAATTTTTATCTCGGTTAATATATGTATATTTCAAAAGTAATAATAATAATGACATTAATATTTATTCGCTAAAGTAAAGTACAAAAATGGGCAAATAAATATGGAAACTCCAAAGAAGACATTGCCTGTGTGTGTTGATTATATATACCTTACCAACTAACAAAAATCATATATGTAATAAATAAATATAATAAAATAATAAATATAATTAGTTCTAAAAAGTATTTCCATAATTTTGAGTTGTTGAGGTTTAAGAAATTCTAATTAATTATGGATGGTCATTCGCTCCACAGTACAAATCCAATATTTTAATTTTCGTCTAATCGTTTTCCAAATCGTCAGTCATGCTAGTGTTTATGTGAATTTTGCATCGTATAAGGCGTTTAAAAAATAAAGTTGCTTACTATCAGGCGTCCCCGCTTCCTTATACAGGGTGTTCCTTAATGATATGCGAATATTTAAGGGTGTGAATCGACATGGAAAATTAATGTTAGTTTGCTTTATGAACTATGGGCCAAAAATGATTCCTAGCAAAAACTCGGGGTGTTGAAGTTTTAGGAAAAAAATGGAAATTAATATTTTCAGAACCGCTCCAGATACTTCACTGATATTTAGTACGTAGTGAAAGTTAATAAAGGTGTATATTTTTCAATGCAAAAATAATTTTTAGCTTTAGCATTGGCGTGCGTACGGGTATTGACTTCGATATTTTTTAAGAAAAAATGGAACGAAAACGGTTTTTTGCCAAATAAAAATCATTTTTGAATTCCCCATTCAATTTAAAACAAATGATCTCTCTTGAATTCCTTTCCGTCGATGCGCCATTTTTGAGTAAAAAAATAAAAACCGTTCTATTGTCCAAGAAAATTAATGTAATAATTGAAGAATGCAATTTAGCAATAAATATCTAGTGGCTCTGGAATATATCACTGGCTTTAGGGATCTGACAAGTCTTTGTTATTCAAATCTGTTCGCTGTGACATCTTTTTCATTATTTACTTTTTACAATCTTGTTAATAATGGTGAATTATTCAAATGCATAAATGGCGGAAATGCATTACGTATAGGGCCTTGCCGTCGGTAATGGTGAGCAAGCCAGACGGATTTATCACTAGAGATATTCCGATCGTGCTTTGCCAGATCGTCGAACCTTTTCTAATATTCATAGTCTTGTTGAAACTGTTTCTGTCCGAAAGGGAACATCTGAAGGTAGACTTCTAAGTGTGAGAACACCTGAAATTGAGGAAGCAGAGCTGCACGGAGTCGAAGAACATCCTGAAACGAGTACGAGGAAGATCGCTAGACACTTAAATATTTGCCATCAAATTGTTTGGAGAATTTTAGTGGATTTTTCGTTATATCCTTACCATATTTTAAGAGTACAGGCATTACTTCCCATTGGTTCCGCAATTTTAATCAATGATTCTGTTCACGGACGAAGCTATTTTTTCTCGAAATGCCATTCAGAATGTCCACAATAATCATTTGTGGACAGAAAACAATCCCTATGCCATAACCGAGACCCATTTCCAACATCAATTTTGGGTTAAAATATGGGCAGAAATTATTGGCAACCACTTTATTGGCCCATTATTCTTGCCGGGACGACTTGACGGACAGACTTACCTCAATTTTCTTCAACAACAGTTGCCTTTGCTGCTTGATGACGTTGCATTAGTAATAAGAAACAATATGTGGTACATGCATGATGGTGCAGCAGCGCATTTCAGTATAGCGGATGATAATTATTTACAAACTGTTTATCCAAATCGTTGGATTGGCCGCGGTGGGCCCCAAGAATGGCCGCCAAGGTCCCCAGACCTCAACAGTTTAGATTTCTTTTTGTGGGGCTATCTTAAGACACTAGTGCATCCAAGTCCCATTAACACTGTAGAGGAATTAAGAGAAAGAATAGTAGCAGCTTGTGGTAGAATAAAAAACACTTCAGGGATATTTCAACGGGTGCGCAATTCCATGAGAAGGAGGGCGGAAGCATGCATACTAAGTGAAGAGGGTCATTTTCAACAATTTTTGTAATCATTTCGTTGGTTTTAATGTTATGTTTATGTTGTCAGTTGTTGTAATGTGTTTAATTTTTCCAATTAAATTAATAATAATTTTCAAGTTAGATAATAGAACGGTTTTTAGTTTTTTACTCAAAAATGGCACATCGAAGGGAAACAATTCAAGAGAGATCATTTGTTTTAAATTGAAAGGGAAATTCAAAAATCATTTTTATTTGGCAAAAACCATTGGCGTACTATTTTTTTCTTAAAAAATATCGGAGTCAATACCCGTACGCACGCCACTGTTAAAGCTAAAAATTATTTTTGCATTGAAAAATATGCAACTTTGTTAACTTTCACTACGTACTAAATATCAGTGAAATATCTGAAGCGGTTCTGAAAATATTGTTAATTTCCATTTTTTTCCTAAAACTTCAACTCCCCGAGTTTTTGTAAGGCAACATTTTTGGACCATAGTTGATGAAGCAAACTAACATTAATTTTTCATGTAGATTCACACCCTTAAATATTTGCATATCATTAAGGAACACCCTGTATAAATTGTTAGACGGATATTATCTTGGTTTATGGAAAATGGTTTTCAAAACAGTTTTTTGTACTACTAGACAAGAATTATATGTTTGACAGGTTGCACCCCAGGATGTGTTGCCATAAATTATATGAGTTTGAACTGAGGCTTAGTACATACAGTATTCGAAGATAACTTTCGGCAATAATGTTTACAAGTATGTTTAGTTTAAAGGCAACATTTCTGATTTCTTTGATAACACATGTAATATGGTCATCCCACCTTAAATGTGAATCTATTAACTCTACACACGGTCAAAACGTTTAATAAGATGTAAATGCAATTTTTTTTAAACTAAGTGTTAAAATTTAACTATCAAACTACTTAATCGCTCGTAAAATCCTTTTCAGCAACTCCAGTCATCAGCTTTATATAATATGAGGGTGTCGTCTGCAAAACATAATATTTCCAGTATTATTAATATAATAAAAATCTTTTTATTTTGCCGTATATTGATATATTATAGTGCTCCTTAGTTACTTGAAAAGAGCATATCCTCCAGGATAACAAAGATACATATACAGTGTAATACGAGTATCACGCAGCTGGGGTCATCATAGGAAGTGTTACCTGGTGAGTATACCTTAATCTATACTGTTACCGGCTCCATCGCAGTCTGACCTGTGTGATTCGGAAATTGTGGAAGAAGCATTTTGAGGTAATTTTGATTTATTACAATCCACTTCTTCCTCCTTTGAGTGTGCAGTCCCTGTCTAAGTTTTGCTAACAAGAACATTAAAAATACAAAATGTTCGACAACAAATCAAATTTTTAGATGGATGCTAAAAAAGTCCAACCGAAACTTTAATTTTGAATTTTATCTACTTCAAATTTAAATCTAAAAGTTGTTAGAAAATATCTGTACTTTCGCGCTATAATTAGTAATTTCACGTGCTGGTTTTAGTGCCATGAGCCATGAGATTCTATTAAGGAAGCTCAGTCGGTCTCAAAAAAAGACTATGAATATCAAATTAATCTAATTACTTCGATATCTTTTTATTAAACTATTACTTTTTATATTATGCTTAACCAAATATTTTCTTTTCGCCAAGAATCAACTATCTCTAAAAACTCAGTAGAAAGCACATAATTTTGGCGAGAAGCAATGTAAACATACAGGCCTTCTAATTTATTCAAATTCGTTGACTGGGGTCGACAAAACCACGAAAAATGTCCACAATAGCACAAAATATTGCAGACCTTAAAGCAAGTCCATTCTAGTTAGTAGTGTGTGCCGTCAATGGTTGACCGCAGGGTTTCCCCTAACCGTAGGTGAGGACTTAACGGAACCGAGAGACTGGACAACCATCCGGACAGCTGGCAAAAATTTCCCGGATCAGACAGACGTGGACGTGGAGATCTAGTGGGTTGAGGGATGGCATTTTTTTTGCTGAATACATGTGTGTGGGTTGTTACATTCGTATGCGATGGCTGTGTTTAGACCAGGGCCTTTAGTCAACGTAATTCAAGTGCATACTCTCTGTCCCATTCACAAAGAAAACAACAATATTTGGTATATCCCAGTTGCATTCCAAGAAGAAGGGCTATTACCTTTAAATCTGCAGATATGGCCTATCCATATTCAGTATAGCAGATATGCTCTAACAGAACTCGCATACATATTTTGATATGATTCCTTCATATGAACCGCGTGCGCTATAGGTACAGTTGGATATTTATTACCGTTCTGTACCAATACCGCTTTTAAACTAAGATTAGCGGAATCAATGAACGCGTCAAAGAAACTGTTGACGTCGGCGCAATATATTAACTCCCTTTCTTGACGGAAACAGTGTGTGAGGTCTTATTGCCATTTTCGGTAAAAAGTAATGTTAACATCACCGTGGAGAAGATTCCATCCTTTTAATCTTGACGCTAAAAGTTCTGACTGAGATTTTGACAGATTTAATTCTCGAACTAAGTCATTAAGTTCGCCCCGTGCGGTCAAATGCGGCGCTGTTGAACATCCTGGCAGGTCAAACAAATAATCGGAAATTTTTACTCTTTCTGTACCATCACTTTCAGAATCGATTGATTCGACTTTTTCATCTAAAGACCAAGATTTTGAAGGAACTGGGACAGAAAGTTCATCACTATGCTTAACGGGCTGCAAAGCTGATAGTAAATTAAAATATTTAACAGTATGTTTCGATTTTGATCCAATACCTTTAATATTTGTGAGGCAAAAATAGCAATCAGTAGTATGGTCTATCGGTTCTCTCCAAACCATTGGTACCGCAAAGGGCATTTTACGATTGTCGCCTCTTAACAAACCTGTTAACAACGTTACACAAGTCTTACAGCATATATGAGAGGCCCATAGTTTATCTTGGTCGCCAACTTTAATTCCAAAATAAAGTTCGTATGCTTTCAACACAAGGGGAGTAAAAGTACGTTTTTGGGATTTAAAAGTTAGCTCTCCGCATACATAACAAACACTGTTCGCACTATTTACACAATTTCTAGGCGTTGTCCATAAAGCTAGTTTCGATCGCAATAAACTAAAAACAACACACCGTTTTAACAAAAATTAACAGTACTCAGAACATCTCAGTACTCTTCAACACAGAAAACGTAACTGACTCGGCTGCTATTATTCTACTAATAAAATAAACGCAATATGCTCTCTAAGCATAGAGCTCGTATATAATAAACAGGAATAGACAGGTCTTAACATTATATATATGTGCGTCATCGCATAAACGCAGCAATAGGAGATGTTACGTATTGTAATTAATAAAAGTAGATGTTACCGAATATCTGTGGGCGATAGAAAAATTCTGTTTTTGATTTGATTTAAGGGTCTCAAAATACATAATATACATGCAAAACTTGTAATGTCACAATTGATGTGTTTTTCAGTGTAATCATTGAAATATGTTAAAAATAGATTTTTATTCTACTTTATTTTCATTAAGAATTACTCAATGTTGAAATAAATACAACTGTCCTTTAGGTATTGAAGAAATTCTTTTCTTATATATACTGAATTTTTGAATTCTGATAGAAAGGTCGCTCCCCGAGTCATTCGCAGGATAAAAAGTGTGGAAGTATCCTCTATCAGTTCCATCTCTAAAGACGAAGTTGACTTCGTGATGAATATGGAATACCTAGGAATATATTATTATTTAGACGAAAACGGATGTATTCACAAACTGGTTTGAAAAATGTCAACAGCTGTCAGAAGTTGGGGTCATTCCCCAGGGAGCATTCTATTTTATTAGCGACCAAGAATTAACTCCTAGAGCGCGAGAGATGATATAAACAATGGATTTGGCAATATGTTATGTATGGTCATAATATAACAGTAGCATCAGCAGCAGTCAGAAGCCTAAATAATAAGGCACCGATTTTTGAACTGCCTAAGGTTGGTATAACTGGAAGAAGCCTCCTCATGTAGATTGTTCCACTGTCTATAATCAGATGGAATTGAGCATTTGACTCTGGGTAGAAAAAAATATGAAATAAACGGCTTTAGTAGTTTATGCTTGAATAATTCCGAAAAATAAAATGGTTTTTTCAGTTTCAGGCAGCGCGGTGGAGCAATGGTAGACGCTACGTGTCTACTAATCAGTCGCCGTGAGTTGCATCGGTTCAAATCCGATTCCAAGAGAATGTTTCTCTTGGCTGTTGATATTATTGACGTTCCTTCTTTCCAATATACCCCCTATAGATCCGCGGTACCCACGGGTACTTAGTATGAAAAAGATTGCTAGTACATAGAGCGTGCAAATTGTTAGAAAGTCTTATTTTCCAAGTTTTCAAAAACTGAATGATATTTTCAATAAATATTTCAAATGCATGTATTTATTTATCAAAATTCTTTTTTATACTAAAGCAGTTGTGTAGGCATAAACCTAAATACCAGGGCAGAACGACTGGTATAAGGAACTTACACATGTTGTTAATCCGATTTTTGAACTGCCTGAGGTTAGCAGAACTAGGAAAAAATGCCTTTAACACACTGTTTCACAATCTCGGCACGATAGGAATGAAGTAGCGATCGTGCCGACCAGTTCTCGATAGGCGAAGTTGAACAGAGTTGGGATGGGAGACAGTAGCCTGGCGGGTCCATCTAGCAGGCTCAAAGTACGGCGGCATCATGGATGAGAGCTCCGAGGGAAAAAGCCTGTTGACATAGCGGTAGAAGAGAGCTAGATCCCGACGGCCCGCTGAATTATCTATCAGGACTGGTACAGAGTGAGGTGGTTGTGCTCAATATGATCCTCGTAGTTGCGAATGGAGGCCTGCATTCAGTTTATAGATCCTGGTTTTGCTGCTTTGTGAAACACTGATGACCTTTTCGTTCAACGCATTTTGTAAATGCTTGCAAAGACCACACAAATCTGTCAGACCCCAGCTACGCTGGTATCAATATCAGCAGCAGCTTTATTCCGCAGTTGGCACAAATAATTCCCGCGCTATTCCCTTCGGAGCGGTGCGGCGCGGACGAGGAAACCTCGACAGTTCGGTCCGGATCCTCTTTTTCTCCGGTTCGATGACAAAAAAAACTTCCGGCGAAGGAACGAACAGTCGCAACTTTGTTATACGCGGACCGCTTTTTACCAGCGATGCCGGTTGAACACACTTTCTGCCCTCCAGGCACCACCAGGGACCGGCCTCGGCCCGGGTAACGGTATAACAACATTACGTAAACGCACAAGAATCAGGCAGGATCTGCTCCGGGTCATTTAGACGCAACAAAGGAATCGGATATCGGGAGAAGGCAGAAATGTTCCCTGAGCTTATTCCAGATGTTTCGAAGTGGGGAGTGATACTCTAACATACAGGGAGGATCATCTATAGTTCAGTTATCGAAGAAAAAAGCTAAACTCAAATATATTCACGCATACTCCACGTGATATTGGACTCCAGAACGCCGAGCACGCGACAGGGCCGGCGAGACTGCATGCACCTCCATGTCGTCTCCCACTCCACGTTCCTGGTTTGGCGTTGGTCTTATATGGGCACCGATTCTGCCCAATAACAGTTATGCTCTTAAGATATACTAATGTACTGATCACGCACTAAACACACGCTGATTATTGTTTTGGCTTATTGACTTTCTTGGATAAATAGACTTTAGTAGTAGTATTACCAATATGTAAAAAAAGTGATAGATGTTCGCGAGAAAAGTACAGACGTATAAGCCTTACAAGCTCATGGAAAAAATCGTAACGCGAGAACTCACACAATTCTTACTTTCAAATAACATCATACCAGAAACAGAGCATGTCTTTTTACCTGGAAGATCTGTGATTACCAACTTACTCTCTGCTTTACAACAATGGCAACCACGGATGATGTAGGAAATCCCATAGATATAATATATCTTTATTAGGAAAAAGCTTTTGATAAATCTCGGCATAAACATATGATTTATAAACTTTATCATTTTAGTGTACCAGGTAAGCTCTTAGATTGGATAGAGGCATTTCTTACTAACAGAACCTTTTAACTAAGAGCAAATGGGGTCCTTAGTCACCCACACCCAGTGTTGAGTGGTGTTCCGCAAGGCTCCGTACTTGGACCTCTTCTACTCCTTGTTTACACGTCAGATCTAGTAATGGATACAAACAAATCTACGTAAATGATAGCAAGCTATTCGGAAACCCTGCAAGATGTCGAAATTAAAAAGGACATGGAGTGGTCTAAGAAATGACAAATGTCATTCAATGCAGAAAGGTGCACGATAGAATATTGAGAAGACAAATCTTCATATAAACTACAAAAAGGGCAGATAGAAATTGAAAACGTACAGTACCAGAAAGACCTAGTGTTAAAATAGCACATAATTTAAAATGGGAAGCTCACATTACCAACAAAATAGAAAAAGTCGACTCATTGAGATATTCGATGGAAAAAGCTATTAAAAACCATTCTCCTGCTATTATAGAAACGCTATACAAGATGTACATTCCAACAAAATTTGTAAATGCACAGAGCGTATGGAGTCTCTATTTTGTTGACGGCATCGAACCACTGGAAAACGCGAATTTCACCAGAGATTCGACATTTGCCAAATGAACAACGGCTATGAATTTGACAACACTCGTTAAGCGAAGATTGCGAAGGGACCTGATTGAAATATTCAAGATCATCAGTGGCTGCTACTCATGTACACTCCAAATATTCAATATGAGTCAGAATTTTCATCTTCGAGAAAATACAAAAAAATTAGAAACAGAGATAACATCTCATCAAGTTCGTAAGGAAAAATTTCATTTCAAATCATGTGGCATACTCGTTGAATTCTCTTGGTGAAGAAACAGTCAGTGCAACAACTGTCAATTTATTCAAGAATAAGCTGGATAAGGGACTAGAAGACAAGTACGTTTCGTGCACTATGTAGCATGAAAAAATTACACAACAGTACCATCGGACTTTTCCGCATACTACTACAGTGCTAATAATTACAATAATAATAGTATCTGCAATTGATAGTAGAAGTAGCGGCTGTATAGACGTCGAAAGCCAAAATCTCATCCCAGACACGTCAAAAAATAAATTTTATGTTTGACTAGCATTAAAATAAAAAAGAAAATATTGATAAAACATTAAAATAAGTATGTCCGGAAATGAGTGCAAAAATTTCGTAGAAATTATTTTCAGGGCCGCAAACCCCGATCTTCGACTGTCGTACTAACCCTACCTTCGCTAACGAAACAAATACAATTGTTTCTGACATTTGTCATCTGACCTTGCAACATCACAGCTTCTCAGTCAATCATGTCGTCGCCTTTCCTTCGGCGCGTAATTACTTTCCTCGCTACCCTGCGGCCCTCCTGCGAGTTCCCTTATCTAACGTAAATAGAGTCCCTGCGGGCGTCCTCCGACACCCTTCAGTCCGTCCGTTTGTCCGTCAGGGTCGGCAGTCGGGCGGCAGATCGGCCCCAACCTCGGGCTTGATCCCCCGCTCCGATTCTAGTCCGGTAGTCAGAAGTTTGCCCGAAGTTGTGTAAAGCATGAAATTTGGCAATTTTGTCATAGATACTTCAATCGTCCAAAATGCATCAAAATATTTTGTAAATTACGTTTCTTAGGAGAACTGTAATAGAACGAAGTTATAAGATTTGAAAATTGTCATTTATCGCGACCTTGACATGACCTTCGAGGTTATTTCAAGGTCAAGATAGTTTTTTAAATGGCAACCTCTATTTTTGATGCCGGAAGAGAGGGGAACTTTACCGTTTACTATGTGTTTTCCCATGACCTTGATAGATATTTGAGGGAGTCGAAAAGTATGTGAAGGACAAAATATCTCGAAAAATACGTTCCATAAAGAACTGGGTCAATTAACAGTGGCCTTGAAATGAACTTGACAATGACCTTCAATGTTATTTAAAGATTCGATACTTTTTGTCAGCGATATAAAAAAGGTACACATTTTACGGTCAAGGTCACTATCATGTAGTGGACCGTCACCGTAACTATGATCTTCAAGTTCATCCGAAGGTCAAATGATTTTTTTAACGGGATTCTCCTACTCTTGCTTCCAGAACAGTAACTTAATGCCCCGCCTTTAAAGTCGTGGCGAAGGACTCGTTCAAGGCCACCTATAGATTACCTTTTTTAAAACCTTTTTTAAAACTCTGTAACATGCTTATATATTTAGCACATTTTTCGAGATATTTTGTTATCACCATACCTTTTGGACTCCCAAAAATGACATTGAAAGTCATAGACAAGGTCGTGGAAACGAGCTCGCCTGAACGTAAAATTTCCAACTACTACTCTGCCGGGATCAAAAATAGGAGTTTCCATTCCATTTTGACCTTCAGATGACCTTGAAGGTCTTATTCAAGGTCATCTCAACAGCGCTGTTCCACATTTTTTCTCTAGGTAACATATGTTTCGTAGATATTGTGATTTTCCTATACTTTTTGGATATCTTGTATACAGGGTTCTCCAATTAAAATAAGCAAGTTAATATCTATTCCCGGTACCGCCAGAAGTGACACCATTTTGAAAACTTTTTAGATCAGCTGCTCTCATTAGTTGTGGCCAATATATAACTGAGTGATTTAAATTTTTTATACACGCATTTCACTAGGTGGCGCCGTAGTAGTTGTTTAAAGCATATGTGTCCAATTCATCATGGAGTGCGATACGATCCTACAACGCGTCCGTATTGTGAAAACGTTATACTTAAATAATGAGTCGATTGGAGCAACGATTCGGAAGCAACGACAAAAGTTTGGTCGAAATAATGTGCCCAGTCAGTCATTCGTTAGTTGAATTTGAACAAACACGTGAAGCTGAAGACTTGCCAAGGTCGGGCCGTGAACGAATTGCTCGAACTCCGGAAAATATCGAGAGAGTTCTTGAAAGTGTAGTGGGGCGCCCTGAGACGTCTACCAGACATCGTTCTCAAGAACTCGGTATTTGTCGCACGTCATTATGCACTATTTTAAAAAAAGACTTGCATTTGTGGCCAAACAAAATTCAGTTAACCCAAAAACTACAGCCAGTCAGTTACATATCAGCCACCCTGCTATAAGCCCTTTTCTTAATTGCCCAACATCAACTTTTCTGTAGTTTTTCGATGGTACAACTTATTAAACGACCCCCCAATGTAATTAGTGCCGTCCGCTTCCAGCTCTCCATATTATTCCACATTCTTTATGTTTTCTGGTCACCACATATAACGGCTTGATCTATTACTTCACCTTTTTTGGACTGTATTTTAAAAAAGGCCATCGAGGTGGCCCAAACGTTAGTAAGAATTTAAGCCTACATATATGATGCAAGATGCTTTAATATTGACTTATCTTAGGATCTACCTACTGGACTATAACGATCCCTCCTCCCCTTCATCGTAAGACCCATCGCTCATGATTCATCCCACTGAAAGCGGCTACCACACTGTCGGACCCCGGACTGAGGACCGTTCTCATCCTTCGTCCTTGCGTTCTTTTCCTCTTTGCCCCGCTTCATCCCTGACACGTACCTCTGCCGCGTGGAAGATCGTTTTTGTCCTTGCCGGACTGTTCCGAGCATAGGCGGCGAAAGTAACACCTTTTCAGAAAATAATGTCTGTTTCTTTCTTGTCCACCCTTGACAGATTGCAATAGCACTTTCCTTATTCTACCCTAAGCGGATCTCTTTTGAATCATCAAGAAAATTCGAGGCATTGCGGCGTCCAGTGTTTAGTGTCCTCCCAGCAAAATTCTGTTTAGGCTTGAGTTCCAACTCCATAAAGGTCAAATTTTTGTCCAAAGCCGACTGTGATTTTTACACAATCTTCGGCCGAAGCGGAAGCTCAATCAAAAAATAGGAATCAGTCGCCGTGAGCTGCGCGTCCCAAGAGAATTTTTTTGTGATTGTCCGTAGGTGGTAGACGGTCTCTGGCTGTGGAACGTGAAGGTACCACCCGGCGGATAACTGAAGCAGGGCCAGAATGTTTGAATGTTGCCTGCAGACGTGTTCCCTTGCTAGAGTCCGTGAAGGTTCAAGTATAATATAAATTTGGGTTGAGTTTATAACAGTAAAGTTGTAGAATCACGAAAGTTTGTACACTTGGTTCTATTTCTTATAAGTCGTATGCATTGTTTTAATGCAATATTGAATCAAAAAGTGTTCGAGTCATACAGAATGTAATAATTGGATCATTTTTTATTCCTAGCCTCAGTCAAATCTGTGGCATCCAGATTACAATAATAATAAATGCGCGTTGAGATCTCAGAAATGTAAAGGGATGTCAGTTAAATTGGAACAACCTTTTACATAAAATAGGTGTATAAGAGTATATTCCTATCGGCACGTCCTAAAATTGTCATTTGTTTTTGACTCTTTTAACTTTCTGGTAATAAAAACAATGCTTTATTATTTATAATAAAAACACATTATTTCAAATAGAGCCTTAAACACAGCTACACATTCACACTGCTATAGTCACCGTTATTGGCGGTTACGTGTTACGTCATCAACGCCATATGAAATAAGTAAACAGATCGAGTCTCCGTACCATGAGAGGATCTTAATTTTCCTAACTAAGTTCAGTATGCATGAAGTGGGTAACAGGGGATCGCTGTGTTTATTCTCTTTCTGGAAATACTCTAATAAATTTAGCACGAGCTGTCGACCTTCTCCATTGATCGTATTTCCGGGCATTGTACAATTTTATATTGAAGATTGATGACAGGACAACTTAAATTGCACGCCGATGTCAAGTAAGTTGTCACTCTGACAAATATGATTGAAGGGCACTCATACGTAAAGACAAAGTTTTTGATACGGAGACACACAACTAAAAATCTTATGTCTTTGCTTGACAATGGAATAAGTTAAAAGTCGGGCGATAATAATGAAGTGAATTTTTGATAAAATCAAATAGGTTAAGTCAAGTCAAATCATCTTTGGTTGCCAGAGCGGTCCGTGGGACCTTAGCTCTTGAGTCATAGTGACAGTTTGTAAGTAAGGAAGAGTGAGAGCAAAGAGAAATAAGAGAATCTTTTAGGACAGGGAGCATTTAGGCATTGTTAAAAGCTATTGACCGATTTTGATATGGTCTGAAAATGTTTGATATTTATAGGGATTTTGTCAAAATGCTTCAATTTTGGTTCTAAATTCACGAATTAATTTTGATTACAGTGCAACTCACGGCCTTTTGTGCTTGCGAATTAGCTCGACTGTGAAGTTCACTGACACGCGCAATAGAGGGTTGCTGTGCGATTATGCTTGATTATAGCACTTCCGCTTCTGTTGCTTAATGTAGTCCCTCAGGTAAAGGACATCAAGGTCTCTGTGAAGAGTTTCATTAGAGACCATGTGGCGTCAGCAATAAAACATCAAGCCGCACAAGCGTCAAGGCTGGTCTGATCACCTTTTAGAGCAGAATCTTGTTAATCAAGCTTAATTTTGAACGCACATAATAATGGGTAAAGCTGTCGAAACGTAATTTAGAATTTAGTTTTTAACACTTCAATATAATTCCGCCAAGTCATCACTTTCTCCAGAATAACACCAAGGTACCTAGCGGAGCTTTCCCATGGTATACGAAACTCTATTCATCGAAACCTCAGACATGGCGAGCACACCAACATCGCATAGGAAACTCGCTTTTCTATCGTCTATCAATGACAAAATATGTACACTAGTACCAACTGGAAGCTAAATGATATTTCAGAGTGCCTAATCGGTTTCAACTGAGAAGAACGGTTTAAAAATCCATATTTGAAAAGTGTTTCTGTTATTCCGAAATCCACTGACCAAAATTTTGTACATTCTCACTCCAACAGTACACAGTAGTTCTGCAAAATTTTTCGTAAGTCAGGACTTCCGATCATCAGCCAAACCTTCGGCATCTTTTGTCAGAGGGTGTATTTTTTACGGATCCTAGTATACTTTGTCCGAGGACCTCGCAGCGACAGAAAATATGAGCTGATTTTTTGTTTTCTAAATATTCATACTCCAGTTCAGACACTTTTGCTTTGGCATACCATTTAATCCAAGCATTACTGACGCGAGTCCTTCATATCCCGCTTGCATGGAGCATTCTTGACTCTTCTCAAGTTACATACTTTCCCACCTTTCTTCGCATGATTCGACTGTCCTTTTAGCTAGCGACCATTGATTGGAATTCAATGTTCATAGAATCAATTGTCCTGCCGGCCCACGTTAATCTTCCATCTCCCGCACTGTCTGGCAATACATCACCGAAAAGCAGAGATGTGCCAGCGTGGTGGTGCGGCGGTCCTAATGGCAAAAAATACATCCGTCTCTCCTTATCGAGCTGCGCCTTGTATATCCCGACCCCGCTCCCTCAATCCCTTTTTCGACCGTCATCCTTCAGGAGGCCGACGGGGTTCTCCTCCCACCGTCCCTCCGCCACTAAAGCACATGGATAAATCGTGTGCGGGATCGTTACGAGAGCCACCTTCGGTTGATATGTGTGCTATCATCCCAGAAAAACAGTGGCTGGTTGAGGATACTACATTTGATACTTTATTCTTGCTCTGGTGACATTCAGTATCTCTATAGAGGCATAGAACGGAAATGATGTGAAGTAGAATGATTCGGAACTTCTCACGAATATTTAGATATAATTCTCAAAAAATATATGCTTCTTATGACATAACAAATGTAACAACAGTGGTTGTTAAGCCAACATCCAAGTTATGAATTATAGAAGGAGTAAACGAAATAAGTAGTACGTGAAACTTACAAAAATACAATAATGTTCATTCGCTACATGTATATTTAGATGGCTTCCACTGGATTTCCAAATGTACATATATATATATATATATGAGCAGTAGTCATTGCCAAAGCCAACGACCAGTTGGGTACAAAGTACAATTACTTGTTAATTGGGAAATTGGCAAAACTTTTAGGCTTTTGACGATAAAATCAAGCTTTCGGCATTCTCTATGGAGCCTTCATCAGGATTCTGAAAACACAATTGTGATGCTAGCAAAGAAAACAGGACAGATTTAAAATGTCAGACAACTTACTCGTCGGTGAGGTTGCAGCCACAAAGTGTTTCAGAACGAACGTAGGGAAGATCAAACTTGTGATCAGTATAAAAACAAAAGGACGGGGACATTGGGCTTGTTGAAAAACGACAGATACCTTCGTTAAAAGTTAAAAAAAATTAAAATTATATCAATACACCCGAACAAGTTAAAAATATTACACGTGGGGAGACATTTTGTTGAAACAATCGGAATGCAGTCCCTAACCTTCCACTACCGCTACACGTGGAGAGGGGGAAGGCACGGAAAGATAAAGCGTCGACAGATGACAAGTGATTGACGCGACGGACCGTGGACATGTACACCTCCCTGTCCAACTTTGGGTATGAAGTATACGGTAAATCTCCACCCAAAATTATTAAAATGCTGAAATAACTTGTTTTGGAAAAAAGTGTGTAGTTCATATGAGTGCAGAATGTGTGATATTGATACAACCTTGAAAAGATGGGTTATGTGAGTTTATATTAAAAATGTCAGTGAGAAAATGTGTTCTAATTTTGTAAAGATGTTGGTTCAATTTGGATATGTAGCCGTTCTAGCTTTTCGCAATTCAACAGGTAGGAATAAATGACACTGAGCTGCTTAATATCAGCCTTTTTATTCATGCAATGATCTGTCATGAAAATGTGGGACATTTCTAAAAATAAACGTTTTGAGAGTCTTTTTTCTTTATATATATATATACTAAGTGACATATAAATCCGAACACCCAGTTTAAATGGTTTTATTTTAATAAAATTTTGTATAAGTACTTAATGAAGCATAATAAGTAAATGATAAAAATTTCAAAATGATTGCACTGCTTTAAAGACCTTTGACCTTTAATAATGTGTGGATGCACCCTGATGTGCTACACATTCTCCAACGCGCCTAGGCATGCTTCTGATCAGGTGGTCAATGTCCTCCTGTGGTATCTCATTCCAGGCAACCACCAACTCCTCTCGAAGTGCTTCTAGAGTCTGAGGAGGACGTTGCAAATTAAGCAATCTCCTACCCATCATATCCCACACGTGCTCAATTGGGGATAAGTCGGGAGATCTTGGTGGTCATGGTAACGATGTGACATCATTATGTTGAAAGAAGTCTATTGTGACTCTTGCAACATGTGGTCGGGCATTATCTTGTTGGAAAGTTGGATCTGCCAGGGTGTCAAGATAGGGTAAAAGATGGGGTTCTAGAACTTCGTGGATATAACGCTGCGCGTTCATGTTACCTCTGATGAAGATTAAAGGTGACCTGGAACCATAAGCTATAGCACCCCAAAACATAACTCCAACAGTGTGATGAACATGTCTTTCAACAAAAAACTGTGGATTCCTTCTTTCACCACGTCGCCTTCTAACCCTGGCACGACCATCGTGCATGCCTAAACAAAATCGAGACTCGTCACTAAAGACTATACTGTTCCATTCCTGATCCCAGAGTGACCGTTGTCTGCACCACTCAAGGCGATTACGTCGGTGTTCTCGAGTTAAAGGGAGGAAGGACCCAGTGTGGCCGGTATGAAAACAAGCCAAAACTTCTCATTCGTCGGTAAACACTTCGCGTGCCAATAGGTCTTCCGTGTTCTGCAAACCATTCATTTGCAATGGACCTGGTAGTGGAGAAACGGTCCCTTAAGGCCAATAATCTTAGGCGCCGATCTTCACGGTCTGTTGTTCTACGGCGGCGTCCAGTGCCCCTTGCTCTTTGCGTACGGCCTTCTCGAAGCCATGCCTGACAACACCTAACCACAGGGTCTACACTTCTTTGCACTCTAACTGCAATTGCCCGAAAAGGAAGTCCAGCTTCCCGAAGTCCCACTATACGGCCCCTATCAAACTCACTAAGTTGACGAAATCGTACAGGTCTCCGTACTCTAGGCATCGTAACCGATCGTAAAGGATGTCAAGAACCAAAATCCGCCAACGTTGATTCTTTACTGCGGCTGAAATATTCATTTTTAGAGCGTTAGTGAATTAAAAAAAAGCAGTATAAAAACCGGAATATCCAACTGATAAGGCTGAAAATTTTTTCACTTGTTATTTACAGTAAGATAAATACATTCACCAACTTTTATTAAAATAAAACCATTTAAACTGGGTGTTCGGATTTATATGTCACTTAGTATATATATATATATATATTGAGACGTGGTCATTGTCGACTAGACTAGTTAGGTGAAAAATTAAAGCTTCCGCCTTTTGTTGGGTACTTCGACAAAATTTAAGCAAAGAGGACTCTTTATACTTTCTTTTTTTATTCTCTCTAGCTTTCAATGGACTTTGCCATCATCATCAGGAGCTGCAATTACAATGATAACAGTAGCAACAATAGTATAAATTTAAATTGACTTATTTTAGTCAAACGCTGTAATCAATACAGTGTTGCTCCAATAAAGTACAGAATATAACAGGGTACTACTTTACCAATAATATTAAAAGAAAAACAATCAAGCGAATTAATCTAAAAGGAAATAAGAATAGATTAAAACGTTGTCTTTATTATTACATTATTGTTTTTTTAATCAAGTATTTACTATGTATACGAAATCCAGCAACTGGATGCTGCTGTTGAGCAAGCAAGCCTATGTACGTTATAATTTAGGTTAGATTCACAGAATTATAAAAATTAACTTATCTCCTTTAACTCATTTGTATTCCATGGTATTTTCTCATTCACACTGTCATAGTATTCACTTAGTTACTTGTAAAACAATTCTGTATTTGCAACATTTCGGGCTGCCTCCGTCTTCTGTGTCCACCCAGACTGGTTTTTCACGATACAAGCAAGCCTACGCAGCTCTGATAGAAACGTCCGAGTACGATGTTTTGGATACACTCTAGAAGTATCAATATGATCGTGAACGCGCTCACAGTAAACTAACATCAAATCGGTTACTACGTTACTGCTGTTGCCAATTTATGATCTAGAAATCCACACCAAATGTAAACAAACAGCACATTCTGCATTTCTGAGTCCTAAAACATCGATATTTGTAAAATTATCCGCATCCACCTATTATTCATCGTCTAGATATTATAAGCCATAATCAAGAATACCTATTTATGAAAATATATCTCCAAACATGGTTATATTTTCTTGTTATTTCTATTATTATAACACGTCTGGGTTATCAATTGCTTTTAAAGTGATCTGCACATCTGAAGTGTTGCCGAACAGGCAAAAAAAACGGAATCGGTAAATAGTGGCCGTTGAATTCGGTGTAAGGAAAATGCCGTCCCAAGATCAGTGGTAGATTAAGGGCCTTTATGTTATGACAAACGTCTGTTATTGTATTGGGCGCGCACACAACATGTTTTTTGAGGGCATAGTTCTATATTACAACTTCTGCAATGTGCATACTGGTCGCTCTTTCAAAGTACTTTGCAACCATTCTGGAAACTCGTTTTTCGAATCTTGCTTATAGGATTTTGAATATTTTTCTGTTTTACCCCTGAACTCACCTCTCATTTTAATTAAATATTTATTTGGAAAACAGACAGGTTTCGGTTTCTTTATTGCTTGTCCGGTGATGAAGTAATGACGGCAATCTACCAGTATGTACCTTTTGTATGCACAAAAATCAATTTAGGGCAAGCGGAGTAAGGGATGAGGATGTGCGTTGGTAATCATAGGCAACCCAAATCTACGCCACTCATGTTCACTCGTTCATATTCGTCAATATTTCATTTGAAGCTTTTATTTGTCATAAGATTTTAGCAAAATGTAAGACAGTAAAAAGTGTCGATATGTATCGATTCTTAACGTTTTAGGAAGTATCGATACTCTAAAATATTGGAATAAAATTATCGATATCCAGCGGAAGGAAACAAAGAAGAAAAGTAATCTGAAGTTACTCACCCTTTCTGACACAGTCCGGATCGAAAGATGACGATACTCGTGAAATGTATCGCTACACCCAAGAGTCGTATATAAAAATATCGATCCAAAATACAGGGTTTGGGAAGCAAAAGTATCGATACTTCTAAATATAGGATGGTATCGAACATCCCTACTGTCAAGATGTATAACCCGAGGTACCACGGAGCTATTTTGGGGCGTCATGGGAATAATTTTAAATTTTCATTTGCATTTTTTCAAATGTTGTGCAACGATTTTGGGAAAAATTCCACGTATAGTCTTATAAAGCATAGTAGAATATATTTCAACAGTTGGCGGAGCATACTCCACTGGGACCAAGGGTTGACGGATCCCACACATGTGTCACTCGTTGGGGAGTTTTGAAATGTCATAATCAGCTTAAATAATGTCTAATATAAATATATCCTAGAATGTGTACTCAGTGAAACAAGAATGTTCTTGCAAATTCTATTTTTTTTGCTGGTTTTAACTTTGCCGGTAGCTTTACGCTATATACTTGAGTATTTCTTAATCACTGTAAATATAGTGTGGATGTTTGTCAGTTCCTGAACAACCAAAAAATATTTGACTTTATGGATGTATGGATATCAAAAATCCTTAATGGTTTTATGGGAATAACAATCGGCGGTGCTATAATGGTACTGATGAACGGCAAGTAAATGAATGAATGTTTGGAAACGAGCAATATCTATGAAATTTTTTGGTAGAGCCTGTCATCAAGTAGGTGCTTAATGGCTATCTGCAAGAGGTTTATAGGAAAAACACACGGTAGGTGATTCTGAATCAGTAAAATCGCATATCAATTGAAGAAAATAATATAAACATGAATAAACAATCGACAATATTAAATAAAAACATGAATTTTATCCAAAAATCGAACACTTTTTTAAATTTTGTGAAGTATATGTAATTTCTTAATATTTAATAAGCTGGTGATGTTTTAATGACAAGCTGTCATCTCATACTTTGACAGTATTTTGTTTTCAACATTTCATAGCTATTGTTTGTTAAAGTTTGTTGATCGGAAATTGAAGCTCATTCGCTGTATTTGACGTACTGTTACCCTATAGGTGCAGAATAACGGACTGTTGATTTGACAATCCTGGTGAAATCCACCCTAAATGTTAGGATACATGGCCGGGCCCATCAGATCTTTTCGGAATTTAATATCTCGATTATGTTACGCCTTTGGTGTATATGTTACTAAAAAAACCTATTTGCTGTTGCCTGACCTATGTGCTCTGTAAAGGAAAATCCCAACTTTGAGGATACTCTGTATTTGTGTTATAGTACACTTTACCGCGCCCGTATACAGAAACTATTCATCCTACATTAAAATATAGAACACATAAATTGCCAGCAGTTCAATTTACAGTGTAACTATTTTTTCCGTAGAAGGAATCGGATAGTTTAATAAACTGTTCTTTTCCCAATAAGCAGTAGGTCGAAGAGATACCGAGTTTTCAAAACATTCCAAGTAAACCTACTAAATGATTGGACTGTTATGATTAATGCAGCATAAAACGCTGAATGTGAGCTATATGTAATTAATGTAATTGATTAAGGACTATATGATGGAGACTAAGCCTGAGTCCATATAGCATACTCGAATGAACGCTACCATAGGTATTCTTGCATAATACGATTCACCACAGAAAAAGCCATGCAAACATATATCAAGCACGTTAGCACGTTTTGCAATTTCGCGCAATCGAAACCCGGCAAAAGGGTTAATTACTGGCTGAAAAAATGTACGGATGTATGTTTGTATGTGTATATATGTGCGTACATACCCTTTTAAGAGCGAAATATCCCGATCGGCGGTAGGGGCGGCGGGGAGGGCGCGAGTATCGATGTGGGTGAGAGAAGAGGAGAAAGGGGAGGGAGGGTAGTAATACCCGTCGATGATGTCGATAGCGGGCACCGGGCGGCCCCGACGCGGGGGCCGATAGATTGATTAGCGGAGTGAAATGCACCGGGCAACAAATGCGGTGACTAACGGATGATAGCTGGGGCATAGTAGGTTCTGGAAGGGAAAATATGAATTACCGGTAGGATTATTACGTAAAATATATATAATGTCAAAAAAAATTGACGAAATGTCAATTTGTTGACTAGATAGTTCCTAGAGTACAAATAGTTCATTCCACTATTGCTCGCTGTGGATCGCTATAAGCGTCACCCCTAGCTTCGCCTATGGAGGAATGACTCAACCAGATGCTCAATGGCCATGCTGCAAGTCACTTCGCCAGCACGCTTTGTTGGTTGCAGAATACCGAGACAGTCTGTACAGTATATCTCATAGAAGATATGACAGAAAGAAAATCGGTTGAGTAGCAAGATCGCATCTGGATGATTGTGAGTATTGGTCTGCATGTGTATAAAATCAGTGATTGTATTTGCTATATGACAGAATTATTAATGAATATGCTGCCGATTAAGTATATCTCTTAGCTGTACCAGACGGATTGTTTGTGTTGTCCTTTCTGAAGAGAGGTTATATTCAAAGTTATAAATTATCATTTTACCCGGGTTTTTTACGTTTTCAAAAACTTTGAGAAACATCACGGAAATCACTACCTCGCCCGCGTGGTGTGTAATTAAGCCACTTCACTGAAAAATTAGGAATGACGCATTTTTGCAAAATAAATTTCTATAAAATTTAAATAACTGGAAATAAAAAATAATGTAAAATGTAATAAATGTTCACATTCCATAAATATTCCTGCCTGTAGCTTATTTTTTCACCTGTTGGTTGTAGTATACTTGACCAACCAGGGATTTTCTTTTCTTATCTCTCTTATTTTTCAAATTCAGTAAATTTGTATATAAATAAATTAAATAAAAAAAGGTGGATGCGCACCTAATTTATTGCTTTGCATGCATCTCAAGTGATGGTAATTATCATTATCAACACAGATTATCTTACGTGACGTCATCAACGCCATATGAAATAAGTAAACAGATCGAGTCTCCGTACCATGGGCGGAACACTGCGCAGACTAATCTTCAGCGCATCTGCTACTCTCTGCGCATGAAGTGGGTAACAGGGGACCGCTGTTTTCATTTTCTTCCTGGAAATACTCTAATAAATTTACCACGAGCTGTCGGCCTTCTCCATTGATCGTATTTCCGGGCATTGTTCAATTTTATATTGAAGATTGATAACAGGACGATTCGAATTGCACCCCGATGTCAAGTAAGTTGTCACTCTGAAAAATATTATTGAAGGGCACTTATACGTAACGACAAAGTTTTTGAGACGGAGACACACAACTAAAAAATGTATGTCTTTGAGCTTACCGAACAAATGTTGACACACAGGGGTAGGCTGTATGTGCATGTATGAGGGAGATAGAGATATAAGTATAAAGGGATACTGGTAGTCACTTACAACTTATAGACCTCCAATAATACTACTTCTACAATAGCAGACGTTACATCACATCACACGTACTATGCAACAAGTTGACGTCTTATAGGGCCGTATCGTCAGTCGTTCCTACAATATGGTAGAACGCCGGTATGGCCTCCTTGATTTCGTAGTCTTTTCTCTTCTTCAGAAAGGCTGGGGTATTTCCAGGTTTCTACTATTTCGTGTCAACGTCAGCGCTCTTCTGTTGTGAGGTTGTTTTCTTTTTGGATCTTAAGAAATTTCGGGCTGATAAAACAGGTGATAAAAATCAAGCTGAAGCAGTAGAAATCTTAAAATACCGCTGCCTTTTTAAAGTCTATGAAAAACCAATACGTCAAAGAAATCCGACATAATGTCACTGTTCAAGATACGTAATATCCCTGCTGTATGTCTGTTACAAAAGCAAAACAGTCACCGGGTTGGTTATAATAAGTATTGCTATTGTTTCTTTCCAGCAAAAAGTGCATGTTGGTCAGAATTGTTTACTGCAGCTACCCATGCCGCAGGAACTGTTTTCAGGCGATTAGGAATCGGCAATATAAACCTTTTGGACATTATGATTATGTATCAATTTCCAAAAAAAAAGTTTGGGGTGCTCTCAGTAGATCCCAAATCATCAAAATCTCGCATTTAGGAGGCAACCATATTATAAGTAGGTCACAGCACAGCACCCCTCTAGCCTTCCTCTGTGGGCGTCCACTGAAAACGACAATAAAGTTTGATAACTTTTTCTTAAATTAGCCGACATCTTTTGATGGGTAACTTCTGTTTATCTTTCACTTTTCTGAGAAAGTAATTTGTGAAATATATTTATAGATCCCAGGAACAGGGAGTGCAATATTTTGAAAAATTAATGGAACAGATTGACACTCCGTACTTCCGTCATATTCGACCACAGACGAACGAAAGCTATATTACTATTTTGTTCGATGGTCAGTAGACCGTATCGACTACCCACCAGATTTCAAGCAGAGTGGTGACCTGACTGACAATGCAAGCTGGAATGCAGTTCCGATAGCTACCCTACTGTTGTCACCTTCGCAGTGCTCAAATCTGGTAACAGTTGTCACT
The DNA here is from genome assembly GCA_963669975.1 of Acanthoscelides obtectus. Lineage (NCBI taxonomy): Eukaryota > Metazoa > Arthropoda > Insecta > Coleoptera > Chrysomelidae > Acanthoscelides > Acanthoscelides obtectus. The sequence goes on from CAVLJG010000001.1 coordinate 93,308,502, forward strand.
TTGTGCTGTCTTATTTTAAAAGGATCAAATAAGCCAAACAGACACATACAATTAATCCATAGGTCCCACACATTTGATAACGCTGCGATCTAGAAATTTCTATCCTACCCTTACGGCAAGTGCGACCTAGACGCGACACCTCCATTTTGAGATTTCTCCAAGTTTTACGGTGGTACGGAGAAGTCTTATATGTGGTGCGTACGATTAGCGGGATTAAACTTATGAATCTACTACCGCTGAAAAAATTTACAATTCTCATCCCCCAATTTTTGAATCCCCACGAACATTTTTCAAAAATAATCAGGTGCCTTTGAAATGTCAAATAATGGTATTTTGATCAATTTTTTTTAATTCTTGACCATCGCTCCAGCGCTACTGGGCCGATTCTCAAAAACAACATCGCTTTTTTGTCCTTGGCATAGTAGTAACCTTGTGTGAAAGTTCCTTTAGAGCCCGAGTTATAGAGGGGTCAAGAATAGGCGGACAGACAAATAATCGACAGACCGACGGAAAATAAGTGACGTGGTTTTTCATGATGTCACATCAAAAACCGCTGAAAAGTGTCTCAATTTAGAAATTTTCCGCGAATACAATACTTCCAGTTGGCATGTGAAGTAAAAAGTACAAGTTTAATTATCACATTTTGGAACTCCGAATATTTCCGTTTTTCTATATTTTTAAAACTAGCCGGATTAATATTGAAAAAATCACTTAATGATGCTTTTGAAACTGTAAGGCTTTTCCGTACCTTGCCATACCATCATGTCAACTACCATGTCAAGTAGATTAACTCACCACCTATACATATATATATATACATAGTAGAATAATGACAGGACTTTTTTGATAACTGTTTCAACTACATTTTTGCTAAGCCTATGGAATATATCCGAAGCTAAATATTGCAGTATTATTTACTATTCCCAACAACAAGGCTAGGCTGGCTGGATCAATATATAGCACCGATGGCGAATTTTGTAGTGCACACAAATATGTATATGTATTTATACAAAATATTCAGTGGACCTGGAATGACCCAATGCGCGTGTATGTGCGTTGCTGTCGCTGTTCGCTGTCTGAATGCATTAGTCCAGCGTAGTGGGTGATAAATAACCAGTAATAAAATATTTATAGGTTCCATGAAGTCTTCATCTAAGGAATTTAATCGATTTCTTTCTTTTATGCTTGAAATCACCACGAAGGCCTAAGGCTCTAACACCCAGGGGTACAGTGGGGCTATAGGGGGATACAGGGGAATGGGGAGGGACGCCACATGACCTCTCGCGAGGGAACACGTGTGCATGGAACATGCACAGATTCTGGCCCTGACTTAGAGATCCGCTTGTGGTACCTCCACGTTAGACAGTCAGAGACCGTCTACAGCTACTTAAGAAAATAAATACTTCTAGTACATATTTAATAATATAATGTGAAACTGCAACCGTGACGACAGTGATGTAATTGAAAAACACTGCAGATAAAGATTGGCAGGATATAAAGAGACAGTCTCGAAGAATTTTAATGAGAAGGCGTTTTTGAAGTAACGGATCTGATGAATACGGTCGATTTCTTGAAATATATCTCTCAAACTAGAGAAAAATTATAAGATTTGTGTAAGAAGGGCTCCTAATTCTCATATTATATCAAGAAATACTTCATGTATCGCATGCGTCAGTTACAAAAACCTATTTTTCATTTGTGTCCAGGCACAAAAGTTGACGCAAATTGCATCAATCAAAAAGGGTGTGTGGCCACCTCGAAACATGGCACAAACCTTATATGACGCCATTATTAAACATTTTATTGAAAATAAAAATCTCACTGTTGCTGTACAAAATTTAGCTGAAAAAACTCTTTCGAATACATAAATAAAGTTACAAAATGCTTATTTTGTAACAAACATCGAGTAAGTAATCAATTTACTTACTGTTAACAGTAAGATGTCGTGCACTCTACTGGACGGTAGGACGACTAGACACCACGCTACACCGCGGTGACAGTGGCAAGGATAGACGTAGTTGCCCTACTGCCCAGTAGAGAGGGAAGCTCCCTGTTAACAGGGCGGGCATCAGGGACAGGGTTTTTGGTACGGCAGTCAAGTAAATTGAACAATCTCTCGATGCTGGATAATAAACATTCTGGAATTTTATTTATGTCCTCAAAAAATTTATCAAGTAGAATTTTCTATAGCAACAATGAGACACTGTTATTTTCAATAAAATGCTCATTTAATTTCTATCATATCAATCTAGATATTGTATCAGACTTGTGTTCATGCTTTGAGAATGGTGCGAATGCTTATTTTTTATTAGTGCGTTATATGATCATGGCCGCTAATTTAGTCTCCATTCGCAAATAAAAAATTAAGTTTTTGCTATTTCTTGGTTTATTATGGATATTAGGGGCCCAAATGACACAAGCCGTATGATTATTATTTAGATTGAGATACACAAAAAAATGGACCATATTAATTAGATCCATTACTTCAAAAACGCCTTATCTTGGTTATATTTTTAGCTCACGTACTTTTCTGCGCGCTAACTTAATACAATCAAGCCTCAGATAGAAAAGGAACCTAAAAACTAATATTAAAATTATCTTAATAAAATGTTCTAGACAATCTTTTTCGGAGATATACAGGGTGACTTTGAAGTTGAGTCATCAATTTTCAGATAATGATTGTAGAAGGAAGATAAACCAAAATATGTGTGTAAAAATAAAAAAAAAATAAAAAAAATGTTACCTTGTTTTATAAAGTATCCTCCTGACAAGTATTTCAGTGCGGACCTGTATTTGTTCGTGCAGTCTTGGAGCACCGGCATGCCCTCCCCTGTGAGGTCTTAAGTCACCTGATTCACGAGCCATTTGTACTACATTAACAAAGGCACGAGGGTTTGGTTGCACTCGATTAAATAAGAATCATGTCCACAAGTTCAGCATTTCACTATTCACTCACGCGTTACCGACTGAAACATTGACTGACATCGTGATAAACGTTTCAAATTCTTTCGCTTTTTTGTTTCCGATGCGATGAACAGATAAGGCGGATTATATCCGTTGTTGCCAAACACGAGCACATAATATTATTATTGAGACAGGGCGGTACTCAAACTTCTAAAGGGCTATAACTTTGTTAATTTAATTTTACCAGAAAAATGTTAGAGGAAAAAAACATTTCTTTTGATCAGATCTACTCACTGTTAAAATAAATGACTCAACTTCGAAGTATGTAAGCCCATAAAGGATGGCTGGAGATAGTATTCAGAAAAGACATCATATGAGTGTAGCTACTGGGTTACCTATTCTGTAATACTGGTTTATCTACACTCTATAGGATGAAATAAGCATGTCCGGCAGCACAAACTGTAGAACTGTATTTTGTAACGTATTATCATAAATTGCATTTTCGCAGACCAAAAATTCAATGCCTCTAAGTAAGAGTTTTTCTATTTGATTTTAAAAATCAGCAAATCTGATTTACGATTTAAACGTGTTCAATGTTCTTCTAGCCTTCGCGCAAAATAAAACAAAGTAGAGATAAAACTCGTAAGAATCTAAAATGAGGGAAACGCGTTTAAAGTTTGATACCACATCCGCAAGCGAAGCACCTAAAACATTGTGGAATCTCTGAGGTAATTTGTATTTCCGACAGACGAAAAACCCTTTCATCCGGCGGCAGGTCATAGTTTTCCTTTCTCCAAGATAACATTTGCACACTTTATACTTCCAGCGAGGTATATCCTCCGGGAGGGCCGTGTCGACCCCAAAAAGGTCCGTATTTATCAACGACCCTCCGTAATTTTCTGTGTCTCGCTCTTTCGGACACGGGTAGGCTCTTATCCGAGGAATACCCCTTTGTCATGGACGTAGACTATTATTATACCGAAGGGTCAGATATCCCAAAGACAAAGTATACTATTTTACCTTCTTTGGCATATCTATCTCCATTACTAATTAATTAGCTAAGGGTGTTCCGTGAGGAAATGGTGGTGTGGGCTGAAGCATTTTCATATCCGAGAATGAAAAAATGCAAATCCAAATCAAACCTAGTTGGATGCTTAAAAAATCAAAAAGTCATTTTTTGATTTTTTTATTTCATTTTGAGTTGAATTTTAAATATCCGACTATGTACAATAAATCTAATTTTTGAATTATTAGCTAAATATTCTTATTTATTAACGCCCCGCCCCTTTCCCCTGTATCCCACTATAGCCACACAGTACCCATGGGTGTTTAGGCATAGGGATTCGTGGTGGTTGGAGTATAAAAAAAGCAGCATGGATCGAATACTCTGCTGTGCTAGGTCATGAATGCCTTCACTTAGAAGACGTGGTCAATTGAACAATTGTTGCGGAAAATTTTTATATATTTTTTTTACTTTTATATACCTGTATGTTAGCAGGGCGCATTCAAAATAAGCGGACACAGGCTTTAACATACTTATTTGAAAAAGAACTTAAAACCTACTACGGGCAACTTGTGACAGCCCATTGTCAATTGTCATGCTGCTTGACATTTCATTAATACCAACATAGTTTGCCATTGCCAACTTAACAATATACTATTGAACTAATTTGCTTGAAAATTTCATTCCATGTATTTGTTTTATTAAGCTGTTTTATTAGTTTTAATTGGACGTCTTTTTGCAGAAAGGAACCAGCCCACTAAATATGAAAAGTCTCGATTTTAGGAACATAACCTATTACGAGCATATAACTTATAAATTGTTTAGTGTTATCTTATATACACATATTTAAAAGCCTTGATGTTCTTTTATATTATATAATGTATGGGAAAGTTTAGCCTCCTGTTGATGTAGACTTTGTAGCATTTGAAAATATTCTTAGTTTGTTTATATATATGTAAATGCGTTGAACGTGCATGTTGGTGTCGACTTCGTAGTATTTGAAAATATCCTAGTTGGTTTATAAATATCAATATGTTGAATGCGGGTGAGTGCAATACTCTTTTATTATTAGAAATAAAAATACAATTTTCGTACACATGTTCAAGTGACCTTATTCAATTTAAACTACTTTTTGAATTTAAAACAAAGAATTGCTTCTAATGAATATTATAACCTGCTTCTGGACAAACAGGGTAATAGTTGGTAAAATTTGATCCTATGAATAATAAGTACACAATCGATGAAAATAAAAATATCGAATTTTGTTGGGGTTATGAAAGTTTTATATTAATTTGAAAACATCAACTTTCAATAACAAGTTCTCCAAATTTTTTGATATCCAAGATTTTTATAATATACGTCATTCAGTAGAATGCAAATTAAATGTCAAATATTATACAAATATCCTTTTAAATCTAAATAAAATAATTCTTTAAACTATGCACTTTTACCTAAACTAATTAAACAAATTTCATAAATATAGTATCATTAAATTGTTTTACTTGGAGCAGGTAAACTCATTTTAATAGTTCATTAATTTTAAATAAAGAGGTGTAATCAATCTAAGTAAATGATTTAATAGATTTAATTAAACAACTGTGTTTTAGTCTAATTTAAGTAGTTTCATAGATTCAAGTAAACTGTTTCAGAAATCTGAGTGTAACTAAACTAATTAAATTTTCTTAGTTGTCACATAGTTGATTACATTTTTTATTTGGCCTAATTAAAATTTAATTGGTTTGATTTTTTTTTCTTAGTGTAGGCAGAACAATGTTGCTCTAGCACATCCTTGTAGAAAACCCGTGTTGTTTTGTATCTGAAAGGAACTACGACAGTAAACTCTTTTTTGCAGCACAAAGGAAGAAGAGAATCTTTCAACATAGATAGCGATTAGGTGTTGTTGAAATGATTCTACGATTTTCGCATATTCTGTGTTAAATCATCGTCTGGCTTTCGATGTTATTTTGACCGGAGCCAAGACATTAATAACGCGTACACACGGAACGTGCAGTATGTGTGTGGATGACTTCTGATATCCTACGTCCATTAAACCACATTGAATTAGAAAAGTTCACAGACAGCAATAATCTTATAGCAGCCCCATGTGTTAAAGTATCCCTTTCTACTGCCTCTGTTTGCCACAGAAGCCTGCCTGTCGAGCCTCAACTGCCCGTCTATATCCCTTACCCACCCCCAAACCAAATACTCCCCAGCAAAGCGCCTAAAGAGGGTCGGATGGGTCGGGACTCAGGGCGGCGTGAAGGAGATGACATCCGAAACTCCGGCAAACAGAGAACGGAGGCAGACAGGGTCTCGCAGGGAACATTTACCAAGACGGGCGGAGGTGAAGAAGATCGGAAAAACTAGCAAGGATGTATTTTAATTACCATAAAGGTCTGTTTGTCTGTCGCACTGTGGTAAATTTTGTATGGAGGTGCGAAATTAATTAAGGAGACTCATTACCAGTGGCAAAGCGTCCACGTAACCATTGTTACCATTGGTAACAGTTAAAAATCTTAAAAATGAATATTTTATGACTAAGTACTATGAAATAATTTCATTTATTTGTTTACCAACAGCGATATGTAATAGTAATTCAGTAAATAGAAAATTAGCCCCACGAAAATAATGCTCTCTATAGTGTCTAGGTTTTGCGAACACGATGAAGCTGACTCGCCTCGACTTGGTTGTCGGTTGTTACCATTTTCATTTATGGATACACTTGGTAGTCTGCCGGGGACCGTCGGTACCGGCTCGTGTCTGATCGCGGTCGCCCGATTGCGTGGGGCGCTGCGACTATTATGTGGGCTTGTTATCAATATCAATATCAATCAATCAATAACCTTTATTTCCATGCAGACAATATATAATTGTATTGGAATTGTCAATTTTTCGTTCGCTACAAACCTACAACTAATGTCAAATTGCAATGTTCAAAAATTCATCAACACGATAAAAGCACTTGTTAATCAAAAATTGCATCAACTGGAACTTAAAGTCGTTAATATTTTTAACCGAGGTAATGTGGCATGGTAAATTATTAAAAAGAAGCGGACCAATTTTATTAGGTGATCGAAATGCCGCTTTTGATTTGCTAAAGTTTACATGTAAATTATTACAAGTCCTTGTATCATAATTATGCATATCACGATTCCGCTTGAATTTTTCATTATTTTTAAAAACATTTAAGCACAATTCATATATATACAACGAAGGGACAGTTAAAATGTTGAAACTTATAAAATATTTTTTGCAACTTTCTGTTGGTGAGATGCCTGCTAATGATCGGATGCATCTTTTTTGAGACACAAATACATCTTCAGAGCGCGTTGACCAACCCCAGAAACATAATCCATATCTTAATCTCGAATCCACATTAGCAAAATAAACTTGTATCAATTGTTCAGCTGTTAAGATGGTTTTTAATTGCCTCAACACATAGCTTTGAGAGTACATTTTTGATGTGAGATATTCGCAGTGGGCCTTCCAATTTAAGTTCGAATCAAAATGAACTCCAAGAAATGTCACTTCTCCTCTAAAATCGAGTTGATCGTCACCCAATCTAACTTGAAACCCTTCTACAGTTTTTTGAGCCTGATGAAAACGAATAAGCGTTGTTTTGGAAGGATTCAATTAAAGTGAGTACTGGTTAAACCATGTATTGATATTCCTAATTAAGTTGTTACATTTATCTTCCAAAATTATATTTGAATTACTTGATATTATCGCAGAAACGTCATCAGCATATGCTGTAAAATGGGTATCTGGATGAACATTATCAAACCGATTAATGTATAAGAGGAAAAAGATTGGTCCAAGAATAGAGCCCTGAGGGACTCCAATCGAGATGTCTAACGTACTTGACACAAAATTTTTCATATTGTTCCCTGCGTCAAGATATTCTACTGAAACATATTGTTTTCTTTGGACTAAAAACGATCTGGCCCAACCATATTTAACAACAATATCCAAGAATTTGTTGTGATCAATGTTACCATTTTTTGATTTGGTTACTCAGTTCTCACTTGTTAGTAGCCGTTTTGGTTACCGCCTGTGGTGTGCGTGTAATTAAACATGGATGAGTGTCGCTGCGTAATCGATCAACTATTTGAAAAGTCATTCTCCTTGTATAATATTTAAGAAAAAAAAGGAGATCATTGAAGATGGAAGACCAACACCTATTTTAGGTAATTTTAAAAAGGAATAAAAAACCTTGTTTGATATTTTAAATTAAGTTGGTATATGGAAACTCTTGGTTATGTGGTTGCAAAGAAACAGATTGTATTGTCGGCGATGTCATTTGTTTCATACAAAAAAAAATGGGTGGACCAGCAGCAGAGTTAACAATTTAAATATTTTTAGGGCTCTAAAGTGGAGACATGAAATTTCTCCTTTACATGTGAGATGTGTAGTCAATTTAATTCAGCTTGGAAAAACAAGAATCGAAAGTTGTCTTAACCAAGCTTTTAGGCAGCACACTTCTAGATACCGTATGTTTTTTTGGCAAAACAGGAATTACTCTGACAATAGAGGAAATTACAGGGAATTGTTAACATTCATTGCCAAAAAGATCAAAAATTTTCCGAACATCTAGAAACGTCGACTGTTTTTTCGGGCGGCTTGGATTAGTCATAGCATGAGGTATATCAAATGCCCCAGACGCTCACTCCAGGAATGTTTCACTTAGTTTAAAAATAGTTTAAATAAAATACCTAAGATAAGCAAAAACTTATATTTGGGAGGTTCGAAATAAACTTTTTTTAATAAGATTTTTCACATCTGGTTTTGGTAACAGGTTAGGAAAAGTCACGCGTCGCCACTGCTCATTTTTAATTTGATACTTTTTTGTTTATTGAAATATTTCTTAAGTGAAATAAATGCAACTAAAATGATAAAATAATGATTAGATCAAGTAAAAGTCAGAATTAACAAACAATTACTCTTTTTAATACCACTTACGCATCGTAAAATGTTTTTTTTTTCAGTTTCTGACTCATCTTATTGATAAATAGATCGCTAAGAATAAGTAAGTTTTATCACACCCTCTTTTTTGCTTTCTCGAGAGCATTTTCTTGAACGGCATAACCTATAATTCGTATAATACTTATTTGCTACTTACTAGTGAGTTTTCAGATATTTGCAACTGGAAGTTCTTTAATAATAATCCTCAGAAGTTGAGGAATCGCTAACGATAAAAAACTAACGGAAAGTCGGGTTAAGCGCTTTTATATTAGTTTTTCGTGCAAATATTCCACTTTTTATTTCCGACAACTACTGGTAAATGATACATGTTTTTTCGATGTTGAATAACATGTACATCACAAAAAACCATGTCATTCGTTTCCGTCGGTCTATCTGTCTGTCGGTCTGTCTTATAACCACATATACATTGAGAAGTACCGGTCTTTTTTCGATGAAAAAAGGCAAAAGCTTTGTATTTTTTGAAAATCGATCCAAAGGCTGCAGAGAAAAAGGCCTAAAGCAAAAAAAAGTAAATATCGCTCAAACTTCGTTTTTCGACGTTTCAGAAGATCCTAATTAGTTTTGAAAAAAAAAAGAGGTAATTCAATTCTTTGTTGCGCGTGCTTAACAACTGTTCCAACTTACTATCCTAATAATATACATTGCTGTACATTGCAAAAGTTTGCTTTTACAGCTCGAGAAAGCTAGGTGACTATGTTAGAGCCTTTTAGTCCTCGGAAGGTAATTGAATAATTAATTTACATTATTTATTTGATCGTTTTCCCTATTTTTACCCCGATTTTTCTAATTTGATATACTTGGTAGGTAAACTCGACGATTTCATCAGTTTTTGAGAAATTGCTGCACCTAGTAAGCATTCGCCAACATTTACCAACTCAACAAGTTGTTTTATAAGAATATACCACGTACCCATCAAGTTTTTTTGCTCGTTTTTCCTATTTCCAACTTTCATCAACTTGACTCGATATTTAGAGCGTTATTGATCTCTTTTATTTATCTTCGCTAGTTGATTGCAATTTAGAATACTTGATGCATTAATTGTACGTTCTGCTGCTCCACGTTTGCAAACTTGATAGTATTTGTAACACCTGAAGCTTATCCTATGGTTGTCATGTTAATAATCCTCCATGTACTGTCCAGTCCAGAGAGTAGAAATATGGATTCAGACAAGGACGTAGTACCACGGACCAGATCTTCACTCTACAAGAAATCCAAACGGACAGCTATGAATATGAAGATCCTATTGTGCTGCTCTTTACTTCAATCACGCCTTCGCTCGGGGAAAAAAGAAATAGATATATTAGGTAGTTCAAGAACTGCATTTAAAGCTCAGAACTTCTTAACACTATGATAATGAAGCTGGAAAAAATGGAAAAAGAGGAAGATAAGCGAGAAGTTTAAAGTCAAACAAGGAGAACAACTCTCTTCGCTGCTGTTTAAAGCTGTGCTCGAGAAAACTATACAAGCAGCCAGCTTAAACAGGAATAGCCTGATATATCACCAAAAGCGTCAATGAATAGCATTTGCTAAAGGCCTAATAATTCTGGCCAGGAATAAAGCCGAACATATGGATACCATAAAAACACTAGAAGAAAAAGCATGTAACAAGGTACTGTACAGATAAGATGTGCAGATAAGACAAAATACATTGGATGGGCGGATAAAGTAATCAATAAAGGAGAATAATAATAATAACAACAATATTTATTTACTCTAAAATACAGGGAACATGAAACGAGTGAATAAATATAATATATCCATAGGAGGACAATGCCTGTGCATGGATCATATGTATGTTGAATTGCAAAAGATAAAAAAAAATATAGAGAGAAAAAAATTATTGGTAAGAATGATAGAGCATTTATTGTGTAATATTTGATATTATTCTATTAATCAGGTTTCTCCCAATCATGTTAATACATTTTTTTTTGAAACCTAGTGTATTGCGTAATTGTTTTAAATTATTTGGTAAATGTTCGTACAATTTTGGAGCTAAATACAGGTGACATCGTTTCATTAAAGATTTGTTTGGTTTAGGAACATTTTTTGCCCGTAATTCAGTTAATATACCGGTTAGAAATTTTATTTTATATGCTTAGAATCTAATTTTCTTTAGTATCTAAGAAATATGTATATCCCATCTCAAGTGGGGATCTAGATAAATTCCTAAATATTTTGTATCATTATTTGTATCTATTGATTTTTAGATTTTTATCATATACCTTAAAGCGAAGGTGGTTATATTTTGTTAGATGATTAGATAGTGATGAAAATGGTCAGAAATGAGTTTTAGTGAAGTTTATTGTTAATTTTCGGTTATTAAACCACTGAATAATTTTGCAAAAGTCATTTTGGATAACATCTTTTAAGTAGTTCCAATCGTTTCCTTTATAGAGTATAACAGTGTCGTCTGCAAAACTGACTATTTTACCAGTACTATTAATTTTGAACATATCGTTTCAATAAATATTGAATAACAGACGACCCAAAATTGTACCTTGCGGTACACCACATTTAACAAACAGTCCTTTACTATATGAGTTTAATAATTTTACTGATTGCGGTCTATTTGATAAATAATTTTTCATTAAAGTATACATCTTTCCACGAAAACCTATTCTTTCTAAGATTTCCAAAAGTATATTGTGGTTAACTGTGTCAAACGCTTTTTGTAAATCCACAAATACGCATATCGATGGTACTTTTTCATCCATATTTTGGGTAGTTTCATTCACAATACTTAATACCCTATCTGTTGTAGATTTGCCCGCTATGAAACCATATTGATTTAAATTTAAAATTTTGAATTCATTAATAAAATTAATCATTTTATTAAGGAGTAATTTCTCAAAAACTTTAGCTAAACTTGATATAAGTGAAATAGGCCGATAGTTAGTGACATCCGTATTATCATTAGCTTTATAGACAGGTATGATGATTGCTGTCTTGAAACCTGATGGAAATACTCCAGATTGAAAGGATTTGTTAACGATATAAGCAAGTGGTTCTGTTATTTGTTTCGCCAGTATCTTTATATGTTCAGCTCTAATTTCGTCAACTCCAGAGCTTTTTTTAATTTTTAGAGTCATAATAGCATTGAAAACATCCTGATAGTCTACTTCAGTTAATACAATTGAATTATACAGTCTTGATGAACATCAGCATTTTGTTTGATATTATTTGCCAAGTTTTCTCCTATATTCGTGAAAAATTCTATTGAACTCGTCACATATTTGCTGAATATTAACTCTACAACACAAGGAAACATCTATAACTTTGAAAAGGTAGAGGTGTTTGAATATTTGCGAACGGTATTTACATACATCCAAGCCGAGTAACAAGGAGGACATACAAAAAAGAACAATGTCTGGAAATCGGGCTATACTCGAATATGCACTGAACAGATTGCTAAGAAGCAAGGTCAAATCCTGGGAGCTAGAGTACCAAACACTAATAAGGCCAGCGTAAGCATGTGAAACATGTACAATAACAGGATCAAGCAAAGTTGGAAATATGAGAAAGGAAAGTACATATAAAGGAATATTTTTGATAGTAAGCTGTTGGAAAAAGGTACGTGGAAATGCATAGCTAAATTAATTGTTTAAAGAGCCCAAAATAATAGTGGTTATAAAAGCCTAGAGTTTGAGATCTCTGGGAAACGGCAAAAGATTTTCCAAAGACATTGCTGATCCACTCAATAGGAAAGAAAAGGAAGTGCCGCTCCAGGAAGAGATTGGGAGAGAAGGTCGATGAATAGAGAAGGGTGGCGAAAGGCAATTATTCAAGCCATAGGGCTATAAGACCTGTAGAGCTGTTTTATATACAGGGTGTTTCAGTTTATTGTTGCATAACTTTAAGATTCGATATAACTTTTAAAATTAATGCATAAAGTCTATATAAACATGGGTCGAAAAATGCGTGGCTTCTGAAATACAGGGTGTTTAAATTTACTTTCTAAAATAGTTTTTTTTAAATATTTCGAACAATATTTGATGTATAACAGTGAAAATTGGTATTCAAGGGTTTTTTGGTACGACAAAACGAACCATGGGCATAGTTTTACTATAGCCGCTAGAGAGCTCTCTCTGCTGTACTTGTAGTGTATTAAAATAACCGAAAAATTTTTCTTAGTGCAATTTTAAGCTTTTTGAATAAAAAAAATGATTCTTCGCACTTTTAAACATAAAAAAGCTCTCTTGTGAATTTTCGTTATAGTTAGCCGTTTTTGAGATATTTCGATTTTTAAGGTTCGATGCATGTTTAATTATTTATGATAAAATAAAGTTAAAGTCAGTATCTCGATAATTTTTAGAAGTAGGCTGTGCCTTTAAATATTTTTGAAATTGAAAGCAGAATAAGGTTAAACGTCAATTAGTTAACAGTTAGTTTTGTTGTCTGTTGAAACCTGAAACGTTTTTTTGCAATTGTGAATGCACGAAATTTAGTTTCTTTTACCTGTTTTTTTGTAAGTTTTATAAAAATGCCATTTTTATTCTCCAATCAAGAGTTATCGGATATACATTTTGTGTATGGCTTTGTAAATGGAAACGCAGCAGAAGCAGCCAGAGAATACGCACGAAGATTTCCAAACAGACGACATCTAACTCGCTCAGTATTTGTAAGAGTGCATCGCCAAATAATTGAAAATGGTTTTGGAAATCTCCAAAGGGATCAAAACATAAATGTTCGTCAGCGCAGATTTACCCGTATGATTCTGCGTGAGTTTGATAGAGATCCGACCACAAGTGTTAGGAGAGTTTCTGGTGCCTTGGGAATTTCAGCAAGCCATGTTCACCGTGTTCTTAGAAATGACCATAGACATCCTTACCATTTGCAACCTGTGCAAGGACTACAGCCAGGGGACGGAGAACGAAGAATCACATTTTGTCAGTGGATTCTTTATAGAAATATGGAGTTTTTAAATAACGTTTTATGGACCGATGAGTCATGCTTCACTAGACGTGGAGTGGTAAATTTTCATAATCAACATTATTTGGTCGCATGAAAATCCGCATGCAGTTCGGGAAAAAAATGTTCAGCATGAATTTAGTGTGAGCGTGTGGATTGGTATCTACCGTAATCGACTATTTGGACCCTACCTTTTGCCTGCAAGGTTAAATGCTGCGACCTTCTTGGAATTTTTAAAGGCTGAACATGCAAATATGTGGGATGATGTTATGTTAGATTTAAGAAGATTGGCCTGGTTCCAGCTTGATGGTTGTCCAGCTCATTATTCGAGAATAGTTAGAAACTGGCTGGACGAAAATTATCCAGTCGCCTGGCCTCCACGATCCCCTGACCTAAATCCATTAGATTTCTTTGTGTGGGGATTTCTAAAAGAAAAAGTGTACCAGACTCCCGTAACCACAAGAGATATGCTAATAGGCAGAATCAGGAATGCATGTGATCAAATAAGGCCTTATTTGAATAGTGCTATACCACGTTCGATCATTCGTAGATGTGAATTGTGTATTGAACAATTGGGTTTACATTTCGAGCAACTACTTTAGATTTTGTATGTTTGTCCTAACTATCCAATAGCATTTTAGTTGTAAATAATTAATTTAATTTGTTAAAAATAATATTGGAAAATTAAACAAATTGATATTCTGTTTTTTTGTGTTTATTTGGAGTTAGGAATTATTGCTGTGTTTAAAAACACAATCTAAACGATCATCTTAATTACTTGTAATGCCCAAATCGAAAATGTAAAAAAAAATATTATTTTCCCATAAATAATTAAAAATGCATCGATCCTTAAAAATCGAAATATCTCAAAAACGGCTAACTATAACGAAAACTCACAGGAGAGCTTTTTTATGTTGAATAGTGCGAAGAATCAGTTTTTTTATTCGAAAAGCAAAAAATTGCACTAAGAAAAAATTTTCGATCATTTTAATACACTACAGGTACAGTAGAGAGCGCCCTCTAGCGGCTACAGTAAAAGTATGCCCATGGTTCGTTTTGTCGTACCAAAAAACCCTGATATACCAATTTTCACTGTTATACATCAAATATTGTTCGAAATATTTAAAAAAAAAACTATTTTAGAAAGTAAATTTAAAGGAAGCCACGCATTTTTCGACCCATGTTTATATAGACTTTATGCATTAATTTTAAAAGTTCTATCGAATCTTAAAGTTATGCAACAATAAACTGAAACACCCTGTATAATAGTCAATGTTAGTCTGGCCGCTAAATAAAACCTCATAATTTTTATTCTTTTTAACAGCTTTTGCTAGTTCCTGCAACTTGCTATGGGTATTCTTTCCCTTCGAGATCCCGTCAGTACGTCCCTGACGACTCGAGAGAGCGCGCACATACTGCAAATGAAGGGCGGATGGGGATGGGATGGGGTGAGAGATGAGAGATGGGTCGCCGATGATGACTTACAGGGGTGTTAATCATTAATTGCTTTTTGGTTACATGTTGCTCATCCAGTTGGTGGTTCTAATGTAATGGAATTTTACGGTAGGGGTAACTGAAGGGTTTGGTGTAACAACTAGACAGTAACGTATTTCTGATTTGAAGAATAGTAAGTAAATCGATTTTCAAAAGTAGGCTAAATCAACAAATCAAACGATGATGATCTGACAAAACAATGCGAACGTAAGCGTTCTTAGCTAAGAGACATAGTAGACGGGAGATACTGTTTGCTCTAGAGATAATCCACTCAAATTAACAGTTAACAGGTTTTATATTATCTATAATCGCTATAGCATCAAGTAGGTTGACTCTGCACTTCCTAGACTACACCGCCATCAGCTCATAAAGGATTATGTTCAGCACAAGTTAGACTCTTTGAAAAAACATTTAGAAAATCTAGCAGATCAAGTCACTCAAGCAGTCAATACAATTATTCCATAGGCATTCCTTCCCTTCCGTGTCGGTAGTAACAAACAATCTGGCAACGACGCTACTTCCCCATACCTGACAGTACGACGAGTCGGACTCGCGGCGCAGAGTAACAATACTGAACCCTTGTAGGGACCGGAGCTAGGAGCATGAAAATACTCCATCAAAAAAAATACATACCCTCCTCCACCCCCTAGAACCCCCAACCTCCAATATTTTACCTTACAAAGAATTTTCTGGAAATGGTCGGGAGCCCCTAAAACGTCAAAAACACGAAGTTTGTGCGAGTTTTTTGTCCCTCACTCCGGCGTCACTGGATCGATTTTCAAAATTTACAACTCTCATTCGTCCTTGACCTAATAGCATTTCGTGAAAATTTCATCTAAATATCAGCGGTACTTATCAAGTTACAGATGGGTCAAGGATTAGCTAACAGACAGACAGATAGATAGACCGACAAACAGACCGTCGAATATCGTTATATACCTTTTGCATAACATAACGATTGCAATTTTTCCTCGCCAGTGGCGTAGGAAGTAAAAACTAAAAAGCAAGGTTATCCAGACATGTATCACTCCAGACTCCACAAGAACCACAGAAAAAAGAGATTTTAATAACGTGGTGGACAACGCCAAAGGTAAATGTAAGCATAAAACGTTGCAAGACCAGTTACTGGAAAGCACTATAACACTCACTAGATACATAGTTTTGTTTGTTGACCCTGTTTACAACACATTCCTCCAACAAACTACAGGCCACACTAGTGCTATCGTCATATGATGCAATTGCTAATGTCTCGCTTCCTAAAGAGATCTTTAGAAATCCCACGACGCAAAATACTTACATGAAGTAAAAATTTATCTTTAAATCAAACCATATGAAGAAAAGACACTTATTTGATTTGTGCATATATTCAATAAACAAACAACTAACTTACCTTTACTGGACACTTGGTTGTAATTAGGCAGAAAAAATGATAGGCACACCACAATAACTATAACTGTACTGTAACTGTACTTCAACTAATATTTTTTATCTGTTGAGAACCAATTATTAATTCGCACTTTTTAATAGTTCGGAGGTTATAAAAAGATGTATTCACTGTACTAAGATAACCGATTTAGTTGTCAAAATATGAAAAGGTCATTGTTATTGGAACACAATAGTTATAATATAGTTCATTGAAGAAAGATTATAAATAAATAATATATTATTCCAATTTTAAGCTAATATTTAAACAAATTAATAAATAATTGTTATATAAATGATCTCCATATTCATAAAATTATCAATCTATTACTGAAAAAAGGAAACCTAACATTAGTCCGAATCCAATTTCAACTACCAACACTTTTTTAGTTACCCAAGAGTAACAACTAATGCAAAATTAACATTATCTTAATTTTTTTAAATAAACTACGTTTAACCAAATTAATAGCTAGGAGACATAACGAACTAAGCATTAAATAAAACCGAAGATTTATTGAAGTAACCAAATAAATATTATAAACCGACATAAATAGGTATTCTATACAACTATACTTTAGAAGAATCAAAAACTAACAATTTCAACAAAAACTTCCGAACATCAGAAATGGCCCCTTTTCCTCCTCAAATCTGAATAAAATCTCTTCAAGCATTTTAAGTTTAGAGAATACTCAACCCGTACTAGAAAAATGTCTGTTTCATTCCTCTGGGGAATCTTCTCGCATGGATTGATATGGTGCAACCGTTACCAATGATTCCAATCAATTTCCAAAAAAGAGTTCAAATTGTGTTCTTAGCAAATTAGCAATTATGTGTGCCTCATTTTTTGTTGATAAAAAATAATGGTATTACTCATTCTAATCAAAGCAGATAAAAAACGGTGCCGCTAAAAAATTGGCGTGTAGTATGCTGGGCGTTTCAACTTAAATAATCACCATTGGGATTTCGATAAGGTAAGTGATAAGAAGTCGGTTAAGTAAGGGCAAAGTTTCGCATTATTTAGGCAACTAAGAAAGTGGCATGAAACTTTCGCAATTCAGAGTATTTCTGAAGAGTACCGAATTCCCCCAAAATCGTTTTTATTTTTTCCTGGCCTTATTTGAGGTGGAATTCCAAAATAAATTGCACAATGATTTCAGTTTTCTCCTCTACGTCTCGGCAGTCAACTAATTTATACTTTCCTATGGATTTTGCCACAGGTAAATAGAGTTCTAAATTCTGATTCGAAAAAATGTCATATAATAACACTACAATAATTCAGTTATTTAAAAACAACAATATTTTCATAGTTGGCCTTGACAATGACAGCTCATCACAAGTTTGCGTGACACCTGGGCAGTAATATTAAATACAGTGTGCCTCGGTTTAGGTATGACGATATGAAATGTGTCCAGCAACCTGGAAGACCGTTACAACGCCTGTACACTTACTTTAAAATGTTTCAATCAGTCTCTTAAAATTATACTATTTTCAGTGTCTTCAGTACCACCTTTGAATGATACGAAAAAGTTAGCCTTATCTTTTTCAGGCATTTGAAGTGAAGTTTCATAATACGGATTCTTACTGTGCCATGTACGAGTACAAGTACTACATCATCAATACATTGACTGCTGTGTCAATCACTTGGTTTGTTATTTAGCGCTGTCAGTCATGTCTTAAATTATATTAGGTCTACTTGACGTGGGATGCATTGAAATAAATAAAATATTTATATTCGGAAGTTTGTAGGCCTGCTTTCAATAATGTGAAAAAAACGGACTGTCAGTTCATAAAAACTGAAGGAACGATTGGCTGATGGTATTATGAAATGGCTATCTGACAAGGTCAAATCAGTATATATTGTTTTTGCAATAACTGAAAACTGAAAATTGCAAGAGTATTCACCTGTGCAAAAATATAATATGGCGTCTATAAGAAAAAAATAAAGTTTATGGTTGAGGCAAAATATGGAACATCACATTGGAATTCTAATCACACCATCGTATAGCAGAGTAAAAGTGGCAATGTTAGCGAGTAATTCATTTTGGAATCCCACATCAAATAAAATCAGAAAAAATAAAAACGATTTTGTGAAAATTATGTTGTTTATAAAAATAATTGTGCTTATTCAATCAATCTCGTATCCTTCACCATTACAGAGACCCCAATGTAAGAGTGTCGACTTTAAAACAAGCGGTATAAATATAAACGCCACATCTCGTCGTAACCAAGGAGAAGCTTGGATTTTAACTTGGCTTGACGAGTATTACGAGATGACATTTCACCTGAAGCATAATTAATAGGTATATATTTTTTTGTAACAATTTAGTAAAACAATTTTACATTTACGCAACGGTAACGAGTGACGAAGTAAATTTTACGAGTAGGATTCCGACAAGAATTTAGTTTGACATTTTTCGGTAGGAATTAAAATATTATCCAAGTTTTCATTTCACTACAAATATGGATAGGTATCCGATATGTTATATAATACACAAGATTAAAGGTACCCGTAGATCCAAATCTTCAAGCTCATATCTTTCTATTTTCTTCACGTTATATACGAAGTTTTAGGTATAATGGAAATAATATGAGACAATCTCTCTGAAAAACTGATCGAGAACAACACTTACGTGTTTGTTGTCGAACCTGAAAGCGTCCTCGTCTCGGCATCCCAAACTTCTCATGTATTTCAGGTATGTCGTCGTTATTGGCAACGAGTAGTCTATTTCGCCAGCGAGCAGCATCTGGAACGAAACAAAAGGAATGTTTGAACTGCCAAGATATGCAGACGCAATGACTTAGTTTTAGGGGGAATTTGCAGAGTGTGGTGGTCGTGAGTTGGTCGAAGTTAGGACAGTACACGTTTTTAACCAAAAGAAATTGAAAAATGTCGTCAAGTAGATTAGCTCTCTACTTTCTACGCCTTTGTTGGAGGGTTCAAAGACAAGGTAAGAGTCAAATCGTTTGATAAGGCGAAATCGAATCGTGATTAGCTAGGTTCTTCGACCTCATCAAACTATATAAAGCACATCTATCATAATTCTATTTCCATGGCAGATGTATAGAAAATATGTGTGACTTATTACGTCTAACAGGTGTAGGGTATCACTGAGATCAGCAGCTTCTAAAAGGTATTTCCCTGACACCAAATATGCAACAATTTACAACCATTTACCAGATACAGCCTCTTACCTACATTTGCATCCCCTCCAAACAATATCTGAAAATGAGCAGGAATCTCTAAAACGTTTTAAGATTATGTTCCAGCGATTTGATTTTCATCGCCGCTACATCAATTTTCCGTGTCTGTTGTATATCAATGCGTCATAAGTACTGAGTTAATCTACTTGACGAAATATTCAGAGAACCGTTATAGGCGAAATAACACAAATTAAAGGTTAGACGAAATGGGTGGTACATTTGAAGATTATAAAATTCAGAAAAAGATACTCGTATGTGTAGATACAGGGTGGCGCATCGAAAACAAAACAGACGCATTTACTGGCAGCTCAGTTTTTTTTGGAAAAACGCTCAGACCCGTCGATTTTGCTTTCGAGGGGGACACAAGTTTGGCAAAAAATCACGTTAACACGTGCAGTCCCCTGGGCGGGGGTGACACCAACCCTAAAATCTTAAATGGAAAGGGGGATCGAGTGATACCTTATTTTAAAGGTTTTCCAATTCCCTTTATAATGATGTAAACTACATGAGCTTCAGTTCAGTAGTTTTGAAGATTAATTGATTTAAAGCTTAAAGTAGACTTTAATAGGTACATCAGATTAGTTTGTACTACTTTCAGAAGGAATTTGACTAAAAGAATTTACTTAATAGGTAAATGCTTTTCATCACTACGCCCATGGTTTGTTTATCATTTTGTTGTTGAAAATAGCTATTGGAGCGTTTTTTTTGTGGAAAAAAGTTATTTCTTGAAGAAAGATAAGGAAATATCTCGTACTTATTTTAAATAGGAATGTAGTATATAGTTTGCGATTGATTTGACCAAACTTTGTTGCTAAAATAACTTGTAACGCTTTATTACATAAATTAACCATGGTATATTCCACAGCAGACAGAGTTCATTTTTCGGAAATAATGCGACATGAGAACAATAACGTGCATCGAAAAGATCTTCTAGAACTTGTAGCTAAATTTCGGGAAACTGGGTCAGTCGCCAATAAAAAACGCAACATTGAAAATCCCATAAGGAACGAAGCAATAGAAGTGGGGGTTTTAGGGCAAGTTTATGTAGATCCTACGTTAAGTACCCGCAAATTGGAGACTGTGTGTGGTGTTATTCGACGTACTGTCCAACGGATTCTAAAGGCCCATAGTTTTCATCCGTATAAAATTCACCTGGTACAAGAACTTAATGAAGACGATTTTGATCGGCGATTACAATTTTGTGAAGATATGAGTGAACGAATTATAAACGATGAACGTTTTCTATTCAACACTTGCTTTTCCAACGAATGTTCCTTTTTCTTAAATGGCGTAGTAAATCGTCATAACTGCTTATATTGGTCCAATTCTAATCCCAGAATTTATCATCGACGAGTCTGAGCGTTTTTCAAAACAAAACTGAGCTGCCAGTAAATGCGTCTGTTTCGTTTTCGATGCGCCACCCTGTATAAAAACAGTTAAGCCATCATTTACAAAAGCGTCGCAGAACACTAAAGCGAAAGTACTCCTAATATCCAAATATTGCTAAGATGTACAAATATATCTCCTGTAGCGGTGTGTCAGTGACGACACCATCGCAGACCAGTTGGAGTTATACCAGGGTTGTCCAAAACGGACGCAGGAAAGTAAACGCATATTAAAACAAGAAACATTGATATTCAAATCAAGTTGGGTACTTTATTTTGAAGGTTTATTTATACCATTTATGTATGAAAAATAATATCGCTCAAATGTTCACCACGACTGGATTTACAGACGTCCACGCGATGGTCGAAATTTTCAATGACATTTTGCAACATGGTCGGTTCTATGGCATTTATCTCGGCAATGATGTTGTTTTTGAGTTCTTGGAGGGTGGCTGGTTTTTTTGACGTAGACTTTGCTTTTCAAATATCCCCATAAAAAGAAGTCCCAGGGAGTCAAATCGCACGATCTTGGTGGCCATGGCACATTTCCTCTGCGCGAAATCACGCGATCACCGAAGAAGGACTGCAATCGATGGATATTGACGTTGGTTGTGTGGCATGTTGCACCGTCTTGTTGGAAATAAACATCGTCCATATCCATTCCTTCAAGTTGCGGCAAAAAATAGTCCTCTATCATCACGTGATATCGCTCAGAATTGACGGTAACGGCGTCCCGGGCCGCATTTTCGAAAAAGTAAGGTCCGATGATGCCTTTTGACCACAATGCACACCACACAGTCACTTTTTGAGGATGCATCGGCTGCTCTTGATACTCACGGGGATTTTCGTTCGCCCAGATGCGGCAGTTTTGCTTGTTTACCGTCCCATCCAAAGTGAAATGCGCTTCGTCGCAGAACATGATTTTTGATGAAAAATTGGCATCAATTTGGGGGTGTTCAAGGAGCCAATCTGAGAACGTTCGGCGCGAAAAATGGTCGGCCCGACGCAGCTCTTGCGTCAATTGGATCTTGTAGGCGTGTACATTCAAATCCTTGTGGAGAATGCGGAGCAAACTGGTTCTCGAAATGCCCAATTCTTGGGATTGTTTCGGATCGTCTCTCACACTCTCCTTCACAACAGCAATATTTTCCGGTGTGCGAACGCTCCTTGGCAGGCCAGAGCCTGGCAGATTTGCCACAGAACCTGTTGCCTCGAATTTACGCACCATGGTTGTTTCGTTTGGGCGGTTGTTGCGACCGAAATGTTCACGAAGCGCGCGAAACGTGTTTTTTATTTTTGCGCCATTTTTGTAGTGCTCTTGAATAACTTTAATGCGGTCTTCAATCGAATACGACTCCATAGCGATCAATGGTAAACATTCAACTAACAAAATGACATGTCGGTGACAGAAAACAAAGATGGCGTCTATGTCAAATTGACGTTTACTTTCCTGCGTCGCTATTGGACAACCCTCATGGGACTTTTATCATGTTATATTCCCGTTGTTACCGGGATCAGAAGCTTCTTAATGATAGCACGTATTTGACTGATATTGTAGACATTACATTTGCAACCCCCAATACCCAAGTTTCAACCACTCCAAAAAATCTTCCAAAAATGACCAAGAGCCTTTAAAACGTCAAAAAAACGAAGTTAAGCGATTATTATTTTTTTATGTTTTTGCCCCTAGGTCCGCCACCACTAGACCAATCTCCGACAAAAGTTTTCCATCCTTGGCATAGTAGCAACCCTGTGTAAAAATTTCATCAGAATCCGAGCAGTGCTTCTTAAGTTGTAGACGGTTATAAAATTAGCAGACAGACAGACAGACAGACCGACGGCAATGATTTTTCGGGATGTACATGTCCGATAACACCCAAAAAACATAATATCTCAATATCGATTTTTTCGCGATTACAATACTTCTTCGCCAGTTTTGGCATACGAATTAAAAACTCTTGCATAGGTTCACAATGACTTTAAAGCCCAATAGACTGCGGAACTGTGGTGTAGCAATTGCGAGAAGTTTTCAATCAGTCCATTTAAATTAGATGAAAAATGGTGGACAATGGTGTATTTAATATATTACTCGTATACCATATTTAACAAATTGGCTAAGGATAGGAATTACAAATAAATTATTAGGGTTACAGCTTTGGAGAGAAATTTTGCGTTTGAAGTTTGGAAGGCAAGAGACCCCGCAGAATCCTTATGAGGAACGGATTCTGTAAAATTTTTTGATAAAATTAGTACGTAGGACGTAGAACAAAAGTGTCCATGGGCTGAAGGTTTAGTTTCAGAGTTACGAGTGGTTTGATACGCATTGCCTTCAATTCTGTTATACAAACTTTTTGGTGTCGAATTTTTGGTTTTGACGGCGGTTGAAAATTTTTGTTCTTAAAATTTACGTGAAACGTGGAATTTTGAAAAAATAACAGAACAGAAAAGATGCAACATTAAACAAACAAAAATTTTACACAATGAGTCATACATTTCTCTAACAGCTACTTCTCAAAAACGAAAAATTCATTTATAGAAATATTATATGAAAAAATCAGGATTTGCATTAATTTGTTCCTAAAGCTGATAAGTTTTTTGTATATTTTCTGTTACATTTACAATGCCCTGTATCAGAAACTAAATATATGTTATTAGGTACACTGTAACAGATTATTCCAAACTTATTTATATCGACTATCGACGAAGAAAGTTAAGGTTGTTATTGAAGGCGTTACTTCTGGATGTTACAGAAAGTTTGTGAGCTCGGCTAACTCAATGGAGAGAGTGTTTTATTGAGAACAAAATAAACTACAAACATTCAGTTTGATCGAACTAAGTGGGAACTTAGAGTTGAATGGGGGACAAATTCCCTATTGGTCTGGACATAAACTTGGGTCTTTACCATTATGCTCGATGAAAGGAATATC
Source organism: Acanthoscelides obtectus (assembly GCA_963669975.1). Lineage (NCBI taxonomy): Eukaryota > Metazoa > Arthropoda > Insecta > Coleoptera > Chrysomelidae > Acanthoscelides > Acanthoscelides obtectus. The sequence continues at coordinate 93,332,729 of CAVLJG010000001.1, forward strand.
GCACTAGTTACCTTTTAGGTTCTTATAAACAATATTTTCTTTATACTTCAGATTCACTATGTATTTGAATAAACCTATATATATATATATATTGACCTACCCTTTTCCTGGGCGGTTCCTCAGCCTCCGCGATCCTATCGACGGGCGACCATAACTTCGGCGCTCCGCCTTCGGCGGTTCGTTTCCTCGAGTTGGGCGGATCTTTGGCTGTCAGGTTGGCGATGTCGAGCGGATTGCTAGACCTCTTTGGCTCCGCCTTTGGCGTCGGAGGCTCCTCCCTGATGGGCGTGGTCTGTCTTGGAGGCGTAGCTGGGGCGCCTGATTGAAGCGATGCATAGGTGGCGACAGGCGGTTCGTATGAAGGAGGAGGTGCCGCCGCAGAAACTGGAGGATGCTCTAATGCTATAAGAAAAATATTTATGTAAGAGGCACGTTGTTATCTTATTATTATAAGTGGAAAGTACAATCAGAGGAATTGAGATGGCCGTCTTTGAGGGATTTTAAGGAAAAATAACAGACATTGACTACGAGAACCGATTGAAATAGATGGCTTTAGGCCCGGTTTTTCAATGCCAAGTTAATTGCATCTTGACTGCCAGCCAGAAGCTAACTCTCAAAAAACGTTTTTAATATCAAGTTTCTCCGTAAGTAGTAATTAACATCAACCAAATGACAATGTATGGGGTAACTATAAAGATGAGGTCAAACCTCAATGTCCACCGAATGTGCTTCACAATGACAGAAAATGTCATGGATCACATAAGACACAAATACCGAACAACACGCAACGTATAGAACCTGATAATTCAGGCATAAAAGCCATGTGGCTGCCTCAACGATTTATAGATTGGTAACTAGAACCTGAAAAACGAATTTACATGCAATTGATAGTTAACTTCCAAGTCATAGTTACCTAACTTAAAAGATAAGCAGCGATTGAAGAAACAGGCCTTAAAAGATGTATAACGGAATCCACTGGAAGAGATTCCCTTCCTTTTCCTCAATGAGCGTGCAACTTAAGCCTGAAAATCTGTATCGTCGATTTTTCAAAATTCCTCAGAGGACAACAAAATAGCCTTAACCCCTTAAACAGCTATGTGTTTCTTGTTTTGCAAACGCAGAGGCACTGCACACATTGGTCTTTGGACTTTGATGAAAATTGATATCACAGTAAAATTAGTTTTGAATCCAACAACAAGTTCTGACTAGTACGTCCAAATAAACAGACACCTGTTTCCCAATAAGCATGCTTACACTGGCAGCGATCAGCACACAAAGTATGCACGATGTCGTCAGAACCATGTGAGCGTTAAAACAGATTTGTTTTTTTCGTACGACTTGCCTCTTTTTGTGTACTTACTTGGTTATTTCCCCATGGCCAACGATAAATTGATAACTAATGTGTACCGGAACAGTTTACTGAGGGATATAACAACCCTTCAATCTCTTCTTTGTCACATCTAGTAGGTATAAAATAAAGGATTGGAATGCTCTGTTTTTTCCTAATCTAACAGTAAACTTCAGTAAAGGGCTTTCAAGAGAATAAAATTCATCTACTTCGCCCCTATTTGCCAGGCGTCAGAAACGTATACTGAGTGACAAAAAAAGGTAAACACGTACGTATGTTTATCCGATTTTAATAATTTTTGGCATATGGGTATTTCTCAGCAAATTGCGAAATTCATGTCCTGAGCCACTGATGCTAAGTTGCATGGATTTATCATCAATTTCACATTTTTATTATATCAATAAGCATCTACACTAATATTTTAAAAGCAAAAATTTGGATAATATATTGACACAAAGAAAATACGATTAATTTATTAGTCTAAAAGTCATTCCCTCATCTCGTCCCTGGGTCCGAAATTAATAACAAAAAGATATAGACAATCAAATCTGTTCATATTCTTATAACTTGAACATTACTAAAATATTGGGTAATAAGTATGGATTGCATAGTCAAGCTTTCATTGCTAAAAAATAAATATGTATATAAAAAAATTATAAATATTCGATTTCTGGTCACACCATATGATATTTTTGAAGGCAGCTGTTATGTTTTTAAAACTTGGCAATACTACTAATACTGTCAACATGGCGAAAATATGTAATAGTGAAAAGCGTTGCTGCAAAAAAGTATTGGATTTCAATAATTAGAACATTAAATTTCTCTGTGTCATTATCTCATGTTTATATTAAAAGGTAAGTCGATTCACAAAATGCTAAATCAATCTGAGGTGATGTACTGTAGGTTACGGTGCCGTTTATGCAAATCCGTCATTTCTTCATGGTCATTCCCTCACTATATTAAAGCTGCTACACACAGTGCCGCCGGGTTTATGCCGAGCGGCTATGCCGCCGGCACAAGCCGTCAAGCATCATTCCGGTTGTGACAGTCACATAGAAAGCTAGTGAAGTGCTGCATTTCTGGGATTCCATAATATATCATTTTCATGAAATTTTTCAATTAAGAGCAGCACAGCTTCGTCGTCCCAATTAAACGACATTTTAATTTGTTTAAACACACAAACCGCACAACAGTACCGCTCGAATGCCAGGAACGAAGTGACGCCGGCAAGCCGCGTAACCCGCCGACACACCACGGCGGCTCCTTTGCGCGGCAAGGCCGGCGGCTTTGTATGCCGCCGGGTGTACGGCGGCTTAGCCGGCAGCCCTGCCGCCGGCACTGTGTGTAGCAGCCTTTAGAAAGTGACGGAATGACAATTATATGAGGGAACAGATATCCGCATACCAAGAATGGGGAAAATGAAGAAGAAAGGAAATTAAAAAAGGAGTACGACAGAAAGAGGCGAGAACAAATGAAAAGTAATGCTGAGTCTTTAGAAGCTTTGCGTGAAACAGAAAGACTAAAGTATTTAAAGAAGAAGAGTAAAAGTCAAGTTAAGTCAATAAGTTCTGAGTGCAAGAGAAGCTAGCCAAAAACGAAAACAATGGAAAAATAATAGTAAAGTTTATACGGAAAATCGAGTTACATTACAACCAAATTTACAGAGAATAGTTGAAGAAACACCCCCGCCAAACCCTGCACCACCTTTACAGCACAGATCAGAGAACTTATCTGCTCTCAATAGACGTAGAATGTGCAAGCGGCAAGCTATTCTGTACGCGAAGAATAAAAGTTTGGAATATAAAGTAAGGAACGCAGTCAAGCTTAGTGAAAAATACAACAAGAGGTATTTGAGATTGAAATCTAAAACTACTGACCCAAACTATCCAGCAACTATAGTGTCTTCGCTTTTAAAGAATATTCAAGTTCCTGACGGTATAAGAAGCAATGTCAACGGACCTCAAGAATAACTTTGAAGATCTTGGAAGTAAACATGGAGAAAAGAAAAATATTACAAAATGTTGAAGCTGCAATTAATGCAAAAATATAAATTGCTATATAGATCGATTTTTTTTAAAAAAACGATACGTACAAAAAAAACTGTACTCGTAGAGTTAGCTCCAAAATGCTGAACTTTAGGGGTGTTGTTGTCAATTTCTTAGAGAAGGATGAAAATACGACAATGTGCCTAGGGAAGAAGGACTATCTAAGCTCCCTAAAGTATAAAACAGATCTCAATACATCTATTAATAAATTAACTTATGTTTTTTATTGAAATTCAGCATCAAATTGTTGTAAATATCATTCACAAATCCTATCAGTAATTCCCTCATTTCATAGTTTTTTAAAAGTCATTTTTCTACATGTTATACACAAAAATATGGAGGGCCTTCATTTTAAATGAACCTCACTAAAGTAAAACTATATATTTCTGCAAAAAAGAGATATATTTTCATTATTTTTTTTAAGAAATGCAAAATGAAATTTCTAAATTTGTTGAGAAATACCCATACACGTTCTGCGTCCATCATTAGTAAAATGATTTTCAGCTTGATTCGTCAACTGACTGCGAAAGCTGGTTCAATAATAATGTGTTGAGGATCCACGATTTCTTATACCCTCATTGACACGCCTGGGCATCGTGCTGATAAGGTGGTCGATATCTTGATGGGGTATCTCGTTCCAAGCTACTGCAACTACGTGAGTAGAGCTGCTAAAGTCTGTGGAGGATGCAGCAAATTCAAGAACCTGCCATGAGGGCTAACGATGCTCTGGCAACATGCGGTCTGGTATTGTCTTGCTGAAAAATCGGGTTTTGGATGGTCTTTAGGCATGGAATGAAATGAGGCTCCACTAGTTCCCAATTAGTGGTGATCTGCTACCATAAGCAATAGCACCCCATATCATAACTCCCATGGTGTGGTGACCGTGACGCTCTTTGTTAAATTGTGGGTCACCTGATTCCATACCCACTCCTATAGAAATCTTTCTCTACGCCAGAGCAAACGGTTACGCCGATGTTCAGCTTTGAGAGGTAGCACCCAATGTGGGCGATAAGAAAAAAGCCAAACTGTCGTATTTGGCGATATACCGTACGCATATCAACCATCCTTCCATGCTCTTCAAACCACTGATTAGCGATGGCTCGAGTACTAATGAATCTTAACCGGCGGTCTTGTCGCTTTGTGGTGCCTCTGGGACGTCTAGAACCCCTCGCTCGCTATCCTCGACCTACCTGAGTCCACGCTCGTTCACACTGTAGTATACTCCATAAAGATCTGTTGGTCATCCTAGAAACTTCTCTTATCGATAGACCGGATTCACGCGACCCGACAATTCGACCCCCTTCAAAGTCACTTAGCTGGAACACCCGGCAAATTCTATGCACTATAGGCATTTTGAGTAATCACAAAAAGGCTTCTAAATAAGCTACACGGAATTTGACACCGTAAGTGTACGAAAACTGAATGCTTCTTTATCACCAAACAATACAAGCAGCCACCACAAAAACTTAACAGATAACCTGACCATTTTATTACTTGTTGTTCATGGTAAGATAAATCGATATGTAAAAAATTCTTGAATTCTAATAAACATACGTAGGTGTTTACCTTTTTTTTGTCACGACTATCAAAATGTCAGACAACGCACACAGCCTTGTTCTAATAACTATCTCGAACGTACTCGTTAAAAATATTCGCATCCATAGTAACCCTAGCCTTAAACGTCCTTTTACACCTTCCACACAGAAGTTTCTTTCAGATAGTTCCTCTGAATCAGGGCCCTAACCTAATTTCATTTTTCCCATACCTAAATCAACAGTTGTTACACATACCTCCATTTGTTCTGGGTGTCTCCACATTAGGGTGTGAATATTGTTCTTGATCAACTGGTAAGCAAGCCTGCGGCAGAGTTTGCAATGGAGACGCGACATTCCTTGGTTGGTGTGGTTGTTGCTGCTGTGGTGTTACAGGCAACGTTGGGCTAGGACTAGGAGTCGGTAGAACAGGTGGTTGGGGTGATGCGCTTCTTGGTCGCTTTTGACATTCGGTGCAACCCAATAGAAAGCGGGTCACGGCTTCACGAGGTAGGAATGCATAGGTTTCAGTAATCTGGAACAAGGATATAAGGCCATCTAAGTACAGTGGAATCCACTTATAATGAACTTGCTTATAATGGAAACCCGTATATAATGGACACAATTTGAGGTCCTATAAATAATTGCATGTAACATTCTCGGATATTATAGACTCGCTTAAAATAGACCCTCGCTGATATTATACTGTATTCATTAGAGCTATAATCATGTCGAAAAGTGCGAAACGTGCATCCACTTTAGACGAAAAGTTCACAATAATTAGTGAGCTTGAGCAGGGTTCATCTCACGCAAAGATATGTGCTCGTATGGTTATAAAAAAATCCACTGTGTCAACTATTTGGAAAAACCGCGACAAAATTAAAAATGACTGGAAAGCAAATAGTCAATAGAAACAAATGCGGCTATCGTTGCATCCCCAAGTCGATGATATGCTCTTTAAATGGTTTCAACAAAAGCGTGCTAATAATTTTCCAATAAGTGGACCTAAGCTACAAAGACAGGCTGAAGAATTTGGTAAATTGATTGGAGATTACTCCAAATGTAGCTTCGGTTGGCTAGACCGGTTTAAGAAAAGACATAACATTGTTTTTTGAAAAATGTGTGGTGAGTCAGTTTCAGTTGACAAGAACGTTACCAATGACTGGATTTCTCAAGTTTGGCCCGTAATATCCAGTGATTATTCAGATGATAACATATTTAATGCAGAAGAAACCGGGATATTTTATAGAATGCTACCAGATAAAACTCATAAATTAAAAGGTGAAACTTGCAATGGAGGGAAACTATCAAAAGAGCGAATAACTGTTATGATTTGTACTAATGCTTCTGGTACTGAACATCGGAAACTATTGATAATAGGTAAGTGAATGAATAGAAATTCATGTTCTAATTTTTTTAATATTCAATGGCAGTGCTGCAAAGAATTTATGAACTTTTTTTTTATTTCAGAATCCCAGGTATTTCAAAAATCTTAAAACAATTCCCGTCGATTATGTTGAAAATAATAAAGCTTCGATGACTTCATCAATTTTTGAAGAATATTTAAAAAGTGGGACGCTGAATTTGTTAAGAAAAATCGTAAAATTTTCCTCTTGGTCGATAACTGCCCCGCTCATCCAAATATTTCGCTTAATAACATCAACCTTCAATTTTTTTCACCCAATGTGACATCAGTTCTGCAACCAATGGACCAGGGTGTCATTTGGAGTCTTAAACAAATATATTGGAAACATATGTCGATGAAAATTATGGAGCTTCAAGATGTCAATATTACCAAAGCTGCCACCATTTTAGATGCTATAAATTTGCTTACCCTTGCATTTCGTCATGCTGGTTTAGCGAAAAACATAACTGAAATAGACAACGATTTTAATCCAGAAGATGAAATTCCATTAAGTGATTTACTGAAAATTAATAGTTCACTGAATACGAGTATAGACAAAGTTAATGAGTTTGTAAATATTGACAATAATTTAATAGCAATACAGGAATTGTCAGACTAAAATTTGGTTAATGAAGGATCCGTTGATAACGAACAGGAAGACGAACTAGAAAACAACGATGAAGAAAAGCTTCCAGTGACAGCTAAGGAAGTATTAGACTGCGTGAAAAAGTTGTAACGTTATTTTCAGCAAGAAGGAGACAGTACAGCCACATTTACCAAATTAAATACAATTCAACTTGCTGTTCTAAATAATTATACAAAAAAGCATTCTGTTCAAATCAAAATTACTAGCTTTTTTACCAAATAATTTACAGTTTTTACATATACCTACACAGTATGTATGCCTGTAATATTCTGAAAAAATGCAAATTTCAAAATTACGTATAACTTTTTTGTATCTTTATTGATGTAATAGTCGTACATGTTGAACAAACACACTTTAAGCTTTTAATATGTTATTTCTGCTGTTTTTTCATTGAAAAAAGTGTTTCTTTTAAGATGGCCATCCGCCTATAATAGACTATATGTCTGTCACAGTCCCGCCGAGTCCATCATAAGCGGGTTACACTGTAATTTAATAAGAAGCATGAGTGCTGGTGGCAACATAAATCCGAGGAAAAAATTAAATGCCCGAATGGTATTTGACAAGACTATTTCATGAGTAATAGATTATTCTGCATACACATCGCTTACAAAACATACTACCTATTATACATGCATACATAATAAATATGTAGGTAGTAATTTCAGGTAGTCAAGCAATCACTTCCAAAGCGACCCATCTTTACTACATCAGCTGAGTAGCACTGTTTAAAAACAATATTACAAAATTTATTGACAATAAAATCAGAAAAATTGGTCAACGTCGTTTTCTGGTGTCCTAGGGTCCATAATTACTTGTTGTCAAAAATGTTGTAATTTAAGGAAACAACAGCTGTCAAGTTTTGCGGCGGGTAAACTCGAAAAAACTGCTGACATGTGCTGTCATACAATTTTTCCATCTAGAAACCATTTGTAATTCAAAATTCCGCGTTTTGTGATTTTTAGAAATTAAGACGAGGGTAAAAGTCATCAAAAAACAGAGTTAGCGTTATTACAATGACAAGTCTTGTTAGTGATCATGAAAATGTCCATGTTCTTCTGGCCGCCAAATAAAACCACATATGTTGGGTGGATCATTTACTAACGTTTCGACCACGGCGGTGGCCATTTCCAAAATTCAAATAAAAAAACGTTAGCAAGCAGTGGACACAACATCTGTGCTTTCGTTTGGCGGCCATACCAACATGGATATTTATCATTTTTTAAGTAAAAGCGGCACGGGTATCATGTAAAAATCCTATAAAACGTCAAAAAGACCTATAAGATGTCAAGTTGCAGACTAGGTAGTTTTTGGGGCGCAAACAGTCATTCCACGTTTGCTCACTAGAATCGTTGTGAACGTCCATCTATGGAGGAATCACTCAACTAAACTAAGCATTATTGGTTGCATAGTTTTGTGAGGCTGAGTCATCCGGGTCTCTGAGAAGAAAGTTGGTTTAATAGCAAGATCGCATCTGGATGATTATGTATATGTATATTAGTCTGCATGTGTATAAAATCAGTTATATTTGATGTGTGAGAAAATCATTACCGAATATGACGGGTTATTTATATGATGTGCTTTCTGAATAGAGGTTATGGTCAAAGTTATAAATTACGAAAAACTAAGGAGAATTACGGGAAATCATCCCCGCGCCCATGTTGTGTGTAATTACTGTTAGCATGTATACCTGTATGGCTTGTAATTCGACAGTGTACAGTGAATATAATTATTTTTTATCTCTCTCATTTTTGAAATTCAGCAAACGTAATTTCCAGAATGGATAAGAAAAAGTGGATGCGCAACTAATTTCTAGCTTTGAATCTCAATTAAGTGTATTTCAGACAAGAACCCAATGAAATTATCGTCAACACATACAACTTACAGCTTAGACCTCCAGTAATGCCATCTCAGAAGCAGATTTTACATCACATCAAAGTCAAAGATTGATAACAAGCCTCATGACGTTTAGGCAACACGTACAATTAAGTGCTAAGTTTACATCTTGTAGAATAACCTACATAATGTCAAAAAAATCGGCATAATGTCACTTTTCAAGATACGTGATACCCGTGCCGTTCTGTACTGGATTCAGAGAAACTTTATTTATGGACATAAATTGTGCCACAAAATACGGACATTTTTTCATTTTTCAACAATGTCAATATTGTACATTTAAAGTTTCGTCAATTTGAGGCACCAAGTTTTGAATTCTCGTCATCAAAGGACGCTGCCGCCTGACCGTTAAACCAGTTAGTAACTGCTTCTTTCACCATGCCATAATCTTCCAAGCGCTTTCACCAAGAATTCTTTAAGTTTTGGAAAAGATGAAGTCAAGACTGGATGGTTGACAATTTGTCCAGTTGCGTCTATGTTCGTGCCACGAGAGGCTGCGCGTTGCCGTGAAGCTAGCAGGCTCCGCCGGCGGTTTTGAAAACCGCGCTTAAGCTTCAATAATGATTTATAAATTTGTGGCAGGATGATTTCTTTTGCATTTAAAAACCAAATTAATGAGCGCATTCCACAATCGGCGGTACTTACTGAGTGGCATGGCCACAAACAAAGGAGTATAACCACCCAACCAACACCGACTGAGACGTGAAATATAATGCTTGAATAGACCTCATGTGTCAGGGTGCGCAGGCACGCAAATGGCGGTCGTAACACGGATGCCGAAATCGCTCCGTTGAAAGCAGAGAGGTCAGGGTGTACTTTTTGATATTATGCGAATGCTAGTGGTGCGTTTTTACGCTTATGCAAACAGGAGTATTCAAACCAATTTACGCAAGTAAACCGCTCAGTTAAAACCAAAATCGCGTACTTGCGCAACAGTACCATCAGCATCAATCAAGCTTTAACAGTGAAGTAGTATTTCATCAGTCAATGATAAAGAATACCTCAGTGAATTTATTGAACTATGTATATAAGTCGTTTCCGTGTTTATGGGAGGTGAAGAGTGAATAGTTTTCAGACCGCAATGATAAATCTCTAGCGTACGACGTTTTAGCTAAAAAAATACAAGCCTGGGATCCGGCGGCCATCAGGGATACTGTGGGAAAAAATCAGTTTTTTACGTACTGCTCACCGAAAAGAGTTGAAGAAAGTACGCTCAAATTAAATTGAGCACTAACTGAGCATGTGGATGGCAACCATTGTTCATTTCATTCTAAGTACAAACCTTTAGGCTTTTTAAACATAATGAAAATTCATTTTTTGAGCAAATTAGCATGCACGGAAACTTTCGCAAACTTGCAAGAGCGTGAAAACGGACGTTAAGGCTAATACCATTGTACTGGCCTAAACAAGTGTTTTTTTCTCGTGCTCTCGTGGAAGAAAATGTGCTGAAATTGTAATATTAGAGAAAGTTATTTATTATCATAAAAAAATATTCAAAAATGGCGGCACTGCAGCCAACTTTTTTTGCACAAGTTTTTAGCTGAAGAGGTTGGGGATTTTAAAAATATCTATTGACTCTTGTGTGGTTGGCTAGAAATGTTCGGTTTCAGATGAAAAAAAAAAGATAATTGTTTGTCAACTTTACGAAAATCCTCAACATATCTGTCTTCAAAATGCTCTTTCAAGGATATTGCGGCACCGTATTTTTAAAATTTTTCTGATATTAATTTGTTCTTTTGTTACTAAGTATATACTTACTAAGTTCCTTCAATACCGCTATTGTTATTACAATTGCACAAAAATACTTTTTTGGTTGTTATAGTGGTGTCACGTGTCACGTCGTGTGCAACGTTGAGGAAATGCTCTTAGAATGGTTGCAAAAGACACGAAGCTTGGATAACGAATAGGATGACAATGAGGCTCGACATCGTGCCAAATCATGTTTTTTATACTCCAACTGCCACGAAGGCCTAAGGCCTAAGCACCCATTGGGTACCGTGGGGCTATAGGGGGATACATGGGAGGGGGAGTCGCAGTCACACACACAGTGTTCTAATTCCAAAAAAGTATGTTCATAAGTAAACATAAAATTTATTATTGAGCACAAGCGACAAAACGTCATGTCGAAATCATGCTACCTTCTAGAAAAAAAGTGCCAATGTTAATGTGCGATTTATTTTGAAAACCCAGGAAGTTAGTAAAAAACAAAATTATTGAGAATATTAGAGGAATACGACTTCTAAATTTTTGATAAGCATATTCTGATTAATGGAAAACAATTACAAAAATATAAGTTTACCCAATACGTAAGTTCTTTTTTGGCAAAATTATACAAATTACTAGACCAAAGTAAATAAACCGTGTGTGTATTCTTGGATCTAGCGAAGGAATTGGATACAGTAGACCACTTGCACCTATCAAAATATTACACGATTCAGGAATCAGAGGCAAGGCTTATGACCTCATGAAAAGTTACCAACAGAAAACAATGCGTACAAATAAATAATTACTTAAGCACAAACAAATTGTTAACTTATGGTGTCCCACAAGGAACAGTGTTAGGCCCCTTATTATTTATACATTAATAGCTTGCTTAGCTTAAAATCTGAAGGTAGAATCATGATGCAATGCAATGCTAGGAAGTCGTATGAGTTATGCAGTATTAGATTAGGGTGGATTACTTAATAACCAAACGAATGAAATTGGAAATTATCAAAAAAAAATTCTTGGAGAAGCAACTTATATCAAACGAGAAACAAAATCTACATCAGGCAAGCACCTTTTACCTCAAAAAGTGTAGGTCAAAGATGTCATACTTATTTTTCCAGTAGGCTATTTAGCATATTGCCGAATGATTTAAGGAAAACTTCTAATAAAACTAAATTTAAAAGTGAAACAAAAAAATTCATATAAGAGAAAACTAGACATAAAATTGCAAGGTTGATACATATGAAATAAAATCAAACTCAATGTTCATAAATGTATATGTCTATGTATCTGTGAACCATGTATATGTATAGCTATCTAATATTTCTCTAAGCTTTAAGTAATGCATTCACATGGACAAGAATGCATTTTTATGTGGGTATCTGCATTTATTTACATATGTATATGTATATTAGTTTTAGTTATGATGTACAATAAGGGAATACACTTAGTATTATTATTATTATTTTTCGTCTCGGGAATTACCCTGAATTGCCGTTTTCTCAGTTTCCCAAATGCACAACTTTGCCCCCATTTAAGAGATTTCGTATCTCAATCGTGAAAGTAGAATTTGAAACAGCCCGTATAACCCGTCGAGTGCCACGGAATTTGCATTTCTTCCCTAAGTTGTATGTTTGGATATATCTGACACTCACACTTTCAACACTAGGCGAATATTTCAATCAGTGGGACGGACAAAAAACAAGCTGTAAAGAGCCTTGGGACCCGTCCATGTCCCTTGTCGACGAGCTGACTCCCAATAAAAGAACATCTCCAACGCAGCGACAACCTGCCAGGCTAAGCGGCATAGCGGCAGCGAGTCTGTTGTCATTTGTGAATGTAGCTGCGGTAGCTGAAGCTGTCACCGTCTGCCTGCAAAACTTCTTTCCGTTGTTACGTTCACGTCATGTCGAGCCCTTCATCCCCTGTTACGCTTCCTCGCGAAACCCCGATAAAACCGTGACAATGGGAGGACGCGAAACAGCTTGCATCATTCGCGAGACATGCAATGCGGTCAAAACTATGAATGTGTGCCCTTTTAGTACACAGAAATTGCACGTGGTAGCGGGTAGGTGCTGATAGACAGACTTTTCACAAAGCAGGAGGCATTTAAAAATCTTACACGACCCATGCAATTATCATGAATCAATTCCAATATTCAGTGTGTCCTTAAAGCTAGGACTTTACAGAGTGTATTTAGGTCCAATAAGCAAAATTAGACAAGTTGCTTGAAATGGTAAGCAGTCTAGCCAGTGACATCAAACAGATAAAGAAAGATCAATAGGAGCACAAGGCTTTAGTGGAACACCTTATAATGGAAAATGAAGATTTTAAAAAAGAAAATAAAAATATGGAGGAACACGGAAGACACAATAATGTAGTTATCAGTGGGCTCGTAATCAATACATATATCAGATAATGCTGAAAAGATGAGACAGTTTTATTAAGGCGCATTTAAAAATAGAAGCCAAAATAAAGACTGCAAGTAAGCTGGGCCCAAAAACGTATCTACTGGAGTTGGAAAAGGGTAAAGTAATGAAGAACAGCAAAATTAAGGGATATCAGGAAGGATAAAATTTACATTAATGATTACACAACAGTAAAAGAGAGGCAAATACCGGATACAATACGAAAAATCGATCAAGAGGAAAACGAAAAGGGAACGCAATCAGAATAAGAAATAAAAAATTATGATGAACTATAAGTATACGAGTATTAAAGATTTACAAATCAGCAAAAAAGCAAAACAAGTGGATGTAGAAATTATAAATGGTCTTACAGGAAAAAATACATGCTAGTGGAGTAAGAGGTACATTTGAAGCACGGAAATTGAAACAATTGATTAGAGAAATCCAGTTCGATACAGTAGCGCTACAAGAAACAAAACAAAGGCAGTGTTTGAAATCGATGATTTTTATTTTCCAATAGTGGAGGCAAAAATAGAATAATAATAAAGCAAAATGTATGGAATGGGCTGATGATAGTAGCAAAATTGGAAAAAATTTGAAAATAGAAGCAGAAGAAGGAAAGACCTACGCTTTTGAGAAGGTGGAAAGATTCAGATGCCTAGGCACAGTACTCACAAACAAACCAAATAGCAAAGAAGAAATACATCAGGAAACCGACGTGCATATGCACTTAACAGAATTTCAAAAGGTAAAGAAATATCGAGAAATGCTAAAACTAGAATACGAGTATACAGAACCGTTACTATATCTTACCAGTAGTAACATATTCTAGCGAAGTGGGGACACCGACCAGAACGAAACAGAACATGATTCAGGTTTGTGAAAGGAAGATGTTAATGAGAATTTTTGGACGCAAACTAGTTAACAGTGTTTGATTGAGAAGAACAAACAGCGAAATAAAGGGGCATCCTAATATAGTAGGAGTAATAAAGGCGCAGAGGCTAAGATGGTTAGGCCACATAGAGAGGATGCCAAATATACGAATACCAAAAAGGATTCTGATGCACACAGCTGGCACAAAGAAAAGGCAGATGGAAACAGGAAGTAGAACAGGACTTACGAGCGATAGGGGTGCAAAGATGGAAGAACAAGGCAGTCGATAGGGGGAAATGGAAGAATCTCACTTTCCAAGCCATGGGCCTACTAGGCCTTTAGTGCTTCCGTATACGTATATATATATATATAAGCAAATTTTCACATACAGTTCTTTTCACTGTTTTGGAGGTTACATCATCAATGCCCTACCAAATGATTAAGCAAATCTTCTGACCAAACCATATCTCACATCGGACAAACCGATCTTAAACGCAGCTACATTTCACGCGTGAATTGATTGATTTAATAAAGGGGCATTACTTTTATTCACTATCTCAAAATACTCTAATTTTGACAAAAACTAACGATATTATCCGTAACTAGTATATTCAGGTACTGCTGTATTACATTACCAATGTCGATAAATAGCAAACTTAAAATGGTTTGCCCATGTCAAGTAGGTTGTCACATTGTCACTGACAAGCATTGATTAAGAATACTCATACATTGGCGAAAAAAATGTCTGCATTTCTCTTGAGAAAGGACATTTTTTCTCATACTGTTGCACAAAGCGGAATTTCTTGCACTCGAGAATAGACTGGAGTGGGTAATCCAAAAAATACGAGGTCGAACCGAAAGACATTTATTGCGGAAAGTTAAAAGTTCGAAATTTGAGTTATAGCCAACTTCCAAAAAAATTGAGATATGACTTTTCTAGGATAGTCCAATTATCAAAAAGAAGCATAGAAAAACTTCCGAGATCAAACATTGAGGAACTGACTTACCTCCAAACTTTGCTAAAAACCGTGACTTCCTTTGCTCACCCTGTATGAATGAATAGATAAAAGAAATATACTGGTCGAACCCTGTACGTATTTCCAAAAAGTTGGTCAAGAACCTGTCGAATACCGCATCTCGATATCGCTTTCCATTCCGAAAGTATCGAGATTTGAATTTGGGTAAAATTTTCCATGTTGCAAACCAACTGTCCACCAGTTTATACACATACACCTTAAGTTAACCGAGATACTAATTTTCGAGAATATGTGAATGGGCCAGCCCGGCGCCGGAACCACCGTGAAAGGGTACTCGTGCGCCGCGCGGTGCGTAGGGTAACCTATTCCTAGTCCATATACAAATCGGAAAACCGAAACTGGCACATTCCTATAGCGATAACTAGATATAGATTTGATGTAAGTTTGCGGTGAGTGTCTACTGATACTTCGCGAGTGTATTCAGATATTTTCCCTTAATGGGTAGATTTGTTTGTCAACTATGATCACAGTAATTCCCTTAGAAGTAATAAAAGCAGACTCCACTGTAATAAATAATAAATTGTTTAGTCTTGAACATGAAAGGTCTTCTTAACAACAGGAAAGGAAATCCCATAATCTAGGCAACACCTAAAGGCGGTGGTCGACAGGTATATAGTTGTAAGCATTAGTGGTTGGTTCATTTATTCAGAGTCCGTGTTCATAACCACGTGACTACAGTCGAATCCTACCTTAAAACGAGTTATGCTACTCTATCTCTTTTGGTACTCGGCTTATAGGAGCAACGTTCGGTTCACCTATTTAACGCGCCGCTCTTTGCGGCGACTGGGGGGTTCTACCCCTTTAAAAGGCTCCTGCCTCCTGTGAGGCTCACGATACCTCGGTAGCACCTCCTATTGAGGCATATCTTCAGATGGATTGCAGCGTCTAATCTTTCAAACAGAATTTTATCTCTATTTCTATCCCAAGTTATCGTCCAGTCTTTCTGTGTCAAGATGTTTCTCACGAGTGTTCGTACGGTATCCCAGTTGGCTTTGTTCTTCAGCATTATCTGGACGATATTCGTTATATCAAGGTCTTCTTCAACCATCCTTACGATCGCACTTCTCCGGGTGTGCCACCTCTGACATTCCAAAACTGTGTGCTCAGGAGAATCGACTCTTCCTCAATATCCGCATTTGTTTTCCCGCGTTATGTCCATTTTCTTCGTGTGCCCCTTCAGGAACTGGCTAAGATAGTAATCCCGTTCCCTGTGGTTGCAATTTGCTCATTGTATGAGCTCTGGTATCCGTTGTTTAGTCCACGCTGCCCTTTCGGTGTGTTCTTGCTAGATGCATTGCCATTTATATAGCGTCTTCTGCCATTCCCTTATTCTGACACTTAGATCTACGTTGACTGCATTATCGAGATGAAGTCTCTCCTCTACCAGTAAGGAAATATGAGGTATTCCTGCCACTGCTTGTGCTGCCATAGTTGATACTGTGCGGTACCCACTCGATATCCTAATAGCATCTTAGCATATTTTTCGACAAACAGAGAACTGCTCTTCTTTGGCTACTGGGACCTCTCACGTTTAGCAATATTTTTGTGAGGATTGCCATTCGCTAGTCCGCTTTTTTGATGACTGCTATGACGTGTTCTCCGAAAGTCAGTTTGTCACCCGGTACCACATTTAGATATTTGAGCGTTATTTTTAGTTTTCCGTTCACCTATTGGCGCATCCTATATAGTATCACTTCGCGTTCATTCAAACAGCTTGGAGATCATGTTTTTATGTGTGGGAAATTGATAGAATGTTTTATGTCCTATGTGATTTCAATTGACTTCACACATATTCAAGGACGTATTGACATTTACTCTGAATGAAATAATAGGTTTTTCACTATCGTATTCTTGACATGGCATAGCGACTGCTGTATCACAATCAAACATTTCACTTGCGTTATCTGCCCCTCCTGTAGTCGACAGTGAAGACTCGCAACTAAGCGACAATCCCACCGAACACAATGTCCTATTAATATTTTAATCTTGCTCTACCACACCCTCTGTTTTCATGTCCTTGTCATTTTACCCTTACACGTCTTCCAACGTTACAATATTATGCATCGAATTGCGGAGTACAGTTTTTAATTTTCCAAAGATGGTTTGGCATGCTTGATCTGACCCCCAAGGTTTCTGCTGTCTCTTTTAAAAACAAAACAAATTTTTTATACTATATAGCGGTGGCTGAGGGATAGCTTTCGCTTGAGTGCACTCATAACGTAAAGCGGTTCAGTAATGCAGTGCCTATATGCTGAATAGCAGCAGCCGTGAAATAGCTTTGACAGAGCCTTTTCTAAATAGCTGTGATCCGAGCAGATTCTTGGCTAAAGGCAAATACCTAGTAGGGCATAATATGGAAATTCCTGCTGTTATATTATTCATTCACAATATCCAATAAAAATATTTGGAAGTATTTTAATTAATTTCACTATTTTCGTTAACTGTATGGAACACTAGGATTGTATTGCATTAATGTGAAATCTCAAGTGTCAATCTAGAGGCTTGAATCTGACCGACTTGTAATATGAACTTGCATCCTGCCTACTGACTTCGTAATTTTGGTTACTAACAAATCGTTGGCCTAATCATATCTAACAAAAAATGTGATCTGCTATTGAGCATCAAAACACTGCACTGCTGGACCGCTTTGAATTTGCTGAACTCATTTGATAGTTGATCGGATGTAGATCTGTCAAAGCTACTCCAAAATTATAATCTAATTATATTAGACGAAAATACCCCTGGTTTGCGAAATAATTATAAAATCTGGTTTTATTGGTGCAAGTTGTTCAAGGTGGTATTTAAAACATGGATCCATACAATGGGTACACCAATTTTTGTTTGAAAACTTTTTATTCGACAACAAAGAATGAGAAAACGTGTTTTTTGGGATTCAATCGAAAGTGTTGGTTGGAACGAAAAAGCTGTTCAAATAAGATTTTTAGATATTTTTGAGGCCTACAGAATGAGATCTGACTAATGACAACAATGTTATGGCCGAAAACCTACGCAAAATGCTGGTTTTAGCACTTGTTGGTAATGTGACGACATTTTCGTGCAGATACTTGAAATAATTCTTCAAATTCGTAAGATTCATACTCCTAGAAAAACCAGAACAAAATTGGAATAGATTGGTCAAGTAGTTTTTGAGAATTTTTAATTGTTTATCTCAAAACACCTGTCTTCCGGCCATCACTACTAGTTTATTGAGTAATATACATTGTTCGTTCAACGGGCACTTTATAGCAAAATACACGAGTTTACTTTGCTGATATGAATCACAAACCAGTCCGAAAGATAAATGTTATTTTTATGCGAAAAACAAAGGGTAATATTTTTTCTTCTAAACAAATTCAAACACTTCATATTTGTGAAGTGATAGACACATCCCCTTTGTCTTAAAATGTGTATAATAACGTATGTTTTTAGAATATCCGTGGCGCGTTGATCAATTTGTGTAAATTGTGCGTAAAAAGGGCTCACCGTTCTGTAGGTTCTTTTCTGTCCTGCATGTTTTCCGGGTCGTCCTTCTAGATCCACGTGAACGTTGTAGATGATGTCGAAGAAATTTTCCACCACTGCAACTTTCCTGTACACTGGCTCTCCCGTTGAGTTCTGTAACAAAATAATGTCTTACACATTTCTGCTGCTACTACTACTAAGAATTTACACGGTTGCCACTGTGTTCATTCTCTGAACCGTTCTCTCCATTCCCTTCTGTCCTGACAATCTTCATCCTGGAGGTTTTTTTTAATTATATCAGTACTCCATCATTATGGGTGAGTTGGCTCAACTATTGAAATCTTAGTTTTTTTCTTATCAAACACAAATAATAAAAATGTAGCAGGGTGTTATAGGTTTAAAATATTAACAATGAATATTTTGATAATATATAGTAGAAAACACCAACTTTATCACTCACTAATCAAATTTGCAGCATAAAAATAACACATGTTGCAATTACAGCATATCAACCTATTTTCATTTCAATGCAAAATAAGTCTATAACGCATAGGAGGCTGTGAAAAATAAAAGCCATGACAATTGTTTTTATTAATCACAGCTGTCAGAATACGTTTAAAATAGTTTTGGGTAGTTAAGGTTTTCAAAATGGGTAGAGGAAAGGTTATTAGTGAGAAAATTCGGTTACTGATAATTAATTTTTTTTAATTCTGGGAAATCAAACTCAGAAATTGCAACTTTGTTAGACTTAAGGCGGTACAGTGTGAGAAATATTGTTAGAAGATATAACGTAACTGGTTCAGTTAATATTAAGCCACGATATGTGAAAAAAAGTAATATCACAAATGCCGACCGAAGAGCATAAAGAAGAATAATCGTGAAAAACAGGCGTGCCAATTATTTACAATTAAGTGCTCTGTGGAGTGACGCCGTTGGAAGGAGAATTTCGAGCTCCACACTCATAGAGAGGCCCACAAACTGGGACTCAGCACTTGCAAGGTAAGTTTTCTTATAAAAAAAAGTGAAGTAAAAACCCTAAAGTTGCACAACTTGTTTATAGGCCAAAGAAAAGCCACTATTAACTCCACTGCAAAAGCAAAATCGGCTTAGATGGGCTAAAGAACATAGACAATGGACACCTCAACAATGATGTGCAATACAATGGAGTGGTGAGGCCCGATTCGAAGTTTGTGTTGTTGACAGTCGCAGTAGAGTTATTCGCAAAAAAATGAAGCATTCCATGTTAACTGTCTGAAGAGAAAAGTGAAATTTCCAGCATCCATTATGATCTGGGGCAGTATGTCCTCAAAACGAGTAGGAAAACTTCATTTTATTGATGGAAATGTGGATACAAACAAATATTTGGCAATTTTAGAAGAATCGCTTTTACCAGTGATGGAAGAATGTTTGACATCCGGCCAAGATTTTGTGTTTCAGCAAGATGGTGCAGCGTGCCATACCTCAAAAAAGGCTATAAAATGGGTGGAAGAAAACAATGTACCACTTTTGAAATGGGTTTCTAGCAGTCCAGATCTGTCACCTATTGAAATTTTGTGGCACGAGATGAAAAAGGTTCTACGACAACAACCTGCTCGTACAATCACCGAACTGAAATATGGGATTGTTTTACACCAAATTTTTGGCAAAACTTGGTTAACGCTATGCTCCAAAGAATTTCAGCCGTAATAAAAAATAAAGGTGAGGTTACCCAATGGTAATCTTTCAATTGTTGTTAACTTCGCGCATTTATTCGCACATTGTTTATTTGTATTCAAATAAGTATTTTTTAAGACTAAATTGTTTTTGAAAAAATAAATTGTTTTAGAAGTAAATAATTTCGTCATGTTTAGTTTATAAAGGCATATTTTGGTACAAATCTTGAAGTGGGCCAACTGAAGTGGGAAGGGGCTCGTATATGCTTAAATATGTACTAGAGTACAGAATAATTTTCAGGGACAATAAAAACTGCGTCATTGACAAATAAATCAGTTTTGAAGAACGTTTTTGAACTCCATATATATTTGGGTTATGAGATGTCAAATAGCATTCAAAGTTTATAAAAAATAACAATGGAAGAAGCCCGAAAAATACGCATCTACCTTAAAGGGAGTTAATGTCAATATTTTTTTTATCATGATCGAGAATTATGGCGTGAAGTAGGTTGACTCAGCACTAACCTATAATGAGTTCCCCAGAACTACCAGTAGCAAATTATGATCCACATTTAATAGTGGTCGGAAGAAAGTAGATATAAATGTTGTAACGTTGTTGATTTGATATAATATGTACAATTCGAGTCCAGAATTTTCGATGTCGATAACAAGATTCGGTCGTTTTTAATGAACTGTTTAATAACGATCTCGGAAGAAGAGATGCAACTGTTGTCAACGAAAGATGCGTGTCTAGATTTCAGAAGCGGGATCGAAATAACGATTGGAAACTCCATCGGAGCGGCAGAATTTTCATTAAAATCGGAGCGGAGGGCAGCGGCGATTTCCTCGGCATTTCCGGCGGAGAATTTTCACCTGGCCACTTCCTCCAACTAGCGAGCCAGCAGCGCCAGTGTGCCGGCATGGTGGGTAGGAGAAGAGGGTATTAGGAGGGAGGGTAAAACTGCGGAGGACGAGGGCGAGTTTTTCCTTTGTGTCTGAAAGGTCGGCCTGCCGGGTAGCGCCCGGGGTTAGAGATGGAGAGCGGAGGGGGTTGCACCGCTACCGCCGGCCGAAGGGGTGCCAGCCGCCCACTGCCCGGTAGTCGTCGACTGGGAGGATCCCCCACCAGGGGTGGAGAGAAAAAATGTTAGCAGCTTTCAAACAATATCCAAATTAGTTTAAGGAACAAAATATTTCGTGAATTTTCCTTAGTTGGACTTAGTCTCTTAGTGCACATACATACATGTATACTTAGGCAGCAACGAAGGTTGAAGTGAAATACCGAATATAAGCTACTAAAAGTCCATTAGAACTGGGAAGTCTCATCTGGGGGTTAATTCCTGAAATGAGGAGTAAATTAACTCAAGAAAGTGAGCGCGGTTTTCTTACCTTTCGGGGAGCTGTGCGGAAGTCTGGCCATCGCGTCGTCATGCAGATATTTCGATCTCCAATATATACACTTTATATTTATCTCTTTTGCAGCTGACAGTTCATTTCGTTTTTCCATTACTATACAGCCTAAGCGACCTTGTACCATGCCGTTATCGCGCAAGACGCACTGCGATTTTATGATTTTAAGCCAGGACTGGCTGGGGTAGGTATTGCAACACCCATTTTACGTAACTTAGATGATCGATTTTTTGACATTATGTAGGATTTTTATGACATTATGTAGGATTTCCTACAAACTGTCATTTTGTAAACAGTTCACTTCATGTTCACTTGTAGGAGCTGTGTGTGATAGCTAAACGTCATGACCCTTGAGCTATTTGGTTTGGAGGCAGCTTTGGACATGATGTGTTGTACGAGGGATGTCTTTTAAGTTTTGCATATGGAAATAAAACAACACGGTTAAGTAGTTTTAACTGACTTATTCCACTCGTTTGCTGGCAGATCCAAAACGGCATTTTTGAATGCGTCAACTGCTTCTTCTGGTGACTGGAACCTTTGACCACGCAGTCTGTTTTCAATTTTCGGGAAAGTAAAGAAATCTTTAGGACTTAGATCAGGACTATATGGAGGATGGTCCAATAATTCCACGTTTTCTGCCGTTAAATACTGCCTTGTTTTGGGCTGTGTGCGAGCTTGCATTGTCTTGGTGGAGGATGATTCTTCTTTCGGGGTTGATTTTTCGAAGCTCGGTGATGACTTTTGCCAAACAAATGGTGGTATACCAATTCGCAGGAACAGTTCTTTGCTCATCAAGAGGAATTGTTGCAATATGACCCGCTTTTGACACAAATGTCGCGACCATCTTTTTCGAAACACTTCGAGAACGGATGACTTTTGTTGACTTTTCTTCACCTTGGAACACCCCAACAGCAAGGCATTCTTGTTGCGATAATTGTCGCTGAAAGTTGTAATAAATTATGGCGCGAAAATGTTCTCGGTTGAGTTCCATTTTTCGAATGACTTGGTGACAATTTACTGTAGTGAGAATACTGTAGTGAGAACACTGGACGTATTGTTGTGAAACTTTGAATTTAAGTTGACTAAAGAGTGAGGTTAAGATTCAGTACTGACGTTCGATCCGCGCGGCCTACCAGGTTTCTATATGCAAAACTTAAAAGACATCCCTCGTATCCTATGCTTCAGAGATGGCGCCATTGCAGGTTTACGCTGTAAGTTGTACACTATAGCTACAGTATATTCAGATAAGAGATAGACCGGATGTAAACAAAAGGTTCGGGTGATTTTCACGCTAACGCCGCCGTCTCGACGTAAAACAGGAGCCCTCATTGGTCAATTCGCAATTAAATGCCTATGCCGAGCGGCAGAGCAGTCGTATCAAGGCAGAGTCACATTCAGGTTCAGACGTGTTACGTATGTCGTGTGCATCATTGCAATTTGATATTTCTTTGGACGTTTTCGTTTGTTATCTTATTAAGTTGTTGAGTTTGTCGTTGTTATTGTTATACCTTGTTATTGTTATCAACTGCTTGCGCAAAATGCCCAGTAGTACAGATACTGCCGATGAAGTTGGAAACTCCTGTAGTCCACCTAGGAAACGCTCTAAAAAAAGACACCTGAGTGCAGAAATGAAAGAGGTCATTTTGAATATATATAAGATCGAGCGCGAGGAGAACGAGGCATCAACAATCAAAGAAATTGTTGAGAAGGTTTCTCACAAAGTTGGGGTGTGTCGCGCATCAGTGTTTAATGTGTTAAGACAATTCAAAAAAAATCACACCTTTTCTGAGCCAATGACCAGTAAACATCGCAAAAGTATTGTTAAATCATTGGATGAAGCTGATAAGCATGCGATTAGGAGGAAAGTGCATGAATTCTTCTTTAGGAATGAAATACCTACTATAGATAAAGTACTGCAGGAGGTAAATGGAGATACAACGTTGCCAAATTTCAAACGATCATCAACTTTCCATGCGTTACTGAAGCATTTAAATTTCAAATGCTAAAAAAGGGGTCGTAATAGTTTACTACTGGATAGAGAAGAAATTGGGAAATATAGAAATCAAAACAGGAAGATTTATTACCTTGATGAAACGAGGGTAAACGCAGGACACACTACAAGTAAAGTATGGGTTGATGATTCTGTAACTTCATCCAGGAGGCCCTTTCTAGATGGACTGTCCACCGGATTAAAAAATCCAGCAGGTAAATACGAGTAATAGACAACAATCGGATGTTTTTCAAACCTTGGGAACAAGGTTCTAAATATTAATTCCAGGGGGCAGATAAAACATATTACAAGTAACAAAACTTTTATAACTTTCGATAAAATGCGTGGATGTTTTATTGTCATTTTTATTTGTTAGAACTTTTTTAAGCCATGTTTTTATGTGTTTTCGATATTTCAATAATTTTTTAATATAATCTTAAAATATGTTGAATATTATAAACTTAAAAAAAGTTACTAAGTTTTATATTGTGTACCGGTCCTAATATTTCTAATCATTTTAATTCATACTTTAAGCTTTATAAAGTTATAATTTGTTAATATTAATATTTGCGCGTATTTCAGGTACCTGATCATTCATTTTTTAAAGGTTTATAACTTTAAATTAAATTGTAAAGCGCTGAGTAATCATACGACGTTCAATATTCTTTCTTTCAATATGACTAAATAATCCCAATTATAGCAATCTGATACTCATGTCTCAATGTTTTTTCGCTGAATGTGATGAAAACATTTGAAAAAGGTTCGCTTATTGAAATAAATCTACACCAGTTAGTACTTCGATTTCCAGGTAAAGGGAAAAGGCTCATTATCTGCCATATTGGCAGTGAGGATGGATTTGTTGTTGACGGTCTGTGGTGCTTTGAGTCTAAGAAAACTGGAGATTACCACGAGGAAATGAATGGCGAATCGTTTGAACAGTGGTTTTCAAAAATTTTACCGAACTTAGAGGAAAACGCAGTAATTGTGTTGGATAATGCGCCTTATCATTCTCGAAGAATGGAGAAGGTCCCAATAACGGCTTCAAGGAAAGTTGATGTTCAAAATTGGCTCCGCTCGAAAAATATCAACTTTGAAGAAGCAATGCTGAAATTAAGAATTGTCAAGGATCACAAGGCGGAATATAAAAAATACGCCATTGACGAAATGGCATCAAGTCAAAATAAAACTGTGCTCCGTTTACCTCCATACCATTGCGAGCTCAATCCCATTGAGCTCATATGGGCAGAGGTTAAAAATTATATAGCTAAGCACAATACAACTTTTAAATTTTGTGACCTCAAAGGACTTTTCAAAGAAGCACTAGAATTAATAACAGCGCAAAAATGGGAAAACTGTATTAAGCACGTGAAAGACAAAGTTGAAAAGAGAATGTGGGAACTGAACAATATTTTAGAGGAACAAGTCGAGCCATTCATTATTGACGTTCGTGCTTCAGGCAGTAGCGATGATGAAAGCTCATCAAGCTCATCTTTCCAATAAAAGATGTCGTTCATCAAATTCGGTAAGTTATAAGTAATTATAAAGCTACTGTATTTTTTAATTAATTATTGACATTTTTGAACCCATTTTGGCAAAACCTATTCAAGAATCTACTTTCTGACAATGTTCAACCATGCACATTTTTTTACGTTTTGAACGTTTTAATTTGGTTACATATTTACCTAGAAATCAAAAAATATACTAATCAATATTCTAAAAGCAATTTTAAGAGATATACGATTATTTTAATTTAGGCTAATTTAAACGGCATTTTGAGATTATATTCGACTGTATTTCACCAAACATCAGGCGGCATCCGAACCTGGAAATCGAAGCGAAAATTTTGAAACCCTTATGTATATTTACATCATTATATATTTCTTACCCCACCCCCACATGATCCTATATCCATCACCAATCGTATACACATCGAATTGTGCTAATTTACTACAAAGTTACGCAAAGCAGCATCTACTATCAAAAATATGTACTGCGTGACTCTTAATACGTCCCTGCCGAATGTTACAGCGTTCGATGATCACGTGGTCTTGTTTATGTCCGGTCTATCTCTTATCTGAATATACTGTAGAAGGAAACACGGCAGTGCACATCAACTTTTTCTTACTCATCCTGGATATTATATATCCAAATCTGTTAGATTCAAAAAATGTTGGGAATATTCGTAGAGCACATATAGAATGTTTCATTTTTAGGATACCCCTTTTCCTATTATTCAAAAACATTCTTACCACGTGAACATTCCACTCCTCTTATGAATATTTTCAGAATGTTGGTTAAAAATTCTTGAAAATCTGATTTCAGGAACATTCATGAAATGTGAAAAGGTTATCAGATTTTAAATATTATACCCGCGTATATTCTTCTTTATCGGCAACTGGCAACCCACAAAGCATACTAGCCAATGTGAGTTGCAGCATCTTAGACAACATGCTCGTTGTCCCATTCCTCTATAGGTGGCGCAGCGAGTAGGCGCCGATTGGACTACCAACTATCTAGTACACAAGTTGTTATTATACAGATTTTTAATGACATTATCTGGGATTTTATTGACATTATGTCGATTTTTTATGTAAGAGGATAGTATGTTTCCTGGACGTTATATGACAAGTACTTCACGAAAAAACATGTCACTAGTTTCCGTCAACCTGTCTGTATATTGGTCTGTCCGCTAATCTTATAACCATATATAACTTGAGGACGTACCACTCGGATTTCGATAAAATTTTTACACAACGTTATTACTATGCCAAGGACGCAAAAGCTTTGTAGTTAAAGATCGGTCCAGTAGCGGCAGAGAAAACGGCCAAAAACAAAGAAGAATAAAAATCGCTCAAACTTCATTTTTTGACGTTTCGGAGGATCTTAATCATATTTGAAAACAATTTTAGAGGTAAAAATCCTTGGGAATGGGGATTGTAGGGGGGTTTATCTCAATTTTTTGATGTTACTATTTTTAGACGCTCCTAAACCTTGTAAATTCGACGCACCTATTACACATATTTCACACATCATACCGGCCACAACTGCTGATCCCGGCGGCGAACCGCCGACCTTGGTGAGTGTCCTGTTGTTCTGGTATGGCATTACACGTGTTTTAGCCGCGTAACAGCATAGTGTTTCCTGTGCTCTGTCCGCGCTTCAACGTGTGATCTGGTTAAGTATCGGGGTAAGCGTCGTTTCCAGATTCACTACCGGCAGGACAAGAAAGGAATGTCTCTGGACTGATTGTATGGACTTGTTTGACTGACTTTTTTCTCAGAGGTGTCTAGTTTGAGCTTAAAATCGATAACGGCGTAGCGTAGGAAAAGCAGAGACAACCTACTTGACGCCATTTTTTAAATAAAACCCCTGCCGCCCTCAAAAGTCTACCAACCCTCTCCCCTTCTCCTATCCGTTAAAACGACAAGCAAGCATGATATTAGCTATCGTTTTGAATATACCAGACTCGTAACACTCGCTTATCGTCCCAAAAACACCATACGTCTTCGAGAACGCCAACAGAGCTGTTGTCGCAACGTACCGGGGCTGACAGTTATGCAATCTTCTTCTACTAATGCTGCATCTGTATGAGTGAGGTTGACGTGTCTGGTACATCCAAAAGAGCAGTGGCGGCTACATGTCTTTCGAGAACGTACGGGAATGACTACACAAGTCTGCTTTTGCTCTCAATAATGGCAAACATCAGTCAATTACGTTACGAGTTGCTTGAAAACCCACCAGATTTAACGTTTTCCAATTTTTATCTGTTTTTATACTTCACGAAGTCCAAGTGGAGACGTCATCGCAGCCGTAGACAAGTATTTTCACGTGCCTCTAGACAATCACTTCAAAGAAAGCATAAATCTATATAGAAGAAAAAAATATTTACTTATTTACTAGAAATTGACCGAAACTGAAGCAAGACTAAAGTCCGTTTTGGCTACAAGAGCTATCGTCCAAACTGAGAATAACACCAACCACCCCTGTCCCTTGACGCTCGCATGCCCGAACCCACGTCTTTGTCGTTCCCCTCGGGTAAGCATTCGGCAGTAGAGTTGTGCCGAATCATCCTGAACCCCCCGTCAGACCTTCAGGGTGTCCCTCTCCCCCCTTACGGTCGCCCGATGGGAACGTCGAATCCTACGGTCGGTCTCGGATCGGGGTCTACCCTTGTTGTTGGGGAACGACGGGCGCCGCGGCGGCAAAGCGTCGGCGGCAGAGGCCGTTTCATCCGTTTCCATCAAGGAAAAGAAAAATGGGACTCGCTCCGGCTAGGACTCGACCCTTTGTTTACCGGGTGTTCGCTGGACATCGGATAAAGTGCCTGCAACAAGGTGGGAGGATGCAGTTTCGTTCAAATCGGAATGCAGTTTATAATAATAGTAATAATAATAATAATAACAATAGTCTTCATTGACCAAAATATGGTACATTACTGGGGGTGACATTTAGCACCTCTTCCATCCAACCTCGTACTTCAGTAACTTGAACAAAGGAGTTACCAAACAAAATTTGAAAGTAAATAATAATAATATTCAACGAATAAAGTTGATTATTATTATTATATTTATTTGTTGTTCAGTTACAATTACAAAGGCTTCAGTTGAAGATGAAAACAACATACAAATAAATGTGAAATACCCACATAGTCTGTGCGTGGTGAGATGTCTATCTAGTATTAAGTCTATATCAAGTATAATTGTCATCATAGGTACAATAGTCATAATCGGATGTTAACGAATCTAAGAATGGTGTATTAGGAAGGTAACAAGTTCAGAAGTTTTACATTTGTTTAAGAGTTTTACAACCTTATATATTAGAAAACGAACCCCTTGGCATTTTGGAAAAGATGTTCTAAATGGTTTTATATATTATTTGAGAAAATAAGCTGATGTATTCGCTTCTGTCCTAGGTATTGGAACGATCTCTGCATGACATTGACATCAGGCTTTCATAAACATGCTCTCACTTTATGGCGGGTATCATAGACGTGCTCAATTTGACGTAGATTATGTTTTTGTTGGTGCTGCTTCACGATGGTCTGTATGAACTGTAGTTGTCAAATATCATGCACTGCAATTTCGGTACATAATTGTTCTGATCGGCAGGTTCTTGGTTTTATTATATATTTTCTTTAAAATGCACTTTCTTTTGTACTGTCTCAAGATTTTTCATATATAGTTTACACACTGATCCCCACGCGTTCCCACACCCCCTCAAATGGCTCTCAACGAGTGAATAACAGAGTACTTTCATTTGATAGATGTCATAGCATTTAATGAGATATTCAAACTTGTAAAGTATTCGCAGTTTTTTATTAGGAAATGTATGTCTGCGTCCAATTTAAGGGTGGAATCTATATATTTAACTCTGCGTGAAGATGTTATTTGTATTTGTTCAGTCTGGTTGTTTTTCCGTTTTATGTAAGTTAAATATTTGGCCATATGGTATAACGTTAACAGGATGAAAATAGGATGGATGTAGCAAGTATTGCAGTAGTTTACTCTCGATGTTCTGGTAAACATAACGGGTGATTTTTTAAGAGGTATAGGATTTGATTTAAAAAAAAACACAAAACATTTGAAAAAACGATTAAATCTTTATTTGAGTCGATAGAACGGTCGATATAATTTAATGTTTAAGATTATTTCATGTAAATGTTGGCCGCGGCTCCGCTTTAGATGGCCCATGCGCAAGGTCCAATTTTGGCACACTCTCTCCAACATATCGGCCGGTATCTCACGAATAAATGCTTCAATATTGGCTTCCATTGCGTCAATCGTTGCTGGTTTATCCCTGTAGACATTAGCCTTAACATGGCCCCACAAGAAATAGTCCAACGGCGTTAAATCACACGATCTAGGCGGCCAATTGACGGGCCCCAAACGTGAGATAAACTGTTCACCGAACTCGGATGCATTGGTAGCTCTTGCAATGCTTCTTTCTGGCTGGTATTCACTCCAGATGCGGCAATTTGGCTTGTTAACGTACCCATTCAACCAGAAATGAACTTCGTCGCTGAACACAATTTTTCGATAAAAATGTGGATCTTCCTCCAACTTTGCCAGCGCCTATTCACCAAATTGGAAACGTTGTGGGAGGTCGTGTGGCTTCAATTCTTGCACCAGCTGTATTTTATAAGGTTTTACACCCAAATCCTGTCGCAAAATTTTCCACGTAGTGGACTAACAGAGGCCCAATTGCTGCCAACGGCTGCGAATCGACATTTCACGGTCATCACTAACACTGGCGGATACAGCCGCAATATTTTCTTCAGTCCTCACTCTACGTCTGCGTGTTGGTGGTTTAATGTCCAATAATGTAAACTGGGTTCGAAATTTAGTCACAAGCTTCTGAATAGCTCCCTCTGTAGGCCGACCAAATTGCCCATAAATTGAAAGCAGTGCTCGATGCACTTTCTTAACCGAGCATGAATTTTGATAGTAAAATTCAATAATTTGCAAGCGTTGTTCGTTCGTAAGTCGATTCATGGTTAAATTATAGACCAAACTGAACAAGTTTGATAATGAAACAAGACACGATTCACGCGTCATCTGTCAAAAACAGTCTTGCCAAAAAGATACTAGCAAAAAAATCACCCATTAGTTCATTGACTTAAATGTTAAATAATATTGGACCTCCAAACTTCGCTGTTTTACCATCACTCATAGTATCATTAATCTTCACATAGTGTAGCCTATTTATTTAGCATGATTCATTAATGCGTCAAGTCACAATACAATAGAATGAGTAATGCAGTTTAAGTTATAACAATAGGTTATAAAGAAACGGAAAAATAACTATGACCAAAAATACAAAGTATGAAAGCGAAAGAACTTTTTTATTGTTTTTACTCCTGAAAGACTGGATAGTCTTCAGATCCTGGCCTGCTGTTAGAAAAAATTGCATTGTAAGTATGTATATGGATGTGATACACGATCAAACTTTCTTAGGCGTTCGATGAATCTTAAATGGGTATTCCTGCATTATCTGCCAACGTCTTGCATTAATAGAAGTCACACAAAGGTAATAGTTAAGCCGTATAACATTTTAGGAAAAACTAGACTTTGACACAATTTAGTTTGTGTTTGTTTGCCAAAAAAAAGCGTTATTCACATGGAAGTTCAAACGTAAGTTCGAGTCAAAGTAGATTCGAAAATTTTTTCTTTTTTCAGGAAACATAATTCGTCCTCATTAACTTCCATATTGATTAATGACTTAAAATTTTCACATAATTTTTTATTGCTAAATAAAAAAATACTGTCAAGATCTGCATTTACTAGCATCATGAACTCGTGGACATTGTCAGCACTGAAATCAGACTTCATCTGCGTATCATCCGGAAAAAAATCGAGGGAGAGCTAAGGTACAAATATCTTGCAATTAAAAGAGTATGTATAAAACATTTATTACACCTATACAGAAACTTTAAACACATGCATACCTTGAATTCTAAGTTTAGAGCGATACACTGATAGGTTTCAGTCCCCTATTGAACACCTATTGAAACAGCGAAAAAAGCCCGGAGCCGCAAAAAAGGTGTGAAATCCTACAAGGGCCATTTTTTAAGAAGAATCGTTTTGTAATGGGCCAGAGAAATTTAATTTATAAATTTAAATTGTATCACTAATTAAAATATATACAGTTTGTCATTTTTAACATAGTCAACAATAATGTCTCAAGTCGTGGCACCAGCTTTTGAATACCGTCATTAAAGAATGCTGCCGCCTGAGCGTTAAGCCAGTTAGTAGCTGTTTCTTTCAACATATCATGATTTTCCACCACGAAATTCTTTAAGCTTAGATTAGATATTAGGTTCAAAAAGCAATAAATGAGCTAGCATCGCTTGGTGTCTAGATTAACCTAGTTTATAAACAAACCGCATTTAAAAAGCCGAAATTGGCACTTTCCTATAATACCTCTGTTATTGATTTATATGAGCATCTTAAAGATCTTATTAATACTCCGCGAGTATTTTCAGAACCTCAGCCGTCGTCCTCGATGTTCCTTTCCATCATAGCTGCATATGTTTGTTTATATCGTGCAAAATCCGTCTGGTTGAACACAGCTGAAGACCTAATGTTGCAAATTTAGGAAGAGGTAAGCAAACTTGTATTTTTGAATCGCGTTTATAAACAAAACATGTGACAGGGCGGAAATTCCTAACAAAATGAATTGTGAGTATTCTTCTTCAATTCCTTTTTACGTTCTTGTTGTTGTTCTGCCGGAAATTAGCCTTGAAATTGCAAGCGTAGGTGACTTTGAAATGGAAACTCCGAACTTTCAGGACACAGTGTATGTCGGCGGGTGCAGAATCGATTAGTTATATACAGGGTGTTGGGGAAATAATATTGGTAACTTTATGAGGTGATTCCTTGCATTATTCTAAGCAAAAAACTCCATTATAACCTATGTCCGAAAATCAACCGTTTCGGAGAAAAAAATTCTAAACTTATTTCTTTTTAGTCATGAGATAAATTAATTTTGCACCTTAATAATTTAAATTCATATGCCTAATAGCGTGAAATAAATCAATAAATCTATTTATTAATTAACTGTCTCAAACAAAATAATTTTCGTGCTTATTAAATACAATTTTCCGAAGAAAAACAGACAAACAAAATCCCTCACACAACTGGCAACGTCGTGCTCCGCTTGCACTGCATGTATCATCGCGTGTTGTTGTGATTACAAATACATTTAACTGTAACTTAATGTGATTTACGGATGTTGTTTTTTTCTTTTTTCGTGCATCGCATCGTTTCAAATAAGTGACTGATAATCGTGGCAATGTGTGTCGCCACGTACTGGTAAGTTCTGTCATTTTTTTCAAGTAAATGTAATGTACTGAAAGCGTTTTTAAATAAAAAGTATTAGCCACAAAAATTTCGTAAAAGTATTCAATAATTCAAGGCATATTTTCAACAAGAATATCATACGTAAACTATTCGATGAATCAGTTGCGGTCGTCGTGCGCTCGTATCGCGGTTGCGTTGCAGCGTTGCCAAGTGTTTGAGAAAATTTAATTACTTACGACACACTTTCCTCGAAAACGATTGATTTTTTTACATAAGTTATAATGAACTTTTTCGCTTAGAATAATGCAAGGAATCACCTCTTAAAGTTACGAATATTATTTCCCCAATACGCTGTACAATATAAATTTAGACATTCGGATAAGGTAACAAATAAGTTTGGGCTAGATGATTGTTCAAGGTTCTACTGTGGTATATGTGCCACCGTCAGCCTAAAATCTTTAAAAATAGACCATACGAATTGGATGTACGTTTCATGGGGTTATGAGTCACTATAGATGAGTTGATATACCTATGCCTGTAAAATTTAGTTTATAATGCAAAATTCCCGTTTTCGTGCTTTGTGTCTCATATTTTCACCCAACAAGTAAATGAAATTCGGTACCCTGGACATGTTTATTTGTAGTAAATCAATGGGCTTTTCTAGGTCTTTCATAGATTTCGGTGAAAAACTGACATCAGATTTGTGACCTAAGCACACGATGTAGGCTAAATTCAGATGACGCTCGGACTACGCGCGTTCCATTGATGCTCGCTTTGAAAATACACAGAATCAATACTAGCTGTTCACATGGAAGCACGTATTAAAAAATGTGCAACTAGACGCAAATTATCTCAATACGTGCGTCAGTCAGCGTCGCTCCTTTCTATGTATGTATTGTTTTGTGCACACGTCTCAGTTGCATTCATGCCTTAAGACCTGTTCTATTTTCGCGTATACCTAGTACACCCAGGTTTACATGCCCCTTAATTCTGAACACGTTGAATAATTAATAGACAAAAAATCACTTCCTAGTACTGAATCCTGATAAATGGATGGCTGTTGCTTTTGGAAGAACAAAGAATCGAAATGATGTTTCTAACTCTATTTTGACATACAAAACCGCCTGCGGAGCCTGCTCCCTTACGCCGTAGTTCTGTTTTACAACAACTTCGTCCTCACGTTGTGGCAAAAACACAACCGGGCGAGTTTCGTTGCGAATTACGGGATGATCCACAATACAGCCCTGAATTAGCATGATCCAACCTTAATCATTTTCCAAAACTCAAAGCTTTGGTATGCATGTGTATGCTACTAAAAAAACCTTCTTATTATTGTCCAAATATACGCTCAGTAAAGGAATGTCCTAACTTTGAGGACGCCCTGTAAAGGAACTATTGCGGCTTTTAGCGCACAGAATCTCGCCTAGGAACAACACTGGATGGTACCGGTTATGTGAAGACAACGAAACAGCTCCATGCATGTGCAGCAGCACACGAAGAGCAAAAACAACCTAAACAAACAGCCAAAGAAGCCGCAGTCTAGCGTCTCGGTCTTCCGCTTGACTGGCGACATCTCCATCATACAATCAGCTAGGAACTCGTGTACTCTTTGTGGTTCCGTTATCATGCCTGAAAATCAGCGGCCTCGGTCCGTATCCGCGAACGGCGAAAATGTCGCGCGGATAGATGCAACTTTTACACTGTCAGAGCATATTGCGATCTTCATCCGGAATTTCTAACTTAATTCAAGTCATATCTAAATCATCGTGAATGTTTTATAGACTACTCTGGTTTACAGTCAATCAATATTTACGTTAGATTGACGGTACCTCAAAGCTCTATTCTTTGGCCCTTATCATTTAGTATACTTGTAAACGATCCACCTTGACTTGCAAAAGTCTTCTGTTTGCAGATGATTGGAAATTATTTCATAGCACTGACAATACAAAAGACTGCGAGTTATTACAGGCAGATTTGTTACATTTGGAGACTTCGTGTCATCGCTTATAATTATACGTTAAGTTTATAAGAAACAGTGAATTTCTGTACCTGGGAGTTACTATACTAAGTGACATATAAATCCGAACACCCAGTTTAAATGGTTTTATTTTAATAAAAGTTGGTGAATGTATTTATGTTACTGTAAATAACAAGTGAAAAAATTTTCAGCCTTATCAGTTGGACATTCCGGTTTTTATACTGCTTTTTTTTAATTCACTAACGCTCTAAAAATGAATATTTCAGCCGCAGTAAAGAATCAGCGTTGGCGGATTTTGGTTCTTGACATCCTTTACGATCGGTTACGATGCCTAGAGTACGGAGACCTGTACGATTTCGTCAACTTAGTGAGTTTGATAGGGGCCGTATAGTGGGACTTCGGGAAGCTGGACTTTCTTTTCGGGCAATTGCAGTTAGAGTGCAAAGAAGTGTAGACACTGTAGTTAGGTGTTGTCAGGCATGGCCTCGAGAAGGCCGTACGCAAAGAGCAAGGGGCAGTGGACGCCGCCGTAGAACAACAGACCGTGAAGATCGCCACCTAAGATTATTGGCCTTAAGGGACCGTTTCTCCACTACCAGGTCCATTGCAAATGAATGGTTTGCACAACACGGAAGACCTATTGGCATGCGAAGTGTTTACCGACGAATGAGAAGTTTTGGCTTGTTTTCATACCGGCACACTGGGTCCTCCCTTTAACTCGAGAACACCGACGTAATCGCCTTGAGTGGTGCAGACAACGGTCACTCTGGGATCAGGAATGGAACAATATTGTCTTTTTGTTTAGGCATGCACGATGGTCGTGCCAGGGTTAGAAGGCGACGTGGTGAAAGGAGGAATCCACAGTTTTTTGTTGAAAGACATGTTCATCACACTGTTGGAGTTATGGTTTGGGGTGCTATAGCTTATGGTTCAAGGTCACCTTTAATCTTCATCAGAGGTAACATGAACGCGCAGCGTTATATCCACGAAGTTCTAGAACCCCATCTTTTACCCTATCTTGACACCCTGGCAGATCCAACTGTCCAACAAGATAATGCCCGACCACATATTGCAAGAGACACAATAATAGACTTCTTTCAACATAATGATGTCACATTGTTACCATGGCCACCAAGATCTCCCGACTTATCCCCAATTGAGCACGTGTGGGATATGATGGGTAGGAGATTGCAATTTGCAACGTCCTCCTCAGACTCTAGAAGCACTTCGAGAGGAGTTGGTGGTTGCCTGGAATGAGATACCACAGGAGGACATTGACCACCTGATCAGAAGCATGCCTAGGCGCGTTGGAGAATGCGTAGCACATCAGGGTGCATCCACACATTATTAAAGGTCAAAGGGCTTTAAAGCAGTGCAATCATTTTGAAATTTTTATCATTTACTTATTATGCTTCATTAAGTACTTATACAAAATTTTATTAAAATAAAACCATTTAAACTGGGTGTTCGGATTTATATGTCACTTAGTATATTTACGCAAGACTATCATTTGTTCTCCACATCAACAATATAACATCACGGTTTTATAAAAGTTTGGGTTTTGTAATAAGAAATTCAAAGGATGTCTAAGCCTTGCACCATGCTTTCCTTATATTTTATTTTTGTAAGGTTCAAATTGGAATACTGTTCCGTCATCGGGAATTCGCATTACGAAGTGAATTCAAACAATTTGGGAAAAGTTCAAAGGCGATTTGTGAAATACCTGTGGTTCAAGTTAGATGGTGTATATCCACCCCATGACGTTCTCCTGAGCCGTTTCAATTTATCGAAACTGTCTGAGCTCAGAAAAATTTGCGGGCTTACAATTTCATTTCAAACTAATAGCAAAACGTCGACATGCGTTGTTCGAATAATCTCAAAACCAAAAGTGTTTGCGATCACAATATTTCCAGCAACGTTCAGATCGAAATTCCACGAACTGGAGTGCAGCAGCCAGGAGTTTTTTCCCGTCGTCCCATTTCTAGCATCTCCCCAGAGATAATACAGCAACTGTGCACCGAGGCAGCATGGCATGACATTTGTCATCTAAACAGAGACTGATGATGCCGCTCTCTTGCGCTTCGCGCTCCCCCCTCTCCTGTGTCGTCTTTTTCTGCTATTTCCTCCGTGCTGGTGCTGCAGTTCAGTTCCCGGCGGTATATATGAAGATGTTGCTTTTTCCAAACGCCAGCCATCCCAGTGCTACTCGCCGTAAGACGACGGCGGTCCTTCTTTTTCTCGTCCTTTTGCCGCGTTTATTATTGCGCCACCGCCATAGACGGCGAATATGGCCTTCGTGCTCTGCGAAATGCTTGTCTAGTATTGCGATAGAATTTTACAAAATCAATGATATGTTGTGCGATGTAGATTACCTGCGTCTTAGGTCCGCAGTATTATTACGTAAAAAACCTATATAGTGTAAAAAACTGACTAGATAGATCCTAGTGTGCAAATAGTTCATTCCGCGTTTGCTGGCTATAAGCGCTGTAAGCGTCACCAAAAACGTCACCTTTGAAACGTGACTCAACGACACATTCAATGAGCATGCTGCATGTCAGTTTCCCATTATGCTTTGTTGGTTGCAGACTAACAAAATTTGCATATGTAATTTCCACGATGAATAAGAAAAAGTGCATACGCAACTAATTTCTAGCTTTGCATATATCTGAGTAAGTGTATTTGAGACATGAAACCAATGGAATTATAATCAACACATACAACTTACAGCTCAGACCTACAGCAGTTACATCACATCAGAGCCAAGTGTTATGACGTTTAGGCAACACATGCAGCTGGTTCTAAGTTAACATCTTGTATAAAAACCTACACAAAGTCACAAAAAAACCTATTTAATATCAAAAAACCAACATGATGTCACTTTTCAAGAAACTTAATACCTCTGGCGGTTTTCAATCGCAGGTTAGATGCTATTTCACTGCTAACTGACATGGGTACCATGTAAAAAATCTATAAAAGGTCAAAAGAACCTATAAGATGTCATCTTGCAAACTAGGTAGTTTTTAGGGCGTAAACAGTCATTCCACGTTTGCTCACT
Organism: Acanthoscelides obtectus; assembly: GCA_963669975.1. Taxonomy (NCBI): domain Eukaryota; kingdom Metazoa; phylum Arthropoda; class Insecta; order Coleoptera; family Chrysomelidae; genus Acanthoscelides; species Acanthoscelides obtectus. The sequence goes on from CAVLJG010000001.1 coordinate 93,369,968, forward strand.
AGGATCGTTGTGAGCGTCCATCTAAGGAGGAATCACTCAACTAAGCTACACGCATTATTGGTTGCATATGTTTTGTGAGGCCAAATAATGGTCCTTGTCTGTAGTTTTTATCTCTGAGAAGGAAGTTGGTTGATTACGTGTATTGGTCTGCATGTGTATAACGTCAGTGATATTTGCTGTGTGAGAAAATCATTACTGACATCTTGTGTCATTATTAATTTGAATCTAATAATTTAAGTACTGTTCCTACAGAAACACAAACGTTAGACTAGATGATGAAAGCAATAATAAACCGCCCTTCCACGTCCATGGAATATATAAAACATCCGAAAATAATGTCAGTTAGGTCAGGCAATCATAATCTACAGGATATAAATAATTAGACTCGCATAAATTATGAACTGGCGTACACGCAACTTGATATAATGCAATTCTCTTCTGAAAATATATCTTGTTCTAGGTGAAATTTATAATTTTAATAAAATAGCACCAAGAAAAGCATAAAATATATTGTATACAGGGTGTAAACGTTATGTTAGTCATTATTTAAATGGGTGATAGAGGGGTTTAAAAGAAGCAAAAAGTTTCATATAACATGGGGGTCAAAACGCCATTTTTTGAGAGAAAAGCGACTTTAAAGTAAAATAAAATCTGACAACGCCGCAATGCCAGACGCAAATTATGACGGAACGCAGTGTAAATAAAGATAAAGTTTGTTATTTTTGGCTCTTAGGTATTATTTCATTATTTGATAATGTACTCGTAAAATGCAAACAATTAATAAAACGGGCTTACCACTAACTGTCTCAGCGCTTCACCTGTTGTGTGAAAGTTTATTGAACGTATTAAAAATATCCACTTATAAATAGAGAACACAGTTTTGATACATACATTGTTTTTCTTTTTAAAACCCACACTGCACTTTTTTGTATTTAGAAAATGTCCCACAGTCCGGAAAACTTGATGTCTGCACATATCAACAAGTGGGAATACAATTTGTTCTCTTCTGACACTACTGAATGTTATACGAAATTTGATATATTGATTCCTTGATTTAATTTACCTGTTTCGGCTACATTTTATCTTCGTGATTAAGTACTGATTACCTTTATTAGTCCGTTTATCTTATCTTACCTTTACGTTATATTTTCTTGCTTATGTTGATTTTGGACGTGTCATAACTGATGTCCCGATCTTGATATTATTATTACGTGATTCTGGCACGTGACAAACTTTTTGACTTATTTTGATCCCCCCTATTACCCATTTCAATAATGACTACCATAACGTTTACACCCTGTATATTACAGCTGAAAGTTATCCAGTCATTGTCTCGCTGATTAATCCACATGCTCTGATGGTAAAATCAAACCACAGATGAAATAATGAAAGTTTACTAACTTTCCGGCCACATCAGAGGTCTTTTTTCAAATCATAGTTTATTTTCATTTTTTGAATTGTACTTTTAAAAAATTCATATTACAACGAAAACGAAATAAAACAACCTTACGCAAAAACTTGCTATGACATTCGAAAATAATCGGTATAGCAATAAGTATAGTTAAGAAGTAACAAGAAAGTTGTGGAAAAGAGATAGATGAAAATCAGTGACATCCAAAAAGAATATCTCAAATTTAAGAGCATATTTCAGTAATTATTTCTCGCTTACGTTATTGGAGTTTTTGCGTGCTACGGCGTGCCCCTGTAAAGAGCCGCCTCTGGCTTCCCCTTTTATTTATAAAAGAAATTCGAGCCCCCCTAAGTGAACACCGCGCCGTCGTCTAAAAGGGGCGAGTTATAATTAATCCTGGCATTATTAAATAAGTTTGATGTACTCCAAGAACCAAGATGTTTTTCAAGAGTTACAGAAAAATACTCTAGCGCGTACACGTGGCAATGATTAATGAACTTGATAAGAAGTCTGCAGTTGCTGCAAAATAGAACTTTGCACCGTTACTAGACATCAAGGATCTTGGGTTGTTTTGAAACCAAATCTAGATCTAGATGTCTTTGCAGTTAGCTAGCATTAACCGGAAGCCAATATTTTATTAATTCATACTGCGTAATCTGCATCAATTAGTCAATAGACTGTGAAAGTCCTTGCGATTTTTTGATATTCATATATCCAGATATTGACTATTAATTATATTTAAATATGAACATAGACTTTGCAAAAAATTAGAACAGTGTACGTGTTTTGACTATTCGATGGCGATCCGTAATAGGATTTGTAATGTGATATCTGAATAACCAAGAACCGGACACTGGTAATAGAATATGATCAGGTGGAGATAAAATTGTCTAAATATGATTTACCGCATAAGTTTGATTGAAATGTAAGTCGCTGTTTTGAGAATCTGCAAACTTGCTCCACTGCAGGTCACTTACGGGTTATAAGCTAAGTATTTGGTTCGACTGCACAAGATGTTAAACCTAGGCCCTTAGGTTGCACAAGAATTTTATTAGGCAATGCTATACTGATCCGCCTCAATTGTAAAATCCTAACTGACAGAAAAATAACTTTTAGTAATTGATCAAAAATGGCACCAATTCTGCCTCGACTCGACTAGGTCAGAAGTGCAGTGTTGTCCGCCTAGAAACAGACTTAACAGTTTGTGAAGTAAGAAGAATCATATACATATACGAGAAGGGGATTGATCCAAGAACCTCATCATCCATTTGGCGAATATATCTTCGCTTATACTGAACTAGAAAACGCATTCCACATATGTACACTATTAGAAAAATAGTCCATATTTTATTTATAATTATTGGATGTCATGTAAAATTTTCAAAGAGCGATAGCATTTAGCAAAAGTAGCAAATGAATAGGGGGCCACCAACTTTTTACAGATTTCGAATTTATACAAAATGAACGCCTGCTGGCGTTGGTCTGCTGCTGCTACTACTGTTTGAAGCTCATTAAGATAAATTTTCCGATGTTTTGCGTTTCTATCTAACTCAATCTGTGAGATGTGACATTCGATGCGTCATGTGGTACATCGTAGGACAGAAACAAACATTGAGGCTCGACCGTCCCTAAAGCGCACATACAGGTATATCATACATACAGATCCTCCTCAACTTTCCGACATAAGTTCCAACAGGAAGCGGGGGTATCGGGCACGTCAGTAATGAAATTACTTGGACGGGTAACGGGGTGATGGGGAAACGGTGCCGCTGGTAAAAATCGATAGGGGGCGCACGGCCGGGGGGTTGAGGGAAGAGGAGGCACAGCCTATGCAATGCTACACAGCAACGAACTTTCCTAAAAATTACGCTGAATATTTGGACAAATACATAATCATGAGACAGTTCCCTCCCTCCCAAACGGTGCAAAATACTGATCATGAATTTGCCAATTTTTCGATAAACTATTACTTTCATAAGGGAGAGCCCAAAAATGTAGCGTTCCAGGTCCATTGATAATTCCAGCTACGGACCCAGAAGCACTATATCATCTTTGTCTTTTTTTTCTGCATTGCGATTAGATATCGATGTGACAAATTTTGTGTCCATCTTTGAAACTCGTAGATGGTAGCCTCAATTATTTTTTACCTGTTTTAAAGCTTTAATACTCATCTCCTATCTCATATAATATATAAATATTTACTTTGTGATGGTTCATAAAATATATGAAAAACGCGTTGTACTGCCTCTCAAAAACAGGGAAACAAATTTTTGGACTTTCTTATTTATTGAGAACCATAGCATTGCTCGACTAACCGTGTCTATTTATCAATTCTTCTTCTATATTTTTTTAATCATGTCACTTCAAAAATACTTCAGAAAACCATGGTTGCTATTTTCAAGCCATTTAGGGAGCAAACAACTTCTTCACACGTTACTTTAAAATCCATATTTCGAGATATCTAACAATACCCATAAGCTAGAAGCTGAAAATATAAGACTATGTGAATTTTCACGAATAAGCACGAAAAATATACTTTTTAGTTTCATAGGGGTGAAATGGTATTGCTTTTAATATCTTTTATGACCTGCCACTCAGAGATTCTAAAAAATCGCAAATATAAAACTAAAATGTTATGTTCATCCACAGAAACGTTCAACTGAAAGCTTAACTTTTTTCACGTTATGTTTAATCATGCACGATTTAGAAATCTTCATAATCTACTTTCTCCCCAGAGACCTATGGGCCCAACCGGAACTCAAATTCTAGATACAATACTGCCTTGAGAGCTCGGCACACGCTGAGAGAGGATGACATCATAATAAGCCAAGTACTGCGTCAAAGCCATAGTCGAACCAGCTTGGACAGGAAGATATTGCACCATACATAAAATGACCATTCATTTTTTGTATAACGGTATTTTATTTCTGTCAATTAGTAGAGCCAGATACCAGAATTCATGTCCAGGATGGGGTACTGAAGCTTGAAAACAAAATAGCGTGAGGGGTGTCAGCGATTGTGCGACCTTAAAATTCCGCCGGCTCGCCCATTTTTACGCAGATTTAACCAATATAAGAAATCACTTTTTTTGTGAATCATAAAACTGGTAGCATCTATAAGATTTGCCCACCCTAGGGAAAATTTGTCTTCTCCGACTCGTCAAAAAGATTTGAGGACTCACACGTTCCCTTGGTATCGTCTGTCGGAGGTATTATTTTCTTTTCAAAGTCCTTCAGGAGCAAATTCGTATGTTTATACCGGCTTTCCTGGGAAAAATTCCTGCGCGCGCCCATGGTAATTGGTAAGATAATTGTCAAATAATTAGTGACACTAAGATCAAAAACCCCTGTCAGTCGCTGTCGCAACTGTATGTACCTGTATGCCATCTGCGATCTTGATGTTCATCATTTGCTTTACACCATTTGCTTAATTCATAATGACAAGTTGAACTGATATTTTATTTGGCCCTGCCTCTGCCCTTAAGAGAGGGCATCGCTGGGTCCGAGATCGAGAAAGACCAAGGTCACACACGTAAGAGAAATAATGCTGGCCACCGGGAGGCGGTAGGTATGCCTGAAAAGGAAGGACGCGGCGGGGGTCGCAAGGGACGGCAGGCGAGGGCAGGCGAGCCGAGCCGATGCAAGGCGGGGCCATGCGAGGCAGCTATGCGAGGCGTCCAGGCTAGGTCCAGGCGAGTGCCAGTACTATCCATTCGATTCCATTGAGTCCAGCGCTCATGGTCCAGGCGAGTCCAGGCGATCCATGCATGCCTATTCCATTCTATTCCATTCCATTCTATCCATTCTATTCCATTCATTCCATTCTATTCCATCTATTCCCATTCTATTCCATTCTATTCCATTCTATTCCATTCTATTCCATTCTATTCCATTCTATTCCATTCTATTCCATTCTATTCCATTCTATTCAGTCTATTCCATTCTATTCCATTCTATTCCATTCTATTCCATTATCCATTCTATTCCATTCTATTCCATTCTATTCCATTCTATTCCATTCTATTCCATTCTATTCCATTCTATTCCATTCTATTCCATTCTATTCATTCTATTCCATTCTATTCCATTCTATTCCATTCTATTCCATTCTATTCCGTTCTATTCTATTCCATTCTATTCTATTCTATCCTACCATATCCCATCCTTTACCATCCTATCATATTGTATCTATTCCTCCCCTATCATATTCTATTCTATCTGTTATAACCTTTTCACGTACAAAGTTATGGATTCTGTGGGTTTTCTATTTGGTACACAACGTAATTTGGTAAGCACGTTATATTTAAAGATGATAAACCACATTTTGAATTTGAATTCTATTGTAATTTTACGTAAAGTATTGTAAGTCACTAGGTCTGTCAGATCTGGTTGCACAAATATCAGTCAAAGCGAGAGAGACAGAAAGGAGGAAGAGAAAAAAAAGAGATGAAGGGAGAGAGTAATGGGTAATGAAGTGCGATGGGTGAAGAGGTGCTTTGGCACTGTTAACTCGAGAATTACAAGATTTATGAAAAATTGGATTTCGAAGTTTTTCTTTAAGAAGTTGCGTCGCTGTATCGTATTAGATATACTGGGAGGAGAGGGTTGGGGGTTGGGGTGTGGGAAATGAAGGACGGGGGAGCGATTTAGGTGATTAGTCGCCGAAGCCGCGCCATGCCGCCAGCACCGCATGAAAAATTCGTGCGACGGAACTGGAGCATAGATAGGCATCTTCCAGGAAGGAAGAGGGAGGGGGGGTAGGCGTACGCTCAGGTGTGGAAAATAAATGCTTGTAAATTAGATTATAGACAACGTTGTTTTTTGTACTAACTTGCGAATCTAATACAGTGGCTGCGTTTTTTCCTAGTTTGAAAGGGGTCGAATAATCGGGTGACATGAAGCCGGATTTTCTGTCAAAGACAGGCTACAGAGCGACAGGATCATTATTTGAGGCAACTAGCAATTAGAGATCGATTTTCTACAGCAAGGGCAGTTGCGAACCAGTGGGGCAATAACAATGAGGACAGTTTATCGCCGAATAAGGTCTTTTGGACTGTTTTCATACCGTCCACATCTTGTACTACCCCACAGCTTCGTCGCCAACGATTGGTATGGAGTAGGGACCGACTTGAATGGAATATGGAAAGGAACTGAGTCATGTTCAGTGATAAGTCCAGTCCTGTTTGGGCACACATGATGGCCGTGCAAGGGTAAGGAGGGGACGTGGTGAAAGATATTCCATCGAACGGCATATTCATCGCACTGTGGGTGTCGCCTGCAATACAATACACCGAGAAGACATCAATCACCTGATCCAATCAATGCCGCGACGACTTTACGAATATGTAGCGAACAGAGGAGCTTCAACACATTATTAAGGTGGGATATCTAAGCTAGACCTAATCATTGTAAAGGTATGCTCAAAATTATAACACTCCTAGTCGGTGATGCATTTTCCATGTCATTTAGTATCAGGCAGGTCAAATCCAGATTTATAATTTATATAAAAAATAGTTATGCCATATAGAATATATCTCTCTATTCTTTAAAAAATGTCACAACCACAGTTACAATATCTGTAGCAACCCTTTATATTCACTTTTACTTGTAGCATGTATTGACCAAGGTGTGACATAAATCGTTGTGAATTAACTATCACTACAGAACAAATTTAAAATTCTGTTCAAAATAGTCACAATCATAGAAGTCATGACCATAGAATCAATACCGCGATATCGTGACCTTTATTCATCGTAGCGATAGGAACGGGATAATAAGCCTGATCTGGATGAAGCTAATATTCAGGGTGTCCGCAAAGTTGGGGTTTTCCTTTACACGACGTGTAGATCTTGAAAACATAAGCAATTTTTCTTAGTACCTTATATACCAATGTGTTAAGGAAACCGAGATAAAGGGTTCTGCAACATCAAAAATATCTGAATACCGTCCTGTAGCAGCGACCCGCGACATCACCGAGTGGTACAAGGTCACTGGCTCAACCCGACGACAGAACTAGGTCGGGGTCAGTGTGTCAGGTAAGTATGCAACCTTCAAGCGACGGTTACGGTCACGCGTGTAGAGATAAACGAACCCGTATAATCGATTGCGTTTCATAAAAAAAAAATAATAATGGCACACTCATACACCAATAATGAACTCGTTGATATGTTGTTAATTTATGGCGAATGTCTTCAAAATGCTACAGAGGCTTCGCGAGTGTTTGCAGATCGTTTCCCTAGACGACATCATCCAAGGCCCCGCAGATTTGTGTACCTGGTCCAGAGAATCAGGGATACGGGCCATTTGGAGGAATTTCGAGGTGGGCACAGTGGGAGGCCTAGACAACCACGAATGGTGCAAGTTGAGGAAGAACTACTGAATCGCGTAGACGAGAATCCCTCAACAAGCACTAGAAACATGGCTAGAGAAGTGTAAGTATCAAAAACTAAAGTGTGGCAAACGCTGCGTGAAGAGGGGCTGTATCCGTTTCACGTCCAACGTGTATAAGCCCTTCAACCTGACGATTTTCCAGCAAGAGTGCGGTTTTGTGAGTGGTTGTTGCATCAACATGACAACAATCCGGACTTTTTGAAGAGCATATTGGTGACAGACGAATCTACGTTCACGCGTAATGGGGTTTGGTCAGTAGAAAATCCGCACGCTGTCCGTCGGGCACATTTTCAACAAACATTTTCGGTGAATGTTTGGGCTGGCATGGTGAACGGTATGCTCATTGGACCATTTATTCTCCCAAATCGATTGGACGGGATGCAATACCTAGACTTTTTACGCAACATTTTGCCTTCCTTGTTAGAAGATGTGCCATTAAGTGTAAGACAATCAATGTGGTTTCTGCACGATGGTGCACCGCCCCATTTTAGACGCGAAGTGCGTGAGTTTTTGAATGAATTATTTCCGAATAGGTGGATCGGACGTAATGGACTCGTAGCGTGGCCTCCGCGATCTCCAGACTTAACACCATGTGATTTTTTTCTTTGGGGAGAAATGAAAAGCTTAGTGTACAAAACTGAAGTGCATACGGTTGACGAACTTCGTCTCAGAATTGAACAAGCTGGTGCTTTCATTCGGGGGAGGGACTCCATTCTCAAAGCCTGCACCGATGCTTGGCTACGTCGTGCACGCACCTGTGTTTTTGAATCAAACGGCGATAACTTCGAACAATACCTATAAAGTACGTTTACCTAAAAACTGAAAACGCGGCAACGCCGTCATATTTGTTACCTCTGTTCGTGGTCTGCACCACCGCCTGCGTCTGTTCGGTAGCGCATCAACTGATTTCATTTTCTGTTGGAGCGGTATGATTTCGGGCAGAGACGTACTTAGCCCTTCTCGTCAACTGGAGAGTGAGTACTTTTTCCTTTATTTTTTTTTATTTGGTCGCCCTCGTTTGTTATTTCAAGGGTAGTTGTTTCTGAAAAGGACAACCCCAACTTTGCGGACACCCTGTATAAAGTGTTTGATACTTTTTCCAAAGAATAGGATTGACACCGAAATAACTATTCAGTTCAATCTGTTTTCATTCTTCTTTGAAAAGAAGAATGACCCGTATGGGAGTAACATGCACTAGGTAAACTACCATGATATCAACTTAAATTGGCTTCAATAGTGAAAAGTAAAAAATTCCGTTTTGACGCCCAAAGTGCGGCTGACAAGAATCGGCAAACTTAAAATAGTATACTTGCAATACATTTTTATCGTTGTTAAAGAACCTTCATCAAAAATTTTATCATTATTGAATTGTAGTTGTTTACTAAATAACTTTACTATCCTCATTGCAATAACCACCTGTATCTAATCAAACGAAATGTGAAAAGTACAGTTTCCTAACAACGACGCATAATAGCAGTATATATGCTGCTATCTTTCGGAATCCGGCTTAAGCTTGATATTGATCGCAAAGCTTCGGTGTTGCAACGTGTTGCCAGGCACGCTGGGTAACATGAACAGTGGAGCTTTTGCCAGTAGATGGTGCGAAGGGTCTCGCTCCCGCCATAAATCGAACATTCGCTTCGTGTCGAACTCCCGCCATAAATGTAAAACACGGTTTCATAAGCATTTACAACGCTTCTTTTGGGTCGATTAACTAGTCCGAATTTGCTTTCGGTTGAAGGATAACAGATTAGTATACTCTTTTTATAGAGAAAAGTATCTCCTCTGGTTTCATGGGTTTGCATTTTCTGTAACTCCATTACTGCCAGGTGTAAATTACGATTGCAACGAATATTCGATTACTATCCAATATTCGGTCTATCTGGCTATAATTTATTGACCGGCAAGATACCCAGTGCTAGTTTCAGCAAAATATACGAACTTCATATACTGCTACAATGAGCCTTCAGCTAGTAAAATTAAACAACCAGTATTTCTTAATTAACACTAAATCAAAGTTACAGTAGAATTAAAAAACAAGCAAATGATTAAGATTTGAGATTAAAGTAAATCGCAGAATCACAAAATGTCCTTTTCTATCTCGAGTAAAACAAACTTTAAAAGAAAATGCGCCATTATCACAGAATTAGTCATAAAATTCACTAACGGCGAATTGCGGTTTATGAATGGGAGTCTGCGTTTGACGACTTAAGCCGGTTTCGCTACTCCTCGTACAATATGCTGGCTTTAGAAGACAATCTTCCACTGTACGCTCTGCCACAGAGAGGTGAGATACACATTGGATATTGCTTAGAATTGACTGCAGATCATGGATTGTCATTTTGCTTAATTATAATATTAGTTTCATTTGAGATATTTTCCATGGCCCAAGGTGTTTGCTTCCGCCACCTCGTTGAAACAGAAACAGAAAATCCTGATCGACAACTTTTACTTTAGGTTTTTGCACCTATTTTTCAAATCAGTAGCATGTTACTTCTTTTAGATAATAGTAAGATATGTGGGGTTTCTATATTCATTCTTCACTTATCGCATATATAAGTTGTAGCTTACTTTCTCCACGCGCATGCGCCGCTAGGAAAATTCAAAGAAGTAACAGATTTACCAGTTAACGTCTTGTTCTACTGATTTTACAACCGCTTTCTGCACGCCGCTGGATAAACAGGAGCGTTCCTATATCATCGCTATATAGCTACGCCAGGAATTTGGACCACGAACTGAGCCGGAATTTCGTCAGCACGCATTCATTTTTTGAACCAGCCGCATATCCAATCCACTCAAATACTGTAACAGAAATTTCTATGATTTATGAACGCATAAAGTGAATGGTGCTTAAAATCACAAATAAATCATTGTACGCTTTTAAAACACAAATTTAGCTATTATTCATATGAGTGTCCATTTTTGGGCACCTTGTCGTTCATTTTTTTTCATTTCTTACAGCTTGAATCAAGAATAACTCAATAAACATCATAAAATCACTGCGAAAGGTATAGGAATATTAGGTCTGCCTTCATGAATTTTTATATGCTTAGATGTACATTCAATCAGAGTATAATAGGAGTTAAAGGCTAAAAAATATGCTTACCATTCAATAACGCACCGTTCTTTGTTTAGCTTATTGAATAGGCTGATGTTAAATTATGTTTCTTTGTTTAACTTATCAAACATGCTGATGCTAAATTATCTGTAACTAGTTATCCCCCATGCTCGACATTAGAAAAGCTTTCAAGCCCGCCCGAAGTTCCCTGTAACAACCGGCAAACGATATTCATTATTTATTAAACTCCCATCTCAGTACCTACCGAGATGAACGTTGTATGAACGAGGAGTGGAAGTCTACCAGAACATTTGGCTTTGGGTAACCTACATCCGCGGTATGACTCCTGCAAGAATGAAATCAAAGTTCTGGTTACAAAAGACAAATGACATTATGCAGAAGTTGTCAAAATATGGTGAATGTTCATACAAAACGTCGCTATTATTAAAAATGGTGAGAGTGTCGGTCGACCGCTTGATCGCGCTTGTCGGAAAGTACAGGGATGGCAACAAGGACAACGAAGATGTTTATATGCCTAAGTGAGGTTCCCCCGTTTCACTAAGATCAAGAATACGCATTATAAAATGGCACAAACACATCTGGCCAACCGCGACAGCTATTGGGAAAAATAGTTACACACGCGGTCTGGCAGTTTTCGCCTGCAGGGGGGTGGGGCATATTTAGCCTGATATTTTACACAATTTTGAGCTTATAGAACAATATTTTCATATTTCGGAAACGTTTTTGTAATAATTGATATTCTATAAAGCAGGAGCAGCATGTTTGAATCTTTTTAAGATACCGTCAATTTACTGAAAAAACAAGATAGCTTGATTTTTCTACTTTTTGAGTTTAGCACATTTCCACGCTATATCTGAAACAACCTAAAAATAGTTATTTATTATACAAGGGAAAAAATACTAGCTAGTATTTTTCCAGTGTATGATACACAATTGTTTTCTGTGACGGGAAAAACGACGATATAATGTTGAAAAATTATATGAATTTTGAAATTAGTAGGCTATGTTGTACTTATCTATATCGAAAATTAGACCTGCGTTGCTAAGGAAACTTTTAAGGGATCAAATAATTTGATTTGATTTGATTGTTTAGAAGTTATTTTTAATACTATAAAGAAAAAAATGTCTGATTCGAGTTTTCTTTGACTCCACCAGAATTAGTAGAAGTAGTCAAAGTAGCATCACAAAAATTATTGCCAGATAAATTGCTTATACAATATCCGATAGAAAAGTACTCAGTTTTTTCCCGGGAAAAAGTGATTTCATAAAAAGTGACATTTTGTTACCTGTCAACAGAGATAAAATGTCAAACTTTTTTTCGGTTACAGGATTTTTTATTATTTTTGTTTGTGGAGGAAATGATAATGAAATAGTAACATTGGAGGAAATTATTGTACACATATTTAAGTAACAAAAGAATAAAGAAATATTAGAAAATGGCGGTTCCGCCGCATTTTTCTTGGAAGGCGATTTTCTAAAACGCCACGGTACGCACATCTCGAGCATTTGTCATTCTTTTCATTCTAATTTCCAAAATAACTCCGGATTGTGGGAATTATATATATTACTCGTATATTTTTTATGTTAGTATATTTATACTCTCCAGACCTCGATAATTCTACACATATACTCGTATTAGACATACATAGGAATGATAGAGAAATCACCGGTGAGCGTGGGAAGTGCAGGGTCAACCATTTTTTTTTCTTTTACGATAACTACCAAAGATATATTTTGAAACATTATTTATTATTATTCTATTATTATATTCTGCGGACATGGAGATTGGACAAACTATATTACCACCCTTAGTTACTTATTTAGTCAATATTGATCGATAATAACAAACGCCATAGTAACCCATGATATATTGCGGGCTGGTGGAAGCCGTCGCGTACGGAAGCGTGACAAAAGCGAATCGCGAATCCGAAGTGGACTAAAGCAACAGGTGTGCACCGAGGAGACATGCCGTCGCGTTCGTCGATTCCGCATGTTTTAAAGCTGCCAGCGCCAGCTTCGATATCGCCTGAATGCGTCCGTCGCGAGTCTTTTGTTCCCGCTCCGTGCCGCCTACGATAAGCATATCGTATAAACCCAGTTCGTGATCTCCATGTCTCACTGTGATGCTCGATTGTTTCGACACCGAGCGTGATGGTGAAGCGACACCTGATCTTCTGAGAGTGATTCTTTTCGAAATGCTAAGGCTTCTACTTGCGTGATGCGTGGAACATAATTTTTTAGCAAATCAAAGGAGCCCGAAGCCGCGTTTTAGTTGACTGTGAAGTTAGCTTGAGCTTGCACGCAAATGATGTGAAAACATACCACCGTGAGTTTATACAGTATGAAACTTAAGAGCCCTTTGGTATTCACTGCTTCGATATAATTATGGCAAGTTCATCAACTCGTTAATAATGCAGCGCTCACGAAATATACGCACTGAGCGCGCGCTTGGTTAACAATTGAAAAACAAAGGTTTACAATAACATTACATCCCTAAAAAGCTATGTGCCTGGAAACATGTAAGCTCGTTAAAAGCCGTACTTTTTGTATAAGATTATGCAAAAAATCTGAATCAGAATATTTTTCCGTGAAGATAGGAAGTTAGGTCGACCCTAATTTACATCATGATCGACCAACGAATTCGAATACATTTGAAGAAGTCTATATGGTTAAATTGCATTGTTTGCCAATGCCTATCAAAGCGACAACGTTGTATCAACATAATAATAAGAGTATCTACAGGTGGGAAGATCTACCCTCATTAGACTTATGCCACTCTTTGCTAATTATCACTGGACAACAAATTTTAGTTTTTTAATTGTATCTTGTGGGAAAAGTGCACTTCTTTGTTAATTTTGGGGCGCTGAATCCAAAAATGATAATGAAATAAAAAAATTAGTTGCGTTTTAGAAAAAAAAAATATTTTTAAGGATATTTTAAAAAAAAGTAACAAGATTCATATACTTATAAGAATCACTATATGCGCTGTCTTTTTGCTGTTCTTTTATGGATCGTTTCTGGAGCATCTCTACCAAGAGTCCAACAGTAGTCTGCAAGCATGGAAGGATTCCACTTTCCCTGGTACCTTTTTTCCATTGTTGAAATATCCTGATGAAAACGTTCGCCGTGCTCATCACTTACGGCTCCGCAATTGTCAGTAAAAAAGTCCAGGTGTGAGTGTAGGAAATGTATCTTAAGAGACATATTACAGCCCATCTTTTGATACGATGACAGCATATTTTTGACAAGGGTTCTATAGTTGTCAGCTTTTCTATTTCCCAAGAAATTAGTGACCACCAGACGGAAATCATTCCAAGCAGTTTTTTCAATACCTGTTAAAGTGTTTTCAAACTGTGTATCTTTCAAAATATTTCGAATCTGTGGCCCAACAAAAATACCTTATTTAACCTTTGCCTCACTTAGTCTTGGAAATTTCTGACGCAGGTATTGAAAAGCTGACCCATCTCTATCTAATGCCTTGACAAAGTTTTTCATTAGGCCCAACTTGATATGCAGTGGTGGTAATAAAATTTTTTTCGAATCTAGTAATGGCATATGCTGTACATTTTTTTGACCTGGCTCTAGGAATTGTCGAACAGGCCAGTTTTGTCTGGTGTAATGAAGTGACTTTGCCCGACTGTCCCATTCACACAAAAAACAGCAAAACTTTGTGTAGCCTAGCTGCAGCCCAAGTAAAAGTGCAACAACTTTCAAATCGCCACAAATATGCCATTGGTGCTCATCGTATTTTATGCATGTCAATAGGTACTTCATATTGTTATATGATTCTTTCACGTGAACTGCATACCCTACAGGAAGAGATGGTAAAATATTTCCAATATGCAATAACACTGCCTTTAAACTCAATGTTGAACTGTCTATAAACAATCTCCATTCTTCTGGGTTATAGTTTATATTTAAAGCCGCCAGTAAGCCGTTAATGTTACTGCAGAAAACCAAGTTATTCTCCATATTGAAAAATGGTTCTAAGTCTTTGTGGCGTTTACGAAAAACACATACCGAAACATCGTCTTCTAACAAGTTCCACTGCTGCAGTCTTGATCCAAGTAACTCTGCCTTACATTTTGGAAGTTCTAAATCTCTTACAAGATCATTTAATTCTGACTGTGTTATTTTGTGCGGTTGGTGGCATGACATGCTCGGTATAAAATCAGGATCTCTTGACGTTGATGGCATATCTTCTTCCTGACGAATCACTCGATCGCCATGATCTGATTCGTTTTCTGATTCGCAAGTGTAGGATTCTGGGGGTTTTGAAATTTTCGTCACTGTGAGGCACAGGTCTCATCGCAGATGGTATGTTTGGGTAGTTAATAACCGATTTTTTTTTCTTGGACATACCTGTGGCTTGTCCAACACAAGGTACCATGCAAAAGTAACAATCATTAATATGATTTGTAGGCTCTCTCCAAACCATTTGGACAGCAAAGCGCATAGACCGTTTTTTGCCATTTAACCAGCTCCTCAGACTTGAAGCACATGTATTACAGCAGATGTGAGGTGCCCACTGTTTGTCTTGATCACCTAGTTTACAACCGAAATAAAGCTGATATGCCTTTGTTATTAGTGGAGTAATAGACCGTCTCTGAGACGCAAAAGTCACATCACCACACACGTAACAAAACTGATCTGGATTGTTTACACACTTTCGAGACATCTTGCATGAACGCTGTCAGCCAACTGAGGAAAAAATGGCTAATATAAAACAATATAATGTACACGTATGTATAACGTAACACAATCATGCCGATTACATCATCTTTCCTTGCCGAATATAAAAATGTAGCACGTGCATTCTTGTGAATTACAGTATATTAACACTGTCACAGCAGGAACAAATATAATTACCGTATCTCTTGAACTGACATTGAAAAAATACGTTTCATTCCGGTTTTAGCACATTAAAAATAGTAATATTTTGTTGATTTTATTTAGGATATTTTTTGGCTGTTGATCAGTGTTATGCAAGAAGTATCAGGACCGCCAATAAGAATGAAAATGCGAATTGAATGACAGAAATGTCAAAAAATTAACTGGGTACATACTGAGATTTTGGAGACAAAAATTCTGTAGTTTTAGTGCACACTTTTGGCTAATTTGCCTATCAAAGTGACCCTCCAATACATCGGCGTACATTCTTTTCTTTGGAGAGGACAATGAAGTACCTATTCGTACTGGATGTACTCATGTAGGCAGAAATACTATCTATGTTGCAATGTGAATCGTTCTGTTATTAATAAACAGGGGTAACTTGAAAAATTCAAAGAAACGAAAGCAAATATTTCTAAATAATTGTCGTAATCCGAGCAGATTCTTGGCTAAAAAGAAATAGCAGGTTGAGCATAATATGGAAATTCCTGCTATTATGTAATTGTCACTATATCCAATAAAATTGTTTAGTAGTATTTTAATGAATTTGATAGTCATAGTTTTTTTAAAATACTTATAATACGTTCCTAAGACCTTTTAGGTTCAAAATACAGGTAGATAAAGTTCAATTTTAGTTTCACTATTTGATGAGGCGGCTTCGCCCCTTAAGGAATAAAAAAGTTTGAAGAAAAAACGAGCAAATGCGTTCCTTACCTTATTACGAAGTATCCCAGACGTAGAATTATTTTACTTGGTGTATCGCTGTAAGGCCTCAAATCTCGCGGCGTGCACTCACCTTGCGGAATTCTCGTTTATCTTGTACGTGCTTTTTGTTTCTTCCGCACATGTCGAACTTCTGAACGAACACTTTTTAGGAACAGAATCATAGACATCCAGTTATTGAAGATGAAGGATGATGGTAAAGAAGCATAGGCGTGGAACCGGATTTAGAAAAAGGTTAAATTATGATTACATGGCATGCAAAAACGAAACGAAAAATGAATCGTGTAATTGCAAAGGACACACTTTCACCACTGGCCTTTGATATGAACCCCGAGCTTGGTTGCAACTTTACTGATCCCATCAGTACCAGGATGAAGACGCACAACGCGTGCCAACGTCCACTGTAAGAGTGGCTCCAGTTCATTCTTAATTAGAACAAGGCTGCTTTCACAGAGTAGGGGAGCTTATTTGTCCCCTTTGCACGTTGCTGTAAAGTGTGTAAAAATAGTCGGTATGCCCAGCGTTTGGCACTTTTCAGTGGCCATCAAAAAATTTGGTTTATCTTCAATATTTTGCGTCTTTCAATGTGACTGATAAGTATACAATTCTGTTAACAAACCTTAGATTGAGACCAAGTGCTCAGTGAAATAAGAAGTGAAATATCAATCAGAATCACCCCACAACTGTCCAGGTGAAAGCCCAATGTTGGGGGTATATGCCTTTTCGCAACATCGATGGCTATAATATATAAATTATCGATAAAAAGATTTGCTTTTTTCAGTTTAAACTATTTCCAATCGACAGAAACCTCCACCATTTTCGGCAACTGTCTGGAATACCAGGATTGTATCGTACCCATTAGAGGTGTTGAAAAAGTAACTATTCGTTACTCGAGTACTCGTTCCTCATAGATATCCGAAGTAACAAGTATCAATCCGAGCACGAAATGATTACGTTGATTACTCTGTTTTCCATATCCGTACCCGGTTCGCGTACAATCGTTGAGAGGCAACGCTCATGCATCATATCTTACATTCGGGTGGAAACCTGGTAACTTCAGATTTAAAAGCAATTCTATGTCCGCCAATCAAAAAAAAATAAGTGTACCGATTTATACCGTGACTCAAATTCGCTGTTATTGTTATCTTGGCAACCTGAAAATAAATAAGGAGTCGATTGGACTGGAACAAAGTTCTGCAGTATTATGAGTCAGACAACAAGGTAACAGCACCGTTCTCGAAAACCACAATAATTAAAATTATGTTAATTTGATTCGTTTTTACTTGTCCCACGTCTTGCTGAAAATTGATAATTCAGTATGACCACCAGTATGTGTAGATTAAGCTATACGTAGAATTTTTTGTACTGGTACATACATACATCTTTCAAACTAAAAGACATGCTGTTTAAACATCTCTTGTACTCCTATGAGTCCTATGACACCCTAGCCTATAATAACCCATCTCGTTTTGCATAAAGTTTGAAGATACGATGTTTGCATTAAACACGACATATTTGAATAAACTATGCTTGAAAAATTTTTAGATTCGGTTCCATTTAAGTTGTTATACTCATAGTGATCAAAGTAACGAATACAATAAATGATTACTTTGTAGAAGAGTAACAATTAGCAACGAATACTCGAAAGTAACGAGAATCGACACCACTAACCCACGCACTTTTATATGTTTTAGCCGAAAATCATGAATTTCAAGTGAAATGTCAACAATCATCAAACTGGCGGCTTAAGACTGATCAACTTGAAGTATAAACCCGCATCCTGATTACTGACTACGTAATTTTGTTTACAAACAAACCGCATACTTGCTTCTTCTAATTCGAATTCGTTGATGTGAACCGCCATCCGGGATGCATCCGAGCCGGGCGAACAGAGGCTACCGCCAACGCTGGCCAGAAACATCATCGCCGCCATCAATCTAAAACGCTCGGAGTCCAGAGTCGAGTCGCCTCTCCGGCTGCCGGATTGTATACACCCGGCACAACACGCCAATCACGGTCCCAAAGCACCGATACGCGATACGCCGCACTGCCACGTCGCGTAGCTCGACGGCAAATCCCCATGGAGGATGGCAGTGGCGGATTTGAAAGTATCTCTCAATTCGGGATATGCGTGTGATTCAGATATCCGTTAATTATTTTTATTCCCAGACTGTACTGCTACAGAATAACACCTTCAACCTTATTTTATAATGGGTGATTTTTTTGCTAGTATCTTTTTGGCAACACTATTTTTGACAGATGACGCGTGAATCGTGTCTTGTGTCAATGTCAAACTTGTTCAGTTTGGTCTATAATTTAACCATGAATCGACTTACGAACGAACAACGCTTGCAAATTATTGAATTTTACTATCAAAATTCATGCTCGGTTAAGAGAGTGCACTGCTTCCAATTTATGGGCAATTTGGTCGGCCTACTGAGAGTACTGAGGGAGCTATTCGGAAGCTTGTGACTAAATTTCGAATCCAGTTTACATTATTCGACATTAAACCACCAACACGCAGACGTAGAGTGAGGACTGAAGAAAATATTGCGGCTGTATCCGCCAGTGTTAGTGATGACCGTGAAATGTCGATTCGCTGCCGTTTGCAGCAATTGGGCCTCTGTTACTCCAGTACGTGGAAAATTTTGCGACAGGATTTGGGTGTAAAACCTTATAAGATACAGCTGATGCAAGAATTGAAGCCACACGACCTCCCACAACGTTTCCAATTTGGTGAATGGGCGCTGGCAAAGTTGGACGAAGATCCACATTTTTATCGAAAAATTGTGTTCAGCGACGAAGATCATTTCTGGTTGAATGGGTACGTTAACAAGCAAAATTGCCGCATCTGGAGTGAAGACCAGCCAGAAGCATTGCAAGAGCTACAAATGCATCCCGAAAAAACCACTGTTTGGTGTGGATTATGGGCCGGTGGCATCATCTGGCCGGACTTCTTCAAAGACGACAATGGCCGGAACGTAACTGTGAATGGCGAGCCCTACCGTGCGATTATAACAAACTTTTTTTTGCCCAAAATGGAAGAGCTGGACTTGGCTGACATGTGGTTTCAACAAGATGGTGCCACATGCCACACCGCACACGAAACAATGGCCCTATTGAGAGGCGAGTTCGGTGAAAAGTTTATCTCACGTTTGGGGCCCGTCAATTGGCCGCCTAGATCGTGTCATTTAACGCCGTTGGACTATTTATTGTGGGGCCATGTTGAGGCTAATGTCTACAGTTAAAACCAGCAACGATTGACGCACTGAAAGTCAATATTGAAGCATTTATTCGTGAGATAACCGGCCGATATGTTGGAGAGAGTGTGCCAAAATTGGACCTTGTGCATGGGCCATCTAAAGCGGAGCCGCGGCCAACATTTACATGAAATAATCTTTAAACATTATGTTATGTCGACCGTTCTATCGACTCAAATAAAGATTTAATCGTTTTTTCAAATTTTGTGTGTTTTTTTTTTTGAAAATCAAATCCTATACCTCTTAAAAAATCACCCGTTACTTGGAGGCTATAAAATCACGAGTACTAGTTAATGAATGTTAATTAAATTGATTTTGGCTATGAAAATATTTTGAGAGATACTCTTTCATTGAAAACATCATATATTTTGCTCATTTCGTGCTCATAGCTTAGGTTTAAGTATTATATTTTCCAGGTTTATCTCTTGGCGGTTTTAGTAATAACTGTTTTTGTCGCAAACCTCTACGATGGATAGGTGTTGGTCACCCTGTACATTACAATGGGACTCTTTCTCTTAGCTCCAGTCCTTCATGCCGTCTCTCTAGACTAGGTGGACTCACCAACTTCTGCAATCTTATATCAAGATCAACAAAAATGTATTGTATTATGCGTTATTGTTTCAGACTTACCTATCATCATGAGTTCTTGTTACACATACCTGAAAAAAAAAATAGTTCCATTAACTTTGCGTTTGGTATGCAGGTACATAATAGGCTTTAGTATTGAATGTCTGTTTCTTTGTTTTGTCCATCATTCGGCGCCGCTACTGGCGTGACGGGTCTCTTGTAAAAACCTGCGACTTGTCATCTCGTGTTATACGTTTCCCCAGGGGAATCTGCTAAGCTCTTTCTACGTTCGCCAGCATTCGGCGTACCGAGAAACCGTAAATTTTGCATTTTGTCTGCGCGACACCAGCACGCGATACTGTCCACACCAAACCGACACATCTAGTGAACACAGAGTTTCTGGAGCAACAAAAATAATGGATCGTGAAGTCTTCTGTTACGATATTTTTGCCAGCGATAGCAAATCAGGATGGTTGAAAAAACAACAGTTTTTATAACCACTAAGGTGAAACGTGGTTATTTGACAGTACTGGCTACTGACAGTCATGACAGGTTTCATATTCTTTGTCAATTTTTACGTGAAGCTTACCTCAAAATTTCAAAACCTCCTAAATTTTTTCTTTGTTTTTTTTACACCGAATCATCCGCGCAGGCAAAAGCTTAAATGCCGGGCATCGCGGCTGCTATGAAGTTCCCAAACTGCCTAAGGTTAGTAGAACTGGAAAAAGCCCCCTATTGTAGATTATTTCACAACCTCGACCCCACCGGTGCGAAAGGTTCCCGAGACTGTTTGTTAGAGAAGAGTCATCGATTAGTCGGATCAGACCTTTGAAAAGCATCGAGCACGGATAATGTAGTCAAGGCGGCAGCACCCCAAATATGTGAGCAATTCTCGAGGCTAGGTCTTATCTGAGCCTTGTATAGAGTGAGGAGGTCAGGTGGAGAAAAGTATTTCTTAGCCCTGAACAAATAGCCTAGCTTTTTCCCAGCAGCTGCCGGTATTGACGAAATGTGTTCGTGCCAGATCAAGTTCTCGTTGACCAGCCGAAATGAATGGCTATTTAGCAGAACTCGATCATACATCTTTACCGGATCAGTGATAGGACATTTTTTGTTGGTCAAGATACAGTACTATATTTTGGACTTATTAAACTGTACAAGAATGTTGAGTCACCATGAAGTGATAACATCCAGGTCTCTCGTCAGAGAATAAGTCG
This sequence comes from Acanthoscelides obtectus, assembly GCA_963669975.1. Lineage (NCBI taxonomy): Eukaryota > Metazoa > Arthropoda > Insecta > Coleoptera > Chrysomelidae > Acanthoscelides > Acanthoscelides obtectus. The sequence continues at coordinate 93,391,503 of CAVLJG010000001.1, forward strand.
CAGGTAGTCTTCTTCTATCCAGCTCACCGGCAGAGATCGGCTTGTCGCTCTGAATTCCTGCATGTAAAGTGCTGTCATCAGCAGAACTGTGGATTGGATTGATGGTACAAGAAAGGAGGTCGTTGATATGTAAGTGGAACAGTGTCAGAGCCAGGACCAATGCCTGTGGAACACCCGCTAAGAGGTTGATGTTCAAGAAGTCGATCTTAATAGCGAGGAATTCAAGTACGGCATCCCAGTTATGATTCGAGGGAGAGCAATAAAGGCAGCAAACGAATTTAAAGGTTGTTTTGAAGCTGAGGCAAAGCCACAGAATGTCCTTCCGGTTTGATTCCAAAGAAACGTCTCTTGAGGAGGAAAGACTGCTGCGGATAAAAGCACAACTCCCCCGTTCTTCCTCAGATTGGAGTGCACCTCGTAATTTTCCAATATGATTAATCGGTCCAGAAACTGGGATTTTGGTCTCCGCCAAGGAAAGTATGGCGGGACGATTCGATATCAATGCTGCTCGCAGATATTCGTGAAAAAATTTTATCATCGATGTTGTTCCTTCGGGTACACCCTTCACCCGGACATTCTGAGAATGGAAAGAGTTTGGTCGACTGGACCTTCTTTTTGCTTGTTAATAATATTAAATAGGTATTAAATAGACCTAAAATGGCCACCCAGTGTCGGTACTGAGGTATTCCTTAACGCGGGCGCAATCACATGAACGGGAAGAAGTTGTATACTGAATACAACAACCTCCGGATCAAGCATTTACCACGACCACGCTCAGTGGGGGTTAACGCCATTAGCTAAATAAACTCAACATACCTTTATTAAAAATGACGACTTCAGTTCCATCGGTCTTGAACCAAGAGAATCGTATAGATTGAGAGCTAATAGTCTCACAAATCCGGAACAAAAATTTTCCCCGGTCCCGCTCAGTAGGGGAAAAGTTTAGGTAATATTTAATCGTGTTAAACCAATAAATTGCTTTTATCAGCTTAAAGTTTTTTTACAATCTACAGAAACCTCCACCATTTTCGGCAACTGTCTGGAACACTAGGATTATATGGAACCAACGCACTTTTATATGTGTTTCCAGAAAAGTACGAATTTCATGTGAAATGTCAACAACTGTCAATCTCAAGTATTATTTATAGACTAGGAGGCCAAAACCAGAAGGGTTTTTGAAAAAGGACCTATTTTATCTTCATCCTATGGGCATAATGTAATGGTAGAATGATGATTTATCAGAAGAAGTAAGTGGACTTCAAAAACTCTTTCTCAGCGACGCATCATACTATAGGAGTCAGGGTTGATGCGCTATTAGTACTAAGTCACCCCTGATTTCCATTAGAGGAGTTACCAAGGTGCAACGGTATATCCAGGAAAAACTAGAACATCACGTCCAAAACGTCCAATTAAACTGCGTGACGGCCCTGTTTGCTTTTTAGCCCCTTCTGTCAGTCCTACCCCCGACAACGCGGCAAGCGGCGGCAATATTCTATTAACATTTCCCAGAGGCCGCATCGGCTGCCGCACGCTCTGCTGTTGCCGCTGGGCTCGATGAGTCATTTCTCATTTTTGCCCCATCGCTTACGTTATACCATACCACGCCCGACACGGCGCAAACTAACAAGCGGGGATGGACGGACTAGCTTTATTTTTTTCTTCCACCAAATGGAGGACTCATATAAACAGGGCGTTCTAACATTCAGTAATTGCAAGACACGTGAGGGTTCTTTCAGCCGAGTTATAGACACTGCCCTCACAAAATACAAACAGGTTTATTACGAGATATGTAAATTAGGTGATAAGCCTGGGTTTTTTAATATTTTTATTTAAATATAATTAAAATTTTATATTTTCATCGGTTCTTGAAGATGAATGCCTTTCGCTTCGTGATTCATCTTCAGTCGATTCTCTCCCATCTGAAAGTGCCTTAAACCACACTATCGTAGGCCTGCTGAAGTTTAACAAAAATTTCAGTTGCACTGTGCCCAAATCTCGAACAAAACCTGATAGCACACCATTGCTCGAAATTGATATCGCTCTCACGATACACAAAAAAAGATCGCTACGGTCATCGAAATGACTCGAGTGAGTTCAAACTTGTACTGAAGGCGGATCACATGTTGCCATGTCTCCCCCCTAAGCCCGGCGCCTCCAGTGTTGCCAGATCGAACGCTACGTTGCCAGTCTCATCACCTAATTTACAGGCCTCGTATGAACTGTTAATGTGTGAATCGATAAAATTATCAGCAATTTTATTAATTGCGAAGCTCCGACAGATCAAATCATGCATACCGCCTTTTCGCCCGATGCCGAGTGCCGGCCAATTGTCATCGCTCCAACAGAATCCCAAGACCCTCTTTATGACCCGCCTTTTCTTTAAAAACAAACAAAACATATACCAGATGTAAACAACTTGAAACCAATAACCATAAATACATTGTCGCTCTTGAAGGGATCGAAAACAGGTTGTTCAAAATATATACAACCAGCCAGATAAACTCGGACACTAACTCAGTCATCACGATAGCCCATACATGCGGATTCCAGCTGATAGAATTTAGTTGCCATCAAGTACAACGAGCGAAACGAGAATTTATAATCAAAACGATCTCACTTCAGGGGGATAATTCGTCAGCAATACGGTGATCAGCCTATTCTTTCTGATCTGGGGATGGCCCAGTTGGGCAACCAGCGCTACTCTATTGGCTTTAGAATCTCGCTAGTGCCCTGCAACCAGGCTTAAGTCACACAGTTGCGAATTCTTAGTGCAGCCGACGATACGGGGCGCCACGTTCACCTGCTTCATTAACTGTAAGCCATAAGGTTCCACAATGCCCAAAAATTAATACCTCCACTGCAGCTTGTTCAGCCCTGCTCATCAGTGAGAGCACACGATTTTTGGGACTGCACTTAGAAGAGCGCCTCAAATTTAAAGGACATTGTGACTACCTGTCCGAGAGACTCAGCTCGCAGACCTACCTATTCAGAAACCTGGGAACAGTTATTACTGGTTATTACTCAAGATCAGTTATGATGTTATATCACTGCCATATCGGGTCGCGAATATGGTATGCATTGTGTTTCTGGGGTTCCACGGTGAATACTTCGAAGGTATTTGGAAGTCAAAATAGATTATTAAGACGCATGAGAGGTGTCGCTGTTTCTGTTTGAAATGGCAATGTATACTTTTTTAAATATATATATATATATATATATATAACTTGAGACGTGGTCATTGTCGTCTAGACCAGTTAGGTGAAAAATTAAAGCTTCCGCCTTTTGTTGGGTACTTCGACAAAAATGTTAAGCAAGGAGGACTCTTTATACTTTTTTTATTCTCTCTAGCTTTCAATGGACTTTGCCATCATCATCAGGAGCTGCAATTACATTGATAACAGTAGCAACAATAGTGTAAAATGAATTTAAATTAACTTACAGTAGTATGTGAGGATGTTGCTAATTGTTGTTTACGTTCAGGATGAGGGAAACACCCAGTAACATGGTGAAAGCTGGATAAATGGTACAATGGTCAAAATTATATAAAATACACACAACTGTGTGACAAGAACAAGTTAAAAATTTTTAGAACATGAAAGCATTACATTGTCAAGCCACTTGATGATTGCACAAAATGGTGGGCATGGAATAATGAGTAAGATGAACCTTTTGACAGATGGCCGAAGGTTATCAGTGTCTGTGTAGAATGATGGAACGAATTCTTTTGTGGGCGTGTGCTACGTTGCCAAATCACTTCAGATGATATGATTTTCAAAATGTGTTAGGTAAGAAATTGCCAAACCGACCAGAGGCAGTTGAATTGACCATACTTTATCAATGGGCAATTAAATTAACAGTTATTATTTAATTGTGAGGAAAAAATTATTAAAATTTGAATGGAATGAAGTTTATTGGTGAAATATATATATATATATATATATATATATATATATATCGAGCAGCCGCGCAGGCAGCAGCCTAAATGCCGGAACATCGGGGCTGCTATGATGATCCCAAATAAATTTTGTTAATACTATTTTTGAACTGCCTAAGGTTATGAGAACTGGGAAAAGCTTCCTCGTGTAGATTGTTCCACAGTCTCAACACCCTCGGGACAAAGGAGCGGTCGCATCGGCCAGTTTTGGATGTGCAAAGTTCGACACGGTCAGGATGGGACGCGTCAAAGTCAGGCGGGTCTGTCTGGCAGGCACATCGCGCGGCGGCATCATGGAAGAGAGCTCTGAGGAGCAAAGCCCGTTGGTGTAGCGGTAGAAAAGAACTAGATCGCCGACGGTCTGCCGGTGCGAAAGAGTCCCGAGACTGTCTGTTAGAGAAGAGTCATCGATCAGTCGGACCGCTCTCCTCTGGACAGCATCGAGCATGGATAATGTAGTCGGGGCGGCAGCACCCCAAACGTGTGAGCAATACTCGAGGCTAGGCCTTATCTGGGCCTTGTATAGAGTGAGAAAGTCATGCGGAGAAAAGTACTTCTTAGCCCTAAACAAATAGCCTAGCTTTTTCCCAGCAGCTGCAGCTATTGACGAGATGTGTTCGTGCCAGATCAGGTCCTCGCTTATCTGGACTCCGACCAGTCCAAATGAATGGCTCTTTGGCAGAACTCGGCCGTCCATTGAAACTGGATGTGCGCTAGGACGCTTTTTGTTCGTCAAAGTACAGTACTGTGTTTTGGAAGCATTGAACTGTACAAAATTGTTGCATCCTCAAGCACTGATAGCCTCCAGGTCTCTTATCAGCATTCTTTTTTCCAGCGCAGCGGCAGAGATCGGCTTGTCACTCTGTATTCCTGCACGAAGAGTGCTGTCATACGTATATTAAAAGAGATATCACTGTGTATAGTAATATACCTACATTCACTACATTCAAGCAGCACGATATTCATCTACCCTTTGCTCGATATAAGATAGGTAGTAGAACTCTCTCTGTTTTAGGTCCAAAAGTATTGAATAAATATGCTAAGACAATCAGCTTCTTGAATAATTTGAAAGCTTAGTTGAAAACCTATCTTATCAATAAGTCTTGCTACCCCTTCAGCAATTTTGTGAATATTTAGATGCTCCTTTTTGATATTGTTTGTTGCTCACTTATTGTTTTTCGTTTTATATACATATCTTTATATTGTATTTTTTAACTCTAATGGGTAATAAATATTATTGTTATCAAGTTGAAGCAATGGGCCAGGTTCCGTTTACCCATATGATAACCGAAATAACCTTCATCTGATTACCAGTATCTCTCCATATCAAGGCAAACACTCTGATTAGACCTGGTGCTTCGCTGGAAAGCCTTCCTAAGCTCTAGAATGAGTTTCGTTATAAAACGTATATCACAAATTCGTATTTTTCGTGCACACGATGCTTTCCTAATATATGCGTGGAAAGTAAAAATGCCATTTCCCTTTTGCTGTGCGTCCGCCGATGATAAACGTACGTCGGGCCATCTGCACGCTCTAATTAGTGTGAACATAGAATTATCCGGCAGCGCGGCGTTAGCCAGCCGATCTGGCCCGCCGGGTTGGTCGAGAACACGTCACACTACGACCCGGCCGCGTGCCCGCCGGTTCGCTACGCTTTGCTGGGTCGATGCCTACCAGATACTGTTGGACCAGCGAAAGATTGCAAGCCGAAAGAATGCGGACAAAAAATTGCGAAGTTGTCAGATGTTCTACATAAAATGCGGTCCATACATATTAACATATTTAAGATATAGAATTGTTCCGCTGAATTTGGCAATGTAGCTGGAAAACCCAGGCCGCAGGTAAACATCCGGTCGCTGATTGGTCCAAAACTCTTATCTTATCTGAAACTAGAATAACGTGCCGATGGCACGGTCATTTATAAACCCACTCCCATAGGCGTAGGCAGTTGGCAAATACTTTGAAAATATAATTTACTGTTTAGTGGTGATAATGGAATTCAAGCATGGGAAAGTTATTCACAGCCAGGCAAGGGAAATAATAGCAAACGTGATACGTGCTTGCGATGCAGAAGCGGCTAACAATACTTTCGTTTATCCACTGGTAGCTAGAAATGCAAGGGCGGCATATTATACGGATGTTAGTGAACGAACTATAAGTAAAATTAGAAAAGAAGATAAAGACAGGCAAAATGCAACCTCCACACAGCCTTTAGCTTCTCCCGGAAAAAAGAGATCACGCCCTTCTGTGATCCAAAAAATTGATGGAGTCGATTTTTCCATTATTCGGAGAATGATAGAAAAATTTTACTGTGATTTTAAAGTGGTACCTACTTGTAGTAAACTTCTAATCAAACTGAAGGAAGAAATGGAATTTCCATTTGGTAAAGAATCGTTGAGGCTGCTTTTAAAAGCAAAAGGATTTTACTGGCGTAAATGCCACAACAAAAGGAAATTACTAATGGAAAGACCCAGTATTTTACATTGGCGATACAAGTATCTTAGGTCTATTAAAAAGTTCCGGGAAGAAGGAAGGCATATTATTTATTTGGACGAAACTTGGGTTGATAATGACCTCACTTTCAAGAAATGCTGGCAAAGCGAAGAAATTATGGGTGTCCTGAGCAATATAAGTTCTACAGGTAATAAAGTTTCTTTCACCTCGATTTTGCTTATTATACATTTTTCTCAATTTTGGAATATTCTTAATAAGTGCTCATTTAATTTGTCTAATTGAATACATAATCCCTTGCAAGTATTTTTTTCTCAAAAATATGTTTTTTATACATAGTGATTCAAAAAGGTGTTGGCAAACTTAAAATAACACTAAAATGAGGCTATTTATTCATTTCCAGGACGACTTATAATTGTTCATGCGGGTTCGCAAGATGGTTTTGTTCCTGGAGCCTGTCTCATTTTCAAGGCTGGCTGTGCCACTGGTGATTATCACGGTCAAATGAACCAAGAAAATTTCACGAAGTGGCTTACTGAAAAACTATTTCCTAACATTCCTCCTAATAGTATTATAATAATGGATAATGCACCTTACCATTCAGCTTTGGAAGACAAGCCTCCAACTAGATCTTCTCTAAAAAGAGACATCATCACGTGGTTGAGCAAAAAAGGTATAGAGCATGATCCTAATGCTAAAAAAATGGAGCTTTATGAAATAGCTTGTCTACATAGGCCACCATCTGATGAGAAAAATTATAAGATAGATAATTTAATAAGAAGTTTCGGACACACCCCACTTCGAACGCCACCCTATATGTGTCAGTTTAATCCCATAGAGATGATTTGGGCACAAGTAAAATTTTTCATTAGAAGCCATAATACAAGCGGCGAATTTACTATAAAAAAACTAGATGAAATTTCTAATAAGGCCATCGCTTCAGTAAGTGCCAGTGACTGGCAAAAGGTTATTGGACATGTTATAAAAATTGAAGATGAATATTGGGAAAAAGACAGTCTCATTCAAGAAATACAGGAAGAAATAATAATCAACATAGGAGGTGAAAGTGATAGCAATGACAGTTCCTCAGACAGTGATCATGACTCTAATCAGGATTGAAACTATACTAGATTGGCTACCTTTTAGAATTTTTAGATATTCATTTATTATACTATTGGTTTGTGGCTTTTAGTATCTCAGTAGAAAGTCTAATTCTATGTGTTGTTTATGGGTTATTTCATCAAGAAATTACTTTTTGTTTTCCTATATTTTTCTATTCAGTCAGATATTTTTGACTTGTTGTATTCTATTTTAGAAGAATGCATAATTTGTTTTGCTGTTCAATCATAATGCGTACATAGGAATATTACTTGTTGCCTAAAAAATATATTTATTTTGTTCTCAATATTCAGTGTTTGTGTATATTTATTTCTTATAATGTATGTTTGGTATCACGTCATTATGAATCGCAAAAAAATATTAATACTACCAGTTGTAATAAAATATAAATTCAATTAATAATTCAAGTCTCTCCGATCTCCGCCTATGACTCCATATAAAATCGTCTAATGGTAAGGTTTTTTCATCGCATTTCCCCCTTTCGTCCCTAGCAATCTTTGGCTGGTCGATCAATACACAAACAGAACAGCATTTGGATTTTATTTTGGGCGAGAAGCTGAAAGTGCGTAACCGATTCTAATGTCGCGTTTAGACATATGGGCCAACTCAGGCAAACTTCGATGTTCGTTTTCTTAGCTAACAAATGATGCTGGTCCAACACTATACAGGGTGTTCCTTAATGATATGCGAATACTTAAGGGTGTGAATCTACATAAAAAATTAATGTTAGTTTGCTTTATAAACTATGGTCGAAAAATGTTTCCTTACAATAACTCGGGGTGTTGAAGTTTTAGGAAAAAATGGAAATTAATTAATATTTTCAGAACCGCTTCAGATATTTCACTGATATTTAGTGGAAGTTAATAAAATTGCATATTTTTCAATGCAAAAATAATTTTTAGCTTTAACAGTGGCGTGCGTACGGGTATTGACTTCGATATTTTGTAAGAAAAAAATGGTACGCCAATGGTTTTTTGCCAAATAAAACTATTTTTGAATTCCCCGTTCAATGTTAAACAAATGATCTCTCTTGAATTGTTTTCCTTCGACGCGCCATTTTTGAGTAAAAAAAATAAAAACCGTTCTAAATTCTAAGATGCAAAATTATTATTAACTTAATTGGAAAAATTAAACACATTAGGGGTAATCAACAACAACTGACAACATAAACATAACATTAAAACCAACCAAATGATTACAAAAATTGTTGAAAATGCCCCCCTTCACTTAGTATGCATGCTTCCGCCCTCCTTCTCATGGAATTGCGCACTCGTTGAAATATCCCTGGAGTGTTTTTTATTATATCACAAGCTGCAACTATTCTTTCTATTAATACCTGTACAGTGTTAATGGAACTTGTGTACGCTAGTGTCTTAAGATAGCCCGACAAAAAGAAATCTAAATTGTTGAGGTCTGGGGACCTTGGTGGCCATTCTTGGGGCCCATCGCGGCCAATCCAACGATTTGGATAAACAGTTTGTAAATAATTACGAACCGCTACACTGAAAAGCGCTGGTGCACCATGTTGCATGTACCACATATTGTTTCTTATTATTAACGAAACATCATCAAGCAGCAAAGGCAACTGATGTTGAAGAAAATTGAGGTGTGTCTGTCCGTCAAGTCGTCCCGGTAGGAAGAATGGGCCAATAAAATGATTGCCAATAATTCCTGCCCAACCGAAAATTGATGTTGGAAATGGGTTTCGGTTACGGCATAGGGATTTTCTTCTGCCTACAAATGATTATTCTGGAAATTCTGAATGGCATTTCGAGAAAAGTTAGCTTCGTCCGTGAACAGAATCATTGATTCAAATTGCTGATTTTGTGTAATTTTTTGAAGATACAACTGACAAAAGGTCACACGCCTTGGAAAATCAATGGGAAGTAATGCCTCTACTGTTAAAATATGGTAAGGATATAACAAAAAATCCACTAAAATTCTCCAAACAATTTAATGGCAAATATTTAAGTGTCTAGCGATCTTCCTCATACTCGTTTCAGGATGTTCTTCGACTTCGTGCAGCACTGCTTCCTCAATGTCAGGTGTTTTCACGCTTATAGGTCTACCTTCAGATGTTCCTTTTCGGTCAGAACCAGCTTCAACAAGACGATGATGAATATTAGAAAAGGTTCGACTATCTGGGAAGGCACGATCCGGATATCTCTGGTGATAAATCCGTCTTACTGGCTCACCATTACCGTTGGCAAGGCCATATACGTAATGCATTTCCGCCATTTCTACATTAGGATAATTCACCATTATTAATAAGATTGTAAAAACTAAATAATGAAAAAGATGTCACAGATTTGAATAATTGAATAACACAGATTTGTCAGATGTCAAAAGCCAGTGACATATTGCAACTAGATATTTATTGCTAAATTGTATTCTTCAATAATTACATTAATTTTCTCGGACAATAGAACGGTTTTTATTTTTTTACTCGAAAATGGCGCATCGAAGGAAAACAAATTAAGAGCGATCATTTGTTTTGAATTGAACAGGGAATTCAAGAATAATTTTATTTGGCAAAAAACCATTGGCCTATTTTTTTCTTAAAAACTATCGAGGTCAATACCCGTACGTACGCCACTGTTAAAGCTAAAAACTATTTTTGCATTGAAAAACTTGCAACTTCATTAACTTTCACTACGTACTAAATATCATTAAAATATCTGAAGCGGTTCTGAAAATATTAATTAATTTCTATTTTTTTCCTAAAACTATCATATCATTAACGAACACCCTGTATATATAAGCAACTCGATATACAGCGATAAGAAATCCAGTCCAGACACAATACGGAGAAATACAGTGAGTACTGCGATACGAGGGTGTATAGATATGTTCTTGGAGTAACTTCATTACATCACCATCGGCATGTTTACACCGCACTCACAAGCACTCACAAAGTCATACATCACCATAGTTATGTGCGTAAATGCTGTTGTGTGCCCGTATACACCGTGTAGTGTGAATTGCGTGACTAAGCGCTTGACTACTTACGGTGCAAACATGGCCACTGCATCCGTAGTACCACCCAGTGTAAGGACGGATTTAGGAATCTGTCTAGGAGGGATGCAACGGAGATCACAGGATTTATGCTCAGGAATGTGTTTGACTCCCAGAGGGAGAGGGGACTAAAAATTGATAAGGGATCGGGTAGTGGCAGGTAATCTAAAGCTGAACTTCTCCTTATTGCACCTACAAACTGCGGCCGGTTCGATATATTTCATATGCCTACACAATTCCCATCACTTTTTTGAACTCTATTTGCTCTCTTCGCCTCTTTGGCATCCCGGCTTTCCGTTTTCTTAGCACCAATAGAATTTTTGTATATACCTTTGCTAGATAAGGTATACTTGTGTGACAAAGCATGTTGACACTCTCAGTATATTTGAAAATAAGAAGAGAATTGGTATTGGAAGTCCGTTCCTGCACTATCCATAACGCGGCATATGAAGCGTGCCATATGCAAAAGGTGGTATGTGCAATTCTATAAATTTTACAGGAGGCACATTATTTTGTTTTGTTTTGTCTTACTAAGAAATACAAAATGTTTGTAGCTATTTCTGATATCTTTTTGGATATAGGCAAGTAATAAAACACATACTTTAATGAAAACATTGGTATTAAAACTAATATTCGCCATTAATTATCAAAACCTAGTATGTGCCAATAAAGTTGCACATGTATAATGAATTGTAAAAATCGTATTTTAAACAAAAAATCAACATGTATTGTTTTTCTAACGCCTTTAATATACAAGACAGTGTGTTCTAATACAAAACAATTTATTATAAACCTTAAGTTAGCTAATTTTTATTCATTTTGTAGGGCCTCCTGACTCTCCACCAATTTTTGATAAAATTCTTGATTGGCGGGTGAAATAAAAGGAATCATACTTTTGATTTGTTTAATTTTTTCTTTGTTCCATTTACGGGGTGCTTGTTCCACCAGTTCAATGTTTAAATTTTCAAAATATTGTGGTGTAACATTTGGTTTAAACACACTCACTTTGCGCCACGGTGCGATCTCCGAGTACGACGTTTTAACTTCAACTTGCTCTAAGTTGTCCTTAGATATTTTCAGCATTACAGCTTGGGAGATGCCCAGGGTGGAGGTTACAAGGGTAGTTTTGGCAATTTCCATCCAGTTGAACCATCCAGTAGTGCATTTAATTACAAATGGATTCTTCAAACGTGCACTTGCCATTATACGCACCAAATCCATAGGTACTTCAGGCTTAAGACCTTTTTTGGCTTTTTCTATGCAGCCAAAGTCCCTATCACATGATAGGAATGTGTGGCCACTTTGTGGAAACTTGTGCACTATCTCGTCGAAATACCCTTTGGCTACCAAGGTAATATAAACAGCCAAAATACCCTGGTTTTTATTCTGCCCCCCGCAGTTATCGGACCATAAAACCAATTTTCGCTTTGTAGTATTAAGCTGAGTTGTAACGTAATCATACAAACAACTACCGATTTCGTTACATCCTCGTTTTCCAGCTGTTTCATCCCATAGGTACATAAAACCTTTTCCTTCATCTTCAAAATGTATTCCCAGATTAATACAAGTAAACTGCCGACTATAGTACATCTGCGTATGAGTCAATGCTGGAATATATAACTGCTTTTGTAAATCGTAAGACAGCACACAGACATCAGAATCAGGACTTTTGCAATCTTCTGTGTTTTGGGACATCATTTTTTGAGCACTTTCTGCTTTACGTTGATGTAATTCTCGCTTTAGTTCGAATTCATTTTTTTCCACGGGAGTCTTACTAGCAGCTATAGAAATTTTGTACTGGTCGCAAGTAGGACAGGTGTCCACTCTTGGGGCTCCAAAGGCTAAACTGAATTCTTTCTTGAAAATTTCATTAAACCATTGTCGGGAGACTGGGGGCTTTGTTCCATCAAGCCGATGTTTTTCAAGAAAAGCATTATATAGCTTACGAACAGTTAAATCTTCAGAGAGGTATCTTCGGTTTGTTACCTTTTCTCGACTGTAATGGCTTTCTCTGCTAGGAATTGACGCAATAAAATCAATAATTTTGGGTTTCCATAGGGTTTTGTTTCTGGCAGGACGTCTTGAACAGATATGCCGGAGGAGAGTATTCGCTGACTAAGTATCTCCAGTCTTCTTTTCGTAGTAGCCAGAGTTAAACACAACGTACTTTTACATACCTGAACTTCAGATTCTCCTGGAAGTGGTATAAAGTATTTAAATGAGTGTTGTCGTCTGCTCTGGTTGGAATTATCGTAAGTTCCATGTCTTCTACGTTTGATTAAAGTAGGTCGAATAAGGGAACGTAAAAAATTCTGCTGCTCATTATAATCTGCCAGTTTCCAAAACTGCTCAAACAATCTTTTTCTTGCAACAGCAGTAATTAGCTTACAAGAATACTGACAGCTGCACTTTACCTAAAAGAATATTTCAATTATATTAATTTCCTTCAGGAAACTGAGCTCCATACGCTCTTCAAAAAAAAAGTGTTTACTTACCTCTTCGCAAAAACGTTTTCCAGGTATTGCTCGCTTTTGCTTTAAAGTTAGATATGGACTTCCAGAGTTTTTATTATGTTTTACATCTTCTCTTACGTTTCCAGTAATTTTCTTTTTTTTGGCACGTATATCTTCAGGAATATTCATTTTTTTCGAAAACAGTACACTCGAACACCGCTCCAAAAGCTTTGCTAGGTTATGTTAAATAAGCAGCTGTTTGTTGGCACTTACTACGTTTTGATATTTAATGCCTTACATCGCCGCTAGGCAAAGCGCCATTGATATAAATTTTATTGTACAAGTAAAGCATGGCACATACTCCCTATTAAGCTTATAATCCGCATTTGTGAAAAAGTGGCACTTACAACGTTTTGCATATGGCACGCTTCATATATCCTCTGCCAGCGGCAAACGCACGGGACCGTACGGTAGTCCAGTCGGCGGCGCGGTCATTACGGTCGCCCGAACCGACCGCCCCCGGTCCCTGCTCTTCAACCGCCCCCGCTCTGGCTAATTACGCCAAACGAACGGTCGCCTGTGTGTGTGTCGATGCCGTGTCCGGTCGCAGAGGCCGCATCCATGTCGGGCCGTTTGCTCCCGGCGGTGACGCACCCATCATAGTCTCTATATTAACGGCGATCACGCCCCTCCTTGAAAAATTATGTCCCCAAGGTTATTAAATCAAACGCCTTGCCCACTGTTCTCTGAACATAGCGCTATTTTTTTACACCTAAGCAGCGGCGCAGGCAGAAGCCTAAATGCCAGAGCATTGCGCCTGTCAAAACATAGAAGTGTTGTTTAAGCAGATAAAGATGATTTATACAGGGTGGCCCATCCATCTGTGGACGGAATATTACTCATAAACAAATACATTTTGGGGAAATCTATTTATGGGATATACATGAAATTTGAGGGCGTATTTCTAAAATATTGGCCATTATACAGGGGGTGTCCCAATATCAACCTACATATCAAAGTTGTGATTTTTTAAATGGAATACCTCAAATTTTATTGTATATTTGGATAAACCAATTCAAAAGAAGACAATTGATGTTACACACTATGGGGTTTTGGTAATTAGATACTGAGATATAAGGTGTTTTGCTTCGGCATCCTCGCAGTCCGCTATTTTGTAATTTAGAGTGCTGAATTTTGTATCAAAAGAAACTTACACACCTCCGTTTTTATCTTATTTGTTACTTTTTCGAATTTTAATTTTTGCTCATTCAGTGTGGTCAAAAACGCAAATTGGAGTTTTTCTCAAAAATTTAAAATGCATCACCCTGTATATTTGTTCAATTTGTTATTAGCCTTTTTTTGATACTAGACTCATAAGGGTTTTTACGGCTACTTTTTCGGTTATGGAACGGCTTAATTCCCTAAAATATCGCATCATCCTTAGAAACAAATAAATTGTTGATTAGTTACAAATTGTCAAAATTAGCTTTGTGAGTATTATAATAAAAACGTGTTTGAAAATGAATTTTTCTAAAGAAGAAATGGTGAATATGGTGTTCGTTATGGGCGGAGCCCAAAGAAATAGTTTCCTAGCATCTCAAACATTTTCCACACTATAAGAACGTTTTGAATCAAGTGGAGCAGTGGAATATAGTAAAAAAATTTATAAATAATCCAAGTGTCACCAATGAGGCGAATCAGTTGGAGGTTCTATTAAATTGCAAGAAAATCCCCATTTAAGTCCACGACAAATTGAAGCAGAAACTGATATATGCAGAACTTCTGTCCAAAGGATTATTCACAAGCATAGGTACCATCCAAATCACCTATGCTTGCATCAAGGCCTTCGTCCTCAGGATTTCGCAGCTCGAATGGAGTTTAGTAGAATAATACTAAATAAAGTGAGTGAAGACACTACTTTCTTGGATAAGGTTCTTTTTAGCGATGATGCCACTTTTAAAAGGATAGGTGTTCTCAACAGGCATAACATGCACTATTAAGCGACGAAAAACCCTTACTGGGTTAGGCAAATATAGATTTCCAAAATAAATGGAGCTTGAATGTTAGGGAAGGAGTTATTGGCAGACAAGTTATCGGGCCTTTCTTTTTCGACAATAGATTAACAGGTACAGAATACTTGAATTTTTTGATCGACTATTTGCCTTTGCTTTTGGAATTTGTCAACATGCAAACTCGGATGCATATGTACTTCCAACATGACGGCGCACCTGCGCATTATCGTAATCGTGTGCGTAACTATTTGGACACCTGGAGTATCAATCGTTGGATCGGTCGTAATGGGCCTATATCTTGGCCTCTTAGATCACCAGATATGGCACCGATGAACTTCTTTCTATGGGGCTACGCTAAGCAAGAGTTTTATAGATATCCACCATCTACCCCAGAAAATATGTAGGAAAGGATTAAGGATGCTTTTATGAACATATGGGAACACATGCTGAGGGTTGTGCAACGGTCATTCATCCAAAGACTATGGCTGAGTATTCAACATGGTGGAGATATTTTCAAGCAGTTTTTGTAGATTAGGTCTTGAGTAGTGATAGTTGTTTTTCTCTATTACGCTTGAAGCTGATTTATACTGTTCTTACTTGTTATTAGTTTTTACGTCAAATCTGTACTCTTAGTGGCAATATGGAACTAGCCCACTGTTTGTCTTTTGTTTCCATGGATGATCTGATTTTTTTCCTTAATTTTGGTGTGTTGTTCTATTAAAAGCTTAATAACATCTAGTGATTTTATCTGAATCAAACCTTATACAAAAAAAAGCTTATCAAAAATTGAATCCAAACTTGCCCAAATATACAGGGTGATGCATTTTAAATTTTTGAGAAAAACTCCAATTTGCGTATGAGCAAAAATTAAAATTCGAAAAAGTAACAAATAAGATAAAACCTGAGGTGTGTAGGTTTCTTTTGATACAAAATTCAGCACTCCAAATTTCAAAATATCGGACTGGGAGGATGCCGAAGTGGGGGGTTTTTCTAGACAAAACACCTTATATCTCAGTATCTAATTACCAAAACCTCATAGTATGTAATATCAATTGTCTTCTTTTGAATTGGTTTATCCAAATATGCAATAAAATTTGAGGCATTATATTTGAAAAATCACAACTTTGATATGTAGGTCGAAATTGGGACACCCTGTATAATTGGCAATATTTCAGAAATGTGCCTTGAAACATCTATAACATGCCATAAATAGATTTTTCCAAAATGTATTTGTTTATGAGTAATATTCCGTCCACACATGGATGGGTCACCCTGTATGTCTATTTATGAGTAGCTTAAAAAAACTTTGTTAGTCCGATTTTTGAACTGCCTAAGGTCAGTAGAACTGGGAAAAGCCTCCTCATGTAGATTGTTCCACGATCTCGATACCCTACGGACAAAGGAGCGGTCGTATCGGCCAGATCTGAGTGATACAATGAGGATGGGGGGCGGTTCTCTCATGCAGGCACATCGCGCGGCGGCATCATGAAGCAGAGCTTTAAGGACCAAAGCCCGTTGGCGTAGCGGTAGAAGATCGCCGACGGCCCGCCGGTGCAAACGGATCCAGAGACTGTCCGTTAAAGAAGAGGCACCGATCAGTCGGACAACCGTCCTCTGAACAGCTTCGATCATTGATAATGTAGTATGGGCGGCAGCACCCCAAATATGTGAGCAGCACTCGAGGCTAGGTCTTGTCTGGGCCTTCTGCCGACTGAGGAGGTTATGTGGGGAAAAGTATTTCTTAGCCTTCAACAAATAGCCTAGCTTTTTCCCAGCAGCTCCCGCTATTGACGAGATGTGTTCGTACCAAATCAAGTCCTCGGTGGACTCCGACCAGCCGAAATGAATTGATCTTTGGTATAACTCGGTCATCCATCTAAACCGGATAAAAACACTTTGTAATGCTTCCTGAAAATTGTCATCTACACCTGGCGTAATTCAAATTGCATATATTCCTGTAGATGTGACAATTTAGCGATTTGAGCTTGATCAATGCGTATAAAATCAACTGATACTATTTGCTAGTCGTTCCAGTATTAACCCTGGTTCAAATATATATTTGTGAATTTTAATAGTACAAGTAGGTGAAAAACAACGATTCGTGAATACAAAAGTCGTGAGACACATACAATAATGTATCTTTTTTTTTTCGAGACCTTGCACGTGTTTGTTTCTACCCTTGTGTCACTTTACTGGCATTCATGCCAATGGTTTTTTACTGTTCTTTTTCTGGTTTCTATTTTTTTCACAATAACAAATATTATAAACAATAAAGGCAACAGCTGCGACTCGCTATCAAATAAATGTCTAGCCTTCAAGCAAAACCTTTACTCTGAGAGACTATTAACTCTCAATCTATGCGGTTCTCTTGGTTCAAGACCGATGACACTGAAGACGTCATTTTTAATAAAGAACTATTGAATTTATTTAGCTAATGATATTTATATGACGTTTAAAGTATCTTTCCATAGTTTAAATGTCACCACCCTGGCAACACATTTTCCCCTGGCACCTATATTAGCTGCCAAATCAAAATATCAGCTGACCCTGTCATATCATAAAGTCTGGTGACATAATGAATATGAAAACAAAATTTACTTTTTTTAGTCAACTCTGAAAATCTAAATACCGTATATTCACCCGTGTATGACAAAGCCATACGTATGTACTCGTAGTATAGAGGCACATCCTTAGGAAGATATTTGTCTGGTCTGCGTATGTGTGTTAGAGAAACCAAAGCCACTGGTTATAGAGACAGCTTAGCACTGACCGCTAGGACTGGCCACGCTGCACGCATGTGAATTACACCCCTGAGGGTGATTAATTGGTTTGATGTGGGTCAACGCAGGAGATAAACTGCCGTTGGCCTCCGATGCGACCCTCCGGGATGGATCTGATAAGCAAGGGGAAGCAGGACGGAAACTATCGAAGCTTTGCTGATGCGTTAATGCGTCACAGACCGAATGGTCTATCTGCTAACGAGCAAAGCTCATTGGCTATAACGACGATGGGAATGTAAGTGCCAGATGTTGGGATATGACATAAAAGTAGAACATGAAAAACTAAAACTATTTTGAGTAAAGAGAATGATTTATAATGACTTTTGTAAAATAACTCATTATTTCAACACTAGAAAATTAACCGTGAACGAGTTTTCTACTCTTCACCAGAATGGACAATATCAAATTTTCCAGACCAACAGTTGAGATGGGACATTCATGCAGACTACATTTTGAAGAAAATAAGATTTGTTACATACAAAATCAAATTCCTCACAGATATATTGACAGAAAATAATATGCGTCATGCCTTAATTGAGCCACACCTACTATATGGCGATGTATGGCATATTAGCATATGGTACGTCCAGAGTTTTGAAACGATATAGGTAGAAGTGTTACAGAGAACTGCTTGAAAGTGAGAGCGTTAAAATCTCACTGATACTCGAGATAAACTACGTGCAAAAACTGTCCCCAAACCTCGTAAGACCATAATGAGGCGATCTTTTCTCCATTTGGCTCCAAGATTATATGATCAACATACCCAAAGAATTAAAACGGAAGAAATCAAAATTCTAATCAAATATTCGTTAAAAGTTATCGTCCTTTACATAATTTACCTCTTTGATATATATACATTTTTCTTTAAATTTCTTTTAACTTCTTTGTTTTGCATTTGGAATGCCACACGCTTCAGCATACAACTGATCCATATACAAGCATTGTCCTTCTGTAGATTAAAACATTTATTTACCCATTGTTATTATTGTTATTGTATTACGAAGTAAATCTCTTGAAATATCTAGTACTCAATTTTTATTATCAATCACTCACAAGACTCTTTTCTTATTTCTTCTTGGATGTTTCCAGTTCAATTTCTGATATTTTCCAACTGAAGAGGGTGTTTATTCCTAAGCCAAGAATTATCCTTCTATTTTTCAATTCAAGTCTTGCATTTGTAATTTTTTTAGAACAATGTTCAAACATGACGTTTTTCTGGCTTCCATTTTACGTAGCAATTCCCCTTCTAATCCACATCTGATTGTGGTACTCCATCATGCAAAAGAATGATGCTTAACAGCCGTGAACGATATTCGTCAGAAAGAACGCATGTTTTTTACATGTGTAGTCAAAATACGTATGCAAAAAATATTTTATTATATCAAAATACTCAGAAATACATGCCATTTTTGAGTGAAATAAAACTTACGTTCTAAAAACTACGTCGGACATATGGCGCCCTTGAGCCGAAATGCAGGAATCAAGCCTCTCCCGACATGAGCCCATTGCGTTGGTCAGCATCCCTGCAGGAATTTGGGATACGTCTCTTCTTATTTCCTCCTCCCGACGAGGGTCTGAGGCTTGCTTTGGTAAGCTTTTGATTTCAGGTAGCCCCATAAAAAAAGCTCACGTTGACAGGTCCGGGGAGCGAGGGGGGCACGGAATATCGTCATGACGTGAAATGAGACGTCCTGGGAATTTTTGTCAAAGAAGTTCCATCGAAGTGCGAGCTGTGTGAGATTTTGCCCCGTCTTGTTGTTCTTAGACAGGCACGTTGACGTCGAAGTTCCGGAAAAAAAAGTTGTTCAGCATGTGGTTCTAAATTTACAGTAGTTGTTTCTCCATCATCCTCAAAACAAATAAGGGCCACTAATCATCGTTGGGCCTACTGCACACCAAACTGTAACTTTCGGGGTATGCAGGGGGTGCTCATGCAACTGTTGGGGGTTCACTGGAGACCAATATCGACAATTTTGTTTATTGACGTATCCATGTGAATGTAAATGTGCTTCATCACTCATAAACAACGTCATGCCAACTGTTCAATCAAGAGCTGAGCAAAATTAACACTTTGTGCATAATCCCCTGGCAACAGTTGTTGACAAACTTGGATTTTGTAAGGATGGGATACTAAATCCTTTTTCAAGATGCGAAGTACAGAGGACCCGTGGATCCCTAGGGAACTGGCACGCAAACGGACGGAACGATTCGGGGTTTGTAGCGTGTCAACTCTCACTCTGTCTACGTACCAGTACGGCTTTGCCCTGTCGATTTTTTCTTCATCACATTACCTGTTGTGTTGAATGCTTCCACCCATCTCAAACTGGTGCTACGCGTTCGAACGACTGACTCGCCATTTTGAAAGTACCGACGTACAGTGAACACACGATGCTCAACGTTCCAAACCATCTTGCCAACTGAAACGGCACTTATCCCACCATCCAACACGCCCTTTCCCCCTGCCACGGGACCAGCCCACTTGATGTAGTACCCATTCGAAAAACATGCGTTCTTTCTGGCGGACCCTGTACTAGCTAATAGGATGGACCGCAGAAACTTATTGATTATTGCTGAAGTAACAAGGGAGGGGTATGACGATAAATACAGGAAAAACTAAAACAGTGGTTGTTTCTAAGAATAAAATGCGGATATTTCTATCAAATTTACAACAAATACAATATGTAGAACAGTTTAAGTTTCTAGGATGCTGGATGGATAACGAAAGGCCTTAATCCCGAAACAGATTTTTTTTGTCGAATCGACTGCCATAAACCTTGCATCTGTTTCTCTATTTATTCTTACCACGCCTACTGGCGAGTATTCCAATCGCGAAAAATTTCAACTGATCGGATGTGGTTGAAATCCTGAAAAGCACGAAAAAAATAAAAATCGCTTAAACTTCGTTTTTTGACGTTTTGGAGGCTCCTGATGATTTTCAGAAAAATGTTTGTAGGGGTTTGAAAATTGATGGTTGTGAGTTGTAAGGATGGTATAGGTATCTCATTGTGTTGGCGGCAGTAAATTTATACGCTTCCAACCCCAATAATTTTACGCACCTATCGTTATCAACTGGATGGAAACTATGGAGCATGTATAAATTGAATATGGGTCTGTTAGGTTAACTTGGCCCATTTAATTTTTTTGTTATACATGTTTGTAGGGACTAACTTGGGCCGAACATAATCCTTTATTCTTACTTATAATGAACACCGCATATGCAAACGTTGTGTTAACCTCATTTGACGTTTGTGTCATATAGATCTTAGACTTGGGCCGATATCGTCAGTCGTCCCTACAATTGTAGGTCGCGTTTATGGCCTCCTTGATTGTCATACTCCTTTCTTTCCTTGAAAAATTCAGTTTGATGCAAATAGATGTTTGTGACATAACCTCAAAATAGAGCTCTGACACGGAGAAGTAGAAAACTATGACAATCAAGGAGGCCATAAAGCCGTCCTACAATTGTAGGGACGACTGACGATACGGGCCTTAGACTTTTGTGTCAAATAAAGCGAATTTTAAAGATTACGTACGCGTTATTTGTGATTGCCAAAACTGTTTTATACACTATGGGCTTTCAGTCATTTTTTAATTTACTTTGCGTCATGATCTGCATCAACCACAATATCTGGATTGATTCAATTAATTTTGAACAAGATACAGTGTATGCACTTAATTTTATCCACTCTGCGCGACCGTCCTCTGTTCATTCTCTGCTATTTGACCCAGCCCGTTTCCATCCTCCAATCCACCCTGCTATCAAGTGGACGTAGGGTCGTTCTCGTCTGTAACCTCTCCTAAAATCAGAGCATTTCCTTTCATGGCGCGCATCGTATCCATCGGGAAAGCCAGTCGATGTCAAAGTTTACAGGCCAGAAATAGGTGGGTCACGGAGGAAAAACCTTCCATGTTTAAATCTCTTAAGTGGTAGTGTTTGCAAAGCGATCGGTCTCATCGAAAAGGTTCCGCATTTATGAGCTGCTAAAGTAACGACGTCAAGTAGAGTGATTCTGTACACGCAATCATGTCATCAATCAAAGTCTAGAGGCGTTACATCACACGAACTAGGCCAATTACACAGCTCCACAAAAAAGGTCGAGATCCGTGAGACCAACCATATATTTTTCAAAGGTGAATCCGGATTCGGGATCTGAAAAGTTCCTAGACCTCTAGAATCCACCCCCTAGATGTCAAAGCATAGTATTCACGTGTATTTTTCAATGCTAAATTTGAATTTGTGGTTGAAAGTATCCCAACATCGCATGGGTTCAAGCCTACATCTAAAAACTACCCCTAGAAGGGATGAATGATGAGTTTTTGATGCCAGACGGTGAAGCATGGCATGCTCGTGTATTTTTCGACGCTGAATTTGTGATCAACGTAATTTTTATTTTTTACTGCCCTGGAATTCGCCCCCGATTCCAAAACCTGCGCCTAAAAAGCAATGGGAAAATGATTTTTGCATATCGGATTCTCAATCACGGGACCAAAAACTACCAAAACCACGGGTGGAAATTTTCTTCGTATGCCAGATACTCAACCGCGGTATTCCTATTCACTCATTATTCACCCCCGACATCAAAGCTACCCGTCATGATGGGTAAAAATTGAGTATCGAGTGATGGTTGCAATACAGTAATAGTTGGACGCGTATTTTGGCAGTTTGATGCATTTTCCTGTTTTTTTTCTGTGACATTATGTAGCTTTTTCTGCAATGTTTACGTTTAATGACGATTAGGAGAGAAACTTTCTGACGATGCCACCTGCATAGAGCCCTTTAAATTAAGATTTTTGCAGAATGTGATCGATTTAAATCTTGACCCGTCACAGGTGTACAATGCAGACGAATCAGGGTTTTTTTGGCGTGTGATGCCTAACAAAACTTTCGTTTCTTGTAACGAAAAATCCGTACCTGGACGAAAAGTAAGTAAAGAGCGTGTAACCATACTACCATGTGCTAACGCTGCGGGCACACACGCGCTTAAGATGATGGTCATTTGGAAAACTAATAAACTACGGGCATTCAAAAACATTGATTTACCTGTACACTATTACGGACAAAAAAGTGTATGGATGACAAAAAGCGTTGTTGCTTCTTGATAACGCTCCCGGTCATCCGTCTGAAGAAAAACTAACAACTGAGGATAAATGCATCACTGCGATGTTTCTTCCGCCAGATTGGACTGCACTGATTCAACCAATGGGCCAGAATATCATTCAGTTTGTCAAGCAAGACTATAAGAAAAACCTACTTCTGAGAGCCGGATCAAAAGACCAACCAATAGAAAAAACTTTAAAAGAATTTAATATGAAAGACTTGGTTTTTGCTTTGTCAGTCGTGGAATGCGTTACCGTGATCAACTATTAAATCGTCTAGGAAAAAGTTATGGCCAGATATAGTCACCACTCCTAGCAACGCTCCACAAATCAGTGTAACTTCGGAAGTTATAGAACAAGTCGCTACTGAAACACAGATAAGTCTGGAAGATTTGGAAATCTGGTGCCGTGGAATGGATAAAGAGGAAAATGTTTTTCATGAAATGTCTGACGAAGAGATTATAAAAGAGGTTCCTAATTATACAACAAACAATCAGGAAAATAACGACGACGTGATTGCAACTGCTCCACAAGTTACAGCACATGACGCAATTAACGCCTTTGAGCTAGGTTTACAATGGGCTGAAGAGAATGGTACATCCTACAACGAACTTTTACTTTTGAGAAGACTGAGGGACAAAGCTCTGATCTCGCGTTATAACAACCGCCGACATTTGAATAGAATCATCTGACAAAAACTCGAGAATGCTTCTTTTCTTCATTGTTAAAGGTTAAGCAAGCGATAGACTGTTTCTTGATTTTCCTTATTCATCGCGAACTGGCATGAAATGTGGAAAGACTCGTACTCATAACGTCCACAGATATTTGGCCGACGATCCCAGCTTTCTGATCGTCTAGCCCAGCACGTAATATCTGCCTTTTTAGCTGTTTAGCTTAGTTTAACCAATGAGTGATCCTACTATCAGTATTCCTCCTACTTTGACGGCAATCACGAGGACGAGCCGTTTATTGCAGGATGCGCGGCTCAATTCGGGACCGCTTTCCACCGAACCAGGGAATTTCCTGGTCGCTCTGCCGTTGCCATCCCAGCAGTTTCCTGCTATCGACTGTTCCGGCAAACAAAAGGACGAATAAAAGAGAGCTATTCGGTTCGGGACACGCGGCAGTCGTAACTTCAATAGAGACTTTTTATGCTAGTTTGACCACGTGGAAAGTATAGTTTTTATCCGAGTTAGTTATGCACAAATGCCTGGACTTGTCAACTTTAACTGAATTGAGGCTTTGATCATCGCCCAGATCACCGAGGATTCGATTAGGCACGAACACATCTCGTCAGTAATCGCGACAGCGGGAAGAGTGGGAGGAGTTTTGTTATTTATTTAGTGTTAAAAAGCCACATGATGCACTGGTAAATATTCAGAGAGATGATTTGATGATGTCATTTGAATCACTAAGGCTTCGTCGTTTAGAAGGCATCATGAAAGTTGAGACTTTTCAGGAACAACTATGGTTGAAATAAAACGGCTAGTATGTGGTGAAGCAGTAGGGAAAAGTCAAAAAAGTACTCACCGTTCATTTGCAGAGAAACTTCAAGTACGGCTTTGTCACTTATAAGTACTGTTCAAGTTGTCGCCGTTAGTAAAGTGTTTCGTAGAAAGTCTAGATATTGTAAGCCGTCCATCCGATTCGGAAAAGTAAAATTTCCATTGGGCATACTATTCACAATGCCAGCCCAAATGTTCAAAGAAAATGTTGGTTGAAAATGTGACCGACCGACTACGTGAGGATTTTGAAAACTATTCACCCTTTTACGCGTGAAGATTGATTCGTCCGTAACTAATGTGGATTGCAACAGTCACTCACAAAAACGCACTCTTGCAGGAAAATCTTTAGCTTGTATAAAACGGTACAATCCATCATCACGCAGCGTTTAAGACCTTGCAGACTTGCACTTGCCTACGAGGGATGTCTTTTAAGTTTTGCATATAGAAACATAGTAGCCCGCGCAGATCGAACGTCAGTACTGAATCTTATCCTCACTCTTTAGTAAACTTAAATTCAAAGTTTCACAACAATATGTGCAGTGTTCTCACTACAGTGAATTTTTAAGTGTCACCAAGTCATTAGAAAAATGGAACTCAACCGAGAACATTTTCGCGCCATAATTTATTACAACTTTCAGAGGCAATTATCCCAACAAGAATGCCTTGCTGAGTTACTGTCTGTTTTCGGAAACGAAGCGCCACATCAGTCGACAATTTCCCGTTGCTATGGATAATTCAAACGTGGATGGGTGAGTCTTAGCGACGATCCCAGGGTGGATGCACCAAAAACGGCAGTCACCCAGGAAAACTGTGCTGTGCGCATACTCATGATTGAAGATAGACATGTGACATATTGCGAGATTGAGGCGTCCTTGAAGATCTCAAAGACCTCAATTCAAAAAATTTTACATGAAGAATTAGGAGTAAGAAAATTAGTTTCTCGTTGGATACCTCACCTGTTGACTGAAGAGCAGAAAGCAGCCAGGGTTAATTGGTGTCAAAAAACGCTTGACCGTTTCAATTCCGGAAACTCAAAAAATGTGTACAGCATTGTTAGTGGTGATGAATCGTGGATTCACTATTATGAACCAGAAAATAAACGACAGTCGGCTGTTTGGGTGTTCCAAGGTGAAGAAAAGCCAACAAAAGTCATCCGTTCTCGAAGTGTTTCGAAAAGATAGTCGCGACATTTGTGTCAAAAGCGGGACATATTGCAACAATTCCTCTTAATGAGATAAGATAAGATAAGAACTGTTTCTGCGGATTGGTATACCACCATTTGTTTGCCAAAAGTCACCGAGCTTCGAAAAATCAACCGCGAAAGAAGAATCATCCTCCATTAATCTTCGTGGAGAATACTTCGAAACACAATAAAGTCATTTAAAACTACCTACCGTGTTGCTTTGTTTCCATATGCAAAACTGAAAAGACATCCCTCGTATTCACTTCGAAGACGCTCACCATAAATTAAAATCACGTCGACAAGTTCCAGACATTTCTGTACGAGTGTGCAAATTTGTTTTTTTTTTCGCCGTGTAAAGGAAATTTCCAACTTTGCGGATACCCTGTATACATTATTGAATCATCATGCTGATTGTAGGATTTGGCTGAACTATACTTTAGCGCAATTTTGCATTATTTTAATGATGAAAATAGTTCATTGTTGTCCATTTTTTTATTTCAGATAATTATTCCCATCACTACACCTCCGTCACTATCATATTCTCTCCATCTAGTTGCGCTGTTGCCAAATCATGGATAGTAATATACCTTAATTTGGTTTTTCAAATTTAGTTATATACTAACGCAAAAATGTGCAATTGGCACGGGTATCACGTAAAAAACCTACAAAACGTCAAAAAAAACCTATAAGATGTCAACTTGCAGACTAGGTACATAGTTTTTAGGGCGCAAACAGTCATTCCACATTTGCTCACCAGGATCGTTGTGAACGTCCATCTATGAAGAAATCACTCAACTAAACTACATGCATTATTGGTTGCATAGTTTTGTGATCCGTGTCTGTAGTTTTTATCTCTGAGGAGAAAGTTGGTTGAATCGCAAGATGTGTGTAAAATCAGTGATATTTGATGTGTGAGAAAATCATTACTGAATATGCTGAATATGACCGGTTATTTATATGTTGTGCTTTCTGAAGAGTGGTTATGTTCAAAGTTATAAATTACGAAAAACTGAGAATTACGGGAAATCATCACCGCGCCAGCGTTGTGTATAATTACTATTAGCATGTATATGGCTTGTAATTCGACAGTGTATAGTGAATCTAATTATTTATCTTTCTCATTTTTAAAATTCAGCAAATTTGTATATATAATTTCCAGAATGCATAAGGAAAAGTGGATGAGCAATTACTTTCTAGCTTTGAATCTCAATTAAGTGAATTTGAGACAAGGACCCAATGTGTGACAATCAATATCAGACTGCAAATGAACTACAGGCCTATCATGAAAACATTGAAAAAATGTAAAAACTGATCCAAATGGCTTTTGGGACTTTGTCAGATATAGGTGATCTGGACCTGGTATCCCTGCTGAGGTATGCGATAAAGGATGTACTATTGGTGGTGGCCAGGAAATAGCTGATTCATTTGCTCTGTATTTCAGCTCTGTGCTGCAGCAATCCGAAAAACCTAACTTTGACGTTTCACTACTATCTCAGAAATGCAAATACAGGCAGCCCTTAAAAAGTTAAAAGCAAAAAAGGCCACTGGCAATGATAATATTCCCTCATACATATACCAAGGTTGTTCTAATATCATGTGCACTCCATTACAAACTATTTTTAATCTTTGTCTTAAAACAAACACATTTCCAGACACACTTAAATATGCTTTGGTTACTCCAGTCCTCAAAACAGGCAATAATTCTCTGGTTGACAAATACAGGCAAATTAGCGTTTTAAACTCTCTTGCGAAAATATTTGCGAATATCTTGTATCAAGATATTTTCAGCTAGCTCTCTTATGCAGGACAAGAATTCGAGATACAGGAAGTGTTCAGCCCACTAATATTCGCACTCGTGAAAGACAGATTACTGTAGAGCAGGAGGAATAAATTTTAAATATCGTGGAAATCAATGCAGATATCAGCACTCGGGAATTAGGCACCACCACACATTTTTAGAGGCGTCATTCAGTATTTGAATGAACATTATCCAAATCGCTGGATCGGTCGAAATGCTCCTGATCCTCGAAAATGGCCAGCAAGATCTCCTGACCTCAATCCGATCGATTTCTGGTAATGGGGAGAACTTAAAGGGATGGTTTATGGGGCTGGTCCAATAACAACTGAAGCACAACTTCGCGAAAAAAAATTTAATGCGGCTAAAATAATAAATCGACAACTTCAAGGACCTAGAGTAAGAAGAAACTGGGTTCGTCGTATTGAAGCTGGTGTGGAAAGTGGAGGACGACATTTTGAACACCCCCTTTAAATTTGAATACAAAAAAAATGCAGTGTGCGTTTTATGTATGTATCAAAATTGTGTTCCCTATTTATAAGTGGATTTTTTTAATACGTTCAATAAACTTTCACACACCAGGTGAAGCGCTGAGACAGTTAGTGGTAAGTCCGTTAATTGTTTGCATTTTACGAGTACATTATCAAATAATGAAATAATACCTAAGGCCCGTATCGTCAGTCGTCCCTACAATTGTAGGGCGCGTTTATGGCCTCCTTGGCTGTCATACTTCTTTCTCTCCTTCAAAAATTTCTAGATTACACTTGTCCCGTGTCAGCGTCCGCGCTCTCCTGTTATGAAGATATGTTTTCTTTTTACATTGTATGAAATTTCAGGCTGATAAAACATGATATCACTCAAAAGCAAGCACAATTTGATGCAAATAGATGTTTGTGACATAACCTCAAAATAGAGTTCTGACACAGAGAAGTAGAAAACTATGACAATCAAGGAGGCCATAAAGGCGCCCTACAATTGTAGGGACGACTGACGATACGGGCCTCAGAGCCAAAAATAACAAACTCCATCTTTATTTACACTACGTTCCGTCGTAATTTGTGTCTGGCATTTCGGCGTTGTCAGAATTTATTTTACTTTAAAGTCGCTTTTCTCTAAAAAAATGCCGTTTTGACCCCCATGTTATATGAAACTTTTTGCTTCTTTTAACCCCCTTTATCACCCATTTAAATAATGACTATCATAACGTTTACACCCTGTATATGATAAATCACTGAAAAAGTAGCTGTTGCAAATCACTAAATAATGGAAACATAACAAAGAACATTGCAAGTTTCTTTATGATTTGATGAAATGATCGTTAATCTTTTTTTAACCAGAATGTTGGATGATGATATGTTGGGTGGACCTGGCGACGTGGTCCAAATCGACGAATCGACGTTGGGTATTTTTATATGCAATGACCGCTGGTGTCGGGGGGACGTTCCACGATGCTGCCGCGAACTATCCGTCCAGGACCTCTTGAGGAACATTCGAAGAAAGTTGCGTCTGGTAGAGCAGAATGGGTCACTTCATATAATTCGTTAGTATAGTTTACTTGAGTATTGAGTTGTAATTTATGATAACTAGTATTTAAATACATCTTTATTAAAAAAAAATGATAAATATTTTGTGCCAAAACTTTACAAACGTTACGTACGTTACGACCGCTCCTTTGGAACAATCTACCTATGGAGGATTAATATCAGTCATAAGCTAAGAATTTAAAATCGGAAAAGCCTTTTTCTTGTGAAACCGTTCCACACTCTCTAGAAACCAGAAGCTGTCACATCGACGACTTCTGGATATATGTATATGCAGTACTATCGATTTAGTATATGGATGAGAATCTTGTAGAACCACTGGCGGCAGGATAGTGAGGAGCTTTCCAAAAATACAAAAAATACAACAGCCGTAGCAAGCATGTAATCGAGACAATAGTTCGTCAAATACGAAAGTAGTACTACATGGTAGGATTTTGCAGCTGCGATTTGCACATTTGCCCACTGAGGCGAAGCGTTGCGATGACAACTGCGACGCCATTTGTCATTTGCATCAACAGTGATGTCCTAGCGAGAGAATATCGCTTCTCTTCTCTTTTCAATTCCTCAACGGACGTGCATCTTAACAGGGTTGGATATGATAAGTAAAGAGCAGCTTTTGTAAGCCAGAGGTTAATGGTAAGGTATTCTGTAACCCCCGTTACTAGCTCTTTGGGAGCAAAAAACTGTCGAAACCTCTTCGGGTGGAACGACCGTTTGCGGAAACTGCCGACTGCTAAAAAGTCTTGCCAGAAATCAAAATACTTTAGCAGCAGATATGCATACTTTACTGCTTGACCGACACCTGTTGCGTCACTGGCATATTATGCAAGTTAACATCCAGGCATCGTTACCTCCCTAATATACTTCCTAAATAACACCCTGCCACTGTAACTACCGCTTCTGCTTCCTATCCCCCTTTCCATTGCTCCCGTTTTTCCGCCCGCTTCCTGCTTCCACCGATAAAACGAAACCGTAACGTAGGGCGACGGAAAACGGGACTTCGAGCCGGGCACCAGAGGGAAATCCTTCCCGGCCTTTATCCAGCCCGATCCCGATACTTCCCGCCTCTCAGTCCCGGCATCCCGCATCGCCAAATGGGACTCGACTCGACTAGCTCGCATGCATCCGGAGTTCTCTCTCTATCTGCCTCTCGCTTTGTTGTTTGCTTCGAGGACGTTCATTATCGGATGCACCGACCTGTTGATGAAGGCGATTAAACACTGAAACCTCAACCAGGCAATCTAAACAACGTGTGTAGTTAACTGCCTTTGAGCATATCTCGTTGAACAGATAACCATCTATTATCTCTTCAGCTGGTCTAACTAATGCATCACAATTCACAAAGCGAGTGTCGTCTAGAATTGTAAAGGCTAACAAAGTCAGACCCTGCACCCAAGTTTTACATATATGCAAGAAGAGTGCATATTTACTTCACTGAAAGATTAGAGTATTCTAATTCATATATGGACTTTAGACAAAAGAAACAAACAAGGAGCTTACTGCTGATACTTATATCAGACTTCTTTGGATCTCCTTGGGAATCCTTGCGTCTGCTTGGAAATCCTTGGCCGGTCTCCTGCGTAATTACTCTGTCGGAAGTATGGCCCTCTTTGTCTACCTCCGAAAAGCAACCTCAGGCCAAAGAACTAGAACGCTCTGCCCTTTTCCCACGAATTGTTTATTCAAAATAAAAGCAACTCAGTGTTATTATTGAAGCAAGTCTAAACAGTAAGAGTTTCTACTTTGGTCATCAAAACTGTGTAGCCTGAACCAAACTGCTAACCACTTTGTAGAGCCAGTGCATAATTTGTAGAATCAGCCTCCAGATAATTTGGATGCATTATAGATATAACGGAAATTATTGTGACAGACGTAATTAGTGGCATTAGCATACGAATATTAAAGGCAAGGGAGAATATGTAGAAATATCACCTCTTCTACGAGCCCCTTCCCACTTCAGTTGGCCCACCTATTGAAATCTTAATTTTTTCTTATCAAACACAAATAATAAAAATGTAGCAGGGTGTTATAGGTTTAAAATATTAACAATGAACATTTTGATAATATATAGTAGAAAACACCAACTTTATCACTCCCTAATCAAATTTGCAGCATAAAATAATACATGTTGCAATTACAGCCTATCAACCTATGTTCATTTCAATGCAAAATAAGTCTATAACGCATAGGTGGCTGTGAAAAATAAAAGCCATGACAATTGTTTTTATTAATCACAACTGTCATAATATGTTTAAAATAGTTTTGGGTAGTTAAGGTTTTTAAAATGGGTAGAGGAAAAGTTATTAGTGAGAAAATTCGGTTACTGATAATAAAATTTTTTAATTCTGGGAAATCAAACTCTGAAATTGCAACTTTGTTAGACTTATCGCGGTACAGTGTGAGAAATATTGTTAGAAGATATAACGTAACTCCTTCATTTAATATTAAGCCACGATATGTGAAAAAAGTAATATCACAAATGCCGACCGAAGAGCATTAAGAAGAATAATTGTGAAACACAGGCGTGCCAATTATTTACAATTAAGTGCTCTGTGGAGTGACGCTGTTGGAAGAAGAATTTCGAGGTCCACAACTCATAGAGAGGCCCACAAACTGGGATTTAGCGCTTGCAAGGTAAGTTTTCTTATAAAAAAAAAGTGAAGTAAAAACCCTAAAGTTGCACAACATGTTGATAGGCCACTATTAACTCCACTGCAAAAGAAAAATCAGCTAAGATGGGCTAAAGAACATAGACAATGGACACCTCAATAATGGTGTGCAATACAATGGAATGATGAGGCCCGATTCGAAGTTTGTGTTGGTGAGTTATTCGCAAAAAAAAATAAGCATTCCATGTTGACTGTCTGAAGAGAAAAGTGAAATTTCCAGCATCCATTATGGTCTGAGGCAGTATGTCATCAAAAGGAGTAGGAAAACTTCATTTTATTGATGGAAATGTGGATACAAATAAATATTTGGCAATTTTAGAAGAATCGCTTTTACCAGTGATGGAAGAATGTTTGACGTCCGGCCAAGATTTTGTATTTCAGCAAAATGGTGCAGCGTGCTATACCTCAAAAAAAGCTATAAAATGGATGGCAGAAAATAATGTACCGCTTTTGAAATGGGTTTCTAGCAGTCCAGATCTGTCACCTATTGAAGCTTTGTGGCACAAGATGAAAAAGGTTCTACGACAACATCCTGCTCGTACAATCACCGAACTGAGACAAAAGAAATATGGGATTGTTTTACACCAAATTGTTGCCAAAACTTGGTTAACTCTATGCCCCAAAGAATTTCAGCCGTAATAAAAAATAAGGGTTATGTTACCCAATGGTAATCTTTCAATTATTGCTTTGTTAACTTCGCGCATTTATTCGCACATTGTTTACTTGTTCAGATCTTCTATGAGTTATAAGTCTAAGTGGTTTCAAATACGTATTTTTTACGACTAGAGTGTATCTAAAATATTTTTGAGAAAATAAATTGTTTTAGAAATAAATAGTTTCGTCATGTTTAGTTTATAAAGGCATATTTTAGTACAAATCTTGAAGTGGGCCAACTGAAGTGGGAAGGGGCTCGTGCATCAATCACGGTGACATGTGATATCTATCGGTGGAGCCATCCACCAACTGAAACCAAAGCCCAAAAAACCGGCGCTCGCAGAACAGCAGTAAACAACCAAACCCAAGTGTTCATGCCGACGCGACTTTTTTGTCGAAAACGGCTAGATTTGTAAGGGCCATACTGCCGTTTGCCATTGGTCAGTGCGGTAAAGGCAACAACGGGCACGCCGTACCATGCTCGTCTCTTCATTCTGAATCCAGCGTCTTATTGAATAATAGTGGCTTCAATCTTAGGTTTCGCACCCTGACACGAAACCGAAACCCGAAATGCGACACCAGAAAACTCGAGCTCTGTGGTGGGATTTGCAAAGGCTGAGGCCATTCCTTGATGTGCAATTAGTTGGTGTGACATAGGCAGCTGTAATCTCCGATTAATTGCCTTATAGAGCCAATTAATAATTGTGCCTTCAAGGTCAGATTTCGCTGAGTAGCACGAAACTCAACTCAACTCAACCTGATAAAGAGCCGACTGAAACCGAAGCCCGATACAAGGGACCGTGCTCTTATCTACACCGCCTTGAAGAACCAATAAATAGTTGTGGCTTCGTCTCAGAATGCACTACCAGAGCAACCATGGCCCAACTCTACCCATTACTGGGTAGACACAGCCGGATGCCGCTAGCGACCAAGCTACGGCTGATCAAGGCCATCGCCAGACCTCAGCTCGCTTACGCCTCCGCGGTCTGGGGGTACGCTGCTCCCAGCTACCGCAAGCGACTTGCTGCTCTAGAGATGAAGCTACTCCGGATCGCCACCAGTGCACCATCCGATGTAAGAAACTCAACCTTGCGTAGAGTCCTGCATTGGGACACCATTCACGAGTACATGAGGAAAAAATCGGAGAAGACCTTCCAGAAAGCTCAGGACCACGAACCCGAACGAGCAGCTACGACTCCTCATGGACTACGATCCGGACGAGAGGCCTCGCAGCCGCAGAGCCAAGTACCCTAGACCCAATTCCCTGTTGGCATCCGCTAACTGGAACCTTGACTATTAGACTGGGAGAAACCGCGGTTGCTCCCCCCCCCCACGGCTTGGAAGCAGAGGACGAGGACCAGGACGACCAGGACCCATCAGGACCAGGACCAACCAGGACTAGGACCCATCAAGACCAGGACCAACCAGGAGCAGGACCCATCAGAACCAGGACCCATCAGGACCAGGACCCATCAGGACCAGGTAACATACAAGTAGTTGAGGACTTGAAACTCTTGATTTTTCGAAAACAAGAGTTTCAAGAGAACATAGCAAGCCCTATATCGATGCTCGCTTAACGACATCGATAGAACTGTGCGAGGTAAAGGGAACCAACCCGGCGTTCCCAGAGACTGAAACACATGAGGAGACGTTGTAGCAGACCGCAGGTCACGCACAACACATGGACTACCGAGACGCTGATGAGTCGGGCCACGCGGAGGTTAGGGTTTAGTGGGTATTAGGTGGTCTCCTTAAGACAACCTGGAGTCCCACACACGCCGTAGCTCTGGCTATGGTATGGTGCATAAACAAAAAAAAAATCAGAATGCACTGTTGCCGAAACTGAAGCCTGATAAGCAGCCAACTGACACCGAAGAGCGAAATGCGGCGCTCATGGAACAGCAGTTAGCAACGAAACTCGGGCGTCCGTAGTAGAGCGCGTTTAGCTATACCTCCACGTGGCGGGAAATGCTGTGATATACGCAGCTGTGGGCACAACGGGCCGTACTCGTCTCTCCATCTCCAGTCCACCGCGTTGTAGAGTTAATAAATGATTGTGCCTTCATTCTCAGGTTCCGCTGACTAGCACGAAACTCAAGCCTGGCGAAAGGCCAGCTGAAACTCAAAATGCGGCGATCATGGAACAGTAGCGAACTCCAACGTTCATGCCAGCCCGCATTCTGTGTCAGAAACGGTGGGCAGCGATCGGCACCTCAAACAGTGCTCGTCTCTCGACCGCCTCGTAGAACCAATAAGTAGTTGTGGCTTCAGTCCCTGAATGCATTATAGCACAAATCCGAAGCCTGATAAGCAGCAAATTGAAACCAGAGACCGAAATACGTCGCTCATCGAACAGCAGTAAGCATTTTGCGGCGGAAACGGTGGATTTTGCAGGGACCGGGGCCATACCGCTATGTTCCGTTAGCCGGTGCTTGTCTCTCCGCCTTGTAGAAGCAATAAATAGTTGTGACTTCAGTCTCGGAATGCATTATAGCACAAAACCGAAGCCTGATAAGCAGCCAACTGAAAGCTATGAATATGGCGGGATTTGCAGGCGCCGGGTTCCTTACCACCATGTTCAGTCAGCCGGTGTGGCGAAGGCAGCGGTCGGCACGACGAACCGTGCTCGTCTCCGCAATATTTTTTGCTTTACTCCCAGGATCCACTAACTAGCACCAAACAGAAGCCTGTTAAGCAGCTAACTGAAACCGAAGATCAAAATACGACACTCATGTGGAAGTAGTAAGCAACGAATCTCAAGCGTCCGTGGCAACTCACGTCTCGCGCGGCGAAGATGGTGGTATTTGTAGAAGCCGGTGCCATTCCTCCATGCACAGTTAGCCGTCGACCAAAATAGTAAATAATGAAACTCCAGCATCCGTGGTGGCGCGCGGATTGCGGTGGAAACGGCATGATTAGCAGGGGGCCGGGACCATACTACCGTTAATCGGTGCGGCAAATACAGTGGTCAGCATCCAGACCATGTTTGTAGTTAGTTGTAGCTTCACTCCCAGGATCTCCTACCACAAAATCGAAGAATAAAGAAATTCAGTCGCGTCGTGCGTATCGCGGCAGAAACGGACAGATTTGCAGCAACTGGGTCTTACCTCCATGGGTCGTTCCGCTGTCCATCATGAATCCGAAACCTGAAAAACGGCCAACTGAAACGGAAGCCCGAAACGCGACGCTCATGGAACAGCAGTAAACAACGAAACTCGAGTGTCCGTGGCGGCGCGCGTTTTGTGGCGGAAACGGCCGGATTTGCAGGGACCGGGTCCATACCGCCGTGTTCCGTTGGCCGTTGCGGCAAAGGAAGCGGTCGGCAGAACGGACCGTGGTCGTTATCATCTCTCCATCCCAAATCCACCGACTGTCGTCATAAACACGTTCAGCACCAGCTGCAGAGCGGTGCATCTGTAGCGGCGATGCTGGGATATTTTTCTGTAAAACACCGATTTCATGATTATGGATGAATAGCGAAACTTGCTGGTTCGGTTGATTGATTCTTTGACGGGGTATTCATTACACTATTGGTACAAACATCCTATATTCATCGCGGTCAAACTGCTCGTTGTGCGGGCAGCAAGTTGACTTTGCGAGTTAACTGGAAGATAACGGTAATTGTTTAATTACTGCTTGGAAGCGGTATGCAAATGTGTCTGGGTGCGACACAGGGAGTATTAGAAGAAGATATGATAATGGGGATGCTAATAATGTAAAGACTGAAAGCAAAATAAAATAAGGCTTGGACCAAACGCAGAATGAATTAGAAAAGAAGGCAGTAAAAAATATAATACTAATGAGTCCCGCAGATAGACATATTGGGATTATTAAAAAGGGGAAAAAATAGACACTGATGAGCTCGTTCACGGTGGCAGTGTTAAAACCGTGAAGCATAATCTGAAGGCATGTAATGAAGAGTTGAAAGAAGATAGAACTAACAGAAAATTAGTTTGGACTTAACTAATGAACGTCAAAACACTAAATTCACTTTATTTACAATTTATTTAGGAAAAAATGTATACAGGCAAAAAGAAATTATGAAAGTATACTTCCAAATAAAGAAATATATAAGTAATTATCCTCAAAAACAAGATCTCAAAAATGTCGTTAATTATCACATCGGAGGTAGTTAGAGGTTCCTTAACAAGAATAAGGAAGCCTGTTGTGTGCCACTTTACTGCCGGATGTCGGGAAAGAAGCTCTATATTTTTTACTCTTTTGAGGATAAGAATTGAGTGCAGTGCTAGAACCACAGTAGAAGTTCCTCACATAAGGTGTGCTCTCACTGAGGTGGAGCAAAGCTAAAAGAGTAGGAGCACTTTCCCGCTGGGTTCCTTTACCCATTAGCAAATGGGTACCTGCTGGGCGCTTGACCTGTATGAAGCGAAGCAAAGTTTAACTAGTGTTTACATCCGGTGTATCACATCAGACTTGTACGCTTAGATCTATATACTCCAAAAACGCAAGTGCTAAAGATTTATTTCAGGCATTGTCTAAATAAGTTATACAATGACTCAATTGAAAAGGTATCTTGATCAAACCTATTCAGGTCAGGTAATTCAATGACAATGGAAGTCCGCAATAAATCTTTTGAAACATCCACCTAGTCTACAGACAACAACAATGCCCGTACTACTCTCCGCTTGGGGCCCTTTTTGTTCCCGCTCAGTAATTAAACACGCATATTCCCGGAACTCGGCGTTCCCCGCTGCTGTAGCGCTAACGCTATAGCGGCGGTGGCGACGAATAAAAAATAAAAAGCTAGGAAGCGGGGACTCCACCGTCCGTGCTGCCGTCGGTGCTTCGGTGGCGCGGCTCCTCGTAAAAATATGTGAGGCATACATAATTTCCCGTATATAACGCCTAACCAGCAGAGGTGGCGCACAGTGGTCTAGAACACAGAAAAGCAGGTATACGATTTTTAGTACAACAGAGTTGTTGGGTCACTGATTTTAAATCTGAGGTTAGTTAGATCTCAAGGACATTTTTTAAGCAGTTGAACCCAGCCGCATGTCATTTAGGTTTTTAAGTTCGAATCAGAGATCAGCTAGTCGCTATAAGACATTTCAAGGTCACTTCAAGGACAAATTTGAAATAAGTCATTCAAGTCCAGACGCGTATCATGTAGGTTTTGGAGTCGTTAAGTCCAGATATCAGTTTGTCTCTAGAAGGTGATTTGAAGAGTATTTTGGAGTCACCCAAAGGACAACTTCGAAAAAGTTGAATAACTGTTTCCGACCACCTGCAATAATTTGGCAGTATATTCCTTTAAAGAGCGAATAGGTCAGGCAATCATACGCATGTTTTTAGTAACATATTTATCAAAGCTTCAAGATAACCGAGCTATTAGGTTCCAAAAAGCAATAAATGTGCCAGTACGACCCTGCCTCCCTCCCCCCAACAAGCGAAGCTAAAAATAGTAAACAGTTCAATTTAGGGTGAACATAAAACCAACTATAATGGCAGATTTCTGTTACATGAAATGATGATTCGTACTATCTATATTTGATCCATATTCAGATACTCAAATATTTCCAACACATAACACAACGGATGATACATAAACTTTTCAAATGTGCATTTAAAAAGTAGCGTCCAACGATACACCAAAAACTTCAACAATGGTCTGTCGTAGTAAAGGTAGTGTAATAAATGTCCTAATTCCATTGCCAACTTGGTTATCAAGGTATTAGCTTTAAAGTAGATACTAGTTTTAATTTATTTAATACTTTATTTTTCCAACTTTTGCGGTGCCAGATATAGTAATCTCACATAAACCAGAGTTCCTTCAAGAACAACAATAGTATGGGAGGCAGAGCCTAGGAACTAGGCCACCATTAACTCTTTTTACTGACCTCATGTCAGCCAGCATATTATTCACCAAACCATTGATTTACGTTTTCTACCTGAAAATAGTCAACCATACACTGTACTGCTGTACCCAAAAATTGATCTGAAAGATACCAGCGCCATCTATGAGATAGTATCAGAACACAATCGTGAATTTAGAAATTTGTTTTGAAAACAGTTAGGGTGTTTGATTCTGCTACTGTTCCATAGATGGCGCCAGGATCTTCAATACTGTTTTGGTGCTCCTCTCATGCCTATTTTAGTTGATATAATAAATATTCAATCAAAATAGGCATCAGAAGACGCCGAAAAGGGATTGAAGATCCTATTGCCTACACGGGCAGTAGCATAACCAAACACTAGCTCTTTTTAAAATGGATTTTAAAATTCATTTTCGTGTTGTGTTATTGTTTCACTGATGACGCTAGGATCTTTCAGATCCATTGTTGGGCGCTGTAATTCAGCTATATTCACGCATTAAGCAATTATCAAATTTATCTGACCTCCTGGAAAAGGTCGCAACGTCCCACCATTCTATACAATACTTCGCTATTGGAAATAGAACTCTTTTGCGCCGGAATATCCACTAAGCATGAGAAATGTTTATAGAAGAATGGACCACTATGCACGAGGAAGGTTCTTAGTTCGCCGATGCTGCAGACATCAAATTTCAAATGCGTAGTGACAAACAGTGTTGCAAAGTGAGAGCTAGTACCAAGTTATATAGCGCTTCCAGGATTTCAGTAGGAGGAGGGTAAAGTGGTTCCTAACGTGGATTTCTTAGGGTACTCTCGCCAAATTTTAAAAAAAGAAAATAAAAGGCGTTACGTATATATAGGGTGGGCCATTTAAAAGTTTCGATTTAAAAATAAAATAAAACAAAAACGGTTTGAGATATTGCCAAATTTATTTTTTTGTTTTGAAGTACAATTGTTCCGCTCAGAAATGAAATATTACTTCATTCAAATGGCTGCCGCGGCTGGCCTCACAGTAGCCCATTCGATCGGACCAATTTTCGAGCACTTTTTCGAGTGTTTGGGGCCGTATCTCGTCAATGGCATCACGAATGTTGGCCTTCAAATGGTCAATTGTCTCTGGATGGTCGACATAACACTTGTCTTTAACAGCGCCCCACAGGAAATAGTCCAATGGTGTCAAATCGCAGCTTCTTGGCGGCCAATTGACATCACCATTTCGACTGATTAAACGGCCATCGAAGGTTTCGCGCAATAAGTTGATTGTGGCATGCGATGTGTGACAAGTTGCACCATCCTGCTGAAACCAAACATTCTCCACATCAATACCATCAAGAGCAGGAACAAAAAATCAGTTATCATGGTGCGATAGGTGTTTCCATTAACAGAAACGGTTGCGCCGTCCCCGTCTTCAAAGAAATATGGGCCAATGATGCCTCCGCTCCACAATCCACACCAAACAGTCACTCGCAAGGGATGCATTGGCTTCTCTAAGACCTCGTGTGGGTTTTCCGAGCCCCAGATACGGCAATTTTGCTTATTGACGTAGCCACCAATATGAAAATGAGCTTCGTCTGAAAAGATTATTTTTTTCGCAAAATCGACATCATTGATTAGTTGCTCGTTGGCCCATGTAGCGAAGGCAGAACGAAGTGGATGGTCACGCGGCTTCAACTCTTGAACCAATTGAACTTTGTAAGGCGTCATACCGAGATCTTTCCGCAAAATTCGTCGTAAACTGGTGCGGGAAATGTTCAATTCTTGGGAACGATGACGTGTTGACGTTGATGGATTTTCACGCACACTCGCAGCCACAGCATCGATACCTTCGGGTGTACGCACTGTACGAGCACGCTGACGTGTTGGAGCATCAACAATGAAACCAGTTTCACGCACTTTATTAATAAACTTGCGTATACCGGGCGCTGTTGGTGCTTCGTTGCGACCGAATTTTGAACGGCATTTTCGTGCAATTTCTGCCCAATTGTCTTTGTTTTGGAAATAAATTTCCAATATTACCCAACGTTGCTCAAGCGTAAATCGATTCATTTCGTTCAGCGGAGATAATATACTGAATTTTATGACAAATCAGATTGACATAAGTATTGTCAGCGTCAAATTAACACGTGGTTCAAATCGAAACCGATAGATGGCCCACCCGTTAGTTGCTCTGAATATGACATCTAAGAAACAGGCTCAAAGACAGCCATAAGCTACAATCAGGTACAAAATAAATAATGAAATATTTCAATATAGATGATTTTTCAAGTAAAAAAAAAACAAAAAGATGAGGCTTACTCAAAATTCATTGGTTATGTTTTACATAGAAATATTTCATGGTTCACTTATATGGGCTTGACAAAAAACAAGAGCGGACATGATATTTCAGCCATTAGATCAGCTTTGGGTTACTATTAATGCAAGATTTCATTAAATTATTTCACTATTACGCTCATTTGTTTCATGTTTATCTGACCAAATATTACCAGACCACATATGTTTGAAATTCCTCTTTATGTTCCAGTCTCAACTGTGATTTTCTTCAGCTACAATTTAAGTTTTTTGTTAATATATGTATTTTAGGTGACTTCCTTTGATTTCTCTTCAGGTTTAAATCATGCTTTAAACCGGGGTTCAATCCAGCTGTTTTTTTTAGGAGTAAAACCAGGTTTTATGTAACTTGTGATTGTTTCCACGAACTTTTTTTTTAATTAACCAAAATTAATTTTTCTTAGTTTAGGTAATCAAGTGTCAAAAACACGGCACTATGACAGCACCTTAGATGCACCCTTTTTCACCAGATTTAGAGAACTTGTTTTGATATGATATATTGCCAATTATACTAAAATTTCAGTGTGCCAAATTCCAAAAATTTCTTTTAAAAGCAGCGTAACTTCGAGAATGTTGGAGAAGCCAAAAAATGATTTTGATGAAGTGAAAATGATAATTTTCGATGAAATTGAATAGACACACAAGCATCTTCAGCAGGTTTAGATTTTTTTCTTATTTTGGCCTAATACAAACTAAGGTACGTAATTGACTGGGTACTGAAAAGGTGTCGAAATTGGTTTTATTATTTATATTTAATACATCTTCAAATAATGAAGATGACTGAAAGAGAAATTACATGAGTAAAATTTATTACTAATTTTTCTATTAGATTTTATCTCAAGTTTTAGTTAATAATTTAAATTTATTCCTCTCATTCTAAATTTTGATTACAAATAGAAAAGTTGTACAATATGTTTGTATTTTTATGTAAATATGTGTTTATTTGCCTCTAATCATAACCGTTTTTGTCCTCTTTTCACAGTACCTGCTTTTAACATATCAAATAATGCTATCTACCTGCTACCTATATTGTTTGACACGTGGAAAATTGTTTTTTTTTTTTTTGACGGGCGTCTAAATGAATTATTTCAAAAAGCAACTAAACATCTTTATATTTCTTTCTATTTCAATTAGTTTCAGTCAATATTTAAGCGCAGATTGTTTAAACGAAATAAATTAAGTTTAAACCGAAAATACCGTTTTTTCTGTTTTTTAATCACAGAATACGACTCTGACCAGTCTGGCATAGCGCCCTATACTTGTATTGTACACATCCACTGCACCTGCTAACTTTTTATATTAATTCCCACTCCTCCTGGTGAGGAAGCATTGTAATCGCGAAATATGTCGTAAATGAGATAATATGTTTTTCGGAAAATCTTGCTACTTATTTCCGTAGGTCTGTCTGGCAGTCTGTCTGTCGGTCTGTCCGCAAATCCTTGATCCTTGGAAAGTACTGCGCCGATTTGGATGCAATTTTCGCACAAGATTACTACAAATACTATGCCGTTCAGCTCATAAAGATTATGCTAAATACAAATTAGGCCCTCTGCAAAAAAAGTTAGTTTCAAACATGTATAACAGAGAAATTAAATGGATCAAGTCAGTCATACAGGTCCATACAGATAGACCATAGACATAACTGGCTGTCTTTCACTTCATGGTCACTTGCAGGAAACGCGGAATGAACTATTTGCTACTTAGTCAACAAGTTGACATTATATAAGAATATATATATATATATATACAGGGTGTTGCATAACTTTAAGATTCGATAGAACTTTTAAAATTAATGCATAAAGTCTATATAAACATGGGTCGAAAAATGCGTGGCTTCCGAAATACAGGGTGTTTAAATTTACTTTCTAAAATAGTTTTTTTTAAATATTTCGAACAATATTTGATGTATAATAGTGAAAATTGGTATTCAAGGGTTCTTTGGTACGACAAAACGAACCATGGGCATAGTTTTACTGTAGCCGCTAGAGGGCGCTCTCTACTGAACCTGTAGTGTAGTTTTTTCTTAGTGCATTTTTTTGCTTTTTGAATAAAAAACTGATTCTTCGCACTTTTCGTTATAGTTAGCCGTTTTGGAGATATTTCGATTTTTAAGGTTCGATGCATTTTTAATTATTTATGATAAAATAACGTTAAAAAGTCAGTATCTCGATAATTTTTAGAAGTAGGCTGACCCTGCAAATATTTTTGAAATTAAAAGCAGAATAAGGTTAAACGTCAATTAGTTGACAGTTAGTTTTGTTGTCTGTTGAAACACTGCTATTCAAGATGTAAAAAGTTCGGTCAATTCTAAGAAGAAAACTTCAAAAGATTGTGAATATTTGGAAAGGATGAATGAACAACTGAGGCAAGAAATTAAACAAGTTGATAAATTATCACTTTACGAAAAGCTGCTTACCGAAAAAGGTAAAATAATTAATCAACTGACAAATGAGAATAGAAGATTTTAAGAGCAGTATGATTCGTTAACGTGTTACATCACTGAAAAGGAGTCTATTACTTCTGCTCTCGAGAAACTAAACTCCAGAATTGGAGAGTTTGAAAAAGTTAAAACTATAAAACGTATTTCATATGCTGAGTCTGTCCACAATAATGCTCCGTTGAAAACCAAACAAAGATCGATAAAAAGTATTATAATTACTAAAAATCAAGAGCAGTTTTCTTTTCAAACCCTGAATGACCTCAATAAAAATTGCATCTGTCCAAAATGAATATAAAAGTAGAACAAGTGAAGAACTCTAAGAATTGAGGAGTTGAAATAAATGTTGTAGAGTGTTTCCATGGTATACTGAAGAAAGAAATTGAAAAAGAATTATCTTCAGTTTACAGAGTGTCAGAACCGAGGATGTTGAGGCCAAAAATAAAAATAGTTGGAATGGATTGAGTA
The DNA here is from genome assembly GCA_963669975.1 of Acanthoscelides obtectus. Lineage (NCBI taxonomy): Eukaryota > Metazoa > Arthropoda > Insecta > Coleoptera > Chrysomelidae > Acanthoscelides > Acanthoscelides obtectus. The sequence continues at coordinate 93,434,775 of CAVLJG010000001.1, forward strand.
TAATCATGCCGAAACCTTATTTTTCTCTTATCTTCATTGCTCAAGTTTTGTTGAAAGACACGCCACTGTAAATCCGGTGGGCGGTATGACGCTGAGCGTTAAGCCGAGGTTTGCCGCCTCCGGCTTCTGCTTCGCCTCTGAAATTTGTCCGCGTCTCTCGTCTCGGTCGCAGAGATAAAACGGGATTTCGCAATTTCGCCACCAAGTCAGGTTCAACACTGCCGACGAGCTCAAACCGACTATGAAAAAGCGAGGACCGACGAGCCGTATACTCAGAATCGCTGCCACGGCCTTAGTATTATTCCAACAAACTTTTTAAGCTGTACTTACTTTTACATCATGTGGAGAATATCTTGCAGCAAAACAATGACGTACAGGTTAATGCAGGTGACTCTGGGATGGAACTGATTTTCTGGTTAATGTATACTTTATCTGAAGTCACTTGAAACACTGTGAAATACCGGGTGCGTTTTATATATCTATATTTAACACGCTCTGTTGCTGCAAAAATCGCCAAATTTCGCAGCAAATATCCCCCGTATAAGATCAAAGGCAGTTTCACCGGTCCACGTGGAGTAAAACACGCCTATGCGTGGACATAGCCAATGAGAAAGCCTGTATTTCAGAGCTCCGAACAAGTGCAGGTGGCTACTGAAAATTGAAACAGTTTAGCCAGTGCCGTGTAGCGGTGAATAAGCGTGTTTTCTTTAGTCTGTCCGTGTTTTTTCATAGATTTTATTAGTTTGTGTGTTTCTCCACGAGGAGATGGTTGATGAACCTGTGCAGGCAGAATTCTTTCATAAAGATTTAGAGGAACAGACCCAAAGAGTAATCCTAAATATGTATGATTGTCTGAAAAACGAAAATCCAGAGTCCTCGCAAAATCAAATTTTAAACAGAATTTGTATCCTAACAAAAATCAGTCGGTCTACCATTTATCGGGTTATAAAAAGGGGAGATGTAGTCAACCATTCCTTCCACAGAAAGCGCATAGGGCAAAAATTAAAAAGAATAGACGTGGGTTTTCAGGAACATATTCGTCGTATAATATACGGATTTTATAAAGAAAATTTGGTGCCCACGTTGGAAATGATACGGGATAAATTAAAAGATTATCCTGAAGATTTTTATAATTATAAATGCCTAGACTCACTGCACTGTATTGTAAAACTGTGTGGTTTTCAACTCAAAAAATTAGATAAAAGAATGGTGATTATGGAGTCGTCTCGAATCGTTGAATTGCGCCAAGAATTTTTGCACAAAGTTAAAATCTATAGAGAGCAGAAAAGAAATCTGATTTACCTGGATGAAACGTGGTATGATACCCATGATGTTGTGCAGTACGGCTGGGTTGAAGACAGCAACAAGTGCATTTTAAATGCACCATGCAACCGTGGAAAACGAATCATTATTCTCCATGCTGTCAGTTAAAATGGATTTATACCTAATGCCTTGCTGTTATCTGCCAAAAATATCAAAGAATCATGTGCCGACTATCATGAGGACATGACCTCCGACTTATTTGAAAAGTGGATAGAGCAGCAGTTAGTACCAAACATTTCCCCAAATTCAGTGATTATTATGGACAATGCGCCATACCATTCCCGACAGAAAAACAAAATTCCGAATACAGGCCCAAAAAAACAAGACATTATTGATTTTATGAAGAATAAGGGAATGGAAATACCACGAAAATCAACCAAAGCCATATTATTGGATCTTATTAAAAGACAAAAATTTGAAAAAGAGTATGTTGTTGACAATCTGCTTCAGCAAAATGGCCATGAAGTATTACGTCTACCTCCCTATTACTGCATTTTTAACCCGATTGAGTTGGTCTGGGCTGCTTTAAAAAAAAAGTAAGAAAACATGATCAGACCCCTCAATTAAGTGAATCGCTATTGGCCACAATAAGAGATGCAGTATCTCATATTGCTGCCACAGACCTATGGAAGCAGTGTTCTAGGCATATTATTGAAAAAGAAAATGAATATTGTGTTTTGCCTCCTGTAAATCCCGTTGTAATTCCTCTACAAGATGACTCTAGCGACAGCTCCGAAGGCGAGGATGATATATAAATACCTATAATGTAAGTCTTTATATACCTTTTTATATACCTACCTGCTATGTAAATATTTGCCTATGTCAAACGTTGGAATTCTGTAATTTTTACATTTCTTAACTTTCAGTCAACATAAATTAAACTCCCAATATAAGTATTTTTTATCCCAAATCAAAAAAATAAGAAGATAGTAAAATCCATTTATTGTGATATAAAAACATTATTATTATCGTTCTAAATAAATGACCGCACGCCTATGATACGTCATGAAATTACAAAGGACGCGCCGACCAAAGGTTTTTATGCTATTTCAAGTGACTTCAGATAAACTATACCTACCAAAACTTAATTTCTAAAGTTGTCAAAAACTTTGTTTTAACTTGAAATATTTAGTTCACACTTTATTATCATTATAATTTGAAAAAGAAGCAGAAACGCCAATAAAGTTCATGTGTATATAAACAATAAATAAGTAAGATGTAATGCCGAGTGTTAAGAACAATAGGCTGCATGCACCATATTCCTGCTTTCCGGGATCCAAGTAGTATTAGTTAGCATCCAGGTCCTTCGCTAGAAAAGAAATTGTAACGAACGCACTCTTGGCAGTTATTCTGTGATCTTCATGTTTATAAGACTGCATTATTTGAATTCCTGTTTATTGTACGACGTTTCGACCACTACTGTGGCCTTTTTCAGTTTAAAAACAGTAATGTCTTCCAGGTGACAGATCATTGTTCTTTCTCTTCATTCCAATACAATGTGTTGCATCGAAAATCCATGATCACCTGCGATAGGCCATCCTGGTCTCAAAAGGACGTCCGGCTCCCAAAGCGACAAGCGAGCTTAACGTTATCTGACATTTTTTAATGTACCAGACACGCCACCCTCATCCAACGTTCCAAAAACGCCAAAATTCCCCAGAGCACGCGAAAAACATTCTGGTTAATTTTTATGCAACCTTCGACCACAAATACTGTAAGGTCCTATCAAAATTGTAACAAGTTTCATTGGTTGAATAGGATCTATTCAGTTTCCGTCTGTGCAACCATAATCAAGTAAATTCAACGTTGTTTCAGGCTTTTTAACAATAATCACTCCTGTATGGGACTCGCCAACTATAAGTAGCATCACCAGTCGTGGTACTGTCAACCCTTACGGAATGACTAGACCTATACTCGTACAGTACTGATGATTGCTAAAAACCGCGAAACAACGTTGTATATGGGTGGAAATGGTCGCCAAGATGAAAAGTAATTAGATCCTATTCAGCCTGCGTTTAGTTAATGGAACTTTGTATAGAACCGCAATGCTGGTAGCACGGTGAGTACTTAGTATTCCCCTGTCGTACACAAAGCTACATTCTCAAGAAAACGACTGCATGGTACGTTTTAATTTTGCTTTTGCGACTCTTGACTGAAGTGGGGTGGACTGTTCACGCGGTCACGATTCAGTTCATTCCTTGAAGTCGGCCGTGAGGAAGCTTCTGGTTGAAAGTTATATAGTTTTGAGTTCATTTTTTAGTTAGTGTTAGAGATGCACGTAAATATTTAAAAAATCGGAAGAAACCTCGTTCTTGGGTCACCACCACGTGGTGATTACTATATGCGTAGATCTCGATTGGTCCATTGGTGTGTTCACGCCTGAAAAGAACGACTGTGTTACCAATACGATCCGTGAGAACGTAGCATTGAAGTCAGAAGTACCGCGATTGTAAAAACTACTCATAGGTGGCATGTTATGTTTGTTTTTTTAAGTTTCATTGGTTTTGGCACATATTTAACATTACATAGCATCATGACTCCCCACCGAATTTTTAGGCTAGTGGCTGACTGTTAGTAGTCGTCTGCACGTTTCAAGTAGTTATCGTTAGCATTATAAGACGGATACGCGTCATGCGATGGGGAAACCCATTACATCATCTAGAGTTGCATTGCTGTCAAAGAATCGAAGATGTTACTGTCTCCTTCTTCCTCAGAGATCGATGTGGCACCCGAATCTCTGTGGATATCCGAGTTGATATTGTGTAATGATAAGAAAACCCATCAGTTACGACGGACATCTCACTACCGCAAGGGCGACACAGATTAGAAAGACTTTACTGACCAACGATGAAGACACTCCAAGTGATTTCTCAAATATGTGACGTAATGTACGCTTCTAAGCAACTTCAGAACCACCCTATTCATGCATTTCTTCTCCTCTTCTTTAATCACGGACAACAAAACGATGCGACCTATTTTAGATGCACATATAGCGTTTCTTTTGGGGCGGGTTGAACATGACCAAATCTACAATCCCCCACGATTTAAATGATACCAGATAATACGGAAGCAATCTTTGTTGATATTTCTAGAGGTTACTTTCCTCATAGTACGGTGGAGTTTGCCGCAAATGCTTTGCCGAGCACTTTAACCTTTGTTTTGGGGTCAATTGCAATTGCTCAATCCTAGTATAAATGCATTCTCTTCTACCAACGGTAAGTAACTATTATTGGCATTTCACCAGGTTATAAGAAAACGTTCTCAGTTTAGATGCAATAACTTTTCACGTGCCAAAATCACCTAACATTTTTGTTTACTATTTTGATCACTTTCTAGTAACTCGAATTTCTCTTTGTTAATGCTAGAGTGCCATTCCTAGGCCAAACCCTTTTCAATGATTTTCTTTTGGTAAATTTCATAGTTTATTGCTTGTATAATTTCACACGTATTATATCTTTCTTTCTCAGTGATTTAATATTGTGTCCGTTACTTGGTTTTCTACCGAACATATCTTCTTCAAGGCCACTTATTGAGCCTTCCATTATAAAGTTGGATGTTGCGTGTCAGTCACTTTTCTCCTGAGATTGTGGTGTGAGCGCCATTGGTTTAACCTCCAGATCCTGGGATATTACGTGCCGAACACCAGTTTGTGGAGTAGTACCCCTTCACATAGTAACTTACGTTTAATTGTTTTGGTTTGGGTGCTACCCCGTCCATGTTCGTATGGGATTTTAATCTTCAGCGTGGGAAGGCTTTGCACACCACACACTCCTTCAGCTTTGCTTGTAGCTGTTTTGCAGCTGGTATTGCCGGAAGCCACCTCTTCCCATTTACACGATCTCATCAGTCATTTGTATAATTTCATGTACATAACACCGCCTGCAATCCATTTACAGGGCACCGTCGGCGTCGTCCTGCACTGGAGTCCTGCCGTAGCTCTGCCAGACAAAGACGTCGCCGTCGGACGTATAGCAGCGGCCCGAAAAGATCGTATCTTGCCATGAAAAAAGCCGACGCCGCCACGCCATGCCGCGTCCGTCGCAGCCGTTCCGAAGTTCGTGAGCGCCACTCCACCATCGCCTCGGGTGTGATAAGACAAGGGCGGCCTGGAAACAAAAGGAAAACGCGACGGTTGCTCGCTCGACGACAGCGGCGGATTCCCACGGCAAAGACATTAGTTTTTGAAGGATAAAAACTCATCAGTTAATTACAAGTTTGGATGAACGATCGGCCTGCGTGTATCCGTACCCTTATTATGTGAAACTGCAGATCTCACTACCAGATTATGATCCCTTGTATCAAACTGCGATTACCAACATCAGATTGTGATTCTTGTCAAATTCGCTCTACGCGTACTAGTTATCACTAGCAGTATGTTGACACTGCCTTAGGCCCGTATCGTCAGTCGTCCCTACAATTGTAGGGCGCGTTTATGGCCTCCTTGATTGTCATACTCCTTTCTCTCCTTCAAAAATTTCTAGATTACACTTGTCCCGTGTAAGCGTCAGCGCTCTCCTATTGTGAAGATATGTTTTCTTTTTAAATTGTAGAAAATTTCAGGCTGATAAAACATGATATAACTCAGCACAATTGATGCAAATAGATGTTTGTGACATAACCTCAAAATAGAGTTCTGACACGGAGAAGTAGAAAACTATGACAATCAAGGAGGCCATAAAGGCGCCCTACAATTGTAGGGACGACTGACGATACGGGCCTTAGAGATGGTACTTAATTTGCTGACCTCTCTAGAACCCTTTCCAGCTGGGGGGACAACAGTATGGAAGTTAAGTATCTCATAAGCCTCTTAATCCTTACTCTCTGATTCCTGGTGGATGTCAAAGATATGCCTGTCCAGGATCGCATTCTACCTCAGTAAATTATCGATGGAACGCTTTTCGGGCGTCGAAGGCGATGATCAAAAACTGTACCCTGTATATATGCCGTTCTTGCACAAACCACCAGTTAAGTGCGATATTTATTTTTGGTCATATTTAATCTGTCACATCTCTTAAACCTTGCTTTCCAAATGCGAGTTGCGGTGGTTTAGAAAAGTTGCTCAAACGGCCATTACACGATTCAGTATATAAACTTTGCAATATAGAGGATCGGATTCCTATTTTTGTCTAGGTAATAAGCATGCTGGTTGGGTTGTGGCTCATACCAGTGCATGACGAAAGATAAGTCAGGTGCTGTTAGGGTTGCCATCCGTCCGGCTCTTTTCGGTCCTGTCCAGACAAATGTTTGTGTCCTACTTTTTACTACACGAGAAAAAATAATCCGGCTATTAAACCAGGGGCGGATCGACATTCAGTCGCAGTAACTTCTCCCCACCCTCTCTCTACAATTATCACAAGAGTATTAATTGCCCGAAGCACTAGTGAAGTACCCGCTCGTCCTCTCACACCCCGGTCATCAATGTTCAATCGCGAATAACTCGCTCCATCTTCAATTATCACAAAAGCATTCGCTCTTGGAAGCACTGATCAGTAGACTCGCTGCCACCACACCTCCTCTAGAAACGCGTACTTCAATCTTTAATCACAACAACCCTCCAACAAATAATGTCCGGCTTTGAGGGTCAAATGTCTGGACAAATACAGTACCGAGTTTCGCTTTTGTATTTTAGGAGATGCGATACCAAAAGCGGTAGCATTTACAAGATATTACAAGTGGCACTGCGGACCTACTGACAGATACACTGGAATGTCCCATTCATATTTTGGGCCAACGCAGGCGAACACCAATGTGTGAACGCTAAAGCAACGTGAACTGGCAGGGGCTGGTCACCGTTGGCGCTGAATTTAGCATATCATACCGTATGTTAATGCGATCATGAAGGTGCGAATGTCTAGTTTTCCTATCTAAGTAATATTTCAAAAGCATATTCGATCATTTTCTAATGCGTTTTCCAGCATCAATGAAAAACTGGTTCTACCGGATAAAAATAGCCCTCTAGCTAGTTCAGTAATCATGAGATGCTAGAACCAAACGAAAGCTGAAGAACGTCAGTTTATTTGTCAGGTCTGGGTTGTACATTTCAACTATTTTTTCTTTCTCACTGAAGCATCCGAGCAGGCAGAAGCCTAAAAATGCACCGCAGTGCACCGCGGCTGCTCTTAGAAGCTTAAAAAAACTTTGTTGGTCCGATTTTTAAACTGCCCAAGGATATTAGGATTGGAAAGAGCCTCCTCATGTAGGGACAAAAGAGCGGTCGTATCGGCCAGTACTGGTTGTACGAAGTTTGACACGTTAATGATGAGAAGCCGAAGTCAGGCGGTTTGGTCTGGAGGAGAGCTTTGTGGAGCAAAGCCTGTTAGCATATGGATAGACGAGAACTAGATCGCTGACGGCTCACCGGTGCGAAAGGGTCCCGAGACTGTCCGTTAAAGAAGAGCGAGCAGTACTCGAGGCTAGATCCTATTTTCCAGCAGCTGGCGCTATTGTCAAGATGTGTTCATGGCAGATCAAGTCCTCGGTGATCTGGGACCCCGACCAGCAGAAATGAACAACTTAGTAGAACTCGGCCATTGACGAAACCGGATGAACGCTTGAAGGCTGATTGCTGCATCCCCAAGTAGTGATAACCTCCAGAGAAGAAATCGCTGCTAGTCTTCTTTCCTCCAGGTTACCGGCCGGGATCGGCTTGTTACTTTGAATCCCTGCACGTAGAGTGCTGTCATTAGCAAAGCGTTGGATTGACCGTACAGGAAAGGAGGTCGTTGATATATAAAAGGTACAATGTCGGAGATCAGACCGCATTGAAGTTGTGAGATGAATAGGAAAACCCATCAGTTACGATAGATATCTTCCAGCCAGACAGGAAGCCAGCCACCCATCTGCAAAGCTTTTCTGGGAGGTCATAGAGGGAAGCATGCTACTGCTGATCGAATGCTTTCGTGCAAAGACTTTAGCCTCACTGTGAGACTGAATTCCACAGTTGCGTGGCGTAAGCTAGAAGGTCCCCTGTGGTCTCTGGTGGCGAAAACCATACTGCATGTCGCTACTCAAGTCGTGGCGGTCGAGGTATTCCAGAAGCTCCCGATTTATGCATCTCTCCATCATCTTACTTATAATAGAAAGCAGAGATATCGGCCTGCAGTTGAAAGGGTCGATCTTAGATCCTTCTTTTGGGATGAGTTGGACATGACCAAATGCCCTGTTTTCTGGGAAGGTGTCGAAGTCGTAAGATATCTGGAAGAGATGCTAAAGAACTGGAGCAAGCCCCACTGCACATCTCTTCAATACAACGGCAAAAGTCAAATTCGAACCATAACTATCCAAAGGATTGCCAAACTCCGCGCGATTTGGATCAACGCGTCCTAAGCCCGATGATACTCACTCTTTCATCAAGTAGACTCAGTTTGTTCAGCGGTGAATATTGAAAATAAATAATATGTTCTAAGGTAATTAAGATTGTGATAAAGAGTTATTGAAATACTGCCATCCATCATTAATACCGACCTTTCACTAATAATGACAGGTAGAGACTGATCTTAAAATTCTTTCAGAATTCAGTTAAATCGGTGTTGGGTGCATTTCCATGCACGGATGATAAAATAGTTAACCTAAAAATATTTTGATAAAATGAACTTTTATATTGTTTAAAAGTGTTGCAAGACTGATTTAATGCCAATAATTTTATTAATTATAAAGTTTTGCTATTGTGCTTGCACTTCTTCATGTTTTGTACCTAGTTGGAGATAAATATCAGTCTTTTTAGCTTGAATTTTAGGAAAAAGGGACCATGATTTTCACCAATTAAACTTACAATCAGTGAACATAACAAAATAATAGCGCGAAAATGAAACTACTTTCTGTATATAATTTATTTTATCTGCGAAAACTATGTAAAATAAGGTTATTCGCACAAAAAATAACATAGTTACGATTAGTGGCAGGCACTAATTTGATGAATTCTTGTTTTTGTTTTACTGTCTGCTCAGATGTCAAAGACGGCCAGAAACGATTAGTGCCTGACTTTATTGGACGCTCAATAACTCCCTAATGCCAGAAGAGGGGCTTGCTTGGCACGTGGAAGACAACGTCATCGAGCCTTTACGAAACGGCACTGGTTTCATGACGGCATCGTTCGCCGGTTCGCCCGTCATTTGATAAATTCCCGTCGGCCACCGGCAACCGCGTCCGCCTGTCGGGTTGTACGGCCGGCGTGCCCGTTGCCCGTGCTCGTGCTACATATCGAGGTCGCGCATCAAAAAATAACGGGGTATCCCGACACGACAGGCGGGCGGAACGGCATGGGACGGGGCGAAACGCTAAACAACTGAGGGCCGTCACTGCCATTAGAGCTTTTTTAGCGCAACAAAAATAACGGATCGTTAATCCTTCCGTTACATTATTTTTGACAGCGAGAGCAAGTAAGGATGGTTGCTGAAACAGAGTTTGTATGCCCACTAAAGGGAACCGTAGTTATTTGACACTTGTGACAGTTATAGCAGGTTGCTTATTTTTTGAAAACCTCGTTACATTTTTTCATGGAAAAGTTTCGCTAATATTTGTGTCCAAACCGGATAACCAGTGAAGACACAATAAAATGCTAGTTTGCCACATTGCATATACAGTGTGTAAACGTTATGATAGCCATTATTTAAATGGGTGATAGAGGGGGTTAAAAGGATCAAAAAGTTTCATATAACATGGGGGTCAATACGGCATTTTTTCAGAGAAAAGCGACTTTAAAGAAAATAAAATCTGACAACGCCGCAATGCCAGACGCAAATTACGACGGAACGCAGTGTAAATAAAGATGGAGTTTGTTAAGTATTATTTCATTATTTGATAATGTACCCGTAAAATGCAAACAATAAAAAAAACGGTCTTACCACTAACTGTCTCAGCGCTTCACCTGGTGTGTGAATGTTTATTGAATGTATTAAAAAAATCCACTTATAAATAGGGAACACAATTTCTCTGGACTCACAACATAGATCTACAAACCGAGGCCGAAGCATAAGAGACGAGTTTGCTCAGTACTTCATGACGCTGGCAGGAGAAATATCATACGTATATAACGGAAGGATTACCAATTTACAACAATAAAAGTACAGTAGGCAATAATAGTCTTTGTAATAAAAGTGAAAGAAAAGTAATTTTACTCTTGTTTTCTTTTTCCACTTTAGTGCACGAGTTACTATCCTGTATAACTTCTTTGAAAACTTGCTCCCAAGCCAAATCTTTGACATGTCTATTGTGGTAGTCCTTGCCATGAATATCCCACAGGCATGAGTTGTTTTCAACAGCAAATGTTAGTTCTTCTGCTTCACACATTGTCCTGATGCATTCGAGCTCTTGATGGAACGACGTGACGTCCAATACGCACGTCAGTGCGTGGTTCTGGATTTAAATTTCCGACTGTGTGCGGCGGTACATTATAAATGTATGCCAGTGCTGCGTTCCGCGTGACGTCACTAGGATTTATCCGTTCCGTTTTTACGAACGCACGGGCTGACTTCCGAAACGTACGTACGGAATGTGTTCCGTTCGGAAAAAAAACGAACATGTGCGGACGGTCAATGTATTTTATTATCGTTTGATGCATTCGGGTCTCCGAATACGGAAAACGAATTCGGAAATCGAACGCGGAAAACGAATGTATGCGCCATCGGGGGCGACGTCGCACGTATCGACACGTGCCTGTTGGAAGTATGGGTAAGTTCTAAGGGTAATAAATTAGATATACCTTCCCCCCATGCAACTCCCAATCCAAAATTGTTAACCACTACAAGGATTTTTAAGAAAATGAAAATGGTCACGATCGTCTGAAACATCAGAAGTTTGAACATTTTTTTGTTGTTTTTGGCCTTTTTCTCCACCGCCACTTGACCGATTTTCAGAAACTGCAAAGCTTTTTCGTCCTTGGCATAGTAGTACCCCTATGTGAAACTTTCATCATAATCCGACCGGCACTTCCCAAGTTATGGCACGGATATCAGTGACATGGTTTTTCGTGATTACATTACATCCCCGCCAGTAGGCGTGTGAAGAAGGAATTTTCAGTTTGGAATCAAATTTTTTAGTAACCTGCAGGTAACAGTTATACAACAAAAGTGTAAGCCTCTTACAGCCGCTATAGGACATTTGCGTCAGTGCAAGATTCAGTTTTTGTCAACTATACAACTATTCTGTTACGTGATTCTACTTTATTGCAACCAAACTAGTTCTTATGTATCGTATAGACCAAGTGAAGAATACATAACTAACACATTACAGCCATCTTGTTTACTTACATATCGGCCATTGTTAATTCCATACACAGGAATATGATAAACTTCTACACTGTGATATAGGGCTATTGAATTACTTGCGCAGCAAATTTTATTGTGATTATCGTGCAAAGTAGTTACGCAATTTCTACGGGTTCCGTATTTGATTCACATTTTAATAATGATCAAAAGTATGTCTAGATTTTTAAGATGGAAAACTGAACTTATCTACGTTAAATCTTCCACAAATGCTATATTTAGACACAATTACACTAATGTTTATCACTTTATATCTGTAATTTCGAACTAAAACATAATTATTTAATATTAAATAGAGGAATAAATGTTTGCCCAATATGGCGGGTGGTTGTGTACAATCATGGCATCGTCTATGTTGTCTTTAAGTTATTAGAATATTTTGGTGTTGCCTGCAGGTGGTATACAACAATTTGACAAATGTCTGAAATGAAATACCGACAGAGTCGAATGATTTACCCAGAATTTGTACCAGATCTGTATCTTCTGTTTGAACAGTTGATAAAACCTTTTGAACCAATATGCATGGGTTGTTTGTCTTAAAACATTGGTTATGGCATTTTAACAAACATATGACAGTAGAAACTTAGGTTATGGTGAAGTTGTTTACCAACATATTTAGCATAATATGTACAGCCTTTAACAGTTACTAAACAACAGTTGTATAAGTGCTTTCGTTGGGAGCAATTTGTTGGCTAAAGTAGTAAATTTGCACAGCAAAACAACAAGGCTCGGGTTTGTTTTATAAACGTTACCATGGATGCCACAACACACCCATTTTGACTAACGTGCAAATATGCCGTATAAAATAGTTGTATACACGTTTATGCAACAGTTAAAAATTTGTCCTATAAGGTAATAAATAACTCTGCTATAAGAATATTTTAAACACCTCATTTTAGAGAAAATATATTGCAGAAAGCAAATTTGCATTCCACACAACATTGAGTCAGCATTTTGGTGTTCAGGCAAGAACAATAGAGAGCTTTTATGGCTGAACGGTTCTTTTACCAAAAGCTTACAGCACTACTTTGCTAGTTGAGAGGCCTTAGGACGATAAATTAGTCAAAATCGAGCATGTTTGTAGAGATTAAAGAAGGTACGCCACTGCCATGTATCCGCACCTAACACGCCATCCGAAAGCTTAAAGCGGGAGTTGGAAAACGAAGAGCGGGCGCCCGAACTCCATCCTCGCCTAAGGCCTCAGGGCATCACGGGAGGCGGGAGGGGAACGGGGTACGTCAAGGGAGAGTAAGAGCGCGTCTGTGAGTCCCGTCGGCAGAGTTCCCGCTTCCCAGCGTCCCTAATTATTCCTGGCGTTCCCGTTTCCCGCCGGCTGCTACTGCTGCCGCTTTGCCATGTCCCGGTGCCCGTGCTCTCTCTCGATCTCGCCTCCCCAACAAGAGAATTACGAATTAGACGGGGACGCCGGCTTCTACACAGACATAGACGGCGGTAGGCGATAAAAAATGAATAGCGTCAAGTCGAAAAAAGGTAGACTCTGCGCTTCCCACGCAATAAAAGATTATGTTCGGCACTACTCAACAGCAAAGGAATTTGATGATTCAAGCCAGTCGAATAGGCCCCCACAATTTTTCCCCGGAAATTTCTTCTATGCCCTACCGAACGCATCTGTATGAATGAGCCTCACTAGCTGCAACAGCTAGCTAGATATAGGTTATTATATTCGTTAAGACCCATGTGAATGAATGAATATTTTTCATTTTAGTTGCATTGTATTACCGGAGCAGATAAATACAGGGTGTAAACGTTATGGTAGTCATTATTGAAATGGGTAATAGGGGGGTCAAAACAAGTCAAAAAGTTTGTATGACCCATGGTCCAAATGTCAATAGATTTTTGTCTAAATGGCTTTATAGTTTACAGCTTTAAGCGCTTTATATCGACCACAATCACCACAATCTTACTAATTTTTATAATCTAATCTAAAACGTTTTTAAATTTGGTAATTAACAAATAAATGGCATTAAGTTCTTCTAAGTTAAGCCAAAATTTGCAGTCAGTAAGTAAGTAAGTAAGTTTCATTAAATTAAATATTTAAAACACACATGACAACAGCGTGTCGGTCTTTCATCACTCTTATCGAACCGGCAATCGATCGCAAACGGTAACAGTGATTAGTTATCGTTTTGCATAGATACATTACTTTATCGTTTTGTCGAGCAGAGCATCGGGCGTGTTGTTTTGTTTTTGTTCGCGTACGTCGTCGAGTTTATTTACAATATTCTCGAATCAAGAGTTCGCCGACATGTTGTTAGTTTACGGTGAAGCTCGTTAGAATTCAAATCTTGCAGCTCAAATTTATTGCGACAGATTTCGCCAACGGGTACACCCAGACAGAAGGACATTTGTGCAAGTGAACCAAAGACTTCGAGATACAGGAAGTGTTCAGCCTACTAATATTCGCACTCTTGAAAGACAGATTACTGTAGAGCAGGAGGAACAAATTTTAAATATCGTGGAAATCAATGCAGATATCAGCACTCGGGAATTAGGCCGCCGCGTAGGACTATCGCATACCATAGTCCATAAAATCCTACGGGAAAATTTGCATTATCCCTACCATGTAAAACGAGTGCAGGCCTTGTTACCAGAAGACTATACTCGCAGACTAAGATTCTGTCGGTGGTTTTGCACAAAAATATTGAAAATCCGGATTTTCGTAAAAACATTCTAGCGACGGACGAATGTAGTTTTACGCGAGACGGGATATTAAATTTCCATGATACTCACACGTGGGCCCAAGAAAATCCTCATACCATTCGTGAAGGTCATTTCCAACAACGTTTTAAAATAAATATTTGGGCGGGTATTCTTGGCGATCAGGTAACTGGCCCTATCGAGTTACCCCCAAAGTTGCCAGGAGAAGGATTCCTTAGCTTTCTAGCCAATAACCTACCAGAACTTTTGGAACAGACCTTAGATGACATGCCATTATAACGGAGACAGAATTTGTGGTTTCTTCATAACTGGGCACCACCATACACTTTTAGAGGCGTCATTCAGTATTTGAATGAACATTATCCAAATCGCTGGATCGGTCGAAATGCTCATGATCCTCGAAAATGGCCAGCAAGATCTTCGACGGATTTCTGGTATTGGGGAGAACTTAAAGGGATGGTTTATGGGGCTGGTCCAATAACAACTGAAGCACAACTTCGCGAAAAAAAATTTAATACGGCTGAAATAATAAATGGACAACTTCGAGGACCTAGAGTAAGAAGAAACTGGGTTCGTCGTAATGAAGCTTGTGTGGAAAGTGGAGGACGACATTTTGAACACCTCCTTTAAATACAAAAAAAGTGCAGTGTGGCTTTTAAAAAGAAAATCAATGTATGTATCAAAATTGTGTTCCCTACTTATAAGTGGATTTTTTTAATACGTTCAATGAACTTTCACACACCAGGTGAAGCGCTGAGACAGTTAGTGGTAAGTCCGTTTTTTTGAATTTTACGAGTACATTACCAAATAATGAAATAATTTTTTTTTTTTTTTTTTTTTTTTTATATCGAAACAGCCGCGCAGGCAGAAGCCTAAATGCCGGAACACCGCGGCTGCTATGATGATCCCAAAGAAATTTTGTTAATACGATTTTTGAACCGCCCAAGGTTAGTAGAACTGGGAAAAGCTTCCTCCCGTAGATTGTTCCACAATCTAGACACCCTCGGGACAAAGGAGCGGTCGTATCGGCCAGTTCTGGATGTACAAAGTTTGACACGGTTAGGATGGGACGCCGAAGTCAGGCGGGTCTGCCTGGAAGGCACATCGCGCGGCGGCATCATGGAAGAGAGCTCTGAGGAGCAAAGCCCGTTGGTGTAGCGATAGAAAAGAGCTAGATCGCCGACGGCCCGCCGGTGCGAAAGAGTCCCGAGACTGTCTGTTAGGGAAGAGTCATCGATCAGTCGGATCGCCCTCCTCTGGACAGCATCGAGCATGGACAATGTAGTCGGGGCGGCAGCACCCCAAATGTGTGAGCAATACTCGAGGCTAGGCCTTATCTGGGCCTTGTATAGAGTGAGAAGGTCATGCGGAGAAAAGTACTTCTTAGCCCTAAACAAATAGCCTAGCTTTTTCCCAGCAGCTGCAGCTATTGAAGAGATGTGTTCGTGCCAGATCAGGTCCTCGGTGATCTGGACTCCGACCAGCCGAAATGAATGGCTCTTTGGTAGAACTCGACCGTCCATCGAAACTGTATGAGCGCTAGGACGCTTTTTGTTCGTCAAAGTACAGTACTGTGTTTTGGAAGCATTGAACTGTACAAGATTGTTGCGTCCCCAAGCAGTGATAGCCTCCAGGTCTCTTGTCAGAGAAGAAGTCGTCGCTAGTCTTCTTTTTTCCAGCTCAGCGGCAGAGATCGGCTTGTCACTCTGAATCCCTGCATGCAGAGTGCTGTCATCAGCGAAGCTGTGGATTGGGTTGATCGTGCAGGAAAGGAGGTCGTTGATATGTAAGAGAAACAGTGTTGGAGCCAAGACCGACCCCTGGGGAACACCCGCGTTGACGTTGTGGAATGAAGAGGAGAATCCGTCAATTACGACGGATATCTTGCGGCCAGAGAGAAAGTCAGCCACCCATCTGCAAAGCTTTTCTGGGAGGCCGTAGGATGGAAGTTTGCTCAAGAGGGCAGCGTGCCACAGCTGATCGAACGCTTTCGTGATGTCAAGAGCAACGACATGAGCCTCACCATGAGACTGGATGAGTTTACTCCACAGTTGCGTGACGTAAGCTAGGAGGTCCCCTGTGGATCGTTGGTGCCGGAAACCGTACTGCCTGTCGCTAATCAAGCTGTGACGTTCGAGGTAGTCCAGAAGTTCGCGATTTATGCACCTCTCCATCACTTTACTTATAACAGAAAGCAGAGCTATAGGCCTGTAGTTGTAAGGGTCGGTTTTAGATCCTTTTTTTGGGATGGGCTGTACATGAGCAAATTTCCAGTTTTCTGGGAAGGTGCCGGATTCATAAGATATCTGGAAGAGACGCGAAAGGACTGGAGCAAGCTCAGCTGCACATCTCTTCAGTACAATGGCAGGAATCAAGTCCAGACCAGAAACTTTGTTGGTGTCGAGCGACAAGAGCACTCGTTTTACGGTCTTATGCCTGAATGTTACCTCCCGCATAGTGTGGGGAACCCTTTGAATTGACGGCACTTGGGAGTTGGTGGGGACGTCCATGGTGGAGTTGGCAGCAAAGATCTTGGCTAGCACTTCCGCCTTGGCCTTTGAGTCGAATACAATAGTTCCATCCTGACACGTAAGTGGTGGAAGGCTACTGTGTGAGAAGTTCTTTTCAATCTGCTTGGCCAGCGTCCAGAAAGACCGACTGCCATTGCGCTGCGACATTACCCTGTGCCTAACTTTTATATCATGCTGGGTTTTGGCATTGCGAACCGCTTCGTTATATTTGTTTCTGGACTCGACGTCGGCTTGTCTGTTCTCTACAGTGGGGTTTTGTAAGTAGGTTCTGTGGGCCTTGATCTTCTGCTGGCGAGCAGTGTCACACGATTTGTTGAACCAGCCGTTGGACCCTGGTTTAGGAGCTTTCACTGTGTGAGGGATGTATGCCTCCATTCCGACGTGGATAATTTCGGTTATTGAAGAACAGACAGTCGACGCATCCGCGTCGGTGAAACAGACATCTCTCCAAGGAAAGCTAGAGAAGAAGTCTCTGAGCCCCTCCCAGTCGGCATGTCCGTAATGCCAAGTTTTGCGGCCTGTGCGAGTTTCTGCTGCCACAGCGGCTTCTGACCGAAACCTAACCTCCACAACACCGTGATCTGAGTTACCCAGGGGGGACAGGACAGCAGTGCTGTAAGGGGCAGGATGCGTGGTCAGAAAGAGATCCAGCAGGCTACTGGAGTGTGACGAGACCCGGGGGAAAAAAGTAGGGCTCGTCACCAGCTGGGTCAGCCCTTGAGTAAGAGCGAACGCTTCGACTGCACGACCTGCTGCATCGGTCTTATTTGAGCCCAACCAAAGCTCATTATGGGCATTGAAATCACCGAGAAGAACTACCTCTGAAGCGGGGTGATTGATGTTCAGGAAGTCGATCTGGACGGCGAGGTATTCGAATAGGTCATCCCAGTTATGGTTCGAGGGAGAGCGATAAAGGCAGCAAATAAATTTGGGTGATGTTTTGGAGTTGAGGCGAAGCCACAGAATGTCCTTTCGGTCTGATTCCAAAGAAAGATCCCTGGAGCAGGAAAGACTGCTGCGGACAAAAGCCACAACTCCCCCGTTCTTTCTCAGATTGGAGTGCACCTCGTAGTTTGGGAAGTTGAGATGGTTAATCGGTGCAGTCTCTGAGATTTTTGTCTCCGCCAAGAAAAGCACGGCGGGACGATTGGATTGCAGGTAGTGATGAACAGCATCAATGTTGCTGTTGATCCCGCAGATGTTCGAAAAACAAATTTTATCTTCGATGTTGTTCCCTCGAGCCCACCCTCCACCCGGACATTCCGAGAGTGGAGTGAGTTTACGTCCGGAGTTTTTAGTGCTCGAGGGATCCATCATCATTAGTTTCTTTGTTTTGGTAGATAACCGACTGCATAGCTTAGGTGTGGAAACATGCGGACATTTATAAGACACCCTGGGAAAAGCTAGCGGGTGGTACTGCCTCGGTCGACTGGTCCTTGTCTACCACCTTCTTTTTACGTGTTAGTGATGTTGAATAGACCTAAAGTGGCCCGTTGGCGGACTTGTACCGCCACCCGGCAAACGGTACTGAGGTATTCCTTAACGCGTGCACAATCACTTGGACGGGAAGAAGTTGTATACTGGATACAACAACTTCCGGAACAAGCATTTGCCACGGCCCTCGCTCAGTAGGGCCTAAGAGCCAAAAATAACAAACTCCATCTTTATTTACACTGCGTTCCGTCGTAATTTGTGTCTGGCATTGCGGCGTTGTTAGATTTTATTTTACTTTAAAGTCGCTTTTCTCTAAAAAAATGCCGTTTTAACCCCCATGTTATATGAAACTTTCTGCTTCTTTTAACTCCTTCTATCACCCATTTAAATAATGACTATCATAACGTTTACACCCTGTATATGAGAAATAACTGAAAAAGTAGCTGTTGCAAATCACTAAATAATGAAAACATAACAAAGAACATTGCAAGTTTTTTTATGATTTGATGAAATGATCGTTGATCTTTTTTAAACCAGAATGTTGGATGATGATATGTTGGGTGGGCCTGGCGAAGTGGTCCAAATCGACGTTGAGTATTTTTATATGCAATGACCGCTGGTGACTTTTGTATTTTTTATGTCACGCGAGCCGCTGATTGTAATCGTGAAAAATTTCGAAAATGAGATATTACGTTTCTTGAATGTTGTATGACATATACATCACGCAAACCCATTTCTTTTCGTCTGTCTGTCGGTTTGCCGGTAATCCCGTGGCCCCTCTATAACTTGGAAAGTACAACTCATTTGGATAAAATGTTTACACAAAATTACTACTATGCCAAAGAAAAGGCTTTGTAGTTTTTGAAAATCAATCCAGTGACGGCCAAAAAAATTAAAATCGTTCAAACGTTGTTTTTTGACGTTTCAGAGGGTGGTCGTTGTAGGGGGGTGGGCAAAAGGCTCAGTACTGGCTTTGGGAAGTAACAAGGAAATTCCAGTAACTATAACAAATTAATTTTTGAGGTGCAGTAGAGGTAGACAATATCAGACATGAGGGGCTAGGCCAGACTGGCCAGAGCCGTATTGCTTACGCGACGATGTCGATATTTATAAAAATGTGTCACACCACTGATTAACATAGGACCCCATTATCTGAACGAATCAAATCACTCATATACGAGCATTGAATTTCTGTTTATAGTCCGACGTACAATAAACAGAAATTTGAATGTATATGTGATTTTATTTGGACAGACATTGAAGTCCTGTGACCATGAAAGCCACAGGATTAGCTTCAGGAGTTACATCAATAATGATTAACATATTCCACCACTTGCTAAACAGGTTAGTCAATTAGTCTACTGCATTTTTTCTTTCCCTCAATTTGTTGGTTACTAAAAATACTCGCTGTTACGTATACGCTTTATCCGAAAAATACTATACAAATTACTGTCCTCGCATCTGGTACCGTGGAAAGTTTCCACGAGACGAGATGATGCAATTTGAAAACAATTGGAGATACCTTGCCGATTTATTTTACTTGAATACCGCCAGATGAGGCATCAAGTAACTTGAAAGAACAAAAGGAACGGTGGAGTGGATAGGGTTAAATTTTGGTTTCTACAGTCGATCATGGAAGATGGTTGGCAGCTAGTGCTAGTTGGTTATGTCGGCTCCACGGAATGGACGAGATGCGGGTTCGAATATCGCTGGCGCCCTTTTTTCCTTTCGCTCAAATTGTCGTTTACTAAACGTACTCGCTCATCCGCCAAATCGTATACCGACAAGGTTAACACGTAGTGTTTCTCTCGAGTGTTTTTTCAAATTGTGCACCTCCGTTTAAAGGACTATAGTTGGTTTGTTTACGCCGAGTTGATTCAGACCTGTCCTTTCTATTACCGGAGGCGAGTTATTAGGGACATATGGCCTATCAGCACGCTGCATCTACGCACTGGCCCGCTTATGCCTGTTTTGGCCGATTGCACGTCGAAAAACAATATGGTATATAGAATAAATAATAGTTTGAAAAACTAAAAAAACACGCTTTTATAGCTAACCGAACTAAAGAGTAGAAAATAACTTTTAATTATCAGAGTTTATATTACAGTAGTAGATGGTCGAACAATCAATCATAATTAATGATCTCAAAGTTAGGATAAAATTAGTTATTAACAGAATAATTCAATTCAGAGTGAGAAGCGTGGGGTGCTTGATATATTAAATGTTACAATCAAGTTCTTCAATCCGAATACCGTCTAAAGATTTTACACGACTTAGGGCCAATTTCACCAACATTAATATTATGGACCGATGGGAAAATACCTTATCGAAATGCAATTTGACAGAAGCTGTCAAAGGTCTCTGAATATAGTGATTTCTATCGAAATATTGAATAAAATCGTGAAAATTCGACTGTATTATAAACAAGACCACTTTTTGATTCCAACATGATGCTTTTGTACAGAAAAAACAGGACAACTTTCATGTATTTTGATATATGTTATAGGTTTACATTTAACAATCCGTTATCCCCTCAGCGAATGGGAATGCGGCAAATAATAGGTCAATTTTCTAGCTGTTAAATTTGGCAGCAGATTTGGATGTTTGATAATGCATGGCACTCTCGAATTTACCAAATTCAATATACTGAAGGTTATCATGACATACCTGTTGAATAGTGTGGATTTGTCTGTATTTTGAAAGAAAATAGAATATAAAATGCATTCCATCCAATTCCTCATCTTCCTTTACGTCATAATCATTTATTAATTTATGGGTTAATGAATTTCTTCAAAGCAGTAAAAACATTATGTCCTCTCCATCCTAAAACACAGCTCCTATGTATAACACGTGTCAATCCCTACATCTCCCTGATGCATAATGCAATTACTAAGGACATAGACAAAAAATTATGAAAATTGTTTCACAAATAATGTCTTTTAAGTCCAAAAATCATAAAAACTAGTAATGTTTATTGTTTATGTTTTTGACTGGCGGTCGTTGACTGGCGGGGATATCTATCTGTCACTCGCAGGGTTGCCAAGTCTAACGACGATCACGTCCCACATTTGCTGGTTTTGATTTTTTTTCGTGAAAATTTACTAGGTATCATGATTATAAGCATCTTTGGTAGATTCTTCGATCCGGAATGGAAAAGATCTCCTATTTATGAAAATATTTTTGGTATCATCTAACCGTTGCAATCAGTGCACAAACACTGTGACATATGATTTATAGCATAACCCGCTGCCCTATCAATACAAATTTAACATACAGGTCGCCTAGCCGTGGGGATGCAGTGGTCGGGATGAATATCACGGTAACTGATGATTTGGGCATGTCTGGTAACAACGTATGAAGTGAGACTCGCTAACTTCACAAATTTGAAGATTTTGTACAATTTCTTTGAAAATGATGAAAGATATGTCTGATTTGGCAGGGTAATGTCGCCAAATGGCAGTCACTCTTTCTGACACAGTCCTGATCGAAATATGACGATACTCGTGAAATGTATTGATACTTCTAAATATAGGATCGTATCGAACATCCCTACTGTCAAGATGTATAACCCAAGGTACCGACGCAGCTATTTTGCGGCGTCATGGAAATAATTTTAAATTTTCATTTGCATTTTTTCAAGTGTTGTGGAATGATTTTGGGAAAAATGTCACGAATAGTCTTATAAAGCATAGTAAAGTATATTTCAACAGTTGGCGGAACTTACTCCACTGGGACCAGGAGGGTGAAACGGGATATTAATGCACAATCTGGCAACCCTGTCGCACCCTCACAAAATGGCCGCTACAACCACACAAGTCACCGTGTTGTGATTGAATAGCATGGAATTAAACCTTCAGAGTATATATGTTTTGTGACTGGTACCAAGAGTTGACGGATCCCACACATGTGTCACTCCTTGAAATGCAATAATCAGCTGTATTCAAATAATGTCTCACATAAATATAACCTAGAATGTGTACTCGTGAAAAAAGAAAAATATGGCAAATTTGTAGTGTTTTTTTTGAGGTTTTAGGTTTGCTGATAGCTTTAAGGCATATATTTGGGAATTTCTTAATCGCTGTGAATATAGTGTGGATGTTTGTTCAGTTCCTGAACAACGAAAAATATTCAACTTTATGGTTGTATGGGTATCAAAAAACCTGAATGGTTTTGTGGCAATATCAATCTAAGGTGCCATAATGGTTCTAATGAACGGCAAGTAAATGAATGAATGTTTGGAAACGAGCAATATCTTTTGGTAGAGCCTGTCATCAAAAACACCCAATATAGCATATCAATTGAAGAAAATAATATAAACATGAATAAAAAATTAACAATAGTAATTAAAACATGAATTTTATTCAAACATCCAACGTTTCTTTAAATTTTGACTGAATTATATGTAATTTCTTAATATTCAATAAGCTGGTGATGTTCCAATGACAAGCTGTCATCTCATACTTTGACAGTATTTTGTTTTCAACATTTCATAGCTATTGGTTGCTAAAATTTGTTAATTGGAACTTGAAGCTCATTCGTTGTATTTGACGATTTGTTACCCTATAGGTGGAGAATAACGGACTGTTGTTGGTGAAATTGGCCCTTAGTGCTACATAAGCTTGTCTAGCAGCAAACAGTCGCGAGTCTAGATAAATGACTGCTTGATCGACTGTACAACGTTGCATCTTGTGGACGGTCTAAGCCCAGCTCAGGATAAATGGCAACATTGAACAAGGTGAGAATGCACTACCTTGAAAAATTATCTGCCTCCGTTGTGCCACACCCAGCCTCCTGCATTAGAATAGGACGATTTACTCATCCAGCTAATGTAATCCTTGACAAAGTTTATCATTCTTAGATCTATGAGAAGTTGTGACTGATACTTATCAGCAATCAATTCAAGTGCATGGAGAGTCCCAAAAAGGTCGGACATCAAGAAAAATGGCCATCACGGTCGTTCTAATCGAGGCGTAAATAGTTGATAGTGGACTTAGTGAGGGGCAAGTCAATATTATCTATGCTGCATATGGTATCGCGATCATCCATTGTTTTGTGCTGTCTTGTTACGACGCTACTAATAAATATTATATAAAAGACTTACCCACCACCTAGTAAGAACACGCTCCGTGTAGACTTACCTGTAAAAAAAAGATTATCATTATTTTTATGTCAACCTCATCCAGGTTGTATACGATTTTATAGTAAGACAGAATGGCGATAATGGAAAACTAATTAATGACTCTGAAAGTAGTTTAATTATTAAATCAAATTGGTATTGACTAACCCCACATGGACTATGCTGTAATTTTCTATGCACTTAAAACCAGAAAGGAAATATGTTTTCAATGAAGATTCAATACGCTCAATTGGATTTTTATTGAGGACAGTACTGTATTTCAAGTAAATATATGTGATTCCACTTTCAAGACCTAGGCAGCGAGAGCAAGGAGTACATTACTTTCCTGGAAGACATTGTCAGGACTTTTCTTGGAATGTCTCAAGGTGAATGTCGCAACGAGGTACCAAGTTTGGAAAGTGTTTTATCCAAGTTGAATATTCCCAAGAACGTTCGTTCTTAGGGCCACAAGAACTCCTTAATCAAGAGAATATTGCCTTGAAATCAATTCATTTAATGTTCAACTATCCCTTTAAATGGTCAGTCAGCAAGTCACTCCCCTGATCATGCCCTACGAGGGCGTCCGTTATGTTAGTAGTGTCACCGTACCCGAATTAGTGAGATATGAGAAATGAAAGATCAATCTATTTTTATCTTCGGGTGCAGCTCCGCCTCTGGTGGCCCGTTTGTTATAAAATCGCTGTCGCCTGCCTCCAACTCCAATGCTAATGTAATGACTTTGCCGGCAGCCAACGCGCCAAACGACGAGCCGCCTCGCCTGCCAGATACCGTTCCGTTCAAGCCGCGCGAGGATTTCAGCGGTTGACTACGGCACGGCAACAAAAAAACTCATACGACAAAAAGTAAAGCCCTTGTCGCTCCACCGCGCCGCTTTCAGTGTTTTTTGTCAGCTGGATCCCCGGCTATACCTGTCGCGGTTACAGACAAAGGCAGGTGGAAGAAAATATCTTCCGTGTCGAGAGGTGTTTCTGACAATTGTTTTCTCGAACACAACTAACACGGCCAAAAGCAGAGCACTGTCTCTCCAAAGCATGAACTGTCAAAAAATTTTTAACAGGTTGTCGAACTATACCTGTTTGGGTTCTATCCACTCTGGAGGGTCGTGTATCAACAGTTCTGTCACCCCTAATGTGGTGCCTTGTCGTGAACGATCTCCTCGTTGAGCTCGGCAGTGCGGGTGTTTATGTGCAAGCCTACGCGAACTATTTGAGCATAGTGGTTAGGGGTCATTTTTGTGTGTGTGAAATCGTGGTGTAGGGAGGTCGATCTTTCTGTCAACGCTAGAAAGACCGATCTGATCTTATTCACTATGAAAAGCTTGACGGGCTTGCCTTTCCGACCTTCTTTGAGACTAGACTATCCCAATTAGTAAAATATCTAGGAATCATCTTGGACTGTCGACTGAATTGGAGACAGCTTGTTGAGTACAAGGTTAACAAGGCTCGCAATTCTTTGTGGGCTTGCAGACGTGTCATCGAAGTGAGGTGGGGCCTTAAACAAAACAGGTGTACTGGCTCTGTTCGACGATAGTACGTCCATCTCTTTTGGTATGGTTCGCTGGTTTGGTGGCCTTGCATTTGAACGACTAAGACCAAACTCAATAAAAGTCAGCGTTTGGCTTGTACCAGTATTACAAGCGCAGTGAGGACAACGCCACTGAGTCCAATTGAAGCTCTACTGTATCTCCCACCATTGGATATAGTGATCCGCCGAGAGGCGAGAGTTGTCGCGCACCGAGTGTGGAGTCAGGGCAGATGGGCCTTCTTGAATCCTGTCCAAGGTCATACTCCCATCTTAGTCGAGGTGCAACTGGAGGATCTCGTCCTTCTGAGCAGGGGTGATCACTAAGCGCCTGCAAGATTACATCGAGCCTTGTATTGCAATACAGAGAGGTTCTGGATAATCTAGTAGCGAGACATCCGGTATCGTTAGTGTGGTTACCAGGACACGCTGGGATATAGCGGATGCCGTTGCGAAAGCAGGATTTACGAGCAAGCTTGTTGGTCCCGAGCCATGTCATGCCCCTGCAAATAGTGTCAGGAGTCAAATGGGAAAGTGGATTGCTAGACAACACTCTCAGAAATGGAGAAGTATCTCTAGACATCTCAGTCAGGCACGGGAGCTCATTGCAGGGTCAAGTGTTAAGAATGGACGCTTTTGCTCAGGTTGTTGGTGATACAGATACCAGCATGTGATGTAGAGACCTCGGCGCAAGTTCTGTGTCGCTGTGTGCCTCAGAGCTACCACTGAGAGACTATTCTGGGATCCAACGCTTTGGATACCCAGGATGTTAAGGACCTGAAATAGTGGTATATTGAGGCTTAGGGAATGTAGGGGTGCATAAGAGTCTATTCATGTTTTTTGTTAACTAAATGGCCATAGCAGCCAAGGTTACAACAAATGCAGGTGCAATAGAATATATGCTATATAAGAGAATTCCTTGTTTTCTTGTACTTGTCATCGCGTCTTCAACCTTGTGAAAGATAAAACTAGAACCAGTGTGTCTTGAAATAGCATGTACTATTATAAGGAACTGACACCTGCCAGACACCATTCCTTTCCATTCGACCGGTGCAAGAATTTTGGTATTCGACTACAATGCGGTGGCAAAAGAATTTGAGGCCAAAAGGAAGCTAAAGACCCTCACTTTGTTTTGATCCTGCCCAGGCCAACTGTGTAAAAGTTTTCACAAAAGCTAAATTCAAAAGATAGCCATGCAGTATACCGCTGTAACAGACATCAAACTACGACACCCTCTACAACTCCACACCGTTCACTGTACCATTCGCAAACAGCGATGATTTGATCTTGTAGTAGGGCAGACAACTCTTGGTTTATCCAGCAGTCTTCTAGGCGCTGTCTGCCAGATGTCGTTTCCTTCCGTTCAAGCTGCTTGAAAATTTTTGCGGTTTACTACGGAGACAAACTACCAGTCCAACAAAAAGTTAGAGTTCTGTCGCTCCACCGCGTCTCCTCTCTCTCTCTCTCTCTCTCTCTCTCTCTCTCTCTCTCTCTCTCTCTCTCTCTCTCTCTTTGTTTCTCTTCCCACGGCACTAGCGAGGAAGTATTGAAATTTAGAAAATGAGATATGTCTTTTGGGCGTTATATGATATGTACACCACTGAAAAACCATGATTTTCATTCTCATAGGTCTGTCCGCTAATCCTTATCCCGTTTATAACTTGGAAGGTACCACACGGATTATGGTGATATGATTACACAAAGTTGTACATATGCCAAGAGTGAAAAAGATTCTCAGTTTTTATTGGTCCAGTGGCGGCGCAGCTACAGACAAAAATGGAAAAAATGGAATGATCATTTTCGCCTCTTTTTTGGCGTTCTTCATCATAATAATAATGTATCTTCATTTTTAGATTGATTGAACAAAAAAAAAACTAATTTGATGAGGGAGGCGGCAATGAACATCGTTGCTCTTTCATGCAACCAAAATATTTTTCCGCTTCCAACCACGGTCAATACACGCACACGTCCATTTGCCCTTAAAATTTACAGTGGTAGAGAAATATCGTCGACACCTGCCTCTGTCTGGCCAGCATCACAGTATCCCTCCACGAGGGTCGTTGCGTCACTGCCACACTGCCGAAGCTGCCGAGTGAATTCATCGAGCGGTCATCGAGGTTGCCCTCAAAAGTTGGAGAAACGCATATCTGAATATACAGGTGCATACCTGCGTCGCAGTCTGAACGATAGGTTGCTGCCACGGCTGATGAGAAACGAGATCGAACGTCGCCAGATGTTGGTTTTTGTCGATAGGACCTTGAGAAATTTCTAGATAGCAACGTACTCAAATGGGCTAACTGCATGAGGATATTTGACTTTTTTTCGTTATACAGGGTGCTCCTTAATGATATGCGAATATTTAAGGGTGTGAATCTACATGAAAAATTAATGTTAGTTTGCTTTATAAACTATGGTCCAAAAATGTTTCCTTACAAAAACTCGGGGTGTTGAAGTTTTAGGAAAAAAATGGAAATTAATATTTTCAGAACCGCTTCAAATATTTCACTGATAATTAGTACGTAGTGAAAGTTAATAAAGTTGCATATTTTTCAATAACAAAATTAATTTTTTACTTTAACAGTGGCGTGCGTACGGGTATTGACTTCGATATTTTTTAAGAAAAAAATGGTACGCCAATGGTTTTTTGCCAAATAAAACTATTTTTGAATTCCCCGTTCAATGTAAAACAAATGATCTCTCTTGAATTGTTTTCTTTCGATTTGCCATTTAGTAAAAAAATAAAAAACCGTTCTAGTCGCTCTGGCATCTTTTGGCATCTGACAAGTCTCTGTTATTCAAATCTGTTCGCGGTGACATCTTTTTCATTATTTAGTTTTTACCATCTTGTTAATAATGGTGGATTATTCAAATGCAGAAATGGCGGAAATGCATTACGTATATGGCCTTGACGACGGTAATGGTGAGCAAGCCAGACGGATTTATCACCAGGGATATCCCGATCGTGCTTTGCCAGATAGTCGAACCTTTTCTAATATTCATCGTCGTCTTCTTGAAACTGGTTCTGTCCTAAAAGGAACATATGAATGTAGACCTCTAAGTGTGAGAACACCTGAAATTGAGGAAGCAGTGCTGCACGAAGTCGAAGAACATCCTGAAACGAGTACGAGGAAGATCGCTAGACATTTAAATATTTGCCATCAAATTGTTTGGAGAATTTTAGTGGATTTCTTGTTATATCCTTACCATATTTTAAGAGTACAGGCGTTACTTCCCATTGATTTTCCAAGGCGTGTGACTTTTTGTCAGTGGTATCTTCAACAAGTTACACAAAATCCGCAATTTGAATCAATGATTCTGTTCACGGACGAAGCTAGTTTTTCTCGAAATGCCATTCAGAATTTCCACAATGATCATTTGCGGGCAGAAGAAAATCTCTATGCCGTAACGGAGACCCATTTCCAGTACCAATTTTCGGTTAACGTATGGGCAGGAATTATAGGCAACGACTTTATTGGCCCATTCTTCTTGCCGGGACGACTTGACGGACAGACTTACCTCAATTTTCTTCAACAACAATTGCCTTTGCTGCATGATGATGTTCCGTTAGTAATAAGAAACAATTTGTGGTACATGCATCATGGTGTACCAGCGCTTTTCAGTGTAGCGGATCGTAATTATTTACAAACTGTTTATCCAAATCGTTGGATTTGCCGCGGTGGGCTCCAAGAATGGCCACCAAGGTCCCCAGACATCAACAGTTTAGATTTCTTTTTGTGGGGCTATCTTAAGACACCAATGTACACAAGTCCCATTAACACTGAAGAGGAAGAGAAACAATAGTTGCAGCTTGTGATAGAATAAAAAACACTCCAGGGATATTTCAACGAGTGCGCAATTCGATGAGAAGGAGGGCGGAAGCATGCATACTAAGTGAAGGGGGCCATTTCAACAATTTTTGTAATCATTTCTTTCTTTCTTATGTTTATGTTGTCAGTTGTTGTTGTTCATTACCTCTACTGTGTTTAATTTTTCCAATTAATTTAATAGTAATTTTGCAAATTAGACAATAGAACGGTTTTTATTTTTTACTCAAAAATGGCGCATCGAAGGAAAAAATTGAACGGGGGATTCAAAAATAATTTTTATTTGTCAAAGAACCATTGGCGTACCATTTTTTCCTTGAAGTCAATACCCGTACGCACGCCAGTGTTAAAGCTAAAAATTATTATTGCATTAAAAAATATGGAACTTTATTAACTTTTACTACGTACTAAATATCAGTGAAATATCTGAAGCGGTTCTGAAAATATTAATTAATTTCCATTTTTTTCCTAAAACTTCAAAACCCCGAGTTTTTGTAAGGAAATATTTTTGGACCATAGTTTATAAATCAAACTAACATTAATTTTTCATGTAGATTCACACCCTTAAATATTCGCATATCATTAAGGAACACCCTGTATTTTTTCCCCGAGAAGCTAGCTTGTGCCGAACAGCGTTGTGTGGGAAGTGCACAGTCAACCTGCTTAACGCAATCTTTTTAGCTGCCGGCCATACCTGCCGAGATTACACACAAAGGCCGGTGGAAAAGATTGTGTTGGATAAAGAAGGGTGTTCCTGACACCTGTTTTTTGTTTTCTTGAGCTTGCCAGCAACTTGACTTTCTGAAAGGAGGAAGAATACTAGAGGCTCTAGAAAGTGGTATACAATGTATTAGTATGACGCCCTGTTGCCTTCCAGATACCTTTATATCCCCTTCAAACCTCGTGAAGATTGCGCGACGAGAAAAGCTGACGCGGTAAAAAAATAAAACCCTGTCGCCCCGCCGCGTGACCCCTTACAGTTACAAGCTGACGCGCTATACTTGCCGATGTACAAGAGAAATCAAGGTGGAAAAGAATATCTCCGAATAGAACAGTTTTTAAGTTACGTGTTTACTTGAACTTGTCAACAAGCCCTCAACGTTCCAGAAAGCGGAGAAAGAGGAAATACCGCAATTGATATACATATATCGTCAAATATATTTCCTTACGGGAAGCCAGCCGGGTGCAATACCCAATGTTTTTGCGGTCTACGATTCTTATTGCATTAACTTTATGAACACCATGCAACACTTTTATAATTCCCAATAAATGTAGTAAAAATCATGTTTTTATATTGTTGTCGTCACCGTTCTTGGCGGGTCAAAGTAAGACTACCTGTATATATCTCGTTCTCCCTCATACCTACGCATGCAACCTACCCCTGTGTGTGGACGTTTGTTCGGTAACCTCAAAGACATACGTTTTTTAGTTGTGTGTCTCCGTCTCGATAACTTTGTCGTTACGTACGAGTATGAGTGCCCTTCGATCATATTTGTCAGAACGACAACTTACTTGGCATCGGCGTGCAATTTCAGTTGTCCTGTTATCAATCTTCAACATAAAATTGTACAATGCTCGGAAATACGATCAATGGAGAAGGCCGTCAGCTCGTGCTAATTAGAGTATTTCCAGGAAGAGAATGCAAACAGCGGTCCAAAGTTATCCACTTCATGCGTACTAAAGAGAGTAGCAGATGCGCTGAAGATTAGTCTGCGCAGTGGTAGGGAGACTCGAATCGAACCGCCAAGAACGGTGACTACAACTATAGCTCCATTCTTACTGGCAGAATCCCATCAGGGCTAAATGTAGAAAACTCCAGACATGTCAAAGCCTACTTTATAGATGAACACTGATGACGATGTCACGGACTCAGTTTTCATGACAAGCCGACTAGTGAAAACGGCATCTCGATATGTATGACCGTTTGAGAAATTCAAGGCGTTTCTGGAAAATGCGCATTTCAGAAAGACCGGTTTAACCCCTTTCCTTATAGAAAGTTCTAATTTCGATTTAAAGCTTTTAAGAGTGTTTTTGTATGCATAATTCAATAGTATGAACAAACATATCTATTCATTGCTGTTTCTGATGTCAGCAGCACATATTATGTTTATTAAACATCTTTTATGTCTGAAACGAAGATACGGTTATCGTTATCGCCAGTCAATTTCCACTGTAAATTGATTCTCAGGTAGCAAAACCGAGCTCCAGCTCAGCTGCCGTATAAAGTGGACTTTCTCATTGAATGTGTCTAAATCATTTAAATTTACAGAGGCAATCTTGACCTCAAGTCAATCCTTGATTTCCGGGCCTACGCTTGGACGTGTCCCGTTTTCATTCGTTGTCAACTGCTTCCATCGCACTTAGCTCAATCTGTCTCTATAGGTTCATCTGTCATATGTTTGTAATAACAGAGTCAATTACATTATTAAAATAGAAAGTCATTATCGTTGTTATCGGATGGCAGTGCCGCAGATTTCCCTTTTACTTTGTCACGTGCCAAAATCACATTTTTTTCTTTTTACTATTTTGATCACTTACCAGTAATTTGAATTTCTCTTTATAAATAGTATGGTACCGATTCCTAGGCCAAACTCTTTTCAATGATTTTCTTTTGGCAAATTTCATAGTTTATCGATTGTATAATTTTACGCGTATTATATCTTTTTTTCTCAGCGACTCAGTATTGCGAAATCTTTTGGACACTAATGTTATAGTATTATTAACGATTATCTTCGACATTTTCTTATAAAATATCGTTGGACCCTCGTGAACAGAGTTGTATGAATGTTTACTTTCTTAACCAGATAACTTCTGTTAAAATTTGATTTACTATCAAGATACCTTCTTTACCGGCTTTTCTCTGTTCCTTTTGATTTTATGTCAAACATACCTTCTTCAAGGCCACTTATTTAGCATTCTTTTTACGTTTGATTTCCGATCAAGTTGCCCTGTTTTGAAAACTTGGTGTATAGTCGCATCCAGTGCCATTTTGTTTTTACTTTCCTGTGGAGATTATGGTGTGGGTGTCGTTTTATTAGTTCCCAGATTCTGGGGTATTAGACTCCCAAACGCCAGTTTATGGAGTAGTACCCTTGTATTTTGTACCTAACGTTTAGTTGTGTTGGTTAGGGTACTACCCGTCCATTTTCTAATGGGATTTTAACCGCCAGCGGTAAGTTCTTTTTTGTATACCATCGGACCACGTCGATTAATGCTTGTCCTGAAGAAGTTTGTTCAATATCTGTCTTCTTTTAGTGGAAAGGAATTACTGAGAATCACCGTTCACACTCCTGAAGCTTTGCAGTGTAGCTGCCTTGTAACTGTTTCGCAGCCGACTTTGTTGGAAGCCATCCCTTCCCTTTGACAAAGTCCCTGATGTGAACAGGTAAAATGTATTATGTTAATTAGGTATTTTAAAGATATTGATATACGAGTATTGATTGTTGCTGACTGCATTTTACGTAGTCAAATTTAGGGTAGTGCCTACATGTCACTGCCTTTTGAGCTTATTACATTACAATAATCATGATTTTGAATTTTGAGCTGACATAACTTATTTTAGAACAAGGGATAACTTTCTGAGGGTATATATCGCTTTGGTACATTTTTATACCTATTTGCTTGCACTTGCAAAAAGGAAAGTAAATTTCTTGTGAAATAGAATGTACATGGATTTTTCTTCAAGTTTTGGGTCTTTTAAATGTGTAGTTCTGTCTCAGACATAGAGTAGAGAGTAGATATCTAAAACAGACTTTCTCTCTCTAGAGTTTTTTTTATACCGTAAATTCTGGAAACCAGGCAAGCAGCCTCTACCTTGTGACGTTCCTTACGTCACTGCCCAATACTGGCCAGTGGTTTTTGACCTGAGCGCCTGTGAGCTGACGACATCTCAGCTGCGCCTAGAGCTGTAACTGGAAGAAGACTTTTCCGGATAAGACCACGATCCAGATAAGTTTAGGTTTAGTCGTTAAGATATTTGTAAAGCCTTCGTACGTGTACCATGGAAAACGTTTTGCAGGGTTAATTATCCCGGTCTAATAGTTTTATTGTCAGGTAATTTTGAATAATATCCTTTTTAATATGTTGTTTTATTTGGCTATCCGTATACAATTAATTAGGTTTAGTAATTAGTATTAGATTCTTTTCTTTGTGTGGTGGGCAGGAAAAGCAAGTTCCGCCTAACAACTCGGGGATTTGTGGCGCTCTGTACCCCTCTACTCTCCGCTTTATTGAGCTAGGGCCTGAATTTGCGCGCCATTTGACAGCTGTTTTGCATTGACTGACTCTTAGATTTCCTTCATAGTTTTATTAAATCATTAATAAATTTTAAAAAAAGGAAAGAGGAATCACACCACCATTTCCTCTTATTTATAAAAAAAGGCTTACTGGCGTGGAAAACTTGTAATCGGGAGAATTTTCGAAATTGAGATATGCTTTTGGAAGTTAAAATGCGCAAAAGCTTTGAAGTTTTTGAAATTTAGTTCAGTGTCTGCGGAGCTAGGGGTGGAAACACGAAAAAAATAAAAATTGCTTAAACTTCGTTTTTTGGCGTTTCAGAGGTTCCTGAAAATTTTCAGAAATATTTTTGTAGGGATGAAAATTGGGGGTTGAGAGTTGTAGGGGGTGGCGGAGGGTATACCTCATTTTTTGGCAGCAGTATATTTATACTCTTCAAACCCTATTAATTTTTCACACATATCAGATAGTACATATTTCACACATCGTAAGTTTCCCCGAACATTTCATATTCATCGACGCGACCGGCGATCGCGGTCGGCCGCGACCCAACCTTCATACGCTGAACACTATCTGAGGTCTACATCTGATTGATTCTGTCTGCAACACCGATTGTATCGAGTTACTGTACCAATGTGGTTCCGCACCGTTGCCTGATGGTCGATCCTTCGAACAAGGAAGAAACTAGCATTAGCATTGAACTAATTGCATGGGCCTGTTTGGCTGACTTGAGGGACTAACTAACTGATTACAAAGTTGCTTGGGAAATTCAGAGTCAACCTACTTATCGCCAATTTTCCGTGATTAATAATCCGCGGACCGCATCCAGTAGTCGGGCAGTTTTCTTCTATTTTCCTCCATAAGTGCTTCATCAAATCCAGCCCGTATCGCGTCCACTTTTCCCACTAACCACTATAATTTGCAGTATCCGGCGGCTTGGCGGAGCGCGGTGCGGCGTAATAAAATAATAGCCCGCTCAGCAGCAAACGGCGGTGTGCTGCTGCTTCTGCGGCTAAAATTGCCTCAGCGGTTCGTCTCGTCTCCTCGTCGAAAGTGCAATTTGATTACCTCCTCGCCAATCCCCTGACTGCGACGTACGGCTGTCTGCCAGCCCATTAAGCCGCCGACCAAGGACCTCGTTACGCAAGCGGATCCGACCACAGACCTTCGCCTACCTTCGATCTGTACTGTCACTTCGGGATGTTGCCCTATAAATAGCGACATGTGGAGATGAGGTCACTAGTAACGGGTGATTTTTTAAAAGGTATAGTATTTTGATTTTCAAAAAAACACAATTTGAAAAAACGATTAAATCTTTATTTGAGTCGATAGAACGGTCGATATAATTTAACGTTTAAAGATTATTTCATGTAAATGTTGGCCGCGGGTCCGCTTTAGATGGCCCATGCGCAAGGTCCAATTTTGGCACACTCTCTCCAACATATCGGCCGGTATCTCACGAATAAATGCTTCAATATTGGCTTCCAGTGCGTCAATCGTTGCTGGTTTATCCCTGTAGACATTAGCCTTAACATGGCCCCACAAGAAATAGTCCAACGGCGTTAAATCACACGATCTAGGCGGACTGTTCACCGAAATCGCCTCTCAATAGGGCCATTGTTTCATGTGCGGTGTGGCATGTGGCACAGTTTTGTTGAAACCACATGTCAGCCAAGTCCAGCTCTTCCATTTTGGGCTAAAAAAAAGTTTGTTATCATCGCACGGTAGCGCTCGCCATTCACAGTTACGTTCCGACCATTGACGTCTTTGAAGAAGTACGGCCCGATGATGCCACCGGCCCATAATCCACACCAAACAGTGATTTTTTCGGGATGCATTGGTAGCTCTTGTAATGCTTCTGGCTGGTCTTCACTCCAGATGCGGCAATTTTGCTTGTTAACGTACCCATTCAATCAGAAATGAGCTTCGTCGCTGAACACAATTTTTCGATAAAGATGTGGATCTTCCTCCAACTTTTCCAGCGCCCATTCACCAAATGGGAAACGTTGTGGGAGGTCGTGTGGCTTCAATTATTGCACCAGCTGTATCTTATAAGGTTTTACACCCAAATCCTGTCGCAAAATTTTCCACGTAGTGGAGTAACAGAGACCCAATTGCTGCGAACGGCGGCGAATCGACATTTCACGGTCATCACTAACACTGGCGGATACAGCTGCAATATTTTCTTCAGTCCTCACTCTACGTCTGCGTGTTGGTGGTTTAATGTAAAATAGTGTAAACTGGGTTCGAAATTTAGTCACAAGCTTCCGAATAGCTCCCTCAGTAGGCCGACCAAATTGCCCATAAATTGGAAGCAGTGCTCGATGCACTCTCTTAACCGAGCATGAATTTTGATAGTAAAATTCAATAATTTGCAAGCGTTGTTCGTTCGTAAGTCGATTCATGGTTAAATTATAGACCAAACTGAACAAGTTTGACAATGACACAAGACACGATTCACGCGTCATCTGTCAAAAACAGTGTTGCCAAAAAGATGCTAGCAAAAAAATCACCCATTACATGACGAATCATTTTAACTGCCTATGCCAAAACGGTCGGGGTAATCGCAAAAAATTATGAAATTGAGATACTATTTGATATTACATGACATGTAAATCACGACAAACCATGTCACTCATTTCCGTTGGTCTGTCTGTCTGTCCGCTTATTTTATAACCGTCTATAACTTGAAAAGTATTGTTCGGATTTTGATGAAATTTTCACCCAAGGTTACTGCTATGCTAAGGATAGCTCCGTACTTTTTGAAAATCGGTTTACTGGCAGCGGAGAAAAAGACTAACTCTAACTAGCTCTAACTTCGTTTTTTGACGTTTTAGAGGGTCCTGATCAGTCTCAGATAAATTTTTAATGATTAAAATTTGCGGGTTGGGGGTAGGAGATGGGGGAGGACATGTGCATTTTTTGATCTTAGTATATGTATACGCTCCCAAGCGCCAATTCATGGAGTAGCACCCTTTTTTGTGTAACTTAAGTTTAGTCATTTTGGTTTGGGTCTTCCATTTTTTTTATGGAAGTTTGACCCTCAGCGGTAAGTTCTTTTTTATATACCTTTGGACCATGTCCCTTAATGCGTGTCCTGATGACGTTCGTTCAATATCTGCTTTCTTTTAGTCAATAGAAACAGAAGAGAATCATCATCCTTTCTCCTCCAGTTGGTTGCATCTTGTTGCAGTTTTGCAAATTGGTAGAAGCCATCCTCTTGAAAAAAACCCTGATGAGAACAGGTAAAATATCATTCTAATCAACAATTTCATAGATCTTTATACATTTATTATTGCTTATTGAAATTCTTAGAGTCTTCTTGATTTTATTGGACATTCTACGTATTCAAATATGGGGGCTTCTATTACATTGATCATGATTTTGATTTTTGAGCTGACATAACTTTTTAGAACAAGGGTATATTAGTTTAGTACGTTTTTATCTTTTTTTGCCTTTGCTTTACTTTTCTTGTACAAAAAATGTACATGGTTTTGCTTCAAGTGCGATTGTTTTTAATGAGTAGTTTTATCTCAGACAGAGAGTAGAGTAGATTTTTAAAGAGCCTTTCTCTCTCTAGGGTTTTTTACTACCATAATTTTTGGCAAAGAGGCAAGCAGCCCCTGCTCATTGACGTGCCACTTTTTGACCAGAGTTGAGGACATCTCGGCCGCGCCTGACAAAGAAGACCTACAGATAAGTTTAATATTTAGGCGCAAAATATATGTGAATACTTCGGGCGTATACCATGGTAGACGTTTCGCGGGGTCTAAATTTGCACGCCACTAGACAACTGTTTTGCAATTACCATGAAGATGAGGACGACAACCACGAGGAAGCCGTGGAAGTCGCAGCCGGGAAAGGACGGCATCAACAACAGGATGCTGAAGAACCTTCCCTCCAAAGGCATTGCTGCGCTCACCAACATCGCCAATGCCACTCTGAGACTTAACCACTATATGCAGACGACACTGCTATAGCCGCCAAGCATCGACGACCCGAGATCGTCCGTAGGAGACTACAGGATGAACTGGACCACATCCAGGACTCGTGCGTGAAATGAAAAATCTGCATCAACGTCCAGAAGACGCAGGCAATCTTCATCCAACGAAGATGGATTGCAAGACCTCCCGAAGCATCCATCTTCGACGAAGATGTCCAGTGGAGCGACAAAGTCAAATATCTGGGGATTGTATTTGACAAGTCCCTCACCTGGAAAGATCACATAGAAGCTGTCATCGCAAAGACCAGAGCAGCCATGGCTCAACTCTATCCATTACTGGGTAGACACAGCCGGATGCTGCTAGCGACTAAGCTACGGTTGATCAAGGCCATCGTCAGACCTCAGCCGCTTATGCTTCCGCGGTCTGGGGGTACGCTGCTCCCAGCTACCGCAAGCGACTTGCTGCTCTAGAGATGAAGCTACTCCGGATCGCCACCAGTGCACCATCCTACGTAAGAAACTCAACCTTGCGTAGAGACCTGCATTGGGACACCATTCACGATTACATGAGGAAAAAAGCGGAGAAGACCTGCCAGAAAGCTCAGGACCACCCGAACGAGCAGCTACGACTCCTCATGGACTACGATCCGGACGAGAGGCATCGCAACCGCAGAGCCAAGTACCCTAGACCCAAGGCACAGTTGGCAGGCGCTAACTGGAACCTTGACTAGGCGAACTCGCGGTTGATCCCCCCCTCGCCCACGGCGTGGAAGCAGAGGACGAGGACCAGGACGACCAGGACCAGAACCCATCTGGACCAGGACCCACCAGGACCAGGAACCACCAGGACCAGGAACCACCAGGACCAGGAACAGGGCCGATCAGGACCAGGAACAACCAAGACCAGGACCCATCAGGACCAGGTAACAAATAAGTAGTAGAGGCCTTGAAACTCTTGATTTTTCGAAAACAAGAGTTTCAAGAGAACATAGCAAACTCTCTGTCGATGTTCGCTTAACGACATCGATAGAACTGAGCGAGGTAAAGGTAACCAACCCGGCGTTCTCAGAGACTGAAACACATGAGGAGACGTTGTAGCAGACCGCTGGTCACGCACAACACATGGCCTTACCGAGACGCCGATGAGTCGGGCCACGCGAAGGTTAGGGTTTAGTGGGTATTAGGTGGTCTCCTCAAGACAACCTGGAGTCCCACACAAGCCGTAGCTCGGGCTATGGTATTGTGCATAAACGCATTCCCCCCTCACAAAAAAAAAAACAACCGTTAGATAATATTTATCATTGTATTTTATTAATTAACCAAAATAAGGCGTGACAAATTTTGTGGCGCCCAACGTTTAGGGCCTATCATTTTGAACAGTATACAGACCCAAATAATTTGTTGATTTTTTTTAAAAGACTTTTGGAAGTTAGTTGAATCTTTTGAACAGACTTTTAGAAATTTATTGAAACTTTTGGACAGGCTTTATTATTTTATTGATTGATTTGAATTGATACAGGTATTATCAATTATTACATTTTCTTCCCTTCGCTTGTTGGTGTAAGATTAGTTTGTTTGTCGGCAAGATGGATTTCAAAATGGAAGTTGGTCACCTTAAGAAAGAGATGTTACTTCATGAGCTTTTAGTCCGTGGTGTTGCTGTTGACGAAAGTCATACAGTTAACAAATTGAGAGCTACCTTACGCTACCCATTGAAGTTGGAAAAAGCTAGAACTTTTAAATTTCCACCATATAACCTTAATTTTGACGATGAAAAGGTGCAGATTCGGTCATTGCTGGATAAGGTTAACGATACTATCAGTACACTTTCAGGGGAGGACGCACAAAGGAGATTTATTACCGCTCAATCTAGGTTGGTCCACCTCCTCAACCGCGGTAATCGAATCCCTGATTCAATCCTTAGCATAGAAGATGAAACTCAAAGAATCCTAATCGATGTTTTGGCAGCATTAGATTCTTTAGAGACGGCGTCTAGGCAAGATCCTCAATCAAATACACTTGTTCAAAATTGTGATGAAAATTTGGCTTGCCAGAGAACTTCATCCATAATTCAACTGTACAGAATTTTTCATCTAGAAATGGAACTTAAAATTTTCCGGTGAAGATGCAACCAACTGGAGGAGAAAGGATGATGATTCTCTTCTGTTTCTATTGACTAAAAGAAAGCCGATATTGAACAAACGTCATCAGGACACGCATTAAGGCACGTGGTCCGAAGGTACATAAAAAAGAACTTACCGCTGAGGTTCAAAAAAAAGGAAGACGAAGCACCCAAACCAAAATGACTAAACTTAAGTTACACAAAAAAAGGGTGCTAGTCCATGAATTGGCGCTTGGGGCCTAATATCCCCAATCAATAAACTATTAAATTTGCCAAAATGATCAGCCGGCCGGCCGGGCCGCGAGTTCGAATCTCGCCTTCGCCATGGATGTTGTGTGTTTGTTTTAGGCAGCAGCGGTGGCCGCAGTAGTAGACTCTTCGGTCTCCTGATCAGCCGCCGTGCGCTGTGCGGGTTCGAGTCCCGTCCCAGGAGAAATGTTTCTCTTGGCCATGGATGTTGTGATTGTCCGTAGGTGGTAGATGGTCTCTGACTGTCGAACGCGGAGGTACCACCCGGCGGTTCTCGTAGGCGGAGCCAGAATGTGTGTTCCCTCGCCAGAGTCCGTGTGGCGTCCCCCCCTTTCCGATGTATCCCCCATAGCCCCACGGTACCCAATGGGTGCTTAGGCCTTAGGCCTTCGTGGTAGTTGGAGTATAAAAAAAAAAAGAAAATCATTGAAAAAAGTTTGTCCTAGGAATGGGCACACATTATCAATGAAGAGAAATTCAAATTACGGATAAGTAATAAATAGTAAAAAAAAGGTTACGTGATTTTGGCATGTGACAAGTCCCAGGGTGTATAGCAAATTACCAGAATGTATAAAGAGTATACAACGGTAACACTTTTTAAAAGAAAGGTCAGGAAATTTTTTGTATACATTCCTATATGTTCGTTAAATGATTACTTAGGTATTTGATACTTTCCTGTAGTGCTGTATTTTTAAAGGTACATTTTTACTAGCTTGTGATCTTTGACAATTCCAACACTCTACTGTGGAGTCTCATGGAAATACGAGTAACGATATTATTATTATTATTTGCGGCCGGCATCGGCAGGGCAGACTTACTAGTCTAGTTGGACAAAACCCAGGTCTACGTGTTCGGCAATAAAAACGCCCCGAACGCAATTTACGTGGGATCGTGGCGGCGACGGCAAAATAGCTCGTTATATTATAGAGGGCTGGGGTGGCGGAACGGCGGCGCTTCGGCGGATTATGACGTAATTATACGGCGACGCCGAAAACGAGTTGTTGCGGACGCTTCACTTCGTTGGTTGCTGTCAGGATTTTCATGGTTTTCGGTTTTCTCTGCCGCGCTCGGCGTTACTTCGTGTACGTTCCTCTACCGACGCGATACTATATTTCTAAGGAGCTTGGCATCGTTCAAACTCAACAAAGGGAGGTGAAGAGTCAGAGAAAATAGCTAAAGAAGTGGTAGAGGACGTGACTTCAATATACGGATTCTCTATTGTTGCTTTTCAGCACATGAAATTGTCGAAATTCGTAGGCATAGGATCTGACCCGGAGCAGGATACGGTGTATCAGTCCCACTGTTGACTATTTCGAATGATTAACAGATCAGTCAGCATTTGTCCGTAGAATCAAAAATTGTTATATTACAGGCTGGGGTAGTGGAAGTGCAGGAACGGCGGCACTTCAATGGATTTTAATTATACCGCGATGGGCGTGGAGTCGATTACGAGACGGATCGGACACTTCGTTAGTTGCTGAAGCTCTTTTAGTTTTGTGTTTTCTCTGCCGCGCCCGACGCTACTTCGTGTGAAGAATTTGCTACCCACTACCAACGTGATGTTATGTTTCCAATGAGAATCGCATCGTTCAGGCTCAATAAGGGAGGTAAAAGGGTAGAGATAATAGCTGAGGAGATTGTGGAGGACTGGATCTCAATATTACGTGGCCTGTAGCTACACAGAGTTGGTTTCTACTCATTAAGGGCAGTTCCGCAGCGGTATTTGGACATGGTCTCGAGATACATTCTTTCCCATGTCTGCATCCAGTCACTAAATGCCAATATCCCTTGTACATGTTTGTTACCCGCTCTTTGACTTATTGCACTTTTTGGCAGATTCTGGGCCCGTAAATGGTGTGAATGATCCTTTCCTTGGAAGCTCATCAAGCAATTTAATTTAATGCGTTACCCGGCAAAGTTACTTCATTGTGTTCCGCCAGTGTGCTCACTTCTTGTCTGCATTCCCAGATCAGTGCAGATGTCAATCTGGGCCTTCTTAACGCTATGAGTAACGCCTGACTGTCCACTGTATGTGGCGATCCTTTTATCATTATACGCTCGCTCATTATTTAGTGTTGCGCAATTGTGTCTTCCAAATATAATATGCCCAGAATTGGCACCTGTCGCCATATATACCGACACCTGTTCCCTGCTCAGTTTTTGACCAGTTTGTAGCAGGTAATTTATCCTTGCAGGTTGTGCGTTTGATGATCTGCTGAATATCCTATTTCAGTCCTGATGTTCTTTTTGAATACAAATCTAGGAACTATGTGGTCTTTTCGCGAGTCAAAGGTCCTCATATCTTCCCTTTGGCTGCAACTGTACCTTAGAGAAGCTTATTCTGGCCTGCCCCATCATTATCGTATCGTATCATCTTTGGCCACACCAGAGATGCATAAGTTATCATGGACACATAATGTGCGTCCAGTGCATGATGAAAGGGCTGAACCCCCATGTTTTGCCATAAGAGCGTATAGTCACCTTTAAGTCGACTCCGCTCTACTTTTAATGCGTTTGATCTGCGGATTCCAGATCAGTTTGGAGTCTAGTATTACTCACAGGTACTTCGCTTCCCAGAGCAGTTGTAACGGTTCTCCCAGTAGGCATAAAGGTCATAAGCTCTTGAAGGGACTTCGTTTAAACTCTCTTTTGACGTCCATGTCTTGATCACATTTAGAGCCCTTTGCATCTTTGAATTTGCCTTGCTAAACTGTAACGAGGTCATCCGCGTATCCTATCTCCGTCTTGGTCTACGTATAGTTCCCTTATTAACTGATTTACTACTACCGACACGATAATAATAAACATTGTTCAGGCCCAATGAAGGGAGGAGGAGAGCCCCGGAAATTGGTTAATGAGGTTGTAGGGAAGTTGTACTTCTACTGCAGCTGCCACAGAGCTGAGTACAAAAGTGCTGTATATCATAACTCGTAGATTAAGGAGTTTAGGCAAAGTTAGCAGAACTATTAAAAACTTTCTTGGGTAGATTGGTCCACATCTTCGGTATCCTAAAGGCAAATGCACCTCTGAGCAAAGTATTTTAGCATATCGGATCAGGACCACGTATTCGAGTGTGCAGTGTTCCAAATATGAACGGTATCCGAATCTTTTTTTATGGCGCTAGGACTTTTGAGCCATCAGCCAGATCTAAATCCTTTTTTAAATTTCTGGACAATTTACATCAAACATGACTAGCCGGCGTATCAGTAACACGACATTCTGACACACCCGGCCGCCCATGTCACTAAATATCCGAATCTGGGGTAGCACAAACGGCAGCTATAGTGAAACAGAGTAAAAGCAGTTTTGCTGTTATTTTACTAAGCCTCTGCAACCGTATTCTGTCAGTACAGTTTGTGGCAGGTCCTCAATAATGTGAATTGCGACAAGCTGAAAACAATATATGCGCTTGGGTGCTCCATGTTAGTTCAGGAAGAGGTACTTCCCTAGACAAGTTTTTGTCATAGAGAAAGTCATATTCTCCTTATCTCCAGCTCAACCGCAGAAATGGGTAGAGGTGGTTTATCAACTCGTTAACATGGCATACGCAAGGCGACTGTATCTCCAGTTCGAATGTTCCAAATCCAGGTATTTCTGGGAGCGTATGAGCGTTCACACACACATTAAGGAGAAGCGACAACGGCGACATTTGTCATTTGCACGTATAAAACGCGTCGCTCTGGTATGTATATTACGTATCTTGAAAAGTGGCATTATGTCGATTTTTTTTTGACATTGTATTGATTTTTTGTGATTATTAAGTAAGTTTTTCTACAAGATGTTAACCTAGCACTAGCTGATGGACACTTGTGGACTCGTTTTGTAGTTATACGTGTTGCCTAGACGTCACGAGGCTTATCAATGTTTGGCTCTGATGTGATGTAAAATCTGCTTCAGAGATGGCAGTACTGGAGGTAACGGCAATGCATAGGGACATAGTAAGGATTTGTGTGCTAATAATATGCATTGGTGATAATACCATCGGATTCTTGTCTCAAATACACTTACTTGAGATTGAAAGCTAGAAATTAAATGCGCATCCACTTTTTCTTATCCATTCGGTAGATTACACATGCAAATTTGTTGAATTTCAAAAATTAGAGAGATAAGAGATAATTCTATTCACTGTACACTGTCGAATCACAAGTCATATACATGCTAACAGTAATTAGACACAACGCGGGCGCGATAGTGATTTACCGTAATACTCTTCGAAGTTTTTGAAAACACAAAAAATCGTAAAATATCGTAATTTATAACTGTGAACATAACCTGTCTGCAGAAAGGACAACATATACATAACCCGTCGAGTACAGCTAATAGATATACTTCAACGGCAGCATATTCAGTAATGATTTTCTCACACAGCAAATATCACTGATTTTATACACATGCAGACCAATACAGACACACAATCATCCAGATACGATCTTGCTAATCAACCGAATAACCAAGTTTCTTCTCAGAGACTCAGAGATGAAAATTATAGTCCACTCGGCATCACAGAACATATACAACCAATAATGCGTGTTTACGTGTAGTTGAGCCATTCCTCCATTGATGGACGCTCACATCGATTCCGGTAAGCAAACGTGGAAAGACTGTTTGCACCCTAAAAACTACCTAGTCTGCAAGATGACATTTTATAGGTTGTTTTTGACGTTTTATAGTTTTTTCTATAATACCCGTGCGGGACTGACAATTTTACCTCAGCTAAAAGGAAAGTTGAAAATGT
Source organism: Acanthoscelides obtectus (assembly GCA_963669975.1). Lineage (NCBI taxonomy): Eukaryota > Metazoa > Arthropoda > Insecta > Coleoptera > Chrysomelidae > Acanthoscelides > Acanthoscelides obtectus. The sequence continues at coordinate 93,478,771 of CAVLJG010000001.1, forward strand.
TTGGAAAATTCATGTTCGATTTGTTTGACTCCATCCTCTCTGTCTGCGGTATTTAAATTACAGCCAACTGCGCGCCTCCGCCTAGTGTACGGCAAACGTTTCCACGACTTAAAACGGCCCATATAATTTGCCTCTCCATTACGGAGGCAAGCGACCGAGCAGGGCGTCGGATCGGACGGGCAGCAACATTTTCCGGGAACCGGAGCGCCGGATCCATTACCCGGGTCGCCGTCCGCATTGCAAAAAACCCCCAGCCTGTGCTGCCTGGCGCCTGTCAATCCCTTTTCTTTCAGGTAAAAGCGCTCCGGCTTGGCTACCATTCTACCTTACAGGAACGAAAAAGAACTTTCCCGGCAAGCTGCTTCTCTGCCTGAACGGGGATTGATGGTAGGGTACAGTGCCGTGTGTAAGGTTGTCACGTGCTAAAATCACGTGACTTTCTTTTTTACTATTTTGATCACTTATCAGTAATTTGTATTTCTCTTTTTTAATAGTAGAGAACCGATTCTTAGGGCAAACTCTTTTCAATGATTTTCTTTTGGCAAATTCCATAGTGTATTGATTGTATAATTTATCACGTATTATATCTCTCATTCTCAGTATTGTGTTGAAATCTTTTGGACACTACTGTTGTAGTATTATTAACGACTATCTGAGAAATTTCCTCATAAAATTTCGTTCGTCCCTCGTAGACAGAGTTGACCAGCGCGCCACCTGATTTCCGTACGAACTAGCCGTATATGAATGTTTACCTTCCTATCAAGATACCTTATGTTAAAATTTGATTTACTACCTAGATATCGGCTTTTCTCTGTTCCTTTTGATTTTCTGTCAAACATACCTTCTTTAAGGCCACTTATTTAACATTCTTTTGACGCTTGATTTCCGATCAAGTTGCCTTGTTTTGAAAACTTGTTGTACAGACGCGTCCAGCGTCATTTTGTTTTTACCTTCCTGCAATGATTGTGGTGTGGGTGTCGTTTTATTAGTTTCCAGACTCCCAAACACCAATTTATGGAGTAGTACCCTTTTATTTTGTACCCTACGTTTAGTTGTGTTGGTTAGGGTACTACCCGTCCATTTTCTAATGGGATTTTAACCTCCAGCGGTAAGTTCTTTTTTGTATACCATCGGACCACGTCCATGAATGCTTGTCCTGAAGAAGTTTGTTCAATATCTGCTTCCTTTTAGCGGAAAGGCATTGCGGAGAACCACCATTCATACTCCTCCAGCTTTGTTTTGTAGCTGCCTTGTAGCTGTTTCGCAGCCGATTTTGTTGGAAGCCATCCCTTCCCTTTGACAAAAAACCCTGATGTGAACAGCGTGATTGTTGCTGACTGAAATTCTTAGACTGTTCTTGATTTTGTTTGGCATTTTACGTATTCAAATATAGAGTAGTGCCTACACGTCCCAGTGTTTTGGCATATTACGTTACATTAATCATGATTATGAATTTTGAGCTGCCTTAACTTATTTTAGAACAAGGGATAACGTTCTGGGGGTATATCACTTTGATATATTTTGATCTTTTCTTGCCCTTGCGGAAATAAAAGTAAATTTCTTGTAAAGTATGTATATGGATTTTTTTTTTAAGTTTTGAGTGTTTTAAATGTGTAATTCTATCTCAGACATAAAGTAGAGAGTAGATTTTTTTAGTATTTCTCTCTCTAGTGTTTTTTTTATACCATAAATTTGGAAACGAGGCAAGCACTGCTCACTACTGGCCACTGATTTTTTACCTGAGCGTTTGTGAGCTGAGGACATCTCAGCTGCGCCTGTAACTGGAAGACCATTTCCAGATAAGTTTAGGGCCTAAATTTGTACGCCACTACTTGATAGCTGTTTTGCATTGACTGACCCTTAGATTTCATTCATAGTGTTTTATTAATTCATGAATTAATTTAAAAAAAGAAAGAGGAATCACAACACCATTTCCTCTTATTTATAAAAAAAGGCGTGGCAAGGTGTCTGGACCGATGTTACTGTCTGATTCATTATCACCTCCAAATAGGTAAGACTGTTAAGCGAAAATCATTTGCCCGATTCTGCAACGTATTGTACAAGTTTGCATATTGGAATGAAGCAGCAGATACTACTAGATGTTGAACCAAGTTTTTTACAGCAAAGCAGCCGCGCAGGCAGAAGCCTAAGCACCGGGGCACCGCGACTGCTATATGGAGGTTAAAGACACATCATTAATCCCATTTTTAAATAGCTCAAGGTCATCTCTTTCTTCTTGCATCCACACCATAATTGTGATATCCTTAATAGTAGCTCGTGATATACCAACAGATGCAATTTTGGGCTTTATTACAAATGATTAGATATGTAGTGGTACCTGAAGTCGCAAGCAAGATGCTTTCAATAGCTCCATGACCAGTTTAGACTTTGAAACATCTGGTTGTATCAACTTCTTCGACTAGATGACACAATTATTTTATTAATTAAGCTTCTTAAATAAAATAAAATTTAGTTTTTAACTCCAAAGGTATAATTGTAGGTATCAACCAGGACTCATCTACAGAAAGTACCGGATGGTCAAGATGGCTGACCATGAATATCTAGTAAGTGTTTTGGCTATTATGTCAGGACTAGTCAATCAGTTAAGAAAATATAGAAAAAGCATAATAACGAAAATAGGATAAGAATCGTACATGGTAGACAGTCTCTGAGCGAATTATCGGGATACTTCATTACAATTTAGTATGATCTATAAAGTTTAATTTTCCTACAACTACAGGGTCCGGCATAAAGTCGGACGGTTTTCAAAATATCACAAAATCGTGAATTTTTACTCAAAGTGTGGCAGATCACATTAGTCATAAGGTTTTTGACGATGCATTGCTGAAGACGTTCTTGAAAGTTCATATAGACTCTCTCCAACATCTTTCTCTCAACTTGGGAGACTTCCACGCGAATAATTGCCTCCCTCAACTAGTCCAGAGTTCGGGGCTTGTGCTCGTATTCACGAGCTTTGAGGAGTCTACATAGGAAAAAATCGCAGATGGATAAATCTGGGGAACGAGAAGGCGAACAAACATCACCAAATCTAGAAATAAGACGACCACGGAAGAGATGGTGAATAACGTTCATCGTTGCTCTGTCTATGTGTCGCCCAATGGAACACGTTGTCGTCGTAATTCAGGTAAAAAGAAGTTGGTGATCATTTCGACATATCATTGCCATTACCGTGTTCGAAGAAGTAAGGGCCGATGATGCAAGTTTGCGATACAGCGCACCAAGCTGTCACTTTTTGGGAGGTGCAGCGGTCTTTCATGTAACTGTCGCGGATCTTCATTAGCCCAATGACGACAATTCTGCTGCTTAACCATGCCATCAAGAAGAAGATGAAAGCGAGCTTCATCACTCATGAACAAAATGAGGTACTGAAGTTCATTCGTTGTGCGTAATCTCCAGGCTGTAACTGTTGCACAATGGCCAATTTTTAGGGGTGAAAGCGGAGTTCCATATGCAAAATACGCCTTACCGAACGATCACTGAGGCGAAGTTCAGCAGCATGTTGCCGTGCAGATCGAGCCGTTCTGCGAAGGATGAACGCGTTCCACATTTTCGAGGTTTCGAACCGTTCGTGAAGTTCCTGGTGGTCTTTTGTTGATCAGTACATCACGTGTGCGAAGTGATTGAACCCAACGAAGGACTGTGTTTCGAGAAGAAACAGCTCGATTCTGATGAATATTGAACTGGCGACGAAACTCACGCTGTACAGCCGTGATAGACTCATTATGTCGGACAAAACTATCGTACGCGCTGCTCAACCGTCCTCTGCTCTCCCCACCACTCTCGCCCCAATAAACGGAGAGTACCAGCCATTTCAAAAACATGTATTATTTGAATATTTTAATTTTGATACTTCAAAATGAATTTATGTTTTTTTTTACTCGGGTATTGTTATAATAATTGTGTCTGTGTTTTATTACTATGTCATTCAAACTTGATGTATTTTAGTTAAGAGTTTTGTTGTCAAATTCATTAATAGCTTTCCGTCTGAGATTTTTTCTTTCTTGGATTGAAAATGTAAAACATTTTTTCTCTTGTATTTTTGATTGACTGATTGAGGATTTATTGACTGATTGGAAGAGAACAGATGAATACATCGCAATTTTGTCAATTTAAAAACACACCGCGCTAGCAGTGGAGTTGCGATGTGTTTCCTGCTCTCTTACTTTTCGGTATACGTTGACACGTTCTCGGAATTTCCAAGAGTTTTTGATAGAATAGTTTTCATAAGCCGTCTTAGAGTGCACTAGCCATGTATCTGAAAACTACTCAGATTATTACCCTTCATGTTAACGTGAGTATGTTTTCACCTTATTGGTGAATTGATCAATACTCAGAGATGAACGTGGGATAAAAATTGAGTCATAACAAAGTATTAGTCTCAGAGAAAGCCAAGAGGTTGAGCAGCGCAGGTGTGGTGAGACAGCGCAGTAATAGCACAGTCGAATAGGAAGACGATTTAGATGTTATGATGGATGCTCAGACAAAATTTCAATTAGTATCAAAGTCAGGACGTACGAACTTCTACTCCTAAGATTGTTCTACCATTGTGAGGTTAAATACAGTGAACTTCGATTATAACGTTCCCTCTAGGGAGACAAAAATGGGTACTCTATAACCAGAGGTACGCTATGAAGGAAACCCGTAAATATGTACTTTTTTATTTGGTTTATTAAAAGACATTAACTAAAAATGCATTCTAGGTATGTAATATAAAAAAGATATAGTAATATGAATATGGCATGTGACACATGGGAATCGACTTTCTTTCGCAATTAGTTTGTAAGGAATCACAGAAAAAGTAATGATTTATTTTAATATCTAAAGATACAACAAATCGAGTTGCACCCTTTATAAGAACGCCATTGATGCTGTGCACTCTATTATTTAAAATTCTCGGAGATATCCACCAAGACTGCTGTACGGCGAACATCCGCAGAGTTTACGAACACGTTCAACGAATACCGGAGCGGAGAGGTTAGCCGCACCACAAACAAAATACTCTTTCAGACTGTAAACATTATGGTTACTGTGTGTGGAGAGTGCATTGTCATACTGATCATTGCTTGTAGATCTACAATGGTCATCGAAAGGGTCGGTCAAAGTGCTATAAGAACTGGAAGTTTGCTCGATTAATTAAAATTTTTCAATAATCTACCAGAAAGGTAAAGTCAGAATTAATCGTGAAGTACTTTAAAGGAAATTTAAGCAGGTTTCTGATCGATCACTGTTTTTATTGTATTGAAGTGTTTTTCTCTTACAGACATTTTTAATATCTTTGGTGTGGAAAATTTGTTTTTATTGTCACTTGTTTTATTTCACTATTGTTTTACTGTTATTTTGTTCCTAGTTTTATTGGTTTTGTAACATCAACAGGAAAATAAAAGAATTTGAACTTGAAATAAAGCAGTAGATCAATCATCTGCTGCATCTGCTGATGTTCTGTGGATCTTCATACGTATACACCATGTACAATGTGCTGCATGGGATCAGGAGAGAATTATTGCGGTCCCGCATTTGATGTGTATAAGATAGGGAGAGAGAGAGAGAGAGAGAGAAACACGTTTGTAAGTGCGAGAGCGCGAATGTATAGCCCACAGATTGTCCTTGATGTAGAACACGATTCGTTCGCGCTCTTGCTGACATATGTGTTTCACTCTCTCTATCTCGCTCCTCCACATTAGATACGGGACCTCAATGATTCTCTGTGAATCCTGTATAAGGCTGGTTAGCCTTGGTGTAAACATGGAAATAAAGTTAGAAACAACAACATTGTTTGTAAAAAGACAACGCATATCTGGCTGTATCTTTTTATGTATTTGTAATTAGAAAGACCCTTCCTAAAACTTTCAGATATCTGCTAAACTTTTTTCCACCTTTTTTAACTAGCCTGGACTGCCAGTCCAGTTCGTGGTTTGTGCTGTTTTCTACTGTACACTCACGTTGGGGCAGATACATTCAGACAAGCTGTGACTGAGCCATTTAATTGCGATTGACCAGAAATAAGCGGATGTATTCAACACACCGTATAGATACCATCTATTACCAGAATCGACCACTTCGAGAGTGATCAGCAGGTCTCTGTAAATTGATCTCAGTTCGCGAGGACAGCCGAGTTATTACTATGACCGCATCATGCCGTCGATTCTGGCGATATATTAGATAGTAGATATTGGTCGTGCGGTCGTATTTCGATTGGATTTACACCCTTGATAGGATATCTCTGCTTTTGTTCGTTGACCTACCTACATACCAGTGGCGAAGCGTCCATGTAACCATTTTTACCATTGGTAACAGTTAAAAATCTTAAAAATAAATATTTTATGACCCACGAAAATAATGCGCCCTATAGTGTCTAGGTTTTGCGAACACGATGAAGCTGACTCGCCTCGACTTGGTTGTCGGTTGTTGCCATTTTCATTTATGGATACACTTGGTAGTCCGTCGGGGACCGTCGGTACCGGCTCGTGTCTGATCGCGGTCGCCCGAGTGCGTGGGGCGCTGCGACATTATGTGGGCTTGTTACCATTTTTTGATTTGGTTACTCACTTCCCAACTAACAATTATCACTCCTATTAGAGTTGCAAGAATTATTATACAGTATTCCTTAAACAGCATTGTATACTGTGAGAACATTGGCAAAACCCTCTTAGAACAGCTATACAAGCGGAATGGGAACACCTAATAGGACACTTCAGTCAGGTTAAATAAGGGCTGCAGGTAACAGTTATAAAACAAAAGTGTAAGCCACTTGCAGCCGCTATAGGACATTTGCGTCAGTGCAAGATTCAGTTTTTGTCAACTATACAACTATTCTGTTACGTGATTCTACTTCATTGCAACCAAAATATTTCTTATGTATTGTATAGACGAAGTGAAGAATATATAACTTACACATTACAGTCATCTTGTTTACTTACATATCGGCCATTGTGAATTTCATACACAGGTATATGATAAACTTCCACACTGTGATATAGGGCTATTGAATTACTTGCGCAGCAAATTTTATTGTGATTATCGTGCAGATTAGTTAGCCAATTTCTACGGGCTTCGTATTTGATTCATATTTTGCTGTTCCATTTAGCAGTCGACGGTTCTGGTAAAAGATGGCACTTGAGCGGTCGTATTTCGATCAGTTACAAGGTTGAATACCTTTCAGAACAAAAAGAAAAAGTTAAAAATGTTCATATTGTAATCTGTGAAATATAAAGTTTCTTATAATAAATCCCGGATCGATCCGTTAAGGTGCAATACTATTTTTCACCCGGCATTGTCGACATAGCACTTATTCAAGCAAACTTGCGTCGTACTCACTTTCGTGTATATATTCTCGCTCGGTAAGCGCGGAATATCGCAACAAGTTGTTAATAAATCAGAGGTGGCTGTGCCGACGGTGGCGTCGCCTTCTGCTTCCCTGCACCTCCCCTCTTCAACCCCCTATCCCATCTTGCCCCCGAGCACTCCTCGTGAAATATTGCCAGCTGACTACAGCTACGGGGTTGGGAAGTTATAGCTGGTGAGATGGAAACGGTGAGAAAAATCGATCAACGCTTTCTCTTCTCCTATGGACATTGTCTGAACATCATCTAATTGATTCTCATGAACTCTGGTGTATATCACATGCCGCATTCTTGAAATGAGGGTGTAGAATAACCGAGAGAAGATGCAGTTAATTTTGTGATAGAATACCCGCACGGGTATTGCGTATTGAAAAGTGACATTATGTAGATTTTCTTCACATTGTATTGGTTTTTGTGACATTATGTAGGTTTTTCTACAAGATGTTATCACATCAATGTTTGTTTCTGATGTGATCTAAAATCTGCTTTAGAGATGGCATTACTGGAGGTCTAAGCTGTAAGTTGTATACTATAGCTAGAAGGCAACGGCAATGCATAGCTGCATAGTGAGGATTTGGGTGCTAAAATGTGTGTTGATGATAATTCCATTGGATTCTTGTCTCAAACTTACTTGAGATTCAACGCAAGAAATTAGTTGCCATCCACTTTTGCTTATACATTCTGGAAATTATACGTAGTCATGCCATAAGTTCTGTCCCTCGTTTTCAAACAAGTGTAGACCTGTTAATACTTGTCCGATTGTTTACATTGTGGTGTCAGTTGATTAAGCGCTTTTCGGGTAATTACATATACCTCAGTTTGTATTGATCTCTCGAAGCATAACGATGGAGTGGGGCAAGGCAAAGAACCGTATTGCAGTGATAGCTTTACATAAGTGTAATCACAGTGCTAGTCAGATTTTTGAACTCTTACGCGGCCTTCAAATATCGCGTAAATTTGTGTCTAGGACCATTCAGCGGTACAATGAGACGTCCTCTGTTGATGACAGGCCAAGAAGCGGAAGACCTCGTCAAGTAAGGACTCCAGCAGCCATCAAAGCCGTAAAAGCCAGGATTCAAAGGAATCCACTCCGGAAGCAGAAGATCCTATCCAGGGAAATGAAGATTCCTGTCCGGACGATGTCGCGCATCATTAAACAAGACCTAGGGCTAGGGGCTTACCGGAGACTTACGGGCCAGCGACTTACGGCCACCTTGCGACACATCAGGGCGACAAGATCCAAGAAGCTCTTGGAGAGGTACGCAGCTGGGGGATTCCGAAAGATTTTGTTCACGGATGAGAAAATCTTCACCATAGAAGAAAAATTCAACCGACAAAATGACAAAGTGTATGCAAGGAGTTCACAGGAAGCTTCGGAGATCATTCCGAGAGTTGAGAGAGGCCACCACCCTGCGTCAGTCATGGTTTGGTGGGGGGTGTCCTACGAAGGGGTCACTCAGCTCCATTTCTGTAAACAGGGCGTGAAAACAAAAGCGGCAAACTATCAGAGCGACATACTGGATCCTATCGTCAAGCCTTTAAGTGGTACATTGTTTGCCAACCAACACTGGGTCTACCAGCAGGATTCCGCCCCCGCTCACAAGGCTAAGAGTACGCAGCGCTGGCTGGAAAGCAATGTGCCAGAGTTCATTGCTGCGGAAGATTGGCCCTCAGGGAGTCCGGACCTCAATCCTTTAGACTACAAGTTGTGGGACCTGCTAGAGCAGTTGGCCTGCTCCAAAGCCCACCGTAATATCGAGTCCCTGAAAGCGGATTTGATCCGATCAGCGGCAGCTATTCCTTTGGAAGCTGTGCGTGCAGTGATAGATGAGTGGCCCGCGAGATTGAAGCAGTGTGTGAAGGCCAAGGGGGGACATTTTGAATAAAACTGTTTGATTATGAATTCTAAAAATGTTGTCGAATAAATAATATCTTTCATATAAATATATCTTATCTTGTTTCATTTTTATCATGAGATTATCATGGGACAGAACTTATGGCACGACTACGTATACCTATGCAAATTTGCTGAATTTAAAAAATCAGAAAGAAAAGAAAATCCCTGATTCGTGAAGGAACCGGTGAGAAAATATGCGACAGACAGGAATATTTATGAAAGTGAAAAGTTTTAGCATTACTTTTTATTTCCAGTCATTTAAATTTTATAGAAATTAATTTCGCGATGTCAATAGAAAATACAAATCAGCGCCTAGATGTGACGCATTGCGAACATGTTTGATGTATGATGCGTCATTACTAATGTTTCTGTGTTATGGCTTAATTGCACACAACGTGGGCGCGATGGCGATTTCTCGTAGTGCTCTTCAAAGTTTTTGGAAATACAAAAAAAAACGGGAAAAATCGTAATTTATAAGTTTGAACATAACCTGTCTTCAGAAAGGACAACATATATACGTAAATAACCCGTCGGGTACAGCTAATAGATATACTTCATTGGCAGCATAATTTTCTCACACAGCAAATATAACTGATTTTATACACATGCACACCAATACACACAATCATCCAGATGCGATCTTGCTATTCAATCAACTTTCTTTGTTTCACATCTTCCCAGAGAAGAAAACTACGGACTACTCGGCCTCCCAAAACATATGCAACCAACAATGCGTGTAGTTAAGTCATTCCTCCATAGATGGATGTTCACAATGATCCTAGTGAGCAATCGTAGAATGACTGTTTGCACCCTAAAAACTACCTAGTCTGCAAGATGAAATTTTATAGGTTCTTTTGACTTTTTATAAGTTTTTTACATAATACCCGTGCCGTTGCAATGTTAAGCCTCCGATAGATAAGCAAACGGCTACGGCAGGTTACGAGGCGGTAATTCGATGCATATTCCGGCAAACTGCTAAGGCTACTCAGGCAGAATTCACACGGCCCTATCCCAGACACAGTCGCCAACAAGTCATCTACCACTGCACGAAGAAATCGAATATCAACGGGTCATTCTAACAAGGAGTTTTCGATAATCGTGAACGGTCATTTATGCCATATTAATTTATATGGTTGGCTGTATTTGATAATTTCTGATAGTCGGAAATTGCTTGTTGGAAATAAGTGATTAATTTAGTAAAAGCGCCGACTTGCTACCGGTGGAAGTAAAGTAGTTTGAATTAGGGATGTTACGGAAGTGATGATACTCGAACTGAAGTCAGCATCGGCGGTTTTAAATTTAGCTTATCGGAATCGGAACCTGATCCGGAATCAGAATCGGACGCGAAGCCTGAAGAAAGATATACTGGAGCAGGATTAATAAAATAAAAGTATACACACCTATATTGTTAATTAGCATTTTCGACTGCAGCTCAGAAAAAATAAACAAGCTTTCTATTAATAGTGAGTAGTAATAAAAAATTGAATAAAATGTGTGCAATCAAATCAGTGAGTGCGAAAGAAGCAAATTAGTGTTGGTTTGCAGTTTAACCTCCTTCCAGTCCATTTTTTAACTGGTTATAGATTAGGCCAGCACCACTAAAAAGTTGTTCGCTTGCTACTGAGCTTGGTGGGCACGACAAATTAATATTGGCGGGCAATCGGGATTAGCAGTTTGAATTTAGTATTTACCTTACACCATAATACGGGATCGTCACTGATATGAATACGTTCTTATCTATTGTACTCATAAGTAAGCCCTTACTAGTGGAATTATTATAATCTTAATCAGTACTACCCAATAATACATTTGAAAAAATTGTTTGGGTTACCTCCGTTTTGAAAGTTTTGGAACTTAAAACGAATCAGGAAGTTTAAAAGCAATCGGATGTTCCGACTTCTCGGAATCAAAATCGAACCTCAGGAACATCCGTTGTTTGTACAACGCATGTGGCACAGTACATCAACGAAACTACTTAATGTATAGTGAGATGTGCAATATATTTTTACTATGACCTGGAATAACCAGAAAGAAGAAAAACACAAAATTTGTTTTCTGTGACGGGAAAAAAGTTTGACTTTTTATGAAATTACTTATTTCCCCGGGAAAAAAAATTAGTACCTACTTTTTTCCCGGATATTGTATAAACATATAAGCAACTTTAGATATTTAATTTTAGAATATTTTATTATACAATAAAGTTACATTTCCTTTATATCGAAAGTACAATTATTACATGTACATCAGTCGAATTTTCTTGTGTTGAATTTTTATGTTTCTGTCATCACTAAGATTTTATACGGTTGTAATCAAGGATATCAAAAAATATGTGTAATAACATTCTTATTTTTAAACATTTTCAATCTTTCACTATTTCTTTTATTATGCAAATTTTATATAGGTAATTTGACGAGTCCTACAAGCAGTTGAAATAAATTACTTGACCCTGCAGAAATATCAGTAGGAAGATATCGACGATGTTTTACAATTTTTTGCCGTATTTTATCAACAAAATTCGCATGATATTCTACGGCCAACTTCCATAAAAAGAGCAGCACCATTCCGTTGAATTTACAAGCATCGGATAGGTCTTCGGTGGCAGGCCGCTGCTGCATCGGAGTTTTAATGGGAGTTTTAGTGCTCGCCGACCGAAGCTGGATATGGAAAAATGAGGTCCGTCGCTCGCTGCCTCGGAATCCAAAATGCAGCCACATCCTTCCGAACATATCCAAGGGTATTTTGTACTTAAATAGACCTTAAATAGACATAGTAAAAGGGTGGTTTCACATCTGAAAATACAAAAGGCCATGTGTTCAGTTATTACGGATTTACATACGTAAGCAAAGTTCCGGAAGTCTGCGCTTGCCGCATTTCGATCGCCATCGCTCTCTTCGCCAGTCTTCTGCCATCTTGCCATAAAACTGTCTATTTGCGGGGGATGAGGGAGGATATATCTCAATATTGCGACATTGGCACATTCATACGTCTCCAGCCCCAGTAATTCTACGCACATATTAGGCACATGTCACTCACCATAGATGTCCCCGTACATTTACAGTTAAAGCTTAGAAATATCTCCGGGTGTCGATACGTGCGACGTCGTTCCCGATGGACAAGCGTAGTCGTCGGTAGTCGTACGTCACAGTCGGCAATCGCTTCCGCACTACTGTGGCCTGCGTGAACTGTGCATCGTGCACCTGCAGCAATTCCTCTCAGGGAGAGCAGGAAAATCATTTAATTTTTTGTTATGTATGTCCGTGGCTAACTTTTTTGAGACACCGCATCGAGGGAAGTACAGAGTCAACTTACTTGACGCCAGTTTTCATCTCTTGCCATGAAAGCTGCCAATATTCTTACCTGTATGTCAAAATAGACTCAACGAGTGTTCGATAGATTGCCACTTTTGTTTTTAATCGAATATTCTTAGACTAGAGTAATGAATGTAAAATGGGCTTTGATTTTTTCTTGGTGAATTCTATTTTCTATTTCTCTTCGAGTATTACCTTCTGACAATATGCTACCGAGGTATTTATATTCTTTACATCTCAGATTTATAGCTCTATATAATGTAACGTTGCTTCTAGGTTACTTTGTTATCAAGCTAAATTCCAACAAAATCGATTCAATAGCCCTAGATATGTGATTCGATGTATGTGATATTAAAGATTTCGCGTGTTTAGAAAAATTACCCTATATGCCCGTAAAATCTGAATTCAGATCTGTTTTATTTGCATATATGTATCACTGTGTTGTATACAGTGTTTTTCAAAAAAGTCATATTTTTTTAACGGGTCAAGTCTGCAAACTAAAATTGATGAAGGGATACTATGTGTGAAAGTAAACAGTTGAAAATTGTAAGATGGCGGTTGGGTGCTCTATTATAACACTTTTAAATGGGATAGTGATCACGTGATACCTCATATTAAATCTTTTCATCAGTAATGTATATCCCTTAAGTATAAATTCACTATCTTTCAAAACGGCGAACTGGAGAGTCATCAGTCATCAAGTGATCATCTTTTGGAAGGGTATATCATCCCAATGCGCAACGAGCGATGGGATATTTATTTAACATAAGTGACATACGTTTACACATTTTTTTTTTAAATGGAAGGTTCTATTTCTTATTGCATATTCGATTAGATCCTTTCTAGATAAAAAATAGTATTCTAACGTCTCATACTTTTTGACGTTTGGTTGTTGATTTATAAGCAAGTCAGTGAACGAAAACGCTAAACTGCCGGTTCGTCATATTAAAAGGTAGGAATTTTATGTTCTAGAGTGTAAAGTATTCATAAGGAGCTTCAGAATCAGGCTTCACATGAACCTCCATTCCATTTAAATGTGCTCCAAGATGGCACCCACCAATCATTTTGAATTTGCACTTCTACACTAAAATATTGTATTCATGCGTCAATTCCATTACCCCAAATTTCAGTTTCGTAACTTAATCCGTTAAAAATAGGTAAGAGAGGCGGATTGTGAAAAGCACCGTATACGTGCACAGCCTGCAAAAAAGTTCTCTATTTTGGCCTGGAAAATAAGTTAGAGATCACTTTAAAATAAGCAAATCTCAAAACACTCTCCAAGGTCATGTAGATCAAGTGGTCAATTTTAATTTGTATACTTGGCGACCTCAACTAATATAACTTTTAACCGAGTTTTTAAGCATTGAATATGCCCCCACGGTAACCCATATTTTAAATGAATTACAATATTTTTTTTAGGTATTTTGGATCACTCCGAAGAAAAAAGGCTTCCATTAACCTTTCTGTAAAGCTTACCATTACAGTTATAAGCGATTTACAATTGTAGGACACCTTTATGGCCTCCTTGAATAGTAGGAATGTAGAAATACCCCAGACATTCTGAGATAAAATAATATGAAAATCAAGGCAGCCATAAAGGAATCCTACAATTGTAAGAACGGACCTAAAAATGTTTAAAAGCTCGGTAAAAAATTATAATTTTTGAGGTCGCTAAGTATCTAAATTAAAGTTTAAACCTTGCTTTACACACTTGATTTTGAAGCTATTTTTAAAGATAAGTTTGTCATTGTTACTCCAAATTTGGAGAACTTTTGGTTTTCGTAGACGTACGTATACTGTATGTATATATAAAGGCGTCACAGATAAGAGCTTCAGTTATAGTCTAATCATATTAGCAAATTTTCCCAAAATGATTGTAAAGTCTGGTTTTATTGGTGCAAAAAATATCCTAAATAAAATCAACAAAATATTACTCTTTTTAATGTGCTAAAACCGGAATGAAACTTATTTTTTCAATATTAGTTCAAGTTTTAGAGATACGGTAATTATATGTGTTCCTGCTGTGACAGTGTTAATATACTGTAATTCACAAGAATTCACGTGCTACATTTTTATATTCGACAAGGAAAGATGATGTAATCGGCATGATTGTGTTACGTTATACATACGTGTACATTATATTGTTTTATATTAGCCATTTTTTCCTCAGTTGGCTGACAGCGTTCATGCAAGATGTCTCGAAAGTGTGTAAACAATCCAGATCAGTTTTGTTACGTGTGTGGTGATGTGACTTTTGCGTCTCAGAGACGGTCTATTACTCCACTAATAACAAAGGCATATCAGCTTTATTTCGGTTGTAAACTAGGTGATCAAGACAAACAGTGGGCACCCCACATCTGCTGTAATACATGTGCTTCAAATCTGAGGAGCTGGTTAAATGGCAAAAAACGGTCTATGCGCTTTGCTGTCCCAATGGTTTGGAGAGAACCTACAAATCATATTAATGATTGTTACTTTTGCATGGTACCTTGTGTTGGACAAGCCACAGGTATGTCCAAGAAAAAAAAAATCGGTTATTAACTACCCAAACATACCATCTGCGATGAGGCCTGTGCCTCACAGTGACGAAAATCCTATTCCAAAACCCCCAGAATCCTACACTTGCGTATCAGAAAACGAATCAGATCATGGCAATCGAGTGATTCGTCAGGAAGAAGATATGCCATTAACGTCAAGAGATCCTGATTTTCTACCGAGCACGTCATGCCACCAACCGCACAAAATAACACAGTCAGAATTAAATGATCTTGTAAGAGATTTAGAACTTCCAAAATGTAATGCTTGGATCAAGACTGCAGCAGTGGAACTTGTTAGAAGACGATGTTTCGGTATGTGTTTTTCGTAAACGCCACAAAGACTTAGAACCATTTTTCAATATGGAGAATAACTTGGTTTTCTGCAGTAACAATAACGGCTTACTGGCGGCTTTAAATATAAACTATAACCCAGAAGAATGGAGATTGTTTATAGACAGTTAAACATTGAGTTTAAAGGCAGTGTTATTGCATATTGGAAATATTTTACCATCTCTTCCTGTAGGGTATGCAGTTCACATGAAAGAATCATATGACAATATGAAGTACCTATTGACATGCATAAAATACGATGAGCACCAATGGCATATTTGTGGCGATTTGAAAGTTGTTGCACTTTTACTTGGGCTGCAGCTAGGCTACACAAAGTTTTGCTGTTTTTTGTGTGAATGGGACAGTCGGGCAAAGGCACTTCATTACACCAGACAAAACTGGCCTGTTCGTCAATTCCTAGAGCCAGGTCAAAAAAATGTACAGCATATGCCATTAGTAGATTTGAAAAACATTTTATTACCACCACTGCATATCAAGTTGGGCCTAATGAAAAACTTTGTCAAGGCATTAGATAGAAATGGGTCAGCTTTTCAATACCTGCGTCAGAAATTTCCAAGACTAAGTGAGGCAAAGGTTAAAGAAGGTATTTTTGTAGGGCCACAGATTCGAAATATTTTGAAAGATACACAGTTTGAAAACACTTTAACAGGTATTGAAAAAACTGCTTGGAATGATTTCCGTCTGGTGGTCACTAATTTCTTGGGAAATAGAAAAGCTGACAACTATAAAACCCTTGTCAAAAATATGCTGTCATCGTATCAAAAGATGGGCTGTAATATGTCTCTTAAGATACATTTCCTACACACACACCTGGACTTTTTTTCCTGACAATTGCGGAGCCGTAAGTGATGAGCACGGCGAACGTTTTCATCAGGATATTTCAACAATGGAAAAAAGGTACCACGGAAAGTGGAATCCTTCCATGCTTGCAGACTACTGTTGGACTCTTGGTAGAGATGCTCCAGAAACGATCCATAAAAAAACAGCAAAAAGACAGCGCATATAGTGATTCTTATAAGTATATGAATCTTGTTACTTTTTTTAATATATCCTTAAAAATAATTTTTTTTTTCTAAACCGCAACTAATTTTTTTATTTCATTGTCATTTTTGGATTCAGCGCCCCAAAATTAACAAAGAAGTGCACTTTTCCCACAAGATACAATTAAAAAACTAAAATTTGTTGTCCAGTTATCATCGCATTAGCAACAAGTGCCAAAATCTGCATTTTGACTCGATTTCCGGCCATAACTTTTTTTCGTTCCTGCGAACACTTTCGATAGAATCCCATAAAACACATTTGCTCATTCTTTGATGTCGAATAAAAAGTTTTCCAAGACAAATTGAACAACTTGCAGCAATAAAACCAGACTTTAACAATTATTTCGCTAACCACCCTCCAGACACCTGTTCTTGGAGCTTTGACGCCTAAGCTCTTTCCAAGGATAACAGCACTGATGATGGCATTACCAGGTATTACTGATGGGTCGGTGGGCACAGTATAAGCGCGGATGTCGTCCTATTACTCAGGCAATAAATTGGGAACGCGCGGGTGACACACCGCCGCCGCTCTACCGTTCCCGCTTCACAACGCAGCTCGCAGTAGAGGCAGCGTGCTCACAACAATTTCCATATTTCCACCCCACAGCTGTTGTGCTCTCCTCTCTCGTGCTACCAGCCAGGGCGGAGCGGAGCACAGCGCGGCAGGCGACGGCAAATTCTATTATCGCCGGTAATCCGGCCGCTTCGCGTAGGGAGCACAGACGAGTTGTGCGTTTGGTGGACGCAGGGGCGGATTTTAGGACAGTCAATAGAAGGATAATACCTTTTTAGACTACGCCGTATACATATAGGTTATTTTCTACAATCATTTTCGGGGAGCCCAGAGGAAAACGTTCGATCAGCTGCGCCATGCTGCCTCTTTGTGACAACAAAAGAGTTCCGAGACGTGCAATTACTTGTCCTATCAGGACCACCCATATGGGTGGTTGACTTCCTCTCTAGCCGCAACATATCCATCGTAATTAACGGGTGTTCCACGGGGATCGGTCTTGCCTCAGACATTGTTACTCTTACATATCAACGACCTCTTTTCCTGTAGGATCAATCCGAACCACAGCTTTGCCGATGACAGCACTGTACATGCAAGAATTCAGACTGACAAGCCGATCTCTGCCGGGGAGAAGACTAGACGAGAGACCTGGATGTTATCAATACTTGGGAAGGCAACAATTCTGGAGCAGTTTAATGCTTCCAAAACACAGTCCTTACTGTACCCTGAGTTAGAAGAAGCGTCCTAGCGCTCATCCGGTTTCGATGGATGGTCGAGTTCTGTCAGGTGACAGACTTCTGTCAACCTGGCGGAATTGAACACTTTGTCACCAGAAAATCAACACCTATTTATTTTTTTTTAACTATAATATATGACATATTTTCAATCCCCTTTATCATTTTAGGTGTTGAAGCTTTAAATATTTGCGTATTCATAAATTGTTGGCAGATGACAAATATCGGCAAATATTTTCGAATGTCTCAAACATTTTGCACTCGTGAATAAATAATAGTATTGTCACTACCTAGCATGAAATTCTGTGTAGTGAAAATATTATCTTTTATTGTTGCCCTTTGTTTTCCAGTTTTTATAACCGTTTTTTTTCCTTTCCTTCCTTCTCATTGTTTCTTGTTCTGGTAATGTTTTGCTTCGATGTCGTCTGCTTGGCACCCGTCGTGTTTTCATTAATTATAGAATAAAATTCAATCAACGCAATTATCATCTTAAAATATCAAAATATGCAAGATATTCAATTACCGAAAAGAGAAAAAATATTGTTTCTATTATATGAATGGGTATTCGAGAAATTCTCTTTACTGGTTACAGTGCCCGAATACCAGATGTTATTGACTATTTGACATGCATATCATTTATCCTGCTGAATTTTCAGCAAAAATGATAGAAAAAAATTATACTTGAGGAAAAAATCATAAGAGTATATTTTTAAGTGCTCATAAAGCATGTCTGTAAATTGCAAGATCTTAATACTTATTTTGCTGTGAAAAATTGTTATACAAGTTATAGAAAGGTCAATTTACAGTCGGTTACCGCGAAAATTGAAGCGGTGCTGAATTTCACTGTGCTAATAATGTTTTACAAAGTGTGTATAAAAATCAGCCATCAGAATTTAAGTAAAATTAGTCTCATTTTTACCTAAGCTTTCTCACCTGGTGCCGGCAAATTGAATCACTACCCAACACACAGGCATTAAGAGTACCTATAAATGCTATTCAATGCCCCATATTTTGAATTACCGATGCCAAATCCAACCTCAAACGTTTAAGCATCCTGTGCATCATCTTGTCCTATGTCCTCCCGCATTGTACTCCATTTTTATCTTTATAGATACAAGTATTTTAAATGTATCCATAAACAATATTTTTGTTTTTATTGTTTACATACAATAAAACAAAAGCTATACATGCTCCCCTTTTATGCATACTTTCATCCTATGACCTCCCAAAGAAGCTTTGCAGATAGGTGACTCTTTGGCCGCAAGATATCCGTCGAAATTGACGGGTTCTCCTCTTAATCCCGCAACGTCAACGCGGGTGTTCCCCAGGGATCGGTCTTCGGTTCGACGTTATTCCTCTTACACATCAACGACTTCCTTCACTGTACGATCAATTTGTTACACAGCTTTGCTGATGACAGTACTCTACAAGCAGAAATTGAGAATGACAAGCCGATCTCTGCCAGTGAGCTGGGGAAAAGAAGACTAGAAACGATGTCCTCTCTGTCGTGAGACCTGGAGGTTATCATTGCTTGGGGACGCAACAATCTTATACAGATTAATGCTTCCAAAACACAGTACCGCACTTTGGCTAACAAGAAGCGTCCTTATCCGGTTTCGATCACCACCAAAAATTCATTCATTTTGTCTGGTCCAGATCACCGAAGATTTGATATGGCGAGAACACAACACAAAGCTAGGCTATTTGTTTGGGGCTAAGAAGTATTTTTCTCCACATGACCTCCTCACTCTGTAGAAGGCCCAGATAAGATCTAAACTCGAGTACTGCTCACATGTTTGGGGTGTTGCCGCTCCGGCTGCATTATCCATGCTCCATGCTGTTTAGAGAAGGCCTGTCCGACTGATCGATGACTCTTCTCTAACGAATAGTCTTGGGACCTTTTCGCACCAGCGGGTCGTCGGCAATCTAGCTCTGTTCTACCGCTACGCCAACGGGCTTTGCTCCTCAGAACTCTTCTCCATGTCATCGCGCGATGTTCCTGCCAGAAAGATCCGCTTGACTCCGGCCTCGTATCGAACTTCTTACATCCAGATTCATCGTTTCAAATTGATTTCAGGAAATTCTGCTTTAAAATCTACTACTCTGATGTCTTCCTAAGCTTTTGCTCGGATACTTCTAAGGCTGGCTAAAGACCAACAAGCCTGCCTTCTGATCCTGCTCTTTAACTCGTATTTATTCTGTAAACATTGGTAAAAGAGAAATTTTCCGCGGAATCCTCCTGTTAATCCGGCACTGTGCGAGATCGAGGGCGAGGAACGTAGAGCGAAGGGCTTATTTACGCACTACGACTACGAGCTGCGAGCACACCGCACACAAAGGGTCGCTCAGCAGATCTAGGCCGGGCTGCCGCTGCGGCTCTTTGATGAAGTGGAAGGGAAAGCGTAATAAGCCGGAAAACCCGAACGGGATTTCAACATGCAATGTCTTGGTTACCTCCTCATTAAATTAACAGGACCGGTATCCTCGTTCTTTTGCTTGGAAGCGATACGTTTTCAAAATGCTTACAGAATCATATTGAGCTGAGTCTCGATTTTGCAAAAACCGGGGTGAGGTTCTCGCCCAAAGAAATAACTTCGTGGCTACCAAAGGATGATGCAAAATGCTTACAGAATCATATTGAGCTGAGTCTCGATTTTGCAAAAACCGGGGTGAGGTTCTCGCACAAAGAAATAACTTCGTGGGTACCAAAGGATGATGCAAAGCTTTATTAGGCCTAAAAAAACACAACTAAACCTTCTCCGAACGCGCAGGGTTTCAAAACTGGTAGAAGCACTAATTCCCTAAAACGAGAACTTATCCTAACACTTGTCTGATCACGCCTAGTCCCAACCGCCTGCAACTTCCAAACGTAGAGTCCGACTGTTGACTTTGACTGGAACGCTTAGTGAGGTCGTCTCAGTCGAGCCGCTGACAGTGCTGACCTGCAGCTGTCCTCGTTGTGGAATCTATGTAGCCGCATACGGCGCCTGTGTCTCGGTCTCGCCAAAGCGGCGTAACTTTCGCTGAAAGCGCAGTCGCGTCGTCTCACTTTGCAATGCGTGCGTGCGACGTCGCGAAACTGTCCAAAGCTGAATCCCCCTCTCACCTCTCCGTCGCAATCGCATACACCCGCTCACAACTTCGAGCCAAACCGCGCGGCATCGGCACCATGACACATAATTTCGTGCTGTTACAGTGGTTGTCTACCGGACATACTCATTTTGATATGTAAAGACACGAACAATCAGTTCTTTATATACATACATGGTGGCTCGGCGTTAAGCGTTTGGTTTAGGTGTTCTCGTTGCTGAACGAACGCTCTAAGGGAATGCGCTGGCTCGCAGAGACATATAATCCGCTAGATGGCAGCTCGACAGTTCAATTATTAAACCATAGCTCCTCCTGAACTCAACCCACTGCTCTCCAAATCACTTGTATCAGTAATGGCCGCATTACGCGGCGTTGTCAAATTTGCGATAATAAAGTTTGTTGCTTCTCAAACGGCGGCGTGACATCGACCTGTCTGCAATCAGGTTCTTAGAAGTACCAAGCATTGCAAATCGCTATCGACACCCCTTTGCCATGCGACAGCGGCTATTTTGTTGTCTACTGCCATCAAGCACACAATAATTCAACTGACCGGTTGCAAGGCGCGGCGACGTACGCTCATAACTGAAATGTTTCGCCTTTTGGAAAGTAGAAAATCTTTGCGGAGCGTACGCATACAGGCTGTTAGTGAATATCTAAAACTGAAAAAGTTTGGAGTTCATTTTTACGAATTGGCAGACCAAAACTATACAAGTTAAATATTTCAGACAAAAATGAGGCGATTTTAATGAGATTTTGCAATATCTTAGAATTGCTTATGGATAATCTAAAACTAGTATAAGAATTAAAAAATCCAGGCACGGACTCATTTTTTATATTGTATTCTGTTAAAATTAATACCATATAAGTTTCAAATCGAAAAGTTTAACTTTGTTCACAAGTAGCCCATAGATGGTACTTCTTAAAACAAGCATTTATTTGATTGCTCCTAGTTTTTTTTAAATTTATCCGACGAGTCTCAATATTCCCAGAATTATTGACCAGAACCGCCTGGCATCTGGGCAACGGCGTTCTTTACAATGTTAGCGACATATTCTCAATTGAGAGAGATGACGACTGAGAATTACAGTACGATTTTTGACTACAAGTTGACAGTTTCCACTAGCCAAGGAGTGCAATTCACATAGTATCAAGAAAAATAATGCCATATTCTTATAAGTATCTGTATACTACATTAACTGGTGATTTGATTAATTCATTTACGTTACAATAGGTGGTCAGGGAAACAAATGTTTTATAATAAAAGCCTTAGTGTTTAATTACCATTACATGTATTTTTTGTCAGTCCTGGAAGTACAAGCAGTTCACCATTGTCACTTACTTTTGCTTGATCACTTAGCGATCTATAAGGCACTATTTTTTCGAAGGGTATATTACATTTTTTTCAGCTCCGAGAATTCATAGGGATCATCAGCCTCGTAATTAGCCTCTGCAAGTTTCCAGTATTTCTAATTGAATTAACGCCAGTAAGCTGGTATGCCACTAGGTATTGGGAATTTATTCAAAAACTACATCGTATCAATAACATCAAACACCATAGATATACATAAAAACTCAGACAGCGATAACCACTTAGTAGCCATTTTGAAGTTGACAAAAATGATAAGCGTGAGACAAACGGGAATTCCATATTTTTAGAAGCGCATCGAGTGCACGTGATATTCGCTGAGCGACTTGAAACGATTTGCGTTTTGAAGAACGAGAATATCAGATTGTGGTAGGAGGTGTTGATCCAGATATATGTGACACTATGTCAAGGATACTGTAGAGCTGGTTTGTTCTTTTGTTAGTCTACAACAGTACTATGGTCATGTTTACTGGGTAACTCACCACAGGACCGTGCGTTAACGCCACACCGTTCCTAGGGATGGCACAGCGCCAGCCCATTTAAACTGTGCGAAGCTAAACTTTTAATCTACAATCGACCACCATGTCTATATAGCGCTTGGTGTAAATGAACTACATAGTTGATTGAAGTGGATAAGTCTGCTTTCCGCCTCTGTAACCACGGCCAAACGCATACAGCGCTGTTTTGTGCTCAATAGCAACTCATCGGTGCGATATAGGTCTAGTAGTTCTGGAGACGGATGAATTGCTAGCAAACAAGTAGGTATGGGTATCGGTTGAAAGAATCAACATACTCTGCCGAGGTAGGCGAAAAACTTGTCGATTTCCACCTTCCAATGGTTTGCCAAGATCTTCTTCATCATCATTACATGCGATGAAAGATGATGGAACCAGTTCATAACTGCTGGATGTTCTGCGCAATGCACAGATCGATGTCGCACCAACAACATCTCTCTGAACTACTAGACTGCACTGATAAGTTGCTAATGAGCACGAAACACCTCTGTCTGTGGTGGATCGCGGCTTCAGAGACGAAAAGCAAACTTGTCTATTCCAATTAAATCCCTTACATCTTGAAAACTATCAACTTTAAAGAAAAGGTCATAAGAACCTTCGTTTATCAAAATGACAAAAACCCGTTAGCAGCATACAAATTTGCTAAAAGTGCTTTTTGAATAAGATTATGCAAAAAACCAAATCAGAAACCTCATCTGTAACCAAAAATTAGGCTAGATATTTTTTGTTGATTAAGTATTGAAGATAAAACTGCTAACAATCTTACAGATCTCATTTATCCATTCAAAAATCACTGTCTTCGACCAGCTTCATTACAGCCCATACGTGTCCATGCAAATGTGCTGAAATGAAAAATGTAATAACGCAGAACACATTGACATAGGATGTGGAAGAGATAGAGGGTGGTTTTTCCGCTTTTGTTGGTTGTCAGGGAGATATACGAGCGCTTATTGGAGAAACATAGGTGCGTGTGAGGGTATCAACTGGGAGAATAGCGGGAACAGAGATAATACGCACGCTATATGAATGCTTTAGGCCAGGCATACTAGAGAAATTTTGAACGGAGTCAACGGGCTCTGCGACGACTCAGATAAGTAAATTAAAAATGTATGAACATTGCCATAGCATGGAAATTAGTTGCTGAGGTATTAAAGGTAGTAAATTATCAAACTTTTAATAATAATGAATTGAACGCTAATTAATCTAGAACCTAAAACTACTATATGGGTACATTAATATTTACACCAATTTCTTAGGAGATTGATTTCAATCAGCTAATCGTAAGAAATCACAAGCTTTCAGAAAGCATAAAACTTGGAGTACTGTAGTCGCTGTATATTTTTTGGATGTTATGTGAGATTTACATCTCGAAAAACCATGTCAATCATGTCCGATCGAGTCGGTCTATCTGTCCGCTAATCCTTGGGCACTCTATAACTTGAAAAGTACAGTTCGAATTCCAATGGAATTATCACAGGTGCCAGGGACGAAAAACCTTTGCAGTTTTTTAGAATAAATTCAGTGCTGGCGAAAAACGAAAAAAAATAATAAGTCAAAAATCGCTCATGCTTCATTTTTTACTGTCTAGAAGCTCCTGATGGTTTTCAGAAACCCAGGGGGTAAGAATTGAGGGTTGGGGGTTGTGAGAGGAACATCTAAATTTTTTTGACGTTACATTTATCCGTTTAAACCCCGGTAATTCTACGCACCAATTAAGTATACCTCACGCATCATAGGTTTCCCCGTCTGTTCGCTTTTAACTCGCGCGCCTCTAGATATTCGTCTCAGTTCGAAGTTAGTCATAGCAATCTTCATGGGCGTCCACAGGAATTTTAGTCTGCGAGGAGGCAATTATCAGCAAGAGATAACTTTTTCTGAAAGCATACCGGCCCCCAAAGCTTTTTGAAGAGCTTCGTGTAGCAAACTTACACAAGAGGAGGGGAATTTTTATAAACAGCTAAATACAGG
This sequence comes from Acanthoscelides obtectus, assembly GCA_963669975.1. NCBI lineage: Eukaryota > Metazoa > Arthropoda > Insecta > Coleoptera > Chrysomelidae > Acanthoscelides > Acanthoscelides obtectus. The sequence goes on from CAVLJG010000001.1 coordinate 93,503,449, forward strand.
GTATCCAAGATGAGTATCTTATCTTAAGAAATATCCAAAAACTAATTAAATTTTTCCCTTGACACTTTTTGGGCGCTACATGATGGTGTTTTTAAATGATGTGCCTCAAGGTTTGTGTTTGAGAAACTATCATCAATTTAATTTTGTCATATGGTTTAATAGCATTTTTTAAACGACATATGCTTTTTCTGGTATTCTTAGTTTTTAAGTTGGCGATGGAAACAAATGCTTTACTTGACGTAAATATCTGTCACCGAGTATTGTTATTATTGTGTATTGTTAATATTGCTTAATTATCGTTAAAGATGCCAGGCGGCCATTTTAGCAACGATTGATTGATATTTTGTGCTATAAGAATACTAAAAATACTGCAGAAATGTGTCTTGATAGATTTCCCGAAAACGCAGGCAAGTAATTCCATTGCCTTAGAGTTAGCTCAAAATTTAAATGAATATGGTTCATTCAGAAAGCCTATTACGTCTCGAAAAAAAGAATCTTAAGAGGAAACTGAGACTAGTGTTTTACAAACAGTATCTGAGAACTCTAAGATATCAACTAGGCAAATTGAGAAAAATGTAGGAGTAGTCAAATCCACAGCAGAATTTATTTTGCGTAAGAATAGATATATAGTTGTAGTCACCGTTCTTGGCGGTTTCGCCATCAACGCTATACGAAATAAGTAAACAGATCGAGTCTCCGTACCATGGGCGCAGACTAATCTTCAGCGCATCTGCTACTTTCTCCAGTACGCATGAAGTGGGTAACAGGGGACCGCCGTTTCCATTTTCTTCCTGGAAATACTCTAATAAATTTAGGACGAGCTGTCGGTCTTCTCCAGTGATCGTATTTTTGGTAATTGTACAATTTTATTTTGAAGATTGAAAACAGGATAACCCAGATTACACGCCGATGTCAAGTAAGTAGTCACTCTGTCAAATATGATTGAAGGGCACTCATACGTAACGACAAAGTTTTCGTGACGGAGACACACAACTAAAAAACGTATGTCGTCTTTGACCGAACAAACGTTTACACACAAGTTTAGGTTGCATGTGTATGTATGAGGGAGATGGAGATATATAAAGGAATACTGGTACTTACTTTGACCCGCCAAGAACGGTCATTACAACTATATCACCTCTACAAAATACACACTAACATGAAGATTTTAATTTCCCTTAAAAAATAATATGAACCGACGAGAGTATGGTATCTTTAATCGCCGCAACAGTCATTACTAGGCTAAAGAAAATCAGTAGGCTCGAGTATTCAGACATTCACGTTTCGGATTTTATATTTGGTGTGGAATTTTAGGCACCCAAATATTAAGTCTACTTATTTACAACAACTCATCAACTGCAGAACGGTACCCTCAACTGTTGCAACATTCTATAGAAGACCGACTGGATGATTTACCTTTGGCACAGGTTAATAGCTGTTTGTTTCAACGAGACGGTGCTCCTCTACGCAAGTTGTATAAAATGTCTCGTACTATAACGCGCGTGCGTGCCCTTATACCGGAGCGCTTCGGTCCGGATTAATGTTGTGCGTTCATAATCAGCGATCTGTGAAGGGAAGAAACACCGCACACAGAGGAGCCACTCATTATTTCCACAGTCTGTTCATAAAAGGGAGCGCGCATCCCTGTCCTGGTCGGAGGTAAACACTTCGAATGTTTTGCGTTACTGCGTCTCATTATGGCGAACGATCAAAGAGAATTGCTGCCTCTGTTGCGCTTTTCCCTTCTATATGCACCTACAAGGCAAATGTGTGTTAATATCTTTTCCTTGATGTTTTATGTTTCAGAGCCGAATGATTTTGTTTGCTGAAAGAAACGTAAAAGCCAACATAACATGGTCTTTAATATCCAATCAGTGATCGAATTGTTGACTCACAATGTAAGGAGTGGTTCTTTGGATTTCTTTGACGAGTTTTCACAAGCCGGTGAAAACAGAAAAAATACATGTGAAGCTTCTTAACGTATAGGGCGTTTAAGTTGCGTATTTAGGTAACTATCAAAATGCTGCTTTCCTGACTTAATTTGTAGTGGGATTCCAAAATAAAGTCTACTTTAAATGTCACCTTGTCTCCTCTACAGGATGGCATAATTAAAATTTCATTCGACGTGTCCTCACTTGTCCCCAGCATCAGCTTTATTTTTTCTTAAGGACATATTGCATATTGGATTTTGGTAATTCTCTAGCTTAGCTACACCATCCTTTTTTTGTTTCTCCGTCCGAATAGGCACTAGGTTTGGGTTTTAAATGATGGAAATGAGATTAAAAATGTCCTCAAATAGGTTGGTTGCAGAATATTGTTGATATTATCTGGGTTTTAAAAGGTATAAACACCTTAATCGCGACATTTGCAGAATGGAACGGATCCTATACGTACCGCGGTGTTGCCACATTGAAGAAATATAAGAACATTAACGAAAGTACGCATGTCCACGCGAAGCAGCTCTTCTTTTAGTTTAGAATTTGTCACCCCTAGTTCATTAGACGTTATGTAGGGTTATGTGGAGTTTGAAGTTATATATATAACAATAAATAGGAAAATAATGGACAAAATCCGCAAAAAGCAAGAAAGTGGATTCGAGCAGAAAATAGGATAGGAAACCCGAGCGATACGTATTTCTGCTGGTTGGCTTCATCAGGCCCGAAATGAATGCACATATGTAACTACAAAAGTAGAAACACATGCTCATATATCCGGATACGGGTGAAAACCTGAGGAAACGAAGATGGAGAGGGTAAAAATGACACACGATGTCCACAACGAGAGCCAACCTACACATTGTGGTATAAAATGGCTAGAAGACCTCGAACTTTCAAGGCGACATCTAAAAACAACCACGCGGCCGATTATAGCCACATGCTGGGTACTTCAAGCCCAATGGATCTACAAAGAGAAAATGATCATGTGGAGAAAGGTATATAACAAAAAATAGGAAAATAATGGACAAAATCCGCAAAAAGCATTAAAGTGGGTTCGATCAGAAAATAGGATAGGTAACCCGAGCGATACGTATTTGCAGTTGCATATGTGCATTCATTTCGGGCCTGATCAAGCCAACCAGCAGAAATACGTATCCCCCGGGATACCTATCCTATTTTCTGCTCGAATCCACTTTCCTGCTTTTTGCGGATTTTAGCCATTATTTTCCTACTTTTTGTTATAACCTTTCTCCGCATGATCATTTTCTCTTTATATATATATATACTAAGTGACATATAAATCCGAACACCCAGTTTAAATGGTTTTATTTTAATAAAATTTTGTATAAGTACTTAATGAAGCATAATAAGTAAATGATAAAAATTTCAAAATGATTGCACTGCTTTAAAGCCCTTTGACCTTTAATAATGTGTGGATGCACCCTGATGTGCTACGCATTCTCCAACGCGCCTAGGCATGCTTCTGATCAGGTGGTCAATGTCCTCCTGTGGTATCTCATTCCAGGCAACCACCAACTCCTCTCGAAGTGCTTCTAGAGTCTGAGGAGGACGTTGCAAATTGAGCAATCTCCTACCCATCATATACCACACGTGCTCAATTGGGGATAAGTCGGGAGATCTTGGTGGCCATGGTAACAATGTGACATCATTATGTTGAAAGAAGTCTATTGTGACTCTTGCCATAAGCTATAGCACCCCAAACCATAACTCCAACAGTGTGATGAACATGTCTTTCAACAAAAAACTGTGGATTCCTCCTTTCACCACGTCGCCTTCTAACCCTGGCACGACCATCGTGCATGCCTAAACAAAATCGAGACTCGTCACTAAAGACAATACTGTTCCATTCCTGATCCCAGAGTGACCGTTGTCTGCACCACTCAAGGCGATTACGTCGGTGTTCTCGAGTTAAAGGGAGGACCCAGTGTGGCCGGTATGAAAACAAGCCAAAACTTCTCATTCGTCGGTAAACACTTCGCATGCCAATAGGTCTTCCGTGTTCTGCAAACCATTCATTTGCAATGGACCTGGTAGTGGAGAAACGGTCCCTTAAGGCCAATAATCTTAGGCGGCGATCTTCACGGTCTGTTATTCTACGGCGGCGTCCAGTGCCCCTTGCTCTTTGCGTACGGCCTTCTCGAAGCAATGCCTGACAACACCTAACCACAGTGTCTACACTTCTTTGCACTCTAACTGCAATTGCCCGAAAAGAAAGTCCAGCTTCCCGAAGTCCCACTATACGGCCCCTATCAAACTCACTAAGTTGACGAATTCATACAGGTCTCCGTACTCTAGGCATCGTAACCGATCGTAAAGGATGTCAAGAACCAAAATCCGCCAACGTTGATTCTTTACTGCGGCTGAAATATTCATTTTTAGAGCGTTAGTGAATTGAAAAAAAGCAGTATAAAAACCGGAATGTCCAACTGATAAGGCTGAAAATTTTTTCACTTGTTATTTACAGTAAGATAAATACATTCACCAACTTTTATTAAAATAAAACCATTTAAACTGGGTGTTCGGATTTATATGTCACTTAGTATATAATCTTTCACACCATCACCAACATCTCTTAGTATAACTCCAAACGATGTTCCTTAAAGGCGAGAATACACATGCCAGTAAAATAGCATGCCAGTGGCCAGTAACTTGTATGTTAACTACTTGTCCTACGACATCCCAAAATACACATGCTAGTTTTGGATATACCAGTCTGTGAAAACTTTCCTTTATCTTCTTTAACTCTTGGTGGTAGGTTGTTCTTAGGTTTTTTATCTTATTTTTCATAAATTTAAATGTTGAATTGTTATCAGTCATTTGCTTCAATAAAGACTTGTAAGCATTGTCTCTAGCGATTTTATTTTTATACAATGGAGATCATGTATTCCATAAACACGGATACTCCCTATACTGCATAACAAACAATAAAGTCTTTTCGTCTCCCCAACGAGCAATTTTGCCCGGAACTAAACAAATAGTTCTATAGTTCAAGAATCCGTTTTTCTCATGCGAGTTTCTGGTAACGATGTCGTTCACATACCTTTGAACATGACTCGCATGTTTCCTCCCCTCCATTCCCTCGACGAAATCCTGCTACTGGCACACAAAAATCAAACGTCTTGCGATCTACTGGCGTGCTATCTTCTAGCGTGCTTTCTTGCTGGCAAAGAAAGTCACACATGCAAGTAGCACGCACAATCCAGTAACTGGCATGCTTCTGTGCGTGTAACAAGCATGTGTATTCTCGCCTTAAGGCGGGTTCTCATTAGTCAATCGTATTGATCAACAATAATGAATGATGAATATAGAATTGAATGGTAAATTTGATCGCAGTGTGCAAATTGACAGAGCAATATGGTTGAACTGATGTTCACATTAGACTATTTCACTTCAATGATATAGATTCATTATCATTGATCAATAAAATTGCCCAATGAGAACCCGCCTTTACAGGAGCTTCGATATTTTTTACCTGACGAACTAATAAAGTAATGCATTGTATGTCTTCCTGCTGGCAAGGTTCTGAAATTGAACCGCGACTTTACTCACAAAGTGCTTATTTAACCTAGGATCGCACTATTTCGCACCCAAGCGTTAAAAAAAGCCCGAAAAGGCGGAATTCCATTCGTCCGGTTGTAGCCTTACGATAAAACCATCGCGTCGATTTCGATTCCTTTCGCGAAGAGATTAATATTCAAATATGTTTTTTCACGCTTTGGAAGTCTCTAGGAGTGCTGAATTATTGCGATAAGCTGCTTTGGGATTTATTCACGGTATTTTAGCATATCAGTTTCTCCACTATCCGGTTTCTTTCTAACTAAAGCTACGATTTTATACGCGAAAAGATGAATTAGTGTTTGGACCTCATCTAAATTCTCGCAAATTGAACAGTGGTTGACCGTAAGGACTATAGTGTTCAATCGCATAGAAAGAGCGTTGTGGTTGTTTGGAGATTATACTTTGCTCTCGTGCTTTTCTGCATGTTTTTTTGCTCTCTTAACAGATACAAAGTTGTATTTTATGTTAAAAATGACCCACCAACGACGAGGTTTTTGCTTTTCCTGTTTCTGATTATATTTTTTAAGCCATTCTTAAACGATCATTATACAGTGAATATTCAATATTCATGGATCAGTGTGATGAAACTTACCATTCAGTTAAATGTTCAATGGCATAGATTCATTGTTATTGATCAATAGGATTGACTAATGACATAGGCTTTTCCATGCCAAGATGCAAGAATAAAGCAAACGTTTTTTTAAGAAGACAGTGTCATAGCTCACCATACACAGACGCGTACTGCTTGTAGCTGACACAGTGCATTCCAAGTGGTAATGAATCGATATGGTAAGAAATATACAGAAAACTGCACAGTGGGAAAACTTGATGCCAGTGCGAAAGGATTCTAAGACTGTCTGATAGAGATGAGTCGGACAGCCCTCCTCTGGATAGCATCGAGCATGAATAATGTAGTCAGGGCGGCAGCACCCCAAACGTGTAAGCAATATTCAAGCCTAGGTCTTATTGGGTCTTGTATAGAATGAGGCGGTGACGTGGAGAAAATTACTCCTTAGTCCCAAACTAAACAAATAGCTTTTTCCATGCAGCTGCCACTATTAACGAGATCTTTTCGTGCCAAATTAAGTCTTCGGTGATCTGGACTCCGACCAGCGAAAATGGAGGGAGGGCTCTTTGGTAGAACTCGGCCATCCATCGAAACCGAATGAGCGCTAGGACGCTTTTTTTCATCAAGGTACAGTATAGTGTTATGGAAGCATTAGACTGTATATTTGAACAATTCGTTTAGGAAAAATACATAACACAGCATTTTCAACTTTACCACATATCAATAATTTAAATGAGGACATGATGTTATCAGTAGTATTACGGATACTGGTTCGAAAACATGCAAGCCTCTTGATTCTGTCGAATTTTCCGTAGGACATGAGTTCACAATTCCAGCCCGGATCTGAGGCTTGCACAATTCTTGTTTAAGATACACAATGCCCGCGCCATCTCACTGTTTGAAAAAAAACTAAAAATACGACCACACTCATACTTGTCCTTACAAAGACGAGCAGCTTACGGTGTTCGTCATTTCTACTTCATCTGACACATCTGCTTCCAAAATCTATTATATCATTTATTTAACAATATTGTGTAATTCCTTTCTAGGAGATTACATTCCACAAACCCTTCTGGTGGCATGCGGTTGCAGTAATTTAAACAAAATGACAGCAAAGCAGTTGTTGCGCGATCCCACTGTACGTGGTGTTTCCCGCGTAGGTGTTACACGAGCTATCGTTTCAAATCTAATCAAATAATTTATTCGCAAAATAATCCATAATCAAAATCAATCCCATTTGTAAATAAGCTAGGTTAACCTACGCATCGCGCGGCGCCTGGTTTAGATACTGACACACATCGTACCACAAAATAACGTACCTTTTCATATAGCATGCAGGGTCGGGCTAGACCTTTCAGAGTTTTTCAGAGCATAATATCTCGGTTATCTGATGGCTTAAGTGTATGTGTGAAACTATAATAATACACTTATTGTTGTAAAGGAAAGACCGAACTTTAAGACCACCCTCTATAGTATGATAACTTTTACTTTGTTTGATCGTCTGCGCATCTCGCCGATTCCAGCATTTGCCGCACAGAGCTGTTTTCGGATTGAATCTTTCATGAAACACTTTTTAGTTTCAAAGATTTTTTGTGGAAAAAGAAGGATCGAAAATTGTTTTAAAAGTTCCGGAACTTGAACCACCATGAAGTCTTAAGACCTAAACATCCAAGGGTATGGTGGAGCCATAGGGAGATACAGGTACAGGGGAAAGGGAGGACGTCAGACGGACTTCTAGCATGTGACATTCACACATTCTGGCCCCCGGGTTGAACCTCCAAGCTCGAAAGTCTGAGACCATCAACCGACCACCTTTGGACAATCAAAACATTCATAGCCAAGAGAAAAATTCTCTTGGGACGGGATTAAAACCCGCGCAGCTCACGGCGACTGATTAGTTGACCCATAGCGTCTATCACTACGCCATCCCTCTGCAATGGTTAGATTTTCTAGAAGTGCCTTAAATTTTCATTTGTTCAAAGAATTTCTTGCAAAGCTTGAATGAATTCATATATTTCCCGTACTCTATTTTTATCAGGGACAAGTAAATATAATTTTTGAAACTTGGGCATTATCACAACATTACTGCAAAAATTGAAAGTCTATATTTTTAGTTTTTGAAATATATAGCAACAACAAATTTGGCAAATCCATAGTTTCTGTTATTCTATTTGGAAACTGAGTATGGTCCTGGTACAGTCTGATGTATGTACGAGCCTAGGGAGAAATCTCCTAATGTTGCGTTTATGGCCTCCTTGATTTTCATAGTTTTTTGTCTCCTTCAGAAAGGCAGGGGTATTTCTAGATTTTTACTGTTCCGTGTCAGCATCAGTGCTCTCCCATTGTGAGTTATGTTTTCTTTTTGAGTTGTAGGAAATTTCAGGCTGTTATAACAAACGACATAAATCAAAAGCATGAACAATTTGATGCAAATAGATATTTGTAACATAACCAAAATCAAGGCTTCCTACAATTCCTACAATAAATGTATTCAAAGAATCTTACATGAACATAATTGAGTAGATATATCTTAATCAATATTTTTTGTTTGTGTTTTCGATGGACGAAGAGGCAGATGCAAGCCGTTCAGGAGGTTCCGATAGGGATTCTGATGCAGATTTTGAACTAAGCTTTTCATAACCTTTCAGGTAGTCTTTAAGTAGTAGATATTAGTACCTAATAGTTGCTCAACTTAGTGAGTAGCTTGTTATCACCAAAAAAGGTTGATGATAAGTGATAGAAGATCGAAGCAACTTTCCTGCTACAACTGCCGACAACATTCCTGTCTCATCTGGACCCTCGTCGCAGCAGGTTACAAGATGTCCTCAAAGTTGAGACTTTACTCGGCGAATAGATCTTGAAAAAATGAGCAGTTTTTTCTAGTAGTAACATATACACCAGTCTTAAGTTTACCGAGATGTTAGGCTTCGGAAAATAAACCAAACCTAAACAAAATCTAACCCGGTCCTAGGTTAGATCAAACCTCGGTTAGATCAAACGTGAACACGTAGGATGCGCTTCAGTACTCAATCCAGACGCTGGCCGGGTTGGTAAACAAAACCTTCACAGATCGATTCTAAAAAAATAAAACAAAAATGACACACTCAGACAGCAACATCGGAGTTGTACCAATTATTTTAATTTACGGTGAGTGTCTTCGAAATGCTACCGACGCTTCGCGAGTGCATTCAGATCGTTTCGCAAGTTCCTTCGCGATTTTTGTTTTGGTTTCGGCTAAATAAAATGTTTAATGTATGAAACTGAAAGCACGTGTGCGAATTTAGCAATTTGCTGCATTCATTCGTGAAAGGCAGCCCATTCTAAAATGCTTGGCTACGTCGAGCACATGGCATGTGTCTTTGAAAATACTTTTCGTTTATTGATGCGTACTTTTTCATTTATTTGTTTGTTTACTTTGTCACTGTTGTTATTCCACACATTACCATTGTTATTATAAACGTAGCTGTTTCTGAAAATAAATTCCGAACTTTCAGGACATACTGTATATGGAAGAAAGGGGGGCGCAGTAACGATAACGGAGCAGCGGGAACGAAAACGAAGCAAGGAATGACGCAACACAACGGTGAGCGAGACCAAGCAGAGTGTTGGGCCCGCTGAGCGTGTCATTAAGGAAGATTGTACTCCGTGCGCTCCATGGCCGATTAGATTATCACCGGCTGCCGCCTAAGTCAACGCGACAGTGGCGCTACCATGACATTACCATGAGAAACCACTATGTGATTACTACCTTCATCAAGATACATATGTATGCCCTATTTCACTAGTATCCATCACGGTAGAATGACAGCTGATTATCTAGTAATATCTCAAAAGTCCCCATATCGCCACAGTACACATAATTCTGGCGGATCCTTCAAAGTCAGTTAAACAAAAAACAAAACGCCACAAACAAGATTTACTAGATTTATACCCGATTCATGATTGCCAACGTTGCAGACTAACACAAAAATGCTACTTGCTGATCAGCTGTTCACCTCAGTAGACGTCAAAGCGTGATGGATACTTGTGAAATAGGGTATAGATATTAAAGGCAATGACGATAACTGAACATTGATGTTATACAGGGTCTCATTTTAGTCTCCCACCTAAATATTTTGAAAACTACGTATCCTAGAATACAAATTTCAAACTTAAGCTGTAGGGTTTCAAGAGGTCGAAATTATGGTGACCTTAACAATAACATTTAGCGCGAGCTCTAAGGTCATTTCAATGCCAAGCCAATGTTTTCAAATAGAACTCCCCCTTTTTTCCGTAAGAATTAAAAAGAGTAGGTCAACTTACGCCAAAATGTAACCTTGACTACAACCAACACCATAACATTCAAGTCCATTTCAAGGTCAAACCAAAAATGTTCGACAGCACAGTTGTGAGCTTTGTGAGGGTCACTCAAAGGTAAATTTGACCATCACTTCGACCGTCACTTTCAAGGTCATGTGAAAATTTTACACGTTTCAATATAAAATGTTAGCATAAAAATCAAAAGATTGCCTTACAAATTACATTTGAGATTTGATATAACTTTACGCGATGCGAGCATCATGTGGCAGCTAACGTAACAAATAAAGACTAAATCGCCCACATATGATTAACACGGCATGGGCAAGCTGCCGCCAATTAGAAAAATGTTACCAGTCGATCTCCTCTGAATAGAATCAACTATGGACCGCTTAGTCAGGGCAGCAGCTCAAAATCCATGTGCCCAACATTCCAGGCCGTCGTTATTATGTAGCGGTTGGAAAGTGCTTCCTAGCTGTAAAGACAAGCCTCTTCCTCAGCAGCAACTGCAATAAGCGAGACGTTGACGTGTCAAATCACATCCTCAGTGATTTGAACTTTCGCAAACCGGAACAAAACTCCGTCATCCATCAAAACATGCATGCCTCTCATTTGTTAAGGAACTGTTTCGTACAGTACCGGGCTGTGCAGACAAGCTTGTTGGACCTGAGCCAGCCCTAGGGCTGCCCGCGCAATGAGTCGGGAGGATAATGAAGAAGTGGATTGCTAGACAACACTCTCTAAAATGATGTGAAATCAGGCACTGGAGCTCATCGCAGGATGCATGCTTGTGCTTATCTCAGGTTGTTCGTGGGACTGTTGTCTAGCCGTAACACGATGAGGCGTCACCTGCATGTGATGTGGGTGGCTGAGGATCCCATGTGTGAGTGCTGCGGGGTAGAGGAAGAGACCTTGGCGCACCTTCTGTGTCGCTGTGAGGCTCTGAGCTACTACAGGCAGACTACTGGGGTACAACACGTTGGACCCCCAGAATGTTAAGGAGCTGGGACTATACTTTGCTAGAAGTCTTAAGGAATGTAGTGGTGCGTAAGCGTCCGTTCATGCAGCCTATGCATCGGCTCCTCATAATAGTAATAATAATGTTTATTTGTAAAATACAATTGTACCCGCATAAGGCACCTGCCATACCAATACGAAGCATTGTCATGGTAGCCGATATGCCGCTAATTTATTTACTGATTAATTTATTCGTACAGTGGCGAGCTTTAGAAGCAAGTTCCTGTAAGATTGAATACAAACATCCATCTCCGACCATGGTTACAGTTAGTAAACGTACGGAAGCATCGCAAGCCCGTCTCCGAGGAAAAGGCGAGACACCGAACCGTTCGCCATTCACCGGCAGCGTCGTAGCGGCACGGTGGCACCGTCTGCCGCTGCCGCCGCTCAAAATATGCAAAGCAGCAAAGTCGCCGGCTGTTGACGCTGACAGCTCCACCGCCGCTCTTCGCTATATATATGTTCGGCCCGCAGGAGCACTCCATCTTTCTCCGGTCGCCTCTGCCTGCATTTTAAAGCTGCCACACACAAAGCTTAGGCAGTTCAAAAATCGGATCAACGGAGTTTCTTAAAGCACCTCAAAGCAGCCACGGTGCACCGATATTAAAGCTTCTGTCTACGTGACAAAAAACCTTTCCAGTCAGGTTTATCTCCTTATTTTGGATGATGGAACTTCATACTATGACGCCTCAAACGTGTATGTTATCACTAGTATTATACAGCCTACCAGCAGCAAAATAACAACACTGCCTTGATAATGAAGAGATTCGACGTCTAACTTGAACCTATATTCTCCGATTTGCCAAATGACACAGAACAGACAGCATGCGGACCGATAACATCACTGATTACGATATTACCACCAGGTAACACTACATTTGCACTCACTGTGATGTCTCAGCCGTGTAATACTTGTTGGAACTTACTGTATATAAAATGTTTGATATCCTGCACGAATATGTTTTTCGAGGAAAATAGCAAGCACTTATAAAATACCAATGTATGACGAAAAAAATATTATTTTTCACTATACCTATCATACAACCACAATAAAAATGAATTATGATAGCACACCGTTAGCTTGGAAATGCAAAGAAAAAACATTTTAGCTTTGAAATAATTCGACCACCTGGCAATCTGGCATATAAGGATATGTCAATCCTCCAAGATCAAATAATGTCAAATGACGGCGAACATCAAGTTGCTGCAAAAATCAGGTTCTACCAGTTATGCTGACTTGTGTGAAAATTATGTAAAAGTACGTTTCTACAATTACAGAAGCATATAAAGTTGACGAATCTGTAAACCCACTTCTACCTCTTGGAGTCCTTGGTAATAAGTTTTCAACGCAACATTTCAAGCCACGTCGTTAGCTAGTTGTACTCTACTAAATTGAGCAGTTTATACAAAAACCATATAACAGCCGCCCAGGATTACTGCTCATATTTCTAGAGCCAGTGCACCTACAGGATCTATATGGTTCGTATGACAATCCGACTGATCGGTAATACTTTCTTGTAACCTAGTCGATTTTGTGCTATTTTACGTGACTGCTGATTAGGCCTGTAATCTCGTGCATCACTTTCTAATTTATTGTATCCTCTGGACTTCTCAAGTGGCGAACCTTTTTATATTATATGTTATGCTAAACTGACAAAATTCATTTTCCCATTCCAAGCCTGCTAGATGGACTCGTCAAGATCCTGTTTCTCATTCTGCCTCGGTCAAGTTCCAAATACCCAGTAAGTAGCAGGTACGACAATAGATGTTCTCAGGGTAGCAAGATGGCCTGTTTAAGATTCTCTTTCCGAATTTATCCCAATCATTCCATCCATACCAAAGACTAGCTGTACGATTGTGGATTTGCTCCCAAAGTGGGAAACAAGTGAATAGTTTATGTCAAAAATTTCATAAGACACAGAATTTGAATCTTTCAACAAACAGTAGACACTTTGTTTTCAACAAATAAACCAGATCTATAGAAGTGTTTTGCACTTAATATAGTATTTGAGCTTGCAATGTCAAATAACCTTCACAGCCTTCACAGTTTATTAATAATGAAAATGGAAAAAATCCGAAAAAGTGTTCTGGACTTGTTTAAGCAAGGAATACGATTAATGACATATATCTTAACCAAAAAAATCATTTTAGTCGTAGTGTTGAAAACTACATTTAAATATTGACTCATTAATATGTCTCATGACTTATTTTTCCTGGTTTTAATATCTTTAAGGTACTTATACGAGTAGTCCAATCATATTTGAGAAATAATTGTAAAGTCTCGTTTTATTAATGTATGTTGTTCAAGGGGGTATTTAAATCATAGCCGCAAGAAATGGGTACACCAATTTTTTGGGGAAAACAACTTTTTATTCGACAACAAAGAATGAGAAAACGTGTTTTTTGGGATTCAATCGGAAGAGTTGGCAGGACCGAAAAATAACATTTTTAGATATTTATGAGACCCACAGAATGGGATCACAGGTAAAAAGATCCGACTAATAGTAAAAAAGTAATGGCAACATGCGACGATAGCTTCACGCAGATAATTGAAATTCTTCAAATTCGTAGGCCTCATACTTCTAAATAACGACAACAAAATTGGAGTCGATTGATCAAGTAATTTTTGAGAATCTCTAATTGTTTATCCCCTTCGTTTTTCGCATAAAAATAACAATCATCTTTCGGAATGGTTTGTGATTCATGTCGACAAGGTAAACTCGTGTATTTCGCTATGAAATGCCCTTTGAACGAACCTCGCTGAGCGTTACTCAGTAAACTAGTGGTGATGGCTGGAAGACAGGTATTTTGGGATAAACAATTAGAAATTCTCAAAAACTACTTGGCCAATCGACTCCTATTTTGTTGTGGTTATTTAGAAACATGAAGCCTACGGATTTGAATAATTTCAAGTAGCTGCGTGAAATTATCGTCGCATTAACAACAAGAGCCATAACCTGCAATTTGCTTCGGTTTCCGGCCATATGTTTTTTACTATTAGCCGGATCTTTTACATGTGGTCCCATTCTGTAGGTCTCATAAATACCTAAAAATCTTATTTGTTTGTTTTTGGGTTCTTGACAACATTTTCGATTGAATCCAAAAAACACGTTTTCTCATTCTTTGTTATCGAAAAAAAAAATCCCACAAAACTTGGTGTACCCATTTTATGCGTCCATGTTTTATATACCGCCTTAAACGACGCATCAATAAGACTTTACAATTATTTTGGTGAAATTTACTAATATGATTAGACTGTTAGGGGAGAATAAAATTTTCCTTTTACATACAAAGCATGAATCCGCTATCGTGATAAAGTACAAGGACTCATCCGTTCAACAAACTTCAATAATCAGCAATTGGCCGTAGAAGAGCCCACGTGATTATGAGTAATTGGTGCTATGCATGTATACTATGGATACGAAAGGCTTTTTAAGATATCTGGCATACGTTCAAAGGAGTTACTCAGTAATACAAATGAGTCGATGATTTTGATAGGACCCAATAAATCTCTTAAATAAGTGGTTTCAGGAAAACTGGAGATAACAAAGCGCATAAATAATAAATTTAAAATTGGTATTTTAGTACACACAGACAAATCCAAACATTACTGACGAGGTAATGTATACGAAAGAGAAGCGGGAGAAACTTGCTAGGCAACAGGCTCAGGTGGTTCTTGAAATGGACAGTCAATTACTATTGTTAGAAATAAGGCGTTACGTGTGTGGCACGCTTTAGTGTCTCTCGCTTTCGGCTTTTCACCGTCGCTCGGCCCGCGCTTAGCACTCCGCCCCGTGCTGTTCCTTTTATAACTTCGGTATACGGATACGTTCTCGGGCAGATATGACACTTTTTCTTTTTTGTTGTGAGGTTTAGTTATTCGCATCCACTCCCTTTTCCCCGCGGGAGCGAGAGTGCAGAAACATTCTGTGACGGCGACCCGTTTGAGTGTTAAACCGAATTTATAAACTTTGCAGGCTACTATAACTTCCTCTCACATCTATACGACTGGATTCAGTGACATTTTGGTATCTCCCGGGAAATTTTGACCAATCCTCGCGATGATAAAGCGAATTCAGATTGCTTCAGTAACTGACGTCTGGTACCTCGAGTTGCGATGTGACTGTGGCGAAATTCAGCAAGAACAATATCAACAGGACGTCGATTTTATACAATAGATGACGGGTGGATCTGGAATATGGGAAATTGATAGGAAAATGTTGATGATGGTACTTTAACAACGTCTTTTTCAACATCCGTGGTTTAAGTTGCCGACCAGGAAAATATATAGATGAATTAAACGGTCATTACAAAAACTAACAAGTTGTATTTTTTTAACATACTTCTGGTGAAAACGCCTTCTTAAAGGTAGATGCGTATTCTGGGTATAATACACCTTGTAAGTCAATATATTCCTCTTTGAGTTTTATTATATTAATCCTAAAAAAGCCCTTTCAGGTTAGTTTATTTGTAAATGACACGGTATTTATATATTCCTGGAAAATTGACATTGTCAGCCTTCTGAGTTTTTGACTGATTCAATCGTAAAGTAAGTTGAATAACCACACGAATGTGAAAAAAATGGTGGTGCCGAAAAAATAACAACTGATTTTGATTATGTCTGACGCGCTGATTTCAAAAATGCCTTCTGTTTTTCAGTACCAACTCTAGTTTCCATAAAATGATCAATTTAATATTTGAAAAAGTGCAAAATATCCCATTTTCAACCCATAAAAGAGATATACGAAAAACAAAAATTATAATATTGCTATAGTTTCTAGATACCCTTCAAACACCTATTAACAAAATCTCAAAGCATTTCAAGGAGTATTGTGATTGTAAAACTTTCGTTTTTTAATCCGTATAATTGACATATTAAGTCAATGTTTATTAAATCATATTTTTGTATTCTATGTTGGTGGAAGAGCATGCTTTAAGATGTAAATTAATTCACCATTTGATATGCATCAATGTCATAAGTCAATTATACCCAATTAAGAAATAAATAAGGGTTACCATAACAATACTCCCGGGTGCTTCAGCAACATCAAAATTTTCTTTTTTTTTTTTCATGTTGCTTTTCGATGTCGGACATGACATGTACACTTTCCAAATATCAAATCGCCTATATCTCGAAAACTAGAACTGCTACGAAAAAGAAAGGCATATTTGTAATCAGGGCGTCAAAAAAGTTCAAATATAGTTCTGACTTATCCGAAACCAGACCGGCAGATTCTATTACGGACTCAAGTTACGATTTTCAAATATGTCTGGGAGGAGCCTCGAAACATACCGACAATTAATGGTATTCTTTGATCTTACGCTCACTTGTTGCAAAGTCACACCGTTCAAAAGTTTCAGGTTACGATGGTCCATAATTAAAAATGACAAACGAAATAATAATAATAATGATAATAATAATAATAATAATAATAATAATATTTATTCACTCTAAAATACACGGAACATGAAACGAGTAAATAAATATAATACAGGGGACTTTGAAGTTGAGTCATTAATTTTCAGATAATGATTGTAGAAGGAAGATAAACCAGAATATGTGTGTAAAAATAAAAAAAATTAAAAAAAAATTTGTACCTTGTTTTATAAAGTATCCTCCCGACAAGTATTTCAGTGCGGACCTGTATTTGATCGTGAGGTCCCCTGTGAGGTCTTCAAGTCACCTGATTCACGAGCCCGTTGTACTACATTAACAAAGGCACGAGGGGTTGGTTGCACTCGATTGGGAAACCGATCCGCATAAACATGTGCCATTTTTTATTTCGTTTGAGCCACGCAACAGACACTATTCACACGCTAACCGACTGTATGTATAACTGAACTGAATAAAATACTTAATTGCAAAAACGTCGTTCCAAATTCTTTCGCTTTTTTGTTTCCGATGCGATGAACCGGTAAGGCGGATTATATCCGTTGTTGCCAAACACGAGTACATGATATTATTATTGAGACAGGGCCGTACTCAAACTTCCAAAGGGCTATAACTTTGTTACTTTAATTTTACCAGAAAAATGGTAAAGGAAAAAACATTTCTTTTGATCAGATCTACTCACTGTTAAAATAAATGACTCAACTTCGAAGTCACCCTGTATATCCATAGGAGGACAATGCCTGTGCCTGGATCATATGTATGTTGAATTGCAAAAGAAATAGAGAGAAAAAAATTATTGGTAAGAATGATAGAGCATTTATTGTGTAATATTTGAGATTATTCTATTAATGTGATTTCTCCCAATCGTGTTAATAAATTTTTTAACTTTTTTTTGAAACCTAATGTATTGCGTAATTGTTTTAAATTATTTGGTAAGTGTTCGTACAATTTGGTTTAGGAATATTTTTTGCGCGCGTAATTTATATCTGGTGTTACGACTATGTTTAATTATGTCGCGTTCACTAATAATTTTGTGATAATGAGTCATGGTGTGTAAGAAGTAAAGTTGTTCAGTATCATATTCTTGTGCATCGTTATACAAGTCATCAGTTGGGTATAATTTTGATTTGCCAAACGTTGATTTTAAAATTGTTCTTTGATGCACATATAAATCCTTAACGTATGTCGTGCATGCAGCACCCCATACTCGTACACCATATGTTATGTGCGGCTCGACTAAAGCTTGATATATTATTCATAGATAATATTCAGTTAATATACTGGTTAGAAATTTTATTTTATATGCTATGAATCTAATTTTCTTTAGTATGTAAGAAATATGTACATCTCATCTCAAGTGGGGATCTAGATAAATTCCTAAATATTTTGTATCATTAACTCTATTGATTTTTAGATTTTTATCATTTACCTCAAAGCGAAGGTGGTTATATTTTGGTAGATAATTAGATAGTGATGAAAATGGTAAAAAATGAGTTTTAGTCAAGTTAATTATTAATTTTCGGTTATTAAACCACTGAATAATTTTGCAAAAGTCATTTTCGATAACATCTTTTAAGTCGTTCCAATCCTTACCTTTATAGAGTATAGCAGTATCGTCCGCAAAACTGACTATTATACCAGTACTATTAATTTTGAATATATCGTTTAAATAAATATTGAATAACAGACGACCCAAAATTGTACCTTATGGTACATTTAACAAACATTTCTTTACTATATGAGTTTAATAATTTTACTGATGGCGGTCTATTTGATAAATAATTTTCCATTAAAGTATACATCTTTCCACGAAAACCTATTCTTTCTAAGATTTCCAAAAGTATATTGTGATTAACTGTGTCAAACGCTTTTTGTAAATTCACAAATACGCATATCGATGGCACTCTTCCATCCATATTTTGGGTAATTTCATCTACTATACTTAATACCTCATCTGTTGTAGATTTGCCCGCTATAAAACCATATTGATCTGAATTTAAAATTTTGAATTTATTAAGAAAATTAATCATTTTATTAAGGAGTAATTTCTCAAAAACTTTAGCTAAACTTGATATAAGTGAAATAGCCCGATAGTTAGTGACATGCGTATTGTCATTAGCTTTATAGATTGGTATGATGATTGCTGTCTTGAAAGCTGATGGAAATACTACAGATTGAAAGAATTTGTTAATGATTTAAGCAAGCGGTTCTGTTATTTGTTTGGCCGGTATCTTTAGATGTTCAGCTCTAATTTTGTCAACTCCAGGGCTTTTTTTTATTTTTTAGAGTCATAATGGCATTGAAAACATCCTCATAGTCTACTTCAGTTAATACAAATGAATTATTCAGTCTTATTTCACGCAGATGAACATCAGCATTTTGTTTGATATTATTTGCCAAGTTTTCTCCTATATTCGTAAAAAATTGTATGAACTCGTCACATATTTGCTGAATATTGTCTGTTTTCTATCCTGTCTTTGTTTTTATTTCATTAATATTGTTTTTTGAATAGAATGACTTATGGAATATATCATTGACAGTGGACGATAGGTGTCTAGAGTCATGTGAATTATTATTCAATTGTGTTAAATAGTAATTTTTTTTTACTTTTCTCAAAAGTTCTATAAATTTGTTTTTATACTGATTATAATGATCTATATTTTCTTTTGTGGGTAAATATTTCATGATTTTATATAGTCTTTCTTTTCCGTTTGCAGATTTTATTAGTCCTTTGGTCATCCAATAATTTCTGCTTCTTTCCTTGTGATTTAATTTAACCCTGTTAGAACTAACTTCAATTACTTTTTGAATTTTTCGTATCAACAAATTTGTAGCTTCGTCTACAGAATTTGTTAAAAGAAATGTTTGTCCCACGATTTCGTTTGTGCGTTAAATATTAATTTTGAGTTGTCAATGAAATATTTGTATTTAAGATTTCTTTCATTTTTTGCCATTGGGCAGTTCTGGTTTTTATTTTGTGAAGATATCAATAATACAATGGAATAATGATCTGTAATATCGGTTTCATAGATAATAGGCATGTAAGAAAAAATATTGGCGATATCCTTTATAAAGCAGTGATCAATGCAGTTTTTACTGGTGAGTCGTGTTACTTTATTGATGTATGATAAAAAACCATTACTTGATAAAATGTTTAAATATTCTTTCACAATGGGTCATATAGCGAGATAATAATTAAATATCAAGCCGTCATTGTTTATTTTACACCCTAGTCTGATATGTAACTTTGATAATAAATACTATTGCAACGCAAATTATATTTGCATATCTCTCTTTGTTCAAAAACATCTATTTTACCATTCGATACTTTTGTGTAGAGGATATCCCGTGATGTTACGCTAATCTGTTACGTTACGATACGATGTTCTGTTACAACATGATATGGTCATTGGCATGATGTTCGTGGACAAACTGGAAACTTGGAAAGGCATTTATCAATATAGCTCTGACTATTCAAAGCTTCACCCCTCACTCTTCTCACAAAAGGTTAGGATACACCCCTGTTAGAAATTTCGCACCAGACAAGGATTTTATCTGCAAACTTCGACCGTCGACCGTCGTATTTCAGAATTACTCTAAGTGAAATACTATTCGTCATCTACAATAATTATTTTTTCCATTGGCAAAGTGTATGTACCCGCCGCAGTTGACGACAGCATCTTGGTATACGAAGGTACGAAGGAGCTGCGCTTGAGAGTATTTGCGGCACTCAAGACTCTTTTGATATTCAGAACCATTCCTCCTCATTCCAACGATATCGTACTCTTGGAAGATCTGTATTGACGAGCCAGTCTCCTGTTTTTGCTCTTCTCACCAATCTCTCTGACCTCTGAGCAGTAAATGTATGTGATCTTCCACTTTTTGGGAGATTCAGCATGGTCGTACTCTGCTATTGTTTGATGAATGGTTGTGCGTGAAATGTTTTCATTCTGGAATATTCGACAGGTTTCAGCTTTGGGACCCTCCGAACCAGCTTGTAGATACTTTTTCTTATTTCTAATTTATACATCTTAAAGCGAAAACTCCGAAATAAATAAATGACAACTGACAGTAAAATAAGTAAACAAACTTTTGTTTATAACGGCAACTTGATATTATTTTGTGTTTCTTAAAATTAAAGCTATGGTATTTTGTGCCAAAACTTTTACGACATACGTTATTTAAACTTTTGAGTTGCGCTTGACTGTTCTGCCCTTTGTCGTATGTGGACGCACATTTACGTAACGAAAAGCGTCCAACTTCGAGTTAAGGATCGATGATGATCATTTAGCTTCGCGTGCAGCTGCTTATTTATATGGCGAGTGCAGCGTGACGTCTGCGGCCTACTTTACTCCAACTGCAGGCTGTGTCGCCGAGTAAAAAAGTAATGATAATAGGCGAGTGGAGAGTCCTTCGGTGTGATTTCGACGGCGGCATCGTCGTTTGGTCGTTCGTGGCTTTAATTACAGCAGGCTGCGGACGGAAGACCAGCAACCGAGCGGCTTCCACTTCGTTCTGCTCACCCAATGATGTTTTTTGTTCTTGTTCTTCGTGTTGCGGGCCATATAAATAATTCGTCGCTTTTAATGTAGTGCCTCTGACGCACTGAAGCTATGTCTCCAATGTAACAAGTTGAGAGATGCATGTTGTGCAACATGTGCTTGCAGATTGTTTAAATGCAAACGACTATACCGGGCACATGTGCCGCAACATGTTCTGATACATTCGGCATATTCAGAGCGATATCTTTTACATGTTTCTCTTCCTATATCCACTGGGCGAGGAAGTATTGTAATCGCGAAGAAATTCGAAAATGAGATATGTTTTTTGGATGTTATATGATATGTAGGTACATCACGAAAAACAATGTCACTTATTTCCGTCGGACTATCTGTCGGTCTGTCCGATAAACTGATAAACACAGGATTTGTGACATGCCATTTTTTGGGTGTATCTTATGTATTTTGAGACCCTTAAATCAAATCTAAAAGCAGAATTTTTCTATCACCCACAGATATTCGGTAACATCTACTTTTATGAATTACAATACGTAACATCTCATATTGCTGCTTTTCTCGGCGTTTATGCGATGACGCACATATATAATGTTAAGACCTGTCTATTCCTGTTTATTATATGCGAGCTCTATGTTTAGAGAGCATATTGCGTTTATGAGTAGACTAATAGCAGCCGAGTCAGTTACCTTTTCTGTTGAAGAGTACTGAGATGTTCTGAGTACCTACTGTTAAGTTTTGTTAAAACGTGTTGTTTTTAGTTTATTGTGATCGAGACTAGCTTTATGGACAATGCCTAGAAATTGTGTAAATAGTGCGAACAGTTTTTGTTATGTGTGCGGAAAGCTAATTTTTGAATCCCAAAACGGTACTTTTACTCCCCTTGTATTGAAAGCATACGAACTTTATTTGGGAATAAAAGTTGGCGACCAAGATAAACTATGGGCCCCTCATATACTAGTATGTTGTAAGACTTGTGCAACGTTGTTAACAGGTTGGTTAAGAGGCGATAATCGTAAAATGTCCTTTGCAGTACCAATGGTTTGGAGAGAACCGAGAGACCATATTGCTATTTTTGCCTCACAAATAGTAAAGGTATTGGACCAAAATCGAAACATACTGTTAAGTATTTTAATTAACCATCAGCTTTACGGTCCGTTAAGCAGAGTCATGAACTGTCTGTCCCAGTTCAACCAGAATCTTGGTCTTTGGATGAAAAAGTCGAATCCACCGATTCTGAAAGTTATAGTACAGAAAGCGTAAAAATTTCCGATCCTTAATTTGACCTGCCAGGACGTTCAACAGCGCCGCATTTGATCACACAGGGCGAACTTAATGACTTAGTTCGAGAATTAAATCTGTCAAAATTCCAGTCAGAACTTTTAGCGTCAAGATTAAAAGGATGGAATCTTCTCCACGGTGATGTTAACATTACTTTTTACCGAAAACGGCAACAAGACCTCACACAGTGTTTTCGTCAAGAAAGGAAGTTGATATATTGTTCCGACGTCAACAATTCTAAAATTCTACGTCTGTCAGTCTGTTTATTCTTTTTGAGACGGCAAGGACTGAATTGATTTGGGCATAATTTTGTGTCGTATTTATTATTTGATGATACGTATTCTACTGTGATTTGACTACAGAGTTATTAGCGAAACATGGAGAATCCATATTCCCCCGTATCTTGTGCTTTTGGTCATTAAAAGTCTATGCCCAAAACACTGCATCATACTACGATTTTATCCATACGACACTTATGGTGAATTTTCCAGTACAACTGTTTATGTTGGCAGTTGTATCAGAATACGAGGGGTACTAGAAAAGAAATCTACCTAGCCATGAAAAAAATAAATGAAATGCACAAGCATAATATGTCAAATAGTGGCATTCTAACCTAGCTTGAAAAATTTTAGTTAATTCTGATAACTGGTTTCCAATATATAAAGCGAGTTGTGAGGAAAAATGAGTCAAATTAAAGTACCGCAGTGTCATAACATTTTTGATAAACGAAGGCCATCAGCCGAAAAAAATTCTTGGGAGAATTATCACAGGCTATGGGATGATGCATCATCATATTACAAAATAATTTTTGGTCGCTACAGTTTCGATGAGAGCGTGAATCCACAGAAGACGATCCCAGAAGTGGAACATCCAAAACAGCAACAAATGATGAAATGACTCAAAAAAGATCGTCGTGTGAAGGTCTCTACTATTAGTATGGCATTGGATTTAGCAGAACCTGGCGCAATAAGTAAGTAATGAGTAAGGTTTCAGCCAGGTGGGTTTCACGGCTCTTGACACTCAAACAAAAATTACGCAGGTTATTTCAGAAAGTCATTTGTAAACTTTGAGCAACTTTTTGGCACGCATTGTGATTTGGCTCCGCCTAACCATATCTTTGGCGTACTGAATAAGAATCTTCGAGTATGCCGTTTTGACTCAGAGCAAACATTTTTTATAAGGATATAAATTCACTGGAGGAGAAAAGACGCAAGTTCATTGGTGTAGGGGGATTATATTGAAAAATAAAATTATCACCCCGGGTATAATTATAATTTTTGGCTGAGAGAATATAGCATTAGGTTGGCTATTATTAGCTAGAATACGTTAATTAATGATAGGATGCAAAAAATATTGTCGTGCCGGTTACAATCCGGTAGGATTCCTTCAGGAGTAAAAAAAGAGCTGTTGGTATGTCAATCTTTACCTTACTAAATTGAAATAAAATTTCAAAATGACATGATGAGGTAATGCCGCAACGAATGCTGTAATTCCTAAATTGTTGCGGCTAAAATTTTGCAAACACTCCGTTCACCAGAGTCCAACGTATAATTCCATTAGCATATCCCCTGAGGCCACATGTGCGTTCGCCCATCATGCCGCCCTCTTTTCGGACCTCTTGTCTGTCTGTCCGTCCGCCCGATGTTGCCTACCAGTAGGCACAACATATTCAATGCTACACAGCAATGCTATTCCAGGCAAAGTGACGGGATTGTTCATTTTTTTTTTTTTTTTTTTTTTTTTTTTTTAACGAGGGGGAATGCATTTACGCACCATACCATAGCACGAGCTACGACGTGTGTGGGGCTCCAGGGTCTTGAAGAGATCACCTAATACCCACTAAACCCTAAACCTCCGCGTGGCCCGACTCATCAGCGTCTCGGTAGGCCATGTGTTGTGCGTGACCTGCGGTCTGCTACAACGTCTCCTCATGTGTTTCAGTCTCTGGGAACGCCGGGTTGGTTCCCTTTACCTCGCACATTCTATCGATGTCGTTAAGCGATCATCGATAGAGGGTCTGCTATTTCTCTTGAAACTCTTGTTTTCGAAAAATCAAGTGTTTCAAGTCCTCTTACCAATTGTTCATCCCATCCCGTCTTACTATGCAAAGCAACTCGGCAGCAGTGTTATCAGGTCTACCGCATTTTCGGGATATCTACCGATTTTATTTTAATAGTGCTGTTTGATTGGCGGAATTTGATGCAATCCTCTGCTCTCCAATATTCCACATAGCAAACATGGAATACTGGAATCGGTATTTGATGTTCCCCCGCTCTTCAATTCTCAACCACCGGCAAGTTTTTACTTTTTGATTTACCGTCTACCGAAGAATTTCACGATCTACCGAAACATTTTGTACAGATTCATCGAAAACAGATCGACTATACATGGCAATACTTCTCGGCTGCCGAGTACAAACTGTCAAATCCCTTGTGGGCTAATGGTCTTCGGCGTAGACCACTAACTCATAGTCACCTTTCAGAAACGATGTGCGACTTTTGTATCGAGCACAACAAAGGCTGTTTTGCCAAATTCCATATAATAAGCGGACGTTTTAGCTACACACTCATTTGGAACTATTGTCTGGTACTAAAACGGAAGAGAATAGCACAACACACTACTGACGCGGCGTAGCTTTCAGTAGGGCGAAAATCGCGCGCACCAACTTTGCAGATATTACCAGTGGCGTACGATGTGTTATGCAAGAAATCAAAACAAAGTAAATCTATAGCGCTAGTAATGTGATGCGTGCTATTTTGAGCGCATTCTTGCACTGGTCATAATGATGTCACAGAGTAGCTATATAAAGATATGGCAGTTAGATAAGATGAATAGATTCAGAGAGAGATAAAAGATTACTCCAAAAACATGGTACCCACAAAACAGCTAATGGCGTCTAAACGCATTTTGTGAAAATATTATCGTACTTTTGCAACCTACGAAATATATTTTTCATTCAATTAAGCTATAAATTGCACGTGAGAGAAGCTTCTCTAAAAACCTGTTTGCTTATTTGACCAATCGTCGCTCTATCTGACATGAATGCAAATAATCTAGGCCTTATATGTTTATTTATTTCGTATGACTTTTTGACGTAACCACCAAAAACCGTATAAAGAGCTTACCTTAATTCTGCTTGGCATAAATGTAGCGTTTCATGAAAGTTTTATGTAAGCTTGGCAACACCGCCGCGCTGTTTTTATTTGCAAACCAGTAATAGTCCAAGAGCCGGTCGCAAAGTTTTGGTTACTGATCTGGAATGTTAAAAACTAGGCAAATCTAACATATTTTGCAAACCTGGCAAGATTTAGCATCAAAATACGTAAAATGTGACTTGTTTTTATCGTATGATATCAGTACGCGATGATGTAACAAAGCGTTTACGATCGGCTTCCCTACTAAAATGCAGCTGACTCCCAAGGTCAATGGAGCAGACCGATGGATTATAAAGGCATTCTACGAAGTTATAATCTGATGCATAATTAATTTATTTTTTGTAATTATGATTTTTACTAAATTCATTGATTTATCGAAACATTCATTGTCCATAAATTCAGCGTAATTTTATAAAAGTCGTTATGCTGTATACTATCAAATACGCTGCCTGAGGACGCGAGCCCGTGGGCCCGACCAGCCGAAGCGGCGGCGAGGGCGAGGGTTGTTCCGGTCGACTAGGTCGCGCGCGTAGGCCCTTCCTCCCTGCCCCTCGACACCCTTCCGCCCTTATGACCCCCTCCGGCTGCCGCCAGGCGTGGTAGTGTGCGTGTCACGCCGCGATGGAAATGGGCAACTGGGGACGGGGACCAGTGGCGTATGCAAGGTATATGGGACGTTCATTCCCACAACGTACAGTTCTTGTAAAATTAAGCAATTTTTCCAAGAAGCACATAATCTACAATATATCTACCCACGCTTCATCCAGCAAGATATCAGATATAAAAGATACAGTTATGACAAGCGTCAGTGGGAAACCAAACTGTTTGTTTACAAATCAAATTTTAGAAAACATGGTCCAATCCTTTAGCAACATCGAACTTGTCGATTCGATATTAGTTTACGCTAATTGTCTATGCTGTTGATGCTGATACTTTGTTCATTTCGCACGAAGACTTATTGTAGAGGCCTTGATTCGGCAGGACAAACTTACGTTTTTGAATCGAAACGGCGACGATTGTCATCAGTATTTATAACCAACAAGCGACAAAATGAACAGCGAGTTCTTAATTTTTTTACCGCCCAATAACCTACTTATTCCAAATACAGTTGTTTCAGAAAAGAGGAAAGGCCCAGTATAAATATAGATTATATTTTCGAATTTACCCATAAAAGAGACGCCTTCAAAGTTCATATAACAAGCGTTTTGATTCTCATCATATATTGTCGGGACGATTCCTAAGCCTTATAGACCCAAATCCCATTATCCTTTATTCCACAAACTCTTGGGCCCAAATCGCAGCTGATATCAGTAGACAAGAACATTGAACTGAGGTTGCATATCAGCAGCCTCGTGACTGAACTTATTTTCAGTTCCATGTAGGTCATTTGGCTCAACTTTGATCTGATAGTTTAGCTTATTAAAAGTTATTTATTTTTCATGAGTAGGTAACTGAATATAACGCACCTTATTGGTTTTCGGTTCAGTTACAGCAAGTCCGAGTCGAAGATTTTACATGAATCCACCATAAGATTGACGCCTACAAGATTTCTCTGTGGTAATGTGACCAACTCAATACCGTCTTTACTCAGACGGGGTTCGTGCCCAAATGTCCAAAAATGGAAAGGAAATTTCCAAAAATAAATGTATGAGTATACTCCAATCCGGAAAATTTTCGGAAATGAGTCTTTTGAATATTACATGACATGTATATCACTCAAAACCATCATTCATTCCATCAGGCTATCTGCTTATATAACTTGGAAGCTACCGGTCGGACTCTGTTGAAATTTTGACACAAGGTCACTACTGTGCCAAATACGAAAATATAAATTGTATTTTTTGAAACTTCCTCCAGTGGAGGCAGAACTACAGACAGAAAAAGTAATAAGTATCGCTCACACTTGGTTTTTTGACGATTAAAGGGTTCATTTTCAGAAAAATATTCATAAGCGTTAAAAATTGGAGGTTGGGGGTTAATGAGGTGGGATGAGTATATCTCAAGTTTTTGCGTTATGAGATTTTTCCAATTCTTGTAATTCTACGCACCAATTGGACATATTTCACTCATAATAGATTTCCCCGTATACTCGTATTTGCCCTGGAATGACAAAGGAATGTTCAACGCGCATCGCATATCTGTCAATGCAACGAACGTTTATTTGTGTGTACAAAACGCTGTGTGGGTGGTATGACGTCTGATCGCTAATATGGTCTGTAGTGTCGGTAGTGCACTGCATAATTTTCTAGATCGCAGCACCGTCATGTGTGTGGAAACTAAGGGCTAAATAACGCTAACCTGTGCCGAACATGATCCTTTAAGACTTAAGGTTGCGTGATAAGGACAGAGTCAATCTACTTGACGCCATTTTTATACGTTAGAACATAAGAGGTCGGAAAAACGACAACGCAACAGTTTGAGAATCCAGCTAGCGGGATATCCACAAGCAACCAGTGATATCTCAAGAAAACCTAGACTTTCACAGGTTTCATTTTTACAACGCCCTTCAGTATAACTAAAAATCTGATTGTAACGCTTGGCAAATAAATATGCGTAAATTGCACTTTTGAAAGTTCAGATGAAGACTGTCAATCCAGTTCAACCTCGAATTTTGAGTAAGCTGCGCCAATAACACCCGTATGTGTGTCCTCAAAGTTGGGACTTTCGTTTACACGACCTACAGATCTTGAAAAAATAAGCAGTACTAAAGCCCATTTGTAAGCAAAACCATCACTCATCTGTTCTATGGAATACCCTTATAACAATATCGGAGTTGTCCATAACATTCTAATTTACGATCAGCGCCTTCGAAATGCTACCGAGGCTTCGCGAATCCACGCAAATCCTCCGTGTTTTTTTTTGTTTGTTTGTGGCGAAATGTCTTATGTATAAAGTTTTGTTATTACAAATGTAGCTGTTTCTGAATAGTCCCAAGTTTCATTACACCCTGTATATACCAGAACCACAACGTGATTCGCCCCTCGGACAAAGAACACTGCATAAGCAATTTCATCTCTCCGGGATATAAACCACGGCCATATAAATATACCTACAGCAGCATTCGCTGTGCTATGCTGCCGGGATAGGGAAATCTAATTATAAAGCATCTCTTCCAAGTACGCCACCTCCAACGCATCTGATGATGCCGTGGAAATAAACTCTGACTGCCTGCCGCGGGTGCGGCCCCCAAGAAAAATAACACGAAACATCTCACCACGGGATACATTGCATACGGGGTCGAACACTTCCGGAAATATCAACTATAGATCGAATACAATAAACAGTACCTTACACTGCAAACAAGGTATGTAGAGAATTTTTACTACCAACACCATACGGGAATCTCAATATTTAAGAAGTAAACTTAACATGAACGTATGTCCAAAAGGGCTTATCTATTTAGATTCACGGTGGTGAAGTATGCAATACAAAAACTGTATTCATTTGTGAGCAGATTTGATCTCTTGATTTTTTACCCTGAAGAACAGTTTTAACGAAATAAAATTTATTCCTCTGCATGGTGATATTGTCATATTAACGATATCATAACGGTCATGCAGAGAAACGGTTTTTATTTTTCTAAGCAAAAACTGGCGATTTCAAGAATATTTTTATTTTAAGAAAAAACAGTGGCATTTAATCAACTGCTGTCAAAACAGACAGGTGAAATTCCGTACGCACGCCACTGGTCGAAATGAAAAATGTAGTACAAAAAAATGCCTCTTGATAAACATGTATGCCAAATTTCATTCAAATATCTAGTCACAGTTTTCTCATTTTAGTTCAAAAAACAATCCTAATGGTAGTTGATTTGCTTGATGACTGTGATCATTATCACCCTAAGCAAACAATTTAACGCATCATAATTATAAAAAAATCTATTTTCAAGTGCATTTTGTATGCGAGAAACGTCTACGGTGGAGCATGGTAAACGAAGATAATCAATTGACAACAATTCATTCCCCAGATAAACTAAAATTAACAGAAATTGTGGAATAGATCAGCATTTGTCATACACATGGTTATATTTCTAGTTTTTTCAAGTGACTGTCAACTTATGAATTTTCGGACGCACCATGTTGCTAGGTATCGCTTCATTATTTCTCCCCAAATTTAATTATAAAAATATGAAAATGATGATTTTAGATTATGTTAGCATGGATAAATAGCTTCAAAAAATGGCTATATTAATGACGTAAAGAGCTTGTACACAAAAAAAAATAATGATAAGTAGGTATATGACATGTCAAACGAAATGCTGAGAAACATGAGTTGCTTGCATATTTCTTGCAATGTTCATCGGTTCGCCTGTCACACTCTTCATGTTGCACTGACGATAACTTCTGACACTACTCTCTTGTATATACGATTCTTTCTGAGCATCGTCAGAGGTTTAACCGTACGTTTGAGAGGTAATACCGACAAAATCGAGACACTTCTAGCTGTAAAATAGTCCGTGGAGCCTAGATCAATATGAGTCGACGAGGTTGTGTATCTATCCGTCTTCCGCAATCACCTGGGATTCAAACTTTAGGCAAGGAATCCTAATTAAATATAGGGGAACCATCCCAAATATGACAACCGACGAATGATGGTAGAGAGATAAACTCTTGTTAGTCTCGATAAAACCTTTATTGATTAGATGGATCTGCCCCTTGTCTCATGATCTGGAGAAATGTTTCAGGTTTGAGTGGTTTACATGGATAAAAATTTGATTGTGTCGTCTGCTAAAGGAAAAAACGGGCAATGCAAATGTGTATGTATCAAATCATATATCAAATAAAGCTAGGAGGAAAAATTAGATAAGTAAAATATTCGAATTTCCGTTTTGGTGTCTGTCTCTCATTTCCGTTGGTCTGTCTGTCTATCAGTCTAACTATATAACTATATGTTGTTGACGTTTTTCATCTCTGAGGTAAAGTCAACGTAGGTAATGCTGCTTAATTTTTTGAAAATCTCTACACTAATCGCAGAATTAGAAACAAAAAATGTAAAAACTTCATACAACACCCACACTTCGTTTTTGTGTATTACTTCATATTTTTGAAGATCATACTTTGACAGTATTTCCAAATGTTTATAACCCATTTCAAGCTAGCACTCTGGGCTGTAGTCATAAAACTTGTCAAGACTATTTTTAGTAAATATATCAATAATGATACTCAAAACGCATTTAAGCATCGAAGCTTACTTTACACAAGTTAGCCCTTCTGAGATAAAGTTAGCTACAAACATACCTAACAACAGAATTAAATGGATCAAGTCAGTCAAACAGGCAACGTTGCTATGCCAAACCTCTCGTCACTCGCCAGTCTAGCCTCCCATCGATCAGATATCGCCCAGAGCTTGAAGCAGGACTATGTATGGGTGATTTGAATTTCCAGAGTTGGAAATACACACAAAATACACAAATTGTGGTATACCCGCCCCACCTCTGCAAACCCAAAAAAAGTTTTTAATCTAACAAACGATTTTCTAAACATGATGAACCTTTTAAACGTCAGATACTAATGTTTAACGATTTTTTATTTCTGTCCTAGTTTTTTTTGACCCTAGCTCCGCCGACCGATTTACCAATACCACAAAGCTTCTCCGTCCTTGGAATAGTAGTAACCTTTTGTGAACAGAAGGTGCCAAGAATTAGCAGACAAATGGACAGACCGACAGATACACAGTCGGAAATCATTGAAATTGCTTCTCGTGATGTACATGTCATGTAACATCCAAAAAACGTACCTCATTTTCTAATCCTTTGCGATTACAATACTTCCTCACCAGTGACGTGGGAAGTAAAGAACATACATATACAAATGCAGAAATCTGTGGAAATTTTCAGAACTTGTGCAGATTATGTAAAAATAGGCAACGTTGTCCCAGTTTAAACTTGGTGTATTCTACTTCCGAAAACCCAGTAGTGAGAATGGAATTTGTATCAACCGATATACCATCCTACATCAAAAAGCTCATTAGAAACAAAATTTCCCACCCTACAGTATACCCTTTATGGTTATTTGCAGCGAGGATATGAGAATCATCTACAAATACATGTTTTATATAGGAGAAAGCGATTAAAGCCTATTTTCTCGCTGAAGCCTCTTGATACTTAAAAAACCTGAAAGTAAAACGCCTACAACAGCAATGATCATAATCGCTCCATTTATGTACTAAATAAAGAAAGGTGCTACCAAATAGACAATAATATTGCAGGGTGACAAAGGTCGACCACAAAGTCATAATACCTAGATAATTGTTGTGGGGCTTACCTGTAAGGCACACATAAGAGCCATAAAAACCATTCAAGAAACCCAGCTACCTGGCGTGAGGATTGTATGGTCTAAGCATAATAAAATTGATACAAAACACTTGACACGTGCTTCTGACTGAATAATTATTACCTTTTTACCTGCAGTTTATGTAATCATAATGAGACATGGTGAACCTGTCTGGTGTTTTTTGTACGAGTTGTGAATGTATACAAATTAGGCAATTTGAATAAAATGCAAGGATGTTTTTATGAGACTGCATAAAATCGATGTATAAGAGAAATGTCACTTAAATGTGGTTTTTAGTTGATTGACTTTGAGCCTTGCATAGGTGTATAATATTAACGTACTTATCTTTTTTGTACTATCGAGTCATATCTCAATGAAGAAAATGTTTTCTGAAAAAGTTTACTCCTTGAAAAATTAGGACAACTTGTGGATGAGTGAGAATACGATGAATCAGAAATGTCATAGTCCAATCCTGAGGAGTTTTGAGTTCAGAAAACTTCATATCAGGCCAATACTTGGCATGGTGATAGTAATATGAAAAAACATGCATTAACTTGGGCGTGCTCTGTGTATGCTGACGACACTAAGTTGTACAAATATAACTCTGTGAGATATCCAAATGAGGTGTCCTCCATCTGGGAAAGGCAAACCCCCGGCTGGAGTATAAGATATTTGACCATGCTATTGAAGCTGTATCCAGGATTAGGTACTTTCTGGAAGTTGTAGTGAGTGAACAATTAACCTGGTCTGAGCACATTCATCATATCACGTCCACAGACAAAAAGTAAATGATGGAGAAAACGTTCAAAGGCTGAAGTGTTAAGACCTGTACCTTCTTATTCAAGACGTATATCAAATGTCAGACCAATAATGGAGTTTGCTGCCCCTTTATGGAAAGCAGTGCTTGTGCGCGATAAGCACCTTTTAGAGGCAGTTGAGCGTCATGCGACGCGCATCCCATTTGGTACCTAAAGGTCCATTTATGATCATCGTCTCGATTTATTTGGATTACATGCCTTCTCAGATAGGGAACTTCGAGGTAACCACATAATTACGTTACATATACAGTGCTCCATGACCTCTTCGGAACCGACCTATCCAGCATATTCCAGATATCACGCAGTACTCCAATCCTCGAGAATTGCTTCAACGGCCTTTGGATTCGCCTAAACTCACAGTGTGGTGTGCAATCTCCTCAGCTGGAATAACTGGTCCCTGGTTCTTTGAAGAAAATGAAATAAAGCAACATACACTTCGAGAGCATCGATTGCTGTTTTTTGAGCTTGCCAGTGCGCCTCACCTCAATTAGGAGCGTTTTGGAGTTGCCGCCTGGCTCTCCCGATTTAACCCCTTGTGATTTTTTCTGTGAGGTCTATGAAATCACGTATTTATCTTATGTTAGTCCTTCTGAGGACTCAGCAAAATACTCTTACCAATCAATTTCCTAGTACTAGAACCACTGGATGAGTTTCAGAAGTTTTACGGTGAAAACCTGTACCTCCAACTGCCTGAACTAACCCACAACGCGGCACGGCGCGGCCAAATGTCTGTTGCCTCCGAAACTTTTCTCTTTTTGTTTGGACGTCGTCGTCAGCGAGGCAGCTGCAGCGGCACAACTCCACTCGGGAGTCGGAAGTTCGGGACGGTTGCGAGTTCTGAGCGGGCTCAAAGGCAGATAAACTATCGCTCTCTCGTATCTCCCGACGCGACACTCCCGGCGGAGATATAATAGTAGAGTTGCCAACTTATATCCTACGCTCCAACCCGCCGTACTTTCCCTATTTTACGTACCTTTACATAAATGTAAAAATGTGTTTTAAAATGAGAATGTTCATTGGTGGCTGATGTTTTACTCGAGGTCTAAACAAACTGTGCACTCAATCGCCAGTTATATTCGCTTGTCGGTGCTGTCCAGGCATTTGTGGCCAGGTGTTTTTATGGGGCATGCCCAACAAATATTTATAAAATTTTCTCAGAATATTATCATAATGTTAACACCTGAAACCCATGACAGGGAAACGGGAGGGGTTGCGCGCGCTAGCCTAAGGAGCATGGCCAAAAAATGGTAGGAGGAAAGGGTCAGACGTAATAATATTTGAAGAATATGCAACCAATTTGAGGGAAGAAAGGTAGTGATGTGTAAACGTGAACGAAACGATCGAGTTAGATCATATGC
The DNA here is from genome assembly GCA_963669975.1 of Acanthoscelides obtectus. NCBI lineage: Eukaryota > Metazoa > Arthropoda > Insecta > Coleoptera > Chrysomelidae > Acanthoscelides > Acanthoscelides obtectus. Next base: position 93,537,636 of record CAVLJG010000001.1, read on the forward strand.
AGCTTCTATTGAGAATGATGCGAGATAGGATTCATCGAACACATATCAACATCTGAGAGTGAAAAAAGCTCACAGAAAATTATCGATTTATGTATTATGCTACACGTAGTATCGCAAATCGTACCGTATTTAAAATTAGCATATTAAAACAATAATTATCATACGTCTGGTAGCGCCGAGTCATGTTCGACTGGCGTGGTTCAGCATCGTTGCCAGATGGTCGTCACTTTCGGTAGGACAGGAAAGAAATTCATAGTGTTTATCAAATGTGTATATACTATGGACTAATCTTACGGGCTCGTTTAGCTGACTTCATCAATCTAATTTTTTGCTTATACATGTCCGTGCTGATGACAGTGTTGCGTGGGAAACATAGAGTACTTGACGTCATTTTAATGATGCTACAACGACACGGGATCATTATCAGCGGCATATAAGCAGCTGCGGTTTGGGAAAACCCGCAATACTGCTGAAGCTTCCTCTCTTTTTTCTGGCTTCGCCGACTGACACAACAAAGAGGGAGCAAAGCATCAACCGCTGCCGTAGCGGCACAGTCCCCTTCTCGGTGGGTCGTCGGCAATAATCCGGGCCCGGAGCACTGCGGCGATTGAGACAGGGACGTTCGTATACAGGCTGTCAAGGGGATAAAACAAAGACTTTTTGTATCTTGAAGTCCAATTTTTTCTGGATACAAATAAATCGATAATTATAAAAACAGAAGACAGTTTTCCATTATCCGTCGTCCAAAATACAAGCAGTAATGTTACTTGGCATGGCTTTACTGTTGCTTCCAAAAACTTAAAAAACCAAAAATACGGTTGTTATGTGCAGCGGCCGTCCTGACATTTTCATCTGTCAACTTTACTCTAAAATATGGTGTCCGCGCATCAATTTCATTACCTTAAGATTTAATTTTTTGAATTGATCCGTTCAAATAATCAAAGGGGAGGTGGACATTAGAGGAAAGCACTGTATGTTTCTCCGTAGATTTGCCTTTAAGAAAAATATTTTCAACAGAAGCCTCGCATATCGGTCGCATAGCAACGCTACAAGCTTGCACCTATGTGTGGCTCAGCAACGTTGCCAGATGGTCGATAATGTCGGTAAGGCAGAGAAGAAATTTCTAGATCGCAGCGTTATTGAATAGGTGGAGACTATGGACTAATTGTATGAGCCTGTTAGGGGAACTTGATCTATTTAATTTGACATGTTCTCAGAGAGGCTAGCTTGTGCTGAGCATAAACCTTTGTGAATTGATAGCAGCGTTGCGTGGGAAGTGAAGAGTTAACTTGACACCATTTTTTATCACAAATTCTTTCTACGAAACAGAATTTATAGTTGATACAATTATTTAATTATAAGGTGTTATAGACTGCTGGAAAATTTAAAAGCACATAAAAATATGAAAAACATGGGTTCGGAAATGTTCTCTTTCCATTTATTAAGAAATGTGATTGATTATTGATGTATGGAGTAAAGTAGAAATCCACTGACACTGACGGAATGATCAGTAACCGCAGTAAATACAGATCGTCTGACATTCGCCTGATACTTCGTGTTTAGCGAAAAAAGTTCCAGTTCGATTACTGTTTTTACTTTCTATGTACTGCTCGGATTTTGAAATCGATCCAGTGGCGACGGAGCTACGTATAAAAAACAACAACAAAACAAAAATCGCAAAAACTTTGTTTTTTGACGTTTTGGAGGCTCCTAATAGGAAAAAAGTTAGAAATTAGGGGTTGGAGTTGTAGGATGTGAGGGAGGGTATGTCTCAAATTTTTGTCGGTAGTATATTCGTGTGCTTCCAATTCCGCTAATTCTGCGCAACTATTAGTGCATTATATCATACATCATATACAGGGTGTTTCAGAACTAAGGGATGAAACTTCAGTTTAACAGTAGAAAACATTTGAGTATAACGACCGATATCCGGAAAAGCGTCACTACGGCACTAAGGCCCTAAGTCGCTTTAAAGTTTAGGAAGACCATGAATTGCCAAATAGGATTTAATGCATTTAATGTTTGCCTTTTGTACATGATATCATCACAACAATTGTTCAAAATGTCTTCCTCCAACCGGAATACACCGATTTAAACTCGCACATGATTTCGGCGGACTTGACTAAAAATTTGATACTCGTTTTGAAGGATTTCAAATGCTGCTGTAATTCGTCCAGTTAAGTCTTGCTCTGTTTCTACTGGAGTTTCGTAAACCAAAGACTTTACATGCCCCCACATTTTCTGTCGAACGTTCAATGGAACATTTTCAAAAAGTTCTGGAAGAACTTCCTCCAAGAAACGCCGGTAAATAGGTCCTGTTAACCGTTCCGGTAGAAGGTATGGCCCAATCAAATAATCATCAACAATGCCTGCCCAAACGTTGACAGACCAACGTTGCTGATGTTTTCTAGGAAATATTGCATGGGGATTTTCTTTGTCCCAAACGTGGCTATTCCTACTATTAAAAATACCGTCTCTTGTGAAAGAGGCTTCATCGGTCCATAAAACATAGCGTAAAAAATTTGGTTGTGCAGCGATTTGATGAAGAAGGCATTGACAAAATTGAACTCTAGGATGATAATCGACTGCAGTCAATCCTTGAACTTTCTGGAAGTGGTAAGGATAAAGTTGTTGCTCGTGTAGCACCCGCCAGACGGAAGCGTTACTCGTATTCATATCCTCAGCAATGTGACGCGTGCTACTTGATGGTTCGTCGGCAACTCGCTGAATGACCTCTTCTTCAAATTCGACCGTTCTTACGGTTCGAGCAACACCAGTATCATGCATGTAGGTTTTAAACATGCCTCTGTCTCGGAGAGCCGTCGATGAATAGCAATAAACTTTTTGTATCCCGGATGCTGTCGTTCGGGATAACGTTCTTGATACAACCGCGCTGCTGCTCGCATATCCGCCAATTCTTGGTTGGTAAAGTTTTTCATTAGCAACAATTAATTTTTGTTAAATTCTTGCCAACTTCACAAACACGATAGCACGGCTAAGGCGATATGGAATGCAGCTACAAAAAAACAATCCCTGTTATCGTTTGTAAAGATAACAACACACAAGCGCCGGATATGGGTCCCTATATACTCAAATGTTTTCTACTGTTACACTGAATAACCCCTACAAGTTTGAACCCATAGTTCTGAAACACCCTTATTGCCTCGTACATCTGCTCTTAAAACTAAGAAATACGAAACGGACATGTCGCGTCATGTCGCAGTTACCGTATTCTACGAACTCCGGTGCCGCTTGATATCTCACCGCCACACTTCTCCAGCTGACCAGCATAGCACGAGTGACGTTGCCAGATGGTCGATACTTTTAGTAAGGGCAAAGAAGACGTTTCTAGATCGCACCGTTATCAAATAGGTGGGGATATGAGCTAATTGCATGCACCTGTTTGGCTCACTTGATCTATTTAATTCTGTTATTATACATGTTCGTAGTTTACTTTTTTGTCTGAAAGAGTTACTTCAAGACACGGTCTCTAAATAAAATTAACCTGGTTTTAAGATACTGATAATTTTTTGATAAGATTCTTTTGTATTTGTGATCTATATCGTGCTGGATCTGTCCTTCACTGTTCATGGCAACGCTGCCGGAAGGTAAAGGTGCATAAACTAAAGGACGAAAAAATATATACACATAAACCTTTTCCCAAATTTTAAACCGCCGCTTCTGCAGGAGGGATACGAGACAAGGACGGAGGTCGAGGAGAAAGACGAAGTAGGACCACACTACGCCACGCAGAGCGCGGATACGCGGTACGGCGCGTTCAACAAGCCGTGTACGTGATCCGAGACCACTTATCGCTCCGCTGCCACCCCCACGGCTGTCGCTCGCCGCCGACATTCCCCGTTACACTCCCAACCCCCGATATGCCATCCCTTGGTCGTCGTTGTTCCGGTTGAATTACACGCCTGGTGGATTTGCCAGTGTCAAGGAAGAGGGAAGATAATTCAAACTTGTTTGAAAAGTTTAATGAGAGGGATTCCGAACAGTCCGTATGTGGTTCGTTGGCCGATATCGTTATGTTTGAATATCTGTAATATATGATATCGTTACTCAGTGAACTAACACAGATTATGGGTAAATCTCATGGTGTCGGTGTCGACTACCAAAGCCTATGATGCACAATATAGACCATAGTAGTTGGAATACGATTTTCGACCTTAGCAGCACCATAACCTAAGCAACATATATTTCCTGATGATCGTATGGACTTGTATTAGTATGATCCAACTGTACAGTTTTCGGCCACAGTTTCGAAAATTATCAACATCTTTTGTCTTTTATTTTGCCAGTCTTATTCAATATTTGTTCGAAACATATCAATGCTACATGACTATACGAGGAGATACCCGGAATAGCATTGCAGTGGGCGGAGCTTGTGTAGTACACATTTCTGCCCCTAGCGCAACTCATTACCATTACCAGTTCAGTGCCACCTGAGTTGTCATCTGGCTTGTTTCGTTCCTCTGTAGTCATTATTTTTGCTAGAGCTGTTTCGTGCTTGTTTCGCTTTTTACGATCTCAAGCTTCATTGAGCAACGTGCAGCTGTGAAATTTTGCTTACTCATTGGTAAAAATGCTGCTGAAACTGTTTTAATGTTAAAAATAGCTTACAAAGATGATGCTATGGGAAAAACTCAGGTGTACGAATGGTTTGATAGATTTAAAAATGGCGACATGTCGATTGATGATACACCTCGCTCTGGACGCCCATCATCTGCCCGAATCGACGAAAATGTTGACAAAATTCGAGAGCTTGTGCTATTTGGAGGTTTTAAGATGATTGCGAAACAGTGTTCGGCCATAAAGACCCGACTTGCGGAAGTCAGGAGATTGGTTCTTCCACCACGATAATGCACCTGCGCACACAGCCATCTCAGTTTCTGGCTAAAAATGGCATAGTTCCGCTGCCTCACGCACCTTATTCGCCTGACCTGGCTCCGTGTGACTTTTTCTTATTTCGACGGATGGAAAGGGGCAAGAAAGGACGCCGCTTTTACGACATTGAAGAGGTCAAAAGTAAAACGAGGGAGGAGCTGTCAGACATTTCTAAGGAAGATTTCAAAAAATGTTTCGAGCAGTGGAAGCACCGGTGGGACAAGTGTATTAGTTGTAGTGGACAGTATTTTGAAGGAGATAAGGTTACTTTATGAAAAGGTTGAAAATAAATAGCTTTTAAAAAATAATTCCGTTTTTTTTTTTGGTGTCCCCTCGTATTTTTGTATTCAGAAACAAGTTTTTTTTGTAAAAGTTGGTTTACCTCGATGCGAGATTGTTTTTTTTTGTGTTAACCTGACTGCGTGCAAACATACGGTTATGAGCATCCTTTCACACTGTAAAAGGGTAATACGATACTTCCAATAATAAGCGAAAAAAACTTGAAAAACCTTCAAAAAATGACGCCTCCCACTGAGATCATGTCACATGATGCCATGAAGCATGTAGTTCCCGAAATCGTGATCGTCACATTTTTTCGCGGTATCTGGTAACAGTCATGATTCGTGATTTAAAAGCATCAGTTACTATACTGTTCGTAAAATATCTGCCACTTCATTGGCAGACGGCCTTCAAAGCAATAAAAACATTATGTCCTCTCCATCCTAAAACACAGATAATATGTGTAAGACGTGTCAATCACTAATCTCCCTGATGCATAATGCAATTACTATGGACATAGACAAAAAATTATGAAAAATGTTTCACAGATAATGGCTTTCAAGTCCAAAAATCAAAAAAACTATTAATGTTGATTGTTTGTCTATTTTTCTTTTTTGACTGGCGGGGATATCTATCTGACACTCGCAGGGTAGCCAAGTCTAACGACGATCACGTCCCGTGGTAGAGGGTGCGAAATGAATCTTTTACATTTGCTGGTTTTGATTTTTTTCGTGAAATTTTACTAGGTATCATGATTATAAGCATCTTTGGTAGATTGTTCGATCCGGAATGGGAAAGATCTCCTATTTATGAAAATATTTTTGGTATCATCTAACCGTTGCAATTAGTGCACAAACACTGTGACATATGATTTATAGCATAACCCGCTGCCCTATCAATACAAATTTAACATACAGGTCGCCTAGCCGTGAGGATGCAGTGGTCGGGATGAAAATCACGGCAGCAACTGATGATTTGGGCATGTCTGGTAAGAGCGTATGAAGTGAAACTCGCTAACTTCACAAATTTGAAGATTTTGTACATTTTTTTTGAAAATGATGAAAGATATGCCTGATTTGGCAGGGTAATGTCGCAGCCAAATGGCAGTCACTCTTTCTGGCACAGTCCGGATCGAAAGATGACGATACTCGTGAAATATATTGATACTTCTAAATATAGGATCCTATCGAACATCCCTACTGTCAAGGTACCGACGGAGCTATTTTGCGGCGTCATGGAAATAATTTTAAATTTTCATTTGCATTTTTTCAAGTGTTGTGCAATGATTTTGGGAAAAATGTCACGAATAGTCTTATAAAGCATAGTAGAGTATGTTTCAACAGTTGGCGGAACTTACTCCACTGAGACCAGGAGGGTGAAACGGGATATTAATGCACAATCTGGCAACCCTGTCGCACCCTCACAAAATTACCGCTGACAACCACACAAGTCACCGTGTTGTGATTTAATAGCATGGAATTAAGCCTTAAGAGTATATATGTTTTGTGACTGGTACCAAGAGTTGACAGATCCCACACATGTGCCACTCCTTGAAATGCAATAATCAGCTAAATTCAAATAATGTCTAATATAAATATAACCTAGAATATGTACTCGTGAAAAAAGAAAAATATGGCAAATTTGTAGTTTTTTTTGCAGGTTTTATAGATTTGCTGGTAGCTTTAAGGCATATATTTTGGAATTTCTTAATCGCTGTGAATATAGTGTGGATGTTTGTTCAGGTCTTGAACAACGAAAAATATTCAACTTTATGGATGTATGGATATCAAAAAACCTGAATGGTTTTGTGGGAATATCAATCTAAGGTGCCATAATGGTTCTGATGAACGGCAAGTAAATGAATGAATGTTTGGAAACGAGCAATATCTTTTTGTAGAGCCTGTCATCAAGTAGGTGCTTAATGGCTATCTGCAAGAGGTTTATAGGAAAAAACATCCAGTATCACAGATCAATTGAAGAAAATAACATAAATATGAATAAAAAATCAACAATAGTAATTAAAACATGAATTTAATTCAAAAATCAAACATTTCTTAACATTTTGACTGAATTTTATGTAATTTCTTAATATTCAATAAGCTGGTAATGTTTCAATGACAAGTTGTCATCTCATACTTTGACAGTATTTTGTTTTCAACATTTCATAGCTATTGGTTGCTAAAATTTGTTGATTGGATCTTGAAGCTCATTCGCTGTATCTGACGGTCTGTTACCCTATAGGTGGAGAATAATGGACTGTTGTTGATGAAATTGGGCCGTAATAGATTATGTCTATACATATTTCAAATACGATGTAAGATATCCTCATTTTATCGTTTGTGTATTGGAAAAAAATGTATTTCAAATTCGTAAATTGGAAGAGAACTCATTTAAATCCCCTATATTTCTGTCTGTTCGATAGAACGTTTCAAGTCAATCTGTCATTGTTAGAGAATACGACGAAATCCTCACGTCATGCTAGTACGCTTTGAGGTTGAGAATTAGGTGTACTTGGTGTTAGAACCCCAAAGCAGTGGTTAGTCATGTAACAGTTGGATCCATAAGAGACAGCTCGAAATATACTTCGTAACAAATCGTTCGTGGTCTTGCCTTTAAATGAAAATTTGTATATAGTTACCAAAAACTTGTTTGTGTACACAAACAAACATCACTTAAAGCATGCTTCCTACCTTAAATGGAGCATTCGGCACATAGAGTGGCGGATCCTTAGCACTGCCTGTCACCTTCTCGTTGATTGGAGGTATTCCTTCGTCTGTGTCACACACACTATATCTCCCCACAATACCATCCGCAGGTTTCGCCTCGTAGCCAGCCGGCTGGCCTACGCAGAAACCTTTCGCTTTCACCCAGAATCTAAAAAAATCAGAAGTGGGATAACCAAAATGCGCAGCAATGTCTAGCTAAAGTGGGTTTTCCGTATAGACCATTGGAGTTCTACTAAGAATAGTGCAAGAAGTGAACAGAAACGAAAAAAAAAAACATTTGGTTGTCTTTTAATGTGCACAAAATATTAGTTAAAAGATGTTAAATTTTTCAAAATTTACTCTCACAGCTTGGTAAACCACTGCTATGGCAAATCGTCAGCCACAGTCATACTGCGCTGCGGTATATACGAAAAGTCTCTGAACTAATACTATAAGAAAGTTGGTCGTTACAAAAAAATATTATTGTAATGGACGCCAAAACTTTTTCAACATATGGAAAAGTCAGCAAATACGGGGTCTTAGGGAAATAATATTCGTAACTTTAAGAGGTGATTCCTTGCTTTAATCTAAGCAATAAAGTTCATTATAACTTATGAACGAAAATGGAGGAAAGTGAGTCGTAAATAATTAAATTGTCTCAAACATTTGGCAACGCTGCAACGCAACCGCGATACGAGCGCACGATGACCATAACTGATTCATCGAATTGTTTACGTTTGTATGATATTTTTGTTGAAAATATGCCTTGAATTATTGAATATTTTTTTACTTAAAAAAATTTCAGAACTTTTCAGACATAGGTTATAATGAACTTTTTGCTTAGAATAATGCAAGAAATCACCTATTAAAGTTACGAATATTATTTCCGTGTGCATAAAAATATGGCTATGAATTTCAACAACATTTGGATTTTTCCCATCTAACTGTCCATTTCCATTGATAGTAAGACTTAATCATATTTATTATTACTCAAGTTTTCGATGAAATTGGAGAAAGAGCCTCGTTATAATAAAAATTATGTTGAACCAATTATACACTGCTTACCTGAATTTGCTGTTATCAGCACTAACAATTTCATCTCCTCTCAAGGTTCGTAAAATTCTGGCATACTTTTTGATTGTGATGGTTTTGGTCTTCGCCAGATCACCATAGGTTTGAATGACCCATGGTTGGTATGCCGCCAGCATGTCATCTTTAGTGTCTCCAGTGGCACGTGCTCTGCAAGAAGTAATAAGTGAGCGCAAATATAATACTTGCAGAATAAATGACTTTACAATTGGCTCAGTCTATATGGTTTGACGATACGAACTAATCCTCGAATAGCTAACAGTTTTTTTTTAAATTTACATAAGTAAGTCCTATTCTAGTTTAACCTTAAGCCAATTTCTTGTATTGTTAACAGGGAACTGATTAATTTTACTATTTACGAATTAATGTGTACCTGTTATTGTTGTTCTGCTCAGAAGATCTGGGTGATTTTGACGGAGCCCTTTTCTTGGCCGAAGCTTTTTTTGGAGGCTTATCGTAATCTGACATGTTGACAGGTGGATATAGCGTGGTCATCGTCCTTCAGTTGGCCATACTCAAAGGAAATCTGTAAACAAAAATCGAATAGACAAGTTTTTCGTAGTTCAAAAACCAAAAACAATTCAGCACAGTACCAAATTTAAAGGAAGATGGAATCGCTGCCAACCTTGCTAGTGAAGAGACTTTCAAATTTCGGCATTATCAACCAGAAGTTAGCGATGATAGAAATACACTCAAAGAGCCTGACTGATAATGGCTGAATAAGTTTCTTCAATGTTCGATTCAGGCAGAGTTAAAAATGTTTCATCGTTCAGAATTACTTACTTAAACGCTATGGAACACAGGCTGTGTTACCTAGTAGTAACCCGAGATATCATCATTATTGAACGCAATGTTGACTTACTTTCGTACATTTATCCAGAATAAATCTGGTAGTAAATAAATCATCATAATGAAATCATAATAAAAAGACGTTATGGTAAAATATTATTATTTCCGTATATATAGAATTTGTTAGGTTAGAAAACGTACGTACAAGTTCAGACACTTTATATATATATATATATATATATATATATATATATATATATATATATATATATATATATATATATATATATATATATATATATAAAATAAAAATTACATGTTTTGCTTTCGTTTCAGCTGCTTCAACTGGTTTCTCCAATGAGATAGAATTTGAAAATTGCATTATAGTTGTTTTCGCATGTTTTGAAATGTCATCACTACGATATGGCATATGGTTTTAATTAAGTGTCTCATTTAGGAGTTTTATGTTTATTATATAATTTTTCACACATTACTCGAAACTCTGACTTTGGGATTAATGACAGTGTATCTCTTACTGCCTAGCTAAAAAAGTATTATATTGCTACCACAAAGGTGTGTCCTTCACGTCTCTTGCAACTTGTTGCAGACACTCAGAAGCCCTGGCACATGTTGCACAAAGTGCGCCCGGCACATTTAAATGGATATTTTTTTTTTTGGTTTGGCATTGGAAGTTATCCATTTGCCACAGATGTGTGTTACTTATATTTCTCTAATTATGGACAAACACACGACGTCACAACATCCATGGCGAAGGCGAGATTCTAAGTCGCGGCCCGGCCGGCCGGCTGATCAGTAGCACGACACTCTGACCAACGCGGCCAACCGAGGCCCCTTAAATGGATATCTGCAACGCACGTTGAAAACTCCAACTGGATCAAATCTTAATGAACTGGGAGAAGAATTATCTTATTACCCAATCACAGTCGGTTTGCCGGCTCTACGTAGGGCAGTCCAAAGACTGACGGCCTTAATCTGAACTTGTATAGTTAGGTTAGTTTCTTTTGGTCTTTTTTTACGCGCTGGCAGAAGCTTAAATGCCATGGCACCGCGTCTGCTATGAGGAGCTTAAATAAACTTAGTTCATCCGTTTTTTGAACTGTCTAAGGTTAATAGAATTCGGAAAAGACTGCTCGTGCAGATTATTCCACAATCTTGATACCCTAGAGACAACGGAGCGGTCGTACCGGCCAGTTCTGGATGGACGACATGGTTAGGATGGGATACCAAAGTCAGACCGATCTGCCTGGTAGGCCCATCGCCCGATGGCATCATGAAGGAGACCTCTGACGAGCAAAGCCCGTTGGCATAGCGGTAGAAGAGCAAGATCGCCGATGACCCGCCTGTGCGAAGAGTCCTCAGACTGTCAGTCGGACAGCATCGAGCATGGATAGCCCGGCCGGTAACACCTCATGCATGTGAGAAGACTCGAAGCTAGATCTTATCTGCAACTTGGACACAGTGAGGAGGTCATTTGGAGAAAAGTACTTCTTAGCCCTAAACAAATAGCCTAGCTTTTTTCCAGCAGCTGCCGCTATTGACGAGATGTGTTCGTGAAAGATCAGGTCCTCGGTGCTCTGGACTCCGACCAATCGACATGATCAGCTAGCTCTTCAGTAGAACTTGACCATCGATCGAAACCGGATGAGCGCTAGGACGCTTCTTGTTAGTCAAGGTGTTTTGGAAACATTAAACTGTACAAGAACGTTGGGTCCTCAAGCAGTGATACCCTCCAGGTATTACGTCAGAGAGGAAGTCGCTGCTAGTCTTTTCTCCAGCTCACTGGCAGAGATCGGCCTGTCACTCTGAATTCCTGCATGTAGAGAGCTGTCATCACCAAAGCTGTGGATCGGATTGATCGTACAGGAAGGAAGGTCGTTGATATGCAAGAGGAAGAATGGTTGTTGTCGGTGAAGTCAATGTGGTTCCACAATTAACTTTGTTTTCCTAGAGTAGATTTAATTCTAACTAAAACGGCGAGAAACAAACGGACCCGCCAAAATAAGTGGTGGCATCCTATATAGTTATATTTTTTCGTTGTATATAGCAAATAAATAATAATCAATACTGCTAAAAGATCAGTGAAGTTTCTTTAATCTCTAACCATAGTTTGTAAATAAATAACCCGCAGCGAATGAGAAATCAAAGTCACAAACAGATGCACAAAAAGCTGACAAATGTATGAGCGCAATAAAGTTCAACAAACAGAGAAACGAACTTTAAGGAAAGTCACCCGAAGTTCTCACCTTGATCAAAATAATGCTACTGAAACTAAATTGACCGTTTATACCTTTTATTGTATGATATCGGCCAAATCCGTAGAAATAAAACGTAATCCCAGAACTGCACGGTTCACTAATAAGTTTGTAACACGTATGGTCTGCCTTATCAGCGGCGCCCGTGTCGGTATCGTCGCGTCGCGGGCCGGGCCGTTCGGTGTCGGTCAGGCCTCAGATCGGTGCTCGCTTGCCGAGTGCGTGTCGCGAAATGCGGCCGGTGGCGGGCGCTGTGGCTGTGTGACGAAGCGGCGTCAGCGGTGGAGCGTCGGCTGGCGGACGGCCGATGCCGAAGCTCGAGACGGGACCCTTTGTCGGCCCGCCGTCGGTCGCTGGTCGCTACCGCCCTCCTTGCCCTTCCTCTGTATCGCGCGCTTCGCTGTTCGCTGCTGGCCCGCTCGCCGCCCGCCGATGATAGCGCTTTCGCCTGTACGTGCTTGCTGCGGCGCGGCGGCGGCGGCCCGTAAGGAGATTCACCGTTTGCACGTATATACGTATACATACAAAGTTTCAAGAGTTTGCTTCTTAGGCCGGCCGCTTATATGCCAGGACCATGAAGTTTCAGTTGCTGTGGAAACGGCGGCTCCGCATCCATATGTCCGGACTTATTGAAACAACCGCAAGTCGAAGTTTGAATACAAGTGTACCGCAACTGCAGTGAAGAAGCTAAAGATAAAAATTTTCATTTGGCTTAGATATTATCTGAACTTTGACGGGGTCATGAATATTGACGGTAATTTTTTGTTTATTTGGATGCTTAGAAGGCATCTGCTTTGTTTATATTATGTCAATTGACTAGAGAAATGGAAGGGTGAGAGGCTCGGGTAGAACTGTGCGAAGTATTCGGCACCGCACCCTAACGCTAAATACATGGTCTTTATATTGTAACCAAAAAAACCGTTTTCACTATACAAAGACTAATTTATTACTTCAACACTGATCTATTACACTTTTAACTAATTTATAACAGATTTAGAACTATGTCGACTGTCTAGTCCCATCTTAATTCCGTGCTGTTGAATGTCCCTTTTGAGACAGCGCCGCAAGCACCTGCACAGGGTCGCATACGATTTTTGCCTAATTGATTATCGGTATTTCCAATAACTTGAATTACTCTCGTACTTTTTCATGTGTAACAGACGTTTTAATGGTGGAAACTAATCCTTAGCTCTGAACAAGCAAAACCATCACTCCAAGTGCTATACGAGATTTCTATGCTCCGTGTTTGAACTCTCATGAACCGGAACGAACTGGTTTCTGTAAAAACTACAATATACATCAAAACTGAATATGTCTTATAAATGAGGCTTTATGCGGATTCAAATTGTCGTACTAAAAGGTAGCAGGGCGATATATATGCTACAGAAAGTATGCTAGTGGTCCCTGAAGAAAGTCCGCGATGATATTGCGTAGGTAAAGTTGAGAATTCATAATTTATGTCGGATCTCTTACAAATGGAAAAAGTTCTCCAGCCATATAACTTTGGAAGTTAAAAGCCATGATACGGAAGTTTGCAAAGGAAAGCAGCGTGCCCCAGCTGATCGACAACCTTTGTAAAATTATATTGAATCCTACATAAATGTAATATGCTAAATGTAGAGCCAACCTTATTACAAATGGTACCCAGGGTGTGGCTGCTCTACCACCTTACTGAGCCCATGGTACAATCTTTATGGGATTAGCTATCCTCGATTAAATCCTAACGATTATAAGAAGACTGGTGCTGACGCGCTCCCAGACTAGTTTATTCCCACAGCCCAACTAACAGGTCTCAGCAGTACCTGATGTGCCATGAGCTGGAAGATTGCCTTCTCTTTCAACCAGTTTTCTTGAACCCCTTTGTGGGATAATTTTCTTTCATAATGAGTTGGAGATCTCTAGCAGGGAATCCAGCTGCTGCGTCCTCTTCAGGGTGCTTTAAAAAACAAATACACAATTTGCAATCTACGTGCACTCTCTGTAAAACTACCTTTGCTGCTAGACAGAAACTTAAATACAAGGGCACCACTGCTGCTATAAGGATATTAGAAATAGCTTGGTAATCCTATTTTTGAACTGGCTAAGGATAGGAAAATAACTGGGAAGGCCTCCTCAGGTAGATTGTTCCACAGCATTGACACCCTAAGTACAAAAGATCGGTCATACCGGGCAGTTCTGAATGTACGAAGTCCGACAGAGCTAGATGGGAAGAAAAAAAATGACAGGTCCGTCTGGCGGGCTCAACGCACAGCGGCATCATAGAGGAGAGCTCTGACCAGCAAAGTCCGTTAGTTTTGGTATTTAATAAGTGCTACGAAGACTTAACTACTGTAAAGGCGCGTATTCATCTGAGCACGAACGGGAACGAGGCATGGCGTATGTGCAGATGTGGACGTACATCCGAGGCGCGCCACGTTGCGTTCGGCCGTCCGTCGTATGGAGCGAGGCAGTTCGGGAGCCATCCGAAGGTAGTCGGTACATCAAAGACAAATTTTGCCTCGCGCGTTTAGATGTGGACAGTTTGTTTAGTCATCGTACGTTCGTGCCGCCCGCCGATTGGTAAAATATGAGTTGGGACACGGAAAAAACAATATCTTTCATTAAAGAGTATGAAAAGCGCCCGATATTGTGGAAAAAGAACGATAAACATTATTATAATATAATCAGAAAAGAAGATGCATGGAGAGAGATAGGTGAAATATGTAATGAATCCGTGGACGTCTTAAAAAAGAAAATTGATAGTCTTCCAGGTTCAAGAAGGAGGGAAAAAAATAGAATTGCTAAAAGCATGGGAACAGGTAAAGGTAAGTTGAAGCACCAATGTTTATAATATTTTTTCAATAGTAATAATTCTGATGAAACCAAAAGTATAATATTTTTTTTTAATTTCAGGAAGAAACGAAATTTATGAGTCCAAATGGTTTGCATGGGATAGCCTAAAATTTCTAGATGACCCAGAAGAGCTACAAGAAACATTGTCCGTACGTATTAATAATTTGATATTTTTGATTTTCTTTTTAAGTGAGTCTGTTTTTTGTGTTTTTTTTTGTTTGTTTAACTACATATACAGGGTGTTCCAGAAAAGATGGTCAAGCCGTCCACTGGACATTTTTGGAGACAAGATAAGATGCAAAGATTACACATAAACTCTGTGGCACAGTTTCTGTTTTAAATAGGAGATAATACATACATAAAACAATTATATACTAGTTGCATAAACGAATTTATTGGAAAAAAAATTTTACAATATTTTAGGCGTAATCATTTTGCCAAGGAACAGAACCATGTGAGCAGAAATAATCAGTAAACTCTGCTCGTATATTTTGTGCGGAAATACTTGATTTACGTGGAACATTTTCCAATGGAGCTAAAGAAGATTTGTCACCGTTGCCTTCTCGCCACGAGCCAGGAATGATTTTTCCATTTTTTTCTTTGTCAAAAGTTCCATCCGGTGTATAGATATTTCTTGACGAATGGCTTTTACGCAAGAAATTGTGTAAACAAATGGTTGCCATGACTACTACTTTTGCCGTCTCTGGCTCCAGCAACATTGGCTTTCTCAAGACTCGAAAAACAGCAGAAATAATTCCAGAAGCATTTTCAACTATTCGACGAGCCCTACTCAGTCGATAATTGAAAATCCGTTCTTTAGAACCTTTGCGATGACGACCGGAGTATGGTTTCATTATATTTTCTGTTAGTGCAAACGCCTCGTCGGCAACAAATACGTACGGCATTTCTTTGTTCCTGCCAGATAGAGGTGAGCACCCTGGAAATTTCAAAATGTTTTTTTCCATATCTTTGTACAACTGGCAGTTTTTGAATACACCTCCGTCAGAAACACCACCCTGGCAACCAACGTCCACAAAAATAAAATTGTAGTCACCATCAACAAGAGCCATTAATACAATACTAAAATTTGATTTGTAATTATAATAAATGCTACCGCTATTGATAGGACATTGCAGCGGTATATGTTTCCCATCAAGGGCTCCTAAGCAATGTGGAAAATTCCACGTTTCGTTGAACTTTTCTGCTATTTTTAACCATTCATCTGTTGTAGAAGGTACCTAAAAAATAAAAAAATATATTTTTTCAGAATCATCCTGCTTCATCCGACATCATAGAAGTTGATGAAGAAACTACTGACAATACAGACCGAATTGTTGAGGACCAAAATCCTATTTCTTCGCAAAAAAAATTTTTGTCGCCACATAAAAATGCTCCGAAAAGAAAAAAAAACGAGGACCCTCGTATACAAGAGGCCTACGATATTTTAAAAAGCAGAACAGCCACTCAGAGTAAAGATGAATGCTCAATGTTTGCTGACTTTATCGCACAAAAAATGCGAAAGTTTAGCCCTCATACGAGAGCTGTTTTGCAACATCAAATACATAATCTTATTTTCCAAGCTGAACTGGACTCTTTACCAATTTCCCCTCAGGTGTTATCACCATCCCAACAAACATTTCAACCTTCAACATCTATTTGTCAAAACTTTCGTACTTATAATTCACTACCGTCTCCTTCTTCGTCAATATCATCAGTAGGACCTCCATCTTGTACTCCATCACCACTTCAATGTCCTCAAAGTAATATACAACAATATAATGAACATGCACCACAACAATCATCCAGTGAGCACTCGAGCACCCATAGCCAGGAAGTGCCACCCGACCACCAGGAGATTACGTCCGAGAATTCACTCATCTTTCAAGTCAATTCAAGCCAACAAACTGCTAACCAGCTAACTACAGCTACCTACTTCTCGAAATATGATGAAATATGATACGTGAAATGTTAGTTAAGATTGAATTAAACATACTTTTACGTGTTGACTCAATGTATTTATTATTTCTTTGCATACTTCCGGGACAAATTTTGAAATAACTTGTTTTGATACGTTGAATAAATATTGTAGACTACTAAACGAGTCACCAGTTGCCAAGTATCTTAATGTTATGGCCAATCTTTCCTCAGCAGTGATGGCTTTTCGAAAATGTGTGTCACTTCTCGTAATTTTGTCACGAATTGATTCCAATAAATAAAAAAGGTCGTCGGATGACATTCTGGTAAAATTTCGAAAATATGCTCCGTCCTCCTGCATCAAATCATTTAAGAATAATTTTCCACGTGTAACCAACCTATTACGATATATTTTAGTAGTCCACCAGCGCTTTTTCTTCTTTCTTTTGGATAGACCGGCTATCACAATAAATGCTGCAGTACTGATTACTAGAACGTCGTCATCAGCCATACTATTTTTGCGAAATTATTGTTAGTTAGTTTAGAGCGTAGTGCGGACTGATCACATATTTCCATCTATTCGGGTGTGCGGCGGATAGCTACTTTGTTCGCTGCCTCGGCGAACCGTTCGCGACTTCAAATTTGAACAACCGAGGCATGCGGCAAGCGTCCGTTCGGCCTCGCCTTGCCTCGTTCCCGTTCGTGCTCAGATGAATACGCACCTTAATGGTACAGCCATACGTCACGTGAGTCATGAAGCTTAGCTACACTTATGAACATACACGCTAAAGCAGTGGCGGCTCGTGAGGTAGTGCCACGGTGCCATGGCACTACCTTGTCTTCTTCAAAAAGAATATTTTTTTCAATCTTCAATGTTTTACTTTATTTTCTGCTTTTTCATTTTTTTTGGTATAAATTATATGAAGTGACAACACTGACAACGTGACAACACCGCAAGCACCCGACCGACGCGACGAGACGAGCATGCCTTGACCTTGGCGTCATCAACTTGTGCCAATTTAGGGCCGGTCCAAATAAAAAGAGAGAAATTTTACCAGCATCGCATACGAGCGACAGAGATAACGCTACGCATGACATGTTTATATGAGGTGAATAGCGAAAGACAAGTATAATTTGTGCCAGGCACATCATCAGTCGTAATTCGTTATCAAATGATATCGGCGGTGTTTTTGTTCGGTCGGTCGTTTGGTTATGATTACGTCTAGTGCTGATTTCGGTCTTTTTTTACCTGAAAAGTGAGAAATAACGTTTTTGTTTTTGTACGTCTAGTGTTAATGAACTGCTCTGTTTTGTGATCATATTTTTTACTGTTTTATTAAAACTAGTGAAAATGAATAAAATCGGGATATTAAAAAACTCACTTAGTGGTTTTTCGCTGGATCAAAAACTGCAAATTAAAGAATTAGGACGGCCAATACCCGATTTAAAAATTGAGAAACAAAGTGGTAGCGGACAAAAATCGCGCTGTCGCAAATTTAATAAAAATGTGTATGATAAAAACAGCTGTATATGTGGTTGTGAAGAAACGAATAAACTATTTTGTTTTGTATGTGTTCTATTTGGAGGTGACGAGACTTGGCCAAAAAAAGGTACAGACGATCTTATACATATATGGGATAAAATGAAGACCCACGAAAAATCTAAAGTCCATATGAATAATGTTTTTAGCTTTTCTATTCTTGGTAAATTAAATATAAGGACTCAACTCAATTCGGCTTATCGCAATGATCTAATTAAACATAATAATCAAGTGGATAAGAATCGATATGTATTGAATAAAATTATTAATTGTATAAGGTTTTGTGGAGCATTTGAGTTAGCCTTAAGGGGTCATGATGAAAAGGAAAATTCGGAAAACAGAGGCATATTTAAGGAGCTGGTGAATTTTAGCGCCGAATTAGACAACGAATTGAAAGTCCATATTCAAAGTGCCAAACTTTTTGAGGGTAGCTCAAAAACAACTCAAAACGAGCTTCTTGAGTGCATGCTAGATGTTTATCATGAAGAAGTTAAGAAGGAGATTGCAAATTCTCCTTTTGTTGCAGTAATTGCCGATGAAACGACGGACGTAGCCTGTGAATTTCAGTTAGTTATTATTTTCAGATATTTGTGTAAAGGACAACCAGTTGAGAGATTTTGGAGATTTTACGTCCCCGACGGACACGATGCCAAATCAATCGCTGCATGCGTTTTAAATGTTGTAAATCCATTACTAGATCAAAATCCAAACAAATTAATAGCTCAAAGCCATGATGGTGCGTCTGTTATGAGTGGTGAATTGAATGGCGTTCAAAAAATTATTAAGGAAACTTATCCACTTGCAAATTATGTTCATTGCTATGCACACCAGTTAAATCTAATTATGACAAGCGCATGCTCTGTCAATAAGCAGGCTAGAATATTTTTCCATAATTTATCTGGATTGTGCTCTTTTTTTTCGACGTCTCCTCAAAGAACAAAAATTTTGGATGAAATAGTTAATCGCAGATTGCCAAGATCTTCCCAAACACGTTGGAATTTTCAGTCACGAGGTGTTCATACAGTTTATGAAAATAGGAAAGACCTGATTAAAGTTATGGACAATATAGAAAGTACTTCACGCGATTCTTCGTCGATTAATCAAGCCAGTGGGTACAAATTAAAGCTGCAAGATACAAATTTTGTATTTTGGCTAAGTATTTTCCATAAAATAATGCCACATGTTGAAATTGTCTTTAACCAATTACAAAAAGTACGCACCGATTCTGTTAAGGTCAAAAATGATTTAGAGAATTTTGAAGCAGCAATTCAAACTATACGAGAACAAATGGATAGCATTATTGACGAGATTGAACGAGTGCAGAGAGAAACTGATGAACCGGCAAGAAAAAAAAGGCAAGTTGAAGAAGGCAGCAAAAAACGGGAAGCGTTAGAAATATGCGATGCAGTATTATCGCAAATAAGAACAAGATTTAACTTTTCTGGACATTTAGTTGCTTCTAATTTATTTGTGTGTGAAAAGTTTTCTGTTTATAAACATCAGTTTCCTGAAGCACATTTAAATGACACATGCACACAATTTTCATTTTTAGACAAAAACAGGCTTAAAACTGAGTTACAAGTATTATATCAGAGAGAAGAATTGAGTACTACTTCTGGAGCTGTTCCACTATCCATTTTATTGAACGAGGAAGGATTAAATTGTACGTTTCAAGAAACTCTTAAGCTCTTAAGTATTTTAATCACTATACCGATGTCAACATCTGAAGCAGAACGCTCTTTTTCAATGCTGAAACGGATTAAAACTTTCCTCAGAAACACAATGAAGGAAGAAAGGCTTAGTGCTTTAGGAATGCTGTCTGCAGAAAAACATTTTGTTAGTGGCATTGAATATTTTAATAATAAGGTAATCGTAAACTTTGCTACCAAAAAAGAAAGAAGAATGGACCTCATATATAGAAAACTATAGTTATAGGTACTTCTCCACACTTGTTTTATAATTTGGTGCGCGTGTGTAAATAGTTTTATTTTTGATTTTTTTTGGACATATAGATTTATTGAACCTCAAGAACTTTGACCACTAACTATCAGGGGTAAGTTATAAGTTATTCTTTACAATTTTGAATCGATTCAAAATTATGGCTTCCATTCTGGCACTACCTCACGGAATTGGCACGAGCCGCCACTGCGCTAAAGAGCAACCTGAAGCCACGTGATATAAGTCATCAGTAGTCCCGTCTCGTCCCACCAAAGGACATCCACATCAACATCGGCCGTTGCCATCCGGCATCCGTCCGCCTCAGCGCCTCACCGGCCCCGATGGCGATGTCAGGTCCTGCCGGTGCCGGCCAACGGCCACTCTCGCTTTTCTTTTTCTTTTTATCCACTTTTCCATCTTTTTCATTTGGTGCCGTCCGTCCATGTTCGCTTTGTGGATCGCCGAACTGCCGCAGCCCGTAGCAACGCCACGGCGCGCCTCGATCCACGCACCGGATGGCGATGAACAACCGCGAACTGACGTGGGATCAGTAGCGGGCTCCCAAAATTATTAACAGCACAAAGAATATTGCATAATACAACAAGTTTCATATTTTCATTATAAGAGCCAAGACCCTTTAATTGCTACCGCCTCGCATCCCTAAAATCGCCAGAAATCGCTCGAAGGTCTTCGTAAATGAAGAATCATGTAACGTCTTACCTCTGTCCTTACTGCACTCCAAACAGACCTTTTGATGGAGGTGCTTTTGGTTTGGGTCCAATCCAGATTATATCCTGAAGAATTAAAATATTTGACTTGTCCATTGCCATCGCCACGTACCGAGGACTCGTCCTCCACATCACCACATACACCTGGAATCATCAGCCACTCCTCTTGCAGGAAGCATCTTAACATGTGCTAGCCAGGCAACATTCCCACCAGAAAGCCTTGGGTTAATGCTATCGAGAAATGTAGTCATCCTGTGTCAGTGAGCACCACCTGACATCATTTTAACATACTAGGTACTCCATTTCAGGTTGTCCTGTGTCAAAATCCTTTCATTCTGAGACTTAGTGCTACCTAGCGGAAACTTAGAACATTGATAAGAGCTAGGTTCTTCGTTTCATCGTTGTCTATCAAGGAGAATCTTTATCTTTGTATCCACGTATTTCGGGTAGTTTGTCAATCTGTTGGCCTATAGGCCTAGAAACAAGAAAAAGTCAAAGAGAAAGAGAATTATAAAAAATGAAGGAAGATAAAGGGCAAAGAACAAGAAGTCCAAATATTAGGGGAGGAAACGCCTAGGCATATGGCTAAAATGGTTTTGATTCTCTAAAATAAATTTTGATCACGGTGCGAGTCACTGTCTGGAATGTTTGCTAACTTGCTCGACTATGTAATCCGCAGACTCGGGCAATAAAGAATTGCAGCGCAATTCCACGTGTTCATATCGTTGTTCAAAGTAATCCCCTAAATATGGGTCTAATTTGTGCCACACCATTGGTTATAATAGTTCGTAGGATTCTGTTTTGCATAACCTGAATAACTCGCATGTGCATTTTCTCTAGAAAGCACCAAGCCACACATGCGTATGTAATAGCGCGTCTGGTAATTATTTTGTATAGCCGATTTTTGTTCATCACACTCAATTTTGAAGATCTACATATTAAAGGATAAAGTTGCCGAAATGTAATTGTTTGCGCATCTATGTCTTTCCGCCAGATGATACCCTTGTCAAGGGTAGCTCCAAGGTATCTGATGGAATTTTCCCATTGTACCATCCACAGAGATCAATGACGGGGGGCGGCGTCGCGTTGCTTGTTGCTACTATAGATGGCCTGCGTTTTGGTTAATTTTGATCAGACACCGATCTGCCCATTCTAGCACTTCTTCCGCCGCACATTGTAGCTAGTCGTGAAGATAGATTTCTACAGCTTGGTTATTATCTTTCAGGAACTTTGTGGGATACCTGCGATAGTAGCTTCCAATATGAAGGCTCTTCTGGGTCCAAAAACTCGGTCGCAAGATCTCTCTCCAAATAATGAACCAACCGTGTGGTAGAGTTATTCGATATCCGCGAAGGTTTGCGTCTCTAAATTTCACTTATATCTTTCGGTTCTCTACGGCGGATTTTGTTTCTTGTTTGATGCCCAAAAAATATATAGCTAACGAATGCTCATGTCGAGGCTTTCTCAGGGATGCTCTAACGTATGTCCTAAGAGTTTTGGCACAAAATATTTATCGATTTTTTTTGAATGAAGAAATTTATTTAAACACTAACTAGTTATTATAAATCAAAACTCATTACTTAACTACGCTATACTATAGACTTATATGGAGTGGCCCATTCTACTCTACCAGACGTCACTTTCTTCGAATGTCTCTCATGAGATCCTGGACGGAGTTCAGATCAATTTCTCAGTTCTTCGTAAATTCATTGCCTTGATTGTTCTCCATCTTGGGCTTCCCTGCCTCCATGATAAACCTTCCTAGCCAGTAAAGGCCAAAAATCCTCTATTGGGCAAGCCTGCGGCAAGTTTAGAAGATTATCGTTTTTGGGAACAAGAGGTATGTTGTGTTGTCTTGAGTAATGACATGATGCTAGGTCTGGCCAAAACAATATGGTCATTAGCATTCGTGGACAAACTGAAGGAATTTTTTAAAGGAAATTGTCAATATAGCTGTAACTATTTAAAGCTTCACCCCTCACTCTTCCCACAAAAGGTTCAGATACACCCCTGTTAGAAATTGCGCACCTGACAAGGATTTTATCTGCAAATTTCGCGTTATGTTTGTATCCAACATTGTCAGGGCATTCCTCTACATTGTCCGTGTAAAATTTGTCATTTCTCTTCATTTCAGAATCACTCAAAGTAAAATACTTCTAGTCATCTAAAATAATGATTTTTCCATTGGCAAACTGTACCCGCCTCAGTTGACGACAGCATCTTGGTATACGAAGAAGTTACGCTTGCGAGCATTTGATGCACTCAAGTCTCTTTTGATATTTAAGACCATTCCTCCTCAATTCCAACGATATCGTACTCTTAGAAGATCTGTATTGACGAGCCAGTCTCCTTGTTGACATTCCAAACCGGATTGTTGGCTCTTCTCACCAATTTCTCCGACCTCTGTGCAGCAAATGCACGTTGTCCTCCACCTTTTTGGAGATTTAGATATGGTCCTGCTCGCACTTCGCTATTGTTCGATAAATGGTTCTGCGTGAAATGTTTTCATCCTGGAATATTCCACATATTTAAGCTGTGGATACCCGCCCAACCACCTCGTAGATACTTTTTCTTATTTAATATTTATTCGGCATCTTAAGGCGAAAACTACAAAATAAATAAATGTCAACTGACAATAAAGAAAGTAAACAAATTTTTGTTTCCAAAGGCAACTTGCTATTATTTTGTGTTCGTTAAATTATAGCCAATAAATTTTGTGCCAAAACTTTTAGGACATATGTTAGATGAATCGGTAGCTAAGCATTAGATTGCACTTTGGGGGGGCACCTAAACATTCTATACTCGAATACCAAAACGAAAGGGAGTAGCAGTAGTCGTCATCGCGGATCCGGCCTTATTCAAAGATACGGCGCTTTTACAGTATCATACAATGTGTTTTGTTACTCTCTTTCGTTTCGATACCTAGAAGAGATATATGGTAATGACAAGACCTTTGCGACGCATTTTGAGAATGGTATGGGAGTTGTTATGTGCTGAATCAGACATGAAAACGTGGAAGCACAGATAGAGGCCCGAATGAGCTTTTTTGTCTAATCCACGAAGTGCTGTGAAGTTCAGGGCACTGGATTTTAGGTTTCCATACAAAGGTGTGACCAATACTAGTAGCTAAGGGCCGTATCGTCAGTCGTTTCTACAATTGTATGGCGCTTTTATGGCCTCCTTGATTTTCATAGAGTTTTCTCTCCTTCAGAATGACTGGTGGATTTCTGGATTTCAACTATTCCGTGTCAGCGTTAATGCTCTGATATTGTGAGGTTACGTTTTCTGTTTGAATTGTAGGAAATTTCAGGCTGATAAAACAGATGATCTTAATCAAAAGCATGAACAATTTGATGCAAATAGATATTTGTAACATAACCTCAAAATAGAGCGCTAACACGGAACCAAAATCTAGAAATATCCATTCTGAAGAAAAAGAAAAACTATAAAAATCAAGGAGGCCATAAAGGCGTCCTACACTTGTAGGGACGACTGCCGATACGGAATTAAGTATTACTGCTTATGAAGCTGGCATGGGGCAATGATAGACGCCAATCGGATCCTATGTCCTTCCAAAATGGTCTCTTGTATTTCACGGGCTTAGTCCGAAGCAAGATGAAGAATGGAGGGAGTTTTTCTGTCCCGAACCAGATGGGCAGAATTTTGCGTTATAAAACTTACGGCTTTATAACTGTACTCTGCGGGTAACAGTGTGAAGGTATTCACAAATACACCAGCTGACTACCGTCAGCTAGTCGCACTGCTGGAATCCATCAAGCGGCCCTTCTTCACCTATCAACTGAAGGAGGACAGGATGGACCAGAGGGTCATTCGTGGGCTACCCAGGGAGATGTCAGTCAATGACATCAAAGAGGATCTAGTGAGCCAAGGCATCGCAGACGCCGAGGTTCAGCAGATGACCTCAAGGACCACCAAGAAGCCACTTCCGCTCTTCCTCGTCAAGACGAAGATGCCGGAAAAACTTGCAGAGATCCAGAGGCTGGCCATGCTCACGGTCAGCTTCGAGAGGAAGAAAAAGTCTTCCGAGCCCAGCCAATGTTACCGCTGCCAGCGGTACGGGCACACACAGCGGAACTGCCGTCTCGCTGAACGGTGCGTTAAGTGTGGAGAGGACCACAACAGCACCAGCTGCAGTCTGCCACTGCCGCCAACAGGGCAACGAAACGCCAAGTGTTGCCTCTGTGGAGAAGGCCACCCCGCCAACTACAAGGGATGTAGTAAGGCCCCGAAGAAAGCTGCTTCTGCCCCCAAAGCAGTCCCCACCACAAATAGGACTTCTTACGCTCAAAAAGCGAAGAAACCTATGTCCACTTCTGCCCCAGCAGCCGCCACTGCTACTGGAACTACTGCGCAGAAGAAACACGGCGATGACAGACTGCTAGCAATGATGCAAGCCATCATAACCCGCCTGGATGCACTCGAGGCCAAGATGCAAGACAAGCACTAGACCCGAAATGTCTACAGGGCAAAACGTAGAATCTCTACGCATTATCTCCTGGAACATCAACGGATTCAGGGCACGGAAACCAGAAATCCAGGAGATACTAGACCAGTACCAACCAGAGGTGATGGCCATCCAAGAAACGAAATTGGATGCTGCCCATAGTCTGACGTTCCCGCGGTACGAGACGTACCGCTACGACAGAAGGGGCAGAGGTGGAGGAGTCGCATTACTCGTCAAACGTACCTTGACGAGTCATGTCCTCGACGATGCCGCAGACATAAATGGGGACGGAATCACGGTCCAGGTCCATCACAACCACCGTCCCTACAGAATCACCTCCCTATATGTGCCACCAGGGGAGGCCCTAGACGAAGATGACATCGCTGACCTCCTGAGAGGCCCAGGAGCACGCATAGTCATCGGAGATCTAAACTGGCATGGAACAACAACGTCGAAGACAGGAATGCAAGGCAGCTCCAGGAACACGTCGATGCCCTGGCGGGGGTCATCGTCGGTCCGGAGCAACCAACCTACATTCCATTCGGCCTTGGGCGACCTGCGGTACTGGACATAGCCATCCTCCGCAACATCAGAGAGGAGTTCGAGATAGAGACCCTGGTGGAAGGATCGTCGGACCACAATCCGATTCTACTAACACTTGGCACAGGGTCTAGAACTCGAGATAGCTTGAGCACCAAACGGACGAACTGGAACCTGTACAAATCCAACGTCCAGAGGAACATCACTCAAATTCCAACCATCCGATCAGCGGAGGAACTGGACAACGCAGTAGAGGAGCTGGAGAATGCTGTCCTGCGAGCGCACGAGGACAGCACCCGCTCCGAGACTACGGCAGTTCCTAGACACCTAAATGGTCCAGCACCGCACCATATTAGGCACCTGATCAGGGAGAACAGAAGACTCAAGCGAGAACATCTCCAACTGTTGACAGAGGAGTCGAGAGTTGCGCGAAACAGAGCATCGTTAGCTCTGAAGAACGCACTCGCGGAACTCCAAAACAGCAGATGGAATGCAGCCTGTGCAGAACTAGAGACCCAGGATGGTACGGCCTGGTCTATGCAGCGAAAATTTCGTCGTCAGCGCACCACGATCCCCACTCTTCACGGCCAACGCGGCTTGGCCTACTCCAGTGAAGAAAAAGCCGAAGCATTCGCCGATTCGCTAGAATACGAATGCAGACTCAATTACCATGAAGACGAGGACGACAACCACGAGGAGGCCGTGGAAGTCGCAGCCGAAAACATGAGGAGTCGACCACCTGGCCAGGAGACGGATCACCCCTCCAGTCCAGAGGAAATCCGTCTGATCATCCGCAGGTTGAAGGTCAGAAAGGCGCCGGGAAGGGACGGCATCAACAACAGGATGCTGAAGAACCTCCCCACCAAAGGCATTGCTGCGCTCACCAACATCGCCAATGCCACCCTGAGACTTAACCACTTCCCGCGGCGGTGGCGGGAAGCCCAGGTTATAATGCTCACCAAGCCAGGCAAGGACCGGAAGTTGCCCCAGAACTACCGGCCCATCAGCCTGGTTTCCTCGATGGGCAAAGTAGTCGAAAAGGCTATCGCCGTTCGACTAGAGAAGCAGGCAGAAGAACTGCAAGTTCTCCCCCCAGAGCAATTCGGCTTCAGATCCTCGCACAACACGGAACTCCAAGCGCTACGACTGACAGGAAACATCACCAGCGGCTTCAATCTCCAGGAGGCAACCGGTCTCGTCCTGCTGGACGTGGAACGAGCCTTCGACCGAGTTTGGCACGATGGACTCATCGCCAAAATGGAAGCCGCCGGAATCGATGCGAACATGTGCCAACTGATCCAGAGCTATCTAACACAAAGATGGTTCACGGTGAAGATTGGCAAATGCCATTCAACAAGACGACAGCTGGAAGCAGGCGTGCCCCAGGGGTCAGCCTTAGCCCCCCTGCTCTACAACATCTATACTCACGATGTGCCGAAGACAGCTGACACAATGCTGGCCCTATATGCAGACGACACTGCTATAGCCGCCAAGCATAGACGACCCGAGATCATCCGTAGGAGACTACAGGATGAACTGGACCACATTCAGGACTGGTGCGTGAAATGGAAAATCCGCATCAACGTCCAGAAGACGCAGGCAATCTTCATTCAACGAAGAAGGATTGCAAGACCTCTCGAAGCATCCATCTTCGACGAAGATATCCAGTGGAGCGACAATGTCAAATATCTGGGGATCGTATTTGACAAGTCCCTCACCTGGAAAGCGCACATAGAAGCTGTCATCGCAAAGACCAGAGCAGCCATGGCTCAACTCTATCCATTACTGGGTAGACACAGCCAGATGCCGCTAGCGACCAAGCTACGGCTGATCAAGGCCGTCGCCAGACCTCAGCTCGCTTACGCCTCCGCGGTCTGGGGGTACGCTGCCCCCAGCTACCGCAAGCGACTTGCTGCTCTAGAGATGAAGCTACTCCGGATCGCCACCAGTGCACCATCCTACGTAAGAAACTCAACCTTGCGTAGAGACCTGCACTGGGACACCATCCACGAGTACATGAGGAAAAAAGCGGAGAAGACCTTCGAGAAAGCTCAGGACCACCCGAACGAGCAGCTACGATTCCTCATGGACTACGATCCGGACGAGATGCCTCGCAACCGCAGAACCAGGTACCCCAGACCAATGTCCCAGTTGGCACCCGCTAACTGGAACCTTGACTAGGAGACTAGGAGGACCCGCGGTTGCTCCCCCCCCCCCCACGGCGTGGATGCAGAGGACCAGGAACCACCGGGACCAGGACCCACCGGGACCAGGACCAACCAGGACCAGGACTCGCCACGACCAGGACCCACCAGGACCAGGACCCTTCAGGACCAGGACCAGGAACAACATATTGGTAAGAGGACTTGAAACTCTTGATTTTTCGAAAACAAGAGTTTCAAGAGAACCAGCAGACCCTCTATCGATGATCGCTTAACGACATCGATAGAATGTGCGAGGTAAAGGGAACCAACCCGGCGTTCCCAGAGACTGAAACACATGAGGAGACGTTGTAGCAGACCGCAGGTCACGCACAACACATGGCCTACCGAGACGCTGATGAGTCGGGCCACGCGGAGGTTTAGGGTTTAGTGGGTATTAGGTGATCTCCTCAAGACCCTGGAGTCCCACACACGCCGTAGCTCGGGCTATGGTATGGTGCGTAAACGCATTCCCCCCTCACCAAAAAAAAAAAAAAAAATGTACTCTGCCGATATTACCATGTGTTATTTAAATATGGATGTCAATACCAAAAATCTTTCGTACTTTATTTAACGGTACCAACTAGGACTATAAAGAGACTGATTTTAAATAATCTACCAACTATATCACGCGGATATGTTAAGTTCACAGCCTAGCACTTTATGACATAGTCTGAAATTCTAGATCTTTCACAATAGTCTTATAGTATCATAGTGTTGCTTTATATTTTATACCCATTTCTAACAAAATATCTAGCCTTGAGAATTGGCTTAATCGAGACAAACGCCATATTTGATACTTTTACATTTAGATCAAAATAGAGAATCCCTGCAAGAGTAACGTAACTGTATGCAGGCTGTTTCCTTGATTTTGCCTGGAGATAATGACCTTGGTGTTGCCAGTTCGCCCATAAGACGTTTCGCCCCGCTGGTGCTACACTGGTTGTGTCCGAAGTGAGGTGAAGCGAACTGAACCGGCGATGCGGCGAAGCGCGGCGGTGGCAATCGGTGTGGCCGGCCTGCCGGCGGCGCGGCGCGGCGGAGGCCGGTGGCTTGGCTGTAAATTAGCGCGATAAGGAGAACTGGTCGTCGGCTCTTCTTTTCGCGGAGGCAGTCGCCGCTCTAAGCACCGCTCCTGTCGTTTTCAGCAACGCTGTGGCAGTGATGGCGAAGCGGATGAAGGGGAAGATTCTGGCGGCCCCCCTTTCGCAATGGGCAAAACTAGCGGGGGCCAAGTATGGCTCTTTGGGCTAGTAAGTCCGGCACTAGACCGAAGCAGCCGCGAAGGCAAAATCCTAAGTACTATAGCCAGGCGAATTTAGTTCGACCACCAATTTTTAAAGTTCCAAGTCTCTTAGATAAATCTGTAATGCACACATATTAAATGGATGCCGTACTGGTATTTTCTACTAACCACTGGCAGCACTGCATCCGTCAAATTTGATTTAACTGTAAGCTCATAGATGATAGCACAAGACTGGTTGCCTATGCGGTCAGCTTGATGTAGGAAAAATTCTTCGCGCGCGCTTAAGCTGTGAGCAAATTTAATAAAAAATACTTTTTGACGGATCAGTGGCGGATTTAAGGAAAAGGGCCCGGTGGGCAATATGCACTGGGTGGGCTCCAGTGGTATAATCGGAAAGAGACGGCAAATAGTGCGCACTATAACTGTTTTGCGAATAACATAAATTACTGAAATTATTGACAAATAAAATACGGCAATGGAAACTTTTAAAGTTGCATGATAACTCAGAAATTAATATCAAAATTTAATGCGTAATGTCATATTAGTGCAATCGTACATCAGTCTGGTTTTTGCATTTAATAGTGCGCAAGGGCACGGGGCAGGTTGTAATGCGCATCGTAACTGTTTTAAGTTGATTAAACTTGATGATTCACCAGCAAACTTCTTGTGCATAATACAGTTTAAAAGTTATCACGAATGAAACCGATAAGTAAAGGGCGTCGAGTCAAATTTGGAGTGCACGCTATTTATAGGATTTGCATACAATTATAAGTAAGAAAAAAACAAATATGATCGATAGTTGTAGTCATGTTTGCCGTAATGAATATTTCATTGAATACAAACTTGGTGAACAACACTAAAGTACGTTAAATAACGTGCATTACTACAGGATACATTCTGGGCACTATTTGCGAAAGTGATATTCCCCACATTTATCGCTATTTGCAAATTAATGACTGCAGCTGAGAATAAAACAAATAGAAAGACCTACACAAGTAACCGAAACAAGCTCGTGGATAGTGCAAAAGCTTTTTTAATAGTGATTTGATGCAAAAAGTCAATCTAATGCTGCTTCAACGTGGCAATAAAACAGCTAATAAAACTGTTTCAATATTCACGCGGATCTAAAATTTTTCGATAACGTAAAATCCATCTAAATTGTTCAGATAAAGTTCGAACTACAGATTTTGCTGTCAATCAGGATGTCAAATATTAAAATTGGCTTACAATTATATGCACAATAGTAGCTGCTGCGCACTGTTGCCTCTGTTTTTTTTACTATATATCTATATAACCCGAATCAAGTAGAGACTGTGAGATCAAACATTTTTTATTCGATACAAAATAACAGAATTATTCTAATTTCAATCGGCGTCCTGCTTTTCGTTCAACAAAAACTTCCATAGCAGAATCCAAATTAAGTGTATTAGCTACTGATCTTTCGAAATTGAGGATAGAGAAGTTGTTGAGTGTGTTTTCAGCCAAAGAAGCTCGACGGTATTCTTTAATAATTTTCAAAGAGCTCATGAGCACTAGCTGAACCGATAGGCAACGTCAAAAACAATCTGAATAAACTGCAGCTTTCTGGAAAACTGTCTATAAAATTGTTGGCAATCATGAACTTCAAATAATCTAGCAGGAGGTCATTAGTGAAATTACGATTTTCTGAAAAATACATGCTCGTAAAACTAGCTAATTCATATTTCAGATCTGTAGTGAAAAATTCCGAATATTTTTCCATCAAATGTGACGCTGGTTTCTAATTCGTTTTCTTTTAGATTGACTAATTTATTCGAAAAACATCGAGTGTTTCCAGTGGCGAGTCAGCAGCTTAGCCTTCAGAACAAAATTATCGTATATGCTTTCGCTCCTAAAATCTTTTAATTTTTTTAATGCTGCTGAAATGCACCTTTGAGCCATCCATCAAGTTTATTTCTTTCTTTTGCATTTGAACTTGCACAGTATTCATTACGTTCAATACTGAATGCCACCATAACAAATTGAGGAAAAAGGTCCAGTTCATGGAGGAAAGGAGAGATGTTGCATTCATTATATCTTCGCCAGAAGCTCCCACTCCTCATCTTCTATGCAATTGATAATACATTCAAAAAATTTCTCACGATATTATCATGACGAAAATAGATATGTCATCAAATAAAAAATGCACAGTATTGTGAAAGTTTATGGTTATGGTTTATGGATCAGAATATCTAAATCTCACATTCGTGGGATAAAACCTGTAGTAAGACCAGAAACATCTTAGAAGTCCAATATCTAGTTTTTTAACGGCCACATACCCCAATGCCAATGAACGCAGCAGTTTCTTGTCTATTCAATTGCTAATCTGGCATTTTTTTCACCGAGCGCTGACTCTCCTAGCGACTAACAAAAGGATACACGGAGATGGGATAGGTCAGGGGTCAGCACTGGACCAGCAACACACCATCCAGAGCCCGGTTCACCGACAGCAACGGTCAATATTTCGGGGGTGAACAACGATACAACGGGACGGGACGGGATAAACCGGGATAGTTGTGCCGCTTCACCGCCGCGCGTCATTTGCCGCTAGATACCCCGTTCGGGATGCTGGACTACAACAGGTTTTTTATCCGGGCTAGGGTGAACAAGTCAAAACGGGACGATATTTTCATGGTGATATACGAGTTTTTAGTGTGTAATCGATCTATAGCCCCGTTATTATAAAGGATATTCAAAAAATTTAATTACTTAAATTATATAATATATATATATATATACAATATCCTTTAATTTCTTTGGATAGAAGGCAAAGTACCTGTCGGCTGACTGATGTGGAGGTTATCAGTGGAAAAAAAGATGAAATCTCAAGGGAATTTTGAATAGTTGATAGTTTTAAAATCTCCAAATTTCTTCCAAAATCAATCAACGCTTATTTTTAAAAAAAAGCCTTTCAAAATGATTTGCCATTTAATAATAAAATAATTCCGTCCTAATCGAACCTCATTAGTCCAGTTTTGTATTCGTCGACTATGTGTTCCCTTCACTGTTGTTTTAAAAACAATTTCAGCAACAATCTGGCCGACTTACTCC
Organism: Acanthoscelides obtectus; assembly: GCA_963669975.1. NCBI lineage: Eukaryota > Metazoa > Arthropoda > Insecta > Coleoptera > Chrysomelidae > Acanthoscelides > Acanthoscelides obtectus. The sequence continues at coordinate 93,570,137 of CAVLJG010000001.1, forward strand.
AGACGATGAAGACATGGATATTCGAAAGCTTGAGAGTTTAAGTTACAAGGGTGTACTTTTGCAATACTTTGCCTTCTACCCAAAGAAATTAAGAATATCTTCTCCTAACAGTTAAGGCAATTAACTATGAATACTATATATATATATATATATATATATATATATATATATACGAGCCCCTTCACCCCACTTCAGTTGGCCCAACTACTGAAATCTTAGTTTTTTTTTCTTATCAAACACAAATAAATAAAATGTAGCAGGGTGTTAAGGGTTTAAAATATTAACAATGGATATTTTGATAATGTATAGTAGAACACTTGTTGCAATAATTACAGCATATCAACCTATTTTCAATAAGTCTATAACGCATAGGTGGCTGTGAAAAATAAAAGACATGACAATTGTTTTTTTTTAAACATCTGTGGCAAATGGATAACTTCCAATGCCAAACCGATCGACAAAAAAAAATTGTTTTTATTAATCACAGCTGTCAGAATACGTTTAACCCTTTGCGGCATGTTGGTCTTTTGAGATGACCACCAATTCAAAGTCTGTGATGATGACATATGACAAATGCATGTTTACGAATTACTGTACCGGCAAGCTGGTGAGGTACCAGATTGAAATAACGTATTTATCAAGAAAGCTACTTTGCTATTTAGTACAAATTCTGTGTTGGTAAGTTTGATAAGTCAAATATCTTCACTTTTAGTACACATTTACTATAAAGTTGTATGTATTTGTTTTGGATATATGGTCACACAGTCTTGTGGGATAACCAGTAGGCACAAAATATTTTTTTTTGTAGATAAGGCGAAACAAAGCTCGACATTTCGAGAGTTGGAAAATCTTACTCAGAGAGAAATCAATAATATTTTGGAGGACATACGCAGCGATAATGAATTAGTCGCATCGGATATATAAAGCGTTATGGCTGACATAGCTGATTCTGATCTACGAAGTGATGTAGTTTGCGACATCGAAGAGGAGATATTGACACAAGCTGCTAATTTTTCCGAGTGGGATAGTGAAGATGAATTATCACTGTCAAATTTAGCGAATAATATTTATAACCAAGTTTCTTGGACACAAGATGAAAGTTATATTACAAGATCACAACCGTTTAGCGGAAGAACAGGCCCAAACATTCCAGACATAGTTGAAAGTCCAGTCGACATGTTTCTTCATTCAAACACATGGAGGAGATAGCATATTTATTCCCACAACTCAGGATGAGGTCAAAACATTTTTGGCTGTAAATGTGATGATGGGAATGAAGCCACTCCCTAGCTACAGGGATTACTGGTCACCTAATGAACAACTTCGTGACAGTTACGTCAGTGAAGCCATATCTCGGACAAGATTCACCTGGCTATTGGCTAACCTTCATCTAGCTGATAATGGAACACAACTCAAAAGAAATGAGCCTGGCTATGACAAGCTTTATAAAGTTCGCCCACTCTTATCTAAACTTAGTGAAACTTTCCTTGCTGCACTCAATCCTCACGAATTTCAGGCTTTTGATGAGTCAATGATACGTTTCAAGGGAAGAAGTTCCTTGAAACAATATATGCCCAATAAACCTATGAAAAGAGGGTATAAGGTTTGGATACGTGCAGACTTGAGTGGGTTTCTGTGTTAATTTCTAATCTACACGGGTAAAGAGTGCGATTCCATCGAAAAAAGCTTAGGCTGTAGAGTCGTCAAGGATCTGACTGGACCACTAGTTGGTAAATGGCATAGAGTATTTCAATTCTGTAGAACTTCAAAGATATCTTCTTGCTAATGGAATCTATGCTAGTGGAGCTGTACGCAAGGGACGTAAACATTACCCAGATTTCAAAAGTGACAAAAAGATGAAACGTGGCGACATTGATTTTCGGATATCCACAGATGGACTCGCCGCTCTCAAATGGATGGATAAACGAAGTGTACTTTTCCTTGCCAATAATCAGAACCCAAAATGTTATCGAGAGAGTTTCTAGGAAATTGACATCTGGTGTAATAGCACAACTCTCATATGGGCTACGTCGATAAATTTGACATGCTGAAAAGCTTATACGAAGTCGATCGCAAGTCTCATAAGTGGTGGCACAGAATATTTTTTCATTTTTTAGACGTCTCTGTAGTGAATGCTTTTATATTATTCAAGATGAGGAGCGAGTCGAAAAGTATTACTTTGAAAGATTTCCGTTTTTCGGTGATTGCAGGACTCATTGGAGCTAGTGGGTCGGTCAAAAGAGGACGCCCTTCAACTGCAAGTTGTGCCAACAAATACAAGAAATATCTATCTACAGAACTGCGAACTTCATAAGCATCTCATATGCCACAAAGAGCGACATTGAGGTGTGCCAACTGTAGGACAAAGGGGGTCGTTCAACGCACCTTGTGGAAATGTTCCACTTGCGATGTGGGACTTTGCATCAAGCATGACAAAAACATTTTTGCAGAATTTCATCAAATATGAAGGTTTTTGATGGAGCGTCTTGAGTGCTTAATCATTTGAAACTATGAATACTATCGAAATATCATTTGTATCTGTTCGAAAATAATAAAAACGCTCAATTTTGTAAATGTCTTATTAATATATCGTAACAGCTCACTGGTTTCCCCAGAAGACCATATCCTACAGCATAAAGTAATTATATAAATATATGATGTCCAAAAGGTCATTTCATATTGATTAGTACCGAATGAACATTTCTATAATATATAAAAACGATTCAAGTATAAAAAGTTAAATCTGGCAAAGGGTTAAAATTGCAACTTTGCTGGACTTATCGCGGTACAGTGTGAGAAATATTGTTAGAAGATATAACGTAACTGGTCCAGTTAATATTAAACCACGATATGTGAAAATAAGTAGTATCACAAATGCCGACCGAAGAGCATTAAGCAGAATGATCGTGAAAAACAGGCGTGCCAATTATTTAAAAAATAAAGCTGATGTTACCCAATGGTAATCTTTCAATTGTTGCTTTGTTAACTTCGCGCATTTATTCGCACATTGTTTATTTGTTCAGATGTTCTATTAGTTATAGGTCTAAGTGATTTCAAATATGTATTTTTTTACGACTAGAGTGTATCTAAAATGTTTTTGAGAAAATAAATTGTTTTAGAAGTAAATAGTTTCGTCATGTTTAGTTTATAATGGCATATTTTGGTACAAATCTCGAAGTGGGCCAACTGAAGTGGAAAGGAGCTCGTATATCTTGAGACGTGGTCATTGTCGTCTAGACCTTTAGCAGGTAATTAACATTTGTCGTAAATATATCACAATAACATCCAATTCTGTTTAAGTTAGAGCACATTACATATAACGGTGACTTGAGAAGAATGTTTGTCCTAACTCTAGGAACCCCGAATATTTTATGATTGCGAGATGCAAACGTTGGAGTACGACTTGATCTGTTCAGACCGTAACTCAGCAAGGCATTCTTGTTGCGATAACTGTCTCTGAAAGTTGTAATAAATTATGGCGCGAAAATGTTCTCGGTTGAGTTCCATTTTTCTAATGACTTGGTGACACTTAAAAATTCACTGTAGTGAGAACACTGCATGTATTGTTGTGAAACTTTGAATTTAAGTTTACTGAAGAGTGATGTTAAGATTCAGTACTGACGTTCGATCTGCACGGCAAACCTTAAAAGACATCCCTCGTAAAATTACGATTCAGCCACCGACTATCAGTCCATTGCTATACTTACATTACCTGGACTAATTTTTCCCTGATACCTATTTTCAACGACACATTTGGGAACATAACATGTACGTTAAGCTGATTCAGAAATATCAAAAACTAACTTCAGAAAAAATAGTACAGTCTCAAAAGAAACAGGTTTCTACAAATTCCTAAAAAAGGGGATAACGCAAAAACCATGCACAATCGGATAAAGACATTATATATATACAGCTTTTTCGATTGATAATGACCTCCCATATCACCTCAGTTTGATCCATGACTTTTGGGCCATCCTGTATATTAGTTTGGTTTATTAATAGCCACTACGAAACATTTCCAAGAATGTCTCCCTCACTAAGGTGTCTCAGTGGATGCAGTTTCGCGCGTTATCATAGATTTACTGTTAGTCAAATTTCAACCTATTCAAACCTGGCTTTGTTGTCTTTCTTCTGTCCAGTTTTTATCATTCAATTGTTAATGGCCTTTTTCTGTTCTCGTCTAATAGTTCGTGGGGACGATCGCGCAAAGGGTGAGATGCATGCAAAGGGGTTGGAGAAAGATAGGTCATAGGTTACCACTGGACGCTGGACCACAAGACAGGATATATGCTGGACCGTTATCGTAGGGTAAGCAGATATTTTCCATTCCGAATGTCTAATTGAATCTTTATTAGATATACAATTTTTTATTAATTTATTTTTATTTATTTCATTCAGACCAGAAAATTCATAAATCTTTATTGGTAAGTCACAGAGAAATATACAAATACACATATTAAAATACATTGTCTTGTATATACACAACAGATAAATTGATAAAATATAATATGTGTGGTCGATTGGGCTCCGAAACCTGTGAGTCGACCTTCATTAGTAGCGTGTACATTAAAATCTGTAACCCAACTACCTGCCATGTTTCAGAACATATGCACTTATATGGAAATTTTTACAGAGAGGCCTGGCGGGTAATATTAGTGAATGAGCCCGGCAATTTTCATGTATCTTTTTAACTCTGAAGAATTTTTCTAAAAATGTTATGAATTTATAAAAATACATTTTAAATAAATAGTACAAACAGTGGCCACTAATGAATTATAAAGAACATCAACAAACGAAACATCGCAAACAATTGCTAGTAGTTATAAAGAATAATTAAGAACACTAAAAAAACATGACAAACAGTAGAACTTATCACAAGAAAATTTTGAATTAGGTCCCTTCTTCTGAGCGGCTTTCCTGCCTTTTTCAGTACTTATTTTCGCTTGACATGCTACACATTTTCGTCGGTCTTTTGAAGCAAGTTTTTGTAAAACATGCTTTGTGTTTTCATTTTCCAGCACCTCCCTGACATCCAGTTTATTGATTTGTAACATATCAAGAGCAATTTTCTGTATAAAAACTGTAATAGACATTTTCTGAGCCATTTAATATTTCAAACAACTAATGACCAACAATATGACCAACTAATCTGATAGATCTATGGGTGACTTACATAGACGAGTTATAGACAACAACAAGAGATGGTTTTTCTATGCCTGTACCTCTCTGTGCATATTTAGTGGTTGTATCAGTATGTATAGTGCAGGCACAAAGAATGTCACGTTTATCGTGCCATTTAAAAACAACCACCCCTGCTTTACTTTCCATTGCGCAAACTTCATATTTATTTCATTTTTGGGCCTGTAAATTTTTTGTATCGTTTTTTTTCATTTATCCTTCGAGTACCCACAAGATGTGTTTCACGATTTTGTAGCTCATCAGCCAAGGCGACACTAGTGTAGTAGTAGTTGTTTTTATATAGTCAACATAATATCACTTCGAAATAATACAACAATGGATAGGGCATACGTTTTGTCCTATGAATGACAACTAACTACAATGCAGCTAGGACCTAGGGTATGTTATAATTTTGGTTGCCCAACAGATGTGAACTATTTAACATTAACCTGTTTATGCAAATAAGTTAATAGTTGTTCTCGTCTGTTTGCTTTCCGTGCATTACATAATTTTTGCCGTGGTCTATCAACTAAAAAAATGGCGTCGAGTAGCTTAACTCTCCACTTCCCACGCGTCAACATCATCAGTTCATAAAGGTTTATTCTAAAATAAAGATAACTACGATCATGAATAGCATAAAAAAGTCGGCGTAGACGCGAGATATAGCGGGGCTCGAAACCAATGAATGTCACGGACAAAAAATTGAGATATAGGTACTCTCCCACGCGCCCTAAAACCCCAACTCCCAATTTTTTAACACTACAAAAAAATTCATAAAATGATCAGGTGACTCTGAAACAGCAAAAAACGAAGATTGAAGGAGTTCAATTTCTTTTTTCGTTTTTTTTTTAAAAGGTTAAAAGGGGGTCAATTTATAGCGGGACACCCTGTTCGTACACAGTACAGTCCCGCTAATCCGAACACGGCTAATCCGAACATCCGGTTGATCAGAACGGCTCCGCGGCGAAAATTTTATTATTTTAAGGACGAAAATCGGTGAATATTTCAATATAAAACAGTGTAAACCTTAGTTCAAAACAGTTCTTTATTTAATATTTACGCACTGTACATCAAGTTATGATACAAATTTTAAAATGGAATAAACTACAGAACAGAACACTAATGTTTAGTATGAAAAATTGTCAATGACCGAGCTAATCCGTTACTCCTGCCAATCCGAACAATCACGTAATCCGAACAGGGGTCGTCGGTCCGATATGGTTCGGATTATCGGGACTGTACTGTACTTATTATTCCATTTGAGTTGGGTTATGCATTACAATCAAGAAGATTATTTCGAAACATGTGGCTTCGATTGACCAGAAAAATATGGGGACCATGGACATGAAAACCATTTGGTTGGTTGTATCTTCCGGTAGTGGAATATGATGTTATTCGATGCTAAATCCATTTCGATTAATGTCTCTTAAAAATGGAATCAAATAGGTTTGACTCTCTTATGACTGAAAATGTTACTTGCGCATTAATATAAAACATTCTGAGTCTTTCAAGAATTTTCGATGCTGAACAAAAAAGTAACTGATGGACTCGTAAAGCATTGAAAAATTAGATATGCGTAAAGCATTTAACACAGTCAAAAGTTTTATTGAACTCACGGCCCTATAGCAATGAGAACAAAACTGAATCATCATTTGTCTCTAGAAATACATACCAAATATGTGTTTCGTTAAGTAAATGTTTGAGAATCTTGATCATCTACACTATTTTTTTTGTCTTTGCATTCTAAATTCTTTTCATCGTTTTTAGCAACGTTTTAATACTTTTGATCACTCTGGATCGTATCGTTATTAATACAATATCCTTAATCTGTTAGGTTGTAGCTTTAGACCATCATTAGTCAGAACAAATTCCCCCTCACTCGTAATTGAAAGATGTAATGCCTCTATAATAGATTCCGGTTGTTATTTGTCACGCCCTATATTCACCGTCACTCAACTGTCCATTCTTTTTTCTCTCTAGTCTCTGATCAACATGGATAACGTCATCAAACGACTTACATGACACCTACATCCTACATGTCAACTCAGTGTATATTTTGTGATGTCAACTGTCACTACCGTTGTTCTTTGTTCTGTGAAATCCTGCGGCCCGTTCACTTGATTACCTAATCAGCAAAAAGTAATTTATTGTTAAAAAATCAGATAGTTCTATTCCTTCAACGCATAAATTTTGCAGAAATGTTCGCCAACACAGCTGCCAGACTTGCTCAGCGCATCCAGCCTACCGCAGTCAACTCCGCTAGGAACATGTCTGTGCTTTCGGGCCCCCCACAGGTGAGGATCTCTTTCGCCGAGAAGGTTATCCATGGAATTGCCATCACCGTTGGAATTATGGCCGTTCCCGCCTGGGTTTTGTTGCACATTAGGAGCTACAGGGGTCTGGATTAGAATTATAACTACATGTGATTTTTATTTAGTAGTATCAACTTTGAACTGTGTATTAGGGCTTCAGTGCGCAGTTTAGCGATTGTTTCTGTAAAATAGATGGATTTTTAAGTACAGCTACCTTATTTTGTCATATCCTAAACACAATAATATAAAATGCCAATAATGGTTTTATCTTTTTTGCAGCAGCAAAAGTAAAGTTGTAAGGTGGCCAGCACCAACCTAGAGAATTCAAAACCAAATTAGTGTGTTGCTGAAAATAATAAAAATTGGTAACCTCAGATGATCTGTATATGAATGTAATAGAACTATGTAGCTTCAATATCAAAAATATATAATCATCCATGTACTCATATAGAACTCCTGATGTTTCCAGTTTTATACATTTTAGAAACATACTTCTTTAGTTTCATATTCTCTTTCTTGGTACTTGTCATGTTTAATTCTTACTCATTTATTCACTTTCTTACAGGTCTCCTTTTGCAATTCAAAAAAAATAGTACCTAGTTTGCTATTTTCAATTCTTCAGGATTTGTATTGTACATTTTACACCTTTATACCAAATTGCAGTATCAAAATCACTTTCCTAAAACTGTCTGTTCTATAAAACTTTCTAGGAAAGCCCAATAATAGGGTGGCCACTCTAAACTAAGTCATGAAAATGAGGGAAAGTAAAAGTGGTGAGGGGAAAAATTAAGGGCAGATAATGAAAATTATTGCCGCTCTACAAAATATATTGGAAATAGTGAGCTTTTTTAATTAATTCAAAAGTGATCAAAACAGATTTTTTTAAACCATTCAGGGAAATTGTAAACAACCTTTTTATTGCCACCCTGTTTTAAAAAATAAAACATGTTAATATGCCTCATTTTATATTTTCAACATACATTTCATAGTTATACATTACATAAAACTGAGCTGTCAGCATCAAAAACAATAATAAAATATATATATCATATATTTTGGGCACATTTACTTTACCATAATATATACACATATAGAACATATAAAGCATTTTGATGGTAGAATTCTGATAATGAATATCTTGTCATATATTTATGTCAATGTGACTTGAAAGAGATTCTGAACATTAATACACATGTTTTTGAAAAGATCTCAAATGGACTCACCAAAGGTTGGTTCTGATAAGTAAACTTGTAACATCCAAGTTTCAATTAAGTAGTTATGCACCAAATTTGTAATTTTTAAGAAAAACAATAAATTTCCACATAAGAGAAGCATCAGTGTTGGAATTCTGAACAAAGAAATGTGGTTTTGACAATATTCCTCCATTTACTGAACAGTGATAGACTATTAGAGTTCATACAAATCAACAAAACATATTTATTTTCACTAGTTCATAAATTTCCAATTCTACAAGCTTGACTTTTGTGGACATAGTTATATGCATGTAGGGTTATTTTTATCTGAAAAAAGAAGTGGTAGTAGTATGTAGCATTCTTCTGGAAAAAGTAAAACCCAAAATATTTCAGATTATTCAGAATGTTTTATCTTATTTGCTTCACTAACATTACCTAAGGAACTATTGGGTAACTAACGCCATAGATAATTTTGAGTGCATCATTAACAGAATTCTCCAATATAAAAAGGTTAAAAATACACATAAATTTTGCTTAGGAAACTTTGGTCTTTCGTGACTTGGTTTTGACTCCGCATCCAGGTTTGATTTTCCGCAAATGTGTTTTGTTGAATCCACAGATGTCGTTAAGTAGTGCAGTTCGCTTTTCGTCTGTTTCAGCGGTCGGGGGCGGTGAAGTCACCTCGGGGGCTGCCCCCATGGGGGGAGGGGGTGGTGGAGGGATACCGTCCATAGGCGGCGGAGGAGGGGGTGGAGATGGGATGTTCGACCCTAGAAAAAAAAAATTTCGTTATGACTTCGAAGAACCTGTAGTGTTGCACTGGGAGATGACCTACTTAAGCTATGAGTACTGTCCTTTTCACGAGTCGCCGTTATAGTAGAATAAGAGCTGATTATCTAGTAATATTTCAAACTACTCCATATCGACAAGTACACACAACTCTTTTGTACTTGATAACTACTATTTATTTTAGAAAAGTTCCAATACAAAAAAAAAGGCTACAAGCAAAATGACTGCTAATGATCATGACTAACATTTCAAGTTAGGTATGAATAAAATAGGATTCAGGTTTTGACTAGGTGAAACACCATATGATTTTAAAGGATAATGAAACAGCCATACAACTGATTCAAAATGTGTGGCAGTTTATAACCGAATTGACAGAGGCTCGATTATCTGAATTAGGTCTGAAAGTTACTAAGGTAATTCTAATAAGTTAGAAATTGAAAAAATGTAAGTGAAATGTCGAACTACTGCAGGAAACCATGAAATGTACTCAAGTGCGACAATGCACATTCGTGAATACAGGCATGGGCCAAATGTTGATAACATTGCAAAAATCCATAGGAAATGAAAACGTCCCGTCGAAGCTGATATACCTGTATTTGAATTATATTACACTGATGATGGTCAATTAACCAGAAACACGCGTATATATTATTTTTACAGGTAAAACTACAGCTACTGGAAAGGATAACACAGTCTGTTCTATTGACTTACTTCATAATCAATAAATCCCAGATGTACCATAAAAATTTTCTATTAAATATTCCATTTCACCAAAAGTATCTAGATATGTGAATAACAGTTCTGAATACGGTTCTGAGGTTTACCAGATTTATACCGATTCATTATAGCCAACGTTGGAGACGAATACCAAGATGTCACTTGCTGATCAGTTGTTCACCTCACTCGACGTCAAAACGTTATGGATACTCGTGAAATAGGCTGTAGGGGTTACTGATGTGATCATAACCTATGGTTATTTATGTTCAGACTTCTGAACTCTTCCAACATGTCGTATAAATAAAATCAACAGAATTTGATGGCCCGTGCTTAATTGGAATTTGACGGAGACGTCAAAGTGAGCACTTGAAGAGTAGGGATATACCAAGAAAAGTGTAACAGTATGGAAAAAAAAACAGAAATTATATAATTGTTTATAAATTCCCTGACATCCTATGCGATTGGTATGCCTGTTCCACATATTACTTATCATAACTTTCTGCCTAAGGAGCAGTAGACATAATAACATGAAATAGTCCAAACTGCGAACCCTTTTAATTTTATAATAATACCTTGCCATGCACTGTAAAATTTCTTAGTGTAGTATCACACCTAATTCGACACATTTTGTGAAAGTTTTTCCAATGGAACACAAAATACCAAAGTAAAATGCTCTAAAGTGCCCAGCAGAACACTGGCAATGAGTGACAAAATAGAACAAAAGTGCATACAAGTGGAAACTGTTAATAGTCAATGTCAGTGTCAAATCAATTCCAAGTATAAATAATAATAATAATAATTTTAATTGGAATGTATATACATAAAAAATATAAAAATGACAACATTACAAAAGAAAAGAGGATTGGCACAGCCATTTTTCACCTCCCCCTAAAAAGTTAATTTCATAACCGTTTATGTAACATCAACAGAATGATTAGTATGATTCACAACAAATATTATGCACAACACAGAATATAATACGATATAGTCTGAGTGTTAATGGAAGATAGTGTAGCAAGCGCCATAAATTTAATTTGTGGATTCAAATCTTTGTAGCTGTAGTAGCACTTTTTCCATCTCATTTCTGAAGTTTTGGATGGCGGGTGCTTCAAAAGGCTCTAAATCATCGTTCAGTGGATATGGTGCCGTGTAAGTAAAAATTTTTTGAATTTAGACGTTGTATGAACTGGAATATTGAAATAGGCATTGTTGCGTAAGGAAACTTGGCGGAGTGAACAACTCGTCTCCAAAGCAATAAACAGATATCTGTGTAATTTGTATTTTAAAACTTTATACAGTAGAGTTCCATACTGAAGTAATACACGATACTTGAATTTTAAAAACATTTTCTCTTACATAATATCCAGTCATATGTTCTTGTTAACATATATCTTTGAAACAGAATTTCATGCAGCAGTTTTGTAATACTTGAATTTTGTGCTTGATGAGTGAGGATTCGTGCATTGGCGAGTCTTAATTTTATATCCCTGGTTAAAACATCTCCAAAGTGACATATTTATAATAGCATACTCGAAGTTTATTAATGACATGGTTCTGAAAACCTAAATTTGTGTCCAATAAAATTCCTAGATTCTTAGTCTGCTCTACAATTTCAACAGCTGTATCATCTAAAACAATGTATGTACTCATCAATTCCTTAAATTTTGAAATATTTAACCTAGAACGAATGCAGCAAGCTTTAGTTTTTGAGAGATTCACTTATATTTAATTCTAAAATCAATGAATTGACTTCATTTGGCTTGCAAGCTTTATACATTTGTACATCATCAACATATAGATGTATATTCCAATCGTGTGATATAAAATTTAATAAATTAGATGTATAGAATCTAAATAGTAATGGACCTACACTTCCTTGGTAAATGGTTTTAAATGCACTGCTGACAAGAACAAGAGCGATGATCTTACAAATGCATTATCAAGTGGACACAGTGGAAAAAATAAACAATCTTGACATTACGCAAAAACCTTATGTAACACGTCCGAGTTGCCGGAAGCGAAATGCATGAATTGCAAAAAATATAATCCAACACATCATTTAACCAGAAACGTATTTTTCGGACACATTTGGTTTTCCAATATACAATAAAATTAAAATTGGGTCCAGCTCACCTCCCTTAACTAAACTCCTATACCTCATAACTACAAAAACTTAACTATCACTACTGATTTGAACTATAAAAATGATCAGGTGTAATAGGATGTATAATATCACTTCGCATTTGACGATTTCTGATATGTCGAGGCCATCAAGCAAGGTAGTATAAAAATAAATATCCAAAACATACATGCAAATAATAATAGATAGTGCATATCCCAATATGCTAGGATTGAACAGAGAAGCTTTTATTTGGCAAGATAGATACTATAAATGATGACTTAAAAAAACAAAGTAGTATGAAGTATTGGATTTTCAATGGGGATTCGAACTGGTGCACGTAAAATAAAAGCTTTGAAGTACCACTATTTTTTACCTTCAGTATGCACTTAAAAAATTAGTTCAAAAACCCTCAAAAAATAATTCTCATTGGAATTATCTTACAACGGCTTTTGCAGTTTTGACACTCTTGGTTCAGTTTAAAAAAAATTATATTGCTTATGCTTTGCTTACTATATCCATAAAGTATTTGGCAAGAGAGTATTCTATTCTTTAAGAACCACCTGTATATGTATACATAATGGTGACTCAAAATTGAATATGGATTTAAACATACGAGATAAATACCATATTTACCGCTAGCAGATGGGGGAGTAGAAGTCCCCACAGAAGGAGTCGTACTGCTATTCACGCTGTCAGATCTATCTCCACTGATGCTATTCACCTTCTCCATTGAGGATTTTTGCTTTTGATTGTGTAGTTTTTGCTCTCTGCGTTCCTGTTTCTTATTATGTTTTCTTTTTTCCTCTTCTTCTACGCTCATCATTTCCTGAAACATCCGTAAAACAAAATCATCCTGACATATCATGGAACGATATTATCTTTTGGGAATAAAAACACAACAAAAGAAGTGCAACATCTTTTTAATAAAGAAAACGTAATTCCGCAAAATTTGTTGTCGATCGAATTTGATGAAACGCATTATCTGTTGTTTTCTGTCACTGATCTACAGTATTAATTTGTTTAGAAGCGCTGCACAAAAAGAAATCCATATGGTGCAAATCACGAGACCTCGCAGGCCAATGTACGGGTCCGTTTCTGCCAATCCATTGTTGTCTAAAATGATTATTTAACCATGTGGTTATGTCACGACGAACATGCGGTTTGGCACCGTCGTGCTGATACCACATTTGTACTCTCGTTGCTAACGGAACACCACCTAACACATTTTCTATGTAATTCTCTAGAAAAGCTAAGTGCGAGTTTGCATTTAAACGTTGTGGCATATGTGCATAAACAGTTGGCCATTGAAAATGCCGCACCAGACATTTCTAGAAAATCTGTGTTGAAACGAGTGGATTCTTACAGAACGAGGATTTTCTAACGACCAAATATGTTCATTAAGAGAATGACAGGTTCCACTCCTCGTAAAAATCGATTCATCTGACCAGAAAACCAAATCAAAATCTGCATTTTGATTATGCATTTGCAGTAGCCACTCACAAAAATTTCGCCGTCGCCGGGTTGCAGACATTGCACATTTTGCCGATGGTAAGGATGTAAAACTTCCCGATTTAAAATTATCCTCGCAAGACCTTGAGAACATGGTAACTGGGCTGCAATCCGCCTAGTACTTGTACTAGGATCATCTAACGCAATTAATCACTTCCATTTCCTCTTGAACAGTATGCCGGACACCATGGCCTCTAACTCCGGGAAGTTTGGCAATTCCATATTACCGAAGTCTTAGAAATGAACGCGTAAAAACCTTTGGGGTAGATTGGTGTCTGTTAGGAAATCTACGTTCATACTCCCGAAAAGCCGTTAAAGCATTTCCATTACAGAATCTGTACCCAAAAATAATATCTGCGTACTCATCATTGCTAAATTCCATTTCAGACACTCAAAAATGAAAAAAATAAACTTTTGACTTGACTTTTACAAAAAAAAAAATGGTAGTAGTAACGATAACAACCGTATAACACATCATAACTTTGACAAACTATCTCCCAAGAAACGTCAAGTTGGTATCAAGGTCTCCTATTTTATTTTGAAACCAATTTTATCGCGGCTCTTGATGAACGATCTAATTTGTTTTATTATTTTTACGAAATAGTGCGCTCTAGGAAAAAACAAGAGTAATTATTTGTAGCAAATTGAAGGTAGAATTCGAAAAATTGGGCGTTTCGAAAAAAAAACAATGGCGTACTATTTTTATTTGGAAAATAATGCTCCTAATCCCCTGTATGTATCTCCGCCACTGGTACACGTTAATTTTAAGTAAAGACTTTTGAATGTGGACATTACTTAGGTAACTCCACGTTACTTATCGCAAAATCCGGAAAACCGCATACTATCGCAGAGAAGTTAATTTTGCCAGCCGTTGAAGAGGTTTTAAAAACTGTTTTACACAAACCTGCATCTGATATCATTAAAAGAATTCCCTTAAGCAACAATACTGTTGAAAGACATATTGATGAAATGAGTTCTGATATTGAAAGCTTCTTATGTAATTATTTGCAAACGACCCATTTCTCTATACAACTGGACGAGTCAACTTTACCTGATAATGCAGCATTATTATTGGCATATGTTCGTTTTATTATGAATCAAGAAATCTACGAAGAACTGCTCCTCGCAAGAACTTTGATAACCGACACTAAAGGTGAATCAATATTTCATGTTTTGAAGGATTACTTCATTGAAAAAGCAATTCCTGTATCAAATATAATATCAGTAGCTACAGATGGAGCACCTGCCATGGTTGGACGTTATGGTGGATTTATAAGCTATTTAAAACAAAATGTGTCAGGGGTCAGGGGTGTTAGCAATGCATTGCGTCATCCATCGACAACATTTAGTTGCTAAAAATTTCAGTGTTAGATTGCATGAATCAATTCATTTAGTCATTGATGCAGTAAACCGAATCCGAAGCAACGCGTTGAATATGTGGTTATTTGCGCAGTTGTGTGAAGAAAATGACGAACACTTTCATCAATTACTCCTTCACACTGAAGTACGCTGGCTGTCTAAAGGCTTATGTTTGACAAGATTTTTTGCACTTTTTGAGACTATTTTAGAATTTCTGGATACTAAAGATAAAATTTTAAAAGAAAATTTAATGCAGAGGAAAACAGACCGCCTATTTAACAGATTTGTTTACAAAATTTAATATGGTTAATTTGCAATTACAAGGCAACAGTTTAAATTTGATTAAAACAAAGTCCATCTTATCAGCGTTTCTTGCCAGAGTTAAACTAATGAAGCAAAATATTGGACGGGGCGAATTTTCTCAGTTCCCCAATTTGTCAGACAAGCTGTCAGCAAGACGACGTTTCAACTTACGTTCAACATTTAAATGCCCTCTATTCAGATTTTGAATCTAGGTTTGAGGATATTTTGACTATGGTAATACCACCGTGGATAATTAATCCATATGGTGACATAGAATGTCAGTACAAGAGGAACTGACTGAACAAGTACAAACGAAGACCTCAAGGTTCAGTTTAAAAACGGATATCAGCAATTCTGGCTGCAAAACAACATACCCGTTACTTATCCCGTATTATGGAATATAGCGAGGAAATTTTTAATTTCCTTTCCATCGTCATACCTAGTGGAAAGGGGGTTCAGCGCTGTTACCAATCTCCTAACGAAAAAAAGAAACAGACTGGACATCATTAGCCGAGGAGATTTAAGATTAACCCTTACAAAATTGACGCCAAATGTTGATAATTTATTATTAAAGCATCAGGTTCATCCTTCTCACTAAAAATATTGACTTATTGCTTATGTTATTTTATTTATAGTTTATTTTATGTTTTTTGGTGTCTGACCAATAAATGCCCGCATTGGGAATAAGTGCCCGCATTGATTTTTTTAAAGAGCCCCCCTTTATAGAAAATACTTTTTTTAAAATTATTCTGAAAATTCAAGGATAGGTACACACTAAAATTCGTTAATTTTTTGCCTATTTTTAGATAACTTAAACGTATAAGAAGCGGAATTTAATCAAACTAACAGTGAAATTATTACAGAACATACGTTTATGTTATAATTAATAAACGAACTCGCTTATTGTACTATTTTAAGTAAAAAACTTTTTTTTTATTATTTTTCACTTTTTTTTATTTTATCCCTCTTATTTTTTTTTCAATGCGGGCACTTATTCCCATTGCGGGCACTTATTGGTCAGACACCTATTTATTTAATGTTACATATATTTTACATAACAGATACAAAATTTTATTTTGAGTAGTTTTAATTTAAATTCAATTAATAAATGTATAAAGTTTTTAACACTAAACTTCACTACAGGAAATCAATATCAGGTAAGTAGGGGGTCTACCCAACACGGAAAAACATGGCAAGGGGTCTACGACACAAAAAAGTTTGGGGAACTCTGAGTTAGAGTAAATTTCATTTCATACCAATAGATAATCGAGGTAAAACCAATTCCAATATCCAATCTTACCTGCAGTCTAGCGAGTCGCTTCTGACCACGGACCAGCCGTTGTTCTTCGCGCAGTCTCGCCTCCATTTTCTCGATCGCCGTACGTAGATGGTCCTTCAGCTGTGTAGATAGCTTAAAGTGAGCCTTCTCGCCTGGATACAATTTGAGGACAGTCAGAGCGAACAGAGGATCGGAAAGAAGCTCAGCGACAGTGGGAAGCCCGTTTCGACATGCTTCCGGGGACAGTATCCTTTCTAATACATTTTCTGTAAGGAAATTTATATTGTATTGCTCACGAATACTTAATGGCGGTTCCAAAACACAACTGCATTTGAAGGGACAGCGAAAGCGCCTAGGCGCATAAGCACTTTTTGAAATCTCGCCCAGCTAGGCTTGTTGAGAATAAAAAGAAACTGTTTTCTTGAAACACAATGATTTTTTTTTCGAATTTCTCAGCAAGTGAAACAAATTTTTGTTCAATAATTCTTGACAGGAAATTCAGTTTTTTATGCTTTTCGATATAGACATGCTTACGTGTTTTTAGTAGATCTACTTTCATGAAAATCAAAATCTATTTATTTCCTTCGCTTTTTTCCGACATTATTGTGAAAAAACTTTCAATATCATTTTTTTTATTTGTTTAAGGAATAGGAGCTTCAAATAAGTTTTGGATTAAAAATTCAAGATGAACCGGTAAAAATGTTTCTACTGAAAATAAAAATAAATGTTTTTACCGGTCTATCTTAAAACTGTTCAAAATTCTTTGAAACCTCTATTCTTTAGAAAATTATGAAAAAATTAAGAAAGACATCACATCAATCAAAGGAAAAACAAGCATTGATTCCACTCCCGGGAAATTATATTTGATAGAAGCATAGCACTGCTGTCTTGTGTTGCTGATTTCTGAACAACAGGTTAGTGTCTATTTCACAGCCCCCACCACCACATAACCGATGCATTACTGTAACCATCAGAATCCATATCGCTTGAATCGTAACTGATGGAAAAGGGTTCCTTTGTATCCATGTCCAAATGCAACCGGCAATTTTGTTTGCACCTTTAATTTAACTCACCTTGTACCTCTTCTTTACAGCTTTGAAGTATCCCTGAATAAAGATTATTATTATCTATATCGGGCGATTATCTCAATATGGCCGAAAATCATATTATATCGATCGATCTCTACTTGTAAAACGACTTCCCATATTAGAACAAAAAAAAACATGATCAACCAACATTTGCACCTTATTTTCCTTTAAGACGCCTATAAAGGTTAGATTAAAAAATGATTCTTACTTATTGGGCACTCCTGAATATCCTCGACAACACTCTCCCGCAATGGCACACCAAACGTCATTTCATATAGCACATGTCCAAAACAATAAACATCTACAGCCTGCATAGTGTTTATCTTTTTATGTTGGATAAAGTACGGCCTATAGAACGAAGGTACGCCCAGGATACCGTTTTCTATGTCTAGCAGTTTTATCCGATCATTATCAATTAAGATATTTCCTGTACTAAGATGACCTAGAAATAAAAATTGGGGTAATAATAAGGATGGCACTCAAGTATAAGATCGAGTTAAGCAGACTAACTCAGAAATTTATACGGTCCGATAAATGAGTCTCTCATGTTTTTGTATAATCATTGATTATCATATTCTCGAAGATGATCAGGCCTATGCTGTAATTGGACATTCACATATAACTGTCATCGTCCAGCCATGTTGCTAAGTAGGATATCCGTAATTTCTTTGGAGATAATTAAAACAGGCCTCGTTCATGATGGAAAAGGAAATCCCATAACCTGCATCAAGAGCCCAAGAGGTGAAAACGCTGAGACCTGAAGCCAGTAATCGACAGAAATCTAGTTGTAAGCAGAGAATCAAATTTGGTATAACGTTATATTAGAATATCATAAAAACGGACATTCAACCGTCTATAAAAAATATGAATATAACAAAAATAAAAATTAATAAGAATTGCAACGCCAAAAATACATCGGGTTTTCCAATAGGGACTTGACAACTTTGAACTTAACTGTTAACGCATCTTTAAATCAATTACCGAACTGTCAATATCAAAACATTCAGTAAAGAAAACATTGTCATCATGGTGAAATACACGAACGAACAAAGCTTACAAATAACTAAAATTTACTGCCGAAATTCCGAGTCGGTGACTGTAACTTTAAGAGCGTTAACGCCAATTTTCTATGGTAATTCTCGTCCTAGTAGACAAGCAATTCATAGTTTGGTAAAAAAATTTGGGTCCATATTCGCTGCTGGATGTTCCAGTTGCCAGTTGATCGCAGTGCCGAAGCTTCCGTCGCAAACGAACAGAACACGTCGATTCCACGGCGTTCTCAAGATCTGGGCATCGCCCAGACCACACTGTGGCGAATTTTGCGAAGATATATTGGCCAACACCCTTATAAGATCAAGTTGACTCAAGAACTAAAACCGTTCGATCATATGAACCGACGTACATTCAAGAAATGTTGCAAAAGAAAATGACCACTTTCATCGCAAAATCATCTTCAGTGATGAGGCGCATTTTTGGCTAAACGGCTTCGTCAACAAACATAATTTGCGTTATAGGTCAGGTATATGGTGTGGTTTTCATGCCAGTGGTGTCAATGGGCCGTTTTTTTGTCGTTGATGGAAATGAACAGTCAACGGAGATCGCTACAGAGACATGTTGCAACGTTATTTTTTTGGTGAATTGGATGGGCTAGACATTAATGATATGTAGTTTCAACAAGACAGTGCTACAAGCAACGCAGCGGGTGAAACAATCGACATATTGAAATCAAAATTCGGTAAATTATATCGAGAAATGGTCCTATCGAATGGCCACCTAGATCGTGTGATTTAACACCTCTAGACTTTTTTGTGTGGCTGCATTGAATCATTGGTCTATGCTAATAAGCCGGCGTCATTAGAGGAGGTCAGAGCCAATACTGAACGAGAGATAGCGGCCGTTTCTGTCGAAATGTGTGGCCGAGTCATTGAAAATTGGGTTCAACGAATCGATCGCTGCGAACGTGCCCGTTGTGGATATATGAACGAGATCGAATTCTATACATAAATATTTTGAGTATACTTCAATCCAATAACAAAATTTTCGAGATATCTAGTATGGTTTGCGTTTTATTTGAAAAGAAAGTTGTCAAGTCCTTAATGGAAAACCCTATATTCAGGTCCCAAACTATAACAACAAATATAAGACAAAACGGAATATCGTTATTCAAATGGGTCGCCATAAATGGCTATTGAATACAAAAACAAACATGACGTGATTTATAAAATTTCTGACGTGAATATTAATTAATCGATTACCTTTTCCGCATTACCTATCTACAACACAAAATTAATGTATTATATTTATATTGTGTCGATTTTCTCTAATCTTTGTCAGTTCCATAGAACATTCATTGTTGTTTATTTTGTGGTATATCTATTTATTTACAGATCATAATTGTCGTGAATATATATTGTTATTACTGAAGTGGTTGGTGACGACACAGTACATAGGTATGCTTAGTTTCGTGCAGGATAGGGTATCTTCTGGTGAAATATGTTAATCAATGGTATAATTGAAGTTTTAGGAGGTAATTCAAAAAATCTTTTGATTTTTTAAAGACAACCAAATTTATGGAATGACATTAAAAAATACCATATGGAAATCCTTTATCGTGCAAAAACTTCAGCGCCTCCAAAATCTGTCTGCCATACAAAGCGACTTGTTCGGCAGATAGACATCTGTGCCCAACTTTTGGATTGCCATACTTCTTTAAAAATGACTGTTTTGGCTTAGCTGTGCATAGGTAGTCTCTTAAACTGCCCTCTTTGTTGTACACTCTAGCCACCAGAGCTCCTGTATCTGTACAAAGGGTCAAGTCTGTGGAATGTATGTACGGGTGCTGTAACAAAAAAAAAACAAAAGAATGAAATTTCAGTTGTGCTATCACGACGAATCTAAAGAAATCTCAAATGTCAAAATTCATTAATTCGTTTGGTTTGTAGCCCGTCAAATTTCAAGGTTGAAGTTTAATATCCGCAATTTTGATTTTACGAAATTTTGGTATACAGTGTCGCTCGGAGTGTCAAGAGAATTCTAGACAACACCTCATATGTCAAAATCTTTTACTCAATGCGAGTTGCAGCTCTGTCTTATATGTTTTCAGGCCAAAAAGGAAGTACTGAGAATTTTAAGGTCAAAACTTCAGATCAAACAAAAAAACAACTGCAGCAAAAGAAAAATAACAATATACATTAAAAAGCAAGGGGATATTGACATGTAGTGTAAATATCTTTCTGGAGTAATAATTAGCATTTTGGGATCCTAGAAAGTCTGGGAAAAAGGCACATGATTTTATAATAGTTAATTTTTTTTGATAAGTATTGCGATCCGCAAAGGAAATCAAAGAAACAAAAAAGAGCAAAGATGCAAATCAGAAAGTGACCACATGGATTCTCCATATAAGCAAAACATCAGAGTCCTGTTAATGCAGTAAGTCACCACATTGTTTCAGTACGGCCACATTCTGATGATCGCGACCAATAATGAAATATCAAACCAGAATACCTACTTGCAACTGTCCTATACTCTTAAGCGACGCTCCCATATCCCTGTCGTCCAGGTACCTGTCAGGACCGAAATCGGTCCATGCCCCCAGAATCTCTTCTTTTGGCATCGACTTGCATCGCAACTGGAAGTAGTGCTTACGAAGCCGCCATCCAATGTCTGGAACTGGCCCCACAACTTCCCATCCTTGCTCTCCTCGAAGGGCAAGGGAGACATGTTGAAGCGCGACCTCTGAAAATTGGTTAGCTCAAATATCATAACAATCTACATGGTGAGTTTTTGGTGTGGGTTCAGTCGATAACACTGTTATTACACATGCTACTTAAAGAAGTTCAATACAAAAAGTGTATGCTCCTTAATTGAAAATATTTTTATAAGTACAGCCTGATTCGTAACTACATATGTGGTGTCTTAAATATCCATTTTTTTGAGCATTTTATTGCAGATGGGAATAGGCCCTTTCAAACGAAGCAATTTGATATAACATTCTATAAAGTTTTCTTTTCAAATTGTTGAGACATTATTCCTATTTACTTAATTATTCATTTCTTTGAATGGTTCACACAGGGTGGTCCAGAAAGCAAATTGGATGATTTCTAAGAAATTTATAAAGTTTTTTTTTGATATAAGGACATATGGACATTTTTATGACTGGCTTTTGAGTTACAGCTAACCATTTTATAAATCAAATTTCAAGATAAATGAAAAATATTCCAATACCTTTCAAAACCAGAAACAGCAAGTAGTTGGTAAAATGACATCTTTGGAATTGGTGTATTTTCATAAGTAAATCATAAGGACATCTAATTTTTTCGAAAAAAATCGTCTTCGACTCGGATTTCTGTTGCCACCAGCACTCCTGCTTTTTGTTAAAAAATATTACTTTGCATTGCAGGAAAAAATTAGATGTCCAAATGGTATTTGACAAGACTATTACATGAGTAACAGATTATTCTGCATAAACATAGCTTACAAAATTGATTGACAATAGAATCAGAAAAATAGTTTAGCGTCGTTTTCTGGTCTTCTAGGAGACCATAATTTTTTGTTATAGTTGTAGTCACCGTTCTTGGCGGTTACGTCATCAACGCTATATGAAATAAGTAAAGATGTCGAGTGTCCATACCATGGACGGATCTTGAGCGCAGAGGTCGTAATATGTTGTCCTTTACTTCTTATATCGTAGAAAGTATTCCTAATTTCTGTTGTAACGGCATCATTGGTCTTGCATTTTTTTTTTATTTTGTCTGTTTCCCCTGGTGTTACTATGGGAAAAACTTTCTTATTTTCTGATTTTATTCGCTGAACACTGCACAGACTAATCTTCAGCGCATCCGCTACTCTCTCCAGTACACATGAAGTGGGTAACAGGGGACCTCTGTTTTCATTCTCTTCCTGGAAATACTCTAATAAATTTAGCACGAGCTGTCGGCCTTCTCCATTGATCGTATTTCCGGGCATTGTACAATTTTATATTGAAGACTGATAACAGGACAACTTTAATTGCACGCCGATGTCAAGTAAGTTATCCCTCTGACAAATATGATTGAAGGGCACTCATACGTAACGACAAAGTTTTCGAGACGGAGACACAACTAGAAAACGTATGTTTTTGAGCTTACCGAACAGGTTGCATGTGTATGTATAAGGGAGATGGAGATATATAAAGGGATACTGGTAGTCTTACTTTGACTCAACAAGAACAGTGACTACAACTATATCAAGGTATTGTAATTTTTTTGGTAATTAAAAATTGCGCGTTTGTGATTGGTAGAAATTCAGACGAGGAGAATAGTCATTACAAATTAAATCACCTCATGCAATAACACTGAGAAGTCAAAAAAGTGCCTCTGTGTTTTTGTAACTCGCAAAGCAGTCATACAAATTTCCATCAACCGACAGAGGCTTGTGAAAAGGGGAATAAAAAAATGTGAAAATATATAGTGTTCCATTTGAAAATTCCGAGAACATAATTTTGCCTTTTGAATCACTCTGTATAAACTATCGAAGTGGAACATACAGTTGACTTCAATTTTTGTATCTAAGATTTTTAGACACCATAATAACAGAGGTATTGACGAATCCCAAACTAAAAATTCAGCCTGTATATTTTGTGGTTAATTGAAGACCAAAGCTAGCACAAAACTGCAACATGGTATATGTGTGTTGCGCGTAATCTAAGCGTGATCAGCATTGAACAAATTGACAGTCTAGCCCTGAATGGTCATGTCACACACCATAACCAGTGCTGTAAACTGCTTGCTTAGGGTTGCAATCAGACAATTAGCATCCTGTAGATTAAATTTGACTTTACAATGTGCTGTCACTATTAAAATATTTTTGTTTATCATTTTCCTATTTAATACATCTTGTAATAATTCTGTCACCCTAGATCCGGTTCTGTTATGTTCTTGCATTTGTGGGGATCTTGCAAAATCACATGCAGATGTTGTTCAACTTCTATTTTAACTTATTATATATAATATATATTAATAAACAGATAGATATCTTTAAATGGATAAATCAACTGAAAACAATTTAATTATTGTTGCCTATATACAGACCAGATTACCCTTGACAGACCTCAAGTTGGACTAAATCTGGCCAAAATATATTATAATTTCTGATTTCCTAATGCATGCAAAAAAAACTAAATACACTGCATATTTAAAAGAACATATTGGTTGAATCTCTTGTTTAGAGTAATTAAGAAAACCAAATAGGATGAATATGCCAAGTCATTTTTCATGTTGTATTTCAGATAAAATAACTTCATTAACTGTTCTACAACTGTATAGAGCAAGATACTAGGAATCTCTGCTAAAAAACAAATAAGACAATAACTGAATAATATATAGCATGTAGGAAACAGTGTATGAGAACAATGGTGTCAAGTATTATGAAAGTACCTACATTATAATCTCATTATTGCATTCTTTACAATTTAATTTACAGGTTTAATTTCAAGATAATGTAATGTGATGACTAGTGTCAAGTTTTGTTGATAACCTTTATTTGCTGGATAATTTTAAACCATCTAAGATACCATATATGATACATTTCCATTCATGCAAAACATGAATTGCACAGGTCACCACCATATCACAGTTACCAACAAAAACGATGTATAGATTCATATAACAGATGCTTCAAAATAAAACTATTTTTTTTTAAGAATCATGACACATTTTCTAATTAAGTTATTGATATATTTTTATGAACATTAATAACCCTCTGTGTAAGCACCACAGTACAAAAAGTTAGTTAACATACCACAAAATGGCTGACAATAATTTGCAGGATCTACAAAAGATCTTGCTGGTAAAGATGATGCCAATATGGGATTCATGAAGATGCTGTCTAGATATTTCTGAAAAGAAACATTATTTTAATAAAAAAAAATTATATAATATATAATAAGACTAAAATATTGACTAGTCATTTTCTATTTCTATATGTATGACACAATGGATATAAAGTCAATATAATCACATAAAATGCTGCAAGCATAAAAGTTATCCAATCCATATGGAAGTACACCATTAAAATGGATATCTAAATATTTGGCTAACTTCCAAATAATGTTATTTTTATGGCAAAATCAATACTTTTGGCTAAATATAGGATGGAATTGAGGAAATGTAATGTAACAGAGTAAAATGAAAACTATAACTAAAAAAAAATAATAAACTCTAAATATTCAAGAACAAAAATATATGCTGATAGGCAATTTTCATACATCACTTAAAGAAATGTGCTACATTAAATTTTAGTGAGGTTTCAAAAGAGAGGAGCCTAAATAAGAAATAAATTGATTTCTAGTACTGTAATTCCAGTTTCAACAATTTTCAAAGATAATATGTTCACCAATTTTTACATGAAAGTATTTGTCTTGATTTGGCTTATTAGTTTTCCTTGAGTGATGAGTTTTCTTTTTTGCATAACTAATTTTGTTGTATAATCAGTATCTACCACCCTAAAGTATCTATTTAGGCATGAAGTAATGACAAATTGAGAAGAACCACCCAAGTTCTCTATCACTGCAGAAAGACCTTTTAGAAAATGTAAAATTAGCAAACCAATAATTCCAATAAACATTCCTTATTACCTGTAATCCTTGCTGTCTTTCACTGATAAAGTGAGGGTCCATGTTACCAATAAGTTTTTTAGGGGGCAGTTCCAGGGGAATCCCTGATGTAAGAAGAACATTGTGCAATTTATAGAAGTCATTGTATCTTCTATTTACTTTCCAGGTTTTATTAGAATATGGGCCTCTGTATACCTTTATCGTAAATTCCTATAAGGATGAAGTTAGCCAAAAATCGGTAAATTACAATTTAACTTACTGTATGCCCATTTACTGCTACCCAATTTTCAATAGTGCATTTTATTGCCTCTGTGTCATCCAATAAAATCTTGTTCGAGGATTGTTTTTCAAAAATAGCCATGGAACCGGACACATCTGCTTAACAGAATGAACATCCATCAAGACAAGCTTCTATTATACTATTACATTTTTATTCACTTCATGAATTTATTTTTGAGAATTTTTTGTTATGAACTCAACTGCGATTAATCAAAAACTGACAGAACTCAAATGACAGTGAACAAATGACACATGTGCGACTAGTTGGTTATAAAACCGCTCCCACATGATGCGGCGAATGTCTTACAACGCTGGACACATGGCAATTCATGGTGTGGGAGAGCGCTAACGGATTATTATTATTATTATTATTATGATAATTGAGATGAGCAGAGTACACAGTACTATAAGCTCATGCAGTAAATATAGTGTACGGACACGTAACACAAATACATCAAATAGAAAAAAATAAAAAAAATACAGTTCACAGCTATAAAGTTTGTACACTCCTCCAGCTATCATACTGCACTTTGAAGCTATTAACTGAAGTAGCACCAACCACACTTTCGGGTAAACTATTCCAGGTGTTGAATATGCGGTTGGGAAGAAACCACTGTCGGACTGTTGTTTTAAATGGCTCCTTATGCAGTTTGAAGCTGTGTCCGCGTAGATTGCTGCGCAACAGATGGTATAGATGCACGAGGTTGGTGCCCATCAAACCATGAAGTATCCTGAACGTAACTATAAGATCGCCACGAAGTCTTCGCTCAGAGAATGAGGTCAGGTTGAATAATTCAAGGCGATCTTCATAGCTTGGTCTTCGTGCTCCAAAAGGGATACGAGTAGCCCGACGCTGTACTGATTCCCATACCGGGCCAGCGAATTCAAGAATTGGCCTCACGAATGCCTTGTAAATGTAGGCGCAAGTGTTGACATCGGATCCTTTGAAAGACCTCTCCAGCATATATAGAAGTTTCTTGGCTTTTGATGTAACGTGGTGAATATGCTCTGACCAGGAAAGATGATCGTTGACTACAACGCCCAGATCAGTGTGGCTCGAAACTGCTTCGATGTTGTGGTCAGAGATCTTGTATGTAAATCGCGGATTTGTCTTCCCGAGGTGAAGGACACAACACTTAGTTAGATTTAAGGGTAAAAGCCAACTGACTGACCATTGACAAACAATATCAAGATCTCGTTGAAGCATAGCAGAATTTACGACAGTATTGTAAATCTTGGTGTCGTGGGCATAAGCTGAACATGTGGAGGAAATCAATGCGGGCAGGTCACTGGTATACAGAAGGAACAGCACTGGCCCCAAGATAGAGCCTTGAGGAACTCCAATTGCTACGTGATGAAGGTGAGACTGGCTATCACTGACGCGCACAGAGAAAGTCCTCCCGGTGAGAAAAGCCTTAATCCACAGTAACAACTCGCCCCTTATTCCCATACATTCCAACTTAAACAAAAGCCTTCTATGTGGTACGCGATCGAAAGCCCTAGAAAAATCTAAGTAGATTATATCAACAGGAGTCTTTGTGTCCAGATACTGAGTCCAATCGTTGAGAGAGTGGAGAAGGTTGGTCATTATTGATCGACCAGGGAGAAATCCATGCTGATTCTTAGGGATAAGGTCATTTTCGAAAGCAAATGACTGGAGCTTATCTAATATGATTCTTTCAGCTATTTTGGCGGCGATAGGAACGAGACTTATTGGTCGATAATTTTTAGCGGAGGATTTGTCGCCCTTTTTGAATACAGGGGTAACAGAAGCACTAAGCCAGCATGAGGGTAGGGTATGAGATCTAAAAGACGATGTGAATATCAAGCTTAATAATTGCATGAGTCCAACGTCCGCCGCACGTTCGGGCTCTTGTCGGTAAAATTGACCAATAAACAACATATAACCTGGTACTGAGAAAATCACCCATTCATTGTACCACGGCTTATAGTGTATTTGTCTGTCATAAAAATAGGAAAAGAGGCGTGACCTATTTATAAAATAATGCCACGTGACCAGTTAGTTTTTTGGTGATTGGTCTAGTTATAGTGATCATCATACCCCAAACTAGACTCAAGTATGCATCTCAGCATATCCGTCAAGGCGTCAAGGCGTCAAGAACAAACGTCACGAGTCGTCGACTTCGACTGTCACTTGCCGCATTTCCTAATTTCATAAACAAAAATTATTTTCAATTTTTAATGTGCGTTGTTCGATAGTGATCAATACCAACGAAAAGATAAATATTTTCTATCTTTTACGGATCCTTTTCGCTAGAAATCTCCAAGAATGGCGGACGTCTTGGATATAAATGATCAAGTGGACATAGACGTCGACGAAGAAGGGGATCAAAGTGTTCTCCGGCTAAAAGACAAAGTTGTAAAGCGTAAAGGCCGAGGTTTTGGCCCTGGTGAAGGCAGGGAGCATGAAAAAGTACGAGGGTATGAGTCCATAGATAATGGAGATCTAGGTGAAGAGACTGGGCCTCAAAAATCGATTGAAGGATGGATCCTGTTTGTGACCTCTGTGCATGAAGAAGCTACAGAAGAAGATCTGAACGAGAAGTTTTCTGAATTCGGGCAGATTAAGAATATAGCGATAAATCTCGATCGTCGAACAGGTTTTTTGAAAGGCTATGCTCTGATAGAATATGGGACATATGAGGAAGCGGCAATGGCTAGAGAAGCACTAAATGGATCATCTCTATTGGGTCAATCTATTGGAGTAGACTGGTGTTTTGTGAAGGCACCCAAAAAGATGAAGAAACGTAGCAGAAGGCATTGATAATAAGTTGTGTTTGAACACTACCTATTTATAATATTGTGTTTGTAAGACTACATTTTTTTTCTTTTTTGTATACCTCAGAAATATAGCAATTAATTTAAAACTTGCATTGTAAACTCTTTTTTTATAAAATGTTTATCTAGATCACTAATGCATCTTTCTTATGACTTAGTTAAGTTGGTCAGTGCCATTTTACTGTCATCAGTTTCAACTATTCATAATCTGTGCACATCATCAGGTAGAATGTCACATTTGGCACAATTGGCAAGTGTGTCTCCTACATGATGGGATGGACTTTCTAGTCTCAGACATTCGAAGCTTGGTGGCGCCAACATCTATTATCGGTGTCAGTGTCATGCTTGAACCTTTACAACCCAGGGAAAAATTATAAAAAATGAACGATGAAACAATTTTTTTGAGCGCCAAAAAATAATTTCAGATCTGTCTTCAGCAGCCAAAACTTAAGTCTCTCAGAAATGTAGGAAAACGAAGTTTGACCGTTTTTTGTTTGTTTTTCGACGATAACTCCGCTGCCATTATATCAATTTTCAAATACTGCAGAGCTTTTTCGTCATTTTCATAGTAGTAACCTAGTGTCAAAATTTGACTTTCTATGGGGTGACACCACCAGGTGCCACCCAAGGTAGCTACTCCACTGCATACACAAATGAAAAACAGAATTTCCTTAAGCTGCAGGTGATTCTTAAAGAAAATACAGTAGGGCTAGCGCATACTGGGGGCAGCAGGAAAGACAAAAAATAATAAACTTCTCAGGACTATGCTCTCTCATATTGAAACAAAAATCAAACAGTGGCGCAGCACTTTTATGCTGAATAGCAGTTGCCATGGAATAGGTTTGACAGTTGATAAAATTAATCAACAAATTACCAAAACTGACAGCCAAGGGAAAAGGTATCAAACTGACAAAACTATTCCATGGCTACTGTGATTCAGCGCATAAAAGTGCTGGACCGCCTAATTTTGGCTGAACACGCTCATTGTTTACTGCTATGTTGTTATTGATGTACGAGTCAAAATACCATCTTCCAGTTTAAAACTAACATACTCGAAAGGCTGGCAGTAGGCAGCACTTGTCTACCCAATTTTATAAAAAACCGAGTATGGTCTTTATAGCGAGTATCCATTATGTCTTGACGTTTACTGAGGTGAACAGCTGATCAACGAGTGATACCTTTGCATCAGAGCCTGTAGTGTTGGCAATAATGAAGAACTGGTTATACCAAAAGGCAGGTATACCCTATTTCATGAGTATCCATCACGCTTTGACGACTAATCAGGTGAACAGCTTATCAGTATGTGACATTTTTGTGTTAGTCTAATGTTGGCAATAATCTCGTAAAACTTGCTTGTTTTTTGAATGCAAATGAACTTTTCTAAATAAAAGAGCTGCTAGCAAGTACAAAATGAATCTGTAGCGTACAAAAAAACAAAACAAAATTCGGCTCTGTCTACCTGGCGTTGACGGATACGTCAGAATTATGGGTCCTCTGCCGATATGGGGAATTTTGAGATATTACTAGATAATCAGCTGTCAAGTATACTCCGGAAATAGGGTATACGCATACGAGCACGAACGCGAATGAGACAAGCCGAGGATGAACCATTTGCCTTGGATACGGGAAGTTCGGGTTCCTTAATAGTGGACGCACGAGGCGTTGTACGGCTTCAATCCATGGGATATGGCGAGCATTCTTGTGTTTCAGTAACTTTGAAAATATGGCTGATTCAGATTCTGATGGTGAAAGCGCTGCGTATTTTATAATTTTAACTCGTGCATAAAAAAGAAAAACAAGAAAAAGTCAAAATCAAATCGATGGTCGTCACAATTATATCTTCACAGAAGAAGGCAATTAAATGAACAGGTTGGTTAAAATATCTATTGATCAAAGAGCCTTTCAGACTACTCATTTTCTTTTTGATTTCTTGAACTTCCATATCTACAATTTCCAGCCAGTTCTTGTCAAACGTCTTCCTTTTTAACTGTATTGTAAAACAACGGGTGTCTCTGAGACCATTCCATTATTACTAAACGCACAGACGCTGTCGGCACTAGTGAAGAGTGACGTCAGACGCTAACTTACGGCAGCAATGATTTAGCGCTATAATGCACCAAATTTAAGTATTAACTTCTCTATCATTTATTGACCGATTTCAATAATTTTTTCACTGGTTGATTATATTTCATCTATATTTTGCTGGTATGTCATTACTTATGCAATTCTGAACATCACGAAACTTCTTACGGTTTATACGAGCATTGTGTCTTGTGACAAATCTAAGTCTGAGTAATATATTAGCTATACAGATTGCACTTAAAAAGTGATTTATGTTCAGTTTGTTGCTCAATAGTAATTTGAAAAGTTTGCAAAGCAGGTTGCAGCGAAGCACTATGTTAGATGAACGCCTAAATCGATGCTCAAAGTCACTACCACACGTCCCGCATCTCTTCCCACGGATGCGTCTATTTATGTTGTTATACTGAATTATATTCAAGCTGGCCTTGACCAGATAGATCACAATGGATTCAAGGAGCAATAACAGTATAAATTCTAGAAGTTCCACTGAGGTTGAAAAATTATCAGCTCCAAATATCCTTTGCGCCCTCCCCCCTTAGACGAAATCCTAAATCCGCCCTTGGTCCGCGGGTTGCCTGATGCTCATGTGTGTACCCGTCTAAACATGCCATATGTTGTTTTATTCCTTCATAACTTCAAGTATAGGCATGGTCATTGGCAGCCATTTTGCTTGCAGTGTTTTTTTGTACTTTTCTAAATAAAAGCGTTGCTAGGAAGTATGAATCCATAGGATACAAAAGCTCACAACAAAATACGACTGCGATCCGTCAGAGTTATATATCATTTATTAAAATGGGGTATTTTGAAATGCTACTAAATAATCATCTGTTATTTGCTATCACGTTTGACGTAATGAATACCCACGCAAAGTATTCTATATAAAAGGGTTGTGAGATTCGACGATTTAAGTACAAAATTCATTGATAAAAAATATAACTTTATTTTTTAAACTCTGCATATACGTGATTACATATACAATATATACAATGATAAAAGTTAAAAGTAATAACAAAATAAATACTGTTCAATTATTTCCATCCTTCAACACATTTTTTAAAATCGAACTCGAATTCCTATTTTGCGCAAACTCCGTGAAAGTAGGCAAAACAACATCGTTCAAAACCAAAGGAGACTGTCTGGGAGTGCCATTATTATTGCTAGTTTGTTTAGGAACATCTGCGGAATTGAGCAGACTAGGCACTTCTCTGGGTTTCGATTCCGTCTCCAAAAATTTGATAAAGGCCTGTGAGAGCGTCTCTTGGGACATCTTTTGGTGAGTATCAGCATGGGGTGACAGCAGGGAAGATAACCACGACCCTTGCTGTTGCTTGATATCAAGCTTTTTGTGGTCTTCTTGACTGAAATCAAGTACTGTAGCAATAATTTTCAGTATCTGTGCTTGGTCTTTGTTCAAGTTATTGTTTGAAGATATGAATCCAACCACTAGGTTTTTTACCAGGTTTTTGTCTACTTTGCCGTCTGTTTGACGGGCAATGTTTTCTAGTTCTTGTTCCTTTTTCAATAGTTTCTCTTGGAGCTGAGACACTGGAAGGTTAAAAATCGTCGTTAATTCAATAATCCTAGTTATACAACAGCATATACAATAATACACAGCAACGATATAAAGTGCTCGCTTTTACTTCGGTTGTCGAGGAAAATCAACAAATTCGAACTAGGTAGGTAGAAGAAACGAGCATGCGATTCGTTTTGATCCACGCAATCATCAGTTTGACGATCGTTGACACTTTGAAATAAATTCGTATTTTTCTGCACAAACGTAAAAAAATGCGTGGGTTGCCGAAAGTGATGAAGGTTTTCGTGAATTGTATGTTAAGAATCAGTTTACGTTGAATAAAATCAGAGTTTTATATACAACTGTCTCGGAAATAAAATCTACTCTACTGAATCTATCATATGATACTTGATAACAGCTAATTAGCAACTTCGTTATCTGTAAGTCGTGTTGCATTGAATAGTATAATTTTAGTATTTTACGTAAGGTCTGTTCAGACCTAAATTACTCCATATTGGGATATACGTGTTAGGCTGCCGCTACTGTTCGCTTGTGGTTTCCTGTTTAGGCACTTGGCAAAGAGAGCGCACGGATTTAAATGTCATATGCTGGTGTTTCGACGGGGAGTGAATGTGATTTGAATACAGCAGGTAGTTAAATTCCTTGTTTGTAATTACCGAAAATGGTGTTTGTAAGGAAATAAAAATAAATAAATTATGAGCCACGACAATATGTTTACACACTATCGTTTGTCACCAAAATTGTGTAGTTTTAGTACATACTTTTGGCTCATTTGTCTTCCATTGCCTACCAATGCTAACAGCATCGGTGTGCATTTTTTTCTGAAGAGGTATTCAAGTAGCTAACCGTACAGGGTGTACTTACGTTTGGGAGAACAGAGATACTATGTGTTGCAATGCGAATTTAATTGGTTATTGTTGGTAATAAGGGAGGAATTAAGGCAAAAGACGTAAGTAAATATTTATTAATGGTGTAGTACATGCACAATTCTACTTAATTCGTGATTTTGGAGAGTAAAAATACGAAAATTTGTCTTATGGATTCTACTCGGTTTTTCTAAATAGTTGGGATGAGCTGAGCATATGGGTGCAAAAAGATTTGCAAGTAATTCAATTAATTAGACATTCGTAGTTTTTTGGGCCTACTGAGCTTCCTCATTCGCATCTCGTGACAATAAAATGAGAAAGTAAAATTACTATTTATAACATGAAAATAAAGACCTTTCCTAACAACTTTTAGATTCAAAATTGAAGTAGATAAGACTTAAAGTTAAAGTTTTAGTTGGACCTGTAAATAATAAATAAATACTTTTTATTTTTCAATGTTGGTGTTGGATACACAATCCTGTTCGTTAGATTCGGACTGGGCACTCAAAGAAACAAGAAGTGGACTGAGGTTCACGACCTTTCGCAACGCTGATGACTACAATATATTAACACACTGATCGATTATTCAATTTAAAACGGTCCTTGGCATTTCACAGAAACCTTCATCATTTTCAACAAATTGTCTGGAACACTAGGAAGGTATGGGGTACCCACGCGCTTTTATATGTTTTCGCAGATAACCTGATCAACTTGTAGTATGAACTTTCTTCCTGGCTACACACTATGAGATTATGGGGACAAGCAAATCATAGAATTGCTCCTTTTCTACCGTGAATTCGTTGACCTCAACGTTGAGCAATTACCTGGCAATTGTGAGGTAGTTTTCATTTACTTCAATTATTTCTTTGAGTGCCCAATACCAATCTAAGATGCAAACAAAATTGACAGTTAACACAACATTCAAAAATGCAAAACATTGCAGACAAACCAATATGTTTGATGATACTAAGAAAGCCCAACTGAAACTATAACTTTGAACCTTATCAAATGTCATTTTGAATCTACAAAGTTGTTAGGACAGATCTTTACTTTCGCGTTAAACATAGTAATTTAAGCGTTACGAAACTGTTAAGAAACATCAGCACGCCACAAAAATCTATTATCGGATTACATCCCTTTAATGTTTAATGGATCAACATAGTGTGAATGATATGACAGCACTAATTGCTATATAATGTTCATCAAGCTGTTTGTTTTTAGCCAATGATCTACTCGGATCACACACAACATAGACACCTAATTAGAAAAACCGAGTTCAACCAAGCTGATGTTTAATGAACATAATTTTTCGCATTTTTCACATTCCAAAACCACGAATTCAGCCAGAACTGTTCATATAATATACCGTTAATCAATAGTTACTTCCATTTAACTGCCTTATTCAGTGTATATTTGTTTATTAACAATAAATGAGCGATTCACATCACAGATAGTACTTGTGCCCTGGTGTACGAGAATACACCCAGTACAATTGGCTACTTGAAAATTCTTTCCAAAGAAGAGGACGTACGCTGACATACATGCCCGCCGCTATTTGTTTGAACGCCCGCGTGCAATGCCGATTTAGACAGCCCATGTACACCTCTACGCTGAGAACTTTCTGTGTCGGTGAATGACTGGAGTATCCGAGTATCAAATCGAATCCAAACCCAGTGTACTATAAGGGCATGAGAAAATAAAAAAATACAAAAAATACTTTTCAAAAAAATACTATCTTTAGACATAAGTACATATTTATTACTACAGAAATTAAACTTTTCTTGCCTTTGTTGGAAAAATCTGATATCAAGCTTTTCGTATCCAAGCTACAATAGAAACTATAGCAAAATTACTTAGTATTTGCTGGTGCAGTGTTGATCTCAAAAAGTTTTTATCAATCTTTAACTTTGAATCAGACCTTTCACCAGATGCAACTGTGACTGGCATTGTCAGTAATATTCGTAGCGCTATTGCTGTGTTTGGAAATGTTGATATCAAATCATTAGTAAAAAGGTATTGTAACAAAGCATGAGTATCATTAGACTGATTTTCTGGAAAGTGCAAGTTCAAAGCTCTATTTTCAATAAATGAATCGATACCGTCAATGTCAGTTTCGACAGTAGATTCGTCTTTAAGCTATAGATTATAGTTTTTATAATGTATCATTTAGTCATCGTTGCAGTAATTTGCAGTAATTTTGAAATATTGCTAGATAATCAGCTGTTATTCTACCGTAGTGGATACCCGTTAAAAAGACAATATTTTTGATCTTTTAAGTTAGAAAATCTTGGAACCTAGAGAAAATTGGATCACAGACTCAGAGTCAGCACATCAAAAACCTCTTGCAAAGTATACTCTGGTTTCTGGGTAAGAGGATCGGCTCAATTTTGTCGACCTGTGTAATTTGATTAGCAAATTTACCCAAAAGTATGCACATCACCCATACCTTATTTCACGAGTATCCATCACGCTTTGACATCTATTGAGGTGATCAGCTGATCAGCAATTGACATTTTTGGGTTAGTCCGCAACGTTGGCAATAATGAATCGGGTGTAAATCTAGTAAAACTTGTTTGTAGCGTTTTGTTATTTTGGATGCAAATGAACTTTTCTAAATAAAAGAGCTTTTAGCAAGTACAAAATGAATCTGTAGCGTACAAAAACCCAAAACAAAATATGACTGTCTACCTGGCGTTCACGGATCCGTCAGAATTATGTATTCTTTGCCGATATATATTACCAGATAATCAGCTGTCATTCTACCGTAACGGATACTCGTGAAAAAGGACTATACGTAATTTTGGCGGCATTAGAATTCGTGGAGGAAAATGTACTATTTATAAATTGTACCCTGCGGACGTCTAAGATCACAGAAATGTCCTCAAAAATTTGGCGCATTTTTTGGAAGACACGTTGCTGTGTCTTTTTTGATATATGCTGTAATTATACACTGACCAAATATCGAGGAAGGTATATGTCTGGCAAATGCATTTATTTATAAAAAATATGTTTGAACGGCACACAGCAAGATTCAAAAGATTTACGTTTGGTCAGAGTTTCTGATCATTCATGTCTAGCTTGAAAGAACGATTTTTTAACATCTATTACTCCACTGAAATATTTCTTATTCATCATGCACTT
Organism: Acanthoscelides obtectus; assembly: GCA_963669975.1. NCBI lineage: Eukaryota > Metazoa > Arthropoda > Insecta > Coleoptera > Chrysomelidae > Acanthoscelides > Acanthoscelides obtectus. The sequence continues at coordinate 93,606,278 of CAVLJG010000001.1, forward strand.
CTGAATGACACTCTACTACAATGACATGAAACCTTTGCAGTCAATCAATTTGGGCTCTGGGTTATACATATTGCGGGAATACTTTGTTCACTCCATGTTTTATTAATGAGGACTGCATTATTGAATAAAACTACATAGTTATTCACACGTATCTGATGGAAATCAAATCAATGAGCTAAAATGATACCATTTGCATTGTTTTTATGAATAGGTTATCATACTCTTAACCTGAATATGTTTCTGAGGTGGATAAACTACAATAGGGAAGGCGACTCTATTGAATAAATCAGACAGGTATGTATATTAGTCTACCTAGTTTTAGCGTAAATACCGTTAGGACCCTAAAATCGGGTATGTATCTCAAAGAGCTGAAAATAAACGTGTGAGAAATATGGATAATCTACAAGTTCACGTCATTCAGCTCAATCTTTTTCGTTAACACTTCGATTGAGCAACAATAGGCTCCATTTTGCTTTTATATTAAGGGGGTAGAAGAAGGTATACTACTTCAATTCTTCGAGTTGGCTGCGAATAAATTATAAAAACATAAAAATGTATGGAATGATGTCCAAAGCTTAATCCATTGCTATGGGATAACTAACTCATCTTTAACAGACATATAGATAAAAAAGTAAACTAAAAATACCTACATAAAACAAAAACAGCGCTGCTAAGGAAGTACACGATGTAAGTGTTACCCAGGGACTGATGATTGAAAACATACCAGTACCTGATGTAATACTCACACCGCGTTCTTCACGTCTCATGCTCCATGCCAAAGAATAAAAATTGCTGAAAAAAATGGTTAATATGCAAAACTGATAGCAATTCTTTTTGATAAAAATTTCTCAATCATAACAATGAGGCCTTTTTACGTTTTCATGTTTCTACTGACTGATTCGCTACAAAACAACTGTTTAGCTCGTGTTTGTGACAACAGAGAGTTTTAGCAAACATAAATACCGCCCTTATTGACTTTTGAGTAAATGAGCTCCGGAATAGATTTGATCAACGAATCGAGAAGACTGGAAACATGAGGGTAAACCCACAGAGTATGGTGAAGCCAAAATTGTCGAGAACAAAGTGTCAGAAATGCATTTCAGGTTCTGCGCATGTGGCATCTCTTTCATATCTGTATCTCTATGTTGCTTTCGTCATGAACGTAAAACTCCAGTTTTGATAGTTTAGACGAGTTGCAAGCAACCAACAAATCATGTCAAAGGCCAGTGAGTGAAAAACCTTGACAATCAGCTCAGAAGGGTAAACCCACAAAGTGAGGTGAAGCCAAAAGTGTCGAGAACAAAGTGTAGAAATGCATTTCAGGTTCTGCGCATGTAGCATCTCTATGTTGCTTCGTAAGCATGCGGTTATGCTGACATTTTCACGTGCATGTGTATACATGCGCAGAAGCTCTACGCGCACTACATTTCCGAGAGCCACGCCTTCTTTACGGACAGAATTAGTTTCATACGAATACGTATCATGCCTTAGGCAGTTGACCCTCCAGTTTCAGGTCTGATTGAACTGCTGCCAACAGGCACAGCTATTCCACGGCTACTGCGATAACAGATAGTCGAACTGTAATTTAGTAACTGATATTTCGAAATCACAACTGTTACTAATACGTGTTTGCGACTTCGGTAACTAGGTGCTTCACGGCAAAGTCAAATGGCCTCATCGGATCAGAGCGTTAACGTTTGAGTGCGCGCTAAGGTCGAAAGTAGTACACAACCGTAAGACTAGTATGTTCGGCAAGCGATACCGTGCTATATAGGCTTTGGAAGTTGGATCCATGCGATTTTATCGCGGAATTTTGCTCAGGATATCAGTATACATATAATCTCATCGTTATTCGAAGTCGTGTTAATGTCACAGTTTTAAAAGACTAAACAATATCAGGTGTCACAAATATTAAAAAATAACGATATCTCTATGCGACACAACATAAAACCGCTGCAAAGTTGTACCGATTTATGTTATTTAAATGCAATGAAGAATTTAGAAATCTCAAAAGTAGCATATGGTATTCCTCCTTTCTGCTAGTAAAATGTTTTTTGCGGACATCTTTTGAATGCATGGAATGTCGTTGTCTTTAGGTATGTGATCTTGGAGTATCTTGTCGATGTATTTTGTCTAATGTAGCAGCTTTACCAAAATGAATTGCTATATGAAACAACATTTAAACTGAAGCGCAAATAAAAAGTAGACGATTGACCGCTACATTTCGTATATCTCATTTAGTACCTGGGGAATCGAAAGTAACCTCACAGTTACCAGATGAGATTGAGAAAACATAGGCAGAAGCGTGCATATAGTGTTTGTGCTGTGCAGCGAACCTTGATCGGCTCATGTGTATCGGTGCAGGTCTAAAATAATAAGCGAAATTACTGGACATCGAATCAAAAACTTACTTAATGGGTATGCAATATTTTGAGAAAATAATTTACCACTGATTTTTAAAAAACAGCGGCAGTTTGTTTACAACAAACAATTGTGAAAGTCCTGCAAATAGAAGTAAAATATTGTATGGATATTGATTTCGCCATTATTTAGCTGATCTTATAGTCCATTCACTGTTTAAAATCAATGTAAGCAAATCGTGTTTTCACGATTGGCATCATGTATTCATATAATGAAGTTGCAATTGATCGATTGACACCCAGTAATATTACAGTCTAGCATAAATCAACAAAATGCTATAAACATAAACCAAATATAAATGAATATGAGAGGGTTGGACGACAGTTCATGGTCATATCAACTGATATTCTGGGATTTAGTCATCAACCCAGAATTACCAGCTGATATTTCAAGAGCAGCCGTTTTTACAACTGAAAAATAATGGAAATGTGCATGAATACAAATTATAACTAGAAATATTAGAAATAACTAAATACGTGCAGTTTCTGCAGTAATTGCAAGGTAACAACTATTAATAAACGGGAATTCTTACTGCTGGTAGATAAAGGCGTTAGACTGTCGCGTTGCAAAAATACGGGCGTTTAGCATTAGACTGATGTAGATGGAAAAAATCACACTATCGACACGTGTTGTCCAGCGTGACATTTTCAACGCGCGTTTTTTCCTGCAGCACGAGAATTTAACGCCCGTGTGTATCGGCAGTTAGATAATGCTTGGGGAGAAAGGAACAAATTATAAATGTAATAGTTGTGAAATTATAAAAAATCTAAATGTGTCAATTTATAAAAAGCTCGGTACCAGGGCATATATAAGATTATTAATTACATCGAAAATAAGCGATATCTTTGCCAGAATCGACCACTGCAAGAGTATACAGCAGCTATCGGTTGAAATAGTTAATATCTCAGTTGGCGTTTGATGGCTGACGATCCTGGCGGTATACGTAATGTGGTCTATTCACAAGCACTACGCAATGTTCAATTTAGAAACCAAGGAAAATTATTTATTGGTTGTTATACCTTTGAATTCAATGGAAACAGAAATTTTAAAATTTCAAACAATTTGCAGTTTTAAAATTTACAACCCTGTACATTCTCTTCTGACAGTTTTACAAAATTTTCCACACATGCCTAAATAATGAATATAACAGAAACCTAATAAAGATACATAAAACTACAACCTACCTTCTTTTTTCAGCAAAGTAACGGTCTTCTTAGTATTTTCCAACTGGTCAGATAATCTTGAAGCAGCTAAAAGACCTTGTTTGCTTTCATCTAATTGGGACTTTAAGCAATCAATTTCCTTTCTCAACTCTTCTTGGACTTGCTTTTCACTATTAATACGTCTACGTATCCGTTCAGTTTCTTTGTGGATATCTTTCTCTTTATCTAGAAAATAACCAAACTTTGTTACTACTTAATCATATCATCACTATGAACATTTTTGGAAGAGTTTTATTAGGTACGAGTCGACAATTCTGTTTTACTCATTTAAGCAATTCAAAGTATGGTCTCACCCTTCTGAAACTGTTCTAAAACGAACTGCAACCTAGCCAGTGCAGCAGAATGTTTACTAATTTGATCCTCAGCATCGGACACTTGCTTTCTAAGGCTATCTCTTTCTGTCACTACCATTTGTAGCTGACTCTGAAGAGATTCTACTTGTTGATTAGCTCGTATGCTAACGGACGTATATATATTGCTGAAATATAAAAAATGAAGATCTGTCTTAAACAAGAAATTATATCATACCCAAGCCACTGTCGGGGAAGTATTGTAGTTGTGAGAAAAAAATGAGATATGTTTTTAGGATTTTATATGACATGTAAATGTCGGTATGTCGCACTATCTGCCCACTAATCCTTGGCCCCGCTATAACTTGGAAAGTGCCGGTCGGATTTTGATGTAATTTTCATTAAAAGTTATTACAATGCCAAAATATTTGTATCCTTTTAAAATCGGTTCAGAGGCCGCGCCGCGTAGCTAGGGGCATAGAACGAAATAATATAGAAATCACTCATCGTACGATTTTTGCGTTTCAAGGGCTCTGTAGATTGTTGGTTGGGGGTTGTAAGGGTTTGTAAATGTTGCATCTTTGGTAACAGTGAAAGTCGTTTTATTAATCACAAATTTGTTATCCAGGTAGTATTGTCCACCTGCCAGACACAATATGACACATATTTCGCATAATATTTACGTCTGTGACTCTAGCAACACCAGCTATCATCGAACACCCGTTACCGTTTACCAGCGAAGGGTCCGATTCGAGTTCAACACCGCCGACAGTGCACCAGCACAGAGTTATCGACGCCATAGACGACTCGCGATTATGTAATGATACCAAGAAAGTTTTAAATTAACAATTCAATTACATTATATAACATCACCTGCTGTAAGGGTTTCCATGGCCGGCAAACAGTACAAATACCAGAACGTACGAAACTTGACTCTACTATATATGGTGCATATTCAAATGCATAATTTCAATTTTTTAAATCAACAATACTGTTTTTCGCTAATACTCGTTCAACTCTACGGTCTTATGTCAAGGTACAAGGATTGTCATATCCGTCGAACAATGAAGATACCAGTGTGCAAAAGTCGACTTAGGCACAATACATGGTGCATATTCAAATTCCATTTGTCCAAAGTTGTGTGGGAAGTATAGAGTCAATCTAGTTGACGCCACTGTTCAAATACGAGTATAAAGGACATATAAATAATCGTATAAAATTGTTCGTGGTAGGTACTAAGTAGTATTTGAACTGCTCTAGTAAGTATAATCATGGTACAATTTTTTAAAAGCATACGAGGTCTGTAAATTAAGTGATGAGACTGGCAACGTAGCGTCCGATCTGGCAAGAATTGAGTCGCCGGACTTGGAGGCGAAACAAGGGAAAACGTGATCCGCCTTCAGTACAAGTTTGAACTTGCTCGAGTCATTTGGTTGTCCGATTTTTTTGTGAAAGAGTTTTTTCTATAGTGTTCTAGAAATGGGCGACAAATTTCAAGACACTGAGTGTTAATCAGGTTTTTCAAACAAGGGCACAGTGCAATGGAAACTCTTGCTGAACAGTCCTACGGAGATAGTGTTTTGTGAAGAGCCTAGGTTTTTTGATGGTTTAAGGCATTTTCAGAAGCGAGAGAGTCGATCTTGTGCGTTCATATCATCGGTTGGCAATCATAATGATCGGGGAAGTATTAAATTTGACTAACTCCACCGTTCATCAGAAGAACAACTGAGTGTTGCATCACGATAATGCTCCTTGTCACACAGAACAATGTCAATAAACGAGTTTCTGACCAGTAAAAACACTCCTCTGGCACCTCAGCCTCCTTATTGGCCTGACTTGAGTTCCCGTGATTTTTTTCTCTTCCCGAAGTTGAAAAATCACCTCAAGCGAACTCATTGTGGGGCAGTCAAAAACATTTAAACAGCTGTAACCAATCAGCTGAAGGCTATTCCAGTATCGGAGTTCCAGCACTGCTACGAGGAGTGGAAGAACGAGCGCTGTGTGGCTTCAGGATAAAGTTATTTTGAGGATAACAATATAAAATTGTAATTATATTGGAATAAAATATAATTAATTAAATTTCAAAAAACCTAGACCCTTTGCTTAATTTATAGACCTCGTATCAAAGAAAGTTTGCCTAAATAGCAGCATAAGCTGCAGAAGTTCTATTTTCAGAAGATTTCGCAGGTTCATAGATACATAAAAATTCAAATAGCTTTTAAGACTCTTACCTGGAATTTTTCTCTCGTTCTTCTAACTCCTTAACTGTCATAGTCAACTCTTGCACTTTATGTTCTGATTGTAACAATTCCTGCGTATAATGCTCCTCCATCTCAATGAGATGAGCTTGTAGTCTGTCAATATTGCGCTGCAATGTTATTTCTTTCTCACTGGGTTCATTTTTCTGGGCTTCTAGCTGCTGCACCTTACTCTGGGTATCCAGTAAATTTTTAGCCAGCACCTCGCATTTTTCTCGCAAAAAGTTGTTTTGGTCGGAGAGTTTCTGTACCTCAGATTCGTCTGTATTATTTTGAAATTGTTTCAGTTGTTCTTCGAGTTTACTGGATTTATCAGTTTCCTATAACAATACCTTACTTATATACTTCCTCAAACTGTGGAGTTAAAATTCTGCAGCCCCATTCAAAAATAACTTGTAAAAAAAAACAAATTTGAGAACTACTTCACATGACTATTTAGGCCCGTATCGTCAGTCGTCCCTACAATTGTAGGGCACGTTTATGGCCTCCTTGATTGTCATCCTGCTTAGTCTCCTTCAAAAATGTCTAGATTACACTTGTCCCGTGTCAGCGTCAGCGCTCTCCTATTGTGAAGATATGTTTTCTTTTTAAATTGTAGGAAATTTCAGGCTGATAAAACATGATATAACTCAAAAGCAAGCATAATTTGATGCAAATAGATGTTTGTGACATAACCTCAAAATAGAGTTCTGACACGGAGAAGTAGAAAACTATGACAATCAAGGAGGCCATAAAGGCGCCCTACAATTGTAGGGACGACTGACGATACGGGCCTTAGTACTTGTCGCTATTTTAAATTATTATTACAGAACTGGCCGATGTACTTAATATCCTTCGCAGATATTAAAAACCATGTAGCGTTTTTAATCTAGCTAGATAAGAAACAAATAATAACTTAATTTCGATAATATATTTTGAATAAATAAAAATAAAATGTTATTACCTGTATTAATATCTGAGTCAAACGCTGTATCTCGTTGTGATAAGCTACGCTTTCATTGTGTTTAGTAGTAACAATATTTACTAATTCATTTCTAGCATTGGTCAACTCCTGGAACTGCAGTTGCAAATCGTTATACCTCGCAAAACTTTCAGTCAGCTGGGCTTCATATGTGGATTTTAATTTGTCTCTATCTTCTGTTAAGGCGTCGATGGTTGCTTTGAGTTGCGCCACATCTCCCACTTCTTCTTTGCTAGTTGCTGATTCTTCAACTTTGACGCTATCTTCAGTCTCGGTGGCGGAAGACTGACTGCTTTTTTTGACTTCTTCCAAAAGCTTCTCGGAGACATCAACTTTATCTCTTAAAGCTTCTCTTTCTGTCAATAGCTCCTCGTATCTGGTCTTCAGTACTTCAAGTTCCTTCCCGACATTATTCAAACTTGCTTCCAAGTTATTTTTAGCATCGGTCATTGACTGCAACTCTTTACAGACTGTATCGTATTGCAATCGTAATGTTGTTTCATCCATCTTATAATTTTGCAGTTTTTCAGTTAACTGCTTTACCTGCATTTCTGTATTTTTTCTTCCGTCTTGTTCTTGAGACAGCTTTTCTCTCAACACAATTACATTATATTTCATTTCTTCAGAGTCCTTAACAAGACTTTTATTTAGTGTAGCAAGATTCTCGTTATCTCTCAAAAGTAGTTCGATCTTCTGTTTGGCTAGTTCCAGCTCTTCTTGGCCATTGATCTTTATTTCGCTGAGCTGATACTCAACATTCTCGTAATCACTTCGCAGTTTTTCTAAATTGGTTTTCAAATCAGAATTTTCTTTTTCAACGACTTCGAAGTTCTGTTTCATATTTTCATAATCAGCTTTCAACGTATCATGGTCTAGCTGCATTTGGTCGAATGTATTAAGCATCTCCTGGTATAGCTCTTTATATTTATTTACCTAAAAAAGTTCAAATAGTAATATCCCATAACTTTCTTTTTGCAACAGAGAAAAAATAAACATTTTTAAGACCCCTAAATAAAATTAACTCCGCGTTCAAATGTCCGGGCGACGCCGAAGCACGCACTTTAGAATACTTAAAAAAAACACCTTCAAAAATTTTGTATGTTGCTATGTAAACATATAAAAGGAAGCAAAACATCCTTCAAATAGAGACAACGCGCACCCTGCACACCATATTGCTAAAAAAAGCCATATGCAAAGCAATTTAAGGTGAAGACACAAAATGAAAATTTACCTCAATTTCGGTATCTTCATCGGGAGCCTCCTGCTTATTGTGTTTTTCCAAATCATCTATTACCTTTTCTAGATCTTCAATCCTCCTGTTAGCATTTTCCAATTGAGCCTCCAACAAAATCACGTTATCTTCATTAGACTCTGAAATCGTCTGCAGCCTGTTGTTCTTCAACACTTCCAGCTCATTTATCAGCAACTCATTGTTCTTCGACAACTCACTTATCTCATTCTCGTAATCTTTTATCAGCTTCCCTTTCTGTATGACTTCTTGACTGAGCATCTCAGAATTGTTCATCAACTTTTCTATTTCGCTGTTCTTGTCGCTTAAAATCCGATTTTTTTCTTCGGTAAGACTCAGCGTTTCTTTCTCCAAAGTCTCGCATTTGCTTCTAAAATCTACTAAAACGTTGACGATATTTTCAATATGCTTTTGGAATGCGTTGATGTGGGGATCCTTTTCAGAGCAATCGAATCCCAAATCGACAAGACCAGTATCTTGAACCTTTTTGATATTTTCAGTCACAACATTGATGTACTTGTCGTGCAGCTCCAATAAAGCTCTTTCATGCATCTTCTGTAAATCATCCATATCCGTCTTCACATTATTGTTTTCATCTGTCAGTTCCTTGATTTGTTCTTCTAATTCATCAATCTTCTTCCTGAGTTCATCGAGTTCTTCATTTTTTACAACAATAGTATCGAGTTCTTGTTGTAAAGATGTCATCTGGTCTTTACAATCTTCTTCAATATTATCTAACTCTCGCTGTAGATCTCGATCCATGACAGGATTTTCACGTTTTTGAATTTTAAGTTCCTCTAGCTCATCGTTCAAAGATCTAACTTGTTTTTCATACGAATCCAAAATAAAAGCTAGCTTTTCGCAATGTTTCTCATCCTGAAGACTTTTCTGCTCATACATCTCAATTTCCTGTTTAGCTTTTTGTAGCTCGTTCATCAAAAATTGTTTTTCTTCCAAGAATTTTTCGGATTCACCGATATTTTGTTTGAATTTTTCCACTACCTTTTGCAATGTATCTTCTGAGCTTTTTAATACGCTTATCTGTTTTTTAGCCTCTTCCAAGTCCATTTTAAGTTTATGATTCTCCTGAACGATGCTTTTTTTATCCGAGCTATTTTTCAATGAGTTTACTGTTTTATTTAGAGTATCGATCTCCTTTTCGAGTATTTCTGTATCTTTTTTATATTTTTCGACAACGTTCTTCAACGTTTCCTCTGAACTATTCAAAACACTCACTTCCCGTTTCTTGTCGTCTAACGCTTTTTTCAGTTTCTGATTTTGTTCAAGTACATTCTTGTTACTTATACAGTCTGTTGTATCAGCATTTTGCAAAGCATCGATTGTTTTTCTCAGTTCTTTAACTTCTTCTTCCAACTTTTCTGCCTCCTTCTTATAGTCTTCAACTGCATTTTCAGAAGTATCTCCTTCCAAACGCACCAGACTTGAATAATTACTGGAATTCCTTATTGATTCAACTACCATCTTCGTTTCTTCTACTTCTCTTTTAAACTTTTCTTCATTCTTTCTAACAAGTTCGTTTTCGTTTCTTAATAATACTACTTCGTCTTCCAGTGTCTTCACCTTGATCAGTAATTTTTCTTTGATGGCTAAAACTCCAACTAGGTTTTGCTGATGTTCTTTATCAAGCTCGTCCAACTGATTCAAAAGATCGTTATTATGTTTTTCCAACTTTGTGATTTTGGCCTTCAGGTTGGAAATTGTTTCATTTTGATTCGTGGTGGGTGGTGCATCGTCCGACCAATCCCAGCTATCCTCTTGAACCACATCATTTTGAACCTGTAAAAAAAGAACACATTCATTATTTCTTTTTGATAGCATCGTTTTATACAGGGTATATCAGAATATATGGTCAACCTCCAGAATTGTATCTATAACACAAAAAATCACGTGAAGTTCCTATAAAATAGGTCCCATAAGGAAGCAACTGAAAATGTTTTTTCTTCTTTCAATTAGCTCTAAATGGCACAGTGTTTTACTCTAATGGTGTCCATAGAAAACAGTTGTCTCCTTTACAGAGTAGGCATAAAGGAATAGCGCTTATTTTTTCACACCCTGTATAACAATGACTGAGCGACGATATTTTCGGAAAGCCTGCTTCTTTACCTCAAAGACAACCAGCATTTCTGCGATACTAACCCTATCGATTTACATTACAGCTGACTCCAACAAGATAGAATGAAGTCTTACCTGTAAACTTAAAATAAGAGTTGTTGGCACTTGCACAGGACATTTTTCTCGAATTTTGATAAAAGATGTAATGATGATAAAAGGACTAAAAAATATTAATCATTACAAGAGAGAGTTTTTAGTTTGATAATTAGCTTTAAAAAAAAAGTCAAATTCATTCGGCATCGACAAAATCTGTAGTAGAATTTTGACAGAAGCAGTAAAATACATTGTTTCTCCATTCACCTACCTGATTAATTTGTCTTTGGCAGATGGTGTCTTCATTAGTAATTTCAAGATTGCCAGGGTTGTACCAATAAATAAAAAAGGTGATACAATGGATATCAAAAATTATTCCCTAGTCGTAATATTTTCTGCGATATTCAAAATACTACTATGAATAATATATGGGGAAATAATGCAGTTTTTGTAAAAAAACGAGATTTTAAAAACTGCTCAGCATGGATTTAGAAAAAAAGGAGTACGTAAACTGCCATAGCACAGTGGATGTACAGCGAATTGGATCTAGGTAAAAAGTGTATGGGCTTATTCATGGATCTAAACACAGTTTTGATTGGGTAGACTACTCTATCGTAGACGACATATACAGGTATGGTTTTGCGTGGCAAACTGATTGACCGGCTGATGTCTTACATTCGATATTAATGGCACCTTAAAGTTTCTATCGGAGTTCCACAGGGATCGATTTGAAGACCTTTGCTCTTTTTGATTTTCATCAATGACTATCCAGAAGGGCATAGTTTCAATTTTAATAATTCTTTGAATATTTATATTGATGACAACACGCTTTTAAGTAGTGACTATTCGACTCATTCCTGTGTAGAAAAGATGCTATACTATAACTATCTAAAACTGTAATGACTCATCGATGTCCACGTGAACATCACTTAACTACCAGTAGTCGGCTGTTCATAGGGAGGGTATGAATGTTTAACATGGGTGAACTAGATTTGTCACATGCTTAATAAAGAGTGGTTTGAAACATATTGTAAGTCAAAAATTTGGGAATTACCTTTATTCATCGTCGCTTCCACTTACATCTGACAGTAATAAACTGTCGCTATCGCTTTCCTCGTTGAAATTGACTATAACTGGCTCTATGATGGTGTCGATGTGGTGGTCAAGCTGCCACATTTTTGTTTCTTCCTTCACAACATGACGGATAGCATTCTGCCAAGCTTCGGGCGTTACTAGCAGTATGGAAGTCTCAAGTAAAACCTTAACGTCTGGTAATTTGAAGGTTGTGTTATGGCGCGCAATATAACTCTTCACTTGAGCTCAGATGAGCTCTATTAGGTTCAGTTCACAGTGGTAGGGCGGTAACCGCAGCACAGTGACAACACATTGACGGGCCATCTCATCAGTCACGTAACTAATGTTCGCAGGTTTGTGCTGTTTAATTTTTTCATACAATTCCGCTTTCACACATGAATCGTCAAACGGGATTCCTTTTTCGCGCAACCATTGCTGCATGTCACTTTTTCGAGATCCCATAGTCGGTACACGTTCGGCTCGACGACTATGGTAGGAAGCATTATCCATGACGATCACAGAGTTGGGCTCAACTCGCTGAAGCACCCTTTGAAACCAGCTCTCGAAACAGCTGGCATTCATTTCGTCATGGTAATCACCTCCTTTCTTAGAGACGAAAATCAAGTCACACTCTTCTAAAAAGCCACTATCGCTACCAATATGAGTTACGATCAATCTTTGACCTTTCCCTGACGGTCCACGAAGACCTGTTGACAAACCTTCAATGCTTGCTTGTCGGTTACTCACTACGTTTTTGTCTATCCAGGTTTTTTAACTGTGTGACCTGCATTTACCCATGTCTCGTCCAATAGATTTTTCTGCTTTGTCGCCTATATTCAATCATTTCGCGTAGGTATTTTCGACGCCAGGCGACTATTTCAGGTCTCTCTATCAATACTGACTTCCGATTACGCGTTTCGTACCGAAAATTAATTTCGTGCAGGGATTTCCTCATTACCTCGACGCTCATTTGGGGTATAATTTCATTTTCCTTGATCGCTGCATGTACAGCTTTGAGGGTTGGTATCTCATTCCTAAAGAAGAATGAATGTACGGTTCGCCTTAACGCCATTTTGCTATCGCCATTCAATTTAACGGCCTTTCGTCCCTTCAAATTAAACTTTGGATCAGTAGTAGCTCCAGTTTTCTTCTTTTCATGCACCACCCTGCGAATGGTCCACTCTGGAACGCCTGTCATACTTTCACAACGCGCGAGTGCATCTCCCTGCGACATAGTTCTGTTCAGATAATTGAACACGTTGAGCACGATTTCTTTCGCGTCCCTCTTCAGTGCTTTACGAAGCCGTCTACTTGTTCCCTGGCTTTCAGTACTTCCACTCGTGCCATTTGTACTCTCCATGGTTAAGTATAACCAAAACAGTAACCACAGAAGCCACATCAATAACAATCACACAACAATTCTTATAAAAACACACAATATGCGATCGCTCAACGAAACACGTTCCAATGCGTTGCCGACGCCTATGAGTCTGCCGGTCGAGGCGCGACTTTGATTTCATTGGTTCTACCGGCGGAGAACAATCAGCCATTATTTCCATCTCTGTCTGTGCTGTTGACCACCGCAAAGCCACAGAAACGACATATGTCGTACGCTATACGGCTGTACTGGAAGGAAGCCGGGATCGAGCTCTGATCACGTGTTGATCACGCGTATGAGTCATTACAGTTTTAAATAGTTGTAGTATAGCTGTGTTGGATAAATTTTGTAACTGGTTCACAGCAAGCAGGTCATGTCTTAATCGCAAAAAAACACCGAACTCATCTGTGACAAATGAAAACCATTATTCCTGTATAGCAGTTAATAATAAAACTATATAACAGGTTGAATTTACTAACTTTTTGGAAGAGCTAATAGATAATTCTTTGAATTGAGAAGATCATATTAATAACTTATGCAGTAGTTTGACTAGTGAATCAGTTCTTTTGTCATTTTATGATTCACATATGGTGTCACGATTAAAATACGATGTCCCTTTTGGGGTTCGTCACCTCATATGATAAGTGTGTTGACTGCAAAAAAAGGGCTATAAGAAACAGCTTCAAGTTATCCACTCTTGATTCAAGTAGAATAAGAAGTTGTTGACTTTGCCCAGTATATTTGTGATTGAACTTTTGATGTACTTTTAAAACAAATGCAGACAATCATAATTATAATGCTCGTAACCAATGGAGCCTTGTGGTTCCCTCACACAATTTGGCATTATATGAGAGATGTCCAGATTACCTCTGGGTGTATACAATAAGCTACCAGCAGAAATGTGAAATATTGGAAATGTATTTGCATTTAAAAATGCTTTAAAAGTTTTTTCATTAGGCATGGATTTTATAGCATTGTTGAATTATTGAACTTTTAATGTGTTTTGATAGGTATCGTTGTATAAAATGAGTCTTTGTATAATTAGTTTGTACGTTATTCGGCATATTTGTATTTCTTTTAAAAATTGCTTGTCTGATTTTTCCTATGCCTGTTCTGGTCTCTCGGAATAAAATGTTTACTTACTTACACTCTTTTCGTCGTAGATCGATATACAATCAACAACAATTTTTCTTTTGTCTTATCGATAAAGTAACAAATTTACCCACTCATTATTTCCTTTGTTAAGCAATATCGTGCTAGCGGCGTTTACGACTTTTCTTGAACATTCCTACCTGTAAACGTCTCAGGTTCTCTGCGAAGTGTTATCGACATCGCTTATTGTTTCCCCATTATTTTTTCCCGCCAACATTACGAGCTCCGGTGAACGATATTGCTGCTGCTACGGTCTAAATGAATATGAGCAGTTTGTTGAAACTGTCTAGTATTGCTGGTTGTGGGAAAATGATTTTAGTAGGTACAGCAATTACCTAGGCCTACCATAACCGTTCATGTAAATGTGGCAACATTTCTGGCGTAGAAAATACATTAAAAAATAACAGAAGAACCTCGTATAAGCATAGGTTCTAAAATATCCTTTTACCAAATTGTAGGGTGTTGTAAACTTTTACGCAACTGATGAGACTGAATAATGGGCAAGACATGAATATTGTTAAAGTAACGCTATGGTGAGATACGAATTCTCTCCAACATACATTTTTCAATGTCACACCTGACTAACTTCAGCGTATTTTCAGAGGAGAATGGGTTGAAGTTTTTTATACGGATTTTACCTCAAATATTGAAAACATTTTTCTCCAGAGTGGTGAATCTAGTAAGATTGATAATCCTATTCGAAACTGCAATAGATGACAAAAAGTCAGTAGCGTACAAAATAATCTTTTTTCTTCTGTAGGGGGTCGTAACTTCCCCATTTCTATGCCACTGGTGTCCGCTTGGGCGAACATTTTTGTATGTACAGAATTTTGAGTAATTTGAACTTCTCTCTATTAATGATAGAGTACTGATTCTTAGGCCAAACCCTTTCCAATGAATTTCTTTTGACAAATTTCATAATTTATTGATCTATTGAGCTCTGATGTAAACAGGGTTTTTTTTAAGTGAAAGGGGTGTTTTCTCATCGAAATCGGGTACAAATCAGCTGCAACGCTGGAGGAGTGAAGATGATGGTGTACATCAATGCCTCCCCACACTGAAGAAGTTAAAATCCCATAAAAATGGAGAGAGTAGCACCCAAACAACAACCGAAACAACTACGCGTAAGGTAGGTATAAAAAGGGGTGCAACTCCATAAACTGGTGATTGTGACCCAATATCCTAAAATCTGGAAATCAAACGAAGGACCCACAGACCTTAGCCTACGCTTGAACAGGAAATGACGGACCGTCAGTTGACTGTCAATGTCAAAAGTAGCAGGGCGCTGGTTGCCTACGGGTGGACCCTAGAAAACCAACTTTACGAGGGACCAACATATTTTATGAGGAAATCTCTGAGATGGTTATTAATAAAGTACTATAATACTGGTGTCCAAAAATTTCAACACAATACTGAGTCGCTAACAAATAAGATATAATATGTGTGAAATCATTATTTCAGGATTAGTTTGTTTCGAGCTCATTAGATTAATAACTTATGAAATTTGCCAAAATAAAATCATTGAAATCAAATTACTGATAAGTGATGAAAATGGTAGAAAAAAGGTTATGTGATTTTGGCACCTTACAATATCTTAACACACTCCAAAGATGTCATTTTTTACTTTTTTGGCAGGGGAAGCTTTTATAGGTCGACCTTTCCTGCCCGAAGTGTAAGATTCCCCACAAGCAAGATACTCACTAAAATCCCTCAATCGTTCGCTACAGATCCCACCATGGTAATACTTGCAACATTTCTTCATAGCGAAACATTAGGTTTTCATACCAAAGTATTGGTCATCTACTTCTTTCAAATTCAAAATTAATGTATTTCCGTAGGGGGGAGTTCCAGGTACTATGTTTATAAGAACTTTTCATGTAATTTTTGGACCTACATTCTAATTCAGAAATATTGGCATAATATTCCGATTCGTTCTGACTGATTTGTTTCTTTACTATCTTTAAAATAAAATCAGTCAGATCCATTTTTTATCTTATCTATTATGGAAAGATGGGAGTTAGATATGAAAAACGCCGTCATCAGTTAATAAGTTAAACCCTCTGAGAACAAGTTAGTTACGAACATGTACAATAGGGAAATTAAACAGATCAAGTCAGTCAAACAGGACCATAAGATTAGTTCATAGACATTCTTTCCCTGCCCTACCAGAAGTTACCGTACATCTGGCAATGGTGCCCCTTTCCAAGTCGTCAGACGCGTATATGTCATATAACATAACATCGAAAAGACATCTATTTCGAAATTTTTCTCGATTACAATACGTAGGAAGTAAAAAATGGAAGCCGAATAAACCTTAGTCTTTGGGGACCATAATATGTATGTTATTTCATATAGATGTGTGGAAATAAAAAAAAACATTTCATCCAATCAGTCTCAATAGAACCAAAAAATCATTAAAATAAATATATGCCGAGTTATGGGCACTCGAGAGTTAAAAGCATACGATACACGATTTCTACAAAAGACATTAAAATTATTAGCTTTGTTTCTGCAGCTAGTCGGTGATCAGTGATTTATTTTGACCTCCTAGCACCAGCGGTCAAATGGGCAAATAAAAAATTCCAAGTCCGCCGCTGACACGATTATGAGTTTATGGTGGTACAATAAAATAACGTAAGTATACAGGGTACCTAACTAACCCATGGCCCATGGCACAACACACATGCTTATATACATATATTTAACCTTTGTAAACAAGGTACGTTGCTTCCTGCGACCCCTATACATCACAGCACCGGTGCGAAGTTCATTAATAATGTATTCGAAGCGTGTTTAGTACGACTAGGACGACTGTATTAGGCCGTCGCCCTGAGAACTGACGAATGTTGCTCTACAGGGCGATATTTTATGGATATGTCCCGCTCCAGTTGAATTTGTAAATAAAGCAGACCGAATAGGAAAACATTTACAATGATTTAATCTACACTACTAAATTAAGGGAGTGAGAAAAAATCTAAATTTTCGGTTATTTTTGAGACGCCCTATTTAGGTGAAAATCTATACTATATCCTGATTTCTTTTTTTTTAATTGAAGATGGTACATATATCATGTGACAACAAAAGATGAAAAATTTTCATTTTCAACCAGATTACATGATGTTTTGGTACACAAATTTTGCTTTGATTCATTTCAAATTTTAACCAATCGGTTAGGAGAAACCGTAAAATGGATCGATCTGCTGTCATGCAGCGATATTAGGGGTACTTTAAGGTATAAAAAATCAAAAAATAGCCTCATTAGCAGTAGATTTTCCAAGACAAGGCAAAAAGTGACTTTAAAGTCGATACTAAGTAAACAAAAAAAATCTCAAAGAATGGAATCAAATTTTATTGGACATTTATTCAAGTTTTCAGTGGTCGATGTCAAAACGATCCTTTCTCGTTCAAAATCGGGTATCTCCGCAAAAAATGATCATATCGAGATTTTGAAACCAGAACATTGAAGCTGAATAAACAGATTATTCGATCCATATGACGACCTAACAGAAAAAATGTTTCAAGCCCGTGGACTAAAAAGAAGTAAAAAATTTGGCAAAACATTTGTCTTGCGTTATCTGTTAGACCTGCATGAGAACCGTTGCTCCTAAAATTTTTCGGTTAAAAAACCTGAAAACTAGAATCTTAGAGCTTTAAAGTCTCAATATGACCATTTTTCACCGAAATACAGCCTCCCAAAGATCACCGAAAAATTTTAATTTTTTTCATGCTCCCTTAATTTTTTTGAGATTATAACACCTGTCGTTTTATAAAACGCCTAGCCGTTTCATAAACGGCGGCCAGATTGTCAAATATTAATTATCGATTCATTATTTTGCTATCTGGCTAACCATTTTATAAAACGACTGGGCGTTTTATAAAACGACGCTGACTACTTGGCCAGATTATCAAACGCTAGAAAGATATTCATCGTTTGACATTGTGGCGGGTGATGCATTTTAGTCTTTTAAAGAACGGCGGCCAGCATTAGCCAGATTCTCAAATTTGACCCATTTATTATTCTGGTGCGTACAAAGATGTTTAGTGTCTGCTGATTCGCATATTTTTATGACATAATTTCAGTTTTGCTTGGTTTGTTAAGGTTTAAATGGTCAAAAATATGGACCCTGTTAAAGTAGCAGCGGCGGGAGTAGATAAAAACTACTTTTATTCCCAGTTAGAAGAGTTTTTGTAAAGGTAAGTAATGAGACCTAACCAGTGGTCCATGTTCCAATAAATGAACATTTTGTTTATAAAACTTGTTTTGTTGTATTTAAGTAAACTTATGTAAATTTACATATATAAGAATGTTAAATGTTTGTTTAGTTTTGTATTTTTAGTATTTTTTGTTAATAAATAATAAATTTTCATTCATTTGTTTTATTCATAAAATAAAGCATATTAAAACATTCCTTTAACTGTCTTATAACTACGAGGACAATTTTGATATCTGCTTAATGCTGCCAAATATGTATGTTGATATCAATGTATTTTAAATACAATTCGTATTTTACAAACCCGCAAGAATGTTAAACGTTGAAAACATTACCGTTTGACATTCTGGCCAAGTAGTCAGCGTCGCTTTACAAAACGCCCAGTCGTTTTATAAAATGGTTAGCCAGATAGCAAAATAATGAATCGATAATTAATATTTGACAATCTGGCCGCCGTTTATGAAACGACTAGGCGTTTTATAAACGACAGGTTTTATAATCTGGCTAGGACATATATACACTTTCAATAACACTCTAGCTGTGAATTTATTTGGAATGCAAAGTGACCAGAATTAGCGTCAATAAGATTTTTGAATAATTCGAACCTGATATGAGTATCATAAAAATGGTCAATTTTTGTCCACATTATCGAAAATTGGATCTAAAAGCCTATTCACCAGTTTAGAAAGCCGAGTACAAAATTCCATTTATATAGGCTGTTGGGCTGAGCCATCTTTTCGAAAAAAATTAATTTTGTGCATTTTTCGTTTCGGAAAGCATTCAAATTGTCAGTTCAACAAACTACTGAACATTTTTGATAAAATCATACCTGCCCAACGAATTATCGTATCGCAATTTGGAGGTACTTTTCAACTTTTTTGGTCAATTTTACTCCGGAATAGACATATATTATGGGACATAATGCTTTGCAATGACAATCATACCGAGAAAATTTAAAAGTTGCCAAAACCTCAATATCACATCATTAAGGCCCGTATCGTCAGTGGTCCCTACAATTGTAGGGCGCGTTTATGGCCTCCTTGATTGCCATACTCCTTTCTCAACTTCAAAAATTTCTAGATTACACTTGTCCCGTGTTAGCGTCAGCGCTCTTCTATTGTGAAGATATGTTTTCTTTTTGAATTGTAGGAAATTTCAGGCTGATAAAACATGATATAACTCAAAAGCAAGCACAATTTGATGCAAATAGATGTTTGTGACATAATCTCAAAAAAGAGCGCTAACACGGAGAAGTAGAAAACTATGACAATCAAGGAGGCCATAAACGCGCCCTACAATTGTAGGGACGACTGACGATACGGGCCTTGGACGATGAAATTTCACAAAGCCTCATTGAGATATGAATCTTCAAGCCAGATCGTGAAATTCTAGTTTTGACCCATACAATTAATTGTTACGTTCAGGATGTCAAAAAATATTTAGTGCGTTAAGAAAATGTTGGTTCGATAATATGTATATGCGAATTTGACCGAAATTTGCGGTTTCTCGTATCGGTAGTCGTTTTATCGACGCACAGTTATAAAAAATAAACGGAAGTTGTTAGTTTTATCAGAGCTATAATGAATTTTTCTCGGAATCATCAAATTAGCTGTAGCTGTAAAATACCAGCATGGAGACTATAAGTGTTTTATACGTCACATACCATGTGATATTGACACAAAAATGATTTAGGACAATAATTTAACTGATATTCTATCACAGTTACGTACACCATTTACAAGCAAAATGAAATATGAGCGCTACAGTTATAGAATTATCGGGCAGAAAACTCCGACAGACCGATGAAAATAAGTATCATAGTTTTTCGTGATGTGCATGCCATGTAACAACCAAAAAACAATCTCAATTTCAACTCCTTCTCAATAATTGCCTTATATCATGAATATTTTAACGGACATTTTGAAAATCTATTTTATATTTTTATTTTGACTTCTAAATTAATCTAAAAGCTCTCCTCCTAAACCACGAAATTCGGGCAAAATCAAATCAAAACGCTCGTCCAGGTGCACTCACATTACATTTAAACAAACTGCAGACACTTGCTGTGCAACATATTCCTGACACATATGTCTGAACGAGTTTAAATTGAAACCTACATTTAGCAAAGTACAGTATTGTGGCGAATATATACTAGGTGATTCAGAAAAATGTAGCATAAAGTAGTTAAAGAATAAATAACACGAAACGTTTACAAGTTCATATTCTAAGATGACCCCCCTACCGAGATACGTGAAATCATAATTTCGAAATAATATATATATATATATATGCTTTTCTTTAATGTCCCCCCTCCTCTGTGATTTTCTAAAAATTAAAACTTGAGGTAATGAAATAGATGCGTGGATACCATATTTTAGAGTAAAATTGACAGATGAAAATGTCAAGATGGTCGCTGGGCGCCATCTTGGAAAAAATTATATGAAAACGGAGGTCTTGTGAAGCTCCTGACGAGTACTTTATAACCCTAGAATATAAAGTCAATACCTTTACCTAGTACAAAATGGTGGTACATTTAATAATTACCTGAATACATTGACATTTAACTTGATAATTCGAATAAATACGTTGAGTTCAGTTTAGAAGATGCTAGAAATGGTTACCTTAAACTTCTTGACACAATAACAGCTGGTCCGTAATTTCGCGTCGAACATTTTCAAACATAGTATCATCGATATTTCTACAAATATTTGTTATTCTCAGCCGTATATACCAGTATTGAAGCAGATTCAGTTTCGTACACATTTCGCTTCAAATAGCCCCATAAAAAAAAGTCTAAAGGTGTCAATCTGGCGAGCGAGCTGGACATTCCACAGGAATGGAAAAAAATTATATGAAAACGGGAGTCTTGTGGCACATCATTTTGAAGCTCCTGACAAGTGCTTTATAACCCTAGAATATAAAGTCAATACCTTTACCTACTACAAAATGGTGGTACATTTAATAATTACTTGAACACAAATCCACTAACATGCATATCTCTACAAATAATTGTAATTCCCTGCCGTATCCACAGCAACAGCGATACAAGCTTGTTTTGTTATTTTTTGTTGACAGTGACAAACATCATTGTACAGTTAAAATATTCTTATTTAGTTTTCGGTTTAAGTGCTAGATACTGTTCGAACTATTTTTAAAATGGTCAAGTCTCGTCCATTGGAAGAAAAATCGAAGCGATCTTTATTTATGGTGCGACGCGTAACTTTCACGAGACCGAAAGGATTCTGAATGATCGTTTCCCGAATCTGCAGAAAATATTTAAGGGCACTTGTATCTAAATTTACAGCTACTGGTAGTGTAAACAAGAAAAAGCCCCCAGGTCATCCGACCATCCCGGAAGAAAAGCAAGTTCAAGTAATTGGTGAGATCATAGTAAATCCCCATCAGTCTACCTCGTCCATCGCGAATGTATGTGAGGTTTGTCCTTCTACTGTATGGAGACTTTTGAAAAAGAATAAGTATCTATACAAAATTCCAATGGTACATCAGCTAACTGAAGATGACCCTGATTGAAGAACAGAATTCTGCGAGACTATGACCATTGCACGCCATCCTACCTACATCCAAAATATTTGTTTTAGTAATGAATGTACATTATTCTCAACAGAAATGTGCATAGACAAAATTGTCGATATTGGAGTGACACCAATCCTCACGTCTTCCGGGAAACTCATACTCAATATCCACAAAAAATTAACGTTTGGCTGGGATATTGGGAAATCATATTCTGGGGCCTCTATTCTTCGAATAAACTTTAACCGGGGAACTCTATTTGGATATGCTGGAAAATACTATTGACCCTCTAATCACCGAAATCGTCGAAGCGAATCCTAATGAATTCGATACCGATATTGTATTCCAACAAGATGGTGCTCCACCACACTACTACAGACAAATTAGGAATTATTTAGATAACAATTTCCCCGGTCGTTCGATTGACCGTCGAGGTCCCGTGGAATGGCCAGCTCGCTCACCAGATTGACACCTTTAGACTTGTTTTATGGGGCTATTTGAAGCAAAATAAAGTCAACGTATTTATTCGAATTATCAAGTTAAATGTCAATGTATTCAGGTAATTATTAAATGTACCACCATTTTGTAGTAGGTAAAGGTATTGACTTTATATTCTAGGGTTATAAAGTACTCGTCAGGAGCTTCAAAATGATGTGCCACAAGACCTCCGTTTTCATATATTTTTTTTTCAAGATGGCGCCCAGCGATCATCTTGACAATTTCATCTTTCAATTTTACTCTAAAATATGGTATCCACGCATCAATTTCATTGCTTCAAATTTTAGTTTTTTGAACTGATCCGTTCAAAAAATCAAAGGGGAGGGGGACATTAAAGAAAAGCACTGTATATATTCGTGGTGGATTATTGACTTGAAATTTACACATGTAGTACTGACATCATAACCAATACATACATAAATTTTCGTGTATGAAACTACCCCAGTGGCGTAGAAACTGGGAAATTTTGACCACTACAGAAGAAAAAAGAAAATTATTCTCTATGCCAATGACTTTCCTGAAACACCTTTTATACACTTAAATAAGGTATTCCAATGTAACAGGAATGTCCTGTATTGAGGAATTTTTGTCAAACGGGTCCTTTTATAGAAAACTGATTTGAATATTCGAGGTAAAATCCGTATAAAAAACTTCAACCTGTTCTACTTTAAAAAATATCTAAAGTTAGCGAAGAAGGTGATTGAAAATTGTATATGGTTTATTAAGAGAGTAATTCTATCCCACCATAGTTATTTGAACAACGTTCATGGCTTGTCCTTATTAAGACAGTCACGTAGACATTTACAACACTCTGCATCTTGATAATGGGAAATTATAGGAAGTTTATTAACTCCGCTAGAAATATTGCTAAGTGTTCCCAAATCACCCTATATTAACACAACTATTGAACTTTATCAACTATGTTCAAAATGTTTTCCTTTTGTTTGAATATTGCCATTAGTGTATAATGGAAAACACTTCATTTATGTAACAATAATCAAGTAACATGTAAAAGAATCCGCGGAGTGTAGCCAGAAACAGGATATTAGCCGTTCGTCGTTTCACGACAAATATAACTGCTGATTCTTATGTAAATGTAAACTGTAGGTATTTGATAATGAGTCGCGTTATCATCACCATGTACATATGTCTATTTATGAGGTGAAGTTTGTGCAGTCGTGTACATTTTTTTTGGATTAACTATACGATACGGCATGGGAACGATACTGATATCAGACCTTCAACTGCTAAAAACGTGCGAATTACCGGAATATGTATTTACACAGCGATAGAAATTCAAATAGACTAATTTTCCCACGCTATAAGCGCAAATGTTATTGTAGTCTAAAGGTTGCTGGTCAAAGGAGGTTGCTGGGAAAGTTTGAAAAGTTAGTTTTTTCAATTTCACCCTCGTATTTTTCCACTCGGGCAAACATATTGGAAAATAGCTGTATGATAAGATAGGCTAGAAAGCATTTTTCACAATTTTGCAACTTTTTTTGTGGGAATAACGGTTTCGGCGTACGAGCGCGGCAATGTTTACTATAATCCCCCATGTTTGTCTGGCAGAATCAAACCATATACAGTGAAACCTCTCTTAACGGGCAGCTCTAATAAGTAACCAATTTCCTTAAGTGGCAAAAATTTTTGGAACCGATTTTAGTCCTATATTTTAACATAGAAAGTACGAGGGATGTCTTTTAAGTTTTGCATATGGAAATAAAACAACACGGCAGGTAGTTTTAAATGACTTTTTCGAAGTATTCTCCACGAAGATTAATACACATCTGCATACGCTCGAACTAATTTTCGAAGCACTTATTCCACTCGTTTGCTGGCAGCTCCAAAACGGCATTTTTGAATGGGTCAACTGCTTCTTCTGGTGACTGGAACCTTTGACCACGCAGACTGTTTTTAATTTTTGGGAAAGTAAAGAAATCGTTAGGACTTAGATCGGGACTATATGGAGGATGGTCCAATAATTCCACGTTTTCTTCTGTTAAATACTGCCTTGTCTTTTGCGAGCTCGTGGAGGATGATTCTTCTTTCGGGGTTGATTTTTCGAAGCTCGGTGATGACTTTTGGCAAACAAACGGTGGTATACCAATCCGCAGTAACAGTTCTTTGCTCATTAAGAGGAATTGTTGCAATATGACCCGCTTTTGACACAAATGTCAAAACACTTCGAGAACGGATTACTTTTGTGGGCTCTTCTTCACCTTGGAACACCCAAACAGCCGACTGTCGTTTATTTTCTGGTACATCCACGATTCATCACCACTAACAATGCTGTACACATTTTTTGAGTTTCCGGAATTGACACGGTCAAGCGTTTTTTGATACCAAGAAACCCTGGCTGCTTTCTGCTCTTCAGTCAACAGGTGGGGTATCCAACGAGAAACTAATTTTCTTACTTCTAATTCTTCATGTAATTTTTTTTTTTGAATTGAGGTCTTTGAGATCTTCAAGCACGCCTCAATCTCGCGATATATCACATGTCTATCTTCAATGATGAGTTTGCCTGGGTGACTGCCGTTTTTGGTGCACCCACCCTGGAATCGTCACTAAGACTCACCCGTCCACGTTTGAATTCTCCATAACAACGGGAAATTTTATCGACTGATGTGGCGCTTCGTTGCCGAAAACAGACAGTAACTCAGCAAGGCATTCTTGTTGCGATAATTGTCTCTGAAAGTTGTAATAAATTAAGGCGCGAAAATGTTCCCAGTTGAGTTCCATTTTTCTAATGACTTTTTGACACTTAAAAACTCACTGTAGTGAGAACACTGCACGTATTGTTGTGAAAATTTGAATTTAAGTTTACTAAAGAGTGAGGTTAAGATTCAGTACTGACGTTCGATCCGGGCGGCATACTATGTTTCTATATGCAAAACTTAAAAGACATCCCTCGTACACTCCAATAAGCGGGCACTCTAATAAACGGACGCGGGCAGCAATTTTTGCGCATAGGAGGAAATAATATCGCCTATAAGCGATCGCGAAGCTCTAACAACCGAGCAAATGAAGTTTAACAATTACTTTAATATGGCCATTCGGAGATTCCCCGCGAGGTTTTGGGGGATTTACAGTATTACACGATCACAAAATGTTGTGTTAGAGGTTAGAATTTAGAGGGAAATTGTGAATGTTATTGATAAGGAAAAATTATCAACTCGGGCAATAACATTGCGATTTAATATAGGAAAGACACAAGCGACGTTGATTGCAAAAAATAAAGAGGATATCCGACGTTTGTAGTAGTCTGGAGTAAATGAACAACAAAAAAGAAGTTTTTGTAGGACTGAAGGCTTAAGCATCGATAAAGCATGTTTTGAGTGGTTTATTAGTGCTAGAAATCGAATAATACCCATATTTAGGGGGCTTGTAAAAGAAAAAGCAAAGGAAATTGCATAAAAGTTTAGTGTATCCGATGGGTGGTTTCAAAAGTGGCGTAAAAGAAACAATGTTAGTTTTAAATGCATTTCTGGTGAAGCGGCAGATGTAAATCAAGATACAGTCGATGCATTTATAGAGAAACTTCGTACATTGGTTTTGAAGTCTGAAAAGTGTTCGGGGGTAAAATTATCGAAAGAAAGACTAACCGTATTATTGTGCAAGCATGACTGGACAAAAAGAAAAACTGTTAGTGATTGGCAAATCTGCACGCCCTCTTGCATTGAAAAATGTAAACATTAAGGATTTACCTGTTATGTGGAAGTCAAATAAAAAAGCCTGGATGACACGCGAAATAATGGGCGAGTGGTTAGCCGAGTTGGTTCGAAAAATGGGCATTAAATACAAAAATTCTACTACTTTCAGACAATGCCGCATCTCATCCTCGAGAATTTTATCTGAAAAATGTTAAAATTATCGTTTCGCCTTATTTTAAGTTTAATTATCGTAATCAGATTTTAAAACATACTTTATTAAATATGGATGGTGATAAATCATCCTCCTAATTTTCAACAAAAAATAATGTTTTGGAGGAATTGTACTTTGTGAAAACGGCATGGCAGAATGTTAATGAGACAACAATACAAAATTGTTTCCGAAAAGCTGGGTTCAGAAAAGCTGGGCAAGAGGTTCCTCATTTTGATCCCGATGATGATTTGCCATTATCTGTTTTCGCAACGATGGTCCGGATGAGCTGAACATTTCCAACGATCAAAATTTAGATGAATGTGTTAGCATTGATCAAAACACTCCAACTGAAGAAGATGCTGAGCTTGAACATTTAGTCGTAGAACTAGGTGGTGAATCTAATCAAGAAAATGAGACCGATGACGAAATTGAGGAGATTCAAGAAGAGGAAAATGAAGTAAAAAGCTATGATGAAGCCTTAATTTATGTAAATGAACTGAAAAACTTCGCAAAAGATGACTTTGTTGCCTTTGAACAAATAAAAAATTTGGAATGTCATTTTCAGAAATGTCGTGATGATGCAAAGCAAAAAAAAAAACTTAAGCAGGCGAGTATTCTACCTTTTTTTCAAACTGTTCTTAATATGTTTTCTATCCTTTTGTTGTTATTTAAAAAAGTTGTTTTCGCATGTCATCAATACATATGTATATACGTATTTCATTATACATACATATATGTTATTATAAATTATAATTTTATGTACAATACATGTCTTATAATAAAACTTAATTCAATATATGTAATTATCATATTATACTTTATAAATTCATATATGTAATAGTATGTATGTACATACATATATGTTATCATGTCACTTATAAATCAAAGACTGTGCAATTCCTGTATTTGTTAGTTTTCTTTTAAGCGGTCACCTCCAATAAACGGGCAAAAAAGCTGGAACCATAGCTGCACGCTTTCACTGTATATGTTTAAAATTCATCTTCATTGTTCGACGTTTCGGTCCCAGCGACGACCCTTTTCAAGTACAATTGACACGTTTGACAATGTATTTTGTTTATGTATTCCAGATGATAGTTCGTTTGTTTTCAATTTGTTTGAGAAAAAGTAGATTTCGCGTTTATAAGATTCCTGTAAAAATGTTAAAAAGCGATTATGGCGAGAAACTATGGAATATGAAGCTTATTTTGACGAATATTCTGCTACTTTATCGGCAAAAGTTAGTCACTCATGAACTGACGAAGTTAAGTTTATTTTTGCAAAACGTATCAATGTATGTTTGTGTTGCCACATAGTTATGAATCACCCTGTAGAGTGCTACATATTTTCCTAGTAGGGAGCACATATTTGCCTACAATTTTTGTGAAAAACCCTTTTAGATGCCTTTTATAATAATGGAGATGTAGACCGATTACATACTAAAAGCTCCCTCTGGATCATAATCCGCCATAATTTCAAAAGTAACACGTATTTTCAATATAGGATTCAATTACAGTCAGGACCGCTATTTATGAAAAAAAGGAGTAGAATCATTGGGAAAAAGTTTGAGTGGTTCTTTTGGCTTTCGGAAAGCTGTAATTCTGAACAGTGATGGGTAGTCGCTGCACAAATCATTCTCGGGAGAAAAGCTACGGAAATATCATCCTCGTCAATCAGGCTCATCTCTGAAGACAAAGCTGACATTGCAATAAAACTTTTTATGGTATGAAGAACCTAGGAACATATTTTACGTCAACAGATGTCCGAATTTGGATTCATTCTCCAAGGAGAATCCGATACCAACCACCTTCCAAAAATAATCGATGAAGTGAATAGAACAATCCAGAAAATAATCCATTAAACATTTTCCATTTGTTTACAGATTCTTAAAGATATACAATGTCTAAAAACTGTAACTTGTACCATTTATAAATAAATAAAATGAAAAGCAGAATATTACATCCAACTCTATTGCCAGATTTCTTCTATTGAAACTATATGCATGTTTCAAATTTATATAATAATTTTTTTATATACGGAAACGTCCGCGTAGGCAGCAGCCTAAATACGGGATCACCGCGACAATAGATAATAAAAATATAATTTTTTCCCAATTGTTAAAAAACACAGTTACATTTATACCCAAAGTTATTAAAAGCACATTATACAATAATCGATTCCACGCAAATTTCATTCCTTATCAGATTGCGTGTTGTCGATTAAATATTTAATGAATGTATAGACAAATAAAATTAGAAAGGACAATCCTGAAGAACGGAACCAATTTTGTAATCCTTTACTTCACCCATCAACTGACAAATACACTTCTCAAAAAATACGGAAGCAAGAAAAAAATCCAAATTTTTCAGTGGTTTTAGACAGGTTGCATTTCGGTAAAAAAATGGTAGTATCTAGACTTTAAAAACGCATTTTTTAGGTTTTTTAGACATTTAGGAGCAACGGTTCTCATGAAATTCGAACAGATAGCGCAAGGAAAAATTTTTGCAAAATTTTTGCCTTCTTTTTAGTCCACGGGCTAGAATAAACATTTTTCCTGTTAGGCCATCATATGTATCAGACAACCCGTTTATTCAGCTTCAATATCATGTATTCAAAATCTCGTTACGATTATTTGGCGCGCAGATATCTAACTTTGAATGAAAAAAAGATCATTTTGTCATCGACCATTGATATCTCGGTAACCAGTGATCGCACACAGAATGTAAGGGTACTTCCGCAAACTGGAATAAAACTAATATAAGATTTGATTGCAATCGTTGAGATTTTTTTTGTTTCCTTAGTATTGATTTTAGAAAGTCAAAAAGAGTTACTTTTGCCTTGTTTTGGAGAAGCGACTGCATTTTTGGAACTGCTAATGAGACGGGTGATGTTTTTAGATTTTTTATACCTCAATGTACCCCTAATAACCGTACACAATGGCAGATCGATCCATTGTACGGTTTCTCCAGACCGATTGGTCAAAATTTGAAAGACATCAAAGGAGCAAAATTTTGGAATCAAAACATCCTGTAATATGGTTGAAAATGGAAAAATCATTTGTCTCCTTTTGTTATCACTATTTGATATCGGTAACACCTTCAATTTTAAAAAGAGCAATTGAGAAAATTTGTATTCTTTCATTCATGGAATGTTTCAAAAAACAAAGATACTAACCAGGGTCGGATTTAGAAAATATTAACTGTTCCGTCCTACCGAAAAGAGTAAGATCAACACTGAATTTGCATCATTTTCAAACTTTTTTGTCTGTCTTAAGATCGATTTAAAGGAAGCAAGTTTTTTCTCAAAGATTGTAATCAAATCTTACAGAAGATCCATTCCAGTTTTCGGTCAGATATCTTCGCACCAAATGATCGTACCGAGATCTTAAAACAGGATACTGAATCTGAATAAACGGGATATCTGATCAATATGATGGCCTAACAGGAACATTTTTTGTCAAGTACGTTGACTAAAGAGGAAGACAAAAATTTTGCAAAAAAAATGCCTTGCGCTATCTGTTAGAATTGCATTAGAAACGTTGCTCCTAAAATTTTTCGGATAAAAAACCTGAACACAATAATCTTGAAGCTTCAAAATGCCGGTTTTAAAGTCTAGACACGACTATTTTTCACCGAAATACAGCCTGTCAAAAATCGCCTAAAAATTTGGATTTTTTCTTGCTCCCTTAATTTTTTTGAGTAGTGCAATTTTAAACAATCTGTTATTTTGTTAAGTTTGAAAACTGACACATCTGCCATCAAAACTGAATTTAGTATTCAAAAATCTTATGGCCCTTAATTGTTATATCGCCCCATTTTTTATTTAACATTTGAATTTAAAGCGGCAAAACACTTTTTCACAATTTGATCATAGTTGTTTGAACTTAACTACTCTTTTCCTTTCCCTTTGCAAAACAACCATGCTATGTAGGGATAGCACGTATCAATTAAAAAAATATGTTAGTAGAATAAAGTACCCTTATAATAACCAGCAACATTGTATAATTATACATGTGTGAGTAGCAAAATCGTATAGAGTTACAACGGCGTTACCGACTAAAAAGTAACACAATATAACGTGTAAAAATGTGCTTAGTCAAACAGTGCGATGTGATGGCTACACTACAGCCAATAGCCAGCCAACTCAGCCACCATGTATGCTTTCCTGGAATACGCTAAGCACTAATAGCCCAGTCGACAAAATATTCGAAGCAGAGGTTTAGATTCGGGATGCTTTATTATTATTCGATTCTCAACAGCATTTCGGCAACATACAAAACTGGTTTGATGCCAACAGTTTGTCTCTGAATATAGCGAAAACTCAATCTCTTCTACTCAGTAGACATATTATTCGTAGTTTAAATACCTAAGTAGCAAAATCGACTTGGATAATTTGGGGCATTCATCTCATGGATCGAAGGTGTTTGCTGTACAGAGACGATGCTTGAGAAAATACAAATAATTATGATGATTACAGAACTCAAAATTGATTCACAAATATAACATAAGGTTCAATGTCCTGTCCAGGTTACAAACATTCAACCCAACCATTTGAAAGTGTGAAGATACTCGTATTTAGAAACGAGCATAAACGAGTTTTTAAATAATGATTTGTTCCATAATTATTGACTATTTATTTTATTACTTTGTGTCTGTTTTCGATTTATGTTTTTTAAGTGTAGGTGTTATTTTTTTTGTATTGCTTTTTATTGTTGCAATGCTTAGACTTTTCGCGACGCGTGTAAGCACTTTTGTGTACCAACACGAATAAATTATTATTATTTATCTGCCCTATAAGAAAACACTAAGGCCTGATTTTAATAGATATATATGAACTGCGGGAATCAAAATTTGCGCCTATGGTACAAATTTGACCAACGAGAAGGAGTTTTTGAAGTAATGAATCAAATGAATATGATCATTTCTAGTAAAATGTCTCACAAGCTAGCGAATTATACGATTTGTGCAACATGGGCTCCTGATCCCCATATGGAATCAAGAAATGCTTCAGAATCCATGTGGTTTAGCTACGAAAACCTTTTTTTTTTCATTTGAGACCGTGCACAAACTTACCTACTTTGTGACTACGGCACAACCTTCACCAATCAAAAAGCAGGATTTGGGCCCCACTCGAAACATGGACCAAATGTGATAACAATATCTAGATTCATATGACAGCTACTGCTGAGCATTTTATTGACGATAACAGTGTCACTGCTTACCTGAGAGAGATCATTCAAAAATACGATATATTTTGAACAATCCATCAACATATCCATTGAGGTTAGCTACAAAATCATTTTTTTTTCTCCTTATAGGTTTGTAACAGGTCAGCCAAACTAGGCATTTGATTTTTGTCCTTGCTGTACAAAATTCTGCTTAATAAATAATTACAGAAAGCTTATTATTTAACAAACATCGAGTAAATATTCAATTTACTTGACTACCATGCAAAGAACATGTTCTTTTCCAACTACTTTTATACTCGACACATGTTTCCTGTCTTAAATACTTAACACGTGTTTTCTGTCTTAAGGTATACTGCCCGCGCCCTCTACTGGATGGTGAAACGACTATGCCGGGGCTAGAAGTGGCCACAAATGTCCGAGGTTTTATCTAATTTCTCTTTTACATTGAAGGCCCTTGTAGCTTGTATGTCATTTTGTATGGAATATAACAACGCAAATTCGCATGGTGGCCAATTTTCGATAACTCGCATAGATCCGCACCCGTATCATGTAAAATAATCTCTATAACAGCAACTATTTACTGCTAGTGCTCGCCACGTGTACTCGTCGTGAACCCCACCTATGGAGGATGGCTCAAGGACCTTCAGTTTAGTACTTACAGCTTAGGTTATAGATATAGAACCTCGAGTATCTTGACGTTTAGGCAACCCACACAGATACTACAAATGAACATGAATTGATCGGTATCTCTGTCATTTTGCAGTTATGTAATAAGGGTGCCGCGCCCGAAAAAGAATTTTGTTAATCTCTCACACTGTGTTTTGCTCTGTTTGTTCGTGAAAGAAACTAATTTCCTATCGAATAAAGAACCCACCAAACATGGCATATAAAATACGTAATGCATGTTGCATGTTTGACAATACTTGATGAATCGGGTCCAGGGTTACAGTGCAGTAGCGTGAAAATGTTACTCAAATATAAAATCAGAATATAAGAAGACATAAACGTAACAGTTTCATCCATAATGAGTTTTTCATATGTTATGTGTCTCGACGTCCCGAATAAATGCATTGATGCCCCAAAACTTAACGGGCCCTAAGATGTTGGCCGTCCAAGACAGTATAATGAGATTACGGTTCTAGTCGAATATCTTCTTCAAGTTGAAGAGCGGTTTCTGTCAATTTCACTGAATTTTTTGTACGTTATGTGATTCGGGGTCCTGAACAAATCAATGGGCAGAGGCCCCAAATCTCAATGGGTCCCAAGATATAGGGCGAGCTTTTGTGGTAACCACAAAAGTTATTACCTCCATGGACAGGAATGCAAGACTCATGTAAATTATTGAATTGAGTTTTGGATATAGAAGTAAGATAAGTTATATTTTCATTAGTCAAATTATCAGGATCAAGAGAGTGCGCACGATTGTTTACAGCCGATTTTCTTAATCGGGTAAAAAATCTTTTTCATGAGGTGCTATGAAGAGATCCGAGATGCTTGAGGGACGTGAATGTTACTCTCCAAATATATTTCAACTCGAGCCTCACTATTAAGCCGGTGAAAATGTATACTCAGGTGATTACATATCATACATTTTTCAGAGGATTTTTGTCTAAGGATATTCAACCTAAGACTTTCGGGATTTTGCAAGGCCGCTTCGTTCCGTGAAAGTAATAAATCACAGTTAAAACAAACACGTGATTTATCGTTTATCACAAAAGCAGAGCGGTTCAGCACCTCACGCTACGTCATAGCAATCTCCACTTTTGGATTGCTGAAGTTTCTCACAAGCAGTGATGGGTGCATTGTATACATCATGTACGAGCCCCTTCCCACTTCAGTTGGCCCAACTATTGAAATCTTAGTTTTTTTCTTATCAAACATAAATAATAAAAATGTAGAAGGGTGTTATAGGTTTAAAATATTAAAAATGAATATTTGGATAATATATAGTAGAAAACAACAACTTTATCACTCCCTAATCAAAATTGCAGCATAAAAATAACACATGTTGAAATTGCAGCATATCAACCTATTTTCATTTCAATGCAAAATAAGTCTATAACGCATAGGTGGTTGTGAAAAATAAAAGCCATGACAATTGTTTTTATTAATCACAGCTGTCAGAATACGTTTAAAATAGTTTTGGGTAGTTAAGGTTTTCAAAATGGGTAGAGGAAAGGTTATCAGTGAGAAAATTCGGTTACTGATAATTAAATTTTTTAATTCTGGGAAATCAAACTCAGAAATTGCAACTTTGTTAGACTTATCGCGGTACAGTGTGAGAAATATCGTTATAACGTAACTGGTTCAGTTGATATTAAGCCACGATATGTGAAAAAAAGTAATATCACAAATGCCGACCGAAGAGCATTAAGAGGAATAATCGTAAAAAAAAGGCGTGCCAATTATTTACAATTAAGTGCTCTGTGGAGTGACGCTGTTGGAAGGAGAATTTCGAGGTCCACAACTCATAGAGAGGCCCACAAACTGGGATTTAGCACTTGCAAGGTAAGTTTTCTTATAAAAACAAGTGAAGTAAAAACCCTAAAGTTGCACAACTCGTTTATAGGCCAAAGAAAAGCCACTATTAACTCCACTGCAAAAGAAAAATCGGCTTAGATGGGCTAAAGAACATAGACAATGGACACCTCAACAATGGTGTGCAATACAATGGAGTGATGAGGCCCGATTCGAAGTTTGTGTTGGTGACAGTCGCAGTAGAGTTATCCGCAAAAAAAATGAAGCATTCCATGTTGACTGTCTGAAGAGAAATATGAAATTTCCAGCATCCATTATGGTCTGGGGCAGTATGTCATCAAAAGGAGTAGGAAAACTTCATTTTATTGATGGAAATGTGGATACAAACAAATATTCGGCTTTTTGAACAGAATCGCTTTTACCAGTGATGGAAGAATGTTTGACATCCGGCCAAGATTTTGTTTTTCAGCAAGACGGTGCAGCGTGTCATACCTCAAAAAAGGCTATAAAATGGATGGAAGAAAATAACGTACCACTTTTGAAATGGGTTTCTAGCAGTCCAGATCTGCCACCTATTGAAACTTTGTGGCACGAGATGAAAAATGTTCTACGACAACATCCTGCTCGTACAATCACCGAACTGAGACAAAAGCTTCAAGAAATATGGGATTGTTTTACACCAAATTTTTGACAAAACTTGGTTAACACTATGCCCCAAAGAAGTTCAGCCGTAATAAAAAATAAAGGTGATGTTACCCAATGGTAATCTTTCAATTGTTGCTTTGTTAACTTCGCGCATTTATTCGCACATTGTTTATTTGTTCAGATGTTCTATTAGTTACAGGTCCAAGTGATTTCAAATACGTATTTTTTACGACTAGAGTGTATCTAAAATGTTTTTGAGAAAATAAATTGATTTAGAAGTAAATAGTTTCGTCATGTTTAGTTTATAAAGGCATATTTTGGTACAAATCTTGAAGTGGGCCAACTGAAGTGGGAAGGGGCCCGTATAATACACCATTGTATACGCGTATACAATGATGAATATAAATATACGTCTCGATATTCACGTATACAATGTACACAATGTATACAATAGAAAATCATAGTTAAACTACTTGCATACAGTGCTGTCGAAAGTCCCTTTTCCTTTTAGACTTCGATGTTAAATTTGAATTAAATTCAAAATCCTAACAGGTCATTCAAATCAATTCTTTATTTCTAAGTTAGTACAACTGATACTGGCACAGTGGTAAAGAACACCGAAAAGCTGACAAAAAACACAATTTCGACGACATATATACGACGTTTAATACAATAGCAGTTTCTTTGCGATGCTGATTTCAAATCTGGGGTTAGTTTGTCTGTACAAGAGCATCTCAAACTGTGTCATATCAAGGACATTTACAAAAGAAGCCATGCAGTTAACAGTTCACATGTCTTTTAGGTTTTTCTGTTCACTATAAGGGCATTTAAAGGTCATTCCAACGACAACATCAAAATAAGTCCAGCATTCGAGATCAGCCGCATGGCATATAAGTTTTCACAGTCGTTGAGTACAAATGAGTATGTCTCTAGGAAGGCATTTGAATGGAATTACAAGGTCACTGGAAGAACATTTGATTTGATTTGAAAAAGTTGAGTAACCGTTTCCGACCACCTGTCTTAATATGAGAGTATAACGGTTGTATTTCTCAAAGGTTTGCCAAAGTTAGCAAATTTTATCTGACAGTACTTCAAGGTTCACAAACAATCATCACTTATTCTAATTGCCTCAATGGGCGAAACCTTATTAAAAATGTCTCTCAATAATAGATACTAATATAAAGAAGTGAAGCTAAAAATATTAGTCGGTTCAATTCACGGTGTACATGAAAACAACAATAACGAAGGATTTCTGTTACATCAGATGAAAGTTTATTAAGATCCATATTCAGATGCTCAAATATTTTCGGCATACAACATGAAGAATGGTACAGAAGCCCTTCAATTTTGCCTTTTTAAAGTAGCTTTCAATGATACCACTATAAAGTTAAAGTTCAATACCCTGCTACGGTAAAGATAGTGTAAGCAAAGGTCTGATTCCGTGGCCAACTTATTGTTAAGGATTAAATTTTAAAATAGGTAATAATTTTCATGAATCTTCGATATTTTGTTTTTTGAATTTCAGCATCATCTTGCCTGACGCTATTCATCAAGCATGATACTTTTATCCATTCCTAACTAAATAAGCACCGACATCATGTAAAAATAATTCCGGTGTCCTCATCGACTGAACTATAATCACTAGGCACATGTACACGAATTTCGAAACATGAATATTCATATACGACTACTGTGCGATAAAAATAAAAGTGAATTGAAAATTGTTGCTGTTTCCAGAACGAATGAATATTAAAGAAATTAACTTTTTGCGATAAAACCGTTGAAATTGATTGCACCCACATTTCTCACAATTTGTTTTATTATTCTGGTTTTGTATATCATTCATTGATATTGATTGAGGTATTATTCAATATACTCCAATTTTTATCGAAAACAATAACGAAAAATTCAAACCAAGTAAGTTGCCGTACTTCTCGCTGCTTACGTGCCCGGGTATAACGTAAACAAAAAATTGGCTTCTGTTATGGGCACTGTTTATTTCTCACGCATTCAGGGCTCTAAAAGATAAATACTATAAACTGCGCCGTAATATGCACATACATTTTTCGGC
Source organism: Acanthoscelides obtectus (assembly GCA_963669975.1). Taxonomy (NCBI): domain Eukaryota; kingdom Metazoa; phylum Arthropoda; class Insecta; order Coleoptera; family Chrysomelidae; genus Acanthoscelides; species Acanthoscelides obtectus. The sequence continues at coordinate 93,642,930 of CAVLJG010000001.1, forward strand.
TGCTTAGAATAAAAACGGAATACTCATGGTACCACTTTCCTGCAACTTGAAATATGAGATAAACCTCATTTCAAAAATATTGACCGCTTGAGGTAACGTCAAAAAACGAAGTATGGGAGTTCTTAAAAAGTCTGACCTCGTCTGAAAATCTTTTCGACTAAAAATTAACAGAAACTCGAAGAAAAAGAAACTTTGAAGACTTCTATTCTTTTTACTAATAAGTGCTCCAATTTTACATAGTTTTTCAGCTCATACAACACCCAAAAAATACAGTATTTCAAATATTCAAGTTGTTTCACGATTGCTATACCCTCCTCGCATAATGGCGAGGAAGTAAAAGGAATTATATAAAACAAGCTTTACCAACAGGTAACTCAAAAATAGCTAATGAAAATCAATTATGCTTACCAAATAGCTATAGTTTGTCAAAAGTAGACAAAGATACCCACATATACAGTACGCAGGCGAATTGAAAAGCTGTCAACTAGCACTACTCAGCAATATATGATAACGAATTCAATCATATATTGATCACATTTCAACAATATTTTACAACCGGAATCACAAAATAATAAATATTAACTTACATGGTCATGCCCTGTAGCTGTTCAGTCCAACGTCATGAAGTACTTCTCAGATGAGGTGCAAAAGTAAAACAACCGGTGGCCATATTGAAGCATAAAAAACAATTTGAAAAGCGCGTCGCGTCATTTAGCGGGCTACGCCAACTTGGATGAAGTAAAAATCGCGATTGCTCACCACCGCAAGTGTGAGTGTGGCAGTCGCGACACAACAACCACCGTGCGGCGAACCACTTGCGACAATGTTGCCAAGTCAATCTGTTCCCTAGAAACCAGAAATCTTTACTGGTAGTGGTAGGTAGTGATATCGTCGTTCGGTAAGCACGTTCTTTCTGAAAGCTTTATGCTTCGATGTTTGAAAATTGAAACTAGTTTGAGGCACTTGGAGAATTACAAGCAATGACGAAAGAAATAAGGGCTCTAATTAAAGATGTCACGAACATTCAATGTTCGGCCACTTTTTTTTAATATTCGACCGAATAAAGCGACAAACCAAACCCATACCTCAGAAATGCCCGTTAAAGGATATGGATCATCATATTTTAGACGTAGATATTTGAGAAAACGCCTTTGTATCTCTTCTAACCATACCCCCAGATCCCTAATTTGATCAACTCTTGCGATCATTATTCGCAACCTTACATTGATGTACAATTATCTGCTTTTTTTGAGAATGTTAGAATTTTGCATTTAGATACATTCAAGTACAGCTTGTTAGATAGACACCAATTATGGGTAGGTTCAGGGTTCTGCTGAAGAATAAGTCATCATCAGCAAATATTATAATCAATTCAAAGAAGACAAGTTGCAAGACAAATATCATTTATGTACACCTGAAGCTGCTATATATTCTTGAGATACAAAACCATTATAAAAAACAAATTGTGACCGATTTTCAACATATGACTGAAAGAAATTAACCATTAAAATATAGAGTCCAAAATTAGATATTTTTCTCAGTAAAATACCATAATAATACTTACTGGTGGATACATTTACCTTCATTAGGATTATGCTACTCTTTGCAGATTATGTACGTCTTGAAATAGCCTAACACCACAATTATTTGTCAATACTCGTTTTTTTAAAAATAACACTAAAATGACAGAACTGTCAAAAAATTGACTAATGTCAAGTACACTTTGACCCTCACTACAGACTATGAGAATAAGGAGGAAAACAAATCTTTTTTACCTAGTCTCAATTCGTTCGTCCCGAAGGTGACGTTTTTCAAGAAAAATTGACACTTTTGACAATATATTTTGTTTAACCGTCTTCAAGGTGACACTTAAAGGTATTCTCGTTTCTTAAAGGACGACCAGCCCTCCAAAGCGACAAGCAAGCATGATATTTACTGTTTTGTTAATGTACCAGACAAACCGCAAAAAATCCTCAACACAACGGTTAATGCTTCCCGTGTATTGTTTATCGATGTGAAATGCCAGAAATAGTACTTCGACATCTAAAGGAACCATGTTGTTTGTCTAGTGAGGAACTATATATTATTTGCTCACAAGACCTTTCAGACTATTAATAAGATTTCTTATTAATAAACTTTACCGTCAATACTTATTAGAAGTAATCTGTAACTAAGGATATACAGTGTTTAGGGTTAATTTTAGTTCACAAACATTTCCAAATAAAAGCTTATGACGTTGTTACCAACACATCTGACTATGACGAAGTAATAACAATAATGATTGATCTATTTAGACTAGCGCGTAAGGAATCTGTCTTGTTTATATTTTATCAAGTGGCTACAGAGAGACAAGAGCCTGAGTCACGAGTCCTGAAAGAAGTGCGTAATTCACGGAGGCATAGCACCAGGCATTAAGTTCACGTATGCCCCTTAGTTTGAATGTGGGACATTATTAGGCACCTACGGGACAATCTTAGCTTTCAAAGCTCACTTCAATCCTCTTTTAAGAACGAACTTGTAACAGGGGTGCTAGCAGCCCAAAGCATGAATTTAGGTGAGCAAAGTGATATTTTCAAAAAAAGTAGTGAGAAATAGTGAGTTTATACATTAAGAAGAGCGTTAATTTTCTGAGAAATTGTATACCATAATGCCCAATTTAAACGGATAATATAAATAATAAGATGTGAAAAAAAACGACAGTAACTCTTATAAGGTCTTTGTTACTGTTTTATTGACGTGAGTAAAAAAATTATGCATATTTTACAATCAAATGCATACGATGTATGAAAGAAACGTAAAAAATATAACAAATTCTTGTGAATGCGGAGACGTACTACCTTTTAGCGATCAATTGTAAAAAAAAAAGTTAAAGTTTTTTAAAGTTGTTATAGATGAATCTTTTTTACAAAATAATTGCCTAATTTAATCATCAGACAGTAGGATTAGAGTACTTGTAATTAGGAATCAAACGAGGTTCTATTCGACGGGTTCCCATGGCCAGTTCCTGGCCCATCATCAGATCATCTCCATGTCATAATAATATTGCATTGTTAGTTGTCATATTAAACGTCCGCCATATCGGATAAGAATGACGTCACTTTGCTTATTGTGTTTCATCAATCCCTCATTTGATATCCATAGTAATGGGGATGACTATATAAATTATAAATCGATATTTTGCGGCGGTCGCCATATTGTATCTAGAATGACGTCATGTTACTTACTGTGTCTCTCTCATCAAGCCCTTTCAGTCGATAACCATATCATAGGGGTAACTATAGGAATTATAAAGATATCTTAAGATGATCGACATATCTGGTTTGAAATGACGACACTTTGCTTACTATGTTCCTCTCAAGCCCTTTCATAAGATGCCTATATTATCGGGGTGACTATGGAAAGTATACTAAGTGACACATAAATCCGAACACCCAGTTTAAATGGTTTTATTTTAATAAAATTTTGTATAAGTACTTAATGAAGCATAATAAGTAAATGATAAAAATTTCAAAATGATTGCACTGCTTTAAAGCCCTTTGACCTTTAATAATGCTTGGATGCACCCTGATGTGGTACGCATTCTCCAACGCGCCTAGGCATGCTTCTGATCAGGTGGTCAACGTCCTCCTGTGGTATCTCATTCCAGGCAACCACCAACTCCTCTCGAAGTGCTTCTAGAGTCCGAGGAGGACGTTGCAAATTGAGCAATCTCCTACCCATCATATCCCACATGTGTTCAATTGGGGATAAGTCGGGAGATCTTGGTGGCCATGGTAACAATGTGACATCATTATGTTGAAAGAAGTCTATTGTGACTCTTGCAACATGTGGTCGGGCATTATCTTTTTGGAAAGTTGGATCTGCCAGGGTGTCAAGATAGGGTAAAAGATGGGGTTCTAGAACTTCGTGGATATAACGCTGCGCGTTCATGTTACCTCTGATGAAGATTAAAGGTGACCTGGAACCATAAGCTACAGCACCCCAAACCATAACTCCAACAGTGTGATGAACATGTCTTTCAACAAAAAACTGTGGATTCCTCCTTTCATCACGTCGCCTTCTAACCCTGGCACGACCATCGTGCATGCCTAAACAAAATCGAGACTCGTCACTAAAGACAATACTGTTCCATTCCTGATCCCAGAGTGACCGTTGTCTGCACCACTCAAGGCGATTACGTCGGTGTTCTCGAGTTAAAGGGAGGACCCAGTGTGGCCGGTATGAAAACCAGCCAAAACTTCTCATTCGTCGGTAAACACTTCGCATGCCAATAGGTCTTCCGTGGTCAGCAAACCATTCATTTGCAATGGACCTGGTAGTGGAGAAACGGTCCCTTAAGGCCAATAATCTTAGGCGGAGATCTTCACGGTCTGTTGTTCTACGGCGGCGTCCAGTGCCCCTTGCTCTTTGCGTACGGCCTTCTCGAAGCCATGCCTGACAACACCTAACCACAGTGTCTACACTTCTTTGCACTCTAACTGCAATTGCCCGAAAAGAAAGTCCAGCTTCCCGAAGTCCCACTATACGGCCTCTATCAAACTCAGTAAGTTGACGAAATCGTACAGGTCTCCGTACTCTAGGCATCGTAACCGATCGTAAAGGATGTCAAGAACCAAAATCCGCCAACGTTGATTCTTTACTGCGGCTGAAATATTCATTTTTAGAGCGTTAGTGAATTAAAAAAAAGCAGTATAAAAACCGGAATGTCCAACTGATAAGGCTGAAAATTTTTTCACTTGTTATTTACAGTAAGATAAATACATTCACCAACTTTTATTAAAATTAAACCATTTAAACTGGGTGTTCGGATTTATACGTCACTTAGTATATAAATCACCAAATTGCGGCCTCCGTCATACGAGTATTTAATTTATCTGTTGTACATGTTCGTAACTGACCTTTTTCTCAGAGTATTGAAATTACGCTGAAGTTAATCATTTATGAACTGATGACGACATTGATTTGGAAGTCCAGAGACAACCTTCTTGACACCATTTTTTTTTTTGAAGAATTTTGTGGTTATATTAGCGAAAACTGCCTGGATTGGAAAATGCAATAGTTTTTTAAAGTCGTTTCATTTAAATACCACTGGCAAAATGATAATGATTAAAAAGTATACAGTCACAAGTCGTCACTAAAAATGAAATATCATACACAGCGCCGCATTTTAAGGGGGGTCTTCTATGTAACATTTTTTCCTCGAGGACTTCATTAAAAAGATACAGGGTGTTGAAGTTTAAAAAATAAAAAACATTTTTTTTTAATATCTCCAAAACCATCAACTGTTATGAACTAAAAGTTGGTATGTGGATTTATTTAAGAATTGTCCACATTCAAAAGTCTTTACTTAAAATAAACATGCACCAGTGGCGGAGATACAGGGGATTAGTGGCATTATTTGTCCAAATAAAAATAGTACGCCACTGTTTTTTTTCCAAATGCGCATTTTTCTAATTTTACCTTCAATTTGCTACAAATAATTACTCTTGTGTTTTTTTTCTAGTGCGCTGTTTTCGTAAATATAAAAATAAAACAAATTAGATCATACACGAAGAGCCAAGATGCAGCTAGTTTCAAAATAAAATAGGATACTAACTTGTCAATGTTGTGTTTTACGGTCAAAAGTTTCTTTTTCCATTTTTGTGTTGTAAATGGAATTTAGCAATGTTTTTTATTTTTAAACTTTTTAATGAATCCCTCGAGGGAAAAATGCAGTCCTGTGTATGATGTTTCATTTTTGGTCACGACTTGTGAATGACCCAGTATGCATATATGGTTTTTCAAGCCCGGCTCTATTTATTGTTGATTTTTCTGCAGTTATTCACGTACTTTTCGGTTCATAACATTATCTTTAATATTACTCAACAATGACATTTTCCACGAATGCACCCATTATACTCCACAAGCCCACATATTCAAAAAGAAAAAATCGAACCGCTCATAAAATTGTAAACAATCACTCCCATTCCCAGGTAGGTATAACGAAACGAGATGGCGTTTTAAAAAATGCCATATCGGAAATTGTATGTGTGTGTACGTATATGTGTTTCAAGTGAACTCAAACAAGCGTTTCCTCCTTGCCAGAGATAAGCCGCGTTCCTTTCGTCGGTCGTGTTAAATAAATATCGTTAATCATATACGACGACCGACCGTTGTAGCCAAGTTTCACTTGAGACTTTGGATGCAACTAACTGCGATCACGTACACGGTGGAATGGAATCAAGTAGATTTACTCTAAGTTTCTCACATGGTGACGAGTTCTTAAACCGTCAAAACACATTCATACAAAGTATCCCAGTTTCAGTCAACTGATAAAATAGAATATTTATGCATACTTTTGGACAAACACTTGAAGTGGAATGTCCATACAGAGTACCCGGTAAAGAAACTCACTATCCCAAAGTTTAAACACTTCCAGAGATATGCTGGACAAAAAAATCTATACAACCTTTATTATGTTCTTGTTCGCGCTCTACTACTTTGTGGAATTTTGGCTTGAGGGTAGTTATGAATAATTGAAAAAATGTTGATATCATCTAAAAATTAATGCTAAAGTTGAACCTCCATAAGGAGGTTGCTTATCCAAGTCTCTCTCTCTATATGGAGGCTCAACTATAAGATTGCAGACAAATTTATTTTTATAGGGGCACAAAAGTTGAAGCGTATCATTCATAACTACAGAATAAGATTCAATCAAAACTCCGTGTGTATTCCACAAACTTCAAAAACCATTACTCAACGATCTCTTTTTTTTCTAGGGATCATATTCTATAACTCCATACTAGAGTCATTAAAATCAATAAGATAAATTGGATATTATAAAAACGAATTCAAGAAATGGATTTTACAAATAATAGTTTACTTAACACCAACTCTCATACCAATAATAATTTTACTTTATACTTTAGTTATAATTGTCTGGATATTTTTCCTGACATCCCAGTATTAATTCAACTAACCGGATTACAAAGTTCAGTCATTCATTGTACCTTTAGTTTTAATAAACCCAAGCGCATGTTCAAACTTTTTGGGGTACCTCAAGTTTGTTGTGCACGATACTTAGGATTCACCTGTACTTTGTGACAATAAACATTATTATTATTATTTTCATCAGACAGGAATGTCCTCCTGGGAGACACGAGACCCAGATCTCTAAATTATGCAAGTTGATGGAGAGCAATTAACTCAATTAGATTACCAAGGACGGACTAGTCATAACCATTGATTAACGTATTATATCTGAAGTTGGACAACCTAATACTATATTCCAGCGTCCAAAAAAATATCCGAGATGAAATGAAATACCGTAGCGTCAACTATTAAAATTTGTCACAGCTGTATTTCTGCTTTATGCAATAATTAGAAATCTACTTTGCCTTTTTCTCGATTATCCATTACGGTACAACAACAGCTGATTATCTAGTAATATTTCAAAATTCCCCATACCCACAAATGACACATAATTCTGACGGTTCCGTCAACTTCAGGTAGACACAGCCGTATTTTGTTTTGGTTTTTTGTACGGTACAGATTCATTTTGAACTTGCAACAACTCTTTCCTTTAGAAAATTTCATTTGCGTACAAGAAAAAGCGCACTACACAAGTTTTACTAGATCTACACCCGATTCATTATTTCCAACGCTACAGACTAATACAAAGATGTCGCTTACTGATCAGCTCTTCGACGTCAAAGTGTGATGGATACTCGGAAAAGAGGGCTTATGCATAAACAACATATACAGGGTATCTCAATATTCAATAAGTACCACGTATTTTAAGACTCGAAATAACTTTTTAGCGGGCGTTAAAGTTTTCTATTTAAAACACATGTTTCAAGATATTTTAAGAAACGAAAATCCGATTTGAATAATATTTGCAAGATGTTCTAATATTTGACTTTTGCAAAAAAAATCTACAAGGTTCGTTACTTCATTTTTGTTTCATATACGTAGTCGTGCCATAAGTTCTGTCCCATGATAATCTCATGATAAAAATGAAACAAGATAAGATATATTTATATGAAAGATATTATTTATTCGACAACATTTTTAGAATTCATAATCAAACAGTTTTATTCAAAATGTCCCCCCTTGGCCTTCACACACTGCTTCAATCTCGCGGGCCACTCATCTATCACTGCACGCACAGCTTCCAAAGGAATAGCTGCCGCTGATCGGATCAAATCCGCTTTCAGGGACTCGATATTACGGTGGGCTTTGGAGCAGGCTAACTGCTCTAGCAGGTCCCACAACTTGTAGTCTAAAGGATTGAGGTCCGGACTCCCTGAGGGCCAATCTTCCGCAGCAATGAACTCTGGCACATTGCTTTCCAGCCAGCGCTGCGTACTCTTAGCCTTGTGAGCGGGGGCGGAATCCTGCTGGTAGACCCAGTGTTGGTTGGCAAACAATGTACCACTTAAAGGCTTGACGATAGGATCCAGTATGTCGCTCTGATAGTTTGCCGCTTTTGTTTTCACGCCCTGTTTACAGAAATGGAGCTGAGTGACCCCTTCGTAGGACACCCCCCACCAAACCATGACTGACGCAGGGTGGTGGCCTCTCTCAACTCTCGGAATGATCTCCGAAGCTTCCTGTGAACTCCTTGCATACACTTTGTCATTTTGTCGGTTGAATTTTTCTTCTATGGTGAAGATTTTCTCATCCGTGAACAAAATCTTTCGGAATCCCCCAGCTGCGTACCTCTCCAAGAGCTTCTTGGATCTTGTCGCCCTGATGTGTCGCAAGGTGGCCGTAAGTCGCTGGCCCGTACGTTTCCGGTAAGCCCCTAGCCCTAGGTCTTGTTTAATGATGCGCGACATCGTCCGGACAGGAATCTTCATTTCCCTGGATAGGATCTTCTGCTTCCGGAGTGGATTCCTTTGAATCCTGGCTTTTACGGCTTTGATGGCTGCTGGAGTCCTTACTTGACGAGGTCTTCCGCTTCTTGGCCTGTCATCAACAGAGGACGTCTCATTGTACCGCTGAATGGTCCTAGACACAAATTTACGCGATATTTGAAGGCCGCGTAAGAGTTCAAAAATCTGACTAGCACTGTGATTACACTTATGTAAAGCTATCACTGCAATACGGTTCTCTGCCTTGCCCCACTCCATCGTTATGCTTCGAGAGATCAATACAAACTGAGGTATATGTAATTACCCGAAAAGCGCTTAATCAACTGAGACCACAATGTAAACAATCGGACAAGTATTAACAGGTCTACACTTGTTTGAAAACGAGGGACAGAACTTATGGCATGACTACGTAAAGGCAGGTCATCTCGGATAGTTTTCGAGAAAAAAAAATGAGTTGCATCAATACGTTCCCAAGCGTCTTATTACTTTCTTAAGTGTGGTTACCCGAAATAAGTATGATATTGCAAAAGTATGACGATTTGTAATTCGTCGATTCGGATATCTCTCTGGATACACGCGAATATCTCTCTGGAAACGTGAACGCTTTTTCTACAATTACCTTCGCAGAAACTAAGTACTAACAATATATAATTATACACCTTTGATTTATATAAAGTTGCAAGTAATTCAGAAATACAAACATTCGCTGATGACGCGCAAATAATCATATCATTTCGACACCACAGATTTACAATATGCAGCACCCACTTTGCAAATAGATTTGGATAAAATACATCAATTTACCGTACATCATAATCTCGCTATAAATCCAGATAAAACGCAAATATTACTGTTTTGTTCTGACCATAAAAGAAGAAACGGTAAAGACTCTTTCCAATGAACTCTTGATGGCACAGTGCTACAACATACTGAAACAGCTAAGATACTGGGTGAACACGTGTACAGCTAATTTAATGAAAAAAAGCATATTTTCGCCATAGAGCCCTTTATTCTGTTCCATGCTTGCTCAACTTCAAGTTGAGAAAAAAAACTCATTGGTGATGTCAATACTTAGCTACTGTGATGTCGTTTATTACCCGTGTCTGGATCAGTTAACGAAAAACCGGCTTCAAATCATTCAAAATAACTGCGTTGGCTTTATTTTCGGTCTGCGAAGATATGATAACAGTGAAAAATATAAAGAATCAAATTTCTAGTCTAGTCTAGTTAAATATAAGTACTTAGTTTTAGTTCATAAAATTCTCATAACATCAAAACCTGAATACCTGACAGGTAAATTACGATTCAACTGTGAAGTGCATGACCGAGCTGACAGAAATCGCTATAATATCAGAATCGTCCCATACAATTCCGCTTTATTCCAACGTGGTTTTTCATATAATGCAGCGTTATTCTATAATCACTTGGAAAAGAGCTTAATAATATAATAATAATAAGCTGTGCCGTCATGGAATGTGCTTTTATGCTCACATAGGTGTTAATGTTCTTTTTTTTATATTATTATTTTTTTTGTATTGAACATCTAATGTAACCGACATAAACAGTTAAGTGTAAGAGTAGCCTTGGCTAAACTTCGCTGCTTGTGTCTCTCTTGATTCTTTGTTTTTAAATAAAGACGTTATTATTATTACTATTATTATTATTGTCTGTTCGTGAAAAGAATAATATAATATTCACGAGAAAAACAAGCAACAACCACTTAACCACAAATAATCTCAAACGTTGATTGATATAAAATTTATGAAGAACAAACCAAAATTAACAATCAAAAATAAACTCAAACATTACCTATTAATTTAAACTTTACGAAGCATGTGGTCAAAAATAATATGACTGACATAAGATCCCACGTTTCCTCCAATTAGATGCCTACTAGAATTTAACACTTGATCTAATAAGATTTTTTCTCGAAAACTATGCGAGATAGCCTGTTTTTATAATAGATAAAAAATAAAGGAAATATAAGGATAATCTAATAAAAGAATTCAGAGTCGTTGGGAGAATTGCGAAAAATAGCTGCTATAATTTATGTAGGGGTGGGTAGTTTTCGACCTTCTCGGACCATTTCAGGTTTTTTGTAAAAGTTAAAATATTAGAATTTCTAGCAAAACACATGTGTTCGAAATTTCATTCAAATCGGACTCAAATCGATTCAAAAAATATGTTTTAAAAAGAAAACAGACGCTCTCTAACGGACAAATGAAGCACTTTTGCATAGATGTGAATCATATCCAATCGACTTATTTTGTGTCTAAAATACGTGGTACTTTTATGTCGACGGAATATTGGGACTCCTTGTATAAAAATATTGCACGAGAAACTTATGTACTTTTTTCTATAAAACATTTTTTTATAAACGGTCATACAAAAAACTTAAGGGGCAATTTAGAGCGGGACACCCTGTACATAAAAAACAATTAATATGTTTAGACCATCGCATTTTTTTTATTTCCACAACCAGTATAACAATGGCTTAACGATGATATTTTGGAAATCTCAATCATTCGGAGGAAACAATGTACAGTCTGTGAAAACCAAAATTTCGACAATGTTTTCCTAATAGATAATGTTAAAAATACCCTTAAGATAAAGTAAAAAGTAGTTTTTAAGCATTGGCCCATTTTTAGGGCTTTACAGACATCAAATCGCTTATAACTCGAAAATGGTCAGGTTTAGAGAAAAGTTAATAGAAGCCTTTTTTGGTTCGAAAGGATCCAAAAAACCTGAAAAAAAAATGTCCTGGCAAAAAATTGTAATTTATAATGTTTAACAATTATGATTTTGGAATTAGTTCCTTTATAGTCGTTTCGACATTTTCAAAATATAATAACTCTGACAGAAGATGCGTAATGAGCGCCCCGAAAAATCTCCACATATAAAATGTCATATCTCTTCGACCGAAGTTTTAGATTTCGTCCAACTTTCTGTGAATCGGCCATTAAAACCTGAAAATCTTCGTGAAGAACGATTCATTTTACCAAAGGTACATTTTTTAGCATCACGCTTTCCAAAAATATTATCATTGAACCATTGCATCACATGGCGTTCAAAGTAACACTATTATATGAGAGATAGTGCATCCTTGATAATGCGTTAATTGTTTTCTATGAACATCATCATATGAGGCCCTGACGGTGTCCTTTCGGGTCTCATATCTCCGTAGGACAGCAACTTTATATTTTTTCATGATAGGAACTTGTCAATTGAACATGATCAATGATTAATAATAAAAAAACTAACCTTACTACACTATAAACTACAAGCTTACCAAACTACGTTAACTCGACCACACAAATGCACACACAGTGTGCAAAAGACCAAAAACCGGGGTGCAAAACCAGTTTTATACAGTTATATCCGTTACCATAGTTACGTCTGATAAGGCCAAATCCAATATTATTATTAGCCATCGATAACACACCTTACACAGAATTGAAAAAAGCAGACATTATTTTATTGATCGACCTTTTTCCGATGAACAGCAAATATTTGAAGTACGCGTGATTAACAGATATCTATGGAAGGGTATTAATATGAAAATATTTCCAGTACGAATTTAGATGATAATTTGTATATGCGCAAAGTGTCAAGTGTGGTCAAACCAATAAGTTTCTTAGTTTTTTTTAGGTACTTATTCACTTCAATATTTTGTACATGATATGGTGAAAAAATAATGTCCTAAACGTTACTACTATTCGGCATTTTTTTGTCTGGACGGTCCGTAGGACCTTTGCCCATTAGTCACTGTCTAATGTACGTTAGTCGAATCTGTCAGTACTGGTTGCCCAGAAACCAGACAATGTCAAGGAGAAAGAGAAAGGGAAAGAGAAGAAAAATGGAGAAGAGCAAATAAAAACAGAAGTGTTTAGTTTAAGAGGAGACACCTAGGCTTTTTGACTTGGTATACGGATCAATTTTGAGGTGAACTAAACAAATTTTGATTCGGTTTTGTTAGAGTGTAATTTTAAGTTTACTAAAAGTTCGCGCTAATTTTTGATTACAGTGCGAGCCGTTTACGAACTTGCTCCACCGTGTAGTCCACTGAGTCGCGCAACAGAGGGTTGCTGTGCGATTCCGCTTGACTATAACGTCGCTGCGCCTGAAGTTTTACATCATCTCTCAAGTAAGGAACGTCAAGGTCTCTGTGTAGTGTCTCGTTTGAGACATCATGGAGCGTTGCAAATTGTTCGCAAAGCGCTACTTTGCAGTACTTGAAGACTTTGCATATGTGTCTTGGCAAGAAAACAAGAAGCCGCACATGCATAAGTAATGGCTGGTCTAATAATCATTTTATATAGGCGAACTTTGTTTATCAAACTCAATTTGGAGGATCTACATAACAAATGATATAGTTGCCGAAACGCAATTTGGAATTTTGTTTTCAAGTCTGCTGTATGTTTCTGCCAGGTCATGCCTTTATCAAGGGTGACCCCGAGGTACTTGGCAGAATTTGTCCATGGTACGCGATTGCCGTCTACAGAGGGTTGCAGTGGGCGGTGGAAGAAGTACTAGAGTGAGCGGAACGGGGACTGATTAAAATTAATCATTCGAAAATGCAGGCTATTTATTGTACCAAAAAACGTCGCGGCCTCCCAGCAGAGGTCTCTGTAGACGGCAATCGCGTACCATGGACAAATTCTGCCAAGTACCTCGGGGTCACCCTTGATGAAGGCATGACCTGGCAGAAACATACAGCAGACTTGAAAACAAAATTCCAAATTGCGTTTCGGCAACTATATCATTTGTTATGTAGATCCTCCAAATTGAGTTTGATAAACAAAGTTCGCCTATATAAAATGATTATTAGACCAGCCATTACTTATGCATGTGCGGCTTCGTGTTTTCTTGCCAAGACACATATGCAAAGTCTTCAAGTACTGCAAAGTAGAGCTTTACGAACAATTTGCAACGCTCCATGGTATGTCTCAAACGAGACACTACACAGAGACCTTGACATTCCTTACTTGAGGGATTATGTCAAACTTCAGGCGCAGCGACGTTATAGCCAAGCGGAATCGCACAGCAACCCTCTGTTGCGCGACTCAGTGGACTACACGAACAAAACCGAATCAAAATTTGTTTAGTTCACCTCAAAATTGATCCGTGTACCAAGTCAAAAAGCCTAGGTGTCTCCTCTTAAACTAAACACTTCTGTTTTTCTTTGCTCTTCTCCATTTTTCTTCTATTTCCCTTTCTCTTTTTCCTTGAAATTGTCTGGTTTCTGGGCAACCAGTACTGACAGATTCGTGTCTAAGCTTATGTCACACGATCAGTATTTACTGCGATCCGTGAGTATTTTCATCTATAGCCCCCATTTTTTTTTATTTCCAGATTTTTCATTAATTTTGTAGTAACTTTTGTATAATAGAGTTTGTACCAATCTTCAATCGTTGTGACGCTATTTGAGTTTATAATAAAGTTAGACTAACTTAATACTGATAAAGGAATGTACGGCAAAATCATGGATACCAGCAAGAACATATAGCATCAGTCAGTGTCATAGTATGTCATAGAAAAACTTTGTCTTTCATTTCAAATTGTTAAGTTGTGATAAATATTGAACAATGACAATTAAAATTAAAGTATGTGGCTGAGTTTATAAGAAAATTTGAAGAAACTGGGTCTGTGTTCAATATTTGCGGTGATCGCTATCGAGAAAAACGACCAGTTAGAAATGACGCCGCACAAATGGCAGTTTTGGGACACTTAACACTTGAGAACACCCAAAGCACTAGTGGACTGGGTACTTCTTCAGAATTTACACGCTCAATAGTACAAAGAATATTGAAAGACAATAAATTTCACCAGTACAAGATAAAACTTGCCCATGAGCTTAATGAAGACGATTTTGATAGAAGATTGGATGGAGTTTTACGAATTAATGTCCCAACGTTTAATCAACAATGCAAATCTGTTATTTAATATTTGTTTCTCGGATGAGTGTACGTTCTATTTGCATGGTGCTGTAAATAGACATAATTGTCGATGTTGGAGTGACTCGAATCCACATTTGTTTCGAGAGGTACACTCGCAATATTTTGAAAAAATAAATGCGTGAGCCGGCATTTTTTTTTCTTTATTCCTGGAAACTTGACGGACGAGGCGAGGCGCACTTGGACATGTAAGAAAATACAATAGAGTCACGTATTATCGAAATAGTAGACAATGACGTTAATTATAATGAAAATTACATTCATTTCCAACAAAATTATCGTAATAATAGAAAATGACGTTAATTATAATGAAAATAACATTCATTTCCAACAAAATGGTGCACCGCTGCACTAAGTAGCTCCAGTTTTTGCACACCCATTTCCCGAATCAGCGGATCGGCAGACGAGGCTCCATCGAGTGGCCATCGAGATCTCCGGACCCAAGTCCATTAGACTACTTTCACTATAAAATGTGAAGAATAGACTCGAACAACATCTTTATTACTGCATGGAGGTAAATGGACACCACTTTCGGCACTTATTACCACGTTGACCTTATTATTATTGAGTTAGTCGAATTTTATAATAAACTCAAATATCTTCACAACGATTGAACATAGGTATATATATATATACATATATATATATTTATTTATTTTTATATACAAAAGTTACTAAAAACTTCCTGGAAAATCTAAAAATTAAAAAATGGGGGTTTCCTTTCAAACATATAAAGTGGCTCACCCTGTATTG
This sequence comes from Acanthoscelides obtectus, assembly GCA_963669975.1. Lineage (NCBI taxonomy): Eukaryota > Metazoa > Arthropoda > Insecta > Coleoptera > Chrysomelidae > Acanthoscelides > Acanthoscelides obtectus. The sequence continues at coordinate 93,658,492 of CAVLJG010000001.1, forward strand.
TACGCCTATAGATGACAAGACTTCCCCCTAGGAATCAAAAAAGACGTATCCGATCGTTTTTCTCAAAATATACCAGGATAGTCACTAATAGGGGTACGACCTTTTCGTTGGGCCACCCTGTATATGAATAATTACTAAGGTCCAAGCTAAGCGGTTAATAAATGTCACATTTCATGGAAAATACTCACAGATCACACTAAATACTGATCGTGTGACATAAGCCTAGACACGTTTTCACATAATATTTTGTAGAGATGCACCGAGTATTCGGTTTGTACCCGACAGTCTGCAGACTCGGCCCATTTTATCGAGTACCCGGTTATGCCGAGTCACCGACTACTGTGCCGAGTATTTAAATACTCCGCCGGGTAATTACTCGTTCTAAAGACAAGATATGCATATTGTGTAGATCAAAGAATTGTAGATGCGGTTTGCAAAGTCTGTGCTCACATGCCTTTCCCAAACCTCGATATGATCTCCAATTTTTTTTTAGCGAATTTCGACCGTGTTGTCCAGGAAGCTAGTGTATTTACTGTACTATTTGCACAGCTTGTTTTTTGTTAAAAAAATGAGGTAAGTCCATGGAGCCATAGCAGTTGAATCTGAGACCACATTGTGATATTGCATCTTTGGATCTTTTATTTCCTCTTCTATCTCTCATTTGAACTCTCAAAAAAACAAGAAAAAACACAAAAGAAATTAAACAAAATGCGGCAAAAGTCCAGAAGTAACGTGAATAACGATTATATCCAGCCTTTCAAAGAAAAACTCAAATCTGAATTGTGTTTCCTTTATAATCTCATCTCAGGCAGCACAGATGCCTATAAGATTGATATTCGGCGTTCATTGACATGGCATAGCCTCTATTAGATATTTTTTCGAAATTTGAATAGCTTGTGGACTCGCATTTTCAATCTTCAGTACGTATAACTGCATGTTTAAGATTTCGAGTATACCTTTTGAAATCCTAACAAGTATGCTTATTTTGTAATAGGAAGGATTGAAAGGTAAATTAAAAACATTTTTTTCAAAAATGTAAGGTCAATCTTAATATTGTAGCTACTATCTTCACAGTGAAAAGAATACACCTAGATACATGTAGATGCAAGACTGAAATTTTAAAAAAATAAAATCAAACCTCTCAAAAAATTGTCTAAGTAAGGGTCATTTCAAAGACGACAATATAAGCTTAGTATCCCAACCACTGCACAGAGTACCCGGTAGCCGGCATTTGTACCTAACCGAGTACCCAATATATTCGGCTTTTTGAAAACACTAGTAGTCAGTGCATCCCTAATATTTTGTCCCTTTACGATGTCCTCGAACGATTTAGCTATATTTAGCAACTATATTTAACTATTCTCTAAAGTTGGCGATTTTCGAGTAATAAGCGATTCAATGTATGAAAAAGCCTAAACATGGGCATTTTCAGTGTTCAAAAACTGGTGTAAAAATTATTTTTTTTGAGGTTGTTAAGCATCTAAATTAAATGTCAAAGCTTCCCCTACAAGACCCCGAAGAGTATTTTCGGTTTAATAATATTCAACCTTGCTTGGTACGTTAACAAATGCAGAACTTTTAATTTTCGCATAATGCAGTTTTTCGACCAGTCGCGCTATTTTTATTAGGTACTAGATGACAAAAAAATGGAATGTCTAAAATCGGAATTATCTCCTTTAGTGGATGTTTCAGATTTTGGACTTTCATTTCTAACAAATCGGTTATATAGGCTCGAATAAACTGGCGATTGGAGAAAACGCACCAATGAAACTTCCTGTAAACAAGTATAGAAGTAGACAATGAAACATCAAAATGCACCTTTTGAAACAAAGTAGACTGCCCTGATAGTCGACATGTGAATCCCACTAGTCTGGAATTATATAATTTGTCGCCCTTATCGCTGACTATTACCTTTAGCAAACAGAAACATCTGTCTGTTGGTTTTCGATAACAGTGTTTAATATGCCGGGTACAGTTAAGCGCATGAAACGGTGTCGTTGTGTGTTCACAGCCATCATGGCCGCCCGCGATCCGGGAAAAAGCTAACAAACACCACGATAAAAGCACTAAGGCATATAGATTAGGACTGAAACCGTTGGGCATGTACAGGGCGATAGAAATGGTTTGTTTTTATAACGCCCATAACAGCCAAAAGAGTTGCTGTTCGAAATACGAGGTGTGGTAGACAAGTAATGAGACTAACAAGACTGCAAGCGACCTGGCAATGCTGCGCTGTTTTCCTTCATAGGCAGTGTTTTATTTTAATGCGAAATCTACCTTTTATCTAAGCTTTAAGGGTACATGTACGGGGACATCTATGATGTGTGAAATATGCGTAATATATACGTAGAATTACTGGGGTTGGAGGTGTATAAATACATCATCATCAAAAAATTGAGATATACCCTCCCCCACCCCCTGCAACCCCTAACCCCCAATTTTCAACTACTACAAATATTTTTTCCAAAAATAATCAGGATCCTGTGAAACGTCAAAAAACGATGTTTGATCATTTTTTGCCTTTTCCTCCGCCGCCACTGGACCAATTTTCAAAAACTATAAAACTTTTGCGTCCATGGCATAGTAGTAACATTTTATGAAAATTTCAACGAAATTCGAGTGCCACTTCTTATATTAGTGGACAGACAGACAGTCCGATGGAAATGAGTGACATGGTTTTTCTTGATGTACATGTCATATAAGATACAAAAAACATAGTTACTCATTTTAGAAAATTTTCATGATTGCAATACTTCCCTCCCAGTAGGCGTTGAAAGTAAAAACAAGTGTCTTGTTCTGGCGGAGGTCGGCGACAAATCTGACGATCTCCGCCTACCAATAGTGTGTCAAGTTGATGATCATCATCCCCTACGACGAATCATGACGAAAAACGTCTACGTTACCTGCTCGACGTTCTGCGCGAATGCATAATAGATATCGCACTACCAAAACCCTCGACCCGTCCAGCAACCGGACAGTTAGACAGACCACAGACCGACAGTCAGATCGATAGACATGCCGACAGATAGACCGACCGACAGACAAACAGACCTACAAACAAACAGGCCGACAGACAGGCCGCTAGACAGACACATCGACCGACAGGCAAACACACCCACAAACAAACACATTAACATTGCCACTTTTTCTCCTCTTCAAGATGGCATTATTAGAATTTCAGTATGACGTTTCGTCTCTTGACCTTCAGCATAAACTTTATTTTTTCTTAAGCACGCCGTATTGAATTGTTGCACAGATGAATAGAGTTTTTAATTCTGATTCCAAAAATGTATCATACCTCATTGACATCGTCAAATTTTATTTAATTAAAAAACAGCAGAATTTCCTAGGAAGGCCTTGAAATTATCAGATTGTCATTTGTTTCGGGTTTCGGATACCAGATTTATCCTAAAATCACTTTTTTCCGGACTTTATCTGAGATGAGATTTCAAAATAAATTGCACCATCTTTGTTTTTTATATGGACTTCTTTAGTTGGCCATCAATTTGTTTTTGGATGAAAGTTATAAGGAAATACAAAGATAAGGTGAAACCTGAACACAACATGAAAATTTTATTGCTGGTAATAACAATCATAAATAAGCAGAGGTAAATCATAGTAGATGTTCATGTTTATTTTGTAAGCAAATCCTGACTCTCATCTGTACATTGGTCAGTGCTCGGTGTATTTGTCTCTTTCTCAGTCTTCCAAACTCGGTTGCTATGTTTAATTTTAGATCTGATATACCGAATAAATGAAATCTGATAGTTTCAAGGTCTACCTAGGAAATTCTGTTTTTCTAAAGTAACTAAGGTTCGGCAATATCAATGTATGGCATATGATACATTTTTGAACTCAAAACTAAAAACTCTATTCATCTGCGTATAAATTTAATATGGCGTCATATTTGAATTCTAATTATGCTATCTTGTAGAAGAGAAAAAGTGGCAATGTTAATGTGCAATTTATTTTGAAAACCTACTACAATTAAAGACAGGAAAAAATTAAAACGATTTTGGAAAAAATCGTTTTTTTCTGACTCTCTCCTGAAGTACTTTGAATTTTCAAACTTTCTAAGCGTCATTTTGTTGATTACCTAAATACGCAACATTCCCCCATTTAAGCGACTTTGTATCTCTTACATTTTTCAAAACCGCAATGGTGAGGGTCGAATTTGAAACCCTGTATATCGGTATCGACAAAAATCCTGTATTGGTCGAACTCTACATTTTCCAGCGACGGAAACAGTTAAACGAAAACATTTCCAAACTAACTCAACAAAAATGTATATAGTCATTTCATGTGGAATACACCCTATAGAGTAGAATTTAAGGGTCTAATGCAAAACCGGACAAGTCCATTTTGTAGGCAAATATAGTTAACATCATGTTTGTACCCAGTTTAAAATTATCTATGGGGCTGTACAAAAACGAGACATGTAACCCTAAAAATAACCAATTTATGAATGTATTGGTGGTTGCCTGCTCTCTCAAACGTTGCAAAAACAAGTCAAGTCCGGGTCTGCTCTCCTGTAAAATTATAGAAAATGGACTTGACTGGTTCTAGCATTGTTCCCCGCAATTGCTCTCCACAGCTCCAGAAGTTTTTACAAAGTGGAATAAACCGTACTAATATTCGTCATTTGTTTGTCTGGGCGGTCCGTAGGACCTTTGCCCATTAGTCAGTGTCCAATGTACGTTAGTCGAATCTGTCAGTACTGGTTGCCCAATGCCCAGAAACCAGACAACGTCAAGGAAAAAGAGAAAGGGAAATAGAAGAAAAATGGAGAAGAGCAAAGAAAAGGAATAAACCGTTTCATTGGTCAGTAAAATAAATAATAAAAGTTCAATTCAATATTACAATTTAGTTTTCGTGCTCCGTAGCTACAAGCGCGCGAAACTCGGTACACTGGCCAGCAAATGGGACTCTTGGTGCCTACCGTCCAATTCGGCAAAGAAATGACATCAGATCTCCATGATCGGCTTACATGATTCACTCAAGAAACGCTATTTGGTCGACACTGAAGATACACAAGAATTGTCCAAAATGTTCTTCGCCCATTGAAAGAATCTCTAAACTCTAGAGGAATTCGTGATGCCTCCTTCCGAATACGACTGTCAAACGCTCGCAAAACCCCATGGACGCCCCAACGTCCGAACGCAGTCGATTCGAAGAGTTCACTACAGCCCTACACTATGCGGGAAGCATTCAGGCATAATACTGTGAGCCGAGTGCTCTTGTCGCTCGATATCAACAAAGCTTCTGGCTCGGACTTGATTCCTGCCTTTGTATTGAAGAGGTGCACAGCGGAGCCTGCTCTAGTTCTTTCGAGTCTCTTCTAGATATCTTATGAATCCGGCACCTTTCCAGAAAACTGGAAATTTGCTCATGTTCAACCCATCGCAAAAAAAAAGGATCTAAGACCGACCCTTTCAACTACGTGCCTATAGCTCTGCTTTCTTTTATAAGTAAGGTGTTAAAGAAGTGCATAAGTCGGGCAGCTTCTGGAGCACCCGAACGGCTTGATTAGCGACAGGCAGTATGGTGAGGCTCATGTCGTTGTTCTTGATATCACGAAAGCGTCCGATCAGATGTGGCATGCTGCCCTCTTTCTTATACAAACTTCCATGCTATGGCGTCCTGGGAGGCCTTGCATGTAGTAGCTGATTTCCTTTCTGGCCGCAAGATATTTGTCATAGTTGACGGGTTCTCCTCTTCATCCCACAACGTCAACGCGGCTGCACCTCAGGAATCGGTCTTGGTTCCGATATTGTTCCTCTTACAAATTGCCAATGCTAAGACGTCCTGAGATCCTATTTAAAGTATAAAATTGGAACTTTTTTGGCTTCCCGTCAATCTCAGCAAAAACTGTTATCAGTTTCGTGATTTACCTAAGAATCAGATTCCGGCCGATACGGCAGAAATCTCAGTCATACTGTAATCTCACGTAACAAATAGTGGTTAAAATTGCGTCATCTGGTAGTAATCAGTTTTGGAAGAGAGTGAATTTTTTTTCTATCATTATAACTGAATTGTTTTGTGTTGTGTCATTTAAAGTGGTTTTACTGTTTGATGCGCTCACCTGAACTCACGGGATGAAGCCAATCACTGCCAAGATCCTATACGCGAAAAAAAAATTTGATTTTTTTGTAATCACGCGGTTGAGCCACTCTTAATTATGCGATATTTCATTGACGATATGCAAAGATTTTTGAAAATTGTTTTCATTAAGATGACTAAACTTAAAATTAAATATAATTAAAGTTACAACACAGTTTACTCAGCACACCAGGACAATATGGAATGCCTATTTAAAACATGGCTACCAACAAAGGATAAAGTGTTGCAAAGACATATTTGAAGTAAAAAAAAATGGCGATTTTTTTGATCTCCTGCCATTCCAGCAGAAAACTGAAATCCCTGCTGAAATCTGATATTTTTTTTTTTCAATAACATGCCATTAAACATTGGAGTTTCACAGTACAAAAATATCACAGTTATCTATAAAAGCTTACCTTGAAATTTACTTTGCTTTATAATGACAGTGAATACAGGTATTTGGATGACATGAATTATGATAGTTTACAGTTAGATGTTTATAAATTCAAAACTAGAACTATCGAAGAACATAAAAGAATACAAAATTTCGACCATGGATCAGGATGTGGACTATCTTTTTAGAAATGCAAGTTTTGATCATGACAAATAAATGATTTCTACTAACTCAGATATTTAAGCAGAAAAGTAATAAAGATATATTAATGCTAAACTCCTCATATTAACAAGAGTTAAGAGATATCTCATTTGAGATAAGATATCTTGTGGATTGTATATGTACTTGTATGAATCATCATGGTAAGCTGAGTTTCCAATATTTATTGGTTGAGACACTTTTCTGGATTTTACTCACTTTACACACAAATATCAGCATACTGGAAACTCCATATGCATATTACATAAATATGATTATATCTAATTACAATATATACAATGTCATTATATACTTGATCCATGGCATTCAACATAGAATATTTTCAATAGTAACTTACCTGATTTTCCTGTTTTTGTAGAGCTGCTCTCAAGGATTCTATCTGGAATACAACAGTATTATTAGAAAAAAATCACTGTAGTATAATGCACAATTCTAGACAAAAACTTATAGAATTATGCATCATTATAGCACAAATAATGTTGATATTTATTTTTCAAGTCAACAGTCAAGGTTACTCGTATTGTTAATGCACCTGTACATAGGTAATTATTGTAGCAGTTAAAAAGTTCATCAAAAATGGTTTTTGAATTTAGCAAGTAAAAACTAAAAACTGTTTTCATGCAATAATTCATAACTTTTAAAGGAAGACACTTGCTCACCTCTTGCTTTTGGTCTTCATATAACTTTTTGTAGTTGACACTGGGAGTATCCTGAGCTTCTGCAATCAAAACGAAATTGCTGACTTGGTAGATTTTACAGTAAATACCCTATATTTCACAAATGCATCCTGCTTACCATCATCCTCTGTCAAAACATTATTTGCAAATGTGGAAATATGACCCTTGATGGAATTCAAACTGTCATTGAAATTGATCCACGACATGCTTCAATATAAATATCATTTAGTGCAATAAAACTGTAAAAGCAGCTTTTTAAAGTCCATATTTTTCTGAAATCTTGTATATTTGTCTATTTTCTTGTATTGTAAGCATGTGACGTGTGACTCGTGTGACTTTTACGTGTCTGACACGGAACCACAGTGAACTAGATCACCACGAAACAAGTTATGACTATTCAGTGAATATTTATGTTTTGCGATATTCAGAGGGATGAATTAGATGACACTTTATGACCATTTTGCTCCATAGGCAGATCAATTGTTTTGATGGAGGTTATAATTATTATTAAAAAGCATATTATTCTCGGTCATTTTCATTGCTACAATCTAAATCAACCGACAGCTCACATTGCCAGTCTAATTTCTAGAGAGTGTTGCTAACCATAGATTAATTATTGATAACTCAGTATCGCCAACCATTAATTAATAAATTGTATGATCTAGTATGGCCAGCTTTAGGTGATAACCACAAATTTGGGTGTCGCAAACAGTAATTTAATTAGGATTGCACGGATAAAAATGACGGATAGGAATACGTTTTTGGGTAATTAATTAACGATATCATGTTTGCCCATGCCATGGAAGAACATCGATGTAAAGTGTAAATTGTAAGTGACTTCACTATTCATTCACTGGGGTAAAGATGGCGGGCTTGACCTTGAGATGTAAGATGAATATCTGAATCATCACTCACCTTAATTTTTATCGTTTTATGCAGCACATGTGATACGTCAGGGAAACGTCAAATTTTGACAATCTTCAGTAAAAATATTTCTTTTCAACAGCTTCAAGTAAATTAATTAAAAAGCTTGCATTGTGCAACAAATTCATATATTATGTGCATATAAATTACCCTTTCACTCTTCCCAACTGATTTTCACGTTTCAGGAAGGTTTGCAGTAGTTCCAACAGAAGGATGCGCCCCATTGCGCTGCGTTCAATAATTTGTTTTCATACACGTCACGATTAAAATACCCTTGCAAACGATCGGAATGCTTGTGAGGTTTCACCTTTTAATTAAATCTATCATCCTCTGGTAAAATGCAATCAAACTCAAAAACCAAAGAGATGTTTATATTGAGGGCCTTGGAGAAAATATTGAATGACAAGGAGATCAAGAGATCTCACCATTCGCAACTGAAAAGGGCATGCGAAGCTGCTTTAGGTGAGTTTTGTGTAGATATTTTGTTTTTAAACGTGGCGATGATGTGTAGGAATCAGGGAAATGAGAGCTTCTAATCATTGAAGTTAATATTTTAATATAAAATAGAAGCACCCATTAACAAATTGAGTAAACAAGGAAGATAATGATACTCTTGATAGTTTGGTATAGCCACAAATGAAAAGTTATGTTCTTATTAAAATTCTCCTTAGACTTGCCGCTTGATGTCATTCTATGATAATGTCTCAGCAAAACAAATCTTTGTATATTTACCTACAGTATATATAAAACTACTTATAGGTCTTTTCACAGTTTTTGGCAGGTCACAATACTTCTCATACATCCATATCTCCCTCAGACACATATAATGCAGTTAGCCTCTATGCCTGTGAACTTGAAGGCATGTAGGTATTTTAGTTTTGTCTCACTGCCTTGAAATGTTTTTTGTCAACACATGAATTTATGTTTGTCACTGTCCATATAACAACTTTCATGTCATATCACACTTGTATCAATGTTCATCTTCAATATAAAACACATATCAAAAGATGTATCTAGAGTGTTGACAGTATGTATTGAGTAGTATTTTTAGAAGGTGATTGGAAACAGTGGCACTCTCTTATCTGATTCATGCATCTGTGTAAGAGCAAGTATCAGCTGCATTACAGATCAGCTTGCGCAGTATGCAAGTTTCTTTAGGGAGTAAAACTAACACATGGTACCATTATTCAATGTGTTTATTTATTTCATATGACATAACCCCCAAAAACTGTGATAAGAGCTATAGCAGCATTCATAATTTCTGGCTGGCAATCAAAATGGTAACTAATGCTTAATAAAGCTATTTTTGAATAAAATTTAGATTGTCAACATTCTAGAGAGCTAAAGTCAATAATTTATTTAAAGGTAAAAGTTAGTCTAAGACACAAAAGAAAGCTGATATTTTTGGAAATAATTTTTTCTCAATAATAAATATTGATGAAACACTCACAGCCACATTTAAGAAGTACTTCCTAGATTTTTTGAAATTATGGATAGTATATGTAAACCATTACAAGTTTTATCTCACCTGAAATTATAATGGCCTTTGATGATGATTTCCTGAGATAATACAAATATGATCTGCTAAGTATCAATTAATTATTGCTCTATGTCTTGTATAATATATTGTAAATACAAAAAATGATATGACCTGCTACTTTTACAAATAATAAAAAATCAGGTAAATATAGCTCAGTTCTGTACACTTCAACTTGTCTCACTATGTTTATTTTTTTTAAATTTGTGTATAATTGACCAACACTGTATCTCCAATCAGCACTGAAAAGATGATGCTTACCTTGAAATAAATAATAAAAATATACAAAAGTAAAAATAACAGAAATATTGGTTATGCAACTGAGTTACTTTATCAAATAATTAGGAAGCAATTAAAGATAAAAAAGAGAATTAACTGGAACTCGAAACATCGCTGACAATCTAATATTAATTGATATATTCCAAACTTTCAACACATTTCCATTTAGCCAGTCTTTTATTTTCTAGAACAAATTAAGAATGAGACATCAACAGAACAGAAAGAAACATCTCCAACAGAAGACAAAGTCTCAGATGCTTTGCCCCAACCAAAAAGTGGAAATGTCAGTGCACTTACCACTGAGAAATACTTTCTTCCCTTTGAATTGGCTTGCCAAAGCAAATCTGCCAGGATTGTGGTGACTGCATTGGATTGCCTTCAAAAGCTGATTGCTTATGGTCATCTGACTGCTAATGTACCTGACTCGACCACACCTGGGAAACTGCTGATTGACCGCATTGTCGAGACAATATGTGCTTGTTTCACTGGACCCCAAACAGATGAGGGTAAGTCTTTTTCATCAGGGTCACATTCATTTAATCAAGTTATTAACTGTTAGTTTGGATAGAACATTGAGTTCAAATTTAGATATTGTTTATTACCAACTAAATCTTAAGAACAAACAACATCAAAAATAGATGTTCAAGGAGGAAGTGGAATAATGAAATAAAATTAATATATAGTTGAAATTTTAAACAAAACAGGACAAAATGCTTTACGAAATTACACATTAAATTTGAAGTCAAAATCTTACAAGCTGTTCCCAACAGATACCTGACAGTTGCATACTTGAAAGTGAGCAGATTGAGTGCACTGTTATTGTTGTCTGTTGCTCATGTTATACACTTTTATGAAGCCAATAAACAGAAACGAATGCTGCTCGGGTTACCAGTCCTTCTATTTCTGCTCCTGTTCCTTTATTGTAAACATGCCCATGATTGTCCTTTTAAGTTTTGTATAAGACTCCTTCTATTTCTTTGTATTTACTCATGGGCTTGAAGTGCCACAACAGGTAACAATAGCTGCCCTCCATGGAGACGTTGGTTGATACCTTGTAAACATGAGGTCTTTTTATCAAAGCCACAAATGTGCCTGCTGGCTCTTGTTGGTGGCTTCTAGTTGTATTTCCCTTTCCATCCTTGTTTTCACCCATATCCAGATGTGAAGGGCATATGTGTTCACTTTTCGTTTTTTAATACACATCCATTTGGGCCCTTTTGAAGCCAATAAATAGAAACGTACGTCGCTCGGGTTAACAATTTCTGATCCTGTTCCCACGATTGTCATTTCTTTTATATATTTTATGGCCATGTATAACGGGTCCTTCTTGAAAAATGTGGAAGCTTGTGGAGGTATGATTTACTCACCACTTCCTGTGGTGTCACTTGTCATATTATCTGTATAGTGATGAAAGTAGCAGTTATGTCAAATAATAAGTTTGAATATTTCCTAATGAATGAGACAAGTGAAAGGTAGTAGTACAAATAATTGTACATCCTTCTAAAATATTCTCTACATAATGTCTTATGAGACGTTTCTTAGCTATGAAAATTGATAATGCACCCCAAAGCATAACACTAGATGCAATCAAAGATTGAACCATTCCCTGCCTTTTTCATCAGCACAGCATTTTTGCAATAAGCCTTGGCCCTTGTGAAAAGTGCAACTTGAATTCTGAACAGTGGTAGGAAAAGCATGCTTGTATTTTAAAAAATTAACCATTAATGGAGGTTTCCGTGCAAGTATATTCAGTCTGAACTCGCTATTATAAGAACCAGTGGTAGTCAAACACTTAGGCTGGCAGTGATGTATATTGTTAGAGATTATTCTTTCTTGGCTCATTGGAATTAATCTGAAGAACGTGTGACATAGTTTTTGGTGTGTATCAAAGATGTTGGACATGGCCAGATGGACATAGGTTTTAGAAGCTTTAATGCATTTAAAACGCTGGTGTGCGATTTGATATTGTTTTGCCACTCATAGAATAGTTTAACAGCCAGTATCTCTAGAATATGGTACTGTTCGAATAACTGTTGTCACAGTCAATTGTTACGTTCATTAAAACAAACAATTTTTATGCTTCAGGTGTTCAGCTGCAAATAATAAAAGCCTTATTGACGGTAGTTACTAGTCAACATGTGGAGGTACATGAAGGGACTGTTCTCATGGCAGTTCGAACATGCTACAACATATTTTTGGCTAGCAAAAATCTTGTCAATCAAACTACAGCACGAGCCACATTGACGCAGATGCTGAACGTCATTTTTACGAGGATGGAGAACCAGGCTCTAGAAGCGGAAATACAAGCGGAACTTCAGGCAAATGTAAGAATTACTATTCCACACTGTCAAGTAGTTAGTATGTTTACAAAAATAGTTAAACAAAATATATTTAATTCCTATCCCTAAATAGATTTTTACTGAACTTTTAGTCTTGGTTTAACCTAAGACTTTTATCTATGAAACACATGATGTTTTGACATACACAGATCTGCTATAATATATGTGATATATTCTTTATTTGTATAGGTGCCTAATGAAACGAAAATATGCAATGGCAGTGCTTCAGAATTCAAAGAAGCAAATACAATAAAACTTGAAATTCCTCAAGTTAAGGAGGTGGATAATAATTCTGAGTTAGTTGTGGCTGAGATTTTAGATGGAGTTCTAGACAGAGTAATGAACGAAGTCACAGAGAGAAAAAGTTCGACTACTGTGAATAGCAGTGGCGATAATGAGACCCAGAGTGTTACTTCCTCTATCACAAGGCAAGCATATGTAATGATTTTGTTATATGTATGAAAGAAGTCTAAGGAGTTTCCAATAAAAATAGGAAGGAGGGAATTATTCTACAATCTTTGACATTTTCCAGGATACCATCCCAGGAAAGTATGGACACACAAAGCGAAAATGATTGTGCTGTTACAGCTAAGTTTGCCCACATTCTTCAAAAAGATGCTTTCTTGGTGTTCAGAGCATTATGCAAACTTTCCATGAAACCCCTTCCTGAAGGTACACCAGATCCCAAATCCCATGAGCTGAGATCAAAGATACTGTCTCTGCAACTGTTGTTATCTATTTTACAAAACGCTGGACCAGTCTTCAGGTAAGTTGTTATAAGACATCAAGGGTGTCAACTCTAAATGAAAATTGTGACATATAAGTATTCCATCCAACAAGTAGGTGGATCCTGATGGTTGGGGTAATCTGTGCACATGTGGTCCCCACCAGGTACTGGTGTATACATTTATACTTAGGCTTAAGTAAAAAAACTCAATTAGGAACATTTTTTCAGGTCCAATGAAATGTTCATAACAGCGATAAAGCAGTACCTGTGCGTGGCTTTATCTAAAAACGGCGTAAGCTCCATTCCAAAAGTTTTTGAGCTATCATTGGCTATCTTCCTGGCTTTGTTGTCAAATTTTAAATTGCACCTGAAGATGCAGATCGAAGTATTCTTCAAAGAGATCTTCCTTAACATCCTGGAGACATCAAACTCATCTTTTGAGCACAAGTGGATGGTAATACAGGCACTCACCAGGATATGTGGTGATGCTCAGAGCGTGGTTGACATTTATGTAAACTATGACTGTGATTTAGCTGCAGCAAATTTGTTTGAAAGACTAGTCAACGATTTATTTAAGGTATGTTTATAACACCAACATTCTCATTTCATTAAATAAAATATCTTACTTTTTGAGATGGATCGAAAAATTTTCGAGAATAATAGAAGTTTCATTCCACAGGTGGCACAAGGTAGACACTCAGTAGAACTGGGTGTGTCTCCAAATCAAGAAAGAGCAATGAAACTGAAGGGTCTCGAATGTCTGGTATCTATATTGAAATGTATGGTTGAATGGAGTAAAGACTTGTATGTTAATCCTAACCTACAGTCCACGGTGGGCGAACAAGAGCCTAGAGAACATGACAATGCATCACTGAGGAGTCATGGTGGGTCTTCGAATAGCCTGCATTCGAGTGAGAGCAGTGGGAATAAAGAGATATTGGACTCCCCAGAACAGCTGGAAGTTCTTAAGCAACAGAAAGAGGTAATTGCTAAATGGTTCAATCGGAAATATACCAAAAAATACTGACAAACCTAGCTTTCCTAGAATATGGAGCACATGTTACACATTGAATGATTTCAGTTGCAACTACACGTTTTCTGTAGTCAACTAAAGAAATAACGCCCAAACACTCGCCGAAACAGCTGTGGTGGCAGTCAAAATCCTGATAAGCAAGTATTTTTGAAAATAAAAACAATCATTGATAAAGCCTGATTTACACTACAAATCGATCATTGGGAAACAACAACTTATGATTCAGTCCATGATCGGTCCAGTGGTGGCGGAGCTAATTGTTTGTTGTAAATTTATTTAGCATTAATGCTACAATATTAATGTTATTATATATCACATAATTATTTATCTACATATTTTTATACAAAATTTGACTCCTATGAATTATTGTTTTCCATGAAATATTTTTTAATTTCCCTTTGAACATTTTCAAAGTGGCACACATCTTGATATCATTACTTAATTTATTAAATTCGTACGATCCTTTTTGAAATATTGTTTGTTATATTGCTATTGCAATTTTGTAAATGAAAGTCTATACTTCCTCTGGTACTCATTGATCAATTCATTATAATTTTCCAAATGATTTGGTAGAACATGATTTTTCAACTTGAATATGAAAATGAAAACCAAGTAGATTATGAAAATGTTTGATATATGAATATTGCAGTTCTGCCAGCATAACATTTATTCTAGTATATTTGACTGACTTGATCCTTTTAATTTCCCGTTTCGCAACTTTTTTCTCAGAGGGGCTAACTTGTGCTGAACATAATCCTTTATGAACTGACTAGCCTAAGGCCGCGGATCCGCTTTAATGGAAGTAAAGTACGTCTTTAATTAGTTTGAAGTAGATTTGTTTTGGAGAATGCAATACAATATTCAAAGTAATGCAATGGTTACTTTGGTAACAGATATGTTTTGTTCAAAATTTTAATACGACAATATATTGATTATTTTACTTATACATTTATGCCGCATACTTTTTATATTCTTCTATTTCACTATTTATACATCATTTAAGCATACTGTTTTTGCTACTTATTTTTTTTTAATAATAATAATATTTAATAAAGATTATATACAAAAAAATATAAACACATAAATAAATAATACAACAGTATAATTCCTCTTCATCAAGGACATCCCGATGATAGAAAGATATACCTAGATGGTTGAAATCACCTGTATGTGCTTTCATCATCCGGTCTTTCAAATGAAAAGAAAATCCTATTATTTGGATTATAAAAAACAAAAAAACAAAAATTAATCTCAATATCCCGAACATTGAATCAATCATACTATGATACAAAAACATCATTAGAAAAACCTTTCAAATTGTGCAGCATTCTCAAAAATATATTCTCTGCTGCTGGTGCTTAATGTTTTAATATTTTTCAAGAGTTCTGGCAGAATGTTATATACTAAGTGACATAAATCCGAACACCCAGTTTAAATGGTTTTATTTTAATAAAAGTTGGTGAATGTATTTATCTTACTGTAAATAACAAGTGAAAAAATTTTCAGCCTTATCAGTTGGACATTCCGGTATTTATACTGCTTTTTTTTTAATTCACTAACGCTCTAAAAATGAATATTTCAGCCGCAGTAAAGAATCAACGTTGGCGGATTTTGGTTCTTGACATCCTTTACGATCGGTTACGATGCCTAGAGTACGGAGACCTGTACGATTTCGTCAACTTAGTGAGTTTGATAGGGGCCGTATAGTGGGACCTCGGGAAGCTGGACTTTCTTTTCGGGCAATTGCAGTTAGAGTGCAAAGAAGTGTAGACACTGTGGTTAGGTGTTGTCAGGCATGGCTTCGAGAAGGCCATACGCAAAGAGCAAGGGGCACTGGACGCCGCCGTAGAACAACAGACCGTGAAGATCGCCGCCTAAGAGTATTGGCCTTAAGGGACCGTTTCTCCACTACCAGGTCCATTGCAAATGACTGGTTTGCAGAACACGGAAGACCTATTGGCATGCGAAGTGTTTACCGACGAATGAGAAGTTTTGGCTTGTTTTCATACCGGCCACACTGGGTCCTCCCTTTAACTCGAGAACACCGACGTAATCGCCTTGAGTTGTGCAGACAACGGTCACTCTGGGATCAGGAATGGAACAGTATTGTCTTTAGTGACGAGTCTCGATTTTGTTTAGGCATGCACGATGGTCGTGCCAGGGTTAGAAGGCGACGTGGTGAAAGGAGGAATCCACAGTTTTTTGTTGAAAGACATGTTCATCACACTGTTGGAGTTATGGTTTGGGGTGCTATAGCTTATGGTTCCAGGTCACCTTTAATCTTCATCAGAGGTAACATGAACGCGCAGGGTTGTATCCACGAAGTTCTAGAACCCCATCTTTTACCCTATCTTGACACCCTGGCAGATCCAACTTTCCAACAAGATAATGCCTGACCACATGTTGCAAGAGTCACAATAGACTTCTTTCAACATAATGATGTCACATTGTTACCATGGCCACCAAGATCTCCCGACATATCCCCAATTGAGCACGTGTGGGATATGATGCTCAATTTGCAACGTCCTCCTCAAACTCTAGAAGCACTTCGGGAGGAGTTGGTGGTTGCCTGGAATGAGATACCACAGGAGGACATTGACCACCTGATCAGAAGCATGCCTAGGCGCGTTGGAGAATGCGTAGCACATCAGGGTGCATCCACACATTATTAAAGGTCAAAGGGATTTAAAGCAGTGCAATCATTTGGAAATTTTTGTCATTTACTTATTATGCTTCATTAAGTACTTATACAAAATTTTATCAAAATAAAACCATTTAAACTGGGTGTTCGGATTTATATGTCACTTAGTATATATCTTTGGTCCTATATACGTTATGTATCTTAAGTTTAGGTTATTATTATTCTTGGGAATTTCTATTTGCCTGCCCACATTTGCACGAGTACAGTAGTTATGACTTACTTGTTTCTGTAATTTTTCATTTCTATTAATAAAAGTAGATACTGTCATCACGTACAAGGTTCCAATATTACACTCATCGTTTGTAAAAAGTTAATAAGTGGGGAATCTTTTTTCTTTCTTAAAAATAATTTTAATAATATATTTCTGAATAATAATGAGTTTATGTAGAGCATTATTATACAATCCTTCCATACTAATATACCATATCTAATCATAGATTCAACAAATGCTTTATAAACTGTTATTAATTTTTTTATCGAGAGACTCTCGCAGTAGATAAAATTTATGGATTAATTTTCTCACTCTACTCGATACATAATCAACATGTGGTTGCCACTTTAAATGTTGGTCAATAATGATTCCAAGATATTTAGTTTGAGACAGAATAATTATCATCCAACATAATAGTGTTGTAAGTTGGCCTGTTTTGATTGGTGAATGAACATGTAATATAGTCTGTCTTACATAAATTCAATGTTACTTTACTCTCTTGTAACCAGTCTTTTACCATACCTAGACCATACACTGTTTTACACTTTACATCCTCCCAACTACAACCTGCAAAAAGAAGTACAGAATCGTCAGCATAAGAAATAGTTAAACCCCCATGTCCAGCTTTAGCATCTTATTTATATAAATTATAAAAAGGAGCGGTCCCAAAACTGTACCCTGCGGGACACCAATCCGTTTTTTAATAACAAAATTCCTCGATTTTAATTAAAATAAGAGACATACGAAAAATGTCGAATCTTCCTATTGTCCGCGCCATGTTAACACCCACATCAATAAAATATTCATTACAAAAATTTACCATTTCAATAGAATCAGTAAACTGGTTGCCATCATTATCATTTATAGAAATATAAGATTGACCTTTGTTACCCTTTTCGTACGTTGCATCCTTTATGATGTCATTCATTTTTTTCTTGTTATTGTTACTTTTTCAATTTGCGTTCTATAGTATGTTTTTTGTTTGTGTATTAATTTATTTAGTTTATTACGATAATCCTTATGCTGATTTTTCAAAGACAATAATTTGCTAAAAGTCCCTTTTTCATTTTATCTCTTTTTTCACAGAAACAATAATTCCATTGCTTATCCATGGTTTTATTTTTTTGGGATTGATACTCGTGTGACAATTGTTTCTGTTACTTTCAACAGCAAGTCCCTGTAGGTAGTCAAAAATAACTTTACAGCTATTTCTGGATCATTCACACTAGTTTTGAATGTCTCCTCAGCCTGTCATCATCACGTCTGAGCCACAATTCGAAGAGACGTACAAATGAGTAAATTTACTAATTATTTAATACCTGAGGAAGGATATAGGCATAGTTTTATCCATGAGATTATCGTAGAATTTGCCTTATTAACAGACTGTCTTCGAAATAGCCAATCATCCCGGAAATTTAGCAACCACCAAGTTTTTGAAAAAAATTTGTCGATGACCTCAAATATGACTTCAACATGATATCTCAGGGAATTGACACTCTATGACTTACTATGATCAAAGCATGTCTTCCTATAACTTTCTTTGATATCACTCACATAATAAGTTTTCGTTTAAAAAAAGGATACAACCCTAAACAGTAAATGCACGATGTAAATGACGTATTTATGTATCATTTATCATTTCGGTCGGACCAGCGACTCGGCGCTTCCGCGTCAGTCGGCTCTTGTCAAACTTCCAGTAAACCGTTTTGGGCTGTAGCTCATTAAATAGATATTTCAAAATTATTTCCTGGGATAAAAAGTAGCCTGTAATGCTATTCCAGACTGAAGTGTGTCTTTGTATCAAATTTCATCCAGATCCGTTCAGCCATTTTGGCGTGATTGAGTAACCACCATCCATATTTTCTCATTTTTAATGTTAGTCAGGATGACGGCATTGCATGGGAAGTGCAGAGTCAACCTACTCAACGCCGTTTCTTTTCTCGCTGTGTTCAAAATTATTTTATTTTCTTAGGTTTGGGAGATGGGCATCAACATATTCAACAGAAAACCACGTAAAGGCATATCACACCTCCGAGAGCCGGGCTTATTGGGCACTAGTAATGAAATAGATATTTCAAAGTTATTTCATGGAATAAAAAGTAGCCTATATGCTTTCCAGACTGAAGTGTGTCTTTGTACCAAATTTCATCCAGATCAACTTAGCCATTTTGGCGTGATTAAGTAACACCATCCACTTTATTTTCAATATTAGTCTGGATGGCAGCGTAGCGTGCGAAGTGCAAAGTCAACTTACTTGACGCCGTTTTTTTTTTCTTCCTGTGTTCAAAATTAATTTATTTTCTTAGGTTTGGGAGATGGGCATCAACATATTCAACAGAAAACCACGTAAGGGCATATCGTACCTCCAAGAGCAGGGGTTATTGGCCACTAGTCATGAAGAAGTCGCGAAATTTCTACACACTGACGATAGATTGGACAAAACTTTCATAGGGGAGTTTTTGGGGGAGAATGACGAGTACTGCAAACAAGTCATGTACGTTTACGTGGACGAAATGGACTTCGCCAATATGGACTTTGTAGCTGCCCTCAGGCACTTTTTAGATGGATTCCGGTTACCAGGAGAGGCTCAGAAAATTGACAGGTGAGTAGTTCATAAAAATCCTCCATGATACTGACGACGGCAGACTCAAATTGTTGTAGCTGAATTGTCACTCAGTTCCAACAAGGAGTTTCCGACTACAAGGAACTATCGAATGTCATAGTTTCGTCGATCTTACATTTTTTTATAAATCTTGCAGATTAATGGAAAAATTCGCTAGCAGATATTGCGAATGCAACCCCAGTAACACCCTGTTCGCTAGTGCTGACACAGCATACGTGCTAGGGTTTTCCATCATCATGTTGACCACAGATCTGCATTCGCCCCAAGTGAAGAACAAAATGACAAAAGAACAATACATCAAGTTGAACAGAGGGAATACGGAGAGCAAAGACGTACCTGAAGAGTATCTGTCGCAGATCTACGACGAAATTGCCGGACACGAGATCAAAATGAAAAACACTGTAAGCATTGTCATTTTTTAAATACTTTGGAGTATTTCGCTTTCCACGCTGCTGGTGAGGACGTAATAGCGAAAAAATTGGAAAATAAATACGTTTTTTTAATGACATGTATGCTACGACGACGTAATGATATCAGGGCATAAGTAAGTTGCCCAGATTTTATGCACCATATTGACCAGACCATATTGTTTTAAAAAAATTAATTTAATAATTAAATCATATTCATTCTGTAACATCACCAGCTGATATAATAGATGGTGCATATTCAAAGTCCATAATTTTAATTTTTCCAAATCATTACTGTTTTTCACTTATGCTCATTCTACTGTAAGGTAAAGGTATAGAGGGTGTCCACAGAAGGTGAATAATAAAGATAACAGAGTGTGTAATAGTTGACTTAGATACTATATACACAAATTCGATCCTAACCATTGGGACCTCAAAAACGGTAAGAGATTCGAAATCGCTTAAATGGGGGGAAAAGTTGCCTGTTTAGGTTAACTCACAAATGCCGCTTAGAAAGCTTAGGAATTCAAAGTACTTCCGGAGAAAGACGAAAAAACCGAATTTTCTCAAAATCGTTTTAATTTTTTCCTGACTTTATTTCAAAATAAATTGCACATTGACATTTCCCCTTTTTCTCCTTTACAAGATGGCATAATTTTAATTCCAATATGACGCTTCATTTCTTGTCCTCCAGCATCAACTTTATTTTTTCTTATAGACGCCATGTTGTATTTTTTCACAAGTGAATAAAGTTCTGATCCGAAGTGAGATGAAACAATTCCTCCAACTATATACGTATATAATAAAAGCGCCTCTTATAACTTCGCATACCAATGCTTTTTTACATTTATGCAGGTAAACAAGCCAGGGAAACAGCAAATCAACAGCGAGAAACGTCGAAAAATCTTGTTTAACATGGAAATGGAAGCGATCTCGACAGCAGCGAAAAATTTGATGGAATCTGTTTCACATGTCCAAGCGCCTTTTACAACAGCAAAACATTTAGAACACGTCAGGCCGATGTTCAAAATGGCGTGGACGTCGTTCTTGGCAGCCTTCAGTGTAGGACTGCAGGTATGTTCTTAAAAAACAAGAGAGATTGGAAAAATAAAATATTACCCCTTGCTGAAAAAAGAACGTACTGTCGAACGTGGAGGTACCACCCAGCGGATTTCTAAGGCGATCATGTCTTATTCACACATGTTCCCTAGCTAGTGGATGAGTGATGTCCCTTCCTACCCCGATATCCCCTTATAGCTTCACGATACCAACTGGAGTTAGGCTTTCGTAGAGTTTTTCCCAAACGGGTTTTTTTATTTGACAGTACTATCCTTCCGGTTAATAATGAAACACAATCTCATTCATATGCGCGCCACGGCTGAGCTTGACGTAGCCGATTCTGTCGATTCAATTTTTCAGTACATTTTCCAAAGTCTGCGACATTATTTCACCAATAGCTGCATTAATGTTGGTCTTGAAGTGATCAATTGTCGCTGAGGCATCCGTATAGCTTTTAGCTTTTACGATTCCCCACAAGGAATAATCCAACGGAGTTAAAACGCAGCTTCGCGGTAGCCAAGTCACATCACCAAAACGGCCTAGCCACCAAGATGAAAATGGGCCTCATCCGAAAAAATGATTTTTCGGTAAAAATGGGGGTTCTTGTCCAAGCGTCCAATTTTGAGCGCTTCCCAACGTTGTTCAAGTGTATATCGATCCATATTCGTTCACCGCAGACTCTTTACTGAATTCATGTCAAAACAGAACTGATGTAAGTGTTGCCAACCGTGAGATAAACCCTAGTTCAAACATTAACCAACAAGATGGATCGCCCTGTATAAAAAGAAAGTTGAAATATCACCACTTTGATTTCCGATGCGAATTTGTGTGTGTGTGTGTGTGTGTGTGTGTGTGTGTGTGTGTGTGTGTGTGTATTGCTCTCTTTAAGTCAAATCCTAACAGAGCATTATTGATTACGGTATTTTTAAAGAAACACTTTCTCATATATGACGCGTGAAATCAAAATTATTTATTATATTTTCATTTCCAGGATTGCGACGACCCAGAGGTAGCAGCCCTGTGCCTAGACGGTATCAGATGTGCCATCCGTATCGTATGCATCTTCCACATGACCTTGGAAAGGGACGCCTACATCCAAGCCTTAGCCAGATTCACGCTGCTCACAGCTAACTCGCCCATCACTGATATGAAGGCCAAGAACATTGACACTATCAAAACGTTGATCATGGTGGCGCATACCGACGGAAACTACCTTGGCACCAGTTGGTTGGACATTTTGAAATGTATATCTCAGTTGGAACTAGCTCAGTTGATTGGCACAGGTGTGTAGCATTGATATTCCACCAAATGAAACGAGGAAGTCAATTTAATCATTTATCGTTTTATGCATGTTTTTATACGGCTGCGCAAAATGTAATTTGATCTTTGATAGATCTACCTTTTTAGGTATAGAATTTTACCGCGTTATTGAAGAGCAGTGTTTAGGTTACTTTGTCAAAAACTTGCGTTATTCTCAAAATGCATGTAATGTTGAAAACATAAGGAATGCAAAGCAAACAAAAAGAAGGTATGAACTTCCATTTCTTCTTTGTTGTTTTCATGTACACTCTGCGAAAATCAAAAGTTCGCCAATTTTTACCTTACAGACAAGGTTAAAAATCAGTTTAAAATAAACTAATATCAAAATACTCTTCGGGGTCGTATCTTCTTAGACTCGGACAACTTTAGAAAAAAATTACTTGAGCCCTTTTCTGATAAAAAAAACAAATCTGATACAATATCTAGACTGATCTGACAGCAACTAAATTGCATTTCATTGAAAATATCAGTGTCTCACTCTTGCTGTACGAAATTCTGCTTAGTAAATTCTTTGAAGACATGAATAAAATTAGAGAATGTTAATTTTGCAAGTTTGCTTTTTCTATGGCGTGCGAAAAGCTGATTGATCACAATAAAAGTAAACATAATGTGAAAACGCATTTATTTTATCAAATTTAAAATCGATAAAAAAAGGGAGCTTTGTGGATTGGAACCTCCATCCTGCGATTTTGCAACCGTCACTCCTTTGTACTACACTACGATGCCTCTTGGTTTAATGAATCTTGATACCGCTATCCAAATCTGTTATAAACACTTAGAATAATGTCGAAAACTATACAAGATATAATGCTAAAACTTTAAATATATATTAGGGACTAACACAGAGCATTTTGCCTAATTTTTCAGATGGTCAGTTCGCTACAATTGTATTTGTCTACTGTTTTTTTAGTATTCTAGAGTTTATTTTCCGACATTTTGAACTGGCAGTCGTTTTAATCGTACGAGATTTCGAAAACAACCTCATACTATATTAATACTTTTAGAAAACAGTTCCAGGGAATTATATTTCTTTGTAGTCATGCAGTCATCAATAATGTAGCCATTTAGGACATAATAATAATAATAATAATAATAATAAAATGTCTTCATTTTTTAGTTAAAAGAATAACAAGGAAAAAAACTCATTTGATGAGGGGGGCGGCATTCAACATAGTTGCTCTTCCATGCAACCCCCGGAAATAATACTAAACTAACAATTAGATAAAAACGATGGGTGTAATTAATACAACAAAAATGAAACTATTGTGCACTTTTCTCATAGGATTTGACTCTATTTTGGAAGCTGCTAAGTGAGATCGAATTTTTTACAGTATCTGGCAATGAATTGTTTATTGTAGATGCAACATAAGTAAATGACTTTTTAAACTGTTCAGTACTATGTAACGGAACATCATAGAGATTACAAGAACGAGTTTCCCTATCATGAAGATGCGATGCTATTCTAACCAGGCTAAGACAGTTTGAAACATAATTGTATTCAGTTTGCGTGCTAACTTTATCAACAGTTAGTGCATTTCAATATGAAATATTTTTTTTTTATAAACTTTAAGGCTCATCTGTGACCGTGTTGAAATTTCAGCTCTAAATATACGTAGATAAGAGTATGATGAAATCCTGAAAATAAATTTTTTTTTCGCAACAAATGGTGATAGACACATCCACTTTGCTTTAAAATGGGTATAATAATGTATGCTTTTCGAATATCGTGTCGCATCTGTTCAATTACTCACAAATACGGAATGTTTGAATTTGTTTATAATAAAAAACGTAACCTTTGTTTTTCGCATAAAAATAACATTTATCTTTCTGAATGGTTTGTGATTCATATCGGCAAGGTAAACACGTGTATTTTGCTATTAAATGCTCTTTGAACGAACCGTGTATATTGCTCAATAAACTAGTAGTGATATCCGGAAAATAGGTGTTTTGGGATAAACAATTAGAAATTCTTGAAAACTACATGACCAGTATACTCCAATTTTGTTATTGTTATTGAGAAGTATGACGCCTACGCATTTGAAGAATTTCAAGTAGCTGCCTGAAATTATCGTCGCATTACCAAGTGCCAAAACCTACATTTTCTCTAGATTTTCGAGCATAAGTTGTGATCTTGTAAATACCTAAGAATCTTATTTGAAGAATTCTTTTGTTCCTGCCAACACTTTTGATTGAATCCCAAGAAACACGTTTTCTCATTTCTTTGTTGTTGAATAAAAAGTTTTCTCATGAAAATTGGTGTACCCATTTTATGCGTTCATGTTTTAAATACCCACTTGCATCAATAAAACCAAACTTCACAATTATTTCGGAGAAATTTGCTAATATGATTAGACTAGTTTATGGACCTTGAAGTATTTTTGATAAGATCTATACTCAGTTTTTGCCAACTTGACAAGCTATTGAGAAATATCATCTTATATATTGGTATACTATGGCATGTGGTCGAAATTGATTACTCAACTGTTTTTTGAATTCGAATATGACACGATCTGGGCTGAATTTGTTTTTAAAGTGACATTCAAATGACCACATAGTGACTAAAGGACATCTGGCTCTGACTGAAAAATACCTAAATGACAGGTGGTTGGGCTCAGCTGCTTTTGAAATTGTCGTTCATATACCTTTGAAGTGACCATCAAATGCCCTCTTGAAGATAAACTAATCCCAGATTCCAAATAAGCGACCCAAAAAGCACTGCTGCACTCCCATATACATTGTATTTTCTCAAATAAAGCTATTCCGTCATCAAATTGATCTACCTAAAGGTGTCCGACCCGAGTTTCTTTCTGGGCCGGGCCACAAACCTCCAGATCCCAGTACCAAGGAACACATCGGACAAACAAGTTCCCAGAGCGTCGTAGTGGCCGTCGACAGGATCTTCACTGGATCAACAAGATTGGACGGCGACGCCATCGTAGATTTCGTCAAGGCGCTGTGCAAAGTCTCGCTGGAAGAACTGGCTCATCCTGGGCATCCCAGGATGTTTTCTTTACAGAAGATCGTCGAGATCTCCTATTATAATATGGGTAAGTACGTTCGTGTGGTGGTAGGTTGTCCAAATCAAAATAATGTATTAGCTCAGTAGTAAATATTGTAAAATTCCTCAAATCGACCTTAGAAGTAAAACAACTGGCAGGTCAGTAGTTCTGCAGGAGTATTATGTAAAAATCTTACTTCTCACATAATGTCAAATTGTTCACTATGTCAATTGAGATAGCTGCGCGTGTATATCTAGTGCATACGGGGCTGCATTCGTAAATTGTTACATAGTGTATTTTGTACTGCTCTGTAGCAATTTTAGCGTTTGTAATTGCTTGACGTAAAAATTCCATGTATTCGGAAATAGAACAAAGTAATCCTTCTGGAACGTGAAAAGGTCACTTTTCTTCCCGTGTTCGAAACCTTGGGAATCAGAGTGCTGCCACTTGTCATTCTTGTGGTTTGCTGTTTGTTTACTTTATTTGCTTGTCAGAGGTTCAAAGTTTGCAGAATAAATATTTTTCACGATAAATGGGCTACCTCGTATCCAGAGCCTTATGATAATATACTAAATGACGTAGAAAATGCAACACAGACTAGGAGTGCTGTAATTTTTAGCATGCTTTTACAAGTTTTAGGTCTACTGATAAATAGGAAGTGATTACAATTTTAACTCAAAATTTCGCAAATTGGCGGAGATATCCCACCTTAATGTTATTAATGATTTTTGTACTTTTCGGGCAAACAACAACTCTTACGCCCAATTTTTCTATTGACCTGTGGGATTTGAAATCTTGGTCCGTATCATAATAGACCAAGGAGAAGGGTGGTATATTCATTTTTCAATGTTGACATATTACAGGTAGGATCCGTCTGCAATGGTCGAAGATTTGGCAGGTGCTAGGCGAGCACTTCAACACAGTAGGGTGCAACCCGAACGAAGAAATTTGCTTTTTCGCTGTGGACAGCTTACGACAGCTCTCTATGAAGTTCATAGAAAAAGGAGAGTTTTCGAACTATCGTTTCCAGAAAGATTTTCTTCGACCCTTTGAATACATCATGAAGAATAACGTGTCGCCCACCATTAGAGATATGGTGGTGAGGTGCGTCGCCCAAATGGTTAATTCTCAGGTAAAACAATTTTTGCTTCTAAGGCTTTTAAAACCTTTTAAAAAATTGTTTCAGAAATGTACGATATTGTGCAAGGTAGTGGAGGCTTACAGTGTGAATGATATTTTGGTGCTATATGGTGTCTGCATAGTTAAAGTGCTAATACAAACTACGAGTATAAAAGTTTTGTAATATGACTCAACAAACAGATGCAGGAGGCTGCATGTTACTGCATGTTGAGACATGTCCATGAGTGCATAGTAGCCGCCAGCAGCAGGTCTGTTGATTTAGTTGTTCATGCGTATTGACAGTGTAAACTGCGGACTATGGCACGCGTGGTTTAAGCATTGACCAGTGCTTAGAAGAAATGACGCTTGCATTACAGAATGATTGTCCTCATCGTACGACTATATTCAAGTAGTACAGAGAATTCCACTCTGGAGGACACTGAGAGGGAAGGAAGGCCGCGAACGTCAATAACAGAGGAAAACATTACTGCTGTGAGGAAAATGCTTGACGAAGACCGGAGAGTGACATACCAACAGAAAGAGGAGACCTGACACCTTCACGCGCCAGCAATTCATTCAATTCTGCTTGATCATTTACATGTAAAGAAACGTTGTTCTCTCTGGGTACCGCATAGTCTGACGGAAGAGTAGAAGACTTGGTGCCGAAAGATGCTGAAAATGTTTGATAAGAGGCAATCTCGGTATGTGAACAGCATCGTGAAAGGTTACGAGACTTGACTCTATTATTACGATCTGCCGACCAAGGCTCAAAACAAAGTTTGGGTGTTTGATGATGAGGACACACCCGAAGCTGTCAGAAAATCCCGATCGGTTAAGAAAAAAATGATAGCTTCATATTTCAAATCGAGCTGGATTGTGGAGCGTGTCGTTTTGGTCCCACAGAAGACAGTAACAGCTAAGTGGTACACGGAACAGTGCCTGCCTAAAGTCATAGAGTCTATGAAAAGTCTGCGGCCAAAGTCAAGAATGGACACTGAAAATTGACAGATCTGGTTTAAGGACTGGTTTTGACGGATGGAGAAGTGTATTGAATGTGGTGGATATTACTTTGAACGAAGTCAATAAATCAAGCTGTATTGCAAAACTTTTATAGTACCCTTTGTATAATTCTGATTTGTATGATTGTTTCAGGCGAAGAATATAAGGTCAGGTTGGAAGAATATCTTCTCAGTATTCCATCTGGCTGCTAGCGATCAAGAAGAAGCCATAGTCGAATTGGCATTCCAAACAACTGGAAAGATTATTACCGAACTGTACGAGAAGCAGTTCCCTATCATGATTGATTCATTTCAGGTAATTATTGAACTCAGTTAAATGTTTATCATAGCAAAAACAAAATAGTTGTTTACTATGTTCGACTTGGTAGACACAAAATATTTTTTGAAGGACTTAAACCAGATTGCTCACAAAAATGACGTCTTAACACAATTACATCAATTATACTATAGTAGTTTTTTTGACGTTTCCTCAGTCATCATCTAAACGGGTAATATTTTTACTGCATTATCTAGCTTCAATAGAGTAGCCATTTCCTATTTTTGTATATTAGTCTAATCATTAGCAAATTTCCCCGAAATAATTGTAAAGTGTGGTTTTATTGATGCAAGTTGTTCAAGAGGGGTATTTAAAACATGGGTGCATAAAATGGGTACACCAATTTCTGTGTTAAAGCTTTTTATTCGACAACAAATAAGGAGAAAACGTGTTTTTTGAGAGTCAATCGAAAGTGTTGTCAGGAAGCAAAAAGTTCTTTAAATATACTGTGACATATAAATCCGAACACCCAGTTTAAATGGTTTTATTTTAATAAAATTTTGTATAAGTACTTAATGAAGCATAATAAGTAAATGATAAAAATTTCAAAATGATTGACCTTTAATAATGTGTGGATGCACCCTGATGTGCTACGCATTCTCCAACGCGCCTAGGCATGCTTCTGATCAGGTGGTCAATGTCCTCCTGTGGTATCTCATTCCAGGCAACCACCAACTCCTCTCGAAGTGCTTCTAGAGTCTGAGGAGGACGTTGCAAATTGAGCAATCTCCTACCCATCATATCCCACACGTGCTCAATTGGGGATAAGTCGGGAGATCTTGGTGGCCATGGTAACATTGTGACATCATTATGTTGAAAGAAGTCTATTGTGACTCTTGCAACATGTGGTCGGGCATTATCTTGTTGGAAAGTTGGATCTGACAGGGTGTCAAGATAGGGTAAAAGATGGAGTTCTAGAACTTCGTGGATATAACGCTGCGCGTTCACGTTACCTCTGATGAAGATTAAAGGTGACCTGGAACCATAAGCTATAGCACCCCAAACCATACCTCCAACAGTGTGATGAACATGTCTTTCAACAAAAAACTGTGGATTCTTCCTTTCACCACGTCGCCTTCTAACCCTGGCACGACCATTGTGCATGCCTAAACAAAATCGAGACTCGTCACTAAAGACAATACTGTTCCATTCCTGATCCCAGAGTGACCATTGTCTGCACCACTCAAGGCGATTACGTCTGTGTTCTCGAGTTAAAGGGAGGACCCAGTGTGGCCGGTATGAAAACAAGCCAAAACTTCTCATTCGTCGGTAAACTCTTCGCATGCCAATAGGTCTTCCGTGTTCTGCAAACCATTCATTTGCAATGGACCTGGTAGTGGAGAAACGGTCCCTTAAGGCCAATAATCGTAGGCGGCGATCTTCACGGTCTGTTGTTCTACGGCGGCGTCCAGTGCCCCTTGCTCTTTGCGTACGGCCTTCTCGAAGCCATGCCTGACAAGACCTAGCCACAGTGTCTACACTTCTTTGCACTCTAACTGCAATTGCCCGAAAAGAAAGTCCAGCTTCCCGAAGTCCCACTATACGGCCCTTGTCAAACTCACTAAGTTGACGAAATCGTACAGGTCTCCGTACTCTAGGCTTCGTAACCGATCGTAAAGGATGTCAAGAACCAAAATCCGCCAACGTTGATTCTTTACTGCGGCTGAAATATTCATTTTTAGAGCGTTAGTGAATTAAAAAAAAACAGTATAAAAACCGGAATGTCCAACTGATAAGGCTTATTAAAATAAAACCATTTAAACTGGGTGTTCGGATTTATATGTCACTTAGTATAAGATTTTTAGGTATTTATGAGACCTACAGAATGAGATCACGTAAAAAGATCTGACTAATAGTAAAAAAGTTAGGGCCGAAAACCGAGGCAAAATGCAGGTTATGGCTCTTCTTGCTAATGCTTCGATAATTTCACGCAGCTACTTGAAATTCTTCAAATCCGTAGTCTTCGTACTCCGTACCACAACAAAATTGGAGTAGATTGGTCAAGTAGTTTTTGAGAATTTCCAATTATTTATCCCAAAACACCTGTCCTCCGGCCATGACTACTAGTTTATTGAACAATATACAGGGTTCGTTCGAAGGGCATTTTATAGCCAAATACATGAGTTTACCTTGCCGATATGGATCAAAAACCATTCCAAAAGATAATTGTTATTTTTATGCGGAAAACGAAGGGGGTAAACAACTAGAAATTCTCAAAAAATACTTGACCAATCGACTCCAATTTTGTTGTCGTTATTTAGAAGTATGAAGCCTACGAATTTGAAGGATTTCAAGTATCGGCGTGAAACTATCGTCGCATTATCAAGTGCTAAAACCTGCCTCAGTTTTCGTCCATAACTGTGACTACTAGTCGGATTTTTTACGTGTGTTCTCATTCTGTGGGTCTCATAAATACCTAAAAATCTTATTTGAAGAGTTTTTTCGTTCTTCCCAACACTTTCGATTGAACCCCAAAAAACACGTTTTCTCATTCTTTGTTGTCGAATAAAAAGTTCTCCGACAAAAATTGATGTACCCATTTTATGCGTCCACGATTTAAATACCCCTTTGAACAACTTGCGTTGAGGCGTGCAGGTTGAATCAACGTCACTTTTCTTTAGGACGCTGTGAAGTGCCTGTCAGAATTCGCCTGCAATGCTAGGTTTCCAGATACCAGTATGGAGGCGATCCGACTCGTGAGGACGTGTGCTGCTAGCGTAAATGAGGCCCCGAACCTGTTTGCCGAGCATGGCGGAATCGAAAATGACGTAGCTGTTCCTGAAGAGGATAGAGTTTGGGTTAGAGGATGGTTCCCTCTGCTCTTTTCTTTATCATGTGTTGTTAACAGGTCAGTTTAAATTAATCATGGTTACAACATGAAGTTTTCTGACGCAATGTGTTGTTTGAATTTAACTACGAAAAATAGTGCAGTAAGGTAAGTTTTTAAATACTGATGGTAGCTATGATGTTTCTTGGAGAGATGAAAATGAATATCAAAATTGTATGATTTATTGCACGTTCTATTAATCATGGCATACATGGGAACAACAACCAACATATGATCTTTTCGACGGCTGTTACTGGAAATTGTCGTAAATAAAAAAATAAATAACTATGAATTATTGTCTTCAGATGCAAACTGGACGTACGTACCAGAGCTTTAACCGTCCTGTTCGAGATAATAAAAACGTACGGCAGCTCATTCCAGCCTCACTGGTGGAAAGACCTGTTCAAAGTACTGTTCAGGATATTCGACAACATGAAATTACCCGAGAAGCAACCGGAAAAGGCAGAATGGATGACGACCACCTGCAATCACGCTCTCTACGCTATAGTCGACGTGTTCACGCAGTATTTTGACGTATTGGGTGCGCTGCTTTTGGAGGAGCTTTATTCGCAGCTGCATTGGTGTGTGCAACAAGATAACGAACAGCTGGCAAGGTAAGGAGCAAACTTTAAATCGACCATTAATTCGTTATTGTATATACAGGTTGGCCAATATATAACTGACTGATTTAAATTGCGCGCCATTTTTGATACTCACATTTCAAGGTGGCGCCGTAGTAGTTGTTGAAAGCACATCTATCCAATTCTTCATGTAGCGCTACACGAACCCACAACGCGTCGGTATTGTTAAAACGTTTTACTTAAATAATGAGTCGATTGTTACAACGATTCGGAAGCTTCGACAAGATTTCGGTCGAAATAACGTGCCAACACCATTCGTCAGACTTGCTAAGGTCGGGTCGTGTTCGAGCTGTTTGTACTCCGGAAAATATCGAGAGAGTTCGTGAAAGGGTAGTGGAGCGCCCTCAGACGTCTACCAGACATCGTTCTCAAGATATGGGTATTCGTCGCACGTCATTATGCACTATTTTAAAACAAGACTTGCATTTGTGGCCATACAAAATTCAGTTTTAACCCGAGAACTACAGCCTGGTGAGCAGGAAAGTCATCGACAATATATTCATGCAATACTGCAGCTTCCTTCCCAAAATAACGATTTTACTGATAACTGATAATGAGCGATGAAGTCCACTTCGATATGAACGTATTTGTTAACAAGCAGAATTGTCGTATCTGGGCATTAGAGAACCCTCGTATCATCCATCAACGACCACTACATCCTCGTCGAGTCTCAGTTTGGTGCGGTGTTTGGTGTGGAGGTGTCATTGGACCTTACTTCTTTGAAGACGCTGCAGGTAATTCTCTTACTGTCACTGGCGAGCCTTACCGTGATATGGTGCAAAACTTTCTGGATCTTCAAATCCAACAATTTAAGCTGTAAAACATGTGGTTTCAGCAGGACGGAGCAACTTGTGACACAGCTAGGGAAGATGAAAAAAAGGGTCGTATTTTATTTCATTTGACAAATATTCAAGATACAAACCAGTCAGTTACATATCGGCCACGCTGTATTTGAGTTCCCTTGCATGATGGTGTACTCAATCTCCGAGTGCTCCTTTATAAATAAAAAGCAAGAGTATTTTGTAAAAAATCGAAATAGTGTCGTTAAAAATCCGGCGGCACTGCATCAGTTAGAATTAGTACTTATTAGAAATGTCTGCTATGTCATGGTAAACTTCTAAAATGACGATACTCGCGTATGAACGATACCAACGTCGAGAAAAAACTCACTTAAAAGATTCGCTTTATGCAAAAATAAGGTACTTTGTTTTTCCTACTTTTTAAGTGATACTGATAATACTGTTTAGTTTATGTTTTCCTATAGTCTAATTTTGTATTTGAATACAATTTTCACGCCTCTGTGTGACCCGACAGTGCCATGCTAATTGCTAAAAACTTCGCTTTGGGAATCATCTGTTTTTGCAGTAACCCGATGATACAATACAACAATAAATTTTTGACAGTTCGGTACAGTCATGTAAGGCGGACCAGTTCAGCTCATAACTAGGAAACATCAGAACATTGTTTTTTGAAGAAGTTCCTTGTAACTGATGATCAGTAAAAAGTGAGATTTAAACATTTTTTATGCAAGGCGAATCGTTTCATTTGCATATTTTTATCAAAATTTTAATGACCTTATGGCCCACACAGCTTGACGATTAATTCAAACACTAGTATTTGTATCCTTTAAATCGCAATGATCATTTTTCTATCAGGTCTGGTACAAATTGTTTGGAGAACTTGGTAAACTCAAATGGCCATAAGTTCGATGAAACAACGTGGGAAAAGACGTGCCAATGTATGCTAGATATCTTCAACTCGACTATCCCTGCAGCACTGTTATCGTGGAAGCCTGAATCTATGAAAACAACCGCGATAATTGAACAAAACGGTGATGTCATAGTGAACAAGGTAAGCGCTATTTCTCAATGCAGTTTCGCTTGTCCTCATTGAGGTCGGAGCCAGACTATCATTTCTCAGTGCCTGGGACGTGCCATTTGCGTTTTTTTCTCCCAGGCATGACTAAATTTATCTCATTCTAAAATTTTACATGCCTCAAAAAACCTGTCCCGTACTTTTGTACCAATTAGTCGCCTCAATATTGGAGAATCACGTCATGTTTAACTATAGTTAATTACGTTAGAATCAAGTACATAGACAATTTTTACAGAGAATCCAATCAATACGAGGGTGAATCAAATATAATCCGGACTTTTCTGTTTAACGCGCCATAGGGTGACGTCTTGGTATATGTTATGTTGGGTGGGGATGTCAGGATGAGGGCAGTCAGTCGGTTTGGTGCGCCAAAGTAGTTGAGCTGTTAGTAGCATCATGTCTGAACAAGAGTTGCACATGTCTGTTGCCCAACGCATTATCATAAAATAGAAAGGGAGTAAAACTTTTGTCGATTAGCAGCACTTTCGGCGATAAGGACACAAGTATTCAACTGGCAAATTTTTTTTCCATGGAGTGGCAAAGAGACATGTCTATTCGAAGTGCCGTTGTGCTCCTTGACAACTCTCGGCCACACACAGCTGCATTGACCCAAGGAAAATTATGCGAAATTCATTGGGAAACACTTAAACATCCGCCTAACAGTCCAGATTTGTCGCCATGTGACTATCACATGGTTGGGCCACTTAAAGTAGACCTGGAAAGTCACCACTTTGACGTTGACGAAGGTGTGGAAACGTTCGTGCACAATTGGCTACTGATGCGACCAGCTTCATTCTTTGATGGAGAAATTAGAATACTTCCGATCTGATGGGGAAAATGCATAAATAAGAGAGGAGATTGTGTAGAAAAATAAGATAAACTTGTTTTTACTATACCAATAAAATTACTAAAAGTCCGATTCATATTTGATTCACCCTCGTATAATGCTAAAGAGATACAAATGAGCGGCATACAAAATATTTCAGGGCATACTAAAGAAATCCAGTTACTACGACCCAAATCTAGGCGGCGATTTTCAACTTTTCAATAGCCTAGCAATCAGAAGTGCAGTTCAGTTGGAGTTGATACAGACGATAGACAACATCATCTTCTACCCAGCGACTTCTAGAAAAGAAGACGCGGAGACCCTAGCTCTGGCAGCTGCGGACATCACTGGCAATGGATCGTTGTCAGAATGTCAAAGGGAAGAGCAAGGAATGTACAGGCTGTTGAAATCCCCGCATTTGTTGAAACTGAATGAATGTCTTCTGCAGTCGCACAGGTACTGAAACCCTTAGCTAACGAACAGTATTACCGTAGGTTTAGCGTAAATTTTAATAAATAAATGACATACAAAATAAAAAAATAAAAAATACATGTTCTGGAAAGTATCAGCGTTTGTAACCAAGATGGCTCATGTAACTTACACCATCACTGATGTAGATTACACGTATGTGTATGTGTGAGGGAGATGGATATGTGTGAAATGGGTGAAGATGTGCATTTTCTAGTAGCATTTTTTTCTGCAAAGGTTTGCAAAAGCTTTCAACTTGAACCACGAACAGCGTAACCTACTATGGAAAGCGGGTTACAAAGGTTCCTCAAAGCCGAATCTCCTGAAACAAGAAACCCAGAGCTTGGCCTGCTCTCTTCGTATCCTGTTCAAGATGTACTGCGACGAAAGTAGGCAACAACATTGGCCAGCTATCGAAGCAAGCCTCATACAAACCTGTCAAGAGGCGTTGGAGTATTTTCTTAATTTGCAGAGTGAGACGCATAGGGAAGCTTGGACTTCATTGCTGCTTTTAGTGCTGACTCGCCTGTTGAAAATGCCGGATAGTAGGGTAAGTTGAATTTCGTACATTTGCATTAGCTGAAATTGTATTGTGAAAAGACAGTTCAAAGCTCGGAAGTACTCCTTTCTTCCCTGAGTGCCAACGAGAATATTTCCCACGGATCTGTTTTGACTCCATAATTATTCGTTACACATTGAAGACATTGACATGCAGCCAATTAGAGTACCAGAACAATATTTGAGCTATAGCATTATTATTTTCTACCTCAAGATAGATATACCCTATTCGTAGACCATTTACGCCCAAATGCGAGATTGTACAGGTCCGTATTTTCCCCAATGGTCTTGGAGTAATCTAATAAAATAAATGATTATTTTTATAGAAAGAAGTGCACATACTGTTCACAATTCTTTATTCGCTGGAAGTACTTAAATCATCGTCCGAATGGTTAATATTAATTATTACAGGTTCAATTTGAATATCAATCATATTATCCAGATCCTACATCTTTGTTTCAGTTGTCTTTTGCACGTGACGGATGCAATCTTTCCAATG
Source organism: Acanthoscelides obtectus (assembly GCA_963669975.1). Classification (NCBI taxonomy): domain Eukaryota; kingdom Metazoa; phylum Arthropoda; class Insecta; order Coleoptera; family Chrysomelidae; genus Acanthoscelides; species Acanthoscelides obtectus. The sequence continues at coordinate 93,694,188 of CAVLJG010000001.1, forward strand.
GTTCGCAGTCACTATGTTGACAGCTTCATAAAACTAATTTTTCACGTCAGAAAATTTTCTTTTGTTTGAAGCCACATAGTTTTTTATATTTGCCCAAATCATTTCAATGGGATTTAATTCGCAGTGATAGGGGGTAGCCTTAAAACAGTCTGATTTTGGTTTTTAGCCATTTCGTCAAGAACATTAAGATTATATTTATATTTGTGCTGCCTGACTAGATGGGTAAGTTCTACTTTGAGCATATTTTCATCGAAAGTAATGTCTTTTGATAGGGGACATTGTTGAATTTCTGCCTTTCTTGCGGACAATATAGGAATTTTTTCTAGTTTTCCAGTGTGGTATGTAGCATTATCAAGTACAATGGGGCAGTGGGCACAAAGCCATCTTCACTACCAATGTGACAGATAACAAATCGTTTCCCTTTTCCTGGAAATCTACCAGATATAGTTAAGTTTGGTGTAGCTAAGTTTTCAGCATTCAATCTACTTGACACCATTTTTACAACACAAACGACGAATTGGTTAGATACACGTACCCGACGGATTCTTTAGACCAGTGGTTAGTCCATCTAAGAACTTGTCTTGTTGATTCAATTGTAGAGTCAGCCCAAACTTTAGGTTTTGTATGTCCTGCATTTATCAGGTTTCATCCAAATAATAAATCTTCCTGCCCTGGTCGCAGTATTTCTTTATTGATTTTAAATAATTTCTTTTCCATAAAATAATCTCTTGGCTGCCCATCAAATTACTATTTCTGCTCCGTTTTCTACACTCAAAATGAAGTTTTTTGAGTAAACTATCGAATGTGATCCATTTAAAAGTAGGTAAGTCTTCATCACTATTAACCTCCTGTAATGCTATGGTGGGAAGTTCCTGCCTTTCAAAAAATTGATAGACATTGAACAGCAACTGCCGGCGATTCCCCGAGCCTAACTTCTATATTGTCGAATCCTGCACTTGTTCGTAGTTTTATGGTTGAATGACCGATAGCTATTGCAACGCTTAGGCGGCTGCTCTTTGCCGCGGTGCATCATTGTTGTGCCGGGCGTGAATGGACTACGAATAGGGTATCGGCGCTCAAAAAGTTTTCCAAGATGAAAATTTGTCACAGCTATGCTTCTGTTCTCCGTAATAATTATAAATCTTATTTGAAAAGTGTCTCATAGATGGCGCTATAGACAACTATGAGACACTGACCTCTTCAAATTAGATTTTTAATTACTGCAGAGAGGAGAAACAGCTGTGATAAATTATCATCAAATTAATTAATCTACTGACTGTAGGGAAGAAAATTGAACGACTCTGTATCCAACTCTCTGACAAAAGGCCTGGTGTCGCATACATTTTTCCCAGATTCACAAATGTTATGTTCAGTACCCATTATTAACTATCACTAAATCCTTTGAACATTTTCTGATTACCGGTTTCTCAGTTTTGCCTTTGTGACTGCGCAATTGCAAAATCGTCAAAAACGGTTAAACATTATTCAATTCTCTATCATTGCGCATCCTCTTTGACCTCTCACGTCCGAGATATTTATAATTAGAATAGTATGCTGATTTTTTTGTCTCTAGTTTGCAGTGCATGTATCCAGGTACTACCCCCTCCTATGTGAGATAGTCTGCTTTGACTTGAAGGTAGAGCTACGATCGATCTTAAGAAGAGTGTTTTTGAGGATAGGTCCAGTTTTCCACATAACGGCCACATAGTCAAAGAAGACACTCCACTTTACGCGATAATTAGTTAGACTCGACTAATAAAGCTAGTTTCTTGTGATATTCTACAAAATAAATTATTGGCCATCATTGTAAATATGATGTAGGTTATGGTGTACTAAGTGGAGATGGTATTAAATCATCAGGTCGACCTTAATGTTTTGTTACGTTGGTAATCTACTTATATAATAAACGTTTTATAAACGTCAGTATTATAGCATATGATATGCATATGATTTTATGCAAAGTAACTGAGATGTTCAACTCCAAATCAAATACCGTTTTATTTGAATGGCAAGAAATGTACCTATTTGGCATGTACAATGGCAGTTGGAGCGCTGGTTTTGCGCTTGTATATAGTGACAACAGTAGTGAGGAAAGTGATTCTTCTCTGTATCTAGAAGTTAGCTTTCAGTGTTCGATGAAATTTTTTTATTACTATTGGTGCATTTCTGAAAATCTGCAACTGAAGGTTTGTAAAATCTTGACCTAAAAAATTCGACAATCTCGAGAAAACATATAAACAACCAACAAATAATTGTATCTCCCTCCATATAGAGGTGCGATACTTGTGCTTCAGCGGCCAATAGTAGGTAACAGTTGATGTTTACGGTTATATCCCAATAACCTTAATGTCAGTGAATATGTTTTGAGATCAGTATCGCCATGTATGGTGGCAGAGGATGCAATACATCGACGTTATACTAACATAAACATTTAATGGCAAGTGATGTAATTATTCGATATTTTTGCTAGAGGTTGTACGTTGAAAGAATGTAGCTGTAAGTTTATAATGAATTTGTGTAATCAATATGTATATATTGTTCATTTAATAAATGTTAGATATTCAGATTTTGCGGTACATATGTAGTCTGATAAATATGAGAATACCGTATATGAAAGAAGGCACTAAGTTAAAGTCCCGTCAAAAATTTCTGAAAAATCTCAGAATTTATTTTGATGCCGCACTACATCCTAAAATACGTGACACATTTTTCTCCTTAACACTACTAGCGCCAAGCGAAAAAAACCTGTCTACCCGTTGAGGCCAGCCTTTTTTCAGTAGGTCACACCCCCAGGCCAGAAGTGTTTTTTAATTTCTTTATTCAGATAAAGTATATACGGATGATGTTGAATAAGTATTAGCCCATGTGAAGAGCAAATTTTGCCAAAATGGCAAATGTATCAAATCTATACATGTGGCCTCGTGGTGTGACTCTCGAATTTTCTCAACCCCACGCCACGTGTGTACATTCGATACATATTTCCATTCGTATACATCTTATGGAAATTTCAAACTAATTGGGGAAAAATGATAAAAAGACAACTTCAGTGATATTTATACAATATATTTACAAAGAACAAAAATTGTGGAAAACAGAAAATAGAATGAAATTATCGTTTGCTTGGCACACAGTTGTGTGTTAGAAAAAAACAATCAATGCACATAAACTTATGTGTGCATGAAACACATGAGGTTTTAACTTGTTTGCTGAGTGTTGTGGCCTTCTTTGAGTCGAATTGCTTTTGGAACTTGTAGCAAACCACGCAACGTCCTCTTTTTGGGCGATTTTCAGTCAATCGGTGTTTATGATGTAGTTGTTGGGGAGTCAGCAGTGCCTGCTCATCTAAGGTTCTTAGATTTTCCAATATTGCTGTCACGATTTCCTCCCTAAACCGGACAATTGTTATTTTTTTCCTTACCACCAGTGTATACAATCTGTGACTGTTTACAACTGCGGTGTTTGTTAGGAGATCAAACGCAAGTTTTCTATGCCATTTGAGGCCTTTACGCAGTGGACTGCAGTAACCTGCCATCTGGTCTGACAAATCTATATAACCTTTAGCAGAATTGTAATCCACTATGGTCGAAGGTTTTTGCATTCTTCTTCCTCCTCTGCTTTCAATCTCCACTAAATGCGGCACTTGTTTTGTAGTCAAGAAAAGGACATCTCTTTTGTCCTTCCATTTTCCAATAATGATTTTTTTCTCACTATGTTGCAAATATTTCATATCCCCTCGCCTAAGTTTTGCTTTGGTAACTCCATGTGGGTTATGTTTTCTATTCACTCTAAGGGTACCGAGTAAATGGGTTTTTCTTTTCAAAAGTTCTTCTGCCAATTCAACACTTGTATAAAAGCGATCAGTAAACAGGGTTCTCCCTTGGTCCAACAATGGCTCCATCAGTTCCATAGTAGTTCTAGTGGTAACAGTGAGATTTCCAGAAGAGGCTTTTCCTGTGTATACTTTCGCGTGCCAAGTGTATCCACCCAACAGACACACTTTGTAAACCTTCAAACCATACTTGTGGCGCTTACTTGGAATGTATTGGCGAAATTTTATTCGCCCTCTGAACGGAATCATCGACTCATCTATGGTAATTTTTTCTCCAGGTTCAAACATTATGGAAAATTTGTTGTTCAGCAAGCGGAGTAAATGTTCGATTTTGTACAGTCTGTTGTCTGGAGATGCCATTTCATTATCAGCAAAGTGGATGAATCCCAACAATAATTCAAACCTATTTCTACTAATATAGCAACTGACATCATTTTTGTACAGAATATGTTTCTTCCAATAGTCGCGAATTTCGGGTTTTCGGTCTAGTCCCATCCATAGTAAAAACGCGATGAAGATTTTCATTTCCTCCCTGTTTGTATCAGTCCAAGCATTATATCTACTCCCAGTAGTAATTTCTTCTCGCGCAATGAGCTTACAAAGTTCCTGGGTGGCATAGAGGTTTGTATTGGAGACAATTAGATCCATAATCTCATCATCAAGAAAGAGATTATAAAAATCTAGCGGTGTTTTTTCGGTGTGCTCTAAGAGCATCAAACAATGTTGAGAAACTGCGTTTGTCTTGTTGCAATCAAAATTGAAAAGATCACATGATGGTTCTGACCAGCTCCTTTCTCCTTGTGCCTCTTGAACACCCGCTTCAAGTACGTCATCATCTTCATTGCCATTTGTCTCGACTTCACCTTCAAGGGCTTCATAATCTTCATCATCGTCCTCAGATGAATCCTCCACTAAAACAACAGTAACGTAAGGTAAATCTCAGATCTAGCGTGAATATGTGAATAGGTGAATAGGACATACTAATGAATTATGTGTGATAAATTTGAAGGTTACCGGTCAATAACGTACACCTACTATGAAAATGAATATTTGACGTTCGTAAATAACGTAAATAAGAATCATACTTACAGCTACTCCCGCTACTACGTCCGTCGTCATCGTTTCCTTCAAGAATTGCGACCAACTCATCGTCTGTATATACTTTTCTACCCGACATCATTTATAACATAAGTACACAAACGTACGAGAACACAACTGACTGAATAATGCGACAACACGATTAGCACGGATAACAGTAGGGGTTGGTTGTTATTTATCAATGCACATAGGCAACCAGGATACCACGGAATAGCAGTTTGCTATTTTATACTGTTATTTTAAAAAGTTATTCAAAAATAGCATCAACAGTCATAACAGTTATTTCAAAATAACCATATTTCCCGTCTCTAGATAACAGCATCCGCAGTGGAAGAACATAAACGCGTTATTTGGAAAAACCTAGTGTTAAATTCGAATTGTCAAACATATATGTCCAAAGCAAAGGATATCGTTAGTTGGATACTCTTTGCCAAAACCATGTGGCTGGCTTTGTTGACGTTAAGGCTGGTCTACATCAATGCTTGTTGAAATCACAATCGTAGTTGCAACGATTATTATAAGAGTTGAATACGAATTTCTTATCAGTGCGTTCCTAAAACATCATCATAATCATAAGAACACATAAAATTCAGGTTTTATGTTTATGCTTTATGATTTACATCAATTGGGATTGTACATAGGTGTAGACCAGCCCTCACGTCAAAAAGTATCAACACAGTCTCAGAAAAAACCTTCTTCATCCTCCCCCTCCTTAATTTTTCGCCCGCCAAAGAAAGGATGTACAGTACGAGGCCATTCAAGGTCGTTTTACCATTGAAAGTAAGCTAAACCATGTATCGAGATGATACAGAAGCTTTTAATGCAACCCTTTAGTGTTGTATCATTCTGATACATATGGCCTCCCACTGTAAAGCAAATATGTATCGAATCTATACATGTGGCCTCATTATGTAAACTCAATTTGTATCAGATAGATACATATGGCGCTATAAGGGTTAAAGCGGCTTTTTAAATTCAATAATTGAATTATCACGGATTCCAATTTTAGGATGAACTTGACATATAATTGGTGGTTTCAAAATTCTGTACATTCCTTTAATGTCGATACACTAGTGATATGATTAGCAAGTAGATACTGTATTTTAAACTTCGCTTAACATAGGTCACTTATTACAAGACCGAAATCTTGAAATACCCAGTGATATCAAGTTTAGTAATATACGCGTATTGCTCAGATGGTGAAGTACAACGTAATCTGTATGAGCAAAACACGTTTTACGAGAACATTTTGCTTTTTATAGCGTTTTGTCAGTTTCTAATAGCCGTATTTTCGATGCTGGTTTTTATTTAAAATAGGGAACTCTACTTTTGCAAAATAATTTTCTTCAAGATACGGTACTCTCAATTTCCTGTTACAATGTTGTACCTGCAAATGCTGTACGCATATAGCTATACATTTGTTATTGTGCCTTTTATCATTATTGTAATTTATATATTCTAATCAACGCAATATCAAATATTAATGTATTGAAATCAAACGTGTTCAAATCTAAAGGATAATTGGAGCAAACACTTGTATCTAACTATATGAAGTCCTTGTATTGTCCTCTATTCAAATTTCTCTCATTTGTATTTGAATGGAAAAATTCAAATAACTCTTGAAAGTAATAACCCTTATTATTCCTTATTTATAAAGATGCAGACTTCTTTTGGTTTTGGCAACATTTCTGGAACAAAAATTCCGTGAATATTTTATATTGTTCAGTTGAAGAGGAACAAATCAAAACTGTCGGTGAAATTGAAACGTACTTAATATATTGATGTTATAATATAAATAAAATTATTGAGCAGTGCATTTATCATTTTTGACATCTATTATCCTCTGTATTTGAACATAACAGGTTTGAATGCTTATTGTCAATACGTTATTTAGACATGTATATTTATGCAAATCTTCGTTAAAATCAATTTTTGTTTTAAAATACAAATATAAAGCTCGTTTTAATGACGTATTTGTTTTACTGCCATTCTCCGCCTTTGAAGTTGTTGTTTAAGACAATAGTTATCATAAAACTTATTCCTTCAGATCAGTTCATATATGGCAATTCTACAGGGTGGACAATATATAACTGACATTTAAATTGCGAGCAATTTTTGATACACGCATTTCAGTAGGTGGCACCGTAGTAGTTGTTTAAAGCACATTTGTCCAGTTCTTTAACGGCTCCTGACTTTTTTATGGGTATTTTTGAAAAGTAGGGTTGATGCCAACAAACCAAATACTGTAGAACAGCTGAAGAACAAAATTACGGAAGCGATTGAAAATATTCCTCCCGAAACCTACCAAAAAGTGATGGAAAATGTAATCATGAGGACTCAGGTTTGCGCGGCTACTAGAGGCGGACATTTGTCTGATATTTTTCATGGATAATTTCTAAAAGAATAAGATGAAAAAATGGACGTATTTTATTTCATTTCACAAATATTCAAGTTACAAACCAGTCAGTTACATATCGGCCATCCTGTACAATAGTGTCGCATATTAATCTCTCCAAATAAATATTTCGAAAACTGCGCATATTGAAAAACAGTTTCAAACGAGTTGTAGGGTTTCGAGGTGACCTTGGCCACGACACTCAATAGAACCGTCCTTTTTCATATTGGAATTGAAAAGAGGAGCGAATTCTACGTCCGAACATCACCTTGACCCTGACGTTGACCATTGCATTCAAGGCCATTTCAACGTCAAATCAAGACATCGAAAATAACTTGCTCTAGGTTTGTGGGATCGCCCAAAGGTGACCTATACCATGACCTTCAAGGCCCAGTGCAAAATTTTCAAAGGAAACCTCTCATGTTCATACTGTGAATGGAAAAAGAAAAAATGGTACGTCCGGCTGTTACCTTTACCTCAAATAACATTTAAGCTTGACTTTGAAATCAAGGTCAGATTCGGACGTAAAATGTCCTGCCTGAGGTCCTGCTTGATGCAGTTCCAGGATAAAATAACCTTTGAGGTCACCTTTGTGTGCCCCCAAGAACCGTTTGTGCCGTCGAACATTTTTGCTAGAACAAATTGTTTTCGATGTCTTGATTTGACGTTGAAATCAAGGTCATCACCAAGGTGATGATGGGACGTAAAATTCCGATGTGAAAAAAGGGGGGGTTCTATTTGAAAATATTTACTTGACCTTCAAGGACGTAGTAGAGGTCATAATGTCATCGTCATGTTGCCCCCTCAAAACTACAACTTTTTTCTAGAATGAGCAGTTTTAGAAATATGGAGGGGACTGAAATAGGACACCGCGTTCGACACATCTGCGTCATCCTGTTACCCAGTGCTTTGTTCTGTGAGCGTGACCAATGAAATGAGAAACAGTCTATCGAAATATGTGCGCGAAGCGCCATCTATCCCACCAAAATCGACCACTGCGGGAGCGCATAGCTGCTATTAGTTGGAATTGTTACGGATCCCAGTTCACGTTTAATAGCCCAATCACCACGTGACCGCTAGATTCTCCGATTCTGGATGTAAAGCACATAAAGTCTTTTTACACACAGAATCATCAGCCATCTAAAAATGTTCATTCAATGGCAAGTAGACCACATCTACTGCCAGAACCATCAGCGATCTAGCGGTAACTAGGTGAGTGGGCTATTATACGTGAACTGAGATCCTACAAATAACAGCTATACGATATCCGCAGTGATCGATTCTGGTATGAAGTATTAGCAAACCCCGAAATAATTGTAAAGTCTTGTTTTATTTGTGCAAGTTGTTCAAGGGGGTATTTAAAACATGGACGCATAAAATGGGTCCACCAATTTTTGTGAGAAATTTTTATTTGAAAGAATGAGAAAATGTGTTTTTTGGGATTCAATCGAAAGTGTTGACAGGAACGAAAAATCATTTCATATAAGATTTTTAGGTATTTATGAGACCAACAAAATGAGACCACACGTAAAAAGAAAGATCCGACTAATAACAAAAATTGTATGGCCGAAAAACGAGGCAAAATGCAGGTTTTGGCACTTGTTGGTAATGCGACGATAACTTCACGCAGCTAATTGAAATTTTTCATATCCGTAGGCTTTATACTTCTAAATAACCACAACAAAATTGGAGTCGATTGGTCAAGTAGTTTTTGAGAATTTCTAATTGCTTATCCCAAATCACCTGTCTTCCGGCCATCACTACTAGTTTAATGAGCAATATACAGGGTTCGTTTAAATTCCATTTTATAGCGAAATACACGAGTTTACCTTGCCGATATGAATCACAAACCATTCCGAGTGATAAACGTTATTTTTATGCGAAAAACAAAGATTACGTTTTTTCTTCTAAACAAATTCAAACATTTCGTATTTGTGAGTAATTTAACAAAAGCGCTACGATATTCGAAAACATACGTTACTAATACGAAATGTTTGAATTTGTTTAGAATAAAAAACGTGACCCATCTTTTTTTGCATAAAAATAACATTTACCTTCCGGAATGGTTTGCGATTCAGATCGGCAAGGTAAACTGGTGTATTTTGCTATAAAATGCCCTTTGAACTAACCCTGTACGTAGTCATGCCATAAGTTCTGTCCCTCGTTTTCAAACAAGTGTAGACCTGTTAATACTTGTCCGATTGTTTACATTGTGGTGTCAGTTGATTAAGCGCTTTTCGGGTAATTACATATACCTCAGTTTGTATTGATCTCTCGAAGCATAACGATGGAGTGGGGCAAGGCAGAGAACCGTATTGCAGTGATAGCTTTACATAAGTGTAATCACAGTGCTAGTCAGATTTTTGAACTCTTACGCGGCCTTCAAATATCGCGTAAATTTGTGTCTAGGACCATTCAGCGGTACAATGAGACGTCCTCTGTTGATGACAGGCCAAGAAGCGGAAGACCTCGTCAAGTAAGGACTCCAGCAGCCATCAAAGCCGTAAAAGCCAGGATTCAAAGGAATCCACTCCGGAAGCAGAAGATCCTATCCAGGGAAATGAAGATTCCTGTCCGGACGATGTCGCGCATCATTAAACAAGACCTAGGGCTAGGGGCTTACCGGAGACGTACGGGCCAGCGACTTACGGCCACCTTGCGACACATCAGGGCGACAAGATCCAAGAAGCTCTTGGAGAGGTACGCAGCTGGGGGATTCCGAAAGATTTTGTTCACGGATGAGAAAATCTTCACCATAGAAGAAAAATTCAACCGACAAAATGACAAAGTGTATGCAAGGAGTTCACAGGAAGCTTCGGAGATCATTCCGAGAGTTGAGAGAGGCCACCACCCTGTGTCAGTCATGGTTTGGTGGGGGGTGTCCTACGAAGGGGTCACTCAGCTCCATTTCTGTAAACAGGGCGTGAAAACAAAAGCGGCAAACTATCAGAGCGACATACTGGATCCTATCGTCAAGCCTTTAAGTGGTACATTGTTTGCCAACCAACACTGGGTCTACCAGCAGGATTCCGCCCCCGCTCACAAGGCTAAGAGTACGCAGCGCTGGCTGGAAAGCAATGTGCCAGAGTTCATTGCTGCGGAAGATTGGCCCTCAGGGAGTCCGGACCTCAATCCTTTAGACTACAAGTTGTGGGACCTGCTAGAGCAGTTGGCCTGCTCCAAAGCCCACCGTAATATCGAGTCCCTGAAAGCGGATTTGATCCGATCAGCGGCAGCTATTCCTTTGGAAGCTGTGCGTGCAGTGATAGATGAGTGGCCCGCGAGATTGAAGCAGGGTGTGAAGGCCAAGGGGGGACATTTTGAATAAAACTGTTTGATTATGAATTCTAAAAATGTTGTCGAATAAATAATATCTTTCATATAAATATATCTTATCTTGTTTCATTTTTATCATGAGATTATCATGGGACAGAACTTATGGCACGACTACGTATATTGCTCAATAAACTAGTAGTAATGGCCGGAAGACAGGTGTTTTGGGATAAACAATTAGAAATTATCCTACTTGACCAATCTGCTCCAATTTTGTTGTGGTTATTTAGAAGTTCGAATCCTACGAATTTCAAATATTTGCGAGAAACCATCGTCCAATTACCAACAAGTGCCAAAACCTGCAGTTTGCCTCGGTTTTCGGCCACAACTTTTTTGCTATTAGTCGGATCTTTTTACATCTTGTCTCATTTTGTAGGTCTCATAAATAACTGAAAATCTTACATGACGTTTTTTCGTACCTGCCAACACTTTTGATTGAACCCCAAAAAACACGTTTTCTCATTCTTTGTTGTCGAATAAAAAGTTTTCCCACAACAATTGGTGAACCCACTTTATGCTTCTATGTTTTGATTACCCCGCTTGAACAACTTGCAGCAATAAAACCAGGCTTTACAATTATTTCATAAACCAGGGGTATTTTCGTCTAATATGATTAGACTATAGACTGTACCTCCTGGATAGAGGATAGTTGCGATGCTTTCGTTCGTTGTACCAGAGACGAGACACCGAGCCTAGACCATGCTGATGAGTAGCCAAGAAGCACGAAACAGCTGTCCACAGCTGGCTGTCTTTTGGTCGGACGGACGAAAGCATTGTGTTTAGAGAAACAGCCTATCTATAAAATATAAATTTTTATTAAGGCCACAATTAAAAAGCACATAAATTCTACCCATCAGCTGTATCAGCCAGGAGTGTCATATATAGAAAAATTTCAAAAGTATATTCAATTTGATACGTTTGTCAAACTTCGCGATTGGGGTGTCGATCGCCTACTGCTGGACCGACTCGATAATCTAGACTTGGAAGTAGGCGCTGAAGAAGGCCTATTCGATTTTTCCTGCTTTCTTTGCCTATCTGCTGCAATCATCGCCATTTGCTCGGGAATGGAGTAAGCAAAGAACATGTCGTGGAATGCGTAACACGCTGACGATACCTAGAAAAGGTGCAATATGCTATTCATTTTACTTATTACGCCCCCTTCTACCTATGTCAAAATCCTGGGAGTGATTCTAATTCTGGTAGAGCATTTTTCTACTTCCACGAGGATAGTAGGGAGGAATTCCGACTACTAATTTTTAAAGACTAATTTATTTGTATCGTAATAATAGCAGCCCAACGGAGCAACAATTTTACGAAAATATCGTTCAATACGAAATTATAAGAAAAAATAGATTAGAAAAACGGAACAATATTTTTAATGAAAATAAATATAAGAGAACATTCATAGCAACTGACTTCGATTCATTATTGCTACAATTGAACAGAAGATCAACATGGCGTGAAATATCATTATCATCAAAAAATCTTTTGCAATTTAAGTGAAGATCCCATTTGTGTGGGATAAAATTTGCGTTTCACATTTAATTATCAAAATTTCGGAGCATGCAATTTTTCTTATAACATTTGACGCTCTAACATTATGATGGACTATGTTCTTTTATCAGAAAAAAACTGAAATAATAATAATAATGATTAACGTATTTTTTATTTGTAATAGTATTACAGGAGGTGAGATTTAGATACTATATCTATTCTACCACCTAACCCTAAATATACTCTAGTCTGAGCAATGGGCCCCTGAGAACTACGGGCCCAGGGAGAAAGTCCCAGATCACCCCCTCTCGTCGGGCCTGGCTTCCACAGACACAAGAAAATGACTTTATATCTTCTGGATAAAACATGTCAGACAATCGACGCTTTAAGATTATGCAACTTGGGTTTGGATATAGTCTAATCATATTAGCAAATTTCTCCGAAATAATTGTAAAGTCTGATTTTATTGGTGCAAGTTGTTCAATGGGGTATTTAAAATATGAACGCATGAAATGGGTACGCCAATTTTTCTGGGAACACTTTTTATTTGACAACAAAGAATGAGAAAACGTGTTTTTTGGGGTTCAATCGAAAGTGTTGACAGAAACGAAAAAACTTTTCATATACGATTTTTAGGTTATTACTAGACCTACAAAGTGAGACCACACGTAAGAATATCCCACTAATAGTAAAGAAGTTATGGCCGAAAAACGAGGGAAACTTGTTGGTAATGCGATGATAGTTTCATGCAACTACTTGAAATTCTTAAAATCCGTAGGATTTATACTTCTAAATAACAACAACAAAATTGGAGTATATTGGTCAAGTAGTTTTGGAGAATTTGTAATTATTGATGCCAAAACACCTGTTTTCCAGCCATCACTTCTTTATTGAGCAATATACAGTGTTCGTTTAAAGAGCATTTAATAGCAAAATACACGTGTTTGCCTTGCCAATATGAATCACAAATCGTTCCGAAATATAAATGTTATTTTTATGCGAAAAACAAATGTTACGTTTTTTTCTTCTAAGCTAATTCAAACATTTCGTATTACGTTACTATACACATTAATTTAAAATGTTTGAATTTGTTTAGAAGAAAAAACGTAACCCATCCTTTTTTGCATAAAAATCACATTTATCTTCTGGAATGATACGCGATTCATATCGGCTAGGTAAACTAGTGTATTTTGCTATAAATTGCCCTTTGAACTGACCCTGTATATTGCTCAATAAACTAGTAGTGACGGCCAGAAAACAGGTGTTTTTGGGATAAACAATTAGAAGTTAACAAAAATTACTTGACCAATCTACTCCATCGTCGCAATACCAACAAGTACCAAAAGTTGCAGTGTGCCTCGGTTTTCGGCCATAACTTTTTTGCTATTAGTCAGATCTTTTTACGTATTGACTCATTTTGTAGGTCTCATAAATACCTAAAAATCTTATATGAAGAGTTTTTTATTTCCTGCCAACACTTTCGATTGAATCTCTCTCAAACAACGCGTTTTCACATTCTTTGTTGGCGAATAAAGTTTTCCTACAAAAATTGGTTTACACATTTTATACGTCCATGTTTTGAATATCCCCTTGAACAACTTTCACCAATAAAACCAAACTTTACAATTATTTCGCAAACCAGGGGTATTTTCGTCTAATAAGATTAGTCTAATATTTTGACTGTTAGAAAAAAAATTATTGGCTACTTCCAGACCTTCTTTTACTTACATATACAGGATTGGGAGAAAATCATTTATGCCCGCATGCGTATGAGAAAGAGAGAAACGCGATAGCGCGAATTAATAGTCCGAAACGAACGAACAGGAAGAGCGTTTCTTCTATCACGCATCTTGCTCTAACATACACGTTTCTCTCTCTATCTATCCTTCTCCTACACATTAAATACGGGACCTGCCGAACCAGTATGTATTTTTACCTGATTAATGAGTCTTCTATGGAGCTCAACGTCAGCCTCGTTGATATTGTCTGCACTATGTAGTTGCAAAGCACACATCAAAGCATCCTTGATTGTCATTATTAGTGACTGCACCCTTTCAGTTTTTAACAGCCTACGCGTTAAGTATCCCCTAGCATGAGCACATATTACCCTCGCAGCCCATTCCTGAAGATTGAAAAGCTGACTTAATAATTTCACAAAATAATTCAATTGCAATTTTGAGGTGTGTTCGATCGGTGCGCGATGACAGCGCCACACAGGTACTAAACTAGTCACTGTGAGCTATGCAGGTTCGAATCCCGTCACAAGGAAATTTTTCTCTTGGCTATGGATGTTGTGATTGTCTGTAGGAGATAGAAGGTCTCAGACCGACAAGCGTGGAGGTACAACTCAAAAGATCTATAAGGTGGGGCTAGCATGTGTTCATGTGACGTCTCTCCCTACACCTGTATCCCTTTTTAGCTACAGGATACCTATGGGTATTTAGGCCTGCATGGTGGCTCAGGTATAAAAAGAAAACTTTTCTCATTGCTTGACACATGCAATATAAAAATAAACGGGTATCAATGAAATTAAGACATTTAGTCAATTTGATAGGTATAAGTTGAATTTCAAACCGACAACTCTCCTTTGATCTAACAAAAGATGACAGTAAAATATTTACACTTTTGCCAGGTTTACTTGATACAGATTTCACGACAGAGACCACGCCTATATTCCACTATCAAGCCGACGATGTTGCCCTTTTTGTCCACCGCGTGCGCGGCGATCGATTTAGTTCCCAGACTGTCCACTTTGCTGCTGGCGAACACTTTCCTTGGTAAAAAACTGAATCATAGATTAATGAAGAAAAAATGTAGGACCCTTTAATTGTATATAATTTAATATGGGGCAATTTGTATGCATTAAGCTTATTGTTGAACATTCTTTGGGGAATTTCACTAAATCCTAAAATACCTGGAGTAACAATATCTAACTTACCCGCCTAATGATGTTCATAGACCTACTAAAATGTGGAGGATTGTCATTAGGGAAACTCAACCTCCTTCGCCTAAGAATACAGCTATCAACTGCAGGTATCACTGCCTTACTTCTATCAAATGACTTTTGTTCTACATATGTGGTGGTCATTTTCTGCCCACCTGGAAAGTATTCCATCTTTGCAGGACTACTATTTTTTCTTACAGTAACATTTTTATGCACCTGTGGTGTATAACTATTTTCATTTGATGCATCAGAATGATTTGTATCTACATGATTTTCTTCAAGGAAAGCACAAGATTCTTCTTTCTCACTATGTTCAGTTATAGTTTTATCTACTTGCTGCGTGGTTTTTTCCGCATTTAATGAACCAAAATGTTTTTCTATTAATTCTAATATCTGTTTTGAGTATGCTTCAGGTATTTTATCTAAAACCTCCATTAATCTTTTCTCATCACCCTCTTCACCTCTAACTGATATGTGTTGTACTGAGATATCTGTTTGGACTACAGCTACCTGCAAAAGATACGTCACAGTTGTCACATTCAAGAACAACTTCACAAATATATAGACATGCAACTTACCTGAGGTGAACGAGATTCTTTGATTTTATTTTCACTACAACTTAAATCATCAGCATTTAAGACAGTATCCATACTACTAAATGCACTCCTTTCAAAAGGTATGTAGTTGTCTTCTAGAGATGTCCAGTTTCTTGCTAAATTCTGTTGTGAGAGATCATTTTGTGTTTCAATACCCTTATTAGTTTTTTCCAAATGTGCTAAAAGTATAGGACTAGGAGCTTCTAAGGTATATGAGTTACTACGAATCAGTCTCGGTCTAGGTTGGGATGTGAAATCTGATATGTTGGAACATGTTTCTGTAGATATAGATTCTTTTTCTGGTTCTGGGTCCAGCTGGTCTAAATCTGTTTTTCTGAAACAAGATTAGTTCAGTTCATTTTCATATATTCCATGCTCACGTTCAATGTTTTACATACAATTTCTTTTTCTATGCAAAAGTGCTTAGGAATAAAGTTCCATATTTGAAACTAGAAAGAAAGTGAGCATTTTCACTAAAAACAGACAGGGTACTATTTAAAAAATATGTTTATTCAGTGGCAGTCTTCCAAGGCCAAAAAGGACATGAATCAAAAACTTTAAATTAGACTCTATAACTTTTGTATATAACTTCTTTTCCTAAACAGACATACAAAATGGTTAGATGAAAGGTCAATTTTTATGAGATAGTCTCTACAATATAGCTCTCTTGAAACACCAATATTCTCCCTGACAAAAAATAATTAATATAATAATAATTATAAACATAAATCTCAAAATGAAAATATCAGACATATTAGATTATTGTGGGCTCACAGACAGACAGGCAGATGATAAATAGAAGTACCTACAGCCTAATATTACTCATACTATAAAAACGTACCTGAAAATATTGCTTGAGGCTTGTGATGATTTTTCAAGGGAAGGACTTAATTCAAAGGTGTCAGTGCTGCTATCTGCCTTATCTTGTAAATCTTCTTTGCTACTTTCATTCTCCTCTTTACTTTTACTATCAACTATCTGGTTGACACTAGATGGAATTGTATCCACACTTTCCTTTTTGTGAACACATTCATTTCCACTCCATACTTTAATACCATCACTGCTAAATTCTGTTATATTTACAATATCTGCACTAAGATTTAATGTTTTTATTGTTTCAGGAAGTACTGGTTTTTCTTGATGAGAAGGCAATTTTACCTGCATTAGCTCTTCAAGATTTCTCTTTAACTTCCTACAATTTTGCAGCCGTTTTTCTAGTTTAATAGCTTGCTGTTTGTATCTCTGCAGCTCAATTCGTCGTTTCTCTGTGATCTAAAATATTGTCGCATTAAAATACTCATTTTTTTTTGCTTTAGCGAGTATCTTACCACAGGTGGTAAAATATGAAGCCCTTTTATCCGTATGCAAGACTCATAGTTTTCCATGTCTTGGCTTTTGTTTCAGAATGTATTTTAATCTTAATTCATAGCCTTCAATATTGTATTATTTAGTAAAATGGCATCTCAAAAATTCGGATCAAATCATCAAATCAAGCAAAAAAGCACGAATGAAGCAAATACCAACAAAGCATGAATCAAATTTGAATTGGGACATTTTAAACATGTCATGCACAAAACAAATATATCTTGTTGTTTGTGTGTTCCATGTCAGGTGTGTGACATCTATCAGCATCCTGTCGACGTCAACATGTCTACGAACGTCACGATATGCGGTCATACAAGGAAAATTTCCTGTTTTGTTTTTAACATATGTATGTGAAAAAAATGAATGTCAGTTAATAATAATAGATTAACTTGATCAGAAATATAACTATCTCAAGTACAGACATCAAGAGAATGATTATTCTAAGCTAACTCATTGGTAAGTACAGCTATACGCAACGTATTTTGAGAGCCATAAAACGTAACTGTTTATTCTTTCAGAATAAACACAAGATGCACAAAGGCTTTTCTATATTCAATATCACACTGGATGGTGTGGATAACAATACGTGCGCAACCCCAGGGAGATCAAACAAAACAGTGATTAGCAATCTATATGAAGGTAAATTAAATGTCCTTCGTAATCTGAAATTTGAAGTAGTTGGTTCCTATCCCTATATTGTAGTGATAGTTTAGTTACTGATAAAGGATAAACAGTAGTTAAACACATTGTTAAACAATGAATTCAGGATGTGTTTCAGATGTTATTTAGTAATACAGTAATTTAATCCTTACAAAGCTTCATGAAAATTAGTACTTGTTATATGAAGGTTTACTAAACCAATTGAGTGGAAGATAAAGGTAATTGTATATTGAGTCATAGAGAAAAATAACTATTTACTCAGTTATTTAATTGTGTTTGCTACAAGTAAAAGGTGTACCCTATTTATTGTGTATTTGAACCTATTGTGAACTCTAATTGAGAATAAAGCACCAGATAAACATACATTTTGATAAGTATTTAAGTTATTCTAACATTCTTGTTTTTTAAGATAATTGAATTACTGGTTACTGTACAAGACTGCATAATTCTCACTTTTATTTTAGAATATAATAATCAATAGATTAAAACAAATTAGGAATTAGTTGGGAAACATATTGGTATCAAAATACTAAATGTATGTCTCCTTATCTTACTTAAGCCTTTTTTGTCTGTAATCACATGACCAGATCATGTGTTTGACTCATAATTCAAAAATTAGCAATAAATTGACTTTGTTCTTTGGTAACTTTTGATGAAGAGACTATAAACATGATAACAAAATTGTATCCAATTACATCATAACCCATGACACTGGTGCAATGTTTTTTTATCAATATTTTCAAATAACCCTATACGCAAAGTGCCAATCATTATATGTGACAAGTAGTATATGAGACATGTTTAATATCAAAATCTTTTAGTCGGTAAATGAAGTTTGTGATTCTTTCAAAATGTTGCCCCCTTCCAGAACACTAGTTACTAGGGATGCTCTGATTACTCGCTATATACCTGGTAACTGGCATTCTTGGTGTATTTTCCAAATAAAGCATTGGTTTTTTGATTCTCAATCTGCTGCTTGTGAAGCAATTCCTAAAGCCTGCACAGTTTTTTCGTCCTTTGTATGGCAATAACTTTGTGTTAAAAATTTTATCAAAATATTACACTACTTTTTGATATAGGGACAAGGGTTCTCAGATAGACAACAGGCAGATTTACTGCAGAGTGATATGGTGTTTTGTGAGAACTATGAGAAACAAATTTGTTGGATGGCTTAAGTTCAATGTGTATGAGAGAGAAGTGTGTATAGACATATGTTAGAACGAGATAAAAGCTGCCTGGGTAGCAAAGCCCACATTTGCGATGCATGTCAACGCTGACGCGGCAATTTTACGCGTTGCCAATATATTTCAGAGGTTCCTTGAATCAAGATACATATTAAAAGTATGCATTAGATTATTCTTTACGCCCAAATAATGGTTTTATTTTGAGCGTACACGCTTTTGAATTGTGTCGAATGTGTTTAGGATTGATTCACTATCGGTCCTAAGGGCGCCCCATGTTAGGACGTAATGAAAGGTCAGGATCGCCACAAATTCTGCAATATTGCTTCATTGGTTCGTTTGATAACACCGCATCTTGTGCATTCCAAGGCAAGGTTTCCACCTCCATGATCATAGTTGACCGATTTTGGTCAGTATCCATCTAGCGCTCATAGGCGAGTGTCGTCCTGCTTCAAAATGGCTTTCAGCTGCGTACACGCAGGCAGTGAAAAACTGTATTGCGTAAAGTTATTTGTAACATTTTCCAACCGCAGCGCTGTCGCAAAGTGTAACAGTAACTCGGGATGTATTGATTTCATCACCATCGGTGGAAATGGACACTAAGTCGCATCAGAATTGAAATAAGTACAGTAGATCGTCGATTATCCGAACTAATTCGGGGACAGGGGTGTTCGGAAAATCGGTTTTTTCGGATAATCGAACTGTATTGATACACATACATATTTATTTATCCACGGGTGAATAAAAGCCATATTAACATACCTTCATAATTATATCTTTATTGAAAGATAGGAATTAAAAAACATTTAAACTGCAATCTGTGCAACAAAACATTCTAAGTATAATATTGGCGAAAATCGAAGAGATTTAAGTGTTAATTACTAACGCTTAAAAAACATCTTCAATTTTCGGCCTGCCGAAGCAAGCCTATCCATTTACGAGCGGCTAGGTCACGTATTTTTTTAAGGACAGATATTTGATACTGGTCGCTCTCGGCTTGTGTTTCAAACCAACGCAAGGCAATAAAGTGAGTAAACGCTTCTGAAGCACGAATTATGTTTTCATCTTCATTATCTGGACTTGCAGTTGAGGATGTGCTAGCTGTGGTGTCAGTTTTATTAGTAATCAGATTTAATATTTCGCTTTCCTGCAGATTTTGGTACCTGGGATCATCATCATCATCATCAAAATCCATCCATTGTTCAACTTCTTCTTCATCACATTCACCGCAATTAAGTTTTTTTAGCATATCTATTATTTCAGAAATATCTTCCTGTTTTTCATTTAGATTATCACTTTCAGGATATTCCACTAAACACAAAACTTTATTCCAAGCTTTTTTCAAGTTCTGCTCTTTTACACTGTTCCATGCTGTTCCTATCATGTAGGACGCGTCTTTCAAATTAATATTTTTATGATTTCTTATCAGGCTTTCATCTCCCTCCTCTTCTTTTTCCAAAAGTAACTTAGGTAACCATTATTTGCTATAATACCGTTTAAAAGTCTCAATAACGCCTTGATCCATGTGCTGTAATAATGAAGTCACATTAGGTGGAAGAAACATGACTTTTATAAAATCGTCTTTTTTATTTAAGATGTCACATGATGGATGAGTCGGGGCGTTATCTAGAAGCAATAATGTTCTCTCTTTTACCATTTTTTAATTGATGGGCTTTAACAGAGGGTATACAAGTTTCTATAAACCATTCCATAAAAATTGTACTATCCATCCAAGCACTCTTTTGCGAACTATAAACTATAGCAGGCAGCAGTGGTGGCCGCAGTAGTAGACTCTTCGGTCTCCTGATCAGTCGCCGTGCGCTGTGCGGGTTCGAGTCCCGTCCCAGGAGAAATTTTGCTCTTGGCTATGGATGTTGTGATTGTCCGTAGGTGGTAGAAGGTCTCTGACTGTCGAACGTGGAGGTACCACCCGGCGGATCTCGTAGGCGGAGCCATGTTGCATGCACACGTGTTCCCTCGCCAGAGTCCGTGTGGCGTTCCCCTTTCCCCTGTATCCCCCTATAGCCCCACGGTATCCAATGGGTGTTTAGGCCTTAGGCCTTCGTGGTAGTTGGAGTATAAAAAAAAGGCATCGCAGACATATTAACGTGTTCAAAACAACGTGGTTTCTTGCTTTTACCAATGACAAGCATGGGCAAGCGGTGGCTGCCAGTGACATTAGCACAAGCTAAAGCAGTGATACAATCCTTGCTTTTTTAGGTCCAGGTGCTGCTAATTCACGACGTGATGCAAGAGTTTTTCTTGGCAAAGCTTTCCAATTGAGCCCAGTTTCATCTGCATTGTATACGTTTTCGAGGGCGTAATTTTCTTCCTTCTGCTGCTGATGGATCAGCCGACAGTTTTTCTCCCTGTATTTGCAGCTCACGAATGCCATGTCTCGACTTAAATCTTTTCAACCAGCCTGTGCTTGCTTGAAAATTTGATGGCCCTCCGAGTTTATCGTTGAACTGAAGTGCTTTTTCACACAGAATCGGACCAGAAACAGGTTCTCCCTGGGATCTTTTCCGAGTACACCACTTATATACAGCGTCATCTAAATCCGTATTTGAATCAAGTTTCCTCGTTTTACGACTTGTCGATCCGTCAGAAGAATCAAGCTACGACTTACAGTTACTTATGTTCGTCTTTTGTTTTTTTATATCCGTAATGGTAGACTTACCAACTTTGTATTCATTGGATAACGTTGTTGCAGATTCACCTTCCTCTAACCGTTTATTAATCTCGTATAAGCGGTCGTTCGGTTGATCGACGTTCGGATAATCGACGCTGTACTATAATTCTAATTAAAATTAAAACAAAATATTAAATCAAATGTTTGAACAGAACGCCTTGAGTTTGGCAGTAACATAACCTATTGTAGCAGCCTGTGTGAACATTTTCTGGTGGAACATATTGGCAACGCGGCGGATTGCACCACCTTCCCCGTCACTGTTGCTAGGCAATGTCGTGATGACCTTCACTCTTCAGCCGGCTCTATATCTTTCTAACATGTGCCAATACACACATCTCGCGCTTGTCTCTCGTACAAATTGAAGTCAAGCCGTCAGACAAATTCGGTTTTGCCTGTATGTCGTAAAACGACCAAGAAACATTGTCCCAGATTTCAAAATATTCGCGAGTATAAACTTCCCGCCTCCTATTGGCATAGGAAGTGAAAGAGCGTTGACGTTAGGAACAGTTTAGAAGAATCAGATTAAGTGTACTTCAATCCAAAATTCTTACAGGTATACCAGAAACAATCATCCTAAATGTGGTCTGCTGGATCGCTCTCATTCTTCTCTTTGCGATACTACGGAATAGAGCATGGGATTATGGTAGACTCGCATTGGTCCACACAGAAAAGTGGACGCAACTTTTCTACAAAAATACCGACGATGCTGTAGCAGTAGAAGAGCTGAACAACCACAACGAAATTTCTCTTATAGCCGACACGGGATGTCTGTGGTTCCCCGCAATATTCAAAATCGGCAGAGACAAGATATATCAACGATGTGGCCCAGACGCTGCACACTATCTCTCTTTTCAAAATCAGTTATTGTTACTCATGCTTGTCATCAGCATTTTCTCGATATGCGTTATACTACCAATAAACTTTCAAGGCTCTTTGCAAGGTGACAAGACGACATTTGGACATACCACTATCAGCAACTTGCCATCTGATTCCAAGTGGTTATGGGTACATATACTTGGCTCCATTTTGGTCGTTCCTGTTATGATTCTAATAATGCGGAAATGTTCGGGTAGGATGCCTAGCACTACAGTTATATCATCAAAAACGGTATTGGTAACAAACATATCAAAGATTCATCGAAATCCTGAAGATATAAAAAGCTACTTTACTGTGAGATATCCAGGAATAGAGGTTGTAGATGTGAAATTAGCGTATAGAGTAAAAACTTTGACAGATTTGGAAAGGACTAGGGAAAGGGTTCATGAAGCTCACGTTTACTGCCTACAAAATCTTCAAAAAGGCGACATGAAAATACAACCAAGAGGTTGTATAGCTTGCTGTCCCTGTGGCGCTGTAAACGCCCTTGAGTATTATGCTCGAGAAGAGGATAAACTCAATCATCTAGTATTTGAAGAGAGGGTTAGAGCATTACAAAACCCACTTGGCATAGCTTTCGTTACTTTTAACTCTGAAGAAACGGCACAGCATGTTGTACGTTCTTTTAAGCCTGGTAGTCATAGGAACTGGGTGATAGTGAAAGCGCCTTCACCAATAGATATAAACTGGGAAAACTTAGAAATTTCTTATAGGCATTGGTATCTAAAAGCAATAATCATTAACAGTATTTTATTTATTATTTTGTTCTTCCTCACCACTCCTCTTATAGTAGTGAATATCCTTCTGAACTCGACATCCGCACAAGAATTTTTCTTCAAAAAACTCAGCCCGGTGATATCAGAGTTCCTGCCCACATTGATGATGCTGTCAATGTCTGCAACCATGCCAGTTATGGTCTCCTACTCTGATGAGTGGATGTCCCATTGGACAAAGTCTAAGCAAAATCATACGACGATGTACAAAACATTCTTCTTCCTTTTGTTTATGGTGTTAATTTTGCCTTCATTGGGTCTAACAAGCGCTCAGGCATTAATTGAGACTCACGACATTCACCATTGGGAATGTATTTTTCTAGCAGACAAAGGAGCGTTTTTCGTAAACTACGTCATCACCTCCGCTCTTATTGGTACTGCATTGGAGCTGCTCAGATTTCCTGAGCTGACGATGTATGCTTGGAGGCTGCTGCGTATTAAATCCGAGGCTGAGAAACCAACCATTAGGAAGGAAATTCTTTCGGAATTTCCTTTTGGTATCCATTATGCTTGGACGCTTCTTATATTTACCGTTTGCACAGTGTATAGTTTAACGTGTCCGCTAATAACGCCTTTTGGATTATTGTATCTGTCACTAAAACACATGGTTGATAAGTACAACATCTATTATGTATATAGGCCCATCACGATGTCGGGCGAGGGTCAACAAATCCACGCAGATGCAGTGAAAATGGTACGAGTGGCAATCCTGCTTTTGCAGCTGATCACAGCTATGTTCTTCTACTTGAGAGCAGATTTAAATTTAACCACTTGCATAGCGTTCTTGGGTTTCTTAGTCACTATGTGCTTTTTCCTTTTCATTGGCCCTTTTCCCAGGTGTAGAGCCCCATCTCCATTAAGTGCTAATACCAGTACCACTGACTTGCATGAGCAATATATTGCCCCCGTTCTACTGAGTTCTAGTTGCCTTGAAAACGTTCCTAATGATAATAACAAATCATTTTATGGATCGCCTAATGATGGGAATCCTAACATTGTAGCCGGTGACGAAAGTAATAGTAATCAGACACAGTCACAGCCCATCAATGCAGATCAAATTATTCTTCCAGACATTGGGTCCAGCGAGGCTTGAATGCCTTTTTTCTTTGATTGTATTTCAACATCACTCCAGTCGAATGAGAAAAATGTCTATGTAGACCAAGTCATACTGTACAGACCATACACTTTCAAAAGTTGAAGTCATTGCTCTTGCACGGTTTGTCATATTTTTATACATTTTACACCCTTCTGCACTTGTTTAGTGCTAGTGGGGAATTGAAACCTGCGATCTTTGACAATGGAATTCTATTTGGCATGTTAGCAAATTGAAATTTCTCCAAAACTCGCACCTTGAGCGATCAAGAACTAAATTGTCATTATTTTGTTGTTTGAATCACTATAATATAGCTTTCAAACGTGTATTACCTTGAACTCATGTGATGTACTGTATCACTTTATTCGATTTGAGTACTACTTTTTACCAAAAAAATCTGTTTTCATTGTGTGTGAGTAACACTATTAAGCTTTGTTTAATCTGGGCTTTACTTTTGTATTCGTATTTAACCGTACTATAACTAGTCATTTTGATGACATTTTTTATTAGCGTCTTCCAATGTTGGAAAGCCCTTGTTGTTTGTAATTCCACTGTAATGTAAAATTTGGTATCTATATACTAAATGAGAAGAAATTGAGTCCTACATTTGCACAGGGTGTCTAAACTTTCGACATTAGAAATACAGGCTACGACAGTGACCAAAAATTCTTATTCATTGGAGGTGTAGACATTTTGAAACACCCTGTACATGTAACAAAAATATAGCGACGTATTCATTTAACAGTATTTTGTTAGTTTTTTAATTGTAAATTTTTGTTAACTGCAAATAAATTCACGTTCACTATGAAATGTCTAACGTGCTTGATGCCTCACAGTCTTTTTGCTAAATAATGTTTAGCGTGAATTTATTTATAGTTAGGTTTAAGTTATCATGATCTGATTGCATTGTTTTTATATATTTTGTAGCTGCAATATTTTTTTGGAAGTCCAGTAATCAGACCACATTTTTGTTGTAGCTTTGGAGAGCAGACCATTTGATAATAGGCAAACTCTTCAATGTAATTATAAGTTAAAAACTAATATACAGACTAAAAATGTAACTACAATTTTTGCATGATCTTCAAACGGTGCTACTAGCCAATTAAAAACATTGAAAGATTAAAATTTTAGTCATTCTTCTTTCTTTTTCTCTTTAAGAACAGAATGTATATATTATATTTATATACTATATTGGATAACGTTGTATAAAATAATTTTATTTATTGTTTGTATGAATAAAAATTGTTTCTCTTAAACATATTTTTATTATCCATTCCATTCCTAGCTTACGCACCCATTTCCACCCCTTTTAGATCAACCATGTACCCCAAACTTGCGACATGCCATAATATACAGCGTAAAAGCTACCTACTGCAATTTTTCCGTCCATAAAAAATAATGAGGGCTGAATTTCGCCAGTTATGAATAAATGTATTCCGTTATTGTATGTTTGTAGTAAAAAATACACAAAAAAGAATAAATATATTTTTGCTCAAAACGTACCAAAATATTACATACTATATCTCACAAGTAAGGCCCCCATCCTATATACATTTGACACAGATTATCAACACTGATTGCTTCATTTATAAGATAATTTGTTTGTCCATCTACAGAAAGTGGCATAGTTAAAGTTTTATGTCTCGACTTGACCGTTCCTTGTAGTCGCAGCTCAATATTTTTTATGTGGTCCACAGCCTAAAATAAAATATAATGAATTGGACAATTCGAATAATAAAACCTATTGCTTGAATTACACATAAGTTTTTGTAATTACCTCATCATTGGTCCTTTCTGGATTGTGATTGTTCAAAGGAGGCCCGCCCATATTTCTTGTCCATGACACCAAAGGATCGTAGACGAATGGAGTGACTATAGACATCAAAATGTTGGCGTTGTGCCTCAGTACCCTCAGCGTGCATGCGCATGATGTTCTAAAAGTTCCTTCAACACCCAAAGGGCCCATGGCGGCAACCATGTTGTGCGTGAGCCGGAATGGAACTCGTTCTGGCCAATCGAACTTTTCACCTAACAAAGTGTCAATTCGGTTGGTATCGACTTATTTTCAGACAAGATGATAAATATGACGGGAAACGAAAACGATATTATCCCGAACTTGAGTTCGGAATCACAATATACTAAAATTTGCGGTTCTTATTCATATAAAATGATCGTAATGGCCGGTATCGATTTTTGCCTGATACGTTCTGCGGGACTGACCATTTATCATAAATTAGATTTAACTAATCATGTAGAAAAAAATGCTTACTCAACTAGCAAATATTTCCTTCATTACAAGAACAATTAGTTACAACGTAGGGGATAGCACAGCCTTACACAGTTACTTTGCTTTATTTGAAAATAGATTGAGATATAGCATTCTCTTTTGGTGTATCTGTTCCCAAAATTATTTAAATAAGGTGTTTATTCTACAAAAACAAACTGTTAGATTTGTGAAAGAGACAATAATTTATAATGGTCTGAAAATTTATATGAGTCTCCTTGACGCTATCAAAGGAACTAACAATTTAAGGATATTCCGCAATGAACTTAGAATATCTTAAGATTTTCTTATGTAATTATATGA
This sequence comes from Acanthoscelides obtectus, assembly GCA_963669975.1. Taxonomy (NCBI): domain Eukaryota; kingdom Metazoa; phylum Arthropoda; class Insecta; order Coleoptera; family Chrysomelidae; genus Acanthoscelides; species Acanthoscelides obtectus. The sequence continues at coordinate 93,721,104 of CAVLJG010000001.1, forward strand.
TAGTTTAGTTTTAAGTTAGCTTTGTCATTAAGAATGATTGCATTCTTCAGACAATAAAGGGTATTTATTCATTTATCTATGTATTCCTCTGCCGATACGACTGCCCATATACCAATATAGGTTTACCTATACATAGTCAGTGACATTAGAAGTCCTACACCCAGGAAAAATAATTTCTTCAACTTGTTTTTTTGACATCATAGTGACTATATTTAAAGCATGATGTGGTAACATTGTCAAACATTGGGAGGCAGAATGGCATAATGTCATCTTCAGCGACGATTCTGTCTAGATACGCACGATGGTCGTAGAAGGGCAAGGACGCCGCCGTGGAGAACGGCTTGATATTTAATTTGCTGTTGAGTGGCATATACACTGGACTGTTGGAGTAATGGTTTGGGGGGCTATTGCCTATGATAGTCGATTACCCCTTTTCTTTGTTCAAGGTAATATGACTGCTGCACGTTATGTTGATGACGTCCTACAAACCACTTTATTGCCGTATCTATAGGGCCCTGCACACGTCCCTTTTCACCAAGACAACGCACGTTCCCATATTGCTCGTCGTACTACGGACTTTCTTCAAAAAGCAGGCGTTCTAATGTCACTGAGTATAAATTATAGAGTTAATGACGTCTAATATTTTTGGATTGAAATGGACACGTCACAGAACAATAAATTTTAATTGTATGGAAGTGGCATATTTTTGTTTCGTGTATAATAAAACAAAAGTTGACAGCCACTTTCAGTCTTCAGTTTTACATGAATCATTTACTTTGTCGATCCTGTTACGTCTGAAGGAGATTAAAAAGACTCACCCTTATTAAATAAGCAATTGAAATCGACGTGAACAACATCTCCACAAGTGGAGTCCAATAGAATATTTTCTCCGTGTCTATCACCTAGGCCAAGGATATACCCGGCCATAGACATCACAGCTGTCGTCCTGATATAGGCTGTTCTAGCTGTTAACCAACTCTGAAATATAAACAAGAAATATGATGTTGGTTGTGAAATGTTTACAAAAAAAAAAAAAATAAAACCACTTACTTGTGCATCTGGAAAAGTCTTCCTAAACCATTCACCTAGAACCGGTGGATGCCGTGGCAACAACTTTTTCAGAAATATATCCCTCTTCTTATCTAAGGGATCCCTTATGTTACAGCACGCTTCTTTCAATTCTTTTGTCCTCATAACATTTCCTAAAATATAATTAATAGAGATCTTGAAAATGTGTCGTTCCTAAGCTTGAACGTGGAAACAAGGTATTTTTTGCTTTCAATTCTAAATGGTAAGCACAAAAAAGTTCACGCTTATACCCCTGTAACTTGTCTTTTGCCAAAAAAGGTCCTTTCACATATTATTTGTTAAAAACTGTGTAAAATTTAAAAAATGGCGTTAAGATTACTCTGTATTTCCCACGCAACGCTGGCATTAGTTCGTAAAGGATTATTTTTGGCATAAGTTAGGCCCTTCTGAACAATAAGCTAGCCACGAACATCTATAACAAAAAATTAAATGATCTTCCACCACCCCTGCGAGAAATTCCTGCAGGCGCACATGACCGTTGATATGACTAATCCAACGTGGATGACGATATAGGCCTTCACCATGCACACTGCACACAGCCCTTAGCAATAGGGATGCGATTGTCGACTGTGACGTACAACACTTGTTCATCGGAGGTATTGGCACGCGTCTTAGAGATATGTATTTATAAGTTTTAAGGATAAATGTACGGCGACATCTATGATGAGAAAAAAATCCTAATAGGGGCGTAGAATTACTGGGGCTGGGGGTGTATAAATATACCAACGTTAAAAATTGAGATATACCCAGGATGATCCTGGAGTGGACTGTGAAATGTCAAAAAACAAAGTTTGAGCGTTTTTCTTTCCAGTGTTTGCCTCTCGCTTCGCCACCACTAGATTTTCAAAAACTACAAAGCTTTTCCGTCCTTGGTATAGTAGTAGCATTGTGGCAAAGTTTCATCAAAATTCGAGCGGTAGTTTCCAAGGTACAGAGTGGTCAAGGATCAGCAGACAGGCAGTTAGATCGACAGAAATGAGTGACATGGTTTTTCGTGATCTACATATCATATAACATCCAAAAAACATGACATCTCAATGTAGAAATTTTTGGCGCTTACAATACTTTCTCGCCAGTTTTCCAGCTACAATGCTTTGCGAATATCGTCAATAATACTGCAAAACAGCTTAACCAACAATTGTTAAAGTCGTGTAATTTGGCAGTTATCAGTTTTATATGTAGGATACTGACAAAACTATTTTTTTATATTACTTCGCTTTTGGCCGACTGAAATGTACAATATCCATTACTTTATGTGCTGTATCCTGTAATAGACGGTAAACCTGCTAGTCGATAAAAAATGCACTTCAGGGGGATTGCATCATTAAAGATGAATTATGACAGCGTATTTTTATAATTTACGCGCTTTTGTTACAAGGATAAAATAAATGAATATTTATTTATTTATTTCCAACAGGTGAAACCCAATTACAGGAAATGCTGAAAAAAATAACAATTAAAGAGACATGGTTCTTGGACTTAAATCTATAGTATCACACATCTAAATAAGATTGGATGATCTATAGCAGTTAATAATCGTCACTGTAAATATCACACGATTCAGTAACACTGTTCATGACGCAGCACATGAGATTAATTGGCGATTTTGTCATAACATTTGTACGGCCAGCTTGACAATAGAATGCCGTTTGTTGCCGACTCCCTAGCCTTGGAACGCGGAAACATATTTTTTCAAGTAAATTTTGACAGTCAATTTTATTGTGAATGAGGCAATACAAAAACGACAAAGCAAATATGTATCGTCTTGTTGACAGTGAATCCAAATTGAAAAACTCTAATAGGGCACTATGGTCACAACCTCTTTCTGGATAAGAACCTGTGCATTTAAGGTGAAAATACTTTAAAGCTTTACGTTGCATGGCCTCAAGGATCATGACAAAATTTTGCTATATAGGAGACCAGATCAGAGTCGCATACTCCAACTTGCTCCTGACAAAAGTAAAAAATAAAGTCATTAATGTATCAACATTGGAGAAACCCTTCCAGTTTCTGATACAGAAACCAAGTAGTCGAGTTGCAGCCGACGAGATATTGAGTATATGCTCAGTAAACGTTAGTTTGGTATCAAAAGTGACTCCAAGGTCTCTATACGAGGTGCATCTGTCTATAATCTGACCATTGATGTTATAATTACCATAAATTAAATAGTTAACCTTTCTTGTATAAGTCATAACTTTACATTTCGAAACATTCAGACTGAGACAGTTTCGTGAACACCATGACGAAATTAGAGCTAAGTCATCTTGCAACATGACGCAATCCTCGACTGTCTTGACTGACGTGCAGATTTTAAGGTCATCAGCGAAACACAAATGGAAACACTTAATTCAGTTCAAAAGACAAGTCATTAATAAATATCAAAAGCAATAATGGACCTAGATTTGACCCTTGAGGTAACCCGGACGTGGCCCGATAGTAACTCGACCTATGACCACCATATTCGACAAATAACCTTCTATCCCTCAAATATGAATTCTTGAGCGACAGCATTGCATCAGACATACCCACTGTTTTAAGCTTATCCAGAAGTGCATAATGATCAACTTGATCAAACGCCTTCTGAATATCTGTGTAGATGACATCAACTTGTCCCTGACCGTCCAGTACTTCAGAAATGTACTGAGTAATTAGAGCCAAGTTGGTGACCGTAGATCTGCCTCTCATAAATCCATGCTGATTAATAGAGACTGCACCCCTGACCGAGCAGTAAACCGTTTCATAAGCGATGATCTCCAACAAATTGCTGAAATTGCATTGCATTTGGCGATAGTTGGAAATATCAGAGATATCTCCACTTTTGTGAATAGGACATATTTTAGAGGTCTTCCAGATATTTGGATATGTCTCTGATTTTAGAATTAGGTTGAATATGGAAGCCAGCGGTTTCGCTAGTATATGAATGCAATCTTTAACGAAAAAACTTGGAATACCATCACATCCAGACGTCATTTTGTTCTTTAATCTTTTCGAAGCCCTAATTACGTTTTCTTCACTTATATTTTTTAAAGAAATGATATCAGTAGAATTATTTGTTGGAGGAGATGACCCTAGTAGACCAGACGGGATAAAAACTGTTGAAAAGAAGGTAGCAAAACTGTCCACTATATCCTGAGGCGTATCGCAGACATTGCCGTTAAGCGTCATCCTTGGGGGGATTCTAGATTACTGTTTTTTGATCTGGACAAATGACCAGAATTTGCTAGGATCATTGACAATGGCATCCTCAACCGATTGGACGTAAGCGGAGTAGGCAACACTGATCTGGTTCTTAATGAGCTTCCTAAAATTACTGAACTGATCATAAGAAAACTTGGTACCGTCACGTTTCCAGTTCCTTCTTGCTATGTCCTTCTTCTTAATATTAAGTATAATTTCACGTGTGAACTATGGGGGATACGAAAACATTTTATTTGTTACAAGGATAATTTATTACTTATTTAAATAACCGAAATCGGACAGAATAAGATAATAAACACTGAGAATCTCAAAATATATAAGATGCGTCCTCAAAAACAAAAATTAAATTCATGCTGAAGTTACACTTCAGAAAACCAATTCAACTCATATAGTGCGTTGATACTTTTTCCCTGCCAAAAAATTAATACTGAAGATTTTTTGTTTCGAAAGGCATTCGAATTGTAGGACCAGGTAGAAGACGTAAATCAATGGGATCACCGACATTATATCAAAGACATAGATATTATTGCTCTATTTTCTGTAATGAAATTTTACAAACCTTTCTGTTTATAAATGGTCATCAACGCAGGTCGGAGCCCAATAAGATTAGGTACCCATTCTATGAGTCCGCACTCCTCATTGAGTGGTGCCACAGAATACAATCGTATGTTCAGCCTTCTTTGTCTTGATTCTGCCTCTCTAGACAGCAAATGGTTTACAATATCATTGAATTCCATCAATCGAAAGTCTTTCCGAAGATCATCTTTAGGTTTTAACATGAATGTGTACCTGCAACAAAACAAGAAATATGCATATATAACATTCGTATTTAAAATTCACGTATGAAGTATTTGGTGAGAGAAGTGACATGTCATACTTCTTTCCATCAGATCCTCTCAAAGTTATTTTTCTTGGCCTTTGTAAACTAGTCAAAATGTTGATCTCATCTTCAATCCCAGTAATGTAAACACTTTGATTTGGGAATGGATTGTGTTCAGTAGTGCTGAAATCCGGGTTGGGTAAGATTAGCTTCCTTAACTTGAACGTAGGCATCATTATTTCACTGAAGTCACCTTTTCCTAACAACCTGAAAAAAATATGGCAATAAATAATGGAAAAAAGTATTTACTGAAGTGGAGAGCATTCAAAAATGTATCATGAACACCAATCAAATTAAATTATTTATACACTCTAACATATGTATTAGAAGTTGAGATTTGATTATATGAGCTGGGTAATGTTTGTATAATACAATAAAACATATTTTTGGAATAGTTACACCTTACCTTGGCAAAGATCGAAGCAAAGAACTGACACTAGCTGTCGTAACATCCCCAGGGATCTCCTTATTGCACAGCTCGATCAACTTTTCAGCTAAACTCGTAAAATCCCTGATCAATTTTGTCAGAGTAGTAGATTTTAGTCGAGGATCAGAGAGGATTTCTGCACATCTTTTTGAACGAACTGGATAGCTGGATTTAATAACGGAAATTATCATCCATAAACACTGTTGCGGATAGTGGTGCATTAGTTTAATGATAATTAGCTTTAGCTCTCCATACACCTGAAAAAAATAAAAGTTGAATATAACTAAACAATTCTTTGTTTTTGTAATTCCTATCAGATGAAGAAGTTCCATACAAAGAGAATTGAAGTTTATGACAGCTGTCACCTTGTAGTGCCTCGTAATTTTATTAAAACTTGTAGTACATATAATTGATTTGATTGGTTGAATTGTTCGAAAGTCAAGGCGCCTACCTCTTTTTGTGGATGACATATTCTAGAGATCAACTGCGAGAACGCAGTCAGAAACACATAAGGCGGCAGTCTTTCCAAAAACGAATCAATCAATCTGGTCATGTTAAGAAGAACTGATCTTCTTTCTTCTCTGACCGTAGGATTAGTTACTTCTAAAATACGAGAGCCATAGTCGAACCAAATCGATAGTAGTCTGGGCATAGACTGGTAGACATAATCGGTTCCATACTGCAGGGATTTACCAAAAAAGTTGATCATGTACAGTTGGAAGTCATTGCCTTTTGTATCACGATCCTCAACGGACATATTTTGTAGTAGTTTGTCGTAATACTGAGCCAAACATACCTGGATCAACAGAAAATTAGATGTTTTGTTACAATCAATTGGATTTAAAATCTTTCATATCCTAAACAATCACTTACCAGACTTTTTTCCCATTCCCTATGAACATCAATTGCTCTTCTATAATTCAAAATATTAACTTCAGCCTCCACGTTAGAAATTTCGTCATTATAAATGGCGTAAAGTAGTCTTGCTTTCGCGCATATTTTTCTAAAAATTATGAGAAAAACATATTACAATGCTAGTGTGTTACTGTGTTCAATAAACTTCTTGCCATCCCCCATGTTGTCTCAACGAATCAAACTACACATGTTTAAAAAAGTGTCGATTTTACTTGAAGAAAATCATCATTGGGACCGAAACGTCGTACAATAAAGTGGGCAGACCCGCCTGATTTCTGCCACCCATCCTAGCCGTGTCGAGCTTCAAACATCCAGAACTGGTCGATACGACCGTTCCTTTGTCCCTAGGGTATCGAACCATCTACTGAGGAGGCTTTTCCCAGTTCTACTAACGTTAGGCAGTTCAAAAATCGGGTATACAAAGTTTCTTTAAGTTCATAGCAGCCGCGGTGCCCTGATATTTAGGATTGTGCATAAGCGGCTGATTCGGTGTAAAAAATAATTTTAAACATACGTGGTTTGATAAGGGCAGACAAACACAGGGGATTATCAACACGAAAACTACAAGTTAAGCATCAGATGTTACATGAACTTCTTACCGTTCTTCCAATCTTAACTGTGCAGCATTTCCGTCAGGCGGTAATATTTGTTCCATGCCTTTTTTGAGTATTGTGAGTGCCTGTTCGTGTTCTTCCCTAAACCAATGCAGCTTTGCTTTCTCAATAAACAGTGTAGCTGGGGCATATTCTTCTGCTTTTATGTTGTAAGTGTAGGCTTGTTGATGCAACTAAAAATCGTTTGAGCTCCAAGATTTGATTTTTGTAAAAACATTGCAAGTACAATTAAATGGGCGAAATGGACCACAAAAATAAACAAACATACCCCTGCAGATCTGGCAATTTTAGCACTGAGCAACCAACAGTCCCCTATAAGCGTGTCAAAATACGAAACAGGGCGTCGTAACTTTTCTTCTATAACTGTTTTAGCAAGATTCAGTGAAACTCGTCTCAGACACAATAGTGGTTCTATGATCTGCACAGATTCTTGGACAACCTACAATAAAAACAATGTAACAGATATGGGATGCAATGCCGTTTGGCATTGATTAACGTACTATCCAAGAAGATGCCCAACCATCTTTATATATAAATGTGAAGGTCTGTGAAGCCTATCAATGAACGACAATATGGAGAGACGTAAAACTTTGTACACTTTCTAACTGAAACCCGAGGAAGGTTATAGTCATGGTTTTATCTGCGAAAATATACAATATGCGTAGATCCAAATATCTCGAAAAATATGTTCCCCAGAGAAAAATATGCTAGAACAAAGATGTAAGGTTTGAAAAGATTGATCTAGCGGTGATCTTGACCGTGATCTTAGCTATGACCTTCCAGATCATTTGAAGCCAAACCAGTTTTCTCGAATGAAACTCCAATCTTTGACGCAGGAAATGTAAAGAGCGGGGAATTATAAGTTAAAATATGTCTTTGCCCATATCCTTGACTATGGGTATTTGAAGGTGCCCAGAGAGTAAAAAAGTTGTGTAATGCAGTTGTAAGGTTTGAAAAGATTCATCTAAGGGTGAAATTGAACTTGTCCTTCAAAGTTCAAAATCATTTGAAGGTAAGACGATTTTCTTGAAATACAAACCCCTATTTATGACGCAGGAAATAAAAAGAGCAATAAACGTTGTTCAAGTATGTTCATAACCTCAATGACCATCAAGAGCATTTGAGGATATAATGAACTTTTAACGAGAAACAACTGTTTTCTGAAATGCAAGTTCAAGTATATCCTTGCCAATGATCATCAAGGTCATTTTAAGAGCAGATAAATTTTCAAGTAAACTTCTTACTTTTCGTCAATGATAAAAAAGATGCAAACATTAAAATTAATTAATCAATTCCAATTTGGTTGGGTGTCTTCTGGTGAAATATGTTAAAAAAAGTTTTTGGATATAAAGTTAAGACTTACCTTTATCCTCAAATTCCAATCGTTCGTGAGCTTCTTGATTAAACTTTCTGCATACTGTTGGTCATTAGGCTTCACCAATATATCCGATACTAGACGTTGCACCTGCTGACACTCGTTCAAAGTATGCAATTTCGATATATAGTTATAGCCGTGTTGGTAGGCACCTTCCTCTAAGCTGGCAGCACTGAACAGATCTAATTGTTGAGTTAGTAGGTTGTTTAGCGTTGTTTGGAATGCTTCAGTTTTTCCTACAAACAAATGCAATTGATGTGTTGAGGTACCATACGAGGAGATACCCAAAAATAACCGGAATAGCATTGCAGTGTGCGGAGCTTGTGTAGTACACATTTCTGCCCCTAGAGGCGTACAGCGCAACTCATTAACAATTTAGTGCCACCTGAGTTGTCGATCTGGCTTGTTTCGTTCCTCTGTAGTCACTATTTTTGCTAGAGCTGTTTCGTGCTTATTTCGTTTTTTACGATGGCAAGCTTCAGTGAGCAACGTGCAGCTGTGAAATTTTGCTTTCTAATTGGTAAAAATGCTGCTGAAACTGTTTTAATGTTAGAAATAGCTTACAAAGATGATGCTATGGAAAAAACTCAGGTGTGCGAGTGGTTTGCTCGATTTAAAAATGGCGACATGTCGATTGATGACAAACCTCGCTCTGGACGTCCATCAACTGCCCGAGTAGACGAAAATGTTGAAAAAATTCGAGAGCTTGTGCTATTTGGAGGTTTTAAGACGATTGCGAAACAGTGTTCGATTTGTGGCAGTCAGGAGACACTGGTTCTTCCACCATGCACCTGCGCACGCAGCCATCTCTGTTCGACAGTTTCTGGATAAAAATGGCATTGTTCCGCTGCCTCACGCACCTTATTCGCTTGACCTGGCTCCGTGCCACTTTTTCTTATTTCCACGAATAAAAAGGGGCATGAAAGGACGCCGCTTTGTCGACATTGAAGAGGTCAAGAAAAAAACGAGGGAGGAGCTGTCAGGCATTTCCAAGGACGACTTCAAAAAATGTTTCGAGCAGTGGAAGCACCGGTGGGACAAGTGTATTAGTTGTAGTGGACAGTATTTTGAAGGAGATAAGGTTACTTCGTGAAAAAGTTGAAAATAAATAGATTTTAAAAAATAATTCCTGTTTTTTTTTGGGTAACCCCCTCGTATTATAATTTCCAAGTGTTCTTAAAAAAATATATAAAAATTGAAAAATCACTCACTACGCACGCACTCGAAATGTTTGGAATTTTACTTCCTATGCCACTGGTCGAGGAAGTATTGTAATCTCGAGATATTTCGAAAATGAGATTGTGTTGTTTGACTATTTTACGAGTACCTATATGAAATATATATCACGAAAAAACATGTCACACTTTGGCGTCGGTACGTCTGTCTGTCGGCTAATCCTTGGCTCGTTTATAACTTAAGAATATCGCTCGCTTTTAATGAAATTTTTACACAAGGTTGCTACTATATCAAGGAAGGAAAAGCTTTGCAGTTTTGAAAATCGGTCCAGTGGCGGCAGTGAAAACAGCTAAAAACGGAAAAATATAAATCGCTCAAATTTCGTTTATCGACGTTTCAGAGGGCCATAATCATTTTTAGAAAAAAAAATTGTAGGGGTGAATTCAGAGGTTACGGTGAATATTTTTTGATCTTAGTGTACGCTCCCAACACCAGTATTTGCAATATTTCTCACATCATAGATTTCTCCGGATATTTGCCTTTAAAATATGTTTTCGATCAGCGTAAAATCCTGCTATTTAAGCTCACCGAACGGCGAATCGGTCCTGCTGACTAATCTATCCGTACTGCAGCACAAAAACATATACTCGGACCGTGCACGAACGATAACTCGCTGCAAAGATGCAGGAAAAGGGCAAAGTCAACCTACTTGAAAATAGTTTTTTCTAATAATAATTAACAGGTGCAAAAATAACAGGCAATATGGAGAAAACTAAATAATAAATGTAAAATGCTTAATTTAATTAGCGGACCACTGTCTTTGATCTCTCATTTTAGCACTACCACTTGTCTAATTTCTTGGCAATTTTGAGGTAAATAGCTCCACGACGGTTTAAAGCAAATATAGATCGAATAAAGAATGCCTGCGCCAGGGCACATAAAGTGACGAGATGTCCCAAAGCAAAAGTTGTAGAGCACTTCACGTGAATTTGCCTCTACAATTCAACAGGCTATCCTTATTTTATGATATTCTGGTCTTATAATGTTATATTCTCCACTATATTCATGGCTTTGTTGTGGACATGGATGTTTCGACTATAGTCTAGGCCCCAGAACTGGACAAAACAATAGTGAAGACAGAACTGATTTACGTTAAACAAGGTTGTCCCCGGGAGCGGGAAGTTTTGATAATGTTATTCCATAACTATGCATAGTTGGCTATGGATTGTTTTTTGAATTTATCTGTCACTGAATGCTATTGAGTAATCATCGAGCAGTGGTCTGGTGAGCAACGTGCATTTGTGATTACGTCGTACTATGAAAACAATAACTGTGTGGTTGTCGCTCAGCGACATTGCCGACTTTATTTCCAAAATTGGTCGACATGGAGTTCCTTCGGCTCATGTTATAAAGAAATAGGTTCGTAAATTTGAAAAAACAGGTTCAGCTGTTAATGTCAAACATAAAGGACCAAAGAAAAGTGTACGAAGGCCTGAAAACATCGTGTAAAAATATCTGTGGAACGCAGTCCAAAACGTTCAACCCGAAAACGAGCCCAAGCGTTAAGAATTTGTAAGACACTTTACTTCGAATTTTGTATAAAGATCTCAATCTTCATCCATAAAAAATTTAAATTGTCCAAGCACTGGAACCAACAGACATCCTGGCTCGTTTACGTTTCGGTGAGACTCTGCTTGAGAATGAAATTGATATTACACAATTGGTGGATGTCTGACGAGGCGCACTTCCATTTATCCAGCTATACCAACAAATAAAATTGTCGTTATTGGAGTTCAGAAAATCCACACGAGCTCCACTCTGTGCGTTATACCGATATGGTAAACCAGTTTTTGAGTCACCGCTTGAGCAAATTTCCACATGATAATCAAACATGGTTCCAGCAGGCTGGTGCTACTTCACACACCACGAGAGTGTCATTAAGTTCCTTGCAAAGATTGTTTCCGCAAAATATTATTTCCAGACGAGGAGACATTGACTGGCCACCAAGGACGCCAGACCTAACGTCTTGCGATCGTGGATATTTTGCATCGTGTTGTGGCGAATTTCCATTTCAAGTGTGCATACAGAGAAGGGGAGGACATTTATGCAGTATTATTTTCAAGAAATAAAAATGGCATATTACAATTTTGTTAATGTTATACTGTATTTTATTTAAATTAAATTGCCTTTAGACTCATAAAGTATTTAAAACTTCCCGCTCCCGGGGACCACCTTGTACACTTATAAGCTACATTATGTTGCAGTAATTTTGAGAAGTTACTTGTCAGACAATGCATTACCATACTTAAAATTGAGAAGCGCTTTGCCTATCTGTACACCCCAATATTTGCTCTCCGCCACTTCTGGTTTCTTCACCAGTGCATCTAAATCATCGTATTGCCCCAAGCGCCATAATGGTTCGGCTTGCATTTCCAACAACATATTTCCAAAGTCCAAGTGATCGTCGGATGCTCCTTTTATGAAATGGAATGCTGTGCTGACATTGTCTAGGTTCAAGTAGCATTGGACCAATCCCTAGAAATAATTTATGTAATGGATGTGTTAAACATGCAGTAAAACGTAATAAATGACAAAATTATAAGTGACAACAAAATTGGCTTTCAAAAATAAAGAAATACCTTGGATGCTATTTTCACATTACTCGAACAGTTATACTCAAATTTAAACGATAAATAGATTTAGATTGCTCTCTTTTGTAACAAATTTTCTAATGGCATAAATCAAGATATACTATTAAAAAATGGTATAAGCAAATATGAAAAAAAAAACACACAAGACATCGCCTGTGTGTGGATTATATCTTAATAATTAACAATCAATCATATGTGTATAACAATTATTGTTAATTCTAAAAAGTATTAATATAATCGGAATTTTGTAGTTTTAGTTTTCTATATAATTATGTAGTCATTCTCTGCACAGTACAAACCCAGTCTTTCAGTTTTCGTCTAAATTTTTTTCCAAAACTAAGTGTTTTTATTTCGTTTGGTACTACATTATACAGGGTGTTTGGTGCATCGTTTGCCAAATTGAAATGGCGGACAGAGGAGGTCTTTTTCTATCACCCCAGGTCCCTCAAACAGTTTTTAGCTCAACGGAATTAATTATGTAGATTTTTTAATTTTTTTTAGTAAAAACTCCAAAATGTAATACACAAAGTGAAATAAAAAAAATAAAGAGTATGTCCACCTAATGATTAATTTATCTTAATGGGTGATGTTGTACCAATCTTACAAAATCAACATTACTTGCCAGCAGCATGCAGTTTTTATTTATAAACTCACAAAGGGTTACAAAGAAGAACAAAAAAAAAACGTAAGTCTCAATTTTGAATTTCTGTAAAAAAAAACTAAAAGCATTCACGTTCTTAGAATTCTTTTAAAAACTACTCACACAAGTCACAGAAAAGTTGAAACAATTTCTTGAATTTGTAAATTTTGTGTACAGGGTCAAATTTTTTCAGTCGGATAATAACAATGCATTTTTGTTTCTGTTGGGTAATTTACACGTACAACGTAACTCAGGTAAACACTTTTGTCTCCCTCGTACACAGCGGAGCAGTATCATCTGTATCTCTCTTTTACTAGTTGAGCGGCTAACCGACACAGACGACGTGGGTCCATTTTTCCATCGAGGTTCGTCCCTTGGCTGCCTAACGCTTTCGTTACTTCTACGTAGTGCCGCGACCTGTGACTGTTGTTGTTTTGTCAGTTTTCGTTGAATTCTGTTTTGATGATGGCTGCATTTACAAATGAAGAGTATGCAGACATGTTGTTGGTGTACGGATAAGCCAACTGTGTTCCACGAGCAGCGCAAAGAATCTACGAAGAGCGCTATCCTATCAGGCGTGTACCTACTCGCCACACGTTCCAAATCACTTATCGACGCTTACAAGAAACCGATACTGTGAGCAATAATGTACCAAGAGGTATCGTAGTGCGATACAATGTTGACATCGATGAGAGGATTTTGGCACTTGTCGAGGAAGATCCTACTCAAAGCATTCGAAATGTAGCTTCATCACTGGGAATTTCAATTTGGAAAGTGTGAAAAGTACTTCGCCAAAATAATAAACATGCCTTCCACTACACTCCAGTACAAGGTACGTATTTTTTTTGTCACACTTACAACTGTCTGCAATGGAAACTTCTTATCGCTTTTATTTAACATGTAGCGGCGAGAAAATAACGTTACCCGTTTTTTTTTTTGTTTGCAGGACTTGAAAACAATTACTTCGACAACCGAGTCCGGTTTTGTCGTTTCTTGCTCCACACAGACGTGGACGATCCGGACTTTTTGACAAGTATTCTGTAGACGGATGAGTCCAAATTCACCAAGGAAGGGATACTAAATTTGCTCAATCTGCACCATTGGGCTTCAAAAGATTAGAACCAAGGCCAAGCTCTTTTCAGAGAATTTTCAGTGTGAATGTTTAGGCAGGAGTAAATGGCAATTATGTGATTGGACCACATTATTTGCCAGATCGTCTGAACGGAGAAAATTATCTACATTTTCAGCTAAATGAGTTGCCCGAATTGGAGACTGAGGTGTGAATTTTCAATGGCGACAGACGAATAGTGTTCCAACATGATGACTGTCCTGCACACTGGAGGCTAATTGTGCGGGAACATCTAAATGATTTTTTTCCGAATGCGTGGATTGGACGAGATGGTCCTATTCCATGACCTGCATGCCCCCAGACCTAACTCCATTGGATTTTGATCCGAAGAATAGAAGAGGCGTTTGGTATGTTTCGGCAAGAAATTCGCCTACTTACGACAACTGTCAAGATAAGACAAAGGTGTAGTGCGTGCATACGCAATAAACGGCAACAATTCGAAGAAGATTTGTGAAACAGAAAAAATAATAAATGATTGAAATTTGATTTTACACGTTTTTTTATTTTCCTTCCCCTGTACACAAAATTTGCAAATTCAATAAGTTAGTTAAACTTTTTTGCGACTTGTGGCATACCGTTAGAATCGGGATAAACTAGAGTAGTTTTTAAAAGAATTCTAAGAACATGAACGCTTTTAGTTTTATTTACAGAAATTCAAAATTGAGACTTATATAAATAAAAAAACCACATGCTGCAGGCAAGTAATGTTGATTTTGTAAGATTGGCACAACATTACCCATTAAGATAAATTAATCATTAGGTGGACATACTCTTTATTTTTTTTATTTCACTTTGTGTATTACATTTTGGAGTTTTTACTAAAAAAGATAAAAAATCTACATAATTGATTCCGTTGGACTAAAAACTGTTTGAGGGACCTGGGGTGATAGAAAAAGACCTCATCTGTCCGCCATTTCAATTTGGCAAACGATGCACCAAACACCCTGTCTAATTTAGCTGCTAAGAATTTAAATGATTTTTTGAATAATGTTTTGTGTGGTCTTTGGATATTAGATGAGCCTATTCAAAATCGTGTGTTATGCTCGTGTTTATAGGTTTTTTTTTATTACAATACCTATGGTATAAGGTGGTGGCATGTAAGAAATAAAATTGTCTTGTATCAGGTATCCCTATTTCCTGATATAAGCAGTTGGTCGGATATAATCTTGGCTTATGGAAAATGGCTTTCAAGAGTTTTTGTGCTATATCTAGGTCAGAAATATATGTCTTGCAGGCGGCACCCCAGGCTGTGATGTATATTATATTGGTTTCAACTAAGGCATGGTACAAGATTCGCAGATAATTTTCTGTAAGAATGTTAGCAAGCATTTTGAGTTTATAGGCAACATTTCTAATTTTTCTGATAACATATTTAATATGGTTATCCCACCTTAAATATGAGTCCATAAATATTCCAACATATTTTAAAGTGTTGACTTATCAATTTTTGTTTTTTAGCCATGATAATGGAAATTTGTTTTATTTTAATTGATTTGAAACATTTAAATAATCGTTCCCAAATTGTAAGAGTATCAAGATATTATACTTCAAATTAATTAAATATAAAAGCAGAAAACCTCAAGGATCAGTACCAGGTCCAATTCTGTTTTTAGTTTATAATAACGATTTAATAGATTCAAATATAAAAGATAAAACATAGTTTTTGGTGAGGATACCACAATACTTTCGCGAGACACAGATATAAATGGAATTAGGTCAAAAATTGAGAGTGATATACAATCAATCAATGGTGTGACAACAATTACTTAACTTTCAATATTCAAGACAAAATTTATGGCATTTAAATGCTTCCTTGATTATACACATTCAAATAATGATTTGTTAGGCAAAAGAGAAACTATCAAATTTTTAGGTCTGACCCTTGATCATAAATTAAAATTTACTAATCATGTCGAACAATGTGCATACTCAACTAGCAAATATTTCCTTTATTATAGGTACAACGCAGCGAAAAGCACATCCTTAAGAAGTTACTTTAATAAAAATAATGATTTAATCACAATAATATACGACATGGCGAATAAATTTCAATCCACAAAAGGATATGCTTGTGCGTGGGAAAAAAATAAATTATAAGTGCATTAAATAAAATAAATGTTATCACAATAAATAACCATGAAACGTATATGTTAATATATGTTATACATCGTATGAGGCGTGTATTATAAATTTCAATTCTATTAGCAGAATGCACGTTTTTTCGTTTATCCAAAGTGTGCGCATATTATGTTAAAATGTTGTAATTTGAAATTTCCTTTAACCAACCTTTGCGCCCTTTTTTGCTGGTATGTTATTATATAATAGTGGAGCCTGATAGATAAATGATTTTAGCATGATGTCTTTCTTTGGGGTTAGTAAAGTAATTTGAGAGTTCTTGTTTCTAGTATTATATTATGTAATTATAATTCTTGTACAATATATAATTTTTATGTTTATGTTGATCTATAATAATTTAAAATACAATTTTTGTATGTCAAGAATTTCTGTTTCACCGTATGAAAGTTCGGATGGGTATAGTATGGGTTCATTGAATATTTCTTTTAGAATAGATTTTTCTGTTTTTTTCAAGCAATTCTATTAGCTTCTTATTTCCAGTTCCCCAAACTGATATTCCGTAAGTTAAGTGACATTCTAGTGGTGCGTAATATAATATTATCTTTAGATTTTTTTGTTAGAAAATGCCTAAAATGGTGGAATTTATACAACAAGAATCTGGAACTACATTTTTACTAGTAAATTTAATTCGCCATTTTTATAATCATTTTTCATCGAATCATCATTTATTTTTTATCAATATAAATATAAGAAATATGGACATTCCAACAAAGTCCGCTATCAATGAATACGCCAAGATATTTTATATATTCCTTTGAGAAATACTTGAATTTTGATTATCTATTTGATCGAAGTGGAGTAACTGATAATTTGGTAGTTTGTTGCTGTATTTGAAAGTAGATTGAAATATGGCATTCCCTTTTGATGTGTCTATTCCCAAAATTGCAAAAAAGTGGTATTTGACAATAACAAACTATTAAATATATAACTAAAAGCAATCCGAGAGCTAGATGCAGGCCTTTATTTTTAAATGTTAAAATAATGGCAGTCGTATCATTGTTTATTTTAGAAACAAAAATTTTCAAACTTTCATATATAAGTTACGATATTAGACAAAGACAAGGACTTAATTTAGTAACACCTAAATCAATACTCAATAATTTATAATGTTCTAAAAATATACATGTGCTTCCCTGATGATATCAAAATAATCAACAATTTAAAGATATTTCTTAAACTTATTTTAATTTAGCATTGTCATTATTGTCAGACAATAAAGGATATATGTCTATCTATCTATATACCTTTATTAGTTGAGAATTATGGCCAAGCTTTTATTTCCAATAATATTATAACTCTAATCGATTGATACCTGAACATGGTGTAACTTTAACGGCTTCATCAGCTGTTCATAACAGGTGGTGGCATCCGCCAATTTTCCAGATACCTCGAGAGCAAGAATTTTCTGTTCAACGGAAGGCTCAGTAGTTTGAAGTGCAGTTGCACCTTTTGTTCCATCAGGTTCATCCAACTGAGCGTAAATCTAAAAAACAAACACTTCTCAACACTCTATCCCTATGACTTATGATCTCGTATTATAAAAACATATTTCTAGATCAAATAGCTCAAACCTCTGCAAGAAATGGAAGATGCTGTTCCATACAATTCTTATTTTCAGTTATGTAGTCTTCCAAATACATTAAAGCTCGAGGATATTCACCGCAATGGTAGTTGCATTTCGCCAACTGCAATTTACATAACCTCTTTTGGAATGCCTAAAAATGACACTAGATATTATTTTCTGAATGCTTTCGGGAACATTTTTCAATTTATTTATTTATTACTTTGTTTCTCACCTTAATGGTGCTATAATTATCGTTATTAATCCCCGCTTGTCCTCTTTGCCATTCCCATTCCCTAAGCCACCTGTCAACGAAGTCTAATAACAAGAAAACAACTTTTGTGCACTGCATTTGCTTCATTTCCTCTGGTGTTATAGATTGGGCTTTAGTAAGCGCTCCTGGAACTGGAATAGGCCGCAACTACAAAAAAAAAACACTTTAGCACGCCTTGCTGCCGTGAATTGTTTAGTTTAGAATCAACTTCTAATGTGTGCCGACTTTCCATCATAACGCATGTTACAATTCAGTTGTACTTACGTTCAAAACTTTCGGGTCCATACACCTAGTTTTCGAAAACGAGCTGGTTATAGTTTGAATTTCTGTAAAAGATTTTCCAGCTATGCCGTCAATGCCTTCTAACAGGGCAAGTACCAAAACATGAGGGAGAAAGTACATCAAAATTCGTTTGTCATGTTTCATGCTTGGTAGACATACTGTCAGAATATTCTTTTTGTCTTCAGGGAGTGAATATATCAAACTGCACGTCCAACTGTAAAAAACAAAATTGTAATCAGCAATATTTAAATTGACAATAAAAATTAATGTAAAAGATCTCACTCACGCATCAGTCAATCCATTGAAGAAAACGAAATTTTGACCTAACAAATCAAGCTGGATTTAGAAAAAAATATTCCGCAGAAACAGCAATCCAAATATTGGTGGAATACTGGAGAAGAAGTAGAGATGAGAAAGAATGTATTGTAACAGTATTATTAGACTTCAAAGGGGCTTCTGAGGCAATAGATAGGGAAGCATTGTCTATGGGTTTAAAGAACCATTATTAAACATTTTACAAATTATTTAGTAAATAGAAGTAAAAAAACTAGAGTTGGAAATATTATGCCAAGCATTCAAAATATATCAGTAGGGGTGCCACAGGATTTATTATACAGGGTGTCCGCAAAGTTGTGGTTTTCCTTTTCAGACACAACTATGATTGATGTAACAAAGCTAATGTGTGGTGAAACGGGAGCGAACATGTAAAAAAGTGATGAAAAAGAACTCACTGTTCAGTTGAATTGAAATTCAAAGTACGGCTCTGTCGTAAAATCAGAGGAACACATGTAACAAATATAAAAAAAAGAGAAAAGTTGTTGCTGTGGGATTCAAAAACACATGTGCATGCTCGACATAGCCAAGCATGGGTGCAGGGTTTTAGATTGGAGTCCCTTCCCTGAATGAATGCAGCAGCTTGCTCAATTATCAGACGTAATTCGTCAACCGTGTGCACCTCAGTTTTGTACACCAAGCGTTTCATTTCGCCGCGAAGAAAAAATCACACGCTGTTAAGTCTGGAGATCGCGGAGGCCATGCTACGGATCCATTACGTCCGATCCACCTATTCGGAAATGATTCATTTAAGAACTCACGCACTTCGCGTCCAAAATTGGGCGGTGCACCGTCATAGAGAAACCACACTGATTGTCTTACACTCAATGGAACATCTTCTAGCAGGGTTGGTAAAATATTTTGTAAAAAGTCTAGGTATTCTATCCCGTCCACCCGATTCGAGAGAATAAATGGTCCAATGAGCATGCCGTTTATCATGTCAGCCGAAACATTCGCAGAAAATGTTTGTTGAAACTGTGACCGTCGGACAGCGTGAGGATTTTCTACTGATCACACATGAGTATTGCGGAAGTTATTCACCCCATTATGCGTGAATGTAGATTCATCTGTGACTAATGTGCACTTCAAAAAGTCCGGATTATTGTCATGTTGGTGCGACAACCACTCACAAAACCGCACTATTACAGGAAAATCCTCACCTTGGAGGGCTTGTACACGTTGCACTCTTCGACACTTGCATTGGTCTAGCCACGTCATTAGTGCCTGTTGAAGGATTCTTGTCTACGAGATTCAGTACTCAGTATGCACCATTCGGGGTTGTCTAGGTCTCCCACTGTGCCCACCTCGACATTCCTACAAACGACCCGTATCCCGGAGTTTCTGCACAAGGTAAACAAATCTACGGGGCTTTGGATGATGACGTCTGGGAAAACGATCTGCATACACTCGCGCCTCGCTCGCATTTTGAAGACACCGTAAACTAACAGCATGTCGACTAGTAGACTACCGGCGTCTAGGTTAGGTTGCATACTAGCGTATTTACATCGTAGTCGTACGTCGTATAACTGTACGCTGGCGCTGTGGGTCTGATCGAGGGATAGGACCGGCTTTGGTTTGGCTCAGGTTTGACTGAGTTTGCGGAGCTCAATATCTCGGTTCTCTTAAGATATTGGTGTATATGCTACTAAGAAAATCCGTTTCATTTCTCAACGACTACGCGACGTGTAAAGGAAAACCCCAACTTTGCGGACACCCTGTATATATAAATGATATCTGACATTTTAGAACTCTGCAAAATTCAAATATTTGCGGACAATACACTGATATAGTACATAAACATTTAGACGCTGTTTTAGAAGTGTTAAATAGTGATATTAAAATGATGAATTGGTTAATTGTTAATAAACGTAATCAAACAATTAAATCAAAATGTATGTCAATAGGGAAAGATTCAGGTGACAATACAATAAGGCTCATGATTAATGAAAAAATTGAAGTAGTCGAATCATCTAAATATCTGGGTATATACGTGGATAGTAAGCTATTGTTTCACGAGCATTATGAATACATTATTTTAAAAATATCAAAAAATATAAATTACTTCTATAGAGTTTCCCATAATCTTAGTATATATTTCAAAAATATTATGTATAACACTATAATTCTTCCCCATTTTCTATATTGTTCAACTATCTTGTTTACATCAAATGAAAACACATTTTCAAAATTACAAATTCTACAAAATAAAGCTATGAGAGTCATTTTAAATAAAAACAAATATGCTAGGATTACGTCTATGTTAGAATAACTACAGAGGTTGAATGTAAAAAATTTCATATGTTATTTAGACCTCATTTTCAAATTCAAATTAAAACAACATTTACTACCATAACATTTAGAAAACTTTCACAAAATTAAATAGTAATTAGCATAACTACGAAATGAGAGGCAGTATAGATTTTCATCTGCAAAATTGCAATATTACAGTAGCGTAACTAGTAAATCCGTATTTCAAAATGGAGTGTCTGAATTCTATAAATTGAATGATATTAAACAGTGTTCGAAAAATGTTTAAGGTAAAATTAGAAAATCACTTTATGAATACTCAAAATAGTGATGTGATTTTAATAGACAAGAATGTAAAATTACAGAAAATGGATTCAAAAAAATGTGTAAATGAATAATTATACAAAATTGGCATTGCAGCATGAATGCGAGATAAATCTTCTACAAACAAAATGCAGTCTTAGGAAAATATCACCAAAACTAATTTTGCAAATCAGTTCTCAAAAATGTATATTACTTACTTGTACAACCACGAATGGAACGATGTCCCCAAATGTGATCCATAAACAGGAGTTGGGAAACTGTTTGCTAAAACTGGCTGTGAAATAACATATCTGGATGATAATAAGGGCAGCATAACTTCTTTATGAGTGTCAGAGAATTGGTTCCATAAGTACTGTCTGGAACTATGGGGTTCCGGAGAAATTTCGTATTCCTTGAGAGTTTCTTGAATAGCAAGGGCATAACGATCCATGTTCTTCAAATAAGACATATATTATTTCGATTATCAAGAGGATATACATATTTCTACATGATTTTTCGGAAGGGCGAATAAGTATAGTAAACAACACCTTGAAAGATAGGAAAAATAGGCGCCGGTGGGATCCGGAACCGCATCTCCTCCATTCCCTGGAATCGACCTAACCAATTACTTGACAGCACCAGCTGTTAGAGGGAAATTCAATCGTACCCAAATCCACTGTTCCTTGGTTCTTTCAAGCTGCTTGATGACCAATCTGGCGGCATTCAAGTGAAACAAACTGGATTGGTAAGGCCTCTTCAATCGCTGTCTAGCTATAACACGGCGCGTTGCTTACTAAACAAACTCACTGTTACGGATCCGCTCATCCGAAAAATCGTATACAGGTTAGTGACCTCGAACGGTGGTACCGTGGTATGTGCCCGTGAGACGGCGTAATGCAACTAGAAAGCGATTGGCGATATCTTACCAATCCGGTGTGTTTCACTTAAGCGCCGCCAGAGAGAACAAAGGAATAGTGGCGTGGGTAGGATTAAATTTGACTCTATCAGTCGATCCTGAAAGTTGATTGGCAGCTGGTGCTGTAGACTAATTGGTTAGGTCGGCTCCACGAAATGGAGAAGATGCGGGTTCGATTTCCACTGACACCCATTTTTCCCAGCTCTCAAGTTGTCGTTTACTAAATATAAATATTGTCTACAAACTTTGAAGCTTAAAGTACAGGCTATAAATTAACTGAAATCACCATGATCAATCAGAAAATAAGAAACTGACAAACATACCTGAGGATTGTACTCAGATTGTAATCTCTTGATCAACTCAGTCAGACAACCTGTAATGAACGAGTCTTCATGGATATAGAATGAGAATGATTGGTCATCATGGGAACACCTAATTAAAACAGAATAAGTTTATTTATTTGCTATTAAAAATGCTTTTTTAATTTCACCTTTTCGGTAGATGACTGGGTTCAATTGCCCCCAGTTCGCCTATCAACTGTCCACAAGCCAATTTTAACTGTTCATCCTTTTCCCTGCACTCCGTCGTAAGAATTTCGACCAATTCAACTATTACAGTATCAATCCCATTGTAATTCAATATCATTATGTCCAACTCTTCCCTGTTTTGTTCTAGATATTTTTTCAGCTGCCTCAAAGCTTGAATCTTTACTTCAGTGGCTTCATGTGTGAGGTACTTAAGGAATTTCTGGATTTTTTCTTTCAAGCTATACTTTTCCAGAGCTTTTATGTACCTTCAATACACATGCATTACTAAAAATGTTCAAGGCTTCTTCGAAAAAACGATAAATTTAAAAAACCTCCACCAAAAACTATCTCGTGAAAAATTAACAAATGATATACCTCACTATAGCAATGAAACTAACAACTACACAAATTTTTAACTGTCAAAAAATTCTCTTCATATGGGTGCATATTTCTTGTACTATCTCACCTTTTTATGATACAGAGAACTTCGTGATCAATCTTATCATTGTTAAGAAAGAACAGATCCGGTATGAATTTTTTTGTATTCTCCTCATTCTCTACAATGAGATATCTGAAGATGTCATTTACTTGTCTAGGACATGAGTCCAGGAGTGGCAGTATGGACACAAAAACCAATGCCAAGTGTGGACTGAGAAATTCGATCTTACAAGTTCTAATGAAAGCATCCCACACTTCAACGTTCAGCTCTGGATGCTGGTCGCAATTGGTTGCTTGGAGCATTGCTATGATTTTGAAGCGGAGATGCATTATATGAGTGGGACCCATATACCTAGAAAAAATGTAAGATAATTAAAAAAAACGTTCAAAGGAAGCTATGCTTCAGCCAATCTTCAACTGCTGCAAGCTACTTCACACAGCACACAAATTATGTGAAAATCATTGTTACAGAAACATGTTTAGAGTCACTTGTATACTGGTGCAGCCTAGGATACAACATTCTCGAAGCAATACCTGAGCAAGTCCGCTAAACTCTTCAGCATATTCCGTTTCTTTGAATTATTCTTTGACATTAGTTTTCCATCGAAATACTGTAACACTCCTAGAAAGTGCGGTTGTAGATAGTCAGGAATCTGTGTTGTTCTATTTTCAGTGTCTTCCTCTGCCAGAAGCATCAAAGCTAGCAACACATTATCCTTCTTTTCGTGAAAATTCAGAAGAAGCTTGTTTAAAATAATCTGGAACAGAATACACGTGTAAAATTTTGCAAAAACCAGATCATTTTCTGGCCAAGATAGACATTAAAAAGAATAAAACATACGGGTAACAGATAATACTCTGTACTTACCCTAAAATTTCGCTTTCTCAAAGATGGCCCGCTCATGCTGGTAGCTTTCTCTAAATACTTCATGCACTGCTTGAATTCCTCCTTTGACAAGTCATCTAAGAAGATTTGAATGAATATATAGCCGTACTTGCAAGCAAGCATATCAGGCATCTCCATATCAAGCATGGTAGCCATTTCTTGAATCAATTTGGTTACCGCCGGCATTTTCACCACTTTTCGTACGAGGAAGGGTAACAGGTAGTTACTCTCCTGTGTCACAAAATCCTTCGACCCTTAAAATAAAACATTTATAAACCTCGATTTACTTCAATAAAAAAATCCCACTTGGTGAAATTCAAGTCTACGCCTAGAAGCATATCAAATATTGGTGTATATTTACTAACCGTAAAATCCAAACATTGGCGAAACCTTCTCTAAAGATGTAGCCAAACTGTAGTTGATCACAGCCTGATTCATCGAGCACAAATAACTGATTACTTCGCACATTTCTTTTTTATTCTCCTTGTAAATATCCGTAGTTGCCGTCTCATTCCTCTTTGCTAATTTAAAACAGGCATTTACGGCGATGAGGGAATACTTCGAGGTAGGTATCATTATGAAGTAAAGAAGGATTTTCATCGACTCTAAAACGATATAGTCTTTCTTCGTCAGAGTTATTTCTTGTATAATTTGAAGAAGACGATACTGTTCTTGATATTTGGAAAATTTCAGGGATTTTTTCGTTAAAGTTAGGAGCTGTGTGAAGATGGTTTGCAGGATGTCTGTCTTCACCAATTCAGTAATTACATCACATTCCTAAAAAAATACCTTTCAAGGATATCTTATTTGAGATGAAGAACATTAAGTAAGAACAATAACTAAAGTAACTATAACTACAGACTGAGTCTCACCTGGTTATACCTCACGAGATCACCCACAACCTCAACTACCTTTTTCTTTACATCATCGTTTTGTTCTTCAAATAGGACTATCCAAATCTTTGTAACACTTACTGAATGGAATTGAGTCACATGACCAGCGAATGCTGGTAACGTTTCTAAGCACTTGATTTTTATACACTCCTTGGCTGAAAAGTTGACGCTTTTAAAATAACAAATAATTCATGTAGATTGTGATATAATTACAATATACAGGGTGAATTTTTTGTGTATGTTCAGCCACAGGAATTTTATCCTACAGCATGCTCTTTACTTGGAAAATATTTGTATTTCTACAGGGTGATTCGTAATTACGTGGTGACCTAAACATACATTTTCTGAATGGAAAGACCTACATTTTATTGCAGATTCAGATAGGTCCTTCCAAACGAAGCAGTTTCATATAACAAACTATATAGGGTTCTATTTTCAAATTGTTGAGATATTAAGCAAACTGTCGAAAAAACATTTAACTTTGACAACTCTCACCTCCACAACTGTTATAACTAGAGAATCATTTTTTCGTCAGAACAATTATACTATCCCAAATTTCGCCCTTTACTTACTTTTTCATTTTTTTGTTAGTTTATACAGGGTCGCCAAGAACGCAAAATGAACAATTTTTCAAATGAAACACCCCGTATATGTTCACACTTTTTAATTTCGGTTTCCACATGTTTTCTCAGATAGAAGGTTTATGGGGTTCGTACAACTGGTTTTGAGCTACAAAAAACACAGTGACATCTCCTTGACTTCCCGACTTTATTGCCTAAGGTTTGGTAGATTTAATTTATAATGAAAATGCATAAACTTTAGCCGTCTGCCATTACTAATTGAATACTATTTCCACTTTGAAATGTATTGTAATACTTTTCATTCACCTTGATATCAGATTTCAAAAAAGTTAGCTATAACTCAAAAATCATTCCTACCAATTCCCATAGACCTTATATCAAAAAAAAAAAAGCTTGTGAAAAGGGGAATTTAAAAGTGTGAAAATATACTACTACTACTATTAGAAATTTTTGAGAAATCGTTCATTTTGCGTTCTTGACGACCCTGTATAGCTTATCAAAAAACTGAAACAGTGGATAGGAAGAAAATCTGGGATCATAAGCTCCTTCTACGAAAAATTCGGTAGTCTAGCTGTGGCAGTTGCAGAGCTGTCAAAGTTGCGTGTTTTTCTTCAAGATTGTACAATATTTCAACAATTGAAAAATAAAGCCTTATAGTATGTTGCATACAAATTGTTTCGTTTCCAAGTAAGGAGCATACTGATGGCCGCAGTTTTTGTTATAAACTTTTTTAGATAGCAAGAGTAATAATAACGGTGCCCATACTAAAAGCTCATCCTATACATATACACATTTTATAGATTTCAATTCACAATATAATGTAGTGGAGAAAACTCGATCTAATATACTTTTTCACTTTTTAAGTTCACTGGCTTAGTACAACTTGAATAGTAATTCTAGCTTTAGACACTTAAATGACATTTTTATGATACATAACTAAGATTATTGTGCACTATATTTCCAACGAATCTGCAAATATTGTCATAAAATCGATTCCAAAGTTAATGAGTTTTACATAATAACCCTCCTAACTTCCGAAATTTCACTGCTCGACCTTTTTCAATACTCACTACAATTTTATAATAGAAACAAAAATACTCAACCTGTTGACAACAACATCAATATCTGCTTCAGTGCCGTTGTGATCAACGGACCATCTCCTCTAATCTTCTGAAAATTCACCGTCCCCACTTCATCGCCAAATTCTTCTTTCACAATTTTAAGTATATCATGTTTCTCCTCAACGTTATTCAGAGAACATTTTCTGCAGCGGAAGTTTGATTTAATTCGACTATTCTCTCCATCCCACCCTATCACTCTGACATAAGGACAGTTGAAACAGCAGACTACGTCAGAGATTTCTGCAACAGCCTTTTCGACAACGTCCGTTAGGTTAGAGAAGGATTGGAAAGCTCGCATCCACAAGTTGTTGAATATTGCTGCCGTGTCTTCAAAGAAGGTTACTATGTATGGAATCGACGCTAAAATCTAAAAAATGCGTATAGTAGAATAACTCATTTATTGCAATATCACTGTTGTTATGCTTCATACAGGATGTCTTATATCAATCTCCTCACCTAGATATTTCTAAAACTGCACATTCTGGTAGATAAAATGATGGTAACCTTCAATGTCAAGTGAATATGTTCAAATGGAACCCCCTTTTTAATATCAGAATTGAAAGGATGGGGAAATTTTACATCCGGATATCACATTGGCCATGGTCATTGAGGTCATTTCAAGGTCAAATCAGGACATTGAAAATAATTTGCTCTAGCAAAAGTGTTCGACAGCACAGTTGTGATGATCACCCAAAGGTCACCAAGGTCCAAAGAAAACCTCTCATTTTTATACTGAAAAAAGCAGGAAATTTCAGGTCCGAATGCGACTTTGACGTCAAATAACCTCCAAGCTTGGCACGACCTTGACTTTCAGCTCAAGGTCACATTTGGACGTAAATGTTTCTGCTTAATCTATCTCCAGTGGAAAAATGAGAATTTTCCTTTCTCAACCTTGGGTGATGCCAATAAACCTTTCAACTGGGCTGTCGAACATTTTTGCTATAGCAAATCATTTTCAACGTCTTGGTTACACCTTGAAGGCCATGATCAAGGTCATGGCCCATACGATATTCGGGCATAAATTTTGCCCTCTTTTCAATTCCGATGTGAAAAAGGAGGGGCGGTTCCATTTGAAAATATTCCCTTACCTTGAAGTTCGTAGTCAAGGTCATCATCATTTTGCCCTTCAAAGCCCTAGAACTGTTGGTTGAATCTTTTTTTTGTAGAAGTTTCGAAGTATTTCCAGGTTAAAATGGGATACCCTGTATAATTCGATAGTTTGTGTGAGCGAGCAATGAAAATATATAATGAACTACCAACAATCGCATCAGAGGAAAATGAAAGAAATACAAAACGTATTTTGTACAGTATATTTACAACATATAAATATATAACGATAGATCTTTATACATGATTTTCACATTTCATACTAAAAACAACACAGTCTACAAAAAATATGTTAATAGAAAGCGTAAATCTAGAGGATTAACGATCTCACGTTCTGATCCTGACGGCTAAAAAAATAATCTATACATTAGTTTCATTCATTCTATTGTCCTCTTCGAACTTGATTTGACAATGTGATCAACAAAATAATAAGTGAAAATGGTGAAATTAAATATCATGAAATCAATATTTAAGATTTCCGCCATATTATACCTTAAGATAGCCTACCTAATACTATATTCCCGCGTCCAAAATTAAACGCCATACCAGAGCACCATCTATGAGAATTTCTTATAGCAAAGTTTCTCCTGTTTGCACTCATTAGAAATCTACTTTGCAAAGGTTAGTCTTATAGATGGCGCTGTAGCCAAATATATACTATGTGCTAATATACTGTCTTCTACCAGACAATAACCTTTCTGTAGTAGGTGTCCAATTAGTACGGAGAGCAGAAGCATAGCTCTGACAGATTCTCATAGAACATGCTACATTTTTTGAACGCGGGAATATAGTATTAGATTGATTATCTTCAAGTAGACTACGCTAATCAATGATGAAAGTAAATATGAGAAATGACCATTACCATACTCAAGCTCATCTAAACACACAGTCCAGATGAATCTGGATTCACTGGGTTTTTTACTAATTCGCTAATCTGGTTCCATTATAAATTTTATGCGATAGAAAACTGTCTTATTGAACCTAAAAACATTACTCTACTGTACACCAGTTTCAAACACGTGACTATGACAGTTCCTCCTATTGGTTGGAGGACAAACACAAACGAATTGTCATTTAGTTCCATGTAAGTTAGATCTACTATTCAAGCTCATATCTCTTGAATTCTCGGTGTAAATAATCCGAAATATGTTGGAAATTGTTAGTTATTCAGTTACAGTAGTCTCCCGATTATCCGACTGCCGATTTTCCAATCGCCGGATTAACCGAATGATTCCTACAAACATACTGCAAAACACTAATAAGCGCTAAATCTGCACTAACAGAAAAAGCCGCCGTATTATTCGAGTTTTACGTGTAAATAGCATGTTCTTTACGGGTAATCACCGAATTGTCGCATCATCAGAAGTCGACGATCGGCGATTTAGTTCGCTGTGTCATTTCGTGCTGAACGAGTGAAGGGAGCAAACGGACATGTGTACATTTTTACGACATTCCAATAATAAAAAAAGTCGTAGATAAATGATGGAAAAAAGTAAAAGAAAAAAGTTGTAACAGTCGATGAGAAGTTAAAAGCTGGATGCTGGTGAATCAGTGGCGGCAATAGCAAGGGAATATGGGGTAGGCAAGGTAACAGTAGGGGACTGGAGAAGAAATCGGCAGAATATTGAACAGTGGTGCAGCAAGCAAGTTTCGACTTCTTTTGAAAGAACATCCATGAAGTGGGAAGAATTTGAAAAAATAATCGAATACTGTTTACATGGTTTACGCAACAAAGAGCAAAAAGCGTTCCCCTTTCTGGACCAATTTTACAGCAAAAATCCGTCATGATAAATAGGGAATTTTCAGATCTTGACCATTTTACAGCCAGTGATGGTTAGTTTACTCGTTGGAAGAAGACATGTGGTGTGCGCCAGTTAGCTGTATGTGGGGAACAGCTTTCAGCAGATACAAATGCTGCTGACAATTTTAAGCAAACATTCTAATAGAACGTTACACATTGGACCAAGTCTATAACTGGTCTTAACTTTAAGTTGCTTCTGTCAAAGTCACTAGCATCAAAACGGGAAACGGCAGCTTGAAAACCCAAAGAAGAATTATAGACGGTTGTTTCTTGAACATGTGATGGAATTAACAGAAAATGACGACCTTGCCACATCTCTGCAACATATTACCTTAAAAGATGTTATCAGTGGGTTAGTCAAGCATGGAAATCGGTACGAGCATCCACAATTAAAAAAACCTGGAAAAATCTTTGGATCCCGGACGTTGACACAGAAGACGATTTGCCTGTAAGCATGCTGGCTCTAAAATAAAAGATGCCGAAGATGAGTTGAGCTTGCTTGATTTAATGAAAAAATTAAAAAGGACGCGAAGACGCTAAAGAAGATGTTGGAGAATGGATTACCTCTGACGACCCCAAGCAACAGCTTTCTATGGAGGAAATAGCTGCCTCTGAACAGACTGCAGAAGTAAACCAGCTTGAAAAAGAAGAGGAAGATAGAAAGGTTATTATAGTCGATCGTATTTCAAATCAAGGTTTTACTGCTTTAGACAGAGCTTTACAGTATGAAGAACAGCAACCCGAGTCCACCGTATTAGACGTTTTACTTTTACGAAGACTGAGGAATAACGCAGCAAGAAACAGAAACTCCCAGAAGAAACAAGCTCTTATTCACAGTTATTCTAAGGCATGTAATATTTTTACTTATATATGCTACACACATTTTTTAAGTTATTTTTGTCGAGTTTTCTATATCTTTATTTACAATTAAATAATTAAGAACAGTCATGCATTTGTCCATTTAAAGAAATTTGTATAATAAAGTCGGATTATCCGAACCGCCAATTATCCGAGAGGGGGTCCAGCCCATGTTGGCTCGGATAATCGGGAGAAAACTGTATTCAAAAGGATTTATTGAAAATCCTTCCTTAAGCAATTCATCACTGCATAAATAAAGGCATTTCAATAACTCTTCCCAAATAACGCAACAACAATCACAATTTCCAGCAGATTCCCGACTATTTACTCCAAGGATTCAAAAGATATACGCTAAAATGGTGGAGCTAATTTACACTGATCTATTTGTGTTTGTCCTCCAACTAATAGGATTACCTGTCAAAGTCAAGTTCAATAAAACGTACATTGACTGCTTGGAAGGTCAGTATTGCACTTATGGAGGAAATAGCAACTAACCGAAAGTAAGGTGATGTAAAATGCCAAAATGAAATATAAATAAAATAAAAACTAGTGAGTGTATTACTCCAGATCTATTAGACACACCCAAATTTGACGAAAACTGGTGCGATATTTAAGAGAATGTGTGGCACCTAAAACTAACGGATTCTTGAGCAATTTAAGATGGTCTTTACAACATTGTAATATTTGCAATTAAGGTCATATCATGGTTGCTCAAGATTACCCGATCCCGAAAACAAATCAACATGATGAATTGGGAAAATAAAAAGATAGAGAAATCAGGACTAGTCAATGAATCCAGACTAATTAGATGGAGCAAACCTAGGATTTGTTTGTCTCCAAAATATCAGTCTGTAGTCAGGATGAATGGAATACTACAAGTGGACTTGACATTGGTTATTTTTTTTTTGACAGTTCTTCATTATATTTGTATTTTTTGGGTTATTTTTTGCAGATAATAATGAAGGTAAACTTTCGACCAGTAAGTACTAATATTATATTGATACAATGTTGTCACTTTGGTAGGCAATGATAGTCAAATGAGTCAAAAGTATGCACTGAAACTTCGCAATTTTGGCGACAAACAATCCAATGTAAACATTATATCGACTTGGCTCCTAATCTAATCGAATTCGTTGGAAATGACACTAACACTTACATTTTGGCATTTCCACACACTCATTCACTTTTGCTGGTCTGTTAGTTCCTCCACATTAAAGTGCTATACTAGAGCTCAACTTCAGTTATATGAACACACAGACTAGCGAATTAGTCAAATCCAAATCCTAATTCATCTAGACTATGCCATTCAACGCCGCCACTTTTCACAACGTAACATAATCCTTCAACTGCGATATCGTATCCGCATCGACCAACTGCCACAGCTGTTGGTACTGCTGCTCGCCAACCTGCCTTTTTAGCTCATTTAGCTGAGAGTGCAGGTAGTCTTTGAGCGCGATGGTATGGATAGGGTCGGAAATGATAAGGGCCTTCTTCCTCTGATCGTGGTCGGTTTCGTAGTACCCGTCACCGTCCTCGTCGAATTCGCTGGGACTCTGCCCTTCGGTGATCACTAATGAGTCTACCAAACAGCCGTCAGGTGTGATGTCATTCAGGGTTTCCAGGATGTTTAGCATTACGAGGCCGAAGCGTTCCAGGATTACCTGACTTTGAGTGGTGAGGAGGTTTGTCAATGCTAGACCAAGAAGCTTTCTGGAAAAGAAATAAACACAGGGTATGTAATAGTAGCATTTATTGCCCAACATATGCGGAATCCCCTTACAGAGCAATTTAAAATAAAAAAAACTGGGT
This sequence comes from Acanthoscelides obtectus, assembly GCA_963669975.1. Taxonomy (NCBI): domain Eukaryota; kingdom Metazoa; phylum Arthropoda; class Insecta; order Coleoptera; family Chrysomelidae; genus Acanthoscelides; species Acanthoscelides obtectus. The sequence continues at coordinate 93,753,271 of CAVLJG010000001.1, forward strand.
ATACTGTCCACATGTATTATGTGACTTGGGAGTTCAGAAATGAATATGTCAACATGCTGCCATATCTCGATATAAAGTGAACACATTATTGAGAATGGTGATTTCAACCTTAGGTGTGTCCTTGGAGCAATAGAATAAAATAATGATTGTTTAGAGTTAAATTGAGGTACGTTAAATTTGATACTCGATAAAAGATCTGGACAATCAATAACATCATCAATTTAAGGGAATGAAAGGGATGACAGTGTCCGTATACGCTTAAAACTAAAAAAGATTTAACAAAAGATTATACTCAGTTTCTTGTTCTGGATATATACAGTAATGTACAAAAGTATATAGACAAATTAATATTGTGCTGTATTTCTTTTTTAACTTGTTTCATTAATACACCAAACTGTTAACATAATTCGTTATAGCATAATACTCACTTATACATAAATAAATTCATTAGACTCCCTTCAATAAAAAATTAATTGAGAAAAACTGGAACTGTGAAGGACAAAAATATATAGACAAAGCAAAACAATCGTAGAAAAAAGAATCAAAGATCATTAAATTATAGAAAACCAACCATGTTTGTGTTAATATTTTGTAGCATAACCATTATTTTCAATCATCGTCTGGCAACGTCTCGGCATAGATTGTAGAAGTTTCTTGATATAAGATTCATCAATCTGTGTCCACTTTTGCTCTAACGCGGCAAAAAGTTCATCCTTGTTTGAATAATTTTTATCTCGTATTTGCTTATCTAAGTATTTCCATAGATTTTCAATGGAGCTCATATCGGGAGACTGTGAAGACCATTTTCTCATCCAGAAAGAATTTCTTTGCGAGATTTGAAGTGTGCTTCGGGTCATTATCTTGCTGGAAGATTGATCTTAAGGGCATATTGTCTTCCATATAGGGTAACATCACATGCTTTAGTATGTCTGTGTATACAAACTTATACATAATGCCATCTATTCTATGTAAAGGTCCCATCCCAAACCCCGAAAAGCACCCCCAAACCATAAAAGACCCGCCTCCATGTTTGACAGTGGGCAAAGTGTACTTGGGGTTTAATCTTTGTCCACTAGGACGTCTAACGTAATGAACGTTTTCACATCGAAAGAAATTTCTGGACCACGCGGCATGTTCTTAAAATCACTCAAATTATTCCACAATACTTGATGAACACAAAGTAATCCTCTTCTGACACGAAAAGAATTTGTCTACATATTTTTATCTCTCATTGTATTGTGTTCATTGCAGATAATGTAAAAACAAGGAATTTAGTTTTTCTACTAAGAATGCATTTCTTTATGGAGCAGTGAAGTATGAATTCGTTTTCTAAAGGTATTTAGGTAAATATTCATATTTGTCTATATACTTTTGTCCATTACTGTATATGGTGCTTTTTAAACACTAGATATTTCAAAAACTTTGCTTGTGACACTGAAAGTATAGGTTCCAGACATTCGAACAGTACTCCAGTTTAGAACGTACAAAATAAAAAATAGATATTTCAATGCTGCTTCACTATTAAATGATCCACAATTTATAACAATGAATCATACATTTTGTATGCTTCAGCAAATTTGTTATCAATATGATTAATGAAAATTATTTGCAAATCAGCGAATACTTTTAGATCTATGCTGGTTAAATGTTGTAATCAAATGAGATTGGTGCTTTTTTTCATAGTGATTTGCATAACCTGTTACCTATCACAATCTTCTATAGCAGTTATTTCACAACAGACTTAAAGGTCGTCAGTATAAAACCATTTCCGGGTTTCAATTACATTATCCAAATCATTAATGAACACATTAAATAGTAGTGGGCCTAAGTTTGATCCTTGTGGAACACCTTAGTATACAGTATATGAGCTAGAATTGTACCCATTATAGTATACATACTATGATTTATTGCATATCATTTACAAAATTTTATCAAATCCGTCGATAGACCGAAATTACGAAGTTTTTTAAGGAGGATACCATGATCCACTCTATCAAAAGTCAGTGTAGATTACATCTATTTGACTACCCGTATACAGGACTTTCCATAGTTCTTGTGTAAAAAGTACCAGATTAGCTTCTGTTGATCTTTTACTTATAAATCCATGTTGCGCCTTAATGATATTAGTAGGAACTGTACGGTATATGCGATTATACATAATGATTTCTAAAAGCTTTCGAATATTGACAGAATCGATATGGCACGGTAATTGGAGATAATAGATTTATCACCTGTTTTAAAAGTTGGAACAATTGGCTCCCTACCATACTTGAGGGAATTTACAAGATTCATTACCAAATTATATATAATTCTTAACCAAAAGAGATATCTTATCGCAACCTGAAGTCATTTCATTCTTCAACCTTTTTGCTGCATATATGATTTCCATTTCAGTAATATCAACAATTATGATCTTATTAATTGAACTATATGTAGTTATGACACTTATTGAATCAGAATCAGTTAAATTTGTGTAGACTTCATTGAATAGTTTGTCAAATTAATAAACAATAACTTGTGGATTTGAACATGTTTCCTTGAGTCATAACATTAGGTATTCTGGTTGATTTGGATTCATGGCTTACATCAGGGTTAATACCATCTTCTACTAATAGGAAGGTTCGACATTTTTCGTATTTCTATTATTTTAATTAAAATCGAGGGATTTTGTTATTAAAAAACGGTCAAAGAAATTTGAGTGCAAAATATTAATACGTACGTCGACGAAAAGCATTTTAAAATCAAGGATCGACGCGAGGTTAGAAAACGTACCTATACGCGAGACTAGACCGTGTGACGTCAGTAGCCAGATACGTCCTGTCGCCCTCATTGAGTACTTGTTTCTTGTATTGTCTTGTATACGGAGTGAAGAGTATACGAATACGAATTTATATAAACTAGGACCGACGTTTGTGTACTTTATTTATTTGTGATAGCACAATGCTCCAAGGTTATCAGAAAGCTGATTCGCGAAATTTACCCCATGTGAATGCGGAAATGGTGTACGAGTTTTTGGTAAATAATGCAAATTTAGATCAACCTCAGAGCAGCGGTGTTAAAGTAGTTCGGTAAGTACCTATATGAAGATAATTTTTTTGTTTAGCTCCAATGGGTAGTAATCCTTTGTATTTCTCAGCAAAAGTTGATCCTATTGAAAGCTAATAATATTAAGACATAATAATGCCTGCTCGTGACAATGATTTTGCTTTTTTCTTCCTAGGTAGAATATTATGGAATTTAAATTATCATACATACCTTTTTACCTTGTTACGCCTATTAAGAGCCCGGAAATTGGTTCTTTTTGCATGCATAATGAGGCTTTATCACACTATTCTGAAGTAAAGTATGGTATCTAATATGTTTTCAATGAGAGAAATTCCAGGGATGTAGGGAGAATCTTATTTTATTGGGGTCTATTGGGGAATTCTTAAATTAGGGGGGAGCAGTCACTTTATAGAATTTTATAGCTACTAAAATAACAAAGTTTAGGGCTGCATTCGGGGGATGGGCAATGAAGCCAGGTTCTAAACGTTGACTAATATTGCACTTAGAATGACTACGATCTCGGCAGTGAGCTGGTCAGCTTCGCTGTTACTACTTTCGGTACTGCTTCCACTGGAAGAAACTGATTTTACATCCCGTCGAGCTGCGTCAAACCACTTTTTACGTTGAGCGGCAGCTTTTGGAACACTCATAAATTTTTTTGTGGTGTTGTACTTAACGTACTTGTACATTTTGGCACAAAACACCACTTTCTGTTCGACATTTAACACCGTCAAAGTTCACAGAATTTAACAATAATCTATCGTACCCGCTCTAACTACTCCAAACCGATTACTGGGCGTTGTTGTGAGAATGGTAAATGCAGCGGGCCAGCTAGCGAGGTGTGTCTGGCTACTGACGTCACGCGGTCTAGTTTTCCAGCCTCGCACCGATCCTTGATTTTGAAATGCTTTTAGCCGACGTAAATATCAATATTTTTTGCTCAATTTTTGTTTATCGTTTTTGATTAACAAAATCTCTCGATTTGAGTAAAAATCAAAAAATTTCGAACCTTCCATTAGCTATCTTAATATAACAAGACGTCTCATTTCGTTGTACTGACCCAAAAAAATGATCATCAACCATTCTTTTACATTTATTCAGAATGTCCTTTTTATTTTCCTAATTATGTCAGAATCGAACCATGGAGGTATTTGCGCTTATAATACAGATATTCAAATCTTATCCCCGCCAAAACAAAAAGCGTCGCGCGACGTCGAAACTCGTTCTGACGCGGACGAAATCAGGTTTGCCTAGGCCTAGGGTATAAAAGATTAAATAGCGAGGTACAGGGACTACTATAGGGGAGTTGAGGAGATCTTTTAATTTCGTATTTTAAACTAATTAAGATTGGTAGAATCCAGAAAGCTTCCTCTCGGTTGATCTAAACTTGTTTCATATTTTCAATCACCGCAAAGAGCACGACCACAGCACAACCAAGTGGATGGCGGCATCATGGATAAGAGTTCAGAAAGACGTACTCCACTTGCACATCAGTAATAAAAGCGCTATACCACCATAAAAAGATTGTTTAATATTGTTAGACATATTCATCCTTTTACTTCGGACAGTAATATCTACTTTCCATGAGAGGCAATCGTTTCCAGACTTCTCTCCAATTAGGAAGATAGGGAGTCTGAGTCTGAGAAGCCTAGTAACTTATTCCCATATATTGAAACCACTATATAGTATTGGTTAAGGTGCTTCAGAGGAAAATTGTAAAGTATAAAAATATATACATTTGAAATCAGATCTTATAAGTAATATCTAGAACTTATCCTGCGATTTTCATGTCGATAATCTCCCATGTTTATCTCGCCAATGAAACCGCATATATTTGAAATTGCAATTTTTATCAGAAACTGCACAACAGAAAACATAAATCCTTCGTGGTGGTTAACATCCATAAACAATCTCATTTTTTGCGAGCTGTCTAATGAAGGAGCTGTTCCATAATGAGATCCTTCATCCTCTACAACTTATCTGTAAGCCACGTAGATCAATACTCCACAGTTTTTAATACAGAGTGTAAACGTTATGATAGTCATTATTGATATGGGTGATAGGGGGGCGAGAAAACACGTCAAAAGTTCATATGACCGATGGTCCAAAAGTCAGTAGATTTTTGTCTAAATGGCTTTATAGTTTACAACTTTAAGTGGTTTATATCGACCACAACCACCACAATCTTTCTAATATTTATAATCTAATCTAAAACGATTTTACATTTGGTAATTAACAAATAAATGGCATTAAGTTTTTTCGAAGTTTTGCCAAAATTTGTAGTCAGTAAGTAAGTTTCATTAAATTAAATATTTAAAACACACATGACAACAGCGCGTCGCTCATCATCACTCTGATCGAACCGGCAATCGATTGCAAACGGTAACAGTGGTTAATTATCGGGCATCGAGCGTGTTGTTTACAATGTTCTCGAATCAAGAGTTCGCCGACATGTTGTTAGTTTACGGTGAAACTCGTCAGTATTCTAATCTTGCAGCTCAAATTTATCGCGACAGATTTCGCCAACGGGTACACCCAGACAGAAGGACATTTGTGCAAGTGTACCAAAGACTTCGAGATACAGAAAGTGTTCATCCCACTAATATTCGCACTCGTGAAAGACAGGTTACTGTAGAGCAGGAGAAACGAATTTTAAATGTCGTGGAAATCAATGCAGATATCAGCACTCGGGAATTAGGCCGCCGCGTAGGACTATCGCATACCATAGTCCATAGAATCCTACGGGAAAATTTGCTTTATCCCTACCATGTACAACGAGTGCAGGCCTTGTTAAGAAAAGGCTATCCTCGCAGATTAACATTTTGTCAGTCGTTTTTGCACAAAAACATTGAAAAACCCGGATTTTTTTAAGAACATTCTAGTGACGGACGAACGTACTTTTACGCGAGACGGGATATTAAATTTCCATAATACTCACACGTGGGCCCAAGAAAATCCTCATACCATTTGTGAAGGTCGTAATGAAGCTTGTGTGGAAAATGGAGGACGAGATTTTGAACACCTTCTTTAAATACAAAAAAAGTGCAGTGTGGGTTTTAAAAAGAAATACAATGTATCAAAATTGTGTTCCCTATTTATAAGTGGATTTTCTTTAATACGTTCAATAAACTTTCACAAACCACGTGAAGCGCTGAGACAGTTAGTGGTAGGTCCTTTTTTTTAATTGTTTGCATTTTACGAGTACATTATCAAATAATGAAATAATACCAAAGAGTCTTAAATAAACTCAATCTTTATTTACACTGCGTTCCGTCGTAATTTGCGTCTGGCATTGCGGTGTTGTCAGATTTTATTTTACTTAAAAGTCGCTTTTCTCTAAAAAAATGCCGTTTTGACCCCCATGTTATATAAAACTTTTTGCTTCTTTTAAACCCCTCTATCATCCATTTAAATAATGACTATCATAACGTTCACGCCCTGTATATTACATATAAATTTCCAATGTTCGTTTCATAAAAAAAATGTTACTCGGCAAAATTTTTATACTTCCAAAGCAAAATCCGTATGTACAATTATTTCTAGAACAGAGTCCGTTTAAAGCTAGTAAGCGTGACTTAATAGTTCTACTTATAAAAACTTTAAAAGTTATAAAACATACCTGTGGTCCAACTGTGAAACATTCCTCATCTTATCCAACCATACATTCATTATTCTGCCAAATGTTGCTTGCTCTGTTTCATTACGAGACTGCGACAACGTATTCATCGCCTTGATGAAGATTTCATGAGATGACAACACCACCCTGGATACGACACATAGGTACATTGTCATTACCATCGGATACTCGTCGCCTTGGTACACTTTCTGGAAGATCTTTGGCAGAATGGGGGTCGCTGTTGCAGTACCTACCACATACAAATTTTCAGAACTAGTTTATCAACAACAGACTTCGAGTATCTTATGAACCGTGGCCGTTAAGATGCGATTCCACCAGTGTGCTGAACTGTGCGGCACTCTAATGCACAGTGTACAGCACAAATGTTTCTTCTGGTCGACTCAATCACGCAAACAATAGCAAATGGTGCGCAAACAATAGCAAATGGTGCGCAAACATTTCGGAAACGTTAGCGAACATCAGTTACTTTTGTGCGCGCGCACATGCAAGCAGTGGACTCGCGTCGGCGGGTACATACTTGTTGTTCGCGAACTCAGTATTGCTCCCGCTCCTGGAGTGAAAACATTTGTTTGTACGCGCACTTCTTTTACGAAATTGAAAATGGACTGGACGAATGATAGGATTATAAAATTTATTCAAGCAATTGAAAATTATCCTCTTCTATGGGATTCCAGTCACACTGATTATAAAAACAGAAACAAAAAACACGACGCCACTCAAGAGTTGGCTCAAAGTTTCAATTGTGACTCGACTGAGGTAATGAGAAAATGGAAGATTATTTTGGCTCGGTACCGAAGAGAAAAGAAGAAAATATCGAATTCAAAATCCTCAGGTTCTGAGTTTTCAGATTTATTATTTGTTATTTTATATTGTTATCACAACTACAGTTTTTAACGCCAAGATTCGTTTCAAGATGTAATGTTACTTTCTTTTGCAGTCGTGCTAACACAAATTTGATTTTGAAATCACCTGAAAGGGTTATGTGTTTGAATTATAATAGTATTTGTAAGTTTTGTGACATATTTTTATGTTCTATTTCGGAGCTAAAATGTGTTTTGCGGGAGTGCCTTAGATAGTTTTATAAGTTAGGCTTTTGTAATATTTCTAATTTAAGATTTAAAAGCTATAAATAAGCCTTATTGAAACATGGACACATTTTCTGTAGTTGGTGTCTTGCTTTGCATTATGAGGACTAAGTGCATTGACCAGCAACTCAAAATCTTCACACGATATACGAGTAAAATTTTTAAATCCACTTAAGGGATCTACTTTTATTTCTTCTACAAATCTATTCTTCATTCCATCGCTCCAGAAAAGGCCTCACCCAACATCGTGGTTTTCTTCTTCGTTTCTTTTTAAGCAGACTACCTGTTAAAACACAAGCTGCAGCACAAAACACTACGTATTCCCGCCCATCTATATTAAGAACTGAAGTTAGTGAGAACTTTGCTTGGTAAACATGTTCGTGCACAAATGTGCTACTCTGTACGCTTACAAAAGTTATGCACTGCTTTGCCGGTGGACACAGAAGATAAATTCGATATCAGTGAGCACATTCAATGGTGGAGTTTCACACAAAATGTTTGTAAACAAATGTGCTGAACACTATTTTGGTGGAATCGTACCTTTACGTAACGGAATTTGTTCAAGAATATATACAGGGTGTCCCTGAAGTCGACGTCACGCGGGAAACGAGGGATACTCCAAGTCAAAAAGTTATCACAACAATATAAAAAAACTAAGTCGTGTAGTTCCCAAATTATGACAACCTGTGTTGATCTTTTAGTTTCCATTACTACAAATTTCAATTTTTTCTTAGACAGAGTGACAGATAGTGTCATTCTACATAGTGACAGCAAGACAGATAGTAACGCCAATTTTATTAATTCGTGAATGAAGTTAGCAAATTGACAATAAACGTTACAACTGCCTTACTTTGGCAACAATGCAAGCTTGATATCTTCTTGATCGAGTTATCGGGCGAATCTTCCGATATTAGCCAAGCTAAATTTTCGATTGGCTCTGAGTAAACTTTTTCTTTCACCGCTTCCCAGTAATAAATCAAGTGGATTCAAGCCCGCTGGCCACGAAATTGTACCACCGCCCTATGCATCAGCTCAGGTATTCCGCATCAAGATATTATTCTCTAACTGAACGGGCACAGTGCATCGGGCAGCCGTCTTGCTGGTATCACATGTCTCAGTAAATGCTTAGTATCACCTCTTCCAATAAATTTCGTAAATGATTTTGTAAAAAGCCTAAATAAATTATGTCATTGAAGCACTCTGACAGCTCAAAGGGTACAATGATTCTTCCATTTACGATCCTAGTCCACATGCTGACTAAAACGATACTGCGATCTCTATCTTGTCTCATCAGGTGTGGATTTTCTACATGCCACTAGGATTTTCTACATGTCACTCGTGTAAGTTGTGTAGATTCATGTAACAATCCTTTTTAAATATCGACTCATCAGCCTATACATTTTTTTCTAAAAATCGCGGATCTTTCCGGTGTCTCTGTATCATTGTTTGACAAAACTCAACTCTTGGAACATATTTCCGGGGTTGTAGAGATTGTACTCGCTGTACGTGGTACGGGTGGAGCTCACAACATTCGGTGGGCTGTACTTTTGGGCACTCTCGAGTTTGCTTCCATTTGACGTACGGAAATACTCGAGTCTTCTTCGAGTGCTTGTAGTACGACGTACTCGTAAGGAAAGAAAATTCTCCCTTCACCATGGGAACCGTCCATCTGAGAGTAAATGGTGCACATTCACAGAAACTCTGTGATCGCGATGACAAGCAGCATTTGGGTACCTTTCACGATAAAGCCTAGCTTCAGCACCAGCATTGCACCTACATTCCCCATAAATGAAGTGCACGTTGGCGTATTCCTGTACAGTGCACACAGACATGGTGGCACTACACAATCATGAATTAATGAAGTTGGCGTTACTATCTGTCTTGATGTCACTATGTAGAATGACATCTTTCATCACTCCGTACATATGGGAACTAGAAGATTATCACAGGGTGTAGATTTTTCCGATTTTTCTTAAACCATATAATTTGAAAAGTAAACGACTTAAAATTTTTTATATCTTTCTGATAACTATTACGAGGGATGTCTTTTAAGTTTTGCATATGGAAATAAAACAACATGGTGGGTGGTTTTAAATGACTTTATTGTTTTTCGAAGTATTCTCCACGAAGATTAATACACATCTGCATGCGCTCGAACCAATTTTCGAAGCACTTATTCCTCTCGTTTGCTTGCAGATCCAACACGGCATTTTTGAATGCGTCAACTGCTTCTTCTGGTGACTGGAACCTTTGACCATGCAGTCTGTTTTTAATTTTCGGGAAAGTAAAGAAATCGTTAAGACTTAGATCGGGACTATATGGAGGATGGTCCAATAATTACACGTTTTCTTCCGTTAAATACTGCCCTGTTTCTTGGGCTGTGTGCGAGCTTGCATTGTCTTGGTGGAGGATGATTCTTTTTTCGGGGTTGATTTTTCGAAGCTGGGTGATGACTTTTGGCAAACAAATGGTGCTATACCAATCGTCAGTAACAGTTCTTTGTTCATTAAGAGGAATTGATGCAATATGACCCGCTTTTGACACAAATGTGGCGACCATCTTTTTCGAAACACTTCGAGAACGGATGACTTTTGTTGGCTTTTCTTCAGCTTGGAACACCCAAACAGCCGAACGTCGTTTATTTTCTGGTTCATAACAGTACATTCCATGATTCATCACCAATAACAATGCTGTACACATTTTTTGAGTTTCCGGAATTGAAACGGTCAAGCGTTTTTTGACACCAACAGGTGGGGTATCCAACGAGAAACTAATTTTCTTACTCCTAATTCTTCATGTAAAATTTTTTGAATTGAGGTCTTTGGGATCTTCAAGAAAGCCTCAATCTCGTGATATGTCACATGTATATCTTCAATGATGTGTTTGCGCACAGCATCGACGTTTTCCTGGGTGACTGCCGTTTTTGGTGCACTCACACTGGGATCGTCGCTAAGACTCACCCGTCCACGTTTGAATTCTCCATACCGACGGGAAATTGTCGACTGATGTGGCGCTTCGTTGCCGAAAACAGACAGTAACTCAGCAAGGCATTCTTGTTGCGATAATTGCCTCTGAAAGTAGTAATAAATTATGGCGCGAAAATATTCTCGGTTGAGTTCCATTTTTCTAATGACTTGGTGACACTTAAAAATTCACTGTAGTGAGAACACAGTATTGTTGTGAAACTTTGAATTTGAGTTTACTAAAGAGTGAGGTTAAGATTCAGTACTGACATTCGATCCGCGCAGCCTACTGTGTTTCTATATGCAAAACTTAAAGGACATCCCTCGTATGACTTGGCCTATCTCCCGTTTCGGGCTTGACGTTCGACTTCCTACAATTTCGTAATGTTGCTCACCTAAACTAGGAACCACCCTGATGAAAGTCTCAACAACCCGCATCAACATCACCACTCCCTCGTTATTCAGATCACCCATTATACCAGCACACGTCTGCATGAGCTGAGACCCATGGGTACGCATCACCAATTCGGGGGCCAACAGCAAATGCACCAAGCAGATACATAGACACTGGCTGAGGATCTCAGTAGAGTACTCCAGCAATGTAGTCATGTTATTGAACAGCTGAACGTATTCACTGGCCATGGTTTTGGAATATTCAAGCATGGTTAACCATAGGTCTAAGCAGTCTTCTAGAAGGTACAGAATGGCCTGCTGTCTGGTGTCGGTTCCGAGTTGGATGACTGGTAAAAGGAACTGGTTCAATTCGGGCTTTACGCCCCCTATGGATAGACGAAGATTAAACATCAGAAAATAATCTTAAAACGTCCTAATAATTACCTAATACTTTGACTAGCTGTACCATTGTGGACACAATCGCACACCTCAACATATTATGTTCTTCTGACTCTTGCCACAAGAATGGCAAGTACTGCAATAATGGTTCTGAATGTGGTTGAATTATGCTGCCCATTCTCTCCAGTAGTAATGTCATCACATTCAATACCTGCATTTTTGTCTCACATTCATTAACCTAAAAACAGAATCGTTTATAAAATAATTCGAAAACAATTTTCCTTATCATGTGTTAATGAAACTGCAAAGATCTAAACTGTTATGAGTCTTGCACTAAGGCTCCAAGGTGTAGCAACATGCTAACAGTAAATCATGTGTAGTTCATCAAAATATTGCTTAAACATCCATACCGTAATGTTGTTAGTTTTTGAATGTTTGTAAGAGTATGATTTTGCTGGCAATGAAAGTATGTGAACGATTTTTCTTAATATTATTGAATGTTTCTTTCTCATAAAGTTCTCCATTGTGCCATGAATGGTATCACATCATTATCCCTAAAAAAGTGTACAACATTCTACCAGCGGTTTCTAGAGCTTAAAATAGGAAGAAAAAATATAATAAACATAGGTCGACAAACGTCCCCGTTCCTTAATATTTCCGAAACGTGTTGAGATAAAGACATAAAATTTGGTATTCTAGCCTAGTTTTTTATGCTGGATTTAAAAATATTAACAATTTTAGAAAGTTTTGTTTGGAAGCGTATGTAACAGGGACGATATTCAAGTTGTTTTAGCCCCAAAATTTTTGTGTGATTCTATTTTTGAAATTCAATTTTAGAATTTGAAAATTTAGGGTTTTCTACATAAAAAAGTACTCTTATTGAATATCGATAAATTGTGCCATTTTTGAATAAAATCAAACTAAAAAATTTGTCACATGATGGGAAATATACTGCGAATTTAAATGAATTGTTGATTATACATAGTTAGCCATGACTGCAAACAAAAGTTGTTTTGATTTGTTATGACTTATTTTGACGTTAAGCTTGGATTGTTAGCAGTGTAAAATTACTAGATTAAAATCAAATTTTTTATTAAATCGATTTAAAATGCCAAGATTTACAGACAGAGAACTGACTGACATGCATTTTGGTTACGGGTTTTGCAATGTCAGTTCATTGGCAGCTGTAAGAGAATATCAAAGAAGATTTCCCAATCGCATAGTACCTGGATGTCGAATGTTTACTGATATTCACCGGAATTTGTCAAACCATGGAAGTTTTCAGAGCATGCAGGGCTCAAGAAGGCCACTGGGAAATCATCATATGGATATTGCTTTAAATATGTTTGAAAATAATCCGCAAATAAGCATACGAAATGTTTAAGAAATTATGGATATACCTCGATCAATAGTAAGAAAAATTTATGAATACCTATTTGATAGTTATCCTAAAAATAATAATTTTAGATAGGAAGAATGACAAGAACGCAAGGATTACATCCTTATCATTTTAAACGGGTGCAGCATTTAATGGAGGCAGATTTTTTATCACGAATCGAGTTTTGCCAGAGGATATTAGCAAATAAAAACCCTATTCCTAGAATATTATTGTCGGATGAGTCGATATTTACTAGGAATGGTGCTTTTAATTCCCATAACATGCATCACTGGTCAGATGAAAATCCAAAAGTTGTTTGCCGTACAAATTTCTAACATAGATTTTCATTGAACTTATGGGCAGGAGTAATTGGGGATCATTGGCCTATTGTACTTCCCAATCATCTTAATTCAGAGGTGTATCTGAACTTTCTTCAGAATGAGCTCATGGATATAATACCATTGGATGTGCGCCAGCAGTTTCAAGAAAATATGTTTTTTCAACATTATGGCGCTCCTGCACATTTTGGACGCAATGTTCGAAATTGTTTGAATGTCAATTTTCCAGACAGGTGGTTAGGCCGAGGAGGTCCTATACCGTGGCAGCCACGTTCACCTGACCTAAATCCATTGGATTTCTATTTTTGGGGGTCATTAAAAGACCTAGTTTACTCGACTGAAGTAAATACTCAAGAAGATTTTGTTCAAAGAATCCATCAGGCTGCAAATGAAACAAGAAGAAAAAGGTTTTCCACTTTGTATCTAACACAATGGGAATTTATTTGAACACTTATTGTAAAGCTAGTTTTAAGTATATCCAACTGTCTTCTGTTTTAAACAAATTTCAATTTCGTTCGTAGAAAAAATTTATTTCTTATCTTTTTGCCTAAATGTTAGCTATGTTGCAATATAAATATGTATTTATGTAATATTTACCAATTATTAAATTAGTTTTTTTCGTTGCCGTGGCTAATTATTCAACAATTCATTTAAATTCACAGTACATTTCCCATCATGTGACAAATTTTTTAGTTTGATTTTATTCAAAAACGGCACAATTTATCGATATTCAATAAGAGTACCTTTTTTATGTAGAAAACCCTAAATTTTCAAATTTTAAAATTGAATTTCAAAAATAGAATCACACAAAAATTTTGAGGCTAAAATAACCTGAGTCCGTCCCGGTTACATACGCTTCCAAACATAACTGTCTAAAATTGTTAATATTTTTAAATCCAGCATAAAAAACTAGGCTAGATTACCAAATTTTATGTCTTTATCTCAACACGTTTCGGAAATATTAAGGAACGGGGACGTTTGTCGACCTATATAAACTTATATAAACTTTTCTTCCTATTTTAAGCTCTAGAAACCGCGAGTAGAATATTGCACACTTTTTTCGGGACACCCTGTATATGGATTTTTTTATATATATACCGCTTAAATCTAAAAGTGTGGAGACCTACAACATTTACCTCTCTTAGTAGGCTGAAAAGCAGATTGAAAGCATCAAGCATGTAGTTTTTAAATTGTGTACTGTCAAAGTCAAAATCATCAATGGCATGTCTCATTGTACTGGCAGCTGCAAGTCTGATGGCAAGGTCTTCTTCAGGAGACAACAGATTGTTAATACACTCATACAGTAATGGTCGAAGATCATTAGAAAGCTTTATGCCTGTCCACCTGCCCATCAGAATTATCACTCGGCGACGTATGACCCTAAAAAAAAAAAACGTATTTTTAAAATACCAAATATTTTTATCCTCTTGGTGATATTTTGAGGGCATAATATTGTAGAATGTGTTAAGTATTATTTGATGCTTCTGTATATACAGTTAAATCCATATACCACTGACATCATAATGTGTACGAGAGAGAAGCATGCAATACGTGTGTTAGAAAGAGATAGCAGCACCTTGTTGCCTAGCAACCCAAGTGAAGAGGCGATGGACGCAGATGTGGCTTGCCGTGTTACCATTGGCGACTTTCTAACATACATACTGCACGTTACTTGTGCTTCTAACTCGTACATGTTATGACATCACCTAAATTTGAACCTCACCATACATGAGTCAAAATAAACTGTGGCTGTTATCCATGTAGTCAGCACATATTTTATTTTGGCAAAATAATATGAACTGATTTCTGAACTGTGGTTTTATTTAATTACCAATCACCTTTCTTTCTTCTTATGTGACTGATAAGTAGTGATAAATTGTATAGATGTTGTAGACTTACAATGAATAAACATAGGTTTTTTAGTTTCAACTTATTCTTAATAAACAAATATCATATCATGAGCAATAAATGCATTTTTTATAATTTTACTTCCATATGACATTTCAGTTGAGCTGCTTGTCAATATTATGTCTTGTTATTATTATTATATCATGTAACTCTTGTAATGCATATCTTAAATAAGTTTTATGCTTACCTGTAATTACTATCCTTGATTTTTAACTCTTGCAAGAGTGTTGTGGTGAACCACTGGTCAAAATCCACTTCTTCATACAAGTCAAATGCACACAAACCTACTGCATTATAAATTGCATCTTTTTTCAAAATCCCAGTTATATCACCAGGGGAAACAAGTGTGTTGCAAGTCTGCATCAAGTCCAAAATAACGGGTGTGACAATTTTCCTATATTCATGAAAAATTGTCACAAAAACAGTGTCAATGCTAGGTCGAAGACTGTACTTCCAACTGTCACCAGTCTCATCACTTGAGAAAGCTTCTGGATCTGATTCCCATATAGCCAACTCATCTGGAGTCAAGATGAAATAATGTCCAACTAATTTGCGACACATGTCTGCTAGTCTTTCAGGGGTGAAAAAGGCTATCTTCACATGATGCGCTTTCAATGTTTCTGGGTTTCTAGTCATCTCAGGGACCTTGGCAGCTTTGTACTCAGCACACAGCAAAATATTTTTTATGAGACTGAAGCATTGGATAATGAATCTTTCAAATAAGAAACTAATGCCTTCATCGGTAAATAAGTAGTAAAATGTGAAGTCTAATGTTGGCTCTATGAGGTCAACAAAAGAAAAAGGATGAATATCAAGAATAGACAGAGGCATCTTCGTCATATGGATGACATATTTTTCACACTGCTCTACTAAGTTTGGGTCTTTTCCTTTGATTTGCTTATGGCACTGTAAGATAATCTTTGCTTTTTCAGGAAGTATTTTCAAAAATGACATGCAATCTCGGTTTTCATGTGGTTTATGAAAACCAAAAACAGTCAGTTTTCTAACAACTCTGAGTGTCAACAAGGCTTTTTCCAAACTAGCAAATACCACATCACCAGCTGCATTATTCACAACATTCTGAATGAATGTTTCATTGAATCCATTCCACAGATTCAATATAAAAGTGTATATGTTTGAGGTAAATTCTTGAAACAACCTCTTATCACCAGCAAGTCTCTTAGAAGCAACAGCCTTGACTACATGATGCAAGGTTAATAGCGATCTGTGTTGAACCATCCCATTTGAACTCTCAATACCTTGAAGTAAGGTAGGGAATACATTGGGCCACTCTCTTGGCCAGTCCATTCTAGCTACTTTCGATATAAGTACAGCTCTTTGTACAGCAATTTGATTGATAGGTTCTTCAAAAGTCAAGAGTAGACCTTGTCGTATTGTGGATTTCTCTTGTTCTGAAATGGCGTTGGGGGCATTCTTCCGCCAATACCTGTCCACCCCGTTTTTGAGGCAAAGCACAGCCATAAATCTGATATTCACATCCATCGTAAAGTCGGAGAGAATGTTGAGCAAAACTGCGTAGAAACCCGGTTGAGTCTCCCATTCTTGCAGTTTAATTTCCGCGGGCTTTAAAATAGAAGGGTCCTGGCTGGACGCCTGCCTTAGGACGTCCAATACTACCGCATAAGTCGAATCCATGTCTTAGGTGCAAATGGAGCACATTCGGAGCACTTTTCAGGGCATTCGAAGGTGTATGTTTGGATTTCAATCACTCTCGTAAACGACAGATTTGCGGACAGATGGAAAAGTTAGGTTAAATGTAGAGATGCACACGTACGATGTTTTTCGATGTTGACGCAAATGCAAAACATCGATATTCAATTCAGTATCGATTCTCGAATGCCGGATTTAGGGGTTGTAACATCCAGTATGGTTATTAAAACAAATGCGCTACGATATTCGAAAAAAATACGTTACTATACACATTTTAAAACAAAGGAGATGTTGTCTATCATCTTTTGTTGCGTATTTCTAACAAATACGAAATTTTAGAATTTGTTCAGAAGAAAAAAACGTAACCATTGTTTTTCGCATAAAAATAACACTTATCGTTCGGAATGGTTTGTGATTCATATCGGCAAGGTAAACACGTGTATTTTGCTACTAAATACTCTTTGAACGAACCTTGTATATTGCCCAATAAACTAGTAGAGATGGCCGGAAAACAGCTGTTTTGGCATAAACAATTAGAAATTCTCAAAAAAATACTTGACCAATATACTCCAAATTTTTTGTTGTTATTGAGAAGAATGAATCCTACGGATTTGAAGAATTCTAAGAATTCGAATGAAATTATCGCATTATGCCTCGGTTTTCGGCCATAACTTTTTTATCGTTAGTTGGATTTTTTTACATGTGATCTCATTCTGTAGGTCTACCTAAAATTCTTTTGTGGAAGTTTTTTGTTCCTGCCAACACTTTTGAATCCCCAAAAAAAATAAAACACGTTTTCTCATTCTTTGTTGTCAAATAAAAAGTTTTACCACAAAAATTGGTGTACCTATTTTATGCGTCCATGTTTTGAATACCCCCTTGAACAAGTTGCGCCAATAAATCCAGACTTAACAATTATTTCGGGAAATTTGCTAATATGATTAGACTAATAAGCTAAGTATGCGAACCAAGTTTTCGAAAAATATAACGGGTGTGAGTTGTGAGGTCATAAATAAATGGCCAAAACCAATGAAACTCCCCCTTGTATCTAAGTGGCTAAAGACCCATCAACTATGGGATTTTTATTACTACCAGCCTTTCTCTCTCTCTCATTATGCTCCAGATTAAGAAAGGTAACGATGGATATTAGTAAAATAAATGCGAGAAGGTCCAATGTTTTACTTTGTTTTGTGAAGGAAATTCGATTTTTAGAGAAAACACCCGGCATATTTGATGAGTATTCTGTACTTTAGAATAGGCTTTAAAAAATAGTTTATGTTTATTATTATTATGGGCTCATCCATACGTCACTAGGCTTCCTTTATATATAATAGGTTAAACTTGCATCAAACAGACTACTTACCTCGCATATAAATTCTGGTTCCCGCATATCGAACACGCCTTTGCATATTTCCATAAAGGTCTTTTCTATCATTTGTAACTGATGGTTATTCACCTCCACCAAACCACTAGATATGACTTCGAAAAACGTCACAACACTTTTCAATGAAATGAAGCAATCTATATTTGCAGCAAATAGTTTTCTGTACAGCGATTTCATCAACATGTTAGTATCACCTACAACACGAGTATGTTCAGAATACAGTTTAATTAATTCAGAGTACTTTATTATTGTAAGGCCCTGCATCCAGTTAGGATTATTATATGCCCAGCGAGAGAATGCAAAGCAAAGGAATGCGGACGCTAAATAGTAAATGTTGTCAGACATTGTGCATGAAACTAATATTTGGAATAAACTCACTGAAAACGCAAGGAAACCATTGTCTACGCGACATGTATCCATACGGGAAAGAAAAAAATAATAATCGCTCAAACTTCGTTTTTTGACATTTCAGAGGTTCCAAGATAATGTTCGGAAAAAAAATTCCTACAGGTTGAAAATTGGGGATTGAAGGGGGTAGGGGGTTGCAAATCTTATCTCTGTAGTATCAGTCGAAAACGTTCTATCATTATGATGCATCTACACTGTACAACTCATTGCCAGATATAGTAAAAAATTCGCCCTCACTTAGGCCCGTATCGTCAGTCGTCCCTAATTGTAGGGCGCGTTTATGGCCTCCTTGATTGTCATACGCCTTTCTCTCCTTCAAAAATTTCTAGATTACACTTGTCCCGTGTCAGCGTCAGCGCTCTCCTATTGTGAAGATATGTTTTCCTTTTAAATTGTAGGAAATTTCAGGCTGATAAAACATGATATAACTCAAAAGCAAGCACAATTTGATGCAAATAGATGTTTGTGACATAACCTCAAAATAGAGCTCTGACACGGAGAAGTAGAAAACTATGACAATCAAGGAGGCCATAAACGCGCCCTACAATTGTAGGGACGACTGACGATACGGGCCTTAGTTGCTTTCGCAATAGAGTCATACCTTATGTGAAAAAAATTTGTTTCTACTCTTTATATTAATTATAATTATTAAATCTGTAATTGTTAGGTTATCCTTTTAGATTAGTATTATTTACGGGGGTTGTATGGAAGAACAACGATGATGAATGCCGCCTCACTCATCAAATGAGTCTGTTTTTTTGTACTATTAATCTAAAAATAAAGTCGGAATATACAATGTATTTGGTCACGACATACCGAAATTTAAGAGGGGTATTTTTCAGCTATTTTTATCGACAAATCCACCCCCCTACAATTCCTACCTCATCCGCCTTGAAATGGCAGCCATTTTTATTTTTACTTTACGATTAGGGTAGTGCATATATGAAAATTGTAATCACTGAGTACGTAATTATCACAGAATGATAAATTTTGTGTCATTTGAACGATGACATGCTGACTAAGCGATTATTGAAAAATTTGTTTTGATACCAATCGTCAAACATACTTAAAAGCAGACAAAAACAGAAAAAAATGTCGAAGAAAATTGATTATTTTATGCATTTACCACACCATTCAAAAACTAGCCTGTGAAGTTGTACGTGCTAATTCTACAGCTTTTTGTTATCTTAAGTATTCGACGTTAAGCAACAAATGCTATCTAACATGGGTCAAAATGGCTGTAATAAAATGCAAATTGTTTTCAAACTTTATATGCATAAAAATGACAAATCAATGTTTCTTATAGAGAGTTTGGACATGTTTAATGTTACAGAAGCTGTTCAAAATGTCATCCATTATTGGTTATGCACATTGTTGTTCTTAAAACAATGTGTCGTGTCAGCCCTAATTCCGTTCGCAGCGGTATGGATTAATTTCAAGGGGGGTGAGGTATGCCATTGTAGGGGATGGATTTGTCGATAAAAATAGCTGAAAAATATCCCCCTCAAATATCGGTATGTCGTGACCAAACACACTGTATATAATGTGCTAATAATTCGAAATAAATAAATTGTTGGCGTTGCGGGCACAGCTTGATGATGTAATGCTGCATGGTCGTGGAGGCCACTGCCGACAGTGGCAAGCACATTGGGTAACTACTCGTAACTCCAACTGGTGTACTCCGACACACACCGCTACAGGGGAATATTTATATATTTTAGAAATATTTGGGTATTTGGAGTATCTGCCACTATAGCGTTCTGGGATGCTTTTGTAAATAAAGACTTAATGAATATATCTTAAAGTAGATTGACTCAGTGCTTATCACGCATTGATATACAACAGACACGGACTGTCAAACCGACATGACTTAGAAACACGGCCTTGTGTGTTGCAGATATCTATAAATAACAGAAGACTTCTAAACTGAAGATCGAATACCATCGCGAGTTCAGTACTTCCATTGTATAGGCTGTCGGAGATTTTGAAAATTGATTCAGTGGCCACGGGACTACGGACAAAAAATTAAAATAGCTGAAAAATAGTGTTACAACGTTTCAGAGATTCCTGCTCATTACCTATTATCAAAAAGGCTGCGGACACCGGTAATATTATGCATCTGTTAAGACATGAGTCATGCATGTCTATATCTGCCATGGAAACAGAAATGCAAAGATTTAATTTACATAGTTTGATATGTAGAGGTCGAAGATTCATCGTAATTTTTTTTCACATCCAACGAAGGCGTAGGAAGTATAGAGTCAATCTCAATGACGCCATTTTTCTGTACATAATCGCGCTAATGCGTTGGATCTTGCATTGGCCGCAACACGTCTATGTACGTCATAACATGATGCACAGTGGAGAAACCACTATCACGGAACCGTTTTCAAAAAAAATGTCAAGAGGCCAGCTGCTTTTGAACATCACATTTAGGGAACGCTTCCATCGTCAGTTACGACATTCTCATGATGACAGAAATGCGTCTGTGGTGGTATCAGCGAAATATAAAAAAAAACAGTTTGTGTCCCCGAGTTGATCAGAGACCAGCAACACAACACTTACATTAGTCTTCTTACCAAATTTTAGAATATCAAAGCCTATTTGCCTTCATTTTAAAGCTAGAGCCTCGGGTAAGCGTGTTGGTGAAGTCTCGTAATGTAACAGTGAGACGCCTTCGACCACCATCTAGCAATGATGGATCGAAAAAACGCGGGATCATTCTGGACTCGCCGAGTATAAGGTAAATACACACAGAAGGCAGAGCGGAGGCAGAGTAGATGGTGAGTCAGCAGCGTGAAACGTGATAGTCCAATTGAGCTAGTCATAAATACATATGTAGTAAATTAGTTGCAAGTGTTGTAATGAATTCGTGTGAGGGCAATAAATTAGACTAAATAGTGGAAACGGTGTTTTTGTTACAGTAAAATTGCGTTTCTACTGGGTAATCTATTTGTTGCAAGCAACTTCACATTCATGAAATGGGTTTCTCACGCAAATCCCGAAAAATTGTGCCATGTGCCGAAAGACCGAAACGATGAATGAAAACATGTATTTATATACTGTTTATTTCCCAAACCAATGATTTTGAACATTAATATGGTTGGATTTGTATCGATCGGCCTATATATGGGCAGTCATATTGGCGGATTCATATATCGGCAAATTACGCCGATACTGCCGATATACATATGGTATCCCTAATTTCAATCAATACCTATAAGCTGTTAGACTATTCTAAAGCCATGAACATGTTTGAAGTTTCAAAAGAGTTTTCAAGGGGTGGACCACAATGTACGGTAAACGATACTTAGACGGTTACTGCCTAGCGGAAAGCTGACAGTGGGTGGTAGTTTTCGTATTGAATACAGAAGCAATTCGTCAACGGTCTCTGCGTTTACCCTTGCCTTCTTTCGATGGGAAGATATATAGTTTCGCCAAACATACGTCGAAGTTTTGAATTCGTGCATTGAAAGTATGAATTTTCCAGTTATGACAGGGCGATGTTCAAATGGGATAAAAAAAGCTGTATGAGGTATTAACGAAATTCTTGTTTTATTTGTATTGTGTTTATTGTATTTCATTTTGTATGGAATAGAACACGTGATTCTAGAAACCCACTTTCCAATGACCTTGTCGCATACATCCGACTGAATTTTAGGAGAATGGGTGGTCTTGAAGAGGGCGTCGGTAGATTGCGATTTATGACACATGACACATGAACGTCTATTGGGGTCAAATCCAACGATCTTGGAGACTAGTTTACGTCACCTCCTGCGAGTGATAACCATACACTCAATGCGCCGATGCAGATCCATCATGCAAATGATTAGTGGACCTAGAGCCCCACTTTCAGAAGAGCTGCTTATTCACACAATAGCTTGTCAATACATTGCCACCTGATGTCATAGGTCAATGCTGCACATCACAGATCTCTGAAATTCAGCCAGATCTATGAGGCAGAGTAATTGAAAACAAGATGGTCAGATCCAAGCCAAAATTAAAAACACTTAACATACAGCTTGTTTTATTATCTTTTAACATCAACGAGTCCTTATTGAAAAACCTTTATATAAAATCTGATTAAAATATTAGCTAACCCGAATTTTATTTGTTTAGGTCTATATCAAGAGCAAACGTGCTATCAATAGTAAATTGTCACTATGCCTAACATGATATGAATCAAAACATGTACTCCAAATTTTAGGCTTACCTGTATATCTATATGTGAATTCGCTGAAACAATTTTCGTTTTTTGAACAGAACCTCTTCAAAAGAGGAGATACTAATATTCCAAATATTGCAGCAAGATTCTGCTTGTGTGTTAACAAACATACATTCATAAAGAAATTGTAAATATCTGGCAGGTGTCTGTTAACACCACACACTTCTATGTGTGATGTATACTTGCTTAAAAAACTTTGAAGCAATGTATTTTCATCAAAAAACTGTAGAGCTGTATTTACATCATTCTGCAATGCCTTGATCTTGATTCTCATCACCATACTTGTGAGTTGTTCTGAATATTTCAAAAATGGGCCCAGTAGACATTTATTTTTCGTACATTTAATAAGATCCATATTTTCTAGAATACTTTTGGACAAGTGGCACCAAATTTTGCTTACATCCATTCTGTATACCTTAGTTAGATCACTGGTGTGCTCTGTTTGCAAGATATCTTTGCAAATGTCATTTTCAACAGAGTATACCAAAGCACTATTATGAAACTGTGCTATGAGATGTATGTAGTTTCCTCTGTTGTGATGCTGTTGTGATTTTTTTAAGGAAGCTACCTGAACCTCTTGTGATGGCACACATCCTTTGCTTTCAAGACTCTTCTTGTACACAAATGCATGTAGATTATTCAAGCAAATAAACCAATTGCTCTTTCCTATGATATCAAAAAACCTAACAAGCCCGTTTTCAAATTTATGCATATCATCTGTAGTAGTCCAGATCTCCTCATTATATACTTTATATACTAGTTGCTCATACAACATAGTGAATAACGTAAGCTTTCTCTTTATGATAGTATTCACGTCTACAAGGTCAAAAGTCTTGTTGTTCAAGATACTTAAAAATATGTCAACAATGCTTAGCTTCATGCTTAAGTTTTTACTTCCTAACATAGCCAGTAGACAATCCAAGTTTCTGGTAGTATTTTCATCGAAACTATAAAATGTGAAGTTCTCTGAGAGAAACAGTTCAATTATCTTCATCATTTTTTCTAGAATACTAACACATTTTGATTCTGAAGATACCTCAATAAAAGCCTAAAAAATAATACCACAAAAGGAGTATATCACTATACCTTATTTAAACCTCATTTACTCAAAACATCAAAACTAATGTGAGTACTTGATTGGTGCTTCTATCTACTTGTTGCATCCTGCACAGGCATTTATAGCAACTTACAAATAGCAGCACATGAAATTGAAAGTTGAGCATTGTTGTTTGTTTTAACAGAGAGTAAATGAGATAGGAATATAAATATACAATAATGACAAGACAAGACAGGAAAATTGTAGCATGTATCTTTTTACAGACTAGTTTTTGGCCTTCATGCATGTGTTCCCTTTATAATATAAAACCATACTCACCTGAGTTAGATCTAGATTAGTACTCAAATCATCAAACTGCTCAGGTACAAATACTTCCAATTTGAGTGTTTCTTGTGGGCTGTTATAAAAATCAACAAGCATTTCAAGTGCTTTGCTGTATTCCTTGTAAAGTTCATTGTATATATGCAGTTTTGTTTTAGATAAGTGCTTTAAAATATTGATTTGAGTATCAATAACGATGTCGTGCACTTTTAAAAACTTTTCACTGCCTAGGAAATAGAAAAATTGCCCGAGAAGCCAAGTGGTGAAAGCTTTGTACTTATTACAAATATCTTGATACTTCTCAAATGTATGGCAAGGATCTTTCGTGCAAATGAATATTATATTTGAAAATTCTCTGGATTGTATAATATTAGCTAGTTTCTTGACACCACTCTCCGAGCACTCGGCTTTTCTTATTTCTGGTACCATTTCGTTAAACATTTTCCAGTAGGAAAGCACAGAGTCTGCGACATTATCTTGAGCTGACATGATTATACGATTAGTAGTAAGAAATTAGTGTTGGATTACTATTTCTATATTTTACTTGTGAGTCCAGTAATATGATTATAAATGTTTATCTGTTTCTGCTTTTTTCTTTTAAAGCCCGGGAACATTTCAGGAATATAACCTAGAAATATTCAAATCATAGAACACAGATGCTTAGAACTTAGAATCACAGGTTTTCAAGAAACGTCATTTTTACGAAGTACCGAAGCATCAGAGAGACGACCAATCACATGGAGATTACGACTAGGGAAGCCACGCCCTTTTACCGCTTTTAGGCGGTGATTATGAAACGGGGGTGAAACGTCTTATGGGCGAACTGGCAACACCAAGGTCATTCTCTCCAGGCACAAAACACATAAATCTCCAGGCAAAATCTAGGACACTTTCTTACCAACAGAGTTTGATTTTTGACAAACGAAAGTGTGACTTTCCCTGGGACCCTGGGAACTGGGAACTTCCATTTTGTTTTCAGTCTGTATTTTGAATTGGGTAACCTACACATTAATTTTTTTAATTATTGATTTAATTCCCAATCGAGAAATTATCGTTCACTAATCTTCATATAATAATAGTAATAATAACCTTTGTCATATATTTTTCAATGTAAATCACTTGTGATTGTGTGCAGGAATACTTAAGATTGCATACTTCAATAAGCTTGTTTT
Organism: Acanthoscelides obtectus; assembly: GCA_963669975.1. Taxonomy (NCBI): domain Eukaryota; kingdom Metazoa; phylum Arthropoda; class Insecta; order Coleoptera; family Chrysomelidae; genus Acanthoscelides; species Acanthoscelides obtectus. The sequence goes on from CAVLJG010000001.1 coordinate 93,778,655, forward strand.
TATTTTGTAAATCAATCATGTCTAGATTTGGGGTTGCCTCTTCGTACATCGTTAAAGTACTCATGCAAAAATTCCTATTTCAACATTGTTCGGAAATCTTCTTGTCTATACAAAAATAAAGTATTCCATTGTTTACCAAAAGATGAAAAAACTTGCTGTATGGAAGGCAGCTTGTAAGATATCTCTCACTCGTAAAGTTTCCAATTATTATGTTTGTGAGGATCATTTTTCAATGTTTGATCTTAGTAATCCGCAAGATCCTTCACGTCAGATATCTTGCCATACCAGTGTCCCCCAATACAGTTTTAAATTCAAATAATAGTCATCCTACTAAACCAGGTCCCAGTTCAGTATCCAGAGTTTTATTTAATGACCCTCCTTCTGGAGAGGCTACCACAAATCCAACCCCTTCTTCCCAAAACATTGAAATCAGTGGAAGTGGTTCTAGATCAGAATCTAATTATTTAGATAAATATTCTTTTTTGTTAGAGAAGGGGATAGTAATTGTGAATCCTGTGCAAGGTGACGTTTAAAGAGCATGATGAGCAAAAACGATTGAAGTATGCAAGTCAAGATTTAATTAACCTGATTGGTCTTCTGGTTGAAAAGCTGTATGCATTTTTAGAGCAGCATGGTACAGAAGACCAACTGGAAGTTAAATTTAAATGGAAGTATTCCTGCATCCTTCAAAATTACAGCTTTTGTCAGCAGCATGATGCGGCAAAAGGTATAATTGAAAAAACTGCTCGGTTGAGAATTTACAAATATGTAAAGAGAAATTCTTTGAAAAGCAGTGGTGAGACTAGCAATAGTCATATATCAATAAATAAGAAATTCAAGACAGCTAAAGTCAAGTAATGCTTTTTATGTAGTCCAGCACTCTTCATTCATTGAATTTTCTATTTACTTTCAGTAACCAAATACTATTGTGATATTATACCTAAACAATATTTTTTTTGCTTCATAGTTGCACCATCCTTGGGAGGGAGCAGTTGGACAAAAAATAATTATTTATTTTGTTACTCCCTGTAATGTTAAAGCCATCAGGAGCTTTTGGTTTTCAGTATGAGGAATGTCTTGTTTATTTTTAACTTTGATTCCTTCTTTGAAGAAAATTTTCCTCATTTTTACACTATAAAAAATAATGTTTTCTCAGATTATATTTTTATTTCAGTTATTTATTTAACTAGAGAAATTTTTTTTTGTTGTTTTAGTATGAATATTTACATTTCAGTGATAAATATACCTCATGATGGATTAACAATAGGTAGTGCATGCTAAACACTTCCTTTGATTACTAAGGGTTCCTTTTTATCGCTTTTTATGCTACTATTGTATGATTTGTATTATTTTTTGAAACATCACTTATTCACTTAATAATATAGAGAAAGCTCCGGATGTCTAAAAATACCTTTATATATTATTGTCAATGTGATGATAAATTATTACTTATTATTATTATTCATACATTTAACTATTTAATAAATATTTTATTAATTACACATTTATTTTTTATTATCCCAAAATTGGTTACCAGCAAAACTGCTGAATCAGGTATTTCCTTTATTGAGGATATTTTATGTGTCTATGATAATAAAATATTTCTTCAATATGGGAAATATCACTATCAGTAGATTTTAAATTGTAAACAAACTAAATCCTCAGCACATTCCTTATCTCCCGGCGCATTCTTTGAATTCCTTCGATGGTTCCTCCAGATCTGCAGACAAGTAGGCGGCGCAGCCATCTGACAAAACGTCAACGGTGTTGCCGCTATTTAACGTGCAGCTCCCACTTCTTCAGTCTTATGTGTTTTGTGGATGAAACGTCAATATGTTAAGTCAAACGTTACAAGCTGTTATTTTGTTTGAATTCTTGAAATTGGACTATTATTTTCAGAATACAAATGGACCTTTTCGAAAAGGAAGGAGGTAGTTGCACAACTTATTGTACCTTATAATTATTTTAAACTAGGTTTTATTTGATAGGCTGGATTATCACAAAAAACCAAAAAGGCAAAGTAAAACTTGCAGCTTGTTCAGAAGATGAATCTAACATATATGAAAAATCAAGAGGTAATTGGTCCTAGTTTGTTTATTTCCGCTATTTAATCTAAAATCACAACATTAATTAGTCAAATAAGATTTCTCTGTGTGTTACCCTTCTAGATTGGGTAGAAGTAGCGGCTGATAGCACAAAACTAAACACCTTCAGACCTCGACAACGAAATAGTGTAGCCACACTTTTCATAAGGGATCTCCTGAATTCTGAAAGGAAGGATAGCTATTTTGAGATGAAGATACCTAAGCATGATATTTTGTATAGAAAAGTTTTTATCTGTGGGACTGTGGTTGAATTGAATACTAGAACTGCTAAACATTCTATAGTAGGTAGTTACTGTTATATATATTTAATAACCATTAGGTATAATTGTAATAATTTCGTCGCTTACAACAAAAACTATTTTTTTCTGACTCTCTCATGCCAATTTGTAAACTTTGTCAAATGTATGGTACATCCCAATAATGGATACAAATATCCTATTATCTTAATTAAATGCATACTCTTGTACTTTGTGCTCAGTAAAATATAGTAGAATCAGTAGAATCTATTCACTGAAACTTGCAGAATATGTTTCATTGACTGACAAATAAAATCACAGATGCAGAAAGAAATACCCATGTTTTGGCCACTTTGGTGGGCTTTTGCAAATTACTTTGAACTTGACTAAAACATTAGTAAATCTTCATTTGTAGATTGGTGGTATTATTTGGCAGTCAGTCAAACATGGAGCTTCATCTGCAAGATAACCACAAGATAAGGTTAAGGTGTTACATACAATAATGTACTATAAAAGTTATGCAATTTCACAAACTGACAATATGAATGGCTTATTACTGTTCAGTTTTTCAAACATTAGTTAAATGATCTGAAGTTCAATTGAAAGGTACTCCATTAGGATGCTGAACATAGTATAATATGATGGAAATAAAACAGCTGATGGCATACTTAAGTTGAAAATAATTATATTTGGAAACTGATTTCAAATTATTCCAGTTGACGATGGCACTAGCTGTATAAAATGTATAATGTCAACAGAAATAATTCTACCAAATAGCAAGTTGAGTACTACAATAAATGAGAATGATAGTTTTATGTCAACACAGAGTGCATCACAGGCAAAAAATGTAAGTCACTATTTATGTTCATTTACTTATATACTCTGTGACATTAGAAGTGTTACACCCAGAAAAATAATTTCTTCAACTTGATTTTTTGGAAATGAGGCAGTCCTACATCAGGACTGAAACGATAACATTCTCACGAAATTTTATTGACAAGTAATAAGAATAAATTTTAATAATGGGTTGGGCGACCCCGCAGCTGGTACACTCGCACACACAGTATACATCTAGGCATCGACAAAATGAGATGATAGATGTAGGGTTGTGGCACCTCATTCCAAGTAACTCGAATCTCATGTTCGATGAGATTTATATCTGGCGAACGGGGTGGTCACGTCAAAAAATTAGGACGGGTGGACGGCCCTCTAGATACGACAGTAAAGTGGTTTGTAGGACATCATCAACATAACACCGTAGGCAATAGCCCCCCAAACCATTACTCCAACAGTCCTGTGTACATGCCTCTCAACAGCAAATCCCAATATCACGTCGTTTTCCACGGCGGCGTCTTACCCTTCTACGACCATTGTACGTACCTAGACAGAATCGCGATTCGTCGCTGAAGATGCCATTCTGCGTACCAATGTTGCCGTTTTCTGCTCCAGTTCAAACGTTGACGACAGTGGTCCGCAGTCAGAGGAAGCACTAACCGTGGACGGTATGAAAAAAGTCCAAAGGCTCGAATGCGGCGGTAGAGTGTACGCACAGTTACAGGTCTACATTCCCCAAACGTTTGGTCAGCGATCTGGCGCATAGTAGCAAAACGGTCTCGTAGGGCTAGTTGTCTGAAGCGCCTATCTTGACGCTTTGTGGTATGCCTCGGTGGACCAGTTGGCATTCTACGTGTTCCTCTACCTTCTATCCATACACGACACACACGCATTACCGTCATTGAAGTACAATTATTAACATGGCTACCCTTTTTGCGACAGGACAAACCAACAACTCGATAGGCAATAATTCTACCTGTCACAATCGCTAACATGGTGATAATTTGGACGACTTCGAACTCGAGGCATTTTGTTATGCTTAACATTAGTAAATGAAAGGGCAATAACTGAAAATATCTGTGCTGTCCAGCTCTCAGAAACGGCTTTCCTCACAAAAACTAAGAGATAACATTTTAACAAAGGTAAAGAAAAACAAAGATAAAACGCTGACATTTTTGCCACAGCATGCTTTAAATATAGTCATTCTGTTGCCAAAAAAACAAGTTGAAGAAATTATTTTTTGTGGCTATAACGCTTCAAATGTCACTGAGTATATTATAGGGTTTCATTTACAGGGTATAGGTGCTATGGTTTTATCAAAAATGGAAGATCTAAAGAAGTGTATACCTGAAGTGAAAGATCTGACTTTAGGGGACATTGTAAGTATTAACCTCTGGGCCCAGCTTTGTTTTTGGTGGTCCTGGATTTAGTTACTATATAAAATGAAACACCTTATCTTTTAGGTGAAACTTACGGGAAATATGTCTGAATATAATGGTCTCAGGTATGTGTTCATCAAAAGTATTGCAAAGGAACCAAAAGGAAGCACATTTTATGATAATCATATGGAGTACTTGGTGAAGTTATACGCGGAGTTAATAGAGTAACTACTACTATCATACTGTTATGATGGACTATAGAACATTTCCTTTCATTCATACTTCATCTGCCAGTTTTAAAATATATCGGATCTGGGTACCTGATATGAAACAAACAAGAGAAGAAAGAAGGTAAGAAGGAAGGTGAACAGCAAAAAGAGGAAGTGAATCTGTAATTATAGGTGCTACAGCAGAAATAGTTGTTACTTGAGCGACATATCAGGATATTGTTTATATACTTATCGTTTTTGTGATGTACAATTTTTACAATGTTAAATGTGTTGTTACAGTAATAAGTGCTATTATACATATTTGTCGTATATTACATTGGTCCTTAGTTACATAAACATCAGATCAATAATTACAGTGGCGACGCGTGACTTTTCCTAAACTGTTACCAAAAAAAGTTTATTTTGAACCTCCCAAATATAAGTTTTTGCTTATTTTAGGTATTTTATTTAAACTATTTTTAAATTAAGGTAAACATGCGTGGACTGAGCGTCTGGGGCACTTGATATACCTCACCGTCTTATGTTATGACTAATCCAAGCCGTCCGAAAAAACAGTCGACGTTTCGAGATGTTCGGAAAATTTTTGATCTTTTTTGGCAATGAATGTTAACAATTCCCTGTAATTTCCTCTATTGTCAGAGTCATCCCCTTCAAAATGAACGGTAATTCCTGTGTTGCCAAAAAAACATACGGTATATAGAAGTGTGCTGCCTAAAAGCTTGGTTAAGACAACTTTAAATTCTTGTTTTGCCAAACTGAATTAAATTGTCTACACATCTCACATGTAACGGATAAATTTCATGTCTCCTCTTTAGAGCCCTAAAACTATTTGAATCGTTGACTCCGCTGCTGGTACACCCATTTTTTTCTGTATAAAACAGAAGACATCGCCAACAAAACAATCTGTTTTTTGCAACCACATAACCAAGAGTTTCCATATACCAACTTAATTTAAAATATCAAACTACGTTTTTTTATTCCTTTTTTAAATTATCTAAAATAGTTGTTGGTCTTCCATTTTCAATGATCTCCTTTTTTTCTTAAAAATTATACAAGGAGAATGACTTTTCAAGTAGTTGATCGATTACGCAGCGACACTCATCCATCTTTAATTGCACGCATACTACAGCCGGTAACCAAAACGGCTACTAACGAGTGAGAAGTGAGTAACCAAATCAAAAAATGGTAACAAGCCCACATAATAGTCGCAGCGCCCCACGCACTCGGGCGGCCGCGATCAGACACGAGCCGGTACCGACGGTCACCGACGGACTACCAAGTGTATCCATAAATGAAAATGCTAACAACCAAGTCGAGGCGAGTCAGCTTCATCGTGTTCGCAAAACCTAGACACTAAAGGGCGCATTATTTTCGTGGGTCTAATTTGCTATTTACTGAATTACTGTTACATATCGCTGTTGGTAACCAAATAAATGAAATTATTTCACTGTACTTAGTCATAAAATATTTGTTTTTAAGATTTTTAACTGTTACCAATGGTAACAATGGTTACATGGACGCTTCGTCACTGAATAATTAGATTCATATTCAAAAAATAAAAAATACCAGTGCAAGTGCAGCCTGTAGTTGAAAAAGATTGAATTGATTATGGCTTGATAGACATGAAATATTTTAATAAAATGAAAGTGTTTTTTTTTTGTTTGATAACGGTAATAATATAATATGCAACCATGGGAGGTACTCAGGCGCTTTGGAAAGCTAAATGTAGATGGTGCTAGCTAGGTTAGAGGTTATTTGTCAAGTCGCTTTCAATGTTTTCTGGCTTCAGTCCAAAACAAAACTTTTCAAACATCCTCATTGTCTATAAATTTCAAACAAGTTACACAATAACATTACCACTTTTTCTCTTCTACACGGTGGGGTAGTTAGAATTTTGATCTGACGTTTCAGCTCTCAAATTTTTGAAATTATACGGTTTTCGATGTCTTCATTATCACCCTTAAATAATATAAATGAGTTACGTTATGTTGTTCCTCATTCGATGAGTTTAAACCAACTATATCGGGCACTTGTTATTATATTTGATGTTCTATGAAATAAATGACTACATGATAAATTCGAGCCTTCTCAGGAAAGAAATATAATAATATATGATATAACTGAAATCAGAATTAGAAGCTATTTGCCTATGCGAAAATAGCATACATGAGAAAAATCAAAGTTGAGGCGGGGGATAAGAGACAAAAAATCATATTAAGATATGTTCACTTCAAGAGATGGCAATGTTAATGTGCAGTTTGAAATCCTATATCAGATAAATTCAGAAAAAAATTAGAGACGATTTGGGAAAATCGGAGATCAATCAATTTGTTTTTCAAATCGTTCTAGAATAAATTAGGTACATATCACTGCTCTACTTGTATCTCATATTTCTTACATATTTATCATTAAAAGAACATTATTTACTAAATTTTCTTTTCAAGGTATTGTTTTTACAGTCATGATATCCCTGACTGTGTTCTTATATGCAACATAATAAAAATTGTTTTTGTTCCTTATCAGCAGTGATTAAACCATGAAAGACTTGCATTAACTTGACTGCTCTTTCTACCATATCGTTAACTGCTCTCAGTGTTTGCACCTTATTCTTGGCATGTTGAAAATAATCATTATGTGGCCATGAAGTTGGACACTCGTCGAGAAAACTGTCATCAACTTTGAGACGACTGAACAAGGACTTGCCTTTGACTTGATAAATGCCTTGTGTTTTTTAGCAACTCATCAGCATCGTCCAGGCATGACCTCAAGTCAGGACAACGAACGAAAACATTGCATCTAACCTCTATTTGAGATATAAGATCTATCGACGCAAGACAGTATTGTCAGAATCGCAGTTTAGGCTGGCTTATTCTACCATAAAGTATGCCAGAAAGTTCTTTTTTCGATGGGATGTCGCGTTTACCGTGGGCTTATATACTTTCATTGGCTAAATTAGCAACAATTAAAAAGCATAAGTTCTGGTTAGGTGCTTTTACCGCTAAAGTACATTGCAACTACGGTAACTGACACATATCTATTTCTTGTCCACCCCACCTAAATGACAGGTCGACCTGGCTGTCTCTGCTCAATTGAAGCGCGTCATATCAAACAGATTGTCCAAGTTCGTAACAAACTCTTGTCGACGTTGCCCAAACACTTCTTTTATGTTTTGCTTGCATTTTTTTGCAAATCTCCACAAACTTTATATAAGATAACTAGTTTCTTAGCATAGTTAGATATAGATTTAGTCGGTATACGTGCCTTTTCCCATGAAATAATACACTCACGAATAGTAAGGTTGACGCTCTCGGCAAAACTGCTAGTACTAGTCCATTAGCGGGAGGTTTTGAACCGGTAATTTGATGCTTTACGTCTCCTTTTAATAATATCCCCTTTTTAGAACTGCGAAATTCCTTCGCCATGTTGACTAATTGAAAACGGTGCGTTTACTACTAGAACCAACAAGCACTGCAATATGTTAGCTAGCGCGCGCCTAATATGCAAGTTTTGACATGTACCAACGCAACTCGGCACGGGTTGCTCTGGCTCTAGGTACATAAAACTTTATTTAAAATTGTTTTGACATTGTTCAAGCGAAATTAGAGGGTAAGCGTCTTAAAAAAATAACAATTTTTTTTGGACACCCCAATGATCATATGTGGATAATAACACAAAATAAATGTAGAATGCATGCAAATAAGTAGTGCGTTCAAATTGCCTCAAAAAAAAAACATATAACCTTCCGTAGTCGTAAAATTGGGCGGGTGAATAAAATTCAAAATTCGATTAAAAAACTCGTCGCTTTTTTGGGCCTATCTAAACATGGAAAAGTTCTGTACTTGATCATCTTTTCAACAACACAGAAACAATTTGTTATGCAGTCAAAAGAAGATAAAAGGGTTGGATTCTCCCCTTGATGAAATTAATAAAAGTAGTAATAGCAAAGCAATAAAAACAGGTAGGCTTCTGAATGCAAGTTGATGACTTCCAATACTTGGATTAAGTACATTTCAGGCCTATGACAATATTCAGGGCATTAGTGGTGAAGGTTTATAAGATTAGTAAGGGTTTATAATCATTTTAAATCCTTTCAAAGTAAAATTATTTATCTTCCTAATCAAAATATTACAAATGGTATAACTCTTGGCCATCCATACCGTAGTACCTATCGTTAATTAGATCTAAAATGTCGGTAATCCAGGTATCCATATTTATTTTGTGTTATAATTTGGACAAATCAAGTTACAAGGATATATTTATATTATTTATGCCCGTTTTCAAGCAATTCGGCATAAAAACAAAAAAGATCATACATCGGTAACCGTAGGACATGGAATATTGAGGTTTCCTGTAAAATCATTAAATAGCCTAGAGTAGATATATGATTTGTGGAACTTCCACCAAACAATTTTTTCAAGGTGCCCCTCCCTTCCGATTTGAGCTGGATACGCCCTTGTTCCGACGACTGTCAATGTTACAGCTGAGGGCTATTTTCCTTGCTGATATATTTTACAGCCTGGAAACAGGACATACGCCATAGTGAATGTTCGCGCGGTGCGAACGGCGAAGCGTCTAGCGAATGAAATAAACGCATATAAATGTACTCATCAAGCCACGCGCAGCGGCGAATGGTGAAGCGATAGGCGAAATGTACCGAGCAAACCGCGCGTGCGACTGGCGGCGCGGCGGGTGAGTGAAACAAAGGCATGAATTAGTAACGACGCAAGCGCAATCCGCGAAGTCTAGCGGCAGTTGCGGCGAATGGTGCAGTAATCAAATGAGTTTAGTTTTTTTCGCCGCGAAAAATGAACAGCATAAATATAAACATGTAGTGAAGAGATTATGGGAAAAATTAAAATAAAATTTCCAGTTTCAGAAGGTAAGTAGCAATTTTTTATTCATAGGTTACAAAGTAGTCTTTAAAATGATTTCTTATGTTTATAGCTTGTAACGTGGCTCTATTGTTCCTCCGAGACGTTATAACTTGATTAGATGTTGATTTAGAACTCATGTATCGTCTAAAATCGGGATCACTGTTTCCATCTTTTTCTCTTACAATATTATGTAGTAGACATCCAGCTTTAATAATTAATTTTGCATGTTTAGTGTCTGTTTCCATTGGTTTGAGGAAGATTCGCCACTTGTTAGTCATAATACCATATGCACAGTCAATTGTCACTTGAGCTCTTGACAATCTTTTATTGAAAATTCTTTTCGAATCATCTAAAGTACTGGACGGAAAGGGTCGCATAAGATAGGTTTTCAGTGGATAGGCTTCGTTGCCAACCAAGACATGTGGCAGTAAAATATTTGACCCAGGTAATCTTCTTGGCGGTGGCATATGAAATCGATTGTTAGTAAGCAATTCATTAAATTTTGAAAAATGAAACGTGCCTCCGTCACTTTGTCTTCCTTTTCCACCAATCTCAATTACAGAAAATTTATAATCTGCATCCGAAACTGCTTGCAGGACCAATGAAAAATTTTTTTTATAATTATATGGGTTACCGCTCCGTGGTGGCTTTTGAATGCGAAAATGTTTACCGTCTATAGCTCCTACGCAATTGGGGAATTGCCATCTAGAGAAAAACATGTCTGAAATTTCACTTAAAACTTCACTGGTTAATTTCGGTGACATATGCTGAATAACCAACTTTTTCCAAATTGCCTTTAGAGTTTGATATATCGTTTTGGCGACGGTGCTTCGGCCTAGGGAGTATGACTGAGCCAGAGATCTAAAAGTCATCCCAACGGAGAGAAATCTGAAACATAAAACATTTTCTCTTTATGTATCTACACATTTACTATCTTTATTATGTTTGCCCTAACTTATATATTCTAGCTAAATTAAACAATGTTTTTCAGTCGATGACCTCAAAAAGAAATAAAAGATCCTGAGAGACACATATACAGGGTGACTTGTAATGTCACGTATTCCTGTTAAGGGGTGATAGATTAGATTAAAAGCAACCGATTTTGTCCTATAATGTCCTATCCAGAAGTTAACCGTTTTTGAGTTATTTGAATTTTATTTTTTATTCCGATTTCAGACGGTTAAATTTGAAATACAAAAAAACTACATGTTGAATTTTGAGTTTTTTGTTATCGTCTCATAGCGGACATCCAATAGTTCATAATAAGTAATAACATGTTGAAAACTTACAAAAGTTTAAAAATTACGCTTTTGAAATGTATGATTTTATTTTTTTACTAACTTATTCGATAAAAAATGCAATTTTCTGTAAAAAATCTCCTAGTAATGAAATGTGCAAATTATGTAAATAATATCTCTATCTAACAAGCTTTCATTTAAGGTATAAAAGTTACAACTGACTCAAGTACAAAGACATAAAATTAAAAAAAGATGAGTAAAGTTGTACGAACGATAATTACATAGGATAAATAAAAGGCTTTTATTTTAATTACAGTTTTATTTAATTACTTTTCCTTTAGTATTTTACAGATTCTGCTCAAATTGTAATCCACTGTTACGAATACACGCCCGCATTCTCTTACGTAATTTACTTTTGGTAACTCTAGTTGTTAAGCGGCTTTTTATTTGGTCAGCTGCACTGATTATCCTTGTAATTAATTCATCGCGCGTTGGTACGGGCGAAACATTGTACACCAGGCTTTCCATATGTCCCCACACATAGTAATCCATTGATTTGGAAATTTAGGGTCTAAATACGCCCGTACTAATCTACTGTAGTGTGCGGGACAGCCGTCTTGCTGGAACCGCATATTTTGTCTCGTCGCCAATGGGATGTCTTCCATTAATGGAAACAAGTGATTTTTCAAGAACTCTTCATGCACTTCTCCATTTAAATTGGCGGGCAGAAAATGAGGTCCAATTAAATATGCATCAATGATGCCCATCCACACATTGACTGAAAACCGGCTCTGAGACCCCGTCGGGGGTTTAAAGCTTCCTTATCAGCCCAGTAATGAGCATTATGGTAGTTAGTGATCCCGTCCTTATCAAACTTCGATTCATCGGTCCACAGAATTTTCTTAAAATAGTCTGGATCTTCTGAATCTGCATGTAACATGTACCTGCAGAAATCTAATCGTCTTGCAGGATCGCCCTCTTCAATCACATGCACAGGCGTGTAGTGATAAGGGTATAATCTTGCAGTATGCACAGTAAACCATACTTTGTATTGTGATATACCCAACTGAGCAGCCACAATGCGCGTAGACGTAGTAGGGTCTTCCTGAAACACACGAAGGATTTCCTTTTTATCTTCAGGAGGATAGACTCGGGGTCCACCAGCATCACTGTGTTGCCTTTGAACACGTCCGGTTTGGCGGATGCGCCGATACACTGATACACAGAGTCAAACACAACATGAGTGTTCGGCGATTCGGCAAACGTTGCCGATATTCACGGCGGGCAGCTGCAGAATCGCCGTTACAAAGTCAATAACAGAACATTATGTCTGCGTATTCTTCATTTGTAAAAGTTTGCCCGTGCTCGCTATGGCGAGGTCCTGGCGGATCTTCTGCGTCTGCCATGATGATAAAGAAACCACTCGAAATGAACTGGGGAACTCGAAAATAATAATCGTGCGTAAAACGTGTGCGCGTACGCAGTAGTTGATACCAACTAAACCTAATTTTCACTCGGCGTGCGGCGTTGGCGTAACTACAATGATGAATAATAACAGCTCTTTCTCTCCACTAAGTCAGCTCTTCTCGCTCGCTTCCTCGTCGAGCCGATGCCATAAAACAATCATGGCATGCGAGTCCTTTGAGGACAGTAACGACTTGTTCAAACAGGTAATACAAATTCCTTAAAAATCCAGCCTCTGTGGGTGTCATTGTTGTTTCTCTGCATGTACTTCAGATAATTGAACGCCTAATAGCTCAAATGATAGAGATATTATTTACATAATTTGCACATTTCATTACTAGGAGATTTTTTACAGAAAATTGCATTTTTTATCGAATAAGTTAGTAAAAAAAAAAGAAAATGATACATTTAAAAAGCGTAATTTTCAACATTTTATTACTTATTATGAACTATTGGAATGTCTGCTATGCGACGATGACAAAAAACTCAAAATCAAGCATGCAGTTTTTTTGTATTTCAATTTTAACCGTCTGAAATTGGAATAAAAACAAAAAAAATTAAAATTCAAATAACCCAAAAATGGTTAACTTTTGGATAAGACATGATAGGACAAAATCGGTTGCTTTTGACCTAAGTCTAAACGGAATCCTTGCAAAGACATGAAGCTCTACAGATTTCCTCAAGACACAAACCTTATCAAAAAATGGCTACATCTTACAAAAAGAAAAGACAAAGTCAATGTAAAAAGCGCTAGGGTTTGCTCGAAGAATTTTTGTGAAAGTGCCTATAAGGTCAATTTAAAACATACCTTTTTGGGTTACACCCCTAAAAGTTACCGTGCTCTAAAAGATGATGCCATTCCTATGGAAAATTTACCCAAGTCTCTATCATCACCTGGACTATCTACATCTGTTGATGGGGAAAAGCGGAAAAGTGCTTACGAAAAAAGGCAAAGAGTTTAAGTATAGAATAAGCTCATATATTTTGGGGCGAAACGAAGGCGCATAGTCGGAGTATTGCAGCGTAGAAGAAGAGGATACTCCGGACATTCCACTAATCACATCATTAACGAATAAACCGAATGCACCTGAAGTATCAGCTGACTATAACGTGGAAGTTTTGGTGGAAGAAATGGATGAACTCGAGTATGATGGGCTGAAAAATTTGGCCGGCTTTGTTTGCCATAAATTGCAGGATGAGAGGTTGAAAAGTTCCTCAAATAAAACTTACTCCTGGATAGACCATCTTAGTGAGAGTGGATTATCAAAACCTTCCACAGCTTTCATGAATCAAATTGAGAAGCTTAATAAGGTGTTTACTACATTCAATGGAGACGGAATAGTGATATTAAACCAAAATTTTATAGGCGAACTTCTGTTGAAGAGCAGCATCATTGACTGCCCTGAAAAAGCTTTTTATTTATTTTTCAGGTCAAGGATGTTCTTCCGGATCAAAGAACTGAATAAAAGTTTGAAAGACCAGAAAAAATGTTGAAAGGGAATGGAGAAAAATTGTGGCTTAGACTAAGTCATTTCCATTTATTGTTATACCGCCAACTTATAGGCTATAGCCTGTGAGATAGGAATTACAAGGTTGAAATCTTTTATTTAAATCTGCCATTTTGTGTTCTATAAAATTTTAATGTAGATTGTGTCACTCGCACCGCTAAGACGAATCCAACGACACCTCATATGTGAAAATCTATCAAGCCGTTTGAGCTGTAGCCTATAAAATATGAATTACAAGGTTGAAATCTTTTATCAAAATTTGCCATTTTCTTTTGTATAAAATTTTAATGTATCTAGTGTCACTCACACCGCTAAGACGAATCCAACGACACTTCATATGTGAAAATCCATCCAGCCGTTTGGCCTGTAGGTGAAAATATGCACGTTATCCATATCAACCCAAACGATAATCACTATCCGCGTGACGTCATGCGCGCCGGCGGACGAAAATCTAACAGCGGAGCATCCGGCACTGGGTGGACATTATGGGTGATATGGCTACTCTTCTCAACCAAACCAAGTAAATACTTTGAATAACGAATAGAGTAGCTGCATAATTAACATCGAAAAGACTCTCTGATTAGAATAATTCATAATGTATTAAGTGAACCTAAAAGGCTGATTAAAAAGTTAAGAAATCATCTAATTTTAGTTGTAAGAAGACTTAATGTCATATAAATAAATAAATAACATAATTATTGTACAGTACTTTAATTTCATGAATTATTTTGGGCAATGATAGTTCCGAAAAAAATTACTTATGAAAAAAATCCGTTTGCGACCATATGTTTTTTGAGGAAAGTTGTTCATATGAATGAGTACTATCCTTCCCCAAAATATGCTCAGCTAATTAAATTTACTCGTATGTAGATAGGTACATACCTTAACGTCAAAAATAATTTTTCAGCGGCACTTAAAATTCTATCTGCATTCACTTTTTTTCCCAATTCTGGTTGAATATTAATTAGAATATAATCGAAGGTTTCAACACTCATTCTGGTATACTCGAAAAATTTGTCTGGATACATTCTGTAATTCTCGTACTTCTTATGGAATTCTCCATCTCTACCCCGATTCCTATTCAAATCATGTACTCCACAATCTCTCCCAAATACTATGTCTTGAACCAAAAAGCTATTACTTTCTAAGAAATATGGATATAAGGTTGATAAAAACATTTCGCTCTCGGTCTATACTGGTCGCGGCGGCGAACGTGACTGGCCGTGGCCGGCAAACTGTGTCGCGTGGATGCTCTCCTCGGCGTCCTCGCTCCCTGCTTCGTCGTTCGCACCGCCCATTCCCGTCGCCAAAGCCGTTACGTTTTCATCTTTCCATCTACAGGGTCCGCCAAAGGAACCTGACGAGTTTTAATATGTAACTATAAATTAATGTATCTTTCAAGATGTTTATTTTCCCATACTCGTACATTCCATTTTATTTATGGAAAATAATATCGATCAAATGACACGCTGTAGTATACCCATCGAAATTGCGCTAATTTCATTGCGAATGTTTTCTTTCGATTCTTCAATGGTCCTTGGACTCGTTAAATACACCTTACTCTTAAGATAATCCGATAACCAATAGTCACAAGCCGTGAGGTCGGGAGACCTTGCCGGTCAGGGATCATCTCAATTCCGCGAAATGACTGTTCCCTGAAACATTTTTCGCAGTCGAGCCATTGTTGCTTGTGCTGTATGCGGTGTAGCGCCATCTTGTTGGAACCATACAGTATTTAAATCGATGTTCCGTCAACGAAGCTCTGGTTCCAAAAATGTGTTTACCATTTCCACATAACATTGCGAATTGACCGTAACAGGAATTCCGGCATCGTCCTTAAAAAAATAGGGGCCAATTACGAGGGTGGGCCCAGAAGTACCCGGCCTGACCTAGAGATGGCGATAGTTGTTTGAAAAATATCATTGTATTAGAAAGTATGCAACCTATAAAGCACATGTGTTAAGTTGGAAGACGCCACGTTGTTTAGTATTTGTTTGGCAGCCATCAATACTGAACGTTTTCAGTGAATTTGTGAAAATGGAGAAAATTGGTCATCGTTATGTGGTACAATACTTTTATTTTAAAGGCCTCAGCCCAACCAATATACAAGCTGAACCGGATTCTACTCTGGGTGAGTCTGCTCCTTCGTTTACAACAGTAAAATATTGGGTAGCAGAGTTTAAACGAGGCCGTATGAGCTGCCAAGACGAGCATCGCAGTGGTCGACCAAATGAGGTGACGACTCCAGAAATGGTGAACAAAATTCACAAAGCAGTACTGAATGATCGTCGACTGAAAGTGCGCGAGCTAGTAGACATAGTAGGGATTTAAAAAAGTGCGATTCATCGCATATTATCTGAAAATTTTGACATGAGAAAGCTGTGTGCAAGATAGGTGCCGCGATTGCTCACAATCGAGCA
Source organism: Acanthoscelides obtectus (assembly GCA_963669975.1). Lineage (NCBI taxonomy): Eukaryota > Metazoa > Arthropoda > Insecta > Coleoptera > Chrysomelidae > Acanthoscelides > Acanthoscelides obtectus. The sequence continues at coordinate 93,794,943 of CAVLJG010000001.1, forward strand.
AAAACAGTGTCGCGAAGATGTTTCAATTGAGTGTTTAGCAAAGTTTCACAGCAACAAAGCAGAATTTTTGCGTCGTTTCATAACCATGGATGAAACATGGGTCCATCACTTCACACCCGAGACAAAAGAACAATCAAAACAATGGACTCAAAAGGGACAACCGGCTCCAAAGAAGGCAAAGACCGTTTCATCTGCAGGCAAGGGTATGGTGTCGATTTTTTGGGATGCACGTGGGATAATTTTCATTGAATATCTTGAAAAAGGTAAAACTATCAAGCAAAAACGGCCGCTTTTTATTAAGAAGAGAGTGTTGTTTCATCAAGAGAATGCACCAGCTCACAAATCCGTTATTGCAATGGGCAAAATTAACGAATTAAAGTTTGAATTGCTACCTCATGCACCTTTCCAAACTTGAAAAAAATGGCTCAGTGGCTATTTTGAGGAGCAAGACAGTTCTTGTTATAAAAAGGGTATCGAACTTGAACATCGCTGGGAAAAGTGTATAGAGCTCAAAGGAGATTATGTTGAAAAATAAATATATTTTTTACAAAATATTTGTGTTTTCTTCGTTGAGTCGGGTACTTCTGGGACCACCCTCGTATACCGAATCGCGACACTCCGCACCACACAGTAACCTTGTGACTAATAGGGGTCGTTGGTGGAATTCCCTGGGATTTTCAGAACACTAGTAGCGAAAACTCTGCTTATTTACGTAACCTGATAACTCAAAATGCGCCTCATCAGACATAATTAAGCCACCGAAAGCGTTTTCGTCCAAAAGTTCCAGAAGTTGACTGCAACAATTCAAACGGTTTAAAAAGTCTTCTGCTGTCTGTTCTTGAACAATAATTGCTTATTTGTACGGGTGAAAATGTAAACCCTTATGCAAAATACGCCGTACTGTTGTTTCTGAAAGTCTTAGAGTAATTGTTTGTCGCCTAGGTCAACGACGTGGACTTCGTTAAACTGCTGTTCGCACCCTCTCAATATTTGCTGGAGTCCGAACTGTTAGACGCATTCCTGGTGACTTAGCTTTCGTTGCTGATGCAGATCTACGAAAATGTTGAACCCATAACTTAATTGTGTTACGGCATGGAACAGAACCGTGACGTCCAATATTGAAATGTGCACGAAATAGACGTTGTGTACTGACCACCGAGGTGATTTTTAAAATACGCCTCGACAACGAATGGGCGATGTTCACTCGTCTACGGCTCCATGACTACTGAAATGGCATCCAGTGATGCCAGACAATTATTTTTGTTCTCCCTAGATATTTTGCCAAAATTTCCCTATTTTATCCCTAACAACTTAAAAAACCATGTTTATTGTAGAATTCCTTTTATATATTTAATATTAATCTTAATATTGTTTGTAATTTGGGGTAGGAGTATTGATAAACAAATGCAAACATTTTTTTTTATGTATAGTTAGATTAATTAACGTAACAGGTATTTCTTAAAATATATAATATAAACTAAAATACATGATAACTTAAGTATGCATATTATGAAAAATATAAAAAAAAGATTCTGTATAAATACCGAACGAACGAACATAGCATAACATAAAACATTTTGTTTTTAAGAAAACCATAAAGCAAACTAATCAAAAGTAGGTATTATAATTTAATTTTGAGTTTTATTGTACACTGACGAATCCATTCTTCTAAACAAATCATTAGGGATGCTAAACTTGTAGCAACTGTCATTTTCCAATAAAACTTTGGTATGTAAAATTTAACTTAAACTTTCAGTCGATAATTTATTTCTTATTTTAGTTTTGTTTAGATTTATTTTGGAAAATATCCTTTAGACATTTGTACTTGAATTTGTCAGACTAAACAGATTAAACACAAAATTAGTTAAGGTTGGAAACATAAGAGAATCATCACCAGATTTTAATATTGAAATTTTTTCCCAAAATTCTTGAACACTCAAATTTGAATATTCACTTAAATCAAGATTTCTTAGTCAACGCCATTCTTTGTCTATTTCATTTACGTTATCAGTTGTCAAGTTGGGGAAATGGAAAACTAAAGGCCCTAATGATGCTTGTTTTTTTGCAATTACTTCATCTGGTGATATAAGTGACATATGCTTTAGGGTAGCGACAGTTTTGCTTTTATTATCAAATCTTTTATACATTTGAAAAGAACTTACTATTGAAAAATATAAACACCTCTATCTGAAGTCAAATAATTCTGCATCATTTAGTTTATGTTCATTACTGCTTATAGCACCTGTTACGTAGACACCTAAATAAATGTTTTCTATTTCCACAAAATTATGAGGATTTTGATATTCTACTTTTTCAATCAAATTTTTATCTAAATAATCCTTTTTTATGTAACAATCCAAATTTGTTCTTGACACATGTTCAACTCGTTTATATAAAAAGTGTATTTCAATATTTTCGGATTGCATTTATAAATTTAATTCCATAAAAAACGGCAGCGCAAAGTTTAAAAAATGTAAATACAATAATGGTAGATGGATTTTGGAGAAAATTCAAGATATTTTGTGCTTGAATGCCATTTTTATTGTAGCACTGATCTGTAAAATATAATTTTAAAGCATCATCACCTTGTTTGAAAGGGTTGTAAAATTTTATGAGGTTTTACTGCTACAAACTCCTGAAATTCTGCAAATTCAGTTTGTCTTTTAAAACTGTATTTAGCACAATCATAATTAACATATAAACTAAATGAATGACAGACACATTTCATAATGAATAAATTAGGAATATCAGCTTTTAGTTTGGTGGATAATGAATTATGAATTCCCATCATAGCAGATTTTCTTTATAATTAATATTATATTTTAAAAAATAATTTACAATAGTGTTATAAAGTCCTGCTGCCGTTGCATCTGCTAGAGGCAATAGACCAAAGAACAAGTCAGTAATTTTATGTTCATAAAAAATACGTGCCACTAAAGATAAATGTTTGATTGCGCCTTTATCGGTAGATTCATCAGCAGTTAATGAAAATTTATTTGTTTGTAATAAATTAATAGAATTTTCAAAACTGTACTACTGCCCTAAAACATTATTGACAATAGCTGTCGCTTTGATGCGAGAACATGTGAAATATTTAGCAATCTCTGAATCGTCAAATGATATTCTAATAATTTCTGATAAATGGTCTAAAGTATTAAATGAAATGTTGTATTCATGTTGCATATACTGCAACACGAATTTCTGCAGTTTTGAGTTTGTTATTTAAATATATTTTTTCCATATAAGATGTCATATCAGTCACAGTTTTTTTGTGTAATGATTTTACCAATTTGGTGTGTTGTTTTCCTGAAGAATGTTTCTGGATTTCGGATTTGCCACATATAAAGTCTTTATTGCATGCCTTGCAGAATGCATAATTGGACCCTTTCTTGCTGCTCCTCAGCAAACCTTTAAATTCTGGTTCTTGTTCCCATGCAGCGGTATATTTCTGAGTATAGGACTTTATGATTTTTTTCTTTTTTATTATGTGTCCAGCTTCTTCAGAAGAAGACGGTGAGGATTCCAATTCATCAGCATGTTTAGAAGTTGATGGTTGAGGTGTAATTGAGGACATGCTGTTACATCTGTAATTATAAAGAAACAATTGCAAACAAATTTAGAAGTTTGGTTTAAAATACGTAGACCATAGATATATTATAATATGTCTAAAATATCAATATTTCATTAATTTATAGAAATATTTTTTCATTAACTTTAATACTAGATAATTAATTTCGGAGTAAACTCTGAAGAACCTCCCCGATCAAGTATAATAATTGGAAAAGTAAATATTTTATAATAAATAAATACCTATGGCAAACAAGTTCAATGTCGAAAAACTTTAATGATTATTCGTTAATAATTTTAGAGCACAAACTAAAAACAATAGCTATTCGAAGGCACAGTTAGAACAGGGCACAGTCCGTACAATTACATATAAACAGCAGAAAATGGAACAGAAACCACCCGGCGGTTTATACACCTATATTATATTATAGCCCAGGTATTTCCCCGTATGTAAAATACCGTTCAGGTATTTACCGACGGGAGATCACCGACGAGGAACCATAGCGTTTCGTTTAGTAATTCCCCGAATGTTATGAGTTATGATTTCCGACCAGTTTGTTGATACAATGTGGTCTTCGTACATTTTAATATATTTTGAATCATATTTTATAGGTATAATCGGAAGGTATTTTAAAAGTAATAAATTTGTTTCTTAGTTTATTGTCTACGATATCTCTCGTTTATTTATTGTCCCTGCTGCTTAAAAAGTGTCTTACAGAGTTTAGAATACCCTAGATTTTGTACAAATTTAAATAAATTTCCCTGTTTCCCTAAGCTTGCTCGTAATTCTCTAGATATAAGGAAATTTTCCTAGGTCTGGTGACACTGTGGCATCTACTTCTACTACCGATCTCTTTCCAACTGTAACCGCTGTTCTACGTAATATAACGGCTTTATACGAATCATTATAAAAACTTTAGGTTTCTTTGGCGCACCCTGTATCTTCCTTGGTTTTGATTCATATTTTTTTGTTTGAGGGCTTGATTTGTCTTAACAAAATTTTATTTTCAATTTATTAGATTTTATAGGCAAAAGTATTTTTGTATTCCTTAGTGCCTTTCAGTAATCAGTATTACCTAAATAACAAAGTACATGAAAAAGGTAAGCAATCAAACGAACAGGTATTTATAACAAATTGACAGTTTTAAAACTGTTCATGGGTTTGAAGCTCCAGGTAAAAAGGCTGGTGCTTGAAGGGCAAAGGGGGAAGCAAATCTGTGCATCAAAACCAAACATAACCTGGAACAAGTGTTGCATATAGGAGCGCAGGTGCTCGACTGCGTGCACAATTCGGCCGACATGAAATCCAGTTAATCCCTTGACGTGATTGACAGAGGTGATAATCATCGAAATTACAATTATATCACTTTCTGAATTCTGCAGCGAAAGCGATTTGGTACCTACGACATAGTAACGTAGAATTGATTCGATAAATTTGATCAGTATAATGAAAACGAAAGAAACAGTAATTATTGAGAGTTCGCGTGAGCTAACGAACTATCACGCAAACAGCTCAAGGAGCAAAATTGGTGCTTGAGAGCCTGCGGTAGTGATTATTGTATTTCTAAATCCATATGAACCCGGTTGGACCTTAAAATGTCCATATTTAGCATGACTGTGTACAATTTTGAGGGTTTTTTAGAAAATTTGCTAACCCCCCCCCTCCCCGCTCTTCGAAAATATTTGGGGTAGGTACACTTTCACAAAATGTGATCTCTTGCCGATGATCGGCTTGCACTGATCAAAATTCTCGCAGGCATCCATGATTGCGAGTTCCAATTATAGCGTGTGAGCATGCATGATAGCTTGTGAGTTCACGTGACTTACAGAGTTTAGAATACCCTAGATTTTGTACAAATTTAAATAAATTTCCCTGTTTCCCTAAGCTTGCTCGTAATTCTCTAGATATAAGGAAATTTTCCTAGGTCTGGTGACACTGTGGCATCTACTTCTACTACCGATCTCTTTCCAACTGTAACCGCTGTTCTACGTAATATAACGGCTTTATACGAATCATTATAAAAACTTTAGGTTTCTTTGGCGCACCCTGTATCTTCCTTGGTTTTGATTCATATTTTTTTGTTTGAGGGCTTGATTTGTCTTAACAAAATTTTATTTTCAATTTATTAGATTTTATAGGCAAAAGTATTTTTGTATTCCTTAGTGCCTTTCAGTAATCAGTATTACCTAAATAACAAAGTACATGAAAAAGGTAAGCAATCAAACGAACAGGTATTTATAACAAATTGACAGTTTTAAAACTGTTCATGGGTTTGAAGCTCCAGGTAAAAGGCTGGTGCTTGAAGGGCAAAGGGGGAAGCAAATCTGTGCATCAAAACCAAACATAACCTGGAACAAGTGTTGCATATAGGAGCGCAGGTGCTCGACTGCGTGCACAATTCGGCCGACATGAAATCCAGTTAATCCCTTGACGTGATTGACAGAGGTGATAATCATCGAAATTACAATTATATCACTTTCTGAATTCTGCAGCGAAAGCGATTTGGTACCTACGACATAGTAACGTAGAATTGATTCGATAAATTTGATCAGTATAATGAAAACGAAAGAAACAGTAATTATTGAGAGTTCGCGTGAGCTAACGAACTATCACGCAAACAGCTAAGGAGCAAAATTGGTGCTTGAGAGCCTGAGGTAGTAATTATTGTATTTCTAAATCCATATGAACCCGGTTGGTTACCTTAAAATGTCCATATTTAGCATGACTGTGTACAATTTTGAGGGTTTTTTAGAAAATTTGCTAACCCCCCCCCCCCCCCCTTCCCCGCTCTTCGAAAATATTTGGGGTAGGTACACTTTCACAAAATGTGATCTCTTGCCGATGATCGGCTTGCACTGATCAAAATTCTCGCAGGCATCCATGATTGCGAGTTCCAATTATAGCGTGTGAGCATGCATGATAGCTTGTGAGTTCACGTGACTTGACAATATTGTAGCTTTGTTCCAGCACAGGCGTCTAACACGTTCAGAGCTGAATACGAGGGATGTCTTTTAAGTTTTGCATATGGAAATAAAAAAACACGGTAGGTAGTTTTAAATGACTTTATTGTTTTTCGAAGTATTCTCCACGAAGATTAATACACATCTGCATGCGCTCGAATCAATTTTCGAAGCACTTATTCCACTCGTTTGCTGGCAGATCCAAAACGGCATTTTTGAATGCGTCAACTGCTTATTCTGGTGACTGGAACCTTTGACCACGCAGTCTGCTTTTAATTTTCGGGAAAGTAAATAAATCGTTAGAACTTAGATCGGGACTATATGGAGGATGATCTAATAATTCCACGTTTCCTTCTGTTAAATACTGCCTTGTTTTTTAGGCTATGTGCGAGGTTGCATTGTCTTGGTGGAAGATGATTCTTCTTTCGGGGTTAATTTTTCGAAGCTCGGTGATGAATTTTGGCAAACAAATGGTGGTATACCAATTCGCAGTAACAGTTCTTTGTTCATTAAGAGGAATTGTTGCAATATGACCCGCTATTGACAGAAATGTCGCAACCATCTTTTTCGAAACACTTCGAGAACGGATGACTTTTGTTGGCTTTTCTTTAGCTTGGAACACCCAAACAGCCGACTGTCGTTTATTTTCTGGTTCATAACAGTAAATCCGCGATTCATCACCTCTAACAATGCTGTACATATTTTTTGAGTTTCCGGAATTGAAACGGTCAAGCGTTTTTTGACACCAATTAACCCTGGCTGATTTCTGCTCTTCAGTCAACAGGTGGGGTATCCAACGAGAAACTAATTTTCTTACTCCTAATTCTTCATGTAAGATTTTTTGAATTGAGGTCTTTGAGATCTTCAAGGACGCCTCAATCTCGCGATATGTCACATGTCTATCTTCAATGTTGAGTTTGCGCACAGCATCGACGTTTTCCTGGGTGACTGCCGTTTTTGGTGCACCCACCCTGGGATCGTCGCTAAGACTCACCCGTCCACGTTTTAATTCTAAATACCAACGGGAAATTGTCGACTGATGTGGCGCTTCGTTGCCGAAAACAGACAGTAACTCAGCAAAGGCATTCTTGTTGCGATAATTGTCTCTGAAAGTTGTAATAAATTATGGCGCGAAAATGTTCTCGGTTGAGTTCCATTTTTCTAATGACTTGGTGACACTTAAAAATTCACTGTAGTGAGAACACTGCACGTATTGTTGTAAAACGTTGAATTTAAGTTTACCAAAGAGTGAGGTTAAGATTCAGTACTGACGTTCGATCCGCGCGGCCTACTATGTTTCTAAATGAAAAACTTAAAAGACATCCCTCGTACACATCCGCATTTCAAAATATTCGGTCCAGCAGTTCATGTTGCGGTTAATTCTATTGATGCTCGTTGTTCCAGCTTGTTTGGTGTTTTGTTCAAAACTAATTTGTTACCTAAAAGGTATGTTCTAAATAAAATCAGGTACCTAGGTAGGTTATGTGGTACAGACAAGTTTAAGCATCAACAGTTGAAACTCAAGCGTCGGGTAAACATTTTCGATGTCTTGTTTTCTTATTTGTGTTTATGCCTGTTTGGTTTGCATCATTCTTTTGTGGTTTACATTTCATTTCTTTTAGAATTAACTTTGATTTCCACTGATGGTGATAAAATCAATACATCCTGAGTTATTGTTACATTTTGCGACAGCGCTGCGGTGTAACAAATAACGGGGGTGCTAACTTCACGGCGCACCCCTTTTAAGTAAAACGTGAGTTCTGATACGGTGTATTCTCAAGGTAGTGAATAGTTCTACAGTTCTCAATTCTCAATAGATTTTAGCAACGGTTCTGCAAAATTTCTAAAATTAAAAACAAAAATTAGCGTCTACCATCCTCGAGACTAGCATGTCACATTTGTCGCCAGAAAATTCGACACATACACGGCACTACAGCACAGTCAGCTTCACACATTCACGCAACCAATGATGTTCAATAATTTTCAAACATTGAAATTGGAGATTCTGTGAAAAAAACTACCATTTATTGGGGAAAATGTGGCGAAATACCTCGGAAATACCAAAAATTCCCACAAAAGTGTTAAATTGCAGAGCTCTAGCAGAGCACCCCTTTAAGGCCGTATCGTCAGTCGTTCCTACAATATTGTAGGACGTCTTTATGGGATCCTTGATTTTCATAGTCTTTCCTCTCCTTCAGGATGGCTGGTATATTTCTGGATTTCTACAGTTCCGTGTCTGCAAATAGATATTTGTAACGTAAAATATAGCGCTGACACGGAAGAGTAGAAAACTATGAAAATCAATTAGGCCATAAAGGCGTCCTACAATCTACAATTGTAGGAACGACTGACGATACGATCCTTAGATACCTCTAGCATAATACCCAGTACAATTTCAAAAGTAGAACTCAGGAGTGCCATTAGAAAACTATCCTTGGTTGGGAAAAACGACGAGAAATACATTGGTAACTTCAAAAATTCCCATAAAAGTAGCACCCCTCAAATATATTTAGCATAGTTTTCTGTACAATTTCAAAAGTAGAACTCGGGGGTGCCATTGGAAAAAAACTACCCTTGATTTGGAAAATGTCGAGAAATACCTTCGAATGTGTAAAAATTCCCACAAAAGTGAAAAAACGCAGAGTACTAGCGCAGCACCCCCTTTAGATATCCCTAGCATAATACTCAGTACAATTTCAAAGGCAGAATTCGGGGGTGCATTTGGAAAAAGTACCCTTGGTTGGGAAAAATGACGATAAATACCTTGGAAACCACAGAAATTCACATAATATTGAACAAACGCAGAGTTCTAGCGCAGCACCCCCTCAGATACCTTTAGCATAATGTTCTGTATAATTTCAAATGCTTAACTAGGGGATGTCATTCGAAAAAAACTACCCTTGGTTGGGGGAAATGTGAAGAAATATCTCCGAAATACCAAAAATTCCCACAAAAGTGTTAAATCGCAGAGCTTCAGCACAGCACCCCTTTTAGATGCTTCTAGCATAATACTCAGTACAATTACCCTCGAATGTCTAAAAATTCTCACAAAGGTGAAAAAATCCAGAGCTCTAGCGCAGCACTCTCCTTAAATATCTCCAGCATAATACTAAGTACAATTTCAAAACCAGAACTCGGGCATGCTATTAGAAAAAACTACCCTTGGTTGGGACAAATTACGAGAAATACCTTGGAAACTTTAAACATTCCCACAAAATTGAAAAAACACAGTTGTAGCGCAGCATCCCCTTCAGATACCTTTAAGATAATGTTCTGTACAATTTCAAATGCAGAACTTGGTTGTGGAAAATGTGGAGAAATATTTCCGAAATACCAAAAATTCTGACAAAAGTGTTAAATCGCAGAGCTCTGGTACAGCACTCACTTCACATACCTCTAGCATAATACCCAGTACTATTTCAAAAGCAGAACTCAGGGGTGCCATTAGAAAAACTACCCTTGGTAACCCAATCAAGGGCACCGTCGAGTTCTTTGAAATTGAAATTAGTATTATGCTGGAGATATCTAAGGGCGAAAATACAGTGGCAGTCGGTTTCCTGATTACCGGCAACCAGCACCGATCGACGCCTATAAGCTTCTATAATAATATCATGCTCTTGAGTTGGCTATAACACAATAGACGCAGGCCTTGGCTTGTCGGCGCAGATAGTCGGCGTTACCGGTTTTGCCGGAATGATTATTTAGTTCTTTCTCGCTGGTTGTCAGAGCACGTTGATATCGATAATGGATATAGACAAGTTAATCGCATTAGTATACAAACAATGCCCCATATGGGATAAAAAAGATAAACAACACAGTAACAGAAATGTAGTGGACAAGTGTTGGAAAGAAATAGCAGGAGAAATGAGAGAGGATGGTAAGTATCAAAATAAGTAGACTTTATTAAAATATTATATTTATTTCTCTAAACAATATCTAATATTATCTATCATATGACAGCCTGATGTTGGAAAAATATGTTACAAATATATCTCTAATCGTTTTGGCTTCATTTAGTGACCGTCCTGTTAATTGCCATCTATTGTGATTAGAAAATTTTATACTTACATCCCTTAAGTGTCGAAGTGTCGTTCAAATCCTTCTCTGTCTATTATAGTGCTGTGAAGAACACATATACATGTGATTATATTGTCTGCAGTCTCAAGGCCAGTTTCTTTGCATTTTAAAAGTAGTAGTCTCCATTTAGCACTGACGATACTAAAGGTACATTCAATAGTTTTCCTGACACGAAACACACGTTTATTGCAGCATCATTTCTCAAAATTTAAATCTTGTTCACCAAATGGTTTCAAAAGATAAGGAAGTAAGGGATATGCTTCTTCACCTATTAGAACAAATGGTATTTTTGTGGTAGTTTGAGGTAGATACGCTGGTTCTGGAATATTTAGTTGTTTATTGGATAATAACTTATACAGTTCCGAAGATTGAAATGTACCACCATCGCTTTGTTTGCCGTATCCACCGACATCTATAACTATAAATTTATAATTTGTATCAGGTACTCCTTGTAAAACTTCAGACAAATATTTTTATGGTTGAAAAAAATGGCCTAAATTTCTAGGTCAAAGAATGCGTATATGTTTTCCGTCAATACTGCCGATGCAATGTGGAAAATTCTAAATATTGTTAAAGTCTTCAGATATCTTTTGGAAATCTTCTTTCGTGGGCACATGCATCGGGATCGGTTGTAGCACTTCCCACAATGCTGCAATTGTTTCTGTTCCAACAGAAGCACTAACCCTGAATGAAAATAACAGTATTCCGAAAGATGAGCCTGTAGCAAGATACCTGTAAAAAACACATTTTATGAGAAACGTATTTGCCAACCGTAGTATTTATTCTATGTAATTTCGTTTCAGAAAATAAACTGAGGAAAAAATGGAAATATATTAGAGATCAGTTTTCCGTCGAATTAGGAAAATTTCCTCCTGCACGTTCAGGTGATGGGGCAAACGATACTCCAATATCCAAGTGGCAATACTTCAAATCGCTTTTATTTTTAAAAGACACGGTTATGCCTAGAAAGCTGAAAGGAAATTTGCCACAAGACACTGGTTGTACTGAAACCTTTGCAGAAAGTCTAGCTGAAGCAGAAGAGTCGATTCAGTCACTTCCAGGATTAGATGAGACCACCTTCTATTCCACTGAAGATGAAGCACGTCCTCGACGAGATATTGCTGATGCAAGTTCAAGTACTGCGGAAAGTGTAGGAAAAGAAAATGCTTCAGTACCACGATCCTCATCTAAGAGGAAACGAGGCCCAACAGAAACATTTAATGAATCATTATTAGATATTGTGAAACGAAAAGTAGCATACTTAGAGACAAAATCTAAGCGAACAAGTGAGAATGAAGATGAACACCTCTTGTTTTTCAAAAGCCTGCTGCCCCATGTGAAAAAGATTCCTCAGTCACGGGTATTAGCGTTTCGATGCCAGGTTCAAGAGCTAGTTCAACAATTTTCATACCCGCTAAATACGTTTGAATCTGTTCCATCTTCTATCCATCGAACAACCTGAAAGTTTTTCTGGTACTGCCGAATGTCACATAGAGCTATCCTTTTCCTTTATGAAATAAAAATTTAATTCACCATTTTGAGTTTTATTTTTGTTAGAACAAAACCAAAATACTTCCTAGGTATTTTGTTAGCAGTAAATGATTTGTTTGTGCGTAACCTGCTTAAAAAATATATAAACAATAATAATATTTATTACCCATTACACATGTATAAAACATGTATAGGGTTCGTCAACAAACAATTTACAGTATGTATATTCCTCAAAAAAACAAACAGTAAAATGACAAGCAACAACAAACAATAGCTTAAATTAGATATTTTAAAATGGACACCATAGGCAATCATCAGCAGATAAAATAGATTAGCTTTCCAGCAGTTAAAATTAATAAATCAACAGAAATACAATATAAAAATATATAAAAGGACAAACAATAAGTGGATAACAAACAATACCAAGTCACTGAAGGCGTAACAAGTCTTAGTAATAAAGTAGGTTCGCAACTCAGCTTTAAAATTAGTTAAGGAGCTAATTGTCTTAATACACTCTGGCAGCATAGTGAATATCTTTGGTCCTAAAATAGAGGAAAATCATCTCTGTTAATATACGTATATATTGCCATTTCATAAAGAAACAACGAGGGTAGTGTTAGAATTTTTTATTTCGGGAACAAGTCTCTGCAACTGTATATACTGCCAACACCCGCTATGCACCTTATTATTCTCTTTTGACTTCGAAATACCTTTGAAGCATTCACCGAGGAACCCAGAAACACAATGCATACTGCATTCCTGACTCGATATGACTGTGATATAACATCAATGACTGGTCGCGTGTAAAAACTGTTCTTAGATTTTTAAATAGGTAGGCCTGCGAGACAGGTAGTCACAAAGTCCTTTAAAATTGAGGCACTCATCCAGGTGCAGTCCCAAGAATGTTGTGCTTTTACTGATGCGCAGGGTTGAATTATCCAATGTAAGCTGCAGGGGAGGTATTGATTTTTGGGCATTGTGGAATATTGTTGCTGTTGTTTTTTCACAGTTTAGATGCATCTGGTTCTCCACAGAACAGGCCCCAACACAGATCCTTGTGGAACGCCAACATCCATATTTATCCCACTAGACTTGACTTGCATTAGTTGTCCTGAGCAGTTATGAGTTATTGTCACATGTTGCAATCTGTTTTCTAAGAAGGATTTTATCCAGAGGTATTCACCTCAAAGTAATGACCAGTCTTTCTTCTGGTAAAATGGGCTGACTGTGGAGGTTACACCAGTTTTTAGTTAGAAGGTGTTCAACTTTTTCCAGAATATAAGTGGATGTTTCATGGTTCATTCTGGTGTACTGAAAAAAGCGGTCGGGGTAATATTGAACAAATGATATTCACCATAATTTACCCTCTCACGATTTATGGGGTGAATATCAACTTTCTTTCTAGTGTTTATTTTAGTTACAGAGCTGTCCAATGCAAAAAATTCATCTTCAGTTGAGCTCGACCTCAGGTTAACGCGAAGGTCGGTGCTGCGCCAGAACTATGCCTTTTTTCATTTTTGAAGGAATTTTTAGACATGCGAAGCCGTCAGACAAATTTGGTTTTCAGTGTATGTTCTGAACATGAATTAATCATTTTGCTGGAAGAAATGAGCATTTGTGTCCGCTTTAAGTTGTGAGTGTTGAGTATTTATATGGAGATCGCTCTGCGTTTGAAACATTTGAGCTTCGCTTCTAAGAAACTATATCATCAAATATTTATAAAACGCCGGTAAGTCAAGTCCGTTCAAAGCAATATTTACAAAGCTTTAAATCCTTCTTGTTGACTATTACTTCAAAAGAATATCTCATAGTCACCCGTCTCCATATGCCTACCTAGTTAACCAACCATTAACTGCGGAGAATAAAAGTAGTCAAGCAATAACCTAGAGGTTCCATTGTCGTAAACCCCGAGTGATAAATTATGCACGAATTTCCCTCAATTAACTAAATACTCGCTACAGCTGTGCATAGAATAATAATAAGCGAGAAAGTGAGTCGAGTTCCTCAGCTAGCCGATTCCTTTGTTAGAAAAAATCCGCATAACACAGTCGAAACACTATCTAAACTACCTTCCGCGTGCCACACAAAGGTCAAACTCGGCACCGTATCGCTCTATACTACTTTCCGTGCAGGCTATATCGTGTTATAACTCTGAGAGAGTTTGTGTTCGATAAAAATAGCTCCCCACAGCATAAAAGCGATGAGTCATTCGCTCGTTCTGCCGAGAAAGCTATCACAAAGCGAGCGGGGACTCGATTGAGAGCAAGTAGGGGACAGAACCGTTTTATCCAACCGTTTCTCTGAGAGCGCGATCGATGTAAAACGGTCGGGCGCCGGTAACTGCGCACGATGGTATGGTGTCCGGGCTTGAAATTGAACAAACCACTCCAGGGGATTGCGGATGCCGTTCTGTCTCTTTTTGCTAGTTGTCTCTCTCGTTAGGTTGTTAAGAAACTTGTTTGAGCCTTATCCTTTTGGGATTTTAACGAAAGCATGCCATGCTGATGGCCGGGGGTCTGCATTGCAGATGTGAATCGTACCTTTAACGTTGAAGTGGGATTTCGGATTTCTATATGTACAACGTATGACAAAAGCAATTTTTTTTAAATTTCCAATAAGCAATGCCCAATATTCACACTGAATTTTCAGTAACTATTAGATGAATTATTCTTAGAAATCCCTTTGTTGCTTTTGGACGTACCGATAGGGTGAATGTGCCACTAACTCGGACACTACCAGTAATCGGAAAGATGTTATAGATATTATTGGTAAAAACTAGAATATTTGAAATTCTGTACTTGCTGGTAATTGGTAGGGTCACTGTGCTGGTTTTCGACCATCTAACCTAAGCTTCAACTTCAAAGACCATACAATTCCGTAAAAATAATTTGCCTTGAATCAGTTTGTCATCATGAGAAAGCTTTAAACTCTGTCTAAGTATGAACTAAACGAATTATTTTAAATAGACCACCAGAGAATTTTACGTAATGAAATTAAATAATACATGAATTTTCACCGGTTTTCGACCACCTACTTCTTCACCTCGACCATATGCGTACCGATTTTCGAACACTATGATCGAGAAACGGATCGCTTTTCGACCACACTTTTCGAGAAACCGACCCGTTTCTGACAAGAGTTTACTTATGATTAGGTAGATAGTTTATCGATATAAAGTTAGAAAAAATGTAAAACATAGTAAAAAATAAAATTTATTTCATAGAATAAATAAGAAATAGAACAAACCTCATTGAAAAGCTTTTAAACAAACAAAAACTCAAACTAAAATAAAGATATTAATTAGGAACAAATTAAACAAACATAATATTTGGTAGGTGCTTCTTCATATGACATTCCATAGAATTCTGTGCATTTCATATGGTACCATCTAGGACAATCATCACATCCAATGTTTTTCTCATCATCATCATCCTCGATATCACTGATCAGGTCTTCATTGCAACTGGAACACGTAATTGGCTCACTTTTACTTGCCTGTACATCTTCGCTTATTTCTTCACTAGTTCCACGCTGTATTTTTTTATTTTGCCGTCCACTCTTTTTTATTTTATTTTTTTGTTCTTCTTTAGCTTTTAATTTTTCTTCCCTTCTTGATTTAGCCTCCTCGAGCTTTCTTTTTTTACATTAGCTTTTTTATTGTAATGCGACCTCCACGCAGGTAAAGATATGGGACTTAGATATTTTTCTTTCTTTTGTTTCCTTTTTTTATCACTTCTGGGTACTTCAGATGTCGCTGAAAAGACGTTTCTTCATTTTGTTGTGGAGTCTTTTGCTCAATCAGTCTAGGTGATGGTAATTTATTAGCTTCTGACGATGCTTCCAATGCTATTTTAATTTGGTTGCTGCTTGTTGACGCCAACTGAGAAAAATCGTCAGGTTTAAAAATGCGAATGTATAATAATTTGCTGGTTTTTCTGGGACGATTCAAAGGTTCGTGAAGAACTTTTGGAAATTTTCGGCTCGACTGATTTATCGTCTGGATAAATATTCTTCTCAACCGCAGCTTCTTCTTGTGAGATTGGTGATGAACAGTTCGAAATTTTTAGTGCTATTGATTTATCTTGTAGATAAATATTCTCATTATCTGCATCTTCCTGAAGGACATAGATGTTTTCATAAGGTATACTGACTGCATTGTCTAATGGAATTATGCTGCCCACGTCTAGCCTCTGATTGTTCTGATTTTCATAACATTTTATTGCATTTAAAACTATGACTGCGTGAATTGTTTTAAGCGTTAGTCTCTCTCTCATACTAAAAACAACTTTTTCTGCAGCTCTGAGCTCCTTATTTGATATTATACCAGTTTCTTCACCATTACAGGCATTTTGTTGTTCAATGAAATTTTGGACGCATTTGGAATAATCTACGTTTTCCGGATTCAAAGGGTAAAGGCCACATTTCCTAAATTCATTGACAACAGTGGCGAAGCGTCCATGTAACCATTGTTACCATTGGTAACAGTTAAAAATCTTAAAAATAAATATTTTATGACTAAGTACTGTGAAATAATTTCATTTATTTGTTTATCAACAGCGATATGGTAATAGTAATTCAGTAAATAGCAAATTAGACCCACGAAAATAATGCGCCCTATAGTGTCTAGGTTTTGCGAACATGACTTGGTTGGCGGTTGTTACCATTTTCATTTATGGATACACTTGGTAGTCTGTCGGGGACCTTCGGAGCTTATGTGGGCTTGTTACCATTTTTTGATTTGGTTACTCACTTCTCACTCGTTCGTAGCCGTTTTGGTTACCGGCTGTAGTGTGCGTGCAATTAAACATGGATGAGTGTCGCTGCGTAATCGATCAACTACTTGAAAAGTCATTCTCCTTGTATAACTTTTAAGAAAAAAAAGGAGATCATTAAAGATGGAAGAACAACACCTATTTTAGATAATTTTAAAAAGGAATAAAAAAACGTAGTTTGATATTTTAAATTAAGTTGGTATATGGAAACTCTTGGTTATGTGGTTGCAAAAAAACATTGTATTGTTGGCGATGTAATCTGTTTTATACAGAAAAAAATGGGCGGACCAGCAGCGGAGTCAACAATTTAAATAGTTTTAGAGCTCTAAAGAGGTGACATGAAATTTCTCCGTTACATGTGAGATGCGTAGCCAATTTAATTCAGTTTGGCAAAACAAGAATCGAAAGTTGTCTTAACCAAGCTTTTAGGCAGCACACTTCTAGATACCGTATGTTTTTTGGCAAAACAGGAATTACCGTTCATATTAAAGGGGATGATTCTGACAATAAAGGAAATTACAGGGAATTGTTAACATTCATTGCCAAAAAAGATCAAAAATTTTCTGAACATCTAGAAACATCGACTGTTTTTTCGGACGGCTTGGATTAATCATAGCATAAGACGGGAATGTTTACTTTAATTTAAAAATAGTTTAAATAAAATACCTAAGATAAGCAAAACTTATATTTGGGAGGTTCAAAATAAACTTTTTTTAATAAGATTTTTCACATCTGGTTTTGGTAACAGTTTAGGAAAAGTCACGCGTCACGACTGATTGACAATGCTGTTTTCCATTTCATAATTGTCCAAAGTTGTTTGAAACACTTTACAAAAATATTAAATGTGTTAACTGTGGCATTGATATTTTCTGGAAGCCGTTGCCATTTTCTTACTGTTTTCTTCTATTCCGTTTTTAGTGGCTTAAAAACGCTGACCTCGGCAGGTTGTAATATGTGGGTTGTACTTGGGGGAAGCTTGTAAAGAATTATTTCGTTCTTTTCGCAGAACTCACTCAAAGGCAAAGTCATGTGTGACCTATGCCCATCTAGGAAAAGAGGGATTTGACTTTCTTCTAGCCACTTGTTAAAATAACACTGATCAACAGCCAAAAAATATCCTAAATAAAATCAACAAAATATTACTATTTTTAATGTGCTAAAACCGGAATGAAACTTATTTTTTCAATATTAGTTCAAGTTTTAGAGATACGGTAATTATACAGGGTGACTTTGAAGTTGAGTCATTAATTTTCAGATAATGATTGTAGAAGGAAGATAAACCAAAATATGTGTGTAAAAATAAAAAAAAATTAAAAAAAAATGTTACCTTGTTTTACAAAGTATCCTCCCGACAAGTATTTCAGTGCGGACCTGTATTTGATCGTGCGGTCTTGGAGCACCAGCATGCCCTCCCCTGTGAGGTCTTAAGTCACCTGATTCACGAGCCCTTTGTACTACATTAACAAAGGCAGGAGGGGTTGGTTGCACTCGATTGGGAAACCGATCCGCATGAATCCGTGATGCCGCGTAAATAAGAATCATGTCCACAAGTTCAGCATTTTCGTAAACATGTGCCATTTTTGATTTCGTTTGAGCCACCAACTGACACTGGCTGTATACAACTGAATAAAATAATTGTAAAAACATTGTTCCAAATTCTTTCGCTTTTTTGTTTCCGATGCGATGAACCGGTCAGGCGGATTATATCCGTTGTCGCCAAACACGAACATATTATTATTGAGACAGGGCAGTACTCAAACTTCCAAAGGGCTATAACTTTGTTACTTTAATTTTACCAGAAAAATGGTAAAGGAAAAAAACATCTCTTTTGATCAGATCTACTCACTGTTAAAATAAATGACTCAACTTCGAAGTCACCCTGTATGTGTTCCTGCTGAGACAGTGTTAATATACTGTAATTCACAAGAATGCACGTGCTACATTTTTATATTCGGCAAGCAAAGATGATGTAATCGGCATGATTGTGTTACGTTATACATACGTGTACATTATATTGTTTTATATTATCCATTTTTTCCTCAGTTGGCTGACAGCGTTCATGCAAGATGTCTCGAAAGTGTGTAAACAATCCAGATCAGTTTTGTTACGTGTGTGGTGATGTGACTTTTGCGTCTCAGAGACGGTCTATTACTCCACTAATAACAAAGGCATATCAGCTTTATTTCGGTTGTAAACTAGGTGATCAAGACAAACAGTGGGCACCCCACATCTGCTGTAATACATGTGCTTCAAGTCTGAGGAGCTGGTTTGGCAAAGAACGGTCTATGCGCTTTGCTGTCCCAATGATTTGGAGAGAGCCTACAAATCATATTAATGATTGTTAATTTTGCATGGTACCTTGTGTTGGACAAGCCACAGGTATGTCCAAGAAAAAAAAATCGGTTATTAACTACCCAAACATACCATCTGCGATGAGACCTGTGCCTCACAGTGACGAAAATCCTATTCCAAAACCCCCAGAATCCTACACTTGCGAATCAGAAAACGAATCAGATCATGGCGATCGAGTGATTCGTCAGGAAGAAGATATGCCATCAACGTCAAGAGATCCTGATTTTATACCACCAACCGCACAAAATAACACAGTCATAATTAAATGATCTTGTAAGAGATTTAGAACTTCCAAAATGTAAGGCAGAGTTACTTGGATCAAGACTGCAGCAGTGGAACTTGTTAGAAGACGATGTTTCGGTATGTGTTTTTCGTAAACGCCACAAAGACCATTTTTCAATATGGAGAATAACTTGGTTTTCTGCAGTAACATTAACGGCTTACTGGCGGCTTTAAATATAAACTATAACCCAGAAGAATGGAGATTGTTTATAGACAGTTCAACATTGAGTTTAAAGGCAGTGTTATTGCATATTGGAAATATTTTACCATCTCTTCCTGGAGGGTATGCAGTTCACATGAAAGAATCATATGACAATATGAAGTACCTATTGACATGCATAAAATACGATGAGCACCAATGGCATATTTGTGGCGATTTGAAAGTTGTTGCACTTTTACCTTTGCTGCAGCTAGGCTACACAAAGTTTTGCTGTTTTTTGTGTGAATGGGACAGTCGGGCAAAGGCACTTCGTTACACCAGACAAAACTGGCCTGTTCGTCAATTCCTAGAGCCAGGTCAAAAAAATGTACAGCATATGCCATTAGTAGATTTGAAAAACATTTTATTACCACCACTGCATATCAAGTTGGGCCTAATGAAAAACTTTGTCAAGGCATTAGATAGAGATGGGTCAGCTTTTCAATACCTGCGTCAGAAATTTCCAAGACTAAGTGAGGCAAAGGTTAAAGAAGGTATTTTTGTTGGGCCACAGATTCGAAATATTTTGAAAGATACACAGTTTGAAAACACTTTAACAGGTATTGAAAAAACTGCTTGGAATGATTTCCGTCTGGTGGTCACTAATTTCTTGGGAAATAGAAAAGCTGACAACTATAAAACCCTTGTCAAAAATATGCTGTCATCGTATCAAAAGATGGGCTGTAATATGTCTCTTAAGATACATTTCCTACACTCACACCTGGACTTTTTTCCTGGCAATTGCGGAGCCGTAAGTGATGAGCACGGCGAACGTTTTTATCAGGATATTTCAACAATGGAAAAAAGGTACCAGGGAAAGTGGAATCCTTCCATGCTTGCAGACTACTGTTGGACTCTTGGTAGAGATGCTCCAGAAACGATCCATAAAAGAACAGCAAAAATACAGCGCATATAGTGATGCTTATAAGTATATGAATCTTGTTACTTTTTTTAATACATCCTTAAAAATAAAAAGTTTTTTTTCTAAACCGCAACTAATTTTTTTATTTGATTGTCATTTTTGGATTCAGCGCCCCAAAATTAACAAAGATATGCACTTTTCCCACAAGATACAATTAAAAAACTAAAATTTGTTGTCCAGTGATAATTCGAGATGTACTCAAAAAATACGTCCAACCACTATCCGACCTTCCCAGAATCTACTGATCAGGCATATTTTCTACTAGGGCTCAGGGTGGTCTAACATAAGGAAATACAACTAATGGAGGTGCTATTTTCCCATCTGCAGAAAATGTTATAAGAACGCCTATATTATCTTTTTCTTGGCCCAATTTTATATTGTACAGATTTTTGTATCCCCTGGGAGCCAATACCTTCCCCGTTTTTGGACAAACTGAAAAACCAGACTCATCAGTGTTGAAAATTCTTCTTGGATTCTCCATAATTTCATTTAAATCATTAGATCTTAAATATTCCTTTAAAACTCGAAACCATGCTCGTAAGTAATAATCGTCAGTAATAATTGCACGTGCTTTATTTACACTTTCAGCTCCTCTTAAGCTGAGTTCTTGGTGACGTTTCAAAAAATTGAGATACCACTCTTGTCCTGGTATTCCGTGCTTGAACAATTTATCTTTACCTAAATCCTTTGCCACTTTCTCAGCGGTATCTAAAAGGTCTGTCTTTTTTAGAGGAAATCCACATTTGGCAATGTTTATCACCCATTCTTTTATCTTATTTTCAACATTATAGCCAAGAAGAGGCTCGGGACCAGTTTTTTGTTTATTCCTGGTTGATCTCCTCTTCATTCGATCTATGATTGTAGTTTTGGGAACATTGAATTGTTGACTAGCTTTATCAATGCTTAAATTTCCCGCCTAAATTTCAGTCAGTGCTTTTTGGACATCTTCTGTATATTTAAAAAATGTCTTTTTCTCTGCGTTTTATTATTTTTAATTTCTTCAATTTCTCTTCCTTCCTAGATGACATTACTGGAATAAATGTTTGTTTCAGAACCGAATACAGGGTAATAAGCAGGTGGTCGGAAGCAGACTTAATCTCGACCACGTCCTTAAAATAAAACGAAGGGACGCATATTCATGGTCGACAAATGGACTAAACATTCAGTATATATAGACAGTTAATATATACCAGAGTGAAACAGCATCTTTAAAACCCATAAAATAGAAAAAGATACAAAAAACATATTCTCAATTACCCTGTTTTCGACCAGCCAGTCGAAAAAAGGGAGAGTAATGGTTTTCAGTTCCTATTATACGACCACCCTATTTTACATTAAAAATCGGTTTGACAATAAATTTAAGCCATATTTGTTTAAAATATACAGGGTGTTTCAGTTTATTGTTGCATAACTTTAAGATTCGATAGAACTTTTAAAATTAATGCATAAAGTCTATATAAACATGGGTCGAAAAATGCGTGGCTTCCGAAGTACAGGGTGTTTAAATTTACGTTCTAAAATAGTTTTGTTTAAATATTTCGAACAATATTTGATGTATAATAGTGAAAATTGGTATACAACTGATTCTTCGCACTTTTCAACATAAAAAGCTCTCTTGTGAATTTTCGTAATAGTTAGCCGTTTTTGAGATATTTCGATTTTTAAGGTTCGATGCATTTTTAATTATTTATGATAAAATAACGTTAAAAAGTCATTATCTCGATAATTTTTAGAAGTAGGCTGTGCCTGCAAATATTTTTGAAATTGAAAGCAGAATAAGGTTAAACGTCAATTAGTTGACAGTTAGTTTTGTTGTCTGTTGAAACCAGAAACGTATTTTTGCAATTGTGAATGCACGAAATTTAGTTTCTTTTACCTGTTTTGTTTTGTAAGTTTTATAAAAATGCCATTTTTATTCTCCAATCAAGAGTTAGCGGATATTCATTTTGTGTATGGCTTTGTAAATGGAAACGCAGCAGAAGCAGCCAGAGAATACGCACGAAGATTTTCAAACAGACGACATCCAACTCGCTCAGTATTTGTAAGAGTGCATCGCCAAATAATTGAAAATGGTTTTGGAAATCTCCAAAGGGATCAAAACATAAATGTTCGTTAGCGCAGATTTACCCGTATGATTCTGCGTGAGTTCGATAGAGATCCGACCACAAGTGTTAGGAGAGTTACTGGTGCCTTGGGAATTTCAGCAAGCCATGTTCACCGTGTTCTTAGAAATGACCATAGACGTCCTTACCATTTGCAACCTGTGCAAGGACTACAGCCAGGGGACGGAGAACGAAGAATCACATTTTGTCAGTGGATTCTTGATAGAACTGATAATAATAGGGAGTTTTTAAGTAACGTTTTATGGACCGATGAGTCATGCTTCACTAGACGTGGAGTGGTAAATTTTCATAATCAACATATTTGGTCGCATGAAAATCCGCATGCAGTTCGGGAACGAAATTTTCAGCATGAATTTAGTGTGAACGTGTGGATTGGTAGCTACCGTAATCGACTATTTGGACCCTACCTTTTGCCTGCAAGGTTAAATGCTGCGACCTTCTTGGAATTTTTAAAGGCTGAACATGCAAATATGTGGGATGATGTTATGTTAGATTTAAGAAGATTGGCCTGGTTCCCGTAACCACAAGAGATATGATAATAGACAGAATCAGGAATTCATGTGATGAAATAAGGCCTTATTTAATTTGTTAAAAATAATATTGGAAAATTAAACAAATAATATTCTATTTTTTGTGTTTATTTGGAGTTAGGAATTACTGCTGTGTTTAAAAACACAATCTAAACGATCATCTTAATTACTTGTAATGCCCAAATCGAAAAATATTATTTTCCCATACATAATTAAAAATGCATCGAACCTTAAAAATCGAAATATCTCAAAAACGGCTAACTATAACGAAAACTCACAGGAGAGCTTTTTTATGCAGAAAAGTGCGAAGAATCAGTTTTTTTATTCAAAAAGCAAAAAATTGCACTAAACAATTTTTTTCGGTCATTTTAATACACTACAGGTTCAGTAGAGAGCGCCCTCTAGCGGCTACAGTAAAACTATGCCCATGGTTCTTTTTTTCGTACCAAAAAACCGTTGTACACCAATTTTCACTGTTATACATCAATTATTGTTCGAAATATTTAAAAAAAACTATTTTAAAAGGTAAATTTAAACACCCTGTATTTCGGAAGCCACGCATTTTTCGACCCATGTTTATATAGACTTTATGCATTAATTTTAAAAGTTCTGTCGAATCTTAAAGTTATGCAACAATAAACTGAAACACCCATGATCGGTAGTATCGTTTTAGTTAAATTACAAAAGGAATATTATGTGTCTTTCTTGTTTAGGCCAAATTTACTGAAAAGGGTTGAAAACTGGGAATGGTCGGGTAACCGGCGCAGTGATCCTACCTGTTATTTTAGCGAACTATCTAATGTTAACCTTCATAAGCCCCTGGTCAAAACTTACATTAAGTAGGATGTGGGGTAGTGGGGTGAAAATGTATCCCAATATTTTTTTGGCTTATTTTTTAATTTGTAATTAATCAAAAATAAACACATTCTAATTAAATATGTATATTATATAAACTTGAGACGAGGTCATTGTCGTCTAGACCCGTTAGGTGAAAAATAAAGCTTCCGCCTTTAGTTGGGTACTTCCCATCAAGCAGTGAGGACTCTTTCTACTTTATTAGTCTCTAGCTTTCAATGGACTTTGCCATCATCATCAGGAGCTGCAATAAGATTAAGAAGAAGTAGGAACTATTGTGCAAAATGATTTTAAATTACTTACAATAGTATGTGAGATTGTTGCAACAATTGTGGTTTGTGATAACCCTGGAACAGCACAAGACAGTTTAGAAAACTGCCAAAGTACCATTTTTCATTAATAACAAATAGAGATTAGGTTCATATATGCGAGACTAGCGTTACATTTTGTATGAGATAACAAATCCCATCTAGTTTGTGATAACAATGTAGCAATATAACATTTTTCATTTATAACAGATAAAAATTGGGTACATCTATGTGAGACTAGCAGTACATTTTGCTTGGGATAGCAAATTCCATCTGGCTTGTGAGAACTATGGAACAATATTGTAAGGATGCTCATGAGAAGTTAGGAAGAAGCCGAAGTACCATTTTTCATTAATTAACGATAGAGATTAGCTGCATCTTTGCGAGACTAGCGTTTCATTTTGCTTGAGATAGCGAATTCTACGTGGTTTATGATAACAGTGGAACAGGTGAGTAATTATGAACATGTCAGGTTAGAAAACCGCAAATGTATATCATTTTCTTATCTAACCTTATGCGAGGTTAGCGTTGCATTTTGTCTGTGATAGCAAATTTCATTTGGTTTGTGATAACCTTGGAATATCTTTGTCATAATGCACATGACAGTTTAGGAAACCACTAAAGTACGATGTTTCGTTAATAACAGATAGAGATTAGTTTTTATCTATGCGAGACTAGCGTTACATTTTGCTTGTGATAGCAAATTCCACATGGCTGGTGATAACTATGTAACAGGACTGTACGTATGAACATCTCCGGTTAGGAAACCACCAAAGTTCTAATGTTCAGTAATAACGGAGGTTAAATATCATTATGCCCGATTAACGTCATATTTTGCATAGGTGGCACTCGAACAGCAGTACGTTCTGGATTGTGTTGTCTTAAAGGTCATGTAGTCTGTTTCAATCTATGACGCATCACCACGATGATGCGGCGACCTTAGTATGATTAATGTTCGCGCGTTGTTCCAAGGCTGACATTTCGAGGGCAGATCTTGTTGATGACGATAGATGAATATATTCTGTTCTATTCTAGCCACCTAAGGTGAACCCTGAGGTAACGGAAGCCATAATAGAAATTGTCGCACTCAGGATTGCGTGCTTGGACTGTGTACAGCAACATGTGAGCTGTTCATTAACTGCAAGTGGCAATACTCTATCCTCTAGGTTCAAAGAATGCAGAGGAGTGCATGCTGGCAGATATTCACATTAAAGCAAAGAACTCAGGAGTACTCTGACAGAGGCTTCTAGTGATATCTTGCTCTTCGGTGTAGGTCTGACCAAGTAAGTCAATTATAAATAGAAATCAGATAAACAGAGCAGCAACTGAAGACCAAAAGGCCAGACAACGTACTGACAATATCAATCCACTATTGCAGATGAGGTGTGTAGATCAGCATGGTCATTAACGCCTATTAATCATCAATGGCAGAGCTTTAGGAGTGGCGCTAAAGTCTTGAGTTGGACTCAAGTGGTCACTTGCCATTCAGATGGCGAATGGTTTAGCACTTTGCTGAATCTCATTAGTCCATCCATGAATTGCTTAGCTGCGGTGCTATCATTAAAAAAGTTGAGCTAACTAAAAATCAGCACCTATCCAACTTTTTCTTACCCCCAAGTCTGATGGGTCAACACGTTTGATTCCTTACCTCAAGACTGTTTGTTTATAGGGATATAACACTTAAGTCTAGGCTATGGAACTGGGATCAGACTTCTCCGTAGAGATACTTTCTTAACGAATCTGGATTTGGAATATGCAGGGATTTTGGTACTCGTTAGGGAGAGTGACAATAAAACCATTTCTGGAATACCTTAAGAAGAAATTGAGCACTTTCAGGCTCAGTACTAAATTTTGACAGAAAGAAAGTAACTTTACTTGAGCGGACGATGCAGACATTACTAGACCTAGTAAGGGCAATAATGGACAGCAACCAAGGCAGAGTCCGAAACTTTGCGGTGAACATCGGAATCTTGGTGTCAGCTTGTCTTTCATTTCGTTACAGCCGACTATACATTAACGAGTGAAATTTCTTGCCTTGTAAAATTCTCCAGGGAATTTTAACGCTACTATGCCACCAACATAATATAACTTAAGGTCTACCTCGGCTGGGGTTCAAAGAAATTGGCAGATGCGGTCAGAGGTATTGAGTTATCCAATTTTTTGTTGTATAATTTCTCGGACTGGGACATTCGTTGGCCAGGGAAGAGTCTCTAGTTTTTGGTCACCCGAGAAGGTCCCGCATGCTAATCATCAAGAACAACTGGTAGTTTTCTTCTGTGGTGAATGCTTTGCTACCGAATTGATGGGCTGTTGCATACTATACCCGATCCTACATCAATAGAATGGAGATCTTGTGGTTTCCACGTCTGAACCAGGTTGCGGGAAAACTATGGCTATTGTGTAAAGAGAGAAATCTTACTGCCCTCACGTCAAATATAAAATCTAGGAGTAATACTGGTACAGATGAGCTTTTGCGTCAGTGGGACGTGGAAGCGGAGTGGGAGCTGCACCTGTCACCATCTTGATTTTGGTTCAAGTATTCGGTGTTTCTGAAATTTCACTTCTAGAAGTAACTCAAGGATCTGCTGGAGGGACCCAGGACGCCGCTCCCACTAATTCTGAAGCTTACCCTGGTTATCGTCACTGGAAAGCTGTCATTCCAATCAACATCGATAATCCATCATGTATTGTGGGGTTAGATTACGGCAGGACCTTCGTCGGGAAGTAATACATGTCTGGTTTCCCACCTTGAAATTTCTTACCTTATAGGTGATAAGAGATCAAGATATAATTGTTTGAGGTATCAATCTTTTACCCAAAATGTTACTAACGATGCAAACATAAGATGGTTTTTGAAATGCATTTACAGGCTGAGGTCATCTCAACTGAAATATAGATACTGTGGTTATTCTCAACCAACCAAAGGGGTTGCTGGTAAGCTCTGTAGATATTTGGATGAGGAAGTCTGCTAGCTCTAACCTCAGGTCAAAGTGTGCAAACTAATTGAAACAAACAACATCCGGATCGGGTTGAATAATACTGAAATTGGGATTTCTCAGTTTTCAAAAGTCTCGGGGCCACTCGTGGCAACCACTTAAGTTTTACCGTATTTTACGCCCAAATATCTGTGCAAAGCATTTAGTTGTCTTTGTACAGTAACTTTATCATGGTGCCTCGGCTCCCAGATGGATGAAGTCGGGTTTAGCAGAGAGTGTCACAATTGAAAACCCACAGTACATGAAATGCGTCTACCTCTCCGCCTGCTAAATTTTATAGTAGTCTCAGAGATACGTCGCAAATCTCTTATGCCAAACAATAGCTTTGCTCAAGCGGCATTTGAGGTGAACCAAGTCTCCACACCTTAAACATAACTATGTTATTAGGTTATTTGTTCAATACCATGAAATGGATGGTAATTTTTGAACCAGGTACGTCATATTACCTGTTGATAAAAGCCTTAACTTGAATTGTGACAATGGAAATGTACATTTAGTAGACACATACATTGCGTACAATTTGTGTAGTTGTGTACAACCTATGGTTTACTATTGCAGAGCATAGTAGTATGTTGTTGCAATTAGCTTTAAACATCTACGATATGTATTCTAAATATTTACTTCGACGAGGACGGAACATAATTACATGATCAAACGAACTTACCTGTAAGTGATGTTCGATCTTAATTATGTGAAGTCCTCGTCGAAATAAATAGCTCCCTCCATCCCTATGTATCACCGAATTGTTGCAACAACTTGGCTTTGAAGTAAATGAAGGTTTATAGGCGGCTAGAGGGGAGAAAGGTAGGGGGATGGGGCCCGGTGCCGCTTTCCTTCTCTGCGTGCGCACTTTGAATTCGTGGCGGTTGGGTATTACTACGAGGGTACTACGATATGTATTCTAAATCTTTACTTCGACGAGGACTTCACATAATTTAGATCGAACATCACTTACAGGTAAGTTCGTTTGATCATATAATTATATATGGGATCAAGTTTCACCAACAGACGGCTGAACTTCCTATATACCTATATAATATAAAAGAAAAACACATCAAGCCTATGTTAAGCATATGTTTGGTATCAATGCGCTTCATTGAAATATGGCTGCATAAATATAATTTCAAAGTCCTTCCCATTCCGTCACGTCAGCACTGACTCCCGTATACACAATGTTTCATTTGGAGCAAGAAATATTTTAACCATGGTTATGGGTCATTAAGTGCCTTATGCGTGAGTATTTCACTTGATTACCATAATTGATCCACTTTCCCCCCTCTCCCATGTATCCCCCTATAGCCCCACGGTACCCAATGGGTGCTTAGGCCTTCGTGGTAGTTGGAATATAAAAAAAAACTTGACACTTACAACAACGGCAACATCAAAATATGAAGCCCCTCGCGAAAATCACAAATGAAACTGAGGAGTTCGAAGCGCGTCACCGCCACTGTCACATACTCCCGATCATTTAACAGTTTAACTGTTTTCATTAAAATTTTTATTTGTTTTAAGTGTACCTTTTCTACATAAACTAAATTACCTAAACTAACAGCTTACCAAAACAGGTACATGATTTGCTATTTTCAAGCAAATAGTTTCAAAGAATGATGCATGATAATGACAAGTGACAACACTCTTATTCCATAAGGTTTTGAGCACGGGAGGAAGAGTGCACCTTTGACGTACCAGAAGGATTACTTTGTGCCATTTACGAATGCATGGAACAAATAACAGGCAACAATTATGAACACTGAAATTGTTACAGAGTAGTACATACTACATTCTGTAACAATTCACGTACCCAGTTCGCAACATATCAACAGGCTATCAAATCAGACAGTCAATTGAAAACTGATTCAAGCTGACAGAGCTATCCCATGCCTGTTGATATTCAGCATAAAAGCGCTGAACAGCTTTACGTTGGCTGAACGCGCTCTATGTAATCGACCACAAAAAGCGGATTGTACTCTACGTATAGCCCATATCTCAAAATCCCATCATTTTCAACAGATATCTATTCGACATTTCAGCATTTGCTCTCCCTTGATGCCGCCGGTAGATTAATCTTCACTATATCCTGGGTACCCCGGCCAATCTCATCGTTTCCATGGCAACCGAAAGTGGAAACGTCTCTTCTCTCTCTATCTCCACCTTCTCTGCACCATCAACAGCAGCAGGGCTTCCCGGGTTTCCCATTTTCCATTTTCCGAACTTGCTGTAGCTGCCAGGGACTACTGTGCCAAGTTCTATTTAAGCTCGACGCAGAAGTTTGGTCTGCTCGAATATCAGGTTTTCCTTTTTCCTTATTTGATAAACTTGGCAGAGCTGTTCGATACGGGATTTTCGAAAAGTTCTATCCTAGTGTAATTCTACTTCCCACGCAAAAAATGAGGAAAGAGTTTTATGATCATAATTTCATTAAATAAAGGGTTTTCCAATTTCCAATACGTAATCCGGTATTTTGTTCTTGAATAAAAACAAAAATTTTGGAATAAATAATGTTTGTTTATATTATCAGAATGTAGTATGGGAGTTATGTTGTGTTTTTTTAATGATTTTCTGCAAATGCCCCCAGGGAGAGAATTACATCAAAAAATTATTCGATGCGAGACGAGGAACCTCGCCATATCGCAGTTCAAATTACCGAGGACTTGTTGGGAAAAGGCTAGGCTATTCGTTTAGTGCTGATAAATCCTTTTCTGCATATGACCTCCTCACTCTGCTCAAGGTCCAGATAAGACTCGAGCACTTCTCACATGTTTGGGGTGCTGCTGCCCCGACTACATTATCTATGCTTGATGCTATTCAGAAGAGAGCTGTCCGACTGATCGAAGATTCTTCTGTATCGGACAGTCTCGGGAGCCTTTCGCATCGATGGGGCGACGGCGCCCTAACTCTCCTCTACCGCTACGCCAATGGGCTTTGCTCCTCAGAGCTCTTCTCCATGTTGGTTCCATTTATTTCATTGTTATTTCATTGCATTATCATGCCTAGAGTTCGCAGGCGCGCTAATTTCACTCAACTTTCCGAGTTTGAGAGCGATCGGATAATCGCATTATGTGAAGCGGGATTTTCTTTTAGAGAAATCGCTAATCGAGTTAAGCAAAACGAAGCTACTGTAATGAGATATTGTCGAGCGTGGTTCCAAGAAGGCCGAAATCGACAAGTTAGAGGTACTGGACGATCTCAGCTATTTTGCGAAATTTCGAGTTAAAATTTGAATCTTTTGCTATTTATACTTATATATAAAAGTATGCTCAAAATTACAGCACTCCTAGTCGGTGTTGCATTTTCTGTCATTTAGTATACCTACCTATATGGTGATTAGCAAAAATCGAATCCCAATTCAACATCTGAAATTTATCCTGTGGTTTACACGTTGATGTTTTGGTCCCAACGGTGACCTTCTTCAAGCGAAAAAAGTCAATTTAAAGTGAAGGTCGCCGTTGAGACCGAAACGTCGCTCAATCAAGGGGAATTTTAAATATACCTGTGTGATTTTGATTCCGCCAGACGGATTACCAAACAGTCATCTACTACACTACTAGTTAAAAACACCGTATGAAAGGGTGCAAAAATACCAAATTAAACAATCAATGGGATCACTCGCAAGGAATCAAACGTCGAATAGAAAACGAGAGAGCTGTGTTTCAAAAGATGTCGACGGTTTTGAAAAGTCATTCAATCTGTTTAAGAACAAAAACTATTCTACTAAACATCTACGTTCTTTCTGTCATACGAGCTTGAACTTTGGACTCTGACGGAAGTAAACATGAAAAAATAGAAGCCTTCGAAATATAGATCTATCAAAGAATCCGTGTTTGACCCATGTTAAGAAAAGAAGAAGTATTGTGCAATATGAAAAAACAAAGAAAATCATTTTATCGGAGAGACTTTAGTATCTGCGCCATATTATGCGGAATGAGCGTAGATATGGGATAGATAAGGACATTATGAAAAGAAATGCTACGATCAGCAGTTTACAGGTGACCATTCTCCGTCCTATATTCCATTTGGGAACAACTGTGGCTTAAATTCACCAATAACTTGAAAATGTTTTTCTTCGGGTAATTAATCGTCTACGGATTGTTTGAATACAATGTATCCTTGAGGAATCTCCACAGAAAATGTCAAGCGGGGTTGGATTGGATGGCCTCTCAAACCGGCGGACATCATCAATGTGAGAAATCACTGAATCGCACGGAGATAAGGAAAACATGTCTGTGATAATTCCAAAGTGTCCCTTAGTGTATAACATGTATAATGGTGTATGTTATCTAACTGTGGCTAAGAAAAAAAAATGGCCTTAAGAAGTTTATGCTTCTCACGCCTTTGTTCAAATTCGCAAATTTCGAAGCGAAACTTGATTTGGTGCGTTCACTTATGTACGACGTATCGTAAACCTCTACATCTCAAACTATACAGGGTGGCGCATCGAAAACGAAACAGACGCATTTACTGGCAGCTCAGTTTTTTTTTTGGAAAAACGCTCAGACCCGTCGATTTTGTTTTCGAGGGGGACACAAGTCTGGCAAAAGATCACGTTAGCACGTGCAGCCCCCTGAGCGGGGGTGACACCACTCCCAAAATCTTAAATGGAAAGGGGGGTCGAGTGATACCTTATTTTAAAGGTGTTTCAATTACCTTTATAATGATATAAAATTAATGTACTTCAGTTCCGTAGTTTTGAAGATTTATTGAATTAAAGCTTAAAGTAGACTTTAATAGGTACATCTGATTAGTTTGTACTACTTTCAGAGGCAATTTGACTAAAAGAATTTACTTAATTAGTAAATGCTTTTCTTCACTACGCCCATCGTTTGTTTATCATTTTGTTGTTGAAAATAGCTATTGGAGCGTTTTTTTGTGGCAAAAAAGTTATTTCTTGAATAAAGATAAGGAAATATCTCGTGTACTTATTTTAAATAGGAATTTAGTACATAGTTTGCGATTGATTTGACCAAACTTTGTTGCTAAGATAACTTGTAACGCTTTATTACATAAATTAACCATGGTATATTCCACAGCAGAAAGAGTTGAAATTATCAAAATATTTTTCGGAAATAATCAGTGCGCTAATAGAACAGCAGAAATATTTAATGAGCGACATGAGAACAGTAACGTGAATCGAAAATATGTTCTAGAACTTGTAGCTAAATTTCGGGAAACTGGGTCAGTCACCAATAAAAAACGCAACATTGAAAATCCCATAAGGAACCAAGCAACAGAAGTGGGGGTTTTAGGGCAAGTTTATGTAGATCCTACGTTAAGTACCCGCAAATTGGAGACTGTGTGTGTGGTCTTAGTCGACGTACCGCCTAACGGATTCTAAAGGCCCATAGTTTTCATCCGTATAAAAATCACCTGGTACAAGAACTTAATGAAGATGATTTTGATCGGCGATTACAATTTTGTGAAGATGTGAGTGAACGAATTATAAACAATGAACATTTTCTATTCAACACTTGCTTTTCCGACGAATGTTAATTTTTCTTAAATGGCGTAGTAAATCGTCACAACTGCCGATATTGGTCCGATTCTAATCCCAGAATTTATTATGAGGTTCATACACAGCAGCTACAAAAATTAAATGTTTGGGCTGGTATTTTTTAAGATCATTTAGCTGGTCCTTTTTTCTTACCTGGAAATTTGACCGGTGAAATGTATTTGGAATTACTGGAAGACGGCATAGATCCTGCATTAACAGCCATAATTGAAAATCAGAATGATCGGCGGTACATTGCGAATAGGTTGATGTTACAACAGGATGGTGCCCCACCACATTACGCATTACGTGTTCGACAATATTTAGACCAGACGTTTCCAGATCGATGGATTGGTAGAAGAGGTGCCATTGAATGGCCCCCAAGATCCCAGATTTATCACCTTTGGATTTCTTTATGTGGGGTCACTTAAAAAGCAAAATCTATGCTACGCAGACAACATCATTAGAAGACCTGCGACGAAGAATTGTGAATGAGTGCCTTCAAATTATTCCTCAAATATTGCAAAATGTGCGGCAACGTTTTGCAAAATCTTTAATATTGCATGGAGAGCCATGGTGACCATTTTCAACATTTACTTGCCTAACGGGTCAGTTCATTCTTCATTTTTAAATTACTTTGCTGCCAAATGTATTGATCTCCACTAATGATGATGTATTAGTTTTATTTAAGCTTTAAATCAATAAATCTTCAAAACTACTGAACTGAGGTACATTAATTGTATATCATTATAAAGGGAATTGAAATACCTTTAAAATAAGGTATCACTCGACCCCCCTTTCCATTTAAGATTTTAGGGTTGGTATTACCCCCGCCCCGGGGGCTGCACGTGTTAACGTGATTTTTGCCAAACTTGTGTCCCCCTCGAAAACAAAATCGACGGGTTTGAGCGTTTTTCAAAAAAAAACTGAGCTGCCAGTAAATGCGTCTGTTTCGTTTTCGATGCGCCACCCTGTATACAATATCTATGATTTTAGAATAATATCCGATTATAAACATTTTATTCGCCTCCACATCCCTGCAATCGGCAGTCGGTCGGCTCTCAGCATAAAAGCAGGTAGTGTTTCATTATTTCAAGTTTTGAGCACATTATTCGTCGGATTTGTCATTTAACTTTCCAGATATCACGGGGATCAGAAGCTTCTTAATAAAATAGAATATCTTCTAGGGTTTTTGTGTGAAAATTCCGTCCAAATCTAAGTTATAGACGGTTCAAGGATTTGTGGGCAGACCAACAGGCAGACAGACCGACCGAAATTAGTGACATTATAATAACATATCTTGTTTTGGAAATGTGGGAATGAGAAGTTACATTTCGCATGCCTGTATCATCGGTTCTATAAGGAGATACCATTTACCACATAAGGTGAATAAAAGTACTTCAACAGCTTATTAGCTCTGAAGCTGCGAAGAGTGGGACCGTCGCTGTGTGAGACGGAGAGGTTGAAAACCACTTTGCGTTACCATAGCGACGCTGTACGGTCGAAAGACCGGCTCTTGCAGTTTCTACTGAAGATTAATCTACCATTCCTCCCATCCACTATCCGTCCGTTCTCCCTGCAGAGACCCAATGTTCGTTTTTTGCCTAGAGGGATTTACCACTGTGGCTCTTGAAATGCCTGGGTCGAGAGCGTGATGATGAAAGGAAAACCTGAATGTTAATGGTACAAGGAGATTGAAAATGGTCACGAACAACGAACTTCATGATCAAAACAAAAGATATGATTAGTGGGGTAACAACCGTATCAAGTAGATAGTCCATCATGGATGCCATACATGCAACATCAGTTTTGTTACCCATTTTCCCAAAATGTGATACACTGATAAATGCAAATATACTAAGTGACATATAACACCCAGTTTAAATGGTTTTATTTTAATAAAAGTTGGTGAATGTATTTATCTTACTGTAAATAACAAGTGAAAAAATTTTCAGCCTTATCAGTTGGACATTCCGGTTTTTATACTGCTTTTTTTAATTCACTAACGCTCTAAAAATGAATATTTCAGCCGCAGTAAAGAATCAACGTTGGCGGATTTTGGTTCTTGACATCCTTTACGATCGGTTACGATGCCTAGAGTACGGAGACCTGTATGATTTCGTCAACTTAGTGAGTTTGATAGGGGCCGTATAGTGGGACTTCGGGAAGCTGGACTTTCTTTTCGGGCAAATGCAGTTAGAGTGCAAAGAAGTGTAGACACTGTGGTTAGGTGTTGTCAGGCATGGCTTCGAGATGGCCGTACGCAAAGTGCAAGGGGCACTGGACGCCGCCGTAGAACAACAGACCGTGAAGATCGCCGCCTAAGATTATTGGCCTTAAGGGACCGTTTCTCCACTACCAGGTCCATTGCAAATGAATGGTTTGCAGAACACGGAAGACCTATTGGCATGCGAAGTGTATACCGACGAATGAGAAGTTTTGGCTTGTTTTCATACCGGCCACACTGGGAGGACCCTTTAACTCCGACGTAATCGCCTTGAGTGGTGCAGACAACGGTCACTCTGGCATCAGGAATGGAACAGTATTGTCCTTAGTGACGAGCCTCGATTTTGTTTAGGCATGCACGATGGTCGTGCCAGGGTTAGAAGGCGACGTGGTGAAAGGAGGAATCCACAGTTTTTTGTTGAAAGACATGTTCATCACACTGTTGGAGTTATGGTTTGGGGTGCTATAGCTTATGGTTCCAGGTCACCTTCAATCTTCATCAGAGGTAACATGAACGCGCAGCGTTATATCCACGAAGTTCTAGAACCCCATCTTTTACCCTATCTTGACACCCTGGCAGATCCAACTTTCCAACAAGATAATACCCGACCACATGTTGCAAGAGTCACAATAGACTTCTTTCAACATAATGATGTCACATTGTTACCATGGCCACCAAGATCTCCCGACTTATCCCCAATTGAGCACGTGTGGGATATGATGGGTAGGAGATTGCTCAATTTGCAACGTCCTCCTCAGACTCTAGAAGCACTTCGAGAGGAGTTGGTGGTTGCCTGGAATGAGATACCACAGGAGGACATTGACCACCTGATCAGAAGCATGCCTAGGCGCGTTGGAGAATGCGTAGCACATCAGGGTGCATCCACACATTATTAAAGGTCAAAGGGCTTTAAAGCAGTGCAATCATTTTGAAATTTTTATCATTTACTTATTATGCTTCATTAAGTACTTATACAAAATTTTATTAAAATAAAACCATTTAAACTGGGTGTTCGGATTTATATGTAACTTAGTATATAATGCGCGTTAAAATTAGAGCCCCAGTACTTTGAAAGTTCCTCCTACATTTATTTCTCGAGCTGGGAAAACAGCTTGAGTTAAATATGAGTTTGAAAATTAATCATCAAACTTCATCAACGAGCGACATTATTTTACTAAGGCATATTTATCACAATAATATTTTTACAAGTTTAATCCAGGATTCTTTTTTGATGCGCATTAATTACATGGTATATGTCAATCAAAATCAACGGAAAATATGACTTCGACTTTACGTTTTTGACTATAACTTAGAGACTATTTTTACGAGATATTTACTGTCATTATGGTTCTAACGGACTTTGAGATATATTTTCTAAAAGAACAGGAAAATGCCTCGAATCGCCATCGATTAAGTTTTGTTCCCAAAACTCAAGCTATTTTGATAATTGCTTTTATATCAGAAACCATTTCTGCTTGTTCTTTGTTTCTCCCTTGAAGCTGCAAATTAAGTTCATTTAATTTTTCTGTAATATCCACAAGAAAACCAAAATTTCTAAGCCAAATTGAATTTTCCAGTTTCGGAATCGGTTTGTCAAGTTGTTTGAAAAATCGAACTATGGCAGATATGATATCATTAAAACGTATCAGCACTCGTCCCCTACTTAACCATCGAATATCAGAGTGAAGAAGTAGTTCCCCGTATTGACAGTCAATTTCATCGGCCAAGGTTTTGAACAATCTTCTTTGTAATGCTTGAGCTCTAATCTTGTTCACAATTTTTACTACCAATTTCATAACGTGACCCTTATCACGACCCAGCATAGCTGGAGCGCCATCGGTTGTCAAGCCTACCATTTTCGATATTGGAATTTTCTATGAAGAGATAATATTTTTAAAAGAAGAAAACAAGTCCTGCCCAGTAGTCTGTTATTTTAGTGGAATAAACTTCAAAATATCTTCTTTAATCGTAAAATCACTAAAAACCATCCTGACGAACACGGCCACCTGAGATGTGTCAACGACATATGTGATTCATCCAGCTGCGGTGAAAAATAAGCACAGTTATCGAAGTCATTTCTTAACTGTAAAAGTATATCATTGCTTATCACTTCTACTGGCCTCATCACGTATTAGAAGTTACATATATTTTATAGCAGACACTATGTATCTCGTCTTGGTTTCTAAAGTTGGCAAATAATGAATCTGCAGCTTCTAGAAATACACTGTAAACATGATTTTTGTGAATGTACTCAATATATAAAAAATAAAAAAATACATGACTATATTAAATCAAACTCAAAATAACATTTGGATACACAGCATCACAGTGAGGTAAAACAAATTAATTGTACAAAAAAAACATTCTTTGATTTTTATTAGATTTTTATAAAAAAAATAAAAAAACCTAGTAAGAAAATATATGAATCTTGCACAATGTACCTATATAATTAAATAATAAGTTTACCTTATTATACAGGGTTTCCCTTAATTATATGCGAATATTTAAGGGTGTGAATCTACACGAAAAATTAATGTTAGTTTGCTTTATAAACTATGGTCCAAAAATGTTTCCTTACAAAAACTCGGGGAGTTGAAGTTTTAGGAAAAAATGGAAATTAATTAATATTTTCAGAACCGCTTCAGATATTTCACTGATATTTAGTAAGTAGTGAAAGTTAATAAAGCTGCATATGTTTCAATGCAAAAATAATTTTTAGCTTCAACAGTGGCGTGCGTACGGGTATTGACTTCGATATTTTTTAAGAAAAAAATGGTACGTCAATGGTTTTTTGCCAAATAAAAATTATTTTTGAATTCCCTGTTCAATTTAAAACAAATAATCTTTCTTGAATTGTTTTCTTTCGATGCGCCATTTTTGAAATAGAAACCGTTCTATTGTCCGAGAAAATTAATGTAATAATTGAAGAATGCAATTTAGCAATAAATATCTAGTTGCTTTGGAATATGTCAGTGGCTTTTGACATCTGACAAGTCTCTGTTATCCAAATCTGTTCGCTGTGACATCTTTTTCATTATTTAGTTTGAGGCCGTTCAAGTATTACGTAAGCAGATTTATTACAATTATTTACCCCCCCCCCCCCCATCCCCCTCGTCAGCAAAAGTAAGCAAAGCTCTTACCCCCTTACCCCCTCTCGCCATGCTTACGTAAACATTTGTCAATTAATCTATTGTTTTTTTTAATATTATAATTATAACGTTATAATTATAATTTGAAAAATAAGAAAATAGATTTAGGATGGAGATTATATTTTACTGATACGGTATTCAACTTAGAGTAAAGGACAAAAACATTATATCTTACTAACATAACAAACTTATTTTAAATTTTTGGTACATATATTGAATTCAAATTAACAGTCTTCAGTCCATGAAACACGAATCCATGGTTCTAAGTTTTCGATGACATTGGATTGCTTCGATTGCTGCTCAGTGTTGTGAGTTTGCTCGCTTTCATCGGATTTTGGAATGTCTACGTCGTTCTCATCGAGCCATTCAACATCATGGTGCTCTAAATTTTGAATAATGCACATCAGTTCATTAGCACGACGAGCAGCGACTCTTACAGGTCTAACTTTCCTATCTGTGTGCGTGTTTACTTTTTATGGATATTTTCGATGTGACGATTTAGTAACTTGACGGAAGCATGATAAAGAGCACACGTTTTGCATGTTCGACTTGGTAGCCTCAATTTTACTGTCGGACAAAAATAACCGTAGGGCATTAGCAGGAAATCTTTGAGTGAAGCACTTAAGCGTAGAGCTAAATTGACTGGAAGATTAAGAAATTGCCCTCCTTCATCCAAAACCAAGTCATCAACTGTTTGTTTTACTTTTACAGGCGGTGGAAGAAACCTATTGTCTAGTAATCTGAATAGGCCACTTCTTGGACGACAGCATTCTGTATTTCTGCATTTTACAATTTGAAGCAAGTATTGGCTCTCACGCACATGTTCTAAATACCATTTAATGTCTGGAAAATCAGGAAGATCTTGTTCACCTGCCCCAACATATTTTGCATTAACATTATAGCCATCAATTTCCATTGAACTTCAGCTAATACATTTCCTGCAAATTCGAAATTAGATCTTTCTAAATGTTCATCAATTGTAACGCCACGTTCATCCAAATGAGACCCAAAATGGTCATGAGGCAATATTAAACCAGCCAGTTCCCGACTAAGAGGAGCCATTCTGCGCTCTACTCTATTATACGCACTTCTTCCAGGAGCATTGGTAGCTAAAAACAATGCATCGAGATCATGTCGCTTATAGTGTTGTAAGTATAGCAAACCCTATGACTTTTTGATAACGTGGATTTTCATCTGGCCCTCCATCAACCGTCATGATTACCAATGGTTTTACTAGTCCATGGTCAGTTTTAGCTTATGGTCGAAACTCTTCAAGTTCGAGAAGCGTCTCGAAATCCTGAGCATGAGTATTAGTAGTAGATGAACAATGCTTTTCACTTCGGATAGCGATGTATGTTGGTCCAGAATATCCAACGGCTTGCGGTTGTCCTAGCATATTGGAAGTGATTTTGATACGAGCATAAACATAAACAGATGGTATTAATTTATTACGCTCAGCGATTACCCAATCGTGATCAGGCAATTTGATTCTATATTCCATGTGCATTAGAAGAGGTGCTTGCTTATTTGCCGCAGTTACGCCAATAGGGACTCGAGCTTTATCATCTTGAGGTATGAAAAATACTTGATCTGGTCCAAGTATGGATGCTATGATCTCTAAATAATGGATTGATGTTTCAGCGAACTTGCTATCTAACTGGCTCTTGTGGTGATCATTTTTAGCCCGAATGAGCTTACAGGGACTGTCGATACATGTCTTCGTCAGTCTGCAGAATTATATTTTCTGGGAATCAAACGAAGATATGTCCCACAGCGACTAATGTCAAATCCTATTTTACGTAATTCTTGTGTGAGTTCATCAAGAGTTTTTACGCTGCGAATTGATTCTGTTTGTCTTCTGCTGCACTCCCAAATAAAGCTATATCCGCGATTGTTTTCTATAGTGAATGTTGATTGCTTTCAAGATTAGGACGTTCCACTGAATCCCTCAGAGATAGTCTTTTTTTTATTTCTGGATTTTCATGACAAATATCATCTAACATTCTTTTCATACCATCCCTGTGTTTCTTTTGGGCGTTTTGAACCTTCCTGTTTAAAGACTGTTTTGCTGTTTTTATTTCCTCGCGCAAGTTAATGGTCTGTTTATAAACTTCAGCACGGCTTGGCATAGTATCTCCGGCAGAATACAAAGCAATCAGATTTTTTTCGAGTAGAGCAATCTTATTTTTCATAGCTTCCTGAGAAGGTTTTGCTCTCTGTTTATCTGTATTTCCATTAATTTCGCATTGCTGTTGTGATTCATTAACGGGTTTTATTTTATCTTCTTCCTCTTTTTTAATATTTGAAGCTGACTGTATAATTTGTGTTTTTTCTGCAGGTTTACAGGTTGCCTAAAAATAAAAACTTTCTATGGCTTCTGCTAAAGATTCTCTAATTAAGCTACATAAATACAAAGTATGGCAATATAAATGGTAAATACAAAACCCTATGGCTTTAAATCTAATATGTTTAAACGAGCAATTCATTCCGGTAACAAAATTCAGGGTGTTAGTATTCTGTATATATGTATAAAACTAACATCCTGTACTTTGTGACCAATTGACGGAATCAATCATAAGAAATAAATCTATAATATAATGAATATTACCTCTATACTTTGAGATAGACCATAATATTTTCTAATCAGTAACTTTTTGGCGATTTCTAATATTTCTAGTACTCATAGGTACCTAAAATGATTTCGTCACTCACCTTAGAAAAAATTTAGTAGATTGGATTTATTCTTAGTCGCCGCTCGCAATTCTTGTTCAATTCTCTTAGATACAATGATATCTAGTTCCTTGTCGGATTTTGATTGTAATTTGTAATTTCGCCACACTTCGTTAACTAACTTTTGTACATTTTGTACTTTCGTAATTGTATCAGATTTTTTAAAACTTTCAAACAATTTTTGGTACAACTTGGGTTTGTCTATGTGAAACGACATCTTATTTAAACATTAAACTTTGGCTAATGGAATCAATGGTAACACAAATGTTAACTTGCTTTACTATACTTACAATACGTCTACCCGCTATAGTATCCAAACGAAAAACTACACTGATAGAGGAAATTTAGACAAGTGAACACCGCGCGGTAATTCCCCTACTCGGTTCTAAAGCGAGTAGGGGAATTACCGCGCGCTGTTCACTAAACGTATGCATTATTTGCGGGAATCCCCGAAAATGCGTTTCGTTTTCAAGCAAAGACAATGTGAGGGTTGCCATTCGTGTAAAAAAGTAAATAACTATCGATGACGTAATCATCATCTAGACTCCCCTCCCCCCCATGCCATCCAAAATAAGCAAAACAAAGCCCCCCCGCCCCCCCATAGTGCTCACGGAATACTTGAACGGCCCCTTTTAACAATCTTGTTAATAATGGTGAATTAGTCAAATGGCGGAAATGCATTACGTATAGGGCCTTGCCGTCGGTAATGGTGAGCAAACCAGACGGATTTATCACTAGAGATATTCCGATCGTGCTTTGCCAGATCGTCGAACATTTTCTAATATTCATCGTCGTCTTGTTGAAACTGGTTCTGTCCGAAAAGGAACATCTCAAGGTAGACCTCTAAGTGTGAGAACACCTGAAATTGAGGAAGCAGTGCTACACGAAGTCTAAGAACATCCTGAAACGAGTAGGTACGAGGAAGATCGCTAGACACTTAAATATTTGCCATCAAATTGTTGGGAGAATTTTAGTGGATTTTTTGTTAAATCCTTACCATATTTTAAGAGTACAGACATTACTTCCCATTGATTTGTCAAGGCGTGTGACCTTTTGTCAGTGGTATCTTCAAAAGTTACACAAAATCCGTAATTTGAATCAATGATTCTGTTCAAGGACGAAGCTAATTTTTCTCGAAATGCCATTCAGAATTTCCACAACAATCATTTGTGGGCAGAAGAAAATCCCTATGCCGTAACCGAAACCCATTTCCAACACCAATTTTCGGTTAACGTATGGGTAGGAATTATTGGCAACCACTTTATTGGCCCATTCTTCTTGCCGGGACGACTTGACGGACAGACACGTCAATTTTCTTCAACAACTGCTTGATGATGTTCCGTTAGTAATAAGAAACAATATTTGGTACATGCATGATGTTGCACCAGCGCATATCAATGTAGCGGTTCGTAATTATTTACAAACTGTTTATCCAAATCGTTGGATTGGCCGCGGTGGGCCCTAAGAATGGCTAACAAGGTCCCCAGACCTCAACAGTTTAATTTCTTTTTGTGGGGCTATCTTAAGACACTAGTGTACACAAGTCCCATTAACACTGTAGAAGAATTAAGAGAAAGAATAGTTGCAGCTTGTGAATAATAAAAAACACTCCAGGTATATTTCAACGAGTACGCAATTCCATGAGAAGAAGGGGGGAAGCATGCTTTCTAAGTGAAGGGGGCATTTTCACAATTTTTGTAATTATTTTGTTGGTTTTAATGTTATGTTTATGTTGTCGGTTGTTGTTGTTCATTACCCCTAATATGTTTAAATTTTCCAATTAAATTAATAATAAGTTAGACAATAGAACGATTTTTATTTTTTTACTCCAAAAATGTCGCATCGAAGGAAAACAATTCAAGAGAGATCATTTGTTTTAAATTGAACGGGGAATTCAAAAATAATTTTTATTTGGCAAAAAAGCATTGGCGTACCATTTTTGTTCTAAAAAATATCGAAGTCAATACCCGTACGCACGCCACTGTTAAAGCTAAAAATTATTTTTGCATTGAAAAATATGCAACTTTATTAACTTTCACTACGTACTAAATATCAGTGAAATATCTGAAGCGGTTCTGAAAATATTAATCAATTTCCGTTTTTTTTTCCTAAAACTTCAACACCAAGAGTTTTTGAAAGGAAACATTTTTGGACCATAGTTTATGAAGCAAACTAACATTAA
The DNA here is from genome assembly GCA_963669975.1 of Acanthoscelides obtectus. Lineage (NCBI taxonomy): Eukaryota > Metazoa > Arthropoda > Insecta > Coleoptera > Chrysomelidae > Acanthoscelides > Acanthoscelides obtectus. The sequence continues at coordinate 93,838,151 of CAVLJG010000001.1, forward strand.
TTTTTCATGTAGATTCACACCCTTAAGTATTCGCAGATCATTAAGGAACACCTTGTATACCTACCTACTTTAACTGATAACACACACAAATTATTTACTTTATTAAGGATTAAAAAATATTATAATATATGAGTAGAATGGCAATCCTGCACAAGCATAGGTGGATACGTAATCTAATCTCGGTCTTTAAGCAACCTGCCAGCATCGCGAATTCAGAAGCACCATCGCCCACTCAGACAAAATAACTTGGCGTAGCTATTTTGTTTATGCCATCCACAAATACCACGAATGTGTTTTAGCGCGCTCAATTTGCGTAAAGCTTAACGCAATATTCATAAGAATTGTCAAAGAATATTCCAAAACAGGATTCGAATACCGAGATTTGAATGCAAAGTGGGTATTCGAATATTGGGATTCAGAAACGGTATTCAGAATCCAGAATACCGAGTACTGACCAAAAAAGTATTCAGTCGAATACCAAATACCAAACACACAAATGTATTCGTACTCCAGCCAAATGTATTCTGAATAGTATTCCAAATTAATACCGAGCATTAGAATACTACCCAAGTCTGAGAAAAATGTTTTATAAGTTACTTTAAAAAAATTGTGTTATTTAAGAATGTATTTTTTTCATTTTCTAGTAAATAAAGGAATAACAAATGTATATTTTTTAGAGTGGCCTTGAGATATGGTTCTCCCACCTTATTTTGGTTCAGGTTAGCACATTGGCCGCAAGCAAGTGCCAAGAAATCGGACTAGATCAGAGTTCCCCAAACTTTTTTGTGTCGTAGACCCCTTGCCATGCTTTTTCGTGTTGGGTAGATCCCCTACTTACCTGATATTGATTTCCTGTAAATTTCTAACTGTAGTGAAGTTTAGTGTTAAAAACTTAAAGTAAAACCACATGTTAATTTATACATTTATTAATTGAATTTAAATTAAAACTACGCAAAATAAAATTTTGTATCTGTTATGTAAAATATACGTAACATTAAATAAACAGGTGTTTGACCAATAAGTGCCCCCATTGGGAATAAGTGCCCGCATTGAAAAAAAAATAAGAGGGATAAAATAAAAAAAAAAGTGAAAAATAATAAAAAAAAAGTGTTTTACTTAAAATAGTACAATAAGCGAGTTCTACAATAATTTCACTGTTAGTTTGATTAAATTCCGCTTCTTATACGTCTAAGTTATCTAAAAATAGGCAAAAAATTAACGAATTTTAGTGTCAGAATAATTTAAAAAAAATATTTTCTATAAAGGGGGTTCTTTAAAAAAAATCAATGCGGGCACTTATTCCCAATGAGGGCATTTATTGGTCAGACACCAATAAACATAAAATAAACTATAAATAAAATAACATAAGCAATAAGTCAATATTTTTAGTGAGAAGGATGAACCTGATGCTTTAATAATAAATTATCAACATTTAGCGTCAATGTTGTAAGGGTTAATCTTAAATCTCCTCGGCTAATGATGTCCAGTCTGTTTCTTTTTTCGTTAGGAGATTGGTAACAGCGCTGAACCCCCTTTCCACTTGGTATGACGATGGAAAGGAAATTAAAAATTTCCTCGCTATATTCCATAATACGGGATAAGTAACGGGAATGTTGTTTTGCAGCCAGAATTGCTGATATCCGTTTTTAAACTGAACCTTAAGTTCTTCGTTTGTACTTAGTTCAGTCAGTTCCTCTTGTATTATGACATTCGTTTCTTCTATGTCACCATATGGATTAATTATCCAAGGTGGTATTACCATAGTCAAAATATCCTCAAACCTAGATTCAAAATCTGAATAGAGGGCATTTAAATGTTGAACGTAAGTTGAAACGTCGTCTTCTTGGCAGCTTGTCTGTGACAAATTGGGGAACTGGGAAAATTCGCCCCGTCCAATATTTTTCTTCATTAGTTTAACTCTGGCAAGAAACGCTGATAAGATGGACTTTGTTTTAATCAAATTTAAACTGTCGCCTATAACTGCAAATTAACCATATTAAATTTTGTAAACAAATCTGTTAAATAGGCGATGTCTGTTTTCCTCTTCATTAAATTTTCTTTTAAAATGTTATCTTTAGTATCCAGAAATTCTAAAAAAGTGCAACAAATCTTGTCAAACATAAGCCTTTCGACAGCCAGCGTACTTCCGTGTGAAGGAGTAATTGATGAAAGTGTTCGTCATTTTCTTCACAGAACTGTGCAAATAACCGCGTATTCAACGCGTTGCCTCGGATTCGGTTTACTGCATCAATGACTAAATGAAGTGATTCATGCAATCTAACACTCAAATTTTTAGCAACTAAATGTTGTCGATGGATGACGCAATGTATTGCTAAACACCCCTGATACATTTTGTTTTAAATAGCTTATAAATCCACGATAACGTCCAACCGAGGCAGGTGCTCCATCTGTAGCTACTGATATTATATTTGATAAAGGAATTGCTTTTTCAATGAAGTAATCCTTCAAAACATGAAATATTGATTCACCTTTAGTGTCGGTTATCAAAGTTCTTGCGAAGAGCAGTTCTTCGTAGATTTCTTAATTCATAATAAAACGAACATATGCCAATAATAATGCTGCATTATCAGGTAAAGTTGACTCGTCCATTTGTATAGAGAAATGGGTCGTTTGCAAATAATTACATAAGAAGCTTTCAATATCAGAACCCATTTCATCAATACGTCTTTCAACAGTATTGTTGCTTAAGGGAATTCTTTTAATGGTATCAGATGCAGGTTTGTGTAAAACAGTTTTTAAAACCTCTTCAACGGCTGGCAAAATTAACTTCTCTCCGATAGTATGCGCTTTTCCGGATTTTGCTCTAAGTAACGAGATATTGTAAGACGCTCACAAACCATCATCATTTCTTTGTGACGTCGAAGCGAACATTCTGTCCAGTGTAGGTCTCTTCTGAAATTTATCTTTGAGTGTTTGAAAGTATTTCAAATCTATCTCTGTTTTATCAGGGTGGCATCTTCTCAGATGATCTTGCAGTTTAGATGGTTTCATAGCGTCATTGCACAAAACTTTGTTGCATAAAAGGCACATAGGCGATTTTTTGTCCGGCAATGATGGAATGAAGCCAAATTTCAAATAATCAACACTGCTACATTTCTTTTTAGATTCGGACATGGCATCAGTCATCTGTGGGCAAAATTAAATTATTTAAATAAGACAGAAAATCCAGCAGCTGTATATTAAAAATATTTTTTGATTTTTCCGAAAACATTCCATAATTCGAACATCTTCTTGCAACAATTAGCTCGAATTACGGAGATTGCACTGTAATTATTTATATTACCGATTGCTAAAATTTTCAAAAAGAAACTATTGACGAGTACTCGTGTAATTTTGCATATTTGAATATTTAACTACTAATAACTAAAGTCATGATTGGCGTAATTTATCTATCTTTGCTAACTACGAGTACAAAACTAAAATTTAATAAAAAATAATGTACTTACTTTTCTCCAGCACTCTCAAACAAAATAACACTGACTCACTATAATTTGTGTGATATACTATCTGTTTATATTTTTTAAAATATTTTCTTAGCACTTTCCTTTTCAAGATTCAGGAAACGAATAAACGTATTTGTCCGACATTCGTATTTATAGAGTGACGGATTGAACAAGTCAGTGCAAGGTAGCGAAGCTCTGAGTCTGCGACTCTCAGGTTTTCACAAGTTCAAAATGTATTGAGACCACAAAGCGAATACCAACATCCTACAACTTACACAATTTTATAAACATATATAATAAATTTTTTACTTCATAGGTACTTTTATAAATAATGTATATGTTTTGATATTATAAGATAGTATGATGTAAGTAAATAGGTACTATCAGTGTATGTGTTGAGATCCACTATCGTGGACCCCCATATTCATTTCATGGACCCCCAAATTTTGTTTCGCTGATGTAGACCCCTTGCAGGTTGTCATAGACCCCTAGGTGGTCGATATAGACCACTTTGGGAATAATGGACTAGATAGAAGGAGCAAGTACATGATTTGTTTCTAACCAAATTTACGTAGTCAGTAGTCAGGATGCAAGTTCATACTACAAGTCGATCAGGCTTATGCCGCCAGCTGAGAGTTGTTGACATTTCACATTAAACTCGTCCTTTTCTGCGCAAATATACAGGGTAAAAAGTTAGTAGTGGATCAATGTACGTTCGGTGATAGCCTCAAAACCTATCGAATGAACCCGTATATGTGTGGTCCAAAATTTTATAGTTCAGGATATATTTGCAATTTTGTGAAATTACGGAAAAAACGGGATAATCAACTTCCAATCGCAATTACAACTAAGCCATTAGGTTTAAGGCTGTGTTTTTTTTAAGATGAGCTAAATGGTTAGTTTTAGCAATGGTTACGTCACTTTTTAACAGAGCTTATTAGAAATCAACGCAAAAAATCTTAAATTAATTTTTTTGTGAAAAATCTCTTTCATCCCTCAACTTTGGAGGGCGGTAAAAAAGAGGTTTTATTTCATTATTCATTTTATTGTAAAAACTATTTCAATCCATGTAGAATAAGCCCTGAAAATTTCAGCTAGCTACGATGAGTGTATCATGTCACACTCGTTGTGATGTGATAAACGCAATCCTTACCACCTACAAGTATAGAACCTATCGTGTTTAGCCGCTCTTTATGGCGATTTACCGACAAATGTTGAAGATAATTTAATTTAACTAACTTTTAAAGAACATGTTCGAAATGGCTTTCATTATTTTCCACAAGCGACACCTTTTAATAAAATTGTCCTATAGTCTTGAAAAATTTGCGTTTTCCATTTTTATTTTTGTTCCATCAATTTTCTGGCGCAGTTGGTTGACATTTGTATATTCAGGTGTATAGCTTATCCCCTTATAAAACCCCCATATAAAAAAAATCTAGAGGATTTAAATCGGGTGACCTTGGAGCCCATCTACCTATCCATCACATTGAAAATACACGCGGCTTCGAACGTCCAAAGGTACTATACATGTACATCCTCTAGCAGCTCATGCAGACTGCTTTGTAGAAAAGCAAGATATGACTGACCATTCAACCTGGCGCGCAATTCATATGGTCCAATTAATTTTTTGTTGAGTACTCGAGCCCATAAATTAACTCCGAACTGACGTTGAAGGCTGTGTCGGCAAATAGCGTGTGGGTTTTCCACGCTCCATGAATGGAAATTGTGCATGTTGAATATTCTCACAAAATTCTACCCGTTGTGCATAGTCGCTTGGAAGCAATTCTTGTACTTTTTGTGTATGATAAGGATGCATGTTCTCCGAGCGAAGTATTGTGTGCACTGAAGTATGGGATATGTTTCCGCATCGGGCAGTGGCTCTGGTGCTTCTAGAGGGATCTCTCTCGGCTGCTTCTATTATATCTTCTATTTCTTCTGAGCGTATCCTCGGCGCTCCTAGCTGACGATCAGTGCCTAGTATGCGGCCCTCCATATACGCGGTAGTCGGGATATACCGCCGGTCTTGGCCCACCTCTTCTAACAACATACACCCGATACATGCGAGCAGCTGCTCGAGCATTTCCTAGGACAGCACCATAATCTCGCAGTAAATTTGTCATGATTCTACTCACATTCCAAACGTTAGATATAAATTTCGCGCTGGACCATTGCCTGACTTAGTAATTGCGGTCAGACCGAAGATTGAACGCCTCACACCTGGAATGCCGAGTTGAATGCCTAAGCTCATTAAGCTGATTTGGCTATTTTGCGAAACAAATCCGCCATTTTGATTTTACAATATGTTAATATACACAGTATCACTCGCACTGCTAGGACGAATCTAACAGTACTTCATATGTCAAAATCCATCAAGGCGTTTGACCTGTAGCTGGTAAAATAGAATTTCTTATTTACATGTATATGTTACTGTAAAAGCCCGAACTGTGGTAAATCCTAAGATTTTCCGGTAAAACCTAAGATTTACTAACTCTCAATGGTACAAGTCCGAACAGTTCTTTTATTTCGAACTTTTACCACCATTCACTAGGTAAATCTTAGGATTTACCTCAGGGGCACGGTAAATATTGAAAAAGACATTTTTTTCCTATTAGAACTTAGTATATTCTAGGTTTTACCAGTGATGGCTGGTACATATTAGTTTTGGGAATAAAAAATGCGTAATTCTTAATCATTTATTTAAATTACAGTGGACCTCCGGTAATCCGACAAACATTATGCAGGGCAGTGTCGGACTATCGAATTTGTCGGATTATAGAGCACTGCCTAAGACCCCCTATAGTCCGGAATTTTTTACAAAAGAGTACCTTGTAACCCGATAAATTACATATCCAATGGTAAGATTATATATGTTATCTATAAATATATATGTACTTTGAAGTACAAATCATACATAGTTTATGTATGTCGAATTTAGTAAATTAAATAACAATAGAGAGCTTACGTTTTATAATAAAATTAATGCATACATATGTACCAAAATAATCAAGAATTATTAATCAAAATCATTAATGAATTTATCAAATTATTAAGCTTGGAAATATTCATCAATCTTTTTTTGTTGGTTGTTATAACGCGAGATCGGAGCTTTGACCCTCAGTCTTCTCAAAAGTAAAAGTTCGTTGTAGGATGTACCATTCTCTTCAGTCCATTGTAAACCTAGCTCAAAGGCGTTAATTGCGTCTTGGCTGTGACTTGTGGAGCAGTTGCAATCACGTCGTCGTTATTTTCCTGATTGTTTGTTGTATAATTAGAAACCTCTTTTATAATCTCTTCGTCAGACATTTCATGAAAAACATTTTCCTCTTTATCCATTCCACGGCACCAGATTTCCAAATCTTCCGGACTTATCTGTGTTTCAGTAGCGACTTGTTCTATAACTTCCGAAGTAACACTGATTTATGGAACGTTGCTAGGAGTGGTGACTATATCTGGCCATAACTTTTTCCAAGACGATTTAGTAGTTGATGACGGTAACGCATTCCACGGCTGACATACTCTTGCTTGACAAACTGAATGATATTCTGGTCCATTGGTTGACTCAGTGCAGTGCAATTTGGTTTAAGAAACATCGCAGGGATGCATTTATCCTCAGTTGTTAGTTCTTCTTCAGACGGATGACCGGGAGCGTTATCAAGAAGCAACAACGCTTTTTGAGGAAAATTATGATCTTTTAACCATTTTCTAACTTCAGGTACGAAGCATTTATCAAACCACTTTTTAAAAAGGTCTTTTATCATCCTTGCACTTTTTTGTCCGTAATAGTGTAGAGGTAAATCAATGTTTTTGAATGCCCGTGGTTTATTAGATTTCCCAATGACCATCATCAAGCGCGTGTGTGCCCGCAGCGTTAGCACATGGTAGTATGGTTACACGCTCTTTACTTACTGTTCGTCCAAGTACGGATTTATCGTTACAAGAAACGAAAGTTTTCTTAGGCAACTCACGCCAAAAAAAGCCCTGATTCGTCTGCATCGTACACCTGTGACCTTTTGCAAAAATTTTAATGTAAAGGGCTCTATGCAGGTGGCATCGTTAGAAAGTTTCTCTCCTGTAATAGTCATTAAACGTATGCCATGACGTCTTTTAAAACGTTGTAGCCATCCTTTGCTGGCCACAAAATCATCTTTTTTGTTATTTCCCTATAAAAAAACTTAGCTTTCATGGCCAACATGGGTCCTGAAATTGGTGCATGCCTATTTCTTTCCTGAAGAAACCACATGTACAAAGCTTCTTCCACTTCTGGATGTTCAGCTTTCTTGAGTGTCAGTCTCTTGCCTGGCCCGCAGTCAGTAGTTGACACGAACTTCTTGATCTTTTCGAGGTTTCTTTTAATGTCATAAATTGTAGATCGGCCTACGCCGTATTCACTTGCTAAACTACTGAAAGTTTCATTGCGATTTAAGCGGTCTAAAATATCACATTTTTCTTTGTCAATATTTTGTGCTTTCGCTTCCGAGTTTGTAATGACATTACTAGGTACTATACTTAATAGACAATGAATAAATAGTAAACAATGAACGCACGCTAGGCCGTACCGCTATCACCAGTAGTCAAATTCAACCTAAGTAAAACAATGCTTACGCGTCGAGCACGACAGCAGTGGCGCGTACAAGTTGTAACGTGTTCAAACCTGCGTGACCTACATTAGTGAAGATTGTCAAACACGTATGTATGTAATACATATTCAAAGACATGTCGGATTACAGGGGGCGCCGGATTAGACAGGGGCCGGATTATCGGGGTCCACTGTACATATGTATTCATGAACCTTACATTTACATATGTACGAGTATTTATATGTATCATATCTTATTCTCACAAACATAACGCTTACGTTGGCTAATTGAATCTCACTGAATCAGTATTTTTCTTATAATTTGGTATTCACGAACAAATTGAAAAAAGACAATCGTCATTAATTATTAGGTACTTAATAAGAAAAATATTATTTGTTTCAACCCGGAGTACTATTGAACACGTTATGACATGTCTTTATCAACTTTTACAGTGTCATTATGGTAAATATTAAGATTTACCAATTAAATGGTGGTAAAAGTTCGAAATAAAAGAACGTTCGGACTTTTACCATTGTCAGTTGGTAAATCTTAGGTTTTACCAGAAAATCTTAGGATTTACCACAGTTCGGGCTTTTGCAGTAACATATAGATACCCATCTGCGTCAAACATACAGATTCTTTAAGGTGAGGCACTTATCGTAGCAAGCTGAACATTTCAGGGTTTATTCTACATATCTAAATAGTTTTTTTACAATAAAATGAATAATGAAATACAACCTCAATTTTCTTTTACCGCCCTCCAAAGTTGAGGGATGGAAGAGATTTTTCACAAAAAAATTAATTTAGGATTTTTTGCGTTGATTTATAATTAGCTCTATTAAAAAGTGACGTAACCATTGCTAAAACTAACCATTTAGCTCACCTCAAAATAAACAGGCCTAAACCTAATAGTTTAGTTGCAATTGCGATTGAAAGAGCATTATTCCGTTTTTTTTTTCAAAATTTCATAAAATTGCAAATATCACCTGAACTAAACTAAAAACTTTCGAACCACACATATAGGGATTCATTCGATATGTTTTGAGGCCCTCTATCACGTGACTTCCGTTGATCCACTACCTACTTTACACCCTGTATACCGGGTGTTCCTTAATGATATGCGAATATTTAAGGGTGTGAATCTACATGAAAAATTAATGTTAGTTTGCTTTATAAACTATGGTCCAAAAATGTTTCATTACAAAAACTCGGGGTGTTGAGGTTTTAGGAAAAAAATGGAAATTAATTAATATTTTCAGAACCGCTTCAGATATTTCACTGATATTTAGTACATAGTGAAAGTTAATAAAGTTGTATATTTTTCAATGCAAAAATAATTTTTAGCTTTAACAGTGCCGTGCGTACGGGTATTGATTTAGATATTTTTTAAGATAAAAAATTGTACGCCAATGGGTTTTTGCCCAGTAAAAATTATTTTTGAATTCCCCGTTCAATTTAAAACAAATGATCTCTCTTGAATTGTTTTCCTTCGATGCCCCATTTAAAACCGTTCTATTGTCTAACTTGCAAAATTATTATTAATTTAATTGAAAAAACTAAGCACATTAGGGGTAATGAACAACAACAACTGACAACATAAACATTACATTAAAACCAACGAAATGATTACAAAATTGTTGAAAATGGCCTCTTCACTTAGTATTTATGCTTCGGCCCTCCTTCTCATGGAATTGCGCACTCGTTGAAATATCCCTGCAGTGTTTTTTATTCTATCACAAGCTGCAACTATACTTTCTCTTAATTCCTCTACAGTGTTAATGGAACTTGTGTACACTAGTGTCTTAGGGTAGCCCCATAAAAATAAATCTAAACTGTTAAGATCCGGGGTCCTTGGTGGCCATTCCTGGGGTCCACCGCGGCCAATCAAACGATTTGGATAAACAGTTTGTAAATAATTACGAACCGCTACACTGAAATGCGCTGGTGCATCATCATGCATGTACCACATATTGTTTCTTATTACTAACGGAAGATCATCAAGCAGCAGTAGCAACTGTCGTTGAAGAAAATTGGGGTAAGTCTCTCCGTCAAGTCGTCCCACAAGAAGAATCGGCCAATAAAGTGGTTGCCAATAATTCCTGCTCATACGGTAACCAAAAATTGGTATTGGAAATGGGTTTCGGTTACGGCATAGGGATTTTCTTCTGCCCACAAATGATTATTGTGGAAATTCTGAATGGCATTTCGATAAAAATTAGCTTCGTCCGTGAACAGAATCATTGATTCAAATTGCGGATTTTGTGTAATTTTTTGAAGATACCACTGACAAAAGGTCATACGCCTTGGAAAATCAATGGGAAGTAATACCTGTACTCTTAAAATATGGTAAGGATATAACAAAAGATCCACTAAAATTCTCCAAACAATATGATGGCAAATATTTAAGTGTCTAGCGATCTTCCTCATACTCGTTTCAGGATGTTCTTCGACTTCGTGCAGCACTGCTTTCTCAATTTCAGGTGTTTTCACACTTAGAGGTCTACCTTCAGATGTTTATTTTTGGACAGAACCAGTTTCAACAAGACGACAATGAATATTAGAAAAGGTTCGACTATCTGGCAAAGCACGATCGGGATATCTGTGGTGATAAATCCGTCTGGCTTGCTCACCATTATCGTCGGCAAGGCCATATACGTAATGCATTTCCGCCATTTCTGCATTTGAACAATTCACCATTATTAACAAGATTGTAAAAACTAAATAATGAAAAAGATGTCACAGCGAACAGATTTGAATAACAGAGACTTGTCAGATGTCAAAAGCCAGTGACATATTCCAGAGCAACTAGATATTTATTGTTAAATTGCATTCTTCAATTACATTAATTTTCTCGGACAATAGAACGGTTTTTATTTTTTTACTCAAAAAATGGCGCATCGAAGGAAAACAATTCAAGAGTGATCATTTGTTTTAAATTGAATGGTGAATTCAAAAATAATTTTTACTTGGCAAAAACCCATTGGCGTCCCATTTTTTTTCTTAAAAAATATCAAAGTCAATACCCGTACGCACGCCACTGTTAAAGGTAAAAATTATTTTTGCATTGAAAAATATACAACTTTATTAACTTTCACTACGTACTAAATATCAGTCAAACGTCTGAAGCGGTTCTGAAAATATTAATTAATTTCCATTTTTTTTTTCCTAAAACTACAACACCCCGAGTTTTTGTACGGAAACATTTTCGGACCATAGTTTATAAAGCAAACTAACATTAATTTTTCATGTAGATTGTAGCTGAACTAAAATTCAACGTAGATTTCAACTAATCCTAGTAATTACTCATGTAATACATATTGGCTCAGATTGGCGAGCACCCTGTACATGAACAACTTTCTCATAGTTAATTTTTATAAAAAAATCTCTTCATTAAATTTCGTGGGGCTTAAGGAAACGAAGACAGCTCATTCGAAAACGTTTATAAATATGTGTGTACAGCGAGAGCGAAAATAGTGAGAAAAATGAATGTTTTCAAGGAAAAGTGAGAAGGATAAAAAAAGAGAGAAAAAGTGAGTCGCCAGCATCCCTGAACTCGGACATCCATCGAAACCAGATGAGCGCTAGGACGCTTTGTATATTGTCAAGCTACAGTACTGTGTCTTGACGAGTTTCTGCTGCCACAGTGGGTTCTGACCGAAACCTAACCTCCACAACACCGTGGTCTGAGTTACCCAGGGGAGACAGGACAGCTCTAAGGAAAAGGATTGCTGTCCCAGCGGGTGGGTAAGTCTTTGGGTAATACAGAACGCTTCAACTCACTTCAACTGCAAATCCTACTGCATCGGTCTTGTTTGAGTCCAATTAGAGCTCATTATGAGCATTGAAATCACCGAGGAGCACCTCCTCTGAAGCGGAGTGATTGATGTTCAGGAAGTCGATCCTGACCGCAAGGTATTCAAGTATGTCATAACATATATGGTCTGCGAGAGAGTGATAAAGGCAGCAAATAAATTTGGGAGAAGTTTTAGAGTTGAGGCGAGGTCACAGAATGTCCTTCCGGTTTTATTCCAAAGGAACGCCTCTGGAGCAGGAAATACTGCTGCGGACAAAAGCCACAACTCTCCCTGTTTTTTCTCAGATTGGAGTGCACCTCGTAATTTGAGAAGCAAAGATGATTAATCGGTGCAGAATCTGAGATTTTTGTCTCCGCCAAGAAACGGATGGCGTGATGATTAGATTGCAGGTAGTGATGAGCAGCATCAATGTTGCTGTTGATCCCGCAGATGTTCCCTCGAGCCCACCGTCCACCCGGACATTCCGAGAACGGAACGAGATTACATCCGGAATTCCTAGTACTTGAGGGATCCATCATCATTAATTTCTTTGTTGGGGAAGGTAACCGACTGCGTAGCTTAGGTGTGGAAACATGCGGACATTCTTAAGACATCCTGGAAAAAGCTAGCTGGTTCGATCGACTGATGCTTGTCTACCACCTTCTTTTTGTGTGTTAACTGGTACTGAGGTATTCCTTAACGCATGTACAATTACTTGAACGGAAAGAAGTATACTGAATACAACATCTTCCGGTACAAGCATTTGCCACGGCCCCGCTCAGTAGGGATATAGAGTATTTCTGCCTTGCTCTACGTGAGTACACCCAGTACGCATAGCTACTTGAATATTCTTTCCAGAACATTAGTCACATTAGTAGGCAATGCTCGCCAAATTAGCCGAAACAAGGCACTAAAACTACCCAATTTTGGCGACAAACGGTGCAATGTAAACATATAAGCATGGCTCCTTCTTAGAATTTGTTGATTGGCGGCTACACAAATATCGCATAGTTGACAAGCAGGGTTGTACATAACTACACGTTTTTGTACACATGGAGTGTATACACGTAACTGTATAATTGACAAGTATCCTATTCGGTACATATGTACGTTTTGTTCGTACAGTGGTCGGTGACAGTGCGTGGGATGCGGCCTTGTAAATTCTATTTATACAAGGTATTTCACAACTTATCCGACAATTTTTAACCACATATGCACTGTTACTGTTAAGTTGATTTCTCAAAAAAAGTAATAAAAGTCCTACAGAAATCGAGATAATAAAATAATACAGTTTAACAGTTCACTTATAAAAGCTGTTCAAATTGTTTCCATTGGCTGCACTGCAAGCTTGGGCGCGTCTAATCCAATTTCGGCGCATTAATTCAAATACACCTCCTTCCTGCTGTTCCTGAAGGCTCAAATTATCGGCAGCCACTGTGATTCCGTCACGCAATTCTTCAATATTCTGAGCTGGAGTACGGTATATCTCGTTTTTCAAGTATCCCCATAAAAAGAAGTCCAGAGGATTTAGATCGGGAGACCGTGGAGGCCATGCAATTGGTCCACCTCTTCCGATCCAGCGTATCTTGTACCTATACCTGATTAAAAAGATACGAACTTCTAAACGAAAATGCGGAGGTGTCCCATCGGGCAGAAACCACATCCGTGCTAACAGCCAATGGCACATCTTCAAGAAGGACCGGCAAATCATTCCGAAAGAATTCCAAATACTGGTGACCATCCATCCGCTCTGGCAATGTGAACGGTCCAATTAGACGTTCATCGACAATACCTACCCACACGTTTAAAGAAAAACGATGTTGGAAGTGTGTCTGGACCGCTGCGTGAGGATTCTCACAGGACCAAACGTGTGTATTATGAAGATTGGTTATCCTATTACGAGTAAAAATAGCTTCATCGGTAGCCAAAATATCAACTGTAAAACGAGCATCTTCTTGCAACAATCACTCACAAAATCTTACTCTTAGGGGGTAATCTGTAGCAACGCAACGCCTGGACTCTCTGGACGTGATAAGGGTACAGTTTTCCTTCATGTAATAAGCGCCACGCTGTTGCATGTGATACTTCTGGGACCTGTTGGGCTAACTGCCTTGTGCTTATTCCCGGATTTTCTTCCACAATTTTGTCTTCGGCATTTAAAACGCGTTATGGGCGAACCTGAGCCCCATCCACTGCACGTCTGGATGCAAATATCCACTAGCACGTGCACGTAAAACAATTGAACTAAATGTTTCGTGATGTGGTATGCGCCTATTCGGAAATCGGTGTTAATACAAACGAGAAGCCGCTCGCGAATTTTGCCCTGCTTCTCCGTACGCTAAAACATTGTCCACTAACTCCTCATTAGTGTACACATGTGCCATTTTTATTAATAAATAACTAAAAACATAAGCTCGCAAAATACTTTCTTATCTTCACAAAAATCGACCGTTCTTGATTCAGGTCACCCACGATACAGATAAAACCTTATTTATACGTTCTTATCAGTATGAAAAAACAAAAATTTGCATAGTATTTTGTTTTCGTCAGTTGTTTGGTACAACATTTGCTTTAATAAATTGTTAATGCGTGTTCTAATATCACGATGATGAACGCAAAATAAAGATATTTATTTTTCAATTTATTATTGAAACTCAGGTTTATAACTTCTGTAGTGCTTTTATTACATTTTTTTTTGAGAAATCAACTTCTTTCGTAACAGTTGATAAAATTTGTCGGATAAGTTGTGAAACACCCTGTATAGCGTAGCAGAATGAACGAAATTTATGTGGCGGGATCTTGGTCAGGACCACTGTCAGGTTGGCGACAAATTTACGAACAGGGCGGTATAAACAGGTTCGTGTAAACAGTGACAGGTTCGAAACAATAAAACAGTTCTGCAAAAGTCTGTCGAGATCACATATGCGTTCGGCTCGTAGACGTCACGAGATGGATATTCAAACATTTCAGGAAAACGGAATAATTCAACAAAATCACTGGCGGTATGTGATTACCATAACATTATAATTTATACCAGTCGACCTGTATCAGCATTGAGACAGTTATATCGGCGAATATGCCCACATATCGACTGATAAGGACAAATATAAATAACCCAAAATAAGAACCCATTACAATAGATATAACCCAAGGTCGCATTATAAACGTTAAGCTCTAAAAATATCCCGCTTGGTGAAAACAGGAACTGAATCTACATTCCTGTATAAAAATTCAATGGTGAAGCCCCTTCTCCAATCAACACATCATCTCCTCCCTCAACCCTCAATGTGTATGCCTCCTCTATCGATCGCTAAACGTGTTTGTGTGACACGTCAGCCACATTGCGAAATCCAACCATTTTACCGTACAAACAATCGATATTAGGCGAGAGCACTGTTCATTTCTATACCATTTATCAACAGAAACATCCGGTGATAAAACGCATCTGCTCTGTGAATATAAATAGAAGGCCAAAGCACTAATCATGAGCGAGATAGAGAGCGAGCATGCGAGTAAGAGTGAGATAACGATAGCAATCATCCGACTCAAGTGAAACGCTGGACCTCCCCACTGCGGAGGCACTCAGACTAGCTCTGTCTCTGTCTAGACTAGGTCGTCTTTTGGGCGTAGCCCCGCGTCATATTTTATGGCTTTTGTGCTCAATTATCTCTGCTTTTTTTTGGTTCTAGACTTACGTAGCTTGTTTACGATTCTGGGTAAACTTGCTGAGCGATAAGCGTGAATAAATAATGAGTGTAAGCTATCGGGTTTTTTCGTAATACCTGGAATTTGTTGTAGAAGGTCCTGGATGCCTAGCTTATGATTCTTGTTTTTGTATGTAGCATAGGGGATTCTGTAATTTAGAAGTTACCGCATACGTTCACAAAAGAAGTTAAATGTTTAGTCAAGTAGATCCACTTCAAACTATAGAAGAAAGAAAGCTTTACACTCACCCAGGTTGGGTTGGGTTCTACCCTATCTTGCGTCTTTAATGATGTGCCGATACACATTGATATCTTTCCCCGGACACATCTGATTTTTTCTATTATAAAAATAAAAACCTCGTTAATATTTACTTCTTTTTAAAAATTCGAACAGATTGTGGCGATTTATTTATAATGTTTGGCAAAGTCGACTTGAACAACATACAAAATGAAGTACTCGTCATTAATAATACAATTATACCCTTCTCCTTTGATTGCTTGTCTGCGCACGCGCACTGTAATGGTGTCGCCTGGCTGGTTGTACAGGGCGGTGCGAATGTGCTTGTACAGGGTGAAGCGGGTCGTTGTATCGGAGTGATGCGAGTGGTTGTACTCAGGTGTGCAACAAAACAATTTTTTAGTCATGTGTTTTACATTTCACCAGACCACCTGATACCAAAAGTGCCCTGGAAATCCCGGACTGATGGCAGCCCTAGACTTCATGTATTCTCCAGTCTAGTACCGAAACGGAAGAGAGCACTTTGAATACGCTGCCTTCAGGCGTAGGATGTGTTATGCTACCCTCTTATATTCTGTTACCCGTATATAATAGAAGGGGAGCTACGGAGGTGAGTCTTTGAAAACATGATTTCAACATCTGCATTCAGAGGCTGAGGAGTGAGAATTTTAATTACAGCCCTGTTCGCTCTTTAAGTTCGCCTATTAGCTTTTCTCTGTCGTGCTATGAAAACGATACAACATAACAAAGCCCCAAGCAGGTAGCGGGTAACTTAATATATGTCCTTCACGGTCAGGTATCACAAAAAAATGATCGGCTGGTATTTCATGCCAAATTCCGTACATTTTGGTTCTACATCCGGTTACTTAGACACCTGTAATATAGAAGCATTATTTTCAGCCGGAAGGGCTTTCCATATTATAAATCCACATGGAAGCCATCTGAGGACATAGTACAAAGCATTCCTATATTACCAGGTTCGCGGGATGCCACTGATTATCTGTAACCTGACAAACAATAAGGAATTGGACCCTAAGACTGGAGAAACTCAGGTAGGGCCGATATTCGCTAATGGAGTAATAAAGCACTAACTCAAGTATCAAGTAAATCACCGTCGCAGTAGCGCCTGAGTGAAATGAGGTTATAAAAAGGGTCCAGGATCCTTTAGGGTGTTCCCGGTCCAAATTGAAAAAATGTGCAGCGTTCAAACTAATGCATCAACATTATATTTTAACCTAAAAACGACGTTTTTTAACTGGAATGAGGTTCACGTGGATCCTCGTTGTAAAGCTCTCTATCAATACTTAATAACCCTAGCCCTTCAACATCTGCATTTAGGGACTGAATAATGAGAATTTTGGTTACAGTCCCATAATCCTTCGGATTCCTTTACCTTTTTCTCTACCGTCCTAAGAAAAGGATACAAAATAACAAAGCCCGCAGCAGGTAGCGGGTAACACATCTGTCTTCTACGGTCAGTTACCACAAAAAAATGATCGGTTCACTTTTGATACTAAATTACCTACTTGTTGGTTCCATATCCGGATAGGTAGCATTATGTTAATGAGCTCTAAATGATGGAAAGGCTTCCCATATGATAAATCCAAATATAAACCATCAGCGGACAAAGTAAAAACAATAAGAAATTGGACCCTAAGCATGGAGAAACTAAGTAGGGCCGATATTTGCTAATGGATTAATAAACCAATAACTGAAGTAATAAACAGTATAATCACCGTCGCAGTAGCGCCTGGGTGTAATGAGGTTATAAAAAAGGACCGAGGATCCTTTTAGGGTATTCCCGTTTCAAATTGAAAAAAATGTGCAGCCAGGTTTACATTGCTTTTCAAATAGGTCCTGCCAATCTATTTTTGAATGGGCTAAGTTAGCAGGCTGAAATTCGAGACATTAAATCAATATTTTAGTGTAAACACCACAGAACATTTTTTAAATGAATGAGGGTCCAGATGGAACCTCGTTTTGAAGGTCCCTGTAAATACTTTATAACCCTATACTCCAAAAGTGACTGGTCAAGGTCACCGTCTTTGTACATTGAATCGCTTTATAACTCAAAAACAAGTCATCAAATCGCCATATTTTGACGATTGGTTAGATTACATATTGAATACCAAACATATCACCATATGGACAGCAATCACTTTTACTGTTACATCTTGGCTCTACAAATGCTATAAATATGTTAGATCATAAAAACTGATCACATATATACTATCGCTATCGAACATTACATAAGCTCAGTTAACGTAAACAAAAAATATCTCGTAGACGATAATAAAAGTGTTATCGATTTGAACGTACACTTACAATTCTGAGCGAGCATGCCTAAAAAATAAGTCATAAAAAAACAATTAAAACTCGAACCTCATCACAGCTCTGACCCTGACTAGAGACAGATCACCGATCACGCATTTTAATAAGTCATGACGAACCTAAAGCGGAATGTTATACTCTGATTTCCATTTGAATTACAGTTTGTTCTGCTCTGCTAGGTGCTGGCGTGCTTCGTGCTACATGGCTTGCTGTCCCTGACTTACCTACCTCCCTCCTCTTCCGTCTCTACCTCCTCCTGACAGCCCGCGGACTGTTGCTAGGCGAGACGCGGTGCTTCATTTATCGGAATAAAACCAGCGTAAGATGAAGCACGCGGCTAGAGAGAGACAGCACAGCAATATGGCAGAAAGAGATTGGAGCCGCGTTGCCATGTCAGCGCGCTTGGCGGTAATTTGTTGACGCGGAGAAAAATCAGCCTTGTATGCATTGGTTATTCATTGTATAGTTAAAGGTATGAGTCCTTTTTATGATCTAAGTCACTACGTAAATGCGCGTATTGATTTTAAAAAGCACTGCAACTTTATAGTTGTTTGATGGAATAGATTTCAAACATACGGGGAATGAGATTGCAAACTCTCGGATGCATATTGACGTCAAGTAGGTTGACTACACTTCCTAGGCAACGCCGTTATCAGTTAATATAATAATTCATAATCTTCAGCAGCAACTAGATCCTCTGAGAAATGTCAGTCAAACAGGTTCATACAATTAGTCCCTGAAATGTTTCTCGTTTTTGGCCTTTTTTCTCTGCCGCTACCGATTTTCAAGAACTATAAAGCTTTTGCGTCGTTGGTATAGTAGTAGCATTGTAAATGTCTCACGGGGCTTTTCTACGGAAATACAGGCTCCTAAAAGTACGTAAGTCTTAAGCCTGAAGTATATTCAAACCCCATTTATTACTAGGCGTCAAAACAAACGTGAGGACTCGATCACCACTTCTATGTGCTTGTCGCTGACTTTCCAAGAATTTGTGGCCCGCTGGCTAAAGCTCGCGCATTTGACTGTAACAGACTAGTATTTGTTTTTCGCTTAACTAAATGAGATTTGAATACACTGTACACTATAAATTTAATAATTTTAACAACGTAATTATCAGTTTAAGCCTCATATAAACCTGATTTCTAGTAGCATCCGTTAGGGTGCTTTATTTGCGTATGACATTTTTATAGAGACATTTTTGTATTCTATATGCATCTGAGAGACTGCTACCTCTTATTCTGAGAGACCCTGTTTAATCTCTTATGTACAAGCGCAAAACAACACCTTACATACGAGAGTTGAACCCTATACACTCTGACCCCCTTGCAGATACTTATTTGCTGAATGTTGTTGATAGTAAAACAAACTACTTAAGTAGGCTATATTAGCAAAAGATGGTAGAGTGTTTAGAGTCGAACTGTTTTGAAATTATGTGCTCTTTGGTTTATGTGTGACAAGAATTATAATAGATAGAATCGATCCCGTAGAGCAAAGAGCAGGTGTAAAATGTCTACAAAAAAATGTCGCCGCGTAGGTAGACCTTGCACCTCCTACACGACGCTGTCATTAATTTATAAGGGATAATATTCCACACAAGTTAGTTTCTCTCAGAAAAACATTTGCTAAGAACATGTATAACAAAAGAAATTGAATAGATCATATACAGTCCGTCCACAGTCCAACAATACGATCTAGCCTACCGCACGACCGACAGTACCTGGGTTGGAAATGTATAAATTGCTATAAATTTATAACCACTGCAAATTTTTTTCTGAAAATGATCCTTTGAAACGTCAAGAAACAAAGTTTGAGCCTTTTTCGCCGCCACTGGACCGATTTTCAAAAGCCGTAAGGCTTTTTCGACCTTGGCATAGTAGTAACATTGTGCAAAAATTGAATCCAAATCCAAGCAGTACTTTCCAAGCTATAGAAGGTCTAAACATTAGTGCAGACAGACAGACCGACAGACAGACCGAAATAGATAAGATGGTTTTTCGTATTGTACATGTCATAATTATCAAAAATATATCTCATTTTCGAAATATTTTGCGATTACAATGCTTCCTTGCCAGTGGCGTAGAAAGTAAAGGGAGTATGTTGGAGGGAAGCAGTTTCTTACAATGGAGTCAAACGCTGGTGTGGTGCACAGGGAAGCCCACAGCTGCCTTTGTCGGTGATTCCCCGAAGTATCTTGATGATGATTTGGCTTAAAATAGTGGAAATATAGAGATGCGACAGCTCGGTCTCCAATGGTTAAAAGTGGTCTTGTCAGCAGGAGCAGCTTGCCTTTTATTTCTTTTTTTGGTAGTAAGGGCATCTCAACAACAAAAACATATCAATCTAGGTCATAACCGCGGTATTTACCAATCGTTCGCTTTACGTTCGAAGCTTCCTCGTTAATTATATTATGAGCTATAAAAACAACATTCTGTAGAATTGGTGGTTTCTACGGCGGAAAATGAAAAATATGTACCTACAGAAATCTTATCTATTGGCTATTGTGTGGTTAAGAAAGGTTATAGGTAGCCGAGTCTAGATTATTTAATGATATTTATATTTTTTAAATTATAGTCACTAAGAAGTATCTTGTATATTGTGAAAATCCATCAGCCTCCAAAAGTTTTTGAAGAGCGGGGGGTAAATCTCAAAAACATCAAATATTGTACACAAAACCATGCCAAATATGCAAATTTTAGGAGGTATCTGGATTCTCAAGAGAGGGGACAACATAGTGGGGATATATTTCAATGGAATGGTTCTGTGGAATGTTGCAATGAATGTCCAGAGGCTTGATTCTAAATGAGTTTCGACCGTCGAAATTGATTTCGATGGTGCCTTGTGACGATATACTTGATTAGTTATGATAATTTTGACACTGCCATGATACTTTGAATCTAGAAGATCAATATAATCAGATATGTGTTTATTGAAACATATCTGATGATGTACCTGAAACATATCTCAGTAGGGAATTACGGGTTTCAGAAATGATTCCACAATGTTAAGAAACAACCTGTATAAGGGAGCGACAATGAGGGTTAAGGTACTCGTACTTGTTAGAGCATGTAGTTTTGATTTAGTATTGTCCAGGGGTCCGGGTACCCCCCAAAACTTTAAGAAAATTGCATGTTTTTCAATTTGCGACGATCCCTTCTATCGCTCATCAATTTTCATTCTGAGATAACCCCCTCGAGAAGCACATCCTCCTGAACATGAATCTTGAGCTCCTCCCCCAGCACTTTTTTAATATGGACCCCCTAAATATATGCTCTAGATTCGTCCCTGCCTCGTTTGCACGATTCTTGATGGTGTATCCTATATTGTTTGTGTAGTTAAATATTATTGACTAAAATATGGTGATTTAACAATATGTTGAAGGCAGTAAGCAAAGGTTTCGCTTCATTATATGTAGCTGTATATTTTCCACAAAACGTATAATAGTGCTGAGAGGCATGAGAAGAATGTTTGGAGTGAACCTGCTTGACGGTACTTGTTAGCAGCTGTTTCCAGTGGCGCCCTTGATTGAGTTGTGTGAGGGTGATGCCACATCGAAACTTGACAAATAATTTGTAGACTTCGTATTACAAAGCAAATGCAAAGTAAAAATATTTCCACCTATGATTAAATATCCAGTGGCGTAGCATAACGGATAATAAAGAGGATACCAGATAATATAGTTAATCTTGATTTAGCAATGTATGAGCTACTCTCAAACATGCTTTGCCGATGTACATACTAAAAATCTACCACGATACTAAACGGCAGTGCTTCACATCAGCACACCACTCCGTCCTAACTTAATTAAACTCAGAAATCTGGCAGCACCGCTGCAGTGCTTCACCATCGTGCTTCGTTATCGCGAGCACAGTCACGGAACGGTTTTAAAACGGTTCCCGGCCTCTGGACTGCTGCCGACGAACCACAGCTCTCGGTGGGCCCCCTCCTTGCCTCTTTGACTTCCCCTCTCCCCTCGCTTCGCCCCCTTGGCACCGTTGCTTGTTCCATGTTCTCTGGCTGTTCACTATACTGGTATACTCTCATCGTTCGTGTAGAATTTCTCTGATCCAAAACACACACGTCGGTTCTCATAATAAACCGAGTGGTTATCCGCCTTGCATAATTTATATTTCGCTGTTTTTATAGTGACGGTGAATATTTAGTGATACTAATCACTCTGTGGGAATTAAGCTATATTTAGTCACCGGTCCCAGTTTAGCAACAATGTTTGTGAGTATCATTCCGTCAGATTGCAACATTTCTTGCGCAATGAATTTGGTTACCGGCGGGACCCATGTTGTGTTTACGTTCTTTTGTTTTAACACGTTGCCAGCTCTTGCAGTATAAACTCTCCTATAATTAGTGTAAGCTATGTAATTTATGCTGAGCCAATGGCCGCCATTTTAAGTTTTAGTGTTGTCAGTTCTGAACAATTCAGTGCACAGGTTCTATTGTTATCGAAATTCGTGTTCTGATCAAACGCGATATTCTTAAAAATGTGACGAATGGTAGATTACGAATTGGTTAATTGCGAATAAGGTTAACTGATAGAAAGTGGTACAGTGAACAGTTATTTTTGTGTTTGTGTGGTATTTTTATCCCAAAATGGAGGATCTGAAATGACTTCAGATATTGTTGTGACTGTGAATTTCACTGGAGGACATATTGTTGAATTTTGACGTTGATTCATACGTTTGATTATGCGGTTTGTTTATTAAGATTTGGTTAAGATAAACACGTTTGTGTTTCGTGAAACTGCAGTGGAATATGAACAATGTAAGTTACTATAAAAAAATTGGCAGCATTTGAGTTCGAATGAAATATTTATTGGTGAAAATGCCCTTATTGCAATTGCATTACGTATACGAGGGTCATCAAATATGAATTAGACTTTTGTGAAACACTTCAACAGCCTTGTTGACTTGTTCAACTGATGTTCAGATAATTGTGGTTGCCTTAACTTTTCTGAAGAACATTGTTGAGTTTTTATATTGACTCATGCGTTTGATAATGCGACTATGTCGATGATCCGTGATTATTAATGTTGATAACGTGTTTTTGTTTCGTGAAACTGCAGTGGAATATGAACAATGTAAGTTACTATAAAAAATTGGCTACATTTGAGATCGATTGAAACTTTTATAATATTTATTGGTGAAAATGCCTTTATTGCAATTTCATTTCGTAGCAATTTCATTTCGTATACGAGGGTCATCAAATATGAATTAGACTTTTGTGAAACTTTTCAACAGCCTTGTGTGACTTGTTCAACTGATGTTCAGATAATTGTGGTTGCCTTAACTTTTCTGAAGAACATTGTTGAGTTTTTATATTGACTCATGCGTTTGATAGTGCGACTATGTCGATGATCGGTGATTATTAAGGTTGATAACGTGTTTTTGTTTCGTGACTGCAGTGGAATATGAACAATGTAAGTTACTATAAAAAATTGGCTGCATTTGAGTTCGTTTCAAACGTTTATCATATTTATTTGTGAAAATGCCTTTTTTGCAATTGCATTACGTATACGAGGGTCATCAAATACGAATTAGACTTTTGTGAAACTCCTCAACAGCCTGGTGACTTGTTCAACTGATTTTCAAATAATTGTGGTTGCCTCAACTTTTCTGAAGAACATTGTTGAGTTTTTATATTGACTCATGCGTTTGATAATGCGACTATGTTGATGATCCGTGATTATTAAGGTTAATAATGTGTTTTTGTTTCGTGAAACTGCAGTGAAATATGAACAATGTAAGTCACTATAAAAACTGCAACATGTATACGAGGGTCATCAAATTTGAATCAGACTTTGGTGAAGCTCTTCAACCCTTGTTTGATTTGTGCAACTGATGTTCTTAGATAATTATGATCGTAAACTTTTCTGAAGGATATATTGTTGAGTTCTGACATTGATTCATGCGTTTGATTACTTATGGGACTTTGTTTGATTATTCAAGGTCAAGTTGAAAACGTGTTTGTTTTGATCGGAACAACGAAGTTCCTATCAAAAAATGAGATTTTTGTTTCAATGGAGTTATTCTTGTACTGGTTGGTAAATATGTTCTTGTCACTGCAATACGTATATATACGAGGGTCATCAGATATGAATCATGTTTTGGTGAAACTGGTGATTGGTACCAATGAAAAACGTATTATATCTGAAGATAGCGAACCATGTACTGCATTCCGGCGCTCAAAAAGAGATCTAAAAGATACTAGCTCCATCTATGAGCCAGTAGCAGAATACAAAAATTCTACATGGAAATGAGAGAAGTGTTTAGTTTTGCTACTGTATCATAGATGGTGCTGAGATCTTCAATTCCTTTTTGGCCTCTCTAATGCCTCTTTTAATTACGATCTTCGCGCTATCTATAAGACGCAGTAATACGGTTGGCTATTTCCAGGAAGAATAGTTAATCATCGTTTTTGCAAACATGATGCTCAGATAATGTTTGTGATTACTTGAACTTTACTGAAGAATATAGTACGGACTTTTGACTTTGAAATTTGATATGCGCGTTTGTTGATTGATAGATGGCTAATATAAAATCGTTGTGGTTCGTGGAGGCTATGATCGAAGTTTTGCCATAACAAATTAAGCTGCATTTGAAGCTTCAGTTCCTCAGATGTGATATGAAATATTAGGGTGAAACTCTCCAACCGTCGGTTGATTTGTGCAAATATTGTGTCGTATCGGCAAGTCGCCATTGCCGGATTCGTAAGATATCTGAAAGAGACGCGAAAAAACCAGCTCCGCTGCACATCTATTCAGTACAAAGGCAGGGATGAAGTCCCGACCAGAAGCTTTGTTAATGTCGAGCGACAAGCACAACCTTTTGAATCGACAGCTCTCGGGCTTTGGAGAGGACGTCCATGGTGGAGTTGGCAGCACAGATCTTGGCAAGCACTTCCGCGTTAGTCTTTGAGTCGGCACGTAAGCGGTGGAAGGCTACTTTTTGAGACTTTCCCTTTAATTTGCTTGGCCAGCGTCCAGAAAGACCGACTGCCATTGCTCTGCCACATTACCCTGTGCCTAATTTCTACATCGTGCTGGTCTTTGGCATTGCGAACCGCTTCGTTATATTTGTTTTTATACTCGACATCGCCTTGTCTCTTCTTTACAGTGGCGTCTTGCAAGAAGGTTCTGTACGCCTTGATCTTCTGCCGACGAGCAGTGTCGCACGATTTGTTGTCCTGGTTTAAGAACTTTCACTGTATGAGGGATGTACTTCTCCATCCCAACGTGGATAACTTCTGTTCTTGACGAACAGGCAGCCGACGCATCTGAGACAGCGAAACAATCGTTTCTTCAAGGACAGGTGAGAAAAAGTCTCTGAGCCGGCTCTGACTGGAGCCTGACCTCCACAACACCATGATCTGAGTTACCCAGGGGTGACAGGACAGCAGTGCTGTAAGGGACATGATGTTCTTCCTCAGATTGGAGTGCACCTCGTAATTTAGAAAGCTAATATAGTTAGTGGAGATTTTGGTCTCCGCCATGAAAAGCGTGGCAGGGTGATTAGAATGCAGATAGTGGTAAACAGCATCAATGTAGCTGTTTGTTGTTAATCCCGCAGATGTTCGTAAAGGAGATTTTATCATCGGTGTTGTTTCCTCGAGAGTCTGTACCCGGCCATTCCAAAAATGGAATGAATTTACGTTCAGAATTTTAGTAATCATCTTTTCCTTTGTTGTAAAGGAAAAGGGAAAATGTGGTATGAGTGGTATCTCTCGGACGACTGGCCTTTGTCTACCACGTTCTTTTTAATGACGTTAAATAGACCTAAAGTGGCTCGTTTTTCGAACTTGTACCGCCACCCGGCAATCGGTACTGAGGTATTTCTTAACGCTTGTGCAATCACTTGAACGGAAAGAAGTTGTATTCTGTGTGCAACAATTTCCGGAATAAGCATTTGCCACTGCCCCGCTCAGTAAGGTACAGCCAGTTTACAACACACCTCAATTTTTAGAAGTAGTTACAGTACTTGATCTTTGGCTCCGTGGCTATTCAAGTATACGAAGTAGCCATGCTAACCAGGCTTTTATCATTAGTCTACTGGTGGCTAAAGTATCAATAAGTATTTTCTGAAAGCTCTAGAGATTCTCGGACAGTTCTAGCTGAGGTCCATAGTAACTGAATTCTTTGAAGCATTGTCAATCAAGACGACCCTCTTGCACAAACATTCATCAATAATAAACAGACTCTTTATTTCTTGAATCTGCACGTAATAATTCATCAGCCTCCGTATCAGTCTATCATTACTTCTTTTACTCTTTTTCATTACATTCTTCCATCAATCTGCATGTTCCGACGTTATCATACAGAAATGAGGGGTGGATTTCCAATGTTTCCATGTATTATGAAATTATTTTCTGAAGGAAAGGGCTACGTTATGCTGTTTTCCTCTTCAGTGTTAGCTATGCCGTGCTTCAAGTCGCATTTCTGTCACGAGCGGTTTTATTGTTTTTGTGGCGACGTCGAGGGTTCTTCGCTAACAAAAATGCCAGCCAAGTCCTACTTTATGTGAGTACTGATATTCTTAACATCTACAAGACATCGATTCACATTTTTTTATCTTATCCTTGTCAGCAAATTGTTTTTTTTGCCTATGGGGCCGTTCAAGTATTACGTATTATAATTATAACGTTATAATTATAATTTGAAAAATAAGAAAATAGATTTAGGATAGAGATTATATTTTACTGATACGGTATTCAACATAGAGTAAAGGACAAGAATATTATATCTTACTAACATAACAAACTTATTTTAAACTTTTGGTACATATATTAAATTTAAATTAACAGTCTTCAGTCCCTGAAACCCGAATCGATGATTCTAAGTTTTCGATGACATTGGATCGCTTCGATTGCTGCTCAGTGTTGTGAGTTTGCTCGCTTTAATCGGATTTTGGAATGTCTACGTCGTTCTCATCGAGCCATTCAACATCATGGTGCTCTAAATTTTGAATAATGCACATCAGTTCAATAGCACGACGAGCAGCGACTCTTACAGGACTAACTTTCCTATCAGTGTGCGTGTTTATTTTTTTATGGATATTTTCGATGTGACGATTTAGTGACTTGACGTAAGCATGATAAAGACCACACGTTTTGCATGTTCGACTTGATAGCCTCAATTTTACCGTCGGATAAAAATAATCGTAGGGCATTTGCAGGAAATCTTTGAATGAAGCACTTAAGCGTAGAGCTAAATTGACTGGAAGATTAAGAAATTGCCCTCCTTCATCCAAAACCAAGTCATCAACTATTTGTTTTACTTTTATAGGTGGTGGGAGAAACCTATTGTCTAGTAATCTAAATAGCATTCTGTATTTCTACATTTTACAATTTGAAGCAAGTATTGGCTCTCACGCACATGTTCTAAATACCATTTAATGTCTGGAAAATCAGGAACATCTTGTTCACCTGCCCCAACATATTTTTCATTAACATTATAGCCATCAATTTCCTTTGAAATTAGATCTTTCTAAATGTTCATCATGTGTACCGCCACGTTCATCCAAATGAGACCCAAAATGGTCATGAGGCAATATTAAACCAGCCAGATCCCGACTAAGAGGAGCCATTTTGCGCTCTACTCTGTTATACGCACTTCTTCCAGGAGCATTGGTAGTTAAAAACAATGCATCGGGATCATGTCGCTTAAAGTGTTGTATGTATAGCAAACCCTATGACTTTTTGATAACGTGGATTTTCATCTGGCCCTCCATCAACCGTCATAATAACCAATGGTTTTACTACTCCATGGTCGAAACTCTTCAAGTTCGAGAAGCGTCTCGAAATCCTGAGCATGACTATTAGCAGTAGATGAACTATGCTTTCCACTTCGAATAGCGATGTATGTTGGTCCAGAATATCCAACGGCTTGCGGCTGTCCTAGCATATTGGAAGTGATTTTGATACCAGCATAAACAGATGGTATTAATTTATGACGCTCAGCGATTACCCAATCGTGATCAGGCAATTTGATTCTATATTCCATGTGCATTAGAAGAGGTGCTTGCTTATTGGCCACAGTTACCCCAATAGGGACTCGAGCTTTGTCATCTTGAGATATGAAAAATACTTGATCCAAGTATGGATGCTATGTTCTCTAAATAATGGATTGATGTTTCAGCGAACTTGCTATCTAAGTGGCTCTTGTAGTGATCAGTTTGAGCCCGAATGAGCTTAACAGGGACTGTCGATACATGTCTTCGTCCCTCTGTAGAATTAGATTTTCTGGGAATCAAACGAAGATATGTCCCACTGCGACTAATGTCAAATCCTATTTTACGTAATTTTTGTGTGAGTTCATCAAGAGTTTTTACGCTGCGAATTGATTCTGTTCGTCTTCTATCATCTGCTGCACTCCCAAATAAAGCTATATCCGCGATTGTTTTCAATAGTGAATGTTGATTGCTTTCAAGATTAGGACGTCCCACTGAATACTTCAGAGATAGTTTTTTTTATTTCTGGATTTTCATGACAAATATCTTCTAACTTTCTTTTCATACTATCCCTGTGTTTCTTCTGGGCAACTGCGTTTTGAAACTTCCTGTTTAAAGACTTTTGCTGTTTTTATTTCCTCGCGCAATTTAACGATCTGTTTATCAACTTCAGCACGGCTCGGCATAGTATCTCTGGCAGAATACAAAGCATTCAGATTTTTTTCGAGTAGAGCAATCTTATTATTCATAGCTTCCTGAGAAGGTTTTGCTCTCTTTATCTGTATTTTCATTAATTTCGCATTGCTGTTATGATTCATTACCGGGTTTTATTTTATCTTCTTCCTCTTTTTTAATATTTGAAGCTGACTGTATAATTTGTGTTTTTTCTGCAGGTTTACAGGTCGCCTAAAAATAAAAACTTTCTATGGCTTCTGCTAAAAATTCTCTTATTAAGCTACATAAATACAAAGTATGGCAATATATATGGTAAATACAAAACCCTATGGCGTTAAATCTAATATGTTTAAACAAGCAATTCGTTCCGGTCACAAAATACAGGGTGTTAGTTTTCTGTATATATGTATAAAACTAACATCCTGTACTTTGTGACCAATTGACGGAATCAATCATAAGAAATAAATCTATAATATAATGAATATTACCTCTATACTTT
Source organism: Acanthoscelides obtectus (assembly GCA_963669975.1). Classification (NCBI taxonomy): domain Eukaryota; kingdom Metazoa; phylum Arthropoda; class Insecta; order Coleoptera; family Chrysomelidae; genus Acanthoscelides; species Acanthoscelides obtectus. The sequence goes on from CAVLJG010000001.1 coordinate 93,867,386, forward strand.
GAGATACGCCATAATATTTTCTAATCAGTAAAGAGAAACTTTTTGGCGATTTCTAATATTTCTAGTACTCATAGGTACCTAAAATGTTTCGTCACTCACCTTAGAAAAAAAATTTAGTAGATTGAATTTATTCTTAGTCGCCGCTTGCAATTCTTCTGCGATTCTCTTAGATACAATAATATCTAGTTCCTTGTCGGATTTTGCTTGTAATTCGTAATTTCGCCACACTTCGTTAACTAACTTTTGTACATTTTGTACAATTTTTGGTATAACTTGGATTTGTCTATGTGAAACGACATCTTATTTAAACATTAAACTTTGGCTAATGGAATCAATGGTAATACAAATGTTAACTTGCTTTACTATGCTTACAATACGTCTACTCGCTATAGTATCCAAACGAAACAATACACTAATAGAGGAAATTTAGACACCGCGCGGTAATTCCCCTACTCGGTTCTAAAGCGAGTAGGGGAATTACCGCGCGCTGTTCACTAAACGTATGCATTATTTGCGGGAATCCCCGAAAATGCGTTTCGTTTTCAAGCAAAGACAATATGAGGGTTGCCATTCGTGTAAAAAAGTAAATAACTACCGATGACGTAATCATCATCTAGACTCCCCTACCCCCCAAGTCATCCAAAATAAGCAAATCAAATCGGGCAGTACAACGTGAATGTAGACTTTACTTTTTGTAAACAGTTGTTTTCTTATGAACAGAATTACATTTTTTGTTAAATTAAAACAATTTTAAAACAATATTGTGGTTTTCGCCCACTAAAAATAAAAAAATGCATTTGCTGACCCATGTTCATACGACTTTTTCGACTCGAATTGACCTGAGGAACACGCAGAAAAATGTTGTCCCTTACCTCGCGGGGCACCCTGTAATTTACAAGTATTGCCTGGCCGCTGAATCAAACTACATATACTTAAAATTAATACTTCCTAACGACCATGTTTCGGCCTTTTTCAAGGTGGTGGCTGAAATTCCACGTCAATGCTTAATATTTCAAACGTATGCTAAGGTTCAGGCGTTACATCAAGTATGACAATTACACGTATTTCTTTTTAACAAGAAACCATTGTGCGAAAGGGAAACGTTTCGGTCACCATGGTGGGTAGCACCCGCCACCATGCCCTTTTCAACATCTTATTATGAAACACATTTTGCATCACTGACCCCAAGAGCGGTTCCTGTGGAACTCCTACGTTCATTCTCTCTCTTTCTTATCTCATATCTTTAGGATAATTTTTAGTTGTGATCTGGGTATTAAATTGCTCGAGCATCCCAAAAAATCACTGTTTAGTCTTGTGAGGCATTTTTAACATGCAAATGTAATAAATTTTTAATTTCTGAGTAGTAAATTAATATAGTTTGTCAGTTTATTAATGATTTCTGGCCGTAGTAAAAAACAAAGTTACATATAAATCCAGAAACGATTTTTTGGTTGTTCATTCTGTCTTCTTTGTATGCATTCAACAGTAATAATTTCATCACAAGGCTTGTGGTTTATTTTCATACGCAACACAACTGAGGATGTCGAATTATTAACTACATTACGCAACAAAAAGAATGGCGCTGTCTTCAGTTCATAAAGATTATTTACGAACAAGTTCTACCCTCCGAGAAAAAGTTAGCTACGAACATGTAAAATAGAGAAACTAAACGGATCATGTCAGTCAGACCATCGACATCTTTTCCCTGCCCTACCGATAGTACCGCCTATCTGGCAACGTCGCCATTCCCCGGTAGATGAATCCACTGGTTAGACTCGGCAGCAGATGGTTAATGCTGAAAACGGTGTCTAATAAATAAAAAATGTCTAATAAAGTTGTAAATTGAAAAAAAAATGAAATATGGATGTGGAAAGTTAACGCTAAACAACAATATAGCAATTTGCTCTTTTCTATTGAAAAATTTGGATGGGGAGGGGACGAATGTGATCAAAATTTGTACGATAAAAAAATGGTAGAAATTGAGCGTTTTGCGGTAGAAGGGTAGCGGAAGGCTCAAAACGGTAGATCTACCGTAAAAACGGTACCGTAAGATCCATCATGGGGATGTGACCCCTGCCAAACAACAGTGTCGAAGGTATTTTTCTCTATTCTATTTGGTTTTAATGAATTAATTTATAATAAAAATAATAGCGCCAAAAAATTGAGACATACTCTTTCCCACCACCCAAAGTCCCCAGCCCCCAATTACCAACCCCGACAAATGTTTTTCGGAAAATGATCAAAAGCATCTGAAACGAAGTTTGAGCATTTTTTTTAGTCTTTTGCCCATAGCTCCGCCGCCACTGGAAGTATTTTCAAAAACTACTAACCTTTTTCATGCTTGGCATAGTAGTAATCTCGTGTGAGAACTTCATCAAAGTTCGACCTGCAAAATTGTTGGTCTTGATTTTGCTGTTGCAAATGTTTTCCAGTCGATTAAAATAGTTCCATATTACTTCTAATGCTCAAGAGTAGTGACAGAAGTGATAGAGTTTTTTATCTACATTTTTTAACGTTACTAAGTTGATCATTTCGAAAGTCGATTATAATAATATTAATGGGATTTAGTGATAATTATTTGTGAGTTGTAAATTTAAATAAATGTTCTCAAGGTTTGTAATTTATAATAAAATTTATTATATGTAGTTTAGTTATTAGTAATCCTATAATTGACTGAGCATACGCGAATAAAAGTGACAGCTGGGACCAAAGTAAAGCGTTTGTAAAATTTAAAATGAAAAATGTTGGGCATTTCCAAAACTATGGTTAAAATCTGAAATATTGCATCATGCTAGTATACAGGGTGTTTCAGTTTATTGTTGCATAACTTTAAGATTCGATAGAACTTTTAAAATTAATGCATAAAGTCTATATAAACATGGGTCGAAAAATGCGTGGCTTCCGAAATACAGGGTGTTTAAATTTACTTTCTAAAATAGTTTTTTTTAAATATTTCGAACAATATTTGATGTATAACAGTGAAATTGGTATACAAGGCTTTTTAGTACGACAAAACGAACCATGGGCATAGTTTTACTGTAGCCGCTAGAGGGCGCTCTCTACTGTACCTGTAGTGTATTGAAATGACCAAAAAAATTTTCTTAGTGCAATTTTTTGCTTTTTGAATAAAAATACTGATTCTTCGCACTTTTCAACATAAAAAAGCTCTCCTGTGAGTTTTCGTTATAGTTAGCCGTTTTTGAGATATTTTTAAGGTTCGATGCATTTTTAATTATTTATGGGAAAATAATATTTTCGATTTGGGCATTACAAGTAATTAAGATGATCGTTTAGATTGTGTTTCTAAACACAGCAATAATTCCTAACTCCAAATAAACACAAAAAAAACAGAATATTAATTTGTTTAATTTTCCAATATTATTTTTAACAACTTAAATTAATTATTTACAACTAAAATGCTATTGGATAGTTAGGAAAAACATACAAAATCTAAAGTAGTTGCTCGAAATGTAAACCCAATTGTTCAATACACAATTCACATCTACGAATGATCGAACGTTGCATGCATTCCTGATTCTGTCTATCAGCATATCTCTTGTGGTTACGGGAGTCTGGTACACTTTTTTTTTTAAATCCCCACACAAAGAAATCTAATGGATTTAGGTCAGGGGATCGTGGAGGCCAGGCGACTGGTCCTCCTCGGCCGATCCATCTTTCTAGATAATTTTCGTCCAGCCAGTTTCTAACCATTCTCGAATAATGAGCTGGACAACCATCAAGCTGGAATCAGGCCAATCTTCTTAAATCTAACATAACATCATCCCACATATTTGCATGTTCAGCCTTTAAAAATTCCAAGAAGGTCGCAGCATTTAACCTTGCAGGCAAAAGGTAGGGCCCAAATAGTCGATTACGGTAGATTCCAATCCACACGTTCACACTAAATTCATGCTGAAAATTTCTTTCCCGAACTGCATGCGGATTTTCATGCGACCAAATATGTCGATTATGAAAATTTACCACTCCACGTCTAGTGAAGCATGACTCGTCGGACTATAAAACGTTATTTAAAAACTCCCTATGTGATTCTTCGTTCTCCGTCCCCTGGCTGTAGTCCTTCACGATTTCAAATATTATGTATAAGGGCTGAACGATATAAACACCTAGTAGTATAAGTTTATTAGCTATTTTATCCTAAATACAACTAATTGAATTTGACAAACTAATATTGCGGCAATTAATATTGACATAACAACATGTCAATTATTCTCAAAACTGTCTCAACAATATTAATAAACGCTGTCATCTGTCAGTTTGTGAATTTGTATTTTTATCGAAGTATTTGCGTGATTGAAAATTATGTTTCTTCTATTTCAGGCCAAAAATGGTATCCTCTGCTACGGATACCTTTGAATCTTATTTTGGTAAGTGAATCAATCAATTATACGACACATGTAATTTTGTCACATGCTTTGAAACAAAGTTTTAAAAATCAGATATCATTTATTGCTGATGTAACTTGCAGACTTATGCTTGTTCAATGACAATTATCAGTCTGGATCTATCGGGATGTTGTAGTTTATGGTCATGTACGCTTTTTCAATCATATCAACCGCATTTTGAATTTTACTATCCTATTCCATGTTTACACCGTGGTTAGCTAACCACAGTAAACTAAAATTATTTTTTTATAACGAGTAAGCCATCAGTCGATAACTTGGAAACTACACATTTATTCAGGGTGTTAGGGAAATAATATTCGTAATTTTAAGAGGCGATTCTAAGCAAAAAAGTTCATTAGAACTTATGTCCGAAAATCAATCGTTTTCGAGGGAAGTGAGTCGTAAATAATAAAATTTTCTCAAACATTTGGCAATGCTGCAACGCAACCGCGATACGAGCGCACGACGACCGCTACTGATGAATTGTTTACGTTTGTATGATATTTTTGTTGAAAATATGCCTTGAATTATTGAATATTTTTAAGTAATTTTGTGTGGCTAATATTTTTTATTTCATAACGCTTTCAGTACAGTACATTTACTTAAAAAAATGACAGAACCTCCCGGTACGTGGCGATACACACCACGAATTCCCACGACTATCAGACACTTATTTGAAATAATGCGATGCACGAAAAAAGAAAATAAAACAACATCGGTAAATCACATAAGTTACAGTTAAATGTATCACAACAACACGCGATGATACATGCAGTGTAGGCGGAGTACGACGTTGCCAGTTGTGTGAGGGATTTCGTTTGTCTGTTTTTCTTCGGAAAATTGTATTTAATAAGCACGAAAATTATTTTGTTATAGACAGTTAATTAATAAATAGATGTATTAATAAGTAAAAAGAAATAAGTTCCGCATTTTTTTGCTCCAAAACGTTTGATTTTCGGACATAGGTTATAATGAACTTTTTTGCTTAAAATAATGCAAGGAATCACCTCTTAAAGTTACGAATATTATTTCCCTAACACCCTGTATAGGAAGATTAAGATAAATGAGAAAAATAGCAGAACTAAAGATGTACCCTTTATTATTTATCAAGCGGTTTATCGCATGATCTAGGCTTTTCTCAAGAATTTTACAAAATTGCACGTAACTCAAAAATCGACTTTGTACTAAGGTAGCTCAATGTGTTCCAACTGGGATGTACTGTCAGCCTTCAAAAGGTTTGTATCCACCTTTCTACAGCCTGCATGTGTGTCTGTCCGTGACATTATAGTCTCCAAACGGCTGAATCGATTTTAATTTTGTTTTGTTTGAAAGATAACTCAATAGTGCGTTTGGTTTTGCTTTGACATCAGAAAATCTGTGGACACATTTGAAGTTGAGGTTCCTTGGTATAACTCCTACGCCACTCGCAAGATAGTATTTTATTCGCAAAAAAAATGAAAATGGAATATTATTGTCATCTCCGACTGTCCGCTAATCTTTGACCAATAACTATCGCTCGGATTTTGAAGAAATCGTCATACAAGAATACTGTTATGTCAAGGTCAAAAAATGGTTGTAGTTTTTGAAAATCGGTCATGTGGCGGAGGAACTAGGGACAAAAACGAACAAATCAAAATCGCTCACACTGTTAGACGTATCACACATATTTCGCATAATAATTACGTCTGTGACTCTAGCAACACCAGCTACTTAGGAATACGTGATCTTCTTTACTTGCGCATGGTCCGATCTCAATTCAGTAACACTGACGATGTAATGATACCGGGATGTACGAAAATTGTCTAGATATGATGCACCACAGGGTGTCCCTCCCAACTAACAATTACCACTCCTATGAGAATTGCAAGAACGATTATACAGTCTTCCTTACACAGCATTGTATGCTGTAACAACATTGGCAAAACGCTCTTAGAACAGCTATACAAGCGAAATGGACAAACCTAATAGGACACTTCAGTCATTTAAGAGGTTGTGTAAGGGCGGCAGGTAACAGTTATACAAAAAAAGTGTAAACCTCTTGCAGCCGCTACAGAACATTTGCGTCAGTGCAAGATTCAGTTTTTGTCAACTATACAACTATTCTGTTACATGATTCTACTTGATTGCAACCAAACTATTTCTTACGTATTTTCTAGGCGAAGTGTAGAATATATAACTAACACATATTACAGTCATCTTGTTTACTTACATATCGGCCATTGTGAATTTCATACACAGGTATATGATAAACTTCTACACGGTGATATTACTTGTGCAGCAAATTTTTTTGCGATTATCGTGCAAGGTAGTTAGGCAATTTGTACGGGCTTCGTATTTGATTAATATTTTAATAATGATCAAAAGTATGTTTAGATTTTTAAGATGAAAAACTGAACTTATTTGCGTTAAATCTTCCACAAATCCTATATTTATCACAATTACACCAATGTTTATCACTTTATATATATATATATATATATATATATATATAATATGTACTTCGAAGTTGAGTCATTTATTTTAACAGTGAGTAGATCTGATCAAAAGAAATGTTTTTTTCCTTTACCATTTTTCTGGTAAAATTAAAGTAACAAAGTTATAGCCCTTTGGAAGTTTGAGTACCGCCCTGTCTCAATAATAATATTATGTGCTCGTGTTTGGCGACAACGGATATAATTCGCCTTATCGGTTCATCGCATCGGAAACAAAAAAGCGAAAGAATTTGGAACGATGTTTTTACAATTATTTCATTCAGTTGTATACAGTCAGTGTCAGTCGGTAGTGGATAGTGGTGTCTGTTGCGTGGCTCAAACGAAATAAAAAATGGCACATGTTTATGCGGATCGGTTTCCCAATCGAGTGCAACCAACCCCTCGTGCCTTTGTTAATGTAGTAGAACGGGTTCGTGAATCATTTGACTTAAGACCTCACATATGGACGGCATGCCGGTGCTCTAAGACCTCACGATCAAATACAGGTCCGCACTGAAATACTTGTCGGGAGGATACTTTATAAAACAAGGTAACATTTTTTTTAAAATTTTTTGTAGAAGGAAGATAAACCAAAATATGTGTGTAAAAATAAGGGGTTGGTTGCACTCGATTGGGAAACCGATCTGCATAAACATGTGCCATTTTTTATTTCGTTTGAGCCACGTAACAGACACCACTATTCACTCACGCGTTACCAACTGACACTGGCTGTATACAACTGAGTAAAATAATTGTAAAAACATCGTTCCAAATTCTTTCGCTTTTTTGTTTCCGATGCGATGAACCGATAAGGCGGATTATATCAGTTGTTGCCAAACACGAGCACATAATATTATTATTGAGACAGGGCGGTACTCAAACTTCCAAAGGGCTATAACTTTGTTACTTTAATTTTACCAGAAAAATGGTAAAGGAAAAAAATATTTCTTTTGATCAGATCTACTCACTGTTAAAATAAATGACTCAACTTCGAAGTCACCCTGTATATATATAAATATATATTTAATGTCGAACTGAAACATAATTAATTAATTTTCAATAGAGGAATATATTTTTGCCCAATATGGCGAGTGGTTATGTATAATCATGGCATCGTCCATGTTGTCTTTGGTTTATTAGAATATTTTGGTGGTGTCTGCAAGTGTTATACAACAATTTGACAAATCTCTGAAATGAAATACGGACAGAGTCGAATGACCCAGAATGTGTACCCTATCTATATCTCCTGTTTGAACAGTTGATAAAACCTTTTAAACCAATATGCATGTCTTAAAATATTGGTTATGGCATTTTAACTAAAAAGATGATAGCAGAAAGTTAGGTTAAGGTGAAGTTGTATACCAACATATTTAGCAACGAATGTATGCCGAGCACAGCAATTTTGTACTATAAAAGTTGTAATATTGCTGATGTACAGCCTTTAACAGTTACTAAACGACAGTTGTATAAGTGCTTCCGTTGGGAGCAATTTGTTGGGTAAAGTAGTAAATGTGCACACCAAAACAACAAGGCTCGGGTTTGTTGTATAAACGTTACCATGGATGCCACAGCACAACTATTTTCACTACCGCGCAAATATGCCGTATGAAATAGTTGTATAAATGTTTATGCAACCGTTCAAAATTCGTCCTATAAGGTGTTGTATAACTATGCTATAAGAATATTTCAAACACCTCATTTTAGAGCAAGTATGCTGCAGAAAGCAAATTTGCATTCCACACAACATTAAGCCAGCATTTTCAGGCAACAACAATATAGAGCTTTTACGGCTGAACAGTTCTTTTACTAAAAGCTTATAGCACCACTTTGCTAGTTGGGCTGCTTATGACGGCCAACTAAATTTTTATTCGAATGAGTTACGTAAACCCTCTGCTTTTTTTCATTCGACTCTAACAAACATTATTGAGATTGGGGAACGATATCCAGATCTTTCGATCAAACTTTAAATTTGAAAGTTAATAAACATAATTCTTATTCGATCTGTATCTTATATTTCTTAGATATTGATCATTAAAATAACATTATTTCCTGTACGCAACGTAATAAAAATTATTTTTGTCCCTCATCAGCAGTGATTAAGGCCCGTATCGTCAGTCGTCCCTACAATTGTAGGGCGCGTTTATGGCCTCCTTGATTGTCATCCTCCTTTCTCTCCTTCAAAAATTTCTAGATTACACTTGTCCCGTGTCAGCGTCAGCGCTCTCCTATTGTGAGGATATGTTTTCTTTTTAAATTGTAGGAAATTTCAGGCTGATAAAACATCATATAACTCAAAAGCAAGCACAATTTGATGCAAATAGATGTTTGTGACATAACCTCAAAATAAAGTTCTGACACGGAGAAGCAGAAAACTATGACAATCAAGGAGGCCATAAAGGCGCCCTACAATTGTAGGGACGACTGACGATACGGGCCTAAGCCAGTGAAATCTTGCATCAACTTGACCACTCTTTCTGCCGTACCGTTAACTGCTTTCAGTGTTTGCACCTTATCCTTAGCATGTTGAAAAAAATGTGGCAAAGAAGTTGGATACTCGTCGAGAAAACTGTCATCAATTTTGAGTCGACTGAACAAGGAATTACTTTTGATTGAAACAAAGTCATCGATATTTTTCTGTGGTTTTATGCGTCCGACAGTCACGATAAACAGGCAGATATCTCACAGGCTTTATGCTTATTAGAAAGTTTGAGCTGAGGACTTAGTAACGCTATTTTTAACACGCTTTTTATAAGCTTGGTGTAGGTATGTATGAAACGGAATCTTTGTCCATAATTCTCACCAATTTCCAGAAGTTTGATTAATTTGAAACTTCGCACACGTATCAAGGACCGATGACAATGCAATAATCTGATAACAGTTTTCCATTATCCTTATTAGGAAATTCTTTTATAAATCCTCTGTAAAGGAGTAAAAGAGATAGAGCTCGGGTACTCGGCACAGCACAACGGAAGCAGATACTTTTTCAAGGTAGTGCATGCTCACCTTGTTCATTCCTTATACGCGTATGTACTAATGAGTCTAATACAGCAAATTACTGTTTATAATATTCATATAATATATTATACGATAACCGTGATGCACAAAAGGCTTCTTATTCACAACAAAATGATCAGAACAATTTCAATCTATTTATTTTACGGAACATAATTTGGTGCACAGCAAAGCTTTGAATTTACAGTCGATAAAGAAGGAATTTAATACGATCAAGAAATTCCTAATTATGAAGTCTTATCGATTAAAATATAAATAACGAATATGAATTAAAAAACTAATTGATAAATCGAAATAAAAAATGAAACATAAATAATAGTTTAAAAAACTAAAAAAACACGCTAACCGAACTAAAAAGTAGAAAATAATTATTAATTACAAAGAGTGTATATTACAGTAGTAGTTGGTCGAACAATCAATCATAATTTTTGACCTCAAAATGAAATTATAATAAAATTTAAGTTATTAATAGAATAATTCAATTCAGAGTAAAAAGCGTGGGGTGCTTGATACATAATGTTACATTCTATTGGCAACTATCTATGAGAGAAGAGTTATGAAAATGTAATAAAATGCACCCTTCGTTTAAGAAAAAGAACTTAATACTGTCCACTATAACTAATACACTTGTCCCACCGGTGCTTTCACTGCTCGAAACATTTTTTGAAGTCTTCCTTAGAAATGTCTGACAGCTCCTCCCTCGATTTTGTCTTGACCTCTTCAATGTCAACAAAGCGGCGTCCTTTCATGCCCCTTTTTATTCGTGGAAATAAGAAAAAGTGGCACGGAGCCAGGTCAAGCGAATAAGGTGCGTGAGGCAGCGGAACCATGCCATTTTTAGCCAGAAACCGTCGAACAGAGATCTCTGTGTGCGCAGGTGCATTATCGTGGTGGAAGAACCAGTCTCCTGACTGCCACAAATCGGGTATTTTTTGCCGAACACCGTTTCGCAATCGTCTTATAAACCTCCAAATAGCACAAGCTCTCGAATTTTGTCAACATTTTCGTCGATTCGGGCAGTTGATGGACGTCCAGAGCGAGGTTTGTCATCAATCGACATGTCGCCACTTTTAAATCGAACAAACCACTCGTACACCTGAGCTTTTCCCATAGCATCATCTTTGTAAGCTATTTTCAACATTAAAACAGTTTCAGCAGCATTTTTACCAATTAGAAATTAAAATTTCACATCTGCACGTTGCTCACTGAAGCTTGTCATCGTAAAAAACGAAACAAGCATGAAACAGCTCTAGCAAAAATAATGACTACAGAGGAACGAAACAAGCCAGATCGACAAATCAGTTGGCACTGAACTGGTAATGATTCGCGCTGTACGCCTCTAGGGGCAGAAATGTGTACCACACAAGCTCCGCCCACTGTAATGCTATTCCGGTTATTTTAGGGTACCTCCTCGTATAGTCAGAGCCGATGTAAAATAAATTTTAAATTAACAATTCTGAAAGTTGAGACTTTCCTCTTCAGAAACAACTACGTTTGAAATAAAGTTCATTTGCGGTGAAACAGTACCGAAAACTTAATTGAAGAAAAAAATATTTACTTGGTACGGCATTTAAAATCAACTTTTTTTGTTTGTAATTGCTGCTTGAAGTTGTTCGATTCAAAAACATTAGTTTCTTAGACCTAAATTTGCAACATTTGGGGCTATCTTGGGCTTCTACTTGGTCCACCCAGACGGCTTGTGTACGATATAAACAAACCATCTCAGCTCTGATTTAAATGAAGGCGACGTTTTGAATACTCGAATACACCCGCGAAGGATCAATATGATCTAGAACAGAGTTCCCCAAACTTTTTTGTGTCGTAGACCCCTTGCCATGTTTTTCCGTGTTGGGTAGACCCCCTACTTACCTGATATTGATTTCCTGTAAATTTCTAACCGTAGTGAAGTTTAGTGTTAAAAACTTAAAGTAAAAACACATGTTAATTTATACATTTATTAATTGAATTTAAATTAAAACTACTCAAAATAAAATTTTGTATCTGTTATGTAAAATATACGTAACATTAAATAAACAGGTGTCTGACCAATAAGTGCCCGAATTGGCAATAAGTGCCCGCATTGAAAAAAAAAATAAGAGGGATAAAATAAAAAAAAGTGAAGAATAATACAAAAAAAGTTTTTTACTTAAAATAGTACAATAAGCGAGTTCGTTTATTAATTATAACATAAACGTATGTTCTACAATAATTTCACTGTTAGTTTGATTAAATTCCGCTTCTTATACGTTTAAGTTATCTAAAAATAGGCAAAAAATTAACGAATTTTAGTGTGTACCTATCCTTGAATTTTCAGAATAATTTAAAAAAAAATATTTTCTATAAAGGGGGGTTCTTTAAAAAAATCAATGCGGGCACTTATTCCCAATGCGGGCACTTATTCCCAATGCGGGCATTTATTGGTCAGACACCAATAAACATAAAATAAACTATAAATAAAATAACATAAGCAATAAGTCAATATTTTTAGTGAGAAGGATGAACCTGATGCTTTAATAATAAATTATCAACACTTGGCATCAATTTTGTAAGGGTTAATCTTAAATCTCATCGGCTAATGATGTCCAGTCTGTTTCTTTTTTTCGTTAGGAGATTGGTAACAGCGCTGAACCCCCTTTCCACTAGGTATGACGATGGAAAGGAAATTAAAAATTTCCTAGCTATATTCCATAATACGGGATAAGTAACGGGTATGTTGTTTTGCAGCCAGAATTGCTGATATCCGTTTTTAAACTGAACCTTAAGTTCTTCGTTTGTACTTAGTTAGGTCAGTTCCTCTTGTATTATGACATTCGTTTCCTCAAACCTAGATTCAAAATCTGAATAGAGGGCATTTAAATGTTGAACGTAAGTTGAAACGTCGTCTTCCTGGCAGCTTGTCTGTGACAAATTGGGGAACTGAGAAAATTCGCCCCGTCCAATATTTTGCTTCATTAGTTTAACTCTGGCAAGAAACGCTGATAAGATGGACTTTGTTTTAATCAAATTTAAACTGTCGCCTTGTAATTGCAAATTAACCATATTAAATTTTGTAAACAAATCTGTTAAATAGGCGATGTCTGTTTTCCTCTTCATTAAATTTTCTTTTAAAATTTTATCTTTAGTATCCAGAAATTCTAAAATAGTCTCAAAAAGTGCAAAAAATCTTGACAAAGATAAGCCTTTCGACAGCCAGCGTACTTCAGTGTGAAGGAGTAATTGATGAAAGTGTTCGTCATTTTCTTCACACAACTGCGCAAATAACCGCGTATTCAACGCGTTGCTTCGGATTCGGTTTACTGCATCAATGACTAAATGAAGTGATTCATACAATCTAACACTCAAATTTTTAGCAACTAAATGTTGTCGATGGATGACGCAATGTATTGCTAACACCCCTGACACATTTTGTTTTAAATAGCTTATAAATCCACGATAACGTCCAACCATGGCAGGTGCTCCATCTGTAGCTACTGATATTATATTCGATAAAGGAATTGCTTTTTCAAAGAAGTAATCCTTCAAAACATGAAATATTGATTCACCTTTAGTGTCGGTTATCAAAGTTCTTGCGAAGAGCAGTTCTTCGTAGATTTCTTGATTCATAATAAAACGAACATATGCCAATAATAATGCTGTATTATCAGGTAAAGTTGACTCGTCCAGTTGTATAGAGAAATGGGTCGTTTGCAAATAATTACATAAGAAGCTTTCAATATCAGAACTCATTTCATCAATACGTCTTTCAACAGTATTGTTGCTTAAGGGAATTCTTTTAATGATATCAGATGCAGTTTTTAAAACCTCTTCAACGGCTGGCAAAATTAACTTCTCTCCGATAGTATGCGGTTTTCCGGATTTTGCTATAGGTAACGAGATATTGTAAGACGCCCGCAAACCATCATCATTTCTTTGTGACGTCGAAGCGAACATTCTGTCCAATGTCTTTTGAAATTTATCTTCGAGTGTTTGAAAGTATTTCAAATCTCTCTGTTTCATCAGGGTGGCATCTTGTCAGATGATCTTGCAGTTTAGATGGTTTCATAGCGTCATTGCCCAAAACTTTGTTGCATAAAAGGCACAAAGGCGATTGTTTGTCCGGCAATGATGGAATGAAGCCCAATTTCAAATAATCAACACTGTACTGTCTACATTTCTTTGTAGATTCGGACATGGCATCAGTCATCTGTGGGCAAAATTAAATTATTTAAATAAGACAGAAAATCCAGCAGCTGTATATTAAAAATATTTTTTGATTTTTCCGAAAACATTCCATAATTCGAACATCTTCTTATTATATTACCGATTGCTAAAACTTTCAAAAAGAAACTATTGAGGAGTACTCGTGTAATTTTGCATGATTGAATATTTAACTACTAATAACTAAAGTCATGATTGGCGTAATTTATCTATCTTTGCTACCTACGAGTACAAAACTAAAATTTAATAAAAAATAATGTACTTACTTTTCTCCAGCACTCTCAAACAAAATAACACTGACTCACTATAATTTGTGTGATATACTATCTGTTCATATTTTTTAAAATATTTTCTTAGCACTTTCCTTTCGAATAAACGTATTTGTCCCACATTCGTATTTATAGAGTGACGAATTGAACAAGTCAGTGCAAGGTAGCGAAGCTCTGAGACTGCGACTCTCAGGTTTTTACAAGTTCAAAATGTATTGCGACCACAAAGCGAATACCAACATCCTACAACTTACGCAATTTTATAAACATATATAATAAATTTTTTACTTCATAGGTACTTTTATAAATAATGTATATGTTTTGATATGATAGTATGTTGTTAGTAAATAGGTACTATCAGTGTATGTGTTGAGATCCACTATCGTGGACCCCCATATTCATTTCATCGACCCCCAAATTTTTTTCGCTGACGTAGACCCCTTGCAGGTTGTCATAGACCCCTAGGGGTCGATATAGACCACTTTGGGAATTAATGGTTTAGATCCTTTAGAGCAGGGTTTTTCAAGCGGTGGTTCGCGAATCCCTAGCGGTTCGCCGGTAGGGATATTATATTGTGGCTGGTGCATATGACGTGTTTGACTGGTGTGGTCCAGCAGCGATGTCAGATGGCCGATACCTAGGGTAGGGAAACAACTAGCGTTACCGTTATCAAATAGATAGGGACTATGGAGTATGTACTAATTATATATGGGCCTGTTTGGCTGACTTAACTGACAGCGTTGCGTGATGAGTCAACCTACTTGACGCATTTTTTTTTATTTTACACTTTTTATCACATCCTGAGCCTGTTAAAATGTTTATAATTGAGACCTTCATTATTGCAGATTCGGATGACGACTACGCTCCCCTTCGCTGTTGGGACTGCAACGTCAACTTCACCGAGAAGCACTTCCTGTACAAGCACCTTTTCCACCACATCCGGCAGCCCTACGTGGTCTTAGAAAGGTGCCAGTTACCGCCACTTAAAATTACCCTCAAAAATACTGACGGTGCCGGGAAGAAATTTGAAATCGTTCCGGAGAAGGTAGCGACCACTGGCAAGGAAGGTGACAGCAACTCTCCAGGTAAGAAGCATTATTCGCTTTCTGTCTCTGTTTAAAAATATGCCGAGAGTAGTATGGCGCGCGCAGGTCCGTGAGGTGAGGTACCGTGACTCGTATCACAGACAAAACATGCTTCACGTTTTGTTTATTCAATGGCAAGTAGACCGCATCTACGAGTACTTTACTGCCAGAATCGTCAGTCATCTAGCGGCCAAGTGATAGCGTGAACTGAGATATCTATCAGCTATGCGCTCTCCGCAGTGGTCGATTCTGGTGATAGATGGCGCTTTTCTATATCTTATTTCGTATCACAGAGTCGGCTATGGATGGATTTCGATGTTGTGAGATTGGTGGTGAATTTAAACTTTGCAAATTCAAAAAATTATGTATATGTTTTAACTCGTGATACCAAAATTGTCTGTGAAGTGAATCATGTTCATTGGAGGATCTATAGAGAAGAGGAGCGCGCGCGCCCCCCCAACTAGTCGCCCAAGGCTGCCATTTTTTTCAATAAGCTATACATATTCCTTTATCTTCGAGCGAACATTCGAAGACCTAGACCCCTATACTTGAACGAGGTTCTGTTTCCTGGAGAATGATCTCAAATTCGGACAGCTGTTGACATTCGTCAAACAAGTTTACGAATGCATCCATTTTCGGCAAAATAATAGATAACTTTGTCTTCTTCGACGACGGAGATAATTTCGTACGGTTTCTCCCGATAATGATTCGGAGAGCGGCTATTCTATTAGTGTTTAGAAATATGGTTTCCCGAAAAGTACGAGAATCACTCCTTTGATCTATTCCCCTGTTTTCAAGAATTGGTCTCATGAACCGTGGACACGGCCACCCAACCCTCAATTGTCACCCCCGCTTTTTAATTATCACAAGGGCATCTGCTCTCAAAAGCCCTGCTTAAGCCTGAAGCCGCCGCCGCGACCCCCCCCCCCCCCGCTCTTGATTCAATCGCTGGTACATCCACCCTCACGACGAACATCTAGCATGTTCATCTTGACACCCTTTCACATTGATTGAACTTTGAAGTAGCGCATCTCTAATTCGACTCTGCTATGGTGGGTCACGTCACTGCACCTTACAGACATGCGCTCTGTTGAATGGCTCGTTTTCACGCTCATGCAAACTTGCGCAAGTCTATTTGTGCATGTCAATGTCAATTTGCACAAATAGAGTTGAATTGATGTAACCGTTTTATGATCAGTTTGAAATGCCCCAAATCCGTCAATACAGTGTTGAGAGTGACAAGTATGGGAACTTTAATGATGGAGCAAGACGAGCTATTACTATCAGTAGCTGCAGTATGTTTAGATAAAAAGTTAAAAGTTTCATAAAGGAAGAGATCAAGAAGACCATGGAAATGTTGGTTTAAGAAGAGGGTCACTTATTCATATATTAACTTAATCAAGGTTAACTAATGAACCCGATAATGTTTGCAATAATGTTAGCACGGACTAGACAAGTTAACCAGCTATTTATTATTACACATTGTTATGAAACCTACATATCTACAGGGTGCGCCATCTTTTATGTCGGTATGTAAACATGAAATAACTTTGAAAACGAAAAACTGATTTCTATATATCGGGTATTTTTGTTAAATATGGTCCTTTACAATTTATTGGGACTAGTTTTTGAACACAACATCTATCAAGTGGCCACCTTTATTGGCCAAAACAAAATGTGCCCGTTTTGCTGCGTTTTCCATTACTTTTTCGCGCATCTCGCGATTGCGGTACGAATGTTTGCCTTGAGTTATTCAGTGGTCTGGGGCTTGCTGGCGTCCACTTGACTTTTCAAATAACCCCACAAGAAGAAGTCCGGTGGGGTCAAATCTGGAGACCTGGGTGGCCAGTGAATGTCACCTCTTTTTGACATCAGACGTCCATGGAATTTTAGTTGCAGAAACTGGATTGTTTTATTTGCAGTGTGGCATGGCGCACCGCCTTGTTGAAACCAGTAACCATCAAGACCTTTTTCACGCATTTGTGGGCAGATATAATGAGCCAACATCCACCGATATCGATTTCCATCGACTGTTTCCTTTTCGTTGAAGAAAAATGGCCCAATGATGGTTTTGGCGAAAACGCCGGCCCAAACAGTCACTTTCCGGTCATGCAACAGCATTTCGTGGGTCTCTTATGGATTTTGCGTCCCCCAAATGCGGCAGTTTTGCTTATTAACGCCGCCAGAGTGCGTGAAATAGGCCTCGTCGGTCATCACAATTTGCTTCCAAAAATCAGGTTTAGCATCAGCCATGCGAGCGACTGTTTGGCCGTATTCCAAGTGACATGGACGGTCAGTTGACACTATTTTTTGAGTTAACTGCACCTTATAAGGCAACAAATGCAAATCATCCTTCAAAATGCGCCGCAACGTGGTTCCACTGATGCCAAAATGGTGAGCGCGGTGACGATACTACACTTTTGGGTTCTGGGCAATGCTGTCTCTGACCGCTTCAACCAATTCATTGGAACGTCTTGGTCGTTGATGAACGGTATGTTGACGATCTCTCACTGTCCCATACCCAAGAAAATTCGAAACCAAACGACGGTGCCTGTTTGCCACGATATTTTCGACGATATGCACGTTACGTCACAACTGAACGACGATTTTCAATGTACATTGTGACTATTTCGGCGCGTTGTTTCGGTGTAAAGCGATTCATGACTAAAATTGTAGTAAATTGACGTTTCAGAAACACGTATAACCAAATCACTTGGTTGGTAAATATCAAAGGCATTCGATGTTTCAATACCCACATAAAAGGTGGCGCACCCGGTACATCTTTCACCACATGAACAACTATCCGCAACTTCGACATTTTTTTGTAACCGAAATATGATGATATAAAATCTTCATGTATTTCCAAGTCCGCCCTTAGCAATATAATTCTTGAAACGTGCGGTAACACCTACCATAGTTTCAAAAAAGAATTTCACTTCCCACGCAGACTGGCAAGGAAGTATTGTAATGTCGAGAATTTTCGAAAATGAGATATGTTTTTCGAATGTTATATGAGATGTACACGAAAAACCATATTACTCATTTCCATTGGTCTGTCTGTCAGTCCGTATGTCCGTAATCTTATCTATAACTTCAGAAAATTTGTACACAATGTTACTACTATACCATGGACGCAAAATCCGGGTAGTTTTTGAATGTCGGTCCAGTGGCGGAGGAGAAAACGGGCTAAAACGAAAAAAGTAACAATCGCCCAAACTTCGTTTTTTGACGTTCCAGAGAATCCCGATCCTTTTTGAAAAATATCAGTGGTGAAAAACTTGGGGGTGGGGGTTGTAGGGGAATGGGTAGGGTTCAACTCAATTTTTTTATGCTAGTACATTTATACGCTCCCAACCGTGGTAATTCTACGCACCTATGAGACATATTTCACACATCATATATTCCTATGTAACAGAAAAATATTCTCGACAGACGTCGGCCTTCGCGAGTGTTCTGTTGTTCTGGTATGGTATCATACGTATTTCGGCCTCACGCAGCATGTTTCCTAAGCTTTGACCGCGCCGTCATGTCTGACCGAATTGGCTGACTTTTTTCTCAGGTGGTCTAATTTGTGCTGAACATAATCCTTTAAGAACTGATAACGGCGTTGTGTGGGACGTGCAGATTCAACCTACTTGACCTTTTTATTTTATTACAGAAAATGTTTGTTTGACATCGATCAGAAACCGGGCTTTTCTATTCGTTCTTTAATTATTCGCAGACAACCCTCCACCCCTCTCCAACTGTCTTAAAGGCATTTGTTCTCAGAAGCACTGATGCGGCCGAGCCGGTGCCAACCCTTCCCCACCCTCCCCACCGTATTCATTTTTTAAACGCAGCATCCTTACGATCAATCCCAACTTTTTGGATAGCGCAAGAGTGCAATTTCCGTTTTTACATAGCTATTTACTCACAGGCTTATTTGCATACTTGAGCGTGAAAACCTTAAAAGAGGCTAGTGTGATGAAGTTGAGAAAATTGATCTATTGTAACTCCTCAGCCATCTTAAAAAGATCATTTTTCAGTGATATCAACATCTTATACAGGGTGTTTCAGTTTATTGTTGCATAACTTTAAGATTCGATAGAACTTTTAAAATTAATGCATAAAGTCTATATAAACATGGGTCGGAAAATGCGTGGCTTCCGAAATACAGGGTGTTTAAATTTACTTTCTAAAATAGTTTTTTTTTAAATATTTCGAACGATATTTGATGTATAACAGTGAAATTGGTATACAAGGGTTTTTTAGTACGATAAAACGAACCATGGGCATAGTTTTACTGTAGCCGCTAGAGGGCGCTCTCTACTGTACCTGTAGTGTATTAAAATGACCGAAAATTTTTTCTTAGTGCAATTTATGCTTTTTGAATAAAAAAACTGATTCTTAGCCGTTTTTGAGATATTTCGATTTTTAAGGTTCGATGCATTTTTAATTATTTATGGGAAAATAATATTTTTTTTACATTTTCGATTTGGCCATCGAAAGTAATTAAGATGATCGTTTAGACTGTGTTTTTAAACACAGCAATAATTCCTAACTCCAAATAAACACAAAAAAACAGAATTTTAATTTGTTTAATTTTCCAATATTATTTTTAACAAATTAAATTAATTATTTACAACTAAAATGCTATTGGACAGTTAGGACAAACATACAAAATCTAAAGTAGTTGCTCGAAATGTAAACCCAATTGTTCAATACACAATTCACATCTACAAATGATCGAACGTGGTATAGCATTATTCAAATAAGGCATGCATTCCTGATTCTGTCTATTAGCATATCTCTTGTGGTTACGGGAGTCTGGTACACTTTTGCTTTTATAAATCCCCACACAAAGAAATCTAATGGATTGAGGTCAGGGGATCGTGGAGGCCAGGCGAGTGGTCCTCCACGGCCGATCCATCTTTCTGGATAATTTTCGTCCAGCCAGTTTCTAACTATTCTCGAATAATGAGCTGGACAACCATCAATCTGGAACTAGGCCAATCTTCTTAAATCTAACATAACATCATCCCACATATTTGCATGTTCAGCCTTTAAAAATTCCAAGAAGGTCGCAGCATTTAACCTTGCAGGCAAAAGGTAGGGTCCAAATAGTCGATTACGGTAGATACTAATCCACACGTTCACACTAAATTCATGCTGAAAATTTCTTTCCCGAACTGCTTGCGGATTTTCATGCGACCAAATATGTTGATTATGAAAATTTACCACTCCACGTCTAGTGAAGCAGGACTCATCGGTCCATAACACGTTACTTAAAAACTCCCTATTATTATCAGTTCTATCAAGAATCCACTGACAAAATGTGATTCTTCCTTCTCCGTCCCCTGGCTATAGTCCTTGCACAGGTTGCAAATGGTAAGGACGTCTATGGTCATTTCTAAGAACACGGTGAACATGGCTTGCTGAAATTCCCAAGGCACCAGAAACTCTCCTATCACTTGTGGTCGGATCTCTATCAAACTCACGCAGAATCATACGGGTAAATCTGCGCTGACGAACATTTATGTTTTGATCCCTTTGGAGATTTCCAAAACCATTTTCAATTATTTGGCGATGCATTCTTATAAATACTGAGCGAGTTGGATGTCGTCTGTTTGGACATCTTCGTGCGTATTCTCTGGCTGCTTCTGCTGCGTTTCCATTTACAAAGCCATAGGTACACAAAATGAATATCCGCTAACTCTTGATTGGAGAATAAAAATGGCATTTTTATAAAACTTACAAAAAAAAAACAGGTACAAGAAACTAAATTTCGTGCATTCACAATTGCAAAAAAACGTTTCAGGTTTCAACAGACAACAAAACTAACTGTCAACTAATTGAAGTTTAACCTTATTCTGCTTTCAATTTCAAAAATATTTGCAGGCACAGCCTACTTCTAAAAATTATCGAGATACTGACTTTTTAACGTTATTTTATCATAAATAATTAAAAATGCATCGAACCTTAAAAGTCGAAATATCTCAAAAAACGGCTAACTATAACGAAAATTCACAATATAGCTTTTTTATGTTGAAAAGTGCGAAGAATCAGTTTTTTTATTCAAAAAGCAAGAAATTGCACTAAGAAAAATTTTTCAGTCATTTTAATACACTACAGGTACAGTAGAGAGCGCCCTCTAGCGGCTACAGTAAAACTATGCCCATGGTTCGTTTTGTCGTACCAAAAAACCCTTGTATACCAATTTTCACTATTATACATCAAATATTGTTCGAAATATTAAAAAAAAACTATTTTAGAAAGTAAATTTAAACACCCTGTATTTTGGAAGCCACGTATTTTTCGACTCATGTTTATATAGACTTTATGCATTAATTTTAAAAGTTCTATCGAATCTTAAAGTTATGCAACAATAAACTGAAACACCCTGTATACAATTTTTTGATACTATATTATATTTTCCACAATCTTCAGAAACAGAGTTACGAAACGAGAAAAAACTATTAAAGAACACCGTTGCATAATTTAGCATAGGCTAGTAAATACAGTGCTTTTTTACTGAAAATATCGCGATACATCTAAGAAAATTTTGAGGCAGGCGTCGCACCACGTTATTACAATCGTAAATAATATGACATTGAGTTTTGAAAATCAACCATCCATCATCGAAATCAATAATTACTGATGCTTTATCTATAAAAATAAAGTGTTGGGTTGTGATCGTGTGATTACAAACATGATTTGTATTATTATAGTAGCTGTCAGTTGTGTGTAGTGTTATGTAGAAATACTTCTGTTTGTGTTTGCGTAGTAGAATGACAAATCAGTGTCATATTGCAATTTCAAGCATGCAAGTGATTTCTATGTTTGACCTAATAGTATTGGGAAATCTGATTAAGATCGCTACGCAATGGCTAAACATAATATCACTGGGAGAAAGACAATATTTCGGAAACGTAATACCAAAGGTAATACGTTTATGACCTACGATCTAAATAACGGTATATGGCGGGGAGCTAAGGTGGATACATGGAAGAGGCGACGACACGGAGTTCCTAGAGGAAGAACAGATATCAACCGTTGAGATCCACGGGGTGGTACCACCTCGTTGGACGGAGAACTCTTTTGTACATTCTGTTGTTTCTAGTAATTTACCGCCACAGAGCGCCGCGATCAGTTGTATCGATTTCCCAATGAACAGCAACATCACAACCAACCTCTATTTTTTAGATAATGAACAGAACGTAGCCCAAAACGGAAACACAGTTTCACGTCATCCGACTGTCATCTTTATCATTCATGGACACCGCATACAACGCGATATTAAAGGATTTGCGAAATATCGATAAAACCATCTATGAAAAAGGTACTTATAGTTGCTTTTGTTTATTTTTTTAACTCTGTTTAAGTTTAGATTTTCTAATTTTATTCAACATATAATACAAATACCTAACACAGTATAAGAGAACGAGTATTTCCAATCAGTAATATCACATTTTTAGTGGTGATCCGCACACTTGTTACCTTAATTGCGATTCTAAATGTCAGATTGCGACTCCGTATGGCAAATTGAGAGTTCAGTGGATTGTACTAGCTGAAGGTCTTGTTTACTTTGAGATTATGCGGCGTTAGTATCATTTGTTTGGCTTTTGCTTGCGACACTGCTTCAGAGTTGGCACAGTTTCCGCCTCATGGACAAGAGGGTAACAATGTTCGCATATCGGTCATAGTTCATATTTCCCCCGTCAAATCTTGTTTCAGAGGTATACTCTATATTCTATCCTATGGGCCTGTAACCCACAAACCATGCTAGAGAAATGCGGGCTGCAGTGATTTAGGTGGCATTCAAGCCACGCGGGTTAGAAGAACACCGAATACTACAATCGGTACTATCAGATTGTTTTTTACGTAATACGCAGGCCGATTTAATTTTTTAGTAGAAATCAATATATTTAAAACTGGTGGCGAGGATTTCCGCGGAAACTGTCAGAGAAAACGCACATTGAATGACAGACGAAAATGTTCTATAGTTACTGCAGCCAAAACCTGCAGTGCTTTTAAATTGAAAATTTCAAAATGGCCCCCAGCCGTCATCTTGGGTGATTTTTGAAAAGAAATGGATGGGACATGTGATACCTCTTTTTGAAGCTCCTCATAAGTACTTTATAAATCCAGAGTATACATTTATTATTTCTCAAAATGGCGGAGTGGCGGGCTGACAGAATAGACCGTTATTGTCTATTGAGTTTAGTATAGCTCAACAACTTATTATGAAAACAGGATGTTATACAGGGTGGGCCATAAAGGTGTTGGCAATTTCAATATTCAATTAAAAAATAACTACGCAATATAAAAGAAAAATAAGTATTTTTAAAAAGTAGAAAGATAGAAATTTTTGAGACTTAAAAATAATGTTATTCAAATGACTTCCTTCCTTGAAACCGAAGCTGCAGATTTTGGAAAAGTTGTTCTCGGTATTTTGTTACTTTCCTGAACAATATTCCTCTTCAGCTACTCTAAATTAGTTAATTAATTAGCCCCATAGGAAATAATAATCGTATGGAGAAAGATCGGGGCTACGTGGTGGCCATTCAATATCCCCCTTTTCGAAATGAGTTTTCCGGGAAAGACATTTTTCAGCAGCTCTATAGGGTGCTTAGGCCTTAGGCCTTCGTGGTAGTTGGAGTATAAAAAAAAAAAAAAAAAAAAAAAAAAAAAAAAAAGATACCCTAGCTGTATGACATCTTGCCCCATCTTGTTGAAACCACATTCTAGAGGTATTGCCTTGGAGTTCTTGCAAAACTAGCACCAAAAAGTCTGTTATCATATTTCAATAATTGTTAGCTTTAACTGTCATCGCTTGCCCTCTATTGTCCTCAAAAACGTACGGTCCAATAATACCGGTAGACGTAATTCCAGCCCAGATGACTAGTTTAGGGCTGTGAAGTGGACGTTTATGGAAGCGTCTGGGATTAGTTTCGGACCAGAACCGACAATTTTGTTTGTTAACATGGCCACTGAGGTGAAAATTATCCTCATCGCTAAACATCACGTTGCTAAAACTGTTGAATTGGTCGAGCATCAAATTGACAAATTGATAAGTCGGTTATTGGCATCATCTGGTTTTAATTCTTGGACTAGTTGAATCTGATAAGCCTTCAAATGCAAATCACGCTTCAAAATTCGCCGCAAGCTCGTTCTTTTCATGTCCAAAGCCTGACTTCTCTTACGTGTTGACTGTTGCGGATTTCGCTGAACTGAAACACGAAAACGCTCTACATTGTCAGCTGATCTTGCAGAAACTGGACGTTACCAAGAGCTGTTATTGCTACTGTCGAGCCGATTGTTTCGAACATTCTGATCCATTTCCGTATCATATTGGCGCTTGGAACTTCTCTTAAATCGCTTAAACCGTGTTCATGTAGATACAAACGTGCAGTAATAACTGATTTATTGTTTTCATAATACGCTCGGACACAAAATACACGCTGCGCTCCCGTGTTCGGCTCCATGGCGACTAAATTTCCAGGCAACGGCGTTTCCGAGAAATTTAATATTTAAATCGCCAACACTCTGATGGCCCACCCTGTATTAATACTCTTCTCATGGAAGCATCTAGAATATGTACAACAGTTGAAATATTTGTTTTTCACTTGGGAGATTTCAAATGAACCCATTTCGATTTCTATTCAGTCGAAACGTTAGAAAAATTACAATCCATCAATCAAAAATGGTGTGACATCAAATTCTTGACTTTCAATGTTAATAAGACATTTAAATGCTCCCTGGATTTTATAGATTTCGATAATTGACTGATACACAAAACAGATACCGTCAAATTAATGGGACAGACCACTAATCATAAATTAGATTTTGATAATCATGTAGACAAATTGCCTAGTCATCGAGCAAAGATGTTTCCTCGTTATAACAACAATTAGTTACAACGTAGGGAAAAGCAGTTACTTTGGCTTATTTGAAAGTAGATTGAGATACAGCACTCCCTTTTGGTATCCCTGTTCACAAAACGTTTGAAAAGGTTATTCTACAAAAACGAACTATTACATATATTATAACTAAACGCAAACCTAGATCTACATGCAGGCCTTTATTTGTAAATCTTAAAATAATGATTGTCGTATCACTGTTCATTTTAGAAACAGCAACTCTTATTTTTTAAAATAAATCTAAATTTGAAACATTAAACATAAATTACAATATTATACAAAAACAAGATCTCAACTTAGTAGTACCCAAAACAATACTTGTGAAAGACTCAATAATTTATAATGGTCTGAAAATTTAAATGAGTCTCCCTGATGCTATCATTTTGATATCTAAACCACATCATACCTTGTGTGAGTTCTACAATTCACTTGCTTAAGATCCACTTATGTATTTATAATAAAGTTTAGTTTTAAGTTAGCTTTGTCATTAAGAATGATTGTATTCTTCAGACAATAAAGCATATTTATCTATCTATAACAGAAACTCACAAATTTGGAATAACCATTAGTGTTTCAACATTTTAGGAACATAACTCATTGAGTCAGTGCACTCATAATTTCACCAGCCTTCTCTTAACGCGCATAGTCGATCCCACTTCTGATATCTCCGTTTTCTAGCCACCACCAATTTCACTAAACCCGGGTCACCCGCAACGTTGAACAAACTGGCGGCAGAGGATTCAGGGGCGAACGAGGTGCCCCTAACCGCTTCGGAAGAAGAGGGAGAGGACCACCAGTCCTTCTTAGGGGAAGAGGACCCTCTTGCCACCTTCCCAGACGAGGGAAACGGTGGGGAGGAGGATTATTGTCCGACTTTGTCTCCCAGTTTTGCCAACGTTGACGATTTCAACGAGTGCTCCAATCAAGGTATTGTGATAGTACCTTCAAATTAACTGAAATATGAATGCTTGGAGTGGTATGAAATCTTAGGATTGTTTATGAGGAAGAAACTGACCAAAACTATTATTAATTTAATTGGCAGCTCTCGCATACTTAATCATGTACAACTAATGATTTAAAAATATTCTGTCAAATTATTGATAGAGGAAAGTGCCCTAAACCTGACATCCCCAATAAATCGTGCCCCTGATTTTATCCTCGCTGCACTTTCATATTATGGATAGTAGTTTAGGCGTCTACCACGCCATCAGGGAGCGCAAACACAGCTCTCATCACATGTTAATGGAAAAAGTTTTTTCGGTATGATGCATATTTTATTTTCTTCTTAGATATTTGCAGGTAAGCCTTTATACCTATATATTTTTTTAAAAGACACCCTAAGTTGGTTTTTCTCAGGAAATTGGTCCAATTAGTCGTTCGATTGAACTTTTATCCGATAATCAAGTATTTGGTTTTAGTCACGCAACCGGGACCCCCTTCAGTTGCCTAAATCAGACCCTTGTTATCCTTAACCTTAGTTTTTATATATAACATCTGCTTTATCTGTAAATGCCACTATTCTTTTCAAATCCATTTTCAGGTAGAAAAACTAATAAAAGAAGATGGAGTCCGTCTAGAATGGCTAACGCGATAAATGCCATTAGAAACAAGAAGATGGGATGGAGGAAGGCTAGTAAAATGTTTAATGTTCCGAAAACTACACTCATGAGGTTGTCCAACACGAAGTATGGTACACCTGAAGAAGCAGCGAAAACAAAAAGAGGTAGACCTACAGTTTTGGGCAAGGATCTCGAGGAAGAACTGGTTCGCTATTGCCTTGCAATGGAAGCCTCCTTTTTTGGCCTCACCCATGGCGACTTGCGAAGAATGGCCGTGCAATTGGCAGAAAGAAACAAGATCGAACATCCTTTTAAGGACGATATTGCCGGAAAAAAGTGGGTTACCATTTTTCTTCAGCGCCACAAGAGCACCTTGTCTGCAAAGAGACCCACTGGAACATCTTATAGAAGGTCTCTTGGCTTCAGCAAAGAAAATACGGAGGTATTCTATAATCTACTGGAAGATGTTTACGAGAAATTCAGTTTCTCCCCCGAGAGAATATACAATGTCGATATTAGCGGGATAACTATGGTGAAGTCAAAAGTGGCAAAGGTAATCGCTCTCAAGAGTAAAAAGCAGATAGCTGCCTTAACATCAAAAGAACGTGATGCTCTGATAACAATCGTTGCTTGCATGAATGCTAGCGGATCATTTGTGCCGCCTCTTGTAATCTTTCCAAGGAAAAATATGAGTGACCAGCTCAAAAAAGGCGCTCCAACAGGAACAATATTTGCAGCGCATCCTTCAGGATGGATCGAAATCAGTTCCTTCACTCAGTGGTTTCGTCACTTTATCGAGTCTGTCCATCCTACAAATGAAAAACCTGTGCTATTGCTGTTAGATGGTCATTATAGTCATACGCGGAACATCGATTTCATAGACTTGGCAAAATCAAATCACGTGACCATTGTGTCGCTACCTCCCCACTCCTCACACAGGTTAGAACCCTTAGATAAAACGTTTATGGCTTCACTCAAAACTTACTACAGCGATGAAATCAGACAGTGGTTAAGACATAATGAACGTGCCATATCTGATTTTGATGTGATGGAACTGTTTGGTAAAGCATATGTTAAATGCCAAACGACTGAAATTGCAATAAATGGCTTTCGAGTAACAGGTATCTATCCCTTGAATAAGAGGCTCTTTTCAGATGCCGATTTCATTGAGGAGGCAAACAAGCAGCGAGGTTGCTCGATCTATGAATCTAAGTCAAAAAGCATTCTGGATGATCCAAATCGGCCATCAACATCTTCGGCGAGCCACGATGTCCCTCTGTCATCGACCACTCTTGATCATCCTTTGGGTTCACATTTTCTAGCATAGGCCCGTTAACATGGAACAGATTCCTCAAATCAAAAGAGGTCCTTCAACCATCACATCGACTTTATATAAGACCCAATTGACTAACGAAGCTAAAGACGCCACAGAAGCTAAAGATGGCAGTCATGCCAAAGACACAAAGGCTGCATCATTTCAACCAGAACATCAAAAGAAGACTCTTTGTGTATCTTTTGAGATGATTTTTTCCAGAGATTACGAAAAGGGACATGTGTTTTGTTCTGGACCAGAAACGGATGTATATATCTGTGATTTTGTCGTTAGGAAATTAAACTATATGTATCAGCTTAAGAAATTTATGTAACCTAACTAGATAATAAAATCTTTATTGATGATGTAGACAATTTTACTAAGGGTTCGGTTTTGGCAACTATTTTTCAAATCAGGGGTATGTAAGGTTTTTGTAAATTACTTCTTTGATTACAACTTTCAACCGAAATTCATGAAATGAAAGTGTAAGTAAATGGTGAACAACATTACAAAGTAAATGTCCACGCATTTAATGCTTTCTTATAGCTATTTCTTATATTTTTTAATCATTTAAAAAATGGCGGTCTGCTTTTGGGCACTTTCCTTTATCATGTGACAGTATTATCTATAAACAGAATTATAGACATAATAGTAAGCTCAAGTCTATATATAGGGTGATTACAAGAACAATAGCAATACTCTTAAAACAGTTGCGTTTTTAGGCAAGCAAGAAGATGGCAAATTCCGTAATTCAGATTCTAGAAAATCCGAATGTTACCAAAATCGTTTTTATTTTTCCTGTGCTTTATGAAGGTGGGAAAGTAAATTACACATTAACATTACCACTTTTTTTCTTCTCAACAAGGTGGCGAAATCAGTTTCAATGCGGCGTTTCGTTTCTTGTTCTCCATTCCATTATGAACTTTATATTTTTGTTTATAGACGCCATACTGAATTTTTGCACACCTATAAAATTAATGATTTCTTCAGTTGTCTAGGAACCAT
Organism: Acanthoscelides obtectus; assembly: GCA_963669975.1. Taxonomy (NCBI): domain Eukaryota; kingdom Metazoa; phylum Arthropoda; class Insecta; order Coleoptera; family Chrysomelidae; genus Acanthoscelides; species Acanthoscelides obtectus. The sequence goes on from CAVLJG010000001.1 coordinate 93,896,598, forward strand.
GTTAGAAGGACAGTTAGACAATTTGTCCTTCTGTTGACTAAGATAAGTGTTACTTTTAATACGACAGAGCCGGCCTCAGCCGTAGATTAATATTATTTGAATCCCAGATGTGTTCATCGGTTTAGATATGACGGACATGTAATGTGTTTAGCAGCCTAAAGCATCGCCGAAGCTTTTACTTACTATATATATATATAGTAAGTATATATTTGTTCTTGACATACAGCTGTGTGTAGTTTGTATTAATTTTGACGATTGTACCATGTATCCAGCTTTCACCAGGTTACTGGGTGTTTCCCTCAACGTAAACGTAAATAACATTTAGCAACATCCTCACATACTACGGCAAGTTAATTTAAAATTTATTTTGCACAATTGTTGCTATTTTTCTCAATGTTATTGCAGCTCCTGATGATGATGGCAAAGACCATTGAAAGCTAGAGAGATTAATAAAGTATAAAGAGTCCGCTTAAATTTTGTCGAAGTAACCAACAAAAGGCGGAACCTTCAATTTTTCACCTAACTGGTCTAGACGACAATTACCACGTTTCAAGTTATATATATATATATATATATATATATATATATATATATATATATATATATATTGCTTCCGGTTTGAAGGTTTTTATCATTACCTTTAATTTTTTTGTCATTTGATGAGCAAGGCCAACTATACGTAGATTGCTTTGAGATATTTACAGTCTTCTACTGCCAGTAATTATCTATTCACCTATGTAAATTTCTCAACATGGTGTCCGTGGGACAAAATAAAGTTGATGATGGAGAACAAGAGTCGAACCATCATACTGACAATCTAATTATGCCACCATGTAGCGGAAAAACAGTGGAAGTGTGACTGCGCAATTTACATAGAAATCCCACCTCAGATAAAAATCGGTTAGATACTTTGAATTTCGAAACTTACGTACCATTTTCCTAGTTTCATAAATACGGAACTTTGCTCCTTTAATATCGACCAATTTTTTAGCGTTTCCGAGATCCTAATGGTGAAGTATACCCGGTATAGACATGTATGTTGTCCTGGGGGTTCTTTTTCATCCATGAAGATTTTTTTTAAATACTATTGTTTAATATTCGATTGCATTCATGTTTTCTGGTTTGGTTACTACTCGGTGCATCGACGCATTTGCTATTTTTAGCAAAATCTAACTTTTTTGCACTGCATCCCAACGTTTGTGAGGTATTTGAACTTTGGCATTTTGTTTATCATTTTCAACATGCATTCCGAGGTATTTAGCGCTGCTCTGATATTTTATAGTGACTGTATTGTTTGCCTGTCTTGGCGTTAATCGCAACGTATGGAGGTAAGTGATTCTTATATGATGCTAAGGGTACAAAAGTGTTTGCTGTTAAAAGATGCTAGTACATTTTTATTTTTATTGTACCCCCAAAATCGACTGAGAATAAATCGTTCATTTAGATTTAATGATGAATAAAATGAGTCATAGATTGTCATTAAACGATCAGATTTGTTGTCACGTTTTGACATGTTGAAGTGTTAAATAGTTAGGTGATTAACGGAAGTGTCATACCTCTCCAAACTTTCGAACGTTTCAGCCTAATTTGACTGGATTACTAACATTTCATCTCGGTTATATTATGCTTTGCACTTATCACACTACTTTCGAAAAACATTGTTGCTTTTTTAGTGTAGTTAATATTTACCTAAATGCCTTTTCACTGTTTTTGCGGGTCACAGTAAAACTACAAGAGTTTCTTTCTTACATTCATCATCATCACACATACATATCTCTACTCTCTATGCGCTGACATTAGTATAAGATTACGACATACGTTTCTTAGTTTTATCTCACCGCCAAGAAGATTTCTGACTCAACATACGACTCTTCCATATTTATATTTGTCACTGTCAGCATAACAACTTGCTTGCCATAAGCATGTGATTTCAGTTTACCGTTTGTTGACCTTGATATGTATAGTGCAGGATAGCAATGCCTGAAGTTACAATTGTAATGTAGATAGACTGCGTTAAGACCGATGGTAGCAACTGTAATATCAGTTTGCGCAGTGTGCAGTTTCCTTTAAGGAACTCACGCTCCGCACATAGTACATTTAGTCAATCTGTTTACTTATTTCGTATGACATCGTGACCACCAAAAACCGTGAAAAGAACTATATAATGCAATATGGTTATTGGAGCACAAATTAGCATCGTCTTCATTGGTTACAGGGATATCGGGCAATGAACGCGTTCAGGGAAAACAAAAGCGCACTAGCAGTTAATGTCAGTGTCAAGTTGATATTTAATTTCATTAGACATCACATTGACATTGAGGGTTTCGGCATAGCTCCTGGTTGCACTTTGAATATTTTGCACATATACAAAGTGGTTTATAGGTCTCAACGTTAAAATCAAACTGCTACTCAGCATTGGATGTTGCACTTCTTAAAATATAGTAATCTGATTCCTATTTTACTTCCTATTCAAACGCTATATATATAAGTATTATGATAGGAACAATTTTCCATTTTGGGGTGTTTCGACATCCTTGATTCTCTGGTTATCTGGCAGCTAAATCAAACCATATATGTTTGAATGTCTCATTTTTACTAACTTTTCGGCCACCACGGAATACTATCCTCATAAAAACCACAGAATGAGTTTTAGACGTTACACGTTCCTCGAAGTATTCGAAATTATGATAAACTGTCAAAAAATTATATAAAGCGAGCAATGTATCTCGGATAACAAGTTAACCAAATCTTCAATTGGCAATACATCTAAAGGCCCGACCCGCATAAATCAATTTAAAAATTAAAGGAGTTCAAAGCTGAGTTTGGTCACGCTCTTTAAAAGAATATCCTCAAGAAACTGAAACTCAGTCTCGTGGACGGATCCCACCCGAGAGGAATTGTCTAGAAATACTGTCTGTGCAAGTTTTCCTAACAAATTTTGAACATTTGCTTATGGATATTTTTTCAGCACATCTGCAGGTCAACCTTGTGTTTTTCTGAACCGTTGCCTTGACGTTGTTTACGAAGGACCTCGCAATATTTCAGATTTGCCTTTATACGGGTCATTAGTCAATATATCTCCTTAACGTCATTTTCTTCATTACAGATTCAGACTCTGGCGTTGCCACCGACGCACTAAGCACCAGCGACATAGACGCATTGACCGGGCCCGGTTGTGACTTTCTGGACACTGCGTCGAGTGCATCCACAGCGGCCACTGGTTCCAGCGGCGGGGAATCCCCGAACCAACCGACAGCGACGGCGTCAGACGACAATACCCACCCGGCCGGCGATAGAGATGCCGCCGTTTTTGGAGGGGAGAGCGACGGGAGTTCAGGTAGGCGGATCATACTCACAATTTATGTCAATCAGTGAGTGGTTAATAAATCGGCTTATATTAGGTAGTAATTTATGTCAGCAATGTCGCTAGCTTACAAAAAAGCCTACCGTCCTCATCGGGTCGCCATGGTGATGTCACCAGTATCTCTAGGTAAATTATAATTTTATATTCACTCTCAAAATAACTTCCCTGTGAAGCTACATATCACTGGAGACGATTCTTACACCTCAGCAGTGCTGGGACTCCGATACTGGAATGGCCTTCAGCTGGTTGGTTACAGCCGTTTGAATGTTTTCGACTGTCCTAAAATGAGTTTTGTCGATGTGATTTTTCGGAAGTTCGGGAAGAGACAAAAGCCACAAGGACTCAGGTCAGAAGAATAAGCAGGTAGAGGAGCCACAGGAATGTTTTTACTGGTCAGAAACTCTTTTATTTGCATTGCTGTGTGACAAGGAGCATCATCGTGATGCAACTCCCAGTTGTTCTTGATCTGATGAACAGTCAAATTTAACTGTCGATATTTTCATCGGTTCTTGAATCGTCTCTCTCCATTTTGAAACTGCCTTAAACCACCGAAACATCTGAGCTCTTGACAAAACACTATCTTGGTAGACCTGCTGAAGTTTGCAAGAGTGTTTACTTTGTCTGAAGCAAAACTTGATAGCACGCTGTTGCTCGAAATTGATGTCATTCATTTTTAGAAGAATAAAAAAACTGTTTCACAAAAAAAAATCGCTACTGACAACCAAATGACTCGAACGAGTTCAAACTTATACTGAAGGCAGATCACATGGTCTCCTATCTCCCCTCTAAGCCCGGCGCCTCCAGTGTAACCAGATCGAAAGCTACGTTGCCGCTCTCATCACTTAACAGACCTTGTATAACAGTTCCTTGGCGTGATGACTAATGGCGACGATTTTGGCGTAGCTCTCCACTGGTCCCACATTATAGAGTTGCCATGTATTTCTATCGAAATCTATTGTGAGGTATGAACTAGTCATCAACTAATCATTCTCATTTTGTCTTAAGCAAGGAGGTATGTAATGTACTACTGCAAGTATTAGACCTTCGATGCAAGACATATTTATTTAAAATGGAACTTCTATTATAGGTGCTTCTGCCTCTCCATTGCCTCCACCATCATCTGCAACACCATCTCCAGTGGTTCGAACGCCACCAGCAGATGCCCCAACTACATATCCCAAGATCAGGATCAAGACCACTGGGTTGCTAAAAGAATCTGCTTCAGAGTCTTTGACAATCACAGAGATCACAGATGATAATCCAGATGGCGATCCCAATCGTGGTAAGTACTACATGATTTTAAAAGTGGGATGGGTGCTTTGAACATTTGTAGTTGTGTTTCTGTTCCGTCAATGGAACTGGTTGATTACTCGCCCGCAGGGGGTTACGTATCTTGAAAAGTGACAGTATGCCGATTTTTTTTTGACATTATATTGTTTATTTGTGATATTATGTAGTTTTTTCTATAAGATGTTAACTTAGCAATGGCTGATGGACACGTTGTGAACTCGTTTTGTAGTTGCCTGAACGTCAGGAGGCTTCAGTTATCAATTTTAGGCTCTGATATGATGTAAAATCTGCTTTAGAGATGGCATTAGAGGTAACGGCAATGTATAGAAGTGCATAGTGAGGATATGTGTGCTAATAATATGTGTTGATCATAATTCCATTGGATTCTTGTCTCAAATACACTTACTTGCGATGTAAAGCTAGAAATTAGTTGCGCATCCACTTTTTCTTCTCCATTCTGGAAACCACATATTATGCAAATTTGCTGAGTTTCAAAAACGAGAGCGATAATTATATTAACTGTACACTATCAAATTACAAGTCATATAAATGCTAACAGTAATTACACACAACGCGGGCGCAGTGGTGATTTCCCATAATTCTCCTCAACATTTTTGAAAAAACAAAAAAATTTAAAAAATCGTTATTGATAATTTTTAATATAACCTGCCTTTCGAAAGGACAACATAATTATAAATAACCAGTCAGGCACAGCTAATAGATATACTTCATTGGCAGCGTATTCAGTAATTATTTTATCACACAGCAAATATCACTGATTTTATACACATTCAGACCAATACACACAATCATACAGATGCGATCTTGATATTCAATCAAATAACCAACTTTCTACTCAGAGACTCAGAGATGAAAACTATAGCCACATACTATAGCCCACTCGACTTCACAAAACATATGCAACCAATAATGAGTGTATACGGGTTATGGGCAGTTGAGCCATTCCTCCATAGATGGACGATCACAGCGATCCAAGTAAGCAAACGTGGAATGACTGTTTGCACCCTAAAAACTACCTAGTCTGCAAGCTGACATCTTATAGGTTTCTTGACGTTTTATAGGTTTTTTACATAATACCCGTGCGGTCAGATCATTCAAACATAGTAAATTTGTAGATGAAACATGCAACTCACCCTACCAGATGAAAGTAGTGACTTAAAAAGTTCGCATTTGCTTGAACAACATTCTTGTCATAGGTGCGATTTTATTCACTTTAACGCGCCGTCTCAATTACAAAAGCATGAAAATCGGATACACCAAATTCATTAAAGACCACAGAATATATACACAAATTAAAAACCAGACACTACAAAGCATAAATAGAAAGTAAAACTTTTAGTTTATTTACATGGAAACTTGGAAACGTCAACTTTTTTGGCGGCTGTAGGGATGGGCAACAATAACTGGTTAATTTAATAACTGGTTTTTCAAAAATTAGTTAACCGGTTATTTCATATCGTAAGGATAAACGGTCATCGGTTAAAAAGTGCAATAACAGGAAAGAATCTTTTTCTTTTTCTATCTACACAAGTCTCAGTGAATATGGAGGTAGTGAATATTACAGCTGTCTTGCATTTGTTGTCCTTAACCACTTCTCCTGCCCTGCGACATAACCGCTTTGGGTAAGCTCAAGTTTTAATGGATGGAAACCTCACATTTCCCGCATCTACATTTATTATAATATTATAACTAAGCCGTAAGTCTATTCATAAATGCCGCTCTCTGCACATGGCGCTTGGCTAGCCAGGGTGTAAACATGGCCAATGACACTTTAAATTGTTGATGGACAAAATTAAAGGTTATTGTCCGATTAACCGTAGAACCAGTGGACTTTGATTCTGTTAACCGGTGCCCGTTAATGTTATCGATGAAATAGTCGGTTAACCTACAACCGGTTTTTTTTACAAAAACCGCCCATCCCTAAACGGTTGTTATTACTTAGGGCAAGTCTACTCAGCGAAAGATTGTCATGCTTCTAAATTGCGCTCTGATAAGGGTGCTACAATATTTTGGTTATTCAAGCAATGTAATCCATTCATTCATTCATATTGATATGAAAAAAGCGTGTTAATTAAGCTGCCTTAATGCGCCAAATATAAAATCAAGTCGCATTTCCAATTTGCTTTGCTATGAGGCGATCCGTGTAAGAGGTACCTAAGTATCGGTTGGCGGTAGAGCCGCGACGCGGCGACGCCCCCAAAGTCTAATCAGCTGATTGTCTAGGTTGATGATACTTGACAAAAATAACCGTTTTAAATCCACATTATTTGGTGAAGTAGTTAGTTGTTGAAGTAATTCTATGCGCTACATAATTATAATTATGAAGAAAATTAACGATGATTAACGAATTTTGATCTGCATTATGCCGAAGAAGAAAATACTACTCGTTGCATCCGTTGCAGGACAAAACTCAATGTGGTCATCTCCCTCGCTGGAGGACCCGCTTAAACTACCAGAAGGGGATGACAACAATCTCATATCGCTGTTCAACAACAATGATAGTCGCGCTAAAGACCTGGGTTTCCACTCCAGTGATAGTGAATTTATTTCTTTGGACAGGCTGGAAGATAGGAATAGGGGTGCGATGGTGAGTACAGTTTTCATTTAAAAGGAACAAAAATATTGAAAGCGGGTCGTTTATGAGATTTGTAACTGTCTGCTATTTCTTTCAGACCCTGTATAATCCAGGAACATCACAACAAAATGCCTTAGAAAGTCTGACTGGCCTACCAATGCAAGCCTTAGCTCAACAGGTGTCAAGGCTACAACCATCAGGAAGCAATGGCATGCATCAACAAAATGTGCTGATCAACATTCAGCAATTCCCATCTGGACCACCTCAACCACAGTATCAGCCACCACCAATGTATCCACCACCACATCATTATCCTCCTCAGCCCATGCATCAACCATACCAATACCAGTAAGTACAGAAACATTTTAACAAGATTATTAGGACAAAAATGTCTTGTGAGTTTTGAGAATTTCTTTAGTGGTGGCATAGAGCTACAGGCAAAATAGCAAAAAAAGTGACACTTTGGTTTTTCACATTTAAAAGACGTTATATTCAGACATTTTTTGGGGTACTGTTGCGTCTTGTAGAACTTCGGATTTCACTGTTTTTTCACTTGAAACTTCTAGAGGGTAGTCTGATGGATTATTTTAAATAAAAAAAGTGTGGATGAGGCACACTTTTCATGAATTTTTTTCCAAAAGACGTATTTTTACCAGTTATCTCTACCATTATTTACACCACCATCTGCCATATGACGACGTTGATGTCTGTGCATATGTCATATATGAGAGGCACTCCGTATTTAGGGAAGATGAAAAGTGGAAAATCTATATATGTACATTTATATTAATCAATGAAACACAAAAAGGAAAAACTGGAACAAACAACAATAGCAAAATAAAAAGCAGTTCTTAATAAGAATAAAACAAAAAATAACAGTAGTAAGCTAACACACAATAAATTGTAAATGATTATAAAAAATAAAAACTGGTAAAGCAAATAAAAAACAATACCATGTAATTATAAAAAATAAACAGTAAATCAGAAAAGCTATTCTAAGTGATAACAAAAAACAATTATTTCTCATTCCAAGCAAGGAAGTATTATAATCACAAAATTTTGAGAAGATGAATATTGAACGATTTGATGTTTTTAGAAAAATCCCAGAGTCTGTTTTGTGACATTTCCAATTCAGTGATCACTATAGGCCGTATAGTCAAGAAAGGGTGTCATAGGTACATTTTTCAGTATATACAATTTAAAATATTTATATTATGTTATGTACTGGGTCAGTGTACTTGATACCATTTTATTAATATGGCATTTATTTTCAGGCCTCCAAATCCGATGTACTATCCCCCAGCACCCCATGGTTATCCACCACATCCTCAACCACCTCCTCCACATATGGGACCCCCGCCACCCCCACAGCAGATGCAACATCAGCAGCCGCCCCCAATGGGAGGTCAACAGCCTCCTCATCAACAACATCAACCGCAACAGCCTATGCCACTACCAGGTAATATGTTGTTATTATTACCATTATATTAATTAAAACATCCATAAATGACTTTCTTTGGTAACATGAAACCCAGTTGCTTATCCATTCTAAGACAGAACCAATATGACATCTTACCACAAAGTACAAGCTACAACTACATACAGAGTTTAAGCTGTACCCTACCAGTCTCACTTGTCTGCTTTCCTGCAATTGCCACTGTCAGATTGCAATTCCTTATATCCAATTGCGATTTTTTATGTCAGATTGCAAAAGTACTTACAGTAACTGTGTGTAGTTGCCTACTTTGAGTCTGCAATACTGCTGTAGAGATGACATCCATTGGTTTAAAAAATGTACATTCAGTATCATACGAGCGTGCAATCCACAAACTATACTAGTAATATTCTGGTTGGAATATACAGGGTGACAGGTAAATAGGTGTAAAACATTTTAGGAGGTGATAGTACAGTCGAGAGAGAAAATAGTTGGCGATTAAACATTTGTTTTTTGTGGTTTTGGGTTATTATTTCAATAATTAACTATTATAAATTAAAAAAGATTCGAAAACAATACCAAACAACGTATTTATTTTCATTCAAAAATGTTTAACTAAGAAAAACAAATTACGTTTTACAGTAAGTAAGGTGTTTTACAAAAAAATCAGTATACAAAAAAACGTACAAACAATTTAAATAATATCCTTGTTTCATAAGGAATCTAAATTGGTATGTGCATAAAAACTGTGTGAAACTAAACATAATGTATTGTAATACAACAATAGGGAGTAAATTTACCAATGGCTTGTCTCCTATTTTCACAACTCTGATTGATAAGAAAGTGTTTTTGTGAAAATAATGTAACTGTAAGCTATGGGATAGTTATTATTTTAAACTACGGTTAAGTTACACGATTAGATTATTTTCACAGTTGTAATTGTACTACATAATAATAAAAACTGACTAAAAGTTACTACAATTGGTAAGTAAAATACAATAATGAAATGAAGGTAAAATTCATTGCAATTGTTGTTCGAACTGACGCCCGCCGTTTCTTATGCAAGCCCGTAGTCTTTTTCTCATGTTGGTACGCGTGATGCGGCCAGTTAGTTGTCCTCTGATAGTGTCAGCAGCAGCAATAATTCCTTATTTCAACAAAGAGTGTCTATGGGCTCAGCGTACACCAGTGACTTCATGTGCTCCCATAAATAATAGTCACACGGTGTCGGTCCACCTCGGCCAATCCAGCGACAAGGATATTTCTCGTCCAGCCACTGTCTAACACCCACACGGAAATGCGCGGGACAGCCATCGTGTTGGTAGATCAACTGCATCCTGATATTAAGAGGCAGGTCTTCGAGATACTCCCAGAGTTCTGATCTCAAAAAGTTTTCATAGGATTCGCCATTCAGGTTGTCAGGCAAAAAAAGTGGTCCAATTAGATACGTATGAATGATTCTCATCCACACGTTTGCGGAAAATCTTCTTTGATAGGCTCTTGGCTTTGCCATGTGGGGATTTGCCTCTCGTGGGGCCCAATAATGTAAGTTGTGATAATTTGTTGTCCCCTCTCTGTCAAACTTAGACTCGTCGGTCCACAATATTTTAGTTGAATAGTCGTTTTCTTCTTGATCCCGATGAAGCATGTATCGACAAAAATCAATTCTTGCGGGATCTCCTTCTAATACTTAAACCGGTGTGTAATGGAAAGGGTAAAGTCTCGCCGAATGCAAAACGAACCAAACTTTCCACTGAGTTAAACCAACCTGCTTTGCTATAACTCGTGTAGACGTCGTCGAGTCTCTGCCTCTACCAGCATGATGACGTCTCTCATGAACCCGTCCACTTTCCTTGACGCGTTGGTACACAGAAGCAAATACTCGGTATTCGCCGATTCGGAAAACGGTTTTCGTATTCTTGCCTGGCTTCAACGGAATTTCCAACACTTAAACCATAACAAAACAGAATATCAGCGTATTCTTCGTTACGGTAACTCGCCATTATTAAAACTGATCAAAAAAGTAAAAGTACGTCCTACCGCGTTAAAGGTTGATATTCTACTAACTAACCTAAGCGTTAGTTCCCTTTCCTTGATCCGTCAGCTGTGTCAATTCATAACTCACGCAGAGCACATTTAAATGAAAATAAATACGTTTTCAGTAGTGTTTTCATATGTTTTTTAATTTATGAGAATTATTTATTTAAATAATAACCTGAAACCACCAAAAAAAGAATGTTTAATCACCAATTTTTTTTTTATCTCAACTATTTTACTCTGTAATCTGGGTTGTTTTTTTTTTTTTTTAAATTAAATCTTCCATAACTTTTTAACCTTTGAATATAGGGTATGGTATTATATACTAATTTTGATAGCAAAGGAGCTGTACTATCACCTCCTAAAATCTTTTACACCTATTTACCTGTCACCCTGTATAGGCAAATACCAGCAAAACGATCGTTGTCGTTTCTCCGTAGATGACCCTCACGATGTGTGGGCTATCTGAATTTTGGAACCACTATTGTCAGATTGCGATTTAAGCTTTTGTATGACGATAATTGACTATCAATTTGACTGGCCATTTGTTTACAGCCCCTCCAGTTTCTCAACACCAGCAGACTCAGCAACAAGGGCCACAACAGCAGTACAGACCTCCACAACCTCAGGCCGCCGGACCTGGGATGGGTGGTCCCAGGCCGCAGGGACAACAGCCGGGACAGCCTAGGCCGCCGCAAATGGGACAGAGGATGCCCAACGCCAGGCCCATGGGTGAGTTACTTTTATTCATTATTGCATATTGAATTAACGTTGCCGGACAACTTTAGGATTTTGGTGGGCCACTGTAAACTACCCTATCACAATCATCAGAACACCACTAATACCGGGTCAATCGACTTGCAAATGACAGCGCTAGAGTGCGAACTGAAGAGGTGGGAAGTTACATATGCAATCAGCCTCTGTGTATGAAAATTTTTGTAAACCCACAGGCATACGTTTTACGTTTTTTAGTTCGGCCTCGCCAACTTGAACATTGTCTCGTAAACGTATGAGTGTTCCACGTGTATGCTTCTCTCTACCAGATCAACAGCTGACTTGTCATGAGCTTGCAGTTTGAGCGTACCCTTTGCTGATCTCCGATATACAGTAATGGACAATATAGACAAATTAATATTGTGCTGTATTTCTTTTTTAACTTGTTTTATTAATACACCAACCTGTATACATAATTCGTTATAGCATAATACTCACTTATACATAAATAAATTCATTAGACTAATAGAATAGAATAATTTTTATCTCGTATTTGCTTATCTAAGTATTCCCATAGATTTTCAATGGGGTTTATATCGGGAGACTGGAAGGCCATTTGAGAACTGGTATTTTTTCATTCAGAAAAAATTTCTTTGCAAGATTTGAAGTGTGCTTCGGGTCATTATTTTGCTGGAAGTTTGATCTTAAGGGCATATTGTCTTCCATATAGGGTAACATGACATGCTTTAGTATGTCTGTGTATACAAACTTATCCATAATGCCATCTATTCTATGTAAAGGTCCCATCCCAAACCCTGAAAAGCACCCCCAAACCATAAAAGACCCGCCTGCATGTTTGACAGTGGGCAAAGTGTACTTGGGGTTCAATCTTTGTCCACTAGGACGTCTAACGTAATGAACACTATCTGATCCAAACATATTGAACTTGGATTCGCAACTGAAACATACCCTTTTCCAGTCACAGATGCTCCAATCAAAATGCAACCGTGCAAATTGTAATCGGTCCTTACGGTTTTTCCTCGAGATTAGCGGCTTCTTACTCGGGCGACGTGCAAATAAATTCAAATCATTTAATCTCCCACTTACAGTTTTCGTAGAAACAGTGACAATTCCTTTTGTCTCGATTTCGGCTTTTAATTGTCTTGGGGTTTTAAGCGGATCTTTGGACGAAATTACTTTTATTAATCTAACTGATCTAGCATTTAGTTTTCTAGGCCGACCACTTCTCTTAGAGGCTTCCAAGATACCTTTTTGTTTATATTTATTCAATATTGCCCAAACTGCTTTACGCTTCAGCTTCAAGTTTTTGGCAATGTCGACTTGACGTTGACCATCTTTGTATAACTCAGTGATCTTAGTTGTCACATCGAAAGAAATTTCTGGACGACGCGGCATGGTCTTAAAATCACTCAACTTATTCCACAATACTTGATGAACACATACTAATCCTCTTCTGACATGAAACTGTACTAAACTAATGTTGAAAAGAATTTGTCTACATATTTTTGTCCCTCATAAAAAAGTGCTTGTATTCAGACTTGTATTATGTTAATTGCAGATAATGTAAAAACAAGGAATTAAGTTTTTCTACTAATAACGCATTTGTTTATGGAACAATGAAGTATGAATTCGTTTTCTAAAGGTATTTAGGTAAATATTCATATTTGTCTATATACTTTTGTTCATTACTATATCCAGTAGCAACGTCTGAAAATACAACTAGTGGACAGTGTTGGGCGTTGCGCTGAATTTATCGGAGTATTTTTGGAAAGTGAAAGGAAACAATGGGCTTCTGTTACCCTATATTTATGTTTGCGTTCACGAACTTGTACAGTTTTGTATTCAGGCTACGACAATCGAGGTTAATGTCAGTCTGACTCGTGTGGGTGAAAGTACAGGGTGGCCAATATGTAACTGACTGGTTTGTATCTTGAATATTTGTGAAATGAAATAAAATACATCAATTTTTTTCATCTTAACATTTTATTGAAACTTAGAAATTATGGATTAAAAATAATATCAGACAAATGTCCGCCTCTAGAAGCCGCGCAAACCTTAGCCCTCTTGATTACATTTTCCGTCACTTTTTGGTAGTGTTAAATCCGGTGATATCACCAAATCGAGAAATTAAACGTCGCGGAAATATTGTTTGCAGAAGATTGTTTTCCTAGCTGAGCGACAAGTTGCTCCGTCCTGCTGGAACCGCATGTTTTGCAGGCTAAATTATTGAATTTGAGGAGCCAGAAAATTTTGCACCGTATCACGGTAGCGCTCACCAGTGACAGTATGAGCGTCTTCAAAGAAGTAAGTCCAATGACACCTCCATACCAAACACCGCACCAAACTGTGACTCGACGAGGATGTAGAGGTCGTTGATGGATGACACGAGGGTTCTCTAATACCCAGATACGACAATTCTGCTTCCCATATATATAGAGAAGTAGACGAAAACAGATACGTTGCTGGACTATTTTTTGACCTTTCGAAAGCATTCGATATAATGGATATTTCGTTTATCGTGGAAAAATTGTACTGCTTAGGTATAAGGGATTTTATTCTCAGCTGGATCCAGACTTTCCTCACAGATAGAAAATTGAAAACGAAGGTCAATGGTCATACGTCAACTCAATATTCCGTGAATATAGGTGCGGCACAAGGCTCAGTACTTGCACCACTGCTCTTCATTGTATACATAAATGACTTGAAATTGTCTGGCTTCATGATTAATTATGCGGATGACACATCTATCGTCGTCAGTGCCACGACACCGCAGGATCTTCTCGAATCTATTGAGAAAGTCAAAAGTGAAATGAGCAAGTGGTGCCAGTCTAACCGCCTCATTTTGAATGAAGATAAGAATGTTGAAATTCATTTCTTCAACAAGAAACCACGCATGGATATTGATAGCTTTTCAGATCAAACTGTCTTCTTAGGAACTCATGTTGATAGTAAGTTAAGCTGGCAACCACAAATAAATCACATTTGCAACAAAATTAACAGTGCTTATTTTGCAATATTGAAATTAAAGCCTAACATCCATCTAAACTCACTCTTAGATATGTACTACGCGCTAGTTTATTCTCACCTCACTAACAATATAATCATATGGGGACAGGCAACAATGATTAACAGATTATTTATCCTGCAGAAAAGAGCACTTCGATTAATTTTTAATATTAATAAGAGGGACACTTGTAAAGAAATATTTAGACGCTATAATCTGCTTACATTAACTTCCATCTATATCTACAAATGTGCCATCTTCGCATTTGAACATAGCAATAGATTTGTTCGTAACAACGCCATTAATAGTCAATACAACACTAGAATAGGGCATGATCTGAGTATACCGACACATAACTCTGCCCTATTCCAAAAATCTCCCCCTCTCTAGCGTGCACTAAGGTATACAATAATCTGCCGAGTGAGTTGCGGAGAAGCACTAATATCCTTGCGCTGAAAAAACATCTCAGGAAATATCTGGTTGAAAAATGCTATTTTACTCTCTACATGAGTTTTACTAACACATGAAAGTATCTGTTTTTTAAATTCTTTTAAGCTGTTAATCATTTCGTTATCAGTGAATTGTCTATTATCGTGGAGTAAATGTATTTTAATTTCACTTTTTATTCGAGTTTTAACGAAAGTATGTATGTTTTCTTTTTAAGCTTTTAACCATTTGTCCTCACTGCTCGATGTTTATTGTGTTTATTATATATTATGTATTTCTAACAGATTCTCCTACCGCTTTTCTTTTCTTTGTATCAGCTTCAATGATTTTTACCGGCTAGACGAACATTTTTTGTGATAAAAAAAGTCGCTGTATATGTATATATTTTTACCGTTACAGATTACGATTCTTGCACTGTACCTGTACCTATAATGTGATTTAACCTTTTAAAACGTTTTGTAATTGTAATGTCCTTATTTATTTTATAATTATAAGTATTTTTCTGGCATATTTGCTCAAACGCATATATGACCCTCAAATTGATATTGACAAGTCTTATATCATGTAACATGATCTAATAGGACAATAAACTATCTATCTATCTATCTATCTATCTAACAAATCAGTTCATATCGAAGTGGGCTTCATCGCTCATTATATCAGTTGTCGTTAAAAATCGTTATTTTGGGTATAGCTGCAGTATTGCATAACTATTGTCGGCGAATTTTAGGGTCACGTGGCTGTAGTTCTTAGGTTAACTGAATTTTGTATGGCCGCAAATGCAAGTCTTTTTTTAAAATAGTGCATAATGATGTGCAACGAATACCCAGAACGATGTCTGGTAGACGTCTCAGGACGCTCCACTACACTTTCACGAACTCTCTCTATATATTCCGGAGTACGAACAGTTCGAACACTTTGGCACATTATTTCGACCGAAATATTGTCGTAGCTTCCGAATACTTGCAACAATCGACTCATTATTTAAGTAAAATGTTTTAACAATACGGACGCGTTGTGGGATCTTGTAGCGCTCTATGATGAATTGGACACATGTGCTTTAAACAACTACTACGGCGCCACCTACTGAAATGCGTGTATCAAAAATGGCGCTCAATTTAAATCAGTCAGTTATATATTGGCTATCCTGTAGTATACATGACTTTGTACCCTGCCTCTAAAGAAAGCGTTTCTGATTAACTGTATTATAAATGTATAGTGGTATGGTTGTTTGAAATGTCAACACCATTATTGTTAGCGTAATATAACCTACCAGTTGTAGGAGGCGTCTCTTACCTTCTTGCACACATTTTGATTTTTTTGGAGGACCATGCCCAGTCGTTCGCTTTCTGTTCGTATGTCTCTAAGACTAGACCTATACCGCACTGATGAGTTTCTGGTAACTGAGACGGAAACCAGACATTATTTAATCAATGTGTTTGTTTACCGTATTATAACGGGTGATTTTTTAAGAGGTATAGGATTTGATTTTCAAAAAAACACAAAAAAAATGAAAAAACGATTAAATTATTTCATGTAAATTTTGGCCGCGGCTCCGCTTTAGATGGCCTATGCGCAAGCTGCAATTTTGGCACACTCTCTCCAACATATCGGCCGGTATCTCACGAATAAATGCTTCAATATTGGCTTCCAGTGCGTCAATCGTTGCTGGTTTATCCCTGTAGACATTAGCCTCAACATGGCCTCACAAGAAATAGTCCAACGGCGTTAAATCACACGATCTAGGCGGCCAATTGACGGGCCCCAAACGTGAGATAAACTGTTCACCGAACTCGCCTCTCAATAGGGCCATTGTTTCGTGTGCGGTGTGGCATGTGGCACCGTCTTGTTGAAACCACATGTCAGCCAAGTCCAGCTCTTCCATTTTGGTCAAAAAAAAGTTTGTTATCATCGCACGGTAGCGCTCGCCATTCACAGTTACGTTCTGGCTATTGTCGTCTTTGAAGAAGTACGGTCCGATGATGCCACCGGCCCATAATCCACACCAAACAGTGATTTTTTCGGGATGCATTGGTAGCTCTTGTAATGCTTCTGGCTGGTCTTCACTCCAGATGCGGCAATTTTGCTTGTTAACGTACCCATTCAACCAGAAATGAGCTTCGTCGCTGAACACAATTTTTCGATAAAAATGTGGATCTTCCTCCAACTTTGCCAGCGCCCATTCACCAAATGGGAAACGTTGTGGGAGGTCGTGTGGCTTCAATTCTTGCACCAGCTGTATCTTATAAGGTTCATCACTAACACTGGCGGATACAGCCGCAGTATTTTCTTTAGTCTACGTCTGCGTGTTGGTGGTTTAATGTCCAATAATGCAAACTGGGTTCGAAATTTAGTCACAAGCTTCCGAATAGCTCCCTCAGTAGGCCGACCAAATTGCCCATAAATTGGAAGCAGTGCTCGATGCACTCTCTTAACCGAGTATGAATTTTGATAGTAAAATTCAATAATTTGCAAGCGTTGTTCGTTCGTAAGTCGATTCATGGTTAAATTATAGACCAAACTGAACAAGTTTGACAATGACACAAGACACGATTCACGCGTCATCTGTCAAAAACAGTGTTGCCAAAAAGATACTAGCAAAAAAATCACCCATTATTAACGTCAATAATCGACGGAAACTCATGCATATCCCATATATCGCGAGACATTTCTAAAATGAGATATCTTTTGATATCGCATATACACATCATTTCCGTCTGTCTGACTGTCGGTCCGTCCGCTAATCTTGTCTAAAAGTGATGCATATCCCCTATTCTTCAGATGTTTGTCCCACATTATGAAATCACCCTGTATATTTTCTAGGTCCGAGACAATCGATGCCTCGACAGCGAGCCCCGATGAACGTCCGACCGCGCATGGGCGCTCCGGGGGCACCAGGGGGCATGGTACGTCCGGGGGCGGGTATGCGGCCCCGAGGACCGGCTCCAGCCAACGGAATCCGTCCTACCGGACAATCGCCTGTCAAGCGCCCCCCTCAGGCCAACAATCAAGCGGAAATGCAGACGAAGAAGAAAAGGTTCGATCTGCTGACGCCCGATAAGGACGACGAAGACTGCCAGGTGATCTGCATGCAACCGAAGAATACTGACGGCGGTTTGCCACAGATTGAAAGTGTGCAGGTAGGTTTTCTTTTATTAGTATTACATGTGCCACTCAAAAACGCCTTGGTATGATTAAACTACGAGACATTGGAGTGCGTAAATTTCCAGATGCGGATATGCGTAACTCTTGGAGGTCAATTTTTCAATACTAAGGAATATGATAGCGGCCGTAGTTCTATCACTTTTCGGGGCTCTAAATTTTTTTAAACTTTCGGAAGTCTCACATCTAATCTCTGATTATATGTTATGAAACATTTAATGATCTGAGAATCCTTGGATCATTTTGTGCACCTTCTTTTGTTATGTATAGAATCTAAAAAGTTCAGGGATTGCCTTTACAACTTTTTCAGGCATACCTTCTACGAAAAGATATGTCCGTGTTAATGATGCAAGTAGCGATGTGACGATTATTGAAGCGGGTGTTCCCCAAGGATCGGTCTTGGGGCCTTTTCTTTTTTACTATATGCGAATGATCTCTTTGCAGTTTAAAGTTGTTAAATTATATGCGGATGATATTAACATCTTATTGACCAGTTCTAATAACATTCAACTCTTTCATAATACTGAAGCGGTATGCACAGCTGCTCAAAAATGGTCTGTGAATAATCACCTTATATTAAATACAGATAAGACCCAATTAATGAAATTCCCTCTAAGAGATAACTGGGATTTCTCTCTTTAGGTTGTTGAGTATTACCATTGATTGTCATCTAACTTGTGGCCACATGTGGAATTGCTCTGTCAAAAATTATGTAAAAGTGTTTATGGTATAAAAGTGTGACCAAATCACTGTAGTTAGCAAATTTTACCTTGTGCTATTCAAGCTTTAACTGTCACTCGGGCTATGGTATCTTAAGCTAGGGATGCAGCTCATCGATAGAGTCTTTCTTCTCCAAAAATATGTTATTACGAGGGTGAATCGAATGTGAACCGGACTTTTCTGTTTAACGTGCCATAGGTGGATGGAGTGGGTCGACGTCTTGGTATATGTTGGGTGGGGATGTCAAGAAGAGGGGAGTCAGTCGGTTTGGCGCGCCTAAGTAGATGAGTTGTTAATAGCATCATGCACACGTGTGTTGCGCAACGCATTATTATAAAATTTTTGTCGCGGGAGGGCGTAAAGCCTTCCGAAATTTTGCACAGCACAGTTCGGCGATAAGACACGTCAAGGGTCAAATATACAGCTCTCAAAAAAAATGTCCATGGAGTGTCGAAAGCCTGGTGAAGCAGCACCGCGAAAAGCCAAAACCAGTCTTTCTGCAGGAAAAGTTCTTGCAACGGTATTTTGGGATTCCAGAGGTGTACTTCTGGTTGATTTTCTTCACGATCGCCGTACAATTAATGCTACTCACTACTGCCAACTGCTTAAAGAAGTGAAACTGGCCTATCGGCGAAAAAGGCAAGGCATACCTTTTCGAAGTGCCTTTCTGCTCCGTGACAACGCGCGACCACACACAGCTGCATTGACCCAAGAAAAATTACGCGAAATCCATTGGGAAACACTTGAACACCCGCCTTATAGTCCCGATTTCTCTCCATGTGACTATCACATGTTTGGGCTACTTAAAGAAGACCTTGGAGATCACCACTTTGACGACGACGAAGGCGTGGAAACGTTGGTGCACAATTGGCTACTGACCCGACCAGCTTATTCTTTGATGGAGAATTAAAAAAGTTCAGATCCCATGAGAAAAATGAATCAATAAGAGAGATTATATAGAAAAATAAGATGCAAATAAAATTCTATTCACTATACCAATAAAATTAGTAAAACAAAAGTCCGGTTCATATTTGATTCACCCTCTTAGAATTAAAATCTTTTTGGCGTGAATCTTGCAGATATTATTTTCGATCCTTAAGAATTTTGACAGTAGCTTGTATTTACATGTATGAATTATTAATATACGATTATCAAACTCGATCTAAAGATCTGCTGATACCCCCTCAACATCGTACTGCAGCATATCAGAAATGTTACATGGGTTGTAAAATAATTCAAAAGAAGTTATTCAAAAAGAATCATTTTATAACATACTGTATGTGTTTTTGTAGCATGGAAGAGTTCTTTGGAAGTGTTTTTTAAACTGTATTGTATTATTCCACCATTTCCTTTTGACTTTTGATTTTTGTTATAGTCTGTGGATATTTGGAAATGAATAAATGTATTATGATTATTTATTATTATTTCAAATTACTCCAACCACGCTGCCACATATTTCACTAGTGGTAGCCATAATATAAGTTCAAGGTTCATTATTTTTCAACACGCTACTCAAAACACATTTTGAAGGTGATCTACCTAGAGTGATGAATACAATTACCTTACAAGTCCATTATTTTTTAATTCTAGGGTGGTACCGAGCAAGCGGAAAGCAGCATAATGCACCTGTCCGACTCCATAACGCTGAGCGTTCGCAACCCGCCTCCTAAACCAGTCGTTCAAGAACCGAAAAAGTCTGATGCGAAAGCGGTGGCCAACATCCTGGCCACCAGGGGCATTACTGTGACGGCGTCGGCCAAACCGAAGGAGAAACCGCCCGAAACTGCTGGAGGCGGACAGAAGCAGCAGTTACCCGCATCGCTGAATCTCAACGGAGCTGTCAGCATTATTCCAGCGGCTAATAAGGCCAACGGGCATCCTAAGGTATGCATAAAATATGGATATTTTTACAACCCCGCGAGTAATATAAGGTGTCGCCCGCTCAAAGTGTATTAATGCTGAGGACGAGGCCTGTCGTAGCTGTATGGACGCCCACGTGCAATACGGATTAAGCCGCTCCACATTGAGCCAGGGAGGAACAAAATCTGTCGAAAAGTCCCTATTTAAGACAAAAATGCTCATTCCCTTGCTTTTTTGGAATAATGCGGAGTGATTAAGGATGCTAAATTAGGAAAATGGACTTTTACTCTCCTTGGAAAATGCCTTTTCTAAAGTACTGACCAAAAGATATTTGCGCATAACACTGTGCCTGAAAAACTACTAAACAACGCAGCCCTGTAAGAAAAATTGTGAGTTGGCTCAACTTTTTTATAACAATGGATTTTAAATTGTATTTTATAAAAATAATTACTATCTGAATATTACATGAAAAGGAAAGAGTTGTTCCGGATTGACACCAACATACTTGATCCTATGCAATCCTGCACTCTCTGTAAACAAAAATTACTGGTTTAAAATCTGATCCCTTGTCGAAACAGACGTATACTATATTAATACTAAAAGATCCAGGGAATTATATTTCTTCGAAAAGAATTTGGATTACCTGACATTATTTGACAAAGTCATGCAGTCATCAATAATGCAGCCACTTGGCACATGCTACATACTAACTAGTCTAAACAGTTTAAAACATAATTGTGTGTTCAGTTTGCGCGCTAACTTTATAAACAGTTTAGCGCATTTCAGTATGCAATATTTTTTTATAAACTTTAAGGTTCATCTGAGCATGTAAAAATTTCAGCTCTTAATATGTATACACAAGAGTATGAAGAAATCTTGAAAAAATGTTTGTTCTTCGCAACAAAAGGTGATAGACACATTCGCTTTGTTGTAAAATATCTATAATAACCTATGTGTTTGGAATATCATAGCGAATCTGTTCAATCACTCACAGATACGAAATATTTGAATTTGTTTAGAAGAAAAAAATGTAACCGTTGGTTTTTCACATAAAAATAACAATTATGTTTCGGAATGGTTTGTGATTCATGCAGGCAAGGCAAACTCGTGTGTTTTGCTATAAAATGGCCTTTGAACGAACCATGTATATTCCTCAGTAAACTAGTAGAGATGGCCGGAAGACAGGTGTTTTGGGATAAACAATTAGAAATTCTCAAAAACTACTTGACCTATCGACTCCAATTTTGTGGTACTTATTTAGAAGTATGAAGCCAACGGATTTGAAGAATTTCAAGTAGCTGTGTGAAATTATCGTCGTATTAGCAAGTGTCAAAACCTGCATTTTGCCTCGGTTTTCGGCCGTCACTTTTTTGTCGGATCTTTTTACGTGTGGTTTCATTAGGTCTCATAAATACCTAAAAAATTTATTTGAAGAGTTTTTTCGTTTATGTCAACACTGTCAATCCCCAAAAAACACGTTTTCTCATTCTTTGTTGTCGAATAAAAAGTTTTTCCACAAAAATTGGTGTACCCATTTTATGCGTCCATGTTTTAAATACCCCCTTGAAGAACTTATCTCAAGAAAACCAGACTTTACAATTATTATATTATATATTATATTATTTATAACCAGGGGCATTTTCGTTTAATATGATTAGACTATAACTTAGCGAATTACCTTTGAGATAGCCAATGCTAACTCACGATTTTAAAAAATTTCATTAATACAAAGATACAGTCAACAACGAGATTCATAATTGTTAAGATATTGAAGGAAAATATCAGAGATAATGATAATGCCTAACTTGAAATATATATATAATAATTTCTTATTTCTAGCTTCTAAAGCCTCCTCAGAATAAAACTCATGAATCAGAATAATAAGTTGCTCAGAGCCAGGTATATGGTACTAATGGTACTGCCGGAGCTCAGTATGGCAAGGCACCGAAAGTGCAGTATGGTTCAATATTGCGAATAAACTTGTTAAATCTAGTCTTCGCGTAAGTAAAGCAAGTTATCGGGAATGTTTTGCAATATACAGGTTGATGAAGATGATTTTGATTTTATTCGTCAAAAATAAGTGAAGTGCGCGGTGGGCTATTAGACAATGTATTAATTACCTATTTTACAGTGTTCTTAATATATCTAACTTGAAGATCCGACAATAATTTTATATATTTTCGACAGACCACTAAAATCGTTGCCACTCACACAGCATAGCCGCCCGGTCAAACGCGTCCGGAAAGAAGACTTCGGCGACACATTGATGTGCTAAAACTACTTTTCATGAATGATGTTAGTTAAATAAATATCTCTGATGCTTTCAGAGCAGATAGCAATCAAGACATGCGCCTGCATTTAATTACAACTACTTAGTCTGAGCTGGCCGGACAAGCTCTTCAGTTTTGTCATGTACGGATGTGAATGTGAAAAAGTGAAGAATTTTTTTTATACTCCAACTACCACGAAGGCCTAAGGCCTAAACACCCATTGGGTACCATGGGGCTACTTTGTGAAGAACAATTATTCATTCTTATTACTTAGTTACTTATTTTTAATTGCTTAAGTGTGAAAAAAAATAGAGCTTCGTGACACTAGGATTTTTTGATGACCACATTTGAAATCCGCGTCCCAAAGTACCACGAGTTACATTCACTTGTAGATATGGAGAGCAAAAATGAAAATTCTGAGTGGTGAATTTTTAATGTTTTCTCACGAAAATATTCACAAATTCTTTATAGTGTAAATTGGATGCGTATATCAAGAATCTACTGTCAGTTTTTTCAGTGAGATTGACGGAAGGTCCCAAGGTTCCTGTTCCAAATACTTTCATTCACGTGTAGACACGAAAAACGAAAATACAAATTATGCGTGAACCTGTCAGTGATCGTGTCCAAGATCCCGCCACACAAATTCTGTTACGCTATATATATATATATATAGCGTAGCAGAATTTCCATCTTCGTTTCCTCAGGTTGCACCCGTATCCGGATGTGTGGGCATGTGCATCTACTTTTGTAGTTTCATATGTGCATTCATTTCGGGCCTGATGAAGCCAACCAGCAGAAATACGTAACGCTCGGGTTACCTATACTATTTTCTGCTCGAATCCACTTTCCTCCTTTTTTGCGGATTTTGCCCATTATTTTCCTACTTTTTGTTATATACCTTTCTCCGCATGATCATTTTCTCTTTATATATATACAGAATTTACAAGGCCGGATCCCGGACACTGTCACCGACAAATCACCGACCACTGTAGGAACAAACCGTAGGTATCTATTATCAGTTTTTCGCCGAGTTCGGCGAAATGCCCTAAAAAATCCACGTTCCTGTTCCAAATGGAACTTCGCGGCACTTCAGAACTCTTTGAGTTGATGCAAGTATTTTTGTGGGCTGGTAATCTAGACGGAAACTCGATTCTTGGTTAAATTGGATGACTATGTTACGAATGTGCAGCCAGTTTTTCGCTGAGAGAGATGCTTACGATAAGTGGGGTGTGTAATGTGATAATGACTTTCACCAATCAATGATCATTCGATTTGCCGCCCCCCTGGACATGAATTAAATAATTCAGTTTCCAAATTTGAATCCGTATCTGAAATTCCGTAGACCCACATACAGAAAAGTAGGTCAAATATCATAAGGTTGAGCTTTATGTCAAGTAGGTCGACTCCTTATCTCACAAACATGATCGCTTTGTTTTAAATCATATGGCGTTAGACTTGGAAATAATCTAATTGATGACAGAATTCCGTGGGAAATACAGATTCAACCTAGGTACTTGAGACACCGCTTTTACTCACCAGTTCTGAATTTTGTTTCAGCCCCAATCCGAATCTCTTCCGACCGTAGACTTGACAGATGACAGCAGCCCGGCGGCGCCGGCGCCCCAGCAGCTTTCACCAAATTCTCCCCAGAAGCAGCGTGCAGGCCTTCCCTATCGTTGCGACTTGTGCCCTGCCACTTACCCCAATGCACTGGGGCTGAGCAAACATCGGCAGACCTACCATAAAACCACCGGCGGTATGTGTGAATTGGGCATTCCACTGATCAACCTGAAGCAGCCTGGAGTTGTGCAGAAACTTTCCTCGCTCGGTATTAACAGCTTCATACCGATGCCGTCGTCTGGACCGGAAGGTATGCTTATAGTTTATGGCGTTTTCCACTGGCATGCAGTTTTTAACCTTTTTGGCAATTTTTTGCCAATTCGCTGATTTGTTCTGTACTTAATGCATTTTTACTTCCCACGCCTATTGACTGTATTGAAATCGCAAAATTTCGAATATTAGATATGTTTTATGGATGTTGTATGACATGTATAGTCTGCAAAAACCAAAAGTTCGCCAAATTTATTCTGAAAAACAGGGTTTAAATAGCTTTAAAATAAAGTGATATCGAAATACTCTTCAAGGTCTTGCAGAGCAAGGTTTTAACTTTGATTGAGGTACTTGGCGACCTCAAAAATTATAATTTTAAACCGAGTTTTTAAGCATTGAATATAGCCGCACGGTAACGCCTAATCAATTTTAACAATTTTTTATACAAGGTGTTCCAGAAGTCAACGTCAAGCCGGAAACGGGGATAGGCCAAGTCATAATACGAGTAGTTATCAGAAAAGTATAAAAGATATCTGTGATGATCTTTTAGTTCCCATTACTACAAATTTACTACAATTAGCGACGGACAGTGTCATTCTTTGAGTGACAGCAAGACAGAAAAGAGTCACAAGCACCACCGTTTGGAACAAAGCAAATCCTGCTGCAGGCAATGATGCTTGTGGTCAACGTGTATGGGGGTGGTCTGAAAAGTTTCTGACCTAACAAAGATACAAGGCATATTTTCTTTACATTTTTTTTAATTTTCCAACATAGTCTGCTTGTAACTACACACTTCTCCCAGCGATGCTGTTTGTAACCCATCCAAATAGTACTCGGCGTTTTTCTCTGCAACGAAGGTGATTGCGTATTCAATTGACGAAAATATCTGTCCTCCGAGCGCATTTTTTAGATGAAGGAACAAAAAGAAGTCTCTTGAAGCTAGATCTGTTGAGTAAGGCGGAGGGTAAAGCAGCTCAAACCGTAATTCGTGGATTTTCTCCATGGCAACCGCTGAGGTGTGAGACGGTGCGTTATTTTGGTGAAACAGGATCTTCTTTTTCTGCAAATGTGGCCGTTTTCCCGCAAGGCCTTCAGCTTGTGAAGTAATGATGCATAATATGCTCCTGTAATGGTTTTTCCTTTTTGAAGATTATCGATTAAAATAACTCCATGACTATCCCAAAAAACAGTCGCCATCACTTTCCCAGCCGAAAAAACAGTTTTTGCTTTTTTGGAGACTATATTTTTGTGGCGGGCGAATAATCTTCTATCTAAGCTTGATCAACAGTAATTAATTGGCGCCAGAATTCGGATTTGTTGCGCCTAAACTACGACAACAGAGCATTGGAAATGTTCATTCGAACACGTTTTTGGTCTAAAGCGGCACCCAATACGAGGACAGCTTTCTCATGCCTAAATGTTGATTTAATATGTGACAAACTCGTTATTTTGACATGTTCATAACCTTTCGTATCTATCTCACTTTAATTCGGCGGTCGTCAAGCACCATTTGACGAACTTTTGCGTTGCAGTTTTTGGACGTCCCGAATGTACATCGTCTCCCAAGCTCTTACGGCCACTTTTATATTCAGCTGTCCAAAATTTCACTGTGGTAAATGATGGTGCTGAATCCCCATACACAGAATCCAACTCATCTTTGATTTGCGCAGGCGTATTGCTTAATATTTAATGACAGCTCGCTACTCAATTTTGTCCATTTTCACAAAAAACAATCACATCAACTCACTCAAACCATGTTTTTATAACAACTGCGCGTCCGAAATGACTGAAAATGAGTGAGTTACTGTCAACAGATGAACAACGGAATTCACTAGCTTTCATTTACGATGGCTGCCATCTTCACTTTGAGGTCGGAAACTATTCAGACCACCCTCGTATATTCACATAATCATATATGCAAGAAAATAATACTGTATAAAAGTTTAAATACATTGGAAAGCTGTTGTGAAGCATTAAGACCAATTACAATAAGAAACGAGATTTTCGTTCACATGCAAGCTGCTAGAAACACATATTGCTTGAGGTCAACATTACCAGATAAAAGGTTAATCTCTTGTAACGCAAAGTAACTGATTAAGGGTTGGTCTTGTGTTTTCTAAGCTGTCTCTAGGCACACCCGTCATGTACCATATTCTGACGTTAAACCCTAATTTCGTCAAACGTCCGAGTATATCTGAACAGCAAACCAGATTCAGTTGATTCGAAAGATTACGTCCCTCTTCGATTTACAATTTTATTTTGAGTGAGTGCATGCTAAAAAAACGTTTTAGTGCGGTTATTATCGGAAATGAATAAAAGTTTTTTGTTACAGGTACTTTTGCTCTGCCTGTAATCAACACGAGGAACGCAGGAAACGTAGCGGCGATAGGTGCTACGAGCATGTTAACTCTTGGCCCAGTTAGAACCATACGGCCGCAGATGGCGAATGGATCGAAGCCACCTGCAAATGCACAAAAGTCCCAATAATTGATAGACTAAAGCTGCATACCCATTTAGATCATACAGGTGTTCGAGGTGCTACAACATAAAGGTCATGTCTGAACGGCAGTATTACGCATTTTTTTCTACAGTATTGTGCTTGTGGCAAAAAGCCCTATTATTACGTTTTGTTTCACATTGCCTAAGTGGGTAGTTTAGCTGATAAAGCACTACCAATCACTATAAAATTGCTTTATTTTTTCGGAACAGCTAAACGAGCAGTGTTTATGGACCGGCGATATTGCTTGGAGGATATATTGCTGCTTCTCAAGAATAGTGACACTATTCAGAAAAAGCTTTTTTTCAGGAGAGGCATTTTTAATATTTTTTGAAGAAAAATTTCGAATAACTGAAGGTAAAGTTGATAATTTGGATTATTATAAAAATTATCAATTTAATGAGGTTTATTGAACAATATTCCATTTTATTAATTTTTTGCAACTTTACAGAAATGAGTCCTAAAAAAATGCAATCCTAAAAAATATATGACAAATAATCGTGGTTAAGGAACAATGAGGGAAAATTTATTTTAGTATTACTCCCAATGATACACAATTAACAATATTTTAAACGCTACGTGGAACTAAAAAATCAAAGGTAAGTACGGAAAAAAAAGTACAATACAAAAATTCGTTACAAATTACTATAAAATCCCTCAGAAACTGAGGGTATTATATTTTTTTCCACTAAATTGAGTAAGGCGTGTCTTTTTCTTGGAAATGGGAATCTTACGTTTGTATGCTTTATTCAGAGTAACTCTAGGACCTCATTTTATTGCTTCGTTTTTGTATGAGTTTTTGTAGAAAAATGTCACAGAATGTTAAGATTCCACCCTTATTATTCTAACGTCGGATATTTTGAATGACTCATTTTTATGTTGTAGAAAGATAGTCACAATGCACTTTATGTCACTATTCTTGATTAACACGATCGGTTATTAGCGTACGTTTCTCTGATATGAGGTTATTATTGAGAAAATTTTAAGTATATGCTTTGGAAGTCAAGCCGCAACTGCAATATGACATTATTCATGACAGAACCCCAAAACATTCGATATTAACGATTCGATATTCCTCATAGTCATAGTCAACATTTATAGTGGATCTGCAATTTTAATTATTTTTTCTTGTTTTTTGGATGGTGTCACTATTCTCGAGAAGCAGCAATATATCTCGGTTATATCAGCTGTATTTTAGCTATATCTTGGCAGTATTATATGTAATTAATGGACACAACGTGTCTGAATTTTTTCATCAGAAGAACTACAAAATCATGCGAGAATGACTGAAGAAATTGTACATTTAGTAGGATTTCAATAGTTCGGCAATCTGACGACAGCAGTATATGAAAGTATTTCAGAAATGTCAAGAACATATAGCAATATAGCTGGACCAACAAATTCGAATATATTAGGAGTCAAATGCATTGTTTGTCGCGAAAATTTCGTATTTTTAGTGCATACTTTTTGACTCTTGTCTACCAATGCCTACCAAAGTGACAGCGTTGCATTAATATAATACTTACTGGTGGAAATATCTACCTTCAGTAAGCTTGTGTAAGAAGCACCATGTCCTTAAACACCACAATTATTTGCAAATTGAAAATTAACTCTAAATATATGAATTTAACGACAATTGTAAAAAATACAGTAATGTCAAGTGCACGTTGATCCTCAGCACAGACTGAATTAGTCTGAATTCGTTCTGCCGGACAGTAAAAATATAACCCGTTCAGAAGCGCCATTTCTGACAGAAGTAACGATATTTAATTTACATGTATATTTTACAACATTTTAACGAACAACATAATAAATTTACTGACAGAAAGACTTTGTATAGTTGAGTTTATGTGTAGTATCTGTATAGTGACTGTAGTGGTCTATTTATATGTACAGATATATATTCTTATGGATTGCAAAGCTGTGTTCTGTGAATATGCATTATTTGTATATAGTTATTTAGTATTCATAAATTGAATGTATTTGGCTGTTAATTTATCAAAGATATAATACACAAGAAACTACTATAGTTCATATAATTTTTTTAGAGTTATCAATATGTTGTATTCTTAGCATATATTATGCTTGAGGCACATTGTAAATATTTTTTATACTGAAAACGATTTTTATTTTGAACATAGCCCAGTTTATAGAGACTGATTAAGTTATTATATGTTAGATGTGCAATTATTATATAAAATAGTAATGCATATGTTTCACTTGCATATTACTAGATAAGAATATGTTGTAACATTTATGAAAATAAAGATTCCTTTTGTATACATGGATCAGTACTCTATTTCAATGAATCCTTCCTAAATTGATTAGTCCTGTTAAATCGGAACTTTATTAAACAACTACACATTTGGCTTCTGGAATTTCAAACAAAATATGAACAAAATGGATTTTTTGCGAGTCCACGGTTTCGCGAAGAACGGGAATAGCGGAAAACGGATGTGACGTCATACAAATGTCAAAAAATCACGTGGTACGGTTAACCGCCAAACATCGGTGAGATACTAGCGAATGACAGGTCTTATGTCAATGTCATTTAAAATACAGACATCTCAATTGAAATTTTTTTTTAAATTACTAAATCATAAATGGATGAACAGATCCACCTGATTTTAAATGACGAGAGAGGTCATCGTAGTTATATGAACCGCACTTGTCTTATGAAACGGTTGAATATATTGGCGTATTCTTTAATTCACCGGTCTATATAGTTTCTAAAAAAGTTTGGTGTACAACCGGTCGCTCAGAAAAATTGGTTAATTGCTTGCACCGGTGGCTCAACCGGTGAATTAAAAAATACGCCTTATATATATACAGGGTGACTTCGAAGTTGAGTCATTTATTTTAACAGTGAGTAGATCTGATCAAAAGAAATGTTTTTTCCTTTACCATTTTTCTGGTAAAATTAAAGTAACAAAGTTATAGCCCTTTGGAAGTTTGAGTACCGCCCTGTCTCAATAATAATATCATGTGCTCGTGTTTGGCAACAATGGATATAATCCGCCTTATCGGTTCATCGCATCGGAAACAAAAAAGCGAAAGAATTTGGAACGATGTTTTTACAATTATTTTATTCAGTTGTATACACACAATCAGTGTCAGTCGGTAACGCGTGTGGATAGTGGTGTCTGTTGCGTGGCTCAAACGAAATAAAAAATGGCACATGTTTATGCGGATCGGTTTCCCAATCGAGTGCAACCTACCCCTCGTGCCTTTGTTAATGTAGTACAACGGGCTCGTGAATCAGGTGACTTAAGACCTCACAGGGGACCTCACGATCAAATACAGGTCCGCACTGAAATACTTGTCGGGAGGATACTTTATAAAACAAGGTAAATTTTATTTTTTTTATTTTTACACACATATTTTGGTTTATCTTCCTTCTACAATCATTATCTGAAAATTCATGACTCAACTTCAAAGTATATATATATATATATATATATATATATATATATATATATATATATATATATATCCTTGATCGCCTTCATCACGCCCGAAATGAATGCAGATATGTAACTACAAAAGTAGATACACATGCCCATACATCCGGATACGGGTGCAACCTCTGTGCCCCCTGCACCTCCCCATCTTCGTTTCCTCAGGTTATACCCGTATCCGGATGTATGGACATGTGTATCTACCTTTGTACTTACATATGTGCATTCATTTCGGGCCTGATGAATGATGAAGCCAACCAGCTTGGGTTACCTATCCTATTTTCTGCTCGAATCCACTTTCCTTCTTTTTGCGGATTTTGCCCATTATTTTCCTATTTATTTTGTTATATACCTCTCTCCGCATGATCACTTTCTCTCTCTCTGATAAATAACACCCTGTATATATAAAAACCATCCATGCACATGTAACTAATTATTCCCATCTCTATTTTCATCATGCTGTCAAACAGTGTTACCGAACCTACCAGATTTTCCGGTATTTCTACCGAAATATGACACCGAAAACGACCTCATTCTTTTCGGTTTTTTTGAAATAATTGAGATATTTCCAGATTTTTACCGAAACAAAAAACGGGAACTTAAAATAAAGCTGAAAAAATGGCGTCGAGGAGGTTGACCCTGCTCTTCTTACGCGACGCTGATGTTATCAGTTCATAAAGGATTATTTTCGGTACACGTTAGTCAATCTTAGAAAAAAAATGGCTACGAACATGAATAAGAAGAAATCAAATGGATCATGGTAGTCAAACAGGCTCATACAATTAGTCCAAAGTCCAACAATGCGATATCGAGCCTATCGTCCTACCGACATTAGCGACCACCCAGCAACCTGCTGGTGATCCAGCGGGTTACATACACAAAAACACGCATCATCATTCAGTTAGTTACCGTTTGTGGTTGCTGTTATCTCAGTCTAAAATGTTTTGTGCCGTTATCCCTCAGCTTTCGGCGCAGACAGACGTACCCTCCTTGAGTTGTTCAGCACACGTATATCAAAAAGATTTCTATCAAGTGTTAATGACAATTGTACGGGGAAATCTATGATGTATGATATATATCTAATCAGTACGTAGAATTACCACTGCAAAAGTGGAAATTGATCTGGTATACCTCTGAATACGTCAAAAGATGCATTTTATTTCTTCGTTTTTTAGCACTAGCTTTGCTGCCACTGAAAACTTAAACGGCGGCCTTTTGCGAAATTTTCATCTAAATCCGAGCAGTTCTTCCCAAGTTATAGACGGGTCAAGGATTAGCGGGCAGACAGACCGACAGACTGACAGGTAGACCGATGGAAATTAGTGAAATGGTTTTTCGAGATTTACATGACATTAACATTCAAGAAATATATCTCATTTTTGGGATTTTTCACAATCTATCTTTAGCATTTTTTGTTGAAGAGATTCGCTTTTCTGCCAGTTAGAACCTCAGTAATTTTTGGGCAAAAGGCCGCCGTACTACCCTGATGAGCAGAAGAAGTCAAGCCAAGTCCAGTGATACATAAGCACACACTTAGGCAGTCGCGCACACGACAGATATAGATTTGGGTTGCTTACATCCCTTACTCAACAAGAATGGATAAAGGAGTTTCCAGAATACAAGTTGGAATAAAGAAGCTGATATTTTTTTAGAAAAGATGCCCTCAAAAAATCTGTGTTGTCCGCGCAATACGAAAATATACTTTTTTTCATATTGCCTTGCGACAGCTCTGATTTTTCCTCCCACCGATTTTGTCCTTGAATCTACGGAAATTCAACAACACTTATCTACCGATTTTTGGTTCGGCAACACTGCTGTCAAAGGTGTCGAAAATCTAACCCTAGTTTTTTAAAAGTCTTTAACCTATAAAGAAAAGTCCAGGTATTTTCATTTTGTAATTTGTAATAAATACATAATAAAATTTCGGAAATCATGGCCAATAAGCTAGCCTGGTTTTTAACTGATGCCGGCAAACGATTTTCTTTCTATGCCGCCTGCGCCGTTAGTACTAGTACTGCCCTTGTGCATTTCGCTCCTCATACATTTTTCCTTGATACATATGAAGAGTTCTTACACTTATATAAGTAAGTATAATTGGTATGTAGGCGTTTTGAAATTTGGGATAGATAAACGACACATTTATTTATCTAACTTATATAGGAATGGAATGGCTGTACAATTAACAGACAAGCTAAAGCAGCGGTTCCAGAAGACCTTGGATATTTTGGAGGTAGGTAAGTCTGTGTGTGTTTTACTTTCAACTTTTCTAATATATATCCAGTATATGCATTCTGCGAGCTTAGCAAGATATTTATATTGAGCCCCCTCCAGTTGCAGTATGTTTAATGCATGTCGGAACCATTCCCAATGTACTAACTACAGTATTATGCACTACTCATTGAGCTACCCATTTTTACACCATGATAAAATGAAATTTCCCAGGTGGAATGTGTAAAGAATAACTGAGCACTTTGAGAAGTTATGCTGAATTACTGAAAAACCTCACACTTCAGGTCAGTGTACATTATTAGCAAATTAAGAGGTAGGTGCCCATCCCATAGATGCCCAATTCTGCCATTTATTTTATCAAGAAACTGGTTTTAAATCTCAGTGTGTATATATATTAGTATAAAAATTACCTTGCTAGACCTGAATGGGGAGATTAACCCCCCACCTAGAGGTATCCCGTTCCCTGGTCTTCAGTTGTTACGAGACCATTTGCTGTCAGAAACACTGCTTAAATACTTATGCATGCTGCTGCCACCCTCCTCTCATCAATTTTTAATAGTCGTTAACCACTCCCTATGACAAATGTCCTTCAAAATGCAATGACCACTGCTGCACCCCCATAGACAGATTCCTAAATCTGTCCTTGCCAAAGGGGCAACATTATCAAGCATTTCTGGCTGAATGGGGTTATAGAAGTTTCCCTGCTTTCCCTGGCATCAAAACAAAGTATTCATTGTATACTCATTTACATTTATCCAGAACAGTTAGATGGGCATCAGAGTAGCATATAACTCCAGAATAAAATCTTTTGTAAGCTATGTCATGAAATTATTACAATTGATTGAAGACTAATGCAAGATGTGGTTAAGTCTAGTTATCCACCTGCTTATGTATACTATAATATTTGGCTCCATGCAGTGCAGTTCTTTACTTGGTATATGTTTTTGAGGCCTCAAATACCCAGCTATCCAAACCTCTCAAAAAAACTTAAAATGCCAAAATAAATATTGATAATATTGATAAATGTGCTCAAGATCTGCCAACATTGTGAATCTTCTAACTCGCCTACTGATATTTTACTAAGTAACCATTCTTTGTCAAATTAGAGCACAAGGTTCATGTTGTTTGTGTCTACAAAGTAGTTAAAACTGTTTTTAGGTGAAGAAAGCAGACCAACATTTATACAAACCATTTTTTGCCTATGGTTTTGATATTATTAGTGCTGGTAGTGCATATAGTAAATTTGGTGCAATAATCGGCCTCCCATATTATTTCACACATGAGAGTACCAGTGACATAGACAAGTCAAAAATCAAGGCAAGTTTTCTGTGACACAATTTATTTTATATATTTTAGATTTAAGACAAATGACTTAAGATAAAGCATAAAGCAAGCCACAGGATAAATTGCCTAACACTCAATAAAAAAAGATCTTGGGACTGTATTACTTCAGAGACTAAACAGGAGAACATATTGCTTTACTTTAGTTTCAAGTATGCTGCTGCCTGGAGTAAGATCCTTGTTGATGTCATTTTGATTATTTGTTTGACTGAAATGTAATTTTGGTTTTGGAGAAGGGCTCTATTAGGAAACAAAAATTTTACATTATGATCAAGAACAACTAGTACAATACATCCAGTAGTATGGAATGAAGTATGCTAAAATCCTGTCATTTATTTTATTATACCACAAAAGTGGCAAACAGCATGTTAAAAGTTTTTCTTAGTAAGACTTTATGGGAAAACAGACATTACCCTTTCGTTTGAGGTGATGTCTGATGTAATTTCAGAAACTTATTTTGTTGCTATCTTTCCAATACATAAGAATAGTTCTTTCTGTTTAGCTCAGTGATGAAACAATTATTTGGGACAAAGAAGAAGCACAACAGCTATTAGATTCTCTGGTAATGAGTGAAAACGGTCAATTATATGCAATGGCTAAAGAAATTTTGTACAGACAGTCTCCAAAGCCCCTGCTTGGTAAGTAATTTCTATCTTAGCTGACCAGTGTTTCATTATATCCTGGTTGTAGTACCTTTTCCTTTGCTGGGATTGAAAATCTATAGGGGTCCCATTTTACCTTTCAATGTCCTTTCTCATTATGTAGAGCAAAGGTGCTGTTCCGGGACGTGTAGCGACCAGTGTTATTAACACTTGAGTTTAAAAAGTTCCGTGCCAGGTTTACAAAAGTTACGATTTTTCATGCACAAATGATGTCACATGATCTCTTTGCATTCCGCAAATTGGCCAGTGACGGATTCCTGTAGCTCAAGGTCGTAAATATACTGGGTGTCCAGGATAATGAGCCGTTCTTGGGGGCGTATTTCCATGCCATTGGGAAACTTGTACAAATTTCCTGGCTTTACTGAGGCATTTAGGAAAAAATAAAATTCAACTAAATCGTTTTTATTTTTTCTGACTTTATTTTAAGCAACATCAAAAACTTGCGGAACTTTTCCATTGACACTTGTTAGGAGCTACATGATGGTGTTTTTAAATTTCATATCCAACTTTTTGGTTTGTGAAACCATCATCAACTTTTCTTTATATGGTCTGAAAAAATTACCCACACAAGAATTTTCTAGAAATAAGCCTACAGCTCTGTGCGGGAGCACCGTCTTGTTGAAACCAACAGCTCTTAACCTGTGCCAATAGTAAATGATCTAGGCTGGCTTCACGATCGTGTTGCAAAAATTCAAGGTACCGTTGTGCAGTTAATGTATTGCCCAATAAGTGGATCTAATATTTTGGACCCTAGCATTTTAAACCATATATTTAAACCCAAAACGTTCTTGATGTCTGGATACTTTTTTAGCCGGCAGATTTTCTTAAGCTCGGTAATGAATGTTGCGGTGTTTAAAAATAGATACTCTCGTCGGACGATATTATTTTTGAAGGGAAATTAAACTCTTCACACGTTCGTCTGCACCACTCACAAAAATGCTGGCGCCTTTGGCTGTCCCCTGGTCCTTGGAAAATCATAAATTTATAGGGGTGAAATTTATCAAGATACATTCCTGCAGTATTTTTAGTATGTTAAATGACCGCCTGTCAACTTTGACGATAGTAAAGCAACATTGACAATACACAATACTCGGTGACATTTATTTACGTTAAGTCAAGCGACGCATATTTAAAAAATAAAAATAAAAAAAAACAGAAAAAACGCTTTTTTCCTTATAATCATGATAATAAATGTAACGTGATACATCGTTGAATTCGCATGAAAAATGCAATTAGATACAGGGTGTACTTTTTTCGGATTATATAAAAAAATAAAGTTGATAATGGTTTCTCAAAAATGAACCGTCGGGCACAAAATTTAAAAACACCATCGTGTAATGCGTAAAAAGTGCCAATGGAAAAGTTTCATTAGTTTTTTGAAATAAAGTCAGAAAAAAATAAAAATTATTTGGCCAAATTTTAGTTTTTCCCAAATATCTCAGTAGGCCATGATATTTTTAGTTTCTCAACGGTATGTTAACACGCCCCAAATAACGCAACTTTTTTCTAATTTAACCTTAGCTGTATCTTCCACAGGTATTGAGAACCCCATGTATAGGTTCCTTATCTTTTGCACCCTGTATAATAGCGAACTATTTTATTTACATCCATTTATTTAACCAGATATTTGACAATGTCAGAGTACTTACGATACGATGGAAGCAATGTAACGATGAAGAAATAGGGTAAAGTTGAGTATTCAGCATCATCACTAAACCCTACTGTTTTGTTTCGTACACGAATTCCCTTAGAAAAAGTTCTTCGGACTTTTTTGTGTTAAAGTTTCTCTTTGTCCGTCCATTGTTTGACTCGTCTATTCTCAATTACTATATAATTGCGTTAGAACTATTCTTTTTAGGCTACGCCATTGGAATGAATGTAGAAGTCAATCGGTGAGAGTTTGGTCACGTTAGCAGTGCGGTAACGGGTATACAGATACAGGCCAATTCCGATCATTGTCTGCCCAAATTCTGACAGGGTTGCC
Source organism: Acanthoscelides obtectus (assembly GCA_963669975.1). Classification (NCBI taxonomy): domain Eukaryota; kingdom Metazoa; phylum Arthropoda; class Insecta; order Coleoptera; family Chrysomelidae; genus Acanthoscelides; species Acanthoscelides obtectus. Next base: position 93,933,519 of record CAVLJG010000001.1, read on the forward strand.
ATGTTGTCGTTGTCACTCTAGTCGGCAAATCCATGTTTGCACACCTAAACTACCAAACTTATGTTTTACGAATTCCTTGCCTATCGTAAAAGAGTGTAGAAATTTTCCATTGTTCGATATTCTTTTTCTAGTTGTTACTAGTTTCAAATCATACACTTCCTAAGATTAGGTAAATCATTTTTGAAATCTGACAACTGCGGTATAGATGAGTCACTGCCATCAATTTTGATCTTCGGTTTATAGTGATGTAGTATTGATACAGAAAACCTGACACTATCACACTTTCTCTGTAAAATATTCGAATTCAAAAAAAATATTTTATTTTTCAGTTTTAACAGTATATCTCGTACTACATTTAGATAGACACTATTTAAAAAAAGGAAACTTCATCTACTTATTACATGATTTTTCTGCTCTTTGCTATGCTATTTCTCAAATTACAATTAAATATTATATCAACTTAGATGTCAGATAGGAATATTTTGAAATTTGAACTAGCGCATTTTCAGATGTTTCCATTCATAAATTTGACACTGAACTAACCTCAAGGGATTGACCACAGAGATTAACAGATGCGAACACTTCGAAGCATCAGTAAATATAATCAAATCCAAGCGAATAACCAAAATTTCTATGTAATGTACCGCGGTTATAATATGGTCGAAAATGACACACGGGTTGATGACGTCAGTTACTCGAATCCCTTGAACGCGTTGGTTTTAACCGCGGTTTTGCTGCAAGTTGTTTATTTTAGAAAAGCGCGTATATAATTTCTGATTATTTTTATTATCACTTAATAATCGGTGCTTTTTCGTCTACAAGACTGTATGGAAAGTTTAAAAAAGAAACTTTTCATAATATTAATCGGAGAAATGTTTTTTTTTTCAGATAATAATTTTTAATGATGGAACCATGGCTTTGTAGCTATGATAACTTTCAATTCTCTAGACTTTTCCGCATGTCAAAGAAAACATTTTGATTTAGCAGAAATGATAGGAAAAAGCGATGAAAAAAGATATTAGCAAAACCGTATACAGGTGTACATTATCCAGTGAGTTTATATGGCCATATTTTAATATTCTTGTGGTATATGGCTACACAGGATACTTTGTTAAGCATAGGAACTAGTTTTAAAGTGTCCCCAACAACAGTAATGAGTATAACTAATAAGGTGCTCTACTTTATGCTTCAACTGAAGTCAGCCACTGTATCAAGTTTCCCAAAAATGAAGCTGAAGTACAACAAAAATATCCAATACCCGCCAAAATTCTAACTTGTCGCATTTCAAATAATAACCAGAAATATAAAACTACTCCCGATTTGGGTAAATACCACAATTTTGCGGTGATAACTATGACATATAACAGCTGATTCATGACGTCACAGATCTTATAACCAAACTGATAACCACACTCGCTTGAACGCATCGGTAAATACCAATCCAAAATGGTAAATACCATTTTCATTTGGTTATTCGCTTGAATTTGATTTATGTTCCTGCAAAGGTCCTCTCGAGGGTGCACCAGCGAAATTACCCTACGCTCATGGCACAATCCTAGCATGATCCGATTACCGTGAACAACGATCTTTATAATAATTTTCTCCGATTTTCCTTTGCAGACATGTGCTTTGCCACGATGTCAATTATTGGTTTGTATGGGACAAGTCGCCACCTTAACACCAAATTCGATTTGTACTCAAGGCCAATTCAGCTCCGTCTAGCAATGTATTATTTTGTTGCGATGTTCATGTACGGGGTCTATATTATGTCGAAAGACACGACACAGATATTCGCCGAGGAAAGAATTGATAAAAAGTTGAAGCAGATAGACCCCAGGTTTGCAGGTAACTCAAAACCCTTAGCAAGCATGTAAACAACACCTTAGTCTCCTTTCATCGAATTTTGCATTGATATGGATTTTATACAGCGTAGTGTAACAATAAGCAACTTGCTATAAACACATATACCAAAGCTTTAATGTAACTGAGGTATTAAGTTTCAAATAAAAATCTGTCATTCCTGGTTACCCAGAAACGAGACAGTGTCAAAGAAAAAGAGAGATGGAAAGAGAGGGACAAGCGGAAGAGCAGAGGAACTCATAAGTGCATCAGTTTAACAGGAAACATCTAGGCTTTTTGAGTTGGTGCCCGGATTAATTTTGAAGTGAAATGAAAACAAATTTTGATGCAGACTTTGTTAGTGTATGTTTGGGCCTACTGGAAGTTCGCACTAAATTTTTGATTACAGTGCGAGCCGTGGCCTTGAATTACGAACTTACTCCTCTCTCTAATCCAGAGAGTTGCTGTGCAAGTCCGCTTAACTATAATTTCGCTGCGCCCGAAGCTTGATATAATCCCTCAAGTAATGAAAGACCTCTGTGTAGCGTCTCATTCGAATCATACTATGCAGCGTTGCAAATTGTTCGTACAGTCCGGATTTGCAGTACTTGGAGATTTTGCATTTGTGTATTGGCAAACATATAGTTGTATTAGAAATATAGTTGCAGAAACTTAATTTGGAATCTTGTTTTCAACGCTGCTGTTTGATACTTGGCAGAATTTTCCCATGGTATACGGTTTCCATCTACCGAAACAGCGACATTTTAGTCAGCCACCGTTTCGCCCACTCTTGTACTTCGTCCTTCACACTCTGCAACCCGGCGTGAACCAGATCGCTAGTTCACCGGCCCGTACTGGACGTGTTGTCGACATAACATTGTTAATTTTGATCTAGTAGCTTTAGAAGCCAAAAGAAAGTGGATTTTTTATTAGTTTATGGAGGAAGCCCGCATGCCATAACTTCCGAAGGCTTTCGAGACATCCAAAAGCAAGACGCCAGTACTCATGTTGAGGGTGAATCCTCTGGTTACATGTTCCATCAGGGTGACTGCCTGAGCTCGGTACTATGCAACGAACGAAATGCGAATTGAACCTCATGGTGATCTGACTAAAAATTCTCAATGTGACTATAAATCACCTTTTCGGTGAGCCTAGAAGGAGCTGACAGCAGACTAATGGGATGGTAATCTTGAGGTATATCGAACTCAACTACTTTGGAATCATGATGATCTCAGCAGTCTTGTATCCCGCAGGGAGGACTGGGTTCTGAGCATCGCATTGATTGTTGTCACCAAATATCTCAGAGCTTTCGGCGAGAGCAGCTTCAACGCCTTGTTGATGATTTGATTCTACCTAGGTGCTTTATGCGCATTGAGGTCTTTATAAGCCGTACGAGCTTCTCTGGTGTGCAATGACCTTGGGATTCCGCTAATGCGCTATGTGAATCTTCCAAAGAAGAGTATTCTGAAGAGGAGTCAGTGCTTCCGCTAACGCCGTTGGCCCTAAAATATCTCTTGACGGACCTTTCGATGTGTTGTTGCTCCCTTATGCAGTTTAACCTCATATCTCTAGTCTTCGTGCTATAAACTAATAAGCTATAGACAATATAAACATAATTGGAATAATATGGTATGGTTTGCCAGTTTTGGAATTTTGCAAACCTTATTCAATTACCCAGCAAATGCCTCCTCAAAATCTTGATTAAATATCTATTCGTTTCTGATATCCTTGACTTACCTCAGCTCGGGTTACCAGCTATTTGCCACTGTCTTGCAAAACTCGAAGGGCTAGAATAGGCGAATTATTATTAAATTTAATGGTGTTTTGAAGGAGATTCATACGTTTGCAATTCAGATTTTTTCCTTAAACGTACCAAAACCACTCAGCCTTAATCGTTGAATGAACCGTGTTTCAGAGGGTGGTGCTGAGTATTACCGTAAAGTACTGCAAAGGAACATTGCTTTACGGACATTGATGGGCTCAGAGGGCGAAAGGCGCTTCAGTATCACTGGGAATGAAAACACTTTCTTGCGGACCAGGAATTTACCGTTGGTGCATCGAAAGTCAATATTTGATGAAACCCAATAGAAAAATGATAATCAAGTTATCGCAGTAGTACCCATGAGAAGGCGTTGGTGTAGTAAGATTGTGTCGGAGAAAATGTCAGAAATATGTAACGTAACATGTCATGGATGAAATAGCACAAGATTTGAATGTCGTGTGTCACAGAAGTAATATACTTATTGGTGAAATGACATGAGTATCCATCAAATTTTATACAAACTGTTAATGTTATTTAATAAAGGTATGTTTCGATGATATATAACTTTTCTGTTAATGTCCCTACATTTGCAGTGGCTTATTGAAAGTGGCACTAGTTAGATCCCATATACATATACCGCATAATGTTCATCAAGTTGGAGCTTAATGTGAGGAAGTGTAAAATAATCGGCTATACCAGGAAAATTAATGTTTGCGAATATCCGTACTCTATGGGTCTGTGCTAGAAAGATGCTCTGATGTACGTGATTTAGGTATAATCTATGATCAAAAGTTAACTTTTAGTCAGCATATAAATAAAAAAGCATCAGAAGCATTGGCGGCTTATGGTTTCATAGTAAGGAATTGCAGGAATTTTCATAACAAGTTTATTAAGCTATTATATTAGGCTTATGTTAGATCCAAAGTCGAATATTGTAGTATTATTTGGAGCCCTTACTATGAATGCTATAGCACAGCTATTGAAAGAGTACAACGGAAGTTTATGAAGTTTGTTCTGTTTAGGATTGATGGGACATATCCAGAGAGAGATACAAGTAATGAGGAACTATGTAGTCGCTTAGACATGTTGACTTTGAAAAAACGTAGGTACTGTGCCTCAATAATATTTGGCTACAAAATGATCAACAATTTAATTGATTGCCCCATGATCCTGGAACAGATCAAGTTTCGTACTCCAACGTTTGCATCTCGCAATCATAAAATATTCGGGCTTCCTAGAGCTAGGACAAACATTCTTCTCAAGTCACCGTTATATGTAATGTGCTCTAACTTAAACAGAATTGGATGTTATTGTGATATATTTACGACAAATGTTAATTACCTGCTAAAGGCAGCTAAGGCTTATTCGGACCAATAGCACATGTTACAAATTTATACCTGTGTTGCATTTGTTGTTTTCTTTTCGGTTTTTTTTCGCTTTTTTTTGCTTTTGTATTATGTTTATAAATTGTCCTACAAATGGGAAACTGTTGGACAATAAAGCTATTATTATTATTATATGTTAATGGTGCACATTCGGCAGCCCATATACATTGAGAACCATATTTGTCTGACAGCTTGTGTTCAATGTGTACGAGAGAAAAGTGTATATAGACACATATATTGGAAAGAGATAGAAGCCACCTGGATAGCGAAGCACATCTCGGGAAGCCAGCAACGGTGATGCGGCAATGCGCCGCATTGCCAATATGTTATACCAGTTCCTTGAATTAAGATGCATATTAAATATGCGTTAGTTTATTGTTTTCGCCCAAACGATGGTTTTATTTTGAACGTACACATTTTTGAATTGTGGATTGTGTCGAATCGGTTTAGGATTGATTCCTGATCGGTCCTAACGGCGCTCCATTTTAAGTGAAAATGAAATGTCAGGATTGCCACAAATTCTGCAACATTGCATCATTGGTTATTTGATAACACCGCATCTAGTACATTCCAAGGCGAAGTTTCCACCTCCGTGATCATCTAGCGTTCATTGGCGAGTGTCGTCTTGCTTGGAAATGGCTTTCATCTGCGCACACGCAGGCCGTGATAATTTGTATTGCGTAACGTTATTTGTTACATTTTCCGAACGCAGCGCTGTCACATCAAATCAAATGCTCGAACAGACCTCCTTCCCTGGTTTGACAGTAACCTAACCTGTTGTGCGAACATTTTTCTTCTGTATCATATTGGCAACGCACGACCTGCTGCGTCATCGTTGCTAGAGATTACCTCCGCACTTCAGCCGCCTTCTATCTGATTCGAGCATGTGTTGACACACACTTCTCGCGCTTCTCTCTCGTACATATTGAACTTAAGCCGTCAGATAAAATTGGTTTTACCTGTATACAACTTTGACGTGACAGGTACGTCTACAAATTAGTTCAAAATTCTTCGTGACACATCTGCTATCTGGGTTTTCACTACTCTAGCAGAACTAAAATGCCCAGAATGTTTTTTAACCTCTGAAAACAGGTCTAAAAGATTCTATGCAAATAATTTTTTTGGGAATCAATTGAACATTTTTCGGGACATTTTGAACGTTCAACTTTTTCGGAAATAAGTTTCCGTATAAAGTAGATGCTTTTCTTTCCTGCTGTTTGTAAACGCGGTGATTAACAACACCTAAAACGTTTTTAAGCAAAACAATGAGATAGAGATTTATTAGCTATTGTTCAAAATCAAACATTTATTATCTGTTTTAAACTATGTAGAGATATATACGAACAAAGTACATGTATATAACATACCACAGTAATGTCTATCTTATGATCTTTTTTTAATAGATGCACGCTGACACATTAATAAGTGAGATATGTCCCTTAACCTACGACTAAATTTAACACTCTTACGTTAGTCTTATCATCAAACAATTTAACGTGGTTTAGATCGTCCTTCCACGCGCTTAGGTTTGGCCTTTCTATTTCTGAACAGTTGACATACTTATTTCCTTTTCCCAGCTTCTCCATCACCTGCGGAATGTATTCATTTAAATTATATTTTTCCCTTAAAGCAGCATTTCCCAAACTTATCTACATCTAAAAACATTGTTGACGACTCACTAAAGCAGTGACAAAAACAGCGTGCCTAATTAGTTCATTAGTAACTGATGGTCTTTCAAATTTTATTTTACTTTACTGTTTGAGCTTTAAATAGATTCAAAAAGTTGAACAATTATTTTATTAATTGCAATTTGTCCAACTAGACCTATTAATATTTAGTTTTATGTTTCGTTTGATAAATAATTAGTTGTTAATTTTTATTTATGGCGTTATTAAAATGGACAAATTTAACAAAATTATGTTTTTGTCATATTTTTGAAATTTCCGGTGACCCCACTAGCATCTCGATTCGCCCAGTGGGGGTCATGACTTCCCTGGATTCGCCCGTGATTGAGAATTTTCTGTCATTTTCTATCTGGGACTGTGAAATACAGGCTCCCAAACAAATTAGCGATATAATGTTAACAAGCTATGTATTGAACTAATCTGGTCCACTGTAAATCACCGTTCGAGACTGTCAGAAACTCATTGGTAGAAGTAACCTACTGCATTGTTCATAGTACGTACTTACCTTAGGCTGTATAACATCCAGATTGTCAGCATTGTCGCAAATAATGTTGGCTAAAGAGGTTTTCCTGATCTGTCTCAACTGTTCAGTGGAAAATGCAACTGGGTGCTGGTCAGTTTCGTACCAAAATCGGTCCCCGTATTTCAAGCGAACGAATTGATCAGATATCAGACAGGTCAGAGTAGGTCCCAGAATGCTGCCTTCTAGAGGAACCTCGCTCAGAGCTCCTGTGTAAAGGTCGATGTCATCTACTTGTCTGCAAAATATCAGGAGGTGAAGTCAATTCAGTCCTCATTTGGTCCGTGTAAAAACAAACACGATCTCTCTCGAATTTGAACGTCGCATACTGGTGTAAATATATTTTAATGCTCTATAATATTATTTTTGGAAATAGTTCTGATGTTGAATTTCGTTTGTGGTGTGATTTGGTTCAAATCGCCAAAAAAAACTTTCTCTATATTCAAGCAGCTCCCAGTAATACTACGACTGGCATAAACAAAATTGACGTAGGATCATGTTCAACACAAGATAGAGCCTCTGAGAATAAAGGGCAAAAGTACGGAGAAATCTACATTGTGTGAAATGTCTAATAGGTGCGCAGAATTACCGAGGCTGGGAGTGCATAAATATACTAACATGAATAAAAAATGAGACATACCCTTCCATACCTCTACAAAACATTTTCTGAAAATGATCAAGAGTCCCTGAAACGTCAAAAAAAAAACAAAGTTTTAGCGATTTATATTTTTTTAGGTTTTTGCTCTGGACCACTGTATCGATTTTCAAAAACTTCATCCGAATTCTGTCCAAGTTATCGGGCCAAGGATTAGCGAACAGACTGACAGACAGACACACCAACGGAAATGAGTTACACATGTAACATTAAAAAAACATGATAACTCCATCCAATTTTTCACGATTACATTTCTTCCTCGCTAGTAGGCATGGGAAGTAAAAATTAAAAGTGGAATTGGGGTAAACCTTTTGGTAGATATTTTCGTATTTACATACTGTAGTAATGAAGCACCGGTCATAGCAGCCGGCCTTTGTTTTTATTTTATGGAGCGCGACCAATTAGAATGAGAAACAGGGAAAATTGAGATCCTTATTTTTTGTTGCTTTATCGATCTTTATAACAAAAATCAGAGCAAAACCCCACCTATCGACTGATGTAGTAAAGGTAGATATTGCTAAATGTTTTAGGCTTATACAATTTTCCAACTAAGTTCGATATAGTAGCTGAAATGGAAAATGCAATCATCTCTTCTTTTACGTATACCACGGGTTTGAGTTGAATTTTGCGAAATAACTCCGCCTTTGTTATTCTAGGCTTAAAATTCTCGAATTCTAGCACGTAGTCCACTTTCAATTAATACGAACCTGTAAATAGCTTTGATGTTTACCAAAACGTCTTCATTCATAAATTGCCTTAGATCCTCAAAATCTGCGAGTCTCTTGAAACCGCAGTATTCTCTCCAAAACACATAACCCGGAAGTCCATGGTCCCTACCTCTTTGAATGTTCAGCGATACCAAATCAAGTCCGCAGAGCTTTGGTTGTTTCATGCGTTCTACTGAATCTTCGAACATGTGTGATTTTAACTGAAACAAAAAAATGGCGAGTAAGTAAGTCGACTCGGTACGCTGTCATAAGTTCAACAAGGATCATGTTTGGCACAATTTAGCTATTCTGAAAAAAAAAAACAAAAAATTTAATGACCTTCCTCCTCCCTCTAAGAGGAATTGCTACAGGCGCTCATTATGTTCGATGATGACCAGAGGGATGTCCGACTGATCGATGACTCTTCTTTAACAGACAGCGCTTTGCTCCTCAGATCTCTCTTCCACGATGCCGCCACGCGATGTACCTGCCAGACAGACCCGCCTGGCTTTGACCTCCCATCCTCGTGTTCGTTTTCGCAATCAAAAACATTGTTTTGTGTGGAATGGACTGGGATATGTCTCGGAGTGCCTCAGAATGTTTTATTTTTTTTTGTTACCAGCAATGGAGTTTTTTATGTTTGAATCTTTAATATTATTACACTACTAGTAGTATAATACTTATACATGCCACGTACTTATTCTGTTCTCATATAATTTTAATATTGCCTTTTTGAGGATTTCTGAGAATTGTCCATGTTTTTTTTCAAGCTGGCCTTGACCAGATAGAACACAATGGATTTAAGGAGCAATAATAGAATAAATTCTAGAAGTTCCACTGAGGTTAAAAAATGACCAGCTCCAAATATCGTTTGCGTACCCCCTAGACGAAATCCTGAATCCGCCCTTGATTGGTTGCAAGAGAACTTAGTGAAACTCTGGGTGTAGAGCCAAAGTTCAAAGAAGTCCAAGTCAGCCAGATAAAGAAAAAAGAATGTTTGAGTTCGAGGGAGAAGATGAGCCTATGTCAGAATCTGCCGAGCAAAGGTTTAAACAATATTTAAGATTTTCACTTAAGAGTACCAGACAAATATTAGTATGTGCAGATAAAGAATATTTTGTAATAATGTGTGCTTATTTATGATTGATTATTCACTACAAAAAAAAAAAGATTTCTTATACGAATTTATATATTCCTTGGCAGACCTAAAATTTATTATAATTCTAAAAATTCTCGGAGTAGACCACTTTCCTTAAAAAAACGCCTCACAAAAAGGTTTTGCTCTAGGCCTCGCATCAGCTAAGGACGGCTCTGGATAGCGGTGTTTCTAGATTTCTATTGTTTCATCTAAGCGCTCTATTTTGAGGGTATATTCTGAATTTTAAGATATTTCAGCTGATAAAATTTTCATCATCTGTTTTATCAGCCTGAAATCTCTTATAGATTCAAAAAGGAAACATAACCTCACAATAGGAGAGCTCTGACGCTCACACGGATCAGTTGAAATCTAGAAATACCCAGCATTTCTGAGGGAGAGAAAAGAAAATCAAGGAGGCCATAAAGGCGTCCTAAAATTATTGTAGGAACGACTGACGATACGGCCCTAAGATTCGAAAATGTTCGCAATCACAATACTTTGGTTGTGGTTATAGACATTCGGCAAAACAATTAAATATAACACTCTTATTGAATTAGGGCTTCAGGGTTGCCCTGATTCGGAAAAACTATACTATAACCCCAATTACCTACATTTACCTCATCTGTAAAGTACGGGTCGCTAGCCTGAATAGATGTTCCCATAGCTCCTCTAAGCGTTTCGTCTAACCTGCCTTTTTGGTATAACTCGAAAGGATTGAACAGCATCTTGTGCATCTGCACGAATTCCGGAGTTGCGTTTCTTCCTGCAAGTAACTTCATCAGTCCCGGTATGATGGAGTGAGCAAATCTGAAAGAGGCCGATGCGAAGTTGTTCGCTATATTTGGAGATAGTGAGGAATTGTAATTCTGCCAGTAGCCCTTCCTTAAAGGCTGTAGGTCCAGCTTTCTCATGAGTTTCTCACCTGAAATACGTCAGAAATAGAACTCAAGTAGTGTAGTAGGAGTTTATATAAATCAGTTTCTATGTTACGTAAAATACCCCGCAGAAAGGCAAGGGGAAAAACTCAATTTTCGGTTAGAACTTCGGGGTCAAAAGGTCAACTTTTAATGTACTTATATATAATGAGAAAATGGAGGATAATGCCTCAGATTTGTATTGGAATCAAGGAAATATTTGGACTACTTTGCGTAGAGGATGCCATACAGGTCGATCCTACAGAGATCCGGGCCCAAAAAGGACTCCTCTGTAAAGAAGAATAACGTCATTCCATTTAACTCGGTATAGTCTATTCTATCTATAAAACATTTTGAATCTTTCTCACCAAGGGTCTATCTATCTATTCTAAGGTTTCAAGATTCATGTTTAGGAAGAAGTCCGTGTCGACAAAGGGATATCGGCAATTGAAAATTGAAGAGTGGGGGGTTCGGCGATTCAAAATTGAAAAGCGGGGAGGACTCGTCTGCAAATGGAAAAACACGTTCGAACACTCAGGGCACCCCCTGAATCCGCCCCTGATTTAACCGGTGTTTTTACCATTATTCCAGTCACCCTGTCAAAAATGATTGCAATATTATCGATCAATTAGACACCTCCTGGGCGATCCTTCTGGGGCGTTTTATACAGCAATTTGCATGCAAACTATTCCAACTTGCTTGTTTCAAATATGAGTATAAGTGAGTATCCATGATTTTCTCTTTTCATATAACTGTATTATGAGCTGACATTTTGATATTTGACCCCCATTTCTGACCGAAAACTGATCTTTCCGGTCCAGTTTTTATCACCGTTGTATAACCATCGATTTGGTATGTAGTCATTCAATTCTACTGAAGGTATTTTTCCACTGTCTTTGTGCTGGGTCTAATTTTGGAACTCCTAAATATATTCCAGATAAACAATACATAAAATACTGTCAAGTTTGGTTCTAGTGACTCGAAACCAAGAATTAACAAATAACTTTAACAAATTGAATTTTTCAGGATTTGTGTCTACCAAATTTTTTGCTATCCCCACAAATGACGTGACACTATTCTTTCACTCCAAGGCGTCGATTTGAAAAAAATATCACATCATAACACAATTCATATGCTGTGAAAATAGATGTACATCATTCATATCAATGAATGCATGGGAAGTAGCGAGTCAGTCTACTTGATGTGATTTGTTTTACAAAAAAAAACTTACCAAGTAATATCGGTAAAAACTCTTGGTAAGTAATATGTTGCATCTGTGCACCTGCTATTCTTCTTGCCTCCTGGAAAATAGTTTCATCGTCCCAGTGAGGATTGAGTTGGGATAAGTTTTTTGCTAGCATGTTGTGCTGTCTAAGCCAAATCAGGTGCATGCTGGTTAAATGTAAATTTTCGTTTGCGCGAGCGTCACCTGAAAGATTGCAATGTTCAGGTACCCACAATCCATATTTCTGCCAGTCGCTCAACCAACTCCCAGTGCAGGATTATACAGGGAAGTTTGTAATGCCCCTAAGAGCAATGCTGAACTGGCGGAAATAATGTGTCAAATATTCATTCATTGATTCAATACATATTCGCTCACTTTGTGTTGCTCATCCCCACACAAATTCACACGTTAAACTTATAACACACCTCCTTTCTGCATCGGGGATTGAGAAACTGCTTAAACTTATAACTAATAAACACAGCTTATTACTAATAATAGTGGGAAAAGCTCGAAAGAGCATCAAACAGGGTGCTAATTCGACAAAACAGCACAGCGTATTTTTTCTACAAAAAAATTATTTTTCAATACAGGTGTTTTGTATTTCAATTTGTATAATATGTTTACGAACAGCATTTTAAACTATTTAACGTACAATTAAAGAGCTTTTCCAGTCATAGAAATGAGGGACATTGAGGTAGGAAACAAGAAACAAAGTGATTTCGGATAAAGCGGATAAGACAAAGTGGATACTCAATTCGCCTGTAACACTATTTTTGTAGTTAGTGTATTTTAAATTGAGATTTTGGTGCATATTAAATGAAAAGAAAACAAGGATCCTGGAACTGTTTTTGAAATGACCCGTTCAAGTAGTCTAGTATTGTATGCACAAACAACGTAAGTCACTTATGCAATGATGTATCAACGTGGATTATGCCTAAAATACGCATCTACATTTAAGGAAGCATTTCTTCAAAAAACAAAAACATTTTGGGAAAATGTGACTTGATTTTTAGAATGACCGATTCATTTATTTTGTTCAAGCAAACTCGTTTTCCAACATTCTCTTCATATCAGTCAAATGACCAAATCGTTCCTTTTGACAATTCGATTCAATGGTTTCGTTTCCGGCCTCGGAATAGATATCTTTGATTCGGTCACGATTCCTATGCCTTCCGATTCCATTGTTGTCTCCAGTTCCTTCAGATCCAGATACGGATTCCTTTCGATTTCGACTCCGAATTCTTTCAAATCCGATTCACGTCAACTCCAAAACATAGTATCTTTTAGATACAATCGGGAATTTATAAAGCCTCTACAGCCGATCCAGCTCGCATGATGGGATCCCCAACTATTCGGATAAAAGTTTGAGGCATAATTGAGTCTTACCTGTTGCAAAACAGTACCTTCCCTCCTTCTCCTGTTCTTCCCTATTGCAGCCATCGTTAGGATCTTCTGAAATAGGGAGCAGTGTTCTTCCGTCCACCAAAGTCAGTACCTTCATTCTTCCTCCTCCCATTTCCCTTAAAGAACGAGTGATGTTTTCGTCGGAGCCATAGACGGTAGACGCGTCAATGTAAGCTGTGGCTTGATTCAACTGTTCTCTGGCTGACAAGCAACAAGTGGGGGCGGGAGAACTCCTGACGAACTCCATGCAAGTCATGTTATACTCCCTTTGAATGAAAGTAAAAAAGGTGGTCAAGCAGATTCACTCGGTACCCCCATACTGTATGCAACAGTTATTTCTTCTGGCTCATGAAGGTATGCAACCATTGATGAGAAGGCAAGCGAGAAGAAGGAAAGCTAAACAGACGTGCGCAATAAAAAAATTCGCAGCAGTTCTCTTTGCGTCGCCTCATCTAAGTGGAAATTCAGCTTAACGAAGCATTCAAGCCCACAAAATATTCTTGAACAGGGAATTTTTGAGGAACAAGATTTTTCTTCCAGTCTTATTAAAAATGTTGAACATTTCCACTAACTATTCGTTGAAAGTTTCAGAATATTTATTTTGGTTCATATGCAATCTTTCAAAATATTTTCACACTGAAGCAGTTGCAAAGCCTTCTTGAAACGGGTTCTCAAGTAAATTGGAGTCTCTTGAGGTGGATTGTTCCTCATTTCCGAAAGCTTATGGACAAGTAAAGCAGAATGAAAGCCCGACCTAAGATATAGAATGTGAAGGCCTAAGACTGCCTGATAGAATTTCTCACTAGTCAGGCGGAACACTCTCCAGAACTATATTGAATATGGGTAGTGTAGTCGAGGTAGAAGTATTCCAGGACGTGTTGTATCGGGGCATTCAACCGAGCTTCTTTCTAGCAACTGTTGGTGCAGTAGTTCATAGAAACGTTAATCTTACCAGCATAAATATATAAATGAAGACTTGAAGCTTGTCTCAAAATGGTTAGCATCTAACAGACTAAAATTAAACGCAAGTAAAACGAAAGCCTTGTTAATCGGAAAAAAACAATGGACAAATGTTCAACTGAATATTGATGGTGAAGATATTGAATTCGTAGAAAATTTTAAATACCTGGTAGTTTTTGTTGACTCTCGATTAATTTTTGATAATCATTATGAAAAAGTTATAAATAAGATTAGTAGTAAAGTGGGATATTTATCGAGAGTTTCTGGATGTCTGAGTTCATATAGCAGAAAAATTATCTATAATACCATCATTCTTCCAAATTTCTTGTACTGTTCGACTATTCTATATTTAGCAAATAATTCCATTTTTGAAAGACTGCAAATTTTACAAAATAAGTGCATGAGAATAATACTAAATAAAGATAAATATACTCCAATTAGGCAAATGCTTAGCAAATTAAAATGGCTCAATGTAAAAAATTTTATCAAATATCTTGTAATGATATTCATTTATAAAGTAAAAAATAATATATTTCCATCAAGTCTAACTAATTTAACATCATCAAATGTCGACCATCATTTACATAATACCAGAAATAAAGATGACTTCCATTTAATGACCAAAAAGTATAACATATGCTACAAATCTGTATTCCATCAAGGGTTGATTCAATATAATAAATTATACTCGGAGATAAAAGACCAGAAAACTTTGACAAAATTTAAAGTAAAATTGAGAAATCACTTGTTAAATCTACAATTATAGGTTGCCCAGCATTTACATCATACACCATATGGCTTGAATTTACTAGTTCTAAGTTGTTTACAATTGTTCTGTTTATGTAGCCAAATGTGCTAAATAAATCTTTCTACTACTACTACATAAAAGTGCACCATATTACTGCACCCCGGTAGTGAGAATGTCCAGGTCTTTCGTCAGAACGGTAGGCATTACCGTGATTCGCAGAGATCTGTATGACTATAACGTTCCTCGGGTGTCAATAAGTGAACATATTTTTACGTCTCTTCATATTGTAGTTCAGTAGTGATGCTGACAGACTGGATAGACATTCACATTTATAGAGGTGTATAGAGATAAGTGAAACAGTGTTGGGGCTAAAACCGATCCATTGGAAACATCCGCGTTGATATTGAAATTATTTGAGAAAAAGCCAACCATCTGCAAAGTATCCTTGGAAGATCTTAGGATTGACGTTTGCATCACTTTTCAGCCAATAGAAAGCCTTTGAAACGTTAAGAGCGACGACCCCTTCCAACTGTCTTTGGTTAAATTGGGTGTTACGATTTTTTTTACTTTGTTTACGCATTCTCTGTTTAAAAATGGTATCTTTTAGAACAGTATGGAAAACCGCCTTCAACACTTCCTTTGACACACCAATCTGATTGTATGCAATAGAGGAACTTACCTACCTCAACGGATCTTCGGGATCCAAAATAACTGGGAAACATTCTGGCGATGTGATTGACCCTACCAGATCACAACAAGAAATCGTGGATCCGTTGGCTTTGTTACTCAAGGCCGTAGCTGTAATGTCATGGTCTAGGAATTGGCCCCAAATGGCCAACATAACTGAAAACTTCGGGTCATCTCTGTAATGTGGTCTGTGCACGGCCAGACTCACTGTCCTGGCTGATGGCAGAGATGACCCATTTTTTCCTACCCTTGGACGACTGATTCCTAAAAATTTAATGAGCTCAAGATATATACTCGAGTATAGTAGATGACAACGATATTATATTCGTTATATATACATTTTTTCTACTGCTGCTGTGTTAACAGTTACCGGTGAATCAGCGCGATGCAACAGAGCGGTACTCGAACTCACTAACGTGCCTATTGTAAAATTATTCGAAACGGTGTCAAACCAAGAAAAAAAGAATTGACGAGGGATCATCAATACCTCTAAGTGCAGCAACAACTACCAAAATGACGAACATAGTGCATGATCATTATAAACGTAATGAAATTCCCACAGCAGAAATGGTACATCGAGAATTGATGGAAAGAAGCGAGAGTTGTTCCCTGCGTACATTTCAGAGATTTGAAACCTATAACAATCAACGTTACTTCAACAACTTGATTCAGTCATCTCTCATCTCATCCAGACTTGCAAGAGAAAATGTTTGAAAATTTTCAGATCCGTCTCTGTCCTCATGCCTCGGTTCTCGGTTTTATAGCAGTTTTATGACTATCGGCAAAAAATGTAAACGAATACAAAGGCATTGTATACCGATGAAATACATACGAGCCCCTTCCCACTTCAGTTGGCCCAACTATTGAAATCTTAGTTTTTTTCTTATCAAACACAAATAATAAAAATGTAGCAGGGTGCTATAGGTTTAAAATATTAACAATGAATATTTTGATAATATATAGTAGAAAACACCAACTTTATCACTCCCTAATCAAATTTGCAGCATAAAAATAACCCATGTAGCAATCACAGCATATCAACCTATTTTCATTTCAATGCAAAATAAGTCTATAACGCACAGGTGCCTGTGAAAAATAAAAGCCATGACAATTTTTTTTATTAATCATAGCTGTCAGAATACGTTTAAAATAGTTTTGGGTAGTTAAGGTTTTCAAAATGGGTAGAGGAAAGGTTATTATTAGTGAGAAAATTCGGTTACTGGTAATTAAATTTTTTAATTCTGGGAAATCAAACTCAGAAATTGCAACTTTGTTAGACTTATTGCGGTACAATGTGAGAAATATTGTTAGAAGATATAACGTAACTGGTTCAGTTAATATTAAGCCACGATTTGTGAAAAAAAGTAATATGACAAATGCCGACCGAAGAGCATTAAGAAGAATAATCGTGAAAAACAGGCGTGCCAATTATTTACAATTAAGTGCTCTGTGGAGTGACGCTCTTGGAAGGAGAATTTCGAGGTCCACAACTCATAGAGAGGCCCACAAACTGGGATTTAGCACTTGCAAGGTAAGTTTTCTTATAAAAAAAAGTGAAGTAAAAACCCTAAAGTTGCACAACTTGTTTATAGGCCAAAGGAAAGCCACTATGACCTCCACTGCAAAAGAAAAATCGGCTTAGATGGGCTAAAGAACATAGACAATGGACACCTCAACAATGGTGTACAATACAATGGAGTGATGAATCCCGATTCGAAGTTTGTGTTGGTGACATTCGCAGTAGAGTTATTCGCAAAAAAAATGAAGCATTCCATGTTGACTGTCTGAAGAGAAAATTGAAATTTCCAGCATCCATTATGGTCTGGGGCAGTATGCCATCAAAAGGAGTAGGAAAACTTCATTTTATTGATGGAAATGTGGATACAAACAAATATTTGGCAATTTTAGAAGAATCGCTTTTACCAGTGATGGAAGAATGTTTGACATCCGGCCAAGATTTTGTGTTTCAGCAAGATGGTGCTGCGTGCCGTACTTCAAAAAGGCAATAAAATGGATGGAAGAAAATAATGTACCACTTTTGAAATGGGTTTCTAGCAGTCCAGATCTGTCACCTATTGAAAATTTGTGGCACGAGATGAGAAAGGTTCTACGACAACATCCTGCTCGTACAATCACCGAAGTGAGACAAAAGTTTCAAGAAATATAGGATTGTTTTACACCACATTTTTGCCAAAACTTGGTTAACACTATGCCCCAAAGAATTTCAGCCGTAATAAAAAATAAAGGTGATGTTACCCAATGGTAATCTTTCAATTGTTGCTTTGTTAACTTCGCGCATTTATTCGCACATTGTTTATTTGTTCAGATGTTCTATTAGTTATAGGTCTAAGTGATTTCAAATAATATTTTTTACGACTAGAGTGTATCTAGTATGTTTTTGAGAAAATAAGTTGTTTTAGAAGTAAATAGTTTCGTCATGTTTAGTTTATAAAGGCATATTTTGATAGAAATCTTGAAGTGGGACAACTGAAGTGGGAAGGGGCTCGTACGTACTTATCTGTTACCACGGTGCGTACGAGGGTAGCGTGAAAAGTTCTCGGCCTCATAATGAAAGACTAAGATATTCAGTTAAAAAAATATTTAATTTTTTACGTAATCCCTTTCGACTCCAACACACTTAGTCCAACGTTTCTCTAACATTAGGGTTCTGTCTTGGAAGTGGGAGTGTGTCAAGATTCCAGAAAAAAGTTCTTCAAATTTGGAGAGATATAACGTTATGGGTTCCAAATCAAGAGAATAGGGGGAATCGTCTAGCAAATCATCACCCGAAACCTTGCACCTTTGTGAACAGGTGCATTGCGCTGATGGAAATAGGAGTAGCCGTAGGTGGATGATCTTTTCCTTCTTCCAATCGCCGACTAAAATCGGTCGGACGCTTATTCAATTGGCCCAACCCTGCGCAAAGAATTCTCATCCCCAGTTCTTTGTACAAGACGTTTTGCGTGCTTTCTTCCGAAACGCTAAAGTGGACATTTTTGATGGCTTCATCCACTTGTGGCTTGTGGGTTTTTCCGTCCTTGACGTAGATCATCTTCAAGGGACATGCGACATCGTTCAAGTTCAGCTGTGTACTTTTTAACAATTGAAATCGAATTAACACAATTGTTAACTTCTCCTTAGGGCATATATCGAACACGAAGAATTTAAGACAGCCCGATAACAAATTTATCTATCTTAATGAAATCCATGCTAGACGTTCACTTCAAAAATTCTTGTAAACAAACTACTTGAAAGAGCAAGTGTGAAACTTGTTATACGAACAAACGACATGTGTACCCATGCAGGAATTATAAATTTTCGCTGATTGAAGCGCCATATCTTTGTAATGCCGAGAATTTTTCACCTTGTCCTCATATATGTGTACTCAGAGACGTACAGTGTTAACAGTCGCGTACGGTGCGTTAAACAACTTTTCCATTTTCGTACTCTACTATAGGAAGTACCACTAATTCCTTTTGCAAAGCGGTAGGTTAATAAAAATATCTGCTCTTATCAGAAAGTCTTCAAAATTAAATACCTACCATCAGCGTAGTCTGCTGGCAACTGTCTCCTGAAAGGGGTGTATGCTACCCCATACAACGTTGGATGGCTTAGGTTATTGCAAGTCCCATTATATGATCTATATTTATGAAGCCTGTTACATTCCAACTGTGTGAGCCAGCAACTGTTAGGAAGGTTGCTATTTTTACAGATCTTTTTCACTAAGTTGTTGTTCGTTTTATTTCTGAAAAATAAGTAATCTCAGTATGACTCCGATAAGCAGAACATTCTCCATATCAGGTATTAAAGGTTGGTGAATGGAATCTTAAAATTCATTTGTTTTACTTTGATGATATTGTAAATATTATTATATATTGTACTATTTTACGAAATAGATAAGTATTAACAGAATAAAGGTTACACTAAGTCACCTATGTATGAATCTGGTAGCGTATTCTTCTATGTATCCAATTTTGGACATGTTCCTGCCTTTATCTGACGTTGCAGTAACTTTTTGATGTCTATAACTTGGACTCCTAACTTCTAGGCTTGGTACTGTCTTTTCTATTTCGTCTTTTTCTTTCAAACCTTGCATCCCTGCCTCTATTGCCTCTGACCAAGTAGTATCGTCACCTATATACCAAAGTCCATTTTATCATTTCCAGAGTAAACATCTTTGATCATAATTAGCTGAAAATTATATGCTGATGGTACTAACTTCAGGTATCAGTAGCACTAACATATCTGTATTTCAAAAGAGAGAATTCGAATTTAATAAATTGAATAATCAGATTAGTGTTCGAATTTAAAAATGTTTAATGTGACATTAAAAACCACTTTTGCAGTTGCACACGTGCATTCACTTCGGGTCTGATGTAGCCAACCAGCAGAAATACGTATCGCTCGGGTTACCTATCCTATTTTCTGCTCGAATCCACTTTCCTTCTTTTTTGCGGATTTTGACCAATATTTTCCTATTTTTTGTTATATACCTTTCCCCGCATGATAATTTATATATATATATATATGTTAAGGTCAAAATACCCATTTTGATAAATGCATCAACACAGGAATCCCGGTATCCTAGTCCTACCAACACCCTCACGCATTTTATATTGTATTGCGATAACTCTAAAAGCATGCGAGGGATGTCCTCATAACAGTATTCCGTAGACCATATTGGAGCGAAATAAGCTTGCTTAACGATATTTTGAGACACGCGATTAAGTAGATTGCGAAGGGCAAATAAACGTGCTCTTCCCAGTTCAAGCGACTGTACAGATGAAAGCCAAAAGATGTTATACACATATTGCTACCACGAAAGACCCCATCTATGAGACTCTAGCAGAACCCAAAAATGAATTTGGAAATCTGATTTGAAAAGAGTTGGTTCTTTTACCCTCTCATAAATGGCGATGGAACCTTCAATTCCTTTTTGGTGCCTCTAATGCCTATTTTAATTGAATATCTGCAGGTGGTATAAAAAAAAGTATTGAAGATCTCTGCCATCTGTGAGACAAATAGCAGAACCAAACATTCCAGCTCTGTTCAAAGAGGATTTCTAAATTCATTTTGGTGTTGTGGTACTGTGTCATAGGTGACGCTAGGTTCTATTAGATCTCTTTTTGGGCGCCGGAATTCAGTATAGGTAGAGTTGCCTATCTTTAGTTAGCATACATTAAAATCAATGCTAGTATTTTTATGTACCTACCTCAAAATGTGGAAAGTGCTGCAAATAATAAAAAACTTACAGGTATCGTTTTCTGGAATCAGATCTGGTAAAGGCCATGCTCTGTTGAGAAGTACCAGTTCAGGCAATATTTCGTTTGATGTATTCGTAACTACTGAAGAATTGTCTGCTGGTGTATCTTCATCAACGTTAACGCTAAAGGCGAACATTATCACTAAACCTGCAGCCAGTATTGACCTAAGAATACAAATCCGTGTGACTACATATTACAATATTATCTATCGAAAATATGACTGCGGATGTCTTAAATTCTATAGGATTATATGCAGAACTGAAAAATGGCCCGATCAACTATGCTCCAATTATAAATTTCTGAAATTTTGTGCAGAAACAACTATTGGCCAACGTAAACTTGAACAAATGTTCTCGGGTAGATTAGTGCGAAAAAAACGTTTCACATTAAATTTACGTTACGCTCATGTTATCCTTCAAGACATTAAGTATTTTGCCTATTGGTAAAAACTACGAATACCTTGTGATTTATCACTTGAGATACACTTGAGACTTAACAGTGAGGTTGGCCAGATAAGGAAATTGTATACTGTAAATATTATCATGACCCCTGATAGGCACAAAACTTCTTTCAATACTTTTTGGAAAGCACTTACAGCATAAGGGTGTACATACAGCATTGAAACTGCTTAACTCTCTTCCTGCGTTCCGTCAAAAATGTCTGATTGAAGGTGGTATCTGGTTATAGTATGATGAGCCAATAATCGAGTGGATTCACTAGCTTGGTGGGTAGTCATGTTGTCCAGTTTTCGGCGAGAACCACTAAGGACTACCAATTCTGAGTTACGATCTAGATTCTTAATGTTAATACTATTTACATATTTTTTCTTAAAAAAATACTGCAGGTCCATGGAAAGATATAGTAGCTACTTGAATTGAAACGGCCTTTTTGCATTTTTATTTGTTCTATATTTCCCATGAACACTCAAACAACAAAATCACAAAACAAAATAATACGCAGCAAAAGTAGGAACATAAGATGAATTACGAGTTTTCCGCGATTCTGCAAATTTATTATTATTCATACATAATTCTAATTTAGGTTTAGTTCTGAATTGGTTCCGTCAGGATACGAGGGATGTCTTTTAAGTTTTGCATATGGAAATAAAACAACACGGTAGGTAGTTTTAAATGACTTTCTTGTTTTTCGAAGTATTCTCCACGAAGATTAATACACATCTGCATGCGCTCGAACCAATTTTCGAAGCACTTATTCCACTCGTTTGGTGGCAGATCTAAAACGGCATTTTTGAATACGTCAACTGCTTCTTCTGGTGACTGGAACCTTTGACCACGCAGTCTGTTTTTAATTTTCGGGAAAGTAAAGAAATCGTTAGGACTTAGATCGGGACTATATGGAGGATGGTCCAATAATTCCACGTTTTCTTCCGTTAAATACTGCCTTGTTTTTTGGGCTTGCATTGTCTTGGTAGAGGATGATTCTGCTTTCGGGGTTGATTTTTCGAAGCTCAGTGATGACTTTTGGCAAACAAATGGTGGTATACCAATCCACAGTAGCAGTTCTTTGCTCATTAGGAGGAATTGTTGCAATATGACCCGCTTTTGACACAAATGTCCCGACCATCTTTTCAAAACACTTCGAGAACGGATGACTTTTGTTGGCTTTTCTTCACCTTGGAACACCCAAACAGCCGACTGTCGTTTATTTTCTGGTTCATAAAAGTAAATCTACGATTCATCACCACTAACAATGCTGTACACATTTTTTGAGTTTCCGGAATTGAAACGGTCAAACGTTTTTTGACACCAATTAACCGGCTGCTTTCTGCACCTCAGTCAACATGTGGGGTATTCAACGAGAAAATAATTTTCTTACTCCTAACTCTTCATATAAAATTTTTTGAATTGAGTTCATTGAGATGTACAAGGACGCGTCCATCTCGCGATATGTCACGTGTCTATATTCAATGATGAGTTTGCGCACAGCATCGACGTTTTCCTGGGTGACTGCCGTTTTTGGTGCACCCACCCTGGGATCGTCGCTAAGATTCACTTGTCCACGTTTGAATTTTCCATACCAACGGGAAATTGTCGACCGATGTGGCGCTTCGTTGCCGAAAACAGACAGTAACTCAGCAAGGCATTCTTGTTGCGATAATTGTCTCTGAAAGTTGTAATAAATTATGGAGCGAAAATGACTTGGTGACACTTAAAAATTCACTGTAGTGAGAACACTGCACGTATTGTTGTGAAACTTTGAATTTAAGTTTACTAAGGAGTGAGGTTAAGATTCAGTACTGACGTTCGATCCGCACGGCCTACTATGTTTCTATATGCAAAACTTAATAGACATACCTCGTATTGGGCAGTGATGGCCACGTCATGACAGCGATTTTATGAAATACATATCTGCCCAACGTTGCTTACATTCCACAAACATGTAGCTTTAAAATAATCAGCATATACTTTTCGAATGTAATACTTTCATTTACCTTTATATCATATTAACATTGTTTTAGAGATGTGTTATTCTTGTAATATGAAATATTAAAGAACAAAACAAAAACAAAATTCTGAAAAATGTAATGTCAAAATGTGGTTAGAATTTTAATTCAATATTGTCGCTAATAAATATCACAGAGTGTCTTATAAGATAAATCTGATAGTCCATAACTTCGATATTTTTTGTTTGAAGCGTCAAAATAAGAAAATCGTGATGTATTTTATTGAATTATATATGGAATCTTTTTCTCTGTCATCGATCTGCCTCCAAAACCAAAATATCAAAATGTCATCCAAAACAAAGACTGGGCGATCTTCGGAATGACAGTCGATCGGTAGGTGCTGAACGAGAGGAACGTGTCTGTAGCTGCGAAGCTATGCACTGAATTTTTTAAGCAAGAGATAGATACGTTAATTTGATTAAAATATGTGATATTCGTGCTATTAGTTTCATTATGAACAAATTGAGATACGAGAGAAAGTATTTATCGGTGAATAAATAAAAAATTGCAAAAATCTGTCTCACGAAGTTAAGTTCAGTTAATTTTTTATTGTCCCCATACCCAGGTTACTCCCGAAATAAGGTTATTTCAATGAAATTTATTGCTTATTATTATAATTATATAATATAAATCTAATGAAAAAAAAGGGGACAAGAAGGTTGCGCACTTTCCACGCAACGCCCTTATCAGTACACAACTAGACCATCTGAGAAAAAAGTCAGTCATATAGGTCCATACAATTAGTCCAAAGACATTCTTTCCCTGTCCTACCGGTAGTACATCTGGAAACGTCGCCACTCCCCTATACCTAACTCAGGCAGGCGTGCAGAGGCGTACCTGGAGGACGTAGCGCCCATGGCAGCGAAAAAATTGCGCCCCCCACTCCTCTTTTTTCTATAAAGTTATTCATTTGTTGTATTTAATCTTTATATATTTGTTTTTAATTCTTATGAATTTAAAAAAAATTTAATAGTAATTTAATAAGAAATTCTTCGTAATTTGTTTCAATATCATAATGCTAAAGAATGGAAATAAAATTTGCATTTTCAAGATTATATATTATTCCAGGATGCTGGTTTTCAATAATAACATAACACGTTTAAGGTTAGATTCAAATTATTTATTACAAGATCTCGCATCGTCGCATCGTTACAATAATATTTCTTTAACTAATTTGTTAGAACAATCAAAGCTTTCGTGAAAATTACAGTTGTACTTTTCTTGCTTTTTTTGACGCGAATTCATTAATAAGATCATTGAAATCAGTTTTTTTCAGTTTCATCCCTTTCTACACTTAATAACGCTAAATCGCACAATCTTGCTTGACCCATTGTAGTTCTTAAATAAGACAGTATAAGTTTTAACTTGCTGAAGGATCTCTCGCAGCTAGCAATGGAAACTGCTATTGTCAGTAGAAATTGAATTGCGACGCGAAGATTCGGGAACACGCTTTCCGAACTGAACAATAAATTCGAGGAGTGTTTCTGGACTTGAAATGATGTTTTTTCGGCTCGTGAGCAACATCCTGCAGTCAAGGATTTCTTCATAAAGTTCATTTCCATCAATATCACTTACGTAGAATTGACCTAGCTCGTTGCATTTTTTTTCAGATCGTAGTCTTTTTCGTCATAAATAAGACCTTTGACATCGAGAAGGAATCCAAATTTTTCATCGATTTCATTCAACCGTACGAATCTTCCGTTCATTTCTTGAAATAGACGATCAACTGTTTCTTTCAAGACTCTTTTCATTTCTTCCATGGCACTCAAACCTGCATCAATCTAAATCTCACCAGCCATATTTTTTATTCATCTTCGGCGTCTTTCAGTTGCAACGTCCCATTTTTGACATAAAATGATCCCTTCCTCGAGTGAACTATCAGTGATGGCCTCTCTTTCATTTTCAAAATAATTTTGAAGAGCCTTCAAATCTTCAGCAGCATCGTGAAAATTCATCGTGGGATCTTGCAGCCTCTTCTGAACGCGGTCAATGCGGATGATACTTTATTCCAAAATCCCAGCAAAATCAAGAAATCATACTTCAACATTCGGTTGAATAGTTGCTGGGCATCACTCCTTGTTTCACTTGTTTGATTCTTGTCTTCGGTCATTTCTTCAAGAACTCCCAGAATTTTCTCCAAATAATTGTTAACTGGCTTTATTGCTTCTACGTTTGCGCTCCATCTGGTTTCAGATTTGGACTTGATGACAACTGGTATAGCTTCCTTAAGTTTTTCCCAACGGCTTGTTGAACGAGAAAAAAATGCATATAGACTTTCGATCGTTCCAAAAAAAGTGACCATTGTTACATTTTGTTTTGCTACATGTACACCAACTAAGTTGAGTGAGTGATTGTCACAGTTTACAAACAATGCACGTCTATTTATTTCTGTCAGTTTTTCATTCACGCCATTTTTGTGCCCAGCCATTACAGCAGCATTATCGTAGCACTGTGACCGACAATCTTGAAAATCCATTTCATCTTTCTTTAACTGTTCTAAAATACAATTCGCCAGTCCCTTAGCATTCTTCACGGTAATTTCAATAAAGCCAAGAAAGGTTTCCTTCACCTGTACTGTTTTTTTTTTTCAAAATCAATGTCCACGAACCTCACGACTTCTGACATTTGATCGCGATGGGCAATATCGGGAGTTGAGTCGAACATGAGACCATAATACTTGGCCACATGAATACTTTTAAGTAAACGCCAGCGAACAGCAGATGCCATAAGGTGAAGAAATTCATTCTGAATGCATGGGCTAAGATACGAAGTGGACCCAGGATGACTTTCAGCGTTTCTCAGGTGTTCTTTCATAACTTCATCGAATATAGATACTAGTTTCAGCAAACCAAGAAAATTTCCGACATTAGAGTTGTCAAGCATATGATGTGGCTCTCTGTGTCCTCGCAGAGCCAAATTTTGCGTAGCTAGAAACTTGATACAATGGAGAATTCTTGTCAAAACTTCACGCCATTTAAGTTTTTCTGCCTCGAACTGTGACAATATCCTTGCATCAACAAAACCTTCACTTCGAGTAAAATTGAGCTCCATTTCTTTCCACCGTGCAAAATTTTCTCGATGTTTCTTGGAGTTTTCATGAATGATGATCCTCTCGCGTGCCTTCCACTGGGTGAATCCACCTTCTTTCTCCAACGACGACTGATGTTCAGAATTTGAAAACAGAATGCAGCAAAGACAAAATGCTGATTTCTTGAACGGGGAGTACACCAGCCAAGATCGAGTAACTTCTTCACCACGTCCATCTCCTAACTTTTTCTTGAACCAATTTTGAGTCATCGAACGATTGTTTGTTGGTAGAAATGGCCCGTCCGAATTTTGAAAATATTTCCAACCGAGCTTAATTATTTCTAGTCTCGTTGTGTTGGTTACAATTGCTCTCCCAGAATTTTCATCAAATTTCAGATGCCCGATGTCATGGTATTGTATCAGGTTTTCTATTTCACTAGGAAGTTTTTCGAAATCATTTGTATGTAAAATGTTATTTTCTGGTAATTTTTCTTCTTCTGGCGAATTGCATTTTTTTGGCGATAAGTCCATTTCCTCCTTTTCTGATTCGCTAGAGCTATTCCTTGATTTTGAAAAAACTGCATCAGGTGATGGTGATTTCTCGAAACAGGATGATTTATTCTCATTTGACTTCTTCAAAAAGGCCTTGAGGAACTTGCTTGATTTTTCCGATTCATGTTTCTCTACTTTACGTCTTTTCCGACCATCAGCTCCACTTTCCTTTCTCTTTCCGCTTTTTGCGTTTTTCACGTCCATTCTACAAAAAAAAATAATATTCCACTCTTAGAACATTATCACTTTAACTTGATTGCATTGCACACCCTCTTGAATGTCAGTAAAACAATCAATTTTCTCAGTGGCACGCTTTTTTTATTTTAAGACGTCGTTATTCACAAATGATTAAGTGATTTTTGATTTTGAATTAGAAATATTTTCTTTTAAATCATATTAGAGAAAAATTATTAAACAAACATAACTGAGTAATCAATAGTTCTTCGTTCACCCAGTCATTTTAAACATAATTGATACTAATTATTAGTTGGGAAAAGCATTTCCAAGCGTAGTTTAATTTTTTATATGATTTTAGCAGAATTGAAACACGTGAAAAGTTGCTCAACTTTTTTCTTAATGCTAAATTTCGATTTTGTCGTAATGTCACTACTAGAAAATTTGTTGGTGAAAAAGTAAAAATCATAAGACAATAAAATTATAAAATATTTGTTTACATAATTATAAAATTATATTGACAAATTTGTCGGTAAAAAATCAACGAACGTTTGCTAGGGCAGCATATAATGTAAAAAAGTAATTCAGTCATATTTATTAAAATTTAAATGACGATCTGATATGTACATATAACAAAATGCAATTTCGATAATGAATTTCCAAAATTAGTGATTATAGACATCATATAACAAATAAAAATATATTCTGCGATAAAAATGAATACTTACCGAAAGGGTCGCTCCATACACAATTTGTATCTTTATGTGACAATCAAACGATTCAACAATATTTCACTGTGTTGAGAAAAATAAGATGAAAAACACTCAGCGAAGGTTATGTTTACACCAGAAGCACAGCCTAACTAACAACCAGCCCGCAGACTCCTTTGGCGGGAAGCCGTAGCGCCGATCTTCGCGCAGCCGGCCATTGCTCGTGAGTTCGGCAGGTTGCCAGCTGGTACGCGATTGTGATTTCAGTTTATTCTTCAAGCGTCGCCACTGTTGCCAGCTAGTGCTTGTTTACTTGGGTTGCCAGTGTTTGTGGGGAACAATTTTGTATTATAAACGATTTATGTGCCTTGTGTTTGTGTGTTAATTTACATTATTTTTAATTATACTGTTTAAAAAAAAGTTGAGGTGTCACTTTGCGCCCCCAATAGAGTGGCGCCCATGGCACGTGCCCTGCTTGCCTTACCCTAGTTACGCCTCTGCAGGCGTGGTAGCGTAGAGATGGGGCCTAAAATTACCAATGTTGGGAGCGATTAAATGTACCATCAAACATTGAGATAACCCATCCTCAACCCCTTACCACCCCACCCCCAAGTTTTTTTTTTACTCAGTTTTTCTTTCAAAAATTATCAGGATTCTCTGAAACGTCAAAAAACAGTTTGAACGGTTTTTACTTTTTTCGTTTTTGGCCTTTTTCTGTGCCTCCGCTGGACGATTTTCAAAAACTGCAAAGCTTTTGCGTCCTTGGAATTCGACGGAAAAGAATGAAATTGTTTTTCGCGATAAACATGGCATATAACATCCAAAAAACCATAACTCATTTTCGAAATTTTTTTCGATTACAATACTTCCGCTTCAGTAGACATGGAAAGTAAAGGTATAGTGTTTCTTTTGATCCAATTTCGGTATATACTCATCAGTCATCTTCTAGATAGAGTTTAAAGTGAGGCTCAGTTTGCATAAGTTAAGGAAAACTCAAGTATGCGAACAAAGTATACTTTTTTGTTTTTACTTGAATGGATGCATCCCTTTTTGCTATAGCTATTGAATACATGGTACTAATTTCTCAATGAATATCTTCTCATCATTCACAACATTTCTAATGTAAATCGAGAATATTCTGTAGCGAGTGCAATGTTACAGCTTCCATTTGTTTCATATGGCTGAAGTCGTAGTAGCTCATTTTCAGAAGACAGGGAGGGGAAAAGTTTTGGAAAATCAGCTCTAAATAATTTTTTAGCGACTCATTTTATTAAACCACGTGCTAACCGTAACAACTGCTGCATTTGGCCGAAATGCATAAAAAAGTATTAGTAATCTTGAATTTGGTTCTCTTAACTACCTCCTTCCACATAACTTATTTTTATCAATTGTTAATTTTCTGTTTTTAATGCCGATGGTAAAAAATGTACGCAGTACATTACCGTATGACGACCCAATTTGCGTCCTCAGTTAAATTTAACAATTGCAACGATATTTGATTCCTTCCGCAACAAAATATAATAAAAAGATTACAAATACTTACGAATTGATCTAATTTTTTTATAAAATATACACAAATGAGAAACACACCCACTGTTAGTTCAGCTATTTCATACTGAAAGGAATTGTAGAAGGAAATCCATATCCCAAAGCCAATCAGGCATAACGAAAGGAAACCTTATATCTTCTGTTTATGTAGATATAGGTACACCTCCTCATGTCGGCTAGAGGTAATTGAATATTATGTAGGAAATTGATACATCATATAATAACTATCAAGTGAGGTATAGATTCCATGTTCTTATGTGTTTTCATATCGTTTGACAGATTTTTTATACGAAAAAGTAGTGCTTAGACTATTTACGTATGACAGATAGCATCCTAAATACCGTTTTATAATGCTTTGTTTACATAAAATGAAAAACATTTTTTGTTAGTTTGCTTTATTATTTTATAAAAAACTTGATTACAGTAAATCCGATACAAAATTAAAAAATATATGTACATCAAAACTAGAAATAACTCAACACAAATTATGTAGCTTATTTTACATAATAAATTATATACATTGAAAATTGTGCTTAAAGATTAATACAGTGTAGGTACGAAAAAATAAACTTACGTGCCTTACTAACTTTTACTATCCTAATAAATCTAAATGAAGGAATCATCAGTGTTCGAAAAATATAGAACAGAAAATTTGTAATCTTATATATATATATATATATATATATACGTATATATATATATATATTCTATAATTTCTGGGTTTTTAAGAGCCAATACTCTCAATTTTGATCGCACTATACAGCTAAAAAAATGGTATAACCCAAGTTAATCACTTTTTCAACAAAATTTTGAGAGTCTATGACGGATAAAGTTCTATCTGTTATTTTACAATCTTCTATAAAGAATAGATTTATATTTACAATAATCACGTTACAGTCTTATTGTTACATTACCTAATTCGACATCAAAACATTATGTTTAGGTAAATGATATTTTTACTACAAACTATGTGAGTCTATTGAAGTGGGTTTTATCAGTGGTGTTGCCATTAAGCTTTTATGTTATTGGAATTTACTATCATTTTTTATGGAAGATATTAATCAATATTTTGTTTTGCATTATTTTTTGATTTTTGTTATCAAACACAGACCAGCTCAATAATTTTGCAATTTATTTGACACCTCCTAATTCGGATGTTCAAGATTCACCATTTTTATTGGACGAATAACATTACTTAGATATAGCAACATCATGTTCATGGTGCAGATACTATAAATCATACAGATGTGAATATTGAAACAACCGCCTTCGTTATCAAGAACTTAGCACCGAAAAACAATAGCAAAGGCAATAAGTATCGATCACACCAATCACACCACGATGACATGATCATGATACTTATCAGTTCAGCGCACACCGAAGAACGACGAGGAAGAGGATCGCAAAGGGCTTCCCTCCCAGCAAACAGTGGACTATCTATGCGAAAACCTTACAACAACAAAAAAAACCAAGAAAGTAACTAGGGTTAATCAAATTTGTTATATATTTCAAAGTAAATACCGCAAAACACTAAGTAATCAATGGAAACAAAAACTTTAAGGGTGACGTGTCTATTACATTAAAAAAACGATAGATAACGTCATGTTCGCTTGTCGCTTTGGGGAGCTGGACGTCCTTTTGGGAGTGGAAATATCTACCCCAGACGATCCTGAACTTTTCTGGTTTTACGCGATGCCAACTTAACATGACCTTTCAGACTAATGTAGTTACACAGTGTATATGAATGAAGAGGAAAAAAGAAGCTAATTACCTGGAAGACAGATATAAACAAAATCTACTGTCAGTATGGTCCTTGTACTTGGAAAAAGGCTATTGTGATGGCTGAAGGGTCGTGCAATGAACAGAAATTTAAACATATGTACGTGTTTGATTCGGCCCGACTATGGAGTCCTATGAACATGAAAACTGTAGGATAAGTTTCAGGAGTTACATTAAAACATTGCTAATGCTACCTTTACCATTGCATTATAATCAAACCTGACATTTGTGATAAATCATTCGTCACTCCTTTCTTAGGACCAAATTTAAGAAGTTCTGTATCATTCGTTGTATTTTGCGATGGAAAATTTTAAACACCTGAATATGAATCATAATAAGGATAATGTAAAGCCTGAAACTTATCTTGTTGTCTGCATGTTGATAAGACTCCATTGTCCGATACCTAAATCAAACGACATATAGCCAGTTTACTGCAAAATAAGATCACGCATCTGAGTCCAATTGGTAGACTTAGATCGAATTTGTCATTGAAGTGACCGTGAAACGACCTTTAAATGCCCCCAGGATGACTAAATGACCTCTGGATCCGACTCGGAAAAAACTAAATGATATGTGGTTGATTGAGCTCAAGCGCTTGGCTTCTTTTGAAGTGATCTTCAAAGAGACGAATTCCGGATTTGATATCGTATTTTTTGCCAGGTTTTGGGCCTCTATGCGGCAGCTCACCCTTGAGAGAAAAGTAGATCGACCACCATGCTTACGGATGTATCTGTGGCTTAGCACTTTGGTGATTTTGCGGAATGTTGACCACAAAACATATATGTACACGAAAAGTACGACAACTTGGAACAATTTGCCTGTAAATACGTGATGTAGACGCCCTTCGATACTCCAGAAGATGATTCTTTCTTGGCATCGAAGAGCATGACATGGACTTTCTCGGCCAGAGATTTGAGAACTCTGGGACATTTTTACTGTGATAATCTGGTGTAATACGCACGATGCTTGTAGTGTTGAGTGTCGTGGAATTTTTCTCCATCAGTGTGCGCTACCAGGAGGGAAATCCTTCTACATGCTTCTCATATCGTCTCGCGGTGTTCAGTAACTTTTGTTCAATTTTGTCCGAAAAGGTGAGCAACCGGCTACAAAGATCAAGCTTCAGGCACTTCTCACAATTCATTAAACCACAGGTCTACAATGAAGTCCCACTATATGTTCGCCTGCTAAACACGAATCTAAGGTCAGAATTGGCGAGTGGATGGATAACTATGAAAGTGACTTCGACATCAAGATTATAGATTTTGGTGGAGGTGCATCTCTGATGCAATATGTATATTTACCATTTTATATTGAAGCAGTCTGGAGGCTTGCTGGAGGTTACAAAGAGAAACAAACAATAAAGGGAAAAAAATGAAGCAGAAATCCATTACACAGATAATTCGAGGACAAACGTAGCCAAAAAATCACTATATTATGGATTTTATCGTCTTTATGGGTTTTCTATAAAATTTGTCCATCGACTCCCAATGGGAAATATGCATGTCATTAAAATATCGCTCAATTGCATTTTATTTAATGTCTATATTGATAACTAATGATGCCTACAACGCCAAACGCTATTGGCGTGACGTCACCATTTGCGCCGTGTGATCAGCCAACCCTTTGGTCAGTCCGACTCAAAATGGTATAGTTTTCGTCATCGTTCTCGGCGTACCAGTATCTCTTTCTATATCTCCACCTCCCTCATACATACACATGCAACCTACCACCCCTGTATTACGTATGAGAGCCGTTCAATCATACTTGTCGGAGTGACAGCGTACTTGACATCGGTGTGCAATTCGAGTTGTCCTGTTATCAATCTTCAATATAAAATTGTACAATGCCCGGAAATACGATCAGCGGTCCCCTGTTACCCACTTCATGCGTACTGGAGAGAGTAGCAGATGCGTTGAAGATTAGGCTGCGCAGTGTTCCCCCCATGGTATCTAGACTCTATCTGTTTACTTACTTCATATGGCGTTGATGACGTAACCGTCAAGAACGGTTACTACAAGTATAGTCGTTTGTTCCCACTGCCATTGAGTGTCAACCCGCAAGGGTATCATGTAAAAAACCTATAAAACGTAAAAAAAAAAACTATAAGATGTCAACTTGCAGACAAGGTAGTTTTAGGATCGGTGTGAACGTCCATCTATGGAGGAATCACTCAACTAAACTACGCATTATTGGTTGCATACTTTTGTGAGGCTAAGTGATCGTCTTTAGTTTTTATCTCTGAGAAGAAAGTTGGTTGAATAGCAAGATCGCATCTGGATGATTATGTGTATTGGTCTGCATGTGTATAAAATCAGTGATATTTGCTGTGTGAGAAAATCATTACTGAATATATCGAATATGACGGGTTATTTATGTTCTGCTTTCTGAAGAGAGGTTATGTTCAAAGTTATAAATAACGAAAAACTGAGGAGAATTACGGGAAATCATCACCGCGCCCGCGTTGTGTGTAATTACTGTTAGCTTGTATATGGCTTTTAATTCAACAGTGTACAGTGATTATAATAATTATTTCTTATCTCTCTCATTTTTGAAATTCAGCAATTTTGTATATGTAATTTCCAGAATGGATAAGAAAAAGTGGATGCGCAACTAATTTCTAGCTTTGAATCTCAATTAAGTGTATTTGAGACAAGAACCCAATGTAATTATCATCAACACATACAGTAATGCCATCTTAGAAGGAGATTTTACATCACATCAGAGCCAAAGATTGATAACAAGCCTCATGACGTTTAGGAAACACGTACAACTAAGTGCTAAGTTAATATTTTGTAGAATACCCACTTAATGTCAAAAAAAACAGCGTAATGTCAAAAAAAAAAATCGGCATAATGTCACTTTTCAAGTTACGTGATACCCCTGCCGCTTTTAAATGTAATTTTCAGTAATACTTTGTAAATAGATGGTATGTCAACAACTCAACAGTGATCTAACCAAAAATACGATCAAATAACAAATGGTGAGTCATGACGTCACTGTGAAGCGCAGCGTTTAAATCAACGTCAATCGCATTGCAGTTTTATGTAAGTGAAATATGTGTTTACGGTATTACATCTACGTGACTAATCGAGATGAAATACAAAAAAAACATGCATTTTCCCCTATTTTGACTTCAGATTCGTATTTTCCCATTTTTTGTGTACCTGTGATCATGACGCAACTTACCTTTCCTTTTTCGAACATTCGAGCTAGAAGATATGATAAAAGTGCTGTGTATGACAGAATATTACACATCTTGAGGTAAGTAGCTCTTATTTGAGTAAATGAAACAACATTCGTACAGAAGTCATATATCGACATTTTTAAATTCTACAAAATCAATTATTATTCATATAGAAATTGATACACTTCTATTGACTACCAAGAAAGGAACTATCAGAACTGTAATTCAAGTAATTCATGAGTGCATATGTTATTATTAATAGGAAGATTCATTAAATTCTCGTTATACCAGATATACAAGAAAGTGGTCTGGTAAAGTAGACGACAACGATATTGTATATATTTTTTCTGCTTCCTTGTGTTACCGACCCGACATATAGTAGGTCATTTTATGATGCGGTATAAATGATAACGGAATCTGGTTCAAATGTATAAATCATGCAATAACCTAAAAAGCCCTAATAGTTTGATACAATTGGTTTGAATGTAGCGAATCTAAAAGAATCGCATTGTTTCGATACTGTCAATGCAACAAGTTCACATAATGTGACTGCGCTATGAAGACCTGAACCCCTCCACCACCCTCCCGAGCGCTGCGCGCAGATGAATCCAGCGCGATGCACAGAGCGGTACTCGCGATGGGGTTCTATGCAGACGATCCAGGTTGATGGAAGACGCGTTGAATAACAATTATATGCGATACGAATTTTTTCCGCCCTTGGAAACGATCTGCTCAGGCAGGTCAGCCGCCCACGGACATCGAAAATTATATGTACATAGGCGCTATGAATGATGGAAACCCATCTTGCAGCAAAGACTTTTCGGACAGTGATACTGTCAGTGCGCATGATACTGATAGTAGTAACGAGGGTAGCAATGATAGTCAGGAATACCGTCGTATTTCTAATAGAAAGTGCCTGTCTGTTCATGCTCAACAGATTTGCATTATTGTTCATAATGAAATGGGTGATAGCGGCAATAGTAGTGTCCTTAAAAACAGCCGAACTGACTAAAGTGTCATATCCTACAATTTGTAAAATTATTCGTAACGGTGTCATACCAAGAAATAGAAGAATTGACAAGGGAACATCTATACCTTCAAGTGCAGCAACAACTGCCAAAATAAGAAACATAGTGTATGATAATTATAAACGTAATAAAATTCCCACAGCAGAGATAGTACATCAAGAATTCTTGGAAACAGGCGACAGTTGTTCCCTGCATATATTTCAGAGGTGGCTGCCCCTTCAAATTTGGAGTTACCAACAAGAGATCTACAGGCATGGCATGGCAAGTAAGTGCATAGTGGAATGTCAACAGGCTTACTTAGAAACGATCACAGAATATAGGCAAGAAGGTAGGCCAATATATTACCTGGATGAAACACATGGTACGATACACACGATACAGCAAAATGACAGTTGATAGGTGTATCACCAAATAAAGGATCCCGGATGGTCATTCTGCATTGTGGCTCAGCAGATGGTTGGGTTCAAAATGCGCTATATTGTTATCTGGCAAGAAAATAGCGGATTGCAAGCTAGACTACCATGAGAATATGGATGCCGAGATATTTAAGGAATGGTGTTCTAACAGATTGCTGCAAAATTTGAAACCTGGAAGTGTCATTGTAATGGATAATGCCAGCTGCCATTCCAGACAAATCGCAAAGGTCCCTTATTCCTCGTCCTGCAATAAAGACATTCAAGAATTTCTTGTGGAGCACGATCTCTATTTTGAGGATTCTTATACAAAAAAAGAATTGTTGGAGGTGCTCCGAACAAGACAGTTTGAGAAAAGGTATGCGGTTGACGAAATGGAAGCTTCTTGTGGGCATGTGATCGTACGACTGCCACCTAATTTTTGTATATTTAATCCCATAGAGTCAATATGGGCTTAACTAAAAAGAAGAATACGCCGATGGAACATAAATCTGACTAGTGACCGAACTGTAGCTGACCTAATCAGATCCGAGGCAGTCCAAATCACTGAATTATATTGGAAGAAAACCATCGACAGAGTCCTACAAACTGAAAATAAATATAATAAAGACTTACTAAGATTCACCAAATGGGCAACGCGAAATTCATTATTAAACTGTGAAAGTGAAATGAAATACGTATTTGGTGAATGATCTTGATGTGCGTGCTTCTGGAAGAAGGCTCCTCAACATAGCAAACTAGGTAAGTAACTTTACATCCTTGACATCGCTACCATCAGATATATATTTATGTATATTTTGGTTAATTTTCAACTAATGCCGGGATAATTAATTACAACGTTACTTCAACAACTTGATTTAGTCATCTCTCACCTCATCCAGACTTGCAAGAGAAACATTTTTGAAAACTTTCAGATCCGTCTGTCCTCATACCTTTGGTTCTTGGTTTTACAGCCGTTTTATGACTATCGGCAAAAAATGTAAACGAAAACAATATTGTTGTCGTCTACTATAACTCTGAGGTTGACCTCGTATAAGGCTAAATCCTTTCTGGAAGCTTAAGTTCGTAATTAAAGTGCTGCTTGTCACATCATCAGAAAATTGTACTACTTGCCCCACGATATGAATATATCCTATTTGCATACAAGTGATTAACATTTTTATAAAGAACTACAAAATGGTTTATAGTTGAGTCGAGGCCTAAGTTCAACCAGCACATCTCCGCACTTGATGCTCTTGAACAAGGCAACTGCTTCTCGATGGAACAAACCTCGGAATGGAGTACCATTTATCGATATTATTTCATCACCTAGAATGGAAAACCAGATTATTCTAATATTATTTTACACCAAAGAAATTAATTCACTCAATAAATCCAAAATTTTAAGGACAGGGTCGTCCATTGACGCCTCTCAATGGCAGCATCAATAGCCCTATTCGTACAGGTATCGCCAACCTGAAAGAAGAATGCAGTACATACCTTCTTCAACCAATCCAGAGTCTGCTGCTTGTCCCTGCGGAAATATGGTCTTGACGTATATCCCCATAGGGCCTTTGGGAGAATCTTTACCTCCGACTATGGAGAATCCTAAGGACTTGCATCCGGGCCCTTTGCGAAACACCACGCTTTTGATTTGTTGTTGATTACTTCTCTTGCTTTGGATATCCCCGTTTCTGTTAATCGTTGGAATCTGGACAGATGATGAACTCATTCGTCTTGCCGCTGAAGAATTTATGTGAGATGCGGCTGCTGTTTCAGATGAATATGAGAATTTCCTCATACCTGTGAAGATTTAACAGTTTTACCACGTTTGATGCCTATAATTCCAATCACTGAGAAGAAATGGGCGTGGTTCTTCTCCTTTGGGAATTATCTCAAACTCTGGTAAATTTCTGAATGCATCTATTTTCGACAAAATAATATTCTCCTGGGATCTTCATAGCAAACGTAACATCACAACGTTCGTTTAAAAATGAGACTGCTAGACGGCTTTTTCTCCGAGATTGACTCATGAAGCGATTATTCTAAATGTTCAGGAACACAGCTCTAAGATTCTACTCCCTCATTCCGAGAATTAACCCGGAGAAAGTGCTATCAAAATAAGAACGTAACGAGCTTAAACCGATACGTAACTATGGGGAAAATTTGAAATTATGGGAAGCCTATACAATAGTTTGCCGTAGCAACAATCTAATGTAATATAAGCTCCGTACTGTAAAAAAAAGTATACCTGTGCTCTTCTTATCCAGAGTACCCTTGGATGATCCTACATTCGGTTTCTTGAAGACGTGATTCCTGTCTAAAGTTGTTGATGGAGGGTTACTTCTGGGCTTTTCACTGAAAGAAACCGGGCTCACCAAATCATCATTATTAGTTGTCCTTGTTTCTGCCTTTAGGATATCCGATAGCCCGACATATCTACTAGTACTAGCTTTAGATCTGGGCGGCGTCGTTTTTGAATCACCCGATATGTCTTTTTTGGCTGTCGTCACGCTGTATTTCCCACTACGTCTCAATGGAGGAATTTCCACAGGTTTCAAAGGGCTGCGTATGGTGGGCATCTGTTTCTTGGCAGGACTCATCCGTTGTACTTGTGGCAACCTGCACGGTAAATGTCATTTTAGAATAAAGCAAACTGCGATACATGAGATTCCATTTTATTCGAACCGCAAAAAATTAAAGCAGTCGAATATTTGGTATCGAACTTGTTGGCTCACAATGACGTAGCTAGACATCGAAATGCAGGTTGTTTATAAAAGGACTCCTTGAAGCAGTATTAGAATTAGCACTACAGTATATTCAGATAAGAGATAGACCGGATGTAAACAAAAGGTTCGGGTGATTTTCACGCTAACGCCGCCGTCTCGACGTAAAACAGGAGCCCTCATTGGTCAATTCGCAATTAAATGCCTATGCCGAGCGGCAGAGCAGTCGTATCAAGGCAGAGTCACATTCAGGTTCAGACGTGTTACGTATGTCGTGTGCATCATTGCAATTTGATATTTCTTTGGACGTTTTCGTTTGTTATCTTATTAAGTTGTTGAGTTTGTCGTTGTTATTGTTATACCTTGTTATTGATTGTTATTGTTATCAACTGCTTGCGCAAAATGCCCAGTAGTACAGATACTGCCGATGAAGTTGTAAACTCCTGTAGTCCACCTAGGAAACGCTCTAAAAAAAGACACCTGAGTGCAGAAATGAAAGAGGTCATTTTGAATATATATAAGATCGAGCGCGAGGAGAACGAGGCATCAACCATCAAAGAAATTGTTGTGAAGGTTTCTCACAAAGTTGGGGTGTGTCGCGCATCAGTGTTTAATGTGTTAAGACAATACAAAAAAAATCACACCTTTTCTGAGCCAATGACCAGTAAACATCGCAAAAGTATTGTTAAATCATTGGATGAAGCTGATAAGCATGCGATTAGGAGGAAAGTGCATGAATTCTTCTTTAGGAATGAAATACCTACTATAGATAAAGTACTGCAGGAGGTAAATGGAGATACAACGTTGCCAAATTTCAAACGATCAACTTTCCATGCGTTACTGAAGCATTTAAATTTCAAATGGAAAAACGGGGTCGTAATAGTTTACTACTGGATAGAGAAGAAATTGTGCTATGGAGGAGGGATTATTTAACAAAAATTGGGAAATATAGAAATCAAAACAGGAAGATTTATTACCTTGATGAAACGTGGGTAAACGCAGGACACACTACAAGTAAAGTATGGGTTGATGATTCTGTATCTTCATCCAGGAGGGCCTTTCTAGATGGACTGTCCGCCGGATTAAAAAATCCAGCAGGTAAATACGAGTAATAGACAACAATCGGATGTTTTTCAAACCTTGGGAACAAGGTTCTAAACATTAATTCCAGGGGGCAGATAAAACATATTACAAGTAACAAAACTTTTATAACTTTCGATAAAATGCGTGGATGTTTTATTGTCATTTTCATTTGTTAGAACTTTTTTAAGCCATGTTTTTATGTGTTTTCGATATTTCAATAATTTTTTAATATAATCTTAAAATATGTCGAATATTATAACCTTGAAAAAAGTTACTAAGTTTTATATTGTGTACCGTTCCTAATATTTCTAATCATTTTAATTCATACTTTAAGCTTTATAAAGTTATAATTTGTTAATATTAATATTTGCGCGTATTTCAGGTTCCTGATCATTCATTTTTTAAAGGTTTATAACTTTAAATTAAATTGTGAAGCGCTGAGTAATCATACGACGTTCAATATTCTTTCTTTCAATATGACTAAATAATCCCAATTATAGCAATCTGATACTCATGTCTCAATTTTTTTTCGCTGAATGTGATGAAAACATTTGGAAAGGTTCGCTTATTGAAATAAACCTACACCAGTTAGTACTTCGATTTCCAGGTAAAGGGAAAAGGCTCATTATCTGCCATATTGGCAGTGAGGATGGATTTGTTGTTGACGGTCTGTGGTGCTTTGAGTCTAAGAAAACTGGAGATTACCACGAGGAAATGAATGGCGAATCGTTTGAATAGTGGTTTTCAAAAATTTTACCGAACTTAGAGGAAAACGCAGTAATTGTGTTGGATAATGCGCCTTATCATTCTCGAAGAATGGAGAAGGTCCCAACAACGGCTTCAAGGAAAGTTGATGTTCAAAATTGGCTCCGCTCGAAAAATATCAACTTTGAAGAAGCAATGCTGAAAGTACAATTATTAAGAATTGTCAAGGATCACAAGGCGGAATATCAAAAATACGCCATTGACGAAATGGCAGCAAGTCAAAATAAAACTGTGCTCCGTTTACCTCCATACCATTGCGAGCTCAATCCTATTGAGCTCATATGGGCAGAGGTTAAAAATTATATAGCTAAGCACAATACAACTTTTAAATTTTGTGACCTCAAAGGACTTTTCAAAGAAGCACTAGAATTAATAACAGCGCAAAAATGGGAAAACTGTATTAAGCACGTGAAAGACAAAGTTGAAAAGAGAATATGGGAACTGGACAATATTTTAGAGGAACAAGTCGAGCCATTCATTATTGACGTTGGTGCTTCAGGCGGTAGCGATGATGAAAGCTCATCAAGCTCATCTTTCCAATAAAAGATGTCGTTCATCAAATTCGGTAAGTTATAAGTAATTATAAAGCTACTGTATTTTTTAATTAATTATTGACATTTTTGAACCCATTTTGCCAAAACCTATTTAAGAATCTATTTTCTGACAATGTTCAACCATGCACATTTTTTTACGTTTTGAACGTTTTAATTTGGTTACATATTTACCTAGAAATCAAAAAATATACTAATCAATATTCTAAAAGCAATTTTAAGAGATATACGATTATTTTTAATTTAGGCTAATTTAAACGCCATTTTGAGATTATATTCGACTGTATTTCACCAAACATCAGGCGGCATCCGAAGCTGGAAATCGAAGCGAAAATTTTGAAACCCTTATGTATATTTACATCATTATATATTTCTTACCCCACCCCTACATGATCCTATATCCATCACCAATCGTATACACATCGAATTGTGCTAATTTACTACAAAGTTACGCAAAGCAGCATCTACTATCTAAAATATGTACTGCGTGACTCTTAATACGTCCCTGCCGAATGTTACAGCGTTCGATGATCACGTGGTCTTGTTTATGTCCGGTCTATCTCTTATCTGAATATACTGTAGTAATAGCATCAGCATACCTTTTGGTAGTAGAGTCCTTCGGGGTGTTTTTGGCTGCATACCCAGGTGTCCTTCCAAAACTCTGTCTGTTTCTATCATTTCTATTAAGTTTTGGCCTTGCATCTCTAGGCTGATCAGGCAGTGGCTTATTTTCCGGTTTTTCTCTTTCTTCGTTGAGCTTTAATTTGCTGATCCTCTCACAACAACTGCGACTATCGTCGTTATCAGCCTAAAATTAAGACAATGAAAAAATATATCGAAGTCATAATGGTATTAAACATCTTGCCAGCAGTTTTAATTATTTCATCAGCAAATCATTTTTGTTCTGCAAGAAATACTCAAAGCACCTCGCATTGATCTGAAGCCAAGTTAAGACTTATACAAGGTGAGATCATGTTGGGACTTTCTATTATAGCACGTATAGTCCTTGCAAAAATAAGTTAATCCCAGTAACATTCCGGGTGTAACAAATTCAAGGTTACCAATATGAGTACATGAGAACGTAAAATTTTCCAGTCGCGGTATTAAAGAGGTTCAAGGTTGAATCCAACGTGACTATTGAAATGCTCGTCAAAAGTTTACCTGTTTTTTCTTTATTAATCTGGCTAAGCTTATAATAGAAATATTCCCTCCTCTCGCACATTTGACCTTTATTTAACTTTACAGTGATCTTGATCTTGGGCTTAATGCATGTTCTGACGTACAATGTTTCGTTCTTCCGGTTGCCGGTGTCAAAAAAGGGGCTTTAAAAAAATAAAAAATTACCATGATCTGAGACTAATTTATTACTTATATAGGGTATTTTAAATATTGGGACTTACTGAAAATAAGTTATTCCCAGTAAAACACCGGGTGTAACAAAAATTAAGGTCAGGTATATAGTAATTTTGAACAAGAAGTTCATTGGTGTCCTTAAATTTGACCTTGAGCCACATCCTCCAGGCAAATTTTGTTTTTTGTATGGAAATCCCTCTTTTATACATCGAAAATCGAAAAAAAGGAAAATATACGTTTGAAAACGTATTAAAAGGTTATCTCTAAAGGTCAAATGAAGGTCAAATATGTGAGGCTAGGGAAAATGCCTAGAGGCTTACCAGAATCATTGATGAGAAAATTATGGTTGGTAACTTTCGATAAGGATTTCCATATTGACTTTGGATTTGACCTTGAGCCACAGCTTCTAGGTCATAATACTACATGAGGAGGTATTACGTAAAAGTTTCCATTGTCGGTATCGGTTTCCAGTTAAAAACAAGTATTGACCTTTCAATGACTTGAATGTGAGGTTCAAGATGAATCCAATGTCACCATTGGAGTCCAAAGTGACTAAAGAAACAACAATCCTGCTAAACTTCACTACGCTCACAAACTTATAACATTTTAGGTGACCCTGATCTGATAAATATTCGGGTACTTTATGTTTATTTGTTTTATTCGAGAATTGTATTTTACAAATAAACATTATTATTATTATTATCAAATTCTCCGTTCTTTCGATTGCTGGTATCAAAAATAATTCACAAAATTTCTTGTAATTAATTAGATATGGGGTCTAAAGAAACACAGTTTCTTGTTATAAAGCTGCCGACGTTTCGGAAAAATTTATTTCCTTCTTGAGGGCACTCCAAAAAAAAACGTTGGACCACCACAGGATAAGTTCGTTATAGTTCCTTTTTTTTCTAATAATCGAATAGGGAAAAAAATATTCGTTGTTTAAATACCTATCTAATCATTTTATCTTTATTTTATTTCTATTTTTTTTGTGTGGGAATTGCTATCTTGTTAATGAAATGCGGGGAAATGGCTAATTTTATGTATTTATTAAAATAAGCATCTTTTACTTCGATTTCATTATTTGAATTCTTAACGAATATGTAAAGTTAGTATTTTGTAGTGATGTTCCTCATTTTTTTACTTTTTCGCTGCTGTTCTACCGAACATCAGGTTTAGTTATTTCAAACGTAGTTGTTTATGAAAAGAAAGTCCCAACTTTCGGAACTCTGTTATTTTTGAATAGTTGCCATTACCTCTGTCGCCTTGGTTCTTTTAGGCGGTGATAAGAATCGTTTGAAAGATGCAGCTCGTTTCACAAAAGAGTCCCTTTCATCGTCGTCACTTTTCGATCTGACTCTTTTGTGTGGGGTTTTGTATGGGGTTACTGGTTTTATGGTTATTTCTGTTAATGTTATGTCGCCATCATTTTTGCTATCGTTTTCGTTATCGTTGTCTTCTTCTGCTGTATCAGTGTCGGCTTCGTATACTAAAATATATATTCAAAATTTATACACATTAAAGAAATTTTGAGAATAAAAAGAATCAAGAGGGTTTTGTATTAGTACGCAGAATTGAAAGTTATGAAAATTTAAAAAGCATGTACTTATGGATAACCTGCTGTGAGCATATTCCTAAGTATTTTTTGCAAGATTTGGACAGGTTCAGACCTATCACAGATTATTACTTGCCTACCATCCGCTGTGTCGGTACTTTTGCTGCGTTAACGTTTTTATTAACAGAATTTCATCAGACCTAATTCAACCGTATGAAACAGTAGCCAGGTAACAAGGTTAGGCGATAGTCATAGCTTTTTAATTGTACATTTCGACAAAATCTTAAGCTACTACACTATAATATGGAAGCTCTGAATTCCTATCATAAGGATCACAGATTCGAAAATAGTCGAAACTTGCATTGTAACGTTGTATGTTGCGATATTGGTAAAAATTCGTTATTGGGACCTCAGGAGTAAATAACATATGTATGAGTGCAAAAAACATCAAACTAGAATTTAAAAATTAAGTTCGATATTCCTTTCCGAAAAAGTGGCAGAACCTCATCCATATTGGTAATGACAGCGACGTAATTTTGATTTAATAATTTTTTCCAAATCCACCAAAAACTATTAATACTAATAAGAGGTATAAACGCAGCCCAC
This sequence comes from Acanthoscelides obtectus, assembly GCA_963669975.1. Taxonomy (NCBI): domain Eukaryota; kingdom Metazoa; phylum Arthropoda; class Insecta; order Coleoptera; family Chrysomelidae; genus Acanthoscelides; species Acanthoscelides obtectus. Next base: position 93,977,906 of record CAVLJG010000001.1, read on the forward strand.
GCTGATGTTACCAAAAATATATCATATATATACCGATAGGTCAGCGGATAAAATCAATTTTTTAGTAATATTCATCGATTACCGTTATTCTCGCTAATTTGGGACTTGACAGATCCAATGGGGGAATCGATGCTAGCAGCTTTTGTAGAGTCACTACCTGCAAAAAATATTTTTTAAGATGTGATAAGTTCTGTTCCCAGGTCGATAATTTGTAATGCAATTTATTCATATATCGAAATTGTTCAAAAACTAAGGGCTGTATCCGCGTAACAACGGGGAATTGGCATTTGCACCAATTTTTATGATATACTCGTACATATAATCGTCCATACGATACGCGTGACATAGGATTTTCTGAGTGGTGACACATATGTATATATGAATATACCGAATACGGTTGAAGCTACGAAGACAGGAAAAAAGGGGTACAGCTCCGCATTTAGGTAATTAAGAAAATTTCACCAAGTTCTGCAATTCAGAGTATTTCTGGGGAGAGGCGGAAAAAACTGAATTTTCCCTAAATCGTTTTTATTTTTCCCTGTTTTTTTCTGAAAAAATAAAGTCGATGATTAAGGGCAGGAGTCCTATTATTGATATTCTAATTATGCCATCTAGTAGAGGTGAAATTGCATTCTTAATGTACTTCTTATCCTGAATTACCATCTTAAATAAAGTCAAGAAAAATGAAAACGCTTTTGGAAAAATTCAGTTTCTTTCCGTTTCTCGCAGGCCATTTTCTTAGTTACCTAAATCGTCCTTATTTAACTGACTTGTATCTTTAGCGGTTACCATCCCCGATAGCATTAAATATTTATTAAATATTTTAAAAAAATGTTTGTTAAATATTTGTAGCGACATATTTTTTAATATTTAATAAATATATTTTTTATATATTTATAAAATATTCATTATAGATATTTGCAGTATATATAATTCATATATTTTTGCGATTTTTTTTCTAAATATTTAGAAAATATATGAGGAAAGATTTTCAAATATCAATTTTATATTTTGATGAAATATCTAATATTTTTCGTAAATATGTATGGATTTTCAAGCATAAATCTGATACATATTTTTAGCGTATATAGAAAATTTTTCATTGGTTATTTTAGCAAAACCTGTAGGAATGCTTATATAAAATTGGGTCTAGAAAGAAAATTAATATAATCGTTTAATTTGCTAGAAAAATATTATTAAAAAACATTCTAAGCCTCTTCTGCATCTTGCAAGTCCCCTCGTCTGAAAAGAAACAAACTAATCATGAAGTATTATTGAATACATAAGCTGCTTTCCAGTGTATTTCTGGGAATATAAGATGCAGTGGAACAATATTGGTGCTGAGCACTGCTGAGTTACTCCGAGCAGCTCAACTGGGTCACTGAAAAGCAGCTCTATAATGCACCTAAAAGGACCCCATTTCATTTTCTGTCTATGATAGTTCGAGATTTGGTTGATTTTTAAGAAAATTAGTTGTTGTCTGTTGTTATGTCTTGATGAAAAATGTCCTAATTTGACTAATTTAGTAAGTGATCTAACTTTTAGCCATAACTATTTTGTGATTTTATATTATAATTCAAGGGACAAAAGTATAGTATTTTTGACTGTTAACATTTTGAACGACTACGACAAAAATAATAATAATAATTGTGATATTTAAAAAAAGCTTTTTTGATGTATCTCGATCAATTTGCGATTATATGCCTTTTCATTGGGATGCTATGAACATAATTTTCGTATCCATTTTCAGATAAAGCCATCAATACCAAATAACTGTTACATTTCAAGGCTAGTTATTTATGGTCTTGTGAATATCTTTATACTCAGCTGGCACAATAATGTTTACTAGTCAGTTAAATTATGCTATGTAATTATCGAAAAACTTACCCTTTTCCCTTTTCCACAAAAAAACACTCAAATAATGCACCACTTGGAGGTACACAGGAAGCACGCTATCATAGTGAAAGTCACATTTAAAATCATAGAAAATATTCAATGAATATTGTGTAAATATTGGAGATTCAGTATTTTCCCTTAATTGAAAAGTAAATATTTAATGAATATTATAAAATAAATATTCTATTTAAAATATTTAAAAGATATTGAAGAAATATTTAATAAAAATATTATATTACAAATATTTATTAAATATTTGTTTAAGAAAACAAATATTTAAGTAACATAAAAATATTATTAAAAATTAAATGAATATATAATGAATATTTCGTGCTATCGGGGCAATACCCCAATGGTGAAAGTCGAATTTAAAACCCCCCGTATATTTACATCTGCCACCATTCAGAAAATTCTGGGACTTATACAATATGTTGAATGTGCACGTTTAATTCATCATAAAGAATGCAATTTCTCCTGCTTATATATATTTTTTTTAGAATTGTTAAATGTATTTTACTGTCATTTCCCGTATTTCCAATAAAACAGAAGTTGGTTGATAGGTTGTGAGTATTTCTATAACATATTTCAATCGCATGCGGCCAGGAATAATACTTTATGAGAAAACATTATGAAAATTCATTTTTTTTAAATAACAATTCGAAGGTGATATAGGGCTAGCTGTAATGTTACTTAAAGGGCCAACTTTGGAGTGAAAATCAGTCGAATCCCCATTGTTCACAGCCGTTCTTCAAAAATCTCTTTGATTCGCAATATTAATTTGTTTGGTGCTGTGAATTGTGAAATACAACTGACTTGATAATGAAGCACAAGATAGTTAACAAAAGAAAGGGAAGTTAGTTATGACGTGATGACCGAAACACCAGATAGTACATTAAATCGACGAAATAAAATATAAAAAGTAAGATACCTTGGAATATCATAACATTGAAAAGGCTTATAAAAATTACAAGCCAATTCTAATGACCTTTTTTTTCTTTTGATTTCATACTTTTCACTTATTCTACTTACCATAACCGCTCTCATCAGACCTGAATTTACCATTCAACTTTGGAGATGCGTTCAGAGATGATTTTCTGCTAGGCATTATGAAATTCAACAGACTCGTCAAACTATCAGTTGATGAATTTTTCGGATGCAATCGGATATCGCCTTCATCGTCCGATTTGCTCGATGATCTAAAAAAGTATATCATTTGATGTTCATTTATACCTGCTATCTACTATATTGTGACGCCCTCGTAACTCGAACTTTGTGAGATACCCTCGTACATCGGCTCTAGGGTAACCAGAATATCTGGAGCGTTCTCGGCGTCATCGAGAAATATCGACTCCCATCGAGACGAATAGACAGCTACCTAGACAATTTCGATCAAGGCTCGCGTTCTGTCTGGGAGGCTTTTGGTTGGTCGATTTGAAATAGGCACGCAGACGGCAGAAGAGTAGAAGTTGGCGATGAGTCAGCAACAGTGCGAGTTGCGATAGTTTAGTCGACATAGTCATAAATTTGTAATAAATTAGTTCCAAGTATTGTAAGAAAGAAATAAATTAGATTTTAAATAGCAAAAACAGAGTTTTCGTTACAATAGTGCTGTTTTTATTGGCCAAACAAATCTTGAAGCAAATAAAATGCAGTTTACAGTGAAACTGTTTTGTTTGTGTGTAGAGTGCAGAATATTCTAAAACGTACCTGGAAAAGAATGATTTTATCCTAGACCTAGTCCTGGACCTCTTTCCTTCTGAAACGCTGCTCAATCTAGACGCCTTGAGGTTCTCCTCTGCGATCTCACCAAATATTTTGTCTAGCTCATCTGGTGACGGTTTCATCAGAATTAAGTAGTCTAGCAGCTGCTGTTGACTTAACTCCAAATTATCAGAGATGCATCTTGCCTTGCGTTTGTATTTCGTTATTTTTTCAGGTTTATCGCTCATATTTCTGTGTGAAAAATATTTAGAGAAGTTACCTCAATCGATTCAAATAATAGGGTCGAAGGTAAATCTTATAAATGGTAATATGTTCAAAAGGTTGATTTTGGTTCCTAACAATTTTTAATCGACTTGAAAAAGCTTTCTCTTACAACCTTTCATGAGAATAACAAAAGCATAAAATACGATTTTTATAATCACTGATGAACCTGTATACTATCATTCTAGGATTCATACCACATTCATCATTATTTCAAATAGGTTGAGCACAGAGAAAAGTTTTTAATAAAAAGTCTGCGTTACAGTGATGTATGAGTATATTTATCTTTTTCAGTAAAAAGCAGTAGTGAAAAAAATATTATAATACTGTTTCAAAAATAATACATGAACTCTTACCTGTACATGTCATATATTTTCCTCAAATCTGTCTGTGATAATTTTAAATCTGGAGGATCGTTTTCGCGGTATAGAGAAGTAGTGAATGTGTCGTTGAACGAGTCTGGTGATTTCTGTTTTTTCAAATATGATAAATTTCGCTTTTTACCACTAGCTGTTTTGATTTCCTCTGCGGAGTCACCTCTTTTCAGCTTGCCCCACGTTCTTCCCCAAGCAGAAAGACCTTAAAATTATTTAAAATAGCTTAATTTATAACAAATCAAACTATTTTTTATATCTTAAATAAACAAAAACAGCTATAGTATACTGGACCACACAGGAACACTTTTCAGACATTTGTTATTTGCTAATGGGCCCAAACGACATATCATTTTTCTAATGAGGTAAACAATTTAATGATATCGAAAGGAAACGAGGGTGGGTTGGGGCTAGACGGTCGTCGGCGCTACTTTAAAAGAGGAAAGGATGACTGCGGGTGCATACCAAGGTAAATTTTCATAATAACAGAGTCGGATTTCGCTTAGCGATCTAGAAGTAAATCGTTTCTTATTTTGGTACTCAGCAAGCGATCATTTAGTATTTTTCTCCCATTGTTATTGTTCGTCGATATTGTGTTGTTGAATTGTTGATGCTGTGATTTTTCTTGAGTGAATTTTTTTATCAAGGCTGATAATGGACAATAAAGGGACATATGCGAACATTTTAATTACGAATGCAGTGAGTTTAATTCATGATGAGGTCAACAATAGTGTGGAGCAATTCAACTCTATAATCGCAAAATACATTGGGGTAAGCGAATAAATTATTGCAAGAAGAGGTCATACCATGGAAGATGTGCTGCAGCTGTAGTGAGCCACACTACCCAGCGGCCTGTATATGTGGTCTAAGTACATTTGCCTTCTTATCGCTACGATGGAACAAAGACTCAAACGCAAGAACCTTGAAAAGAAACTCAGACCAAAAAAAGCTGATATAAAAATAACTAACAATTCGGATAGCAATTCCAAAGAAAATGAATAGTTTTATGGCGAATTCAATCAAAAACCTGACATTAACTACATTGATTTGGATGTTGCTAAGCGAAAATTTTTCGGGAAACTTGAAAAAAGTGACGACGAGATTTTGCAGATCGAACAAGTCACCAAATTACAGGACTGTACTTTGTCGCGCCTTCATCGGAGGATAAGGTTGACCGCGTTTCGATTTGGAGAAGTTTGTAGAAGAAGGCAGACAACAAGCTGTAAAGTTCTAGTAAACTCCATCATATACCCAACAGAGTTTTCTAGTAACGCAATAAAAAAAGCAATACAAAAATCATTGGACACCGCAGTTCAGTCTTGTGGTTTGTTTATTGATCGCACACATCCATTTCTGGCAGCATCGCCTCTATCTACCTATTACAGTAGACAAGAAATGTATAATCCAGGCCTACCTGTTTATTGCTTTGCAAAAACTACCTAACTGTTTCCTCTTATATTATAAGATGTTTTAATGACTCTCATTCAATTGTTACCATGTACCACATGACCCTTGTAAACATAATTGTGTTTACTGACATGAATAAACGAATTGTAATTTGAGTTCTTGAATTTATCTTAGGATAGATATCAAATTATTTGAATACATTATTTCTTAGGCGGAACGCACCGTCGCGTCGCTTGTACTGGCAGGACGAAACAGTAGACGAATTTCGCCCAAAAACCGATTTGCACTTCACAGCTTACGTTTCATTTTTGATTATTTCCAAATGAAACTCTTGCAACATGCTAAAAACAAAGTCCACAGCGTGCTAACGATCCACTTTTTCGATTTTATCCACTAGGATCTTTTTAAAATATCAAGAAGTTTAAGTATTTCAACCCACCATAATTCTTGCGCAAAGACAAAATTTTGTAAAACGCTCTGATAGCACCTTAGGCAATAATTATATCCTGCTTCTGTCCAGAAAAACATCACAAACTGCAGAACACAAATTGAACGTAACGGCGAAATGGGTACATTTCACGGGTCATGAAATTCAAATGAAAATGCAAGTATAAAATCTACCAAATTATCGTTCTCAAAAACATATTTCCTTGACATATTGATAATTTTAAAGTTCAACGCTAAATTCCCCTATACTTGACTGGAGTGATATCTGAATTCATTCTTCCCTACTGTCGGCAGTTGCAGATAGATCTGTTGGCTCTTGGTGTCAAATCTGTAGAGCAGGTACCGATTTTTTCAAATCGTGAGCACATTATTCGTCGGATTCTCGTTACTTAAATTTCCTGTAATCACTGGGATCAGAAGTTTCTTAATGATAGAACGTGTTTCACTGATATGATATGCAACATTCAGAATCACCTTCCCCCAACCCCCACTTTTTAAGCAGTACCATTTTTTTTGTAAATGATAAGGAACCCCTGTATCGTCAAAAACGGAGTTTCAGCAATTGTTACTTTTTCTTTTTTGCCTATAGCACCGTTGCCACTGGACTAAAACTACAAAGCTTTGGCATACTAGTAACCCCATGTGGAAATTTCATAAAAATCCGAGCGGTTATTTCCAAGTTGATGAGTGATACAGTTTTTCATATGACTTAAAAAAACAACATCTCATTTTAGAAATTTTTCGCGATTACAATACTTCCTCGCCAATGACGTGGGAAGTAAAACGGCTTTAAAATCGAGGAGTATCAGCGATCGCGATTATGAGTACCTATTTGCAGAACGACTTATCTACGGGATATTATATGAAATAGGGCCACCAAATTATCTGAATACGTCCTTTCTTCGTCCGTACATTGCACCGCAACGCTTGGGTTGGCAGCACGAAACAGTAGACAAAATACGTCCAAAATACGATTTGTAGAGGTTTGCGCGCTTCGAAATTGACGCTCTATTTTTTGATATTTTTGGATGAAATTTTCACAGAGTGCTGAAAGCAAAACCCCACAGGGTGCTATAGAGCCACTTTTTCATTTTCTTCACTAGGTTCTTTTTGAAAAATCGCGAAGTTGAACAGAAAAAGTACGCACTTCACCCCATCATAAAACTTGAGCAAAAAAAACGTATTTTCGTTGTATTTCCTCAGTTTGCAATATTTCAGTATAAAAAGGCGTACAAAGCTAGCTCGCCAAAATAAGAAGAAAAGATACATGCTAAATATTTCAACTTTTACTCCCTACTGAATGGGGCTGTGGCAAATGTTTGTTTCGGAAGTTGTTGCACTCAGTATACAACTTTTTTCCGTTCAAGTGGTGGCACACGCGCTAAGGAATACCTCAGTACCAAATGTCGTGTGCCGAAAATCCGCCAACGGGCCACTTTATGCCTATTTAACATAATTTACAAACAAAAAGAAGGTCAAGGAGCAGTCGACCGAGGAGGTATCACCATCTAGCTTTTTCCAGAGTGCCTTAAAAATGTCCGCATGTTTCCAGACTTCAGCTATGCAGCCCGTTTTCTCCTTTTTCTTCTTCCTCTTCTCAACAAAAAATGATGATAGAACCTTCGAGCACTAAAAACTCTTAAAAAAGAGGCTAAGCTACTTAAGCAGCTGCGGTCCTCCGGTATTTAGGTTTATAGCTACGCGGCTGCTCCGGTATAAAGAAACTTATGCCCTAAAATTCTAAAAATAGCAAAGATGTGATTAATCTGTAAACCCTTTTTCATTTATTTCACTTTTATATGCCTCCATTGCCGAGAATACTATCTGAAGTATTTGCCATTTTACTAGTGACTAGCACAGCTTAGGTATACTTGAAACTGTAAGAAATTTTATAAAATTCAAGGGCAGTTATCTGAAAATGACAATCTAGCTTTAATCGATACCCAAGCTTAATCACAAGTATCCAGTATGTGTAATTAGACGATTTTATTTAATATGCAAGTATCACGGTAGCCAATTAGCTTAATTACTCACCTCCACTTCCTTGAATTAACAAACGACACTACCGATTAATGATTAATTGCACACAAAGAAATTATGATTTAAATAATTTCATGTATCAAAAAACCGCGTTAACAAATATAGTCATCAGAAACAGAATCGTTCTTGTCGACACACATTCTGCAACTTACAAAATGAACAAGAAGCATCTTTCCCATAAATGCAAATTGTTACACCATCCTGTATACAATGCACGACAAAGTTTTGAGGGGTAATGGATTTTGGGTGAGTATTTGTTAAAAAAAACTTACCACCAGACAATTCAAGTATGAAAATTCCAGTGCAAATATTACACAACTCATAACAGCGTCATATCAGGCACATAATTAATAGTAATATACGAATTCCCCAAATTCAGAAAGTTAAAACATAAAAAGGTTATTAATATCTCAGCCATGCATTTTATAGAAAAATTCCGAATGAAATTGAACAAATCTTCAGGATCTGTCTTGAAAAAATAAGCTCAATACTCCCAGATCGAAAATCAATGTTATTAGATATAAAAGATTCTTATAATAATATATTGTGAATATAATATATAGAATTTATAAACAAATACATTCATTTGTAAACTAATTTTAAAATATTTACATATTGTTATTTTGTTAGCCCACGAACGAGGTAGGGTGAATGTGCCACTGGTCGGACTGTTTAGACAAAAGTGAAATACAAAATTGTTATTACGAATTTTTTGTTCAAGATAACACAACTAATGCTTATGGAGGTGATCATAAATGCTGTTAACTTTGCGCGGACCAACAAATGCATTGCTTGTAGTGTAGATATTCCTGTAATTTTGTAAAAAAATGTTAATCAAAAAGTTGCTGTTTTGCCAGTACTCGGACAGAAGGTGCTACTAGTCGGCAGGCTAGCTTCCAATTGTCGGACAGCATTTGATTGGCTAGTTTTAGACAGAACCGTATTTGAAAATTTGTGATAGTGGAATAGAAATTTCAAATCAGCTGTCATTAAGACTTTGAGGACAAGAAATTAAACACACTCATTCCATTGAATATAGGTATGTTTATCAAATATACATACAAACTAGGTAAAAATGAGCAAGAAAATAATTTTTTCCTTTATTCCAGTCCTGTACTGTCGACTTTGAACTTCCGTACTGTTTACATATTTCAAGCAATTTCTCAAGATTCCTCACAGCTTCGACTGTCTCATTTAGTTTGCCTTCATTATATTTATAGAATTAATTTTTTCTTGGTGTCCTTTCCCGAATTAAGTGAAAATGTGAAATTTTCACAGTGTCGTGAAAAAATGACGGGAAAATGGAAGTGGACGGTTATTGGGATGCTATAAGAATTCGTTCATTCCAGTAGTCGAACACAATATCACTAGGCAAAATCCACATTATTTTTTATCTTTCGCTGTCCGTCCACTGGCTGGGACTTCAGTTGTACTTTGGTTTGTTTAAATCCAAGAGAAAAGTTTCATAGTTTCTATGTTTAAAGAGAAAAAGGTGAATTGATGACGACCACCACAAATGTCCGACTATTGGATTTTGACTAGTATGATGATCCAGTCAGCAGCCACTCCAATTTGACCTCATAATATTTATATAAAATATCAAAATTAATTTATTTCGTAAATTTCCAATGTCTTCTGCATATGTAACAAGAACAGTATTTATATATTATTATTATAATTAATATTATATATATATATATATATATATATATATATATATATTTTCAGCTGACGATTCTACTTGCCTTTAAAGTTTGTCACTCATTACACAAATGACATAAACTGAGGAATCGAAAGCATGCTATTTTAATGCGCTGTCAATATGATATGACATTTGTCCGACTATTGGTAGTGTCCCGCACGGGTATTATGTAAAAAATGTATGAAACGTCAAAAAAAAACAATGAAATATCTTGCAGACGATGTAGTTTTTAGGGTGCAAGTAGTTCATTCCACGTTTGCTCGCTATGACCGCTGTGAGCGTCCATCTATGGAGGAATGACTCAACTACACGCATTGTTGGTTGCATATGTTTTGTGAAGCCGAGTAATCTGTAGTTTTCATCTCTGAGAAGATATGAACAAAACAAGTTGGTTGAATAGCAAGATCGCATTTGGATGACTATGTGTATTGGTGTGTATGTGTACAATGTCAGTGATATTTGCTGGGTGAGAAAGTTATTACTGAATATGCTTCCAATTTATTAGCTGTGTCGGACGAGTTATTTATATGTTGTCCTCTCTGAAGATTATGTTCAACGTTATAAATTACGATTTTTCCCGCTTTTTTTGTGTTCTCAAAAACTTTAAGGAGCACTACGAGACACCTCTGCGCCCGCGTTGTGTGCAATTAAGCTACATCGCAGAAAAATTAGTAATGAAATGACGCATCACTCAACAAACAGTTTCGCAATGCCTCACATCTAGGCGCTGATTTGTATTTTCTATTGACATCGCAAAATATACGTACATTTCTATAAAATCGAAATAAAAAATAATGTGATAACCTTTTCACTTTCATAAATATTCCTTTCTGTAACATATTTTCTCACCTGTTCCTTCACCAACCAGGGATTTTCTTTTCTTATCTCTCTCATTTTTGAGGTTAATCAAATTTGCATATGTAATTTCCAGAATGAATGAGAAAAAGTGGATGAGCAACTAATTTCTAGCTTGAATCTCAAGTACATGTATTTGAGACAAGAAACCAACGGAATTATCATCAACATATATTATTAGCACACAAATCCTCACTATGCAGCTATGCATTGCCGTTTCCTTCTAGCTATAGTATACAACTTACAGCTTAGACCTCGAGTGACGCCATCTCTGAAGCAGATTTTACATGACATCAGAGCCAAACATTGGTATCTAAGGGCCGTAGCGTCAGTCGTTCCTACAATTATTGTAGGATGCCTTTATAGCTTCCTTGATTTTCATAGTGCTATATTTTGAGGTTATGTTACAAATATCTATTTGCATTAAATTGCTCATTTATTATATAATCTGTTATATATCCTGGCATTTCCTACACTTCCAGAAGAAAACATAGCCTGACAATAGGAGAGTGCTGACGATGACACGGAACAGTAGAAATCTAGAAATATCCCAGCCTTTCTGAAGGAGAGGAAAGACTATGAAAACCAAGGAGGCCATAGAGGCGTCCTACAATTGTAGGAACGACTGACGATACGGCCCTAAAGCATCATGACGTTTAGGCAACACGTACAACAAAACGAGCTCACAACAAGTCTCCATCAGCTAGTGCTAAGTTAACATCTTGTAGAAAAACCTATATAATGTCACAAAAACCAATATAATGTCAAAAAAAATAACATCACTATTCAAGGTACGTAATACCCGAGCCGTTTACTGGAACATTCACCCTACCACCCTTGTGGGTTCTACCGTTTATTTGCTACTTATTTTATTGTTACTTTAAGGAAATAACAATTGTTATCATTATTATTATTATTTGGTTACAAAACTTTGTTTGTTATTAAATCAACGGAGAGCTTCCCGACAATTCAGAAATTAGCAAATAGTTCAAACTGGTTGTCATTTTGGAGATTTGAACCTTATAATAGATTGCTTTGAAAACTAGTTTTCAGAGTGACTCAGAGGAAGAAGTAATAGTAATAGTCCAAGAGCCAACCGCAAATTTTTGATTGCCAAGCATACTGATATGGTTTGATAAAAACTAGTCAAAACTTAAGTATTTTGATGCTAATATGCAATCTAATCAGGTTAAAAGTTAATCGGAGCGGTCTAATTGATTAAAGAAGAAATGAAAATTTACTGTATCCAGGATTCTCTTAAAAAATGCATTTGCCAAAATCAGAAACTCGAAAAACATTGAGAAACAACGATTACGGACGTTTTAAACTTTTTCGTTTTTCGCATATCCAAAATACTTTCAAAACCTACAAAGCGTTTCCATCCTTGTGACAAAATTAGCAGTAGGTACTTTCCGAGTTGTAGAGACACTACGATTGAAGGATTTCTTGAAATTTAATTTTATCGTGAGGTGTATACAAAATGCCATCTGAGAAGGCCATTCATTCAGTCACATGAAACAGATAAAAATACTGGCGGCTGCCATCCCACGCTATAGTCATTGCCCACACGTCAATCGATCAACAGACCATTCGCATAGGAAAAAAAAAGATGCCTTACCCACGAAAAGGCTAATGATATATCTGGCGGTAGCGTATTTAAATCAAATCGCTGATGTTGATTTTAAAATTATGAAATAATTATCCATTCACCTAACTGATTATTCACACTGTGTGTGTAGATGTCGGCTCACGCGCAATTTGTCTTTTTTATAAACAAACACTTCGTATTCATTCATAAATAATTAGCCAATCAACATAAAGTTTCAATGCAAACTGAAATGCAATTATACAAGATTTATTTGAAAACTTCTCCAAGCATTGGTTGTTGAAATGTCAGTGGCGGGTAGTGGGTGTACAGCAAGAATGCTTATATGATACATTTTGCACTCCTGATACTCAAATGTTATATACATTTTTGCTAGGCAACAAATTCGCAACAATCGGCCAAAGTTTCCTAGTGACCAATTCGTTCAAAAATATTGAAGAAGCAAGTATTAAAATTATTACAAATTCAAAAGTGAATGTTGTGAAAAACTGTTTTAAATCAGGGTCCCTGCACCAAAACTCTGATAGATGCCCAACCTTATTTGGACGTTTCACATACAAGTTCCATCGTCACAGCCATGCTGCCAATTAGAATCATAGTGCTTCGCATGGTGTCAATAAAAACTCATTTTTCCTTTTAAAGAGAATATATTCTTAAGCATATTAGCTTTCCAAGGAAATATCATCTGTCAATTTTCCTCGTAGGTTTTCCTAAGATTTCGTGTTCTCAGAATTTCGAAAAGCGGCGACGGTGGTCGACACGTATCCAGCTGTTAAGCATAAATGGTTGCACGGCCTTCAATTAGACTGGATATCTTTCGTGCTCGACGCGTTAACATTGTTTTACTTAGTTTGAAATTGACTACTTGTGATAGCGGTACGGAATAGCGTGCGTTCATTGTTTACTATTTATTCATTGTGTATTAAGTATAGTACCTAGTAATGTCATCACAAACTCAGAAGCGAAAGCACAAAACATTGACAATTAAAGAAAAATGTGATATTTTAGACCGCTTAAATTGCAATGAAACTTTCAGTAGTTTAGCAAGTGAATACGACGTAGGCCGATCTACAATTTATGACATTAAAAGAAACCACGAGAAGATCAAGAAGTTCGTGTCAACTACTGACTTTGGCCCAAGCAAGAGACAGACTCAAGAAAGCTGAACATTCTGAAGTGGAAGAAGCTTTGTACATGTAGTTTCTTCCGGAAAGAAATAGGCATGCACCAATTTCAGGACCCATGTTGGCCATGAAAGCTAAGTTTTTTCATAAGGAAATAACAATAGAAGATGATTTGGTGGCCAGTAAAGGATGGCTAGAACGTTTTAAAAGTCGTCATGGCATACGTTTAATGACTATTACAGGAGATAAACTTTCTAACGATGCCACCTGCATAGAGCCCTTTAAATTAAGATTTTTGCAAAAGGTGAACGATTTAAATCTTGACCCGTCACAGGTGTACAATGCAGACGAATCAGGGCTTTTTTGGCGTGTGATGCCTAACAAATTTTTCGTTTCTTGGAACGAAAAATTCGTACCTGGACGAAAAGTAAGTAAAGAGCATATAACCATACTACCATGTGCTAACGCTGCGGGCACACACGCGCTTAAGATGATGGTCATTGGGAAATCTAATAAACCACGGGCATTCAAAAACATTGATTTACCTGTACACTATTACGGACAAAAAAGTGCATGGATGACAAAAGTCCCTTTCAAAAAGTGGTTTGATGAATGCTTCATACCTAAAGTTAGAAAATGTTTAAAAGATCAAAATTTTCCTCAAAAAGCGTTGTTGCTTCTTGATAACGCTGCCGGTCATCCGTCTGAAAAAGAACAACAACTGAGGATAAATGCATCACTGCGATGTTTCTTCCGCCAAATTGCACTGCACTGATTCAACCAATGGATCAGAATATCACTTAGTTTGTCAAGCAAGACTATAAGAAAAACCTACTTCTGAGAGCCGTATCAAAAGACCAACCAATAGAAAAAACTTTAAAAGATTTTAATATGAAAGGTTTTTGCTCTTTGTCAGTCGTGGACTGCGTTATCAACTATTAAATCGTCTTGGAAAAAGTTATGGCTAGATATAGTCACCACTCCTAGCAACGCTCCACAAATCAGTGACTTCGGAAGTTGTAGAACAAGTCGCTACTGAAACACAGATAAGTCCGGAAGATTTGGAAATCTGGTGCAGTGGAATGGATAAAGAGGAAAATGTTTTTCATGAAATTTTTGACGAAGAGATTATAAAAGAGGTTTCTAATTTATACAACAAACAATCAGGAAAATAACGACGACGTGATTGCAACTTCTCCACAAGTCACAGTACAAGACGCAATTAACTCCTGAGCTACGTTTACAATGGGCTGAAGAGAATGGTACACCCTACAACGAACTAACTACTAACTGATCTCGCGTTATAACAACCTTAAACAAAAAAAAATTGATGAATATTTCCAAGCTTCATAATTTCATAAATTCATTAATAATTTTGATTAATAATTCTTGATTATTTTGGTACATATGTATGTGCATTTATGTTTAATTTTATAATAAAACGTAAGCTCTCTATTGTTATTTAATTTACTAAGTTCGACATACATAAACTATGTATAATTTGTACTTCAAAGTATATACATATACATAACATATATAATCTTACCATTGGATATGTAATTTGTCGGATTACAAGGTACTCTTTTGTAAAAAATTCCGGACTATAGGGGGTCTTACCGGATTACCGGAGGTCCACTGTAGTTCTTTTACCGTTTTTGGTTGTTACGTCATCAATATAGGTACACAGATTGACTAACTGTACCATGTGCGTAGCTGAATTTTCCTAAGGGAAACTGCACCCTGAACAAGCTGAGTCTTAACGCAGCTATTGCTCGCTCAAGGACACACACATGGATTGGGTGATAGAAGACCGTTGTTTTGATTCACTTTTAAAAAATACTTCAATTTTAATACAGATTGTCGATATTGCAGTTGTATCTTCATGCACTGTTTTACATCGAAGATCAACACAAAGTAAGCTCGCACGCTCATGTCAAGCAAGTTGTTATTCTGACAATGACAAGCATGCGTATGGAAGAATCATACCTTGACGAGAGAATTTTTTAGGGCGGTGACAAAACAAAAAACACGTATGTCTGAGCTTATACAAACAAACGTTCGCGCATGGAGGCCGATTGCATATGAGAGACGCATTTATGAAAGTAATTCCTGCAGTTCTACTGTGCCCACCAAAAACTGTAAAAAAACATATAGAACCACTCTCTATCAGCTCTGGCACATCACGATAGAACTGTTTTGCATTAAAGTAATCAAAATATCTTTTTTACACCGAAGCAGTCGCACAGACAAAAGCCTAAGTGCCAGGGCACCGCGGCTGCTATGAGGAGCTTAAAGAAACTTTGTCAATCCGATTTTTGAAATGCCTAGGGCTAGTAGAACTGGGAAAAGCCTCCTCATGTAGATTGTTCCACAATCTTGATACCCTAGGGACATAGGAGCGATAATATCGGCCAGTTATGGATGTACGAAGTTCGACACGGTTGTTGGCCGAAGTTAGGCGAGTCTTTCGGGCAGGCATTGAGGAGCGGTGAAGAGAGCTAGATCGCCGACGGCCCGATGGTGCCAAAGGGTACCGCTATTGACGAGATGTGTTCGTGCCAGATCAAGTCCTCTGTGATCTGAACTCATAACCGCTTTTTGGTAGAACTTGGCCATACATCGAAACCGGATGAGCACTAGGACGCTTTTTGTTCATCAAGGTAGAATACTGTGTTTTGAAAGCATTAAACTGTACTAGATTGTCGCTAGGTACTATTCTTCTTTCCTCCAGCTCACCATCAGAGATCAGCTTATCACTCTGAATGATTGATCGTACAGGAAAGGAGGTAAATGATGTAAGAGGAACAATGTCGTAGCCAAGACCGATCCCTGGGGACAGCCGCGCTGGCATTGTGTGCTGCCAGAGAAAAAGCCTCTCATCCGCAAAGCTTCTCTGGGATGCCATAGGATGGAAGTTTGCTTGACGTAAGCTAGGAGATCCCTTGTGGATCGCTGGTGCCGCAAACCATACTATCTGTCGCTAATCAAGCCGGAACGTTCGAAGTACTCCAGGAGCTCCCGATTTATGCAAGAGTCGGTCTTAGATCCTTTGGAAAAGAAAGAAACACATACCTGACTTGGGAGCCTCATATGATCTATTAACGTCAATTCTGGCTGACTTCGTCTTGTGATCCTCGACATCCGAAAGCGATGACAAGCTCTCCAATTGAGGGTTCGGATCGGAGTTTCGTCGTTTGAATAATCTCATTATTGTCGTCTGCAATAAATAGAGAAGTTAATTCGCTATTAAAGATTTTTGGGTCCATAATCATATATAGAATTGCTTTTTTACTAGCGGAAGTATATAGTTTATATTCATTTTTCAAGAGCGATACGTTTTATCCTATTTTTTTGCTCGTGTGTTGAAAAAGAACGTATTTTTAATTTGTAGTCAGTCAATAGGACTTGTTTTTTATTGCGGATATCATTGAAAAAGAATAAAGTCACAGCTTTGGGGCGAACTCCTACGTTTGAACTTTGTTGATCATGTTTTACTACTGCTCTTTCATAGATAGAAGTGAAAATATTCATAACACATCTTGGTGAGAAAATAATGTCCCATCGGAATAAAATATTTGGGGAATACCTCATTATAGGTTTTGGAAATGTACAGGTGTTTCTGTAGATGTCTATCAGTCATTGTATGAATAGGAATGAATTCCGTTTATCTGGCTGGGTGAGAAATTTAAAGAATAGCTATTTTGTCGTTCTAATAATGCATGCTTCAGGACTTAACCAGCGCTTCTGATACAACTGAAAACCGGGTGCAAGAAAATTTTTACACCAACATATAGGGATGCACAAAATTCATAAAGCATCCATATATCGATACTCGATACATCGAAATTAGATATATCGATGTTATAAATCATCGCTGCATTTTTATCGATGTTTCAAAAACATCGGTTTGAACCATCGATAATACGATAATATCGCTACTGGTATTAGTAGGTATACATTTTTACACGTAAATTCCGTACATGTTATTGTAATAATTGTCAACAATTTTTTCTAGTTGGTGGCAAAAAAGAATATAAATATTACAAGTAATTTTTGATATTCAATAAAACTACAAGGAACATTGAACACTGTATTATAAATAACGTACATACATATACAGGGTGACAGGTAAATAGGTGTAAAACATTTTAGGAGGTGATAGTACAGCCCCTTTGCTATCGAAATTAGTATATAATACCATACCCTATATTCAAAGGTTGAATAGTTATTGAAGATTCAAGATTTTTTTAAAAACAATCCATATTTCAGAGTAAAAAAGTCGAGAGAGAAAAAAGTTGGCGATTAAACATTTGTTTTTGGTGGTTTTGGGTTATTATTTCAATAATTAACTATTATAAATTAAAAAAGATTCGAAAACAATACCAAACAACGTATTTATTTTCATTCAAAAATGTTTAACTAAGAAAAACAAATAACGTTTTACAGTAAGTAAGGTGCTTTACAAAAAAATCAGTATACAAAAAAACGTACAAATAATTTAAATAATATACCTGTTTCATAAGGAATCTAAATTGGTATGATAAGTGCACAAAAACTGTGTGAAACTAAACATAATGTATTGTAATACAACAATAGGGAGTAAATTTACCAATGGCTTGTCTCCTATTTTCACAACTCTCTGATTGATAGGAAAGTGTTTTTGTGAAAATAATGTAACTGTAAGCTATGGGATAGTTATTATTTTAAACTACGGTTAAGTTACACGATTAGATTATTTACACAGTTGTAATTGTACTACAGAATAATAAAAACTGACTAAAAGTTACTACAATTGGTAAGTAAAATACAATAATGAAATGAAGGTAAAATTAATTGCAATTGTTGTTCGAACTGACGCCCGCCGTTTCTTATGCAAGCCCGTAGTCTTTTTCTCATGTTGGTACGCGTGATGCGGCCAGTTAGTTGTCCTCTGATAGTGTCAGCAGCAGCAATAATTCTTTCTTTCAGCTGTGCAAGAGTGTCTATGGGCTCAGCGTACACCAGTGACTTCATGTGCCCCCATAAATAATAGTCACACGGTGTTAAATCTGGGCTCCTCGCTGGCCATGGTGTCGGTCCACCTCGACCAATCCAGCGACAAGGATATTTCTCGTCCAGCCACTGTCTAACACCCAGACGGAAATGCGCGGGACAGCCATCGTGTTGGTAGATCATCTGCATCCTGATATTCAGAGGCAGGTCTTCGAGATACTCCCAGAGTTCGGATCTCAAAAAGCTTTCATAGGATCCGCCATTCAGGTTGTCAGGCAAAAAAACTGGTCCAATTAGATACGTATGAATGATTCCCATCCACACGTTTGCCGAAAATCTTCTTTGATGGGCTCTTGGCTTTGCCATGTGGGGATTTGCCTCTCGTGGGGCCCAATAATGTAAGTTGTGATAATTTGTTGTCCCCTCTCTGTCAAACTTAGACTCGTCGGTCCACAATATTTTAGTTAAATACTCGTTTTCTTCTTGATCCCGATGAAGCATGTATCGCCAAAAATCAATTCTTTTTGCGGGATCTCCTTCTTCTAATACTTGAACCGGTGTGTAATGGAAAGGGTAAAGTCTCGCCGAATGCAAAACGAACCAAACTTTCCACTGAGTTAAACCAAGCTGCTTTGCTATAACTCGGGTCTCTGCCGTAGTAATAAGTTTTGTTAAATGGTTTACTTACTGATATGTTATTATGCCATTTAGAAACCTAACGAAACGAGGAAGTTTTTGCAGTTATTTGTACATTTTCTTTATTATGATTTTAAAAAAAAATACTTCTTAATGTGAAAGTTGAAAATAAAAATTTTCATTTAACATTTAAATGAAAATAAATACGTTTTCAGTAGTGTTTTCATATGTTTTTTAATTTATGAGAATTATTTATTTAAATAATAACCTGAAACCACCAAAAAAAGAATGTTTAATCATCAACTTTTTTTTATCTCAACTATTTTACTCTGTAATCTGGGTTGTTTTTAAAAAAAAATTAAATCTTCCATAACTTTTTAACATTTGAATATAGGGTATGGTATTATATACTAATTTTGATAGCAAAGGAGCTGTACTATCACCTCCTAAAATGTTTTACACCTATTTACCTGTCACCCTGTATATTGTAGACTGTAGTAATGATTCATATTCAAAGATATAGAAAACTCAAACAGAAAACTATAAAAACAATCTTAACAAACATTTAACAAATGTTAAAAATAAAAATGTCATATGTGACCAACAACGATACATAAACAAACGAAAGTAAACATATATTGTAGATTGTAGTCACAATTCATATTCAAAGATATAGAAAACTTAAATAGGAAGCTATAAAAAAAACAATCTTAACAAGCATTTAACAAATGCTTTAAATAAAAATTTCATAACGAAATGAACAAACGAAAGTAAAATATTCAGTCTTTTTTTGTAGAAAGAACAGGGAAAAAGTTATTTAGCAACAAGTAAAACCTATAATATCCAGTCACCTTTATCCAATGAACCGAGAAAAAGAAGTTTTGACAATTGCTTTTCACTTAATCTATTCCTGGTTTTTATTGCAGAGATTTTTTTGACCGTCACTGGAGTTACTGCCTATATTCTTCCGAGTTTTAGGAATATCATGTTTCTTCAGGTGGCATGACAAATTGTAGTGTTCCCAGATGTTTTGTTTAACTTTCCACATATATTACACTTCTAATTCTTCTCAACTCTACTAAAATACTGCCACAATGCACTTGGATCCATTATATTGAACAACTTTAAGAATACAACGTCTTTGGTTGAGCAATACAAACGACTCTAAACAGTAAACATCAATAAATGACAACAAAATAACACAATGGAACGACCCGCGGTCGAAAATCGGCAACATCGGCTGAGTGCGAATCGCTCGCAGTGTTAAGAGTTATGTGTTACGTTACCAGTTACCAGACCAAGAAAACAAAATTCTTAGAAAATTTCACACAATTATTTTTGATTTGTTAGAAATTTTGCAATTTATCATAACGATGTAAAATCATCGATGTTTCAAATTATCGGGTTCCTTGTACATCGATGAATTAAATATCGACCATGTGACACATCGATGTGTAAATATCGATCTTTTGCTCCGATATATCGATGTTTTAAATACATCGATAAATATTGTGCATCCCTACCAACATAGTATTTTCTTGAAAAAATAAATGGCAGACTTAGGGGTCAAATCCGTCCTTTTATTCCATGAAATCATCTGAAACAAGTCGCTTAAATAATTTAGATCATCCAGAAAATATCATGTACCCTGTACTAATGTGTGCCCTGGTTTCAGTAGAATACGAGAAAGCACAATATTTTCAGCTTTCAGAGTCACAGTCTCCATATCTAGATAAACTAATATTACTTCCTCGAGATACCGTTTTGCGTTGGCTCATCAACAGCTCCAAATGCATGTTCCAGTTACATTGATGCCCTCTTACAACAAAGTGGTTCAATAAATAGTCACCTACTAGCTGAAAGCCCACAACAAATGCATTTACTCATTTTTAGATGTGTGTTTATTATACACTGGGGATGCCCACGTAAATATAATTCATTATATGTATGTCTGAACGCATTTTGTACCTACTTTTCACTCCGTAAGAAACTCATAAATATTGCACTTGACAACAAAGTAGGATTATTGAAAAATAGAGTATTTTTACATTCAGCCGTTAGTCACGTCAAATTAAAGTACGGGATGAGAATGATTTTTAAATTAAAAAAGTGTCCCCCCGTCGCGCCGGAGACGGATATTTTCCTGAACATGAATCCTGTGACCCCTCCTGACACAAATGCTGGATCCCCCTTGCGGAGATGTGCAAAAACGTGGGATTGATATGTGTCAAATTGCTACTTTTATGCAATTCCACACTAAATTTATTGAATATGTTTATGTAAATCTTTCAAATTCCCGAAATTCGTCAAATACATGCTGTAATGTAAACTGCAAAAACAATGGAACAAACAGGACGTGCAAATTTCATACATTTATATTATATAAATTGATAGCTGCTGTAGCTTGAGGTTAGAAGCTTAAATTATGCTTTGAGGATTCGAATCCGGCAGAGTTATTACGTAAAAAACCTGTATAATATAAAAAAAAACGATAAAATGTCAACTTGTTGGAGAACCTACATAATGTCAAAACGACATAATGTCACTTTTCAAGTTACGTAATACTCCTAGCGTACCTATTATCACATTTCAAGTACACAAATTACGTATGTTAAGATGCACCACAACCCATTTAAACGCCTTCGCAGATGCCAAGGCAGAAGCCTAAACACCAGAGCACCGTGGATGCTACAAGGAGCTTAAAAAGAAATTTTGTTACTCCGATTTTTGAACTGCTTGTGGTTGGTAGAACTGGGGACGGCCTCCTTAGGTAGATTGTCCCACAATCTCGATATCCTAGGGACAAAGAGGCGGTTGTAACAGCCAGCATCGAGCATGGATAATGTAGTCCGGGCGCCATCATCCCAAACATGTGAGCAGCACTCGAGGCTACGCCTTGAGAGTGAGTGGTTGATGTGGAAAAACTAAAACAAATCTTTTTTAGTTTTTAGAGAGTAAACATTGTATTCGGCAATAGTTTGAATATAAATATTTTATTTGGACATTTTCCATCACACATTTGGGTCCAGTTTATGTAGAGCAATGTTGCCTAATGTGACTTTACTACTTTTAACATGTATACGATTAACAATCAAACGATTTGTCGACAACTAATAACACTGTATGCATGGTGTTTGTGATTGTGCAGCCAATAGAAAACAACCCACCTATTGTTTGCTCTCGAATCCAACCCACAGTCGGTGCTTTTTTTCTTTGTTTACGTAATGTGATCTGATAAGATCTTATTGCTACTGTTCACGTCAATCAAAGGAATGTTTAAATCTGTGCAAACGTGACCTGCGATATTTTGCAGATTTAATAAACAGCCCAGTGACGCCGGAACCTCATATATTCTGGGGCAATCCGTAGAAGAAATGATTGACAAAATTCAGAGCTACACTTTATCCATAAAAGTAAATGTTTTGTAAAACAGCGCCTTTTACGAGTAGAGTAGGCTTAAACATCAATCGTTATAATTTCACTTTTACGATTAAATGGCGTAGCAAGAGCGAAATAAAATTTCATGGCTTTAATTTTTTCGATAACAAACGATCTGTTGTACTGAAAATAAATCAGCAGCACTTGCCAAGTTGCAGGCAAAACTATCAATATTTCCAGTTATTTCTTTAAACCTGATTCACAATAAAATAAAACTGCGTAGTGATCCTCACCTTATTCGACGCTCACTTATTCACGCTTTACTTCCCACGCAACTGATGAGGAAGTACTTTAATGGCGTAAACTTCATCATGAAAAGCCATTATCACTAATTTCCGTCGGTTCGTCGATCTAACCGTCCGTTAATTTCTGGTCCGTCTGTAACTCGGATTCTGATGGAATTTTCAGACAAGATTACTGCCATGCCAAGGATGAAAATGAAATGAAAATTTTTGATAATCGGTCCAAAGGAAAATTACAAATCTTTCATTTGAAAATATAGTGACTACTGATTTTAAAAAAATTTGTAGAGGCTAAAAAATGGGGGTTGCGTGTTGTAGGAGATGGGAGCGAGCATTAGTATATTTATTCGCCACCGACCTAGATAATTCTACGCACCTATTAGAATAATAGAGATGCATCGCAGGATGTCCGATATGTAGGCTGGTTAGTGGAGAGTAGGGCAAACATTTATAGATCGCAACGTTGTTAAATGGGTGGGGACTATAGGCGTGTGACTTCATCCTTTCAATTTTTTGTTTAGCTAACTTTTTTCTCAGCGGGCCTAATTTGTGCCGAACATAATTGTTCAGAGTCAACCTACTTGACGCCATTTTCTTAATTTCTCGGTAGTAGTAGTCGTCGATAATAATGGGTATGTCTTTCTAATTGCTCAACACGTATTATCTACAAGTAAAATAATTATGTAGAGGCACCACTCGATCCTTTTTCACATTTGAGTCCGTTTCGATAATCCGCAGCTCTCTATGTTCACAAGGAATTGCAAGCATGTGTACCCAACATAATTTCGTACACAAATGGAACCATCTCTCTAGCATCATTATCTTCCACTTCAGGTAAATCATGCGACAAACTTCAAATTGAACTCACCATGACTCTAAGAGGATGAGTATTTTTCCAAAGTTCACCTCCTGATTACGAATAATGCACTATCACAATCAGTATACTGATATCACGTAATTTTCCGCGCAGTGATAAGATACAATGGATATAAAGTCGTATTTGGAATAGTTAATCCGAAAAGAAACTCTCACAAAAAAAACCGTAAACAGTAATGAATTGCGATACAGCGCAACTCTAATGTATATACAGAGCGATCTTTATTTACTACTATCAAAAATATCTTAATGAAAATGTGATAATTCGTTTGGTATATATTTATAAAACATACTGCACTTGAAAATAAACGTGAACATATATATTTTTAAAACGATTATTTAAAACATTAATTTCCTCTATTTAGAACTATGTGGTCAACAGATGTTACATGTCCGGATTATTATAAAATTTCCAACTTACAATTTATTAGTAGACGTCAAGTAGGAAGACTCCGTTACTGGGTGAATGGATGGGGAACGAAAGAAGAGCAATCGACGGGAATTGTGAATAAAGAGTTATCCAAGACATACTTTTCGGAGTACCTAGTTTTTAGATATTTGATATTTTTTGATGAATCCCAACTTCAAAAGGGAGTTCGGTGTAGTATAATCGCCAGCACTGCACATCAGAACCTGCTCGTTCCTAAGTCGATTTACGTTTTACTTAAATTCATCATTCATTTCAAACTATAGTTCTTATGTTATCAAATACAAACCTTTGTCGCAATCGTCGGACACAATCGGCGCACTGCGCGTCACGAGTGATGATCAGAAATAATGATCAATCTCATCTTTGCGCAAGATACAGTCTCAATCACATTGCATCACTGCGCCAAAACCGAAACGCGAGATCATACTGAGACGAAGATCAAAAAGATCGTTCACGAACGCTCTGATTGACTATGTGACATTTGCATCAAAGTCTGATTTAACAATACGCGTAAGAAACGAGAATGATTATTGAAAGTCGCACCGTTCGACGGAGGCGTTTGTTAATATTTTTTGCTCTGGCGTGGTATGCGTATTCAAACAGCTTTTCGCGATAATAAACTGCATTGTTATTTTATGGCCTCTACGCCTCACACATGATCCGATAGATTCTCGCAAATAGGTGTAATAATGATATTGCTATCAAGCAGATTGAATTTAATGTGTAATGTACTCGTATGTACGAAACACAAATTCTTGAAATAGGGGAAACCGGCAGGTAAAAAACCTATATAATGTCAAAATAATCGGTAAAATGTCAACTTGTGCACTAGGTAGCCCCTAGTGTGCCGCTAGTTAAACGAATAAACAAATAAATTAAATAAACACATATATATTCGCCATTACAATAATTATATTTTTACAATATTAACATTAATATTATCACAGCTATACCTTACACCAGCTACTCATCCAAATTACACAATATTCAATTTTGACATTATTATAAAGCCCCTTTTTAATGAGACTTTCGGCAAATCTCAAAATTTATAAACTCCTGGGATATTTTTCTTATTCCGCGCCTGCTACAATGAGCATGAGTAAATGTCGAATAGCTCAAGGCTGATACTATTCGTCATTTATTTGTCTGGGCGGTCCTTGGGACCTTTGCCCATTAGTCACTGTCTGATGTACGTTAGTCGAATCTGTCAGTCCTGGTTGCCCAGAAACCAGACAAAGTCAAGGAAAAAGAGAAAGGGAAAGAGAAGAAAAAAGGAGAAGAACAAAGAAAAACAGATATGCTTAGTTTAAGAGGAAACACCTAGGCTTTTTGACTTGGTACACGGATTAATTTTGAGGTGAACTAAACAAATTTTTGATTCGGTTTTGTTAGAGTGTAATTTTGAGTTTACTAAAGATTCACGCTAACTTTTGATTACAGTGCGAGCCGTGGCCTTGAATGTTTACGAACTTGTTCCACTGTGTAGTCCACTGAGTCACGCAACAAAGGGTTGCTGTGCGATTCCGCTTAACTATAACGTCGCTGCGCCTGAAGCTTGACATAATCCCTCAAGTAAGGAATGTCAAGGTCTGTGTGTAGTGTCTCATTTGAGACATACCATGGAGCGTTGCAAATTGTCCGCAAAGTTCTGCTTTGCAGTACTTGAAAACTTTGCATGCGTGTCTTGGCAAGAAAACACCAAGCCGCACATGCATAAGTAATGGCTGGTTTAATAATCATTTTATATAGTCGAACTTTGTTTATCAAACTCAATTTAGAGGATCTACATAACAAAGGATATAGTTGCCGAAACGCAATTTGGAATTTTGTTTTTATGGATGCTGTATGTGTCTGCCAGGTTATGCCTTTATCAAGGGTGACACCGAGATACTTGGCAGAATTTGTCCATGGTACACGATTTCCGTCTACAGAAACCTCTGCTGGGGGGCCGCGACGTTTTTTGGTACAATAAATAGCCTGCGTTTTCGAATGATTAATTTTTATCAGCCACCGTTCCGCCCACTCTAGAACTTCGTCCACCGCATTCTGCAACCCATCGTGAACCAGATCACCAGTACACGACTGGGCGACAAGTGCAGTGTCGTCAGCATAGAGGTAGACTTCACAGTTGCTGGGGGAAGGGACATCATGGATGAAAAGCGAATAAAGAATTGGTCCTAGGACCGAACCCTGAGGAACACCGGCCCGTACTCGCCGTGTTGTTGACAAAACATTGTTAATTTTGATCCGAAACTTCCTTCCTTCAAGAAAGGATTTCTGTAATTTTAGAAGCCAAAAAGGAAAACCCTTTTGGATTAGTTTATAGAGGAGGCCCGCGTGCCACACCTTGTCAAAGGCTTTTGAGACATCCAAAAGCAAGATGAGAGTACTCATGCTAAGGGTGAAACCTCTGGTTACATGCTCCACCAGCCTGACTGCCTGTAGCTCGGTGCTATGCTCGGACCGAAAACCGAATTGGACGTCAGGAATCACATGGTGATTTGACGAAAAATTATCAAGGTGACGATAAATCACCTTTTCGGTGAGCTTAGAAGGAGCTGACAGCAGACTTATGGGACGGTAATCCTGAGGAAATATCGAACCCACCTTCTTTGGAATCATGATGACCTCAGCAGTCTTCCAGCCAGCAGGGAAGTACTGGATTTTGAGCGTCGCATTGATTATTGTCACCAAGTATGTCAGGGCTTTCGGCGAGAGCAGCTTCAACGCCTTGTTGGTGATAGCTCAAGGCTGATATTTTATACGGAAACCCACATAATGTCAAAAAAAAACTAAATGTCATAAAAATCGGTATAACGTCACTTTTAAGTTACGTAATGCGGGTGCGGGTATAGCGAATATCTCGGGCAAAGCGAACTTTTTACATACAAATTATGAGTATAGACAATTGCCAAAAAGTGCACAAATATATTTGTCCAGCGAATTGATGCATTTCATATGATCAGTTTTTTTAGCATTTCTATTTTCTCCGACGAAAATTAGAATAATACGGGAAATATTAGGTTTCTCTTAAAAACCTATTGTATATGTAAATGTTATATGTACTCATATTATCTCATCAGGCACTTAACGTTAATTAACCAATTGTGACCATAATAAAAAGCTTTTTTTGATATACTGATATCGTGACATCGGTTATGCATGAAATTATAAATGTTTCGATTCCAACTTTATGTATTTGCAAAATATTTTGTTTATTCAATTTTTCTACGCCACTTGGCAGGATAATATTGCAATCGTGAAACTGATTTCCGTCGGTCCTTCCGGTAATCCTTGGCCTCTCTACCTATATATCCTGTACAGCAAGGACGGATTTAGGATTTCGGCTAGGGGGGATGGTTCGCAACCGATATTTGGGGCTGGTAATTTTTCAACTTCAGTGGAACTTCCACTGTGATCTATCTGGTCACTGTCAGCTTGAAAAAAAACATGGAAAATGCCCAGAAATCCTCAGAAACGCAATATTTTATCATATGAGAACAAAATTAGTACGTGGCATTTATAATTAACTAGTGTAATAATATTTATTTATTTATTTATTTATTTATTTCCAACAGGTGAAACCCAATTACAGGGAGTGATGAAAAAAAAAATAACAATTAAAGAGACATGGTTCTTGGACTTAAATCTATAGTATCACACATTCTAAATAAGATTGGATGATCTATAGCAGTTAATAATCGATGCACAACTGTCACTGTAAATATCACACGATTCAGTAACACTGTTCATGACGCAGCACATAATATTAATTGGCGATTTTGTCATAAAATTTGTACGGCTAGCTTGACAATAGAATGCCGTTTGTTGTCGACTCTCTAGCCTTGGAACGCGGAAACATATTTTTTCAAGTAAATTTTGACAGTTAATTTTATTGTGAATGAGGCCATACAAAAACGACAAAGCAAATATGTTTCGTCTTGTCGACAGTGAATCCAAATTGAAAAACTCTAATAGGGCACTATGGTCACAACCTCTTTCTAGATATTAAAGATTAATACATAAAACAATTTTTTGCTCTGTTAACCGAAAAAAAAAACATTCTGAGGGACCCCGAGACATATCCCACTCCATTCCACAAAACGAGCATGAGACCCAAAAATTCACATTATCGTATGGACGCTAGACGAGACAAACAAGGATGTCTATATACCATCTATAGATCATGTTTTGAGACCGTCTCCAGACAGCCCAGAGATAAATTGCGCAACGGGGTATACTAGTGTGTACTAAGCTTACGGATTAAGACTCTGAACTGCCCATTCAGCAAATCAAGAATTGGTGCAAATACTGACACAATCAAGCACTTCTATTATATCAGCAGGTGATAAAATAGGTACATATAGTCAATTATTTTTAGAATTTCAATATAGATGTTAGCATAGTGATTCACGGCAACACCAACCCGAACAAAATCAGTCAAGCTTTACACACTTTTCAAATTACTATTGAGCAACAAACAGAACATAAATCACTTTTTAAGTGCAATCTGTATCGATAATATATTACTCAGACTTAGATTTGTCACGAGACACAATACTCATATATACGTATAAATCGTAAGAATTGTGCTGTAAACGTGACGTCAAAGAGGGACAGCGTTTGGAATACCAAAGGATACCAGAAAATCGCAATGCTCAGTTCCTATAGCTATAACTTATAGTTGGTATGCTTTTGCCACCATGATGTGTCAGAAAGTAATACAATGGTGTTAGATTACGAAAGCGAGTGCCAAACTGCTATACATTTCTGCCGGTTTTGGAGGAACTTTTTACGTAAGGTTACTATTACGCCAAGCACGAAAAGCTATGTGGTTTTTGAAAATAGGTATATTGGCGGGGATGATAATCTTAATTTTTTATGTTAGTTTATTTATACGCTTTCAAATTCGGTGATTCTAAGACCCTACTGGCCATATTCCACACATCATAGGTTTCCCCGTACATTTGTGTCAGAATAAAAGAGAAATGTTTTCGATGCTCATCTCCTTCTACTATCTGGGGTGAGCGCTCGACATAGCGGTCTGCTTGATTCTTCTACTCGTACTGCGACGGTGCTTCGGTGTGTCTGACTATCTACGAAAGTGTAATGTTGCCAGATGGACGGTAACTACCGGTATGGCAGGACAAGAATGTCTATGAAGTAATTGTATGGGTCTGTTTGACTGACTTGATCTGTTTAATTTCTCTATTGTACATGTTCTTAACTAATCTTTCCCAGAGGGTTTAACTTGTGCTAAACCTAATCCTCTATGAACTACTCACGGAGTTGCGTAGAAAGTGCAGAGTCAACCTACTTAACGCCATTTTTTGACATTGAAAAGTAAGTAATTGGTTCTCATGAATTCTTCTGTCTGATATTCAAAGTTATATTCTGTGGTTAGATTTAAGCAGGTTACTAGCTGATGACTTTAATGAAACGCGGCTGGTATAGTTAACTTTTTACGTAATTTACTAATGATAAATACAATGGCCTTGAAATTGGTGAGCCGCGTAGAACATTTTTTACAGAAACTACAGATTATTTCGTGTTCTACACAGATTGAGTTTTAATGTGCACTCGGTCGATAAATCCGTTTATACGCATTGTATCTGAAAAAGTTAAACAGAAAAATTGAAGCCTGACTAGCAAAATATTTTTAAATCTACAGAATGATTCGTAACTACGTGGTGACCCAAACATCTTTCTTTTAAATGGTCTATAATTTATTACAGTTTTGTTGATTAGCCCTACCGAACGAAACAATTTCATGTCACATACTATAGGGTTTTAAAAAACACTCAACTTTGACAACTCGCACCTCCTCAAGCCTTACAGCTAGAGTACCCACTGAATTTTTCGTCAGAAAAAAATTATGATCCCATATTTTCTCAATTCCTGCTTACCTTTTCAGTATTCTTTAACAGTTTATACAATGTTTCCAAGAACGCAAAATAAACAGTGTGACAAACTTTTAGAATTGAACACCCTGTACATTTCCACATGTTTTGATTCCCCTTTTCGCAAGCTTTCTTTTGCTATATAAGGTCACTGGTGGTTTGTACAATTGGATTTTGATTTACAGCTAAACTTCTTGTATCTTGGATATTTTACCAAGTCACATATTTTTGGATCATAATTTTTTTCTGACGAAAATTCAGTACTCTAGCTAACGGTTGTCAAAGTTGAGCGTTTTTTTCTATAGACGGTTCTTACTCTAAAAATTTGAAAATAAATCTGCAATAAAATAGAGAGTATTCCATTTGGAAAATGTATGTTTGAGTCACCACTTAGTTATGTATAGACAAACATATTTCCCAACACTGGTTCAGCCTCAACTTTTGTATATAACTTTTTTTAGATACCATGCGTAATAATTGTCCGAGCCTACCGGAAAACTCACTCCCTGTATGTGTATACGAAAGATCAAAAAGTTTTCGACATCCTACCCTGTATTACTTTCAACACTTGAAACCTAGAATATGGCAGACACATAGGCGGTCAACGAATGACGTATGGTACGACTCAACTATACGTTTTCCAACGGCGACCGATACGTGCAGTGCTTTCGCATTCGTAGTTCTATGGTGTTTCGTCGCAGTTTTCGTACACCTATAACCTTTTTGTCCTTGTTTTTAAATTCAAAATTGGGCTTAAAGGCATATAAGAAGGAAGTAAGAAATTTAAAATAATGTCGACAATACCAACAGTGTTACCACTAAATAGTGGTCACGAAATACCTGTTGTAGGCTTAGGAACGTACAAGGTAAATAAAATAAGGTGCTTTTAATCAAAAGGGATTTAAACCCTATCGTGCTATGATAAGAAAATATATACGGGCGTATATAAGAATAACTTCAATAACTAGTGTCGATTATGTTTTCCATTTTGAACCTATACAAGGCTTGTTCAAAAGCTTTGTGTCTTTAAAATGTGCAAGAGACTTTTCTACAGTAGATGAAATTCTACACGCAGTGGCATAGCTACCTTGGGTGGCACTCGGTGCGGAAGTTGGTGGTGTCTCCCTATCGATAGTCAAAAGCAAAACCTTTTATATGATTTATAAACGTCATGGATCATTTAATA
This sequence comes from Acanthoscelides obtectus, assembly GCA_963669975.1. Lineage (NCBI taxonomy): Eukaryota > Metazoa > Arthropoda > Insecta > Coleoptera > Chrysomelidae > Acanthoscelides > Acanthoscelides obtectus. The sequence goes on from CAVLJG010000001.1 coordinate 94,009,040, forward strand.
TTTTCATTTAATAATATATTGAACAAATAAACAAAAACTAAGACAGAAAAAATATGTTTATCTTACAATTAAAATATCTTCTTTCTAGCTTTGACAAAATTGCCAAGCTGCGATTATGTCATTGTTGTCCTCAAATAGTTTTTTATTAATTATAGTCAACTGACACTCCTTTCACATGAAGCTACAGACACGCAAACCTTCATGTATAATTTTAGTACAATCATAAGATTTGGAAGAGATTCTGTAAAATCCCATTCTATAATAAACTTTAAAAAATCTAGAGATACCGAATCAGAAACTGTAAAATTATTGGCTTTTAAGTGTCTTCGCAGTCTTGGTATGTCCAAAAGTAATTATGCCTCTGAGACCTCATCATAAAATTCAGTAAAGTAAATTTGGATGTAGCTAATTTCTGTTCTTCAGTATTCGCCAAAAGCAAAGTATTCCTTTGTATGATCTCGAACAATGGAGCTAGGTCTTGAAGAGACTTCGATCTTGTCTGGAGTTCAACTCTGAATCAGTTAAGACATTCCAACATATCTTTTTGAAGTTCTTCTTTCAGTGTCAGTCCTGCATCACTGGCCATCTCACCAACCACCCGTTTTTTACGACGAAATCCTCTTTCCGTTGGAATATATAATATTTTTTTGTAGCAATATCTATTGCCTCTTTCACAATGTGACCCCTTTTTACTTTTTTTTTCTATTTTTTTTAGCAGTGTCGTCAACAGTTGAGCCTTTACTTTGCAATGCAATCTGTGCAATTTTTTTATGTGTTTGTACATTGTTCTTAGCTGAGTCACCGGCTGGGTGTCACCCCAAAAAAGGTGACACTGGGCGCGGATCGCCACCGCCCCCCCTTGCTACGCCACTGTCTACGCGTAAGGCAAAGAGCGAGATATCAAAATTGTAACTTGCATAACAATCTTTGGGCAATACAAAAACTGTTTGAAACTCTCTTCCTATTTAGGGGAAAACATATGCAAAACAATATGGTTTAGTCAAGAGCTACAATATTGACGGGTAAAATTTTACATACTTTTAAATTTAGGAAAATAAGTGCTAAAGTAGCTGTTTCACGCAATCGCCAATTTTTTTGGATCCACATAATCTTTTTAAATGTTTTAAATTTAATTTTTTTGTGGTGCTTATAGCACGAAAGTGCATATAACATTCTCGTCGGAGTATCCTTTTGCCGTTTTTTAACATTTGTAATCTCTGGAACCGAGTTCGACGACGACGAAATTTAGGGACTAACGAATCAAAAACTTATCTACATCTTTCAGAGTCTGTACCACAGACAATTTTCTTCCTTTCTTGAAAAGTTTACCCTAATAAATTTAAGCGATTCTTGCATTCTTCACTGGCGCATTCCAAGTCAATCAAGAATTCATTTAAACCATTCCAATATTTTCCAGTCCAGTTCTGGAGAAGTGGGGGAAGCCGTGAAATATGCCATTCAAATAGGCTACAGACATATTGACTGTGCCTGGATGTATGCTAATGAGGCTGAAATTGGACATGTTCTCAAAGAAATATTGGACGAGGGTTCTATTAAAGAGAAGATTTGTTCATTGTGACGAAGGTACAGATTTCGATTTCTTCAATATTTGGTGGCAGTTTGTGAAAATCAGTTTGGAAATATTGGTAAATGTTGTCAAGAGTACAATTTTGGTCCAAAAAACAGTCATTTCATATCCTAGGTATAGCCACAGATCAAATGCATATATAGCCGAAGACAGACGCACTTTTATTTTTGCAAATCCTACATTTCATAAACGAGGAGCTATTTTAATAAGAATCTCCAATGGAGTCTCAAAATACATAAAATACCATTTTGTCCGTTTTAGTTGTGGAACAACTTTCACGCAAGGGAATTAGTAGTGGAAAAATTGAAAGAATCCCTGAGTTTGTTAAATCTTACATATATAGATTTATACTTGATACATTGGCCAATGGGTTTCAAGGTATGTAGTTATTTATACAATTGACGGTGCATTTGTAAACCTATTTAGAATGTTGAATTTTTCGGAAGATGCGAGCCTGTAGTGATGGATGAATGGTCAGAAAATATATTGGTAATTGATAGTCAACCTGTAGAATAAATGCTTTTAGGAGAATGCTGACCCATTGCCAAATGATCCATCTGCATACACTGACATTGACTATGTGGAAACCTGGAAAGGTATGGAAGAGTGTGTGGATCAAGGTCTGGCAAAGAGTATCGGTTTGTCCAATTTCAATGAAGAGCAGATTACCAGGTATTTTTGAACAGTAGAGGGTTAAAATAGAGATATTTGGACTCAAGCAACCAGTATCATTTATATTATTAGGATTATTAATCATATTTCGTTTTAAAGTACAAAATTTTAAGAAATTCTCATTTCCTGGTGATTACAGGGTATTGGAGAATTGTCGTATAAGACCTGCAGTGAATCAGATAGAAGTGAACCCGAACTTGAACCAAAAAGATTTGATAGGGTTCTGTAAGGAAAGGGAAATTGTAGTCACGGGTTACTGTCCGTTAGGTCGGGCTGCACAAAGTCAGGTCACACCGGGTTACCCGGTTTCGACATTGTTGGACCAGAAAGTTGTGGAAATGGGTAAAAAGTATGGTAAGACGGCTGCTCAAGTTGTATTGAGGTATTTGGTAAGTATATATTGTTTTTTGAACTTTAGTGGATTTTTTTACAGAGTATATTGTGTCCCTGTGTGTCATATTGTGATGCCTTATTGTACTTTTTTTTAACGCAATTATATATATATATATATATATATATTATTTTGGTTGTGACAATTATCTACTGCCTACTTGCTTATACCGATATATTTTTTTTGGAACTTTTCTGATGGTTGAGCATAATAGTTCGAAGCTAGACTCCACCATCCTCACGTTTCATTTAATTGAAGATTTTCTTATTTTTTAATAAAGTCGGTTATTGTTATTATTAAACAATTTGACGGTAGATGTAGAGCATTTTATGCACTCAATCTCAGAAGCTATAAAATTATTGCATAAGAAAAACATATTAAAACAATGTATCTGTTTCAAATTAGATACATTTTTACAGATATCACTGGGCATAGCTGTCATACCGAAATCAGTAAACGAAAATCGAATACAGGAGAATATCCAAATATTCGATTTTGATCTGGATCCAGAAGACATCAGCTATTTGGACTCTCGCAACACAGGCCAACGAATTGCAACACTTGTTGCTTATAAGGACCACAAATATTACCCATTTAGATAGCTGCAATGAATGACAAATTCTTGTTTTTTACAATAGCATTCTAAAATTGGACAGTTGCATTCTTAGTTGTAGAATGCTTAAGTCCGAAAATATGTTTTATTGGAAGTGATGATTAAATGATTTAGTATGCAATCTTATGTGTAGAATAACATTGTAAGGGTCGATTTGAAGACAAATTAAATATAGATATACATGTTAGGTTTCATGTGTTTGTATTTGGTAAATAAATAATTAAATATTCATATTTCATTTTTTTACACCGCAGCAACAGGCAGAAGCCTAAATGCCAGGGCACCGCGGCTGTTGAGGAGCTTAAAGAAACCTTGTTAATCCGATTTTTGACCTGCCTGAGCTTAGTGAACTGGAAAAAGCCTCCTCTTGTAAATTGTCCCACAATCTCGATAGCATGGTGCCAAAGGAGCGGTCTTATCGGCTAGTTCTGAATGTACGAAGTTCGACACATCGCGCGGCGGCATCATGGAGGAGAGCGTAACGGTAGAAGAGATCGCCGGTGCGAAAGGGTCCAGAGGCAGTCCATTAGAGCACTCATCGATTAGTCAGCCCTCCTCTGAACAGCACCGAGCATGGATGATGTACTCGGGACGCCAGCACCCCAAACATGTGAGCAGTATTAGAGGCTATGTATTATCTGGGCCTTGTATAGAGTGAGGAGGTTAGGAGAAAAGTACTTCTTAGCCCTAAACAAATAGTCTAGCTTTTTCCCAGCAGCTGCCGTTATTGACGAGGTGTATTCGTGCGAGTTCAAGTCCTCGGTGATCTGGACTCTGACCAGCCGAAATGAATGGTTCTTTGGTAGAACTCGGCGATCCATCGAAACAGAATGAGCGTTAGGACGTTCTTGTGTTTTGGAAGCATTAAACTGTACAAGATTGTTGCGTCTCCAAGAAGTGATAACCTCCAAACGAATTCTAACCTCCAGATTTCTTGTAAGAGGCGGAGTCGCTGTTAGTCTTCTTTTCTCCAGCTCACCAGCAGAGATTATTAGCTTGTCACTCTAAAGTCCTGCAGTTAGAGTGCTGTAATCAGCAAAGCTGTGGATTGGATTGTTTGTGCAGGAAAAAAGGCCGTTGATATGTAAGAGGAACAATGTCGGAGCCAACACCGATCCTGAGAACACCCGCGTTGACACTGTGGGATGAAGAGACGACATATTTTTTTAAAGTGCCGATTGAATCACTGCTAAATTAGAAATTGTTATGGATTCAATTAATTTAAAGCCTCTTTGTGGTCAGTGCCCGCGCCGTAAAACCGTAACGTTTCCCATCGCTAAGAGATTGTCGAGTCAATATTTCCGAATCTTAGATCATAAAGGTGAGCTTCTTTCATTTGTTTATTTTAGTAAATAAATAATGGTACAATATATTTATCTTACAGATATTTTGGTACATTTATTCAGAATAACCCTCTCAATGCACATAACCCATAATAGTATGAACAGAACATCATGACGAAATGCTTTTTATTGTAACTGAAATATGCACTGGTGATTAAGTGCTAATCATATGTTTTCTCCTCTGTCGTCGCTTATTGACTTTGTTCCTAATTTGCTTTTCTTAATCATATGTTTTCTCCTCTCTCGTCGCTTATTGACTTTGTTCCTAATTTGCTTTTCTTCTTCCTCGTCGATATCGTTATCAATGTTCTCCAATGATGTGTTTGAAGCTTCGATCGACAGCTTTTCCAACACTTCAGTCTCATTCTTAGTCAACATTTTCATTTGGACGTCCTTCATACTGGCTGCATCACTGTTGTCTTGAAATGTAGGCGATTCCAGTGGTTCCCCATGGTCGTACATGCTCTTATCTAAGGAACCTGGAACAACAGAGTTTTTAGCGCAACAAATACGAATCGCTAAGCCTTACGTTACGTAATTTTTGACAGTGACACCAATAAAGTGAACCATATTAAGTTGACAGTGCCGACTACTGACAGGTTGCCTATTTTTTCGATTTTGACGGCTAATTCCAAATTTACAAACCTTGATAAATTTTTTGTTTTGTTAATATCCAGGCTTAGGATCATAAAACTACAACTAACCACAAAACCAGCAGATTGCATATTTAACAAAAATCAGGGCAATTCAATTCATTTGGAACACTGTCTATTTTTGCATTCATTTTTATACATGATCTAAAGCTCATATTTCTATTACATTTTAACTAATATGTTTTTATAATTTGGTTTTTGGTTAAAAAGTTGTGCCCCTTGACAAATCTTTTTGTGTCTCGGCGTTTTTTCTTTTAATCAGTGGTTTTCGATAAACCCGTGGTGGGAAGTTTTCAAATGAATACCCTGTATAGGAATTATTTTTTAATTCGATGAACTATACAATTAGCACTAGATTGACATTGGGAAGATAAAGGATCAGAGCAGGAGAGCATAAATTTCGTGAAGATCTATTGCGAAACACTGTTTTTAATAATTAAAGAGACATTTGTAATTATTTATCATTATTTCAGACAGGTACCTTGTTTTAGGTGACACTATCAATTAAGTATTTACATCTCAATAAAATCGTGAAAATATGTCCACCATCAAATTCATATGAATAAAATATTTTTATGATTTCAAATTATTTATCAGCTAATCAAAGAGATCAACATAAAATAGTCACGTACCACTTTGTTGTTTCTTTTTCAATGTTGGAATGATGAAATCTGTTGATGCCTCTGCAGATATTGTCTCTGCACACTCAGTATCTATTTTGTCTCGAGAGTCTTGCTTCTCGTCTTCCGTTGTGTCTTTTTCTGTTGCATTTTCTTCTCGTTCTGAACTAACATCCGAATGTTCATTCTTCTGCCTGTGTATCCGAAAACCGTATTTATCTACTTCATATTCTGGAATGCTCTCTTCGTCACTTTCTTCTTTTGATGGGGCGTGTCTTATCTTAATTTCCGGCCCACCACCTGAAACAGCGAATAACAAATTGTTTCTAGTGACCTTGAATGTTATTATCAAGGTCAAGTCATTTTTTTAAGTGGTTCATTCTATTTGGCAGTGACATTTTGACTGACTGAATAGTAATGGGTCTTGCTTTGCCTCATTGGACAGATTTTATTGGCCCCAGAATCACTCCTCTCCACATGCATATGCACTATGCATAGATGAAAGGCAGGACCTCCTCTGGACTATAATCAAGGTCAAGAAAACAACAACAATATTCCGTTAGTCCATTTCTGGTGTTCTAAATGAGTCAATTATTTTTCATGGACACCTTTAAGTAAGACTCCAAATACGCCACTCAAAAAATTAAGGTGGCAAGAAAAAAAAAACAAATTTTGCTGGGATTTTCGAGAGACTGTATTTCAATGAAAAATGGTCGTCTGTATGCTTTGAAAATTTTGAAGCTTTAAGATTCAAGTTTTTTAGCCGGAGACTTTTAGGAGCTACGGTTCTCATGTAATTTTAACAGATAGTGCAAGAAAAAAATGTTTGCCTCCTTTCTAGTCCACGGGCTTTAAAACTTTTGAATGAAAAAGGATCCTTTTGTCATCGACCACTGATATCTCAATAAACAGTGATCACACAGAGAATGTAAGGGTTTCTCCTAAATCTGGAATAAACCTCAAATGTTTTTCTATTTTTTTTAAACTGATGGTGTTACAGATATCCAATAGTGACAACAGAAGAAGAAAAATGATTTTTCCATTTTTAGCCAGATTTCTGGTTCAAAAATTTTGCTGCTTTGATTTCGTCCAAATTTTGACCAATCGGTCCAGAGAAACCGTACAATGGATCGGTCTGTCGTCATGCAGAGTTATTTGGGGGACATTGAGGTATAAAACACATAAAAAAATATTAACCTTCTCATTAGCAGTTCCAAAAATGCGGTCTATTTTCCAAAACAACAAAGAAACTTTTTTGACTTTTTTAAAAACCAATACTAGGGAAACAAACAAGTCCTTAAATATTACAATCAAATTTTATAGGAGGTTTATCCCAGTTTTCGGAAATATCCTTACTTTCTCTGTGCGATCACTGGTCATTGACAAAAGGATGCTTTGTCATTCATAGTCAGATATCTCCATGTCAAATGATCGTATCGAGATTTGAAGAACAGGATATTTAAGCTGAATAAACTGACTAAAAAGAAGGTAAACATTTTGCAACAAATTTTTTATGCGCTATCAGAATTGCATGTGAACCGTTGCTCTTAAAATGTTTCGGCTAAAAAACCTGTAAACTGTAATCTTAGAGCTTCAAAATGCTTTTTTAAAGTCTAAATACGACGATTTTTTACCGAAATACTGTCTGTCAAAAATTACCGAAAAACTTAGATTTTTTTGTTCCCTTAATTTTTTGAGTAGTGTAGCTACTAATCTGTAAAATTTTTGCTAAATCCCACGGTATTGTTCAAACATTATTTGAGAAAAACCGATTTTCAGTAGCAACTTTTTAGTATTTTATATGCGTACAAGATATTGACATGTTATTTTGCGACCTCTAATTTTGAAAATATCATTCAGACTTTTATGAACACTGGAAAGAAATGTCAACACAGTATGCTTGATGGTAATTGTCAACTTTACTAACCATATATGTTGTAAAAGAAATTCCAAACAGACTCTGGAACCTCTGCAGCTTCATTTAAATCCAGCTGGTTCAAATTTATCTTAGTATTGTCTATGGGGCCTGGGGGATCCACGCTGCGTTTCTGCACGAAATTGTGCCATTGGCTGAACCACGATGCTGACAGGAAGTGCGTATTTGGTGCATCCTGATTCTGTGCTTCTCTGCTGATTTGCAGGAACGTCTCCATTTCAAAAAGCAGTCTCTTGTGCAACCCCAAACACGCAGGACATACAGCAAGGTTGGTGAACGGAGGGCAGCCACCAAACTTTTTATACAGGAAGTCGTAAACTTCATACGGAATGACCATTGTTATCTTTTCTAAGTCTAAATCTCTATCTGGGTTAACGGCACCGTGATGACATAAGAAGTCGGAGTTGTCTATCGGCCCAGGTTCTGCGCAGTAATAAAACTTGTTCACCCAGCTCCTGGATATGTACGACCTCTTCGGGCTGTCTGCGTATTCTTCTAAAATCTTTTCAGCTTTGTTTCTGACAACCTGAAATTATAGAATCATTGCAAATTCGACAGTATCAAGTATACGTCCATGCGAATTCGGGTGCAAATCGGATGGCACGACACATTTCTCATTGTAACATAGTGTAAGATGTCAAATGAGAAGGATAACCTTTACAAAGTAATGAAACTAACGCCAACAAAAGAGAACATCGAACGTTACAATAAATATAAAAATAAATTTATAGAGCTTACTAGGGAGACAACAAGAGCGCACTTTTTACCAAAATTAGATAATAGTAAAAATGATAGCAGAAGAGTCGGTAGAAGTTATAAAGGATACCCAAAAAATCTGCAACGAATTTATAACATTTTTTCCAATATAGCAGTTGCCAAAAGATATACCCTTAACACAAGTTCCAAAAATCGCTAAATTTGTTTATTTTAGACAGAGTAGAACCACGTGAAGTATACACTACAATTATGTCCCTGAAAAATCGCAAAAGCCCAGGATTTGACGGTATTAAAAGTGAGCATCTGAAAATTATAGGCGAGGATATGGCAGAACCATTGACTTATACAGGGTGTCCAATAAGTACCACGACAAACTTAAGGAGAAGGTATGCTTTAGGCTGACCTCCCAAATGACAAAAACTTACCTATATAAAAGTGTCACCGTTTTTGAGATACTGAATTTTAACTTAAATTTAAAAAAAAAACGAACCTTTTCATATGTGGTCTTTAGCTGCGTGTACAAATAAGGTTATACAAGTACTTTGTACATTTTTTCTATAAAATACTTCTAGATAATTGCTTTATCATATACAAATGCAATGTAGTTAAAATATATTAAGGAGCCATGACCAAATAAGGACTGTTTTGTGATATTTTTTCCTCTTAAGAGATGCCGAGCTTGTATTAGAATAGGAGGTGCCAATTTGAGCATATTTTGTCAATAAATGAATAAACTCCAAGTCGCCAACCATGTTTTTCTTTCCATTATACAGGGTGTTCGCAAAGTTGGGGTTTTCCTTTACACGACGTTTAGATCTTGAAAACATAAGCAATTTTTCTTTGTACGATATACACCAATGTCTTAAGTGAACCGAGATAAAGGGCTCTGCAACATCAAAAATATCTGAATACCGTCCTGTAGCCGCGACATCACCGTGTGGTACAAGGTCACTGGCTCAACCCGACGACAGAACTGGGTCGGGGTCGGGGTCAGTGTGTCAGGTCAGTATGCAACCTTCAACCGACGGTTACGGTCACGCGTGTAGAGGTAATCGCGTAGACGAGAATCCCTCAACAAGCACTAGAGACGTGGCTAGAGAAGTGCAAGTATCAAAAACTAAAGTGTGGCAAACGCTGCGTGAAGAGGGGCTGTATCCCTTTCACGTCCAACGTGTACAAGCCCTTCAACCTGACGATTTTCCAGCAAGAGTGCGGTTTTGTGAGTGGTTGTTGCATCAACATGACAATAATCCGGACTTTTTGAAGTGCATATTGGTGACAGACGAATCTACGTTCACGCGTAATGGGGTGAATAACTTTCGCAACACTCATGTTTGGTCAGTAGAAAATCCGCACGCTGTCCGTCGGGCACATTTTCAACAAACATTTTCGGTGAATGTTTCGGCTGGCATGGTGAACGGTATGCTCATTGGACCATTTATTCTCCCAAATCGATTGGACGGGATGCAATACCTAGACTTTTTACGCAACATTTTGCCTTCCTTGTTAGAAGATGTGCCATTAAGTGTAAGACAATCAATGTGGTTTCTGCACGATGGTGCACCGCCCCATTTTAGACTCGAAATGCGTGAGTTTTTGAATGAATTATTTCCGAATAGGTGGATCGGACGTAATGGACCCGTAGCGTGGCCTCCGCGATGTCCAGACTTAACACCATGTGATTTTTTTCTTTGGGGAGAAATGAAACGCTTAGTGTACAAAACTGAAGTGCATACGGTTGACGAACTTCGTCTCAGAATTGAACAAGCTGGTGCTTTCATTCGGGGGAGAGACTCCATTCTCAAAGCCTGCACCGATGCTTGGCTACGTCGTGCACGCACCTGTGTTTTTGAATCAAACGGCGATAACTTCGAATAATACCTATAAAGTACGTTTACCTAAAAACTGAAAACGTGGCAACGCCGTCATATTTGTGGGATTTCATTTTCTGTTGGAGCGGTATGATTTCGGGCAGAGACGTACTGAGCCCTTCTCGTCAACTGGAGAGTGAGTACTTTTTCCTTTATTTTTTTTACTTGGTCGCCCTCGTTTTACTACACATTACCTTTGTTATTTCAAGGGTAGTTGTTTCTGAAAAGGAAAACCCCAACTTTGCGGACACCCTGTATTGACCAACTTTTCAATTCAAGTATAGGACTTCGATAGGACTTCAGTAATCAACATTATGGTTTCTGTTATGAGATTCCCCAACAATCAAAACCATAATAGACATAAAAGCTCAAAATGATTCTAGCAAGAATTTGTTAGTTGAAAGCACTGAGTACTTGACAGTCAATCCGTGAATTTGATCACTGATCTAAACACCGCAAATCTTTGAAGAAATTCATCTCAATAAATTCGTGAAGAAATTGTTGACCTTAAAACGGGTATATGAACAGTGTTTAGAAGTGATAAGGTCATAGTTTCTGAAGATCCTTGAGACCAGCTTTCAATGACTAAATATATAAGTTTAAAATCAACCAAGTTGTCACCGCTCTTAAAGAAACCTTCCCAGTTTAAGATAGTAAGTAGTAGTAGTTGAGGCAGCAGCGGTGGCCATTGTAGTAGTAGACTCTTCGGTCTCCTGATCAGTCGCCGTGGGCTGTGCGGGTTCGAGTTCCGTCCCAGGAGAAATTTATCTCTTGGCTATGGATGTTGTGATTGTCCGTAGGTGGTAGACGGTCTCTGACTGTCGAACGCGGAGGTACCTCCCGGCGGATCTCGTAGGCGGAGCCAGAATGTGTGCATGTTGCATGAACACGTGTTCCCTCGCCAGAGTCCGGGCCCCCTATAGCACCACGGTACCCAATGGGTGCTTAGGCCTCAGGCCTTCGTGGCAACAAATTCTTGATAACATGCTATTGTCCGAATGTCAGCTCGAATTCCGAGACCCGATTCTAAATGAGTTTTGACCGTTAAAATCAATTTCGATGGAGCCTTGTGTCGTCATACTTGATTCGCTATGACAATTTTGATATCTGCTTATCTCCATCTTCTATATCCAAATTGTAATGGGATTGTCAATATTATTAGCGAATCAACTATATTGTTACAAGGTGCCGTCGAAATCAATTTCAACGGTCAAACTCATTTAGAATCAGGCCCCTGGTCTATATTTAACAAAACTTATTGCCAAATAACGAACGTCATCATGATCGTCCGAGCTTAATTAATTTATTTGACTAAATAGCTGATTATTTTTCTCAAATTATGGTAATGCAATAATGGCCAGCCCGACACAGTAGAAGAAAATGGGATATGATCAAACTGCCAGGTTGACACTCATTGACAGTTAGTTAATTCACGCTTTAAGCGTTTCTATATTTTAAATTTGCCGCATATTTGTTCCAATCTGTATTAATTAATACTCGTAATTTTATAGCGCTCAAGTATACTCAGTGACATTAGAAATGTTACGCCATGAAAAAATAATTTCTTCAACTTGCTTTTTGGCAACGAGGTAGTTTTACATCAAGAATGAAACATTGTGACGAAATTTGATTGTCAAGTAATAAGAAAACAAATTAATGTGTTGGGTGATCCCGCAGCTGAATACATTCCTGTCTACAGGGTTTATCCGGAAAGTAATAGGACTCATTTTCTTCCGCCATGACTGTACTTCGGAGCGTGCGCGCACCGACTGGATTCGGTAGAGGGCGTTCCTAGCTAACGAATGAGCGGCTGGTCAGTTGTCTCCGAGCACTTGGAGAGTCAGGACAGGCATTTTCGCGCGACGTGTTTCTGTGAGTGGTGCAAGCCGGAAATGCAGCGTTCGTTAGAGCGTGGATCTTTGAGTATGATCCCGAGACAAAGAGGCAATCTTCCGAGTGGCACACGACGGCGTCTCCTCGCCCAAAAAAGGGAAGAATGAGCAAATCCAAAGTGAAAACGATGCTCATTGTCTTTTTTGAAATCAAAGGCATCGTCCTCCATGAATTTGTTCCTCCTGGACAAACCGTCTATGCCAAGTTTTACGTGGAAGTGTTCAGGAGACTCAAACGAAGGGTCAGTCGAGTCCGACAAGACATCGCAGCCGACTGGAAGTTGCACCGCGACAATGCCCCGGCTCACACCGCCTTTCTTGTGAACAGCTTCCTGACCAAGGCCGGCATCCCAACGCTTCCGCAGCCGACCTACAGCCCAGATGTGCAGCCCCCGGACTTTTTTTGTTACCTCGCCTGAAAAGGCCGATGAAAGGCAAGCATTTTGAGACGACAGAGGGGATCCAAGCAGCATGCTCCGCGGCTCTCAAGGCTATTCCGGAGAATGCCTTCCGTGACGCCTTCAATGCTTGGAAATCGCGCTGGCAGCGCTGCATCGACGCAGAAGGAGCCTATTTTGAAAGTTTTTAAATAATTCTAACGATTGGCTCAATAATTTTTTTAAATCGACTCAGTCCTATTACTTCCTGGACAAACCCTGTATGCCTAGGCATCGACAAAATGAGATGATCGGTGTCTGGTTGTGGCACCTCATTACAAGCAACTTCGTGGATCAGCTTTGGCAGTCTGTGGCGAATGGTGCAAAGTGGATAGTCTCCTCCCCATCACATCCCACACATGTTCGATGGGATTTAAATCCGGTGAAGGGGGTCGTCACGGCAAAACATTAACGCCTGCTTCTCAACGAAAGTCCGCAGTACCACGAGCAATAAGGGAACGTGCGTTGTCTTGTTGAAAAAGGAAGAGTGGTTGGTCCTCTAGATACGGCAGTAAAGTGGATTGTAGGATCTCAACCAATGGTCAGCGATCTGACGCGTAGTAGCAAAACGCTCTCGTCGGGCTAGTTGTCTCAAGCTTCTATTTTGACGCTCTGTGGTACGCCTCGGTGGACCAGTTAGGCTTCTTCGTGTTCCTCTTCTTTTATCCACACACGACACACACGCATTACCGTTATTGAAGTACAATTAACACGGTGTCCAATTGCGCGATAGGACAAATCAAGATCTCGATAGACAATAATTCTTCCCCTGTCAAAGTCGCTAACATGGTGATAATTGTGACGTCTTCGAACTCGAGGCATTTTGTTATGCTTAACACTAGTAAATGAAAGGGTAATAACTAAAAATATCTGTACTACTCACTACTGGGAGTGAAAAGAAAAGAAACATACCTCGGCCGCAGAACTGACTTTCTGGTAGAACAGCACATACGCTTGGCACGTCTGAACCTTTTCCGACGACACCCTGGTCACGTACTGATCGTCGAATTCGTACCACTGACCAGAATTGAGCGCGAAGCAGGTGTAGTGTCCACCTCCGGCAGTACCGTGATGACAAATGACGGAGAATAGTTCGTAGGTGGACACCTTGGAGACGCAGTCTGTGTGGAGGTACGGCCGCATGTCCAAACCCTTCAAAGGGAAGCTTACGGCCGAGGAGATTTTGCTGCTGAACATCAGCTCATGCCGGAATCGTTTTAGGTGGATGCACAACACTTCAGGTAATTGTAGGACCTAGAACAACATTCATAGAATTTTTGTAAGTGCTCTTTACAATACTTCTGCTCAAGTCTATAGGGTCGAGGGGGTATCAAAAGCAGCTAGACGAAAACTCCGAAACTATCGCAAATTGGGGTAAGGGGTTATCGTCATATAGTTTTTTTTATACCCCATGCGATATCTTCCAAAAATTTTATTTGAATAACGCCATTTTGAAGAACTCCATGGTTTTAATTAATCCACAAAAAATAACATGGGAGCTATTTTCACATTACTCCAGCAGTTATACTCAAATTTATATTATAAACAAATTTCATTAGCTCTTTTTGCGACTTTTCCGAAGCTTTTGAGTATGTAAATCATGATATATTATTCAAAAAATTAATCAAATATTGTTGTACTGGAACTTTACTCAATTGATTTAAAACATATTTAAATAATCAATCCCAAATTGTAAAATTATTAAGACATTATACTTCAAATAAATTAAATATAAATGCAAGGGTACCTCAATGATCAGCCGATCTTATACTTAACCTTCATCAATGATTTAATAAACTTAAACAAAAATGGTAAATTCGTTATTTTTTCTGGCGATACCACAATACAAGACACATATAAAATTAAGACAAACATTGATAGTGATAGACAATCAATAAAAAAATGGTGTGAACACGATTACTTGACTTTCAATGTTTTTTAATGTTAATAAGACTAAATTTTTGACATTTAACTGCTCCTTGATCAGACACCATCAAATTTAGATTGATACATATTATTTCCTTTTGGTGTCTGTTCCCAAAATTGTTTAAAAATTACTGCCGTATCATTGTTCATTTTAGAAGCAGCAACTCTTATTTTTAAAAATGAATTTGAAATATTAAATATAAGTTACAATATTAGATGAAAACAAGATCTTAAATTATATAGTAGTACCTAAAACAACACATGTGAAAGACTCAATAATTTATAATGAAAATTTACATGTGTTTCCCTGATGCTATCAAAGGAAATAACATTCATATGTATAAATTTCTCTTTACTGACATTTTGGCTATTAAGGTGGCCTTTTTCAAAGACAGATCAAAATTACAATAATTATAGTGACAATATGTTTTATACTTATCTGAGAGATGAGAAATGTCAAGGTTAACGTAAGCGTAATGCAGTATTTGTGAATGCCAAAACTCTCTAATATTTGGTTTCCTAAACGTTTCAAGTACGTTTGTATCTCTAGAGATCTAGGAACATAAAGAAAAACCATTTTGATTACCGCCGTAACAGGAACAGACCGATTGATTCCGATGATGGAAAATTATAGTTCAATTTGAGTCAGAATCTCATCTCCGTTAAAATAATAAAAAATTAGAGAAAGAAGGAACACCTAAGTTGATAAGACGAAATTTCATTTCAAATTGTGTGGCATACTCGTGGATCTCCTTTAATGAAAAAACATTGGGTGCAACAACTGTCAATTTATTCAAGAATAAGCTGGATAAGAAACCAGAAGACAGAGCATCACGTTTCCTGCATTATCCAGCATAAAAAAAGACTTTACACAACAGTTTCATCGGACTTTTCGGCTCACTGTTGTAGTGCTGATAATAATAGTCTAATCATATTAGCAAATTTCCCCGAAATAATTGTAAAGTCTGGTTTTATTGGTGCAAGTTGTTCAAGGGGATATTTAAAACATAGACGCATAAAATGGGTACACCAATTTTTGTGGGAAAACTTTTATTTGACAACAAAGAATGACAAAACGTGTTTTTTGGGATTAAAGCGAAAGTGTTGACAGGAACGATAAAACTTTCCATATAAGATTTTTAGGTATTTATGAGACCTACAAAATGAGACCACACAAAATGAAGGTTTTGGCACTTGTTGCTAATGCGACGATAATTTCACGCATCTACTTGAAATTCTTCAAATCCATAGGATTCATACTTCTAAATAACAACAGCAAAATTGGATTATATTGGACAAGTAGTTTTTGAGAATGCCTAATTGTGTATCCCAAAACACCTGTTTTCCGGCCATCACATCTAGTTTATTTGGCAATATACAGGGTTCGTTCAAAGAGCATTTAATAGCAGAATACATGTGGTTACTTTTCCAATATGAAGCACAAGCCATTCCAAAAATTAATGTTATTTTTATGCGAAAAACAACGGTTACGTTTTTTTCTTTTAAACAAATTCAAACATTTCGTATTTATCAGTAATTGAAAGAATCTTCGGTCTTCGCGCGTACAGGCGTAAATAATAAATAATCTAAAATCGAGTTACGCCGTAATTTCACATATTTTTTTTAGTCTCTCACCTCACGAAATGACGTAGCTGTATATCAGTTCGCTGCTAAGGAATAAAATTTTCAGAAAATTGCGTAAGTTATAAAATTCCGAAAACAATTTTTATGGACCGGCTTAAATAGATTTACGCCTCTGCGTTAAAATTGGTTCATTTTAGTCTAACACAAAAAAAACGGCAACGTGCAGACTAAAAAATCAGTATGTCATTTTCAATCTCATTTATTGTTGATTTTCGTTTTCTAGCTCTCCTGTAAAATTTGTAAAATGTTAGTTACGCCGGTACGTGCGGAGACCGACGAAATGCGCTACGATATTCGAAAAACATACTTTACTATACACATTTTGAAACAAAGCAGATGTGTCTATCATCTTTTGTTGCGAATTACTCACAAATACGAAATGTTGGAATTTGTTCAGAAGAAAAACGCAACCAATCCTTTTATGGATAAAAATAATATTTATTTTCCGGAATGGTTTGCGATTCATATCGGCAAGGTAAACTAGTGTATTTTGCTGTAAAATGCCCTTTGAACTAACCCTGTATATTGCTTAATCAACTAGTAGTGATGGCCGGAAAACAGGTGTTTTGGGATAAATAATTAGAAAGTATCAAAAACTACTTGACCAATCTACTCCAATTTTGTTGTGGTTATTTAGAAGTACGAATCTTACGAATTTGAAGAATTTCAAATATCTGCGAGAAACATGTTTTGAATACCCTCTTGAAGAACTTGCAGCAAGAAAAACAGACTTACAATTATTTCCAAACCAGGGGTATTTTCGTCTAATATGATTAGACTGTAATGAATAATAATAATAATACTAATTGTTTACTTACTTTACTAAACTTGACTCCGTTCCTCAGCTTATTGCACTTCTCGCAGCTGTACATGTTATCCCCTTTGAGCTCGTCGGTACTAAAGAAAGCCGCTAGGCAGTCGTGCAGCGTCACAATAGGCCCGTAGAACCAGGACTTCAGCCAGGCGAGGATCCAGGCTATCCAGCCATCTTGGACAGGGATGACGGCGTCCGAACACGTCGCGCTGCCACCTGGAGCGGACATACCGGACCTGCCATGCAACACCACCAAGTGGTCTCTGGAGGGGATCGGTAAGGAGAGGTCCTGCAACCAGAAATTGTCTTTTCAAACGTCATTTATTCCGCGTGAGCACTCGGTCATCGCTTCTTTTCGCTTGTTGCTGCCTGCCTAGGCATTTATGGCCCACTGGCTAATAAGAGCCCGCAAATATATGTCAACAGGGCCCTACATGACAATCAAACTCTTCTAAACACAATTTTGGAAAATAGCTCACCTGGAAGGTTTCTATTCTACTCGATATCCTGTCGCAAGTTAAACACTGTACAGACGATAGTAATTTGCCGTCAAATATATCTGATATTATTGATCTGTGTTTAATTTGCTTCTTGTTTGACGTATTCGTCGATGACGTAGTTGAACTGGGTTGAGTTTCTGGAAGCAGAAAAAGTAACATTTAAAAGTAATGTGATGTCAGTTAAATCTAGTTTGATGATTGAGTTGTTTTTAGAACTTTTTGTCAAATATGTTTACTTAATGCTAGCTTTAGATATTTTCCTATGTTCTTTGATTCATCGTTTTACAAGACCTACATGTTTCCCTGAGGCCGAGATATAGATATCCATCTATTTTTATATTTGGGTATTTTGTACATGCATTTGAAACTTTTCTGTAGCAGAGGCAAGAACTTAAGCTATATATTATGATCTATTGGAATAGGAAAACGTGATTTTTTTTTGAAGAATGAAGGCTGTCACGCTCTTTTTTTTTAATTAGGATCGCTTTTTAATTTTAAGCTAAAGTTATTTCTCTCAATTGAGGCAATGGATGATTAAAAAAAAATTAGGGGGTTACTGAAGCTAAAGCCGTGGTTTAGCGTTGGCAAATTAGGCCCTATGCTCAGGTACACAGGAGAGTAGGGGGGTATTTTTTAGGGGCGCCACCAGCTTTTATCCGCCAAAATTGGAAGACGCCTTGATGTTCAAAGGCACTCTTTAGCCCAAAACCCCAAGAAACAAAAACAAAAATATATACAAACAATAGATTTTCTGTGTTGGTAAATAATTGCTAAAATTAACATCAATACATTTTATTACATCTACTAACGGCTAACAACAGCCAGCCAAACTAGGAGATATCCCTTAATGCGAAAGCTTATTGACTAACTAATTTAAAATGGGCGAGGAAGGCTTCAAAACCGATGACGTAAGAATCCCTATGGTGGAAAAAGGGTCTCTGTTCGGAAAGAGGTCCCCGGTAGAAAATGTGTCAATGGATCTCCAGTAGCGAAGATTCCCCCAAAATAAAAGCACTAGATGATGTCGGGGAGAGTTTTTCACGGGGTTCCGTCTGGCGAAAAGTACGGCTGAAGACAATACGATCCTACAAA
Source organism: Acanthoscelides obtectus (assembly GCA_963669975.1). Lineage (NCBI taxonomy): Eukaryota > Metazoa > Arthropoda > Insecta > Coleoptera > Chrysomelidae > Acanthoscelides > Acanthoscelides obtectus. The sequence continues at coordinate 94,027,749 of CAVLJG010000001.1, forward strand.
TTGTAGGAAATTATCTATGAAATTTTCTTCTACAATCCAACGAAGATGCCCCAGGCAAAAAAAGAGGAAAATTTCAGGTCTTCTGGCACTAGCGGAACAGAACAAGATGGCCCTCCGATAGTGGAAGGAAGTCCCATCCCAAAATTTAATTTTTTCGACTTGACATTTCCAAATATACTTGTACGCCTGACCATTAAGAGCCAAATGTTGTCGGCTGATCCCAAAATGAGAAGGTTCCTAATATAAATTCAAGGAAATATCGTGAATAAATGTGGCAACACTGTCATATCTGCATATAAATTTGATTGATTAATAAACATAAGGAAATTCTGAAATAAAATTGGCAACTATGCGGAACAAGCGAGGTGTGCAAGTAGTTCGGTACGCATAATAGTACCTCGACATCAGCGACATCAGCCTTTGACATTGGAAGATTTCAGAAAACAATAATAAATTCATCCGACTATAAAATAAATACATAGTTCAATAGGTGAGTAATAATATTTATGCAACACAAATAGTTTTTAATTCAGAAGGTGATATCAATTTATAGATGTACATTTATTTATTTATTTATTTATTTTTAGCTCGGGAGTGACAAACCGGATTGTTGTTGGGATGTAAACAAATCCCCGAGGCGAAAATTTAGAGATTGAATTGATTTCTAGACGGTGGAAGATCTAGCATGGGATGGAAGCAACCGAGTTATTTATGAAAATATGTGGAGATGAATACTAAAATTATTACTCATGGTGAACCAGGGAAATTACTAGGAAACACAAGAAGAAATTGTCCATATCAGGGTGAGTAAATTCTTCAATTATTTACCTGAATGCATGGAAAATTGACTACACATTTATAAACTTAGTGGTAGAAACTGTAAAGATGATCAAAATGGAGTGCGATTGCTGTACGTTAAATTTAATAATGGAAATTTCTGGATTATAAAATAGATCAGGATGGATTATGTTTAATTGATTGAGAAATATTTGGTTTCAGTTCCCAAAATGTTCAGTGACATGGAAGATGCTGACTACTATATACAGGCAGCCAAACGACTACAGAAGAAAAACAACGGATACAAATTAAAAATTATAGTTATTCCGTGGTATTCATGCGTTATGTTTGTTATTTCAAATAAACATGATAATAGGTAAATGTCTGCGTGTTATTCATTTTGGTTATGAATTACGTGAGAAAAATATGATTCATCGGCAATAAAAGGCAACTGTTACAAGGCTTTCACGGCTAATTCTAATGCAATTTAGGTTTTTCGGGCTGTTGAGCCGTGGTCGGGTTGGATTTGGTCATAGCTTTCGGCTACATCTCCGGTGATTTTTTTTACTTTTTTCAGTTTGAACTGATTTTTTTTCCTTAAATATGGCAACAATGAACTTTGAAAGATATTTGATGTCTCGATTTTTAGTAAGAAAATTCGTCGCCGACATACGGAAAAACTTGTGTTGACAAGCAGTGTGCATGCCGTGGCATTCCTCTGTTGGAACAAGAAAATTCGTTCCTCTTTATAATGACGCGAGAAGCATCGTTTCTCAACTCGTAGTCGGCCCATACATTCATAAGTAAATTGCGGGTTCCTATTTCCTATCGCTTCTTGATTATATGGTAGTGTGTTTTAAGAAGAGCTGTCAAAAATGAAAATTTGAATTACAAGGAATTGTTGAGTGGATGAAAAGACACTGGGGGGTGTCCCAGGATACCGAAGCTACAACAGAATGTCGATGCTATTCAAAAGGTACTGCCCAGCATTGAGCAACTATCATCTCGTACAGCTTCTTCAACATCTGTCCAAGGAGTGTTTTTTGACATTTGGTTTGGTACATTCCAAACTTCGAAATCGTTTTGGAATCAAAACAGCCGCTTAATTAGTCTTCCTGCATAAGTATTACAATTGACTTCCTAAACACATATTTTGTGTTTATGTTTTTGCAGGTTGAGGCCTGGGTGAGGTTTTTTTCACTGTATTATAATACCATTTATGTACTTGTTAATAATTTTGTTAATATTTATTATTATTCATCATTCGACTTGGTTTGAAAGGAATTTATAATTTGACTTAAATCACGATTAGAATTGAAAAATCTATTGATTTAAATCATTTGCTTTAAATCGTTTTAACCCTGCAAATAAGGGCAAGAAAATTGAGAACCACACACGCTGTCAAAAAGTTTTGACCAAGAAATTGTATATTCAATGATAGCATTAATGAAATAGTAGTGACAGAAACTGAATATTCCTACCTATCACAGTCGCACTTTGTACCCTTTGTCTCTGCCTCCTGTTGGGACTTCCACATCTGCTCATTCTTCGTTTGGCACTGCTTTGGGGACGTTCTGTGTCGTCGCTCAGACTAGATCGCTCACTTACACCCGAGTCACACGTTTCATACTCTCCCTCGCTGGAATCGTAACTGGAACTACAAATATATATATATATATATATATATATACAATATACATGGGAATTCCTAAATGGCATGCTATATACTTCATCGCAAAGTTTGATCCGTCTATGTGGATATAAGTTCACCAACCTGATAGCTGGTTCTTCCATAGCCAAGCTAAACGTATCTGAATCTAATACTTGGTTAGTTTCTGGCAGTGCCACCTGTTTCAGTTCTTCATGTAGCTGGTCCATGAAATTTCTTAGGAACTCTTGGGTATCATGTTGTTGATACCCACGGAATGTTGCATGTACGTTTCGAATACCATACAAAATACCTGAAATAATATACAAACAATCCAACGCATTTCTTAAGAGTTAGGGATATTGCTTACCTGCGGGAGAAACATATCCCTGGGTACCTTTACGCATCCAAATGTCTCTGATAAGTACCTGGAAGGTCCTACTCAACCCAGGCTTTTTGCCATCGGAAAGCATCTGAAAAGATAAAAATAGAAAACAATTAATAGTACTTCAATTAACAGAAAACGATATTTGTATTTAACATAAAAAGTGAGGAGTCATTCTGCTTGACATTTTTTTATACATACTTGCACCAAATATCCGCATTCCAAGAAGAACTTAGTAAGAGGTTCAGTGTTGCTGAGCGCTTGTAACGCGGCGTTCATGTAACAGGTATTGCCTATATTCTGAAGTCCCACGAGGCCTCTGGGTCTTCCGGAGGTATAGTCGCCCCCCTCTTCCGTATCACTGGAGTCTGAAGCATTGTCTCCTGAACCCACTGGTAAACCTACACTTCGATCTCCTGTACTACCTATGAATAATAATACATGTCTCTAAATAATTATTCCTTGAAAAAATGATAATGATAATTACATTTTTTAAAAATACAAAAATCCTGACTACAATAACTGGAAAGAATGAATTTTCATTTGAACTGTCAAGACGAATCTAAATACACCTAAATGTCAATCAAGTTGTTTGGTCTGTAGGCAATCAAATAGAAATTTCAAGGTTGAAGTTTAAAATCCGCCATTTTGATTCTACATTTTTAGATACCCAGTATCACTAGCTATAGCCCGTGAAATAGAAATACTTGAAATTTTCGATTAAAATCCCTTTTTTCGGTGTATAAAATTTTATTTAATTTTAAATGCTACTCGCTTTGCTAAAACGAATCCAACACCTCATATGTCACAATCCATCTTTTAAGCTGTAGCCCGTGAAATAGGAATTTCAAGGTTGAATGTTTTATTAAAATCAGCCATTACGCTCCTTCTGAGGTAGTCGAGTAAACATTTGCAGAATTTCAAGTGTCACGAAAATTCTATCGTTTTATATCATGAATCTGAAACTTCTCACATATGTGCTTTTTGTGGTAGTATTTTCTTTGTATACATGGTGTCCCTGTCCCAAGTCGTGGATTAAATTCAGCAAAACTATATCATGTCCTAATTCAGTTGTACATGGTTTTTGAGTTATCGCCATTCTGAAGAATATTTAGAATAACTACTTTTTAAACTAATTTTTTTTTTATAAAATCTCTTGCCATTTCTCAGTCAACTTTACAGCATATGTTGCCAAGTAATGTATTGTTGAGATAAAGCTCTCATTGAGCAATTAGTCCAGTTAATGTAAGTATAGCAATTGGCTTCAGTATAATTTTGTCTGGTGACAAAAATATTTCAGCATATTTGAGCACGCCTGTAAAAAAATTCGTGGGCATTACTAGGAAAAACTTTCGGATATTCTGCTTTTTTGAAATACTTAGATAGTCAAATATGTTGGTGGACGATAAACCAAATATTGCAGGTGCCCTCTATCTGTAAGTCCTACTTTGTGAACTTAATCCTATAAATGGCATTGTACAATCTTCTCCATTCCCATTCTCCACCTGTCGTATAATATTATATGCTGGGGTGAAACGACAGCCATAAACAGAGCCTTTATTTCACAAAAACGTATTATCAGACTATTACTCACTTTCACAATAACTTGCAGGCATGCTTTTATCAACAACAAACTACTCACTGTACCTTGTATTTTTCTATATAAATGTGTAAATCATGTTAAACAACTCCTAGATGCAAAATGAACAGCATGATTATAATACAAGAATCATCAAGTTAAAATTAAATCGTTTTTGGACTCTTACACTAGGTCACCGCAGTATAATTTTGTCGTAATGTATAATGCTTTACCTAGAGATTTGAGGGATATTGGTATCTACTGTAGTTTTAAAACAATGGTTTTCAATCATCTAACTGATACATGTTTTTATTCTATTGACAAATTTTCAAATTGTAGATGTTAATACCGTTAAAATGGATCTTTTTGAATATTGTTTTTTAATAATATTTAAATTTTGTCAATTATTTTGGTGTGTTATAACAGTTTCAAATTTAAATTCATTATTGCATATTTCATTAATGTATCTTCAGATGACAAATTTTTATTTTTTTCAGGTTCATTCTTTTTTGTGACTTGCCATTTGAACCATGTGTTTGTATTTTGGCTGAATAAAATATTACTACTACTAACAGCCGTCCTATATTTGTAAAAGGTGAATTCATTCCACTTGTTTGACCCTGTTCTTTCAATTTCAATGCAAGATGCCATACTCGCCACAAGAATATGCAGAAATCCGATTCATTTAAGCAATGGAAATTCTCGAATTGTCGCTGAAAATGACTATCATGCAGGAGAAATGCCTGGGAGACTAGTAATATTAGGAAGGTCGAGATTCGGCGTAGATGCTGAAGAAGAAATACTACAGTTAACTGAAAATGAGTCCTGTAGTTGTGTGTGCCATTTTCACGGCGTATTGGTGTAGCTAGTAACAGTACATCGAATTCTATAAAGAGAGATGCTGAATCCATTCCACTTCCAACATATGCAAGCTCTTCAGAAATAACTTGAGTTGTTTAAAAGAATGTCATGGGTGGATGAAGGCAATTTTTGAAAAGCATGTATTTATTGCATTCACAATTTATACCATTGAGCTCTAGAGAATCCACAAATCACAAAGAGGGACTGCTTTTAACACCAATTTGCACTCAATTTATGGGCTAGACTAGAGAATGAAAAATTCATTGGCTCATTTGAATTACCAGAAATACTGTGTTGAGAAACTTTTCCATATGCTTTTGCCTTATTGTTTCAAGTTGCTCAGGCTGTCATGTTAAGTAGTGCAACTTTTATGATGTCTGGGTTGTCTACATAAAAAATTACCTAGCTTTAGCTCATTCTACAATACTTCAACAATTCCATAGTTTGTCAAAGTTATTGTAAAAAAAAATCGACCAGTCTGGGCTTCTGCACTTCTTATTTGAGTTGACATTGTCATTTTCTGAGTAAAATATTGAAAACCCAAGGGAGTTCATAGGATCTATGACCTTCTGACCAAACGAAACCACATATGTGTGTATTACTCCTTTACTAACATTTTGGTCACCATGGTGGCCTCGTCTCAGTACAACTCATAATGTCAAATTATTCTATGTTTATCTGTATTCCAAATGACAGTTCATTTGGTTGTTGCTGAAATGTAAGTAATGAAGTAATTCACACATAATTATGTGATTTCATTTGACCAGACAGTCGTGGATGCCTATCAGCATGGACACATGATAACTTTCATGGGTTACATTAATAGTGAAATAAGACAGCACAAAGTGCCATCTATGGTCTTTTTCACGAGTACCCATTACGGTAAAATGACAGCTAATTATCTAGTGATATTTCAAAATTCCCTATAAAGGACACATAATTCTGACGGATCCGTCAATGCCAGGTAGACAGAGCCATATTTTCTTTTGATTTTTTGTACACTACAGATTAATTTGAACTTGCTAAAAGCTTTTTTATTTAGAATAGTTCATTTGCATTCAGAAAACAAAATGCTACAAACAAGTTTTACTAGACTTACACCCAATTCATTATTGCCAATGTTGCAGATTAACACAAAAATGTCACTTGCTTATCAGCAGTTCACCTCAGTAGACATCAAAGCGTGATGGATACTCGTGAAATAGGGTGTATTCCATAACTGACCACTGCAGGAGTGAAAACAGCAAGCTGTCTGTTGGAACTGTATCCCAGTTCACACTGTCAGCCAGGGTCAGCACTGTGGTTTTAGATGCTGCCGATTCTAGTGCTATAGTAAATTTCATTGAACAAACTAGTAATCTAACTTTTGTTCATCTGACCTGGACAGCTGTTTTGTGCTTTTTGGTAACTTGTCAGCATGGTTTAGGCTTGGTCTCAGCTAGGATAATGAACAAAAGCTGAGCAACTATTCTCGACTCACAGCATAAGGCCTATTGAAATAAGACACATCAAAGCATCATCTGTTTCCATAATCAATCTTTGTAAGAATGAAACACAGAGTCTTTTGGAACTGTCACTTAGTTCACATTTTCAGCCAGGTCACTACTGTGGTCACCAGCTGCTGCTAAAACCTATGTTACTAGTTTTTTTTTTGAACAAAGAACTGCACTGTGCTTATGAAGCAGCTATTCATCACAAAAGAAACATTTATAAATACCTTTTTCAGGAGTGTTAGCCCTTAATGTTGAATAACTTCCATGACCAGAATCTCGGGATTTTGCTGTACAAGTTTCAGTTTCTTGATCACTATCATTGTAAGAAACTGTATCCATGAAAACTTCTCGTTTACATTCATAGCACCATATCCTTCTGGTCAATAGGTTCATATGAACGCAATGACTTGGATATTTCTTAAAATAAGATAGCTTGAATTAACATTTTTTATAAATAATAACAAACCAGACTCAGAGTTCCATTATTATGTACTGTTATGTCATAAATATATGTGAATATTATTACTATTGCTCTATTTTGTATATTGTGCAAGTTAGAGCATTAATACAATTTAGTTGTCATATACAATTATTGGTACAAATCTTTATGTACTAAATTTTCTAATTCTCTAAAGGCCATTTTTTAACTTAATAGGTAAAAGTTTATTTTCTAAAAAAAAATAATTACAATACAATAAACATGTAGACAATATTTTAAATTATTCATATGATTAACCTCAAATTCACATCTACTTTTATATACAGGGTGACGGGAAAATAGATGCGGAGCCGGTGGGGGAGATAGTACAAGCCAATCTGAGTCAATTTTACTACAGGAACTACTGTCCGAAAATTAGCCGTTTTCGAATAATACTAATTTTTAAGTTTTTATAAAATTAACGTCCTTTATACGTTAACCAAGTCATAAAACTCGAAAATTGGGCGTTTCATTTGATATTTTTTTTGGTTTTACAATAAAAATATTCTAACATACGAAAGTTGATACTCAAATGTACATTATTGACGTTATCTCATCCAGTAAGCTTCAAAATAGTTCAATTTTTGTTAAAAAAAGATCTTCGTTCATCTCAAAAACTCAATTTACTAGAAACAATCACCTACAAATTTTTCGTGCAAAACAATTTTAAAATATCTACGTTTCATTACCTCTTAAATGAGGTATTAAAGTCACAAACCGGTTTAGAAATGACAAAGATATGAGTAAAAGAAACAGGTAGAGCCGTGAACATCGGACTTTGCCACCGGAATAGTGTGATAAGTAAGACTAGTCACCCCCCTCCCTCCCTTCAATCTGCTCTTGCGATTTGTTGCCTTCGGATGTGTTTGTTTGCTCGCTGTTTAGATATTTCTAACGACTTGGCTCTTGTTGGACTTCCGTGTGTGATTCTTTTCCTGACGACCCAGACTGTACTCTGTTTTCTGTGATTCCTTAAGACTTGGCTGCTGTGTGACTTGATTGTTCGTTGATCTACCTATCGATGAGCAATGGCTGATGAACAAAGGAGGCGGCCGTCAGTTTCGAAGAATATGCCGATATCCTTTTCTACTATGTAGATGCCAGAGGCAATGCTGTGAGTATGAGGAAATGTTTCCTAATCGTCGCCTACCTGACGCCCGCGTATTTAGGCAAACGTTCCGTCGGGTTCGAGAGCGCGGTACCTTCTTAAGATATCAAGTTAAGTAATTATTAACTTATCATTATCAGTCATTCAGTAAGGCCTATGTAGAGCCTTGGAGGTCTGTGGGCTGAACTGATGATACTGTAATATAGTTGTTTTGATACAGTTGATTGAACTTCTTAATTAAGAATTTATTCATTTAATTTTAACACGAGCATCTACACGGCTCTGAAGATGGAAACATCCACACGTTGTGTATCGTTTTTTCTAAATAATATTTTGCCAAATCTAGCTCATAGTCTTACCGCTATGTTTATTAGGTAACAATTTCCTCCAAAAAACTGTTGTTATTTGTTTTGTCTTTTTATTTCAGGTGATGCAGGTAGACCTCGACATGATGTGGAAGAAGAAGAAATATTAAATATTTTCCAAAGAGACGCTACTCTCTCTCCCGCGCTGGGGCTCGACGGCTTGGATTATCCCAATGGCAAGTGTGGTATGTTTTGCATGAAAACATATTCCACCCTTACCACTACACACCTGTGCACGTCATAGAGGAAGGAGATCCCATGAGGGGCATGCAATTTTGTAGTTTTATTTTAAACGCTGATGTTGAAGACGACGAATCAAAATTTGATAAAGACGGCATAACACGAATCAAAATTTGATAAAGACGGCATAACAAACGACCATAACGCTCACTATGGGCGTGAACGTGCAGTGGGAAATCCTCATATGAAGAGACCAAAAGATATCAAAGGCGATTTTGTCTGAATGTCTGGATGGGCATTATAAATGACTGTTTGGTAGGACCACATTTCTTACCTGACAAATTAAATGAAGAAGCCTAGGAAAATTTCTTAAGGAATGTTCTATTTGAATTACTTGAAGACGTGCCACTACACACAAGACACAGAATGATTTTTCAGTATGATGGGTGCCCACCACATTTCAGACTAAGTGTTAGAAATTGGTTAAATGAGCAGTTTCCGAATCAATGGATCGGTAGAGGTGGACCAATCCCATGGCCAGCACACAGACCCGATCTCACACCTATGGACTTTTTTGTGTGGGGTCGCATGAAAACTTTAGTATACTCTGATCAAAATCCTGTACCCCCAATAGAAGACCTCAGAAACAGGATAGTACTTGCAGCACAAGAAATTCAAGCCTCTCTTAGGAATAGGTAGTAAAATCAGCTGTCATCAGAAAAGCACGTGTGTGCATTAGAAATAGAGAGCGCCATATTGAAAATGTATTATAAAAATAAAAAAATGTATTTTCAAACAAATTATCATGTATTAAGGTATCATTTTGTAAGTGTAGTATTTTTATTGCTTTTTCCTTCGTCCTCTAATAATATTCATATTTTTGCCAATTCTTAATCGATTTGTGATTTTATACCCCATTTGAAAGGTAATGAAACGTAGATGTTTACTAATTATTTTGTACGAAAAAATTGTATGCGACTTTTTCTAGTAAACTGAAGCTTTTGAGATGAACGAAGATTTTTCTAACAAAAATCGAATTATTTTGAAGCTTACTGCATGAGATAACGTCAATAATGTACATTTGAGTATCAATTTTCGTATTTTAGCATATTTTTATTGTAAAACAAAAAAAAATCAAATGAAACACCCAATTTTATGACTTGGTTAACGCATAAAGGATGTTAATTTTATAAAATCTGAAAAATTAGTATAATTCGAAAACGGCTACTTTTTGGACAGTAGTTTCTATAGTAAAATCAACTCAGATTGGCTTGTATCTCCCCCCACCAGCTCCGCATCTATTTTCCCATCACCCTGTATGGATAAAAGCCTAACATTATTAAAGATGAATTTATTTTTATTCAACCACTTCAAGGCTCATTGTAAAATCTCAATCTACAAAAACTCATCTAGTCTAGTGTACACATAATTGCATAATTTTTCTGTAAATTTAAACCAATACTTACAGCATTATGAATTGTGCTGTGATCATTAGCTTTCTCACCACATCCTATCTGGAGACAGTTTTTGTGGAGACATATCCACAGATTTGGTTCATTACAATCACAATCTGCACAGATGAGCTAAAATATTCACAAGTTAACAAAATGAGTATTTCACATATGAAAATAACATACTTCTTTGGAACTCAGTGCTGTATCAATGGAAAAATTCACTGCAGTAGCCAAGTGACTACATGAGTAGACCATGATGCTGAAATAAAATAATGAATGTTTATAAAGAACCACTATCAAATAGATTTTACAATACCAATAATTCTGATAAATGCACCATTATCTATCACATAAGTATAGTATGTCGCTTGTTATGAACTTCATAATATGCTGAGATATGCATTTGTAAATTGAAATTTTGATTTTGTCTCACATGTTTTTGTCAAATCATTGATAAGAAAAAGGTTAAGTCAGGTAACACCAGAACTGGAATTATCAAACAGTGACATTGAAAACTACATAAATACAATGTTAGTGGAAAAAAACATGTTTCTATATGCGCTAATTACGATAATTTGGACAAATAGATTGAGGTAAAAATATGCATTTGTACCCATGATGATCCCCCTAATCAATTGTAATACTTACTTATCGTATGGTCATTTGGTATTCGATAAAACAGAGCAGAGTTCTTTACAAATTATGTTTTTTTAATATCGTTTTCACTTTTATTTGAGATTTTTCACTATTTCTTATTATTAATTACAAACTGACGTTTCACTTCACCTGATAAAAAATTGACATATGTCAAATCATATGACCACGTCAATGTCAGGGTCAGGTAAATGCTTGAAACGGTTCAGTCTGTGTTTTGTGCTGATAAAGCCCAAGAGGAGAAAAGTAATCATATTCGCCATTTTGTCCGTCTTACACGTTTGCTTACCGGCACCGGTGCTATCAGTTTTGTAGAAGTTCGGATTTCACTGTTTTTTCACTTGAAACTTATAGAGGGTAGTCTGATAAATTATTTTACTACATAAAAAGTGTAGATGAAGCATGGTTTTCATGAAATTTTTTCCCAAAACACTGTATTTTTTAGTAGTTATTTCCCCCATTATTTCCATCTCCATCTACCATATGACGCTGACGTCTGTGGATATGTCATATATGAGAGGCGCTTGCCTGCGCTGTTGCCGGATTGGGCTCCGTATTTAGGGGAAAGTATGAAAAGTGGAAAGTTTATATACATATACAGGGTGACTTTGAAGTTGAGTCATTAATTTTCAGATAATGATTGTAGAAGGAAGATAAACCAAAATATGTGTGTAAAAATAAAAAAAAAATAAAAAAAATGTTACCTTGTTTAATAAAGTATCCTCCCGACAAGTATTTCAGTGCGGACCTGTATTTGATCGTGCGGTCTTGGAGCAGCATGCCCTCACCTGTGAGGTCTTAAGTCACCTGATTCACGAGCCCTTTGCACTACATTAACAAAGGCACGAGGGGTTGGTTGCACTCGATTGGGAAACCGATTCGCATAAATCCGTGATGCATCCGGGAGCATTTTGTAAAGACTGCCCCCCCGTAAATAAGAATCATGTCCACAAGTTCAGCATTTTCGTAAACATGTGCCATTTTTGATTTCGTTTGAGCCACGCAACACACTACTATTCACTCAGGATTTATCGACTGACGAAAAACATCGTGATAAACGTTTCAAATTCTTTCGCTTTTTTGTTTCCGATGCGATGAACCGGTCAGGCGGATTATATCCGTTGTCGCCAAACACGAGCATATAATAGGCAGGGCTATAACTTTGTTACTTTAATTTTACCAGAAAAATGGTAAAGGAAAAAAACATTTCTTTTGATCAGATCTACTCACTGTTAAAATAAATGACTCAACTTCGAAGTCACCCTGTATATTAATGAAACACAAAAACAAAAAACTGAAACAAACAACAGTAGTAAAATTAAAAGTGGTTCTTACTAAGTATAAAACAAAAAATAAACAGCAGTAAAATAAAAAGCAATTCTATGGACTATAAAAAAAAAATTAAAACAGTAGTAAAACAAAAAAAACAACTCCATTTAATTACAAAAAAACAAAAAAAAACAAACATTAAAATAAAAACCAATTTGGATGGAAAGAAATTGTTTTTCGTTTTATTCTGTTTTTACTTTTTGTTTTGTATTGTCACTCAGAATTGCTTTTTATTCAACATGGAATTGTTTTTTTTTTACTCTTGTTTTTATTTTTGTTTTTTATAATCACATAGAATTGCTTTTTATTTTACTGCCGTTTGTTATTTTGATTTTTATAATTACATGGAATTAGTTTTTGTTTTACTATCTACTGTTTTTATTTTTTGTTTTTTTAATTATTTATAATTTATCATTTTTAGCTTACTACTGTTATTTTTTGGTTTATACTCATTAGGAATCGCCTTCTTTTTGCTACTGTTGTTTGTTTCAGTTTTTCGTTTTTGTGATTCATTAATTAATATACCATATATATTGTATATAGATTTTCAACTTTTCATATTTTTCCCTAAATAATGATGGAACGAACAGCTAAAAATACAATGTTTTGGGAATTTTTTTCATGAAAAGCGTGCTTCATCCACACTTGTTTTGTGGAATGATGCGGTAATTCAACGATACTTTTTTCTCACAATTTTAGACATTTCCTTGACTCTTCAATATGATACATCTGCAAGATCCAATCTAAATTTCCAATTTCAAATCTGAATATCTCTCTGCTCGTAGGAAGCAGTCATCCTATGCTTGAGTCCATTTTTACTTTCGCGCCAATTGTAATCGCGCAGAATTTTGAAAATGAGGGATAATATGTATTCCTAATTGAAGGGACCCCGATAACATTGATTATTTATTAAATCTTTTTTTAAAATGTTTGTTACATATCTGTAGCGACAGATATTTTTATATTTAGTAAATATATTTCTTATATGTTCATAAAATACTCGTTATAGATATGTGTAGTATACAGGGTGTCCGCAAAGTTGAGCTTTTCCCTTTCAGACACAACTACGCTTGATATAACAAAGCTAATGTGTGGCGAAACATGAGCGAACAAGTAAAAAAAAAATAACTGAAAAAGTACTCTGGTCAGCTGAATTGAAATTCCAAGTAGGGCTCTGTCGTGAAATCCGTACTTAAATCCTAGTCTTAAGGTACGTTTACATATGAGCACGCACCCACTGAGCATACACGCACGCATACGTTCGCGTACGAGGTTAACATCGAGAATATAGATATAGCCGCGGCAACATTTATTATACTGTAGCGTTTTTCTGGGTTCTTTTGGGTGTGGATTAAAACACTGGGTTCCACAAAAGAAATGCACTCATTTATTTTACTTGACTAGATAGAACATTTACACACACCACTATTTATGTCTAATTCTTATGTCGCGCCATTGACTGCACTATACTCCACTGGGCTCTACTCTACTGTACTCCGTACTTTGCTTCCATCTCCCGGCCGCCGAAATATTTAGTCCACATTGTTGAGTCGAGAAGAATCGGGAGCCACATAGCGGCCTTCCTGAATATTTGAGGTCACTTCGCGTCGATCTAGAAGGCGAGTCACTGCCACGGTCCTCACAGATGCAGCCAAGCGGCTTGTGCGGTCGTGGCCCGCGTAAAAGCAGAGATCGGCCATGAAGGTCTGGCGAGTAGGAGACTCTCCTAACAGATGGCGTCAACAGTACTATTTGTTATCGTCACAATACTGTATAATTTAATTACAAGAAAAGAAAATCGGAAACGCAGATGTCGTCGTTGGTGGCTAACCAAATTTCTACGCAAAAGAAATAATAATTTATTAAAGGAATTAGTATCAGACACTCTGTATGATCAGTACAGAAATTTTACAAGTATGACCAAGGCTGACTTTGAATATCTGCTTACGTTGGTATCACTAACGATAATGAAAAATGGCATTTTTGGCAACTTTAGACTCTCACAGCAGGTTGCAATGTCTTTTCAGAGTGTCAAAATCTTTATTTTGCTTTTTCGCGGCGAAATGATCCCATGAGACTTATTTTTTTCTGTGCTTCGTAACAGTCTCCGTCCACACTGAGCAGTGAGCATTCGCGGACCCATTAATTCCTTTGAGCTTTGAGCAACGACGCCACGCGGATCGCGTTCGCTGTTGCTCGCGCAGGGCAGGACTGGCTTCGCTTTGGTTCGGTTTTGATTCGGCATTGGTGAAAACTCCAACTTTGGGGACACCCTGTATATAATTCATAATTTTTCGTAAATATGTATTTAGGAAATATTTGAAGCAAAAGATTTTCATAATCTGATACATATTTTCAGTGTTTATGGAAAATTCTTCATTGGTTATTTTAGCAAAAACAGTGGGAATGCTTTTATAAAATTGGGATTATAAAGAAAATTCATTCTGGATATAATAATTTGCTAGAAAAATATCATTAAAAACGTTCTAAGCCTATTCTGCATCTTGCAAATCCACTCCTCTGAAAAAAAACTTACTAATTATGAAGTATTATTGAATACATAAACTGCTTTCCAGTGGCCTTTTGTTTGAGAGAGATATTCTCCCGAACTACTCTAGAAAGTGTATTAATGGGAATATAAAATGAAGTGGAACAATATTGGTGCCAAACACTGCTGAGTTACTCCGAGTAGCTCAACTGGGTCACTGCATACCAGCTCTATAATGCACCTAAAAGGACCCCACATTTTCTTCCTATGAGAGTTCGAGATTTGGTTAATTTTTAAGAAAATTTGATATGTTATTTTAGATACCTTGATGGAAAATGTTCATGGGCACAACTTGATCCTTCGACTAACTTCCAAAGAAAAGATTTATAAAAAAAGACCACTTATTGATTTTGTTGAAATGTAACTTTTTGCAGCAGTAATGGGCTAATTTATCCATAACTATCTTGTGATATAATATTATAATTCAAGAGACAAAAGTATAGTATTTTCGACTGTTAAACATTTTGAACGTCGCTTGTGAACTTAAAAACTTTAAACTAGTTATAGCTGATTAGCCCCTTACTACGACAAAAATAATAATAATTGAGATAATTGAAAAAGCATTTTTGATGTAGCTCGATCAAGTTGTGATTGTATGACTTTTCATTGGGATGTTATGAATATAATTTTCGTATCCATTTTCAGATAAATCTACCAATCCCAAATCGCCAATAACTATTATACTTCAAGGCTAGATATTTATGGTCTTGTAAATACGTTTATACTCAACTGGCACAATAATGCTGACTAGACAGATAAATTAAGCTATGTAATTATCGCAAAACTTACCCTTTTCCACAAAAAATCACTCAAATAACACAGGAAGCACGCTATCATAGTGAAACTCACAGGCAAAATGGATGCCGGCAGACGGGTCGGCTCAGGTCGGCTTGCCATTATGCCTTTGGTCCTTCGGGGTCACACGCACATGCGCCGTAGCAGAAAATATTTTTAATGAATATTTTCTAAATGAATTCAATAGACTTCCGTTTTTATTATCGAGAGATATCTTGAATCCGCTGTTTTGTCCCTAAATTGTCAAAATTGTGGAACAGTCTACCTGACCAGGCTTTTCTCAGTTCTACTAACCTTAGGCAGTTCAAAAGCTGGATTAACCAAAGCTTTTTTAAGCTGCTCTTAGTAGCCGCCGTACACTGGGTATTTAGGCTTCTGCCTTCGCAGCTGCTTCGGTATAAAAATAAATCGAAGAAAATATACGAGTATCAATATAGACAGTATATTATCAACATTACGTTGTTCTAAGATTCACAATAAAACAACTCTAATCATTAAGGAAATTATATATTTTATTCTATGAGATACAAAATGTAAAAATTGTGACTATATACAAATACAATCTTACAACCTAAAATATCTTTAAAAATTTCAAAACAGTTCCTACAAATATCAAAGTAAAATCACATCACTCGTGATTTTATACACAGTAGAGTATTCAAAAACTATCGAAACTGAATGTAATGTGACGAGGAATACCTATTATTTGTCTCAATAACACAGGTGTTGCAACCAGTAATTGCGAAATATGAAAGACCTAGAGTTACAAAATAGTGATGTTGTTGTAGAAGGCGTCACTATAGTACCGAGATGGTGAGCCATATAGATACAGGGTACATGGTAAATCACATGACTTGATATAAATAATTACGTCTTCGCCTGTGAATCTTATCCAAGAATTTCATAGATAGATATACCTTAAACCTGTGTGATTATTACATGCAGTGATACATAAATTAAGGATTTATCACAAAATTATCATGTATATGTTATACAGTTCAGTCATACATTTTAATACTAATTATTATAGACTGTGAAAATATTCACAAAATAAAATTACACCATTGTTTTGGACATTTTTGTAGTTTTTGGACTTTACTCCCTTGGCTGGAATCCATGAAAGTGTACGAGTATTTAGGAAAATGTGAATGGGCATATTACGACCTTTTTAGTCTTTTTACCTTTTATTGAGCATCACAAACTATAAGTGCTGACTCGTAGACATTTTGCTGCCAGAATTGCAATTTTTCACGTTCCACTTAAATGTACGGGTGTTAGGATCTTTCATCAAGAAGGAGAATCACTGCTGAAGTTTGAATTGAAACCATGTCATAATGCTTCCTTTTTGAGTCATGCAGGGGTTCCAAAGATATCGAAGCTCACAGTGATACGAACAGTAATACAACAACCTTTTTACAAATATGTACATAGGTATAGATCAAGGAACCAAGAATGCGTGGAAAGGAGGATCAACAGGTGGCTGATGTTTGATAGGCTGTTTTCCAATTGAATATTAATATTTAAAGAGGCGATTTTTGTTACATTTTGAGAAGAAAACTTCATATGAATCTAAGTCCTAAAAATAAATCATTTTTTATCAAGATCTGTATAACCACTTTAGATATTTTAATGGATTTTGCGTTGCGTTGGTACGAAATTTCACCTGCCTATTTTGGCAGATATTGATAGTACGTCACTGATTTCTAATTAAAATAAAAATCAGGTCTGAAATCTTCATTCGTTTCTAAGCAAATTCGATTGCTTGCTTTTCCAATTCGATGAATGGTTTTCGCTTGAAAAATTAAAAAACCGTTTCTCTGCATATTCATAACAACACCGTTAAGAATATGACAATATCACCATGAAGAAAAATTGATTTTATTTTTTTAGGTGAAAACGGTGCGTCAGATTAATTCAAGACTTCGAATCTGCTCATAAATGAATACTGATGAATATTTTATTATTATTATTATTATTATTATTATTAAAAAAACTCCGTGCATAACACAATAATTCTTCCTCATTTTTTATATTCAAATATTTTACTACCGCAAATAAAAGCATATTATAAAACGTACAAATTCTACAAAATAAAGCTATGAGAATAAATTTAAATAATTCAAATATGTTAAGATTAAGTCTATATTAGAAGAATTGTAGTGGTTGAATGTTAAAAATCATTTAGTTCTCATTTTCATATTCAAGTTAAAAAGTCATTTACTACCACCACACTTAGAAAACATCACAAAATTAAATAGTTATCATTATAACTACGAAACTAGAGGCATTAAAATTCACTTTATGAATACCCAACATGCATAGCGATGTAATTTTAATAGACAAGAATGTGAAATTACAGAAAATTGATCCAAAAAAAGGTGTAAAAGAGTAATTATACAGGGTGGCCAATATATAACTGACTAAATTTGAACAAACAGGTGAAGTTAAAGACTTGCCAAGCTCGCGCTCTGTTCGTACTCCGGAAAATATCGAGTGAGTTCGTGAAAGTGTAGTGGAGCGGCCTGATGTCTACCAGACATCGTTGACACGCACGCCATTATGCACTATTTTAAAAAAAGACTTGCATTTGCACTTGCATCAAAAGTCAGTGGCATGCCAAGTGGTTTATTATTGAAAAATTTACCATTCTGTATCTCAAAAGTTAAGTCTTTTAGATTACGTTTATATGTAGTTTTCTCCTGAAAATGGACCCAAAATTGCTCCCTTCAATATCGACATTCAATCAGGAAGCACGCTGACTTCGTATTCCTAGCTATGATTGGCTAGAATACTACAAAAATAGTGCAACAACTTCGTGTGCCGTCCTGTTTCTAGGATTCTGGGGTGTTCTCTAGTACCGAGATAGTTGAAATGTCAAACGGAACTCTTCAAGTGCCTTCCTCGCAATCGACATTTTTCATTCGACAAAATCTCGCGAATCTATGACCATAAGACAATAAATAACGCGTTCGAGATTTTTTCACCGTCTGACAAAACGGAAATGACAAAGTAAGAGTATGACTTGTTTGAAAATACTGTCTTCGTTATTGACCACCTTTTTCCAAAGCCAGTCTTAAAATCAAATAAATGAACAAAAGTGGCAGCATAGTGACAAACGATGACAAGGATCACAAAAATAAAATGACAGTGTCGCATGCGGGTTACGAGAAAACCCCCCTATACACTACAACATAGAATAACAATACTAGCCGTAGTCTATAGGAATCACGGACATGCTCGACTAGGCCACTTCATGCAGCAGAAATATTTCATCCACAGCAGTCGCCTTTTCCTTTTCCTCTGTCGTTTAAGAGCTACCACGATGGCTACGTCGAAGGCTTCTTTGAGATGTGTGCACGCCAAGGCAGATGTTTCCACATAGGGGGCATTCAATCTGGAAGAAAAAAAATACAGTTAGACTCAAATTTTGAATGACTTATTTATCAAAAGAATTTACAACACATAGCGTCTCGAGGCCGTCCGCATGATGTCTGTCTGCTTCTTCGAC
Source organism: Acanthoscelides obtectus (assembly GCA_963669975.1). NCBI lineage: Eukaryota > Metazoa > Arthropoda > Insecta > Coleoptera > Chrysomelidae > Acanthoscelides > Acanthoscelides obtectus. The sequence goes on from CAVLJG010000001.1 coordinate 94,046,911, forward strand.
AAGACAGGTTTCATTGGACGCTCTGAAAGAGAGTAATATCAATTTATTTGACCGAAGAAGTCCCACCTAGAGTCCTAGAGGAGAGTTCCAGGACATTGAAGGCACTGACTGGACTGATCTAAAAAATATAATTGAAAATGATTTTATCAAAATTATTCGGTGGTTTAATAGTAGAAAATTAAGCATTAACTATTCTAACACACATTTTTTACCATTTGGATCTTATGCTAGACATCTTCCAAATTAAACAAATTTCTACTTCAACATTAATGATAAAAAAATGCAAATTAATAGAGTACCGAACATAATACCTTGGAGTGCTTTTGGATCCTCACTTACGTTGGGACATCCATGTTCATTATATTTTAAAGAAAGTTAGATTTGTATCCTAGAAAATTAAATACCTTGCGAATATATTGACAGAAAAATATTTTCGAACATTATACCATGCACTGATTGAGCCTCATCTCACATATGGTATATTAGCATGGGAAGCTGCATGTTCCTCACATGTCTATAATTTAGATGTTTTTCAAAAAAGTATTCTAAAAATGATGTTTAAAAAACCGAAACTTTATCCCACTGACACTCACTACCATAAATTTGTCAACACCGACCAAAAAATTAAACATACTCATTACACAAGGTACAAAATTCATGGCACAGTAGTTCCTTAGCCGCATAAATCTATACTAAGTGACTTATAAATCCGAACACCCAGTTTAAATGGTTTTGTTTTAATAAAATTTTGTATAAGCACTTAATGAAGCATAATAAGTAAATGATAAAAATTTCAAAATGATTGCACTGCTTTAAAGCCCTTTGACCTTTAATAATGTGTGGATGCACCCTGATGTGCTACCCATTCTCCAACGCGCCTAGGCATGCTTCTGATCAGGTGGTCAATGTCCTCCTGTGGTATCTCATTCCAGGCAACCACCAACTCCTCTCGAAGTGCTTCTAGAGTCTGAGGAGGACGTTGCAAATTGAGCAATCTCCTACCCATCATATCCCACACGTGCTCAATTGGGGATAAGTCGGGAGATCTTGGTGGCCATGGTAACAATGTGACATCATTATGTTGAAAGAAGTCTATTGAGACTCTTGCAACATGTGGTCGGGCATTATCTTGTTGGAAAGTTGGATCTGCCAGGGTGTCAAGATAGGGTAAAAGATGGGGTTCTAGAACTTCGTGGATATAACGCTGCGCGTTCATGTTACCTCTGATGAAGATTAAAGGTGACCTGGAACCATAAGCTATAGCACCCCAAACAATAACTCCAACAGTGTGATGAACATGTCTTTCAACAAAAAACTGTGGATTCCTCCTTTCACCACGTCGCCTTCTAACCCTGGCACGACCATCGTGCATGCCTAAACAAAATCGAGACTCGTCACTAAAGATAATACTGTTCCATTCCTGATCCCAGAGTGACCGTTGTCTGCACCACTCAAGGCGATTACGTCGGTGTTCTCGAGTTAAAAGGAGGACCCAGTGTGGCCGGTATGAAAACAAGCCAAAACTTCTCATTCGTCGGTAAACACTTCGCATGCCAATAGGTCTTCCGTGTTCTGCAAACCATTCATTTGCAATGGACCTGGTAGTGGAGAAACGGTCCCTTAAGGCCAATAATCTTAGGCGGCGATCTTCACGGTCTGTTGTTCTACGGCGGCGTCCAGTGCCCCTTGATCTTTGCGTACGGCCTTCTCGAAGCCATGCCTGACAACACCTAACCACAGTGTCTACACTTCTTTGCACTCTAACTGCAATTGCCCGAAAAGAAAGTCCAGCTTCCCGAAGTCCCACTATACGGCCCCTATCAAACTCACTAAGTTGACGAAATCGTACAGGTCTCCGTGCTCTAGGCATCGTAACCGATCGTAAAGGATGTCAAGAACCAGAATCCGCCAACGTTGATTCTTTACTGCGGCTGAAATATTCATTTTTAGAGCGTTAGTGAATTAAAAAAAAGTAGTATAAAAACCGGAATGTCCAACTGATAAGGCTGAAAATTTTTTCACTTGTTATTTACAGTAAGATAAATATATTCACCAACTTTTATTAAAATAAAACCATTTAAACTGGGTGTTCGGATTTATATGTCACTTAATATATAATGCAGCGGTCATATCTGTATTTAGGGCCAAAATTTTATGAAATTATACCTAGAGACTTGAAAGATTTACTTTTCGGAAATTGTTTCAAATGAAATTTAAAAAATTGGCTACATTCTATATCTAGGACTGAAATCAATAAACTCATAAATACAAACATCAAGTACATACATAATCTACTGTGGCTAATTATTGTTGTCGTTCTTTGTCATTTGCATTCTACAATTGCAACTTAAAATTTTACGTCCATGTACAGGCAATGACTTCTATTGGGCCTGTTTTGATTTTATATTGATTTACTCATGTTGTTTGTTCTCTTTGTGCATTGAGTGAATAAATATTATTATTATTATTATTATTACTATTATTATTATTATTATTTATTATTATTATTATTATTATTATTATTATTATTATTATTATTATTATTATTATTATTATTATTATTATTATTATTATTATTGTTTTGCCCGCTCTTTTGATAGCCCGGATGCTGAAGGGCCAAGTGGATCTGTCTTCTTCAGCAACACATTTGGAATCCCGTCAAAGTCAGAAGCTTAATGGTATCGAGTAATCACAACATACTTCTAATAATCTCAGATTTGAAGGTTACTTGGTATAGGAGGGTACCTCCTTCTAGCTTTTAAGACGGTTTAACAGCGGGTATTTTTTTCACTATTGCTACGGCATAACCTTGAGTAGTCTCAATATGAAAGCATATGCTTCAGGAACGCAGCTACCGCCGTATCAATGATACGGGGCCCCCAGCCCACAGGGGCCCCGACGTGTCGAGGAAAAAAATGCGAAACGAAATCCTTAGATTGTATGACATCCTATTTCTGACCATCCACATTACAACTGCAACAGAAGAAACTTTTCGAACTCAATGGTGATTAGGACTTCGGTGAGACAAATGTGACCGTCAGACTTGGTAGTCTTCAAAGGCAGAAAACTTCGAAACGTTAAGATCATCTTAAGCTATGAACGATTTAATAAAAAAGTTTTCCATACCCAAAAATTGAAAATCTTTGACACACAAATGATGTTTAAGTATAATTACTTTAATATGTAAGTCAAAGCCTGAAGAAATCAGAAATGACGAAAGCAAATTTGAAAAATGTTTGACTACGCCCAGACATCTTCGGAAGGTTGTAAAGCCTACAATAGGCTAACTTTGGAATCGTTCTAAAGATATTTTGTTTTTGTTCGTAATGCCACTGTTAATGATTTTAAAAAATGAAGAAGCATTACAGCCTACTATGACTCCACTCAAGTTGCTCCACTCAAAAACCAACATACAAACCGACGGAAATTATATGGATTTATGCGTTGTGGACTTCGGACAACATAAAAAAAGACAAGCCATTTTGGAGCGCTTATCACTAATCATCAAATACTGAGGTCATCGTTTGCCAGAGTGGTCCGTATGGCCTTTGTACTTGGTTAAAGTCTTGTAGGTCAGTAGAGTAGGTCTGTCAGGTTTGGTTGCCCAAATACCAGACAAAGTTAAGGAGACAGAAGGGAAGGAAAAAGAAAGGAATGAAAGGGAAGAGCAAAGAAAAAGAAGCAAGCTTCCAGCTTACAGGGCCCCAACGAACGCAAAAGCTTTCCGAAATTACTTCACTTACTTAATCCGTTCCTCTTCTATCAGATCTAGCCAGTGTAGACGATCTTTCTATACTTCTCTTATTTTCTTGGTCCTTCTTCTGCTTTCCCGTCCAAATGCATTTGTCTTAAGTAGAACTGTATTTCTCATTCCACCTCATTCTTGGTCTCCCTTTCGTCTTTTTCTTGAATTTCCCCATTCTCCAGATCCTTTTCGCCATTTGGCATTCTAATCATGTGTCCAAACCACCTTAGCGCATTAACTTGAATTCTTTTTTCTACTGATATGACATCTAATCTTCCTCTTATTTCCACATTTCTGACTTTGTCCATCATCTTCAGACCCGCAATTCTTCTTAACAGTTTCATTTCACTTGCTTGTATTTTCTGTCTATGTCTTTTACTCAATATCTACAGTTCTGAATTATACGAGCCCCTTCCCACTTCAGTTGGACCAACTATAGACATCTTAGTTTTTTTCTTATCAAACACAAATAATAAAAGTGTAGCAGGGTGTTATAGGTTTAAAATATTTAAAATGAATATTTTGATAATATATAGTAGAAAACACCAACTTTATCACTCCCTAATCAAATTTGCAGTATAAAAATAACACATGTTGCAATTACAGCATATCAACCTATTTTCATTTCAATGCAAAATAAGTCTATAACGCATAGGTGGCTGTGAAAAATAAAAGCCATGACAATTGTTTTTATTAATCACAGGTGTCAGAATACGTTTAAAATAGTTTTGGGTAGTTAAGGTTTTCAAAATGGGTAGAGGAATGGTTATTAGTGAGAAAATTCGATTACTGATAATTAAGTTTTTTAATTCTGGGAAATCAAACTCAGAAATTGCAATCTTCATTAGACTTATCGCGGTAAAGTGTGAGAAATATTGTTAGAAGATATAACGTAACTGGTTCAGTTAATATTAAGCCACGATATGTGAAAAAAAGTATCACAAATGCCGACCAAAGAGCATTAAGAAGAATAATAGTGAAAAACAGGCGTGCCAATTATTTACAATTAAGTGCTCTGTGGAGTGATGCTGTTGGAAGGAGAACTTCGAGGTCCACAACTCATAGAGAGGCCCACAAACTGGGATTTAGCACTTGCAAGGTAAGTTTTTTTATAAAAAAAGTGAAGTAAAAACCCTAAAGTTGCACAACTTGTTTATAGGCCAAAGAAAAGCCACTATTAACTCCACTGCAAAAGAAAAATCGGCTTAGATGGGCTAAAGAACATAGACAATGGACACCTCAAGAATGGTGTGCAATACAATAGAGTGATGAGGCCCGATTCGAAGTTTGTGTTGGTGACAGTCGCAGTAGAGTTATTCGCAAAAAAAATTAAGCATTCCATCTTGACTGTCTGAAGAGAAAAGTGAAATTTCCAGCATCCATTATGGTCTGGGGCAGTATGTCATCAAAAGGAGTAGGAAAACTTCATTTTATTGATGGAAATGTGGATACAAACAAATATTTGGCAATTTTAGAAGAATCCCTTTTACCAGTGATGGAAGAATGTTTGACATCCGGCCAAGATTTTGTGTTTCAGCAAGATGGTGCAGCGTGCCATACCTCAAAAAAGGCTATAAAATGGATGGAAGAAAATAATGTACCACTTTTGAAATGGGTTTCTAGCAATCCAGATCTGTCACGTATTGAAACTTTGTGGCACGAGATGAAAAAGGTTCTACGAAGTGGGAAGGGGCTCGTATGTTAACAGTACTAGGTCATCTGCGAACACCAATTGGTTAATATTTACCCTCTTCATATTATAGTATCCCCACGTTACTTTCTTGATTCTATTTCCATATTCTTTTATAATTTTATCCACTAGTACTGTGAACAGATATGGGCACAACGTTCCTCCTTGTCTCACTCCTGATGTAGTTGTAAATTTTACGGATTTTTTATTTTTTGTTCTTACATAGTTGTCGCTATTCTTATCTTCACATTATAGTTGTTCAGTATATTCCAAACGTCCATTCTATCAGCTATGGATAGTCTAATAAAAAAAAATCGGAGAAAAATATTGGCAAGTAGATTGACTCGGTACTTCCCAAGCATTCACCTATGCCAATTTTCAAATTTAGCACGAGTCAAGATGAGCCTTGCTAAAGAAACAAAATATTTGAGAACCATAATGTTTTAATTATGCCCTAACTTGAAGCAATCAGAAACGAGGAAAGCAAATTTTCGATTTTTTTTAAATTTGCAATCTCTCCACAAAAATGTTTGGTTACCCTTAAAAGTATTCAGAGTTGTAAAGTATACAATAACAAACCTTGGCACAATCTGGAAGCTATTTTCATTTTTACTCATAACATCGCTGCCGTTTAAACGATTTTCAAAAATAAAGTTGCATTACCTGCTATGACCCCACATGGACTAAGGTGTTGTAAGCACCACAAAACAAAAAACATTTATCTGATTGTCTAAAATTCTCGCATTCACAGTACTATCCCCCTCCCGCCCTCACCCCGAAAAGCTCTGCTACCGTTTGCTGTTCAAGTTTTGAGGGTACACTCTTACTGAAGTTATCTTTTGCCGATAGTCCACCCCCTCTCAGAGCTCCAAGGTCATATTAAAGACCTCAAGGTGCGTAAAGCACCTGGAGAGGATCGAATCGCTAATAAGGCGCTGAAGCTACTTTCGCGGAAGTCCTTAACTTATCTCGTGGCAATAATCAATGCCATGCTAAGGATCCAGCACTTCCCAACGGCGTGGAAGACCGCTGATGTCATAATGATTCCAAAGAAGGTGGGTTCGATATTCCCCCAGGATTACCGCCCCATTAGTCTACTGTCAGCTCCTTCTAAACTCGCTGAAAAGGTGATTCTACGTCACCTTAAAAACTTCTCGGCAGACCACAATGTGATTCCTGACGTGCAATTTTGCTTTCGGTCTAAGCATAGTACGGAGCTACAGGACATAAGGCTTGTTGAACGAGTAACCAGGGGATTCACCCGTAACGAAAGTACTGGCATCTTGCTACTGGATGTCTCAAAGGCATTTGACAAGGTGTGGCACAAGGGCCTTCACTACAAATTGATCCATAAGGGCTTCCCCTTCTGGCTCCTAAAACTTTTGACATCCTTTCTCGAGGGTAGGAAATTTCGGATCAAAATTAATAACAACGGCCCATCAAAGCCGGTGTCCCTCAGGGTTCGGTTCTTGGACCAGTCCTTTATTCACTTTTTATTCATGACGTCCCTAGCCCCAGCCCCAACCTATCTCTATGCTGATGACACTGCCCTGGTGGCCCAGTCGCGTTCTGGGGATCTAGTTCATGACAGGCTGCAAAGTGCAGTGGACGAGGTATTGGAATGGGCGAATCGGTGGCTGATCAAAATTAATCATTCGAAAACGCAGGCAATCTCTTGTACTAAAAAACGTAGCGGCGAACCGTCTGAGGTTTCAGTGAATGTAGCTCGGGTACCATGGGAAAGCTCTGCTAAGTATCTCGGTGTCACTCTTGACAAGGGGATAACCTGGCAGAAGCACACTGAAGCGTTAAAAACTAAATTCCAAATCTCGTTTCGGCAACTCTACCCTATGCTATGTAGAACATCAAAATTAAGTTTGATCAACAAAATTCGGCTATACAAGATGGTTATTAGACCAGCGATCACTTACGCAAGTGCGGCTTGGTGTTTTCTCGCCAAATTGATGCACTTCTTTTTTCTTTGCTCTCCCTCCTTCCTTCCTTTTTTTCTTCTTCCCTTCTTTCTCCCTGACTTTGTTTGGTATCTGGGCAACCAGACCTGACAGACCTACTGACTTACAAGACTTCAACCAAGAGCAAAGGTCCTACGGACCGCTCTGACGGACAATGACGAATAGTATATACTGTATAAGTTACCTGTGGGCGTCAGTACGTGACAACTGCAAGCCTTTTATGTTTCTTTTGTAAAAATCTATACTTCAAATTTTGATATGGGGGCCCCTGAGGAGCAAACTATGCCACAAAACTCAAAACTAAAGATGCGCAAAAGAACTTTACCTTTCAGCAAGCCCCTTGGCTTCTGAAGTGAGCACCGGCCGTTGTCCTTTCCTCCTGAGCTCGTTGACAACCGCCGGGTTTGTCTTCAGATCTGCTTGGGTGCCCACCAGAACCACCGCTGCGTTTAGCCTAGTCAGTTCGTCTGCCCATCGACTGCACGCGGAGAAGAAAGAGTCTGGTTTCACCAGGGAGAAACATAGCATGAACACATCGGTTCCTGGGTAGCAGAGGTGCCTCAGTCTATTGAAAGCGTCCTGGAAATCAAAGGTACCTTGTTAATTCTTTTGTATTCTCAGGGTGTACAAATTCATAATAAAAATAATGAAATTAGCTGCCATATAGAGGTGCAAAGTAGATAGTAGACAGTAGAAATATAGATAGGTTACTATAAATATATGGCTTAAAATATTCCATTATCCAGATACAGGGTGTTTAAATGAATAAATGAATATTGTAATAACACTATGTTTACCTCCATAATATACTACTCATATTTTTCAATGTCAAACTTCACAAACATCAGCGTATTTTGGAAGTAGAACAGGATGAAGTTTTTTATATGAATTTTACCTCAAATATTTAAACCCATTTTTTCCAAAAGGAGTAAACTGACAAATACTTCTCAATAGACTCGATTCAAATAAAATGAATAAAAAAAAAGATTTTAAAAAGTCAGTGACAGTCTCCTGTATTTCAAATTAATATTTCAATCCACTCTGAAGATATATGTTTTTGTCTTATTTTTTTGATCTGCCCTAAGAATATTACCACTATTTTTTAAGCAGTCTTACACTACACCTTACAGTGCCAGGGAAATATCTCGACAGACAAAATGATCAAAAATGCTTCAAATAATCTTTTTGGATATCCTTCTGTCAAACTACTTTCCCAAAAAATGGCGTCAAGTATGTTCACTCTGCACGTCATATGCAACGTCTTCATCAGTTCATAAAGGATTATGTAGTACCCTCTCATAAAAAAGTTAGTTACGAAAAAGTATAACAGATAATACATAGATATTCTTTCCCTACCCTACCGATGCACCGTCCGTCTGGCAACGTCGCTACCCGCTCGATAACGATAATCCATTTCCAGACTTAAAAAAAATCTGATAAATTCATCAAACTCATAGGGAAATTACAAATGCATTATTAGTACTTCTTCTCGGTTCACGGAAGCTTTGATACTTGTGGCGAAGAATATGTAAAATTTATTTAGCACATTTGATAATATCTACAATATTTCAGATGAATCCATTTTTCATTCTAGCAAGGTCCTTGTGTTTTCTACATGGGCGTCTACCTTTTGAATGGGCATTTTTGGACAATGAACTTTTTTGTTGACGTATTTATTTTGGACTAATAAAGATATACAGGGTGTTTCAGTTTATTGTTGCATAACTTTAAGATTCGATAGAACTTTTAAAATTAATGCATAAAGTCTATATAAACATGGGTCGAAAAATGCGTGGCTTCCGAAATACAGGGTGTTTAAATTTACTTTCTAAAATAGTTTTTTTTTCAAATATTTCGAACAATATTTGATGTATAACAGTGAACATGGGTATACAAGGGTATTTTGGTACGATAAAACGATACATGGGCCTAGTTTTACAGTAGCCGCTAGAGGGCGCTCTCTACTGTACCTGTAGTCTATTAAAATGACCGAAAATTTTTTCTTGGTGCAATTTTTTGCTTTTTGAATAAAAAACTGATTCTTCGCACTTTTAAACATAAAAAAGCTATCTTGTGAATTTTCGTTATAGTTAGCCGTTTTTGAGATATTTCGATTTTTAAGGTTCGATGCATTTTTAATTATTTATGATAAAATAACGTTAAAAAGTCAGTATCTCGATAATTTTTAGAAGTAGGCTGTGCCTGCAAATATTTTTGAAATCGAAAGCAGAATAAGGTTAAACGTCAATTAGCTGACAGTTAGTTTTGTTGTGTGTTGAAACCTGAAACGTTTTTTTTGCAATTGTGAATGCACGAAATTTAGTTTCTTTTACCTGTTTTTTTTGTAAGTTTTATAAAAATACCATTTTTATTCTCCAATCAAGAGTTAGCGGATATTCATTTTGTGTATGGCTTTGTAAATGGAAACGCAGCAGAAGCAGCCAGAGAATACGCACGAAGATTTCCAAACAGACGACATCCAACTCGCTCAGTATTTGTAAAAGCTGCTACACACAGTGCCGGCGGCAATGCCGCCGGGTTTATGCCGAGCGGCTATGCCGCCGGCAATACAAGCCGCGCAAAGCCGTCAAGCATCATTCCGGTTGTGACAGTCACATAGAAAGCTAGTGAAGCGCTGCATTTCTGGGATTCCATAATATATCATTTTCATGAAATTTTTCAATTAAGAGCAGCACAGCTTCGTCGTCCCAATTAAACGACATTTTAATTTGTTTAAACACACAAACCGCACAACACTACCGCTCGAATGCCAGGAACGAAGTGACGCCGGCAAGCCGCGTAACCCGCCGGCACACCACGGCGGCATCTTTGCGCGGCAAGGCCGGCGGCTTTGTATGCCGCCGGGTGCACCGCGGCTTAGCCGTGTGTAGCAGCCTTAAGAGTGCATCGCCAAATAATTGAAAATGGTTTTGGAAATCTCCAAAGGGATCAAAACATAAATGTTCGCCAGCGCAGATTTACCCGTATGATTCTGCGTGAGTTTGATTGAGATCCGACCACCGTGTTCTTAGAAATGACCATAGACGTCCTTACCATTTGCAATCTGTGCAAGGACTACAGCCAGGGGACGGAGAACGAAGAATCACATTTTGTCAGTGGATTCTTGATAGAACTGATAATAATAGGGAGTTTTTAAGTAACGTTTTATGGACCGATGAGTCATGCTTCACTAGACGTGGAGTGGTAAATTTCATAATCAACATATTCGGTCGCATGAAAATCCGCATGCAGTTCGGGAAAGAAATTTTCAGCATGAATTTAGTGTGAACGTGTGGATTGGTATCTACCGTAATCGACTATTTGGACCCTACCTTTTGCCTGCAAGGTTAAATGCTGCGACCTTCTTGGAATTTTTAAAGGCTGAACATGCAAATATGTGGGATGATGTTAGATTTAAGAAGATTGGCCTGGTTCCAGCTTGATGGTTGTCCAGCTCATTATTCGAGAATAGTTAGAAACTGGCTGGACGAAAATTATCCAGAAAGATGGATCGGCCGTGGAGGACCAGTCGCCTGGCCTCAACGATCCCCTGACCTAAATCCATTAGATTTCTTTGTGTGGGGATTTCTAAAAGAAAAAGTGTACCAGACTCCCGTAACCACAAGAGATATGCTAATAGACAGAATCAGGAATGCATGTGATGAAATAAGGCCTTATTTGAATAATGCTATACCACGTTCGATCATTCGTAGATGTGAATTGTGTATTGAACAATTGGGTATACATTTCGAGCAACTACTTTAGATTTTGTATGTTTGTCCTAACTATCCAATAGCATTTTAGTTGTAAATAATTAATTTAATTTGTTAAAAATAATATTGGAAAATTAAACAAATTAATATTCTGTTTATTTGTGTTTAGTTGGAGTGAAGAATTATTGCTGTGTTTAAAAACACAATCTAAACGATCATCTTAATTACTTGTAATGCCCAAATCGAAATTGTAAAAAAATATTATTTTCCCATAGATAATTAAAAATGCATCGAACCTTAAAAATCGAAATATCTCAAAAACGGCTAACTATAACTAAAACTCACAGGAGAGCTTTTTTATGCAGAAAAGTGCGAAGAATCAGCTTTTTTATTCAAAAAGCAAAAAATTGCACTAAGAAAAATTTTTCGGTCATTTTAATACACTACAGGTACAGTAGAGAGCGCCCTCTAGCGGCTACAGTAAAACTATGCCCATGGTTCGTTTTGTCATACCAACAAACCCATGTATACCAATTTTCACTGTTACACATTAAATATTGTTTGAAATATTTGAAAAAAAACTATTTTAAAAAGTAAATTTAAACACGCTGTATTTCGGAAGCCACGCATTTTTCGACCCATGTTTATATACTCTATGTATGAATTTTAAAAGTTCTATCGAATCTTACAGTTATGCAACAATAAACTGAAACACCCTGTATATGAGATAAAGGCACTAACTAAAGGCATACTTTTTCTGAATATATGAATATGACAAACAATTATACCCCAGCACTGTTTAAGCTAAATGCGTTCCAATAGAAAAGCATTATTTGGCCAATTACGCTACAAGATGTATACATAAAATTAATAGTTGTCACATAAATCCAACAATTTTCCTTAAAAACTGAAATATCTTCTACTTAGAACGACTTAAATAGCCGGAATCATACTCGTAGTTATCAATTTTAAATCATATTTAATAATGATAAAGTACTAATTACCTAATTTCGTCTTACGCCAGCTCCTTTATAGACATAATTTTATGATATATGTATGTGCTAATTAAAGTTTATAACCACTTGTTTTTGTGTAAGTATAGTCTACTTCTTCTTTATGATTCGATGAAAAGAATTCCAATGACGTTTTTATAGATAGATGACACATCAATAACAAGTATTCTAAAAATAATATGTACTTTGAACTAATACAAGCTTGACAATAACAGAATGGAGGTCCGATTTTAGACAATATCTTCTACTTTTTATCTTATAATAAAAAACCATTGTGTGCGAAAATAATTTACTTATAAAAAAGAACTGTAAAGTAATGAACATTTCTGACTAGCCAAGATCATGTTTGAAAATCAGGCACAACTGTACTAAACCCTTACTCATCCTTTGCTATGAATGTGAAATCTTCTGAGAAGATACAGGGTGTAAATGTTATGGTAGTCATTATTGAAATGGGTCACAGGGGGAGTCAAAACAAGTCAAAAAGTTCATATGATTTTTCTCTAAATGGCTTTATAGTTTACAACGTTAAGTGCTTTATATCGACCACAATCACCACAATCACCACAATCTTACTAATTTTTATAATCTAATCTAAAACGTTTTTAAACTAGGTAATTAACAAATAAATGGCATTAAGTTTTTCTAAGTTAAGCCAACATTTGTAGGCAGTAAGTTTCATTAAATTAAATATTTAAAACACACATGACAACAGCGCGTCGGTGTTTCATCACTCTTATCGAATCGGCAATCGATCGCAAACGGTAACAGTGGTTAGTTATAGGGCATCGGGCGTGTTGTTTTGTTTTTGTTCGCGTACGTCGTCGTGTTTATTTACAATGTTCTCGAATCAAGAGTTCGCCGACATGTTGTTGGTTTACGGTGTATCTAGTCATACTTCAAATCTTGCAGCTCAAATTTATCGCGACAGATTTCGCCAACGGGTACACCCAGACAGAAGGACATTTGTGCAAGTGTACCAAAGACTTCGAGATACAGGAAGTGTTCAGCCCACTAATATTCGCACTCGTAAAAGACAGGTTACTGTAGAGCAGGAGGAACAAATTTTAAATATCGTGGAAACCAATGCAGATATCAGCACTCGGGAATTAGGCCGCCGCGTATTACTATCGCATACCATAGTCCATAGGATCCTACGGGAAAATTTGCTTTATCCCTACCATGTACGAGTGCAGGCCTTGTTACCAGAAGACTATCCTCGCAGACTAACATTCTGTCAGTGGTCTTTGCACAAAAACATTGAAAATAAGGATTTTTTTAAAAACATTCTAGCGACGGATGAATGTACTTTTACGCGAGACGGGATATTAAATTTCCATATTACTCACACCTAGGACCAAGAAAATCCTCATACCATACGTTTTAAAATAAATATTTGGGCGAGTATTCTTGACGATCAGGTAATTGGCCCTTTCGAGTTACCCCCAAAGCTGTCAGGAGAAGGATACCTTAGCTTTCTAGCCAATAACCTACCAGAACTTTGGAACAGACCTGAGACAACATGCCATAACAACGGAGACAGAGTTTGTGGTTTCTTCATTACGGGGCACCACCACACATTTTTAGAGGCGTCATTCAGTATTTGAATGAACATTATCCAAATCGCTGGATCGGTCGAAATGCTCCCGATCCTAGAAAATGGCCAGCAAGATCTCCTGACCTCAATCCGATGGATTTCTGGTATTGGGGAGAACTTAAAGGGATGGTTTATGGGGCTGGTCCAATAACATTTGAAGCAAATCTTCGCGAAAAAATGTTAATGCGGCTGAAATAATAAATGGACAACTTCGAGGACCTAGAGTAAGAAGAACCTGGGTTCGTCGTAATGAAGCTTGTGTGGAAAGTGGAGGACGACATTTTGAACACCTTTAAATACAAAAAAAGTGAAGTGTGGGTTTCAAAAAGAACAACAATGTATGTATCAAAATGGTGTTCCCTATTTATAAGAGGATTTTTTTAATACGTTCAATAAACTTTCACACACCAGTTGAAGCGCTGAGACAGTTAGTGGTAAGTCCGTTTTTTTTAATTGTTTGCATTTTACGAGTACATTATCAAATAATCAAATAATACCTAAGAGCCAAAAATAACAAACTCCATCTTTATTTACACCGCCTTCCGTCGTAATTTGCAATAAGAAATTAATTAATTAATAAAAATCTGTATACCATTCTTATTTTTTATAATTCTTAATCTTTTACTATTTCTTTTATTATGCAACTTTTAAATAGGTGATTTGATTTATCAACTCCATTGAAGATTCCTACAAGCAGTTAAAATAAATGACTCAACTTTTATTTTAGCATGGATGTAGCAATTATAAATTTCAAGATGGCAGATGGATGCTAATTTGGAACATTTTTTCAAATCTAATGGAGGGGGTCATTTAATATGTTTTAAATCTTTTTATATATGCGTCACAATCCTAGAATAACCTTATCTTTCAGGCTGACAAATTTGTACGTTTCTGTACAATGAGGTGCTTATACCTTGGCAATCAATCAACAAAAGGCTATGATGTTATACAGGGTGCGGCAGAGAGGACGGACGTTTTTGGGATGGGTAGTACTCTCCGCCTCCGTCTACGAGAGAGGTGGGGAGGGTGCCGTTTGACTCGTGAGATCCTAGCATTAGCCCACTTTCACCTAAACAGCATGGTTAACCAGCAGAATTGTCCTTATTGGGCTAATGAAAATCCGCAACAGTTACACGAAAGACCGCTGCACAGCCCAAAAGTAACGGTTTGGTCTGCTGTATCGCAGAATTGCATCGTTGGCCCTTACTTCTTCGAAGACGGTAATGGTCGTCATGTTACCGTGAACTCAGAGCGCTACGTCGACATGATCACCAACTTCTTTCTCCCTGAATTACGACGGCGACGTGTTCCAATCAGACGTGTCTGGTTCCAGCAGGATGGGGCGACCGCCCACACAGCCCTAGCATCCATGGACGTTATTCGCCCTCTCTTCCCTGGTCGCCTTATTTCCAGGTTTGGCGATGTTCATTGGCCTCCTCGGTCCCCAGATTTATCCATATGCGACATTCGCGTGGAAGTCGCCCAAGTTGAGATAGCGATGTTTGAGAGAGTCTACGCGAACTTCCAAGAACGCCTCCAGCACTGCATCAACGATTTCGGCCACCACATGCCCGATGTGATTTTCCACACTAGACTGTCTCAATACTATTTCCTTGTGAACCTGATTCCATCAATAAATTTGTTTTCGAGTAAAAATTAACCATTTTATGATTTTTTTAAAACCGTCCATCCTCTCTGCCGCACCCTGTATAAATATTCTCCGCTGGGAAGGATCTACTAATCAACCTAAATAGGTATCAACTATTGGACATTTAATCGAAAAAAATGTCAAAATTTGCTAATCTGCCAATTTTTTGAACGCATTGTCCCATAGAAGAAGTATGATTTAACACACTATGAAGACACTTTTAAAATATAGAATTCATGCATTAAATTCAGCTCACTTCAACCGTTCAAAAATTATTATTAAGCTTTTTGAACACCACCGTATACTTTTTTCCTATACAATGAAGCTCGTTGTGTGTGAAAAAGTACCGTAAAGTAATGTAAAGCATCCTTTACTACGAAAGACTAATACCTCGCATGTGGAATCTTCTGATTACACGAGATCATGTTTGAAAATGAGGCAGAACGGCAAAAATGAATAATGCAGACGGAAGCAGGAAGTAAAGGCTTACGCACTGAACGGTCTAGTCGGCGGCCCATGCATTTTTATGGAAAAACAACAGTATGCTGGTATAATTGAAGATTAATTTAACGGTACAATCTATTCAGGCTCATTAGCATTCGAGGCAAAATTTACAGACTGTAGGTATAGGAGTTGCATAGTTCGAGATCCAATATTATGAGCTTCTCGTAACACATTTTGACGACATGAACTTTGACGAAATTGCCTTGTAATAGGGGCTTCTATGATCCTTAAGGTTTTTCCAATAGGTACTTCGAGATTAGATATGGGGTTAGTTTGCCTCTATGAGAACATTTGAAGGTTACTTAAGGTCTTAAAAAGGACATCCTTAACGGGGCTCCTACAATCACGAGCACCATTTGCTGAGGTAACGGGGGGTGAAAAGGAAACGAGGGTGGGCTGGCCCTAGACGGTCGTCGGCGCTACTTTAAAAGAGGAAAGGACGACTGCGGGTGCATACCAAGGTAAATTTTTATAATAACAGAGTCGGATTTCGATTAGCGATCTAGCCTGTAAATCGTTTCCTATTTTGGTACTCAGCAAGTGATCATTTAGTATTTTTCTCCCCTTGTTACTGTTCGTCGATATTGTGTTATTGAATTGTTGTGCTGTACTCTGGTTGGTGTGATTGTTCTTGAGTGCCTTTTTTTATCAAGGTTGATAATGGACAATAAAAGGTCATATGCGACCATTTTAATTACGAATGCAGTGAGTTTAATTCATGATGAGGTCAACAATAGTGTGGAGCAGTTCAACTCTATAATCGCAAAATACATTGGGGAGTCAGCGAATATATTATTGCACGAAGAGGTCATACCATGGAAGATGTGGTGCAGCTGTAGTGAGCCACAATATCCAGCGGCCTGTCTAAGTAATGCTCGTTTCTTCCAGTCTCTAATATTCCTGCTCCTCAAATCTTCCGTAACTGCATTCTTCCATCTGCTTCTTCGTTTCCCTCTGCTTCAGTGTTCTTTCTTGCGGCACTCTTTCCAGGTGCCTCAGCTACTGAAATCTTCTGGTTCTAGCTACTTCGACGATATCTGTTCGTTATACTTTCCCATTACACCTTCTAGCACATTCTCCCTCCACCTTGGGCACTCCAAATATTCTCCTTAAAATTTTCCTCTCCCACCTAAGTACAGTTCCTCAAACTTTTTTATTAATTACCCAGGTTTCCACTCCATACAGAAGCGTTGGCTTTATGATCGTATTATATAGCAAGTTAAAAATTATTGGTCCTATATTCTGTGTGACTCGAAAGAAAATACTTTTTCTCTCAGACAACGCGCAAGTTCACAACAACCACCTAATGATTCACGATGGTATTTCCATGGCAATTCATCACGCTTTTGATCTTCTTATAGCGCGAATTTCTTAACGTGTGTGACCCATACAAACATCAGTTCGCTGCTTTCCTTTTATTCGCGTTAACTTTGCCACCAGCAGCTTTTGGAATGATGAACGCACGGTGGCCGCCAGGCTGCTGAATCATCCGATGTCTTGCTCATGTTACTAATTGTAACACGGCTACCGAAATAGAACCGCTATTGCTAGTTGTTGCTCTTTGTTCTTCGACCTGTTGACAAACCTTACGCAGAGCGACTTTTAAACCTGAATCATAGTGTCAAGTAGAGAGACTCAATATTTTTATACATATTCACACTACTGTGCAGCCAATGAAAATATTGAAAAATTGGAATCTGAAACTAACTAACCACTCTGTAGATAATTACAAAAAGATTAAGATTAAATTCAAGGAAATAATAATGATGAATAATACTAATCATCTTAATAAGAATACATTTATTTATACGATAAATCATAGGTCAAAAGGAAATGGTAGCACAAAAACAAATACACTTGGAAAAATAATACAGTACAGATATTAAGAAACACGCAAAGAACTCTTCTAAGCTATAAAAACACTTACCTGTTAGAAATTATTTCAACTGATTTTTGAAACTGCTTATTGTCGGTGCTTTTTTAATATCTCCTTTTAAATTACTGAAAATTTTACAACAAATTTAACTAAAAGATTTCTGATATGCAGTACGATGTCGAGGGTAAATTAGCAAATCTTTATAACGAATTTGATTATCGTGTACTTCTTTGTTATTGGAGAGGTTCAATTGATCTTTATGCACGAATATTGACAATCTCTCAGTGAAAATTTCATTAATTGGATCTTGTCCGCATTTGATATAAGACCATTATTTACCGATCATTTTTGAGCAGCTCTGTATACTGCTTCACTATTATGAAAGAGTTCAATGTTTCTAGAACTGGTCATCCTCATATGATATAATTTACTAAAACTAAATTTAATACTCCGTTTATAATAGCAATAGATGTTAAGGTTGCCAAACTGTAGTTTTTTTTAAGCAAGACCCCTAGTAGCCCAGAAACAAATTGCTAATCTATTGCTATATCCATTTTTTAAAAGACCTTCCAACTGAACAACCTGTATGTACTAAGAATATTAATAAATACAAAAAAAAGTTTTAGTCTGGGAATAATACACCGCTCACGTATGGATGGGTCACCCTACATAATAAAACTCATCATTCTTGTTGTCGAAAGTCAATTTTAGGGTCCTAACAGATTATCATAAAAATGGCAGGTCTTTGGTAGGATTTGTTTCGAAATCGAAATAGCAGACTTTGCAAGTTATGATAATAGATATGTCGATGTCGATGACCGAAAGAAATGTTTTTTTTTCATCTTGGTGATAATTTTTATTGTTATATGATGTTATAATAATAATATACGGTAGTTAACATTGGAATTTCAATCACCTGCAACGATTAAGAACTTTTTATTTATTTTGATTGTTAATATCACAAAACATTGTCAATAATGTCTCATAGTTATATAAACTTATAACGACCAGAACGGTCCTTCTGGATTTTGCTTTGGAACGTTATTGCTTTCCAAAAAGTTGCAGGAAATATGATAGGAAAATTAGTAATATAAGGATTCATTTAAATCTTTGTTTTTGACCTGACTAACATGTATACTAAGTGACATATAAATCCGAACACCCAGTTTAAACGGTTTTATTTTAATAAAATTTTGTATAAGTACTTAATGAAGCATAATAGGTAAATGATAAAAATTTCAAAATGATTGCACTGCTTTAAAGCCCTTTGACTTTTAATAATGTGCGGATGCATCCTGATGTGCTACGAATTCTCCAACGCGCCTAGGCATGCTTCTGATCAGGTGATCAATGTACTCCTGTGGTATCTCATTCCAGGCAACTACCAACTCCTCTCGAAGTGCTTCCTGAGTCTGAGGAGGACGTTGCAAATTGAGCAATATCCTACCCATCATATCCCACACGTGCTCAATTGGGGATAAGTCGGGAGATCTTGGCCATGGTAACAATGTGACATCATTATGTTGAAAGAAGTCTATTGTGACTCTTGATTATCTTGTTGGAAAGTTGGATCTGCCAGGGTGTCAAGATAGGGTAAAAGATGGGGTTCTAGAACTTCGTGGATATAACGCTGCGCGTTCATGTTACCTCTGCTGAAGATTAAAGGTGACCTGGAACCATAAGCTATAGCACCCCAAACCATAACTCCAACAGTGTGATGAACATGTCTTTCAACAAAAAACTGTGGATTCCTCCTTTCACGTCGCCTTCTAACCCTGGCACGACCATCGTGCATGCTTAAACAAAATCGAGACTCGTCACTAAAGTCAATACTGTTCCATTCCTGATCCCAGAGTGACCGTTGTCTGCACCACTCAAGGCGATTACGTCGGTGTTCTCGAGTTAAAGGGAGGACTCGGTGTGGCCGGTATGAAAACAAGCCAAAACTTCTCATTCGTCGGTAAACACTTCGCATGCCAATAGGTCTTCCGTGTTCTGTAAACCATTCATTTGCAATGGACCTGGTAGTGGAGAAACGGTCCCTTAAGGCCAATAATCTTAGGCGGCGATCTTCACGGTCTGTTGTTCTACGGCGGCGTCCAGTGCCCCTTGCTCTTTGCGTACGGCCTTCTCGAAGCCATGCCTGATAACACCTAACCACAGTGTCTACACTTCTTTGAACTCTAACTGCAATTGCCCGAAAAGAAAGTCCAGCTTCCCGAAGTCCCGCTATACGGCCCCTATCAAACTCACTAAGTTGACGAAATCGTACAGGTCTTCGTACTCTAGGCATCGTAACCGATCGTAAAGGATGTCAAGAACCAAAATCCGCCAACGTTGATTCTATACTGCGGCTGAAATATTCATTTTTAGTGCGTTAGTGAATTAAAAAAAGCAGTATAAAAACCGGAATGTCCAACTGATAAGGCTGAAAATTTTTTCATTTGTTATTTACAGTAAGATAAATACATTCACCAACTTTTATTAAAATAAAACCATTTAAACTGGGTGTTCGGATTTATATGTCACTTAGTATATATCGGGCGTAACAACGGTAAAGGTCCTGTATTTTTCTAAGTGAGGTATTTTTGAAAAAGGGTAAGCTTACCCTTGCACTTACACTAACTACGAATAAGTACATAGTTCAAGGACGATTTTGGATTTGACCTTGATCCTTACCTTCAATGTTTTTTTAAAGTCAACTTTTGTTTTTTTTAACGGAAGTCCCTAGAGGCTTAGCAGGAATACTGATGAAATCAACCAAGGGTAGATCTTTAGTAACTTTTAACAGAAATTTCAATAATTCGCTTGGGACCTTGAGCACCACCTTCGAGGTCATAATTGTACATGAGAGCATAACACTTTTCATTGCCGGTAATAAAAAGGGGGCTTCCTAGTTAAAAAAGGAGATATTGATGTGACTTTGAAATTGAGGTTAAAGATCAAATCCAAGTTCACCATTGAAATCCTGGTAAAAAGTTACTGAGAATCTGTTCTCAATATTTTTTTTCACTAATAATCTGAGAAAACCTCTAGAAAAATTTCCCTAGCTTCACACAATTGACTTCAAGCTTACTTTGACCTTAGATTTTAATACATATTCGGAGGGCTTTCCAGTGAAGAAAAAAAAAGTGAAAGCCGCTCCACACTCACGCGAGAATCTCAGCGATAATCTCGGCAAGAATCTCATCGAAAATCTCGGCGAGAACTTCTTTGGGTCTACATTCGCAAGGTTCTCAATACAGTTCTCGTGCTTGATGTCGATGGACGCGGAATTAAATGTGGTCGACACCAGCATCAGATTTTTCCGATTTCTTGACTTTTTTTACCCTCTGTATCTGGCTAATAACGATTTTTTATGCTTTTTAATACTCCAATGGGTGATTCCATCAAGGTACTAATACGTTTCCACGCATCGTGCGCTTTTAGTTAATTTTTATATTCTTTCAAATTTGTATTCCACAAAATTGGTTCTGCTTGAAAATATTCTAGAAATGCAAATTCTAGTTCTTTCGTCCAAATCCGGCTCATAATGATGCTTAGTAAATACCGCGCGATACTCAGCTTTATTTTTATTTCAATCCTAACGAGAAACGTGATGCATTGGCCATTATTAATCGAGGTATTGAAAGATTGGTTGTATTTTCGCAAAATCATGGTCTACAGATTAATGCAAGCAAATCACAACTCATGTTATTTGGCAGATTGAAAGACAATATTGAGCCCACTTTTCATGTCAAAATAAAAAGTGAAACTATACCTTGTTCTGCCACTGCGAGAAGTTTGGGAGTAGAATTTGGCTCATATCTAAGATTTAAGCCTCATATTAATAAATGTATCCAGAAAGCTTATGCTTCTCTAAAAGTTCTATATGCTCATCGATATGTCCTCCCTGTGAAACTTTAAATATTGCTTTGTGAGCTACTAGTATTCAGCCATTTCAATTTTTGTAACAGCGTTTATGGGTTTTGTTTAGACAATATTGACATGGATAGAATTGAACGTGTACAGAAGTCCTGCATACAATTTATTTGTGGTATACGTAAGTTTGAAAGAGTTTCACATAAGTTGCTGATGCAAACTGGTTGAATATGCGATGTCGATGTGAGTTGCATGCATGTAATCTTTTTCACAAAATTATGTTTTTAAGCAACCACCATATTTATTCAATAGAATAACTTTTCGCACCGATGTTCAGAACTTAAATTTGCTGATTCGGGGCTACATATCACCTCCTCCTCATGAAACTTCTCTTTTTTTGTAGATATTTCTCATACGACATTTACCGGCTTTACAATCAAATTCCTTTATAATTCTGCATACAAACCAGTTTAAAATCAAATATAAAAAAAATATTTTTGAAAAAAATTCAGCGCACATTAATGTAAATGGGGCACAAGTGACCAAACTAATGAAAAAGAATTTGTTTTTTGTAATATAACTCTATTATTCTAAATCTATTATTCCAGGATTTCTTAGGTAGATCTTTCTTTTTATATATATATATATATATATATGTGTGTGTGTGTGTGTGTATGTATGTGTGTGTATACGTATATATCTGAATGTGTAATAGGTAAAGGGCTGAACTTGTATCATTTTTAAATGCCTTCAGCCCTTTTTTGTAACATATCTCATTTAAATGTATTTTGCTACTATTTTCACCTAACTGTATGTTGCAAATAAACATTATTATTATTATCATTATTATATACATAATGTGGTTTAAAGTTGCCAGCAGAAATAATATACACTATCTTACAAATATCCACTTCACACCATGATCCATCAGGCAAACTGAGCCATCGAGTACTGGTTTTAAAATCCCATAATACATTATAGGTTCCTAGTATCCTGTGTGTATAATGAAAAAACAATAATCCTAATTGACTATAAGAAAGCTTCTACCAAAGTTTCACATATAAGCATGTTACGTAATAATTATGCAACAGTCTTTCAGTAATAACATTTCTACTCCCAATCAATTCTAAACTCTATAACAATACGTTATTCCATGTGTGTAAAATTCAATTAATTTATGTCATAACGATATTGGTTGTAACGCGGTATCTGAAAAGTCTTGTGCAATCAAGAAGCAAGAAACAATTCTTTATAGTTTATCAAAGTGCTGTTTCCATAGTCAGCTTATATTTTGCGATATTAACTTTGAGAAAAGTTATGAATTTTATTTATTTTCCTTAATTTGTTTTTTAATTTTTTGCCAAGTTTCCACATAAATGGACCGCTGTGCGTGGAAGAAACGCATTAGAACTGTGCAAATGTATAGGAAAAGATGACATTCATTTTTTCATGAAATCTACGAGGATGAAACGGTAGTTCTTCATGGCGAGCGTTGCCATAAATATGGATTTTTCGTGGCCCCAGTTGAATAATATGGACCTACGCAATGTGTTTCTATCATAGATATATTGTGCCACCACTAATGCATTGACATACAGGGTGTTCCTTGATGATACGCGAATATTTAAGGGTGTGAATCTACATGAAAAATTAATGTTAGTTTGCTCTATAAACTATGGGTTAAAATGTTTCCTTACAAAAACTCGGGGTGTTGAAGTTTTACGAAAAACATGGAAATTAGTTAATATTTTCAGAACCGCTTCAGATATTTCACTGATATTTAGTACGTAGTGAAAATTAATAAAGTTGCATATTTTTCATTGTAAAAATAATTTTTAGCTTTAACAGTGGCGTGTGTTCGGGTATTGACTTCGATATCTTTTACGAAAAAAAAAAAATAGTACGCCAATGGTTTTTTGCCAAATAACAATTATTTTTGAATCTCCGTTCAATTTAAAACAAATGATCTCTCTTGAATTGTTTTCCTTCGATGCGCCATTTTTGAGTAAAAAAAATAAAAACCGTTCTATTGTCTAACTTATTATTAATTTAATTGGAAAATTTAAACATATTAGGGGTAATGAACAACAACAACCGACAACATAAACATAACATTAAAACCAACGAAATGATTACAAAAATTGTTGAAAATGGCCCCCTTCACTTAGTATGCATGCTTCCGCTCTCCTTCTCATGGAATTGCGCACTTGTTGAAACATCCCTGGAGTGTTTTTTATTCTATCACAAGCTGCATCTATTCTTTCTCTTAATTCCTCTACAGTGTTAGTGGGACTTGTGTACACTAGTGTCTTAAGATCCCACAAAAAGAAATCTAAACTGTTGAGGTCTGGGGACCTTAGTGGCCATTCTTGGGCCCACCGCGGCCAATCCAACGATTTGGATAAATAGTTTGTAAATAATTAAGAACCGCTACACTTAAATGCGCTGGTGCACCACCATGCATGAACGACATATTGTTTCTTATTACTAACGGAACATCATCAAGCAGCAAAGGCTACTGTTGTTGAATAAAATTGAGGTAAGTCTGTCCGTCAAGACGTCCCGACAAGAAGAATGGGCCAATAAAGTGGTTGCCAATAATTCCTGCCCATACGTTAACCGAAAATTGTTGTTGGAAATGGGTTTCGGTTACGGCATAGAGATTTTCTTCTGCCCACAAATGATTATTGTGGAAAGTCTGAATGGCAATTCGAACAGAATCATTGATTCAAATTGCGGATTTTGTGTAATTTTTTGATAGATACCACTGACAAAAGGTCACACGCCTTGGAAAATCAATGGGAAGTAATGACTGTACTCTTAAAATATGGTAAGGATATAACAAAAAATCCACTAAAATTCTCCAAACAGTTTGATGGCGAATCTTCCTCGTACTCGTTTCAGGATGATCTTCGACTTCGTGCAGCACTGCTCCCTCAATTTCAGGTGTTCTCACACTTAGAGGTCTACCTTCAGATGTTCCTTTTCTTACAGAACCAGTTTAAATAAGACGACGATGAATATTAGAAAAGGTTCGACTATCTGGCAAAGCACGATCGGGATATCTCTGGTGATAAATCCATCTGGCTTGATCACCATTACCGTCGGCAAGACCATATACGTAATGCATTTCCGCCATTTCTGCATTTGAATAATTCACCATTACTAACAAGATTGCAAAAACTAAATGATGAAAAAGATGTCATTGCGAACAGATTTGAATAACAGAGATTTGTCAGATGTCAAAAGCCAGTGACATATTCCAGAGCAACTGGATATTTATTGCTACGGTTTTTATTTTTTTACTTCAAAATGGCGCATCAAACGAGAACAATTCAGGAGAGTTTATTTGTTTTAAATTGAACGGGGAATTCAAAAATAATTTACATTTGGCAAAAAACCATTGGCGTACCATTTTTTCTTAAAAAATATCGAAGTCAATACCCGTACGCACGCCACTGTTAAAGCTAAAAATTATCTTTGCATTGAAAAATATGTAACTTCATTACGTACTAAATATCAGGGAAATATCTGAAGCGGTTCTGAAAATATTAATGATTTCTATTTTTTCCGAAAACTTCAACACCCGGAGTTTTTGTAAGGAAACATTTTTGGACCGTAGTTTATAGAGCAAACTAACATTAATTTTTCATGTAGATTCAAACCTATAAATATTCGCATATCATTAAGGAACACCCTGTATGTCAATACAGATTTGACGCATATATTCATCACTTACACCGACAAAATTTGAAAAAAAAAGTGTCAAATCATACATTAAAGATATAAAACAGGCCTTTAGGCACTGAGCTTTACAATTATTCTGAACATTGTAACAATACGTTATCCCAAGTGCGTAAAATTCAATTAATTTATGGTACGTGATAACGTTATTGGTTATAACGCGGTATCTGAAAAGTCTTGTGCAACCAAGAAACAATTCTTTAAGTTTTCTATTTTAAACTGAAATAACAATGAAATGAAGGTTAATGTACAATTTTACATGAAAATGTATAAAAACTCTAATAAGTACTTATATAACGGTGAATCTAACAACAGGAGCAGTGATGAAACTGAAACCTTGTTCGTCGAAATAAAACAATTCTATTATTAATGAACAGATTACATAAAACTCTGATACATAAATAAACATATATTAAAGAATTAACAGTCAGTGGTGAGAAATAAAAAAAATACGAAACCGGTACTTCCCACGCAATTTTTTATGTGGTTGAGCTTTTAAAAGCGAGTATTCTGAAATGTCAGATTCCAAGATGTAGCTTCACTATATGTATTGGAGTGTTGACTTAAAATATAATATGTATGATCTTCATAAGAAAATCACACGTAAAAGGACAATGTTTAAAAGATGCGTTTTTCTGTCCCTCTGGGAGCGACCCAACCCAGTGAAAACTATTGCTCACGATTATAAATAGTCAAACTACTTATTGGAAACACGAAAAGCGAAGGGAAATCTAGTGCGGCATCCCTAAACTACACTGATCACCCCGTATCGAATAACAAAGTTTTTAAACGATTCTGCATAGAAATTCTGATAGTTTGAGGATACCTGAATAATGACTGGTTCGATGTTAACTACCATTAACCGAAGTCATTGAATACACAAAATATTGGATATACAGAACTACCTCTAATAGAGGGTAGAAGATATGTGAAAAATACGTTTTCACGTTTTTAAAAGATATGAGTACCCGTATCGAATGAAACTCAGTGAGAACTATTGCTTATGATTAGAAGAGGTCACAATTACTTACTAGAAATGCGAAAACTATCCCTGAAGCGCACTAATCACCCCCTGACGAGTAATAAAGCCTTTAATCTATTGTGTTATTCTGATAATTCGAAGAGATGAATAATGGATAATTTCATCATAACGACGTCGTTTTCTGGATACAGCATGGGCGTACAGCTTGGAATATTTTGACTCCTACCGAAGAGGACAAAATATGTTCTACACCACAGACCTGTTCTTTCTATAAACCGAAGCAGCTGCGTAGACAAAAGGTACCGAGACTACTAAAAGGAGGTTACACTCACTTTGGGAAAATTGGGAAAAGCTTCCCCAGGTAGATTGTTCCACAATCACAACACTCTAGAAACAAAAGAACGGTCGTATCGGCCAGTCCTGGATGTTCGAAGTTTCACACAGTTAGGATAAGAGCACAAAGTCAGGCGTGTCTGTCTGGGAGGCACAACGCGCGGTAGCATCATGGAGCAGAGCTCTGAGGAGCAAGGCCCGTTGACATAGCGATAGAATAGATCTAGATTCCTGACGACGTGAAAGGGTCCCGAGACTGTCCGTTATAGAAGAGTCATCGATCAGTCGGACAGCCCACCTCTGAACAGCATCGAGCATGAATAACGTAGTCGGGGCGGCAGCACCCAAAACATGTGAGCAGTATCTGGGCCTTGTTCACAGTGAGGAGGTCATGTGGAGAAAAGTACTTCTTAGCCCTAAACAAAGTCAGTTCAAGTCCTCGGTGATATGGACTCCGGCCAGCCGAAATGAATGGCTCTTGGGTAGAAATCGACCAGTCACGGTAGAGTACTGTGTTTTGGAAGCATTACACATTAAACTGTACCACATTGTTGCGACTACAAGCAGCAACTTCAAGTCTCTCATCAGATAGGAAGTCGGCCGCTTGTCTTCATTCTCCAGCTCACAGAGATCGGCTTGTCACTCCGAATTCCTGCATGTAGAATGCTGTCGTCAAGAAAGCTGTGGATCGTATAGATCGTACAGGGAAGACGGTTGTAGATATGTAATAGGAACAATGTCGGAGCCAAGACCGACCACTGGGGAACACCCTCGTTGATATCGTGAGATGAACAGGAGAGCCCATCAATTACGACAGCTGATTGAACGCTTTCGTGATATCAAGAACAAAGACATGAGCCTCACCATAAGACTCGACGAGTTCCCTCCACTGCTGCGTGACGTAACCTAGGAGGTCCCCCTCTGAAACGTCAAAGAAACAGGTATGAGTGACTATTATTTTCTTTGTTTTTTTGCCCATATCTCTGGCGTTACTGGATGCTTTTCAAAACCTACAAAGTGTTTTCGTCTTTGCTTTAAAATTTGATCAAAATCCGAGCGCTATAGAGAGGGGCCAAGACAGACACACAGACAGACCGACAGAGGACAGATATACCGACGAAAACGAGTGACATGGTTTGGTTTAATATCAACGAAAAAATCCTTTTACGCTAGCTGGCGTGGGAAGTAAAAAGACTTAAGAGAAAACAAGAAAAAAACTAGTTACCGTAAGCACGTTAGTAAAATGACTTATTTTTCAAGAACAATTAGTGTGCACCAAATATCAACCAGAAATTTTATGTTTACACCAAAAAACAAAAACTATACAGTCACTTCTCCAACAGATACTCGTAAAATCTAATGGCAATCTTGGACACACTGTTTTTTTATATATACTTGATCCGCCCACGCAAGCCTAAGAACTAAATACCCGTGGGTATCGTAAGGCTATATGGGGATACAGGGGAAAGGGAGGAGTCACACGGACTCTGGGGTCTACCACTACCACCTGCAGACAATCAGAACATCCATAACCAAGAGAAAAATTCTCTTGAGACGGGATATGAACCAGCGCAGCTTATGGCTACTGGTTAGTAGACACGAACCTCCTACCATTACGTCTGATGGTATAGGACGTTTGGGAATCAATTCATAAACTTTTATCATAATTATATACTTAAATACCTATATGTATATCAATTAGCTTGTGCTTTTGTGCTTTGGATAGTATTCTCATGGTGACCGGACCATCAGTCGTCGTTATCATTGTACAGTTATAGCTTGTTGTCCAATGATAGTTTAGATTTCCTATTGATAATCCATCTCTCTCAGATTGATGTTCATTTGTTTCCTTTTTGAGAAAACGTACATTCGCCATGTAAGCCTTCTGTCTGAATGGATTACAAGATAAGTACATCGCATGCTTTAAATGTCAGATTTGTAAATTTATTAGTCATTAATTTACAAATCTTGTAAAGACAGTCTTCAAAGGTGGACGGAGTTATACAGGGTGTTCCTTAATGATATGCGAATATTTAAGGTTGAGAATGTTAGTTTGCTTTATAAACTATGGTCCAAAAATGTTTCCTTACAAGAACTCGGAGTGATGAAGTTTTAGGGAAAAAATGGAAATTAATTAATATTTTCAGAACCGCTTCAGATATTTCACTGATATTTAGTACGTAGTGAAAGTTAATAAAGCTGCACATTTTTCAATACAAAAATAACTTTTAGCTTTAACAGTGGCCTGCGTACGGGTATTGACTTCGATATTTTTTAAGAAAAAAATGCCAAATAAAAATTATTTTTGAATTCTCCGTTCAATTCAATTGTCTTCCTTCGATGCGCCATTTTTGAGTAAAAAAAATGAAATCCGTACTATAGTCCGAGAGAATTACTGTAATAATTGAAGAATGCAATTTAGCAATAAATACCTAGTTGCTCTGGAATATGTCACTGGCTTTTGACATCTGACAAGTCTGTGTTATTCAAATCTGTTCGGTGTAACATCTTTTTCATTATTTAGTTTTTAAAATCTTGTTAATAATGGTGAATTATTCAAAGGCAGAAATGGCGGAAATGCATTACGTATATGGCCTTGCCGACGGTAATGGTGAGCAAGCCAGACGGATTTATCACCAGAGATATCCCGATCGTGCTTTGCCAGATAGTCGAACCTTTTCTAATATTCATCGTCGTCTTGTTGAAACTGGTTCTATCCGAAAAGGAACATCTGAAGGTAGACCTCTAAGTGTGAGAACACCTGGAATTGAGCAAGCAGTGCTGTACGAAGTCGAATAACATCCTGAAACGAGTACGAGGAAGATCGCTAGACACTTGAATATTTGCCATCAAATTGTTTGGAGAATTTTAGTGTTTTTTTTGTTATATTCTTACCATATTTTAAGAGAGAGAGAAGCTAATTTTTCTCGAAATGCCATTCTGAATTTCCACAATAATGATTTGTGGGCAGAAGAAAATCCCTATGCCGTAACCGAAACCCTTCCCAACACAATTTTCGATTAACGTATGGGCTGGAATTATTGGCAACCACTTTATTGGCCGATTCTTGTTGCCGGGACGACTTGACGGACAGACCTACCTCAATTTTCTTCAACAACAGTTGCCTTTGCTACTTGATTCCATTAGTAATAAGAAACAATATGTGGTACATGCATAATGGTGCACCAGCGCATTTCAGTGTAGCGGTTCGTAATGGTTTACAACCTGTTTATCCAAATCGTTGGATTGGCCGCAGTGGGCCCCAAGAATGGCCACCAAGGTCGCCAGACCTCAACAGTTTAGATTTATTTTTGTAAGGGCTATCTCATACTAGTGTGCACAAGTCTCATTAACACTGTAGAGGAATTAAGAGAAATAATAGTTGCAGCTTGTGATAGAATAAAAAACACTCCAGGGATATTTCAACGAGTGCGCAATTCCATGAGAAGGAGGGCGGAAGCATGCATACTAAGTGAAGGAGGCCATTTTCAACAATTTTTGTAATCATTTCGTTGGTTTTAATGTTATGTTTATGTTGTCAGTTGTTGTTGTTCATTACCCCTAATGTGTTTAATTTTTCCAGTTAAATTAATAATAATTTTGCAAGTTAGACAATAGAACGGTTTTTATTTTTACTTAAAAATGGCGCATCGAAGAAAAAAAATTCAGAAGAGATCATTTGTTTTAAATTGAACATGGAATTCAAAAATAATTTTTATTTGGCAAAAACTATTGGCGTACTCTTTTTTTCTTAAAGAATATCGAAGTCAATACCCGCACGCACGCCACTGTTAAAGCTAAAAATTATTTTTGCAACTTTATTAATTTTCACTACGTACTTAATATCAGTGAAATATCAGAAGCGGTTCTGGAAATATTAATTTTTCCTAAAACTTCAACACCCCGAGTTTTTGTGAGGAAACGTTTTTGGGACCATAGTTTATAAAGCAAACTAACATTAATTTTTCAGTAGATTCACACCCTTAAATATTCGCATATCATTAAGGAACACCCTGTATACATAAGGTGAATGTCACTCACCTGCAACCCGGTTGATGCTATGTCTAGAGAATCACGGAATATCAAAATAACCGTATCATCTATAAATGTCGCCACAAACTTTTGAGAGCTCTCCTCCATGGTGCCGCCGCGCGTTGTGCCTGCCAGATAGATCCCCTCTGCGTCGAACTTCGCACATCCCGAACTGGCCGAAACGACCGCACCTTTGTCACTAGGTTATTGATGTTGTGGAAGAATCTTCATTAGGCTACTTTTCCCAGGTCTAATAATCTTACGACTTCAAAATTCGGATTAACAAAGTTTATTTAAGCTCCTCATAGGTACTCTGGCATTTGAGCTTCTGCCTGCGAGGCTGCTTCGGTGTAAAAAAACACATTCACCACTTGCAGTTGGTAGATCTATATGATACAACAGGTAGAAAGTGGGTACTGGAACACTTCCTTGTGGCTCTCATGATTCGATAGGCTTAACAGATGGGGATTCAGTGCCATGCTTTACGTAGACATACCGAAGAAGAACAGAAGAAACATGTAACAATATAGCGGCGTGGTCTTCTACAGACTTCATATAAGGAAAGTTTTTATTGTTAAATAACAAAATTAATTCTTCGTTTTTGTCTTCTTTCAAATCGATTTACGGCTTCTTACGTATCGACATGTACATCTTTATGTACATGTAAAAGTGCCAGTCCAGTTAGGCGATCTTCCGCCATAGAGGGTCGCAACGACGTCTGGGTCTCCTGGGCGTACAAAAGATCACTCTGCCGTCGCTACGCTAACTGGTAATGCTCGTAGCAAGGATGCATAAGAACCTTTTGATGTTAGGATTCATTTCGGCATCGCAACTTTCAATAAGAGTAGGGATCGACCGCGAAATACTCTGCATTAGCTGCCATTTTGCCATCCACAGCCGATATTGATTCGTAATTGGGTATTTCTCAACAAATTTAGAAATTTCATTTTGCATTTCATAAAAAAAAAATAATGAGAACATATCCTTTCGTTTGCAGAAATATAAAGCTTTACTTTAGTGAGGTTCATTGAAAATGAAGGCCCTCCATATTTTTGTGTATAACATGTAGAAAAAATGACTTTTGAAAAACTATGAAATGAGGGAATGACTGATAGGATCGGGGAATGATTTTTACAACAATTTGATGCTGAATTTCAATAAAAAACATAAGTTAATTTATTAATAGATGTATTGAGATTTGTTTTATACTTTAGAGAGCTTAGACAGTCCTTCTTCCCTGGGCACATCCTCTTATCTTCATCCTTCTCTAAGAGATGAACAACATCACCCTCAACTCTCAGCATTTTGTAGCTAACTTTACGAGTAAAGTTCTTTTTGTACGTATCGTTTTTGAAAAAATGTTTCGATCTATATAGCAATTTGTATCTTTTGTACTAATTGCAGCTTCAACATTTTGTAATATTTTTTCTTTTCCACATGTTTACTTCCGAAATCTTCATAGATATCCTTGAGGTCTGTTGACAGTGCTTCTCCGAAAATAAGTCTTTTTCTTACAACGTCAGCAACTTGTATATTCTTTAAAAGCGAAGACACTTTAGTTGCTGGAGAGTTTGGGTCAGTATTTTTAGTTTTCAATCTCAAACACCTCTTCTTATATTTTTCGCTAAGCTTCTTCTTCACTTAACTTCTTCATTTGCCCCATTCTTGATATACGGATAGCTGTTAAAATTGAAAACACATGCTAAACAACCTGGAGTTAAACAATAACATCCAAACCACAATTTTATATATGCAAAAATCATTCCCTCATATAATTTTCATTGTCTCACTTTCTAATATAGTGAGGCAATGACCGAGAGGGAATAACGGATTTGCATAAACGACACCGTAATCAACACTACAGCACCTCAAATTGATTTAGCATTTTGTGAATGCATTTTACTCCCCAAAACAAGAAAAAAATCATTAAAACATTCGAACAGTATAATGACTTACCTTTTAGTATAAACAGTGAGTTAATGATACAGAGAAATGTAATGCTCTAATTATTGAAATATAATACTATTTTGCAGCAACTCTTTTCACTATTAAGAAATTCCGCCATGTATGACATTATTAGCAGTATTGCCAAGTTTTGAAAACATAACAGTTGCGTTCAAAAATATCAAATGGTGTGACCACAAATCGAATATTTACAAATGGGTGAGAAAATGATTTCATTTCAGGCGACATAGTTTAAATAGATTTTTTTATATACATATTTATTTTTTAGCAATCCATACTTATTACCAAATATTTTAGTAATATTTAATTTATAAGAATATGAACAGATTTGATTGTATATATCGTTTTATTATTAATTTCAGACCCAGGGACGAGATGGTGGAATGACTTTTAGACTAATAAATGAATCGTATTTTTTTGTGTCAATATATTATCTAAATTTTTTGTTTTGAAATATTAGTGTAGATACTTATTGATATAATAAAAATGTTAAATTGATGATACATCCATGCAACGTAGCATCATAGGCTCATGACATGAATTTCGAAATTAGCTGAGAAATACCCAATTATTGAAGCATACATTCCAGTTTCTAAAAATTTTATTCTTAAGCCGTTTTTATACAAAGGTGTAAGATAATTAGCAATACAGGTATTGCGTTTATGGCTAGTCCGTCTCTGGCTTACTAAATGAGTTAATAGTTGTCGTAGGATTATATCGTCCTCTAAGTTCTAACTCAGCGTAACTCAAAACTGACATATTTTTAAAAGGGTGAAAAGACGGCAGATCTTTGGATTCCCGGTCGAATGTCACGCAAATTTTGATGACGCCATTTTTGGGGTTACGCGATGGTAAAGCTTAAGCGATGACATATGAAAATTATTTAAGAAAAACCTATTTCAGTCTTCTTCAGCGGCCTATTTGTCTGGAATCAAGGTGTTTCACAAATCGAGAGGATTAAATACAATAGTTTTAGAATAGTTCCAAGAGCCACCCATTGAATCATTGCCCCATGTGTGCGAAACACCCTGTACATGACTAAACTAATGTTAAGTTACAAACAAAAAATGTCAAAAATATGAAGTAGTATATATGTTTATGAGACGATAGATGAGAGAGAAAGATTTGAACACTATTACGGTTAGGCAACTATGACCACCTCCTTTCAATCAAATCAAACTGCTTTTATCTAATTTTGCTTGTCAAACAGAATCTTTAGAAAATGTGCTCACAGCGCAAAAGGCGCGCGCGAAGAGGTTTTTTTTATATTCCTGTCCGAATGTCTGAATTTTCAACTAACTTAATCACAGAACACATGAGGTTCAATTTCAAATAATGCACTAAAGGACATGCAGTGCTACCAAGCCCAGTAACGCTGAACGTATAGGCAACCAGACTTAAGCAACCCTCTTATTTCCACGCCAATATCGCTGCGGTTAAAAATTGATCAGGGTTGCAGATGCGGCGATTTTTCACCAAATCTGGTGAACCGTTACCCGTTTATTTCCATTAAATATTTGCAAAAAGTCTATATTTTATTAAATTTATTAAAGAGGTTCGAAAGTATTAAGTGACCAAACTAGATTCGCCTAGACCCCCATGCCTCCCCTGGATGCGCGCTTGCGCCGATCTCCAGATATGCTTCTTATAATTCTTACGAGATACGCCAATGATAAGCAATTTTGATCGGGCAGACAGAGGAGAAGAAAAAAGAAATATAAGGAAACAAGAAAAAAATTAATGTACATACCTCGCCGGCCGTATCACAGAGTTCCACTCTAACAGGCTTTCCATCCACCTGTACTTCCACTGAAACAAACAAAAGAAACAAGGTAAAAAGGTAGGCTCACTGTGATGAACTTGATGGATTGAATCTGGATAACAGCGGGTTCCAGCTCGGTTTAATTGAATTTCGATTTAAATTGCCTCCTTTGAAGACTGCTGCGCATAGGCATTCTTCGGAATATAATTTTAGTTTTTGATAATACAGGTCTTATAAGCAATAAAGTGTTAGCGCAATCGAGAATAATGAGATTTATTGTTATGAATTTATCAATACTGATCAAACTATTAAGAGTAATATACTATCTGAAACTTGTGGTTTTCATGTTGCGGACTCTCCATGTTGTCTAGTCGCTAAGTAAAACCACATAATATGTAGGCTTCAGTTTGTACTAACGTTCCGGTCACCTCGGTAGCTTTTTTCAAAGTACAGATAAACAAGCGAAAGTGGCAATATATTTTATATTTATCTATCTTCCAGATGACACATCATTTGTTTTTGTCGCTACTATACAGAGTGTTGCAATAATAGCCTGGACGTTCCTGAAGGGATGTTTACAAATAATAGATTTTCACTCTAATCGCTCATTTTCCCCTTACAATTGATTTTTAAGAATCGATTTTTCAATAATAATAATCAGTTTTTAACAAACGATTATATTAAATACACATTTTAATCGATTTTTTTAAAGAGTACGACAGATGAAAAAGCTCGAAGGTATAGGCTCTTGACTTCAAATCTTTGCACCCGACTTTTTGGTTCTGCGGATTAGTTTTAGTTGATTTCACATATAAATTTTGACTTTTAACAAAACTTCAGGGTGTTCGGGTTCAAATAAAAAGTATGTTTTTGATTTAGACACCCTGTAGAAACTAATGAAAATAAAATAGATTTTTTGCATGGTACATGAACTTTTAAAAGGGTATATCCAAATATGGAATAAAATATGGGTAATTCGATTAAAAAAAATTATGAATAGTATTGGGGACACCTTGTATAATGCTACTTTTAAAATGTGCCATTAGAGATTCAGTATATTGATCAATCCACAATTTTTTTTTTTTTTTTTTTTTTTTTTTTTTTATATCGAAACAGCCGCGCAGGCAGAAGCCTAAATGCCGGAACACCGCGGCTGCTATGATGATCCCAAAGAAATTTTGTTAATACGATTTTTGAACTGCCTAAGGTTAGTAGAACTGGGAAAAGCTTCCTCCCGTAGATTGTTCCACAATCTAGACACCCTCGGGACAAAGGAGCGGTCGTATCGGCCAGTTCTGGATGTACGAAGTTTGACACGGTTAGGATGGGACGCCGAGGTCAGGCGGGTCTGTCTGGCAGGCACATCGCGCGGCGGCATCATGGAAGAGAGCTCTGAGGAGCAAAGCCCGTTGGTGTAGCGATAGAAAAGAGCTAGATCGCCGACGGCCCGCCGGTGCGAAAGAGTCCCGAGACTGTCTGTTAGAGAAGAGTCATCGATCAGTCGGACCGCCCTCCTCTGGACAGCATCGAGCATGGACAATGTAGTCGGCGCGGCAGCACCCCAAATGTGTGAGCAATACTCGAGGCTAGGCCTTATCTGGGCCTTGTATAGAGTGACAAGGTCATGCGGAGAAAAGTACTTCTTAGCCCTAAACAAATAGCCTAGCTTTTTCCCAGCAGCTGCAGCTATTGAAGAGATGTGTTCGTGCCAGATCAGGTCCTCGGTGATCTGGACTCCGACCAGCCGAAATGAATGGCTCTTTGGTAGAACTCGACCGTCCATCGAAACTGTATGAGCGCTAGGACGCTTTTTGTTCGTCAAAATACAGTACTGTGTTTTGGAAGCATTGAACTGTACAAGATTGTTGCGTCCCCAAGCAGTGATAGCCTCCAGGTCTCTTGTCAGAGAAGAAGTCGTCGCTAGTCTTCTTTTTTCCAGCTCAGCGGCAGAGATCGGCTTGTCACTCTGAATTCCTGCATGTAGAGTGCTGTCATCAGCGAAGCTGTGGATTGGGTTGATCGTGCAGGAAAGGAGGTCGTTGATATGTAAGAGAAACAGTGTTGGAGCCAAGACCGATCCCTGGGGAACACCCGCGTTGAAATTGTGGGATGAAGAGGAGAATCCGTCAATTACGACGGATATCTTGCGGCCAGAGATAAAGTCAGCCACCCATCTGCAAAGCTTTTCTGGGAGGCCGTAGGATGGAAGTTTGCTTAAGAGGGCAGCGTGCCACAGCTGATCGAACGCTTTCGTGATGTCAAGAGCAACGACATGAGCCTCACCATTAGACTGGATGAGTTTACTCCACAGTTGCGTGACGTAAGCTAGGAGGTCCCCTGTGGATCGGTGGTGCCGGAAACCGTACTGCCTGTCTCTAATCAAGCTGTGACGTTCGAGGTAGTCCAGAAGCTCGCGATTTATGCACCTCTCCATCACTTTACTTATAACAGAAAGCAGAGCTATAGGCCTGTAGTTGTAAGGGTCCGTTTTAGATCCTTTTTTTGGGATGGGCTGTACATGAGCAAATTTCCAGTTTTCTGGGAAGGTGCCGGATTCATAAGATATCTGGAAGAGACGCGAAAGAACTGGAGCAAGCTCCGCTGCACATCTCTTCAATACAATGGCAGGAATCAAGTCCGGACCAGAAGCTTTGTTGATGTCGAGCGACAAGAGCACTCGTCTTACGGTCTTATGCCTGAATGTTACCTCCCGCATAGTGTGGGGAACCCTTTGAATTGACGGCACTTGGGCGTTGGTGGGGACGTCCATGGTAGAGTTGGCAGCAAAGATCTTGGCTAGCACTTCCGCCTTGGCCTTTGAGTCGAATGCAATAGTTCCATCCTGACACGTTAAATAGTTTCTTACGTTTTCATTCAGGAACAATGCTTTGTCCCCTTGTTTACGAAAATGAAAAGCATATATTTTCATGCATCTAAGATCGATTCTTCTGAATTTTTCACAAATCGATTTAAATTAAAAAGACAAAATCGATTTTTACTCAACGATATAAATGCCTTCGCGTAAACTCCGCAGTGAGGTAGGTATTACCACTCCCAAAGACATTCATTCTCTCCAAAGCGACAAGCGAGCGTGAGGTTATCTGTTGTTTTGGATGCACCAGACACGTCACGCTCGTTAATCGTCCTAAAAAAGTAACAAACGACAACCTCGAAAGCGCCCAAATCCACACAGCATCGACACCTCAAGGGCACCATGCTCTTGGTGTTTGAAGATGATATTTTCTCAGGCATATCGCTAGTCAAGATCTTTTAGGATCTGCCAGATCAATTTCTCCATCAGCTTGCTGATCATAGACAGCTAAAGCATAGGCAAATTGTTGCTTGGATCGGTTATTTTGCGATATGTTGAACCTGAGCAAACTGGAGAATACCGAAGTTGTAAAGCATTTGAAAGCGTCATGAAATTAGAGAGCTTCAGCATTCCTGTAGTAACCCTGGTTCCTGAATAAACAAAAAGGCAAATCTGATTTTGATCTACAGGTTGATAGTGGACAACACATTTCTAGTCATCTGGATAAAAGTGATTCTCAAAGTACTAATATAACTATTGTTCGTTTAGCCACAGACGAACAACCATGGACAGATGTTTCGTGCTTTTTGGCAACTCATCAGCATGTTCTAAGTTTAGTCTTAGGTAGGACAATAAACGAACACCGAGCAACTATATCCTCTATCCATAATGTAAGGTCTATCCAAAAAAGTCAGCACAAATTGCCCTCCATTAACAGAATTGACTACTGCGAAATGGGATCCAGTACCAACAACAATTTGCAGTAATCGATTCTGGTAATAGATGGAACTTTGTGGTGTCTTATTTTGATTGTCTAAGGTTAAATTCAATCAAATGGCCTGGCCGTTAAGCGAAAACAAAAGCAAAGCTGTAATGGACAGACTTGAATGTAGTCTTAGCAGGCTTATTTATTCTAGCATAGGCTTATTGACCTGCAGATGTCGATCCATTCGTTAGAGCAGCAGACATTCCATCACACGACATGGCATTTCCTCTTTATCGATAATTGATAGTTCTATAAACAATACCACATCATTTTTACAATTCCGTTCAGTTTGGTTCGCTTGAACAACGACACGTCGTCTACATACTAATAGTATCAGAAACCATTGGCGTATCAGCAAGAGAAAACAAAATATCCTTAAATAATAAATATGTAATTCAGTCTAGCCTAGCTTATACTGGTATAATTGTAATTCATTGGAGAGGGTTAAGAATCTTATCCTACACTTAATGTTCATCATTTGTTAATGAATATGAATTTGGCATAGTCATGCAATTTTAAGTGTTCTTGAAAAAGATAAAAAATCCAGATTTATGAAGATAAAATTGGCAAATACCAGTTCTGGTAGCCGTGTCTAGGTAAGGTATTTCAGCCTAATCAAAATTTACAATCAAATATTCCAACTGGATCATTGACAATATGCTGATGATATCAAGAACAATAACCGGAAACACTGGAAGATGTGAACACGTTGATAATAATCAGTCAGCTGCTAGAATACATTGATAATGAATAAATAAAATAAAAAATACATTTTTGAAATAATGCTTTTACTTAGCTGCTAATAAAATGAACTAAAAATTTAAAAATATGTCTTTCCAATTGGAAATATTTAAACGATAATGAAGCTCCTTCATCTCAAGTTTTCAAATCAAAGCGTGTGTGTCAAAGCGTAATGGATGAAACACTTTTAAATCCTTATTACGTTTTATTTATTAAATAAACGCGTCTTTGTAAAAATGTATTTTTTTATTTTATTTATTCTTTAATTTTCAGTGTTGATTTATTTAGTTTGGTATATATAAATCTTATAACGAAAAATCGATATTTTGCGGCGATTGCTATATGGAATTAAGACAGACGTTATATGCTTAGTGTGATTGCCTCGCTAAGTTCTTTCTTTTCATAGTATGGAAATTATAAATCGCCATTTTGCGGCAGCCGTCATATTCTATTTGAAATGACGACACCTAGATTATTGTACTTCTCTCATCAAGCCCTTTGATTTAATACCCATATTTAGCGTTTACAATGGAAATTATAAATTACCACTCAATGGTGACCGCCATATTGCATTTAGAATGACATCGTTTTGCCTATCATGTTTCCTTCATCAAATCCTTTCATTTGATATCCATATTATAGGAGCTACTATGAAAAAAACCACCATCTTGTAGGATCTGTCATATTTGATTCAAAGTGGCGGCAGTTAATTCGTTTTGCATTGTCACAAAAACCAAACGTGTGCACACAATTTCAGCTCAATTGGTTATGGATAATTGGATCAAAATTCGGTTCAACAATTTGTCCCACACTAACAAGCAGGTCAAGTTAAATAAAAGCTTGTAAAAGTACCAAAGAGCACGAAACCTTTTAAAGTAGTGTAATTGTGGTGATTGAAAGGCAGGATAATTATGATCCTTTTAACAAAAAAGAAAGAGACTGGGCACACCAATGGGTATTGTAATACATTAGTTCTTAGCAGAAAATAAAGATAAAACTTAAAAGCTTGTAATTTCTTCTAGAGAAAGAATAAAAGAGTTACGCCACTGACAGTATGTACCAGCATATCATTTATCAGACGCACTGAATGGCTCAACTATTAAAATGCACACATTCGTACGTACTTGTGGTACGTACCTTCGTCTCTCTCTAACAAGAGTGCATTGTTACTGTATGTATGTAATTGTATTGGTCGTCCGTTATCACCAAGTTCAAATGTGAATTGTTCATACAAATATACCCAATGTATCGAAGTTGGTCGTGTTTACTTTCACACAAAGTTTTGAATGTTCATGTCAACGCCGTATATACAGATCACTTTTGATTGCCACGTATCAGCGAGGTTTTTGCAATTCTTACAAATATGTCAATTTATCTCTCCTGTTAATTTGAAAATGTTTTTAATTATCATTAAAACCTAACATAGAGCCTATTTATCTATTATACTATATGACAGAATTTTTGCTTGTCTAGCTATAGTACAACTAGTGTTAATAAAATTATGACTAGTTATAGAAAAGAGCACGAGAGGGAGTAATTTTTGATTTTTTTATCACTAATAAAACTAATCTTGCCCAAAAATTCTCAGTTATTTTTTAAATGTTTCCTCATAATTACAATAAAGGCATTTTAAGAAAAATCAGACTTAGCGAGTAATCTTAGTTGAGAAGTGTAAAATTGTAGAAAAAAACATAAATACATCTCAAAACTTGATTGATTGATTTTGTTGCGACTTTTAATCTTTGGTTAACTTGGAGATATTTGCAAACCAAGTTTTTTCAATTGAGGTCATACTTGTATTTTTATCGTCATTTTGACGTTTTTATGGATGTTCAATCCCTAATTTGAGGTTCATGTCCACAGATTAGGCAATAATTTGCCAAAATTTCATCAAAGTGCGAACGTTATTTTCCAAAATATAAAATGGCCAAGGATTAGAGGCCAGACAGACCGACGGAAAGAAGTGATATAGTTTTTCGTGATATGCGTCGTTTTCAAAATGTGTTGCAGCTACAATACTTCCTAGTAAGTGGCGTGGAAAGTAAATTGGAGCCAAGTAGTTCTTTCTTTCGATTTATATAAATCTGTTTAACATTTTTGCTTAACAACGCCTACAAGTGACCAGAAAGTTGATAGTGCCGAAAAACTAAGTTTGGTATTTTCAGGAAATGTTGGGTCCTCCAATACTTTTATCAGTCTATTCATATTAGACGAAATTAATCATGGTTTGCGAAGTAATTGTAAAGTCTGGTTTTATTGCTGCAGGTTGTTCAAGGGGGTATTCAAAACATGGACGTATAAAATGGGTACACCAATTTTTGTGGGAAAACTTTTTATTCGACAAAAAAGAATGAGAAAACGTATTTTTTGGGATTCAATCGAAAGTGTTGGCAGGAACGAAAAAACTCTTCATATAAGGCATTTATGAGACCAAACGTAAAAAGACTATTATCAAATAAGTTATGGCCGAAAACTGTGGAAAACTCGAGGTTTTGGCACTTGTTGGTAATGCGACGATCGTTTCTCGCAAATATTTGCAATTCTTCAAATTCGTAGGATTCGTACTTCTAAATAACCACAACAAAATTAGAGTAGATTGGTCAAGTAGTTTTTGAGAATTTCTAATTGTTTATCTCAAAACACCTGTTTTCCGGCCAACACTACTAGCTTATTGAGCAATATACAGGGTTAGTTCAAAGGGCATTTTATAGTAAAATACACTAGTTTACCTTGCCGATATGAATCGCAAACCTTTCCGGAAGGTAAATGTTATTTTTATGCAAAAAAGGATGAGTTACGTTTTTTCCTCTAAACAAATTCAAACATTTCGTATTTGTGAGTAATTCGAAACGCGCGCGTAACAGAGCGACGCTATTCGTGTTTTGTTTATATAACAATTTGTTATAATTTAGGTAAGTGATGTTTTTCATTCATTTTACTACTTAGAACCATATTTTTATTTGTCAAAAATAGATTTTATTTTGTATTTTTAAGAGTGTATGTATTATTTCGGTAAAATAATGGTATAGTTATTATCTGTTTCAGAGAAAAATGTCTGGCTCTAAGAGAAGGTATGTAGAAAATAGTAGGGATCCAGATGTTTGGCTTAGATGAAAATGAGGAAGATGAAGAAGAAAAAAATGAAAATATTGTGGAAAGAAGAAGAAGACTGTGAAGGAGTTTTTTTTGTTAATAGTATTTTGATGTAAGTTGCTATGTGCTAATATCATAAAATTGCATTTGGCTGAATTTTAGCGCTCTAAGATTTTGTGTTGTTGTTCAAAGCTAACCAGAGGCTAATAAAGGTATAAAAACGTCTCATTTGTTTTTTTCTCAAGCAACTAGAAATGTAAATGTTTTTGAAAATTAAACTTATTTTGTACTATATGTCTATAAAATACATGTATTTTCAACATTGTTTTGAAAAAATGTGACATTAGAAAATGGTCTACATATGTAGACCACGCGATTAAACTCATTACACAATACCACGCGCCTAACGTAGGGTAAAATACTCACAATTAAGAAATGTTTGAATTTGTCTAGAAGACAAACCGTAACTCTCATTTTACGCATTAAAATTGCTCAATAAACTAGCAGTGATGGCAAGAAAATAGCTGTTTTGGGATAAGCGA
Source organism: Acanthoscelides obtectus (assembly GCA_963669975.1). Taxonomy (NCBI): domain Eukaryota; kingdom Metazoa; phylum Arthropoda; class Insecta; order Coleoptera; family Chrysomelidae; genus Acanthoscelides; species Acanthoscelides obtectus. The sequence continues at coordinate 94,089,522 of CAVLJG010000001.1, forward strand.
TTAGAAATTCTCAAAAAAGTATTTGACCAATATAATCCAATTTTGTTGTTGTTATTAAGAAGTATGAATCTTACGAATTTGAAGAATTTCAAGTAGTTGAGTGAAGCTATCGTCGCATTACCAACAAGTGGCAAAACCTGCATTTTGCCTCGATTTTCGGCCATAAAATTTTTGTTGTTAGTCGGATCTTTTTACGTGTGGTCTCATTTTGTAGGTCTCGTAAATACCTAAAAATTCTATATTTTCGTTCCTGTCAACACTTTAAATTGAATCCCAAAAAAACTCGTTTTCTCATTCTTTGTTGTCAAATAAAAAGTTTTCCCACAAAAATTGGTGTACCCCTTTTATATTTTAACTACCCCCTTGAACAATTTGCACCAATAAAACTGGACTTCACAATTATTTCGGGGAAATTTGTTAATATGATTAGACTATAAGGAAGAATTTGGAAAACATGGAGAAACAGACTTTTCCAAGTTCTGAAATTGTTTGTTTAGTGCTCATAACTGTGACACAGCTGGACTGATTTTCAAAATCCATAATGCTTTTTTCCTCACTATCAGAGAAGTAACCTTGTGTCAAAATTTTATCTAAATTTGAACAACACTTCCCTCTGACTTGCCCAGTTATAGAGAAGCTTTTGATTATCATAAGAGGAACTAAACGCCTGTTATTTTCATTGATATCCGCATGGCTATTAAGTAACTTGAGAAGTGACATTATGTCGGTTTTTTTAAATTATGTAGGTTTCCCTACAAGATGTCAACTAGGAACTAGCTGACGTTCACTTTATGCTCATTTGTAGCATGCAAGTTTTTTGTAGTATGTCAAGGACAATATTTCTGTCCGACATCCTCTACGTGGCTCTATCATCGTGGATAGAGGGCTCAAGGATTGCCGGACAGATGACGAAAGTTAGAAACTCAGACCTACGGATGTGAGTAACATCTTTTTGTGATTTACGTGTCATCTAATCTCGATTTCAATTTTTTCGTAATCACAATACACATCTCACCTGTTGGTAAGGGAAGTAAAATGATGTGAGTAGAGCAGCAGGAAGCCAACAACACGCTACCCACTATGACGAAATGCATAGCGTAATGCCATGTTTGGACATTTTTAGTGAACGACCAAGGAGTTTTAGTGAGAATTGTGGTATTTTCAGGGAATTTATCATTTTCGCTGGAGTAAACTACTAATTTATAGTCTTTACATATCCATAAAGTTTTATACGTCTAAGGGTGACAATACAAGCTATTCTCTGCCTGAAAAAAGTTTACGCAGTCACATTTCTATTTGGCTGCCCTGACTCGCCGTTCATGATCGCGGCACAGGTAATAATAATCTCTGGTGCACGGCAGGTAGACAGCTGGTTAGCCGGTTCTACGGTTGCTCTTCTTCTCTTCTTCCACCGCCGATCATGGTCTTTTTCTTCTTCTCCTCGGATCACTGGGCCACGAACAAAGAAATACTAAACTAACACGGCAGGCCGGTCCTCTATGCCACAGACCGCTTCCTTGCTCTCAGGTTTTCTTAGAATATCGGATTGTGTTAGATGACACACTCGCACGAGGATCGAAGGTTTCATTTTTCGGAAATCAAAGCTATGCCTTCTTTATGAGGCATACGGCATATGATAGACCGACAGCTGGCCTGTCGGATAACTTAAAAAGAGTATGATTCATAAGAAGATTAATAATACGTCAAAAATGATGGCGCTGCGGTTGCCGTACTAGGTTAGAAATCTAGACATACAGTTTTGCATCGAATATTGAAATCGTTTATTCTGAAAACCTTTCAATTTTTGTAAAAAAAAAAGAAAATTGTATATGAATACTTTCATATTTTTCAATTTCGTCAAACCTTTTAGCAGAAGTGGTTCACAAATGCTCGGTCAATTATTTTGATAAGATGATATCACTGTCCGAAAAATTTGAAAAATTAAATAGCCACATAAAAAAAGTTACTACAAGATGAACTCCGTCACAGCTATATCGTAATAGTATATTACATACCTTGGTGGAGAAGTATACCATTACTGGCTGAACTCTTTCACATTCTGAGGCGCATAGCGCCGAGGGATATGATATATGTTACGTGGGCAACAACACCATATTTTTCCACTACTACGATATATAACCATATTTAATTTGATTAGGCTTTGCACTATAGAATATCTGAGGATTTTCTGAACGTCCGGCAACACTGTGCGAATAAAGCACATGCAGTGTGTGTGTCTGCAGCACAGAACGTTGCATATAAGAGAGGCGCTGCTGTTACATGATAGAGTCCGACAAAGATAGAAGATATTACGTAGGTCGACACATTATTCGTCTACCACTCATTTTAAAATACACCAATTTATAAAGTAGCATGGGATATTTAAGCTGTCAAAATAATCGGATAAATAAATGAAATTTCAGTTATAAAATAGACTCTGTATTTACTTCTGTTAAACAATAATTATTGGTAATATTCATTCGTTATTTATCTTGAGATTTTTTTATATTTTAATATTTATCAAGGGAAGAAATAAAACTTATGCATACTTAGAGGAGTGCGGTAAATAATGGTGATTGTTCAGGTTAGTAGTGAAAAATAATGTTGTTGGCCTTTGAGGCAGTAGCATTCCAACCTCAAAAGATCAAAATCTGAATAATATTTAAGTTTTTCGAAAAGAATAAAGCTTTCTTACACTTCCTGTAGTGCAGTTCATATTGAACATTTATATAATTCCTAGTCATAGGAAACACTGGGTTATGATATGACAAACTGGGGTGCGTTTTTGAATTACTTGGTAATGTCATACCGTACACAGTGATGGAATGTAGATTGACAGATGAAATTTTACTCTACACTACTGTGAAACTTCATTTTTGAAATGCCTAAATTATTTTAGCGTCATTTAATGACACTCGATTGCAGCCTACTAATTTCTAATCACGTTTCCGGATTATTGTATTTATCATAAGAAACGCCACTGATACGATGTAGCCCATTAATCGTGAAAAATATACATATATTCAGCCAATTATGAGCACTTTTTGATAACCATACACATATAGCAAATGAACAATGACAATGATAATGACAAGTGATAGATCTCATGTTCCCAAAGTTTTGAGCACGGGAAGAAAAGCACACTCTTGACGTTCCAGAAGGAGTACTCTATTTTAGTTCAGAACGCATGCAGAGTAGTACAAAGTATACTCAACAGTTTACGAACACAGTCCAGATGGGAATGAGAGACACCATTTTATGCCATGAATTATCGTCTACAATTATTGGCTATTCTGAGTTATTAGTCCGCGTTGGAAGAGAATACATAGTCACTGAAAAGTTGAAAACATCAAACTAAAGAGATTGATTAAGATCAACAAATAAAAGTCTCTTTTATTTCAAGCAGCCAGAGATTATTTATAATGATGAACAAAAAAGCTACATTGCCTTCGCTATAAATGAAAAATCGTATTTAGCTGGGTATTAAGTAACACCCAAATATTGTGATATGCAACATGCAAGTTTGAACTAACACTGTACCAACATTCAAGATACCTGCTTTTAAAAGAACATTTCATAACATTTCCAATCACCGTTGTTAAAAAATGTTATACAACGTGCACTCTACAGCGTATTTGAATGTTTTTCATCATGTTGTTGTAAAGAGCTTATGATTAATAATCTCATGAATCACTTCATAGTACGATTATTCTAGTGAAAATATATACGTAGATGCATTTTACTGTGCCTAAACACTGCGCACTTCATCAATGAATTTACAACTGATTTATATCATTTTCATTGTCCTTTTGTGCTGTTTATAACAATTTTAGAGCATACCAAAGGAAATGGAATAGGAGCACACGATTTAAGAAAATAGTAAACGCCACGATTTCAATTATTCATGTTTAAGCCGTTTAACATTGCAAATTTTAATGTTGATTGAAATCAAATGCAAAACATTCAATCGCATGCACTTTGTGAATCGCATATGCAAAAAGTCTCAAGTAAGAACCAGATTCAAAGCGATGTACCTTTAATAAAACACGGCCACCCTTAAATATGTTTGATGCACTTCATAATTATATACATTTTTAACAGCTACATCATCAACGTTAATAACATTTCATAAGCAAAGCGGACAAAAGTTCACAAAAATGGCAACGGAATATTTTCTGGTGATCGAAATTCGTGCTTATAATACAAATTATACAGTCTATAGGAATAATGTTGTTGTCAATGTTCATATTCTTTATGTTTAATAAAAAGCTCTCATTTTTTTTCTTTTAGAATATTAACCACATAATGTTCTTACTGTTTAATTTTTAATGTCACTGAATACCTATTAGCAGCTCTGATAACAACAATATTTGAATGCAACAACATATAACTAAAATAGTTTAACCTATTTAGAAATTGTAACATTATCATATGAATATCAACCATGTCTTGGCAATTAACCTCAATACATCAACATTTTCAACAAACAATAGAAAAAACTAAAATATACAGTAAAGTGATTACCAACGGGATTAGACCTTATTACATACGCAACCCAGATACATAGTGCATCTCTCTCAAGAAAAATCTCGAACTCGTAACGTGGTATTATCTGATACTATCACGGCTAAGATATAGATCTTAGGATTTTATGGTGTTGATATCTGATTCAGTGACCTTATATGCAATGTCTATCTCTGTCGCTGTCTCATCAGAACAATTCTTTCATCATTTAAGCACTTAGAAGATATCTGGGTTTTTAATGTTGTTCGATTTTCCACAATAAACAGCATTGTGTTAGCATGTTAAGATCGCTGGTTCTAATTATTACTCTTTAATTGAATAAAAATATGATTTTTGAGCTTATTTCCGAAAATATCTTTCGAGCTATTATTATACAGGGTGCTTTTCCATTTTCGGGAACCGTCCGACCGAAGTCCCCAAAGGAACTGCGGCCTTTAAGGCTTAATGTGCCTTGTGCCGCGAAGTCTATAGTATCTCACAGTCTGGTGTTCAGTACTAGTTGATACAGTCCCTTCTGGTATTGATCTGAGCTCCTTTGGTTATATTTTATCTTTCCACAAGAGTTAATGCCTTTTGTGATCTACAGATTCGCTCTCACATAGGTCATGATAGAGATATACCCTATTTCACGAGTATTCATCACGGTAGAATGACAGCTGATTATCTAGTAATATCTCAAAATTCCCCATATCGGCACAGGACACATAATTCTGATGATGGATCCGTCAACGCCAGGTAGTCAGAGCTGTATTTGTTTTGTTTTTTGTACGCTACATATTCATTTTGTACTTGCTAACATGACTTTTTTTTTTAGAAATGTCACTTGCTGACCAGCTGTTCACCTCAGTAGATGTCAAATCCTGATGGATACTCGTGAAATAGGGTATAGAGGTAAATTCTTTACTATGACAAGGTAGGGTTAGACGTGGTGTAGTCGTTCCATTGACCAGTAGAAGGCGCCAGCAGTGTCATTGGCTCCATGTTGCGATAAGCCAGGAAAATTAGCTATAAGCATGTGTTAAGCTTAAAGAAACAGGGTTTTCGCACGGTAATCGAGTAAATTGAGTATATGCTCGCGGTTTGCTAAAGAATAAGCATTCTCTAATTTTATTGATGCCTTCAAAGAATTTATTAAGCGCAATTTTATACAGCAGGGACAACAAGAACTTACCTGATAGAAATTTATAAAGAGAAGAAAATATGCTTTTGTTGCTAACCTCAATAGACAAGTTGATGGATTGTTGAGAATATATAATTCTTTTCGATTTTTGTAGTGAATCAAGTATTTTTAATTTGATATGACAATAGGGGCCTATCATATACAAATTGTATAACTGTTCGCTAGTTTGAGCGATATTTTAGAAGAAAGCGACTGTATGTTTTAGATGCATTACTTCAAAAACGCGTTCTGATTGGTCCAATTTGTAGTAAAAGAGGGCCTTAGAGACCTGCTTTGCGACATTATTCTTGTATTCCATATGTATACAAAAGATTGTCGTCTAATCCTGGGACACCGTGTATCCACTTTGTTGACATTGTAATAGTATTGCCCTGCCGTGCTGAGTGCAGAGTGAGTATCTGCAACTTGTATGAAATCGAGAAAAAGGTATTCAAAGTTTGAACCTCTAAGATTAATTTGTACAGATACATCATGTACGAAAAATATTACATGTTATGGACAAATTGCAGTCACCGTCTTTATGCCTGTCACGGCAGTACACAGCTCAAGGATTACCGGGAATATAAATGGCAACACTCGCCAGCGGCGAGACTCGACACCCGTAATGAGCCAATGTTCCCACTAATACCAATTTACAGTTCCTTTCATTATTGAGCTACATAGTATTAATGGTAACATACTGTAGTATAGAGAGAGTCAGGATATTTCCTCCAAATACGTGGCTTTAATTATCTATACTTAATTCGAACAAGTGATTTCTGACATTAGAGACTGTCAAATGCAGCCATCGAAACATATTAATGATAAGATGTTTAGCTACAAGCTTCTCTTATCTGATCGACTATAAGTCATCGTTTGGGACTTGAAGAAATTCATTGTCAAGAACCGACTGTATGCTTGTATGCATCAACGTAGCTAGATTTAGCGAAAAACTAGAGCTTTTGGCATCTATGTATCTTAGTTGTAAGCCGTTGGTACCGTGATGGTACTAAAATTCACCTTTGGTCGTTATAAACAGCTATCGAACAGCTGCCGGCCGTTGATGACGGCGATTTGTAAGTACCTGCTCGGAAGAAGTGCAAAGAACTGAAAGGAACTACCTTCGCAGAACCACCGTACCGGTTGCATACAGTGGGTTCCAAACCGTTTGAGTTGATTGCGATCAACATGCAATTAGAAATCCGTTCTTTTTTCACATCAGTCGATTGATTTCTGTAATGTGTCAGATCCACATAACCGGGAAACATAGATTGACAATGAAAAAAGAGTTTGAGCAAAATGGGGTCAAGTAGGTTGACTCTGCACTTCCCATGAAACGGTATCATCAGTACAGAAAAGACTATGATCGCCACAAGTTAGCCTCTAATTAACTATGAATATGTTTAACAAATTAATTGAATATATCAAATGAGCCATATAATGGTCCCTAGTTTCCACCCATTTAACAAGGAAGGGCAACGTTGCAGTCAGAATTGCGATGAGTCATTCTATCCGTAGGTCTTAAAGGCAAATATACGGGGAATTCTATCTGTGAAACATGTATAATATATAAACGCTAAAAAAATGAGATATACGCTCCTTCGTTTTTTCGTCGTATCTCCGCCACACCTAGATCAATTTTAAAAAACTACAAAGTCTTTTCACCCTTAGTATAGTAGTAGCCTTGTATTAAAATTTCATCAGAATCTAAGCGGTACTTTCCAAGTTATAAAGGGGAGAAGGATCGGCGGACAGACAGACAGAGATATGATATAAGACAGCGCAAGCGCAAAGCTCCATCTATCATTTCAGTTCGCGCCTAATTGTAAAGTCACCACGTGACCGCTAGATGGCTGACGATTCTGGCTGTAAAGTAGATGTGGCCTACTTGCCATTAAATAAAGACTAAACAAAGATAGCTGTTTCGTGCTCCTTGGCTACTCATCAGCATAGTCTAGGCTAGTTGCGATGCTTTCGTTCGTTTGCCCAGAGACTAGAGGCCAGGCCTAGACTATGCCGATGGAATAACCAAGAAACACAAAACAACTGTCCAGGGTTGGTTGTCTTTTTTCATTTTCGATTTCTTTTGCAATTATAATTAGTTATATACCAATGATCATGAGATATTATTTGTGAAAGAACTTACTCAGGTGACCATTCATTAAAAGTTATTTTAGACTTTAGGACTTCGTTGAGGTATAATTTTATTTATTACTTCTGAAATTTTTTTAACTCATTTCTTTGAAGTTTTTTCCATAATTATTTAGCCTCTAGAATTGAACTAGAAATATACGGTCCTCTTAAAGGAATCATTTGTCGTCACAATAACCAATTAGTGTTTAAATACACGAAAATCCTACGCCTAATTAGTAATAAGTGAAAAAAATATGTAATATTGATATTAAATTTTTTTTAACATTCTGAAAATTTTTTACTACGTTCTAAGATTCCATAAAATTGGAAACAGCGAAAAAAGTTTGGGGGCGCTCATAATTGTACCTCCAATAGACGAATCTTCAAAACTTACAAAGAATTTTAGTCCATGGCGTGGAACTAACCATGCAATTTTATTAAAGCCTGTGCAGTACTTTCTGAGTTACGTAGGTCGCTCTCGGCCAGATATGACATCTTTTTTGTCCAAACAACATTTCCCAGTTTCAAAATTTTTCGCAATTACAATACTTTCTCGCCTATTGATGTGGCAAGTAGAAGGAACATACGTCAGGTGGAGAGACAAATGGCTAAAAATTGACAATTTATCATATTAGTTTCTAACAAGTTCTGAAAATAATGTTTCTTCAAGCTTAGTAACAATACAGGTTGTAAACCTTATGATAGTCATTATTTAAATGGGTGATAGATGGGGTCAAAAGAAGCATAAAGTTTCATATAACATGGGGGTCAAAACGGCATTTTTTTAGAGAAAAGCGACTTTAAAGTAAAACAAAATCTGACAACGCCGCAGTGCCAGACGCAAATTACGACGGAACTCAGTGTAAATAAAGATGGAGTTTGTTATTTTTGGCTCTTAGGAATTATTTCATTATTTGATAATGTACTCGTAAAATGCAAACAATTAAAAAAACGGAATAACCACTAACTGTCTCAGCGCGTCACCTGGTGTGTGAAAGTTTATTGAACGTATTAAAAAAATCCACTTATAAATAGGGAATACAATTTTGATACATACATTGTTTTTCTTTTTAAAACCCACACTGCACTTTTTTGTATCTAAAGGAGGTGTTCAAAATGTCGACATCCACGTTTCACACAAGCTTCATTACGACGAACCCAGTTTCTTCTTACTTGAAGTTGTCCATTTATTATTTCAGCCGCATTAAAATTTCTTTCGCGAAGTTGTGCTTGTGAAATCAATCGGATTGAGGTCAGGAGATCTTGCTGGCCATTTTCGAGGATCAGGAGCATTTCGACCGATCCAGCGATTTGGATAATGTTCATTCAAATACTGAATGACGCCTCTAAAAATGTGTGATGGTGCCCCGTCATGAAACAACCACAAATTCTGTCTCCGTTGTAATGGCATGTTGTCTAAGATCTGTTCCAAAAGTTCTGGTAGGTTATTGGATAGAAAGCTAAGGTATCCTTCTCCTGACAACTTTGGGGGTAACCCGAAAGGGCCAATTACCTGATCGTCAAGAATACCCGCCCAGATATTTATTTTAAAACGTTGTTGGAAATGACCTTCACGAATGGTATGAGCATTTTCTTGGACCCACGTGTGAGTATTATGGAAATTTAATATCCCGTCTTGCGTAAAAGTACATTGGTCCATCGCTAGAATGTTTTCAAAAAAATCCGGATTTTCAATGTTTTGTGCAAAACCACTGACAGAATGTTAGTCTGCGAGGATAGTCTTCTGGTAACAAGGCCTGTACTCGTTGTACATGGTAGGGATAAAGCAAATTTTCCCGTAGGATTCTATGGACTATGGACTATGTTATGCGATAGTTCTACGTTGCGGCCTAATTCCCGAGTGCTGATATCTGCATTGATTTCCACGATATTAAAAATATGTTTCTCCTGCTCTACAGTAACCTGCCTTCCACGAGTGCGCGTATTAGTGCGCTAAACAATTCCTGTATCTCGAAGTCTTTGGTACACTTGCACAAATGTCCTTCTGTCTGGGTGTACCCGTTGGCGAAATCTGTCGCGATAAATTTGAGCTGCAAGATTTGAATTCTGACGAGCTTCACCGTAAACTAACAACATGTCGACGAACTCTTGATTCGAGAACATTGTTAATAAACACGGCAACGTATGCGAACAATAACTAACCACTGTTACCCTTTGCGATCGATTGCCGGTTCGATAAGAGTGATGAAAGACCGACGCGATGTTGTCATGTTTGTTTTAAATATTCAATTTAATGAAACTCACTTACTGACTACAAATTTTGGCGTAATTTAGAAAAACTTAATGCCATTTATTTGTTAATTACCCAATTTAAAAACGTTTTAGATTAGATTATAAAAATTAGTAAGATTGTGGTGATTGTAGTCGCTATAAAGCACTTAAAGTTGGAAACTATAAAGTCATTTAGACAAAAATCTATTGACTTTTGGAACATGGGTCATATGAACTACATATTTGACTTGTTTTGACCCCCCTATTACCCATTTCAATAATGACTACCATAACGTTTACACCCTGTATAACTGTGGCTGATATAAGATTCATTTTTGTGACTGTGTGGGCTGTGGAACAGACATTATCAAAATGATACCTACTATAAAGTAACAGAATATCTACGGTGAAAGACAGTAAGGTATTAACTTTTTACTACGTCTATGATTCAGTTACCTGTTTCTCTTTTTGTAACGGACTTTAAATGTTCATCTGCTCTTTAAGCACTTTCAAAATCAACTTGGAGTGACTCGATTAATTATTGTTGCGTGAAACATAAAAATAAATAGCATTTAGAAGTAGGACAATACTGGGCTCTTTACATTATTATCTGTGCTTTAGTCATCTCGTGGGTGTTTTGAAAGTGTAAAATTGATGAACCTTGAATTTGGTTTTAAAATTCACCACCATATCGCAGTTTTGGTGATTTTTGTTTTTTATACAGGATATTTCAAGATTAGCTTGTTCTTAGTTTCGTTGATGAATATGGAAATTCACACATCAGTTTTTTCCAATTCGTGATTTTTGCTGAATGCTGAAAGGAAAGACAATAAACAACGCGTAGCGATTACAAGCCGTCCCCCGAATTTGTACTTCGTTATAGTAAGATACGGGAGTCAACACTGAATCTCTTAGATTATACAGCGTGGCGCATCGAAAACGAAACAGGCGCATTTACTGGCAGCAGAAATATTTAATGAGCGACATGAGAACAGTAACGTGGATCGAAAATATGTTCTAGAACTTGTAGCTAAATTTCGGGAAACTGGGTCAGTCGCCAATAAAAAACGCAACATTGAAAATACCATAAGGAACGAAGCAATAGAAGTGGGGGTTTTAGGGCAAGTTTATGTAGATCCTACGTTAAGCACCCGCAAATTGGAGACTGTGTGTGGTGTTAGTCCAACTGATTCCACAGTTTTCATCCGTATAAAATTCACCTGGTACAAGAACTTAATGAAGACGATTTTGATCGGCGATTACAATTTTGTGAAGATATGAGTGAACGAATTATGAACGATGAACATTTTCTATTCAACACTTGATTTTCCGACGAATGTTCCTTTTTCTTAAATGGCGTAGTAAATCGTCATAACTGTCGATATTGGCCCGATTCTAATCCCAGAATTTATCATGAGGTTCATACACAGCAGCCACAAAAATTAAATGTTCGGGCTGGTATTTTTGCCGATCATTTTGTTGGTCCTTTTTTCTTACCTGGAAATTTGACCGGTGAAATGTATTTGGAATTACTGGAAGACGCCATAGATCCTGCATTAACAGCCATAATTGAACATTAGAATGATCGGCGGTACATTGCGAATAGGTTGATGTTCCAACAGGATGGTGCCCCTCCACATTACGCATTACGTTTTCGACAATATTTAGACCAGATGTTTCCAGATCGATGGATTGGTAGAAGAGGTGCCATTGAATGGCCCCCAAGATCGCCAGATTTATCACTCTTTGCATTTCTTTATGTGAGGTCATTTAAAAAGCAAAATCTATGCTACTCAGCCAAAATCAATGGAAGACCAGCGACATAAATTGTGAATGGGTGCCTTCAAATTACTCCTCAAATATTGCAAAATGTGCGGCAACGTTTTGACCAAAACCTTTATTATGGCATGGAGAGTCATGGTGGCCATTTTTAACATTTACGTGCCTAACGAGTCAGTTCATTCTTCATTTTTTAATTACTTTGCTGCCAAATGTATTGATCTCCACTAATGATGATGTATTAGTTTTATTTAAGCTTTAAATCAATAAATCTTCAAAACTACTGAACTGAAGTACATTAATTGTATATCATTATAAAGGGAATTGAAAGACTTTTAAAATAAGGTATCACTCGACCCCCCTTTCCATTTAAGATTTTGGGGGTGGTGTCACCCCCGCTTAGGGGGCTGCACGTGCGAACGTGTTTTTTGCCAAACTTGTGTCCCCATCGAAAACAAAATCGACGGGTCTGAGCGTTTTTCGAAAAAAAAACTGAGCTGCCAGTAAATGCGTCTGTTGTTTTCGATGCGTCACCCTGTATATCACGAACTATTTATTCTGAATAGTTTAGTTGTTCCCTATGATGTCGAATTGTTTTAACCACGGGTTTGGGCATAAAAAGACTATAAAATTTTAAGTCCTAACTTGCATCTACGTTTTATTTATTTCTTTTGGTCTATTATGGGATACTACTGAGATTAGTTTTCTGATAAGATGTTTTCCGATACGCTCTTCCTGTTTAAAACATTTTCAGACATCTGTAAGTATCCATTACACCGAGAATTGATCTCACTTTTATTATTTTATACGGAACTTATGTTACAATGGAACCCTCCACAAAAATACTATTATCTGAGATCGAAGCCATTTTAGCCAAACAATCCAGGATTTGAATAAATGAGACCTATATTATTATTATACCAATATTTGAAATCATTATAGAAAATCTATTCCTGGTGTTCAGACATTTAATATGTATAAACGTCAACTTATTCTGTCATTGTTCTCTATGATTAATTTCTTTATTGTCATGGACAACACTGGCATCAGTGGATATTGATCAAATTATTTCTCGGACGTTGCCAGTGTTTCGTTAACCTTTTTCAAAGTATAAAGTGAACGAAAATGTAAAACAAACGTTGTTAAAGTAGTTTGTTCAAAATCTGTAGTTTCATTTGCTGATACACTGGATATGGAACTAGAACTCTTATTTCATTGTGACTATGCATTAACTTTTCCACAAAATTACTTTTGAGTAGGTAATACTTAAGAAAATTTAAAACACTTTATGTATGCACATATGATCCCTTTTGAGTTCATAAACCTGTTTTATAATCGCAGCATAATCACAGTATTATGTAAATGATCACATTTCTTGCCGTAAACATTATCATTAACACATTTCAGTTATCACCAAAGCATGCTTTCTGTATATGTACTATTTCCCATCAGTCAGTGATTTAAACCAGTGGCGGCTCGTGCCAATTCAGTGAGGTAGTGCCAGAATGGAAGCCATAATTTTGAATCGATTCAAAATTGTAAAGAATAACTTATAACTTACCCCTGATAGTTAGTGGTCAAAGTTCTTGAGGTTCAATAAATCTATATGTCCAAAAAAAATCAAAAATAAAACTATTTACACACGCGCACCAAATTATAAAACAAGTGTGGAGAAGTACCTATAACTTCAAAGTTTTCTATACATGAAGTCCATTCTTCTTTCTTTTTTGGTAGCAAAGTTTTCGATTACCTTATTATTAAAATTTTCAATGCCACTAACAAAATGTTTTTCTGCAGACAGCATTCCTAAAGCACTAAGCCTTTCTTCCTTCATTGTGTTTCTGAGGAAAGTTTTAATCCGTTTCAGCATTGAAAAAGAGCGTTCTGCTTCAGATGTTGACATCGGTATAGTGATTAAAATACTTAAGAGCTTAAGAGTTTCTTGAAACGTACAATTTAATCCTTCCTCGTTCAATAAAATGGATAGTGGAACAGCTCCAGAAGTAGTACTCAATTCTTCTCTCTGATATAATACTTGTAACTCAGTTTTAAGCCTGTTTTTGTCTAAAAATGAAAATTGTGTGCATGTGTCATTTAAATGTGCTTCAGGAAACTGATGTTTATAAACAGAAAACTTTTCAGACACAAATAAATTAGAAGCAACTAAATGCCCAGAAAAGTTAAATCTTGTTCTTATTTGCGATAATACTGCATCGCATATTTCTAACGCTTCCCGTTTTTTGCTGCCTTCTTCAACTTGCCTTTTTTTTCTTGCCGGTTCATCAGTTTCTCTCTGCACTCGTTCAATCTCGTCAATAATGTTCTCGTATAGTTTGAATTGCTGCTTCAAAATTCTCTAAATCATTTTTGACCTTAACAGAATCGGTGCATACTTTTTGTAATTGGTTAAAGACAATTTCAACATGTGGCATTATTTTATGGAATATACTTAGCCAAAATACAAAATTTGTATCTTGCAGCTTTAATTTGTACCCACTGGCTTGATTAATCGACGAAGAATCGCGTGAAGTACTTTCTATATTGTCCATAACTTCAATCAGGTCTTTCCTATTTTCATAAACTGTATGAACACCTCGTGACTGAAAATTCCAACGTGTTTGGGAAGATCTTGGCAATCTGCGATTAACTATTTCATCCAAAATTTTTGTTCTTTGAGGAGACGTCGAAAAAAAAGAGCACAATCCAGATAAATTATGGAAAAATATTCTAGCCTGCTTATTGACAGAGCATGCGCTTGTCATAATTAGATTTAACTGGTGTGCATAGCAATGAACATAATTTGCAAGTGGATAAGTTTCCTTAATAATCTTTTGAACGCCATTCAATTCACCACTCATAACAGACGCACCATCATAGCTTTGAGCTATTAATTTGTTTGGATTTTGATCTATTAATGGATTTACAACATTTAAAACGCATGCAGCGATTGATTTGGCATCGTGTCCGTCGGGGACGTAAAATCTCCAAAATCTCTCAACTGGTTGTCCTTTACACAAATATCTGAAAATAATAACTAACTGAAATTCACAGGCTACGTCAGTCGTTTCATCGGCAATTACTGCAACAAAAGGAGAATTTGCAATCTCCTTCTTAACTTCTTCATGATAAACATCTAGCATGCACTCAAGAAGCTCGTTTTGAGTTGTTTTTGAGGTACCCTTGAAAAGTTTGGCACTTTGAATATGGACTTTCAATTCGTTGTCTAATTCGGCGCTAAAATTCACCAGCTCCTTAAATATGCCTCTGTTTTCCGAATTTTCCTTTTCATCGTGACCCCTTAAGGCTAACTCAAATGCTCCACAAAACCTTATACAATTAATAATTTTATTCAATACATATCGATTCTTATCCACTTGATTATTATGTTTAATTAGATCATTGCGATAAGCCGAATTGAGTTGAGTCCTTATATTTAATTTACCAAGAATAGAAAAGCTAAAAACATTATTCATATGGACTTTAGATTTTTCGTGGGTCTTCATTTTATCCCATATATGTATAAGATCATCTGTACCTTTTTTTGACCAAGTCTCGTCACCTCCAAATAGAACACATACAAAACAAAATAGTTTATTCGTTTCTTCACAACCACATATCCAGCTGTTTTTATCGTACACATTTTTATTAAATTTGCGACAGCGCGATTTTTGTCCGCTACCACTTTGTTTCTCAATTTTTAAATCGGGTATTGGCCGTCCTAATTCTTTAATTTGCAGTTTTTGATCCAGCGAAAAACCACTAAATGAGTTTTTTAATATCCCGATTTTATTCATTTTCACTAGTTTTAATAAAACAGTAAAAAATATGATCACAAAACAGAGCAGTTCATTAACACTAGACGTACTAAAACAAAAACGTTATTTCTCACTTTTCAGGTAAAAAAAGACCGAAATCAGCACTAGACGTAATCATAACGAAACGACCGACCGAACAAAAACACCGCCGATATCATTTGATAACGAATTACGACTGATGATGTGCCTGGCACAAATTATACTTGTCTTTCGCTATTCACCTCATATAAAAATGTGTATTGTAGCGTTATCTCTGTCGCTCGTATGCGATGCTGGTAAAATTTCTCTCTTTTTATTTGGGCCGGCCCGACATTGGCACAAGTTGATGACGTCAAGGTCAAGGCATGCTTTATATCTCGTCGCGTGGTTCGGGTGCTTGCGGTGTTGTCACGTTGTCAGTGTTGTCACTTCATATAATTTATACCAAAAAAAAAATGAAAAAGCAAAAAATAAAGTAAAACATTGAAGATTGAAAAAAATATTCTTTTTGAAGAAGACAAGGTAGTGCCATGGCACCGTGGCACTACCTCACGAGCCGCCACTGATTTAAACTTATTCAAAACTTTTTATCTATGCACTTTACACATGATTGTGTTTATGTATATACCTATGATGTTTCCCACGTTCTAGTAGTTCTTATCAGTCAACGTAAAATGTGCTATAATGATTATTTTTTATACTGAATCAGTCGCATAGACGGAAACCTGGATACAGAGGCACCGCGATTGCTATAGCGAACTTAAGAAAGATTTTTGAACCATCTAAGATTAATAGAACTGGGAAAAGCCCTCTCAAGCAGACTGTCCCACAATCTCGACATCCTCGGAACGACCTTCGATAGAATTGAGATGAGAGGCAGAAGCCTCACGGATCCGACGCGACGGCATCATGGAGGAGCAAAAGCTGTTGAGATAGCGATAGAAGAGAACAAGATTACCGATCGCCCGTCGGCGCCAAAGGGTCCCGAGACTGTCCGTTAGAGAAGTGTCATTGATCAGTCGAAAAGCACTGATTATGGACAGTGTAATCGACACTGAAGAACGCCAAACATGTGAGCAGTAGTCGAGGCTAGATCTTATCTGGACCTTGTACAGAGTAAGGGAAAAAGTACAAAAGGAATGGCTCTTTGACAGAACTCGACCATCCACTGAAACAGGATGAGCATTAGGGTGCTTCTTGTTACTCAAGGGACGGTACTGTGCTTTGGAAGCATTAAGCTTGAACCAGATTGTTGCGTCACCAAACGGTGATAACGTCTAATCATCAAACTAAAATTATGATACAAAATTCGAAACTCAACGTTAAAAGTGTGCTAGAAGAAACGATATTAACAAAATTATGAGGATGGAACGAGGTAGTGAGAAAAATAGAGTCAAACAAAGAAATATGACCCAAATATTGTCAAAAGCATACCTATAGGGAACTGCAACATTACAAATAAGCTAATAAAGATAATAAAATAAAAACTATTTTCCAAATTTAGTTGCAAATTGTCTATTAAAACAAAGGCTGTAAGGTTAGATAGATAGATGATCTAAATCAATACACATGAGGTAATTCTCATTAACATATTGGGTGTTGTGGTTACAACTATGAAACGCTGCTATAGAAGTATGTGTCAGACATTGGCTCATTAAAAAAGAAAACTAACCATGTGTGATCTAAACTACAGTACTTATTATACAAATGGCACCAGCGGCGGCAAAAAACCTTATTTTACTGCTCCAAATAAAACAGGAAAAATAATAAAAATAATTCTCACAGTAATAGATATTAGGAATGTTCTGATAGTAATGGATCTATCTAGTATTAGATTGTAGTAAATAAATGGAACAACACTGCTCATCACGTACAGCTAGCTTTTAATCGGGTTGTGGTTACGAACTTTATTTTATTTCTATCTAGGTATAGAACATCCGCGCCAAAGCTTTTTGCTCATTCGGACATGCTACCCTATTTCAAGGAGGGTTGTCTCGAAATCATTCTCACTCTTCATCGGCCCAGCAAGGCTAGCTGCCTCTCTGCTGAGTGATTGAGAAGCCTACTTACGTTGTAAAATGAAATGAAGAAATGTTTTGATCTTGATTGCGGCTTGGCTGTCGGAATATGGTAGTGTATACGTCCAGGCAGATTAGGGGACAAGTATCACTGTTACTATTTTTGTCTCGGTCATATAATAGAAATAGATGATTACACAACGCATGTAATCTCTTCGATTAAAACTAAAGTACGCCAATGAAACGGCAGTTGCTCGGTCGTACACGGCGAGTGGTTCACCTGAGTAGAAGAGGTCACTCTTTAAGGCTATTACTCTGACCTTGCACGCCGTCTTATACATTCCCTTAAATAGACGAACCGATGCTGTTCAGTTTGGAATTCTTCTCGACAATCGATGCTAATCGTAATCTTCCTGTGATCATTATCCGCCGCATTTTGACTTGACGGAAAAATAAATTGACGTAGAATCACGTAATAAAAAAGTGGCTTGTATCAGTGCTTTCCAGGCATCAACATTTCCATGCCTAAATTATGGACACAATGCATCACAAATTATGTGTGCCCGACTGATACTGGTACATGTATTTTTGCATCGCCTACGATTGGTAGGTAGGTGATCTCAATATAAATTTATTGATCAATTCATCGCCTACGGATATTATGCTAAATTTTTTAGAATCTTTCAATTTGAAGCAGGTAGTAGATGCTCCCACGAGGGTTACTAGCCACTCACAAACATTGATAGATGTTATTATCTGCTCATCATTCAGCTGTTGTTTGTCACCTCCATAAAACGTTAAGCAACCGGACGCAGAAGTTTTACACGTTTAGGGACTTTCGTAACCTTAATGAACGTACATTTTATGATTTATTTCATTCGACTCATTGGGATGATATATTTCAATTAAACAGCGTTAATGACATGGTAAGTTTTTTAAATAACAACATACCAAATTTATTTGATAACTGTGCACCTAGGAGAACACTTAGAGTTACTAATCCACCAGCTCCTTGGCTAACATACAATATTAAAATGATTAATAGAGCCAGAGATAAAGCTTATCTAAGGTTTAAAAGAAGTAAGTCAACTGCCCGCTGGAACTGTTATAAAGAACTCCGTAATTATGCTGCTGCTGCTGCTCTTTGGAGAGAGAAAAAGGCTAAAATGGAATATATCCTATCTGGAAGGAATAAGCAATATGCAGCAATATGGAATTCTCTTAGGAAACTTAATATAATTAAGTCCTCTATAAATACTCTTCCAGATAGCTTCAATGACGCAAATGAAATAAATTCACATTTCTCAAATATTCCGATCATGACCAAGACACAAAAGCAATTAGAACTACTGAACAAATATCAAAACAATAAGTTTCCCAAGTCATTCTGTTTCCAAAAGGTTGCCAAAGAATCTGTTGCGAAGAATTTCTCATTTATTAAAACTAATGCTGTAGGGGCTGATGGAATCTCACTCATTATGATAAAATACATTTTCACTTTGCTCTTAGACCATATTACATTTATCATCAATCACGCAACATCAACATCCTGTTTCCCTGATGCTTGGAAGCAGGCTATCGTCATACCTATTCCTAAAGTAGCGATTCCCACGTCTGTAACGCAATTTAGACCAGTCAGCTTACTTCCCGCATTTTCGAACGGGAAATCAAGATACAAATATCTCAATATATTTTCAGTAATGAAATAGTTCCATCAGTCTGGAAAACCATAGTACAACAAATGCTCTAGCACTTGTTTAGTTCTGCTGGATTACACAAATTTATTTTAGTTATCAACAAAAATATTTTAAAATAACAGAAGCATTGCTCAACAAAAACTTAACAAGGCTAGTAGACGTCTCGTGCTCGCATAACCTAAAAATTAATCCATCTAAATCTTCAGTTATGGTTTTCGGCTCAAAAAACAAACGAACATTGATCGAAACGGAAATTAACCTTAAAATCTATGATTGCCGGCTTCTCATAATGAATGAGTGTAAAAGCCTGAGACTCTGGATTGACACAAAACTAAAATACAAAAAACACGTAAATTCGTTATATATATAGTGCATCATACTGCATTTTGAAGCAGTTTTATCCACATAGGCAAATAATATCTACTTCAGTAAAGCAGAACCTGTGTGAAACATTAATTATATCTAAGATTAGTTATTCTGACAGTATATATGGCCCCTCTATCATATAGTGAACAAAGCAAATTACAGCGTTTTCAGAATTCGTGCGTCAGATTTTCTTGCGGAATACGAAAGTTTGACCATATTTCTTATAAATTTAAGGAACTTGGTATTCTGCGGCATGCAAAAACTTCACTTATTGACACTCACACATAAGGTCTTAACTACCAAACAACCACAATATTTGCATAATACGTTAACACGATGTAGTGACATAAATCAACTGAATACAAGGAGTAAAAATATGTTAGTGATACCCTTACATTCAAAGACTGTCTACAAAAAATCATTCAGCTACAACGCTATTAAATTATATAATGATCTGCCTGTTACATTCCAAAACTATGCATTATTTAGTTTTAAAAAGAGGCTTAAACTAAAACTACAAGGTCTGATGATGAATACGAAATGCTAGAAATATGGACTATTCTTGTGATTGTTCTGTTTTTTTTGTGTTGTTAATTATTTAGTAATTATTGAGAATCATGGATACATTTTTATTGGCGGTATGTTTAATTATATATTTTTTTTCTTTCAAAGGTTAAGTTGAAAAACGGTAATCATAGCGACACTTCGCCTTTTTTGCACTTTTACTTAAGTACGAAATAAAGCCCATTTATTATTATTATTATTGTAAGATATTAACATTTATTGATAAATAATTCTGCACTTATGCACTTTAAGCTGCCTTATACATTCTATCTGGACAACTAGGATTGACAAGGATTGTATAGGAACAGTAGCGGATCCAGAGGGGTGTCCGAAGGTCTGGATTCCCGAAATATCCTAATTGAAAAAAATTTGGAACGTGATTTTCAATTCAACATCAAGTATACGGAGTATATATATATATATATATATATATGTTGGAGTATTACAATTATGTTATTGAGAATCTAAATGATGATAATTTCACTATTTCAAGAAACTCTACATGATGGGAGTGTGTGGTAATAGCTTGCATTGGTTAAATTGTGGTAAATATGGGCGTTCCTCAGGGATCTATGAACTTTATCTGTCTTACGCTGATGAAATTTCCTTCATTATATTGAATAACATATATGTCAATTGAGGAAAAATGTTCACAATTTTTGATTTCGTTAACACACTATTTTGCTAGTAGCTACTTATATCTAAACCAAGAAAACTGAATTAATTCAATACAAAACTACTCAAAACCATCTTAATGACTTTTTAATTAATTGTGATGTAAATATAAAAAGAACAAATAAAGCAGTTAAGTTACTCGGTCTTCTCTTTGATGAGTGCATTGGAATATGGAAATTGCAGTCCGATAAACTTGAGAATACTCATATGTCCATATGCTTCGTAACTTGTAAACTGTTTTTGATAGCAGCCAACTCATTAGCCTGTATTATGCCTTAGATGACAGCAAACTAAGATATGGACTCTGCCATTGGGGACCATCGACCCGTGTAGATTCAGTTTTTATCTCACAAAAAAAAGATTGTTAGTGTTATTACTGGTATCTCAAACACAACATTGTGTAGGATCATGTATAAGACTCTCAATATTCTAACTCTTATCTTATGAGATTAGTATTAGCATCTACAAAAACAGAATTAAATTAAAAAATAACTATGATGTTAGTCCTAGGAATACAAGGTATAAAAATAATCTGCATATCCCTCTAGCACGGCTAAATGTCAGTTATAATGCTTCAAACTACATGGGAGTAGGGATTTTCCAGCTTCAGTTAGAGATACAACTTCTCGGGAGACGGTTTAAGGATCTCTTGGTTCCTCAGCCGTATTATATGCTTGACGAATTTTTCAAACGGAAAATAAAGTTGACTCTGAATTTGCAGACGATACCCCCGAGATGGGCACCTCCCTCCTCCTCAACACACATATGACTACTGACTACGAAATTTAAGTTCAAAACAAATAGTATGCTTGCTCCTTGTACGTAGTCCGAATTTATACACATACTAATTGATCCCCGATGAAGGTTATATGCCTAGTTTTATCCGTGAAGTCATCTCGGCACGTTCCAAAATCTCCACCGTCAGCGTCAAGTCGGCAACAGCGCGGCCTGACACCGCCCCATTTTACCTGTGACCGTCAGGTGATGCAGTCATTTTATTTTGCACAACATGTCACCTGCCTCTTCTTACGCTTGTAGCTGTTACTAACAAAACATTGTTTTTAAGTAATTCTTCCGATCACGTTTTGAATTTTTGATGGCATTAGTAAAATGACAACCAACATGCATGCTTGGCAAGTTTGGTTACTCTATTGATGGTGCTACCTTCACGTTCCGCGAGTAAAACCAGCTGGATAATGTACGAAAATGGCCCTATCACTTCTTTACGTAAGATTGGTAGACTGTTTATGAGATAATTGAATGATCTCGTTTATCAAAATAGCGGCCAAAGCTCTGGCCCCAGAAATGACGTTTCTTTGAATCATCACTACAAAGCAGTATTCTATCAATACAAATTTACATGCAAAATTGCTTTCATTTTCTGGCTGAAAGTCTCACTTTAGAAAGCAAAATTTGCCACTTCTAGATATAAATATACTAAGTGACATATAAATCCGAACACCCAGTTTAAATGGTTTTATTTTAATAAAATTATGTATAAGTACTTAATGAAGCATAATAAGTAAATGATAAAAATTTCAAAATGATTGCACTGCTTTAAAGCCCTTTGACCTTTAATAATGTGTGGATGCACCCTGATGTGCTACGCATTCTCCAACGCGCCTAGGCATGCTTCTGATCAGGTGGTCAATGTCCTCCTGTGGTATCTCATTCCAGGCAACCACCAACTCCTCTCGAAGTGCTTCTAGAGTCTGAGGAGGACGTTGCAAATTGAGCAATCTCCTACCCATCATATCCCACACGTGCTCAATTGGGGATAAGTCGGGAGATCTTGGTGGCCATGGTAACAATGTGACATCATTATGTTGAAAGAAGTCTATTGTGACTCTTGCAACATGTGGTCGGGCATTATCTTGTTGGAAAGTTGGATCTGCCAGGGTGTCAAGATAGGGTAAAAGATGGGGTTATAGAACTTCGTGGATATAACGCTGCGCGTTCATGTTACCTCTGATGAAGATTAAAGGTAACCTGGAACCATAAGCTATAGCACCCCAAACCATAACTCCAACAGTGTGATGAACATCTCTTTCAACAAAAAACTGTGGATTCCTCCTTTCACCACGTCGCCTTCTAACCTTGGCACGACCATCGTGCATGTCTAAACAAAATCGAGACTCATCACTAAAGACAATACTGTTCCATTCCTGATCCCAGAGTGACCGTTGTCTGCACCACTCAAGGCGATTACGTCGGTGTTCTCGAGTTAAAGGGAGGACCCAGTGTGGCCGGTATGAAAACAAGCCAAAACTTCTCATTCGTCGGTAAACACTTCGCATGCCAATAGGTACCTTCCGTGTTCTGCAAACCATTCATTTGCAATGGACCTGGTAGTGGAGAAACGGTCCCTTAAGGCCAATAATCTTAGGCGGCGATCTTCACGGTCTGTTGTTCTACGGCGGCGTCCAGTGCTCCTTGCTCTTTATGTACGGCCTTCTCGAAGCCATGCCTGACAACACCTAACCACAGTGTCTACACTTCTTTGCACTCTAACTGCAATTGCCCGAAAAGAAAGTCCAGCTTCCCGAAGTCCCACTATACGGCCCCTATCAAACTCACTAAGTTGACGAAATCGTACAGGTCTCCGTACTCTAGGCATCGTAACCGATCGTAAAGGATGTCAACAACCAAAATCTGCCAACGTTGATTCTTTACTGCGGCTGAAATATTCATTTTTAGACCGTTAGTGAATTAAAAAAAGCAGTATAAAAACCGGAATGTCCAACTGATAAGGCTGAAAATTTTTTCACTTGTTATTTACAGTAAGATAAATACATTCACCAACTTTTATTAAAATAAAAACATTTAAACTGGGTGTTCGGATTTATATGTCACTTAGTATAGTTAGAATTTACTTTTCGTGGCAACATATTGATATTGGAATACCAATTTTGAAAAAGGTTTCACTTAAATGGCATTTTAAAATTCGACCAACTTCAATATGTATTCAAAACGCTTACTTTTCCTTAAAACTTTTATATCCCCATATAACCTATCTTGCCTGTGAAACTAAAATATTGCTTTGTGCATATCTGATCTTATCACAATTCTCATATGCTGTTTACTCCCCTTGGTTAGACCATAATACATTACTTGAATATAACACTTGTATACAATTTATCTTTGGTATACCCAAATATGAGAGAGCTAGCCATAAATTAAAAGTCTTGCATTGGCAGAATATGAAACACCATTTCGAGGTAGTTATGCTTTTACCATTAAATGCTGTCCACCAAGAACCCGCCTTACTTATACAAGTGAAATTCAGAAGAAAAGTACATGATGTCAACACCCATTCCAAGCATTATTTCGAGTTCATCACATAAAAAGTAGATATAACAAAGAAGCTTCAAATATAATATATACAAAACCTACTATTTTATCTCTAGACACCTCAAATTTTAAATGTATCTGGATTTAAGAAAGCTGTGAGGAAAATTTATTTAGATGTATGAGAATAGTTGGTCGTTCACTGTTGCTGTATTCAGGGAAAAGCAAACTTGTATGAAGGCATGAGTTCAATGTGTACGAGAGAGACGCGCGAAAAGTGTGTATGTTAGAAAGAGATAGCAGTTGGCTAGACAGCGAAGGTCATCACCTCATTGCCTAGCAACGGTGACACAGAAGGTTGTGCAATCTGCAACGTTGCCCATATGTAACACCAGAAAATGTTCGCACAGGCTTCTACAATAGGTTAGGTTCATGTCAAACCCAAGATGGAGGTCTCTTCAAACATTTAATTTGATATCCTTTTTCATTTTGATTAGAATTATTTATTTCAAGTTTGATGCGACTTAGTGTTTTACTTTATTTTAGAATTATCTTCGATTTCCACCGATGGTGATTAAATTAACATCCTGACTTATTGTTACATTTTACGCAGCGAGCGGTCGGAAAATGTAACAAATATCATTGCCCTATACATCTCGAAGCAGGACGACACTGCCCAATAAGCGCTAGATGAGTACTGACAAAATCGCTCATTATGACCATGGAGGTGGAAATCTTGCCTTGGAATGTACGAGATGCGGTGTTACCAAGCGAACCAATGATGCAATGTTGCAGAATTTGTGGCGATCCTGACCTTTCATTTCGACCTGATCAGTAATCGCTCCTAAACAGATACGACCCAATTCACAATTGAGAAATTTCAATATGAATCTCGATTAAGGGAACTGGTGTAACATACCGTAGTGATGAGCTTCGCTATCCAGCCGGCTTCTATCTCTTTCTAACATATGTGTCTATAGTTATACCGTTCTTGGTGGGTCAAAATAAGACTACCAGTATCCCTTTATATACCTTTATCTCACTCATACATACACGTGCAACCTACCCCTGTGTGTGAACGCTTGTTCGGTAAGCTCAAAGATATACGTTTTTTAATTGTATGTCTCCATCTCGAGAACTTTGTCGTTACGTATGAGTGCCCTTCAATCATATTTGTCAGAGTGACAACTTACTTGACATCGGGGTGCAATTTAAGTTGTACTGTTATCAATCTTCAATATAAAATTGTATGTATAATGCCCGGAAATACGATCAATGGAAACTGAAGGCCGACAGCTCATGCTAAATTTATTAGAGTACATATTTCCAGGAAAAGAATGGAACCAGCGGTTCCATGTTACCCACTTCATGCGTACTGGAGAGAGTAGCAGATGCGCTGAAGCTTAAGATCCGCCCAAGGTACGGAGACTCGATTTGTTTACTTATTTCATATGGCGTTGATGAAGTAACCGCTAAGAACGGTGACTACAACTATATACACACTTCTCTCTCGTATACATTGCACTCCCTGCCGTCAGACAAATTTGGTTTTAAGTGCATATGTAAAGTTTCTAAAGTAGAGAAAAAAAAGTGTATATGTATTTTCATTTAGATTAGGTTAGTGTTATATCGATTTTTTATTATAAAACCAAGACCAACTTTGATTCAAACGTATCATTGAACATATATATTGAAAAAACAATCAACTGTCCATTTAAGATTTTGCGTTGATCTGTCACTTTTTTCCTTTAAAATTTTATACTGTTCCTTGGTTCGTTCGTTACTTGAATATTGCTGCTCCGTCTGGTTCCCAAGTTATAACTTGAATAACCAATTAGAGCGTATGCAGAGAATCTGTGGATATAAAATCGGTTTCATTGGGGAGGAGTATAGTTATACTGATACTCTTCTTACATAAATATGACGTCTGTTGTGCGACGTAGGTTGGAATTTGATTTACTTTTCTTTCACGAAATTGATGGGGTTCTCAACTGTTACGAAAAATTCCACTTATTGTGAATAATAAGAGAACGCGACATACAGATACTATCTTTGTCCCCTTTCACCAAACAAATTATGGTGTAAGCTCGTCTTCTTAGGTTGGGTAACACATATATTTCTACCTTAGAATTAGTTGGAACTTCTGTCTGTGTTTAAAAGAAGTTTTCAGAGTATTACAATGTGATTCTTTAATCAAGACCCGATGATTAAATAAATAAATATAATAACAAAAATGTAACCTATTATATGGTACATATTCATATTAAGCCTGTGATTCTAAGTTTGGAATGTAGATTGTGTGATTTTATCTTATAGGGTGAGTGGAAGAGCATCTTGTTGTGAACTCCCGCTTTTTTTTGGGTAACCCTTTTATTTTAGCATTTATTCTGTTGTATGGGTATCGCATTTGTTACCCTGAATTTCCAAAATAAGGGCAATTAAAAAAGGTCAGCTCATAATAAAGGGTGTTTCAACATGATGTTCACTTGATGACAGCTGTCATGTCCAGACCACGCGATTAGACGTCAAACGAGCAACCTTTAATTATTGTGAAAACTCGCTACAAAGATGGAGAAAATTACGCGGAAACAGTTCGCAAATTACGTACAATTTTCGGTCGCAATAATGCGCCAAATGGATCGACAGTTTGACGTTTAATTACAAAATTTGAGACAAAATTCTCGTTGCTGAATGTGAAGACCACTGTTCGTCGCCGTCCTGGTCGCTCTCTGGGAAAGTGTGGCCGAGAATCCAGGCATTTCCCTTCGGCATCGTGGCCAAGAATTGAACCTTACCAGACCAACTCTGCAACAAATTTTGACAACAGATGTGTGCGTGCATGCGTACAAGGTTCGGTAAGACTATACTTTAGTGCATATCGCAAATACTTCATTTCTTACTTTAAAATGAAAGATTAGGTTGTAACTTTTACGAAAATATCATTTTTTCTTTAAGGTACCGTCTGCTTGCTATTTTATAGAACTTCAAAGTTGCATTTTCGGTGGTAATACTCTAGAATAGAATACTGTTTTATACGCTTTTTTTCATTTTTGCACAAAATGATGCTCTAAATTATAAGAATAAAGCATACACTGTATAGTACTAAGGAAAATAGATGTGAAACTGTGAAAAGTTGTTGTTTTTTGCAAAAAAGGTTCAAAATCAGCCGTGTTATTACACATTAGCTTATTAGCTAAAATAATAGTTCAAAATAATAATAACTGTGTAGAGGTGTCGTGTTGTGATTTTTCAGTCTTCTTGAAATTCCTTAACCATTTTTTTTTCGCGTATTTTCAATGAGATCAAAGTTTTTGCGTTTATAAGAAATATTTGAAAGTACAAACAATTCTGAATGGCCATTTTATAACGTTCATTTCTGACAGATACGATAAATGATGTCCATTGTTGTCAAGTTGTAATTTTTTTTAGGAGAAATACGTGATAAAAAATGAGGTTATTTGCAAAATAAAAGTCTCAATTTATTGTAAATGGCTTGTTTTAGGAGAAGTTGACCCAATATTTACCAAAAACTAGATGAAATTTTGAACAGTATGTGTCTAAACAGTGGAAAATGCACCAGCGGCTCGCGTGACATCAACTTCGATTCGTCGATTTGGACCACCTCGCTAGGTCCACCTAACATATCATCGTCCAACATTATAGTTAAATAAAGATCAACGATCATTTCATCAAATCATCAAAAAAATTGCAATGTTTTTGTTATGCATTATTTAGTGATCGGCAACAGCTACTTTTTCAGTTATTTCTCATATATATATATCACATTTAATTAGGTATATTTTGTGACATCAGCTTCACTTTAAATAATTCTTCGAGTACATACATACAACAAGTAAATAAATTTTAACTATAATATGGGAAAAACAATAACCGAAGTACTTTTCTGGAGGGCATAAGGCCTTCTTCAAAAAAGTGTCTAGCTAACGCTATGGTAGGGCACGAACTGGATTTAGTACAGTAAAACCTGCCGGTCACAACCTCCAAATCGCATTTTAATCACAATCCTGTGCCGATTGCACATTTTTGCGCTAGTATATAAGTAAGAATTTGACAAACCAAATTAGGGTATATAACTATTCATGATTTGGCAACATCGCAACTAGATGGAGAGAGTAGGATAGTGATGGTGGTAGATGGTGGTGTAGTGATGAGAATATTTATCTAACATAAAAGAAATTACTACTTAACAATGAACTATTATCAAAATAATGCAAAATTGCATTATTGCGATGAACAGTGTCACAGTAATTTACATTGTATGTTATATTCAAATAATTTTGAGCAATCTTTTGTGTAAACAAAAAAAAAAACAGCATATAAAGCAGTATTCATCTCGCTTAATTCGAAAAGAAATTTTGTTTTTCTTGAAAATCAAATCCGGCGCTCTTATTGAGACACCCTGTACATCTGCATCGTTGTTACATAGTTTTATTTTTGCATATTCAACACAATCTTTATCGGCTTATGGCGTGTGATTTATGTTCCTGACTTGATACCATCGATAAATACCACTCAAACATCGTCCCTTAACTATAAAACAAATTTTCAGCTGAGGTTATCAAATCTCGGCAAACAAAGGGGAACAAAGCAGGCTGTACAAATAAACCAATCTGTTATCTAGCCTGGCAGCAGTGATTTTTTGGGGGTCATTAGTCACGTACCCATTACCCTTTTAGGACGTTTAGCAGATTGTTTGCAGAAGCGAGTAGCTGAACGCAAATATGGGAAGGGGATAAACAGCTCATCGCTTACGATTTATAAAAGCTAAAATTCGCTCGTTCGATGTTTTTAAAGAGTCGTGGATTCGCCGACCAATTTCTTGCGTTAATCGAACAAATGGGGTCAATTTTGAACAGTTTTAATTTGAAAATGATTTTTTTGAAATAATTTTTTTATAATGTAAAATAACTCTCTTATTATGCAACTTTTATATAGGTAATTTTTGGTATATATCAACTCCTTTGACAAGTTCTGCAAGCTGTTAAGATCAATGACTCAACTTTGAAAACCCTGTGTGCATGGCTTGATTTGAACACATGTTCTAATATTATTATAAATGAGTCAGTTCCTTTATGCCGAATATAATATAATCCGCGAATCTCTGTTATCAATACTCGTGTCAATTACCTACTTTCACTGCCACAAGGTCTTAGTTTTATAATAGATACTTGAAAATATTGTAAACATTAAAAAATATTGGTGCAATAAAACATATGTTCCATTTTAATTGGTCGCATTTTCATTCTCCCGAAAGTGAACCTGCATAAAATTTTGTTTTGTGAAAATATTTCTCATGATCAAAATAAAAGTGTCTTTCAAAACTAAATAATTTTGCAAAATGTTCAGCAGCACCATATAATAGAAAACTTTGAAAACTGTGATCTTCCTAGCATTTTGAATCAGCTGGATTGCCAGTCAATTTCCTTCAAACACACAGTTGTAGTTACTTAGATTTCTTGGTAAAAATCCAAAGTGCTAGACTGCGGGTTATATGCATACAGGTATGCATATTTATCAAAATACGGGAGCTGACTGGAAAAGTATACGTATTTTAATAATTTGTTTAAACGTTGTGATGATTATTGCGAATTCCAAGAACTTAGGGTCCACAGTTTGTTCTCTACGACCTGATAGTCAATGGTGGTTGAACGCTGACTTCTGACTGTAATGAGATAGTAGCATATATTTCTATAAGAAATCATTAACAGCCTTGAACTTTTAAACTTTTGAAACAGTAATTTATCCGCTAGATGCATTTACTCTACTGACGTGCATACAAGCCGTTAAATAGCTCTGACCTAGCCACCATAAGCAACAAAGTGAGTTGGCGTCGGCTTGATAATATGAAACGTGACATTTTAACATAATTAAGACAATAGCCGGGTATTTAACCTCACCGACACATGAACTCACGGTGCTAATTTGAAATTGGTCCCTATTAGATCTCATTAAAATATATTGCTGCTTGTGAGAGGCTTGAGCCCGATTGACCAGGTAGTGGCTATGAGAAAAGCTTTAGCGACCCATCTAAAGCGTTTTCATTGAGTTGATGTTAAAATTCTTTTTTCTATTTTAAATTAATAATTTTAAATTTGTATGCAATGTGACATCGTTCGAAAAGGTGGTAGTTCGTCAAGCGCCGCCTTTTGCACGCTAAAGGGACTCTATCCATAGGAATTCATGCTCAGATGTACGAGGTCTGTAAATCATGTGATGAAACTGATTGTTTTAATTCTTTTGTTCAAATATAATTACAATTTTATATTGTCACCCACAAAATAACTTCCTTCCTTGATCTGACGAACGATGGTGAGAGTCAAATTTAACTCTTCCCTGATCATTCTGACTATCAACCTACGATTTGAACGCACAAGATCCCGGATTCTGTCGATATTTTCTTTGGTTCTTGAAGATGAAGGCTTTCCGCTTCGTAGGCCATCTTCAATCGACTCTCTTTTCTGAAAATACCTTAAAATTATTTTTTATATTTTAGAGGTCTGTGTATGAAAATTTGTATGTAATGTGATATCGTTCGAAAAGGTGGTAGTTCGTCAAGCGCCGCCTTTTGCACGCTAAAGGGACTCTATCCATAGGAATTCATCGTCAGATGTCCGAGGTCTGTAAATCATGTGATGACACTGATTGTTTTAATTCTTTTGTTCAAATATAATTACAATTTTATATTGCCACCCTCAAAATAACTTCCTTCCTTGATCTGATGAACGATGGTGTGAGTCATATTTAACTCTTCCCGATCATTCTGACTATCAACCTACGATTTGAACGCACAAGATCCCGGATTCTGTCGATATTTTCTTTGGTTCTTGAAGATGAAGGCTTTCCGCTTCGTGGCCCATCTTCAATAGACTCTCTTTTCAGAAAATACCGTAATCCACAAAAAATCTGGGCTCTTGACAAAACACTATCTCCGTAGGCATCCTGAAGTTTAGCAAGAGTTTCCGTTGCAATGTGGCCAAGTCTGAACCAAAACCTGATAGCACACCGTTGCTCGAAATTGATGCCATTCATTTTTAGTGCACAATAAGAAAAACTGTTTCACAAAAATATCGCTACCGACAACCAAATGGCTCGAGCGAGTTCAAATTTGTACTGTTTTCTCTCCAGTGTTGCCAAATCGAACGCTACGTTGTCAGTCTCATCACTTAATTTACAGACCTCGAATTTTGACAAGTGAACGTCCATTCAACATGTCGAACGAAAACTGAATCCGAAAAAAACATTTTTTATAATATCGTTGAAGCCGTATCGTTTATCTTCATTATAGATGTTTATTGGATTATTAGAAAATGTGCTTCATAAAGGTTTACCTGAAAACCTCATATATGTTTCACATCAGATCAAGTGGTCTTGGTTTAATCAGAGACTAAAAACAATGCGGAATTATCTGGGTTTGCTGGGTGAACTAAACACACAATACAGAACAGCTGATACTGGAAGGGAATTTTAAAAAATGTACAAAAAAGCTATAAAAGATGCCAGAACAACTGCGTACGATGGAGCTATATGAGTATTTAAGTAAAAAAGCCAATAAAGACCATGTTGTGGATTGTTATAATAAAAATACAGGGTGTCCCAGAAGTCCATATCAAGCCGGAAACGGGCGATAGTTCAAGTCATAATAGTTATCAGAACACTATAAAAAAACTAAGTCGTGTACTTTTCAAATTATATGCTTGAAAAAATCGGAAAAATCTACACCCTATGATGATCTTTTAGTTCCCAATACTACAAATTTCCGGAGTGACGGACAGCATCATTCTACGTCTACGTTGTGACAGCAAAAGAGATAGTAACGCCACTTTCATTAATTCATGATTGTGAAGTGCCATCCATGTCTGTGTACACCGTACAGGAATACACCAACATGCACCTCATTTATGGGAAATGAGGATGGAGTACTAATGCTGCAGCTAGGCTTTGTCGTGAGAGGTACTCAATTGCTGCTCGTCATCCCGATAACAGAATTTTTATGAATGTACACCTTTTACTCTTAGAGGGACATATCCCAAATCAAGCACATGGTGAAAGAAGAATTTCCTTTCCTTAAGAGGACATCGTGCCACAAGCAGTCAAAGACCCGAGTACTTCAGTACGTCAAATAGAAGCAAGTACGGGAGTGCCCAAACGTACAGACCACCGAATCTTGCGAAAGAACGATCTCTACCCATACCACGTACAGCGGGATGATCTTCCAATAGTTGAGTTTTGCCAAAACAATACTACAGAGACACCGGAAAAATCCGATGGGTTGATGAGTCCACATTTAAAAAAGATGGTTAGATGAATCTTGCACGAGTGACATATAGAAAATCCACATTCGATGAGACAAGATAGATCCCAGTATCGTTTTAAAGTAAACATGTGGATCGGGATTCTAAATGGGAGAATAATTGTGCTCTTTGAGCTGGCAGAGTTCTTGAATGGCGAAATTTATTTCGACTTTTTACGAAATCATTTACCAAATTTATTTGAAGATGTGCCACTAAGCATTTACAGAGACATGTGGTATCAGCAAGATACGGCGTATCATGCCCGTTCATTTAGAGAATATAGAAAGGTCTGGTACAATTTCGTGGCCAGCCGTTCACCTGACTTAAATCGACTCGATATTTTTACTGGGGAGCGGTGAAAGAAAAAGTTACTCAAAGCCAATCGAAAATTTAGCTTAACTACGGGACAATAACGGAAGCAGCTGAATATGTTAATAACGGAAGATTCGCCCGTCTGATAACCCGATCATTTTTAAGATGTCAAGCTGGTTAGTTTGCGTTTCCGGGAAGGTATCTTTCCAGGAATTGTTAAAAAAGCTATGGTTTTACCACTATTCAAAAGTAATGACACGAATATCTTCCACCAATAATTATACTTTGTGAATAGAATAAAATACACCGCAGTTCCTTTAATCTATAAACTTTAATACTATAATTTTACCGATATTGCTATTTCCCTTTGCACCATATTTGGTAAATAGAACCCAGCTGGTCAGGGTGGGAGAAATGGTGTCTCAGGAAAGGGAACTGTCCATCGGCATTCCACAGGGCTCAGTATTTGATCCTACATTATTCCTGTTGTAGAGTAATGTCTTGCATTTGGCAAGCATAGATGCCGCTTTCACTTTTTGGAAATGGAATTAATGCATGGTTCGATGCGAATGGACTTCTGCTAAAGCACCACACTCACTACGAAAGCTAGGCTATGTAAATATGAATATACCTTCCGCAAAATTCCTGGCATCTTAAATGCGATGTCCACATAAATCAAGCGGCGAAAACACTTGGGTCTGGACTGTATGCGTTACGACGCCTAGCAGAATGCATGAGTACATCAGTATTGAGAATAGCATGCATTATTTCATGTTATTGTCATACGCTTTGCTAATCTGGGGAGACCCGGCGCAGTCGCATTGTGTCTTTGGCCTTCAGAGCAAGGCCATCCGAATAATTAAGGGATTAGATTTTAGGGCTGATTGTAGACAGGCTTTTGGACACCTATGGATTTTAACATTTTGATGTATCAGTCTCTACTTTTTCTTATTTCAAGTCCGATTTAATTTCTATGTTCTTGACCTGTGCCAGTATATATGTATATTGGTACCGATGGGAGGAATTCCTCGCTGAAAAACGGAGTGGACGAGTGACAGCCTCGGAGTCGGTTATCAAAATGGATAAGCACGACGTGGTTCAAAACAGGAGGATCACCGTCCGTGGGCTTGCTGCTCAGATTTCTGGGAGTTGAAGTACGGTGGTCCTCCTATTCCACTTTGTCGCCACATATGTCCGTCAGCTGACGACGAATATTCACATGTGGACTTCTCTGCTGCGAGTTACGGAAGGTTAGAGCTGTTGGAAAAGTCACTATTCGTTACTCGAGCACTCGTTACTGATAGATACTCTGAAGTATCGAGTATCAATCCGAGCACGAAATGATTACTTTGTTTTCCGTATCCGCACCCGGTAGGGTACAATCGTTGATCTTTGAGTGGAAACGCTGGATTCTGCATTCTTAGCCATCACTGTGGCACTAACATGCATCAGGGTTGCCAGACATCCCACATTCGGGTGGAAACCTGGAAACTCAAGATTATCAAATTCTATGTCCGCCAAACAAATAAAAATCGCTCTTATTGTTGTAATCTTGACAACCTGAAAACGCATAAGGAGTCGATTGGATCGTTCAGCAGTAGTATGAATCAGAAAAGCGACAACAGGGTAACAACACCGTTCTCGAAAACCACAATAATAAAAATTATGTCAATTTGATTCGTGTTTACTTGTCCCACATTTTGCTAAAAATTATACATAATTCAGTATGACCACCTATGTGTAGACTAAGCTCCACGTATACGAAAAGTTACTTTCCATTCCGAATTTCCTTAAGCTCATATACAGATAATTTTTCTCTAAAAGACATGTTTTTCAAGCATTTCTAGCAAATATTGAGTATTTTCAGTTTTTAGGCTCATATGAGTCCTATGATACTCTATTCTATAATAAGCCATCTCGTTCTGCTTGAAGTTTGAAGATACGATGTTTGCATAAACCACGGCAGATTTTGGATGAACCATGCTTGAAAAATTTTGCAAATTTCAAGGTTGTCTATTTTCTTAAAAGATAATATAGTCGGTTAAATTGAAGCTGTTCAAATTCGATATTAATTACACGACGCATGTTGCCAAATCGTTATACTCATACTACTCATAGCAATCAAAGTAACGAATACAATAAATGATTACTTTATAGATCGCGGTCAGAGGAAATAAGGAGTGGAGGAACAGCTGTGTGCAGGGGTGTTGCAGAATTTCGCCTCGTACCTTCCAGTGTGGCAAGAGCCCTTTGGGAACGTTATTTCTGGAACAACCTTCGTACATTATTCGCAAATCTGTTCAAAGAGTCCGCTGCATGCAATGTGGACTTCCGAACGCGTACGTCAATACCAACACGTAGAAAGTTCCTACAGTCGGAAAAAAGTACCTGGATCCATTTTTCATGAAAGCAGCCGACACAATGCTTTTGTAATATCCGCGAAATGGATTGCCGACCATGCCTCGCTTGATCAGACTGTTTCATTACCGTGTGCTGATTATAATTTGTAATTATAACCTTAAACAACCTTGCGGTGTACATATTTGGTATAAAGCAAGGTGGACGCAGCACCTGTGTCGTTATTATTAGCGAGCGCGGACTTCCTTTCGATTTCCAAAGTAACACTCCTTCATAACATGTTTGTATTCGCACCGTCTGATACATGCACGGAGAGATACTCTGATC
Source organism: Acanthoscelides obtectus (assembly GCA_963669975.1). Taxonomy (NCBI): domain Eukaryota; kingdom Metazoa; phylum Arthropoda; class Insecta; order Coleoptera; family Chrysomelidae; genus Acanthoscelides; species Acanthoscelides obtectus. The sequence goes on from CAVLJG010000001.1 coordinate 94,125,060, forward strand.
TCTCATTTCTTTTGGAGACGAGCCAAAATTTGACTTTACTTCTTCATCTTTAGCTTTATCAATATCATCATCTCAAATTTCATTCCTGAGAAATCGCTATTTTCTTCGTAAACAACTAATATAATATGAAGCCACAAATTGCTTTCATTACATGTCCTATACAAGATAATGGCATTGAAATGTTAGAAAAGCAATGAACTCTCCCGTTATAGTATAGTTTTTAATACCAGATCCTCATGAGATTGTTTCTCTGAACAGCATAGAGCATGGATAATGTAGTTGGGGCGGCAGCACCCCAAACGTGTGAGAAATACTCTAGGCTAGGTCTTATCGGGGCCTTATGTCTAGAAAAGTACCCCTTAGCCCTAAGCAAATAGCCTAGCTTTTTCTCAGCAGCTCCCGCTATTGACGAGATGTGTGTGCCAGATCAAGTCCTCGGTGATCTGGACCCCAACTAGTCGAATTGACGGCTCTTTGGCAAAACTCGGCCATCCATCGAAACCGGATGAGCGCTAGGTACGTTTTTTATTCGTCAAGATGCAGTACTGTGTTTTGGAAGCATTAACATGTACAAGTTTCTTGCGTCGCCAAGCACTGATCTCTCACGACACGTCGATCTCTGCTGGTGAGCTAGAAAAAAAGAAGACTAGCAGCGAATTCCTCTCTGACGAGAGACTTGCTGAGTTGGTCTTGTTTAGAGCTAATTAAGGGTATTGAAATCACCGAGGAGAACTACCTCTTAAGCGGGGTGATTGATGTCCAGGAAGTCGATCTTGAGAGTGAGGTATTCAAGTAGGTCATCCCAGTTATGGTCCGAGGGAGAGCGATAAAGGCAGCAAATGAATTTGGGAGATGTTTTGGAGTTGAGGCGAAGCCACAAAACGTCTCTCGAGCAGGAAAGACTGCTGCGGGCAAAAGCCACAACACCCCCGTTCTTGCTCAGATTGGAGTGCACCTTGTAATTTGAGAAGCCAAGACAGAACTGCCGCCAGGAAAAGCATGGCGGGATGAATTAGACTATAGCTGGTGGCGACCAGCATCAATGTTGCTGTTAATCTCGCAAATGTTCGTGAACCATCATACTTAATTTCCTTGTAGGGAAGTTTTATTATGTACTCGATTTTTCTGTTTCTCTTTTTCCCAGAATATCACTCTATATATATATATATATATATATATATATATATATATATATAATTAAAGAATATCTTCTCCTAACAGTTAAGGCAATTAACTATGAATACTATATATATAATCAACATCATCACATACTACTGTAAGTTAATTTAAATTCATTTTACACAATTGTTGCTACTTTTATCAATGTAATTGCAGCTCCTGATGATGATGGCAAAGACCATTGAAAGCTAGAGGATTAAAAAAGTATAAAGAGTCCTCCTTGCTTAAATTTTGTCGAAGTACCCAACAAAAGGCGGAAGCATAACATGTTGATCTAGATCTAGACTTAAGGTGTAGATTGTTCTACCAAAAGAAAACCTTTAATGATACTAACCTTTTCGCTCATTTTCATTATTCGTGGTTCTTCTGCAATTAGGATTTGCCTGCTGGCTTGAAATAAAGCTAGATGATGTGAAGCAGCGTTGTAACATCTCGCAAGAATGGCTTTTAGTATTTGTTAGGTCTCTTCCAGGTGCTATTTTCACTTTGATTACGATCGAAACAAACACGTTTTTTATTCCACAAATAAACAGCAACCTAAATAAAACGCTCAGTTTGTATGATACCTCGTTTTTGTTTGATCTAGCGCTATCTGTCTTTTATTGCCGTTTTTTAAGAAACGTTATCAAAAAATTGATAATATCGTTGACACTGCAATTAAGCTACAAATATTCTGAGGTGCTCCAGATTTCAGATAAAAAACACAGTCACCTTTAAAAAAGTTATTTGGGTTTTTCCGAAAAGTACAAGTTGATACTATGCGGTTCTTTATTTTACTATATCTATAATTAATACTTCCATACTGTAAAAATGCCAACGACGAAAAAAATCACTGAACCTTCATCTTTTGACGTTCCAGAGGGTCATGATCATCTTAAGAAAAATGTTTGTAGGGGTTGAAATTTGAGGGTTGGAGGTTGTAGAGTGGGTTGGAGGAGAGTATATGAATTTTTTTCTGAGGAAATTTATATATGTATATATATATATATCGTCGGATTTTTTTTGACACTCCGTAGGTTTTTGTGACATAACGTAGGTTTTTCTACAAGATGTTAACTTAGCACAAGCTGTTACACACTTGTTGTGAACTTGTTTTGTAGTAGTACGTGTTGCTTAAACGACAGCGAACATCGACTAAAGCGAGCAAACGTGGAATGATCTATTTGCACACTAAAAACTACCCAGTCTGCAAGTTGACATTTCGTCGGTTTTTCTGGCGTTTCTTAGGTTTTTTCCTGTACATTTGACTTTAAAACTTGAATGATAGAGAACTGTTCTTGAAACGGCAACTTCTGCTATCTAAGCTCGCTCACAGTCCGGCGAACCGGTACGGCTGGCTATTGCCGTGCAGATGTTGAAAGGGACAACGTTGCCAGACGGACAGTAACTACCGGTACGGCAGGGAAATAATGTCTATGTACTAATTGTGGCGGCCTGTTTGACTTCCGTTCAATTTCCCTATTGTGCATGTTTGTAACTAACTTTTTTCTCACAGGATTTGAATTCCGATGAACTTGATCCTTTATGAACTAATGACGGCGTTGCCTAGGAAGTGCAGAGTCCTCCTACATGATAGCATTTTTTAATTGTTAAAAATGAGAGAGCTTGATCTCATGCTATTGTCAGGGTTTTAGAACTCGTTTTTGAAATAGCGATTTGACGTGGTAGATTATTGCTGCCTGATTGAGATTTTCGCGTTTCAGCAGGAAGCGGATAGATCTAAATCCAATGACATGAACATTAACATCGACACTGAAATCTAGGTCGCGTTTTTGTGAATTGGATGTTTTCCAAATTAACTACACATAATACACACATACATCCGACTGATAGAGACAACGTACACCAATTTGATAACTCGATAAAGCGATTCTTTATTTTTATTTTAGAAATAACAAACAGGGATAAGGTGTCAGTTGTGCTAATTAACGTGCAACGAACTGTAGGGAAGTCAGATAAATGCCAAGCAAAAATAGTTCTAGACAAGGAAGTTAACTATTACGTATGCTTTAAAAAGTATACTAGTATTACGTTTAGTAACTTGTTTCAAAAAAGTATGATTCGCAATTGAAGAAGTAATAGACCAGGAACAGCTACTAAGGTCAGGTTTGACCGCCATATTTAATAATGGCAGCAAGTTGTAAAACGGTTACTCAATATATCTATCAGTGGATCGATTTCAATTTTTTAGAGCTCATTTTCCTTCTTTTTTAAGAATAAAGACATTTTGTGATTAACCATTTTTTTAATCATCCTGTGGACAGTTGTACCAAGGTTTACAATTTTTATCAATTTGTGAAGTTTTTCAAATCTTCATACCATCAGTTTGAATGCGGGACATTATTAAGCACCTATAGGAATAATATATAATAATAAAGAACAACCCACGCGATCCAAATTGTCGTTGGCCGCCATATTTAAATATGTGCACCAAATGGTACAATAGTTGTCATCATGTCCTGGTAACCAGTAGCTCATTTTACTCCTTTCTTGAAGGCAAATACATTTTATATATATTTGAATAATTATTAAGATATACTAAGGTCTTGGGCATGGGTATCATCTAAAATACATATAAAACGCCAAAAAAACCTATAAGATGTCATCTTGCAAACTAGGTAGTTTTTAGGGCGCAAACAGTCATTCCACGTTTGCTCACTAGGATCGTTGTGAACGTCCATCTAAGGAGGAATCACTCAACTAAACTAAAAACATTACTGGTTGCATATGTTTTGTGAGACCGAGTGGTCCTTGCCGGTAGTTTTTATCTCTGAGAAGAAAGTTGGTTGAATAGGAAGATCTCATCTGGATGATTATGGTCTGCATGTGTATAAAATCAGTGATATTTGCTGTATGAGAAAATCATCACTGAATATGCTGCCAATGAAGTATATCTATTGGCTCTGCCTGACGGGTTATTTTGATGTTGTGCTTTCTGAAGAGAGGTTATGTTCAAAGTTATAAATTACGAAAAACAGGAGAATTACGGGAAATTATCACCGGGCCCGCGTTGTGTGTAATTACTGTTAGCATGTATATGGCTTGTTATTCGACAGTGTACAGTGAAAATAATTATTTATTATCTCTTTGATTTTTGAAATTTAGCAAATTTGTATATGTGATTTCCAGAATGGATAAGAAAAAGTGGATACGCAACTAATTTCTAGCTTGGAATCTCAATTAAGTGTATTTGAGACAAGAACTCAATGTCATTATTATCAACACATACAACTTACAGCTTAGACCTCCGGTAATGCCATCTCAGAAGCAGATTTTACATCATATCAGAGCCAAAGATTGATAACAAGCCTCATGACGTTTAGGCAACAGGTACAACTAAGTGCCAAGTTAATATCTTGTAGAAAAACCTATATAATGTCAAAAAAAACAGCAAAATGTCAAAAAAAATCGGCATAATGTCACTTTTCAAGATACGTGATACCCGTGCAGTTCTTATCATTTTACGAAGCCATTTCAATAGCAGTAGTGACTACTCCTGGACTATAAGGACCTTGTGGTTAGTTATAGGGGTAGATCTAACAGTAAAAACTTTGTGAGTAGCAACATTTCATCCTAGTTTTCTCACTCTACTAAATAAAGGGGGAAGTATTTGGTAGCTGGGTTCCATCCCTTTGAAGTTGCCTTCTCACGGAGCTTGCCACACTACCGAGATTCTCGCATTTGAGAAACTCCTTCCATTTTTGTATCTGCGTCTAAAATCTAAACTCAAAACTACACAACTATTAACCAGGCGCTCTTTCATGGTTTATCTTCAAGGAATAACCTGAATCATGATCGCGTGAACTGACCACGACCCTCGACTGGTTCACTCTCCACCCTCCACTCAAGACAAGAGTTACGACAGGAAGGTTACCTTTTGCCCTTTAGAGGACACTGCTAATGATACTTTTTAATGAAATATTGGCCGATAAGTCGGTTTGGAGGAGGAGAATTAAACCAAATACGTAAGCCTCACGTTTTGATCCCAACCCCCTCAAATAAACTATGCCAAAAATATGTTTCGGGAACTTTTAACTTTAATTCTTACTACTTGGTAACCTCAAAAATGACAATTTTAACCGATTTTGATTTTTACTTCCTAAGCCTACTATCGAGGAAGTATTGTAATCGCGAAAAATGTCCGTCGTCAGCCGACGGATCCCGTACCTACCTATCGGTCGCACTTGCCAGGCGCCAGGGCCAGGGAAACTGTAAATGTTGCATGTTTGGCAGGGTGTCCTAGGGAGATAAAAGCAGGTAAAGGACCACCCGCTAACACGATATGCACATACGATGTATGCGAGTAATGTGGATTTCATGAGGTAATATTATAAAGTATAGAATATAAGTACGTATCAAGAGTTATTAACAAAGAAATAAGGCTGCCGTGTACGGAGTCGCTCATTACTGCAATCTGAGAAGAAAAAATTTCATGATAATTCCAAATAATGCACTAATGTTTCTGACAAGGATATACAAAGCCTAAAGTATGGGCTGACTTTACAATTAAATCAACAATACAAGCCTTCACCATTTTTTAATAAATAATAATGTTAATTTTCAGGGTTTTTTAGAACTTAAGTCGCTTATAACTCGAAAATGGCCAACTATAGAGAAGAGTTGTTTTTATTCAGAATGATCTAGAAACTCTAAAAATAACTTTGTCCGGAGCAAAAAGTACAATTTTCTGCAATTTGAACCCAGCAACCTCTCAAGTCACGTTAAGCGATATCCTACAACGTGATTCTGGCAAAAGATCGAGTTGGAAGGTTTCTTCCGCGAATATTGCGGTTTTCGCCTGTTGTATGCTGTAACTCTTCCTTACTGTTTGCAATGTTTCCACCTTGATGGTAAATAAAAAATGAAGCTTTATTCAATACCGATAACAATTTTCCAACCATATTCGCTAACGAAATCCATGTCTAATCAATTTACTTTTCTGGTATACGAATGACAAATCGCTAATTACAACCGGCGAACTATTATTAATAATAACAATCCAAGTCAACCGCGAACAAAACGAAGGCCGACTATGACAATGTCAAATAGCAAAGAGTCGACCATATGAGTTGTTTATTTTTGAAGTGAGTCAACTCAGTGATAAGGGGACATATTCAGTCCTCGTTATCTATATGAATGTGTTTGCTTTTTAAAACAACCCAATTATCGACTGCGATGAGGGATGACGAGTTTCTGGAAACAATACCGAGCATCAATGTTTGTTGATGATGCGAGATAAGAACGTAGATTTAGATGCAACTAACTGTTTACTGGTTAACCCAGACCAACGGATACAGACTATGTAGAAGGAGCAAGTCTATGTTTGTCTTCAAGATCTCAAAGTTTGTAGTCAGGATGAAATTTCATACAAGTATATCAGTCATAAGTTTATTTATTTCACATGAAATTCGTATTTTTCTGCGAAAACATTTAAAAGTGCGTGGGTTCCATACAGCCCTAGTATTCCAGACAGTCGAAGGTTCCTCTAGGATGCAAAAAGTCGTTTAAACAGAATAATTGATCGATAAGTGTTAATATATTATAGTCATCGACGTTGCGAAAGGGCATATGTGAAAACTGTGATGCTTGAAATACGTCTAATACCTGCGTTCAGTTTCCGGGGCTAGAAGCGTATAAATATACTAATATACAGGAACATACCCTCCACCACCCCCTGCATGCTCTAACACCCAATGTTCAATACATACAATTTTTGTTGAAAATGACCAAGATACTGAAACGTCTTAAACGTCAAAAGACGGAGTATGAGCGTTTTTTTTTTCGTTGTTTGCCCATAGCTTCGCCGCCACTGGACCGATATTTTAAACTACAAATGCGTCCTTTCCACAGTAATAATCTTATTTGGAAATTTCATCAAAATCTGAGCGGTACTATCCAAATTGTAGACGACCGAAGGATTAGTGGACAGACCGACAAACAGACATAGAATACTCCCTCGCTGGTGGCGTAAGTAAAACGATAATTCCGATAAATGAAAAATGCCCTATTTAGTTAGAGAGACATCCATTCTGCGGCCTTCCCGAGAAGCTTCGCAGATAAAAACTTCCATTTTGGTCTTAAAATATCCATTGTAACCTATGAGCTTTCCCTTTCTCACAATATCAACGAGTGTACACCTCAGGTGTCGCATCCTTACTTCACACAAACTAACTTATTTATAAAATACCTTCATCCAAAGTTTTTGCAAATGAGAGACCGCACGCTGATAGTATAGTTTGAGAATAGCAGGCACATGTCCGCAGATCAACTGCTGAAACAATAACAACGTCTTCTTTGATGAAAGATCCCCATTATCATCAGGAGTGTAGATTAAGGAGCATGGCAGATTATGCCTGAAATGATGGGTAGCTGAGCCTTGGCAAAGGGTAAAGTCAAACATTTAGGTTTTTGGGAATACCTCGTTATTTGCTGTAATTACTGGAAAGGTTTGTCTTAAACTAGGACTATACACCGAAGCAGCCACGCAGGCAGAAGCCCAAATGCCGGAACACCGCGGCTGCCTAAGGTTAGTAGAACCGCCTGTTGTCCATCATTAGCATTTGGAATTTTCTTGCTTTTTTTTATATTCCAACTACCACGAAGGCCTAAGGCCTAAACACCCATTGAGTACCGTGGGGCTATAGGGGAATCCAGGGGAAAGGGGATTTCAAAAGTCTTTGCCTGCCTTCACAGAGACATGCTTTAGTTTAGAAAAAATGGAGGAACTGAAATAGAAGGATTGGAAGATCTCATGTTTACGGGGTATCAACCAACGTCTCCACCGAGGCCAGCTATAGCACATCAATTTGTTCCTGTTTACCTTCAGGTTACACCCTTATCCAGATGTGGTGGGTACGTTTTCACTTCGGTCTTTTCGATGCATATCCATTTGGGCCTGAAAAGCCAATAAGCAGAAACGCACTTCGCTGGGGTTACCAATCCTTCTATTTCTCCTCCTGCTTCTTTATTGCGGACACGCCCACGATATGTCTTTTGTTTTTCATCTGTTTCTGCACGACCACTTGTGTTTCTTAGTGTACTCGTAATCACATCGCATTTGAGAATAATGGAGTTCGTAGGAAAGCCAGACTTTCTGACGTCTACGGAATATTTACTTAAATAATCTAACACACTCATTAGGCTTATCAGTTTGTTTACATATTTACCTCCCAAAAAGAAAAGAAATGTTGAATGGGTCTGCAGCGGCTACATGTGTTTATACACATATTCACGGATTTTTTCACGAATATTTAGCCGTAATTTCTAGACTTCTACGAGAATATTTTGCTTAAAAGGTAAGCTTCATGGAGGAGTACAAGGGCTCGGTCACTGAAACATGTATCGCAGTTATCAGTAGCAATAGAACTAGTGAGAGGATCTCAACCAAAAGATTGCGTAATGGGCTGAATGACCAAAAGGCTACTCTTACACTTAGCCTCTCTGTGTGAGAGAAACTCGATACACAAACAAAAATAATAATAATAAGAAGAAGAAAGAAAAAACTAAGTAGACAAAGTGTTTACGATGCTCACTTGCAAAAGTAGAGGTCCATAAAGCAAAGTAATATGAAACATCACAAAAAAGTGATTTAATAAATGCACAGTTTAAACAGTCCACATCACAGTATTTTTGAACTCTCCCAACAGAAAGGTAAAGCTTTTTTGAGAAAGTACTAAGTAGTGAAGTGGCATCACAAAATTTGGGTTATATCTGATATTTCTATGGAAATGTCACCTCTTGCTACCACCTTTTCTAAAATATATATATACCTGTATATATATATATATTTAGTGCGAACTACTTCACCTTCATATAATAAACAAACTGTGATTCCACCTTCAACCAATTTAAATCTTGAGTCTTCGAACAAACACGACTATATTTATCTAAATAAGAATAGAACAAAATTAAGGAATATTGCAAAGATGACAGGATCAAACTTCCATCTAAATTTTTCCTAGTCTTAAAGTTTATAGTGTACCTGTTGGAATATAAAAGTTTTAATCTGGCATACGTTTTTTGAGACAGTTAACTGATGTGTCTATCAAATTTCAAGTTACAGTCCAAGATAAAACCCAGGTTTTTAGAATGTTCGATCAAGGGGATTAGTTCGTTAGCTATAATCAACACAATGGCGTCTTTTGTGCTTTATACATGTGTTTAGGAGAAAAAAAGCATACCTGAACTCTTTTCAGGATTGATCCTGAGTCAGTGCTTTTGGGGAAAATCTGTAATTTTAATTAGAACAGTATTGAATTCAAACGACACTTCATTTAACTGAGAAAAATGAAGTGTCGCTTAAAATCTTGTTGGTATATCTATAATAATCTCTAACCATGCTTTCACCAGTTCCCTTTGGGTCCAATCATCCAATATGCAAGAGTCTTGGCTCCTAATCTTAAAACTGATGACTTGGTAATCTATAGTTTCCAGAGGTGCTGAAGTTTGAAGGGCCTGGGCAGAAGTTGATATCGTCTTTAGAATTGTTCCTACTGTTGGCACCATTAGGATAGCATGTACCCCAAATACCGTCAAGTAGGCTTTAGGTGCTTTTTAGAGCAAAATTCCTGGATCTATGAGCTGTGGATATTACCTTAATTTGTCAATTCTCCTCTGGTGGGAATGTTGAATAAGTTTCTATATGTGTTATATTCTCATTCCCCATTAGAAGATTACGCAAGATATTACGTGTTTGAGGGTAAATATTTGACGATAGTAATCAAGCATTATTTACATCGTAAAGTTTCAGGAAACATTGGAGAGTGTTGGAAATGAATAGAGAATATTACCCAAGAAAGTTGATCAAGAATGTACAAGATACTAACGAGTTATCCATGCATTTAATCTAAAATCTAGCCCAGCTAACAGTTCCTATCATCCAAAAAATAAACAAAACCTTGCGCTGAATCCGTCTGTGCAGCAAGCAGCGAAAGTCGCTGAACAACCTGTTACTTCGGCTCACTCAAGAGATCACAGACCACCAGCTGACTTACCGTTATAATTGTCGTAAGCTGTCGGTACGTATTCGCTGGGGAAACTGTCATTACTGTACGAAACTGCCAGGGAGGTCTTCCCCACGGCTCTATCCCCAACTATCACGCACTTGATCTTGCTGATCTTCTTGCTTTTTTCTGAGGCACATTCGGACCGTCTCTTGGTTAAAGTGAACTGGTTGTGGTTATTTTGCGTGAGAAGAGGCTCCTTGGTATAATAGAATGTGCCCGTGCACTGAGGTGTCATTTTGAAACCGGTGATAGTCAACTGTTCATGACGCGCGAGAAAAACGGAAAAGTCGCGGATGCGATCGTCAACTGTCTCTCCGTGGGTATCTTGTCTAGCGGTTCGTGGAGTCGCGGACTGAGTCATGGCCAGCCGCGACGGCGACTCGACGACCTGTTGAGGCAAGCGAGTGGTGGAGGCATACAGTGGCGCATCTTGCCGGGTGATTTTCACTTTAATCAAACTCGACTCATTCGTTCATGTGACAGAATAGCGCGACTGCAATAAAAAAGTAAATAATCCTGTTTATCCGATGCAAAGTAGTAGTTGTGTCGCACGGTTCTCGATGAACAAAGATTAAGCGTGTTAGAATGGGTAGTGAAATAATGGTGGAGAGTCCTGGTGTAGACCAAGTATGGAAACTGTTGTGGAGTTAATGACTTAGCAGAGATGGGAGCAGTATTCTAAACCAGGAGTATGCACAGGGTGTTGAAGTAAGAAGATAGAAAGCGTTCATGTTAAGCTACGTTCTTAGTATGTTTAGCTTTTGGCACAGGTTAGAGTGAAAACTTTGAAGTCAAAGGATTTTCATCTATCAAAGCCCCTGATAAGGTCTTAAAAGCATCAGACTGTACTATATTCCTACATCGTCCAGGCAATAATAAATTACAGGGGTCGCGTAATAGAAATAGCTTCTGCTCTTCATGAACAATGCATAGAGATCGGCATGCCACTCTAAATGCCTGGATGTGGAGTACTGCCATCCAGCAAAACCGTAGGCTGATCCATGGGCAACGTTCAGAGCTGTAAGAATTGAGGAGCGTCTCATATCCTTCTCGTTTTCACCCTTTGTCTAAGATATAAATATTATCAATGTATATAGAAACAATTCTTTTGTTTTTTTCATATAGTTTATATAAAAATAAACCACTGGAATAACAAATAATTTATATAAAATAAAGGTTTAAGACTGAAAACTGAAGAAAAACCCATCACTTAGGATAAATATCTTACGGCCAAGTTTGCCATCCAACAGTAAGATCTGCTCAGGAAGTACAGATAATAAGAATCTTTTGTGAGATCAAGAGACTCTTCCAATGATTGGATGAGCTTATACAAAATTTGTGACGTAAGCTAAAAGTTTTTTTTTGCTAATCCTTAGATTTTCATGTAACTGTTGTTCCCAGACATGCCTATAGTTGTTTGGATCGGAAAGTGATTCTGTCCCGGTTGAATGAATCTGATATTTTTATGAGATAAATCGGATGTAAAGAAGGATTTGCGAAATTACCGTTAACAATGACCTTCATAGATCCATTTATCTTGTTAAAATAGTGTTATGTTAATCACTAATGATTAACATAACTAACCTAGAAAATGTTTTGCTCCGCCCATGGCAGCGGAACCGCCACACGCGGTTGTCAAGGCAACCTGCACTGTTTGATTAGGTTGAGATGCAAGTAGTGGCGGCTCCCCAGGTGAGGTAGTACCTGGTGCAGTGGCGGAGCACAAAAGACCAGCAGAGGATCTTGTTAGTACTTTTGGCTTTTTTCGAAATTTTGTTTCTTTAATTTACTCGTAATAATTGCGTAGTAAATTTGGCATAGATATCATCTGATTGTTAATCTTATCAATCTATTTAAATAAATTGCATCCATCTTTGTTAACAACTCCTTTATACAGGGTGCTTCCTAATTGAATGTTTCAGGGGGTCCAATTTAAGAAGAAAACTTCATAAGTACGTATGTCCTTAACTTTAGAAATACAGGGTGATAGTTTACAAACATAAATAATTTAATTATTGAGATCTGTAATACCTACTACTTTTTTGACATACCAGATTTTTTTTCAATTTCCACCAGATGCACTTTCCGACCATTTCTAAGCAAATTGATTGACTTTTTAATCCTAGGCACGGTAGTCTCTTAGAAGAATAAAAACTATTTTTCTATTTTTTTTAATAAAGTTTATTTTCCTAAGGGAAAACCGTGCGTCAGACTAAAGAATTGAAGGGATCAAATCTGCTCATAAATGAATCCATATTTCAATTTTTTTATTTACAGAAAAGCCAGTGGCGTACCTAGCGTTTTATTTTTGAAAACTTTACGACCCTGTGTCTCAAAATTTAAGACATTTTCTGGGTGAAGCAGAACCAAACAAATTTTGAGCATACTCAGGTATTCATAATCTGCGACATACCACGTCAAATGGAATAGTCAAACTAGAAAGCATCGATAAAACGACAAGTCCATGCTTTTGAGTTTCTGATAGCGATGTGTATGGCTAAATTTGGGGACTTTTTGGAAAAAAACACCACACATAAAAATACAATTTTATTGAAGTAATCCAAGTCCGTTTTTAACAAGCCTGTAGTAAATCCCAGATAACAGAAAACAACCATATTCTGCTAAATGAAAATCATACTACAAATACGCATAAATGTAATAAATTCTCTCATAATGCTCATGCTTTCCATGGAAACTCTGGATGGTCGACCAGTCTGGAAAAGAACAAAGTACGATGTTACATAAGCAAAAAAAGTCATTCCAGCAAAGGACTAACATAGATAATAATAATATTAATGATAACAATAGTGATAATATTAATAATAATAAACGTGTTTATTTATAACTAACATACCAACAATAAATTATAAATGGGCGAAGTTTAGCTACAGCTATTCTTCCACTTAACCCTCAAATAAGTTACAACGAATTTAGATTAGTAAAAAGTTATATATAATACAATAACAATAAAAGCACTGAGAAAACAGAAATAATAATATGTACTGGTATATGTGCAGAAGCTGATATATAGACTGTTTTGATATCGTGAACCATGGCCAATGGGTGCATAAGCGACAAAAATATCATAATTTACTCACAAATATTAGTTTTTAGTGCAACAAAAATAACGAATCATTAAGCTTTCCGCTGCGTAATTTTTTCCAGCGGCCGCAAATACCAAAGGGATTTTATGACCACTAAAGAGAACCGTGGTAATTTAACAATACTGGCTACTGACAGTCATGATTATTTTTTTCGACTTTGATGTGAAGCCAACCCCAAAATTTCAAAACATTGTTAACTTTTTATAGAAAAGTTGCGGTTATATTTGTGTTTAAGCCGTACAAGAAATGAATAAGTTTAGAATCATAGAACTACAGAAGGACAAGTAACCACACAACCAGCAGAACTACGATAAAGGGCTACTTGCCACATTGCATAATATATAACAAAAATCAATTTACTCACAACACTGTCTATATATTTTCATCTCTAATCTAAAACACATATTTCCATTATATTTTAACTATGTTTATATAATTATTATAATTAAGCTTTTCCAGTCTTACTTCTGTCAACTGCGCTGAATAAGGAAAATATAAGCTTACGAAAGCCCTCTTGTATTTTCAGTAGCCAAGGGAGCAGCAAACAAAACTATTTATTAACTATTTCATTGCTAAGAGCAATCCTGAATTGGGGTATATATTTTCAGAAATGCTCAAATTGTCAAAATGTAGATTGGATTATTCCGGACAGAGACGTCACGATTCACGACATTTTCAAACACCTCTACTCTCAAGTTTTATCTACTAGCGTGCTGCCATAGCCTTTGCTAGGCACATGCTTGAGGTTATTTGAAAAGTTAAAAAAGATTCCTTGGGGCGGCGCGTCGCTAACTCACCCAAGTGAAGATCAAAATATAGAGACTGCAACCACCATTATTACAAACAGTTTGATTCCTATTTTGTTAAAAATGGTGAATGCACTATGTAGATGTATGCAGTACTTTTCAAAAAGGTTCCCAACTACTTATTTTTTGAACGGGTCAAGTTAATAAGGTGAAATTCGGGGTGATAAAATTATTGCATGAATACTATATGTTAGCGTAAAAACATTGATTACCATATTCTACCTACCAACTTAATGCTATATTCGCGAATCCGACAAATTATTATCAGAGATGAAATGAAACACTCTAGCGTCATCTATATGAAAATTTGTCAAAGCTATGTTTCTCCCCTCTGCAATAATTGGGAGAATTTTTTGAGAAGGTTTGTTCTTCGTAGACACTAGACGCTCGTATATAATTGGCTACAGCGACATCTATATGACAGTAACGTTTTCAAAGTTGATTCCTAATGATTGCGGGAAGGAGAAAGATAGCTGTAACAAATTACCATAGATGACGCTACGGTATCTCATTTCATCTCATATTATTGATTTAGGTTAGATGAGGTTGGCTACCTTCCCGTAGAATACGTTAGTAAGTAAGTGACAGTTGAAAATATTAAAATGCCGGAGGGCGCCTTTTTGAAAAGCATTGTATGAATTATTTTTACCGAAGATTTCAAAGAAGTAAGATGAAGCTCAATCGACCCCAGAATTTTATTGAGTGAACCAAAATTCTTGGGACCAAAGTAGTGTTACGACAGATCCCGACCATGGGACGCCATTTGCCAACATTATTTCATGACCTCAAGCTCTGAGGGTCGGTTTTTCAATCGCAGTTAAACTGTAACTTCACTGCGAACCGAACGGCAACTCTCAAAAAGGGTTAAGCAATGTGAGGTTTGTCCTAAAATGGTGGTTAATTTAAACCAGATGGTTATCCACTGGCTAACTAGAAAGTTGTAGTTATGACGCAATGTCTAATCTTTTTTGTCAGTCAGACATCACAGATTATACGAGATACAAATAGCATTAATCACAAAACTTGCACAACTTGATAGTTTTGACATGAAGCAACGTTGCCACATGGACAATGTGTTTCAAGACTTAAAAAGTAAATTTTCATTCCATTACAAGCAAATTTAACTTCCTAGTTATAGTTACCTAACTTGAAAATTAGCATTCGATGGAAAAACTGCACCTTAGAGGTCAATACACGCACGACATGTTGGACAGCTGTTTTTAGTTTTTATGGTAGCTTATTGTAATGCAATCGTAACTAGAACAGTGACTACCTTGGTATATCGGTCACCAGAATCACGCACAACGCAAACGTTCGCCATCTACCAGGCATCGATGAAGACTCGAGTTGTCTCTGGGAGATGCGGGATCATTGTCGATCAAAAAACAGATACACACACAAAGTGCTGAAACGGGCAGAGGCGACCGACAGCAGATGATGAGTCAACAACGCGGAATACAATGGTCCTGTCATAAATTTGTAATAAATTAGTTGCAAGTGTTGTAATAAATTCGTGCGAGTAATACATTAGACTGCAAATAGTAAGAAATATATATATATTTTCCTTACATTATAATAAAGCTACGTACCCATTATAAGTTTGCAACGAAACATGTTGCACAGCATGTGCTTGCAACTTGTTACAGTAAAACAATATATGCAGAAAAACCATTTTCACTTACGCGGGGAAGAACTTCCAGTCACAGATTCTGGCCGATTCACCAATATCCAGTTCTGACAGTTTCTTCATGTCTCCAGCATCAAGATTGAAGTCAAACACCTCGATGTTTTCCTTGATCCTCGAGGGATTCACACTTTTGGGTATCGGGACAATGTTTCGTTGAATCAGGAACCTCAACATGACTTGACCAGGAGATTTTCTGTGTTTTTGTGCTATTTGTTTCACGACTGGGTTCTGAAGCATGTTCGGGAGTTCCTTTGGCCTGGAAAATAAAGACAAATTCTTGAATCCTTACTAACCTTTATCTTTGTTAGCTAAAACTAAATTAATTACACTGTAGTTGCTGAAAATATGATGAGAATATTGTCTTGCACTCTAGCTGGAGGCATCTAGTTACTTCGAACTTCATAAACAATTTTTTAGTACTGTTTCGTCGTAATTTTGTTTGTCCTGTATATTTGAATTTGTCTTTTGAATATTGTCGAAGGATAAGGATAGTAGTGTTAGAAGCTTTTGAAGAATCCCTTTTTGAATTTTGCCTTGTGTCTTGGAAACACTGCATAATAGATAATCCAAGTCTTAGATGAATTTTGCACTTTGGATGAGATTCGTCTCACTTACTTCTGTCCAACAGATTTCAGGAAATCGTTGTATCCAGGAGCGCCCAATGGACAATATGCGACAACAACAATCCCGTTTTTGTGGCAAAAGTCCACCAATTCTTTCTGCTGCATGGCAGCATGTATTTCTATCTGCAAGCAAGCTGGCTTTATTCTGCAGCATTTGAGTATTCTCTCTATTTGTCTTATGTTAAAGTTTGATAGTCCAATCGCTTTTGTTCTTCCTGCATCCACCTGCTCTTCCATTTTCTGCAAAATCAATTACTAATATCAAAGGCACATAATATACAGGGTAGGCTAAGATAAATGCACTAAATCTTAGATCAAGTTTCGCCTGAAAATTACTCACTATCGCAAAGCTTGAAAGTTAATTTCCTGTGCAGGTTTTGAAGGGCCATCAAGGTGATAATAGTTAAGCTATCAGTAGAGAAAATGAGTAAGTTTTGTTGGTTTTAAAAATTCATCCAATGGCGGTGAAGCTACGAGCAAGAGACGAACATGTTTGGAGTGGCTGGAAATTATGGGTTGGGGTTGTAAGGGCTTACTTGGTAGTAAAATTTTCATCTTTGGTGTCAATGAAAGATGTTTTATCATCAAGAAGCATCTGATACAAGTAATACTACGCACCTATTAGACATGATAGATATACGGGGTGACTTCGAAGTTGAGTCATTTATTTTAACAGTGAGTAGATCTGATCAAAAGAAATGTTTTTTTCCTTTAACATTTTTGTGGTATAATTAAAGTACCAAAGTTATAGCCCTTTAGAAGTTTGAGTACCGCCCTGTCTCAATAATAATATTATGTGCTAGTGTTTGGCAACAACGCATATAATCCGCCTTATCGGTTCATCGCATCGGAAACAAAAAACAGAAAGAATTTGAAACGCTTTATCACGATGTTTTTACTACAATTTTATTCAGTTGTATTCAGTCAATGTGTCAGTCGGTAATGCGTGAGTGAATAGTGGTGTCTGTTGCGTGGCTCAAACGAAATAAAAAATTGCACATGTTTACGAAAATGCTGAACTTGTGGACATTATTCTTATTTACGGGGGGGGGAGTCTTTACAGCAAAATCGAGTGCAACCAACCCCTCGTGCCTTTGTTAATGTAGTACAAAGGGCTCGTGAATCAGGTGACTTAAGACCTCACAAGTTGAAACCTCTAATTTGAAATTCACACGACGACAATGATTTCCCAACTACGAAACAAAAAGCGGAAAACTTACCTTCCACAGCTCCACATGATCAGTATGCTCCAGCCTCATTTGAGATGATGGAGGTACCACATGCCCCTCCACGTAGTTGACGCCCACTGGGAAGTGAACCAAATACAAATCAAGATACTTCAAGCGCAAGTCTTCCAAGGATTTCTTCAACATCATTTCAACCCTGTCTGGGTGAATCCCGCTCACCGCTAGCTTAGTAACGATATATAGGTCATCCCTTTTGACCTTCCCAGCCGAGATCCACTGGTTTAGCACCCTCCCGATGATCTTTTCGTTTTCGTAGAAGAATGCGGTGTCAATGTGGCGGTAACCACATTCTAGAGCTGCGTCAAGGGCTGTCTCTAACTCTGTTTCATCGATAGCCTAGAATTGAATATCAGTCAAGAACCATAAGCTCAGACTCTTATATTCCTTGTTTTCTTTTCCTTCCCACATATAAGCAAATGAAGTATTGTGATCGCGATTGTTTTCGAGTTTCAGATAGGAAGTTCTTCTGATGTTGACAACAACAAATTCTTGTTAATTGTTAGAAAAAATGGTTTTGTTGCTCAGTCTCTTAAATGGGCCAGATTGTTCTTAGTTCAAAGATAGCAATATGTTTCTGAACAACATCTTGATGCAATAACAATATGAAAAACTTTGTCAGGTACGTTAGGCATTACCTATATGTTAATCAGTTTGATAATAGTTATCCAGATACTCATTTTACAACATATGCTGATGACATTTTCGCCATAACCTTAAGTAATTCAGATATGATCCTGTAAAATGAATGTAACCACTTGATACGGGATATCCATACGTGATTTAACCAGTACTACTATACTTGCATCCATTCAAAACGATGCTTATTCGTTTTCACCATGCACAAAAAACTAGAGAAGAGAAACTGCGAATTCCTATACTGACAATAAACTCTCAAAGCTATGGGCTGAGGCTATTAAAAACCAACTTATCGGCTGAACAACTGATACAAGTTTATTTTGTTAACGTGGATTCAAGATTGAGGTATGGGGTACGTTTCTGGGGTTGGTCAACGCGCTCTGAAGATGTATGTGTATTACAAAAAAGATGCATCCGATCACTGGCAGGAATTGCACCAACAGAATGTTGCATAAAATATTTTTTAGCTTTTAACATTTTAACTGCCCCTGGGTTGTATATACATACTGCAACAAAAGTTTGGAACGCATCGAATATCTGATGAATGACTCATCTATTTTTTTTTAATTAGTAGGTTTAGGTTTGAAACTACGCCGAATGATATCCGCGATGTTGCCAAATCTACAGTTTTTCAGAAACGAATAACAACTTTTGTTTTTCTCATAGAATGCTATACATTTTATTTGATATTTATATTTTGCGAAACACTCTGAATACTTTTTATTAAGCATACTTTGATGTAGACCTCATAATTTTCAAAATATTCGCGGTCAAACATCAATACATATTTAAACAAATAAAAGGTATTTTTTTCACCTAAGCAAGCACCGGTATCAGTGTATGGAAAATTTAAAAATGACAGAAAGATTTTTTTCAGAAATTTTCTTTTAATGATGGAACCATGGCATTGTAGCTATGATAACTTTCAACTTTCTAAACATTTCCGCATGTCAAAGAGAACATTTATTGATTTAGCAGAAATGATAGGAAAAGCGATGAATTAGTAAAATCATATACAGGTGGACATTATCCAGTGAGTTTATATGGCCATATTTTAATATTCGTGGTATATGGCTATACAGGATACTTTGTTAAGCATATGAACTAGATTTAAAGTATCCCCAACAACAGTAATGAGTATAACTAATAAGGTGCTCTACTTTACGCTACAACTCAAGTCAGCCTGTATTAAGTTTCCCAAAAATGAAGTTGAAGTATAACAAAAATATGCAATACCCAGCAAAATTCTAACTTGTCAGACTTCAAATAATAACCAGAAATATAAAACCACTCCTGAGCTGGGTAAATACCACAATTTTGCGGTGATAACTATGACATAACAGCTGATTCATGACGTCACGGATCTTATAACCAAACTGATCGGTAAAAATCAATCCAAAATGGTAAATACCATTTTCATTTGGTTATTCGCTTGAATTTGATTTATGATTCTTGGTTTTAGTTACTTAAATCGTGTTTTTATTAACTCTACTAACAAAACTTACTGACTTTTCAATGTCAGAAGATTATTTTCCATACTGGTCAATGCTTAGTCGAAAAAATACCTTTTGTTTTTATTTCGAAAACTATGAGATCTGCATCAGAGTAAGTTCAATAAAAAGTATTCAGAATTTCTCGCAGACTACAAATCTCGAATAAAATGTATAGCATTCCATAAGAAAAACAAAAGTTGCTATCAGTTTCTGAAAAACTGTAGATTTGGCAATATCGCGGTTTTAATCCTACCAATTTTAAAAAAATTAGATGAGTCATTCGTCAGATATTTGATGCATTCCAAACTTTTGTTACAGTCTGTATATGAATTGTGTTTACATGTTTTAAAAAATAATGATAAATTTAAACGAAATTCTGATATCCTCCTCCTCTTCTCTTCAATAATTTATTTTATTAAGTCGATTAAAAATGTTAATCAGTTCAAGTTCAATTTTTTGAACATAGTAATTTGAGATTATTTGTAGGTTGTAGGTTACGTAGAATTGTCTATTCCAATACAATTTTAAATTGTCTGTATGGTTTTGGATTTGTTTTCTAAGGTCTATATTACGAAGAACCTTGTTACCGATTTCCGTCGGTCGGTGGGTTTGTTGACGTTTTCTACCTTTGTAAGCTCCGACCATTATGCTGTAAGGTCATAGTAGATAAGGCTACTTGAATAATGGCTGAGTTATGCGCAAAAAACAAAGTGGTTACAGTTCTTTCATAAATTTTGTTTATGTTCCTGTTTACAGCTTTATGGTAATTTTTGGCCACAGGTCAAAAATAAATTATGATACTCGAATAGCATTTGTTTTTCAAGCATTTTCAATTTATACGTATGGGAAATTTGAAAACGGGAACAGGAAAAAATGATAGAAAGTATAAAGCTCATTCCTCCGCAATTCTTTATAATTCCGCCCTCAAAGAGCATTGCTTTCAAAATGATCAAAGAATTACCTACAATGGCTGCACAATTTAATTTTAGTGTAGCGGATTATGAAAATACATAGTGACACGCTCTGAAAAATTGCTGTCACGAACTCAAAAACTTTGCATTCACAACACTTTTTTGTGTCAACCGCTTAGTTTTGATTAGTGCTTAGAAATATTTATTTTATTGGCGACAAACATTCAAACACACTAATAAAACTGTATCTAGGTACCGAAAAATAATGGGAGGTAGGCATAAGATAAAAAAGCAGGTCTTTATTGTACCATTATAAACAGTGAAAATGTGATGCAAGTGGCGGAGTCTGTCCTTTGGCTAATCTACTTCACCGGTAACTCAATAGTGAAACAAAATCTAAATGATGAAATGCTACCAAATATACTTTTGTAGAGTAGACTTGAATTTTTAATCATTTGTTGCATTCCTAAAGTTGATGTCTAATGTGCTCGTATTATAACATTTAGCTGCCTTATACGAATAAGAGCGCTGAAACATAGCGGTGCGATGTCTTGGTATAGTTGATATGTTTATATTATTATAATCAATTTTACAAATGACAAATGGATATATTTGAATAGGTTGTCAATTTTGAGACTTCCTATCTTCGATATGACCAGTTACATGATTATATTTTTCTGAGATTATGAATTAAGAATTAATTAATTAAATTAAGAATTTTGAATTTCTTCATTTCTGAAGGCAAACATTTGATTTAAAGGATAATATATGGTGCTTCCATACCAAATTTTTTAAAGAATTCATGACATATGTTAATAGCTTTTTTTTTGTTTTAAAGCTGAAGAAATGTAATAGTCTGTTATTTAGATCTTTCTTTATTTCTGTTCATCGCTGTATCGAATATGCACCGTTTTTGTAGTCATTATAACCTTACATTATGTATCCTCACCAGACACGACCAAGCTGTATTTTTGTGATAAAATTACAGGTCGTATTAACTTAAATAGGAGAACACAATACTTCCTTCCACGAGTAACTTAACCGATAAAATACATGCAAGTCGTTTTATAAAAAAAAGATTTTTCTGTGATATTGAATTATATTGCAGATCTAATATATGAATTTGGATAAATCTAAACTTAGTCTAGGTCTTTCCTACTTCATGAAACTTGTATATTATTAAAAAGTTACCGTACATTCCATGTCCCCAGTCCGATTCCAGGCATCTTCTTCCCTCCAGGCATATCCATGTAAACCATACCCATTTTCACTTATAATTACTTGATAACCGGAACTTAGTGAAACTCTTACTATGATCAAGTGAATAGAGGATGGTGATATTCTTGCATTTATAGTTCAATTTGACGTGCCCTCTTGAGACTAGATGCTAGTTATTTTTTTAATGTAGTAATAGTTCAGCAAAATTAGTTACGACCGAAGACAAGAAAACCAGTTAATCTTCTTACCATCAAACCTTTCGAATTAATCCAGCCAATCTATATGAAGTTATATCTATACTCTAGGGAAATTGTAGAGGAGAAAATTCTCAGTGAAAATCTGTCAAAAGGGATACTACAAGAATATTTGCATCTAATTTTCATCAGTTAAAGCTAAGCATAAAATCATTTTATATTTTGTTCATGTAGGTATTTTATTGCTACTGGAAAGAAACACAGCTTATTCCCTTGATTTGAAAATATCTACGGTTTCGCGTATTTGTTTCTAATTTCTATTTATGTGACCCTGACTTTTTCTTATGAAAAATATGTACCTACGTTAACACTTAAAGAAACACAATAAATTTCAGATGAAAACAAAATTTGCATTAATTTGAAAGAATTACTATAATATACTTTATTCATAAAGTTACATTTAATTATTTATTTTATCTTCATAAAATTAACTTGATATTCCTTCATCTAATTTAAAAAGCAAAAGTAAAATTGCAGAAAGAAAATACTTAATTATGGTAATTAATAAAAAAAGTAATAAAAATAGAAGTATAAAATTATTTGCTCTCTATATACGCATATTTATTAACTTTAACCATGTTTTATCAAATTTTATATTTTCAATATTTGAGCGTAAAAAATGATCAGTGGTTCGTCAAAGAAAAAAATTATCACCTCTGCCTTCTTCCGCTACACCTAGAAAGCTATTTAAAAAATGTCTCCATTTCATAAGAATAGCTGCAAGAAAAAAATATGTTTCTGGCTTATATTTGTTGCTTTGTACATTTTCAGCGGTAGAAATGGAAAAATTATTATAAAAATATTTTGTTCTATTTCCATTAAACGACAACACTTTCCTAATTGAAAAAACCTGGCAGCGGGGCAGTAAGGCCATAACACTTACCAGTGATCCCAGACTACATAAGCAGTAACGCATATCAAAAGCATTTCTGTATCATTCCGCTTTAAGGGCATATATACGGGGCAATCTACGATGTGTGAAATATGTCTAATAGGTGAGTAGAACTAATGAGATATAAACATACTAAAATATATTACCTAATTCTCCACTACCCCCTACAATTCCCATCCATCAATTGTTTATTCCTTAAAAACTTCTCAAAAATCATCAGGACTCAAGAACTAATAATAACCTTGTGTGAAAGTTTTATCAAAATCCGATCGGTACTTTGCAAGTGACTGATGGGCCAAGGATTAGACAGACATACCGACAGATAGACCGACAGACAGACAGACCGACGGAAATGCCACAAAATCCAAAAAACAATCTCATTTTCGCTATAACAATATTTCCTCGCCAGTAGGCGTGGGTAGTTAAAGCTCTCACTTAAAACTGTATAGCCATCTTGACCCGCAGAAGAGATTTTAAGATTTAAGAAGTATTTGAAAATTGCAACAAAAAGAAAAAGAAAATATCTGAAATTTATTATGTCCAATGTCAAGGTGCACTTTTTTGACGAGATTGAAAGTCAGCTTCGCGTGAATGTAGATGTAAAGAAAAAACACAAAATTGCTTCATTTTTATCGGATTTTCAATAACAACTTGAAGATTTGATTTAAGAGCTCCAAAATTTATTTTGTAGGTATTTTCGAATGAAATAAGAAGTAAGTCGCATTCCGCCAGCAATAAGATATTCATATGAAAGGAGTAAGCATTATTTTTACACCTTTCAGTAATACAATAGATCGAAGATATATTTTCTAGCTGGATCCATGTTCTTGTTATTTGAGACTTTTCCAGCAAATATTTTTTTATGCTGAAGTATTTATTGGTTTCCTGTGTCCGACTGTGCTCTTGTAAGTGGTTGGTAATAAGCTGAATAGTTATTAAACTGTTATTACCTCGTGCGCCTATACTATATAGTCGCCAAGTCCTTTTGTTTTTGTTCTGTTTGTCAGTTTGTTCCTCAATAAATAAACAATATGCGGTTAATTGGCCTCAGATCAAAACATTTGTTTAGACAGACTTATCATAACGCACATATCCGTGATGAGTATCTTAGTAATTAGGTAGTGATTTTTTGTCAGGATGAACTAAATAGAGGATATTTTTACAGAATATCCGCAAAAACACAGCTAATTAGTTGGGTATTGCACATATGAGCCTGGGAGTAGGTACAAAAATGAGCCATCGTAGTTGCGTAAGCCTCTTACACTTTGTGGGCTTTAAAAAGACCGAATTGCAACGTTGTACTATTGTACTAAATGTAACCTGCCAAAATCACGTAACCTTTTTAATACTATTTTGATCACTTACCAGTAATTTGAATTTATCTTTATTAACTGTAGAGTGCCGATTCCTAGGCCGAACCCTCAGTATTGTTTGGAAATCTTCTGGATACTGATATTATAGTATTATTAACGAAATTTCCTCATAAAATATCGTTCGTCTCTTCTAGAGTTGGTTTCCTAGCGTCCACCCAGGGGGGTGAAACGGCTTATGGACGAACTGGCAACACCAGGGTCATTCTCTTCAGGCACAAAACACATAAATCTCCAGGCAAAATCTAGGACACTTTCTTACCAACAGAGTTTGGTTTTTGACAAACGACGGTTTGACTTTCCCTGGGAACTTCCATTTAGTTTTCAAACTGTGTTTTGATTCGGGTAAGCTACACATTAATTTTTAATTATTGATTTAATTCCCAATCGAGAAATTATCGGTCATAATCTTCATATAATAATAACCTTTGTCATATATTCTTCAATGTAAAACACTTGTGATTGTGTGCAGGAATACTTAAGATTGCATACTTCAATAAGCTTGTTTTTCTTTTGTAAATCAGTCATGTATGGATTTGGGGTTGCCTCTTCGTACATCGCTACTTTAAATTACTCATGCAAATATCCTTCTTGCAAAAATTCCTATTTCCACATTTTTCGGAAATCTGCTTGTGTATACAAAAATAAAGTATTTTATCGTTTTCCAAAAGATGAAAAACTGTTGCTGCATGGAAGGCAACGAAGTCCACGGTTATACAGATACCTCAGGGAGTTTTTTAAGTTACCATCTGTGAGATCATTAAAATCAATTTTATCATCAATTCCTTTTGAATGTGGCCTAATTGGACCTGTTTTATAACATTTAAAAACTAGAGTTGAAAAGATGGATGAGTTAAGCCACTGTTGTACTCTAATTTTTGATGAAGTGTTTCTTAGTTCTGACCTTCATTATGAAGTGAAAGAACAGATATGTGGATTTGAAGATTTGGGTACACTTGGACGCAACAAAGAAAAAGCAAATCGTGCTGTTGTGTTTATGGTATAGAATTCCTGTAGCTTATTTTTTCACTAAAGATACAATAAAGTCGAATTGCCTCAAGGATATTATAGTAATAATTATAAAGCAGCTGCAGGATATTGGTTTGAATGTTGTTGCTACTGTATGTGATCAGGGTACTACAAATAGAACTGCAATAGCCCAGCTAACACAGGCTCACACTGATGATGAACCAAGTCCATTTCATTTTGTTGTTAATAGTCATGAGATATATACAATTTTTGATGTACCTCACTTACTTAAAAATACCAGGAACCCCTTGTTAACATCTCATATCCAATATGAGCAAAACAAGATAGCCAAATTTTGCTACATTTATGAGGCATTTCTGGCTGACAGGACAAAAAGCACATATAGATGTTTGAAAAATTTAACTGAGTGTCATTTCAATTTTAAAGATTTGTTTTAAAAATCAAAGTAAATGATGCTGTCACATAGCTCAGTCACACTATGGCAGGTGCAATTGAGACATTCTACTCATCTGACCATATAACTGAATCAGAGTTGCTACAAACTGCTGAATTTGCACACTTAGTAGATAATCTTTTCGATTCACTTAATAGCTCACAATTTAATTCAGCAGATGGAAAAGTATATAGGTATGCCATTTCAGAAAAGTCACCTCATTTAGAATTTTGGTCCAAAATGTTACAGTCTCTTTTTAACTGGAATATTTTTTATAAGGACGTGAGTTGAAAATTCAAATTATTTCAAATTTGTTGAAGGCTAGCAAATAAGAATTAGATCTGTTATGTCACTATGGAGGGATCTTAAGGAGAAGGGCTTGAAATATCTTTGAGAAATTTAAATCAAGATTCCCTGGAAAATCTATTTGGTCAAGTAAGACAGCATGGTATCTTCAATATAAATCCCACCTGTCATCATTTTGTTGCTGACTTAAAAACACTAGTTATTAATAATTTCAACACACCTTTTTCTAAAGGATAAATATGACCAAAGTAATGATACAGCGCTTGATTTAGACCCTGAGATTCTAAGTGACTCTGACATGGAAATAATGGACAGTTCTATTGAATGGAATCCTTCAAATGGTTATGTAGCTGGGTACATTTTGGACAGACTCAAAATTGATAGTAATTGTGAATCCTGTGCAAGGTTATTTTCTTCAGTTGTCACTGAAAAACATCTATTTGTGACATTTAAAGAGCATGATGAGGAAAAGTGATTGAAGTATGCAAGTGAAGATTTAATTAACCTGATTGATCTTCTGGATGAAAAGCTGAATGCATTTTTAGAGCAGCATGGTACAGAAGACCAACTGGAAGAATTTACAAATACGCAAAAAGAAATTCTTTTAAAAGGAGTGGTGATACTAATAAAGGTCATATATCAACAAATGAGAAATTCAAGACAGCTAAAGTCAGGTAATGTTTTTTTATATAGTCCAGCACTCTTCATCCATTGAATTGTCTATTTACTTCCATTAACCATATACTACTGTGATATTATACCTAAACAATATTTTTTTTTTGTTTGGTGGTTGCAACTTCCTTCGGAGGGGGAAGTTGGACGAAGAATAATTATTAATTTTGTTACTTCCTGTAACGTTAAAGCCATCAGGATCTTTTGGTTTTAAGTATGAGGAATGTCTTGTTTATTATTGACTTTGATTTCTTCTTTGAAGAAAATTTTCCTCATTTTTACACTATAACCGTGGGTGCAAATTTGTTTTCTCAGATTATATTTTTATTTCAGTTATTTATTTAACTACAGAGTTTTATTTTTTGTTGTTTTAGTATCAATGTTTACGTTTCAGTGATAACTATACCTCATGATGGATTCACAATAGGTAGTGCTTGCTTCATCTTGCTAAACACTTCCTTTGATTACTAAGGGTCCCTTATATGCTCCTAATGTATAATTTGTATTTTTTTTGAAACATCATTTATTCACTTAATAATATAGAGAAAGCTCCGGATGTCTAAAAATACCTTTATATATTGTCAATGTAGTGAGATGATAAATTATTACTACTACTTATTATTCATATATTTAACTATTTAATAAATATTTTATAAATTACACATTTATTTTTTATTATCTCAAAATTGGTTACCAGCAAAACTCCTGAATCAGATATTTCCTTTATTGAGGATATTTTATGCATATATGTTCATAAATATTTCTTTAATATGGGAAATATCATTTTCAGCAGATTTTAATTTGGAAACAAACTTAATCCTCGGCACATTCCTAGCATTCCCAATCTCCCGGCGCATTCTTTGAACTCCCTCGATAGTTTCTCCAGATCTCCAGGCAAGTAGGCGGCGCAACCATCTGACAAAACGTCAACGGTGTTGCCACTGTTTAACGTGCAGCTCCCACTTCTTCAGTCTTATGTGTTTTGTGGGTCCACCATTGGCAATCAGCGCCACTCTGTGATTTCTCTACGTACTAACCTATGTAAGAATATTCGCTTTCCTACCAAGATACCTTCTTTACCTGTCAAGATACCTTCTTTAACGGTTTTTCTCCGTTTCTTTTAGTTTCCTATCGAGCATACCTTCTTCAACGCCACTCATTTAACCTTCTTTTAAGATGTCAGGTGTTCTGCGTCACTTTAGCAGACGACATCTCGGCTGCGTCTAGAGCTGTAACAGGAAGAAGACCATTATCCAGATAAGTTTAGGTTTGGGCGTTAAAATATTTGTAAAGCCTTCGTGTCGCATGGTAAACTTTTTGCGGGGTCAGTTACCTATCACGGTCTAATAATTTTATTGTGCGGCATTATTTAGTAATATCCTTTTTTTCAACTTGCACTCCAGTGGTGAAGCATATGTGGTGGTGTTTCCTTAGTTACTATATTGTGATTGTTTTTATTATCTTGTTTTTTGGCTCTCTGTGTACAATTCTCGTAACTGCTGTTAGATTCTTTTCTTTTGTGTGGCGGTCAAACAGAACAAGTTCTGACTTACATCTCGGGGATATGTGGTTTAATCTGTCTTAAGTCACTGGCGCTCTTAACCCCCCAAACTACTCTTCGCTTTATTGAGCTGGGGATTAAATTTGCAGGCCAATAGACAGCCGTTTTTCATTGACTGACCCTTAGATTTCATTTATCGTGTTTTCTCAATTCATTTATTAATTAAAAAAAACAAAGGCGTGGCATAAAACCTGAGATGGCCTAAAAAGTACGAGGGCGGTCCTATGAGTACTTAGCATCACCGCCCGGTGACGCCACTATCGCAAGAGAAATTTACCATTGTGTAGTACATTCTCGTAGGAGACTACTGTCAAAACTTTAGCCAAATCGGACTCGTAGTTTTGTTTTGACCTCGCGTGTAAGCGAGCGTGTCCGCGGATTTTAGAAAAATGGAAAAACAGCATATTCAATTTTGGTTTTTGATCGTGGTCGCAGATCGATTTTTGATGAGCCACGGTCAGGTGCCCCGAAAACGGCTACCACAGAGGATAACGTGGCAAAAATCCAAGATGTCGTATTGGAAGATCGCCGATCGAAGGTGCGCAAGATAGCTGAGACACTAGGCATCTCAAAAAACCGCGTGAGATCACTTCAGAGCAGTTTTTGACGATGTTTAAGCGCAATCGGAAGGAGTTTCTGCGTCGTTTCGTCACCGTCGACAAAACATGGATCCACTGGTACACACCAGAGACCACGGAACAGTCAACACAATGGACTTCACTCGGCGAATGTGCTCCGAAGAAGGCGAAGACTCTTCTATCGGTCGGAAAGGCGACGGCTACCATTTTCTGTGATTCACATCGACTACATAGAGGATGACGAAACACTCACAGGGCTCTACTATGCCGACTTATTGGGCCGATTCGACGCCAAGTTGCAAAAAAGCGGCCCCATTTGGAAAAGAAAAAATTGCTCTTCCACCATAACAACGCACGGGGTATCACCTCCGGGAAAAATAAGATATACTAAGTGACATATAAATCCGAACACCCAGTTTAAATGGTTTTATTTTAATAAAATTTTTTATAAGTACTTAATGAAGCATAGTAAGTAAATGATAAAAATTTCAAAATGATTGCACTGCTTTAAAGCCCTTTGACCTTTAATAATGTGTGGATGCACCCTGATGTGCTACGCATTCTCCAACGCGCCTAGGAATGCTTCTGATCAGGTGGTCAATGTCCTCCTGTGGTATCTCATTCCAGGCAACCACCAACTCCTCTCGAAGTGCTTCTAGAGTCTGAGGAGGACGTTGCAAATTGAGCAATCTCCTACCCATCATATCCCACACGTGCTCAATTGGGGATAAGTCGGGAGATCTTGGTGGCCATGGTAACAATGTGACATCATTATGTTGAAAGAAGTCTATTGTGACTCTTGCAGCATGTGGTCGGGCGTTATCTTGTTGGAAAGTTGGATCTGCCAGGGTGTCAAGATAGGGTAAAAGATGGGGTTCTAGAACTTCGTGGATATAACGCTGCGCGTTCATGTTACCTCTGATGAAGATTAAAGGTGATCTGAAACCATAAGCTATAGCACCCCAAACCATAACTCCAACAGTGTGATGAACATGTCTTTCAACAAAAAACTGTGGATTCCTCCTTTCACCACGTCGCCTTCTAACCCTGGCACGACCATCGTGCATGCCTAAACAAAATCGAGACTCGTGACTAAAGACAATACTGTTCCATTCCTGATCCCAGAGTGACCGTTGTCTGCACCACTCAAGGCGATTACGTCGGTGTTCTCGAGTTAAAGGGAGGACCCAGTTTGGCCGGTATGAAAACAAGCCAAAACTTCTCATTCGTCGGTAAACACTTCGCATGCCAATAGGTCTTCCGTGTTCTGCAAACCATTCATTTGCAATGGACCTGGTAGTGGAGAAACGGTCCCGTAACGCCAATAATCTTAGGCGGCGATCTTCAAGGTCTGTTGTTCTACGGCGGCGTCCAGTGCCCCTTGCTGTTTGCGAACGGCCTTCTCGAAGCCATGCCTGACAACACCTAACCACAGTTTCTACACTTCTTTGCACTCTAACTGCAATTGCCCGAAGAGAAAGTCCAGCTTCCCGAAGTCCCACTATACGGCCCCTATCAAACTCACTAAGTTGACGAAATCGTACAGGTCTTCGTACTCTAGGCATCGTAACCGGAATGTCCAACTGATAAGGCTGAACATTTTTTCACTTGTTATTTACAGTAAGATAAATACATTCACCAACTTTTATTAAAATAAAACCATTTAAACTGGGTGTTCGGATTTATATGTCACTTAGTATATTTACGGGCTTTGGTAAACATATTTACGCATGGACAATAGTGTGCATTTAAGTTAACTGAAATGCTATAGTTCGGTTCCAAATTGAAAGGCAGTAGATTCTCTACTGGAAGCGATGTTTTCACGCGCTCATTTAAGAAATCCACTAAAAGCGTGCATTGAATTTTTGCATGAACATTTAAATGTTCAATAATTTTCTTCTGATCCAAAATAAGATATAAATATGATATGCGAATATTTAAGGATGTGCATCTACATGAAAAATTAATGTTAGTTTGCTTTATAAACTATGGTCCAAAAATGTTTCCTTACAAAAACTCGGGCTTCAGATATTTCACTAATATTTAGTACGTAGTAAAAGTTAAAGAAGTTGCATATTTTTCAATGCAAAAATAATTTTTAGTTTCAACAGTGGCGTGTGTACGGGTATTGACTTCAATATTTTATAAGAAAAAAATGGTACGCCAATAGTTTTTTGCCAAATAAAAATTATTTTTAAATTCCCCATTCAACTTTAAACAAATGATTTCTCATGAGTTGCTTTCCTTCGATGCGCCATTTTTGAGTAAAAAAATAGAAACCGTTATATTGTCTAACTTGCAGAATTATTATTAATTTAATTGGGAAATTTAAACACATTAGGGGTAATGAACAACAACAACTGACAACATAAACATACCATTAAATACAATTGTTGAAAATGGCCCCTTCTCTTAGTATGCATGCTTCCGCCCTCCTTCTGATGGAATTGCGCACTGGTTGAAATATCCCTGGAGTGTTTTTTATTCTATCACAAGCTCCAGCTATTCTTTCTCTTAATTCCTCTACAGTGTCAATGGGACTTGTGTACACTAGTGTCTTAAGATAGCCCCACAAAAATAAATCTAAACTGTTGAGGTCTGGGGACCTTGGTGGCCATTCTTGGGGCCCGCCGCGGCCAATCCAACGATATAATATATATCTAATAATTACGAACCGCTACACTGAAATGCGTTGGTGCACCATCATGCATGTACCACATACTGTTTCTTATTACTAACGGAACATCATCAAGCAGCAAAGGCAATGGTTGTTGAAGAAAATTGAAATTAGTCTGTCCGTCAAGTCGTCCCGGCAAGAAGAATGGGCCAATAATGTGGTTGCCAATAATTTCTGCTCATAGGTTAACCGAAAATTGGTGTTGGAAATGGGTTTTGGTTACGGCTTAGGAATTTTTTCTGCCCAGAAATGATTGCTGTGGAAATTCTGAATGGCATTTCGAGAATAATTAGCTTCGTCCGTGAATCGAATTATTAATCCAAATTGCGGATTTTGTGTAATTTTTGAAGATACCACTAACAAAAGGCCACACGCCTTTGAAAATCAATGGGAAGTAATGCCTGTACTCTTACAATATGGTAAGGATATAACAAAAAATCCACTAAAATTCTCCAAACAATTTGATGGTAAATACTCGTATTTAAGTGTCATGCGATCTTCCTCGTACTCGTTTCAGGATGTTCTTCGACTTCGTGCAGCACGGCTTCCTCAATTTCAGGTGTTCTCACACTTAGAGGTCTACCTTCACATGTTCCTTTTCGGGCAGAAACAGTTTCAACAAGACGACGATGAATATTAGAAAGAGTTTGACTATCTGGCAAAGCACGATCGGGATATATCTAGTGATAAATCCGTCTGGCTTGCTCATCATTACTGTCGGCAAGGCCATATACGTAATGCAATTCCGCTATTTCTGCATTTGAATAATTCACCATTATTAACAAGATTGTAAAAACTAAATAATGAAAACGATGTCACAGAGAAGAGATTTGAATAGCAGAGACGTGTCAGATGTCAAAAGCCAGTGACATATTCCTTAGCAACTAGATATATATTGCAAAAATTTCATTCTTCAATTATTACATTAACTTCGGACAACAGAACGGTTTTTATTTTTTTAATCAAAAACGGCGCATCAAATCAAATCAACCAGAGGCAAATCATTTGTTTTAAATTGAACAGGGAATTCAAAAATAATTTTTATTTGCAACAAACCATTGGCGTACCATTTTTTTCTTAAAAAATATCGAAGTCAATACCCATACGCACGCCACTGTTAAAGCTAAAAATTATGTTTGCATTGAAAAATATGCAACTTTATTAACTTTCACTACGTACTAAATATCAGTGAAATATCTGAAGCGGTTCTGAAAATATTAATTATACTCCATTTTTTTCCTAAAACTTCAACACCCCGAGTTTTTGTAAGGAAACATTTTTGGACCATAGTTTATAGAGCAAACTAACATTAATATTTCATGTAAATTCACACCCTTAAATATTCGCACATCATTATATGTATGTATAAGCGAAATCTTCAATTTCAAGTAATTTTAGGTCACATCCTACGGCAAGAAGATCAGCAAGTCAGAAGTCAGGCTTTGCGATCACGTATCATTGGATAAGGTAGGCTGGGTAAAACTCAGTCGATGCAAACAGTGCCATCCTCTGTGAGAAAACCTCAATTTTCAACAAGTCTTCTGGCATATCATGCCTATCCACGCTACGAGGGATTCCTCTTAATTTTTTTTATTGGATTTGGCTACATGGAGGAGTCCAAGCAACTAGAGGATGTGATATCAAATCGAATTATAGATAACAGTTTTAAAATGCTTCGTGATCGTGATGAAATATTTTAGCTGCGGCTACTATGTTTTTTATTATGTCTGAAGCTCCACCGCTATTCGTAAATTGTGGTTTTGGAAATAAAATCCATAGATTCGCAGAACTGGATTTTAGCGAGCTGGAAATATGTATTTTAAATGTGAATGTTCCAATTCAACCAATAATTATTATATATAATATACCAAGTACGTAGGTGCAGTATCTAAAAATGATTGAATATGGACCATTTCATGTGTAAAAACCTCGTTCATGTGTTAGATTTTCTCCAATCTGGAAAACTCACAAAAACCGGGCAACTGCGATGGCAACGACCTAATTAAAGTATCGACAAGGAGAGCTTGACTTTTCAGTATATTATTTACGTCTATAAAAAAACAAAACATCATTGAACTGGAGTCGAAAATATTATTCATTACTGCACTTTATAGCAATAAAATGTTTGTTGAAGTCATCCGACATTCTGCAACGCAAATTCCTCAAAGATACGAGATCACGGCTACTATGATTTAACTGATACAACTTAAATTCTAGAAACATCAGTCAAAAATCAATCCTGACAGCTACAGAAGGTAGTTTTAAAATGTCTAGTAAAAAAAAGGTGTTAGCGATGAATAAACGAAGAAAATTGGCATTTAGGCAGCAAGTGTAAAACCAAATCGTTATTACAGGCGACGTGAAATTGTCAACAAAGAGTTTATTGCCCACTAAGTCCATATCAGACCGTGTCGGAATCCGTCACACATTTATCCGCAGCGATTGCTGATATTCATCAGGCACTATTAGCTTGGCGAATTCGCGTCGCAACGTTACTCAGATATTATCCAAAGCAACTTGATTATTGTTGTAAAAATGTTTTATCATCATGTTACAGAGAATGCATTGGAACCTTTAAAAACAAATATCTCGAAAACTATTAGCTTTAGATACTTCTAACAAGTAAACCTTTTTTGTTGTGGAAATACGAGAAAATAAAATTTTTTGGTCAGTAAGGCAGCACAAAAAGTTATGATAAGTTATTTACCAAAATAGTGCTGTAAGTGGCGCCCTCTAGAAGTTTGGTCATAAAAAATAACGGATTCTCGTTCCTCATACTGGAAAACCTTATTATGCCAAAATCTGAAATACTTCTCAAGCAATAAGGAAAAATAGAAAATAAAATTGTAACTTTGTCATCCTGTATCTCGCAAACTATCAACTTTTGGACTAAGGTATGTTTAGGTCAATTCACATATTTTGGTCTGTAGTATCTCCAGCTTTGAGATTTCTCAATATCAAAAATGGAACGAAATGCAATGTGTAATACGAACCAGCGACATATTTTATGTCCTGGTGAAAGGAACATCATGAAGAATGTTTACAATGCACTTTGTTCGCGATTTCCTGATAAAAAATGGATGAAGTATGAGAGATCTTAACGATATGACCAAGATATCAGTCAGGGCCATTCGCAGAATCCTGAAACCAGAAAAAGAGGATGTACATATATCCAATAACAACGGAAACGAAAAAACGAGGACGTAAAAAACTTGTCCTAGATGATGTAATTCGTCGAAAAGTGCATTGTTTTTATTTATGAAATGAAATACCCACACTAAAAAAGCTCCAACGTGACTTGGACGGTGACGAAAGCCTTCCAAATATACCTCGTCACATTCTATTGAGAACCTTGTGCGAAATTGATATCAAATATTCAAAACGAAAAAGGGACATTAATCGAAAAAGATGACATCTTTATGTGGCGTAGGGAATACTTGAAGACCATACGAAGTATTCGCGTAATGGGCGACAGCAAATCTACTACTTGGATGACACGTGGATGAATGAAGGCCATACTGCTTTTAAGTTTTGGCAAGATTTGAATATGACAAATCATAGACAAGTCCATCGTGATGGAGTACCGGA
Source organism: Acanthoscelides obtectus (assembly GCA_963669975.1). NCBI lineage: Eukaryota > Metazoa > Arthropoda > Insecta > Coleoptera > Chrysomelidae > Acanthoscelides > Acanthoscelides obtectus. The sequence continues at coordinate 94,160,290 of CAVLJG010000001.1, forward strand.
ATGAAACGTTTCTCTGGTCGCCGATTAATAATAACACATACAGTTAGTGCATCTGACGATCTGACTTTGTGAATGGAGGGTTGAGTATATTTCCAATCCAGAAAAACTGGTGATTACCACGAGGACATGAATGCCAAAGTTTTTGAATCTTGTTTCAAATCCATATCATCCAAGCTCCAACCCGATTCGGTGACTATCATGGACAATGCGTCGTACCACACTCGACGTACAGAAAGCCTCCCCACCTCAAATTAGCTAAAAGCTGACATTTATAATTGGATTGTGTCTAAAAACATAACGTGCAATGATACGATGCTGAAGGCATAATTGTTGCAAATCGCGCAAACCCCGATTCATCAAACAAGCTGTTAATTAAATCGCTAGGGAGATGTGATTTATGGTATTGAGACTTACACCGTATCATTGCGAGTTGAATCCAATAGGGCTAATATGGACTCAGATCAAAAACGAGGTAGCTCTTAAAAATCAGACATTCCAAATGTCTGACGTTCGTATCCTCTTGGAAGATGCAATCGGTGCTGTGACAGCTGATGCGTGGCAGAAATGTATCTCTCATTGGTCTAATCATATTAGACGAAAATACCCCTGGTTTGCGAAATAATTGTATAGTATGGTTTTATTGCTGCAAGTTATTCAAGAGGGTCTTCAAAACACGGACGCATAAAATGGGTACACCAATCTTTATGTGAAAACCTTTTATTCGCCAACAACAATGAGAAAGCGTGTTTTTTGGGATTCAATCGAAAGTGTTAGCAGAAACGAAAAAATTCTTCATATAAGATTTTAAGGTATTTTTGAGACATACAAAATGAGACCACACGTAAAAAGATCCGATGAATATCAAAAAAGTTATGGCCGAAAATCTATGGAAACTGCAGGTTTTGGCACTTGTTGGTAATGCGACGATGGTTGCTCGCAGATATTTGAAATTCTTCAAATTCGTAGGATTCGTGCTTCTAAATAACTACAACAAAATTGGATTAGAAGTATTTTTTGAGAATTTCAAATTGTTTGTCCCAAAACACCTGTCTTCCGGCCATCACTACTAGTTTACTGAGTAATATACAGGGTTAGTTCAAAAAGCATTTTATAGAAAAATACTCTAGTTTACCTTGCCGATATGAATCGCAAACCATTCCGGAAGATAAATGTTATTTTTATGCAAAAAAGACACATCCGCTTTGTTTTAAAATGTGTATAGTAGCGTATGTTTTTCGAATATCGCCGCGCAGTTGTTCAATTACTCATAAATACGAAATGTTTGAATATGTTTAGAAGAAAAAATATAACCCTTGTTTTTCGCATAAAAATAACATTTACCTTTCGGAATCGTTTGTGATTCATATCGGCAAGGTAAACCCGTGTATTTTGCTATTAAATGCTCTTTGAACGAATCCTATATATTGCACAGTAAACTGGTGGTGATGGCCGGAAAACAGGAGTTTTGGGATAAACGATTAGAAAGTCTCAAACAACTGCTTGATCAATATAATCCAATTTTGTTGTTGTTATTTAGAAGTAGGAATCCTACGGATTTGAAGAATTTTAAGTAGTTGCGTGAAATTGTCGTCGCATTACCAACAAGTGCCAAAACCTGCATTTTGCCTCGTTCTTCGGTCATAACATTTTTGCCATCAGTCAGATCTTCTTACCTGTGGTCTCATTTTGTAGGTCTCATAAATACCTAAAAATCTTTTACGAAAAGTTTTTTCGTTCCTGTTAACACTTTAGATTGAATCCCGAAAAATATCTTTTCTCATTCTTTGTTGTCAAATCAAAAGTTTTCCCACAAGAATTGGTGTACCCATTTTATGCGTCCACGTTTTGAATACCCCCTTGAACAACACCAATAAACCCAGACTTTGCAATTATTTCACGGCAATTTGCCAATATGATTAGACTACATGTAATTAAAGAAGAACAGAAGTTTTGGGAACTGGATCACTACATAGAAAAAGCTATAGAACCAGTAATCATCAACTTCGGTAGCAACGACGACTGTGACAGTAGCGATTCCGACAATTCGAGCCCAAGAAGTGACTATACTTCCGCATTTATTGACTGACCATCAGATTATTAACTGTTTTTTGTTTCAAGAATATTTATTCATTTTCTGAATTCGATTCAGTGATTTCATAGTTTATTCATTAATTTTGTGAGTTTGACTTTTGGGTTATCAGAGTTTATTTTTTCAATTTCCTGACTATATTTGTTGATTTTTTTGAGTTTCTAGATATTACTGATGAGACTTTAAGTTCATATTTATGAAGTTTTTCAATCCCAATAGTGGAAGTGATTAGATATAAATTGGTAGTAATTGTTCCATGACATGTTCCTTTGTATTAATCAACTCTAAATTCTATAACGTTTAGTAAGAAATTTTAATTCTCCCATTAGTCATACCTTCAATGACGTATAATTGTGTGATTATGACATAGAGAATATCGAACATGTCCAAAAAGCATGGTAAATCAATGAGTAAACTGTCACACATCAGAACATGCGAGGACTGTCTTTACTGGAAATCTTAAGACATGAAATTTGCACATATCTACTTTCAACAGAAAAGTCAAACCCCTTCTAAAATGTTAACTGTCGCGCCACTGCCGGTCTCCCGTCCATACCGACAAAGGGTGGTAGACGCTGTTTTCTTTCAAGTTCGCCACCGCCTTCAATGTTGATACCAGACTATAGTTTTATGTTTAATATAAATATGTAGGGCTATGAACGCCCGAAGGAATTTTCCTCATGTGGGGCTGATCATTGGGAAGAGATAACTTTGTGTAAAAGTGTACCTGCTTCCAAAACTATTTGAAGAGCGGGGGCTAGTAATTTTTCCAAGGGGGAGGATTGGGAAATTGTACACAAAATCAGAGTAAATCTGCAAATCTTAAAGTCCAACCGGATTCCCACGTGTATAATATAAATACTTTCATCGAAAATGCATATGGAAAAGAGATATCAACGCAGTCAAGGGTTGCTTTTGTATGTTATTCTGTAAAGTGAAATTTAATTTTTGTGGCATTTAGAATGGATTTGTCGTCGAAAATACTTATTTACTACCCGAACCCATCCTCAATCACATTGCGTAGATTTTTATGAAATAATACTGCTTGTAAATATGTGCTTGCATCGCACGAGAACGAATAATTCTATCAACAATTAGACAATATTGAGCTTCTTCAAGATATAAGCCTAGTTAGCGCTTAAACATCCTTATATTGAAATAATACAGTACACATAAAAAATACAATTTATAATACATGAACATCGTAGGATCTGTATAACATTTCCATTACTTTCCGAACGGGAACTCTGGATGGTCCAATAGTCTGAAAAAAAAATAATAGACTAGCAAAAAAGTTCAACTGGTGAAAATATCATATGCTCGTTTATAATCCACGCAATATGGTGGAAATCGAATTATGTTCGGGGGTAACTGTAATGGAAAAATAGTGAAAACGTATGAAAGGGGGTACTGAACGAGAATACAGGTCATACCAGGAGTGAAACAACTTGATAAAAAGAAAAATTACATCAAGTAAGTTGACTCAGTACTTCTCACGCTACGCTGTCATCATTTCGTAAATGTATACTTCTGTATAACAAAAATATAAATGACTTTCATCCTCTCCCTGAGAGGAATTGCCGCAGACGCACATGATCCTTGGAATGACCAATGCCGCGTGAACGACGATATTGGCCTTCACCATACACAGTGCACGCAGCCCACAACAGTGAGAAAGCGACTGCCGACTGTGACGTATGACCACCGATGACGACACTCGTCCATCGGGAAACGACGACGCACGTATCGAATCGAAGCCCGACTGCAGGAGATATTTCTAAGTTTTAAGTGCAAACTTACAGGGACATCTATAATGAGTGAAATATGCCTAATATACGAGTAGAATTACTGGGGTTTGAGGCGTATACATATACCAACGTCAAAAAATTGAAATATGCCTTCCCCTATCCCTTGCATCCTCCAACCCCAATTTTTAAACCCTACAATTTCTTTTTTTCCGAAAATGATCAAGATTGAGATATCAAAAAAACGAATTTTGAGCTTTTTTTTTTGTTTTTGGCCTTTTTCTCCGCCGCCACTGAACCGAATTTAAAAAACTATAGTGTTTGCGTCCTTTGAATAGTAGTAACATTGTGTGAATATCCTGTAACGCCCTGTATAAATTTAGGTCTTATCCGAAAGAACTCATAGTTGAAAATATCGGAGTTACTTACGGAGGGAAGAATTTGAAGTCGCAAACTCTCGCCGATTCACCAATTTCTAAATCTGCAAGCTTCTTCATATCCTCATTGTCGAGTTTGAAATCGAAGACCTCGAAGTTTTCCCTGATTCTCGAAGGCTTAACACTTTTAGGTATCGGGACAATGTTTCTTTCAATAAGAAACCTTAACATGACTTGACCAGGAGACTTTTTATATTTTTCTGCTATTTGTTTGATGACTGGATTTTGGAGCATGTTCGGTAGTTCCTTGCCTCTGCAATTTCAAATCAAAATTCAGCAAATGTTTTCTACTGACTACAATTCGTGGTTGTGTGTTGATAATCAGTCGTACGAATTTTCTAATAATCACACAAGCCAACCAGAAAGGCCAAAAATCAAATTTTTCTGTTTTCTCGAGTACTGAAATAGTTTCCAAAATGTACAAGAAGTACATAAGACCTATACCTACACAGGCTGCAACACTTGTATAGTAAGTGAATGCAGGGAGCAGGGTGGACACTAGAGTAGGTACTCCTCTGACGATGGGACGCCTATGTGGTGATTGACCTTGTTCGGCTTCTTTTAACCGGACACTGTCAATTTCAGTGTCACATTTATTTTTCGCATAATACCTATTCTGCCGTACTTAGGTAAAATGCAGTAAAGCCTATTTACTGTCTTTTTTAAATTTTGACGCCAATACATTTTTTTATTATTACAATTACTAAGTATATCTTTAATCAAGAAATTTAACAAAAATAGTTATAATTTCACTTTGTCAAATATCTCATATTGATTGCATTTCCAAAGCATAAAAGCAGTAAATCAGTTTATCAAATTAAAAAAGCAGTTTTCAAACTATACTAATTTTATTCTCTGTATGATGCAAGTGCTGCCTTTATACCCTTCTTAATCTATTATGATGTTTACTGATTTTTTATGTAATAATTTTATTATTTGTGTATTTATCGTTATAAATAATTACTTTTGCTCCACAAGAACAATTTTGAAAAAAAAAAGTTTAACTTAACATGATGTTCTCAATTTATATAAATAATCAGTTTTAAGGATTAAATGTAAGTAAATAATTAATAAATTGAATTATTAGATTTTGAAAATAATTACTTTTGTACTATTTGTGTATTTCAATATGAATAAATTATATTTTAAAAAAATATATAATTCGGTATTTCTGCGTTTTTTCTTTGAAAGCGTAATAGAATATTATTATTATGAAAAAAGACAGTAAATTTGTTTTTGCGGAGTATATAAACAGTAAATTACATGTTACTGCTTTTGATTTACGACAATTAAATATGGAATGTCATTTATATTAGACCTCGATAACAGCTAATAATAATAATAAATGGCTTTATATTATTTATCTTATTAATTATTCACCTAGACCTTACCGTTATACCTTACAAGCACAAAACTTGATCCATAAAGAGTTACATTAAACCAGAAATAAAAACCTGAAGTATACACAAAAAAGGGGTTAAATTTATGATTGGAAATCACATTTAAATGAGTTTCTATAAAATCATGTAACTTTGCAATATTTATTCACTTTAGTTCTGTCTTAATAATACTATTGAATTAGTTTGAAAGAATCCAGAATTTTGAACTCAATTTTCTCATGCTTCGGTTTTTACACGTTACTGCCGTTTAGGGTGTGCAGAAGACAAAGAAGTACTTGAGTGGGTTCAGAGAACTAAACTAAATCAGCATTGAAGTAAGACATTTTCCACATGAAACAAGACTTGAAAAGCTACTAGCCTAGCACAAAGAGCACTACGGGCGACCTTATAGAAACACTTAAGATAATAAACAGACATTACAAGTTTATAAATTTAGACATCTTCGATCTATCAATCAATCAACAACTTCGGAGACATCAATATAAATTATGCATAATATGCAAGGATACGATGCATGTCCTTTAAGTTTTGCATATAGAAACATAGTATGCCACGCCGATCAAACGTCAGTACTGAATCTTAACCTCACTCTTTAGTAAACTAAAGTTCAAAGTTTCACAACAAAACGTGCAGTGTTCTCACTACAGTGAATTTTTAAGTGTCACCAAGTCATTATAAAAATGGAACTCAACCGAGAACATTTTCGCGCTATAATTTATTACAACTTTCAGAGACAATTATCGCAACAAGAATGCCTTGCTGAGTTACTGTCTGTTTTCGGCAAAAAAGCGCCACATCAGTCGACAATTTCCCGTTGGTATGGAGAATTCAAACTTGGACGGGTGAGTCTTAGCGACGATCCCAGGGTGGGTGCACCAAAAACGGCAGTCACCCAGGAAAACGTCGATGCTGTGCGCAAACTCATCATTGAAGATAGACATGTGACATATCGCGAGATTGAGGCGTCCTTGAAGATCCCAAAGACCTCAATTCCAAAAATTTTACATGAAGAATTAGGAGTAAGAAAATTAATTTCTCGTTGGATACCCCACCTGTAGACTAAGAGCAGAAAGCAGCCGGGGTTAATTAGTGTCAAAAAACGCTTGACCGTTTCAGTTCCGGAAACTCAAAAAATGTATACAGCATTGCTAGTGGTGATGAATCGTGGATTTACTGTTATGAACCAGAAAATAATCGACAGTCGGCTGTTTGGGTGTTCCAAGGTGAAGAAAAGCCAACAAAAGTCATCCGTTCTCGAGCTGTTTCGACATTGTGTCAAAAGCGGGTCATATTGCAACAATTCCTCTTAATGAGCAAAAAACTGTTACTGCGGATTGATATACCACCATTTGTTTGCCAAAAGTCATCACCGGGCTTCGAAAAATCAATCCCGAATGCTTTTCGTCTCTGTTACCACGACCAACCGCAACTCATCAATACGATATAGGTCTCGCAGTCCCGAACACAGCTAGAGCGTCAAGAAGTTATAAGCCGGTAACTTATGAATTTTCCATCATCTTTTATCATACGGGTTGATGACGATCAACTTGAGAAACTATTGATGGAGATCGTCAGATTTTTTTGGTTCATTTATCTCAGCAAGGCGGTTCATATGGTAGCGCCCTCGTAAACTAGAACTTTGGCGTACCGATGAGAGGCCCTCGATACATCGACGCTTGGGCAACCAGGATTACGCCACCGTAAGGAGTCGAGAAGTTGACAGCGCAGAACGAATGGTTACATTTTTGTCATAAATTAGTTGCAAGCCTTATTATAAATTATTAGTATAAGAGTAATAAATTAGAATTTAAAAAGTAAATATGGTGTTTTCGCTACAATTTACTAAAGTTTAGTTTCTAAAATTGCTGCCTGTAACAGTTTATCAGACTTCCATACCGGTTTGAATAGAAAAAAAGTGACTTAAAATCATCAGTGTCTCTACAAAGGCCTCACATTTTGTGTAACGTACTCTAAGGAATGACCCCTCGACGTTTAACTAAGCGTTATTAACCTCCTGTTGATCTTAATTTAGATAGTATCGGATATCATGGCGCCCTAACATATCTTTCAATGAGCTGTGTCTCCCGAAATAGTGTCTCGTCCAAAATAAGTCTATTTAAACATTGACGTAACTTTCAAACGATACTTACTCTTGTTCAATGGTGTTAAGGAAATTATTATATCCCGGTGATCCTAGAGGAGAATATGCCACAACGACGATACCGTTTTTGTGACAAAAATCTACCAATTCTCTTTGCTGCATGGCAACGTGGATTTCTATTTGCAAACAAGCTGGTTTTATCCTGCACGATTTCAGTATCCTTTCTATTTGTTTTTTGTTGAAGTTGGACAGTCCAATGGCTTTGGTTCTACCGGCATCTACTTGCTCTTCCATTTTCTAGAATAGAATAGGAGGATCAGACATTTACGAAGGTAAGGTCGAGCAATGAAAGTTCCAGTTAAAAAATAATTTTATTTTTATACATAGTCCCTTACAATTTCAACACACTTGGCCCAATTAGGATTTCTTCTTGGTAGGGGGATCTCTGATATCTTCATCTCCGACCCTCCCAACTTCTCTATTGATCCCGAAGCGCTTTCCAGGAAAAAAAATTTCAAATTTGGAAACTGACGGAAATTTTAAAGTACTAAGTCATTCAAATCGGGGTAATGGTAATGATAATAATCCAAATCTCCCAGTTTTTCCATTGCTAGAACACCTTTGTTAGCAGATACGTTGTCTGACGAAAAATGATATTTTGTTGCATCAAGCCAGGCCTCTTCAGGTCCGGGTCTAGAGATTTCGGCTCCCCGGGCAAAATTGAAATTTAGCTCCCCCATCAAGAATTTCAATAGGGTTAGGTCTGTTGTGATTAAAGAAGAACCGTTGGAAGGAAATACAAATATATATATATATATATATATATATATACAGGGTGACTTCGAAGTTGAGTCATTTATTTTAACAGTGAGTAGATCTGATCAAAAGAAATGTTTTTTTCCTTTACCATTTTCCTGGTAAAATTAAAGTAACAAAGTTATAGCCCTTTGGAAGTTTGAGTACCGCCCTGTCTCAATAATAATATTATGTGGTCGTGTTTGGCGACAACGGATATAATCCGCCGTATCGGTTCATCGCATCGGAAACAAAAAAGCGAAAGAATTTATTACAACTTTCAGAGACAATTATCACAACAAGAATGCCTTGCTGAGTTACTGTCTGTTTTCGGCAACGAAGCGCCACATCAGTCGACAATTTCCTGTTGATATGGAGAATTCAAACGTGGACGGGTGAGTCTTAGCGACGATCCCAGGGTGGGTGCACTAAACACGGCAATCACCCAGGAAAACTTCGATGCTGTGCACAAACTCATCATTGAAGATAGATATGTGACATATCACGGGATTGAGGCGTCCTTGAAGGTCTCAAAGACCTCAATTCAAAAAATTTTACATGAAGAATCAGGAGTAAGAAAATTAGTTTCTCGTTGGATACACCACTTGTTGACTGAAGAGCAGAAAGCAGCCAGGGTTAATTGGTGTCAAAAAACGCTTGACCGTTTCAATTCCAGAAACTCAAAAAATGTGTACAGCATTGTTAGTGGTGATGAATCGTGGATTTACTATTATGAACCAGCAAATAAATGACAGTCGGCTGTTCGGGTGTTCCAAGGTGAAGAAAAGCCAACAAAAGTCATCCGTTCTCGAAGTGGAAAAAGATGGTCGCGACATTTGTGTCAAAAGCGGGTCATATTGCAACAATTCCTCTTAATGAGCAAAGAACTATTACTGCGGATTGGTATACCACCATTTGTTTGCCAAAAATCATCACCGAGCTTCGAAAAATCAACCCCGAAAGAAGATTCATCCTCCACCAAGACAATGCAAGCTCGAACACAGCCAAAAAAACAAGGTAGTATTTAACGGAAGAAAACATGGAATTATTGGACCATCCTCCATATAGTCCCGATCTAAGTCCTAACGATTTCTTTACTTCCCCGAAAATTAAAGACAGACTGCGTGGTCAAAGGGTCCAGTCACCTGAAGAAGCAGTTGACGCATTCAAAAATGCCGTTTTGGCTATGCCAGCAAACGAGTGGAATACGTGCTTCGAAAATTGGTTCGAGCGCATGCAGATGTGTATTAATCTTCGTGTAGAATACTTCGAAAAACAATAAAATCATTTAAAACTACCTACCGTGTTGTTTTATTTCCATATGCAAAACCTAAAGGACATCCCTCGTACCCCTTTTCCTCTATACCAAACATATTAGGGATCCCTTCGTCATGATAGACAAACTCTTACTTGTAATCTACATACATATATGATGTTCCGTTCCATAGTACTGAACAGTTTAAAACTTATGTTGCATTTACACTATTCATTGCCAGGTATAGCTGAAAAATTCGCCCTTATTTAGTAGCTTTCGAGATAGAGTCAAATCCCATGTGAAAGGACTACAATAGTTTTAGTTTTGCTGTTGGTATCAATTACAACTATTATTAATCTGTAATTGTTAGGTTATCCTTTTAGTATTATGTACGGGGGTGGCATGGAAGAGCAACGGTGTTGAATGCCGCCTCTCTTAACAAATGAAGACACATTATTATTATTATTTTTATTATCATTACAGAAAAATATGATTCAGCAGTTTTGAAATTCATAAATGAAAACAAAATTAATCAAAAATCCATGCGAAAAACACAATTTATCGAAAACTGAAACGGTTCAGCAGCTTAATTATCAAAGAACGATTTTTGTCTCTAATACGTATAATGAACAGATCTCTATGAAGGCTATACAAGAAAGGAACAATAACCTGAGTATTATTATTAACTGAGAAAACCAAAATCACCTTTTTTAATTTCCATTCCAGCAAATTCGCGTATAACTGACTTCAAGACAAATTTGTTGCTTATTTCATGCCCAATTTTTGGCGCTTTCCATAGTAGCTCAATGTCATAACAAGAAACAGAAAACATAAAAATAGACCGAAACGTCACAAATAAAATCCTGCAACTATCGCGGGCTTAAATTGTTTTTTCATGTTCAATATTACTAGAACCTTGATTCTGATATTCCAGATTTATTATAATACCTTGTATTGATCAATGTCACCCTTTCTGATTGAATTATTGCGAAATTTTGTGTAAATTAAAAAAGAGAATTAAATTTTGTTTTAAAATGCTATTTGTGATCTGGCGCCCCTGGATCGTTACGCCCCGAGCAGTCGCCCGGAGGTTGCCCTTGGCCTCTCCCTACGAATATTGACATCCATTCAATTTAGGACGTTGCAATCGTATTCGTTCGTAATTATTACACCCTTTTCAAGGTAATCAATAATTAGCAGAATGTCCTATGCATCCCAAAACTCATTGATCATGACCCTTCCGGCGGAAGCAATCGACTTCGCTTTCTTTGGCACTGAACCTACCGTGTTCGCATGACTGTTTTTATTTGTTTCTCGCGTGTAGTAATGGAGCCGATGCACGAAGTCGGTCGGATCCCTAGCGAATTGACCTAAACATTGCTGCGAAAGCCATTCCCGCGGTCCCTTTTGATCGGCATTCACCATATGCCGCACCCACTTTACGCAGAGCTTGCGCATCAACAATTAGGAAGTTAACTATAATCAAAAATGTTGCTAGTTTCTCTTTCATATTATAGTATACCTGGTATCTTTCACAAATCTGAAAGAATTATTCGAATAACTTGAAGTTTAAGGAAGTTATGGCATTTTCTGTGTCGAGGTTCGGTCGTGACGTCACATGACACGGCTTCTTGGCCACGGCACTATCGCGGCCGGACGACGCGACGGCCCTTGCAGATCGCATTTATAGTTAGCGTTCAAGCTGACCTGTCGCAGTTTATTGTTTGTATCTTGCTGTGCGATATTACAGATATACAATCAATAAAATGGAAGAAGTTTTTCTGCGTACCGAATTCACTAATATTCCAAAAGTAGACATAATAATAGTTAATGGTTGAATATACCATGCGAAAAATGATTTGGCACGCATTAAGATTTATAATTAAGCTCGCACACGATCGACGCCACAGTGGTTCAAAGATCCTAAAACATGGCCAAAAGTAGAAATATTCACTAAATTTTACTGAAAAATCCATTTTTGCGTTTTCCAGATCGCTGATAACTAGGATGATATTCATTTGTCAAAGGCCAAAATAGCGGATTTAATTTGTTGTACACATTTGCAAAAAACGTTTCTTCTCAAATTTAAATTTCAGATGTTTTCAGGGTCGCTAATAACGAATTTGATATCAGTTGTTGAAAAATAGGACTGGCGGTCCTAGTAATAATAATAATAATAATTTATTTTTCTTCAGAAATAGAAATAGTCAAGAGAGCAGTTCTATACAGAGATAACAAAACGATAAAGAAAAAAGATAAAAAACAACATTTGTACACTGATAAACGCCCAGACATAATGCAAACATTAATGTATTAAAAAAACCTTGCAAACAATACTTTAAGTGATTTTGATTTGCTATTCCTTGTATATCCTCTGGAAAGATGTTAAAGATTTTAGGACCAAGTATATTTGGCGATTTATTTCCTACTTTAAATGCAGAAAAAATGGCGTGTATTTTATTACGCTGCCTCGTGGCAAGTGTTTGCATTTTTTGTTGAGAATAAATTTGGTCTTATTACGGAATACTTATAACGCCAACTCGGCGAAAAACACTACATAAAACATATGGAATAAAGACTTACTTAATGCTTACTGATTTTGAAAATTTAAAAATTAATTTATATAGTAAAAACATTCCTTACTTGAAGCCCTTATTTCCAAATTCCATATATATTCAAAATCAGGAAAGACGACTATTACGTCATACCCTAAATTGTACTGAAGTAATCAATGGACGTTCGTCGATAAAATCACTATGTCAGGAACATAATGACAACAAATTTATATTATGATTTTGGGAAGTTAGGTTATTTCACTGATTATTTTTATTTTCATTTTATTTCATGGTTTTGAGTGATACCTTAATAATAACTTTAGTGGCGAGTTTTTGTTTTGAAAAAAACAGTTATGAGTAGAATACCTAAGACAGGAATACCAAAGACCAAAGTATTATTCGAAAACAACATAACCTGCTTTAACATAACCTGACTATTCATCTTTCAAATATGATCGATCATGCAACATGAAAACATCGTCTATCTTACTCGGATACATGCAATTTAGCAATACAGTTTGTTTAGACAATAAAATTCTGTTTGTCTCTGTGTAACATATCAGAAACTTCATTAAAAATATTCATAAATCGCTGTCGTTTGTCTTTTCTACAGACTAAAATGATGACGTAATCGTCATCTTTCGTGATTTCGACTATAGCTCTCTATATCTCGCAGATGTCGAGGTAGAGTATTGTACAATGATATGCAGTGTAGGTGTATGGCTTTTTTAATACGAAAATTGATTGCGGTAGTTTTCGTTTATTCAGGATAAACTTGTTTCTTTGGCACGAACCACTAGATCAACAGACATGCTGCTGGCGGCTACTTACTTTGCACTCATGGATATGTCACAAACTGCAGTAGCATGCGTCCTGCGTCCGTTCGTTAAGTTATGTTGCAAAACTTTTATAGTACCCTTTATATTCCGACCAGCTCACTTCCAGAGAGAACTAAGCTTTAGTATTTAAGCAAATAAGAGAAAGTGTTAAGTTGCGAAACCAGGTAGCCGCAATCTACTCTAAAATTTATAGATATATTAATCATCTAGAAATATTCTCAGAAACTCAACATCAGTGGTGAAGTTCAATGACGCATTCTTATGTTTAACGTCAGGGATATTTATCTTCTTTCGTGGCTTGTGAAACCTAATTAAATTGGTCTTGTCGGTCATTGATGTTTGGAAAACCGATCACTGATCTTTGCAATTACTTCATTGCATCTATCATTTAAGATATTTTCCAATTTGCTCGAGACTAATAAATAATAAATTGATTCATCATCTGCATATAGTAAAGGGTGTTTTTTTAGAGGTATAGAACTTTAAATTACAATAAAACAACGATGGATTATTCGATTGACATGCATTTTTTTTATTCGAAAGATAATCTTGTGGAATTAAATTTTAAATATGATTTCTGGCTCGGATGTAGTCCAATCTGGACGTCCAATTTTCAATGACTTTTTCCAACATTTGTGGCCGTATATCGGCAATAACGTGGCGAATGTTGTCTTCCAAATGGTCAAGCGTTTGTGGCTTATCCGCAAAGACCAATGACTTTACATAGCCCCACAGAAAATAGTCTAGCGGTGTTAAATCACAAGATCTTGGAGGCCAATTCACAGGTCCAAAACGTGAAATTAGGCGGTCACCAAACGTGTCTTTCCATAAATCGATTGTAGCACGAGCTGTGTGACATGTTGCGCCGTCTTGTTGAAACCACAGCTTCCGGACATCATGATTGTTCAATTCAGGAATGTTAAAGTTAGTAATCATGGCTCTATACCGATCACCATTGACTGTACGGACCAATGATTCCACCAGCCCATAAAGCGTACCAAACAGTCAGTTTTTCTGGATGCAACGGTATTTCGACGTAGACTTGAATATTAGTTTCACTCCAAATGCGGCAGTTTTGTTTGTTGACGTAGCCATTCAACCAGAAGTGCGCTTCATCGCTAAACAACATTCGCTTATGAAAATCGGGAACAACGGCAATCTCGTTTTGGGTCCATTCAACGAATCTACGCCTTGCTTGATGATCGCTTGGCTTCAATTCTTGCACGATTTCGATTTTGTAAGCACGCAAACCAAGATCCTTCCGCAAAATCTTCCATAAAGTGGATGGACACAGATCCAATTCCTGTGCTTGATGGCGGATGGACTCATTCGGGTCTTCCTCAATGCTACACTCTACAGTAGCAATAGCTTCTTCTGTACGCACCGTACGGCGTCTCTGGTAATGCGAGTTATCAATTAGAGTAAACGTGGTGCGAAAACGTTCCATGGTTAATCGAACTAACTGCTCTGATGGACGATTTCGTCGACGATAAAATGGACGTAGTGCGCGATACGTATCTGCACAGAACCATTATTTTCGAAATAAAACTGCACAATTTGCAAGCGTTGTTCAGGCGTGAGTCTATTCATGATGAATTGCCAAACCAAACTGAGAATAAATCACTTGACAGCTGTCAAATCAGTCGCCATCTTCAAAAGTAATGCCAACTTAAAGTTCTATACCTCGAAAAAAACACCCGTTATAAACAGTCCATCCTCACATACTGACTCAGTCTCATTGATATAGAGAACAAACAAAATAGGCCCTAAACTGGAATCTTGAGGAATCCCAATATAAACAGTGACTTGACTGGATTGGACTAGATGTAACATTTGCTCACCTTTATGTAGTAGAGAAACTTATTGTTTCCTATCAGCAAGGTATGAGTTGAGTCACCTATAAGGACCGCCATTCACACCAGATGCAGAGAGCTTTTGCAACAGAATGTTATGGTTGACACAGTCAAAGACTTTATTTAAGTTGCAAGATACCCCAACCGGACACACTCATGCCTCAATGAATGAAATCAATCGTTTATAGAACGAATTGATTGCTGTTGTTGCTGACTTTCTGTGTTGGTTCAGCGAGATGATATCAATTATTTGTCTTCTCAAAAAACACCAGTAAGCGACTGGCGTAGTAATACTCCAGTTTTGAGAAGCCAAACGGTACCGTTATCGGCCAGAAATTCCCGATGTCCGATGGATCTCCTTTTTTGTAAACCGGTACCACTTTTCGATACTTCAGAACTTATGAAATTTCTTTAAGCAAAAAGACAAATTAATCGAATGTACTAGGGGTTTACTAATAATACTGAACGCATGTTTCAAGAGAAATCCAGGAATTTCATCTGGACCAGCTGAATTCTTACTCTTGAGTTTATCTTTGTTGAACGAATATAGAAACATTTCGTTCGGTGTATCATGTGATTTTTCAAACTTGCACAGATATACTGTTGTTTTAATGAGCTGCGATGTTATATTTTTGGTGTATGCACTGACATGATTTGTTATATCCAATGGATCAGTTATAACAGCTTCATCTACTTTTAAGAAGTATTGTTTTTTCTTTTTGAACTATTTCAGAAACTGTTTCCAAGTCGCCTTACTGAGGTTTCGCGATTGGAAAATTGTTTATTGATAGTAAGTTATCTTGATGCAATTTCTTGGCTCAAAGATATTCCGATTTGGCTTCTGTGAATATTTTTGTTAAGCCAAATAAGCTTTTCAGATTTCTGTTTCATATTACTGCTTCATTGTTCACCCATTTGTATTCAATTTTTTAAACCATTTCAAAAGTGGAAAATTAATTTTAGGACGAGGTAAAAATATATCAAGAAAGGGTATGAACGCTGTATCCACAAAGAATGAGTTATTATAAACTTCCAACCAATTCTTAGATATTAAATTAACATAAAGTTATTCACCGCATTTGCATCGTATCTACGTGAATAACAGATTTCGTATCCTGAATCACCATCAGTGGAGAAAATATACAGTTCAAGAAGTACGGTGCTGTGGTTAGATACAGTATTATCAATGACGCAGTTTGCACCACCATTTCAGTACTAAATATTCTATATATAAGTTATGTACGTAGCAAGTTGCAGTATGGTATCTTGATTTGGTACCCACATTGCGCAACACACATTAGTAAGAAAGAACGTGTTCAGAGAAAATTTTTGAAATATATGCAATTTGTAACAATTTTAATTCGATATGTAACAGCTGTGACATCAATTTTTCCCCTATCTCGCTAGTTTATAGTTCTATTATGCAGATCACATTTAATATGTAACTTTTTCGAAATATCTTTTTTATATTATTCAAGTGTTTATTTTTATATAACATTAGTTATATTTTTTCTTTTACATAAAACGAAATGTTCATTTGATTTTACGCATTTAATGTTATTGGGTGCACATGGAAATAAATGTCTATCTATCTATCTACCAATGTCAAGAAGGAGCTGTTTGATTTTGTGATTATAAATATTAATACTTTGCGTGATTAAAAGTTATACAGAAGGATTGAAATATTTTACCGATTCATTTTTTGTCAAACTGTTCATATTCGTTTGTGCAATATTTAACTGACCGGAGCTACATTCCGGTGTTTCTGTAAAAATAATTTACGCAGCATCGAAAGCCGATTTGAATCTGTTTTCAGAAATGGTCACGCTGATAATGAATTGAGTATTGATTCATGAAAAAATCTAAATGGCGGATCCAGTATGACGGCTGTATGCATATGTAATGTATACAGGGTGTCCCGAAAAAAGGGTGCAATATTCTACCAGCGGTTTCTAGAGCTTAAAATAGGAAGAAAAGTTTATATAAACATAGGTCGACAAACGTCCCCTAAGGGCGCTACGGTCTTTTAAAGGGGCTCCCCTGAAGATGGTTTTTCCTTAATATTTCCGAAACGTGTTGAGATAAAGACATGACATTTGGTGTTCTAGCCTAGATTTTTATACTGGATTTAAAAATATTAACAATTTTAGGCAGTTTTGTTTGGAAGCGTATGTAACAGGGACGGACTCAGGTTATTTGAGCCCCAAATTTTTTGTGTGATTCTATTTTTGAAATTCAATTTTAGAATTTTAAAATTTAGGGTTTTCTACATAAAAAAGGTACTCTTATTAAATATCGATGAATTGTGTTGTTTTTGAATAAAATCAAACTAAAAAATAGGTCACATGATAGGGAATGTACTGCGAATTTAAATGAATTGTTGAATAATTAGCCATGGCAACAAAAAAACTAATTTAATAATTGGTAAATATTACATAAATACATATTTCTATTGCAACATTTAGGTAAAAACAAAAGAAATAATTTTTTTCTACGAACGAAATTGAAATTTGTTTAAAAAAGAAGACATGCAGTTGGATATACTTAAAAATAGCTTTACAATAAGTGTTCACATAAATTTTCATTTTGTCTCGCTCGACGAACTAATGATTGCGTAGCCCGAAAAGTGGAAAACTTTTTTCTTCTTATTTCATTTGCAGCCTGATGGATTCTTTGAAGTAAATCTTCTTGAGTATTTACTTCAGTCGAGTAAACTAGGTCTTTTAATGACCCCCAAAAATAGAAATCCAATGGATTTAGGTCAGGTGAACGTGGCGGCCAGGCTATAGGACCTCCTCGGCCTAACCACCTGTCTGGAAAATTGATATTCAACCAATTTCGAGCATTGCGTCCAAAATGTGAAGAGGAGCCATCATGTTGAAAAAACATATTTTCTTGAAACTGCTGGCACACATCCAATGGTATTATATCCATGAGCTCATTCTGAAGAAAGTTCAGATACACCTCTGAATTAAGACGATTGGGAAGTACAATAGGCCCAATTACTTGATCCCCAATTACTCCTGCCCATAAGTTCAATGAAAATCTATATTGGAAATTTGTACGACGAACAAATTTTGGATTTTCATCTGACCAGTGATGAATTTTATGGAAATTAAAAGCACCATTCCTAGTAAATATTGACTCGTCCGACCATAATATTCTAGGAATAGTGTTTTCATTTGCTAATATCCACTGGCAAAACTCGATTCGTGGTAAAAAATCTGCCTCCGTTACATGCTGCACCCGTTTAAAATGATAAGGATGTAATCCTTGCATTATTGTCATGCTTCCTATCTAAAATTGTTATTTTTAGGATAACTATCAAATAGGTATTCACAATTTTTTTACTATTGAGGTATATCCATATTTTCTGAAACATTTCGTATGCTTATTTGCGGATTATTTTCAAAGATATTTAAAGCAATATCCATGCGATGATTTCCCAGTGGCCTTCCTGAGCCCTATATGCGCTGAAAACTTCCATGGTTTGACAAATTCCGGTGAATATCAGTAAACATTCGACGTCCAGGTACTATGCGATTGGGAAATCTTCTTTGATATTCTCTTACGGCTGCCAATGAACTGCCATTACAAAACCCGTACACAAAATGCATGTCAGTCAGCTCTCTGTCTGTAAATCTTGGCATTTTAAATCGATTTAATAAAAAATTTGATTTTAATCTAGTAATTTTACACTGCTAACAATGTCAGCTTAACGTGAAAATAAGTCATAACAAATCAAAACAACTTTTGTTTGCAGTCATGGCTAACTATGTATAATCAACCTTTTCATTTAAATTCGCAGTACATTTCCTATCATGTGACAAATTTTTTAGTTTGATTTTATCCAAAAATGGCACAATTTATCGATATTCAATAAGAGTACCTTTTTTATGTGGAAAACCCTACATTTTCAAATTCTAAAATTGAATTTCAAAAATAGAATCACACAAAACTGTCTAAAATTGTTAATATTTTTAGATCCAGCATAAAAAACTAGGCTAGAATACCAATTTTTTTATCTCAACACGTTTCGGAAATATTAAAGAAAAACCATCTTCAGGGGAGCCCCTGTAAAAGACCGTAGCGCCCTTAGGGGACGTTTGTCGACTCATGTTTACATAAACTTTTCTTCCTATTTTAAGCGCTAGAAACCGCTGGTAGAATATTGCACACTTTGTTCGGGAGACCCTGTATATACTGTCGCATAATTGTTCCCTCCCGTCTACCGACAACCCCTCACCCCCAAATTGTTTAACCCTAAGCATGTTCTCATAAATGATCACGATCCTCTGAAACATCAAAACATGAAGCTTGAGTGATTTAAATTTTTCTTTTTCGTTTTCTTTGTGAAAATTTCATCCAAATCCGAAGCACTTTCCAAGATATAGACGGGCCAAGGATTAGCGGACAGACACACTGACTGACTGACCGACAGATAGACAGACATATAGACAGACAGACAGACAGACTGACAGACTGACAGGCGGACAGAGCGACATATAAAAAAATGTAATATCTCATTTTCTAAATCTTTCGCGATTAAAACACTTTCTCGAAAGTAGGCATGAGAACTATTAAGAGATCGTGTTTTGGTGTAAAGTAGTTACCTTCCACAGTTCCACGTGATCAGTATTCTCCAATTTCAGCATAGACGGTGGAGTAACTACACATCCCTCCACGTAGTTTGTGCCCACTGGGAAATGCACTAAATATAAATCAACGTAGTTCAAACGCAATCCTTCCAGTGATTTCTTCAACATCATTTCGACCCTGTCTGGATGTACGCCGCATAGCGCCAATTTGGTGGTGATGTAGAGATCATCCCTTTTGATCTTCCCAGCAGAAATCCACTGTTCTATCACCCTTCCGATGATCTTTTCGTTTTCGTAGACGTAGGCGGTGTCGATGTGGCGGTAGCCGATTTCTAAAGCTGCGTTCAAGGCTGTCTCTAACTCCTTTTCATCCGTACTCTGAAAACATATCAATAAGAAAACTCTTGAGGATATATAATTGAACACTCATTCGTCACGGTTAAAACGTTCTGAACAACGCATGGTTTGAACACAGAACTTATGTGTTCGGAACCGGCAATATATTCATCTTCAACGTGAGGTCACCAAATGTTGCCAGTATCAGATTGTTACATTTCTCACGGCGAGTGTAATCACTGAAATTGGGCAACATTTCCTCAATTCAAACGAGGTGGGTAAGTTTTTTTCGCCCATTGAAATATACGCAACATATTATTTTCTCAATATTTATTTCAAGTACCACAAAATAATTGCGAAAAATGTATTGAATTATTAGGGTGGAGGAAAAATTCTTTTAAATCTCAATATTTTTTTTAATTTGTCATACTGCCTCACGAAAAACTCGACTTACATTCAAAAACTCAGAAAGGTAGTTTAGTATGGTCTCAATTGAGTCGAGTATTGACCATCAAGATTGTTCATAGAGTGCAAAACAAATGAGCTAGGTTTAGGTTTGGTGTGGGCCACACTGCCTCTGAACGAAAGATAGGCAATTTTTTTTTGTGGTAAAAAAGTACGTGATCGAACCCTCTCATGAAGAGTGACTCCCAGCAATTTTCGTTTGCTAATGCAAATCACTTCTGGTTTATTGTCTAATTCTACGCAAGCATCTCATAAAAGGTAATGCTTTTGTAAATTGTGTTTCTCTTGAGAATACGCACATAATAATAATAATAACCACCCCCAAAATCTTAAATGGAAAGGGGGGGTCGAGTGATACCTTATTTTAAAGGTCTTTCAATTCCCTTTATAATGATATAAAATTAATGTACTTCAGTTCAGTAGTTTTGAAGATTTATTGATTTAAAGATTAAATAAAACTAATACAAAATCATTTGTGGAGATCAATACATTTGGCAGCAAAGTAATTTAAAAATGAAGAATGAACTGACTCGTTAGGCAAGTAAATGTTGAAAATGGCCACCATGACTCTCCATGCAATAATAAAGATTTTGCTCAAAACGTTGCCGCACATTTTGCAATATTTGAGGAGTAATTTGAAGGCACTCGTTGGCAATTCTTTGTCGCAGGTCTTCTAATGATGTTGGCTGAGTAGCATAGATTTTGCTTTTTAAATGACCTCACATAAAGAAATCCAAAGGTGATAAATCTGGCGATCTTGAGGCCATTCAATGGCACCTCTTCTACCAATCCATCGATCTGGTAACGTCTGATCTAAATATTGTCGAACACGTAATGCGTAATGTGGTGGGACACCATCCTGTTGGAACATCAACCTATTCGCAATGTACCGCCGATCATTCTGATTTTCAATTATGGCTGTTACTGCGGGATCTATGGCGTCTTCCAGTATTCCAAATACATTTCACCGGTCAAACTTCCAGGTAAGAAAAAAGGACCAACTAAATGATCGCCAAAAATACCAGTCCAAACATTTAATTTTTGTGGCTGCTGTGTATGAACCTCATGATAAATTCTGGGATTAGAATCGGACCAATATCGGCAGTTATGACGATTTACTACGCCATTTAAGAAAAAGGAACATCCGTCGGAAAAGCAAGTGTTGAATAGAAAATGTTCGTCGTTTATAATTCGTTCACTCATATCTTCACAAAATTGTAATCGCCGATCATAATCGTCTTCATTAAGTTCTTGTACCAGGTGAATTTTATACGGATGAAAACTATGGGCCTTTAGAATCCGTTGGACAGTACGTCGACTAACACCACACACAGTCTCCAATTTGCGGGTACTTAACGTAGGACCTTCATAAACTTGCCCTAAAACCCCCACTTCTATTGCTTCGTTCCTTATGGGATTTGCAATGTTGCGTTTTTTATTGGCGACTGACCCAGTTTCCCGAAATTTACCTACAAGTTCTAGAACATATTTTCGATGCACGTTACTGTTCTCATGTCGCTCATTAAATATTTCTGCTGTTCTATTAGCGCACTGATTATCTCCGAAAAATATTTCGATATTTTCAGCTCTTTCTGCTGTGGAATATACCATGGTTAATGTATGTAATAAAGCGTTACAAGTTATTTTAGCAACAAAGTTTGGTCAAATCAATCGCAAACTATGTACTAAATTCCTATTTAAAATAAGTACGAGATATTTGCTTATCTTTCTTCAAGAAATAACTTTTTTGCCACAAAAAAACGCTCCAATAGCTATTTTCAACAACAAAATGATAAACAAACCATGGGCGTAGTGAAGAAAAGCATTTACTTATTAAGTAAATTCCTTTAGTCAAATTTCTTCTGAAAGTAGTACAAACTAATCTGTTGTACCTATTAAAGTTTACTTTAAGTTTTAAATCAATAAATCTTCAAAACAACTGAACTGAAGCTCATGTATTTTACATCATTATAAGGGAATTGAAAGACCTTTAAAATAAGGTATCACTCGACCCCCTTTTCCATTTAAGATTTTAGGGTTGGTGTCACCCCCGCCCAGGGAGCTGCACGTGTTAACGTCATTTTTTGCCAGACTTGTGTCCCCCTTGAAAACAAAATCGACGGGTCTGAGCGTTTTTCCAAAAAAAAAACTGAGCTGCCAGTAAATGCGTCTGTTTCGTTTTCGATGCGCCACCCTGTATATTACGTTGTAGTTCTCCGCATGCGACATTAAAACAAATCAAAAATGTTGGTGCGAGGTGATGAAAATACGGGTAAATGGCTAGATAATGTGCCCCAAATACATATTTTCAAGTATCGATAATTTGGGTAAAGCTTTCTCTCCAACCTAATGGTTCCCTGTCGTATTTGACGCCTGAATGCACCATCCGGTAGCAGCATCTAGAAGTGTATTAGCATATCCAAAACTTGGTGTTTTGGTTTGATCATAGTACCAAATAAAAATTAAGAGCGATACTTATGAACTCTGGAAACTTCGAACTGCGCGCTCCGTGTATGTTGTTAATTCGAGGACAAACCGTTTTATTTTGTTTCCACCAAAACAAATTAGTGCTAGCTTGTAAGCTTATTCATACATATATCAGAAAAAACAATAAATATTGTGTTGATCAAGACTGCTTAAAGAATGGTTTCATCCAATTAATATGCAAAGTTTTGATATTTAAACAATAATGATATGTGTTTATTTGTGACAAACATATCTGTGTACATTGTAAAAATAAAATCAATATCAGATCACACATAAGTATCCACCGAAGATGCATTTATAGCTTGTGTGTCATTTTTTTGTTTACAATTCAGCATTTTTTGTCCAAATCGGGATATTCGTCCAAATCAGTGGTTTGTCTTTATGGGAGTTAATTGCCTGCGATAATTAATAATACTTTGTTGAGTCCATATTGGGTATCTTCTCATTGCCTATACTTACTACAATATTGCATTACACGATTTCTGAAATATTATTCAGAAGTTATTGAAAAACGTTCTACCACTATCCACCACCCATTTCTTTATTTGAGTTTTTAATCTCGACACTAACGTTATTCTATTTAGAGGTAGGATATTGTTTAATTTTGGTGCAAGATAAACAAAGTAAATCTGTCCTACAGATTTATTTCTTCGAGGGATCTCATAACACTATTGTTTGTGACGTGTTTGGTAAACATGGCATATACTTTACAATTTAATTTTTCCTGCATAGATATTCTTTAGGATAGTAGAACAGTAGATTTATTATAGGTATATCAAGAATAGAAGTTTCGTGTGATATGTTATTGTTCTCTCATATATTATTTTCCATCAAATATGTGTTAGTCCTTCCACCCCATACGATGATTCCAAAAGACAGCTGTGATTGGAGCAATGCTGTGTACAATATCTTTAAGCAATATTTGCTCAGGAAATATTTCAGAAGACTGAATCTTGGAGTCAGGCCTCTCAGTGTTTTGCAAATACATGGTGGCGCATCGAAAACGAAACAGACGCATTTACTGGCAGCTCAGTTTTTTTTTTGAAAAACGCTCAGACCCGTCGATTTTGTTTTCGAGGGGGGCACAAGTTAGGCAAAAAATCACGTTAGCACGTGCAGCCCCCTAAGCGGGGGTGACACCACCCCCAAAATCTTAAATGGAAAGGGGGGTCGAGTGATGCCTTATTTTAAAAGTCTTTCAATTCCCTTTATAATGATATAAAATTAATGTACTTCAGTTCAGTAGTTTTAAGGAGTAATTTGAAGGCACTCAATCACAATTCTTTGTCGCAAGTCTTCTAATGATGTTGCCTGAGTAGCATAGATTTTGCTTTTTAAATGACCCCACATAAAGAAATCCAAAGGTATTAAGTCTGGCGATCTTGGGGGCCATTCAGTGGCACTTCTTCTACCAATCCATCGATCTGGAAACGTCTGATCTAAATATTGTCGAACACGTAATGCGTAATGTGGTGGGGCACCATCCTATTGGAACATCAACCTATTCGCAATGTACCGCCGCAATTATGGCTGTTAATGCAGGATCTATGGCGTTTTCCAGTAATTCCAAATACATTTCACCGGTCAAATTTCCAGGTAAGAAAAAAGGACCAACTAAATGATCGCCAAAAATACCAGCCCAAACATTTAATTTTTGGTGGCTGCTGTGTATGAACCTCATGATAAATTCTGGGATTAGAATCGGACCAATATCGGCAATTATGACGATTTACTACTCCATTTAAGAGAAGGAACATTCGTCGGAAAATCAAGTGTTGAATAGAAAATGTTCATCGTTTATAATTCGTTCACTCATATCTTAAATTGTAATCGCCGATCAAAATTTACTTATTAAGTAAATTATTTTAGTCAAATTTCTTCTGAAAGTAGTACAAACTAATCTGATGTACCTATTAAAGTTTACTTTAAGTTTTAAATCAATAAATATTCAAAACTACTGAACTTAAGCTCATGTATTTTACATCATTATAAGGGAATTGAAAGACCTTTAAAATAAGGTATCACTCGACCCCCCTTTCCATTTAAGATTTTAGGGTTGGTATCACCCCCGCCCAGGGGGCTGCACGTGTTAACGTGATTTTTTGCCAAACTTGTGTCCCCCTCGAAAACAAAATCGACGGGTCTGAGCGTTTTTCCAAAAACAAAACTGAGCTGCCAGTAAATGCGTCTGTTTCGTTTTCGATGCGCCACCCTGTATATGCAGTCTGTAAATTCTTAATCTTAAGGTGACACGTCCCTTTTTTAAGATTTTTTTCAACTACCTGTTTGCAGCAGTATTCAAAATCCTGTTCGTCTGATAATTTCATGGTGTGTACAGAGATGACTAAAAAACAGTTCTCATTTTTTTTGTCAAAAAATGCATTTTTCGTGCATTTTATTGTGCATTTTTTCTCCAATCGGAACTTGTTAACAAACATAAGTACAGCTCTGAAATTCTGTGAATATTCCTCTTTTATGGAAGAATGAAACAAGTGATTACTTTTGTTTTTATCACTTTTCATTTTCGAAAAATCCTTGATTTTCTTAAAGCCTCGTCTCGCAGCAAGTTGAGTTTTTAAGAAAAGCAAAGATTTTTCGAAGAGAAAAAGTGATAAGAATAAAAGTAATCACAGCTATACTAAAATTTTTTAACAAATTACGATCGGAGAAAAAATCCATAGTAAAAGGCACAAAAAATGCATTTTATAACAAAACAAAGTTAAAAACGATATTTTTTTAGTCATATCATGAATTAATCAGATGAAAAGGATTTGCAAACAGGTAGTTGAAAAAAAAAGAGAAAAAAGGGTCTTACTGCCTTAAGTGCTCGTCCACCATGACACCAAGATATTTCACACAGCCTGACTCACGGATATGTATGTCAACTTGTAATGTTCCTGAATTAAATTGACTATTGGTAAGGTGTAACTGTCACATATTTTGTTTAAATCACAATTTATTGTTAATCTATTGAATCAACTATTGATTTAAAATCAATTTCTACTGTTTCCTTCAGGAAATTGCATGAGTCTTATTATAAAATACAACGGTGCCATCTGCAAAGCTTAAAATATGACCTTGACTGTTTTGTTTTTTTTTTGAAGAAGACTGTTCATGTAACAGCGGCCCAAGGACTGTACCCTGCAGTACTCCACAAACTGCAGTCCTCGGACCATCAACCTGCCTGTCAAATAACTTAACAGATCTTTAGCTTTTCCTATCATTTCGTTAACTTCTAACTGTCCTACAGAATCAAATGCCTTGGATAAGTCAAGAAAATGCACACAACTGATATTTTTTTTATTTAATTCTTCATATACTCTAGCAAAATATGTGAATTGACCTAAACATACCTTAATCCAAAAGTTGATGTTGAATGTTCTCTAGAATGAGAAACAAGAGTCCGTTCTTTTTTATGGCCAAACTTCTAGAGGGCGCCGCTTATAGCACTATTTCGGTAAATTTGGCCATTAAAAATAACGGTTTCTTGCTTCTCATACTAGAAGACACCCCTATACCGAGTTTTATGCTAAAGTCTGAACTACTTTTCAAGCAATGAGGAAAAATAGAAAATAAAATTGTAACTTTGACACCCTATATCTCGCAATCTATCAACTTTTGGACTAAGGTATGTTTAGGTCAATTCACGTATTGACCCTGTGGCCCAAAGGGCCATGGCCTGGGGCACCAGGCTGTAAAGGGCGGCTCTAGCCACCACAGTCAAAAGTTTTTGTTTTTGGTTTTCGTTCATTTTGGGTCGGCAAACCTTAAGAGGAGCTGAATCTTAAGCCGCGTACAGACCGAAAATCCAATGCCGGGCAAACGAATGAAAGCGCATGTGACGTTGGCGTTTGTTGTTAGAAGGTATTGGAATGCGCTCGTCCACACGTCGCTTCGTCTACACTTAAATTTAGTTTCGACTTGAACCGCGTTGGGTTAAGTTCGGTGCTAATGTCAAGCGATGAGTCTCCTCTCATCGAATGTAGACAAGCGACTAAATACTGGAAGCGCAACAAAGCCTGACCAGACCAAATCAAACGTCCCTTTGATGCATCGATCAAGGAGCGGACGCCAACGTCGACCTTGAAAGCCGCTGGCTTATGTTGGCTCGCGCCGTACACACAGATTCGAACACCTCCAGATCTGTAACCACATGTGCATTCGCTTGCGTAGGAATCTCGGTCTGTACGCGGCTTAAAAATACTCCATTGGTGGACACCAGAAGTGAGAGAATCCAGTTGGCCATGGAAATTTAGCTATTTAGCTTAGCTTGGTGAGAGAAAATTTGCAAACGTCCGCTCTTCAAAAAGTTTTTGGGATTGATATACTTTTACAAAAAGTTGTGTCTTACCGATGATCATCCCTTCGCCCGGAAAAAATTCCTGCGGGCGCCCATGGAAAGAACGCTGATGAGGCGATGATCAAAGGGGTTTTCCAAAAAGAAAGTTTATTCGGTATTGGAACGGAATAAAAGTAATGTAACATCTGGAACTTTTCTGTTGCTTTCATGTCGATAGTTTGGCTAGTGTTGATGTAGTAATTCTTGCATTTCATATGCAAAACAATGCAGTTGCAACATTTTAGTCGAAGATTGCATTAACCGGTGTGTTGCGACAACAATTCTGGGTGGTTTTTCGCATTTCATTTTGGTACATTAAAAACCGACAGGTACTCGCTTGTTGTTTTGGAGAGTTGGACGTTGCTTTTTTGGGAACGGGAATGCCTCCCCTACCCCAGGCGGTCGTGGTTTTGCGTGGTGCCGTCATACAATCCGGAATGACGACTTCGCGTAATCTTATCATGTTACAGACTATTGTAGTAACATATTGTATAGGAATGTGATAACGAAAATAAAAAATGGGCGATCTGTCTCCTGGAACGCAGCTAAATCAAATATGCGAGTATGTTATTGTACTGAAGATAATAATGATAAAAACATTCATTTGTCTTTAAAATATTCAATACTCAAAAAAAATATTACGAGACAAATAAATGAAAAACGGGTGCCAAATGTGCGCGGGGGAAAATACAAAATACTCTTACACAACACAACATGATACGGATTTCTTTATGCTAAATATTGTGTAATATAATTTTTTTGTTTACTTTGGTATTTCAATTATCTACTAGATTGATAATTTGGTGTGTCTGAGACCTTGGGAAAGTCATTATCCGTGTTCCACTTTTTTCATAAATACTCCTAGTGAGCTTATTTGTCGTAATTCCTCAGAGATCATATTATAACACCTTCATAGGTCCCAGAAAGCTATATCACTTTTATAAGATATTTTTTTCTGGGTTTTCACTGTTCTCATGGCTTTTCTGTCATGAGCGTCGACCAGTATCGTTTATAAGTAAGGTTGACTTAACATCATAAATATTTGATTCTTGGACCAATAACTCTGTTGGATATGGCTTTGGTTTATTAAACATCGTATTTATGATGCATTTTTGTATTATTTTCGAGCTTTGAACAAATGCGATATTTACAGCTCCCCAGGCAATAATACCGTATCTCATATGACTTCAAGCCAGGCCATGATATAAGGTATGGAGCTGTGGAATATCAAACGATTTACTGAGATATCTGATATTGTATAGTACTGTGCGCAACTTTCCTATCTTATACTCAATGTGGGCGTCCCATTTGAGATGAATTTCAGTTCCAAGATATTTTCTTCTTTGCACCGATACAATACCATATTTTGTGTTATATTCAAAGCTTTGTAAGTAGGCAAGGTATTGGTGTGATTGAAACGTTCACTATATTGAACAAGAATTTTAAATACATGTGGTTTCTCTGGCCAGAAAAATATGGGGGACAATCGAAATAAAACTAGTTTTCAATTGAAATGCCGATGTATAGCAATTTGGATGAAATATGACAGGGTCCAACCGTCCGCCTTTACTTCGCACAGTGACAGGAATATAAGAAGCATAGAACAAAGGCAATAATTCATCAACAAAATGCTTGGTGTGGATTTTGTGCCAATAATGTAGTGGGTCCTTAATTTTTCAGGAACAGTGTTCAAGATTTGATCACAGTAACAGTACTACCATAGAGAAAGCCACACATTCCTGGGTCTCTAAAATCATCATTCTATTCTATTCTACAGACATGTGCAACAAAGTAATTCGATGGATCGAGTAGGCCAAATAGACCAACCTCCTCTCCCCCGAGAATATGGCTGCCTCTCATATTTAGCATAGTTTTGTGTACATTCAAGATTGGTAAGATTTGGTTTCCCCTAAGAAAATTTGCTACCTCCCGCTCTTCAACGATTCTTGGCGCTAATACTTAAACATAATATACAAAGTTTCCTCCTGCCAATGTCTAATCTACCTCTGAGAAAAAGTCCTTTCGGTACAAGGGACAAGTTATAGCGGAATCAAGGATTATCAGGCAGACAGACAGTACGACGGAAATGAGTGACATTTTTTCGTAATGTACAAGTCATATTTAACATCGAAACAACAATATCTCATTTTCCTAAATTTTTATTTTACAATACATACTTGCTCACGTGGGAAGTGAAAGGGGTCTAAAACACTTCTACGTCTGTAACATAAAAAAATAATATTTCATTTGGAAGTTTTTTCTCGATTAAAATACTTCCTCGCCTGTGGCGTAGGATGTAACAACATAGCTTGGCCATCCCTAAAATTCGTTCAGATCATTTTGTAACTTTAGCGGTACTTGACTAAGATTTATGTATCATATGCATGTAACAGAGATAACAGCGTTTATGAAACTATGAAAATATGGTGTATGGTATCTCGGTTAACTGTGACCAGATCTTATTTCTTCGGTCGGAATTAACATTTTCCCTATTACTCTACTTCTTTTTTTAACACAACTGTGTACTTGTTTTACATCTCCACATCTCATCTTTTACTTTGTTTAACTGCCATAAGTACTATATATTTTTTTATAAATTTTAGCATCTTGTGAATGTATTCTTAATAACTTTATTTTCACAATGTTTATTCTTCTCCAAATTCATGAACTTGTTTGTATTGTAACTTTGTTTGGTCCTAGTTGGTATAAAAAACAGCTTTTTGCTTTCACCCGCCAGGTTAAATAAATACTATTAGTGACATATAAATCCGAACACCCAGTTTAAATGGTTTTATTTTAATAAAAGTTGGTGAATGTATTTATCTTACTGTAAATAACAAGTGAAAAAATTTTCAGCCTTATCAGTTGGACATTCCGGTTTTTATACTGCTTTTTTTTAATTCACTAACGCTCTAAAAATGAATATTTCAGCCGCAGTAAAGAATCAACGTTGGCGGATTTTGGGTCTTGACATCCTTTACGATCGGTTACGATGCCTAGAGTACGGAGACCTGTACGATTTCGTCAACTTAGTGAGTTTGATAGGGGCCGTATAGTGGGACTTCGGGAAGCTGGACTTTCTTTTCGGCCAATTGCAGTTAGAGTGCAAAGAAGTGTAGACACTGTGGTTAGGTGTTGTCAGCTATGGCTTCGAGAAGGCCGTACGCAAAGAGCAAGGGGCACTGGACGCCGCCGTAGAACAACAGACCGTGAAGATCGCCGCCTAAGATTATTGGCCTTAAGGGACCGTTTCTCCACTACCAGGTCTATTGCAAATGAATGGTTTGCAGAACACGGAAGACCTATTAGCATGCGAAGTGTTTACCGACGAATGAGAAGTTTTGGCTTGTTTTCATACCGACCACACTGGGTCCTCCCTTTAACTCGAGAACACCGACGTAATCGCCTTGAGTGGTGCAGACAACGGTCACTCTGGGATCAGGAATGGAACAGTATTGTCTTTAGTGACGAGTCTCGATTTTGTTTAGGCATGCACGATGGTCGTGCCAGGGTTAGAAGGCGACGTGGTGAAAGGAGGAATCCACAGTTTTTTGTTGAAAGACATGTTCATCACACTGTTGGAGTTATGGTTTGGGGTGCTATAGCTTATGGTTCCAGGTCACCTTTAATCTTCATCAAAGGTAACATGAACGTGCAGCGTTATATCCACGAAGTTCTAGAACCCTATCTTTTACCCTATCTTGACACCCTGGCAGATCCAACTTTCCAACAAGATAATGCCCGACCACATGTTGCAAGAGTCACAATAGACTTCTTTCAACATAATAATGTCACATTGTTACCATGGCCACCAAGACCTCCCGACTTATCCCCAATTGAGCACATGTGGGATATGATGGGTAGGAGATTGCTCAATTTGCAACGTCCTCCTCAGACTCTAGAAGCACTTCGAGAGGAGTTGGTGGTTGCCTGGAATGAGATACCACAGGAGGACATTGACTACCTGATCAGAAGCATGCCTAGGCGCGTTGGAGAATGCGTAGCACATCATTGTGCATCCACACATTATTAAAGGTCAAAGGGCTTTAAAGCAGTGCAATCATTTTGAAATTTTTATCATTTACTTATTATGCTTCATTAAGTACTTATACAAAATTTTATTAAAGTAAAACCATTTAAACTGGGTGTTCGGATTTATATGTCACTTAGTATATTATTATTACTGCTATTATTATTATATAAGTTTAATCAGTTCAAACTTTTACGACTATTTTTACGACTAAGCTACTTGGATAGGGATACTGAGTATTTCGTAGCAAACCTACTACTATAACTAAAGCGCAATATCAGATAATTATTTGTTAACATGAAATGAAAGGAGATAATACGCGGAAGCCGCATAGTTAAATGCATAACCTTTACAATGATACTGTCAAGGTTAAAATCTAAGCATTTTTTACAATCAGATAAAACTGCTATCCATGATTATATAATACTTTGAATAGATAAAAAGATATATCTTTGTACCTGCAACCACATATTGACATAATACCTACACAATAAATACGATAGATAAATATACTTTATTGTCTAAAGAATACAATCATTCTTAATGACAAAGCTAACTTTAAACAACAACATGATTACATATTATGTGGATTTTAAGTAGGTGAAATCCAGAACTCACCCAAGGCATTATATGGTTTACATATTAAAAAGTGTTTAAGATCACGGCGGAATATACTTGTTGTTAATTCTTTTATAGCATCAGGGAGATACATATAAATTTTCAGACCATTATAAATTATTGAGTCTTTCACAAGTGTTGTTTTAGGTACTACTAATATTGAAGATCTTGTTTTCGCCTAATGTTATAACATGTGTTTGGAATAATTTTTTTTTAAGTAGGAGTTGCTGCTTTTAAAATGTAGAATAATACGACAGTCATTATTTTAAGATTTACAAATACAGGTCTAGGATTGCTTTTAGTTATATATCTAATATCTAATATCTAATAGTTCGTTTTTGTGCATTAAACACCTTTCGGGAACTCACCAAAAGGGAATGCTATACCTATACTTAAGGCTATGCTTTTCCCTAATTGTTTTTATAATGAAGGAAATCTTTGCTAGTTGAGCAAGCAATTTGTCTACAAGACTAGCGAAATCTAATTTCAAATGATCAATGGCCAGTCCTAAGAATTTGATGGTTTGTGTATCAATTCATTATTCAAATTTATAAAATCAAGCGAGCATTTAAATTTCATAAATTTTGTCTTATTAACATGAGATACATAGTTGAACGAAATAAATGATAGTACATTATGCAGAGGACTGTAAGAGACCTTCCTCACCGGGACGTCATGACGAGGTCGCCAGCATCCGTAGCCAAAATGACCTATTCCAATATACAGGGTTTGTCCGGAAAGTAATAGGACTGAGTCGATTTAAAAAAATTTATTGAGCCAATCGTTACAATTCTTTAAAAACATTCAAAATATTCTCCTTCTGCGTCGATGCAGCGCTGCCAGCGCGATTTCCAAGCATTGAAGGCATCACGGAAGGCATTCTCCGGAATAGCCTTGACAGCCGCGGTGCATGCTGCTTGGATCCCCTCTGTCGTCTCAAAACGCTTGCCTTTCATCGGACTTTTCAGGCGAGGAAACAAAAAAGTCCGGGGGGGTCACATCTGGGCTGTAGGGCGGCTGCGGAAGCGTTGGGATGCCGGCCTTGGTCAGGTATCTGTTCACAAGAAAGGCGGTGTGAGCCGGGGCGTTGTCGTGGTGCAACTTCCAGTCGGCTGCGATGTCTTATCGGACCCGACTGACCCTTCGTTTTCGTAAAACTTGACGTTGACGGTTTGTCCAAGAGGAACAAATTCATGGTGGACGAGGCCTTTGATGTCAAAAAAGACAATGAGCTTCGTTTTCACTTTGGACTTGCTCATTCTTCCCTTTTTTGGGCGAGGAGACGCCGTCGTGTGCCATTCGGAAGATTGCCTCTTTGTCTCGGGATCATACTCAAAGATCCACGACTCGTCACCTGTGATTACGTTAATCAAAAATTGGGGGTCACTTTCACACATGTTCAATTTTTCTTGGCACACTTCCACTCGACGAAATTTCTGGTCGTCAGTGAGCACTTTTGGGACCATCTTCGCGCACACCTTGCGCATGTTCAAATGGTGTGTCACAATGTCATGAACCACAGATTTTGGTAAATTTAACATCTGGGCAATTAAACGAATACTTAGTCGACGGTTTGAGTTCAAAACTTTGCGCACACGAGTCACATTATCGGTGTTTGTCGAAGTCGAAGGTCTTCTAGCACGGTCTTCATCAGCGACCTCTTCCCGGCCCTCCAAAAAGGCCTGGTGCCACCGAAACACACCACTTCTTGTTAAAGCAACACCTGGGTAAGCCTGCTTGATCATATCTAACGTCTCCGTCGCAGATTTGCCGAGTCTCACACAGAATTTAATCGCGTACCTCTGCTCTAACGAACGCTGCATTTTCGGCTTACACCACTCATAGAAACACGTCGCGTAAAAATGCCTGTCCTGACTCTCCAAGTGCTCGGAGACAACTGACCAGCCGCTCATTCGTTAGCCAGGAACGCCCTCTACCGAATCCAGTCGGTGCGCACGCGCTCCGAAGTACAGTCATGGCGGAAGAAAATGAGTCCTATTACTTTCCGGACAAACCCTGTATGGCAACCATTTCACGGTTCGTAGTGGGTGACTGTAAAACTACACACCTCAATAGTCTAAGAGCATCGATAAAGTTTACGGTAGAAGAGGAACTCGACAAGAGCCTTCTCCCATTCCTAGGTGTCAGGCCAGATAGAAATCTTATTATACAGGAAACCAACACACACAGGGCAAAGCCTACATTATACTTCAAACCATCAATCACGAAGAAAGGCGTGATTCGAACTCTCGTTGTTTGAGCTAAGGACATCTGCAGCATACAGGCAACTTTAGAAGAGAAGACTCGCAAGATTAAGGAAGTTCTGGCAAACAACGGATACCCAAGAAGAATAGTAAAAAAAGTTTGCAAAAGGACTGAAACGCACCGAAGCATTCTCACAAAAACCAAACCCAGGAATGAAAATCAGGACACCACGAGCTGATTATACCAGATCACATCTGAATGTGGAAAAGTTTACATCGGGGAGTCGAAGAAACCACTGGCTATGAGGATAAAGGAGCACCAACACTCAACGCTGGTACAGAGAAATCAGGGATAGCAGAACACGCATGGAGAGAACACCACGAAATAAACTGGGTAGACATCAAGACCATACATACATAAAGAAGCTCACTTGTATCGTCGAGGCTTACTTATCCAGCAACACCGACGTGCATAGTAATGCCAGCATAGAAATTAAGCCAATATGGGAGCCTATCATCAGCAGCATTAAAACGCTACGATTGGAACAACCAGGGCAGACCTCTTAAAGAACACGACATTATCGCCGACCAGCTACATCACCCAGGGCACATCATCACATACGACACGTCAGCGATAACAACAATTAATAGCCGTGGAAGGAACGTCTATGAAAATTCACATTAAGACGATTAAAGATAACGTGTCAATCGAAACGTAATTTGAAAAATTGTATGGGAAATGGTGGGCCAAAATAAAACTTTTGAAACTATAGGTTAGTTTGGCAAGAATGCTATGCACATCTTAAATGACAAACAGTACTAAAACCTTGATATGCTAGATTATATATATAAATATATTGGTGGTTAGGACCCCACGTTGAGAGAATTAAAAAAAGTATAAAGAGTCCTCTTTGCTTAAATTTTGTCGAAGTACCCAACAAAAGGCGGAAGCTTTAATTTTTCAACTATATATATATTTAAATGAAAGACTTGTCTTTGGGGATATCGACAAATTAAGCAAAGTGTACCCTTCTGACTTACAAATACTCAAGCTTTAATTTAACTAGTTATTATCGACAATAACTATGAATAGTATATATATATATATATATATATATATATATGTTAGCAAATAAGCAGAATGATTAATTTACTCAATCCTATACGTTTCAGCAGTTGAGTTTCTAATTACTTTGTTCTTATTTTTATTCATGTTAATTACCAGATAACAAACATTTCTTGCGGCTGTAGATCATGATCGGATTTTGATTGTAATAATTCTGTTTAAAATTCTATTCGTAGGAAAAATTGGTACCAAGACTGTTGCAGGGCACAATAAAATTAATATTCAGAAGATTAAAAGTGCACTTTTTACCGGTTAGATTCTACTCTATTGATACCAATCAACCCTTTCCTGATACTCTGTGGATCGAAGTTCTCCCTCAATATTTACTTTTTTGTCACTTCTGGGATTTAAACAAACAGAATACAACTGAGACTCGATTTCAGGTTTTTCATTTCCTTAAAACTAAATGATTTTTGGTTTTTCTTATACGCTAAGTTGTCCCCACTCACACTTTATGTTAAACAAAGAAGTTGCCATACCATCCATGTTCCCAATCCAATTCCGGGCATCTTCTTGCCTCCAGGCATATCCTTGTAAACCATACCCATTTTTACGCACGTAAATACAAAAATCTAGCGGTAGGCGACACTTCTCTAGTAAGTACAGGAATGACGGTTCCGTTATAACTCGCTTATATTTAGTGGCCGATACACGGCTGCAGCTACGATAGTCAGTGAAAGTTTAATTATAACCCAGTGAAATTAAATAAAGTAGATGACACATTGGTAAATGTGAGTGTTAGTCCGGTAATTAATGGATATCCAACGATATACATTTTTTAGACATTGCAAAATTGATCATTCGCTCATAGTAAATAATACGCCTAGACCTTGCGTTGATCTAAAGCCAAATTGACGGAATCATTACTGGCGGAGAAAAGAAAAAACGGTATATTTTTATACCGAAGCAGCCGCGCAGGCAGAAGCCTAAATGTCAGGGCACCGCTGCTGCTATAGCATCAAGAAACTTTGTTAATCCAATTTTTGAACTGCATGAGGTTAGTAGAACTGGGAAAAGCCTCCTCTTGTAGATTGATCCACAATCTCGACAACTTTGGAACAAACGAGCGATCTATCGACCAGTTCTGTATGTACGAAGTTCGACACGGTTAGGATGGGAGGTGAGTGTGTCTGGCAGTCACATCGCGCGGCGGCATCATGGTGGAGGGCTTTGAGGAGCAAAGCCAGTTGGTGTAGCAGTAGAAGAGAGCTAGATCGCCGACGGCCCACCGGTGCAAAAGGGTCCCGAGACTGTAGGTTAGAGAGTTGGACATGAGCTAGTTTCCAGTTCGTAAGATGTCTGACAGAGACGCGGAAGAACTGGAACAGGAGTTAAGTCCGGACCAGAAATGTTACTTCCCGCATAGTGTAGGGAACCGTTTGAATCGACGGACTTTGCGGGGAAGGGGACGTCCATGGTGGAGTTGGCAGCAAAGATCTTGACAAGCACTTCCGCCCCAGCTTCGGAGTCGGTTACAATAGTCACATCCTGGCACGTAAGTGGTGGAAATCTACCCCGTGAGAAGCTCCTTTCAATATGCTTGGCCAGCGTCCAAAATGACTGTCACTGTGCTGCGACTTTACCCTGTGCCTAATTTTATATCGTGCTGGTCGGCTTGTCTGTTCTATAGATAGTGCGGTTTTGTAAGAAGGTTCTGTGCGCCTTGATCTTGCGATTGGCTACAATTTATCGAAATGTCTGAGCCCTTATGAGAAAAATGATACTTTTCACATTATTTGAATGTCAGAAAAACAATTGTAGAAATTAAAAAAAAATGGTGTCAAGTAGGATGACTCTGCACTTCCCACGCTAGACTGTCATCAGTTCATAAAGGATTATTTTCGGCTCAAGTTTCCCATCTAAAAGAATGTTAATTACGGACATGTTCAACAAAAGAATTAAATGAATCAAATTATTCAAATAGACCCATAAATTAGTCCTTAGTGCGATCTGATCACAGTCGTGTATGTAGGAGGAAGGAAGGAAGGAGTTAGGAGGCGAATATCAGATGTGACATTGATCGTGGATTGTTATATCTTATATATCTAAAGAAAATACCATCAAGCAGTAATGCAGTGTGTTAATCCCTATGAGAACCAGACAAATCTTACAAATACAGGTTTGATGACTAAACCTCAGCAGCAGTCATGACGAAACGGTTTCGTTGTGCTTGTTCGGCGGATATTAATGAAACAAAATGTCGAATTGAAGCAGATATTGGAAATACTACCATTCTGCATTAGGGATACATGTGCGCGGAAATATATGTGTGATATGATTACATAAATAGAATTATCGGGGTTAGAAGTATATACATAATATACTAACGCCAAACAATTGAAATAAACCCCCAATACTTCTTCCAGCCCTACCCTCACCACCACTGTATGAAATAATTTTCCATGTTTGATAAATAACTGGACTAACGTTGGAGTTGGATCATGTAAAATTTGTGTCTTTGAATTATTCTTTGTCAAATATTCGTATGACAATTCGAAGGTAATGGGGATTTGAAATACGAGTATTCAATGAAAAAGCTGGTAAGTCTCCAGTTTCTATTGTACTCAGGCGAACGGTATGGAAGCTAAGCGCGCGCCTTAAGTGTTGCTGCTAATCCTCCCAAAAGTGAACTTTTTTTCAGATTCGCACCGTAGCGTCGTAGAAAAGCAGTTGCTCTAGCAAAATACTTTTCTACATCCCGTGCAAAGGCTGCCTTTTTTTAGCTGTCGGCTCGCAGAGTAACCATCTACTTTGGTAAAAAGCTTTTCTACTGTACGTTTTACTGGTTAACAATATAATGCTGAAATTTTCTTCACCACGGTGCTAGAATAGGTGGAACCTCGAGAGACCTATTCGAAAATTGGTGAATAAAGACATGCACTTGCTTTCATACAGGATGGGCGAAACTGGCAGCGTCGGAATAAAGAAAGTAGTTACAATCAGGTCTTGCGATATATGTTGCAGGATACAATCCATACGTTAATCTCCCATGTTTGGGTGTATCAAACCACAGTCAAACATGGGAGATCTCAGAATCAATAAAATTTAACTTCAAAGTTTCAAATTCTGAGTCAAAGTCCGTTGACGTCAAAAACCTTGACATTTAACTTCAGGGTTATTGAAGTCTGACTTCAGAGTCAAGATAACCTTTAAATTCAGGTCAATGTCACTTCAACTCGAGGCCTCAGTTCAGGGCCACTGATCTTCGATCATAATCATTGACTTCGATGTCAGTGACTTTTGATTCTTGGATCAATGATCTATGACTATCTGTCAGACGGGCATTAGCTCTCAGAAGCGCTGATGCAGCCGATCCAGTTTTGATTCGCCGATCCCCCTCGCTCACTCAAAGGCTTGATCCTCCTTGTTCTCAATTAATGTGAGGGTAGGGCGCATATTTCGTCAGTGACCTATGAGATGATATAGAACTGGTTGGGACTACCTGAATGACGGCAACGATGCTCAGCAGATTGGATTTGATATCACAATGTGGCTTCTCCAAGAACGTCTCCGATGAAAATCCCGTATTCGAAGAGTTTCCATGCACTTCAGGTAGTTTAGTTTTAGTTCCGCTATTGTCCAAGACTTCAAGGTTAGTGACTCTTAACTTCGGGGTCATCGACTTTTGACTTCAAGGTCAACGACTTTTAACTTCGGAGTTAATGGTCTTTTGGCTTTTACCACAAAGCCACAGGCCTGGGAGTGAATATCTGCTATTTATTGACATTCAATGTTAACTGTAAAGTATCTGAAGCTCACTTCATAGAATACGGTGTTCCGCACTGCAACGTCAGTGCCAACCTAAGGTTCAAACCTTTGAGGTGTCTGCCTAATGAAGTTAATTTCATCATATTATATTCTTTATTCTATCCAACAACATATAGACTACCTTCTTTCAACGTGTCAAACAAATAAACTTGCAAAGTAAAATTTATCCAGACTGGATTCTTTAATCCACCCGGCGACATTGACTAACACATTTAAAATAAAAGTTAATTTATCAGACCCTATGCTATTTCAACATAACGCGTAGCTGTCATATTGCCTTGAACAAAGAGAAGGGATGATCGGCTACCATAGGCAATAGCCCCCCAAACCATTACTCGAACAGTCCTCTGTACATGCCTCTCAACAGGAAATTGAATATCACGTCGTGCTCCACCGCGGCGTCTTACCTTTTTACGACCATCGTGCGTATCTAGACATAATCGCGATTCATCGCTGAAGATGACATTATGCCATTCTCTGCTCCAGACTAAGAGATAACATTTTAACAAAGGTAAACAAATACAAAGATAAAAACGTTGACATTGCCGCCACAGCATGCTTTAAATAGTCACTATGCTGGCAAAAAAGCTCCTGCACGGACTACACATTTTTTACAGCGGTTTGGAAACTTGTATATTACTTGGTCGCAAAAATTGTATCATTAACAAATTGTGCAAGAGTCTCTCAACATCTTGATCATTTTTGAATCAATAGAGGCAGCGTGGCAAATGTGAGGGCGGTGGTTAAGGCTTTCTCAATGCATAGCTCCTAGTTTTACTTCAGTAAGCCAGCTGCATGCAGAAACCGCATTATTTACTTCTATAAGTGGCTTTTGCTGCCTCCAACACTTGACAGTAGTTATGCAGAATCGTACGTCGGTTATCATAAATAGCACCAATGTTAACACCAGATATATATACTTGACCTTGGACGTCAATTATGCCTCACATTGTCCACTGTTAATCTTTCCGAATCAATCAAGCACTCGAGATTGGGACAGGGTATTATTCTCAGTATCATTCCCTAGTTAAAAACTTTATTACAACCCGTTGCGCTACCGACGGTGGGATATGTTGCTTCCTTTTACGGCTGAAGAGACGAATGAACTGACAGAAACAGTTGACAAGGATTTTCCCACTCCTAATGCACTCACTACAGGGCAAGAACCGGTGAGAGCGCTTGTGATTCATAAATGATCCAGCCTCGTATAAAAAAGCTATTTACAAACATGTATAACAGAGGAATTAAGCGGATCAAGTCCGTCAAACAGGTACGTAAAATTGGTCCATAACAACCTTTTCCTGCACTACCCGTTCATCTGGCAAAGTCGCGTCGCCTCTCCCCAATATCTGCAAGCATGATGCCTCACATGCGGCGTTCAAGTGAGACAAACCGGATTGGTAAGGAATCTCCAGTCACTTTATAGTTGCACCACGCCGTCTCGTGGGCACCTACCAAGGTACCACCGTGCGAGGACAGTAACCTGTATACGATTTTTAGGATAAGCGGATCCGCAACAGCGAGTATGTTCAGTAAACAAATTAAAAGAGAGCAAAATGGGCGCTTGTTTCCCTAAACGCCGCCAAACGGGGCATCAAGCAGATTGAAAGAGCAAAGCAACAGTTGCGAGGTTAGGATTGAATTTACCTCTAACAGTCGATCCTTAATATATATATATATATATATATATATACACCTTAGGAAAAACCATTGTTATACATGGGAAATCATTTCTTGGCAACAGCGCATCGGCTTGCCTACTTTCATCGCTATTCGTACTACAGTTAACCGCAGACCTGTATCACGAATGAGAATAATAGGCAGATACGCTGTGTTGCCAATTTGAGTAGAGCTTCCCGAATTGTGGGGAATTTAGAGTTAAGTGTTGATTCATTCAAGCTTTTAATCAGCATGGCCTAGACGTTAGAAGTTCATAAAGATAACATTGAAGCTGAATGCTGCTGGAGTATAGTGTTTCGAATATTCAAAGCGGAGCAGGACACTATACTCGTTCAATGGGTCATCAAGCCACAGTCTTTTCAACAAAGAAATTATTTTACGAAAATGCGTTATATTTTTACGATTTTGTCGTCACCAAATCTCTGTTTCTCAAAATGTACGTCTATTGTAGAATTTTCAGCAAACTAAGCAAGAAACGTGATCTAGTATTTACTCAACATTATGGATTTCTCGAAATACATTAAAAAATGTGACCTAGATACCTAACTGCCCCAAGCTCTTTAAATATAACACCTTAAACCAGGGTTACCAGGTGCTCAGTCACGTTGATTGTCATGTTGTACTGCGCAAGTCAGCAAACAACCTGGCGTAATAAACGTTAGGAATCATCAGGTATTGCCAGATTCCCGAATACCGGGCACCATAACCATAGTAACCGTTATAGTTGTCCTTCAAAGTTGTCAAATCGCCCCTATGGCGCAAATTCGCCACACCAGGCAACTGTGCTATAAACAAACCCTGTTTATCACTACTATTTGATAGTCATATGGTAGTTGTAGCCCTATCTAGCGGTCCATGATTTCTCTCAATACTGTTGTATCTCTACTGGCAACAAGAATAGGGATTACAAAATCATTTATACAACAATATACAAACATGAAAAATATGATTTGAACCATGAAACATTAATACAATTTTAATAGTTTGAACTTTTTTCATTTTTGGAATACTCTTATGTGGAATCCGCAGCTATTTTTCCCGAAATTTGGGTAGACTTAGAAATATGACATATTGGTATCGGCAACTCTGCGAATGGGAGAAACAAATCGCATTTGTTGAGCGCATCCGTCTAAGCGGTAGGCGCCAGCGCCCGTTCTGCCATCTTTCTCTTTTATCACTCTTCTACTTTACCCCGTTGTCCGTCACACTCCGACACGCTGCCACATAGGATCCTACAATCGAGTGTCTTTCACGCACCTACATACTTCTGTATATTTCCATCTCTCTTCCTCATCATAATGTATAATAATGTTTTTTCCCAAGGTGTATATAGTAAGCTTGTGAAGTCAATATCACTAAACTACACCCTCCCAACGACGTCCACCATTCTTGTATATCCTTTAGGGCCGATCGCATAATTGTACTTGGACCAGTTAAAATAGTATTAGTAATCATTGCAGAAAACACTATCTAATCAATCTTGAAAAATTTTGAAGCTAATATAGTCTTCTTATCAACCTTCTTTAAATTTGTTTAAATGAAAGACGAATTTGCAGACAATCATTTATTGAAAGAAAAGATAGAAAAGTAATAAGCATTTCAATGAACTTAATTTCAGTTCTTTACACAATATAAAACCAAACGATGTATTTTGGAACCAATTTCCATGTTTATTACATTTCTAACTACAAAAAATACAGTAAGGGGATATAAGAGGAATCTTAAATATATTATTAGTATATTATATCTAGAAAACAACGGATTGTTATTTTTTTTTCAAAAGGATTTTGTAAATAGATGAGGGAGGAACATCTAAGAAATACTACATTATGTTTGGTATTGAAGAATACATAGAAACAACTGCCTCACACTAGGTAGAACTACCAAAATTTGTCAATTTCAATGTTTTCAATAAAATTTTAATTTTACATGGTTTAGGCTGACGCATTGTGCAGTACAGCAAAAGCAGTTCCTGGGAATCATAAATAAAATCACTAGTCATATCGTCGATGATACTGCGATACCGCATAACTGACAGTAGCTCGAACCGCATACCAAACACCCATCAGTCGGCAGCACCAAAAATACCATCAAAAACTGCACATGGAGTTTAAGGCAGATCCTATATTGGTAATGTTTACGGGCACAACTGCCCCAGTGAACAATTTCGATAAAAACTATCAAACAATAGTACCTGAAAGCAAGGCGTAGGAGAAAGAGCCTCCTTCCTATACATGCTAAAAGCTACTGGACGGAGCTGGAGCTGGGATTTATGGGACAAGGCCAAAAACTGAGATCTCTATATGTGTAGGTAATATACAAGTCTGCGCAAAAGAGCTAATAAGAAATGAGACTGCAAATCAGTCTATCGCCATCTACTCAGACATCCAGGTAGCTATAAAGGCATTAAGTTCATCCCAAATATCGACTAAACTAGTATGGGGTTGAGAGAACACTTTCAAAGAGCTGGGGAAACCGAAACAAGGTAACACTGCTCTGGGTACCAGCACTTATAGGCCCAGAGCCTTTCTGTGGCATGATTAGAACACGCACTAAACAGTCCATAAGAAACTGGACCAAGAAAAAGTCCCCAAAATGGTAGAGCAGGCAAAATAGTTCATCAAAGAACGAACGCCCGCACCGAAGGACCTACTCGGATTCAATCGGAAGGCCATAAGGGCCAGAGTGGGCAGAAGGGGCCACATGCCGTTTCTGCAGAGAACATGAGGAAACCCCAGTGCATTTCCAGTATCACTGTGAATGCCTGGCATGACTACGGTTTCAGATAGTAGGAACCACAAGTCCAACAGCGGAAAGCTACATGCAAGGCGCTGTGTCAAGTCTATGGAGTCTGATTAAAGGATCAAGGCTGGACAGAGTGCTTTAGAAAGTATATACAAAAAAATCATCAGTCAAATCGCTCCAAGCTACGCAAGGCAAAACAATTCAGTCGGCCAAAACACGTAGCGATAAGAACATGTTCAGTTTGTTCATTCTTATTGATTACTGTCAAATTACGCGGTTCTAGTCACTGTCTGTTACGCGGTATTGCAGAATCACCGACGATATGTCGTGAATCAGCAAAATGGATAAAGCAGTCGGACAATGATGTCGCAAAAAGCTTCATTTTTAGAAGTAGTATGGTACACATTTTGAATAGAACATTTTGCGAACATAAATTGACAAAATTCAAGAGCTTGGACATCAGCCGGGGAAACCCGAAATATCGTATAGTTCGATAGCAGGAATGTTTGTTTCAAGAATGTAATGTGTTAAGAGATACTTGTGACCGTTTTGTAAATTTTGTTACCTTGGAACTATTCAACTTTACCACTAAGCAATTCAAGTTAAAACGTACAACTCTAAACCACCCTAGTGTGAGGTAGCATTCAAGCACATAGTTATCTTTATCGTAATTTCTCTGGGCACATACCAATATAGAGAGCAGCTAAGACATTTAACCGGAATCCTTAATTTTTTTTGTTTTCAGATGAAAATATTATTTAACACCAACTATTTAAATATCATGATTAACACAAATATGGGTATAATGTG
This sequence comes from Acanthoscelides obtectus, assembly GCA_963669975.1. Lineage (NCBI taxonomy): Eukaryota > Metazoa > Arthropoda > Insecta > Coleoptera > Chrysomelidae > Acanthoscelides > Acanthoscelides obtectus. The sequence goes on from CAVLJG010000001.1 coordinate 94,204,565, forward strand.
AAAAATGCAAGGTTAGTAAAACAATAAGACTGTATATCAGCAAAGTAGTAAATTCTAGGCATATTAACAGATAGCGCTAGTATCTATTTTTCTGTGATTCACCTTCATTGAATGTCATACACATTTAGTGCTATCTGTGTTTCTTATTCTTGAACTCATGTTCGGCAAACCTTGATAAATTATATAATGGTAGATGACGCTTTTCTAAGCCATGAGCCAGGCTAGGCCAATGCCAATGAACCAGCATGATGTTTTTTTATATGAAATTTACGGTTTTCTTTCTTTTGACTGTTACTTAAAAAGCATTATTTTTATCATTCCTGAGCAGAGGACAAGGTGTGTTCACGTTCGTCCATTGCTGAGTAGAGCCGTTAGATTCGTATTTAATTTGGCAGGTAGAAGGGTCCGACCGAACTTTTGGTTTCGCTTTCGGCTAGTTTCGGTCGAAAATCAGAGTTTCGGTTTCGGCAGAAAAACAACGTTTGTACGTTTTCGAAATTTGATCAGACCTAAGGTCAAATTTGCAAGGGGAAAAATTGTTATTTAGGTAATATTAGATCAGACTGTTCAATTATGATTATTAGATTACGTTCTAATAGCCTGTTGCATCAACATTGAATTTGACTTTTGTAATACTACAGAAATCTTTTATGTAATATAAAATGGAAGATAAGGCTCAATGTCAGGCTGAATATTCAAAACTGTACAAACTAAAGTTCATAGAAAATGCCATAGTCACTAATCTCTTGGAAATAGTTTTTGTTTTTGGTCTTGAATCATTCTTCTAGAAAACCACGATTTATTAGTTTAAGGATATCCAAATCATCTTTTAAAATATCATCATGATCAATAAAATCCATTTTTGAAGACTAAAGATGAATTAGACGATCTTGCAGCCAAAAATTTGATTGCTCAAGTTGAAACTCTAGATTCGGTCGAACACTACTGGGCAGTTTATTTCTACAATGATTGACAGGATATCATTAACTTACCAGGGCTAGGTTGAGCCTGTACGCCAGAAAAGCTGAAGTTTATCTGTCAGGCAACACATTCAGAATATTGAACTTCGGTTGTTCAATCGATCTGATGTATTAGCAAACGGTAAAAGGCGATAAACAAAGAATGCTGAAGGGCGACATTATTTTCAGTCCCATTTCATTAAAATAATTAATTTATTACAGTCTTAAAGTTCCACTTATAGTGTTTCAAATTATACCATTCGTTGCCAAGAAAAATTAACAAGCAGATAACTTAGATGCAAATATTAAAAAAGTGAATTAATACCCTCTCTAAATACTTGTCAGTCGTATCAGTCATGCTTCAAACATTTTCCCTGGAATGCATGCATTTTTAATTGTTAAAAAAAGCTTCGCTTATATTTTATTGTTTGGACAAAAAGTTTTAAAATACTATTAATGGCAATAAATAGAAGTTGATCCTAGTTTTTTTCTGGTTCTCTAAATTATGGAGTATGAAGTATCTTTAAAGATATTTTTTCAATCTTTATCTATTTTTAATATTAGAAACAAATTAGTATGAAGCATGACAGAAACGAAATCTGATTATAAATCTTGAATGATCTATTAACATCTAAACATTTGAATAAAACCATTTTATTCATTCACAAATAACACTGGCGAAAATCTGTCATTTGTGTATTTGCATCCTACATGGTCTGTGTAGGACAGTCATATACTCGATAGCCGCTACCGTTCAAAAATATAAATAGCGCTCCTTTTTTGGTCAGTGGATTAAAACTTGCAAAAATCAATATTCTGTTGCCTTTAAAGGAATGATTTGGAAATGTTACAAAAAAGTAAAATGAAGTACAAGCAACTGTCTAATTTGTCACTAAATTCTAGATTTTGAAAATAATCGATATGTTATCTACGATTGAAAAATACAGTTATATGGTTTTTTTAATTGTCATAATTTTCCATTATCTATATTTTCTAAATTTACTATTTTTCCAATTTTCAAAATTATTCAAGTTTGAGGAATGTTAAAAAAAATCATCACAAGCATGAAACAGCGTAAAAGTACGTGAGGGTAATAAAATATATGAAAAATGAAGTACTGCTACTAAATTTATTATAGCAAGTATCGCATTTAGATTTTCGAACAGCACCGATCTTCCACCATCTCAATTGTGTTACTTTTTATTTAACTGCCAAATCTGACAATAAGTAGAATGACAAGCAGCATTAACAATGAGACACTCCCACGTGTGCCCAAAATGAGGTCGCTAGCCGATAGTCGAATCGCAGACATTTTTCCGAATCAACTTTCACCAAATTGGTAATTTCCCTTTCTCTGACAATACACATACCAAATACCTTAAGGCGAACGGTTTCTTGACAGAATGACATATCGTTTTTGCGCATGTGTTTATCTTTAATTTTCCAGTAGTAAACACATTTTATAATTTCGATTTATAAACTGATTGAACCACAATATAAAAATGCATGCAATGATAAAAATCATATTAATCTTCTACATTCAAAACTATTTTTGAAAAATATGAAACTAGAAAAGGTAACTGGTGTCTGATTTATAAAAGTACAAGCAGAATCAATGTAGTTTTAAAGTATTAGATTAGAATCGGGTTAAGTTACAATAAATCACGAAATAGGCAGAAAAAAGAGAAACTATACGTTATATGGAAAACTCAATTTTCTAACAATCAGTATTAGACCTAAGGTGCAGAACCAGTTGACTTGCCACTGATGAACTGGATGTCACTAGCATCCATGTGTAAATTTGAGAAACAATGATAAACCGGGCAATAAAGTTATTAGCCTGCTAAAGCCCAGCTAAGTTGGGCAATGTTGATAAAATCATAAAACATAACATATGGTAGAATGTATGATTATGTCACCAGTGTTGCCAAACCTACCGATTTTTCGGAACTTCTAACAACATAGTACCTTTCATGGATTTTCTGTTATATGGAGAAATTTTGTCTATTAGAAATAAAGTCTGTTATTATTATAATTATTAAAAACCGCATAACTTAACTCATGTCATTCCGTCAAGATACATCCTTACCTGCCTCCCACACACCCCAATAAACAACAGTCCGCGTTCGACCTCGGCCGCGCGCCTTCGCTGAACGACTGTGCGCTTACTGCGTTGTCTGCTGCTAATTGGTTGCGACGCGGGCGCCATCCCTCACGATTGGTTGCAGTCATGGCGCCGTCGTGCAGTCGCCGCTTAAGCCGCCGCCATTGCTGTCGGCTCCCGGATAGGTGCCGCCGTGTGGTACAGATGATCCTGAATCAGAGGCGCGTTGGCCCCTTGGCCCACACTCCCCCCTCACACCCACGGCGTCCAGCCCTCGTACAGCAACGCTAGGTTGTCTAGACTGCTCGCCTCTCTTATCACGTATTCCACCTGGAACAAAGATGTATACCAAACCATTTATTGACCACATGTTGTGGCCATATCGTAGAATGGACCATTCCATGAAATGTACACGTATCATCAACCAGATCACAAAGTGCGTAGACCAGTTCAATGATAACAAATCGTTTAACGATATGATCAACTTCATGAAATCGATGCATTTTTGCTAAAGTAACGTAAGTGACATTTTTGGTGAAAATCATGTTTTTCCATTAACGTAAGGCTTTTATTGTTGAGAAGGTACTGCCAAAGTGTAGGAAGCCTAGATTTTACTTTAAACCTTTGTTATTAAGTTTTTTGAAAACGTATGTCCAGAATTTTTTAAATCATATCCGTAAAAGAAACGTAACTTTAACACTATTTCCATCATAGTAATGCAAGCTAACGTTTTTTACCGCCATAATAACGCCATAAATAATAATTACGATAGTGTTAGGTTCGTGCTACCCTCGACTAATTATTGATATTAGGGAAGTAAATAATAACGACATTTTTTTATAGTCAGAATTCAAAAATATTACAATCTTAACTAATATTTTTTTTCTGTCAATATTTTTAATGCCATTAGCAATCAAAAAAGAAACGGTTGATTTTTCCAAAAGTTTGAAACAGTACTTTTTTTTCTAAATAAAGTGAGCAATAATAATGAATTATTAAAATTATAAAAAATGCATTGGCGAAAGAATTAGGCTATTTTACTTTTCAACGTATTAAGTAACTACGCCACTTGTTAGATAATTAAGATTTTTATCTTCTCATAATGGGTACCACCGAAATAAGAGAAACGACAAAGTTTAAAAATTTTCGAAAACATTTTGTCTGAATTATAAGAAAAAAACTTATTTATTAGCATATTTTCAACACAATGTATCTCGGAAATGAAACATTTCCGGACACATGTTTATCGCAAATTTTTCATCTACATATTTTTTAATGTTCTGGTTGTGGTTGAAGTTTTGAATACTAATTTAGTGACACCCTGTATAGGGAATTCCCGTGTTATTAAGACTTTATTAAACACAGAAAACTTTTAATGAACTACAAATATAAAAAATGAATACATATTTGCAAGTTATCCTAAAGTATTTCTTTGTTTAAGGTCGAAAGCGGCAAGAAAAGGCAGTTTCTGAACCTGAAAAATTTATAAACAACTGCTTCCAATATCCGAAATGAAGAAAAGGGATTTGGAAAAACTTTGCAAAAACAATGTCATACTTGCCAGGTTTCACGATGAATTCTTTAAATTAAAATGTAAGTCTTCTCTTCCAGATGAGTTAGCAGAAACTGATGCAGAGGATGACAATGAAGATGAAAGCTCCAAAACTTAAACTCTATTTTGTGTTTTTTTTTTAATAATAAACGATAGTTCTTAATTCTTTCCAAAATACTTTAAGTGCTACAATTTGCCGCCAAACTGACGTATCTGTGTACTTACGTTACATTTTTGATCAAGATTTCGAGATTTCTGAACCCGTAAAGTAACGTAAGTATTAATTAACCACTAAAACTATAGAAAAACTTCAAAAAACATTTTTCTTAATTAAATATAGACCTCAGAGAAACACCCTGATAAATTTTGCACAATTTAAAAAAGTTTATCCAGGTTAAATTAAGAACACGTTTTTTCTCCGAAATCGTTTTTGGTGACTTACGTTACTTTGGCAAATACGTATCGAAATGGTCACATTAATTACTCAGAGGCGTTGGCAGCGCTTTGTTTACATTTCAACACGGCAGTCGTTAATAACAAAGTTGTTTTTCGAAGTGAAAATTGTTATAACTCGTTACCACGACAAACATAATATTATAGCTGGCACACAGTTTTGATTTCAAATAAATGAATAATAGTGTAAGTTAGGAGCGAAATTCTAACCTGTGAATCACATTCCGAACTCTTGACGTTTTGGTCGGTACTTGCGTGACCTGCATAGTACTAGAGAACTCTAGTCCACTACACACTATAGTAGCCTTTTAATCTTACTTTCATCCTCATTTGAGAACGAGCCATTAGAATTTTCACATCGAAAAATAGCTTTTTTTATTAACGAATGCCCTGTTGAGATGTAAACAAAACGCTGCCAGCTCCTCTAACGGTAATCAATGTAAATATTTTACGATTTGATCAAACATGCTTGACCAGCTCATGAAGTTTGAAGTCTTATATCGTTAAACGATTTGTTATCATTGATCTGGTCAACACACATGATGATCTGGTCAATAGATAATAATGCATTTCATGAAATGATCAATTTTACGATATAGCCATGACATATGCAATGTATATGTGAGGTTTTACAAACTATTTTACAATCTATCCGAGTGACGTCATAGCATGAACGTACTCATCAACTGAATAAAAACAGCAGTCCGGATCTGTAATTATCCTCAAAGCCGTTTTTTGTAAAATTAAGATTTGACTAGACGTTATTGAGTGTAACCAGAGCATTCTGCCATATGTAATGTGACTATGGACCACAAAGTAAGGTTATTTATCGAGGCATCTACTAAGCTGCCTAAGAACAAATAATTGTGTAGAGAGTCTAGAATGTTAATAAAATCAATGTGAGATGTCCAATTTAGTCTTGTAGCCCGTACTAATCCCAGAAGTTTTACTGGTTCAGATTTCACAACCCACCTATAAGAGGAAAATGTAACAAGAAATGTCTTGTTTTCATTTAGCGATAACTTGTTGGCTAAAAACCATCTATTGGATTGTTCCAGACTATCTACACCCGTGTTTTGTTCAGGTCTAGACAGCAAGGTGCGAATAGGAAGCAGGATCCATTATCAATACTTGGGGGCAGATCATTGATTATATTAGAAATAACAGGGGGCTAAGTGCTGATCTCTGCGGTACCCTCGTTGCAAATATTCAAAAGGTCAGAGGCGGCAGGCTTAGAGCTTACATTCTACTTCCTATTAGACAACAGCGCTAAATAGGTATTTCTTATGACATAGTATTCTAATTTGTTCAATAGTACACATGTGATTTTATGCAATCAAATGCTTTCCTCAATGTACAACACATGGTAGCTATAGTATTAGAGTTATCTCCTATATTATCCAATATTTCCTGTAATGGTGAGTTGCGTTTATTGTGGTTAACTTTTTTCAAAATCAAAATTGTACTACAGATAGGATAGATTTACCAGGGTAATAAAGTTTTTCACGGGACAGAGAAATATCTTACCAATCGACGATTTAGATAATATAAGGAACATACTAATAAACTCTACACAAAATATGCAGAAAATTTGATGAGGTTTAGCATAGTTTAAAAATTACATTTTTACAGCAGCCGATGATTAAATTCAGTTTTTTCCTAGCATTTTTGCTGATTGAGATTATTGATGTAATAGTTTTTTGCAAATTTGTACTTTTTTGCAACAGCGTCGCCCTGCATAATAGTGAATCTACGATGTTTTTTTAATACACCGCGAAAGAGAAAGATTTGTTCAAACCACTGTATTGCATGCCAATCAATAATATTTAGTACCGTTTGAACTCGCCCCAAATACTCTTATTTTTACCTTATAAAGATCAAATAGAATAATTGTGGTGCATTTGCGGTGATTTTGCTGGTAATTGCTCACGTTACTGCAACCCGCATTTCGCTAATATGGACTTTTTATTGCAGGCTCGTAGGATACAATATGACATACACTGAAGGAACAACATGTGACGGGGGTGTTACCTGAATGTCTGGGTAAAAACGGTACATGTTCAGTGCTATTTAACCATTTTGCATTTGAAAGTGGTTTTTAGAACAGTTCGGCAGAAATAAATATTTTTTTACACGAAATGGAGTGCACAATTTCCACAACAATCATGTTTGGGCAGTAGAAAATCCGCATGCTGTAAAAAGAACTCATTTGCATCAAATGTCTGGGCTGGCGTGGTAAATGGCATGCTTATTGGAACCTACTTTTTTCCACCTCGACTGGCTGGTGACATTTGACAGAATATGTGGTTTCTACATGATGGAGCTCCACCATATTTTAGACGAGAAGTTCATGAACATCTAAATAATGAGTTTTCGAATAGATGGATAAGGCGCAATGGACTCATTTCTTGGCCTGCTCGCTCCCCGGATTTAACGCCTTGCGATTTTTTTCTGTGGGGCTATTTGAAAGCGCACTGAAAATGCCTGTGATTTAATTCGTGGACACCAGGATTTTATTTTCGAAGCTTGTAAAGAGTCGTTGATTCGCCGACCAAGATTTTGCGTTAATTGAACAAATGGGGACAATGTTGAACAGTTTTTGTAAAAAACAGCATCCATTTAACTTGATAATGATTTATTTTAAATAATTTTTAATAATGTAAACTAACTCTCTTATTATGCAACTAATATATAGGTGATTTTTGGTATATCATTTTCTTTTGCACAGTTCTACAAGCTGTTAAAATAAATGACTCAACTTTGAAAATACCCTGTATAGCTAGTGCAAGACACTGACAGCTAGTACGTGTTATGCATTTTACAATATCACAATCCGACACAAGATATCGCGATCCGGTATAAGAACTTGCAAAGTGACATTGTTAGTAATAAAGGTGCTGCAATGTCACACACGAGTCAACTGAACTAATATGGAATGTTTTAATCTAGAGCGCCAGCTTATGTTGGAGAGTTGTTTAAAAGTACAGAAATCTCCGTTCTAATCAGGGAAAAAATGGTGGAAAACTTGAGCTTCCCTTAACGCCACGCCCACTTAAATTATCTAAGAATGCATTAAGCAGACGAATAAGCTGATCGCTTGACATTTATCTAGCCATAACGGTTGGCCATAATTTTTTATTAACGTGCATTTCGTGTGGGAGAACTTTCAAATCCATTCATTGACTTACATCATTGCTAGATAAAATGAAAACATTGCATACGTCGTACATGTTTTTTTGTCCTTAGTTTTAAGAAGGGTTGCTGAACTGCTATCAATTCTGATCTTCCGGTATAACCCGAACACACACAAAAATGCTCACCTGCTCCTGCACAGTACACTTTCTGCCAGGGTCAGGATCCCTACCCTCCAGCTTCATCTTCACTCTGCGCCACACGTTGACCGCGTACGCGTTCCTCTGTTGTCCCTTGCCGCCGTTCCCGTTCATGCTGTCCTGCTTCGCCAACGCCAGCTCTTTGTCCTCTAGGTGCTGGAGGGGCGCCCTCTCGGCCAGGTCGCGACGCCCTTCGACACTCTCCAGGCGCAACAGGTCGTCGTAGATGTCGCGCGTGTGGGCGCGCACGTACTCCAGGTGCTCGCGAAGGATTTGGACTTCCTCGAAACTCATGTCCTGGTGAAAAAATTAAAATCCGATATGTAGCAGCAAGACACGCAATCCCAAACTTAACAATTTGGCAAATGAAAAAATGTGTGCGAAAGAGATTTTTCTGCAGATGAGGTAGAGTTATTGAAAAGTGAAGATAGGCATCGTTCCATCCTGTCACTGAATCTTGTAGTTTTGATAAGCAACCAAGACGCGTTAGTTGCTTATTTAGTTCTTTTGAAAATAATTAGATAGACACCTAAGATTTTCAGTACAAGTTTGAACTCGCCCAAGTCATTTGGTTGTCCGTAGCGATTTGTTTATGTGGAACAGTTTTTCCTTTTGTGTTCTAAAAATGAGTGACATCAATTTCAAGCAACGGTGTGCTATCAGGTTTTGCTTCAGACTTGGGCACAGTGCAATGGATACTCTTGCTAAACTTCAGCAGCCCAAGTTTTCGGTGATTAAAGGCATTTTCAGAAGGGAGAGAGTCGACTGAAGACGAACCAGAAAGCGCAAGGTCTTCATCTTCAAGGACCGATGAAAATATCGACAGAATCCGGGACCATGTGCGTTCAGATCGTCGGTTAACACTCAGAATGATCGGAGAAGAGTTAAATTTGACTCATATCACCGTTCATCAGATCAAAAACAATTGAGTGTTGCATCACCATAATGCCTGACTTGAGTCCACCTCAAGGGAACACGTAAAAACATCCGACTAATAGCAAAAAAGTTATGGCCGAAACCGAGGCCAAACTGCAGGTTTTGGCACTTGTTGATAATGCGACGATAGATTCTCGCAGATGCTTTAAATTCTTCAAATTCGTACCTCTAAATAAACACAACAAAATTGTATATTGTAGAGTAGATTGGTCTAGTAGTTTTAGAGAATTGTCTATTCCAAAACACCTGTTTTCCGGCCATCACTACTAATTTATTGAGCAGGGTTAGTTCAAACGGCATTTTATAGCAAAATACACTAGTTACCTTGCCGATATGAATCGCAAGCCATTCCGGAAGATACATGTTATTTTTATGCAAAAAAGGATGGGTTACACTTTTTCTTCTATACAAATTCAAACATTTCTTATTTGTGAGTAATTCGCAACAAAAGATGATAGACACAGCCGCTTTGTTTTAAAATATGTATAGTAACGCATATTTTTCGAATATCGTAGCGCACTTGTTCAATTACTCACAAATACGAAATGTTTAAAAATAACATTTATATTTCGAAATGGTCTGTGATTCATATCGGCAAGGTAAACGCGTGTATTTTGCTATTAAATGCTCTTTGAACGAACCCTGCATATTGCTCAATAAACTAGTAGTGATGGCAGAAAAAAGGTGTTTTGGGATAAACAATTAGGAATTCTCAAGAAACTACTTGACCAGTATACTCCAATTTTATTTATTAAGTATGTATCGAAGAAAGAGACTAAACCAAAACAGTGATCATCGCGCGATTATTGCGTGATAAGTAAACTGATATATTTCAAGAGAGGGGGAGCATAACTGTTATTGGGGAGAATAGGTCGAGCCCTTACACAAAACTAATGACAAACCAGAGGGTGGAGTGGGAGACGATACGACCGTGCATGCCGACTGTCCCGGTGGCTGGCCGTACAGTACAGAGTTGGCATCAGATTTATACTGGTATTACTGTGTGCTTATTAGATTTGTCAGTTTAATTTCATAGAACTCAAAATGTCTGATACGGATACAGCTGATGAAGTTGTTGATATAAGCTGCACATCGCCTAAAAAAGAGCTAAAAGGCTTCATTTTAGCGTTATCGAAAAACAAATAATTATCAACATTTATAAATACGAAATGTGAGGAAGGAGTGACTCAAGTGTTCAGGACATTGTTTGCAAAGCTGACACGTACATATTTTTCAATACTTGTAAGATGAGGAATTTCAACTAAAATTATATTTTATTTTTGTTTTTGTACATGCTTAAACTATATCGAGATAAGAAATCAAGCAATCATTTTGTTGGTTTTTAATGCTTTCAATAGAAGCGTTTTTAAAGTGTCCAAAATGAACTATTTTTAGTAAAATGTAAGCGATGGATAATTGCCATGCCGATGCATTATGGGCATTTGAATCCAAAGAAACGGGAAACTACCATGAAGAAATGGATGGAGCCTCGCTTGAAAATTGGTTCTCAAATACTCTACGGAAGCTTGAAGATAATTAGGTTATAGTATTAGATAATGCTTCATTCCACACGAGAAAATTATAGAAAATTCCAACAACGTCAATAAAAAAATCAGAAATTCAAGGATGGGTTAAAAATAAAAATATTGATTATGATGATACTACGGTGAAGGCAGAATTGTTACAAATTGTCACGACGCATAAAAATAAATATAACATGAACATAATTGATGAAATGGCCAAAAAACAAAATAAACCTGTTTTACGACTGCCTCCTTACCATTGTGAGCTCAATCCAATTGAGCTCATTTGGGCAGACATAAAAAAATATGTTGCAGCAGAAATAAATGGTTTAAATTTTCTGACATTAAAAATATTTAACATGATGCTATACAAAGAATAACACCGAATAAGTGGGAAAATGTATCAGCATGTAAAAGAAAAAGTCGAACCTAAAATGTGGGAATTAGACGGTATCATTGATACTCACGTTGCCCCTCCAATCATAAATCTTGATGACAGTGGGAGTTCCACGGCCTCAGATCTACGAGTAGAACGATTTTTCATTTTCAAATATATGCATTTCCGGTTTTAGAGGTTAAATGTCTGTGCAATTAATTTTTGTATAATATTTAATATATATTATTATGTATTCAAATCCTTTTTCTTTTTTTAGTCTAACATTAAAATTAACTGTTTGCACACTGACGTCCGTGTTCAGGCGGTGGTTAGGTATACTTGTATGCATATGCAATTATCGTTTTAATCTGTGAAAACATTTTTTAAAAGCCTGCTTTATAAATGCGCCTTACGACACATTTCGAGTATAATTTCTTGATACAATACTTCTACTAAAAACAACAATAGACAGTTGTTTTCTTTTGGTCATGACAGTTAAATTAAAAAAAAATACATTAATTCCAAGCTTTACGTTTGGACCCTATACATGCCTGCAATAATTGTACATACTTTTTGATCGTGTCATAGAACCACAAATCATTTATTCTCAGTACAGCCCGGTAACGTGCTCGGCGTTCTGGAGCGCCATCACTTGGGGTATACGTAAATATGTTTAGGTTTGGTCTCTTTCTTTCGATGGATACATAATAGAAGTATCCTACGGATTTAAAAATTTCAAATAGTTGCGTGAAATTATCGTCGCATTACCAACAAATGCGAACACCTGCATTTTGCATCGTTTTCGGACAATATTTTTGCTATTAGTCGGATCTTTTTACGTGTGGTCTCATTTTGTAGGTTTCATAAATCTTATAGATAGATAGTCTTTATTGTCTTTTTTTGGTCATAAATAGCTATGACATAAGACTTGTCAACATTACATATACAATACATAAGTATGCGATATGCAAAAAGAACAGGTAGTTAATTAAAACAGTAATTGAGATAATAAATAATAAACAAATAAATAAATAAAATAGGAGTCATTACAAACACAAACAAATTCTTAATGACATCTAACGAACATGAAAAAAAAATCAATTTGAAATAAATAAAAACAATTGAGCACTTAAAACGTCTAGAAGAGGAGCAATAAATAGACTGTTTATTTTCCGTTAAGCTTAATAAATAAATAAAAAGAATAAATAAATAAAATTAAGCAGTTAGGTATTCGTCGACGGTGTAGTAACACTTTTCTTTCTTCTTATATGAAAAGTTTTTTCGTTCCTCTCATTACTTTCAACAGAATCTCAAAACGCGTTTTCTCGTTCTTTGTTGTCAAATAAAAAGTTTTCCCATAAAAATTTACCCATTTTATGCGTCCATGTTTTAAATACCACCTTGGACACCTTCCACCAATAAACACCAGACTTTACAATTATTTCGGAGAAATCTGCTAATATGATTAGACTATGAGGATAAACTTGATTATCATTGAACAACAGATGTAAAATATTTCAGTCATAAAATTGCAATTTTGTCTAGATAGAGAACATCTACTGTACTCACCTTCTTGAAAATAGCTATCGCATCAACAAAATGATCCGTGTATAACTTGTACTGATGCACGTAATAAAGAGCGGCAGCACTGTATTCTTCTACTTTGGTTATTGTCTTCAACAATCCTTTCACGTCGGACATCAGTTTACAGTGTACATTGTACAAGCTCTTTAGGTTATCTGTCAGAGACATCAGCTCATCGATTTTGATGAAGATACGCTCCTTCTTCATCTGAAAAATAGGATCTTGATCAAAGGAAAGCCTGAATTATATTATACCAGTATTATAGTCAAAGTCTCCAGGTTAATTAAATTTAAGGTGTCAGAATTGAAGAACGGTAGCGACTATATTTAAAAAGAAATATTCAAAGGCACTAGACTGCAATGGCTAATTGTGGTTTGTCTAAAAATGGCAGTGAAACCAAGTTTCTACTGACTGCAAATGGAACCGCAAATGTAGATGGAAAGCATACAGAAAAATGGGTATAAATGACATGGCCTATTTTCATTAAAATACTGATTTAGTGATCTACAAATGTAGGATTCATCTGATATCCCTTTTAAGCAAATTTGCTTAATTTGAGTTTCTCACCCCTACGTTCACCTCCCATAGCTTTCAAAAAGTCGTAACGGTAACGATTCTCTAATGTGCGTGCCAGGACATTCAGGTGAAGCAAAAAATGAAAGGGCGGATGAGGAAGCAAGGAAAGGATCATCCACACCCTATACAGGCCCAAAACCTGCCCTGGAGGTGCCAAACAGCACAATAAGGAACTATGTCAAAGAATGGATGAGAAACCAGCACAAGGAACATTAGCTCTTAGTGACTGGTTGCAGGAATGGGAAGGAATTCATCTCGGGACAATGTCCAAATAAGACTGGGGAACTGCTCTCAATGAGTAGAAACCAACTCCTTGCAGTTACAGGACTTCTAACAGGACACAGTGGTCTGAAAGAACACTTGATCCATAAAAGGCTGTACGATGGAGACCTTAGCTGCAGACAATAAATAATAAATATAAATAAATAAATAGCGTTTATTTCCCTACAGTTAAGGAAACCATGTACAGGACAATCCTAAGATTCAAAATAACAAGAACAGAAAACATCTAAAGAAAAAACAAATAAGAAAAAGAAGCAAAAAAACATATTTCACTCAGGTGAGTAACATATCATAATTATCCAAGCAATTTCTAGCTACTCCCAGAATGATGTTCAAACTGTCAGCATGTATATCACAATAATTTGATATTGGATTGAAAGTTTCACACATCACATATATGGGTGCCTTCAAAAACAAATTTGTGCGAGCCCTGTCGCAATAAAATGTGTTAGCTGTACGAGTTTGAATAGATGGAACATTAAAGTTTATTTGAGCCACAATCTCATTAGCATCAATTTGATTGTGCAGTAGTTTATGCAAGAACATAATTGATGCACACTGCCTTCTCAGTTCTAAAGACTGTACTTGAAACCTAGACAGTAACAAACTTTCAGATATACCACGTTCAGGATATATACCGTCAACTTTGAAAGATAAAAATTTTATAAACTTCGTCTGAACATGCTCAAGAGAATCAATGTAGCAGTTGCAAATTAACGATGCATATTCCAATTTCGATCTAATATATGCAGAATACAAAAGCAACAGTGACTCTGGGCAGCTAAACCTTCTACAGTTTCTCACAATAAAACCGTACCCCCGCGAAGCTTCACTCACCTTTTGAGCTATGTGGAGTGAAAAATTAAGTTTATGGTCAAAAACTACACCCAAATCCTTAACTGAGTTATAACGATTTATGTAAGCATCCCCAATTTTATAATCAAATTTACAAGCAGAAGTTTTCCTGGAAAAGCTGACTACACTACACTTAGAGGCATTAAGAAATAAATTATTCTCGTCACACCCAGCCACTAGAGAATCAATATCACGCTGAAGTTATATACAATCAGTCTCAGCCTCAATAATCCTGAATTAGTGCTAAAGCTGATGAATGGAATCCATAATAAAGTTTATTCAAAAGTATGCCATGGTCCACCCTATCAAACGCTTTAGCAAAATCGATGTATACTACATCTAGTTGACCTTGAAGATCGACACGTTCAATAGCGAACTGAGTGAAGATTGTTAAATTAGTTACTGTTGATCTCTTAGTAAGAAAACATGCTGAAAAGGGGACAGAGATCTATGAACTGCGGAGTAAATTCAATTATGCAATATTATTTCCAGCAATTTGGAGAAATTCGACAATATTGCCACCGACCAGTATTATCCCCTGATTTGAAAATAGGTGTCACTCTAGAAAGTTTCCAGATATCAGGGTATATGTTGGTTTCTATAGTCAGATTGTATATTTTTAATAACGGCTTAACAAAGACATGAATACAATCTTTGACTATGAACGAGGGGGTGTTGTCTGGGCCGGCCGTTACTCTATTCTTGAGTTTTTTAGATGCAGCAATAATCTCATTTTCATGAATGTTATTAAAAATATGTTAACCTGACTAGTAGGATTCATGCCTTCAATATAATCATTACGAGTAGATGGATCAACAAAAACACTATTAAAAAAATCTGCAAATTCATTGACAGCACAGTAAGGATCGTTCAGTGAGATGTCATTCAACTTCATTTTACCAGGAATCCTAGTAGTTCGATTTTTTGTATGCATGAAGCTCCAAAAATGTTTAGGATCTTGAGAGATAGACATCTCAACATTACGTGTATAATTTTTATAGGTCACAGATATTTGACGCTTTACCTCAGATCTAAGACGTTTGTACTGTTCATGTAGATGGTTATTGTGAATCTTTTTGTACTTCTTGTATAACTTTGCTTTATGCTTGACTTTCCTAATAAGTTCGCTGGTGTACCACGAAGGGTACTTATGACTCAAAGATGTATATTTGGGTACGTAAATATCAAAGATAGTGTATAAAAATTTATAAACAGACAGACAGACAATGTGGAAAAGGCACAGAATCCGCCCTCGAGACGCTGGATCACATGATACATCAACTCTTTGGGAAACCAAAACTAGAACCGAGGGAGTTTAGAACAGTACCGACAGGGAGACTGTACCAACTGGTACAGAACACTAGAGTGCTGGATTGGGAACTGTAAATTCGAGGATCAAGGCACAATAAGCCCTAGAGGAGCAGTGCCATCGGGATTTTGGTCCGACGGCTCCCGGAAAGGATAAAAAAGGGTATCGATTGATCAACGCACCAGATTGGTGTAAGATCAGCATTAGTACATAGCATCGCTGGAGCTGGTTGATTCAATAATCAGTTACCAGTAGGTAGCTTGTGTGTTGATATTACGGGGTTGGCAAAAAGAGTCATAGGTGGGCTAGTTGTCAGGCTTCGCTTCCCCATCACTATTACTATAACATCGACTGACCAAAACATCGAAAAATTGACTGATATGCGGAGTCTTAAAAAATGAAAAAATCGTGTATTTTGGAAGGAAAAAATAAAAACGCCGAGATCGGGGGAGGCGAGATGCTATTTCCCTTGATACACCACATGTCGATTATAACTCCCCAAAAGATGAACCGATTTCCAACATAACTAAGAGCCATTTCGATAGGTAAGACTTTCTATTAAAAAACCTCAACATACATACATACACATAGATATCTTAAAATTAAAAAAAACCTCCTTTTTGCGCCGGCAGTTAAGCCCAAATTCACATCTGTGATTTCATTTGAGGGTAAAAGTAGAACATGGAGATTTTATTTCTTGTACGGATGTGTGCGGCCGCTCCCTGCCTCCGAATGTTTACTTGCGCGGTTTGACGTTTTCCTTTCGATTTTGGAAATATAAGTTGATCATGCATTTTCCTATTAATTCTTTTTCAAAATTCAATTTGATGGCTTCTACACAGATTTTGGTTAAAATTTTACAAATTAATACTATGGAAATTTCATTAGTTTATAATTATTCAATTTTAGTGATCTTATTGACCAATATTTTATTCTGTGACCTGTGTTTTTTTTAATGAATGGACTACACGTCGTAAGTAGTTTTTTTCATTAATCGCTTTAATTGATATTCAATATTCTTTGTAGTATGTCCTGATGAAAATAAATATTATATTTTCGAAAGCTTAACTTAAACAAAGAATCACGTTATTTCTGGCTTGACTTCGTTTTGCGTTTGACTGCTTCCCGAGAATTTGTACTTTGTATTGTAACGGTTTCACCGTCCGATCGTACTTATTAAATCACTTCTCCAGGCATTTCCAATTTTCGGTTTGATTTTATCAAACTATGTGATGTAATTCTAACCTAGAAAATCGTTGGTTCTCTTTTGAGGCAGACTGAGATTGGAAATGCCTTGGCCATTGGGGCACGTTGCTAATGCACACGGTTCTTTTTCAGATTGGGGCCACCCCCTTTCCCTTTCCCTTTGTCTTTGACTTTGCTTTTGCCTTTGACTTTGACTTTGCATTGCTTGGCCTATCACTTCACCCATGCATGTGCCTTGGCAGCGCCATCACCTTTAAGTTCAACTTCGCCTACATCTAGTTTTGAAGCCACTAAATGTGAGGTTACCCCTCATAACTGGGACCTCCACTTCAAGCACCTGGCCATCTTCGCTTCACATATTTTTGAGTGGTTTTGAACTTTGACAGTATTTTGTAGTCTGGATAGTTACATAGATTCGTTGCGATGTATGCCTTTGAGGGTCTTGTACAGTTTCTTAAATTGAAAGTGTTTTCTTCATATGCATTTTATTTTCTTCTTGAGACTTGTCATATATGCTTTCCGCCTAGTTACTAATCTGTGCGTATTGATAAACTCTTAAAACCTCTGGCGTATAAGTAAAACTCACTTTTGATATAGTAATTTATGTCTCAGTTCAATTCAATCAGTTCAATTTGATTTGAAGTAATTGTCAATTCCTTCTTGAGATTTTTCATATATGCTTTCAGCCTTTGTGCACATTTGTGCGTATTGCTAAGTCTTGAGCTTGGTTGCGACATTGATTTCATGTTTCGCTATAGATTTTGAAATATCTGGTGATTTTGCTTTTGCATTATTGCATTTGTTTTGATAGTCTGCTCTCATAGTTTTTTTCCGACTTCTTATTTATTTCAATTTCTGTCTTGATTTGAAGTAATCGCCAATTCTTATAGATTCAGTATAGTAGTTCTCTTTTCATACTTTACACTGGTAAATTATTATAGTTTTTCTAATCTTGTAATATTTCATATTTGAACTTAACTTTCATTTTACAACGATATGGTTATTCTCAGTGTAGACTTTGAAGTGCGCTGATGATATCAGTGATCTACATGAGAATATTTCATAGACTATAGACATTCTTGTCTAGGGCTTTGGAGTGCACCTATGGTGACCCTAGAAACTTGTCTTTCTCTCATATTTTTGCTTTAAATCAAAATTCGAATTCTTACCTATCATATTTATTTCTATTTCTTGTTCACTAGATTGTTTTTTTTATAACTCCAATTTTGCACCTACATATATCGTAGACTTTTGCATACAATTTTTGCTTGCGGCATTACTCTCATGTATCATGATTTATTAAAATATCTTGTGATTATCGTTTCGCTATTTTGCATTTTACATATGCTCACTTCGTTTCTCAATTATTACTCATGAAACTTTTAATATTTTGCTTACTTTTGTATTTTTTGAGAATTCTTTATGAAATCATGGTCATATAGCTTTGATATTTCCTTTCACTTTGTGATTTTAATACTAGTAAATTTACAGTTGCACTTGTGTTGCACTTAGTTTTTTTTGGAAATTTATTTTGCTCTTTTCTATATTGAACTTCAGAATTTTTTTTTTTTGGTCTTATGTTGTCACATGACCCGAAAATTTTGATTGAACTTACTCTTGAATTTTAGTTCAATGATTGAACTTAAGCTATATTTTGACTTTGAAAATCTTACTTCAATATTTCATGAATGTCTCTTATATACTTTAATTCTCTGAAAACATTTTGACTTATTTTGTAGTCTTACAGACTGCTGGCGCCCGACAATTTTTTTTGTGGAATTAGAACTGCACTTAGTTAACATCTTTTTTGATTAAAATACCTTCGTGATCAAGTTTTCATTGGTTTAGTACTTGTAAATTGTTTTGTTATATGACTTGAATTCCTAATGCAATTTGTTAATTTCTTTTGATTTTCATATTTTGAAAATAGTAATGCACTGTTTTTTTATAATGGATATTGGTTTAAAATATCACTGTAGATCATATTCTTTTTGGGTTTGGAGTATTGCGAGATAATCTGGCAATTGTTTTGAGAAAGATTATTATTATTTTTTTAGTACCTCTTATGGTTTAGGTACTTACTTAGTTTTGA
Organism: Acanthoscelides obtectus; assembly: GCA_963669975.1. Lineage (NCBI taxonomy): Eukaryota > Metazoa > Arthropoda > Insecta > Coleoptera > Chrysomelidae > Acanthoscelides > Acanthoscelides obtectus. The sequence goes on from CAVLJG010000001.1 coordinate 94,223,704, forward strand.
AGTTTTTAGTAGTCAGTCGTGCATTTTGGATGCTATTGTGATTCCTCACTTCGTGCTTGGACTACTGCTGAAGCTTTTGGTTTATTATTTTTCTCGTCCTAGGTATGACGATGTTTTATGTTTTGGGTTGTTCATCATATGATGATAGTTTTTTTTAAGTGCAACTTCACTGTACTTTTCAGCGAGTTGGTGCTATAACCATCCCTCTTGTTTGGTAGACTTGAGGCTATCCCTTTTTCTTCCAATTCTCTTCTAACATTTTTGTTTCTACCTTACTTTTGCTACTTGTTATCTGGTCGAATGGTTGTACATTTGTCCTTCCGTGATAACTTTCAATTTCCTTGTCAAATAAAAAAAAATTCTTGAATGCTTCTTCGAATTTTTTTCTGGTTAAGTAGGGGCGAGTGTAACGGTTTCACCGTCCGATGGTATTTACTAAATCACTTCTCGATTATCATTTCATTAATCCCATCTCTAGCTTTTTTACTTGGAAAAATTTCCGCTTGGAGCGCGCTTGATGCGGAGATCCTGATCTGCGATCTTCCTCGCGCTTCCTTTTTCACTTGAGCCGCCGATCTAGCAAGAGCTGAGAATTTTGTTCTCTGTAGCATGAGGTCATATAGCACCATGTGCTAGCGGTTTGTAGAATGTGTGTCCGAATAGGACAAAATGGTGAGTTTTATAATACTATAAAGTTTTATTGCTGGATCTGCCTGTAGTTTATAGATAATCGATATGTAAGTGGTTTATTTCTTGTACGATTCTAAAATATCCATCGAACGTCATTTTCGACTACTTCGATCATTCGCCATAACTTTAGTCAAATCGAGGTAGAAATCGATCCACATCGATTTTACCTCTGTGTGCATATATGTATTCATAGTTCAGTGAAATTATGAGTACGTTGATTATGAATATTCGATATTTGTGTTTTTATATCAGAAGCATGTGGAGAAATTTTTGATGACCACCATCTTGTTTTACGCTTTTTTTGCTATTTCATGATTTTATTTTATGAAAGGCATTTCCAATTTTCGGTTTGATTTTATCAAACTATGTGATGTAATTCTAACCTACAAAATCGTTGGTTCTCTTTTGAGGCAGACTGAGATTGGAAATGCCTTGGCCATTGGGGCATGTTGCTAATGCACACGGTTCTTTTTCAGATTGGGGCCACCCCCTTTCCCTTTCCCTTTGCCTTTGTGTTTGACTTTGCTTTTGCCTTTGTCTTTGACTTTGCATTGCTTGGCCTATTACTTCACCCATGCATAAGCCTTGGCAGCGCTATCACCTTTAAGTTCAACTTCGCCTACATCTAGTTTTGAAGCCACTAAATGTGAGGTCACCCCTCATAACTGGGACCTCCACTTCAAGCACCTGGCCATCCTCGCTTCAGTCCAGTCAAAATGGACCAACTTAGCAAAAGATAAGTGTATAGCTTTATAGCAGCGCCAAAGATTTAAAACTTATTTTGTCCTTTAAAATTTCAATTTCAAATGTAATGAAAATGCTTTTTTGTTAAATAAAATCTGTTAAATTTTTGTGTTCTGTTTGTTCTTCTATCCTCTAGCCATGCCATGGTCGACACACAGCTACACGCCTGTAGATGTCTTCATGCCACCGACTGAGCTACCGGAAGCTAATGGTAACCCCCTTTCTGTGATTGTGCAGAAAAGTTGGAATCTTCATTGCATTCCATCTTTTCTGGACTTTTTGCGGAAAGGAAGCGTTACAGTATCTTAGCTAGTTACCCAAGACTACGCTACTGTTCCGAAGTGTGAGAATGTACATACCTTAAGTTCATTCTGAGAAATGGAAATATTATCCGTGATTGTCTCCGAGATCTTCTGCAGCCACTTCATATCATTGGCCAACTCCGGCGTCAGCGCGTTCAAAATATGCTCCTCAGCTGGCAGCAAATTCTCTGTTTTCGTGTCCATATACTGACAGGCCAACCTCCACTTCTCGAAGCACGCGAGGAACCGTTTATCGTACTCCTTGGTCACGTCCAAGGTGGAAGATCTTAGCAGCTCGTGGTGCAGTATGGTGGCGTAGCTACTAAGAATGTTGTTAGCTATCTTCTGTTCGGAAGCTAGTTGCGAGTTGCGGGCCTGTACGGCAGCTTCGAATGCAGCCGAGATCTCGCCGACGTTCGGGTTCGCGCCTTTCGCCCAGTTGAGCCGTTGGTATGCTTTTTCGATCAGGGATTGTTGTTTGGTCAATGCTTCTATCAGTTGTCTGTAACAAGATTATTATGTAGCTTCTTTTACGTTTGCTCACTAGGATCGTTGTGAACGTCCATCTATGGAGGAATCACTTAACTAAACAAAACGCATTATTGGTTGCATGTGTTTTATAAGGCCGAGTGGTCCTCGCCTGTAGTTTTTATCTCTGAAAAGAAAGTTGGTTGAATAGCAAGATCGCATCTGGATGTTATGTGTATGGGTTGACAGGTGTATAAAATCAGTGATATTTGCTGTGTGAGATAATCATTACTGAATATGCTGCCAATGAAGTATATCTATTGGCTGTGCCTGACGGGTTATTTTTATGTTGTGCTTTCTGAAGAGAGGTTATGTAGCAAAGTTATAAATTACGAAAAACTGAGGAGAATTACGATAAATTCTCACCGCGTCCGCGTTGTGTGTAATTGCTGGTAGCATGTATATAGCTATTTCTTATCTCTCTCATTTTTGATATTCAGCAAATTTGTATAGGTAATTTCCAGAATGGATAAGAAAAAGTGGCTGCGCAACTAATTTCTAGCTTTGAATCTCAATTAAGTGTATTTGAGTCAAGAACTCAATGTAATTATCATCAACACATACCACTTACAGCTTAGACCTCCAGTAATGCCATCTCAGAAGCAGATTTTACATCACATCAGAACCAAAGATTGATAACAAGCCTCATGACGTTTAGGCAACACCTACAACTAAGTGCTAAGCTAACATCTTCTAGAAAAACCTACATAATGTCAAAAAAAAACAGCATAATGCCAAAAATACTCTCAAAATGCAGGTACTTTCAAAAAAAAAACGATTTCTCCCAAATTAGTTCTAATTTTTTCCTGACTTTATTTATAGTGGGATTTCAGAATAAATTGCACATTGCTACTTTTCTCCTCTACAAAATAACAATCAAAATTTCAATAAGACGTTTCATCTCTTGTCATCCAGCTTCAACTTTATTTTTTCTTATAGGAAACTTTATTTTTTCTTATAGGATTTTTGCACAGTTCAATAGAGTTTTTAATTCTGATTTCAAAAATCTATAATATGTCATACGTTGACAGTGCAAAACCTTAGTTATTTAAAAAAGAACAGAATTTCCTAGGTAGGCCTTGAAATTATTAGATTTCATTTGTTTCGTATACCAGATTTATAGCAAAATCACGATAAATTGAGCTCTGAATAATGCACACAGAAGAATCAGGCGTTGCCTACAAAATAACGATAATAATCATAAATAAGCAGGCATAAATCATGGCGGATATTCACAATGTTGTCTGTTCAGCGCTGTTTATTCTGATTAGATTGCATTAAACCTAGTATACGAAACAAATGATTATCTGATAATTTCAAGGCTTACCTTAGGAATATATATTTTTAAATAGATTGACAAGGAACGAAACATCATATTGAAATTCTAACTATGCCATTTTGTAGAGGAGAGAAGTGGCGATGTTAATGTGCAATTTATTTTGAAATCCTACTACGAATAAAGTCAGGTAAAAACAAAACGTTGTTGGGAAAATTCGGTGTTTCAGTCTTTCTTCGGAAGTACTTTGAATTTCGAAACTTTCTAAGCGGCAGTTTTTGCTAATTACCTAAATACGCAACTTTGCCCCATTTAAGCGACTCCATATCTCTTACCGTTACCGAGATCCCAATAGTGAGGGTCAAATTTCAAACATCCGGTCTAGCAAAGTTCATCCAGTTCCGTTCAACCATTTTGGCGTGATCAAGTAACAAACATCCACACTCCCTCATTTATAATATAAGTAGGGATAGTATGGATTCGGACAGACAACACATTTTGCTGGGGTAATGACAAATGAAAAAATAATAGCATATCAAAGGAATATACTATTTCATAGAAAGTATCAACAATAAACATTAATCGTCTTAAGAGGATTATACCAAAATTGAAGTCAAATCAAAATAAGAGTGAGATTTTGTCTAAAAGGGTAGTTAATGGTTGTTTGGATATTATTGGAGCAATATTAATCCTGATAAATTACTGTTTAAAATATGACGAATTTCCAACAAAAGTGTTGTACCATAACTCATGTTTCGAATGTTAAGAATTCTAAGCTGTCCAGCAATATGTAGGCAAAAAATGGTCTGTCAGATATTAAAAAAGTATTTAAAGAAACTATGAATCATCGAATTCATCGAAGGAAATAGAATTTTAACCAAATTTCAAGCTGGAGTCAGGAAGAACACTCAAGGGAAACAGCAGTACAAATGGTACACTGTCAGTGTTTTTTGGACTTTCAAAGGACGTTCGAAACTATTTACAGGGATAAATTACTTACAAAATTGGATCACTATGGGTTTAAAGGATCTGTATTCAAAATTGACACAAGAAAAAACAAAAATTGGATATTCTGAAGCTCAAAAAATATTTCAGTTAGTGTATTACACGGTAGGAGACTAGGTCTACTACTATTTATTTTATACATTAATGACATTTGTGATATTTTGGATTATCGTAAAATTCCGATATTTGCAGATAAAACAGACACCGCTTTAAAATTGCTAAACTCTGGCATAAAGTGGTTAAATGTAAATAAGCTAAAATAGCATGCTTCTAAAATAAAATGTATGCTAATAAGGAAATACATGAATGAAAATAATATCACAGTTAATAGTGAAATAATTGAAAATGTTGAATCATTTAAATATTTGGGTATATACGAGGTTTGTCCGGCAAATACGTATAAAAAATTCGTGGCGTCGTGTCAAGGCATTGTGGATGGGTGGCCTGTGGTTCCCTCTCTCTGTGGACTCCTCTCTATGCAATCCTCTCTATGCTCAGTTCGAGCCAAGCGCTCTGCGAGTAAGTTGGAGTTAGTTTTGCTTGTTGAAAGCAACCCTTTTTTTACCTGCTGTCGGCATGGAACTCTCTCTGATCGAGGAACAGCGCATCAACATCAAGTTTATTGCAAAAAAAAATGTTTGAGTGTTTGGAACAAGTGTACGGACACAATTCTCCGTCAACAAGTGGTTGGGGGTTGGTTTCGGGAAGGCAGAGATGATGTGAAAGATGACCAAGCTCAAGACGCCCCTTCACATCGAGCTCTGAGGGAAATGTTGAGCGAATTCTGGGCTAAGGAACTGTCAATCCCCAAAACAATCGTTCACGAAATTCTGACAGAAAAACTTGAAATGAAAAAATTGTGCGCGAAAATCGTTCCGAAGCTCTTGACTCCAGAACAGAAAGCAAGGAGGGTTGCTTGCTGTGAGGATTGGTTGGAAGCAGAGGAAAGGGGGGACTTTCTCAACCAGGTCATCACTGGAGACGAGTCTGGGTTCTACGAATTCGATGTGAAGCTGAAAACTCAAAGATTGGAGTGGAAGCAAGCAGGGGAATCGAGAACAAAAAAGTCGAAAAAATCAAGGTCCAATGTGAAAACAATGTTGCTTGTTTCTTTAATTCCCGGGGCATTGTTCACCACGAAGTTGTCCCTCTCGGCCAGACAGTGCACGGAAATTTCTACATTGAAGTTGTGCGTCGTCTCAGAGCTCGTGTGGCCCGAGTTTGACCGCATTTGGCACAAGGGGGCAGGTGGATCCTTCTTCACGACAACGCGTCTCTCGTTATTCACCCGATTTAGCCCCTTGTGACTTCTTCCTGTTCCCAAAAGGCAAAATGGTGCTTCGGATGCGTCACTTGGGGGATGTGGAAGCCACCAAGGCAGAAACGACACAGCAAATGAAGAGCCTCATAATAATTGAAGGCTTTCTGCGATCGTATCAGAGGTGGAAACGGCGTTGGCAGAAGTGCATCTTGTCTCAGGGGGAGTACGTGAAAGTAGATCATATTGAAATACCTGAACAATTGTAAAATGGAGTTATTCCACTTTTATACGTATTTTTCGGACAAACTTCGTATAATGATAGTAAACTAAAGTTTAAAGATCACTATGAAAACATTATTTAAAAATTGACAAAAAAATAAATTACTTTTATAGGGTATCTCATAGTCTTAGTACATATTCCAAAAAAATAGTTATCTTGTGCACTGCCAAACAAAAAAAAACTATGAGAATAACATTGAATGAAATTAAGTGCACCAAAATAAAATGTATGTTACAAGGATTGCAGTGGTTAAATATAAAAAGTTCATATCACATTTAAAATAAAAAGTCATTTTGGGCCGCAGCATTTAGAACACCATAATTATTATACAAGAGGAAATATAGATTTTCGTTTATAAAATTGCAATTAGTAAGACTAGCAAATCAATATTTCAGAAAGGATTGCTTGAATTTATTAAACTAAATAACGATATCAAGTCTATTAGTAATTTAAATATGTTCAAATTTTGTTTTTCTATACAATGTGTTTGGTCACGACATACCGATATTTAAGAGGGGTGATTTTTCAGTTATTTTTATCGACAAATCCACCTCCTACAATGTCCTACCTTTTTGGGCATTTCCGCACACCATTCAAAAACTAGTCAGAGAAGTTGTACTTTTTTTGTGCTAATTCTACAGCTTTTTGTTATCCTAAGTATTTAACGATAAGCAATAAATGCTATCTAATATCGGTCAAAATGGGTGTAAATACATACATAAAAATGACAAATCAATGTTTCTTATAGAGAGTTTGGACATGTTTAATGTTACAGAAGCTGTTCAAAATGTCCTCCATTATTGGTTATGCACATTGTCGTTCTTAAAACAATGTGTCGTGTTGAGCGGCAGACTATATCCGTGTCAGCTCTAATTTCGTTCGCAGCGGTATGGATCCCTTTCAAGGGGGTGAGGTATGACATTGTAGGTTGTCGGTTTGTCGATAAAAATAGTTGAAAAATATCCCCCTCAAATATCGCTATGTCGTGACCAAACATGTTGTATATGTGAAGTTATGTTGTAGTTTTTTAAACGAATGTAATAGTAATCATCATGCTAAGTAAATTTTAAACAAACAAAATATGGGGGGAGGATGAAGGGATCATGAACATGGGAACTTAACGCGGTAGCCGTGATGTTGAGTAAAAACGTTTATCACGTCCATAGAAATTGCAAGTGATAATTTCCAAACTAACATACCTATATACAGCTTGAAGTGAAGCGACCTCCGCCTGAATATCCACTATGAACTTAGCTCTAATCGACGCGAAGTTCCGCAAAGTGAGTATCTCATCAAACATGACATTATGAACAGCCAATTGGCTTCTGAGTCGCATAGTGCTCGACTGCATCAACGTCAATTTCTGCTCGATCTTTTTCGGCTCCTGCAGTTTCTCCCATGCCAGCTTCAGATTGCTTTCCAGGCTGGATGCCTGCGACAGGACATTCTGAGAGAAGACGCCTTCCTTCAGGAGGACGTTCCAGGCTTTTGTGTAGAGATCGTCTAATGGCACCTAGAACAAGCGAAAATAGCCTAAAAACAGGGGGACTGCCGTTAAACGAATATCCCGTAGTTTTCAATGGTCGAACCTCAAAGAAACCATTCCTTTAAAATGATCATTTAACTACTCTAGCTCCGCGAAAAGCGCCGATAAGACCCGCACCCTTAAGTCGTTAAAAATTTTAAGTCGTTTGGACAGCGGTATTTGTTACGAGGGATGTCTTTAAGTTTTGCATATAGAAACATAGTAGGCCGCGCGGATCGAACGTCAGTACTGAATCTTAACCTCACTCTTTAGTAAACTTAAACTCAGAGTTTCACAACAATACGTGCAGTGTTCTCACTACAGTGAATTTTTAAGTGTCACCAAGTCATTAGAGAAATGGAACTCAACCGAGAACATTTTCGCGCCATAATTTATTACAACTTTCAGAGACAATTATCGCAACAAGAATGCCTTGCTGAGTTACTGTCTGTTTTTGGCAACGAAGCGAAACATCAGTCGACAATTTGCCGTTGGTATGGAGAATTCAAACGTGGACGGGTGAGTCTTAGCGACTGGGTGCACCCAGGAAAACGTCGATGCTGTGCGCAAACTCATCATTGAAGATAGACATGTGACATATCGCGAGATTGAGGCGTCCTTGAAGGTCTCAAAGATCTCAATTCAAAAAATTTTACATGAAGAATTAGGAGTAAGAAAATTAGTTTCTCGTTGGAAACCCCACCTGCTGACTGAAGAGCAGAAAGCAGCCAGGTGTCAAAAAACGCTTGACCGTTTCAATTCCGGAAACTCAAAAAATGTGTACAGCATTGTTAGTGGTGATGAATCGTGGATTTACAGTTATGAACCAGAAAATAAACGACAGTCGTCTGTTTGGGTGTTCCAAGGTGACGAAAAGCCGACAAAAGTCATCCGTTCTCGAAGTGTTTCGAAAAAGATGGTCGCAACATTTGTGTCAAAAGCGGGTCATATTGCAACAATTCCTCTTAATGATCAAAAAACTCTTACTGCGGATTGGTATACCACCATTTGTTTGCCAAAAGTCATCACCGAGCTTCGAAAAATCAACCCCAAAAGAAGAATCATCCTCCACCAAGACAATACAAGCTCGCACACAGCCCAAAAAACAAGGCAGTATTTAACGGAAGAAAACGTGGAATTATTAGACCATCCTCCATATAGTCCCGATCTAAGTGCTACCGGTTTCTTTACTTTCCCGAAAATTAAAAACGTGGTCAAAGGTTCCAGTCATCAGAAGAAGCTGTTGACGCATTCAAAAATGCCGTTTTGGATCTGCCAGCAAACGAGTGGAATAAATGCTTCGAAAAACAATAAAGTCATTTAAAACTACCTACCGTGTTGTTTTATTTCCATATGCAAAACTTAAAAGACTCCCTCGTATTAAACGAATTCATTTTATTTAAGCTGAAAACAGGTGGGACATACATACATGCTATATTAAACTGTCAATATAGACATTTTTCTTGAAGTTAGGACCTTCCTTCGCTCAGCGTTTAGTTCTAGTAAAACTAAAACGTCCGGCATGTTTTAAGCTGTGGAAGAAGATTTTGAATCGAACAATGATAGCTTACAAGCAATATTTGAAAGGGAAGTACATGAAATATTTTGAAAAAGAAGATTTAAGTGTTTTTTATCAATTTTAGCTGTTATACCACACTAGCTTTGTTATTTCAAATGTACCAGATCTGTAAATCAAGTGATGTTATTGGCAACGTAGCGTTGGATCTGATAACGCTGGAGGCGCCGGGCTTAGAGGGGAGACAGGATCCATTACAAGTTTGAACTCATGGTTTCACAGATGGTAAGACCACAATGTCAGCCATACATTCCTTTTATGAGAAGTTTATAGAATACATCGACGCGGGCGAGTGCCCTACTGGGGTATTCTGTGATCTCAGTAGGGCATTCGACTGCGTTGATCACAACAAATTCTTGGAGATTATTGTTAAATATGGTTTTGTCGATCAGTCTCTTAAATGGGCCAGATCGTTTTTAGTCCAAAGAAAACAATATGTTTCAGTATAATATCTTGATGCAGGGAACAATATGAAAAACTTTGGGTCAAGTACGTTAGACATCTCGATTGGAGTCCCTCAGGGCTCTATTCTTGGACCAATCTTTTTCCTCTTATACATTAATCGGTTTGATAATGTTCATCCAGATACCCATTTTACAGCATATGCTGATGACGTTTCTGCGATAATATCAAGTAATTCAAATATAATTTTAGAAGATAAATGTAACAACTTAATTCGGAATATCAATACATGGTTTAACCAGTACTCACTTTACTTGAATCCTTCCAAAACAACGCTTATTCGTTTTCATCATGCTCAAAAAACTGTAGAAGGGTTTCAAGTTAGATTGGGTGACGATCAAATCGATTTTAGAGAAGTGAAATTTCTTGGAGTTCATCTTGATTCGAACTTAAATTGGAAGGCCCACTGCGAATTTCTCACATCAAAAATGTACTCTCAAAGCTATGTGTTGAGGCAATTAAAAACCATCTTAACAGCTGAACAATTGATACAGGTTTATTTTGCTAATGTGGATTCGAGATTAAGATATGGAGTATGTTTCTGGGGTTGGTCAACGCGCTCTGAAAATGTATTTGTGTCTCAAAAAAGATGCATCCGATCATTAGCAGGCATCTCACCAACAGAAAGTTGCAAAAAATATTTTATAAGTTTCAACATTTTAACTGTCCCTTAGTTGTATATATATGAATTGTGCTTACATGTTTTTAAAAATAATGAAAAATTCAAGCGGAATTGTGATATGCATAATTATAATACAAGGACTTGTAATAATTTATATGTAAACTTTAGCAAATCAAAAGCGGCATTTCGATCACCTAATAAAATTGGTCCGCTTCTTTTTAATAATTTACCATGCCACATTACCTCGGTTAAAAATATTAACGGCTTTAAGTTCCTGTTGAAGCAATTTTTGATAAACAAGTGCTTTTATCGTGTTGATGAATTTTTGAACATTGCAATTTGAGATTAGTTGTAGGTTTGTAGCGAACGAAAAATTGACAATTCCAATACAATTATATATTGTCTGTATGGAAATAAAGGTTATTGATTGATATTGATATTGACTCGCTCGAGTACCTTGGTTGCCCATAGCGATTTTTTTTGTGAAAGAGTTTTTCTATTGTGTTCTAAAAATGAGTTACATCAACTTCGAGCAACGGTGTGCTATCAGGTTTTGCTTAAGACTTCAGCAGGCCTACGGAGATACTGTTTGATCAAGAGCCCAGGTTTTAGGCATTTTCAGAAGGGAGAGAGTCGATTGAAGAAGAACCACGATGCAGAAGGCCTTCATTTTCAAGAACCGATGAAAATATCGACAGAATCCGGGATGCTGTGCATTCAGAGAGTCGGTTGACAGCCAGAATGATCGGAGAAGAGTTAAATTTGAATCACACCACCAAGAAAAACTGGCTGTTGCATCACGATAATGCTAATTGTCATACAGCTGTTCTTAGACAGTAAAAACATTCATGTGACTCCTCAGCCTCCTTATTCGCCTGGCGTGTGTCCTTGTGACTTTTTTCTGAAACATTTTGGGACATCCGTAAGCGTTCAAACGGCTGTAACCGACCAGCAGAAGGTTATTCTAATATCGGAGTTCCAGTAGTGCTATGAGGAATGTAAAAACCATCTCCAGCGTTGAGTGGCTTCAGGAGGAAGTTATTTTGAGGGTAACAATATAAAATTTTAATTATATATCAATAAATAAACTAAACAAAATCTGTCTCATTACTCAATTTACAGACTCGTAGTTGTTTCTAAAAAATCCGGACTATCAGAACACCTTGAATAAAGTCTTTATTTCGTATTCGCTCCTCACATCGAGGTCTTAGTCTCATCAGACGTTTATCTACAATTTTTGTGAAATCAGTAGCCATACTCTAGTTGGTGTTCAACAACTTTTTTCTTCTTATGGTGTCAAAAAATGTATGTTACTTTTACTCCCTGAATCAAGGATTAGGCTTTGAGATGCGATTTTTTTATACCAAAGGTAATGGAGTATGGTGTATCAACGCTAAATTTTACAAAAATTGTAGATAATGTGTTTTCACACTAAGACCTGGATATGATGGAAATGGAACAACCTGATTCTGAGGTAGTGGAGGCACGTTTCTAAAAAAAATTACATTTTGGTTAAAACTAGGCGAAGTATGAAAAAAACCCATTACAGTATCACAGTTGACAAATAATGATATATACTGACTTTGAAGTTGAGTCATTAATTTTCAGATAATGATTGTAGAAGGAAGATAAACCAAAAGATGTGTGTAAAAATAAAAAAAAAATTAAAAAGAAATTGTTACCTTGTTTTATAAAGTATCCTCCCGACAAGTATTTCAGTGCGGACCTGTATTTGATCGTGTGGTCTTGGAGCACCGGCATGCCCTCCCCTGTGAGGTCTTAAGTCACCTGATTCACGAGCCCTTTGTACTACATTCAGCATTTTTTATTTCGTTTGAGCCACGCAACAAACACCACTATTCACTCACGCGTTACCGACTGACACATTGACTGAATAAAAACATCGTGATCAGCGTTTCAAATTCTTTCGCTTTTTTGTTTCCGATGCGATGAACGGATAAGGCGGATTATATCCGTTGTTGCCAAACACGAGCACATAATATTATTATTGAGACAGGGCGGTACTCAAACTTCTAAAGGGCTATAACTTTGTTACTTTAATTTTACCAGAAAATGTTAAAGAAAAAAAACATTTCTTTTGATCAGATCTACTCACTGTTAAAATAAATGACTCAACTTCGAAGTCACCCTGTATATATATATATATATATATATATATATATATGCATTCCGATTGTTTCACTAAAATATCTTCTCACGCGTAATACTTTTTAATTTGTTCAGGTGGGTTGATATTTTGAACATGTAACGAAGGTATCTGTCGTTTTCAACATGCCCAATGTCCCCGTCCTTTTGTTTTTATACTGATTACAAGTTCTATCTTCTCTACCTTCGTTTTGAAACACCTTGTGGCTGCAACCTCACCGACGAAATCCTGATGAAGGCACCATAGAGAATGCCGGCCATTTTCAACATTTACTTGCCTAACGGGTCAGTTCATTCTTCATTTTTAAATTACTTTGCTGCCAAATGTATTGATCTCCACTAATGATGATGTATTAGTTTTATTTAAGCTTTAAATCAAGAAATCTTCAAAACTACTGAACTGAAGTACATTAATTTTATATCATTATAAAGGGACTTGAAAGACCTTTAAAATAAGGTATCACTCGACCCCCTTTCCATTTAAGATTTTAGGGTTGGTGCCACCCTCGCCCAGGGAGCTGCACGTATTCACGTGATTTTTTGGCAAACTTGTGTCCCTGTATATATACTCACAAAAAAGGTAAACACCTACGTACGTTTATTATAATTCAAGAATTTTTTACAGATCGATTTATCTAGCCATGAACAAGTGATAAAATGGTCAGGTTTTTATGTTAAGTTTTTGCGATGGCTGCGTGTATTGTTTGGTGATGAAGCATTCAGTTTTCGTACACATTTACGGTGTCAGTTGCATGTTAAGTTTTGTGTAGCTTATTGAGAAGCCTTTTTGTGATTGCTCAAAATGCCTAGAGTGCCTGGAATTCTCCGGGTGTCCCAGATTAGTGACTTTGAGAGGGGTCGAATTGTCGGGGTGCGTGAGGCCGGTCTATCGACAAGAGAAGTTTCTAGGAGGAAATGAGGACCAACAGATCCTTACGTAGTATACTGGAGTGTGAACGAGCGTGGACAGCCGAGGAGAGCGAGCGAGGGGTTCTGTCCCAGACAGACCATAGAGCGACCAGACCGCTGGTTAAGACTTCTGGCTGTGAGAGACAGATTCAGTAGTACTCGAGCCATCGCTAATCAGTAGTTTGAAGAGCATGGAAGGGTGGTTGGGTGGTTATCGTCGAATCAGGTGGCCTTTTGTATGACGAATCCCGCTTCTGTCTGGGGATGCACGATGGTCGGGCAAGAGTAAGAAGGCGATGTGGTGACCCACAATTTGACAGAGAGCGTCACGTTCTCCACACTGTGGGAGTTATGTTATGGTATGGGGTGCTATTTTTTATGGTAGCAGATCACCACTCATTTTCATCACAGGCAATATGACAGCCCGACGCTATATTCAGGAAGCAGTGGAGCTTCATCTTATTCCATACCTAAACACCATCCAAGGGACACTGAACATATGCCAAAAATTATTAAAATCGGATAAACATACGTAGGTGTTTACATGTTTTGTCACTCAGTATATCTTTTGATAAAAATCTAACTTAGTAAACTTTGATACCTTGCTTTCAGCTCCGATGTCCTTTTGTTCAATCTCATGTGTTATATCGAGTCCCAGCTTCTGCAAGAGGAAACAAACGGCGTACGTGATATTCTCCGGTATGATTCCCAGTATGTTCCTGGATATAAACTCTGCTATGAACTGCTTGACTGGTTTCGCCAGTTGATCGTCAGTTAGAAGCATATTACTACCCATTCCTTTCAGCGTAACGCAAGTCTCTTGAGCCAGCACGAAAAATTCGGAAATTGTCTTGATACGCTTCAGAAGGAATATGTCTTCTAAAATAGCACGCACCTGTTAGAAAAAAATGATTATTCTCAGCAAAATTATTATAGAGAACTAAAAATTTCCGTCGCTATAATTATTCGTTCGGCCCAAATCGAAGTCAAATCAACAGAACTGAGTCGCATAATTTTATATACAGGATGTTTCCTACTTGATTGTCAATATTTAAGGTGGCAATTTTTTGTCTATCTTAAGAAAACTTCATATACACATACGTACTAGACGTCTTAACTTTCGAAAGACAAGATCGTAAAGTTTTAAAAAATAAAAAAGAAGTAAGGATACAAAATACGTAAACTCTGAAGTAGTATTTTTTTTTAATTTCCACCGGTAGCGATCATATGGAATTTTATCGATTTCTCTTAAAATAAGAATGATTCTTCAAATCCCCAATCATTTTAAGCAAATGTGAAGCTAGATTTTTCAATCCGATGCACAGTTTTCACTTGAAAAAATAAAAACATGTTTCTGCATGATCATCATTAGTATGACAATATTATATACCTTGTAGAGAAATATATTTTATTTTTTAGGCGAAACCGAGCGTGGGACTAACAAAATCCAAAAAATTCAAAAGATCTGCTCATATGCGAATAAGGATTCCAAAAATACACTTCAGACCTTACATACCTCGTATTTATTTTTGGAACTTTACCACACTGTATTTCAGGAGTTGGGACGTTTAAGGCACACGTTCTCAAGTTTTCTTCTTGAAATGAATCCAAAAACAATCCCCTTGAATACTGACATCCAATTAAGTAACACTCTGTATAGAGATTAAAAGTTATAATTATTGAAATGGGTAATAGGGGGGGGGGTCAAAACAAGTCAAAAAGTTCTGTGACCCATGGTATAAAAGTCAATAGATTTTTGTCTAAATCACCACAATCTTACTAATTTTTATTATCTAATCTAAAACGTTTTTAAATTGGGTAATTAACAAATAAATGGCATAAGTTTTTCTAAGTTAAGCCAAAATTTGTAGTCAGTAAGTGAGTTTCATTAAATTAAATATTTAAAACCCACATGACAACAGCGCGTCGGTCATTCATAGCTCTTATCGAACCGGCAATCGATCGCAAACGGTAATAATGGTTAGTTATTGTTCGCGTACATCGTCGTTTTTATTTACAATGTTCTCGAATCAAGAGTTCGCCCACATGTTGTTTACGGTGAAGCTCGTCAAAATTCAAATCTTGCAGCTCAAATTTATCGCGACAGATTTCGCCAACGGGTACACTCAGACAGAAGGACATTTGTGCAAGTGTACCAAAGACTTCGAGATATAGGAAGTGTTCAGCCCACTAATATTCGCACCCGTGAAAGACAGGTTACTGTAGAGCAGGAGGAACAAATTTTAAATATCGTGGAAATCAATGCAGATATCAGCACTCGCATACTATAGTCCTTAGAATCCTACGGGAAAATTAGCTTTATCCCTACCATGTACAACGAGTGCAGGCCTTGTTACCAGAAGACTATCCTCGCAGACTAACATTCTGTCAGTGATTTTTGCACAAAAACATTGAAAATCCGGATTTTTTTAAAAACATTCTAGCGACGGACGAATGTACTTTTACGCGAGACGGGATATTAAATTTCCATAATACTCACACGTGGGTCCAAGAAAATCTTCATACCATTCGTGAAGGTCATTTCCAACAACCTTTTAAAATAAATATTTTGGCGGGTATTCTTGACGATGAGGTAATTGGGCATTCCGAGTTACCCCCAAAGTTGTCAGGAGAAGGATACCTTAGCTTTCTAGCCAATAACCTATCAGAACTTTTGGAACAGACCTTAGACAACATGCCATTACAACGGAGATAGAATTTGTGGTTTCTTCATGACGGGGCACCACCACACATTTTAGAGGCGTCATTCAGTATTTGAATGAACATTATCCAAATCGCTAGATCGGTCGAAATGCTCATGATCGTCGAAAATGGTCAGACCTCAATCCGATGGATTTCTGGTATTGGGGAGAACTTAAAGGGATGGTTTATGGGGCTGGTCGAATAACAACTGAAGCACAACTTCGCGAAAAAAATTTTAATGCGGCTGAAATAATAAATGGACAACTTCGAGGACCTAGAGTAAGAAGAAACTGGGTTCGTAATGAAGCTTGTGTGGAAAGTGGAGGACGACATTTTGAACACCTTCTTTAAATACAAAAAAAGTGCAGCGTGGGTTTTAAAAAGAAAAACAATGTATGTACCAAAATTGCGTTCCCTATTTATGAGTGGATTTTTTTTAATACGTTCAATAAACTTTCACACACCAGGTGAAGCGCTGAGACAGTTAGTGGTATGTCCGTTTTTTTAGTTGTTTGCGTTTTACGAGTACATTTCAAATAATAAAATAATACCTAAGAGCAAAAAATAACAAACTCCATCTTTATTTACACTGCGTTCCGTCGTAATTTGCGTCTCGCATTGCGGCGTTGTGAGATTTTATTTTACTTTAAAGTCGCTTTTCTCTAAAAAATGCCGTTTTGACCTCCATGATATATGAAACTTTTTGCTTCTTTTAATCCCCTCTACCACCCATTTAAATAATGACTATCATAACGTTTACACCGTGTATTACCTCGGCATGGAAGATATGTGGGGCGATGCTCTTAGCTTCCTTCACATGGTCCAATTTCTTCCAAGATTTGGGTATTTCTAAATCGCCCAGGGTTGCGACTAAGTTGTTAATCTCCTGGTTGAGCTTATCGAACAGTCCGTTGAATCCCATAAGCAGCATTTGGCCTTGGGTCAGGGATTCATTCTGGTTAGGAATGAGCATCTGGAAGCGTTTCTTCGCGAACGCAGTTCTTTCGAGGACATATTCGTAGGCAGTCTGAAATGTTTAATGACTTGATTTCAAGACAGATGGGAGTAAAAAATATCAAGTTACATTTCAACTGGAAGCCAAAACAATGGTAAGATCTTTTTTCAGCTAAATGATTATGCGCTTTCCAAAAATATTATTTTCGAGCCATCAATAATACGGAGGACTATAAGCAATATTGCGTTAACCATAAAAATTCGCAAGGTCTCCTAGAGGGGACCAATTTTTTGTATTTTTTAAAAAGTCAGCCTTAAGTTGACGTCGATCGATCTCATCACTGAGATGGAAGGAAACATCGATTTTATGGGAAAACATACATCCTCAGACTGGTAAAAACTTGTTAAAGTCGTTCTCTACACCATGTTTCGTACCCTTTCGCGCCTTTTTTGCTAACCATGGAAACAAAAAGGTAGGTTTCGTATTATCTACATTACGATTGGTTTTTTTAATGCATTTTTATTCAAATAATAGAAATTATCGAACGAGTAATTATACGTACTTTTGAAGTTTGATATCTCAGGTCCCCTCCAGGGACCTTGGGCACGGAGAGCACTAAACGTTGATATAGATGTCTTTATTGAAAGGTGACTAAGTAACATAGATATTTTTTTCTATATACGTCTTAATCCTAAATAAAATTTGGAATAAAAATAGAACAACTATTTTACATTATGTTTTTTATTGCAACTAAGTGCAAAAACCAAGTGCAAAAAGTTTTATTTTTTCAATTTATAATAAAATTTATTCATCTCCCACGACTACTACCGAGAGGATCATATGTTATTTCATATATATGTGTGGGAATAAAAATAAATAAACATTAATTATATTTTATCTAATTAACCTCAACAGTATCGATAATAAGAAAAAAATCCGAGGTCCTTACTAGTTACCGGGTCGTGAATTATATAGTGTCGCTCAAAAGGTTTAAAAAAGACGATTTCAACAGCGTCCTTTTGGAGGTCATTTTTTTTAGGAATTGGTGGCATTATTTTTTTGTTTTCTATATGCATTCGAGACACTACTATGGTATTCTGGAACAGCCTGTACATTTCATTAGAATGCGAACGATACAATTAAGTGCAAAATCATCAAGTTTAACGAAAGTTAGACGCTAACCTCCAAGGTAAAACGCTTTGATCGGAAAACGAATTTTTAATCTTTGTTCAGATTTTATCCAGTTCAATGATCTTGTGTAAACTTCTCCAATGTTCACATGCTATTACTATGGGTCGAGACACAATGATTGCCCGGAACAAAATCGAAAAGTAAAAAAATATAAAAAAATCAACGTACATTAACATCCATTTGCATGAGTACACAAGTGAGCAATTTCTCAAGCTGCAGTATCATATCACTGATGGAAAGACCGATGTCGACAATAAGTTTGTTGACATCAAATATCATTTGCAATACAGTCGGTTCGTCGCACTGGATCTTCTTCATAGTTTCTGGCATGATGATCGTGTGGAAGTTGAAGTTCAAATCGTACAGACCTTGATAGATGTTGCTCGAAATCTTTATACCATTTAGAACCTGCACAACAAACGTAAGATGTACACTAAAATTACACTGCCATACTTAGGTTCCAAGGCAGTAAAGTATAAAAATAGAAGTATAACTTTTTTGCTATCAGTCGGATCTTTTTACGTGTGGTCTTATTTTGTAGGTCTCATAAATACCTAAAAATCTTATATGAAGAGTTTTTTCATTCCTCCCAACACTTTCGATTGAATCCCAAAAAACACGTTTTCTCATTCTTTGTTGTCGAATAAAAAGTAAAAACACTTTACAATTATTTCTTAAACAAGCGGTATTTTCGTCTAATGTGATTAGACTACTTAGGAAATTTGTATGAAATATTTGTCAAAGTGGAAAAAATAACTATTTTTGATGATACATTTTGTAATTGTAATAATAAAAGAAATGTATTGGCGTCAACATTTAAAAAAGGCAGTAAATGAGCCTTAGTGCCTTTTACCTAAGTACTGCAGTATAACAAGGACGAAAAGAATTTGAGGACTTCGTCTAAATGCTTTGAAGTCTTTGACAACAAAAGAAAAAATGGAACAATACGTCCAAAGCTCACTTTATTCCTTGAAGCATGAATCTGTTCAATAATCTGTTTTTTTTTTGTAAAAATTATATACATAAATGACAACATTGACTGTGTTCACGAGAAACTTCTCAAAGTGTCTCGCTAGTTCCACTTTAAGCACAACAGCCATATGAAAATATTAGTTAATCGGTTGTCGACGCGTTAGAGTAAAGAAGTCCTTAACCAAGATTCGTTATATTGTACTTGAAACTGTGTACGCTGCAATCTGTGCATTCCTTCTAATATACGAGTTGCAATCTATGTCCAACTCGTACATATTTTCATTTAACGACTCGAGACCCGATTTTTTTGAGCTTTGGAATCGTTACTTAAATTATACTCTACCTTGTAAAACTTTTCGTCATAGTTTTGCCTGGGCGGCAAGTTCCCAATAATCTCGACCGCTCTGGCGCTGTTCAGCAACAAATCGTCCAAGAACCAATCGCCATCTCTGGACGTGAGCTTGATCAGCCAATCGCCGCTGCGTTGCGCCGCCACCTCCAACGTCAGCAAGTTCCTGTTCAGAAGCACCAGCTCGCTGGCGATGACGAACTCCATGGCGCTAGCCGCACCTTTTTCGCGAGCCAGGAAGGTCGCTACACCTGCTTTCGCGTTCGAGTACATTTTTTCTAGAGAGGTGCTCACGTCTTTTGTTCGAATCGTCGCTAGTTCTTCGAATAGTTTGTTCACCTGTAGAGAATACCATAGCGCATTGGAAAGAAAATAGTTACATATGTATCTAGGGCGCAAAGCGGGCTTTTATGGCACATAGCGCAAAGTTAGATCCAAAGATGAAACGCGCCACGGTCTCAATACGCCAACATATTATAGTATGTTTTTGTCGCAATTAAGAGTAAAAATAAATTGACTATTACATCGCTGGTACTGGTGTCGTTCCCTAGCAACGAATAAATAAGGATGGTTCCCGCGGTCGTCATATTGTGTTCAACCATTGATTAACGGATTTTACCTCAAAAAGACAACCGTGTACTGTATTTGGGCGTTCAAAAAATTATCTGAGATGAATGAGATGTCCTGGCGGTGTCTATGAGAATTTGTCACACCTATGTTTCTCATCTCCGCAATAATTCGAAATCTACATTAAAAAAGTTAATGTAGCCAACTATATAAGCTATGAGCATATACCAAGTGTTTCAATTCACGTGTATCTAACCAATTTGACATTGTGTTGTAAAAAATTGTGTCAAGTAGACCGAATCTATGAGCCCACGCTGAAAACTTAGCTACACTAAACTTATCAATATATGGTAGATTTGGAACCAACACCTGTTAGATACTCCGCTTGTATTATTATTAGTTCTCTTGAATACTATATGAAATAATTATTTCCAGGAAAGGAAAACGATTGGTTATCTGTCACATTGGCAGTGAAGATGGCTTTGTGCCCACTGCCCTATGGACATTTCAGTCAGAGAAAATGACGAGCTACCATGAAGAAATGAAATGCTCCCGGTATATAACGGGGATGAAGTTACCAAATTTCCAGCCAAAAGTCATTCTCCATAAGGATTTAGATTTTAGATTACCAGATGAAATGCCACCATGATTAAGATGCAACATTAATAACGGCTTTTCCAAATGCAATTGTACTGTATGTAGATATTACCTGCATGAGATTCTCCTTATACAAAGTATCGAGACTTAGAGCCACATTGACCACCTGCGCACTGTTCAGTATCTTTGTTGAATCGTGGAAGTCCTTAAGTTTTCAAACACCACGTCACAGCTCTGAGAGTTCTTCATTTGAAGCAGGAACCTAACCCATTGCAAGTAAAATACACCCTGTGGTTTTGCAAATAGGTTTTTTGGGCACTGACTCAAAATCGAGAAGTATTCGGTGTATATTTGCAGACATTTTTGGATGCCTAAATTCAAATGCTGCGATAGCTGAAACATTAAAAGTAGGTACGCAATGTAACTTTATTCCTAGAGTAAAAGACTAAACTACAATACCTGGAAGACCTCTTGCTCAGAAGTTTCGCACTGAGCCACCACGTCGTCTTTTCCGGCATTGTGCAAAAATTCCTTCACCAAATCGAAAATTCTAACGTTCTCTTCAGCAGTTGCTGTCTTGGTGATCTCATTCAACCACTGGATGCATTGTTGCGTTTCCACGATGTCTTATAGCTTTCGATGTGCTTCTCGCACGCTATCACAAGTCGTCGATTTCTTTCCTGATAGAAAACAAAACTCTAATCAAGTTGCAAAAAAACTGCAAAACTGCTATTTTTGATGCAGATAAAGTCAGAAAATTCGTTTCCGCGTAGGTGTCGAGGATC